>CM073527.1:13188847-18188847 GCA_037074615.1 Leucaena leucocephala
TTAGTTCAATTGCTGGTTCGAACGGGAAGGCGTCGGAGGCATAGTTGTGCTAGTTGAACTATACAACATCCTCCCTTATATTTATGCATTGAGTAGATGTATATTGCCACTATAGGGCATACCTTTCTTTATACTCTGATGATTTGCTATTTTATTATCGTATTGAATAATGTGTGCTAGTAGGAGGCTAGAGCCTTTTAGGATTATGCAAGTGACATGATAAACCCCCAGAGGTTATTTATCATATTATGAGTGTTATTTAGAAATTTTGCTAGCATTATGGGTATTGGAGTTAGTCACTTAAGTACGTTACCCAAGAAAATTCAAATTAGTAACTTGATGAAGTTAAATGGAGGCTTGGATCCTTTAACCATGTTAGTGGGATTGAATTCTTTCTAACATGGTTTTACATGCGAAAATTATGTAAAGTTTTTATATCCATGATAGTACAATTTCATGAGTTTCACTCTTTTCTATCATGGATATCATTTTTAAAATATGTTAAACTTTGTTAACCATGTTAGTATTGGATTGGTGGTGTTCTATATTGTTAATTATCGATTACAAAAAGTCTTTTAAAACCATGGTAGGGTTGCTTTTAAATTTTAGTAAACTTTTTTCTACTATGGTTAACTCCTTTAAAATAAAGTAAATTTTTTATAATATTATTTTATTTATATTGTATACAAAAATGAGTGTAAGTAATTAATATTAATTATATTAGAGAAGGAATTTTACATTAAAGATGTTATTAGATAATAGATAGGGTAAGTTGATGGAAACAAGGGTGCATAAGACGTTTGTGGATCTACCGTAGGAGGTGGTGGAGGCGACTGTATATGTTTGGGTATATCAACTTTTATTTGCCTGATTTGGTCTTGTATTTTTCTTAACTCCTGTTCTTTTCTGTGGAAGTCTAATCCAGTATATCTTTGATCAACATATCTTCTAAGATTAGCATCAAGTGGTTGAGCTTGGGATTATTATATGAGATTATTACATTGATATGTGTAATTAGCAATCTATTCCATGTTCTACAAACAAAATATATTGTAATAAATAATAAGTAATTAAATTATGATTGTATTTTATGATTTTAATTTAATTTGTTAAGGTAATTGAGTTAGAGATGCAAGAATTGGAGATGAGATCATTTGTGGGGTTGAACTTGAATTCATAAGTTGAAAGAGTGGTTGGATTGGTTAAGATGAAGAAAGAAAATATAAAGGAAGAAAATATAAGTATGTTAATAAATTATAAATGAAGATAAATAAAATAAATAAAGTCTTGCAATGTAAAGAAAAAAGGAAGAAGAGAAAAAGAATTTTTAAGAAAAGATATGAAGGAGAGGAGAAAGAGGGAGGGAAAGAAATATGGGAGTAAATGAATGAGGTGATGGGGTATAGTATTTATGGAGGTATGGAGCATTTCCAACGGTTTTAGAATTGTTTTAGTGGTTATATGCTTGTTGTAAGGATTTTGGGTCTCGGGACAATTTAATGCAAAAAATTAATTTTTAAAAAATTGTACCAATTTTGATTTATTTGTGCATATTTAATTCATATATAAAAACAAATTATTATATGAGTGATAAAGATCATTGATTTTGTTATTCTTGATCTTATCTGGAAGAAAAAATTAAAAACATTATTGTTAGGATTATTAAATATATTTAGGAAAAAATTAGAGTACCATATAATTTAATAAAAGAAATATAGTTGACAATAGCTAAATTATTGTCTCCTTGAGAGAAGAAGCCTTCAAAATTCTTCAGTTTGAAGGGTACTCTGCATTAAGTAATGTCACAATCACCCACGTCACAAAGATCCCAGGACTTGAGGTGGATGACTATCTTCTAGTCTTTATGCTTCTCGTCTTGCACATAGTAAAATTGATATGCCTTATACGCAGGAATATATGGCTTGTCATCCTACGATTCCCCCGTATGCATGAGTCTAGAGAAATTGACAAAGGTGATGCCCAAGTGGTCAGTGCTGAGTCCTTATGGAGTTGTCATGTTTGCCTATGAGCACTTGACCAGCATTACCATGAAAAGCTGATAAATTAACTCAATGATATCAATAAGCTTTCTATAGTAAGTGATGTCTCTAAAATGTATGTCGACATTACTACTGCTAGCGTAACATCTCATCCCAAACTCTTAAGTTTTGCGTGAGCAATCCCTGATCACGTGCAATTGTACAAACTTAAACCTATTGATATTATACAATGTATACCTTCTTGTATGGTCTAATGGACTGAGGGAAAAGGTTATGAGTTCATCTGAGTACATGGTGAAGCCATTATGTATTCAAAGTGTGAACCATCTGGGGAATTCTCTATAGAATTTCTTATCAATCTCAGCGGAATGTGCGCGCCCTAATAGCTGCTGCTGGAGATAATTTCTAAACTCACTACAATGAAGCATAACTTGTTAGAATTAGTGATGAATACATATAAAGTGTAAAAGTTGATGAGTGCATAATACTTACTGCATGAAGGATTCGACTTGGCTATAATTTACTAAAACATGCAAGTGTACCTGGAGTTTCTCTATGTGAGTAAATGTGAAGCATTCACATCCTTCAATTGGTTTTCCTACAGAAGGAAATAAAGTTGACATGGAAGGATCAGGAGGGCAATGATCAACACGACGGGGGTGGTTAAAAAATGTCTTAATGTAATAATCAAAGTACCTTGAATAGAAAGTTAGGACTTTGTCTCCAGAATAGCCTTCTGTTATTGAGCTCTCTAGCCACGCCTTACTTCTAACATATGATTTTAATTTCCCAAGTACCTGTAAGTTAATATTCCATTAACAATTTAATTTGAGCAATCAAAATATAAAAAAATGGAATTGAAAACGCATGGATAAAAGATCATTTAGTACCTCTTTATATGGTATATCCATCGATATTAAACTGGCCCAGCGACCTTTGCTTCTCGTACAAGGTGGCATATCAAGTGGGCCATAATAGTGAAGAGTGATGGAGGAAATATCACCTTTAAGTGACAAAGTGTAAGAATTATTTGACTTTACAGTTAATCGAGCTCTTTATGTACCAATACCTTCGCACACAACTTCCTAAAGAATGAACACAACTCTACCAAAATGACTAAAACATCAAAAGGAAGTGTGCTTCTCAAAGTCAAAGGGAGTAACTATTGCATGAGGATATGGGAGTCATGACTTTTTAAGCTAGTAACCTTTTGAGCCTATAGATCGATCTACCTTGAGATGTTGCTAGAATATCCATCAGGTACTTTTATGTTCTTCAACATAGAAAGAAAGATATCCTTGTTCTGCTTCTTCAAAGTAAATTTAGCTGGAACTTGTCATTTCTATCAGGGCAAGCCTTTTTATGAAATCCCTAGGCCTGTAAATATTTTCTAACAACAGATGGTCTTTGAACTTTTTAGCTTCATTGAGCAACGTATAGATCACATTATCTCACATATTCTTCTTAATGTGCATAACGTTCAAACTGTGGCACCACAAATTAGATTCCAAATAAGAAAGAGTGAAAAATATGTTTCTCTTCTACCACTACATAGGATGAGCACTAGATATTCCACGAGATCGTTGTCCCAATCATTCAGGATCTTCGTTCTTGCCAACTTCGACATGAACATTTTGTAACTGTCACATGACATCTCTACCAGACAAGGTAATAAGAGGATCTCTCCTTTCTTGTTTGTTATTGAATCAAATCCGTTGCAATCTAAATGTGTGCTTGGAATTGAGGAACCGTCGATATCCCATGAAGCACCACTTGAAACTGTGTGGAATGCGATATGGTATAGAGTCAAAGTTGCACTATGGATAGGCCAAACTAGTATACATGTTCCAGCCAGACAAGATTCCCAAACTAAGGAAATCACTTATCGTCCACATTAAGACTGCACGGAGGTTAAACATCGCTTTTCGTATGAGTTGTACGTCTCAACACCATTCATCCATAACTCTATCAATTCTTGTATCAACAGCTATAGGTAAACATCTATATTATTCGTAAGTTCCTTCTTGTGAGGAATAATCATCGAAAGCATAAATGAGTTATGTTTCATGCACATCCAGGGTAGAAGATTGTACGGAATCAACATAACTGCCAAATACTGTAAGTCATGCTCATGCTTTCGAAGGGATTAAAACCATCTATTACCAACGCAAGACGAAAATCTCTGGGGTCATAGGCAAAGTCCAAAAAATTTTGCATCAAATGTTTTCCACGCCTCTGAGTCTCATAGGTGTCTTAACTTGCCATCCGAATTATGCTCAGTCATGTGCTACCTCATGTGCTTAACTATTTTTAATGACATATACATTCTTTATAACTATGATTTTAAAGGAAAGTAATGAACAATCCCATGTATTGAGAACTACATTAAATTTTGTTCAAATATATAATAAGTAACACATTATACTGTAATAAATTATACCTTATAATTTTGGTCAATTTCTTCTTATGATTTTTCACTTCTGTACTAATTTGTACCGAGATGTCTTAATGTTTACAAATCTCCTTGTTTGCATCCTCTCCCCAATATAGTATGCAGTCATTTGGTATGCATCTATCTTGTAGTTCAAGCCAAGTTTGTTAATAATCTTCTTTGCCTCATAAAAAGGTTGAAGGAACTCAGCTTGAGGGAAAGCATTTCCTAGTAACTCAAACAGCATGGTTATCTCCTTCTTGGTCATACCGCATAGGCATTTGATATGATATAGCCTCACCAAGAATGACAACTTAGAATACTTAGTGCATCCAGAATAAAGAGGTTTATCAGCTTTGTTTATGAGGGCAAAAAACTCCCAGGTAATTTTGTTTCTAACGAACTCCAGATAAGGCCCATCTACTTCATCCGGCTCCTTACTTTCATGAACATAGAAAGCATCATGCTCATACCCTTTATACTCCTCCTCCTCCTCTTGAGTGTGATAATCTTGATGATAAGCTACAGTATCTACCATGAAGTCTATCATCCCTTCCTCGCTTAGATCTTAATCATCGATGCTAATATTTGGTCTATGACTCATAACACCTATAGAAAAAGGATCATCAGTGGGTGTAGTGGGTGTGTCAGGATCAACTAGCTCCTTCTAGGGTTATCTGGATCCAATAAATAAATGAATTAAATAATATTAAATAATAATAATTTCAAAAATACAATAAGTAGATGAATAAAAGAATATTAAATAATAATTTTGAAAACATAATAAATAAATGAATAAAATAATAATAAATAATTACAACTTTAGAAGTAGAATAAATAAATGAATAAAATAATATAAAAAATTAATTTCAAAACCACAATAAATAAATAAAAAATATTTTAGATAATCATTTCAAAAATACAATAAATAAATAAATAAATAAAATAATAATAAATAATAATAATTCAAAAAGCACACCTAATAAATGAATATAATTATATGAATTAATAATTCTAAAAATACTATAATTATATAAAATAAAAATATCAGAGTCAAATTTAAATTATAATCTTCAAATGCATAGTAGTCTATAGATTTAGATTCGGATATGATGTGTGTACAAAATTTGACATAACTCTGCCTCACAACTCGCTAAAAGTGTGAAAATGGGGAAGCCACTATTTATATATAGAGTTAGATTTTCTAGGGGTTTTGTAAAAGCCCTACAAAATGCAACCCTAGGCAAACCACCCCACACCACATGTTCTGACCTCTCGATAATCATTGACATTTCTAGCAATTTCGGGGACAATGCTAAAAATTTGTTTCGTCACTTCTAGAGGTTGTTCCCTTAACCACTAGTAAAATGATGTACCACTAAAAAGTATGTCGAACCTAACGATTTTACTTGCGGTTAATCTGTAACAGCTAGATATGTGGTCAAAGGGATTGAAAGTTCTAGTGGTTTAACCTATAACCACTAGAAATTTCTTGAGTTTCTAGTAGTTGACATAAACAAATGAAAATAACCATTGATAAAACAAGTTTATTTTGTAGTGATAAGATGTATACACTAACCATCAAATTATTAGTATTATAATAGTGTAGTAAAATTTAATAGTTTTTTTTGTTTTTTAAAACTAAAAGAATTAATCTATTTATACTCCTATAAGTATTTTTGCATCTCCGAAAAGTATATGGTATTTGGCACCCATTGGGTAAAAGCTCATGAATATTTTTCCATCTTTAAAGTTTTTAATTTTTTTCAATTAGGATTATTTTGGTACTTTCATTACAATATTTTGGGATCTACTGCAAAAAGTAACAGCGTTAAATTATATTTAACAGTATTAATATTTTTGTTTCTATTTTTTTAATGTCCGTGGATATTTTTGTGCTTCTAAAAAACTTATGTTAGACACACTATTAAAAAAAGTGTATGGGTATTTTTGTACCTTAACCCTAAAAAGTTGCATAGTTACAATTATAAAAATAACTTCTTTTTTTGTTTTAAGATACTTCTTTTTTCCCCAACCATTGTGAAAAACTTCTAAAAATAATCTAAAAAAATGGAATAGTTCCCTAAAATAATCAGAAAAAAGTTTTAGTAAATATTTGATTATTTAAATTTATATCAAATTTTAGTTTAATTTTTAAATTTATAAAGTGTCTATTGAATTCATATCCCCACCACCAATAATCTCACTAGTATAAAAATTTTCAATGCTATAGCAAAATTTTTAAAACTTGAGTCGTGGGTAAGTCTAATTTTTTTTAAAAAAATTATATAAAAAAATTAAAACTTGATCCCCATGTTGCTTCATATGCTTTTTTTTTCCTTTTATGGTTAAATATCATTCTTTTCAATGTACATATAACACTGTGTACTGGTTTTTATTGTGTAAACCCAAAAGTCATTATCAAGGATATAAAAATATTAATATAATATACACTAGAAAACATAGTTGATTACCGTTAGAATTTTCATTGCTATATGTTACAAAATTGGAACAAATTATTCCCACAATTAGCAACGGAATAATTTCATCCTTAATCTATTTCTATTTTTATAATTTTAGAATGTCACATGGCCCCATCACTGGTCACCACATGTCACCTACTGGTAGATGCCACCAACCTTTTGGCAACGACCACCATTTGCCATGTGTCCCCGCCAGTGGCCATCACATTAGTGGCACTTCTTCTACATGGTAGCGTCTTATCCACATCATTTATATATAATATAGTATTAACAAATTCACATATATTATATTATAATTTCAATTATAAATATGAAACAATAATTATAAATAAAATAATTTTAAATTTTAAATCGTAAATTATTTTCGTATGAATATAATATTTTATTTTTATATTTTAAATAACAATAATTAAATATATAATTTATAGGGAAAATCCCATTTAAGGCTACTTGAAATAGGAAAATCCTAACTCAGGTTAGTAAATTCAACAAATCTCTAATTGAGTCATGGACCCAATTTGGGATTTGTGAATGTTGGGTATTTTACCCTTTTGTCACTCAAAATTTTTCAATGGCACCTCCTTTTCTTTTTCTTTTTTTTGCAAAGCCATCTTTACCAATAATAGTTTATCTTACAATGGTGGCCAGAGCTCTTATTGACGATGGTCGAAGCCTGTTGATGATGGTTAAAGCTCTAGACCCTGGTGAAGGCAGCAACTTCATTAAAAAAAATTTGTTGTGAATAGCTAAAAGGAAGTTGTGAATTACTAAAATGAATTTATTAATTTCTACAATAAGACATGCTTAAAAATTAATAAGTTTAATTTAGAATTCACAAGTCCCCATTAGTTATTTACCCTGAAACTTTTGCAATAAAATTGGACTCTTCAATAAACCTTTCTTGTTATCTAATTACAAAATAATCTTAGAAAAATTAGCTAGTTTAATTTAACAATTCACAAGTCTCTTCATTAGTTATTCACAACAAAACTTTTGTAATAAAGTTACACTCTTCACTGAAAATATGTTGTCATTCCATCACTAAGGTAGTCTTAGAAATTAACTAGTTTAATTTAATAAGTATTACTTAAAAATATTTACAAATTAAATGCAAGTTAGAAATTTAGGCACTATCTACAAGTTAAAAGTGCACAATTACCTTTTATGGAGTTGTTTTGTCTAGTTTAGGCCTCCCATCCTCTTAAGAAGCTTGCAACTACTTGTTTTTGTACGTCCATCGCAACTGGCAGCACCGATACCTATCTTCCTCAACCAGATGAAGCATTCCTTTGATGACTAAGGTTGCTATTGAACAGCTTCTTATAGTCAATAACATGAACAAAACCCTTATTCAATCCAAAGTCAACGTTGGAAGTAAGGGAAATGCTCTAAAATAGAATTATGCAATCCTTTTTTACTTGTACTTTCTTTCTCCACTCGTTAATATAAAAGTTGGTTAATTTTTTTAGATAGATTAAATAGATTAAAAATTTAATTAATTATGATCAAATATAACCCTAAAAGACGAATTCATATTATATACTCCTTAATCTACTAAATTATTTAACTAGTTCTTATATTAATTACAGTTAATTGATGTATTTAATTTTTTTAATTCATTTAAAATAATCAATTAATTCTTATATTACAGATATAAGGAGTATCAATGAGCTACTTGGTGTTGTGTTACATTGGCTATTGCTCTTGATGACATCAATTTAAGGAGAGACAAAGAGTTGAAAATTTTGAAATAGATCAAAATAAAGATAAACCAAATTATATGGTAAAGTACAAAATGAATGCGTATATGTTGTGTATGAGTATTGAGCAAAATACCGCTATTTCTGAAGTATCATTTGTTCAAAAAGAGATCTTCTGTTTCATGAAATAGCAAATAGATTGCAGTGTCACTAAAAGCCACAAAAACCAATGGTACAAAATAAATGCAATAGAGATATTTTACAAAGAGCAACAAAATAATAATCTTAAGTATAATCCAGCACAAACTAACAACAAAATATATCAGCATAGCACATAAAAACATAAAAATCAGATTCTATCAAGAATACTGATCTTCATTTTGATCGTGTTGATCAGTGATTGGGATTCTCAAACTCACCAAGAACTTTCATGAATTTACATCTACAGTAGTCCATTATGGGTGATCTTGAGCAATTAGACGATTAGATGGTGAGCTGTGATCCGATTGAGCTGAAATTATGTGGGATGATTCGAAACTACCTCCTCTATTTATAAAATGGCACGCTTGTCATGGCGACTGGCGAGAGACACAACGATGCAGTGAGTCACTCCCTACGGCTTTTCCTGCTCCCAACCAACACCTAATCCTTCTAAACCATATTCACACCTCAAGAATCAAGTTAATCACTTAATTTCCTCATAAATCCAGCTTAATTATCCCTAACCCTCGGATTAAGAATCTACGATGTTACAAATTAAATCTCACTGGAAAGTATGCTTTCTTTGCAAATAGGCCTAGAAGTGTAACAGATTCTAGTATAGACTAAGGTGAGGCCATTATAGTTGAGGTGGATGGATTTGTGCTTGTTAATTGTAGAAATGGTTGCAGTGGAGTCATCAAAGATAGCGGGGCAGATGGGTTTGTGGCTATAGTTGTAAGCTACAAAATGTACCTCCTGCTAGTGTTGAAACTCTGGGAATTATACAGGGTCTAAAGCTATGCTTGGATAAAGAATACAGAAATATAGCCATTTTCTCTAATTGCATTGAAGTCGTCAACCTAATTCTTAGGGGGTGTGATGAATCTCATCCATTTAGTGATGTTGTTAATGATTTTAGATTATTAGTACATAGGGATTGGCAAGTTGTCAACCATTATTATAAGGAAATTTTAAGTGTTGCGGACTATTTAACTAAGTCTTCCCATACTATGGAGGATAATTTTTGTATTCTTGATCAACCTAGCAGCCTCCCCTTTTTAATCAAGAGGACGTGGTTGATGAGGGAAGTTAATAATTGTTTGTTTTGACTCTACTTCTCTTGAAGCAATGAATATCAGTTTCTATTCAAAAAAAAATACTGAGAGTTCAGCTTTGCACGAGTTCTTATCCTTCCTACTATTTGATTATTTAAGGGGTTACTATGATATAACACAAGACTATTGCACGTGAAAAGAACCAATTGGTAGCTATTCAAATTCATGGACGACCCTCCTAACCGGGTAGGGTACAGAGGCCTTAATTTTGTTCTGGAACTTCATCCTCAAAATAACTTCTAATCAGTAATGGGTTTTTTTAATATATTTTTTTAAAAAAAAAGTTGAGCTCACCTGTGACTTCAGAGAGAGAGGTTATAATTATAAAAATCTAATGATTCTCGTTCTCACAATCCCATAGCTATCATGGGTGCGTTTAGTTAAAACACGATGGGCCAGTTTCATATGTTTGAAATCACTTTTTTTGTTTTTGGTACAAGCTTGAAATCACTTTAAAAATGAAGCAAAGTCAAAGTTACAATTGAAGCTAATTTTTCTTGTTCGGCCTAATAAATATGAGCCTATAATAGTATAATAAAGGCTTAAAGCCTGAGATTAGGCCTGACCGTACAATAGGCCTGGTCTAACTTGAAATACATGCCTACTTGAAAAGGCCTTATATATATCATGCTTTAAGTTATAAGTAGGCTTCTAAGGCCTACATAAAATATTATTTCAAATAAAAAGAAATGAGAAGAGTAGAAAAAATAAGAAGAAAAAACAAAAGAAGAAAAATTAGTCCATTGAGACATTTAATCAACAACTTTGCAGGCATCCTGGATAGATCAAATCCCCATCCTTGGCCATCTGAAGCTTCAACACATTTTTCACAATCTTTTGCTCTTCAACCAAGAAGCTTTAATGATCCTGTAGCACCAAGAAGGTTTAGGTGATCCTGTTGCACCAAGAAGGTTTTGGTGATTCTAGCGCACCAAACATCAATTAAACCTCTTAAGGTACTAGAAAGTTGAGCAGCGCAACCTTTCTCTGATAGCACCGCAATATTGAATCTGCAATAGTTATCAAGTTTAGATTACAACACTAGCGTAACAAATAAAAAAATCATCAAAATGACAAATAAATTCTATCAAATATGAATCGGCGAATGACAGGAGGTGAACGCTGAAGAAGAACTTAAGTTGATGCTCAACGAAGCAGAACATGGAAGAAGACAAAAAAGAAAACTTGAAGCGACCATTGATAGAGCAATAACGAAGGAGGGGTAAGGGGTCGTTGAAAAGTGTGCACCCTAGTCACAACGCAAGAAGGAAGGAGCAATCGATAGATCAGTTTTACTTCTTGCTTCTCCTAAATAAAAAATATGTTATGCATATGATATTAAGTTTTATCCTATTATATTATTATATATATTAAATATATTTTCCTAAATAAAACAATATATATTTATTTGGCTGATATATATATGGTTAAACGACCTATTAAGATCATAAGTTAAGTTTTTGTGAAAATAGACATGACCTATTTAGATCTATTATTTTTTTTATATTAAAAAGTTTAGGTAAGTTCGGTATGAATAATTTATCAAAATTAAAGTATAGTCTTAGACTTTAAAATATATTTATAGAGCACTTATGAAATCGCCTACCAAATAAATCCTCACAATAATAACGGGATCAAACTTGTATCCTTATAAGATACTAATCTATTTTTATAATCCATATTAACTCTTATTTATTAAATAGATTAGACTATAAGTTAAGGTTAAGATATAGATCTCTATTAGAGTAAAGGGCTAGCTTACTTTCACCCTTACTTTTTGGCCAGCTTGTGGCACAAAATGGGAAGAAATAGTGAAAAAAAGCTATGAATCCCACAGTTCTCAGATGATCAAATCCCAGCCATGCCCTTTTGACTATTCATCAAATCAATTCTGTTTTTCCCTGACCATATGATCAATTCTCATTTTCAAATATATCTATTAATTTATATATATGGTGGCAAAAAAATTATATACACAAATATAACTATTAAATATATCTAAATGTTTTTCTTATTTACAAATAGTTTACTATAATAATAAATCTTATTTATAAATTATTTTTAATATATTTTATATAGATTAATTTTTTTAACTTTATTAATTTTATCTTACAATTCAATATATTTCTAATATTTTTCTATTTAATATTTATTATACTAATGATAATAAAATCAACATACTAATAAATAAAAAATAAAATTATATATAATAATATAACTTAATTTCTTTTCTAGGATAAGAGCAGTAACTCTTGATACTTTTATAATTATAATTTTAATATTTATCTTAAAATTATCACATTATGTAAATGTAACATAAATGCGTACTCATTAATTCATAAAATTTATGCTATTTTTAGTCATTTTATATCTATAAATGACTTTCTGTTAATTATTCAAATAAATAAATTTCACTTTATCAAATTTACTTTTACATAGTCAATCCAAAAATAAATCATACTAAACTATTTGACTCAATGTTTTAAAAATTGGATCGGACCCTTAGAGTCGGCGTTTGGTCAGAAGTTGGAGTTAGGCTAGAACGGGGGCGGTTTTTCCGCTCAAACTTGTCACGCAGTTAACGTTAGATCCTCAAATCAGAGAAAAGAAAAAGGAAGATAAGGAAGAAAGAACATATAGCGGAGCTGCTCTTGAGATGAATCTCATCACTATCCTTCATCCAATCCCTTCAAGTGTGAGCTGCTATGGACCATTTCAAAGGTAGAAGGAGAGAAGGAACCCACCTCCGGCTGTGACATCTTCGACGACTGCCAATCTAGGAGCAAGAAAGAAATGAAAAGGCACGCGAGTGATGGAGCCTGGAGGCATTGGTGAAAAGAAAATGATTTCTCGGGAGTGGAGAAGTGTATGGAACATAAAGGCAAATTTGCAGATGTACTGTGAGGAGTATTAATTATTACTTGAAAGTTTTTAAAACAAAAATGCTTTTAAAGAAAGCAGAGACAAGCGACATTGGAATTTTGACCATTAATATTGGCTCTATGGATTGCTGATGCATCAAGCCTAGTGCGATCAATCAAGGTCGGAAGCATTGGATGATCAAGGACATTCAATATCTTCTTCAAACTCATCAGGATTTCCACATCTTTACCCCTTTAAGGAGTGAGGACATAATCATATCCTTAAAAATAATTGTTAGTAAGAATACTGTCAATATCATATGTACATATTATAAACACATCTTAGAGCCCGTTTGGATTAACTTTTGGAGAATAGATTATGGGAAGAATAGATTTTAAAAATTGGAGATGTTTGGATGATTAGTAGCAGAATCGCTTTTCTATAGACAATTTACTAAAAAGGACATAAACTAATATGATAATTACATAAAGAATAAATTTAATTTTAATTTTTTTTATTTAAGTGATTAAAAAATAATATATATACATTATTGTTTGAGCAAGGTAAAAATTTGCAATATTCACCTGTATTTTAATTTTTCTCTCACTTAAATAGTAATTTTTAATTTAATTTATGTAGAAAATTTAAAAATTTATATAATACATTAATATATGTATACAGAAATAAGAAACATATAATACGATGGATTAACATGAAGATTTGATGTTGGACGAATTGGGGGAAATTAAATTTCATAACTTTGATGTTACAGGGGCATCAAAGAAATGTACAATATATAACTATTGGTCTTGTCTATAATAAATAAGTTGATCTTGTATAAAATCACGACAACGGGCCATTTCAGATGAGGAAGTTATAGATAAAGGTATTTGTGAAGAGTTATAGTCCTCATCACTATCATCATCTTGCAGTGGATCATCATCATCTTGGTCCTGTGGCACGAAATCAAGGGCAGTAATAGAGGTTCTTCTAATGAAATTGTGTATTGCCATTGTTGCATAAACGATCTTCACTTGTGTTTGATAGTCGTAGCTGCGCATGCGTTGTAATATAGTAAACTTATTTTTCCATACCCCAAAAGTTCTTTCTATTGTGCATCTTAAACTTGAATGAGCATAATTAAACACTTCATTAGGGTTAACCAATCTAGATGACCGTCAAAAATCAGGGAGATGGTAATGCTCACGTCGGTATGGGCCTAGATATCCAATTGGCGTTGGATAACCAGCATCAACCAAATAATATTTACCTGCATGTATTCCAAGTTATTATTTTGAATATTTATATTCACAGATAAAGAGAAACCAATTGAATATATTACAAACATACCCTGAGGCGGATGAGGGAAGTTCATGGAAGGAGTTGTCAAAGCATGACTAAATATACGGGCATCATGTGCACTGCCTTCCCATCCAACCAAGACAAAGTTAAAGCACATGTCCCAATCACAAACTGCCATTACATTTTGTGACGTGAACCCCTTTCTACCAATATATTTCGTTTGTTCATTGGTATAGACGATGCAAGGAATGTGTGTGCCATCGATTGCTCCAATCGCATTCTTGAAAAATGGCCAATATCGAGGGTCATGTTTGATTTTGCTATGCACATTTTGAAACATTGGATCTTGGGGTTTGATGATTGACATTGCAAGTCCACAACAAGCTAACAATACATCATGAAAGTGTTTGTGAATCGTCTCTCCTGAGTGCTGATACCTTTCTTGCATCATCCTACTGGTCTCCCCATGTCCCACAATATTTAAAAAGATCGCTACCTTTTTCATGTATTCCAATGTTATGACTTTCTTTAAGCCCGTGTTGCTGCAATTCAATGCAAAGATCAAAGAACACATGTGGTTCCATTCTGAACTATTCAAAACAACGCTTCGGATGACCGTATAATACTTCATCAACCCATTTGCTACCTGTGTGATCACTAGTGCATATTGGTTTTTTAGACAAGTATTGTGTCGCATAACTACCAACCAAAATGCCAACTTGTTTCATCCTCTTTTTCTGCCGCTTACAAGCTTGTGTCAATTTTGCACTATCGTCCCCCATACTTGTTTAACCTATGCACAGAAAAATTAATTTTAGATTCCTTATTATCAATGAATAAAGTGATTGTGACTAAATAACTATCATACAATGAAAAATGAAAAGAAAATAATACAAAAATAGTGAAATCAATGTCTTAGATATTCATTACTCAATATGTCCATACATACAATAACAGGTACATAAATTAATATGTCCATACATACAACATGCATGCATAAATAGTCATAACATTAATGTCTCACTCTCCATAACATATGATCCGTAAAAATAGTAACAATTGCTTCTTCATTTCCATTTGTGAAGCATACATTTCCCTCACTATTGGATCTAGCAAGCGTTTTGTGCATCGTGCATACCGATCATCATCAGCGATTACTTCATCAAGTTGGGTTAGGTGTGTCATGACGTCCGTAATTGAGGGTATGTTAGCATATGCTTCATCTGCCTTTTTGTGAGCATGTTCGACCTCTACCTTAGTTAAATCAACAATTTCACTTAGTGCATCTGCTATCCTAGCTGATGCAGGTCCTTTCTTCTTCTTTTTCATCCCTCCACTCCTCTTCCTAACCCCTAATGAGCCGCTACTAGACATTGGCTTCTTCCCCCTCACGCTATCTTCACCACTAATCCCTTGAGATTTAGTGAATGCCATTCGATTGATATCCCCACTTATGCCAGTTGGAGCCACTAAAACTTCATCGCTATCTCCCAACCCTTCTTCCATATCTATATTATCATCATTGTTGTATCCTATTGTCTGTTCTGTTGGGAGTGTCATGGATGATGGTGCCTATGCATTTGCCCCTGTGGCTGCCATATTACTGAACAGTTCATCTAACTCTGCCTCAAACGAGACCTTTTGTTCTAAATTTCTCATATTGTGGATTTTCCTGCACATGTAACAACAATAAGAAACGACAATTATATGTGATACGGGTTGAAAATAGAGCGTATCATCAAATATCCTTTTCGTACAATTTTTTTCTTTTCCCACCACTCATCTTCCACTTCTACTGTATTTTGCTCCATATTCCAGTCTACACCTGTCTCATTAATCAATTTATTCCACATTTGCCATTCCTTTCGTAGGGAGTCATACTTGTTTTTAAACAGCATTTTCTTATAGACTTTCCCAGTCCTTGCTGTGAACCCATCACAAATATTGGTCCATGCTTTTTTTTGTATACACAGTACCCTTTCTATCACCTTTGTAAAGTTGTTCAATACAGAGGTCAATGAACACCTTAGTGGTGCTATCATCCCATGAAGCTTTACATTTATCCTTCACCATTGTACTATGTAAGAGATGAATTTATCAAAATATACAAAAGTCAATCACAAGTTAAGAACACTTGAGATCATCCAATAGAACAATAGTAGTAAACAATTCACCAATGTTCAGATTTTCATAAGATAAGATTAATTTGCACCCAACACATTAAAAATGAATACCTCTAAAAATCATTCTCTACCAAATTTTGACAGCTGATTTACCAACACATTTTTCAAATATATCAACTTTCAAGTTTAAATGCAGTGGCTTAAACTGAATCTAATGTATACTTTCTGAATTCCAACCCTGTTCAATCAATGATCATAGAAACATAAACTGATCAAATTGGAGTATTTTTTGGATCCATTTTGCATGAATTTTTCTACATATATATATATATATATATATTATAACTATTGTTCACATTCATCCTATTCAAGTTGTATGGATAGGTGAATCTGATGATGCTTTTCATATTTTAATCCTTTCATTTTTCCTAAAGTAAAAAAACACACAGGGTAATTCACCAGGAGCCATGAAACAACATAAAGGGCTTTTCAACTTTTAAACCCAATCCAAATTTCCAAGACACCCATTTACAACTACCAATTTACAGCTACCAACATAAGAGAAGAAAATGAATTACCCTGGAAGAGATGTCAATTTGCTCCAACACACACAAAACAATTGAGAGAAGTAGATATTTGCAGTTACACATGCCTAAAACAATTACCCACTGACGATGAAACCAAAAAGCAAAACAATTACCTACGTATGGAGAGCAGAGTGTCGGCATACCAGTGACGGCAGGACGATGGAGATTGATGCCCACAAACCACGATGACTGCTCAAATGTGTGAATCAACGAACTCGACCACTGCCTAATGATGGAAGCAGGGTGTCGCTGGAAATTGAAGCCCAAGCGACGGCATGGCAAGCTTTTAGAGCAGACAGGTCGACTTCTCAGCGACGATGATGGCACGACAGGATTGACGATATGATGCGAGCTCGCCAGGGGTGGAAGGAACAGACGCGTGCGCATGCAGCTGGTCAGATTTTGGAGAAGCAGAGGCCACCGCTGGTCGGGAGGAGAAGAGGAAAGCAGTTGTGGGGAAATACCGTACTGTGCGTGAACGTGAGGGGAGAGAAGGGAAATTGAACGCGAGGTCCCCTTTTGCAGAGTTTGCACTGTGCGTGAACGTGAGGGGAGAGAAAAGGAAAGTGTTGTGAGAAGCTGTGCCCAACGGATACAGACCTGTGAGAAGATGCAGATTGCTCAATTCTTCAAAACCATGGTTTCAAGATTGAAACCGTGGTTTGGGTGTTAAAATTGATTTTCAAAAAAATAAGGTGTTTGGCTGTTATCATCCTCAAACCATGATTTTCTTCAGAATCAATTTTTATAATTGATACCCAAACAGGCACTTAAAAGAAGTTTTGGAAGATATAGAGAAGTTGATTTGTTATTGGTAGGTACTTTAATTGGATATATTATTAAAGAGGTGGGGCATTATGCATCAGCATATATAGAAGAAGAAAAATGAGTTAGCCCGCTATAAAATTCTCCCTACTTAAGTGGCAGCCTAGCTTGCTAACCGCCACTAATTTTTAAATATTTTTTTAATATTTTTTAAACATTATTTTTAAAATATTTATAAAAAATTCATAATATCATATTATCCTAATAAAAAATTATTAATATTATACTTTTAAATATTCTTATCTTTTATAAAAAAAATAAATTTTATAATTATAAATTTAAATCAATATTAATATAGTATTAATTATTAAAAAAATGAGATGGCTGATAGTCCGCTATAAAATAGGCTAATTTTTAATTAGCCTGAACCTATTTTATTTTGTGATAAAATAAACTTAACCCAATAGACATATGGTAGTTTTGGTTCTAAGAAGCTTAATAATGAAAGATAAGCTATCATTGATTTCTTTTTAACTTACCACTTCAACATTGTCAAACCATGCTTTAGGAAGTGAGAGAAGCATTTAATTACACGAGCCACAAGTAACTTCTTTTTAGTAAGAAATTATGAAAGAATATTTTGTACGAATTGCAAAGTGATCCTAGGGGATGCATGATAGCACAACATAGCCTCTTAAGCCTTGATGTACGTAGAAAGTATATAAAACAAAAGCTTCGACATGTTGGTACCTAAGGGTCTAGTGGTAGAGTTAAATGAGAGGAGATAAAGTTTTTCAAGAAGACTTTTGATTTAGGATTCACAAAGTAATGCTAATATTATATGAAAAAAAAGGCTAAAAAAGTTTATAAGATTGCTGAAATAATTTTAAGAGAATCTAAAAATTTGAATAGACAAGATAAAAAGACTTAATGATAAAATAAGAATTATAAAAAAAGTTAATAATAAAAAGGATTGTGATAGAACCATACACTTGTACAATAATACTAAAAACTTGGAGAAATATGTTTAGCTAAAAAGGAGACTAATAAGGTAGTGAGTGAAAATTGTTCTAAAGCTTTAAAGAGTTTTACAAAAAGTTAGAGAGAAAATATATAGAACAAAAGATTTATAAGATTATAATAGATAGAGAGAGAAAATCAAAAGATTTGGATCAAGTAAAATATATCAAGGATGATAATGGTAGAGTTTTAGTTATTGAGGAGATATTAAGAACATATGGGAGGTCTACTTGTACAAGTTATTTAATGAAGAAGAAAGAGTTTTAAGTTATAGATTTGCATTGGTGAGGTTAAAGAAGCTATTGAGAAAATATAAAGTTATTAGAATTGTATTGCAATTAAAGTCTAGAGATGTTTAGATGAGGAGGATATGTTGTGGCTTTCTAAACTATTTATGAGATTCTATGATCTAAGAAAATACTTGATGATTGGAAGAAAAGAACTTTAATTCCTATTTACAAGAATAAATGGGATATTCATAATTCTACAAGTTATTGATAGATAAAACTTAGGAGTCATACAATAAAATTGTGGGAAAAGATGATAAATCATAGGTTGAGATTGAATACTTGTATTTTTTAGAACCAATTTAGTTTCATACCAAGGTCGACAACAAATGTAATTTATTGGCTCAGGGGGTTAATAGAAATGTATCAGAGCAAAAAAAGAGACTTATATATAGTTTTTAGTGACTTGTAAAAAGTTTATGACCGCGTGCCAAGGGACATATTTTAAAAAGCCTTGGAAAAGAAAGGTGCATAGGTTGCATATATCAAAGACATATAAAATATATATAAAGGGGTTACAACTAAAATAAGAATGCCTAGAGATGAAACAAAGGCCTTTCTTATATGGATTAGCTTACATCAGATATCAACCTTGAGACCTTGTCTGTTTAACCTAGTTTTTGACATTCTAATAGAGCATATTCACAAAACAATCCTTATATGTATACTTTTTACTAACGATATAGTTCTTATGGTTGAATCGAGAGAAAAAATTAATTATAAACTTGAATTGTGGAGAAGGACCTTAGAGTGAAAGGGTTTTCACTTGAATAGAAGTAAGACTGAATATATATTATAATTTTGATAAGAGACAAGTTATAAGTAATCTGGAAGTCAAAATGTGAAAATAAATCATTCCACAAGTAGAAAAGTTCATATATTTAGGATCAATTATACAAATAGATGGTGAAATTATCAGGGATATTAACTATAGAATTCGAGCTGAGTGGTTTAAATGAAGAAAGGTGACTAGAGTTATCTGTGATCAGAAAATACCTGAAACAGTCAAAGTAAAATTCTATTACACTGCTATAATACCCATCAATATTTTATGGTAGTTAATGTTTGCTTTAAAGGGACAACAGGGGCATAAAGTGGTGGTAGCTGAGATGAGTATGTTGATATAGATGTGTGGGTAAATAAGAAAATATATAATTTGTAATGAATATATATGGAAAAAAGTTAAAGTGATATCTATTGAGAAGAAAATAGTATAAACTCGTTTGAGGCAATTTAGATATGTACAAAGAAGATCATTGAATGTACTAATGAGAAAAGTAAATCAAGTGATATAAAGTCTAATAAAAAAAGATAGAAAAAAATTAAAGTAATATTTAAATTTTTAATTTTTAATAAAATACAATAATATTATATGATCTATATAATAAATTTTATTATGATAAAATTTATTGTAGTGTCTGGCTTGTGTAGTTCTGTATCTTTTATTTTATTTTTTAACCATGTATGTGGCGTTTTACTTATTAATGAATCATTTTGTCCCTTTCAAAAAAACAAAGGCAGAGACAATCAGTTTGTGGCTATTTAGACACAATGTTGTTTCTTTTCCAGTGCATAATAAAATCTCCTTTATTTAACGTTAGTTTTAAAGAAAAAAATAAAATTGATTGTGACATAAATTATATCTATTGGCACAAAAGTTTAATATAATAATCATAAAATTTTTAATTTTTTAAATCAAATTTTTTTATAATTGTATATAATATTATTTTTATTTACCGTTATTTGTCTTGTTTAATTTGCAAAAATAAAATAAAACAACAGCTGCTATGACCACTACTAGTCCAAACTGATAAGTAAAAGCTCATTTATTCTGGACTGAAATGCCCTCCAACGATACCTAATGGGAACTTAAGATTTTCAGAATTTTCTTTTTCTGTAGTTAAATATCTCCCAATATTTATTAGTGTACCAATACAGTTTGTAGTAATATACAATGGTATACATGAACTCTGAGACATTGAAGTTTGTATTGATTAGAGATAGATCCCAAACACGAACAGAAGAGAAGCTAACACTGGAACTGGATAATCACAATATAGAAGTTTACAACAAAACCTTCAAAATTCATCCGTTAAATTAGCATAGCATTTATGAGTAAATTTTCATAGCACCCAGACATATGAACACTTCAGATCCAGCCAGTATTTCAGTAGGCCAAACCCAGTAATCAAGGAGTTTTACTTCTGATTGCGCAAGAAAAAACATGTACTCAAATAATCAATTAAAAACTGAAACGATTAAAAGATACGGAAAGAACAGAACCATAATTTCTTGCAATGATCATCTGAATCTAATGAATGTTCTCGATAAGCGCTCTGTTTCTGCAGAAAAACCAAGAAAAGCTGATTAAAAGCTGAGTCGTCGTTGAGGATGACGGTGGATGATCCACAACATCTCTTTAACCAAGGAATCACAGCCAAAGAAACAGATGTCGTTTGGATTGAGTCCAGATTAAGGATGTGTTTGGATTAACTTTTAGAGAATAGATTTTAAGAAAAATAGATTTTAGGAAGAATAGATTTTAGAGAATAAATTTTAAAAAAAATAGATTCTGGGAAGAATATATTTTAAAAACAGAGATGTTTGGATAATTAGGAGTAGAATCACTTTTTATATTAATAAATTATTAAAAAAGATATGATTTTATTAAAATATAAGAGATGAGAGATGATACAGAATAAATAGGAGAGAGGAGAAAGAGGAAGGATGAGATAGTGTGAAGAAAAGAGATGAGAGAGAGTATAAGAAAAAATAAGGATAAAATAGTAATTATATAGTCTATAAACTATTTTACTGTTTTAAAATCTATTTTCAGTAACTTATTCAAAATTATAGTTTCAAATCGAGGTTTTGACTAAAATCAATTCTGGACAAAAATGGTTATTTGTTTTAAATTTATTTAAACCGAAATTTTGGCCAAAATAAATTATGGACAAAAATTGCTATTTTTTTCAAATTTTCTTAAATTAAAATTTTATTCAAAATTAATTCTCAAAAGCTGATACCAAACAGGTTCTAAAGGTATTTATGGGATGAGATTCTACTACGGGTATTTATTTATGGAATGAGATTAGGACAAATCTATCTCATCCTATCACTGTAAATAGGGATTGAGAGAAAATTTTTGTTGGGGTCTCCTCCTGTCTCGATCATAGAATAGGACAGGGTGGGACTTAGACTCGGACGTATTGATCCAATTTTTTTTTTAAAAATAATCTTTAGTTTAAAAAATGAAATAAATTGATTATAAATTCATATATTTTTAGTATTATCTTATAAAATGGTTATAATTATATATATTAATATTAAAAAATATATTTTTAATTTATTTATTTATATATTAATATTAATATTTTAAAAAAATATATTAATATATAGATAAATAAATTAAAAATAATATATATATATATATATATATATATATATTCAGAATATGACCAGACAAGATTCCTTGTGTCTTGTTCCAAAAACTTTTCAGGACAAGACCATCCCTTTTGGCTATTATTAAGATTCGGATTAACTACAGTTAAACAACTTAATTTTTAGAGATAATTAATTTCTAATTATTAGTTAAAAATACTTTTTAAAAACTAAAATTAAAAAGAATAATTTTTAGATTGACTAAAAAGGTTATTTATTATATAAAAACTTGTATTAAAAATCGTAAGTTACTTTGTATAGTTAAAGTTATTAAAAAGATAAATTTTTATTTTAAAATATTTCTCTAAGTTGTGTTTTATAAAGATTGAAAGAAATAAAGAACTAGGATATAAATGATATAAACGTGGGTCGATTAGAGGCACAAGGTGAAGCCTAGGAGCCACCGCTAAAGCGGGATTGCCAAGATTGTGTTCTTCATAATTCACTGTAGTATTTTATTATAATTGTATTCATAATATTTAAAAAAATATCATAATTTTTTAATATTTAAATTTATATTTAAAAATAATAGATAATTTATTTTATCTAACATTAATATATCTAAAAAAAGAGAGATTTTATTTTATCTTTAAATTGTAAGTAAGTCTAATATTTTTTTAAAAATTTTTATAATAAAAAAAAATTCTCTTCTCTTCATGTACCAAAACTCTATCTGCTAATCATGATGAAGCATGTTAATTATGGCTTTTTAGAATCAAACCCTAGTTTCTTTTTGTTTTTGATACACCTAAGAGAAGAAACAAATCCTAGTTAAAAAATATTTATTTAATCCTATTATAAGTCAATTTTAATATATTTTATACAAGTTAAAAAAAATCTTAAACCTCATTAATTATACTAATTTTTTTTTAATTTTACCCATATTTAATATACATTACACACAATATAAATAAAGTAAACATAAATAAATAAAGAATAAAATAGTATATTTATATGAAAAAAATTTCTCTACCTTATAAATATGACTAAATAAATATTTTATCTTTATTTTATAAATATGATAAGAGAAGTATATTGTTATTGTTATTTTTGATTACTTGATCGCATTCAAGGAATCACTCCTAAAATTATTTTTTAAAAATACTTCTCTTTTTTGGCTAACCATTTTTAAAAACTTGTAAAAATATAATAAAAAAAACAATGAATAGTTCCTTAAAATAATAAAAAAAATATTTTATTAAATGCATACAATTCAAGGTTTGTCATAATTCAATACCTTCAGAGATGAACACGAGAACACAAAAAGCAAATACTACCAAAAGTATACCCTGCTCCAGTCCAGGCAGATAATTGCTATAGAACCTTGAAAATAACGACATTGCATTTGGAAATATAAGTATTTCTCCCCTTGTAATGCGGAGCGGAAAAAAATATATTATAATTATTTATTTATTTATAATTATTATAAATTATTATTATAATTAAAAATTTACAATATTATAAAATTTGTTAATAAGATTATTAATTAATTATTATCATATGGCTCAAAATCTTTTAAAAGATCAAAATAATTTATGATTATAATGAATAATTATTATAGTTAAAAATTTAAAATATTATATAATTAATTAATTAATAAAATTACTCAATATTATTATTATGAAGCTCAAAATCTTGCTAAGATCAAAATAAAATTAGTGATTAGGATTATTGATTATGGCATATAAACAAATGAATTGAAAACATTGAGACGGATCAACCTAAATCCATTTTTGATTAAATTAGATATTATAAGATTTTAAGAGTATGATTGATTGATGATTGATGTTAGTTGATGATTAATTGTTTTATTTAACTTCCTTAATCTATGTAAAAAAAATTAACTAGCTCTTATATTAAGTATTTAAAGTAGTATTAAATGGCACACGATAAAAGTGAATGAAATGTTTTAGTTTACTCATTGCAGACAAATGAATTAAAAGTATTAAGATAAATTGACTCAAACTTATTTTTAATTAAATGAGTATTACAATATTGTAAAAGTATAGTTGAATAATTGATTGTTTTTTAGGTAAAGTCTAGGAGATATCTCTAAACTGATAGTTAGAGACTAATTTTTTTTTTATGTATAAAGATTATTGAAGTAGATTTTATCACTCTTAATAAAATATTTTCCATGCACTTGCTTTTGTTCAAATCTAGACCATCATATTAAAGGGATTTAGTCATTTATTAATTGTATTTAATTTTATTAATATTAATTAATTTATTTAATATATTAATAAATAAATTAATTTTTATATTTTATATTAAAGAATAGAGATAATATTAAATGCCACGCGTTAAAAGTAAATGAAATGTTTGCGCCTGCCAATCTGATTTTCGACGGACAAATTTGGTATTAAATTAGAGTGCTTTCTCTCCACTGGAAAGTGGAAACACGTGAATCCCACCACATGTTTTCACGTATGTTTTCTCCCATAGTGGTCTTTCTTACTTCACTTTTATCCACTATCGGTCAAGCACATGGTAAAATTGGAGCCATATTTTGTTTAACAAAATAAATATGATCTAATTAAAAAATAATATTAATTTTAAATATAAAATATATTTTTTATATTTATCAACTATTTTTTAAAAAATTATTTATATTGGTACAACATTAATAATTATCATGTAAAAAAAGAAGGATAGAAGAACTTAAAGAAGATAATTAGAATATTTTAAAATAATTTACAACACCCTATCTCTATTGCAATAGCCTCTCTTGGTGCCCATGGCTATTTTATCTTTCTTCGTTCATTTAATTTTATTAAAATATATTATTTACTTATCATATCCTTAGTATATGACCTATATAACTAATTTTATAAAATTAAAAAAAATAATTAAGTTAATTAATATGACGTATTTTTTATAACACGCTAATCATCTTCCTTAAATACATTACTCACTTCTTCTCTTACTTGATTATTGTTAATGAAGCATCAATATGAATAATTTAGAAAAAAATGATAAATATATGAAATAAGTTTTATATTAAGGATTAAGATCAGCTCCTCAATTAGAATCTATATTAAAAATTGGAGGAGTATTATTTTTATAGCAAAGGCTTAAATCTACAAAACTCCCCTAAAATTTAAGTCAATTACATACAATTTTTCTAACATTTTAAAGTTTAAAATTAGCCTCCTTAACTTTGTAAATTGTGACATTAAACCATTAATTTTATCGTTAAGTTATTGACAAGAAATGATACGTCAAATTAATAAGAATGACATGGTATCCTACATGAAATCCTACATGGTTATCTGCATGAGTTAATGATTTTATGATAATTATCTATTTTTATATAAAGAGTTAACATTATTAGAAAAAAGGTATTTAACGATGGTTTTGTGAACGGCGTAAATTCTACTGACTTTATAACTCAATGTTTTAACGGTTTTTCTAAACTGACGTGAAAGGTGTTGCCTTTAATGGCTGTTACAATATAAACCATTGTTAATGGTAATCCATGGCCCTTACCTTTAACAGTGGTTTGTGTGAAAACTGTTGTGTATGGTTAACATTTCACGACGGTTCTCCCTTTAATAGTAGTGGAATTTTTTTTTTGTTTTTTAATATTTCCACGGCAATTCTCTATTTAACCACTGTGAAAAAGTATATTGTTTTGGTTAATTTTTTTATTTTATACTATCCTACTTTTAGCATAATCAAAACAAACTAATTTTTAGGCAGCAAAGTATAAAGTTAGCAATGCTAAAATCTAAATGGTAATAAAATAGTCTAAATTGGTAAACTTTCAATGAACCAAATAGGTCTTTGTATATCATATATACAAGAAGAAAATGGTTGAATGATCAATCCTAAACAAATTAAAAACTATTGATCAAATATTTACTAAAACTTTAACAAGTACTTCATCTTCAAGGCATGTGAAGAAGTATTGTTCATGCCAAATCATCCCTCATAGAGTCGATTAGATAATCTTCATAGCTCAAGTTGTTATCAAACAAATGCAAATTAGAAGTAATAGATAAGTATTAATGATGTGAATAAATTAAATAATCACTAAATATTAATTGTATCATCTTTATACCTCATGTAAGTTCTCTATGAGCCATATCTCAATGATTTCATAAATATAGAGGATCACATAGTATCTACATTCAACACCGCCAGGCTAACGGCAGTAATAACACAATAAAATATATAGAGCACATTAGGAAATATTAAAGTTTATACATAATTTCTTACATGAATTGAGTGGTCATGCCTCCCAATAGTTGTCTCCAATATATCCATTTCTTTTTTAGGAATGAAAGACCCTTGGTTTGCTTAATCCTCCATTGCATCCTATAATATACAAGTAACCAAGTTAAAATAATTGAAGAGCACGTAAAAATGTATACATTATTACTATTTAAATTAATTACTTATAATCCTCTCAGCAACAGTAGTAACATTTAAAGTGATGTTATGTCCTTTCATAACCCTCGCTGCCTTTCATTTTTATTGGCAAGATGGATATTGGATGTAGGGCTGTGCATGGGTAGGGCTAGGTAGGGTAACCCCCTGCCTGGTTGTTGGAAATTGTGCCCTAAGGGCCAATCATTGTCTTATGAATATTGTTAATTTATGAATTTATTAATGGTGTTATCATATTATTTGCATGTTTACTGTGATGACCATCCTTGGATAACTCATGATCTTATCCTAAATGTCTATGGTAATTCATCTATGAGGGAGCAGAGATTAAATAAGACCAGTATGACTTTAAAGATGTATAGAGATATAAATCAAAGTCATAGGCATATGTAAGAGTACAAGGTGTTGGACTGACCCACTATGAGAGAGCTGCATGGGTTAAGTTATAAGCTTCTCTCATATACAAACCATGTCATTATGCCCTTTGACATGAGATCATCATGGATTCCTATATGACAAACACTCAGCTTTGACCTATTCAAAAGTCACTTTTGACTGGGTGATCATAAAGACTATGTTCGGGCTTAGTGGATTTCCGTGCGAAGGAATGTGAATGGTCAAGATGGAATTTATCTCTCACATTCATAGAGAGATATTACTGGGCCCCTCGATGAGTGAGTCTGAGAAATGTATGGCCATACTGTAATATAAAGGTAGTTCCATTTCTATAGTTAGACTACTCAGGGATCGAGAAAGTAACGGTCAGGAATAGGAGGATGACATTCTCCATGCCTTATCTATGACCAAAATATCGTGTGACAAAAGGGACATGATATGGTTGTATAAAAGGTTACATCGTTCATCGATCCTCATATGATTTGGGTAGTCGTGATATCTTGCTAGAGACCGCTTGCAACTTGTGAGTCAGTATAGTAAATGGCACACTGACAACTTCATATGGGCCTACAGGGTCGCACATAAAATAGCCCAACACGAGCTATGATATCTAGATTTATTGAATCTAAGACATGTCCAGATTCAATTAATGATCCAGGGTAGATGTATATATTTATTTATATTTATATTCGTATATATATAAATTCATATATATATATTATATATAAGAGATATTTACAAGATTTAATTTATAAAGAAAAATTAAATCTCTATCACGTTTGAATTTAAAATTCAAATTGATATGATATCTCATATAAGAGATATTTACAAAATTTAATTTATAAGGATAAAATTAAATTTCTATCATGTTTGAATTTGAAATTCAAATTGATATGATATCTCAAATTTGATTTATGAGAATAAATCAAATGTAATTCTGTCTTATATTTATTTTAAATTAAATAAATGGGTGAATTAAATCTATGGGACGGATTTAATACAAATACTATTTATTTAATTAGTTTCTTATCAAATTATACAATATATGATATTGTATTAATTTCAGAATTAATATAAGATTAATTCCAAAAATCCAAGTCTGTGGTAACACGCATAGCATCTGATATATATGATATTTAGGAGCTACGGTTGGGACAGAAAAAAAAGGGTGAACGGGAATTTGCAAAAAGGTTTGCAGATAAGAAACTGCCAAAAGAGATACGGAGAGGACGAATTCTTGAGTAAACCCTAGAGGGACAGGAAGCGCTAGCATATCGTTCGTGGTTGGAACGCTGTTCGTGTGGATACCAGTAGAGGAAGCCAACCTGAGTCGTTGACTTCTTACGATTGAAAAGAGATCACGAGCCGCGGAGAGAAGCTGTGGATGTCGCAACCAGAAGTTGAGAAAGTCACAACTGAATACTGAGGGTAATACTTCTTTCCACTTCACTTAAACACATACGGTAGATCCTGGCAGGGAATGGAAAAATTTTTAAGTTAATTTCTGCTACGTTCTTCCAATTCCTTACACTGGTGCCCTACCGAAAAAATGCAGCCCGATGCCCGGCCCTGCCTAGTAAAAGCCTTAACTATTTTGGGCAGGATATGGGCAGGCTGGGCATGCCCAAGTCTTGATGCTCTGCTCATATTGTGAAAAAATCTATAATTATGAACTTATAAAATAATATTATATTCATATGTCTTTAAGAATTAAATAATATACATAATTTACTAAGAATAAGACAATAAAAAGATAGTAATGAAAGTTTTAAAATCCATAGCATATAAAAGAAGTATTGAAGTTTAAGTAGTTTGCAATTATAACTTTGCATCAATCTCTCCAAAATTGATAAAGATAAAGCATTTGAAAAAATATATATGACAATTACCATAGTTTAAAAAAAACAAAGAAAGAAATCAATTTAGTTATAAATTTTAAAAGATACAATTACCTACTTGACTACTCATATTTGTAAAATTATCTTTTAATCACCAGTATCTATCATATTTGTTCTATGTGAAATAATATAATTTATAAATTTTGATATATAAAAAAGTAATTAACTGGGTAGGGCCAAATGGGCAGGGCAGCAACCCTTGCCCGACCCGAATATTGACCCTGCCCGAAATTGCCCATTTTACATTGGGCCATTTTTTATCGGGCTGGGTAGGACATATTTTGTACGGGCTCGAGTAGGCTTTGCAGGCTCTGGGCTTCTTACACAGCCCTAATTGGATAGATACAACAGGGTCTGATGTAGTAGGGTATGATGCAGTAGTTTGCTGTGTAACCTACAATTGCTCTTCTATCATTTTTCTTTCTAGAAAATCGTAACCACCCCAAGGCATGTAACTGCTCTTCTATCATTTTGTATCTTGAAGTACCATATTTAGGGAATTATACAGCCTTTCATACTCATTTCTATATAGTCTATAGTCGTTAGGGCACACATGTATCTTCTTATAGGACAAACCCATATGACACAACATTTTCTTCGCCTCATTCATTCCTTTTGCACTACTAGAAAAAAAAGCTTTTAACGGCGGTTAAAAGTGACCTTTCACGGCATTTTTATGACCAGTGTGAATTCTACCACCATTATAAGTCTACTTTTTAATGGAGGTTTTGTAACCGCCATTTAAGGTTATACCTTCAATGGCGATTTTGGGAAAAAATAGTCGTGGTAAGGTTAATTTGATTTTTTTTCTTTTTAATCTTTCTGTTAATTTTTCATTTAATACCATCATAGATTTATCATAATCATGACAAACCAATTTCTAGGTAGTAAAGTATAAAGTTAGTAATTCAAAAATCTAAATTAAATGGTAATAAAGTAATTTCAAAATCTTAGTCTTGCAATGAACCAAATAGGTGTTGGTACATCATATATATATATAAGGAAATGTTTGAATGATCAAGGCATGTTCAGAAGTATTATTCTTGCCAAATCATTCCTCATTGAGTCGATTAAGTAATCTTCATAGCTCATGTTATCTAACGACTACAAGTTAGAAATAATAAGTAATATTAAATATGTGAATAAATTGAAGAATCACTAAATATTAATCGTGTCATCTTCATATATCATATCCTTGAATTTCCTATCTAGTGTAAATGAAGTTTAGTGAACAAAAACGTTAGAATGTGATTGTATGAACGGACTAAATTGTAAAGAAATACAGTTCTTTATGCCTTATGTGTAAAAATTCAAAGGGACCAAATTGTAAAGTTTTAAAGGACTTAAATAAAAATCTTAAAGTTCCATGGTGCAAAATGAAAGTAGACACAAGTTATGGGAATTGAAGATAATTATAAAAAATTAAGGGACATGAATGTCATTTTGAAACAGATCAATGACATAAATATAATTTTGGAAAAGAAAAGGACATTGCTGTAATTATGGAAAAATATTGGGGCCTAAACGTCATTATTGAAAAAGATCTATAATTCCATGATCTAAAAGTAGGATTAGATAGAGGAGATTTTTTTTATTAGTACTGTGTGGAAAATAATTTTGATTTGAGGTCCCAATTAATTGATATAATTTTTTAAAATAATTAAATGTTCAGTAAAGGTTTTTCATATTATAATATTGGATTAGATATCCAATAAAAAATAATAATTTGGACAAAAAAATTAGGTAAGTCTATCATAGGGGTAGCGCCAAGAAATATCTTAAAAATTGTGAAAAGATGAAAATGCCCATATGTTATAAAGATAAATAAAAATAAATGGAGGGTATTTTAGATATTTTACCCCTAGACAGGAAGTCAAAAGGGTTACAGGAATAGTTGACTAAAGTTAAGAAATATCTTGAAAGGATGTAAAGAGATAGAAATGCTCTTAGGGTTAATAAAGTGAATAAATGTGAACCAATGACATTTTTGTCATTTTTCAAGGGCCAAAATTAAATTTATACCTATTCTAAGAATATCAATAGTAAGAAAATTCAAACACTAAACCTAATTTTAGAAAACATATTATAAAATTTTACAAAAATTAGATTCAGAAAATAGCTTAATTTTTGGAAAATCTGACCAGACCAGCACAGGATTAAACTAGATTTTCCCCAATCAGATTTTCCACATGTAAGATGCCACCTTGCATGCCACATTGTCCTAGTGATGTAATAGATGATGTCATAGGTGGTTGGAAGATTAAATGTAGGTCATTGATTTCAAAAATACAAGATTGAATCATAGCCATTGGTTTACTCATGCCTTAGCCTATAAATCCCCCTCCCCTTGTTGGACGGACATCACATGAAAATAGAAGGGAAACTCTTACAAAATTAATTCTTAACCAAGAATCAAATCTTCCAAGCTTCCAATCTTTAAACAATTAAGGTAATTTTTTCCTCTTATCTTTGGATTATGTTGTAGGAATATTTCTATTGGATTTGGTTGGTTTAAACATCATTTTTCTCTTCATGATGGCTTCTGGACGAAATGCTAAGGGGTAGGGAAAGAATGAATTTTATGTTATATATAGCCTAGACAAGTTAAACAAGCTAGGATTAAGTGTTTAAAGCTTGGAAAATCAATGTATTCTTGCAATTCTACTTTTTGGTGATGGTTCTTCCCCTGTACAAAAGTCTGAGCAGGATATGGAATTTGATAATTTTGATGCTTCCAATGGGTTTAAAATGAAAATTTGTGTGGGGTTAAGTAGAGAAACAAGTATTTGAAGCATTTGAATCAAAATATGAATTTTTGAAAAAATATAGAGGTGGCCACGAGTTCTATACAGACATGAAAGAGGAGTTTGATTTTTGAAATTCTAACTTCATAATTGGATTCTACATGAAAACCTATGTGGGTGTAGACCTTGGGAATTAATTTTGGATGAATGGAAGCAAAGGTACTAAAATTGAATAAGAAAGGAGACTAGGGGAACTTAGTCTTTGGAATTGTATTTTGAATTGAGTCCTAATATGCCATTGCTTTGCAATGTATAGGTTTTGATATTTGTTTGAGGAGAGCACGAATCCAAGAAGAACACATCAAGGAATCCATAAGAGGTAGCAATTATACCTAACTATAATGTTAATGATATTTGATTGCTTGTTTACTTGATTATGATTGTTGGTTGAGCTTATGATGTTTATGATGATGATTATTATTATATGGTTACAACTCCTTACATTTTCTGTCATGACAATATGCATGTTATAGATTGCTCCCATATCATGATAACATGTTAAACATTGTAATCAAGCGCACATGATATTATAGTTTATATATATCTTGCTATTGAGATTTCTTTGAAATCTCATTCTTTCTATAAATTTGACCATGTTATAGGTGTTAAAACTAAAAAATGGAAATGTCTAAACATAGATTCTTGAGCTTGTGTTATAATATGATTTTGGTGCCATACATTGTAAGCAACTACCATGAACCTTGTCATGTATATTCTCTGGAGGGAGTAACTTTGTGACATTATTTTGAATGCCTTACTGGACAAGTCACGTTATGATAATTTCCATGTTTAAACTTAAGATAAATAGATTTAACACCAAAAATATCTCAATTGGTTAAGTTTTTAATTTAATATGATTTTTTTTAAAGTTAGAGTTAAAATCTAGAAGAGGTAACTCATGGGTTCTAAGGTAGTGAGATTCCAGTGACAATTTGATATAGTAAATGAATGAATTTAACTATGATATTTTTTAAGATTAAAGTAAACATCTTGATGTTTAAAATCATAGGTAACACGTCTTATTTGGATAAGTGAGTGAGGAGAAATGAATTTTTAAAATTTAGGTTTGAAAACTAGAAGCATCCAGATTTACCAAATAAACAATTATTTTCAATGATTAAATTGTATCAATTGGGATAACAAAACTTCATTTTTATATTTTTCCCACAAATATTAATTAAATATCTTCCATTAGGAATTTAAACCACATCATTTTTATTTTTATAGAATTAATTATGGATTTTCAAATTTAGGCATGTAATATGCAATTGACCATATAAACAGTACCTGAGAAGAATTTTTTTAAAAAAATCATTTTTCTAACTCAAAAGGGATTTGAAGTGGTTTAAATAGATTCCAATTGAGCATAAATGAGAGTTAAAATAAGGACACAATATTTAGGTATCCAAGCCAAGATTTTGGCACAAAGTTTGGCATAGGATAAATTTGCCTTAATTGATACCTTGATTGGTTGAATATTTATTTGTTGGTTAATTTCTAAAGTTTCCTATAGGATAAATGGTCATAGGAAAGTTGGACTATAGGTTAAATGTTTATAGGGAAAACTAAATGGACCCTGATGCTAGATCATACAATATTGTTAACAAGGGGATAAGATTCCTAACGTAGGATAGAGGAAGATCTAATAGAATGGATACCCAACTATGCTAGCCCTGGGCACTCCTATGTAGAATCCAATCTATTAGCTAAGGAATAGGAACAGTTTATTGGTAACCCTTGGGAGTTATATGTTGGACCCCTAAGACTTGAAGGGGAAATAGAGGCAAACCCTAGTGAGAGTCAGCCAATTCTTTGTGAGACTAGACCTAGCCAGGAAACCCCAATATTCTCAATACATCCTATCCCAATATGTATGCTATGTTCAACTTTTACGATCTTCCCAATTAGAAATGAGTATCATACTTATGATCAGTTATGAGCATAGATGGACTGGTATGTATGATATATCCAACAGGATATCGTGATATATATAGATTTCTTTTAGCAGGTCAGGATGTTGTACAAGGCTCTTGTTATAGATGATATTCTGGTGGACGAGGACTTGTTTGTACATGCAATATTAATGTCCTTCAGCGTACTACAATGTGGGGCTGTGAGATGACACGACTGAATTACCTACCCACTGTAGGAGTAAAGGATTGCGTTTGGTGTCTTGAGGGTTTTGTAATTATTAACTATCTGTGACTTCTATAGGAGATGAAAACTAATAGTGAGATACTTGATTGTAGGCTGGGAAACTTTTGTATTGACTACTTAGTAAAATTATGTATGTTGTGTATTAAAAATATGTTGTTATATGTATCAAACTTTGCTGCTATGTGTATATAGCTTATTCTGCTGTTTAATAAATATGAGTTTATATGATGACTCATGAGTTATGATGTTTATTTTGTATCCCCTCCCATAATTTAGATAATATAACAATATGGTTTGAACACGACATAATGTGCAAACTAAGGAACCCTGAAACCTGGTAGAGCTTAAGTAGTTGATCCTGGACTAATTGGATCAACATCAAAAGATGATTAAGGATATGAGGTCAACTTAAGCTTACTAGGATCAAGAGGAGATACTCCAGTAGTAGCAGCTATCAGCAATATGAGATAACTGGAGTTAGTAGAAACAATTAATAGAGAACTAGAAATTGTACAACCACTGGTAGAGCCGCTAAGACAAGCGCAGCTAGTAGTTGATCCCACTAGCATCTAGCAGTGGATGGCAAGATTCTGTAAGTTAATAGATAACTAGAAATTGTACAACCACTGGTAGAGCTACCAAGACAAGCGCAGCTCGTAGTTGATCCCACTAGCATCTAGCAATGGATGGCAAGATTCTGTAAGCATAATCCACCAACATTTGAGGAGATGTTTAACGTCAAAGCAGCAAAACACTAGATCAGCTGGTTATAGAAGATTTTTAAGTTATTAGACTATCCATATGAAGGAAGGCTTGTATGGAAATTTATCAGCTAGAAAGGGACGCATATCGAGGATAGAAGAACACCGAACTTCTATTACAGGTAAGAAATATCTCGATCACATGGGAAGTATTTATTAAAAAGTTTGATGAAAAGTATTTTCTTCAGTCTGCTCGAGATGAATGAGAGGTCGAATTCCTTGTACTAAGACAAAGAGAAAGGGAACTATTTGATGAATATTTGGCCAAGTCAATCTGATTTTCTCACTATTCCACATACCTTAGACAAGTGGATCATGAAATTAGCCTGAACCACCGAATGCTATACAAGCCATCTTACAGGGAAAGTGTTGTTCCTGAAAAGAGTAGTTAAGGCCAAGATACTACCAGTGGCAACGGTAACGACAACAGAAAGAGAAAAAGGCAGTGGCAAAATAGAAGGCCTAGAAGAGTAAATTTTAAGGGTAGTACGAGCAACTGTGACCTGAGGGCCAGAGTTTGTGATAAATACAGAAAGAATTATGGAGATAGGGCATGCATGCTGGGACATAACGCTTGTTTTCCCAGGGAGTGCCCAAAAAATATAGATAACCAAAGGCGTAAAACCTAGAGTTGAGTGTTTAATTTGACACAGAAGATTCCCGCAAATCACCCGACATAATCCAAGGTACTATCAGTCTCTATAATCACCTTGCAATTGCTATGTTTGATTTATGTGCAAGTCATTCATTTGTTTCTTATGACTAGGCTAAATGATTAGACCTTACTGTTAGCAAACTGTATTATGATATATGTGTGACAAACCCTACTAATGCTAGAGTAGTTACGTCCGATGTATGTTTAAAGTGTGTTATTCGATATGAGCATTGATTTTCTACTCTAGATCTAATATGCATGCCTTTTTGGGAAATTGATGTCATAATTTGATTAAATTGGTTTTCTTTTCATAATGTACTATCGAACTATAAGAACAAGACCCTAGTCCTTTGTTTGAGAGTAACGATTTCACGTTCAAAAGTTAGATTGAATCTCATAACAGAAGTCCAAGTAGATATATGTTTGCGAAAAGGATGTCAAGGGTATATAGTTTTCTTTTATGTCCAAGCAAAAGTAGAGGAAGGGATAAAGGAGATTCTAGTAGTCAAAGAGTTTCCTAAAGTCTTTAGAAAGATATTCAAGGATTGCCTTTTACACGAGAAGTGGAGTTTGCAATTAATAGTATACCTGGAGTAGGACCAATATCTAAAGCCCCATATCAGATGGCTCATAATGAGATGATGGAATTGAAGAAGAAGATTAAAGAGCTATTAGAGAAAGATTTCATCTGACCTAGTATTTCACCAAGGGTGCTCTGGTATTCTTCATTAAGAGAAAAGACGGTGTTATAAGATTGTGTAAGAAGCTAAATAAGAATAATGTCAGAAATAAGTACCCTCTCCCTATAATTGATGATATGCTAGACCAGTTGGTTGGAGCAAGTCTATTCTCTAAAACTGATTTGAGATCAGGTTACCACCAACTTAGGATTAAATCAGATGATATACCCAAGACTACATTTAGGACTCGATACGGATACTGTGAATTTCTAGTGATGTCGTTTGGATTGACGAATACACTTGCTATTTTCATAGATTATATGAACATAATCTTCAAGCCTTATTTAGATCAATTTATTGTGGTCTTTATAGATGATATCTTGGTGTACTCTAAGTATGTTGAAGAGCATGAAAGACATTTGAGAATTGTTCTTAAACTCTTAAAAAGCAACAACTCTATGCTAAGCTTAGTAAATATGAGTTTTGGCTTCAAGTCAAATTTCTTGATCATGTAATATCTCGTGATAAGTTAGTTGTAGATTCCAGCAAAGTTAAAGTAGTTTTAAGCCGGGAACAACCAACGATAGTGACAAAGAGTAATTTTTTTTGGATTTATCAGGGTATTATAGAAGATTTATTAAGGACTTTTCTTGAATTGCCCTACCATGATGAAGCTTACTAGAAAGAATTAGTAGTTTAAGTGGGACGAGAATTGCGAGGCTAATTTCCAAAATTTAAAACAGAAGTTAACCACTACTCATATGATAATTATTCCTGATCTAACTCATACCTATGTAATCTATACTGATGCAAGTAAACAAGGGTTGGGATGTGTATTAATGTAGTAAGGTCGAGTAGTAGCCTATGCCTCTCGATAGTTAAAACCACATGAAGAAAATTATCCCACACATGATCCAGAGCTAGCAAATGTAGTCTATACTCTCAAAATATGGAGACTTTATTTGTACGGAGGGACTATAAAGTTGTTCTGTGACCATAAAAGCCAAAAAATCTATAGGATCAATAAGAATTGAATATGCGACGGTTAAGATGGATAGAGTTATTGAAGGATTATGACTTCCAAATTTAATACCATCTAGGAAAAGCTAATGTCCTAGCTGATGCCTTAAGTAGGAAGGCAAAGCAGGTGGAAATCTTGATGATCAAAGAACTGAAACTAATAGAATTTTCTTATAACAATAGCTATTAGACTAGTATTCAGGTGGCCCCATTTGAAGCACTTTATAGAAAAAAGTGCATATCCCCTTTATGTTGGGTAAAGATGAGTAAAAGGAGAATGTTTGGTCATGATATAGTAGACAAGACTGCAACACAAATTGATTTGATCATAAAGAGACTGTTAACTACTTAAATAAGACAGAAAAGTTATGACAATGTTAGAATAAAGTTGTTGGAGTTTGAAGAAGGTGAAGATGTATTTCTTAAACAAATTCCAACTACAGGAGCTGGTAGATCTATTAAAGTAAAGAAGCTATATCCGAGATATATAGGACCATTTTAGATCCTTACTAAAGTATGATATGTGGCCCATATATTAGCTCTTTCCCCGAACTTTAGTAGATTCACCATGTATTCTATGTTTCACAATTAAAGAAGCATATCCCAGGCACATTGCATGTGATCGAGCAAGATGATATCATGCTATAAGACAACCTAGCCTATAAGGTAAGACCAGTATGGATTATTGATCAAAAGGTCAAGTAGCTACAAAATAAGCAGATTTCTCTAGTCAAAGTAGTATGAAAGGGATTGATGGAAAATGAAGCTATCTGGGAAGCTAAAGAAAGAATAAAGGAGAACTATCCATAACTATTTTCTTAAATTATATTATAAATTTTGAGGGCAAAATTTATTTTAAGTGGCATGGAAATGTCATGTCCCTAAGTTTCCTATCTAGTGTAAATGAAGTCTAGTGAAGGAAAATGTTAGAATGTGATTTTATGAAGGGACTAAATCGTAAAGAAAGAAAGTTATTTATGGAATAAGTGTAAAAATTCAAGGGACATAATTGTAAAGTTTTAAAGGACTAAAATGAAAATCCTAAAAGTTTCATGGTGTAAAATGAAAGTAGACACAATTTATGGGAACTAAGGGAAATTATGAAAAGTTAAGGGATATGAATGTCATTTTGAAGAAGATTCAATGACATAAATGTAATTTTAGAAAAGAAAAGTTCATGGAATTATGGAAAAAGATTGGGACCTAAATATCATTATTGAAAAAGATCTATAAATCCATTATCTGAAAGTAGGATCAGATGAGGAGATTTTTCTGATCAGTATTGTATGGAACAGAATTTTGATTTAAGGTCCTCATTAGCTGATATAATTTTTTAAAATAATTAAATATTCAATAAAAGTTTTAAGATAATATTGGGTTAGATATCTAATAAAAAGTAATAATATGGTCAGAAAAATTAGACAAGTCCAAAATAGGGGGCTAGTGCCAAGAAATATCATGAAAAAGTGTGAAAATGAAATTAGCCATATGTTATAAACATAAATAAAAATGAATAGAGGCTATTTTAGTCATTTTACCCTATATAGGAAGTCAATAGGGTTACAGGAATAGTTGACCAAAGTCAACAAATATCTTGAAAGGATGTAAAAAGATAGAAATGCCCATAGGGTTGTAAATGCGAATCAAGGGCATTTAGGTCATTTTCAAGGGCCATTAATTAAATTTATACCCATTCTAAGAATATCAATGACAAAAAAAATCCAGACATTAAATCTAATATCAAAAAATATATTATAGAATTTTATAAAAATTAGATTCAGAAAATAATCTAATTTTTTGACAAGCTTGATATAAGGTTGGACTGGATTTTTCCCCAATCAGATTTTTCCCATGTGAGATGCCACCTTGCATGCGACATTTCCCAAGTCATATTATTGATGATGTCATAGGTGGTTAGAAGATTAAATCTTGGCCATTGATTCCAAAAATGCAAGATTGAATCCTAGCCATTGGTTCATTCATGCCTTGGCTTATTAATACCCCTCCCTTTGTTGGCCTACCATCACATGAAAATAGAAGGGAAACTCTTGCAAAATTTAATTCTAAACCAAGAATCCAGTCTTCCAAGCTTCTAACTTTAAGAAATTAAGGTAATTTATTCCTCTTATCTTTGGATTATGTTGTACAAATATTTCTATTGGATTTGGATGGTTAAAACATCTTTTTTCTCTTCATGATGGCTTCTAGACGAAATGATAAGGTGTAGGGAAAGAATGAATTTTATGTTATATATAGACTATACAAGTTAAACAAGCTAGGATTAAGTGTTTAAAGCTTGGAAAATCAATGTATTCTTGCAATTCAAATTTTTGGTGATGGTTTCGCCATTGTACATAAGTATAGGAAGGAGATAGAATTTAATAATTTTGATGCTTTCAATGGGTTTAAAATAAATAATTGTGTAGGGTTAAGTAGAGAAACAACTATTAGAAGTATTGGAATCAAAATGTGAATTTTTAGAAAAATATGGAGGTGGCCAAGGGTTTTGTATAGACATAAAAGAGGAATTTGATTTTTGAAATTTTAACTTTATAATTGGATTCTACATGAAAAATTATGTGGGTTTGGTGTTACAACTTGTCTTTCACAATTCACACGCCTTAAGGACAAAATGGTAGCAATCTAAACCACTTATAAGGTCATTGAAGTTAGAAAACACAAAACTATAAATTTGCCTTATTGGTACTGTTCATTGTGCAAATTCCAAATAAGTGACCCAATTTAAAAAATTCATAACTAATTCTACAAATATCAAAATGAAGTAGTTCAAGTTGTTAAGCGAATTTCATTTAATCCTCTTTATGGAAAAAATAATTCATGGACCATGCTCCCACTGAATGAATGCCAGATGAGCCCCAAAATTTAGTATTTATCTAGACGCTTTCCCTATTTCCCATATTTGGTCCCTTAACTTTGAAAATTTATTTCTCATCATATAGACATCTAAATAAGGCATTTAATATATAAAATTGAAGCTCATAATGTCTGCTACAAACATACAAAATATCGTATATTTATTCCTTTATTTGCTATTTTTCTTGGTAGCCTCAAAGTTGCCGCCAAAACAAAACATTATATCTCTTTATATTACAATGTTTATAACAGTCATGAACTAAACATGCTATACTATATCAATATTTTTCACTTATCTTCATGTATACCATGATAAGATCCTACTGTGTTTGGTGGGAAATGGAAGGGTGAGATTTCAATAAAAATCTTAGTAGTAAATAATATGACAAACAATGTATACAAGTTTATGCTTAGTGTTAGACATGCAAGCTTACTATAATCATGCTAGTATAATGACATGTTGAATGTTTCAAGGTTCCAAACCTCATACGTATGGCCATAGCATAAATAGAAGAAGAGCTTCAATCATCTACACATGCTTCACATAATCAAGCAAAGCAACTAACATATCAAAACACAAGCAATCAAGCATACAAGTCTAGGTAAATTCACTACCTCTATCACTTGCATTTTCCTTACTCTTTCCTTCTTGCTCTGTAGTTCCTTCTCCACGTAAATCAAAGCCTAAATATAGAATAATAATATATTCATTAGAGTCAATTCCAAGACCAACATGATTTACTTAACTATCTCTTAATCCGACAAACCCCTAACTTTCTTTGGTTATGGTTAAATACCTTTCCCTTTGAATTAATTTGTGACCTAACTATTTCCCACACAATTTTTGTCAAAAAATTCAAATATAAACTCAGATTTAGGAGAATCAAACTCCTCCCCAAATATGGAACTAAAACTTCAAGCCTCAAGGAATTTTTACAAAAATTCTATTTTTGATTTTATTGCTTCCAACTCTTGTCCCTTGGCCCAATCCTATACAATTTTACCTTCTGGACTCAATGGAAGTATCAAAATCCACAAAAAATCTCCCCTGTCTAGTTTCTGGTTTGTTCAAGAGGCCCTCAAAATTAGGATATCAAGGACAACACAATTAATTCCAAGTATAACCACTAATATAGGCTTGTCTAAGTCAAGATTACATGGTTCAATTTCATTTTTTCCCTTCCCTAATCTGGATAGCCACGGCCAACAAGCATACCGAGAATTTTCTCACAATTTTTTTCCTTTAAAATCCTAGATTCAAGCTTGTAAATTGAAGGGATATAAGCTAAGACATATTACTTACCTCAAATCCTAGCTAACTCAAACCCTAGGTGCCTTGGATTACCCCTAGATTGCTCTCGTATAGGTTGAGTTTTCAATTGAACAAAGTTTCTTTTCTTTTCTCTTGGTGGCTGCCTTGAATACAAAGGGGAGGGGTTATTTATAGTTGAGGAATTGCTTGGATGAAGGGCCAAGATTAAATCTTAAGATTAACGGTCGAGATCGCACCACGTATTTTCACTTTATTCAATTGTGCAGCCAAGATTTCTTCTTCTCCAAGTTGAAGACATGTGGTTTCTTGGTGGGTCCCATAGGGACACCCCATGATGCCACCTTATGGCTTCTGGAAAGCTCTAATGGTTTCCAGAAAATCTTGTCCAATCTAGTATTGTCTTACACTGTATAAAGGTATTTTTCTTACATTATTAGACTGTCCTTTAGTCCAATAATTTCCATGTGTTCTATTGGTGTAACTTCTCGAGGAACACTATCTAAAAGAATACTAATATAAATCCCTTTATCATATCAACTTTTCAGTTATAACTATAACTGAGTAATTAAACTTTATTAAAAATTGTTAAAGTATTATTTTAATACACCTGGGCCCTCATGACTTAACCAATTTTATTTTGGGCCTCCTTGGATACCACTTTGTGCCTCTAACCAAGCCCAACTCCTCTGATGGCCAAATTCTTAAGGAACTTCCCTTAAAGCCTCTACTAGTGCCCTAATTATAAGCCTCCACATGACTCCTTTAGATGTTCTATCAATTCCATAAACTCTTATAATTAATAAAGTAATTTCCTGTAAACTTTCATACAAATTTGAGGTCTAGAAGGTCCGCTAAAAATTTTAGATAATTTTTCAGAGCTTCAAAAATTAATATCAATTTTTTGGATCTCAAATTAAAATTTTGTGTTGTGTTAAATAGATCAGAATAATTTTCTCTATCTCCTAGTGAACTATGGAACTCAAAAGCTTCTGGGCCATTTTTACCACTTTTGGCTCAATTTCCTCACAATTAAACTTTTGCCCATGGAAACTTTTTCACTTTTCAATTAAATCCCTTTCTTTTTTATACTACACTTAATACTTTTGGATTTCTCATTTAAGTCCCTCTCCTCTATAACTCTATTATTCCTTTTCTTTTTTTAACTTAAACCTCCTCTAACCATTATCTTTACTTTCGATCAACATCACAATCCCTTCCTAACCTCATTCCCCTCTTCCAGCCATACACAGATAGGAAAAATTTGGGATATGACATTTGGACCTTGGGAATTAATTTTGGATGAATGGAAGCCAAGGTCCTACAATTGAATAAGAAAGGAGACTTAGTGAACTTAGTCTTTGGAATTGTATTTTGAATTGAGTTGTAACATGTCATTGCTTTGTAATGTATAGATTTTGATATTTGCTCAAGGAGAGCACCAATCCAAGAAGAACATATCAAGGAATCCATAAGAGGTAGCAAGTATACCTAACTATAATGTTAATGATGTTTGATTGCTTGCTTACTTGTTGATTGTGATGTTGGTTGAACTTATGATGTTTATGATGATGTTAATGATGATTATATGGTTGCAACTCCTTGAATTTTATGTCATGACAATATGCATATTATAGATTGCTTATATATGATGTAAGGTTAGCTCCCATATAATGATAATATGTTAAGCATTATAATCAAGCATGCATATAGTTTATATATCTTGCTATTGAGATTTCTTTGAAATCTCATTCTTTCCATAAAATTGACCATGTTATAGGTGCTGAAACTACAAAAGGGAAAGGTCTAAATATGGATCCTTGATCTTGTATTATTGAGATTTCTTTGAAATCTCATTTTTTCTATAAAATTGACCATGTTATAGGTGCTGGAACTACAAAAGGGAAAGGTATAAATATGGATCCTTAAGCTTGTATTAAATATTATTATGGTGCCATACATTGTAAGCAATTAACATTAGCCTTTATATTCTCTGGAGTTAGTAACTTTGTGATGTTATTTTAAATACTTTACTAGATGAGTTATGTTATGATACTTTGCATGTTTAAAGTTAAGATAAAGAGATTTAAATGGACACTAAAAACACCTCAATTGGTTCAATTTTCAGTTTAATATGATTTTTCATAGTTAGAGTTAAATTATGGAAAGAGGTAACTCATGGGTTCTAAGGCATTGAGCTTCTAGCAAAAATTTGATATAACAAATGAATGAATTTAACCATGATATTTTGTGAACTTAAATTAAATGTCTAAAGATTTACAAGAATAGGTAATACATCTTATTTGGATAAGTGAGTGAGGAGAAATAATTTTTTAAATTTAAAGTTTCAAAACTGGAAGCATCCAGATTTACCAATGAACAGTGATTTTTAACGATTAAATTGTATCAGTTGGGCTAATGAAACTTCAGTTTTATATTTTTTTCCTCCAAGATTAATGAAATAGCTTATAGTAGAAATTTGAACCACATCATTTTAATATTTATAGAATTAATTATGAATTTTTAAATTTAGGTATGTAATTTGAAATTGATCATATGAACAGTACCTGAGAAGAAAGTTTTTGAAAATTCATTTTTCTAACTCAAAAAGGATTTGAAGTGGTTCAAATAGCTTCCAATTGCGCATAAATAAGGGTTAAAATAAGGACACGACAGAGAATAACTAAATGGAAAACTACAGAGGGCATTAGAGACTAACTTTATATATAATAAATTGATACAAATTAAAACTTAATTATTTGAAAACAATTTACTTAAGGAAAAATCCATGTATGAATAGTACTATGTAGATAGACTCTGAAATGTTTGATGCCTTGCACAGCCTAATCGCCAATTAAAAAAAAGATATCATATAACTTGTTAAATTTTATTATTAATAAATCTATAAAGAAAACCTTATGTCCTGAAAATGGATACAATCTCGAGATCTGGCTGTCCAAACATTGAATCAACTAGTAACCATATTAACTTGAGAGGCAATGACAAGTAGAGTCCAATACACACTAAAAAATATCAACAATTTTATATATGATTTTAGTGTAATATATGTGTGTGCGTGCGTAAAAAGAGTATATACTTACCTTTTAATGTAGGGTGCAAAATATATCATTCTCTTGATGTAGGTCATGACATCGACCATGTACATCATCCTCGATCTCCTATCTATACCTGTCTATTGCAACCTTTGTGGACATATGAAGCTATATGTGTCTCCTTTTATTTTGTCCACACATTTACGATAGAAGTGACTATTGTTCAAAAGAGAAAGGAGACATTGCATGAATGATAAAACATAAATTATCTAACCAGATGACAATTGAATCCAACGTATCCAAATTTAGGAATTGTGCTATGTCATTCCTATCTAGGGTAAATTTATAAAGCTCTTATGTTCTCTATAGAATCTGCCAGAGCATGAATAATTGCCATATTCATATATCTTGAGGATATATTTTGATGAAGAGGTTTGAGCCTGTCTCTTATTGCCCTCTTTACCTTCGAATTCTATGGCACCTTCTTTAGTTCTAGCTTCTTCAATGTTTTCTTCTTTGGCACCTTCCCTGGCACTAGCTCCAGTATGACCACCTTGCTCAATGTGATCAGATATGTTAGCCACAAAATAAACTACCCTGGAGCAATGTCCAATATGTGGACCTCGTCAGTAGGATAGGGAACCAGTGTAATGCCAAAACCTTTTCTGATGTGGTGTACTATCACCTTGACTTTGGCATGTGGAATTCTGTTATGGTAAATTGTTGTCTCTGATAGGTACACGATAGTTAGAGCAGCAAGGGTTATAGTCCCTTTGTGTCATAATATGGAGACCACCCTCTTCCCCATGGTCCTTAGTATGCTTAGGGTTAAAGTTAGGATTATATGGTTGAGAGATAAACTTCTCCTTATTGTAGTGGTCCTTACCACTTAGACTGCAGGAGAACCCTAAAAATATGAAAGAAATTAGTCAAGATAAAATACATGTTAAATGTCCCTTAAAAAAAAGTAAGTGAATATTTTTTACCTCTAAACTTTGGCCGGTAGTAGAGAAGCCTATCATATTTATGGCTTAGTAGAGTCTAACATCCATATCCTCATTGAGTTTAGCATCGACAGATTATTGGAGTTTGACATCCATATCCTCGTGCATTCTTTATTACTCTACTTGATACTATGCAGTAAGTTTATCTTGAACCTTTTGACGCTATGCAACAAGTTTATATCAAACATTTTGTAGCCCATCTCGGACACCATGTTTGCAGAAGCTGCATTTCTTCTTTATGATGCCAAGCTAAGAAACTCTTTTTTAGATAACTCCTTTAGGGGACCCTCTTACTTAACCTGTGTATCAGGCTCACAATAGATGTCTCCAAGATGTCCATTTCCTTTTCATAAACGAAAGACCCTTGGTTTACTTGTTCCTCCAGTGCATCCTACAACATACATGTAATCAAGTTAAAATAACTGAACAGCATGTAATAATGTATAAATTCTTACTATTTAAATTAATTACTTACAATCCTCTTAACAACAGTAGCAACCTCTGGAGTAATGTACGATCCCTTCCTAACCCTTACAGCCTTCCATTTTTGTTAGCAAGATGGGCATTAGATTGATGTAGAAGGGTCTAATACAGCAGCTTGTTATGCAGCTTGAAACTATTCTTCCATCATTTTGCTATCAAGGACACTATACTCCCTCGATACATGTAATTTAGTACATATTCTTCTTAGTTATTTCCTTATTCCTCTTACTCATAACCTATGAAAATGAAACAAAGTTAGATTTGTTCAGGCAAATATACATTCATTACTAACTAAGTTAATTAAAATATAAGTTTACACAAATCAAACCTTATAAGTAGCCTCTTCCCCTATTGAAGAAATAGTGTCCACGCTTCATCACTAACATTAGGGTATATGTCATTTGAATGCTCTCCAATCTAACTTTCTCAAAGGTAGTCCTTTGCAATATTGGACTTAAAGTCTCTCCACTATTCATTATATTGCTTTAAGATCCTATGCCTAATTCTTGTTGTGGCAGGAATATCAAAATATTGCTGTAGTAAAGTATAAAAAATAAAGAAAATAAAGCTGAAATAAGGGACAAATACCATTATTAACACAATTAGATAGGTAAAACATAGAATTAGAAATGAAGCAAAATGTCCTCCCAAATCATATCCTTGTCTTTTAGGTCTATTATTCTCCAATTTGTGTACACGATGCTAATCTTAGCATGTACTATATGACTAACATAGCAGTTAAGTAATGCCCCATTTTGACCAGTTACCTTCATGTCATAATCAAACTCTACCGGCAACTTTGTGGGAAATATCCCCTCATTTATGTTAGCCACCCATTTCATATGGGTCGGGCATCTTCCTCTTTCTTCCCTTGCAAACTAGAACCATCATGACCTTTATAGTTAGCCAATCAACTATATAGGGAATAATATGTGTGAATAATGTATATTGCCACAACAAACAAAGGAAGAAGTAAGAAAAATGAGCAAATGAAATAGTTAATGGTGACTCACAACTTTCATGATGGAGACAATGGAGAACAACATTAGCGACTAAGATTGGCACTAAAAATAGGGAAAATACCAGAAAATGACTTTTGACCAAGTCTGTGGTGGTGAGGTAGAGAATAGGACAGCAAGTGACTGTGAAAAATAAAAATGAATTTAAACTAAAATTGAGCTGTAGGTTTTTGAAATTTTCATGGACTTTTTACGGCAGTTTTTCAACAAATCATCGTTATAAGACCTAGTAAAGTTTTAGAAAATCGCCGTTAAAAGTAGTTATCATGGTGTTTTTTCAAAATGTTGTAATAAATTTTACCCCACTTGAGTTTTTTAAACTTGGGTGAAATACTTTTAATGGTGATTCTCCTAAAAACTACCATTAAATATATTTTTAACGATAGTTTTTAAACAAACTACCGTGAATGTTATTTAAATTGGGATTTATTTATAAAAATGTCACCATCTTTTTTTCACAGTGATTTTACTTATAACCACCATTAAGTAGCACTGTGAAAAGTATTTTTTCTAGAAGTGTTGGAAGTGCATTTCCAACAGGAAGCGCATCACTCAATAACTCGAGCAATTCCATCAAATTAGAATCGACCCAACTATTTCTCAATTTCAAATTCAACAATTGCAATACAAATTTTAACCTTGTGTACTCATCTTTACTTCCCAGGTACAATGACGTCTCACCATCACTTAGCAAACATTCACATATCAGAGAGAACTATGGAAAGGACTAGACTCCAATATCACGAAACATATCCAAAATTCTATCCTAAAAGTTATTGTTCACAATTTCCTCATTTCCACACAAAAGATCCTTTCTAATTTCATCGTGCCCAATCCAATTTGTATATCTTAAATTCATCACATATAAGACGTTCTCTTATATTAGAAATAGACAATCGGTTACAGTTAAATAGTTGACACATGGACAGAAGAATAACCTATCACTTTTCTTACAAGTATAGGCCTCAACAAATTCAAGACCTTTCTATCCCATCTTCATATTCCTTAATAGTTCTCCTAGCTTTCATCTAACTACAATCCATTATTCTACATCATTTAGCATAGTTGTTAAATTAAAGGGAATATGCTAGCCTTTTATATTTTATAAAAATTTTGATAAAGTTTCCCTTAAATATAAATAATCCCAAATGATAACCAAATCCATCAAACTTGCCAATCACGTTTCTTGTTAACTAATTGTTTTAACTTCATTTATAACTTTCCTAAATAATACTCACATTGCTCAAACAAAAAATAACATAAAAATACCACATAATAAAAAAATTAGAAATATATTAACAACAAAAAGTATTGACTAAACAAATAGGAGTCAATGAATAAACAAGTACTATAAAAAATTCGTAATGTATTAAACAAATAGGAAATAAATAGGAACCAATGTATTGAACAAGCTAATTAACAACAACAAAAAAGTCCAATAATAATATATTATTTTTTAAAATTTGCAAAAATCACAACCATAAACAAATAGGAACCAATGTGACAATAAAAAACTACAAAAATTAGGTCTTTAGTAAAGGAAGATAGTTCATATGATCTATTATAGGTTATAATCAATAAACAACCAATAAAAAACAAAAACACACCCACAAAATTAAAAAATTAAATCTCTAATACAAGGATGATAGTCTATATAATGTATTATAGTTTATAAACAACAAACAACCAAAAAATAAGAAAAATGAGCAAATAACAAAGTAAAATGGTAACTTACGGCTTTCACAAAAAGAATGATGATGAAGATAGATACCAAAAATAGGAGAAAAACGTCAAAAAATTACCTTCATGCAAGTCTATTATGGTAGTATAAAGGAACGGGACTATAAACAATTGTGAAAAAGTGAAAGTGAAACTGTAATTTGGTTAAGGTTTTTGAATTTTTGGAGAAATTTTAAGGGTAGTTTTTTGAAAACTGCTGTTAAAATTACTTATCATGGTCATTTTCATAAAAATTGTCATGATAAGGAGTTACCATGGCATTTTTTTCAAACACCGTGTTAACTTTTAGTTCAACCAATTTTTTTTAAACTCAATTGGATTACTATTAACTGTAATTTTCTTATAAACCGCGATTAAAAGTATTTTTCAAGGTGTTTTTGCGTTTTAAAAAGAATTTTATTTATAAAAATGCCACTGCCTTTTTTTTTACAGTGTTTCTTCCTATAACTGGCATAAATTAGCATACTGAAAATTGTTTTTAACAATAATCAAGTAAGAAATAAAGGAAAAGAGTTAAATAAGATTATTACAATATTTAAAAAATCATATTAACTAATTTAACTAACTTATTTTATTTAATCAAATTAGTTAAATAAACTATATATTAAGAATCAGAGGATTATTAAATATAGGAAGGATTCGTATATTTATATATACCATGAAGCCCTTGCAATACTAATAATTTGCCTTATTCAATAAACATGTAAATATTTTGGATATATGTGTGTGTGTGATTCTTTCTTAACACATTCTCAAGGGTCCCAATGTTATTATACTCCTAATCTTCCTTTTTACAAGTCATAAAAATATTGCCTCTGGCTTTTTATATATGGGGTACTTATACATAATGAATTTGGTCGTATTGTCACCTTATGGGTATGTTGGAGTTATTGAATATTTTTTGGGAAAAACACAGAAAAAGTCCACCTGAATTTCAAAAAGATAGATTGGACATATGAATATTGAAAAAGATAGATTGGGCAAGAGGCCTAATCTGTCATTAGTAAATTCATGTAAAAATACGAAATTAACCTTCAGTAAATGAAGTTAAGGGCAGGGAAACTTCACTCTGAAGAATGCATAACACTTGAGAGAGAGATTGAGTCATTCGAGCACCACTAAAGTTTGCCGACCTCGTTCTAGTGCCATCGAATCCTCAATCCAGCACTATCAAAGCCTCATTCCAGTAGCATAAAAGATTATCGGACGACTTAAGAGATTAGGGTTTAGTGCACCATTGAAGTTTGCCGACCTCATTCTAGCGCCATCTAATCCTCAATCTAGCACCATTGAAGGCTCATTCCAGCAGCATAAAAGATTGTCAAATGCCTTGACTGAGGGTTATCATCGTCGAAGATGACTTTGCATTTAGGAGTCAAAGGAAGATTAGGGTTTAGTGATTAGGTAAGATGCCTTACTTGGAACCCTCATTTTATGTCTACTATAATATATTATCTATTTCCCTATTTATAATCGTCACCCTTAAGTAGGTATTGCTTGTTGCATTTAATGGGAGTTTGTAGTTGCAAACAGCACTGTGACGAAGAATACTTAAACACTCTTAATCCACACTTAGGATTCTTACGGTCTTCTGTTCGGTTTATACTCCAGCGCAAATGTGAGGCTTTTTTTAGTTGTTAAGGTCTTTATCTAAAATAGTTATCTTGAGATTTATCTAAAATCCCTTTCTGTTCAGTTTATCCTTCTAAAATTTGATGTATTTTTGCTGGCTGATTTAATATATACCCATTGATCTAGAATTTGAGTTAGGTTGAGTCCCAATAAGAGGGAAGTTCTTCTATTGTGTTTTTTCCATATCCGCAAAACTCAAATTCAAGATTTTACTTAAATATGCCATGTCTCTTACCATTCAACCAACCACTATTTATAAATTAGAATACTTTCATTAACATTATGTTCATTTGGTTATGTGAATGAAATCTGATCGGCTTGGAAGAAACTTGCGTATCATATTCTTTAAACATGTTTTCTTAGTATTTAGGGATTTATAATTTTGATGCATGTCGATTCAAGGGCTGAACCCAAGTTATGATTAAATATGGTTGAGATTTCTAACTTGTCCTGACTTTATAATATCATTAGTAAGTTGATGATTGAAAAACCCAATCTAGTCATGTTATGCTTATTGTAGTTAGTTAGTATATGTGTGTCTGCTCTGTTTCCATACTGTTTAAATGCCTAAAATTTTAGAGCTAATGAGTCAAAGGTAGCAAGACAGATGGCTATGATTTAAGGCACGGTGGTTTGTAGCATAAACATATTTTAATATCTGCAGTAAGATGCTCAGTTTTAGGGGCTATTGGCATTCTTTTGTGAAGCATGGAGTACTTATATTGGAAACAATGACAAATCTTCCCAAAGAAGGCATCAAATTATTGATACACCATGCTCATTTATTTCCTAAAATGAAGCTAAGGGACTTGAAGCCCTTCATCCCTCTCTTCCCTTTTCTCATACTTTTTCATGTCACCTTCATTGTTTTAATTTTTATTATCCGCTTCTCTTTCTTTTTCCTTGTATGTATATATTATAGATGGACCCCTGTGTAACCCATCACTATTTAATTTCTCATTTCCTCCTAACACTACCCTATATAATGAGCCACTGCAGAGGTTTTTTTTAAGCTTAGCTATTTTATTCAGTATCATTTTATGTGTTCAAATATTGATTTACAAATTTCTCTGATATCTCATCTTGGGTAATAAAAAGAACCATTACCTCCCTGGTATCTTTTAACTCTAACTACCTGGCTAGTTTATCTGTTTATGTTATGGACATCCTTAGGTGTCAGAATAATTGTGATACCCAATACTGAAAAGATCCCTCGTTTGTAAATCTGTTAGACCTTATGCTTCATAATTGTAAAAAATAGAAATGGGTGGTGATTTTGTATTTCAAGTTATGGGATTCATCTTAAGAATTTGTCTTTCAATCAGCTTTACTTTGCTTTAAATAAAGCCCATAAAATGGGGTTTAGTCCTTGTTAGAGGTTAATAATTCGTATATATTTTGTTTAGAATATGTTTTGATTATAGCACTTTCTTGAACCCATATTGGTTTTGCTACCAATATTTCTGTCATAATTTTTTTGCTTGGACTATAAAGTTTGGTTTACACTCCTATGTTTTGCTATAAAAATTTATTTACCTATGCTTTTGTTATGGAGTAATTGTATCCAATTTCTTCATGAGTATGTTTAGCCACATACCTGATGTGATTTAATCATGCTTTTAGTGTTAAGGTATATATAGTTGCTGCTTTATCTGTGGTCAAACAAGAGAGATTAGTTATGGGTTATTTAAGAACAATAGGAACAAATTACATTAACATATAGTAGTTGTAAATTAGCATTACATAATATTGAGTTATAACTGTTTATGAAACTTACTATGTACTCATGGTTTTTGAGCAGGAAAAATGGCATTTTAACAAGGGACAAGGAAAGAGGTTAGGAATCTGTACCTTATATTTCGCAATGAATTCATCCATTTAGGTAGAAAGTTCAAGAACATGAATAAGCAAGCTAAGCAGACAGCATTGCCCTAGAAGGAGTTGTCTACTGATGAGCAGAAGTCGTATAGACAACCATTATAGAGTTCACATGCTGATGAGAAGAGGGAGAACAAAGGGATGAAGAATGAAGTTTCTTTCAATACTCGGTGTTCACCCCGTCAGTTGAAGGCACTGATGGAGTTTGTCAAGAAATATGAAGGCCTAGTCGGTAAGGTGAAAACTTTAGGGTTCCACAACTTGCTTCACGTTGGAATGACAAGAATCCCCTAGAACTTGTTAGCCTCATTGATTCAGTCATATGATCCTCCAACTCATCAATTTAGAATCAGGGGAGGACAAAAGGAATAGGGCCAAAAGATGTTGAGCAGTTGTTTGGTATACCTTGCAATGGGGAGGACATAAGAATGGATGTTGATGATGACGATGAGATGTTCAATATGTTAAAGACTCTGTATGGTAAAGTTTCATATACCAAAATACTCAGACATATCAAATATGGTCAGCAGAGAGATAAATTTGAGTTGTTGTTTATGATATATGTGGTTGGGATATTTGTAGCACCTACTGCGAGCACAATGGTGAGTGAGAAGCTGTTGAAGGTGATAAAATGCACCATGAGTAGATTTCAGCAGTTTAATTGGGCCAAATACATTATAGATGTGCTATGGAAAGAGATGGCGGTTTATGTGAATTTGCTAAAAAAGAGCTAGGGACGGAGGTCCAACATGGGAGGCTACATCTACTTATTGTTGGTATATATTTCTTGTCTATGCTTGTGCCTATTTCCTTTTATTGAAAATATTACAGCTTATGTTGTTGGTGTTACAGTTATATTTCTGTCAGTATTTTACATTGCTGAAAGATGGACAAAATGAGTCCATCAAACCTATGCATTTTTTGACTGATGAGAGGTTGAAGGAAATGTGTAAGATTGAGATTGAGAGCTACATGGGGATTTTTTACAATGAAGCTTGTAGTCAAGAGGGAGGTGAAGGGCAGCACGATAATCCATTTAGACCCAGTATATGTTGCAGTATTGCGTTATGCCTTTAATGTTGCAGTACTGACTTTAATGTGTAAGATTTGATAGTTTAATGTTGCAGAACTGAGTTATGCATTTGACCACGTTCTGATTGTGTTATGCAGGAGTTGAAGGAGTTGCATTCACGATTGGTGGGTGCAATTGAAGATAGCAGTCATCGGCTTATCAATGTAGTTGAGCAAGAGTTATTGAAGGTACAGCTCCAGAGACATGAGAAACATCATAGAGAAGATGAAATAAACATTGAACAAGGAAGTGAAGGAGAAGACGATTATGTTAGACATGAGGATGAAATGAGAGAAGCATGTCGTGAGGGGGTGAAGAAGGGGATAAGGGAGGCGAAGAAGGAGAAGGAGAAGGAGACAGAGGTGGTAAGGGACATGTAGAAGAAGAGGCTGGCGAGCAAGGACAAGTGAGTAACGATGATAATGCACCCATCTCTATCTCTATAGATTCTGAAGGTCGCGTAATGAATGAGGCAGAAGTGTTGAAGGAAGTACATCTTAGGAGATCAAAATGCCAAAAGAGACCTCTAGCTTCAGTGCCATCTCTGTGGGTGCTGACGAAGGTTGCTGAGAAGAAAAGATAGGCCAACAGATGCAAAAGATATGTTGTTCACAATGATAAGCCGCATATGTTCGCATGAGGAGGGCCAACGGTAAGTTTGGGCGTGTTAAGTCCAAGTTATTGGCTTTTGTGATTTTCTATCCACGTGTTGCTAATAACAAAAGTACAGGATTTTAGTCAATATACTGGATGAAGATATCAGCTATGATCAGCTCTACACACTTGGTAGTATTCAAAGAATAAGTAACAGGGTAAGTGCAAAATCACTAATCTTAATTTGTATTCAAGTGAGGGATTTGCATTATTGCTTTATATAAGATGTGCTTCTTGCTGATTTGTACAAGTTATGTCAGTGGTGTGTAAGAAACTAATGGCTGATATGAAGAAAGAAGGATAAGTGCGGCGACACCTTTTCTACACTGACTTCATGGTGAGGTTGTTATGACATCAGCTTTGGCTTTGAATATGTTGAGTTAGTAACCTTCAATTTTTTTGTAGGCAATTATGGCATCTAATCTGCTCACTTGGAATGTGAATTCAAAGAAGAAGCAACTTATGCCTGAACATCTTGGTTATAACTTGGCCGATTGTGATTTGATTCTTAGGCCTACACTTGTCGGAGCTCACTGGTTTTGTCTTACACAAAACAATTTGTAAGTCATTAAATTAGTTGCTGTTAAGATATGTACGCTGTAATTTGGTACAAGTTAGTCATATTGTTGATATGTTTTTCTATGTAGGCGAGACTATGGGGTGCATGTACTAATTTGGTTGACTAAGTGGGAACCCAATGTTGCACTTTAGTACGATGATGATCAGGTTATAGAGTTTAGACGGAACTTATTGTGGTGGCTAGATAATCACCAGCTAAACTCAAATTGGGAATTTACGTTAAGCTTACTGCCACAAAGCAAGAGTGCAACAGCCACCAAATGATGTTTAAATAGTTGTAATGTTAATTTTGGTAATGCTTCATTTGTGCAAAGTTAACCCAGTCACGAACTGGTGACATTGGCAAACACATTTCCTTATATGACGGTTGGACCGTTAACCTTGTAATGACAATGACAAAATTTTGTAATCACTCTGTACATACTTTGTCTCACATATCACATTCTGTTAACATATGCCAATGATGTTTACAAGTTACTACAGAAGGGGATTTGCAGGTTTCCTCATGGTGTTTGCAAGTGCCCCAATGGGATTTACAACTTCCTCAGTGGGATTTGCAACTTCTCGAATGGGATTTGTAACTTCCTCAATAGGATTTACAATTTCCTCAATGGGAGTTACAAATTGTACAGTGATTATAAACTTAAACAGTTGGATTTACAACTTCCTCAATACAATTTGCAACTTCCTCAAAGTGATTAGCAACTCGCCCAATGGGATTTGCAATTTTCTAAATGCAAGTTGCAACTTGTACAGTGATTAGCAACTTCCTTAATGCAATTTGCAACTTCCTCAATGCAATTTGCAACATCGTCAATACAAGTTGCAACTTCCTAAATGCGAGTTGCAACTTGTACAGTGATTAGCAACTTGCCCAATGGGATTTGTAACTTCCTCAATGGGATTTGCAACTTCATAAATGCAAGTTGTAACTTGTAAAGTGATTAGCAACTTGCCCAATGGGATTTGCAACTTCCTCAATGGGATTTGCAATTTCCTAAATGCAAGTTACAACTTGTACAGTGATTAGCAACTTGCCCAATGGGATTTGCAACTTCCTTAATGGAATTTGCAACTTCCTCAATGCAATTTGCAACATCGTCAATGCAAGTTGCAACTTCCTAAATGCAAGTTACAACTTGTACAGTGATTAGCAACTTGCCCAATGGGATTTACAACTTCCTAAATGCAAGTTGCAACTTCGTAAATGTAAGTTGCAACTTGTACAGTGATTATCAACTTGCCCAATGGGATTTGCAACTTCCTAAATGCAAGTTGCAACTTGTACAGTTATTATCAACTTGCCCAATGGGATTTGCAACTTCCTCAATGGGATTTACAATTTCCTAAATGCAATTTGCAACTTGTACAGTGATTAGCAACTTGCCCAATTGGATTTGCAACTTCCTAAATGCAAGTTGCAACTTGTACAGTGATTAGCAACTTGCCTAATGGGATTTGTAACTTCCTCAATAGAATTTGCAACTTCCTCAATGCAATTTGCAACATCGTCAATGCAAGTTGCAACTTACACAGTGGGATTTGCAGCTTCCTCAGTGGGATTTGCAACTTCTCCAATGGTATTTGCAACTTCGTCAATGGTATTTGCATCTTCTTCAATGTGATTTGCAACTTACTCATTCTGCTCCTGATAACAGTTATATTACATATGAACAAAATAACAACAGTCATTACTATTACACTTTACATTACTGTTATCAACGGCTAACACTATACATCATCTTCCATGCACTATACACTTTCTTGTTATACCCTAATCATCATGGAAGAAAAAGTTAAGTTTAATACTAAAAAATCATCTATCATGGACTAACAACCAACTCACATTGGATTTAGATTTTTGCATGTTCTTCTAGTATGGCCAGCTTGGCGGCAGGTGATGCAGTGGTATATCTTCTTGTTTTGTAATTGAGATTCTCTCCTTTTAGTTCTAGGCCTTCCTGGTGGTCTAGTTGTAAGAGGTGGTGTAAGACATATTTGGTCATCTCTATTTTACAGTCGATACTCATTGGGTTTTGGCATATCAAGTATGACCACTAAAATCATGTTCCTTCTATAAATCTTTTGCTGGGATGTAATCTTGTAGCACTCATCAACATAATCGTAGACATTGAGATGCGAAGTCTTGATGGCCATACAAGCATGTGCACTTGGGATGCCTAACATTTGCCACTCCGCATAATTGTATTGATGTGAACCAAGATTCACATGTAGGGCTCCTTAAGATGAATGTACACAGACCTGCCCTCCTCCATAAGGTACAGGAGTCATGTGCCTAACAGTAGCAACATTCTCCATAACTTTTGCATTTATGTTTGGGCCTACACCATTTTTCCATTTACTCATAGCCATTGTTGCCGTATACATCTTCTTAGCCACTTTTTCATGATGCTCAAGGATCAGTTGGGCAACGTTATGGCGTCTCTCTCTCACAATCCATGCATTGAAGGACTCAGCAACATTTGTCGTTTTATTATCCCACCATTTAAATAGGAATTTGCTGAGTGGCCACTTTTCTACATCACCATGATTGACAAGCCAGTCATATAACTGCTCATTGAAAGCTCTCATGTTTTCCATTGCTTTGTGAAAATCAGTGTTAAGCGTTGCAAATGCAATATCATTAAGCAACTTTAGTCCATCGTCCCTTGCTTGTCCACTCATCTTTCTCTTACCTCTGTTTAGTTTAATCATCTGTGTGCTAAAGTTCTCCTTCACATGCCTATAACAGTATGCCTGGATGTCACCTCCGAATATTACTTGAACAGCACTGGCTATTGCCTTGTGACGGTCAAACACAATTGTCAGTTGCATAGAACCAACTATTTGTTTAATCATGTAAAGAAACCATGTCCAGTCCTCTAATGTCTCTCCCTTCATAATTGCGAATGCAAATGGAAACAATTCATTGTCTGCATCGTACGCAGTAGCTGCCAACAACGTCCCCTTGTAGGGTCTACTTAAATGAGTTCCGTCAATATACAGGACACGTCTACAACCAGCAATGAACCCTTCTATACTACATCCATAGGCTATGAATACACACGCAAATGTGTTCCCACTAGCCACCCATTCAGCCACAGTTTTGTCATCACTTTCCTTCAACCGTTGACATATCCATGGTATTAACAGATAAGACTGATCAGGTCTACCATGTATGTCCTCCAATGCTTATTCTTTCGCCCTATATGCTTGCTTATATGTCAACTTTATGCCATAATCTCTCTCCAAAATCTTTCTTATTTCATTTGGATGCTTGTCTACATGATCCCTCACCTCATCAATTATAATTGCTAATGTCAAGGTAGCACTTCCACCATGTGTCACTTTAAGATTGTCTTAAGCACTATGAATATGGTCGTTTCGGAATTTTGTCTCGCGTAGGAAAGGTATGCTCTTGCCAAGTACTCTAGCAGTAATACGCCACAGACAACCTTCAACCTTACATTTCACATACATATTATCCTTATAATTTTTTATATATTTGTACTCGAACTAATGCGCAATACTGAAATTGTATAACGCCTTCTTAAATGTGTCCACATTTGCAAAAATCTGCATCCCTCCAACCAACTCTTCCTTCCATTTCACAGAGTTCATCACAGTCATCGATGTTTGTGACCTTTGTACTCCATATGGTATGCTTAAATTAAGTCTTCTACCACCCCTATTAGTTATACCTCCACTAGTAGTTTGCTCAACTAAAGTCTCTAAATTGTTACCCTTGCTCCACAAAGAGGGGCATATTTCTTCAAACACTTCGAACAAATCCTTAATACTGTCAACAAGAAAACATATTTTGTAAAAACATTAACACAATGAAATAATTAACAACTTTCATAAATAAACACAAGAAGTTTCACTTACATATCGGGATCATCCATTTGTTCTGGTATATTATCAGTTACTTCAACTGTTAAATAAACATGTCTACTGCTATCATTAAACTTAAACAGATTATAAACTTCACTATCATCATTGAGATTTAATAATATTCTCTCATCAAACTTCACTGTATATTTCATGACACAAGCACTACCATCTATACCAAAGCATCCACTTATCATTACCCTTAATTCTTCAACTGCCATCCCCTCCTTTATCCATTTTACCTTCATATCCCCTCCATTATATTTAACTTCACCTTTAACATTATATACAAAGTTTCCACCTACATGGAAAAAACAACAAATTTCCTTTGAAGATGTTGAGACAATATTACATGTCATATTACCCACTAACCTGCAACAAACAAAGCATTTATCACAATCTTATATCCCTAACAATCATCATCAACACTTCACAAGATAGCCACAACACATAATTCATTGCTGCAATGGAGGTTATCAGTTTTTCTACGGTTAAGTAAATATCTTAGTTCAAGTTGTCAAAACAATTACTAAACTTGCAAGTTCTATTACAAGAGTTGCAAACCTGAAAGCAATATCAATTACTTGTTACAGAGTTTTAAATTTCTTAACTCATGTTTTCAAAATCATTACTAGACTATTAAATGACCCAACTTATTGCACTTATTAGAGGAATAATAATTAACCCAACTAATTACACTTAACTTTTTGTCCAGAGTATAAAACTTTTTCGCAAATGATTGTACTGAAGCAAATGATTGTTCTTTAACAAATGACTTATATTTCCCAAATAATTGTTGTCAAAAAAAATTTCACAAATGATTGTACTAAAGCAAATAATTGTTCTTTCCCAAATGACTTATATCTGTGTGCTGAAGTTGTCCTTCGCAATTTCTCCAGCTTCTTTCTTAAACTACTTGACGCTACCGTTTTGTCAAACTCTTTCTTCTAAAGTAACCATCAAATTAAATAAAACATACCTAATTACCAGTGGAGTAAAATAAGAAGATTTGTGTCAACTATTTTCTTACACTTTCTCCTTTTTACCGTCAGCTAAGACAAAGGCGTCTCTCATAAGCTTCTTCTATCATTCGCGCCCTACCTTGCTGTTACTATAGTATCCTCTTATAATGAGGGCTATTTTAGTCTTTGCCCCTGAATTTTTAAAAGACAGATTGGACATCCTTGTTAATCTGTCTTTTTCAATGTTCAAATGCCCAATTTATCTTTTAGAAATTCAGATGGACTTTCTTTATTTTTTTTCTTATATTTTTTCTATTTTTGTCGTATATTGGAGACTGATATAGGAGGTGGTGAAGCTTAGTATAGTAATATTGGAAACTATTTTAATTTTATGAAAACTTTATATATATATATATATATATTTAAAATTTTAGTGAATTGGTATTTACAGATCGCCTATTAACAATAACAAAATCTTCACATCGACAATATGATTAAAACTCACAATTTATAAGTTATAAGCTAATTTTTTTATTCACTAGACTAAATTTTATTAATAAATTTTAAAACAACTTGAATACTAATTTAACTAGGATTTGATTAACCACTTTTCTTGTAATGTTGAAAAACGACTTTTATTAAAAATAAAAAAAGTACCAATAAAAGTGGTGTTTCTAATTACTCAGGTGAGAGAGAGAGAGAATATTTATGAAAAACATGAAATAATCTCAAGGACATCAATTGATTTTGTTAGAAAAAGTTTACCGACCCCCCTTTGATTGGAAGCCGGGGCACAAATAGTAAAGAGAGAAAAATGTGACTGAGGACATGTGATTTGCTTTCTTTAATTGGAAAATTGGTGGAAATTGAGAGAAAAGAATACAAAAAAAACGGGCAGAAGAGAAGACAAAAACTCCGCTACACCTCTACTCTCTCTCATCCTCCATTACACATTCCCTCTTCTCTACATAAATGATAGTAATAGTCTAATTCAAGGGACTTCATTATGGGTCCACAATTATGGGTAGAGCACTTCTTTATTTCTAAATTATTATTATTACATACTTAACTCTTAAATATAAGATTATTAATTAAGTTGAAATAATTCATAACTAATCGATTTAAGTGTTTGATAGTAAAAGAGTTATAATTTTTATATATTCATTGTTTAATCAACTTTTTATTGATATGATTTAATTAGTTATCTCTTATAAAAAGTAATAGGCGGAATACATTCATAGCTCCGATAGCTCCATACACTTGAATCATTAACTAATCCGACATGATATATCTCCCTCCACTTCATCTTCCGTTTCTTTTCTTTTCTTTTTTTTGAAGTGTCAAAGTGATTTGATAGGGGTGCGGTGCAACCATCTTTGCTCTAACAAACTTCTGAAGTACTAATGGGTATAGAATTTTACTTTTGGCATATAAAGAAATTTCATTTGCTGAATATAAAAATTGCACATGCACGTACACATACGTACGTGTATATTGTATATTTGTAAAAGTACAAAGTCTACATATAAATGAGAGATAAATTTGTACATTCATTTAAAATATTTAATAATATTACTTATAAATATAATAAAAAATATTATTTCTCTACTTTATAAATAACATCAGAAAAGTGGTGGGTAGAGCAATTGGCCATTATGCATTCTGTTTGCAACTTGTTAGTTTTAATTTTATTTTTCTATTTTACCATGCTCTTAATGTTCAGCGGGCTATTATAAGACTCTTTTTTTTTTTTTACAATTTTACCTATATAATTAATGTTTAAGTGTGGCTCTTTGAGTATTTTTTTCTCTTTTAAAAATCTCATCAATAAAGGTAAAATTAAAATATTTTTAATTTAAGATAGATTTAATAAATTAACTATCGGTCTTTAATTTGTATAAATTAATTAAATATATCCTATAATAAAATTAGAGAGAGAATTAGTTAATTTAATATATTTTTCACTAAAGCTAGGTCATTTAATGATTAAAGTGAAATTGTGGGTTGATGGGAGCTCACAGGTGGGATGAGGGTCATGACTCATGATAGAACACCCCTCAATTATCAAATACAGTTTTAGTCCTCTCTATCTATCTATCTATCTATATAATATAATTAGAAAGTTATTTTTAATATTGACTATAACAAACTAATTTATTTTATCTCTATTATTTATTATTTTTCTCAAAATAATTTATCTAATTTTAATATCTTAATTTATCTAAATTAATTTAGTGGATCTTAAATTAAATATCGGAAGAGTAACATATATATTTTTTAAAATATTATCTTTATATATTTCACACACACATACGCAAAATTTATATTAATCCTCTTGTACTTAATATATAATATATTTAAATAATTTAATTATATTAATAAAATTAATAAAATTATTTAATATGACATATTTTTATTAGAATACCTTAATTATCTTCTTTAATTAACTCCTCCCTTTCCTGTTTTATTTTATTATTGTTGAGATATTATCAATAGGGATAATTTAAGAAAAAAATAAATTTTATATTTAAAATTAAAATTAACTCTTAAATTAATTATTATAGTAAGAACTGGAGGAGGACTAGAGAAAGTAAGACGCAGAAGATGTAAATGAATGTTTAACCTACCTCTAACAACTGGACTACGAGACTATTTAGAAGATTTTCGTCTATCTCTTTATGCTGTCATCCATGTTCTTTGTGGGGAAGCCTAGGTATCATAAGCTCAATGTTTAGATTATCAAATATGATATACCTGATCAAGAAAATTGGTTGAACTATTCATTTATGATATGTGCTGAGTTTTTTTAGAATACTCTATGTAATTATTTGTATCGAAACACCTCCTTAATTAGTTAAATTGCTCTGTACAACATGACATTGGAGAAGTTATGGCCTTATTTGTTTCTGTTTTCAATGCAACTTACTGACGGCATAATATATTTTATGCAAGTTCAACACTCCAATGCAACAAAGGATTTTAATTTCTAGAGGAACTACCATGTGCTACCTTCTTTGGTCGTTATTCAATTTTATATAAATTATTCCCAAACTCTTCATTGCATTCCTACACCTCCTAAAGCTATTGATTATTTTATTATTTTCATACATTTATATATATATATATATATATATATATTTTATCTTGGGCTTTTGATGCTTTAATTTTGGTACTTTGGTCTAACTTGGACATAATTGTGTCCAGAGGTATGGTGGAGATTTTAGTGCTCAATTGTCATAATTTTAATTCTATTTTATTATTTCTCTGTATAGGTAACATTAGAGAGCTTTGACAAAACCTAAATCAATTGGGTAAGGAAAGCGTGAAGATGATGCCATTCTAGAGGGTTTTGGAGGAGTTGATGATCCATTCGAGGTCAATATATTGCATCAGAGGGAATTTTTAAATGTTAGGAAGATATCTTAATTATCTTAATTAGTCCTAATAGGATTAGGAATCCATTTAAAACCCCTGATCCTGAACAAATGGATTGCCCAATTCTATCTAAAACCCACCCTAACTCTAGTGATCGATAAGCACACTCACTTATCACATAAGTAACCCATCCACTCTTGGCTGCCCTCACCCCTTTCCCAAACCAACGAAGACCCCTCTTTCCTATTCGTTGAATTTTTTATTATAACAAAATTAGAGAAGATTTATTTTCTAATAAGTTGAAAATATAACTTCTATCAGCTCGTTTTTTTTAAGTATGATGAAACTCGAGTGTCTCTTCTTGGACTCATCTATGATCTAATGACATAACAAAGTCTTCATTCTTTATAGATGATATTAATATTAGATAGGACAACCTCTCAATTACTCTCAAATATAAACTAAGATACATAAAAGCTAAAATAAACCATAATAAAGTGATACTTTCTAGGGATTAAATATATTTTAATTATTAACATATTTTATCCCTTCGCCAACTAAACCCATAGACAATGGATAACTCATTTTTCAAACTTACAACTGATAGGTGGTGAGAGTTTCACCTACTTCTCCGATTGGGCTCGAACTCTACTCTATCAAGATAGATACGCATAATCCAATATAATAATATTTAGTTAAGTTAAATAACCTAATAGAATATTTTGACTCATCAACGGTGGATCCAAAATTCAGCAATTACAATATTGTTCAAGGATCTATAATTTTGGATAACCTTATGAAAGAATCATTCTGTGTTTTTCGTGTGTCTCATCAGTTATCTTCTCCCTTGTTTCTTGCTTATTATGATTGATTTCTGTGCATTTATGAGATTTTTTTTTATTTTGTTTACCCAGATGTAAAAGAAGAAAAAGCAATTAAACATTCTTCATTGTGACAGGCTGACAGCCATCGATGGAGAACGTACATGAGAAATTTTCATTTCATTATCATATATATAAGCTGAATAGCCCAGACGCACAGATAAGAGGTGTATGTATATGTCTTAGTTGTGATGTGAGCATATGATGAATCATTTTCTCTATTTTTTTTATTCCCCTGGTTTCTCAGCAGCATTAAAAAGATACAGTAATTTTGCATGTTTTGTCAATTATTCCCCCAGATTATTTTCTTAATGACAATTTGCTGAAGAATCATTCCTGTCTTTTCAGGGTAACATTTAAATAAACAAAGTTTTTTTTTAAATTATGCATTTTATTTTCCTAATAATCTAAAACCTCATTTGGGTTAGTTTTACTACTCCCCGATCCTTAATATAATAGTTAATTGATTAATTTGAGTAGATTATAAATAAGATAATTATAATTATTAAATCTAATTTTTCAAAACGAATTCATATTATATACTCCTTAATTTATAATTCTTATATTAGTCATAATTAATTTATTTAATTTTTTTAATATACCTAAATTAATTAATTATCTCTTATATTATAAACTATAGGAGTATTTGTTAAGTATATTTTTCTCTTATAAGCTCGTACTTACTAAATGTCTATATATTTCTCTCTTTTTCAAAGACTCTCACTCCTTGGGGAGTAGGGATCGAACACACACACCTATATATATATATATATATATATATATATATATATTATTAATATGAATTCTTAATTTGATAACAACATGTGTACTTTTTGAAGCGTTCCATATAGGAGAGAGGTCAAAGGAGAGGGGGATATGGAAGAGTATGGGGAGAGAGGAGAGTTGAGAAGAATGCCAAGGGAGAGAGAGAGAGGCGACGACTAAGAGATAGAGAAAAAAGACAGTCAATGACACAAGAATAAAGAGAAAGGCATATTGTCAGAAGGTGAAGGAACTACCAACTCAGAAGACAAAGAGTTGCAAACAACAGCAATAATAGGTTCTTTCCTCTTGAAGCTGAAGCACCTACCACTAGCCATGGCCATTACAACTTTGTTTCTGGTTGTTCCATTTCAGACTATGGAGTCCTCCAAAATGAATTAGGACAAGAATCTTCCCATTACATGGATAGTGAGTTGAGTTTACTTAATTTCTATTTCCAATAAAATCTCTTGAAGGAAATAGACATATACCTGTGAATCTGACAGAGTAGTTTAATTGTCCATGCATAACAGAATCATAGGGGTTAATATAATTTTTTATCCCCTAAATTTGTACAAATTTTAGTTTTAGCCCCTCAAATTTCAAAGCATAAGTTTTAGTCCTTTAAGGGACAAAACGGTCTAAATTTTTATTAAAATATAGGGACCAATATTTAAGACAAAAAAAAAACTTTAGGGCTAAAAGCTATGATTTAAAACTTCTAGGACTAAAATTAAAATGATGACAAACTTAATGAATCAAAGATTTTATTAACCCCGAATCACAATATGGATACTATTCAAGTTACACAACAAATGCACGGAAGGAGGCAGAGAGAGAACTTTAATTCAAAGAAGAACTATATGCTCCCTATTTGGTACTCCTTTTGATCCTTAATATAAGAGTAAGTTAATTAATTTGAATAAATTAAAGAAGTCAAATATATCAGTTAATTATGATTAAATCTAACTCTTCAAGATAAATTTATATTATATACTCTTTAAGTTTTTAACTTAGTAAACTAATTCCTATATTAAGTATCGAATAAGTACTTTCTATGTATTTGCTATGTAACTTGAATATCTTGACTGTGATTTTGTTCTGTGTAGGCAATTAACCTAATCGGTCAGATTCACAAGCATGTCTATTTTTTTCTTCATCTCTTTTGTGAGAAATTGTGATTTTCTTACGAAATAGGTCAAGTTTTATTTTATTTATATATTCCACCTTAAGCAATTCATTCATGAATTTAATTAAATCCTGCATATGTCATCAAAATGATTGCAAATTTTGCATTCAATAACATCTTGAGGGAGTAGAATATATATCGGGGTCAACTTTAAATTTTTAAATTATGTCTTTATTATTGTTTTGTTGCTAATTATAATGTGCAATAAATAGAATCAGGAGATCATATGGAAGCTCTAACATATAAACCAACAAATTTTCCAATAAGGTTGTGTCTGAGTCATATAAGACAACTTGCCCGAAACTTGATACACTCAATTGCTGGTCATCATCATGACTCTTAAATTGGTATTCACCAAATTGTTCCACACTTGATACCTAATGGAGATCTCTCTTCTCAAGGTAAGTTGCATGATAAACTTTATACACACACATAACATGCACCCACACAAACAAACACAAATGTATGTATATACTCCCTCTGTTATATATGTAAGGAGCTAGATAATTAATTTACAAATATTATGAAATTTTATGAAGGAAAATATTAAGAAAACTAATTAAGTTAGTTATTGGAAAAATTACTCTTAAGTCCTATGTAAAACAATTTATTATTTAGAGGTCCCATGAAATCTTCAAACTATTGTCAAGTACTAAGAGACATGTGGGTAGAAGATTTCAATTGTCAAAAGACACCCTTTCCCTTACTCTATTAACAGGCGAGAGAATATTCATTGACAACTTAAAGTGAAGTATTGGACAAGTAGCACTACAAAAAGGGTATTTTGTAGCGGTTCATTTTTCACCTTTATAGCGGTTTAAATAGCTGAAATAACATTTTATAGCGATTTACACAATCACTATAAATTCGTGCGCTACAAACAAATTGTAGTAGTTAAGGAATACTGCTATTTATGATAGTCAAAATGCTACAAAACATTTATAGCAGTTTAAGGATTTTGTAGCGGTTTAAAAACCGCTACTAACTTCAGGCGAAAAATAAAAATTTTTAACTTAGCGCCAAAATTTGTAGCGATTTTACAAATATTCTAGATTTTATAAAAAAATAAAAATTTCTATTTTAATAGTATGTATATATATATGTACATATATGTAGATATATATAGATAATTTATTAAATTTGATAGGTTAAATGATAGGTTAAAGTTTTATTATGATAATTGAGTATATTATTTAGTTGTACCATGTTATATAAGTTGATATATTTTATTTGATGAGATTAATTAAGATAAGAAGAAAGTGTACAAGTTGATATTAGGTAGCTAAAAAGTTATGGAAGTAAATAAAAAAAGTGTAGAAGAGAGTTGAGAAATGAAGAAAGTGTAAAAAATATTATATATAATTAATTAAAAAGATCCACTAATTTCTGTAAAAGGGACATGAAAACAAAAGAATATACATGTTAATAAAGAATAAGTATAGAAACTTAGGAAAAATAAACTTATAAATCCAAATGATCTTACCTCTATGTTAAGAAAGAACTAAATAAAAGAAAGAGGAAAAAATGTAGGAGGAAGAGGAGAAGAAGAAGAGAGAAAGGAGCAAAGTAAGAACGGGAGGAGTGGAGATATTTGTAGACATCAAGTAGAGTTTTCAGCGGTTTTATGGACACTTATAGCTGTTTAAAACTACTACAAATACATGAGAGGGAAATTTGAATTTAATATTTAAAACTTTATAACAGTTTTGTGTCTTGTAGCGTGTATGTGGGAGGAAAATTTGAATTTTATATTGAAAACTTTGTAGCAATTTTGTGGACATTTATAGTAGTTTTGAATTGCTACAAATGTGTTATAGTGAGTTACACTTGGAAGGAAAATTTAAATTTCATATTTAGAACTTTATAGCGATTTTGTTAATATTTGTAATGGTTTAGAACCTCTATAAAATTCTCTCACTCTTCCTACCTTTTGGCATGAAGATTTGCAGCAGTTTGAACTGATGTAAATGTTCACGCTAGTTGACGCATATTTATAGCAGTTATAATCCTACAAATGTTGCCCCAAAATGCGGTGCCAACTTGGTGCTATATTTATAGCAGTTATAACCATTAGAAATGTTGCCGATGGAGTTCAAAGTGAAAGGGCTACCAAATTATAGCATTTAGAGCCAAACTGCTACAAAGTCAAGCATTTATAGTAGTTCATTATAACCACTACAAAATAACCGCTACAGCTCTTAAGTTTTTTGTAATGTAGAAGGATATTCATTTACAATTTAACATGAAACAATTAACAATGAATACACTTTCACTTGTCAAATATTTCACTTTAAGTAGTCAAAGAATACTCTATCATTTATCAATGAGAGTAAGCGCAAGGGTGTCTTCTCATAGTTGGAATCTCACACTCACAAATCCCTTGGGACTTCACAATAGTTTGGAGATCTTGTGGGACCTCTGAGTAATAAATTGTTTTACATGAGACTTGAGAGTAATTTTCCCTTAGTTATTTGTAACAAATATGTTGGTTTATCTAAAATATCCTAAATAATCATTATTTTCTTTGTTGAAAACTCTTCTATAATATATATAATCAATAGGGATAATTTATAAAAAAAAATTAAAACAAAGTTGATTAAGGACATATATTTAAAATTAAAATAAGCTCCTCTACTAGTTCATATATTTAGAACCGAATGAGTAACACATACTATTAGATTTAATATAGAACTAGTCTGTAAATTCATTGAATCTTATTGTGGTTGACACTTCTTTTCAATTGGCTCATGAATTTCAGGTAGCATATGAAAGTCCTTGCGATTGAACCACATGAAGCAGCTTGCACGATCAATGAATTTGCCTTTCAACAAAGAGATTTCAGCTCAGAACTAGAATGATACAATGCAGCAAGCAACTAATTATATCATTTTCCTAGGAACGACTTATAGTGACTAATTCAAGTGTTGCTAATGAAAGAGTTTGTTATCAAAAATGCATTATTCTCTTAAAACCTACAGTTAGGCTGAGTGATATAATGACTCAATATACAAGATATATAAATGAAAAAAAAAAACCATGTTAGAAAATTTTCTTCCCATTCGCTCCCAACATGTTAAGAATCCAAATTGTCCAAATTGATGACTATTAGCTTGATACAATGGAAGGTTGTAAACAAAAACAAGAAGAATTATGTTCTTGAAAGTTGGTGTTGATTTTTTATAAGTTCATACTCTCTCTAGTCTTTAATATAAGAATTAGTTAACCTTTTAGATAGATTAAAAAAGTCAAATCAATCAATTAATTATGATCAACTTAAACTTTTTAAGAAGAATTCATATTATATACTCCTTAATATATTTATATTAGTTAACTAACTCTTATATTAGTTATACTTAATTGATTTATTTAGTTTATTTAATATATCAAAAAAAAGTCATATAATTCTTATATTAAAGATTGAAGAAGTATCTTGTATTATGATTAAAAAACCAAGAATCAAGCTCAAGAACCTAATCTTAATTATGACTTAAGGGAAGAAATTGAATCCCATGGATTGATTTGACAGTAGAATTTGATTCACCAAGTAGACTAAATAGTTTGACTAGTTAAGCCAAAAAAAATCAGCAAATTGACAAAAAAAAATCGGCAAATTGATCTTGGTTTATTTTGGTCTAAAATAAGGAGGTAGCCAATGTTTTTTTTAAAGGTCAAGAATGGGGAAAAGATGAAGCCTATAACTTTTACTGTGAAGAAAAATAATAAAGAAATTAAAATCAAAGGAGAAACAAAGAGGAGGAAGATAGAAGGACCGGAAGAAAAAATAGAACAAAAGAAGAAGAAGAAATAAATGTCAAAGAAAAAAGGAACAGAGAAAGAAAAAGAAAGAGAAAACCAAAGAAGAAAAAGAAAGAATAAGAATGGGAGTGTTAAAAAACAAAGAAGCAGGAGTAATGAATTGCACTCATACAGATGTATAGATCCTCTTACCCTTCTAATGCGATTTTAAAAGAAAAACAAAACATACGCTCCCCTGGAGAGAGTCAATCATTTTATAATTTAATAGTATGAAATAATTTTTTTTTTATAAATAAGAGGTTATAGGTTTAATCCCCTTATGATATTGTTGAACTTATAGGACTTATAAGTTTTTTTTTGTATAAAAATTTTTAGAAAATGGTTGGGCTCACTTATGATCTAAGGACATAACGAAGTCTTCATTACTCCTAGATAATACCAATGTCGAGTAAGGCGGGCCGTTTATTACCCTCAGGCATAAATTTAGGCATCTAAAAGTTAGGATACCTCCCCAAACGCCGTGACTAGAACCATAACAAAATTGTACTTTCTAAAGATCAAACACGCTATAAATAATCATATGTCTCACTCTTTCATCAATTGAACTCATAGATATAAGTTATAAATAACATAATTCACTTCCAAACGTACACCATAGATTTCTTTTTTCAAGTCCAGCATCAATCATGAATCCACAAAAGCCCAATCTGTACATCATGAATGGATTCTTATTCTTATTTTGTTTTTTAAATTATTAAATATTTCTTCATATTTATTATCTTTCTTTTAACTATTCTTAAAATATTAATAAATTGTACTCGTATTATCTTTTATCCCTCAGTTTAAAAAAATTAGTTTCTTTTTTAATTTATTGTTTCTCATTAATTTAATTTTTTTCATTTTTATTTATTCTAATTTTTGTAGAGTAAATAATATAAAATTATAAATAAATTATATTAATTATCAATAAGAGTAAAAAATAAGTTTCAATAGCCCCTATAATAACCTACTAAGCCATGCTATAAACTTATTATTATATAATTTATTGCTCGCTTCTGTGTAGCGTTGAGAATACAGGTTAACCTGTGTGATCTGAGCTTGGTGGGTTGGGTTTTGTTTTTTCAATTTTAAATACTTTTTTCTTAATTTTCAAATTAAATTACAAACTTTTACCGTTGGAGGGGAGGTTTGCTATATATATATATATATATATATATATATATATTTCCTATTAATGCCCATGAGAAAAATAAAAATAAACTCCTCACTTTCAGACACAGAGGGAAAATTAATTTACAATAAAAAAATATTTTTTTTACTCTTTTGTCGTCATAATTTTTGTCAATTTGATTCTTAAATATTAATATATTAACTAGAAATAAAAAAATATCCTTATATCAATTTTTATACACATTACTGGGATAAAAATAAACTTTTATAAATTATGCAATTTCAGTTAATGTATAAAAAATATAAAATAATATATATGAGATTACTTTGGTAAATTAATCATTAAGGAACCGTCCCCTCCCCTCCCAAATCAAACAAGATATTATTTAAAACCCCTCCCCTCCCCCCAAACCAAACACAATTAAATTCAAGTTTTTTCTATATTTTTATAAAGTTATATAATTAAATTAACCCAAAACTTATAAATATAAACCTATAATATATTTTACATAATTATTCTGTCAATAAAAAACAAGAAATCAAATTCCTAACATAACATAAGGCTATGTTTACAAACCCAAATATTCACTGATTATGGAGTCCAATCCATATTTCAGCCTCTATTTCCCTCACCTGATCAAAGGAAAACTGCTTCTATTGGCAGATCCATTCAGCCAACCAAACATCCAACGAGTGGGAAAATGTATGTGATTTTGGGGCTTGGATTTATTATACCAAACGGGTCATGAATATACAACCTAAGCCGTGTATCGAGTTATCAACGCACTCAGCATTAAAATGAAAATAAATACTTACATCTGAACTACTTTTTTCTTGCTACATCACTATATGCAAGTTAATTGATCAAGATTGCCTCTTTTGTCTCAACTTTACATATTGTATAGTGTATGATTTGATGTTATTTTGTTAAAACTCGTATGGGCCTTTAATGAGTAGACCAGAACCTTGTCAAAATTAAACAATGTCATCAAAATATCAACAAGAGTTTAATTTAATAGAAGAGACTAATTTATCATAATATAACGAATTAAAATTTAAATCATAATTAAAAGGGATATACATATTTAATACCTAAGAATATTTTAAATATGATTGCTTTTAATAAAAAAATATATATATTTAAGAGAAAAAAATAATATCATCAAATAAATCTCTAAATTTAGACAAAAATAAGTTCATAAGGTAAAATCTTAGAGAAAAATAGTGACTTAATATAAAAAGTAAGAACTTAACTTGTAAAGCTTCCAACAGCTTAATGCTTTCCTTGGCTAGGATTAATTGCTAGCTTCACCTCCGTAAAGCACATTAAGACTGCGTTTTGGAGACTTTTAAAATTATAATTTTCGAGATAAAATTAAAAAAAATTATTTAAATATGGAATAAAATTTAATAATTAATTAGTTATACTAAATTCATGGTTTCAATGTTAAAATTATAATTTTCTATGAAACAATACTTTTTAACCTTTTAAAAACTATTCTATATTATAATCGCTTTTATCATTTTTTTAAAAACTAATCTAAATACACTCTAAACACAAATAATTTTAGGAAAATAATATGACTTTTTTGATTAAAAAAGTATAGCAATAGTAATAATAATAATAATTCATTGGTTAGTAAAAAAATATTTGCAAAATATGTTTTTTAATTACAAAAAATATGTTGATTTCTATAAAGTATTTTTTTTTTGAATGGAGGCAAAGTAGAAAAAAAAATAATTTAAGATAAATTTAACGATTTCAAGACTCTTCTTAAAAAAGTATTTAATTATTTTTATTAAAATATATGTTTATATTTAATGTTGACAGTATCTTGAATATAATTATTTCTAATATGAGAATTTTTATTTAGCCAAAAACATGAACATTTAATATATAAATATCTCTAACATTTAATATATCTAATATGTTTACAATTTTTTAGAAAATTATAAAAGTTCTTAATTGAGTCAAAAAATAGTTTTTTTATAAATAATAAATTTCATTACTTAGTCTATTTTTAGAAGAGAAGTTTTGTACTGTACATGGCCTCCATTATACTCTCCTCAATCTATAATATAAATTACTTTAGAAGAACAACTTGGCGCAAAATATAAATTATTTGTATAATAATTAATATTTATTCATTACTTTTATCCTTCTAATTAATACACATAACCAAATTTGCTATTTCTTTATATTTTCTCTATCTTTATAATTCACATTCTTCAATAAAAATAAAAGTGAATAATATTTTAATTTAAGACATATTAAATAAATTAATCATTAATTTTTTATTCTTAATAACTAAGGAAAGTGACTTAAATTTCGCGCGAAAAGAATACGGTTCATAAGGTTGTGGTTAGTATGTGGACGAGTTATTGGGCGGAGCCAGTGGTCAAGACCCAGTTCTCTCCTTTAAGTATTTGACTACATTATTGCTCCCCTACCCAACTACCCTACATGGCATGATGGTATCCATCCCATTTGCTTAAGGAAGGAACTGGTTATATTTCTCATTATAGTGATAATATTCATCCCGACGTTCAACGGATTTAAAAAAAGGGAAAAGAGGTGAGATTATAAAATTTTAAAAGAGAGGAGTAATTAGGATAAAAGAGTAAAAAATTAATTAAAAAATTTTTAACCCTACTTTTCTAAAGTTTTTTTAAATATAATTAAGGAAAAGTTTTCCTCTCCCCTCCCCTCAAAATTCCATATAACAAACAAGCATTTAGAGGTATGGGAAATCCAAATATGAACCTCTTGGAGATTGTGTCCTAGGCTAATCCATTAGATATAAATATTATAAATTATTTAATAAAATAATTTATTAAATAAATATTTATTACATTATTTTGCATATTTCCTTTATATAAAGATCCATGAATAATTGAAGAATTATTCTAAGTATCTTTAATTGATTATTATTGTGGAAACAATAATAAATTAATATTAATATGATTTTGATTGATGATCACATGATGATTATGTATAGAGATACAATTTAAAGTTATATAGGCACTTGTTAGAGAATAATACGAGGTAAGATGTCTAAGTTTATTAAATTTAAAAAATATTTGAATTTGATAAATATAAAATATCCTCATTTAATTTAAAAATTTTCTTATTCTGAAATAAAAAAATCTAAAAGATATTCTAATATAGATTATAAGAATATAATATTATTTACTGTAAAATAATATTATCTTATTAGTTGAGAAAATAATAATATTATATTTAATTTCGGATTTACATTCTTTAGAAGATTTATCATAAAATATAATATCTACAAAAGATTTTATCTTGAAGATTATATATCATAAATTAAATAGAACAATAATCTTATTAAATATATTGGTGGATGAAAATTAGTGTATATATTATATATAATTTTTAAATATATATTTTAATTAGGATAAATATAATATCTCTATTTTGTTGGTGGTAGACGAATTTTAAAATTTGTATATAATTTATTATCTAATTTAGATATGAGATTTAAGTTAAATAATATGATATATTGATAATTAAGGTGACTGACTTGATCTATATAGAAACTATGAGTTCTTTGTGAAATAGAGAATTATAAGAAATTATCTATAGCGAGAGAGAACTATAAAGAGAATTTAAGGCAATTTTTATTTGAGTCATGCAACAAAGAAAGGCATGACATTCTTGGACAACTGGTTTATGAAAGGTGCTAGCACACTATTTGTGTTCACAATCGGGGTACAAGTGGAAGGTATGTACAATTGAAAAGTAATACATGTGATTTGAATTAAGTACCACTGTTCAAGTTCATGTCATTTTGTCTGTGGGGATACCAATAAAGTGTGTTTATTAGAGGAGTAGTGCCCATAATTGAATTATCAGACAAAATTTTAGAGAATGGATATGGAATTCAATTCGTAAGTCTCATTCTTAATTCGGGTTAAATAATACAAAGAAATATGTTGGGGGTTTTGGTATTTTTTTTTAAATGATCTCCAACTTTTAATTTATAAATTAGTCATTCAACTATTACTCGGTACTACTAATCTTTAAATTTTTAACTCATTTATGACTTAATCTGTTATCTTTTTACTATTTTAAAAAATGAAAATCAATCCAACTCTAACTCAGTCATCATATAAATAAAAAATATAAAATATTACTAAGTCACAGAGACACTTAGAATTTATATCATATTAAATAAATATTTTCCAAGTGTCTTCCTGAGTTGACAATATTTTTTTACACATAAGATGAATTATTTAGAATTGGACTGACTCATGACTAGGATTATTTTTTAAAAGAGTAAAAAGATAACATACTAAGATATAAGTGAATCAAAAGTTCCCTGACAGAACCATACACCTTATAGCGAGAGGACGTAGACAGCAATGTCTGACCACATAATCGTGTGTTCCAACCTTCAGTTCCAAAGACTATTCTAGGCCTATTGAAAATCGGCAAATTTCAATTGTGTTGACGCGATTCTATACGCACAAGCCTACTCCTCTTTTTTTGGCCCTTTTTACTGGACCAAATTCACATCCTATCATACATATGCTAAGACTCCCTTTTAACTTGATCAATGTAAAACTTCTTTTGAAACTCGCACTTAAAACTCGAAACAATCCCTACGTGTCAAAAGGAATATTATCATCAAAGTTGTACATATGAGTATAACCATTTCAAATATGGAGTCTTTTGGATTATAAACTTGACTTAGACCAATAACATTAAGCATACAGAGCTATCAATGAAGCATACTTCTATTAACCAACAACTCTAGAGCGCACGTTAGAGGCCTTATTAGTCAATTTATAGCCCCACAATTCCTACTGTTTGTGACAGTTTTGCGCTTTAAAATGGTCATGAATTGAGTTTTTATTGAGAGTACAAATAGAACTATTGAAGGCATTGGCAAAAATGGTAGATGAAAAAACTTTGAAGTCTTTTAAAAATGAGTACACTTAATTATGCTGTTAAATAAATATTTTTATTAATAATATATTTAAAAATTTAGTTATTAATAGAATACTCGATCTAGTTTATAATATAAGTTATTTTTTTAATAATTAATGTTTAGTTGCCAATTTTACTCTGATAATTAATACTCATTTCAATTATAGAAATGATGGTATGTCTTGTACATAGGTAACTTAATATTTTTTTTATTTATGTGATTTAGTTGGAGTGATTTATATTATAGATTATAGAGAGTATATTGATGTCATCCTATTTATATATGTTTCAACCAAAATGTTTGTCAATTTCCCAACCTCTTCCATTGGAAACATTTTCATCCAACCAAACAATGGGAAACGAAGGAGCTTTCCGAGGCTTGGATTCATCATTATACGAAATGGGTCCTAAATGGATTCAACAAAATAAACTTTTACAAAATCCAAAGCAATTTTAGATACTTTAGTCACTAAACCAATAAACAATATAAACGTGTATCAAGCTATCAACACAGCATCAAAATCTGAAAATAAATATTTAGTTATACGTTGCTTCTAAAAAATAATTTAATTTAAAATATAAGCATAGAATAATTAATATTTATTTACGAATTTTATCCTCATAGTTAATATTCATTCCTATTTTACCAATTCTTTATATTTTCTCTCTCTAAATTCTTTAATAACAATAAAAATAGAAAAATATTTTAATTTAAAATATATTAAATAAGTTAATTATCATTTTTTTATTATCATAAATTAGTTAAAATAACTTATAATATCTTAAGGAATACATATAAACTACTGTTTGGAGATACAAAAGTTGTGCATGCCAATTGGTCAAGATTGCCCCTTTTGTATCAAGTTCCCCTATTCGCGTTTCAACAAGCTTTTGTGCATGATAGATGATATTTACAAGGGCTTTTTTGATATAATGAATAGCAATCCTTATATTCCTAGGTTAAAAATAAAAATAGGAAAAATATATTATTGAATAATGATTAACAGAACATAATATATACATTGCATAAATAATCTTTTCAATCATCCTAATCAAACCTCCCCAAAGTAAGCTCCCTTATGGCTACTAGAAAGCGTCCTTGTTTTGGGATCAATCACCCGAATTGACATTACTGAATACCCACCTCCAAGGGCATATTTAGCTACTCCTTTTCACCAGCAAGAATCAGGCCTCCATGATCAACTCTGGGAATGGTCAAAAAGGAGCCTAGGCAACTAATCCAAGACATTCACAAAAAAGATCCAATTAAAAAGAAGATAGTCTATCTCATAAGACTCTCATCAGGTGGGATCTAAAGAACAACAAATATATGTAGCCTCTCAAAATGTTGAAGTTGTTTCCGAGATTTGGACTCTTTGATTGTACCGAAATTCACCTTCTAAATATTATATATAATACAATTACAAGGAAAAGAAAGTGAAAAGTATAAGAAAATAAGTATAAAAAGAATGTGGGTGTCATGAACAATCTCATTCTTTTGGGTTACTCTCTTTTATAATGGATAAAATCAGATGTGATTCAAATTGGCAGATACTTTTTATTGCTTTTGAAGTTAATTGCTTGCCTAAAGTCCTCAAGGCCCACCGCATTGAATTACTAAACCCCCTCACCCCATTTTTGCTTTCCAGCTATGATTTTAGATAATGTCAAATTTTCCTTATGATACCCCACCGTGTTGATTGCACATTTCCCCCAAAAGTTCACATCAAGTGGACGTTTTGTCTAAAATATTATCAAAGATACAACCAAAGCTCTTCCTGCCAGAAAATGTACATAAAAATATTAAGGAGGGAGTAATAGAGTTCTAAAGCTCTGTCTGATAAAAGCCATGTAACATGAAATTTGATTAAAAAATAGCATTGGGAATAAACTAAGACTTTATTGAACAACGCAAGGTTATTCATATACAGCTTTTGATAGAAAGACACCAACCTCAAACATAATTACTGCTACAAGACAACCTCACTCTATAAGGCTCTTCTAATTTTTAATATAAAATCATTTAACTAATTTAATTAAATTAATTAATGTGATATAATTTTTTGAAACACCCTCACTATTTTCTTTAATTTTATTACTCTCTCTCTTATTTAATTATTATTGATAAAATATCGATATGTATAATTTACAAAAAAATTAATAAATTTAAAAAACATATCTTTTATTTAAGATTAAGATTAATTCTTAAAATAGGTCATACATTAATGATAAAAGGAGTAGGTTGGTACTTCCTGGGGTCTAATATATAGGAAATATTCTATAAAGAAATTTTAGTATAAAATATAAGAGATTGATAGAGTAACTAATAATTATTTTTTATTTTTACTTTTTACATAAGAGAGATATGTGACATATAATAAATATATATATATTTAAAAATCACATTCTTTATGAAGGGTAAAATAGACAAATTTATCAATTTAAAATGTATTAAATGATTGAACTGATATTTTTTAGTTTGTATAAATTAGTTAATAATGTCAGTATGTATTGGACCGGACCGAGTATCATCACAAAGTTGTTGGTATGCTTTCTTGTGGGTGTGAACGGGCCCAATGGCTTCAACACACCTCTAAAATAATATTCTCATCTATCCGGCACTGTTCTTCTAAAATGTGGTCAAATGTGCACCATTTCATACTCGCATCAAAATGCCATTGTCGATCAACTTATCTTAATTAAATTAATAATACCCCTTCAGTCTATATGGCTAGTTGAAAGAGTTAATGTTAGTTTTAAATAAATATAAAATATATTTTTTATATTTATTAATTTTTTTAAAATTATTTCTATTGGAGAGGGAAGAGTTAAAAATATTAGTATATTTAAAAAAAATATCAGATAATTAATTTAATTAATCAAATTATTTAGAGGAGTATAATTTTAGATGGGAAAATATTATAAAAATACGTTGGATTCAAGAGATCCTGTATCTCAGCTATCAGCATAGACGTGGCAGAAGAAATACAAGTAATTTCCACAACTTTGGTGCAAGCACAAAGCCCCAACAATGGCGACCACATTCCAAAAATGGACTTAACTCTGTGGAATCTCCAACTTCTTCAAATCGAAACTATTCAAAAAGGGCTTCTCTTCCACAACCTCTTATATCCCCACCTAAAACACTCACTTTCCTCCACTCTAGACTTACTCTTATTCTTTCCCCTCGACGGACGTCTCACCATTTCCAAACACGACAGCGCTGCCAATATGGTCTCTGTTTCAATTTCTTGTAACAACGAGGGTGCTCTGTTTCTTCATGCCATAGCTAAGAGCGATTCAATTTCTGATATTCTCAAACCATTTATGTTCCTCGTATTGTTCAATCCATGTTTCCACTGAAGGGAGTCAAAAATCATGAAGGTACTTCGGAGCCATTGTTGGCCGTGCAAGTTACAGAGCTTGCCGACGGCATCTTCATCGGATGTTTGATGAATCATTCCGTTTTATAAATTTAATGAACTAACTGACGTTTTATAAATCAGCGGCTAAACTTGTTTTATAAAATTTATTTTCAGTTACTTAATTTTAACATAATTAATCTTATTAATATTAAATATATACTCAATAAATTTAAATGGTGACTCTATAATTAAAGATGACATATTAGTCTTTAATTTTAAATTTGTAAATTGAAAATATTTAAAGAATAAAAATTTAAATTTATTGAGTTAACATTTAATGAAATTAATAGTATTAAGATTAAAAAACACAAAATACATGTTATGAAATCAAAAGACTAAACTAAATTTTGATATATACTTAAATAATCAAATACTTTTGTCTATAATTAGCTATTACACACCATTGACCCCGTTCATGACAAACTCAATTATGACACAAAAATCATGATTGTCTCGTAAGCTAAATTTACTTGCTTCTCAATTATCCAAACACCCTATTTTGATTAAATCAATTATTCTTATAAATCAATTTATAGTTTAGCCAATGCTAATCAATTATACACTTGAAGCATGTGGGGGCTATTTATAAAATATATGGTTGAAGATCTCATGACTTTAATCAAAATATGATATTTGATTGATGGACTCCTAATTGATTTAGCTGATATAATTGATTATAAGTGAAAACCAAACAAGCTCTAACTTTACAAAGGAAAATATTGCTCGTCTGAAACGCAGAGGTTAAGAGTAACCAAAAATAATCTCTACAGGCACTTTTAATTAACTCATGTTTGGCGATCAGTGATTCACAACCAACGTCTCGATCCAAAGGAAGATCTCAGTTTTATCTTGGTAATTGGTGTTATACCAAGAATATTGCACCCACCATTATTTTAGAAATGCTATGCAGATTTGTAAAATGACCATGAAAGCAGGAAAGTTGCTTGAGGAAGGGCTTGGAAATACTGCTTTGGAAATGAACAAGAAGATATCTTTATACACAGGAGAGAAGCTTAAGGGTTTTTAATAGTGTTGGGTGAAAAACCTAGAGCTGTTTAGATTCATCAGTGGGAAGAAGAAAAGTAATAAAATGGTCACAAGCGGTTCTCCGAGGTTCGACATTTATGTAAAGAAAAAAGAAAAAAAAAACTCATGGAAAGCGGACTATTTTTGCTGGAGAAGGTAAGTATTGATATTGAACTTTGCTTAGGTTTTGAGATTTTAGAGGCCTTGGCAAATGACCCTGATTTCATGGATTTTGCTTCTAAATAATGTCGATTAATTAGCTCCTTAACCAATCAGGTCAAAAATTTTGAGCTGTCAACCAAGTCAGATTTTACATTTATTTCTTTATTTGTTGGGCCTGAAATGATGAGTTAAAAGAAAAAAATAATTGGTAAATTTGTACTTTATTAACTCTACTTTTGTTACATTATATATATATATATATATTATACAAATTTTTATTTATTTATTATTAATAATTTTTATTTAAATATTATTTCGTGAAAGGTAATCCTTATGTCTTTCTCACAATTTAAAATATCCTATCATAGGTTTACCTGAAAAAGGTGTCTGATCATAGCAGTTTTTGTGCTTTATAAAGACAAAGATGCTCATTTAGATATTTGAAAAGAAAATTGTACTCTGGGATTGCCAAAATTATTTGCAAAGAGTTAGGAATGACGTAAGAGAAATTTAAGTATGGCAATAAACTAGTTTTTTTTTTTCGTTTAGATAAACTAGTGTTTTAACATATATTCAAAGTAACAATGTGCTAAATATAGTACAATTAAAAAAAGTGACTTTTTAAATTGGTACAAATATCAATATACATAATAAAAAAGGTTTTCAATTTTTTTGACAAATATAGGTATCTTCCTAAAAGCAGACCTATTTAAAATATTATTAAACATTAAATGTGTATACATCTTTGAAATTCATCTTGTTCTATAGGATTTTTTTTGTACAAGAATTTTTAAAAAGGAATAAACTCCCCTACGATCTAAGAGTATAATGAAATCTTATTTTTTTCTAAACAATACCAATATCGGATAGAGCAAACCATCTATTACTCTCAAGCATAAACTTAAGTACCTAGGAGTTAGGATATCTCCCTAAATTAGTACTTCTCAAGAATCAAACATGCTCTAAATGGTCGCATGTCTCACCTCTTTAACAGTTGAACCCATAGACGATAGATCCTGTTCTATAGGATTAATCCTTTATACTAGATCGAAACTAGGATTCAAAGTTAATTTCATTATGTAGGACTAGCCCTTTCTATTAACTCAAAAACTCATTGATTATAATAATCCTGTTTTTGTGAAAGTGAGATTTTTTTTACATAAGAGAGAGCTATAGCCCAAAAATAAAATGAGTTACACTACATAGGAATTAAATCCTAAACAATCTACATCCACTAATTTCTTTAATTTTATAGGACATTTCTCATATATAATAGGTGATAGTGAGAAACTGAATCAACAGGTGTCCACTGTCGTTGGCCCAACAGGACTTGCTCCTCTTGGCACCGCTACTTGTTTCACTGCCACTTAATCATCTTCAATGGAGAAGACACTCTTCATTGTCTTAATGAACAAAGGAAGGAAGACGAACAAGAAGCAGGAAGAACGAGGGAGGACATTTTTGTTACTTCATCCCCATTTCCTTCACAGATTGCTCGTTTGCCTCACTTGGTCAAAGTTAAACTGCTTCTATTGGAGAATCTTTTCAGCTAACCAAACAACCAGCACACGCCGAGGAAAGAAAGGAGCTTTACGAGGCTTGGATTCATATTTATACAAATGGGTCCTAAATGAATTTGACGCGAAGGATGGCTGGCTCAATGCCGAAGGATGGCTGACCAGAGGCTTTTTGATAAATAGAAATAGAAATAAAAGAAACATGAAACTTTTAGAATGAATATTAACCCATATATTCTTAGAAGAAATAAATATTGTTGAAAAATGATTAACAGAAGATAATATATATTGCATAATTAATTCTTTTCTATCCTAATCAAACATGCCCAAAGTATTATGGCTACTAGATAATGTCATTTTTTGGAACTATTCTTAATACTCCTTTAGTCTTTAATATATAATATAATAGAAAAATTAATTTATATCCTAAATATAAGACATATTTCTTATATTTATCTATTTTTTAAAATTATTCCTATTAATACTCCCTCACTAATAGTTAAGAGAGAGAGGAAGGAAGGGAATTAAATAAGATGATTAGAGTATTTAAAAAAATGTTATATTAGCTAATTTAATTAACTTTATCAATATAATTAAATTAATTTAATATAATAAAAAATATGCTATATTAACTAATTTAATTAATTTTATCAATCTAATTAAATTAATTAAATATATATTATATTAAGGAATGGAGAAATACCAAGGGCATAATTTACTCCTCCTTTACACCAGCAAGAATTAGGCCTCCTTGATCAATTTTTCTTACAAGGCACAGGTAACTTTATAAATGCTCGAAAAGGAACCTAGGCAATTAATCCAAGACATTAACAAAAATAATTAAATATGTGATTACGCAGAAAAATATAAGAAAATAAGTGTAAAAAGAAAGTGGGTATCATGCTCAATCACATTCTTTTGGGTTACTCTCTTTTAGAATGCATAAAGGCATATGATTGAAATTGGCAGAAAGATACCTTTTATTACTTTTAAAGTTAATTTCTTGCCTCAACACTTCAAGGCCCATCGGCTTGAATTACTAAGCCCCCTCCCCTCACCCTTTTTTCGGCTTTCCAATTATGATTTTTGATAATGTCAAATTTTCCCGTGCACCAAAAAAGAAATAGAAAATAACATATGGATCCCATATAAACAATTAAATGACAAAAAAATCCTAAAAAATGACAATTAATTTCAAGTCCTAAAGAATCTCATGGATTTTTTCCAATTATGAAAAGACATAATTGCCCTTGTGAAATAAAAAATAGTAAAGAGAAAATAAGATTTGGCGAACTCTGGTGTGGAAAGAAGATGAGAAATAATGACGAGAAAGATAGAGCATGATAGCTCATATAGTGTGTTCGCAGCTAAGTTTTCTATTCATCGTGCGTAGCTAAAAGGGTTTCATGCCCTTCTATTTTAGCTTTTTAGGTTTGAAAGTCATATAGATATAGTGACTCATTCAGAGAGAAAGGGCTAGAGAAAGAGAGATGTTGGAGGATGGAATAACAACCTCGTAGTAAAGGAATAACAATTACTTCATAATTCTTTCTAGGAATTCTGCAGACAGAAAGTACAATGGTCTCACTAGCATAGCATCTTGTTTGAAGTAGAAATAATTGACTATGGGATTGAATATAACAACACTACCAATAACAAATGACAACTTCATATTGATAAAATAATAACTGTAGCATGTTTCTTCCCATAATCATTCTAGTCATAATATAACTTCATATATATATACACTTTACAATTACATCAGTTCATTCATGACAGCAAATGTAAAAGGAATACATAAAAAATAGTCAACTTCATCAAGATTCACCCTACCTTCCAAACAGATAGATATTGATCAAGGTTAAAAAAGTTACTTTCATCACTGTGTACAGATATTTATAAAACAGAAATCAGTGTGCTACGTATTTACACATGACCACTTTCTCTATTGAACATTATAAAATGCTAAACTCCTTCATCATTAAACATATCAAGAAATGCGTGTCGATCAAATTTAACAATGAATTTCTTTACAATTTTATCGCTTCCTTTCCCAACAAGTGATGATACTAATATTTTGAACTCATTATATGTTATGCCTTCCTTTATGGATATTGTTGTTACTTGACTACTAACACGTGACCTTTTCCATCATTTTCAAACTGTCTCCTATATGAACATAACAGAATAGATGCTTTCCAAACAAACTCGCAATCAATAATACAACCTGCACTAGACATAGATTATTAACAACTTTATCACTTATATTAACAACTATCGCATACTATAATAACAATTCACATTGCCTCGTATATCAGATCATAATATACCATTCACATTTTGAAGGAACATTTCTAATGTTCATGTTTTCTTACTACACTGAAGTCAATACACCACAAATTCTTGTAAACTGAACATAACTTTTAAAGAGATAAGTTTTTCTAATGAAAGGGATGTTAGAGCAGAATCCAAAGAAACATGACTTCACATTATGATATAACAAATATAGCATACAGATTAAATATAAAAGTTTTCTTCATTTATTGAAATCATTTGTATGAAAGGTAAGAGGCAACTAAAAGTATTGAAAGCTAGAAATCATGAATAGAGTGAACTAGAAAGTAAAACAAATGAAGATACTAACTATCATTTAGATTTGTGTCGCCATTGATGGCAATGGGGATTAAACCCAGAACATAGATACTGATGAACAGTACTATAAGGCTTCTATCCTCCAACATCTCTCTCTCTCTCTGGCCCCTTCTTTCTGAATCAATCACTATACCTATACAACTTTCAAACTCAGAAAGCCAAAATAGAAGGGCATGAAGCTCTTTTAGCCACGCACGATGAACATAAAACCCAACTACAAATACACTATATGAGCTATCATGCGCTGTCTTTCTCATCATTCTTTCTTCTCTTGTTTCCACACCAGAGTTCGCCAAGTCTCATTTGCTCTTTACTGTCTTTTATTTCACAAGGGCAATTATGTCTTTTCATAATTGGAAAAAAATTCATGAGATCTCATAGGACTTGAAATTAATTGTCATTTATTAAGACTTTTTTTATCATTTAATTGCTTACATGGGACCCAGGTGTCATTTTCCCAAAAATATTCCCTTCACATTGCTTCAAAATCCAATTAAAACAATACATCTAGGGTGAGAGAAAAAAACTCTGCTCACATTTGGCAGATCATTCATCAGAAGATAATGATAGAGTGTGTTATTAAAACGCCTTGTAGATGACAACTAGAAGGAAATTTGATATGCATGTGTTAAGATAAGAGGAATTATGGAAAAACCTTACGTGATTCCAGGACATATCTTGCTGCTGTAGCTACCATGCCACTGATACCAATCAGCGCCATCTGTGGCTCCTGCATCTTCCTCAACGTAAAGAATGTACATTTCCAACAAAGTTCACATCAAGCGGTGGTTTTGCTTATTGTATTTGCCTGGAAAATCATATCAAATATAGAACCAATGCTCTTCCTGCCATAAAATGTACATAAAAATATTAGGAAGGAGGGGACTAATAGAGTTCTAAAGCATTATCTGATAGAAAGCCATGTAACAGAAATTTTGATTAAAAACATAGCGCTGGGAATAAACTAAGCTTTTACTGTACAACTCGATCTTGTTCCTGTTTGCCAAAAGTCGTTAAACTTCATTCCTTCACTAAACCATTGATTTTTCATATACAGCTTGACTGAAAGTTCGGCTTTAATCAATTACAAGGTTTGGTAATCTGCTATCACTTGGTATCATCATCTCTAATTGGAATTTAAGCTATCCCATTAATGAAGCAATGACCATGAAAGTCATATGTTAGCCTATGATAGAAAGACACCAACCTCTCTTAAACATAATTACTGCTGCAAGACACCCTCTCCATTCCATTGTAGGGGTACAAAAAACAAGGTTTGAGCCCTATAATCTGATGCCTTGTCCATCATTGCAATGGACTTCCTTTTTTTATACATTTTTCCTTATAAGTTATAAAAAAACCAGAGAACAAAAAATGAAATTATCATAGCACCTCAGAAATTTCATTTCATCCCTAAAAAAAAATTCATATAATTGCTTTTAAAATGAATGTTCTTAAAAGGTTAGTAGAAAAAAGGTGGGCCAAGCCAAATTGACCAAATGGCTAGCCTAGCAAACAATTTTATTTGTCTAGCCTGACCTGACCCAGTGTGATCAGGTTATTTGGGTAACGGCCAGATAATCACTACCATTCCATTGACACAGTAGTAATTTCCTTATATCTAACAATCCTCCAAGAGAAGAGATTGGTATGGAAACTTTTCACCATAGCTGATGATCGAAGTGATGCAAGATTCTAGGAACCGGCTTCTACATGATTTTTCACATTCAACAAAGACTACATTAAAAAATCAATCAAAGTAGGCTTTTCAACAACTTCAACTGACCATGCAATGGCTTCTGAAGATGTACCACAGCAATTAAAATTGCATGTACTACAGAATAAAATGGAACAAACAATTGAACACTGAGCTGTTAGCAGTCAGCTAGCAAGAAAGGAATATAGATCTCTATCTAGTGGGTTTATATGTAAGAGAATACCGAGTGATTGATAATTGATATTCAATAAATAACAAGAAGGATAGAACAATGCAGGGGAATATACCCGATTCATACTAAATGATGTATGCTTTAAGTTCTTCTCGTCAATAATTTATACTGGTTAACAAAATGTGACATATTAGATACCCCTGGCACCCAACCTCCAAAATAACTTGCCAGTTGTCCCAAATGAAAAAAGCACATTATTCCTAAGTCAGAGACTACAATATACACAACAATACTAAAGCTCCTAAATGTTTCAAAATTCACTGTTTCACTTGGAACTTTAAATCTGTAACTAAAAGAACTTTATTTGCAAGTAATAGCTTTGTTTAAATTTGTAAAGTATCATACCTGAACTTTTATGGGCAATCCAAATAATAGACATCAAGGCAAGAAAAGCTTGAACAAGCAAGCTCTTTATCTCCCTGATTCTTCAATACTGTATATTATACTAGGTTCCGCTTATACCAGGCAGATAGTCTGCATCCATCAGGATGCATCTCATCTCTTTAATTAGCTTATAGATCTCATCAGATTGATGGTGAGATGTATCACCCTCACAGAAGAAGAAAACTTTTCGCTGTATATCTATCCTGCTATAACAAGGCTCATTTGCCATCCCTGATTTCGTCATCACAGCCCTAACCTCCTCAACATTATACCATAGCCCAGAGCTGGCATATGCATTAGCCAAAACAATATGTTTTCCAGCATTTGCAGGTTCTAATTCAAAGAATTTCATAGATGCAACCTTTAACAAGCATATATCTCCATAAATATTACAAGCCCCAACCAGAGCACCCATGCTGCCGCGTGTTCTTTAAAAGGTAAGTTCAGGAAAAACTCATAAGCCTCCTTTTAACTTCCCGGTATGCCCTAAAAGGTCAACCATTGTTGCATAATGCTGACCTCGTGGCAAAATTTCATACTCTCTTGTCATTGACAGAAAATATTTCCACCCTTCATCAATAAAACCACCATGGCTACAAGCAGACAAAACAACAAGGAAAGTAACATAGTTTGGTCTAAAACCTTCTGATATCATTTAATGAGAAGATTCTATAACTTCTACAACCATTCCATGCTGACCATAACTAGATATTAGAGAAGTCCAAGTGATGGTATTTCCGCTTAAACATTTATCAAATAGTAGCTGCCCTTCACAGATGCTACTGCATTTAAAATACATGTCAATAAGGGCACTGTTGACAACTACATTGTCCCTAATTTGACACTTGATCATCACACCATGGGCTTGCTTCCCTGGTTCTAGCGCAGCCAAGGTTGCACAAGCTCTAAAAACTGATGCAAAGGTGTACTGATCTAGTCTCAAACCAAACTGTCTCATCGAATAGAAAAAATCCAATCCCACTTTCAAGGCCTTTCTGGACGTATCCAGCACAAATCGCATTCCATGAAACTAAGCCCTTCTCCGCCAAATTATTAAACAGAATGCAGGCAGTTTCTAGGTGTCCTGATTTGGCATGTAATATTTTAAATTTGGTCTTTTAATATTCATTGGGAACACATCCAACTACAATCATTTGTCCATGGATTCTTCCGGCTTTCTTGTATTCTTTCCTCAATTACTCGTCTCACTCCGTCCCGATTCTTTCATTCTTCTTATATTTCCACTCTCTTGCCCTTTCTTTATATCTTTTTCCACCATTTATATAGAGTATATAACATTTTATTTTTTATTTATAATATTTAAGTACTATTTAGACATGATTTATTACTTACCTTGAGGTTTAGTACGGATCAAATATATTAATTGAAATCTATAATCATAAAATTAAGAAAATAATGGAATATGATCATAAATTGAAGGTAGAATATATTTATTAATTTTAAGTTGAACTTAAATGGATTATTTTATGGAGAAAAAATTTAATAAAGTTGAACTTAAATGGATTATTTCAACCTAAATGATTATAATTATTTATATATTATCAAAAAAATTGATTTGAGTGAAATACATAAATAAAACTTAATTGTTTAAACTTTAGAGTATATTGGTAGATGGGGGCTAGTTAAGTAGACAGAGTTAAATATTTCTCCATTCCAAGATATATATATATATATATATATATATATATATATATATATATTTAAGGTAATTACAATTGTTCATATTATAAATAAAGAGAGGAATAAATTCACTCAAAACAAAAAAGAGATGTATAAATTAAAAAGAAAAAAAAGATTGCAGTTTGCGTACTGTGTGTATTCTTGTTTGAATATATATATATATATATATATATATATATAATACAAAAAGAGTGGGGATAATAAAATGAAAATGCAATTTTAAAAGGAAGTGGGTCCCACTCGATTATAATATTAATACCCTTGTCTCTCCTTTCCCTTCACGTTAGAGGGGAAAGCGAGTCAGCCGTTTTTTTTAATATTTTTTAAAATTTATTTTTTAATTTTTTAAAATACTAATAAAAAATTTTAATATTATATTAGTATAATAAAAAAAATAATAATATTAAAATCTTAAAGATTCTTAATATTTATAAAAAAATATTAAATTTTATAACTATAAATCTAAATAAATATTAATATAATATTAATTAATTATAATATTTTAACACATATAAATAAATAAATAATTATTTTTACTAATATTTGATAATTGAGATATTTAAAATAATATTTAAGTAAAATAAAAAATAATATTAATAGTAAAATAAATAGGCTAGCTTGTTAAAAAGGGACAATCTGTCTCAAAATGAGTTAATATTTTGTTAACCACACCTAATTATAAGTAAAACAGTTGAGTCCACTTTAACAACTATACTTCACGTTCCATCTCTTCCAAAATTTCTTCTCCTTTTCATCCAGCCAAAGGAGCTTAAGTCCATCATTGTTGGAGATTTCAGACTTTTTTTTTGGGATTATTTTCTTACTCATAAAATTACCAAACTATCATACTTATTTCTCAAATATTTTTCTACTTAGAACTCTTTAAAAATATTTTTTTATTGAAAATAAAGAAAATTTAAGAATTAGGGTTTATAACTAAGTGTAAATTTTTAATAAATAGAACTATAAAGTTATAGAGGTAAATAAATATTTCTACTTTTAATTAGTTCAAAATTTTTCTGTTATATTATTTAAGATATTTAGGGTTAGAGTTTGAATGTTAGAGGAGAGATATGGTTAAATATGATAATTTTACCTATTAAATTTAATAATTAAATTATATTTATTAGAGATATAATTGATATTTGATATCGGTTGATATTATTGCTAGACTTTATAAATTTAAAGTAAATATTTTTGTTAGAATCCCAAATTAGAGAAATTAGGGGTTTTGATTAAACTGAATAATTGTAGGTTAACTGATGGTTCAAATGAGTTATTGAAATTTATAAATGATGGGATTTAATATTGAGAATTTGGGATGAAGATCTAGAAATTGTGAGTCAGATTTAGAAGTTAGAAATACAATTGAGAACTTTAAGTCTATGTAATTAAATTGATTATTTGTTTAACAATTTAATATTGATGATTTCATGGGGTTTTAGATGATTTGAAGAGTTTGACATTAAATGAAGATTTTACAAGAGTAGAATAAAGTTGAGAAAAGATAGGATTATTATTGGAATGATAATTTGAGAAATAGATGAATTGTTATATTTTTTTAAGTATTAAAGTGAGCAAATTTTGGAAACTTTAAGACGATTGGAGGAAACATTTAATACTATCAAGTTATTGGATGATATATATGTAATTGGGATAGATAAATTAAGTTATAGGAGTGAATTAATAATTAAATTAAGAAATTAAGAATTGTGGTCTAAGCATTGGGCTCCTTATTTATGTATGGCACTTTTATTATCTTTGGTAAGAAATAACCACTTTCTACTTATTTAGTTTGTGAGTAATTTTAATTTCTTGAACTTATTAATTGCTATGGACTATATTTTGATCTATGATGGAAATATTTGAAGTTGAAATGGTCTTATGGAGCTTGTGTTTTTGAAAATACAATCTTTAAAACTTACGTGATTATGTTGAAATTATCAGAATTTAATTTAGAAATGGAATATAGATATTAAAGTTGACTATTTGTTGAGCTTATGAGCATAGTGCATATGATGGGAATTTGTGAGTGAATTGTGTCTATCACCATCACGTGATGAGGCATCTATTGATATATGATAGTTGGCTATTTTGTCTCTTATATGGGCCATATTGGCTCTTGTACTCCTCATACGCGGGGATAGGCTTGTGAGGCCCATTTTATTATCCTGTGTTGAGATAAGCATTTATGACTCCTTTCGCCTTCCTGTCTTGGGATAAACCTTTATAGCTCTTAGAATGTGATTATGGGATTGCATTTGCATCATGGCTTTATAAATTGTTTGTCTACTATTAATTGTGATATTATTATATATATGTTCCATTTAACATCTCAAGATGATATATTTGTATGTATGATGAGTAAGAACTATTTGTTAATGAGAATTTTGTCACATCCAGTGGCTATTAACATTTTGTCAGGTGATGATTGTGTTGGTACCTCAGGGAAAGCTCCAAAAGCTTGATTAGTATTATATCAGTTGTATAACATCTTCTTTTGGATTTGTGTTAAATAATGTATATTGACACAATATGGCTCATCTTAGATACTTTGATGTGATGTGATACTTTGTTTGGATTTGATTATGTGAATGCATGCTGGTAATGGGTTTAAGGTCATAAGTTGTTGCTTGTGATTGATTAATTCGTGGATCCACTTTTTGAATGTGTGACATTGTGAATTTATTTATGAATAGACATTATTCAATATCTTGGTTGTGAAGTGGGCTTATATGATATTACTCTAGTGTTCGATACCTGGAGGCCAATTTGAAATGCTGGTTGATATTTGTGTTAAATAAGGATTTAAATTTTAATAAACATGTAGGTAAAGTTGAATCCTTTCTAACATGGTTCACAATTAAATAATTAAGTGAGGTTATTTTATCCATATTAGCTCTTTTTGAATTGTGTTTAATCCTTTTCTAACAAGGATATGATTAATGAATCCCTATTTTATCATATTATTTTATATATATTTTAGAGAATTTATCATGTTTAATAGGCATTATTATAGTAGTTGTGGCTATTTTGTGCTTTAATTGATTATATGAATTAAATGATTATAATGTCATTTTATTGTGTTTTTATTGATTTTCTTATTTCTATTGATTAAAATGATTTACATGAAGGTATTTTGCTCTTATGTATTTCGTGAAATTAAAATAAATAAATAAATGATGACTGGGACCTACATCAACTAATACATAATTATATTATATAAGATTAATTGAGGAATTGCCAAATTGAAATAGGAAATTATAATATCTAATTAGAGAAAATCAAATGCGTCCAATAATATTATATTATATTTTATTATATTAATTCATTCTTTTAATATTATATTCTATTATATTATATATCATTTGAATTGATTAAAAAATAATTCCTCAATATCTAACATTTGAATATAATCAAAGGATAATAAATATGCTATCTTTTCCTATTTTCTTATTAATTTTTTTATCTCTTTTATCCTATTACTTTTTATTTGAATTGTTTGTAGGATATTTAAGTTTAAAAATATTATCTTCGAAAATATTGGAAAAGATAATAGCTTGAAAGAACACTGAAGATAAATGAAGATATCATTATCTTTTGAAGAGCCAATTAATGAAGAGACTAATATCAATAGGATTATCTCCCAAAGGTTATATAAAAGACCTCAAGGCTCCTCCATTCAACACACCAATCACCTTCATCACAATTATATTCTTTATCTCTTCCACAATTCTATCATTTTCTTTCTAAGTTCTTGAGGTGAGATATAGTGGTTTGAGTTCCTATACTTTACAGTCAGGAGTTCAACAATTTTATGTTTTGAACAATTTTATGTTTTAATCTTTTTCTCTATATAAATTTATAATTTCCTAGATCTAGGTTTCAAGATTTGTATATGTTGGACCTAGGGTTTCGATTGAGCTACCTTTGTGATCAAACCCTTGTGATTTATTATGTCAATTTATGATTGATGTTCTTTATTTAATATCTTTAGTTTTCTCTTATAATTATTCATGTTGGATCCACATATTTAGTTATAGGATTTTCAATTGAATATCCATGTTAGAGGAACAAATTATTTATTACTTGATTTATCACATGCTAAGTGAATGTTCACTAATCATTCTTGATACAATTGTATGCTATATCTAGGTATAATTGTGTCACGTCCCGAAATTTGGACCGTGACCAGCACGGAATATGAATAGCTTCATATTCTGAAAGCCTAAAATCTCAAATACAACGTTTAAAGTTTCCATAACATTTTGCAAAAACAAAATCTTTTCTAAGGTTTATGTGGAGCATTTACCTTTTTATCAAAATACCACAAGTATTTAATAAAGATTAAAATCAATCTTGTTCAAAAACAACGCTTTGGATCTACGATGAGGCTTTTCACTGCTCAGCGGGAGGATTAGGGTAACCTGCACTATCTGAGACCAAATAATCTACTCGTGAATAACGTCCTAGAAATATGATTTAAAAGAATGCGAAAATAAACAATGCATAATCATGTTGAAAATGTATTTCATAATATTTCGTAATCTGATGTACACCTTTCCATAAACATTTGTATTTCAGGGGAAACAACAATATGAAATAACCATTTCAAATCAATCTGAAATAATCATTTAAAAATAATCCTTTCAAAACCATAATCTTTCTGTAGACATTATTGTTTCAGATAAACAATTTGAAATAATCATTTCAAAACAATCGTTGTAAAACAATCCTTTGAAAACCATAACCCTTCTGTAGGACTTTAACAGAACAAAAACAGACGTGGACACACAGTCTACGAGGATAACTAACCATTCTAGTGGCTCAAAGCCACTGATACAGACATGGACACACAGTCCATGAGGATAAATAACTATTCTGGGGGCTCGAAGTCACTAACTGTCGCGATAATGAATCCCACGAAATAATTCTAGTGGCTCAAGGCCACAAACTGTCGTGAGAATGAATCCCACGAAATAATTCTAGTGGCTCAAGGCCACAAACTATCACGAGAATAAATCCCACGAAATAATCTGGTGGCTCTGCCACTAACTGTCGAGGTCGAGTAACCAAGGTGCACCAAGGGCTAACAGTACTGCTGTTAGCATCTAGAGTTCTGTATTCCGTCCTTTCAAAATATTTCCATCATGCGTGGGGTTTCTTTCACATGTAATAATCTCAACCGTTTCAATGCCATAACTATTGGTAAAAACCACTTTAAATTTCAAAAACCCCAGCATGTACATTTGAAATCAAGTTACTGTGTAAACATATGAAATTCGCATAGGAATATATTTCATGAATAATCATCATTTCAATGCAACTTTTGTCAAACTCTTTTCAAAAGCCTATTCATTCACTTTCAAACATAATCATAGTTCCATTGTAAACCAATCGAAAGAAAATCATTTCTAACAATTTAAACCATACTTTCATAAAATTTGCTTTTCAAAATTCATATTTGAAATTCAACATTTGAAATGATAATGCATTTGAAAATGTAAATTTTAGGGAACGTTATTCACTCACCTGCCACGCTCCTAAACCGTTACTCTTTTCAACCAATCAACTTTCAATTAATTCCACTTCTCAATCCCCTGGAACCCCAAAACAAAATACTAACATTCTAAATAGAGTCTCAACAAAAATAATTCATCTTTAACCAATTTGGGCTCAACGTGCCCCCAAAAGCTTTAATGGTTATTGATCATGGCTTAACAACTCCAAAACTTGTTTCATATAAAATTTACTTTCAGTGCACTCGAAGCTTTAATCTTTCATAATCCTTTTGCCAAGACTTAACATGCATCATACATAACTACAAGTACATACATACCGACCCATATGCTATAGAGAAAGGCACTTCATTTTTTTTCTTTGGCATACAACCTTATTAATTTTTGAAACTACAAAACTATAACCATAACTTTTACTTTAAATCTATAGATTCCAAGTTTTGGACCCACCTAAATTTAAAATATTGGTTTCAATTTTCAGGTTCCTCAACTCAACTCAATACTCACCAATCAACCATGGAATCCATAGATATAAACATGAAAATGTTCATTTCCATAGCATGACAGTAGCTTTATATATATATATATATATATATCTATTTCCTTTCAAACCATTACCTTACCCTTCATATACACACACACATAAGCCGTCCTGACATAATATCACAACACATATCCCAATCTTCTCTTATTTTCTCTTTATCAATTCACTTCCGTCAGTTTTGTTTTCAAGTCCACTTATATATATAGACATATCAACAGCAACCCATCTATTATCTTTTCTTTCATTCTTCCTTCTGATTCCTAACCTTAGCCTTCAAATATCAGTATAGCAGCTCACAATTTGCATCAAAAATGGCATTTATATACACATTGTTTTCAGCTTCAAAACCAAAACAACACACACATACATATATATACACATATACAGCACGCATACCGAACATATACATATCATTCACCATTGCAACAACATCTAAACAGCACAAAGACCAAATATACATACATCCACAGCACACACGATGAGCATATATACACATATATCCTTTCCCAAAACCAAGCCAGTATTCAACCTTAATGACAGCCTCTATATCTTTCTCTGTTTCAAATGGCCACCAACTCATTCAGCAGACAAATTCACACACACCAGTCTCAACGGACCAACAAATACTCTAAATCTAGCAATATTTCATGATTCAATTAGTAATTCAACCCCAAAATTTCCAAATCCAGAAAATAGAAGCAAAGTCATGTCTTTACCGTTCCTCGATAATGATTCTAAAACTCTATCTCCGGCATCTCAATCTGGCTCCTTTCCTTTCTTTTGTCGCTTTTAATTCCCCTTTTTTTCATTTCCTTTCCTTAAATCATAGCAGTTCACTGACACCAAGAGGGAATTGAATATCAAAAGAAGACATGGTGCCCTGTTCTGAAACCATAATGGCAATGACTGCGCCGTCGACCCCCTTATCTCTCTCTTTTTTTTCCACCGTTCGTGACCCCTCACTGGAATCTCCTCCCCACAGGCACCATTTATCATAAGGGCGCGACTGCCATATGATGTGATGACTCTAACCGCGGTAACTAGCAGAGTAAGTTGACAGAACACTGGAGGGGAAGACTGCACGACAACAGTAGCGTGAAGACTTTCATCCTGCTCTTGTCGCTCCCCGTCTGTCTCGCCCCTGAACTCTGAAGTATGAAGGAATGGGGTACGACATACAGAAAAAGAAAGGGAGGGCAAAAATGGAAATTTCGTGCATCCAAAAAAATCAAAATAAACACCCTCACCCTGCGGTAGCCGAGAATCGAATATATGACATCAAAGTTAACTCTCGCACCTTTAGCCGCTCAATTGTCCATAGCCTTTGAAAAAAAATTGCAAGATCTAATATATATTCATTTGTTGAATAAATTTTATCTACTACATTTTCAAGGCCATAACAAATTGTGAATTTTATGATTATGCCCATGACGATTGTTTGAAATTTTACATGTTAGGGACTTAGTATATATAATTATTATAACTCTAATATATTATTGAATGATGATAGCCACGCATTAATCCTCAGGAGCACTCTTCTTATTGGTGATATTCTCCATACCATTACTCTTATTTTATTTTTTTTATTATTAACTCCTTTGATTTTCTAAAATTTATTAATTAATTTCTCTTATACTATTCTTCCTTCTCACACTTAGTCTAATCTAGAGTTAAGACACGCATTGACTCTATGTAAAGAATACGATCTAGGTTGACCTCGATACTATATATAAATTAATTTAGTAAATAATTTGAGTGTTAACGACATGTGACATCAATGATTGTCTAGTAATGGAGGTTTTAATTATCTATGATAGATATTAGTAAATCTTTGATTGTTCCTTTATCTATGATGGATTGATTGGAAATGTGAGTAATATTTTTTATATCCATGATAGTCATTGTGTATTGGTGAAAGTCTCTTTTCTATCATGGATTTTATTTTGAAATAAGCTGAATTCTTTTAATCATGATAATGTTTTTAAAGGAATAGAATTATCTTTTTTTTATCATGACTAACTCTTTTGAAGCTAAGGCTCTTTTTATAATCATGGTAGCTTTCCAAGTATTTAAATCTATTTTCTACTATAATTACCTTGTGGATGTTTAGTATTATGAAAATAATTTCAAGTGGTTATTGTAGTTATTAAGAAGAGAATTTTAGTGAGTACAAGAGACGATATGTTCCCGAAGATATCGTTAAAGAGATTTTTGTAAGAATTCCTATAAGATTCTTACACTGATGTATGTCAAGAGTGGTGGTCTTTAATCAAGACACAATCTTTCATCACTTACAGTTACAATACAACCTGTATCTCATCATCAAGCGGAATGGCCAAGGTGAGAGATCTCCCCTATATTTACCTCTTCTTGATAGCAAGAAAGAACTAGTTGCTTATTCCTGGACTTTTTGTCAATATCCTTATGGAATCCAGTTGTCAACCGCACCATATAGCTAAGGGATGAAAATAATGATTTTGAAGGTACAATATTTCTTATTATTAATGTTGTTGTTATTGTTACCATCATTTTTTAATGGTAGAATTTTAGTTTATAATATGAGCTACCAAATAAATAAAGTCTTCTTGCCAAATGATTAAAGTTGAAAGATCTTGTAGAATTTTTTCATGATCAAACATTTTGATAAAGTTTGTCTTGAAGTGCAAAGATAAAATTCAAGTAATAAAAAATAAAGAAAAAGTAGGAAGAGATGGAGGGAAATGTAGGGAGAAATAGAGAGGGAGAGACACACTTGAAAAGCCAAGAGGGAGACACTTAGAGATAGACAATTGATAAGCAATAGACATGTCACACCTCAAAAATTAAGGTGTTACTAGCATATAATATGAAAAAACTTACATTCTGTAAACTTTTAAAATATCATAATTAATATAATAACAATCTTAGATATGCATAAGCCATTTTATTATTTACCATATATAAACATATTTATACCTTCCAAAATGGTAAATATCATATTTACATGTTTACACATCTCGAAAAGATAAGAAAAGACAAGAATCATGTCTATAGACTACGTGGAGTATCTACAAGTTTTGAATAACCATAAGGGCTCTCTCTGCTTCACTGAAGGTGCAAGGTCGGTTGTACCAGCTTAGACATATTTGACTTTGAATAATAAAGCTTGATGATAAATCTCAATTTCCAAAATATAGGAATATAGCAAAAATGAAACTATATAAAATTCATTAATCAAATCAATCTAAATAGCCAATAAAATATCTTATATAAGGAAATCAGTGTAAAATGATAGTTCTCAAATCTCATTTTCTATTGGATTTTAACAAAACGAATAAGCATGGACACAAAGTCCACAAGGATAACTAATCGACAGCTCGAAGTCATGAAAATAGGCATAGGTACGAGATCTATGAATAACAAGCGTGATAATAAATCCCACAAATAATAGGCGTAGGTACGAGACCTACGAATAATAGGCGTGACAATGAATCCCACGAATAACAGGCGATCTCAAGTTTAATCATGATGCACTAAGGACTAACTTCACTGCTATTAGAATTAGCGTTTTGTATTCAGTCCTCTTAAAAATTTGATTTCCAAGCATGCTTGGGGTCAATTTACCTTTAATAAGCAAAAATATTCTCTTGGTAGTATAAACTCATAAAGATCATTGCACAAGAGAAGACCCTAGTATGAAGGTTCAAAAGAACATTTCAAAGATTTCCTTTGAAATTCATGAATAATCATTTAATAATAAGAAAATTGAAGTAGAATAAATAAAATCCTTATTTCATCTCAATAGTTAGTTGTCAATAATCCAAAGGTATAATTTCAATAAACTTGCTTTGATTAAATAACATTTAACATAATTGATAAATGAATAAAAATATGACAAATGCTAAAATATCATTTAAAAATGAATTATAATAGGAATTTATTCACTCGTTGAGTTTCTAATATATAACTTATTCTTTCAAAACTTTCCAACATAAATGCGCTTATAGCAAGTTAATCACCTAGAGTCCTTTCTTTCAAATTATCTTCTTTTTTGTTTTCTCATTTATTTTTTTGGTGGCTCGACTATAACATCTTCCTTTTCTTATATCTTAGGCACCATTCAGTAGCATTTGGAACCACTTCTAGGGCCATTGAAGTCAAATCATACAATCTGGAATTTTACTCTCAGCGAGTACTGTTCACTGTGTAAATTCCAGCGGAGTGACCTGATTTCAAAAAATCATAACTAATTCTATAAAAATTGAAATGGAGTGGTTCAAATTGCTACACAAAGCTAACATAATTATCTTTCAGGGAAAAATTACTCATTGACCACGCCTTGACCAGGTCAACATTGGTAAATGTTCCGAAAACACTGTTCATCCAGCGTCCTGTCCCTGATTCCAGCATTCTGGTCCCAAATTTGATAAATCATATCTTTATGTGTAGACATCCAAATGAGACGTTCTATATATCAAATCGAATCTTAGAATGTATACTATTTACTGGTAAAATATCATACATTTATTCAATCATTTACTATTTATAATTATAGCTCAAATGTCACTGCCTCCCACGAGTTACTGTTCACAGTGACAATTTTCAGCAATTATACATACATGAATCACACATCAATCATACTAAGCAATTAACATCTCTTCATGTATCTTTATCTCCTCCATCTTGAGAAGACCTGCTGTAATTAGATTGATATGGATGGGGTGAGATTTCTGGGGAAATCTCAGTAGCAAACGGTACTAAACAATGCATGCATTAATGTGAATACTTGTGCTTGCTTGTGAAAGTGTTAACATTGCATAATGTGCATGCTTCCATGTTACATATGAAATACAATTGGCCAAAGTAATCATAGGAACAGAGCTTCATACATAAGCACATATTCAACACAATTCAGCAAAGCCATAGCACATCAAGCATAACATTCAATGCATACAAGTTTAGGATTAGTTTACTACCTGACATGTAGCTTTCCTTCTAGCTCTTAGCCTTTGCTCTAAGGTTTATTCTTTCCATAGGTCAGAGCCTATACATAGCATAATAATATTTTCATTATTACTCTATCAGTATAGCTCTATTTAACTCATGCATAGCTAGGGGAAATAATCTTACTCTGACATTCCTCTAACTTTCTTTCTATCTATAGCTAACTTTATTAATAGAGATATTTCTCTATTCTAACCATTAAGAACAATCCTATACTTTATTAGAGCAGGGACTAGATAACTTTCTTACCTCATTCCTAAGCTTTGCTCAGTCCCTCAGCTCCTTAGACTGCTCCTGGCTCCACCAGAACTCCTTCCTTCCTTTCCTTTCTTTCTTTCCTTCTCTCTTTCTCTCTTTCTCTCTTCTTTCTCTTCCTTTTCTTGCTAGATCCGTGGTGTGCCTTGAAATGGGAGGGGAGTGGCCTATTTATAGGTGAGAGGAGGTGGAATGAATGGTCTAGATTGATTCATGATGAATGGCCCAGATTGCTTGCTTCCTCAAGAAGCTTTGCCTGCATCATCATGATGACATCACCCTCCTTGATGACTCACCACTCATGACATCATCTAGGACACCTCAAGGGACACCTCAAGGGTATATGTGGCAAAATGTGGGGCCCTTGGGACACCTCACCAGCTGACTCAGCCTTTCCAGAGAGTTCCAGAGTCTTTTCCCTGAATGGACGGCCGAGATCGTGCCACGTGTCCTCTTGCTTTTTCTCATTTTTCTCTAATCATGCCATGTGTCCTTTGCTTTTCTTCTTTTATTTTAATCATGCCATGTGGCACATTGTGGGCCCTATTTATGTCTTCTCATGATTCCAGATCACTTTACCCAGTTCTATGTTGGACCGGGTCACTTTACTTTATTGAAAAAGCACTAAAACATTATTTTAATGCCTCTTGGGCCCACATTACTCTTGGGCTACGTTTTTGGGCCTTTAAATATCATCTTGGGTTTCTAACCAAGCCCAAGCACTCTGGTGACTCGGTTCTCAAGGAACATCCTTAGTAAATTACCAAAATGCCCTTACTACCTCTTTAGTACTTTTAGGGGCACTATTGTCTTTTTATACCTTACCAAAGTATCTCTTAACCCTGGTCAACTATCTAGATACCCTTTCTTAACTGTCTAACCTTAGTCAAACGATCATAACGCCCTTCATCTGACTCTGACTTAATGACACAACACAGTGCATACCTTTAGTGGCATTTTCGTAATTCTTCATTTTTCTCGGTCTTTATTAGCCCTAGCCCACATATTTATCTGAAAATATCATTGGGCATATAAGGTGCCATTCTGGACCCTCTGTTTGATCCCCTATCTTTATGGGCTCAATTCCCGAGAAATTCCCCTAAAACCTATTTATCGGGTCTTTTAATCCACTGTAAATTCTATAGTAAATTCTACAGAACTCCGTTTTGAGCTCTGTCAGTTTCATAAATTCTTATATTAATTATAGGAATTTACTGCCACATTTCATCTTATTCTGAGGTCTAGAGAATACTATATTAATTTTTTTCTCTTCAAAAATTAATATAAATCTTTCGAGACCTCATATCAAAACTTTGTGTTGCATCAAACTAATCATCATAATTTTCTCTATTTATTGAGACCTCTACTCAATAGGGTCTGGTAGCATCCCTTTTTTAGGCTATATACTGGGCTTTAAGGCCTAAAAATTGGATATGACATTTCTCCTCCCCTAAATAAATTTTGTCCTCGAAATTTCAGGGCTAAATCTCTATTCATCCTTCGATGAAGAGTTCCTTTGAGGTGAATGTCCCTTTCTTTCACACTAAACTTTTTCATATACTCCTATATTCTAGAGTTTTTGTTGACTACTCATCATGATTCTTAGTGCAGTCACCTATTACTCATCTGAGTATCCAGCGGAATTCTCTAAATATCCACAAAACTTCATCTTTCATTCTCATATCATCATATGCTTTATCATCTTTACTAACTCATCATAATACAGAGAGAGGACTTATATCATTATTCTTTCTTTCATTGCTCTACTGCTAAACAGGAGCACATAATAGCATATAGGAGCATATAGGAGCACATACTCTAACATGCATAATGCCTGGCCAGCATGCTGCAGGACTACATACCTGCTCATGAATGCAAAGCTCTAACATCGGAGCTCAAGCATTCCTTCTCTTAATATGCACAGCTCTAACACTCGGAGCTTGCATAGCTCCAACACTCAGAGCTTGCACTGCTCTAACATTCGGAGCTTTAGCATATTCTGTAAATATCACATAATATAACGTAACATAAGGCCTGGCATTCTATGCAAGGAGTGGAAGCTCTCAAAGCTCTCATTTGCTCTTTCACATGTAGCTCATCATTCAAACATCTTATCATTTCTAGAATGGAAGCCTCTCTATCTGTTTACAAAGCTAGCTATAAAACCACTTCATAGTGCACTTCTTAATACATATTTATCATTATGTACTTTTCATAGCATATCTCATGACATATCATTTATGCCATATCATAGCATATCTAGCCACATCTAGCGATATCATAGTCTATCTGGCCTTGTCATAAGACATTCTATTGTAACTTAAAATATTGCTAGCCTTTACAAATATTTCCTTTCAAATCCATTTCATTTGGACTTGACATAAGGGTTCTATTCTCTTTCTGTTCATAACCCTTTCTAACATTTCATAACTCCGTATACATATATGGCAACTTCTTGTGGCATTCATACCTCTTTCATCACTTCCCAGGGGGTCACCCATCATTGGGCTACTCTTGCTTGAGCACGCTTAACTGAAATGTGCCGATATAAATATGAAGCACTGGTACTTATAGGCTTCAACCCTGGTACTCTACTATCTTAGACCCATCTTATACTATCTCTCTTGGGTCTATGTGGCCTTCTAATATCTTTATCCTCATCTGGAGGATCTATCTGTCTTTTATTCTTATCGTAAGGATCTCTTTATTCTTATTTGACCCTTTCTCATATCTTATGAGATTAACTCATAACTCCTTGGTACTCAGGATTAATAACTTTAACTTTGATTACTTAGTTCCTGTACGTGTAAGGATATTTTAAGTTTAGTCCCTGATAGTAATAAGGCTATCTAACATCATGGGTACTCTCTCTGTTAGGAGCTAACCAACTTGTGAAGCTTCTGTACCTTAACTTTTCCTTGGTATTTGTCGTTCCAAAGACATACTGTACTTATGGCTTAATACTTTCTCTCTCTAGGCTAGGTCTACTGCGACCCTCGGGATCTACTGCGATCAACCGTAAGCCTCTTTAGAATCTAACTGCGACCCTGGAATTCTATTCTCTGGGAGCCATGCTAGGATCTAACTGCAATTCTCCAGAATCTACTGTGATTCCGTTGTACTATATTCTCATCTCTGGAAGACTTAAACCAACGGACAAAATTACAAGGTTAATCACTTCCACATAGTTGTTAACTCAACAGATAATTCCCCTAAAATGATCATATAAGCCAATATTATCTATCAGGACTTTACTTATTTTCTCTATCACTCAGGAACTTCTCATATCATTCTCATCTTTCATAGCTTTACTATATCCTTTACTGCAGAGAGCTACAAAGGCTCTACTATGCAAATATCTATCATCATCTATTCGTCTCACCAGAGGGACCTTATTCTATCTGAGTTATACTGTCCCATCTCTTGGCTTTATTCTAAAAGCAATCCTTTTCTATTGCAAGAACAATCTAGCTCTATTGCAACAATACTAACTTATGTCTTTACTGCTCTTTCTTTAGAGCTGTACCATCTTTCATACATGCTTCTCTTTTCATTTCACTTTCATCACTTATATACCTTACCCTTGAAGGGATATATCCTGAGTATCATAATCATCTATCTGTAGATTCACTATTAATCATCATCTTAATCTCATTGCCTATCATTGTCTGATCATATTATCCAGATCCCAAACATTCATTTAGGAATCAGAAATAACTATTTATCTGACTTAGGCTATAATATTACCCTCTTACTAGGGTATAGACTCAACCCTTCATTACCCTTTCTTATATAGGGAACAGGAGAGTCACTTTATCTTTAAAACTGTGGCTACCTTTCTCTTTATCATTCTTAGTCTACTCTAGACTAGACTGTGGTTCCTCTATCTTGGGAACATCAGCGGCCTATCTTGTTTCTAACTTTAGGCCATGTGCTAGGATTATTCTTAGGCAAGCCTCATTCTTTTGTTCAGGAAACACTAGCTGAACAAATTCTTTCATAAGGTAGATCTACTCACATAGAGGATCTACTTCTAAACATCATCTAACCTTTCACATCTCCTTACTTTATACTATTTGGCTTGATCATGCTTTGTACAAATCCTCTAGTTGATTAATTTTAACCAGGTTGGTACCTTCATTTACTATAATGTCTGACAGTTTCCCTTAACCTGGGACTGGTCAACTTCTGTCTCTATTCATAGAGGAAACTGCTCCTCAGACATTATCCTGCTTAGTCCAACCACATCGTGCTAAGAAACACGAGATCTCGGATGTAACAGCTGACTAAGACTAGCCACTTACTTGAAGATTACCCCGTACCGCTGTAAGTTATGGGGTACTATTCTATCTATCTGGGTGTCACTATCTCTTATTCAAATCATTCTCTAGGTAGTGAACACCATCCCCATATCTCATACTAGGGAGGAAACCTCTGTAGTTCATATCTCCAACTTGTTTTAAGGGGTTAGTCTATCTACTCCAGAGCATCACTGAGTCAGAACCTTCTGTTCTATGCCAGAATCTTATGCTCTGATACCAAATTATAACATCATCCTATTCTTATGTCTTAGGGACCATTCAGTAGCATTTGAAACCACTTCTAGGGCCATTGAAGTCAAATCATACAATCTAGAATTTTACTCTCAGCGAGTACTGTTCACTGTGTAAATTCCAGCAGAGTGACCTAACTTCAAAAAATCATAACTAATTCTATAAAAATTGAAATGGAGTGGTTCAAATTGCTACACGAAGCTAACATAATTCTATTTCAGGGAAAAATGACTCGTTGACCACTCCTTGACCAGGTCAACATTGGTAAATGTTCAAAAAACACTGTTCATCCAGCGTCCTGTCCCTGATTCCAGCATTCTGGTCCCAAATTTGATAAATCATATCTTTATGTGTAGACATCCAAATGAGACGTTCTATGTATCAAATCGAAGCTTGACATGTCTAATATTTAATGGAAAAATATAATACATTTATTCAATTATTTAATATTTATAATTACAGCTCAAATGTCACTGCCTCCCCACAAGTTACTGTTCACAGTGACAATTTCCAGCAATTATACATACATGAATCACACATCAATCATGCTAAGCAATTAACATCTCTTCATGTATCTTTATCTCCTCCATATTGAGAAGACCTGCTGTAATTAGATTGATATGGATGGGATGAGATTTCTGGGGAAATCTCAGTAGCAAACGGTACTAAACAATGCATGCATTAATGTGAATACTTGTGCTTGCTTGTGAAAGTGTTAACATTGCATAATGTGCATGCTTCCATGTTACATATGAAATACAATTGGCCAAAGTAATCATAGGAACATAACTTCATACATAAGCACATATTCAACACAATTCAGCAAAGCCATAGCACATCAAGCATAACATTCAATGCATACAAGTTTAGGATTAGTTTACTACCTGATATGTAGCTTTCCTTCTAGCTCTTAGCCTTTGCTCTAAGGTTTATTCTTTCCATAGGTCAGAGCCTATACATAGCATAATAATATTTTCATTATTACTCTATCAGTATAGCTCTATTTAACTCATGCCTAGCTAGGGGAAATATTCTTACTCCGACATTCCTCTAACTTTCTTTCTATCTATAGCTAACTTTATTAATAGAGATATTTCTCTATTCTAACCATTAAGAACAATCCTATACTTTATTAGAGCAGGGACTAGATAACTTTCTTACCTCATTCCTAAGCTTTGCTCAGTCCCTTAGCTCCTTAGACTGCTCCTGGCTCCACCAGAACTCCTTCCTTCCTTTCCTTTCTTTCTTTCCTTCTCTCTTTCTCTCTTTCTCTCTTCTTTCTCTTCCTTTTCTTGCTAGATCCGTGGTGTGCCTTGAAATGGGAGGGGAGTGGCCTATTTATAGGTGAGAGGAGGTGGAATGAATGGTCTAGATTGATTCATGATGAATGGCCCAGATTGCTTGCTTCCTCAAGAAGCTTTGCCTGCATCATCATGATGACATCACCCTCCTTGATGACTCACCACTCATGACATCATCTAGGACACCTCAAGGGACACCTCAAGGGTATATGTGGCAAAATATGGGGCCCTTGGGACACCTCACCAGCTGACTCAGCCTTTCCAGAGAGTTCCAGAGTCTTTTCCCTGAATGGACGGCCGAGATCGTGCCACGTGTCCTCTTGCTTTTTCTCATTTTTCTCTAATCATGCCATGTGTCCTTTGCTTTTCTTCTTTTATTGTAATCATGCCATGTGGCACATTGTGGGCCCTATTTATGTCCTCTCATGATTCCAGATCACTTTACCCAGTTCTATGTTGGACCGGGTCACTTTACTTTATTGAAAAAGCACTAAAATATTATTTTAATGCCTCTTGGGCCCACATTACTCTTGGGCTACGTTTTTGGGCCTTTAAATATCATCTTGGGTTTCTAACCAAGCCCAAGCACTCTGGTGACTCGGTTCCCAAGGAACATCCTTAGTAAATTACCAAAATGCCCTTACTACCTCTTTAGTACTTTTAGGGGCACTATTGTCTTTTCATACCTTACCAAAGTATCTCTTAACCCTGGTCAACTATCCAGATACCCTTTCTTAACTGTCTAACCTTAGTCAAATGATCATAACACCCTTCGTCTGACTCTGACTTAATGACACAATACAGTGGCATACCTTTAGTGGCATTTTCGTAATTCTTCATTTTTCTCGGTCTTTATTAGCCCTAGCCCACATATTTATCTGAAAATATCATTAGGCATATAAGGTGCCATTTTGGACCCTCTGTTTGATCCCCTATCTTTATGGGCTCAATTCCCGAGAAATTCCCCCGAAACCTATTTATCGGGTCTTTTAATCCACTGTAAATTCTATAGTAAATTCTACAGAACTCCTTTTTGAGCTCTGTCAGTTTCATAAATTCTTATATTAATTATAGGAATTTACTGCCATATTTCATCTTATTCTGAGGTCTAGAGAATACTATATTAATTTTTCTTCTCTTTAAAAATTAATATAAATCTTTCGAGACCTCATATCAAAACTTTGTATTGCATCAAACTAATCATCATAATTTTCTCTATTTATTAAGACCTCTACTCAATAGGGTCTGGTAGCATCCCTTTTTTAGGCTATATACTGGGGTTTAAGGCCTAAAAATTGGATATGACATCGACCAAATATCAAATCCTATATATATTATGTATATTTATGCAAGCATATTAATATTGAAATTTAGTACATAATAGTTGCATAATAAACTTCTTTCAAAACCCAACTCAACCCCTTTATATTTACCTCTTTTATGCGATATCTTCTTCTTAATTCAAAATACTTTGTGGCCTGAAACTCTTTCAACAAATCACATTTCCTAAGTTGTAGCCTTTTCAGATTTAAAAAAAAACACAATCCTTAAATCCGTTTTTAATTACAAAGTCCATTATCTACAACTTCAAACTACAAGTAGTGATCTTAAACTAGATTTTCTCATCATCAATATGCCTCCCACTTGACACATGCGCACACATATGCTAAGAAGCTTTTAATCTTCTTTTAATTTCTCATCCTTATATTAACATAGAATTTAAACATTTATAAAATAAAAAAAAACTATAATTACTACCATTAACTATCAAAGATACCAATATTTCCTCTTCTACAGGACCTTTTAAAAAACAGCTAATGTGCCAAGCTAACCCAACAATAAGATAAGCTTGAAAATGCATATCTTCTTTTCAAACAATAACCAAACACCCTATCTCTAAATCATATTAACTAACCATATAAAATTTTCTTTCTTGAAACACTCAAATCCAATTCAATTCTTCAACACAAACATTATACTGCATCATTGCAATGAAGAATAAAAAGAAAATATTTGAGTCTACCCCTATTAGAAGAGATAATGAGGACCTAAGAAAAATTAGACACATATAATAATACGTTTTCACCCAAAAATGCAGCAGAAGAAGGAGAAGACTTCAATGGCTCTGTTAGAGCATGCTCACACCCACATCGACAGCAAAAGGAATGGACGAAACTAAAGAACATAGTGGAAGCAATGTGGAGCTCTACACACACACCCACAGCAACAACAAACGGAAGTTTCTATGCGTGCACAACAGAGGGACAGTGTGTCTCTGTTATCATCCTCTTAACCAGAACAAAGAACATACACATACAGTAGCAAATCTCTTGATTTAAGTTAGATTTTGCATTAAAAAGCTTCAATCTTTAGTTATTCTCACCAAATTGAACATTTTCCCTTCAAAGCTTCAATTTTTAACCAACCCATATACCCCAAATCTCAGAGATTGAAGAATCTAAGGGTAGAAGAGGATTTAGCAGACTTCCCCAAGTCAGAAACTACCCTTGCAAGTGACGATCGACCACTCCTACTCTTTCTCTCGCTCTCACTTTCCCCTCTCTCTCGTGCTTGTTCTATCTAAGGAAGGAGAAGTTGATAATATGACTAGGGAGAGAGACAGGTGGGATAGAGAGAGAAAATGACCACTTCTACACTTATTTATTTTTTATTTTATCTTTTATTTTGACCCTAAATCTTTCAAATAATCTTTAATAGTGTATTAGAATTTTCTTCTTCCAATAGCTTCTTTAGCTTATAAAGTAATTTTCCTAAAATATTTAGGGCAAACAATAACTTTTAACTATTTTTCTTATTTTTTCCATAAAATAGAGCTTTTAAATTAAAAAATAGCTTTCTTTTATCAAAATTTGGATGTTACCAGACGGAGAGACACTTACCAAAGGAATCTTCCCTACTTGGTACTGGTAATAATCCTATCCCTTTTATGTCTATAACAAGTTTGGGATAATTTATTTAAATCCAACATATATCTTGACATCAAATCATAAAAAAAATAGGGAAAATTTAAAAAGAAGGACCTAGGTACTTTAATATTTATTGAAAATAATTTTAAAAAATATAATTATTTAGAATGACCAAATATCATAATATAAATTTATAAATACTAAATTACCTCTAACCAAATCCCTGCATTCTCTCTCAGCTTTCTAATAATTGAACTTTTTATGATTTTTCATTCTCTCTAACATCTTAAATATCTCACAGTTATTTATTTATTTTTATAATTTTACTTTTAATTTTCATCTACTCTTATAAAAAAATAAATTGAGTTCTCTAATAGTTAAACTTTTTACGATTTTTAATATAAATTTTAGACCACGAATATAATTCTTTTCACAACTTTAACATGGTATCTTATATATATATATATATAAAGGATATTTTTAAAATTTATTATTTTATAAAAAGTAAAATAATTCTTAATGTGTGTATATGTATTTATATTTAAATGTTTCTACTACTTTTGTAGAAAAAAATTGTCATTAATAGTTTTTAGGCCAAAAAAATGTATTGATGTTTTTTTACCTTCAATGTTTATTAATATTTAAACTATATACCAAATCATATATTTAAACTTTATCAATCTCTTTCTCATTCAGATTTCCTCTTAACTCCTCCATTTGAAGATTTAAACTTCCATGGATCCTCCCAACAAAAATGGGAATAACTATTTCATATTCATCTCTAGAGTATGCATCTTGCCGTTTAGGAAACTAGAAAGTTTCTTTATTCGAGTCTTCTCTCTACTCTGGAAGTGATCTGAATGGTGATAGTTCTCTCTGGCAAAACACAAGTCTTGATTCCTCCATCTTTAGAGGAAGATGATCAACTGTTACATAGTGCTAAAAAGATTAAGAATTGGGTTAAAATCACTAAGGGAAACTCTTATCTGCAGCAATGGCCAAAAGTGGGAATAGAGTAATTTGGGTTTAGCGTTGGGAGACCTTCATTTGCTGACAAACTTAAGGATAAGTTTGAAGAGGATATTGAAGAAGATAAGAGCTTACAGTCAGATGATTCAATGTTATACATAGAATAGGATAAGGATGAATCTCTATGTCAAACAACAGATGATCTATTAAGAAATTTTCAAACTTTCAAGTTCTCTGGTAAGATGAAGAAGATGTTATTCAAAGCCTGGAGAAGGGCCATCATTGTTAAATTGCTAGATAGAAATATTGGGTTCAAAGCACTTCAAGCAAGATTTCAAGGGTTATAGGCTAAACAAGGGTTAATTAATCTTATTAACATACATGGTTTCTATGTAGTTAAATTGTCCAATAGAGATGATTACTTCAATGTTTTAACAGGAGGCCTTTGGATGATTTATGATCATTACTTAAGAGTTAGACTTTAGGATCCTAAGTTCCAACCGGAGAAGGCAAAAATAGATAAGGTGGCTATTTGGGTAAGGGTGCCAATAATGCCTATGGAATGCTATGATGAGGAGGCTCTAACAATTATTGGAATACTAGGATTGTAGAAACACTCAAAGTTGATATAAATACATCATGTCAACTGAAAGGACATTATGCGTAATTATGTGTTTTAGTTGATCTCGAGAAGAAATTAATGTCAGGATTTAAATTAGATGGAGAGGAGCACTACCTGCAATATGAAGGTCTACCCTCCTTGTGTACTCAGTGTGGATTTTATGGACAAAGACAAGAAGCTTGTCCGACAACTGAAAAACAAACACACAGCACTAAGGCCATTGGAATTGTTCAAACAAATGATCATACTAAATGTAACACCTTACTTTCGTACGTCTTAGAGACCATTTAGTAGAATTTAGAACTACTTATATGATCATTAAAGTTCAAATTCAAAATCTAGAATTTCTAAGTTTAAGGTATTGTTCATGTGATATTTTTAGATTAAGCAATATACTTCAAAAAATCATAATTAATTCTAAAAAAATTGAAATGCAATGGTTCAAAAGGCTACACGAAATTAACATAATGAAATTTGAAGGAAAAATAAGTCTTACACCAAATTCTCACCCAATTAGTAAAGTATTGCATCAAAGATCATTGTTCATTTGGTCTAAACTTTTAAAAACAGTCTCTAGTCTCAACTTTGAAAACTTTGTTTTCTTTGTATAGACATTGAAATAAGGCATTCTTAGTGTCAAAATGAAGCTTGACATGTTAAATAAATACTGGTAAAATTTCATACATTTATTTGATCATTTACTATTTTTAATTATAACTCAAATGTCACTGTCTTTTCATGAGTTACTGTTCAAAGTGACAAGTTTCAACATCTATACATGCATTCATCACATAACAATTATACTATCCAATCCCTAAATTCTTCTCATGCAACTTCATCTTCTTTCCTGATTCATGAAGCTACTGGGATTCAGACATAGAGGGGGGGTAAGATTTCTGGGGAAATCTCAATAGCAAACAAAAACTATACAATATATGCAACTACATGCTTGATAGTACTATGTGTGCACTTAATGATTATACTTGCATAATGATAACTTAAATGCTTTCATGTCCCTTAATCATAACATATGGCCATAAAATAAAAAAAAATAGAGCATCACTTAATCATGCATGCTTCACTTAATCAAAGTAAGCAAATATCACATAAAATATCTAAGAAATATAAGCATACAAGTAAGTAAGTTCACTATCTTGGAATAACTCTCTTTCCTTATCCTTTCTCTTTACCTCTTGCTTTTCCTTACTCTTTTTCTTCCATCATGGTCCTTGCTTTGTGGTCCTCTTTACCACATTAATCAAGTCCTAATAAAGTATAACATCATACTTATTACAATCCATTTCTAAAGCAACATAATCTACTTGCTAATCATTTACCCATTAAGTCTCTATCTTTCTATAATTTTTTATTAATTGGTTTGGCCTTTGTATTAATTGATATATTGACTTTACCTACACAATTTTTCTTTCTAAATCTATTTATGAACTCAAAATTTCAAAAATCCAGCTATTGCCTTCGATTTGGATGAAACCAAAATATGTCCTATTTATTTTTAAGAATTTTCATTTTGATTATAATACTTGCAATACTTGTTTTTCTACTTAATACCACACAAATTTTCATTTTAAAACCATTGGAGGCACCAAATTTTTAAAATTCTCATCACTGTTTATGTATATGAATAATAATATAAAGTGTTTCAAAACTTTCTTTTTCCAATTTTAATGATTCCAAGGTTCCAATCCTATCCACCAATCCTATATAAAATCATCTTTTAAATTCAATAGAAGCATTACATCATTAAAATTCATACTCCTTCTGTCTATAACAATACTAGCCAAATAGCCTTCACAAGAGAAAAGTGAAGAATGACCATATAATTCCATAACCAAACATCCAAACTAACTTAGCTAAGTGTCTATTATGTGATTCTAGTTTAATCTTCCTTTTCTTCGCTTATCCTTGATTTTTGGCCAACAAGGTTCAAGGAGAAGAAATCCATTTTTCAACCTCTAAAACCTAGGTTTAATCTTCCAAAACATATATATATATATATATATATATAAGTTAGGAAGATTGCTTACCTTATGCTTAACTACCTTGGATCAAAGTGCCTTGAACTTCTTCTTGGAATTGCCTTGGAATAGGTCAAGTTTTTGTAGAGCAAGAGTTTCCCCAAGGTCTTCCCAAGTTCCACAGTTTTGTGCATGTAAGGACGGTATTTATAACCAATTTTCAAGGTCCTTGAGACCACTTTATCCCTTAAGTTTCTAATTATTACAAGCTCTTAATCTTACATTTCATTAGTTGATTCTTTGATTAATTATTCTTAATTATAATTAACTTACTTATTATATTATTTTATTGTAATTCATTACATGGGATAAGCTCTTCTTCCTTGCCTCTATGCCACTTGATGGTTTTATGGATCCCACAAGACACCTCACAAACTAACTCATGCTATCTTGCACCTTGAATTTTTGTTTGAAAAATACCATAGAATATTCTTATAAATTGGCTTGAGCTTCAAGGCAATTCCTTGTCTTATTGTTCTTCTGTATATGATGGCATATTGAGTCAAAATTGAGTCAAATTGCTAATTCGCACAAATCTCAATACACTGCTTATTATTTCTTATATCGATATTCTTAAATTACCCTAATTTTTTAGATAAATTCTAGACACCTCTTTTAATGGTTTTGAAATTTTTATAAATTTATTATAATATAAAATGATTTTTTTTTCAAAGTGTCATAAATTTCTGAGACCAAAAATTCCTGATAAAAATTACATAAATTACTTCTAAATCCTTTATCGATGTCCTTTTTCACAGTAAATTCCATAATTAATTTTACAAGAATCCTTTTTAAGCTATTTTAATTTAATAAATTCTTATATTAATTATAAGAATTTCTTACAAAATTTTATCTGATTACGAGTTTCAGAAGATACTGTACTAATCTCTAGTTTTTAAAAATTAATATCAATTTATCGAGACTTTAAATAAAAATTGAGATATATACCTGACTCAATTTTCATTCTCTATTTACTAGTAAAATTTGGAATTGGATCATTTTCAGGCAATTTTGAGTATTTTCTGGCTTAACTTTTTATAATTATCATTTAGCCCCTAAATTTGGCATGATTGCACTTTAGTCCCTGAAATTGCCAACTTTTATTTCAGTTTCTTTCTACCAAATATGAAACTCCAATTTGGTACATGGAATGTCAAAACTGCATTTTGGTCCTTAAACTTTTCACTATTTATAATTTAGTCCTTAGACTTTTATTATTTATAGTTTAGTCCCTAAACTTTCATTAATTGTAATTTAGTCCCTTTAGCTTTACAATTTTATACCTTATCTCTTTCTTTGACTTAAACTTTATCTAATCATTATTTTTTCTTTTGATTACTATCCTTAATCCCTTCATAACCTCTTTCCTCTATCAATTTTATATATATAGGAAAAATTTAGAACATTATATTAAAAATGTGTTTAATGCTAATATGTGTTTTGGTAGTATAGAGCAGTGGTAAGTTGTTCAGAAACCTTGACGATAACATAAACTTAGGGATAATAGAACTGAAACTTCTCAACCGAAAAATATAGGGTCATGATTTGGAGTTCTAGCAGAAGTGACAAAGAAGACAAATGACATTGAAAGTTATGAGAATATACATCGAGAAGAATTGCAGGAGAAAGAGCTATCACCTCTAGTTTATAGAGGCAACGGTAGCCTACGAGTAATGGATGGGAGAAGGAAATGGAAAACAAAGAAAGTCATTATGCAACGGAGGGATATGGATGAGATATGTCTGTAGGATAAGGCTTGTACAATTAATAAAGTGAGAGACTTTAATGTGATAGGTAGGAAAGAGAAAAGAATGAGAAATAAGGTCAATAGTGGAGAATATGTGATTTTGAAGTAGATGTTAATAATGAGGGGGAGACTAATGACAGGAATATGGGTGTGGATATGGGCCACCATTTTGAAGTTGGACTTAAAAAAGTTGAAGACAAAATAGACCACACACATAATGATATAAGGCCCATAATGGAACAAGGTGTTAGACGTGAGAAAATAGATCTTGGGGATTATGGGCTTAGGTCCATGAAAATAAATCCAGCTTCAATAAATAGTGAGATGATAGAGGCTAATTGAGACACAATGGTGGTGGATACCCAATTTTTATAAGGAATTTAATTGGACTTCTGTTGGAATTTGGTTCACCAAGTTAATTTATTTATTTATAGATAGCTTATTATATTGGAATATTAAAGGAGCTTGTGCTAATGGGCTCCTTAGAAATTTGAAAGTGGTATGTGATGGCCCAAAACTAAAACTTATTGTATTGTCTAAAACAAAATACTCTACAGAATCTTGGTTTGCCTTTTTACAGAATTGGGGTTTTGATTCTCTAAAAATGATTCCCAATTTAGGCTGATCGGGAGGCTTGGTCACTACGTGGAAAAGTGATCGGATCAGTATCTATTCTTATTGAAAATAGACAATATTTTTACTTCTAGTGTGAAATAGTTGGTCATCCTCCTTTTCTATTAATGACCATTTATGCCATTCTGTATTCTAATCTTCAATAGGAACTATGGAATGATCTAGCCCTCTTATCAACTTCTATTACTATGATGTGGGTTGTATATGGTTATTTTAATAATATCCTACATACATCTGACAGACTTAGGGGTGATACTTCCTCTAATAGAAGGATAACTTGGTTCCAAGATAGAATAAGGGAGTGTGGCCTTTTAAATATGGGTTTTCAAGGACCAAAATTTATATGGAAGGGGCCCCAGATTGTTAGTTATTCTTACCTTTACAAGGGGCCCTGGATTGCTAGTTATTCTTGCCTTTACAAAAGGTTAGATCGAGCCTCAGCTAATTCTCTTTTTGTTGATATGTTATTAGATGGTTTTCTAAGGTACTATCGCGAACTCAATTCTCTGATCATAATCATATTTTATTACAAGTAGCATTGCTAGAACAGATGAATAGTACTAGAAAATAGGAAACCTTTAAAATCTCTTAAAGTTGATTTGTTGAGAAAAAGAAAAAGCTTTGGTGGAAGGATGAATGGTATCCAAAGTTCTCCAGCTTATACTTATTCTAGATTTTTAAAATCTCTTGAAATTGATTTGCAATCTAAATTAGATAATATTCTAAAATTAGAGGAGATTAAGTTGTTTTAAAAGGCCATAACTGAGTGGATTACTAAGGTGATTGGAATACAAAATATTATCATTTAAAAATAAAAATGAGGAGAAGGAGAAATAAAGTGTTATCTCTTAAGGATGTTAATGGGAATTGAACTGAGAATGAATCTGATTTATTATCAATGTCTATTGAATATTTCAAGAATCTTTACTGACATTGTGAAAGTAATTCATGTGAATTACAAACTAAGGCTAATTTTCATTCTAACCTTAAAGCTCAACTTGTTAACATATATCAGTTGCAACTTATAAGGAAAAAAAGGAAGCTCTATTTTCTATGGGATCTTATAACGTTCCTGGCACTGATGGTTTTTCACCAATATTTTATAAGCTAATTAGATTAAAGTGGGTAATTATTTATGCAAATTTGTGAAGAATTCATTTGAAAGAGGAAACTTTAATGCTAATACAAATAAGACATTGATTTCATTAAACTGAAGAAGGATCATCCTGAGGTAATTGGTCATTTCAGATCGATTGCTCTGTACACTGTGCATTATAAATGCATTACTAAAATAATTTTTGGTAGATTAAGGTTTCTATGCTCAAATGATGTAAAGAGTTATTTAAAATAATCAAGTTGCTTGTGTTTAAATGTTGTTAAAAGATGAAGTTAATCGATTATTCAGTCGATTAATGGTACCTAATCAATTAGTCAATCTGATTAATGTGTAGGTAAGGACAATATTCTATGCTATAAAAAGAAAATCAATTAATTGATTAATGAGTATCTATTAATCTATTAAGTGTTTGATTAATAAGAAAGCTCGTTGGAATTGAACATATAAGTTAACTAATCAATTGGTTAATCAATTAATTATAATTAATCGATTATATGTTGATTAATATGTTGATAACAATTTTCCTTTTGAAAAAAGATAACTCTATTAATTGATTAGTTAATCAGTTAATTTATATTAATTTATTCAATGTTCGATTAATTAGTCAAGAATCATTTTGTGAAAATTCAAATCTAAATCCATTAATTGATTAATTTATATTACTAGATTCATTGTTTAATTAATTTATGTTGAAAATATTTCTGTTTCAATTCTTCCTAAGACATTAATCGAGTAAGTATTCGATTAACTTCATATATTTCAAATATTTTTCTCTAGTTGCATTGAAACTTATTTAATCTCTCTTTGAGCTATATATGATTGTTCCATATATGAAATATACATAAGTTTCTCCATATTCTTCATTATATATCTTTTGATAAATTTATTGCATTATATATGGTTGAAAATTCTAATCAATGCGATACTCTATTTTCTGTTTCTCTCATTAATTAAAATATTGATTGAATTAATGAAAATTAATCGATTAATTCAGTATATTTTTTGAAAGCCATCTAAACTTGATTAAGGCCTTAAACTTTGATAATGAGTAGATTATTAATGGTTGATACAGTTAATCAATTGTTTAACTGCTAACAAATCTTTTAAGATTTAGTATTTTCAGAAAATGCTAAGAAGTTAAAATAATGAAGGGTACGCCAACGTAAATGTAACATCCCAAATTTTTTTTTCTGTATAAGACTGATAGAGGAAAGAGTTTATGAAGGGATTTTGATGATAATCAGAAGAAAAGATAATGATTAGATAAGTTTTAAGTCAAAGAAAGAGAGAAGGTATAAAGTTATAAAGTCAAATTGGCTAAATTGCAATTAATAAAATTTCAAATGGCATAATGGTCATTTTGAAAAAGAAAGGGACTAAAGTAAAAACCCTAAAAGTTCCATGGTTCAAAATGGAAGTAGCCACAAGTTATGGGCCATTAAGTGTAATTATGAAAAGTCAAGGGACTAAAGTACAATCTTTAAGAGCTTAGGGGCAAAATGGTAATTATAAAAAGTTGAGTAAAAAAAGGGCCCAAAAATTGCTTGGCAATATTTTGGTCTTAAATTTTATTAGTAAATAGAGAATAAAATTTGGGTCAAGCATATTTCTCAGAATTTTAATTTAAGGTCCCAATAAATTGATATTAATCTCTAAAGTATGGAGATTAGTACAATATCTTTTAGACTTCATAATCATATTAAATTTTAAAATAAATTCTCATAATTAATATAATAATTTATAAAACTGTAGAAGTCAAAAAGGAGTGTTTTAGAATTAATTAAAGAATTTAAGGTGAAAAAGAACACTTATAAAGTATTTAAAAATGTATGAATTTTTATGAGGATTTCTAAGTCTAAAAAAATATTAGACTTTGTAATAAATTCATTTTATGTTATAATGAATTTTAAAAAATATCAGAACTATTAAAATTTTTTATATAATTTATCTAAAAAATTATGGTAATTTAAGGATATCAGCATATGAAATTAAAGAGAAATGCCTTTGTAATTGTGCTAATTAGAAATTGGGCTAAAAAAGAGACCTAAGTGGTGTCATATACAGTAGCCCAATAAGTCAAGATATTGTCTTGGAGCACAAGTTGTTCTTTAGATAATTTATGAATTTTAAAAAGAAAGAAATCAAGGAAAATCAAAAGATAAGGTGAGTGGCCTGCAAAGTGTTCTTGTGGGACCTGAACTAAAGCCACCTGATGCCAAGAGCAAGGGGAGGAGTTTACGCATGTGCTAAAATTAGTTCAAATATTGTAAGAGTTAGGTTAATGATGATTAAGGATAATTAATCAAGAAAGTTACCAATATGATTCAAGATTAAGGAGTTATAATAATTAGGAACTTAAGGGACAAAATGGTCCCTAAACCCTTGAAAAGTTTCTATAATACCCCAATTCCTTAAAATATCATGACCTAATTGGAACATTGGGGAAACTCTTGTTAACCAAAAACTCAACCAAAACAAAGTCAATTCAAGACACTTAGTGATCAAGCAAGTTAACCCATAAGGTAAGAAATCCTTCCTAATTTATTTATAAGTGTTATGGAAGAAAGAAACTTAGGTTTCAATGGTAAATTAGAAAATTCATTCTTCCCTTGGAACCTTGCTGGCCGAAATGCTTAAGTAAATAAGGAAGAAAATTAAGTTAGAACTATGTAGAAGACACTTAGATAAACTAGAATTAATAGTTGGTTATTGAATTAAATTGTGTTCTTGACTTTGCTTATCATGAGAATCATTTTTCCACCTACTGTACAAAACCAAGAAGAATTAATTTCAATGATATAATATTTTTATTGAATTCAAATGATGATTTTGTGTAGGATTAGATATGTTTGGAACTTTAAAAGAATTGGAATTAAAAGTTGTAATATTTAAGTCTTCTCTATTACTGTTTACACTCATGAAAAGTTATTAGAATTTTATGATTTTGATGTTTTCAATGGTTTTAAAGTAAAAAATTATGTGGGATTAAGTAGAGAAACAAGTATTAGAAGTATTTGAATGAAAATGAAAATTTTTGGAAGAATCATATACACTTTTTTAGTTCTTACCAGCAGGCCATAGAGGAGCTATAATTTCATAATTATAAGCTCATATATGGATTTAGAAGGAACAATTATATAGGGTATAGGGTAAAGTCAAGACACAAAATTGTATAGGGTAAAGTCAATGTACAACGCAATTAACCACAAACAAAGAAAGTTAAGGGTTTAAGGGGTTGATTAAGTTTAATATTCATGAATGTTAGGTAATTTGGTGTTGATGAATGGATGATTATGAAATGTTTAGGATTTTACTTGTGTGCTCAAAGAAGGCAGCAACACGTCAAAGAAAAGTGAGAAAGGAAAAGAGTAAGGGAAAGCAAGTAGTAAGAGGTAGTAAACTTACCTAAACTTGTATTTGTTGATTATGTTATGGCTTGATTGATTGATGTTATTTATATGTGATTGTTGAAGCTTTATACTATGATTACGTTGGCTAATTGTATTTTATATGTTACATGAAAACATGCACAATACATTATATTAACACAATCACAAGCAAGCACAAATACCAAGCATTGATAAACATATTGTTTAGTATCGTTTGCTATTGAGATTTTTCCAGAAATCTCACCCCAATCTAGAATTCCAAATAATAGGACCATCAAGCATGAGAAAAGTTGAAGTTATAGTTTGTATGTATGGATATGTTATGGACAAGTTTCGAATGTATGTATAGTTAGTTATTGAAATATTTTGTACATGTAAATTAAAAATAATAAATGATAAAATAAATGTATGATATTTTTTCAACATGTAGTTGACATACCAATCTTGGTTTTGACACCAAGAATGCTTTATTTTGATGTCTGTATAAAGAGAACAAAATTTTTAAAGTTAGGGACTAGAAATTGTTTTCCAGAATTTTTAACCTAATGAACAATAATTTTTCTAGACAAATGACAAAAATATACTGATTGGCCAAGCATTTAGTCTAAGACATATTTTTTCCTTAAACTACATTATGTTATCTTTGAGTAGCCGTTTGTGCCACTTCATTTCAATTTTTTTATAATTAATTATAATTTTTTGAAATTTGTCTCTTAATATAGAATTACCATATGAACAGTACTGTGAAGCTTGAAAATTCTAAATTTTGTAATTGAACTTTAATGGACTTGTAAATGATTCTAAATATTACTAAATGATCCTTAAAATGTATAAAAGTAAGGTGTTATAGTAAATTTGCTACTTCTAGTTAAACGTTAAATGCTCACCTACCTACTAATGACACCCACAACGCCTTCACTCCATTGGTTACAAATCTTAGTCTAACGGCTACCAACTAAAGTAAATGATATTTAAAGACTCAGAATTAATAAAGAAAAGAACAAATAATGAGAACAAATAGACGAAACAACAAACTTCTAAATTTATTGCATTATTTGATTCTTCATTATGTAACCCTAACATTTATTGAGCTTAAGTGTTTTTCCTTATACATACTCTTTAAGAGAGAAATGGTGAATATATTTTTTATTATGTAGACTTAAGAGATTAGTTCTCTTAACTTGGGATTATAACCTTACAAGAAGTAAGGGGGAGTGATCGAGTAGATTAATTACTATACTGAGGCGTAAGAGCCCTTTCAAATCTTGGAGATAATTGAAAATTTTATAAGGCCTCTGGGGACTAGACATAGGACAAGAGGATTGCTCTAAACTAGGATAAACTACTTGTGTTAATTCTTCTAGTTTTCAGTGAAATCTTTCTAATCTTTATTCTCTTTATTCATTCATATTCTCGTTGTCTTTAAGTTTTCAAATTTCTGATAAAAAAATTAAAACACCCAATTTTGCCCTTTGTGTGTATCTGCCTAGACTAACATTTTAATATAAGAGAAGGTCTTTTAAAAAAGATCTAACAATTTCAAGAGAGTTTCAGTATCTATGGCAAGATTTAGAGATAACGTGTTAACAAAAAGGAAGCTCTAACATATTCTCGTTGTCTTTAAGTTTTCAAATTTCTGATAAAAAAATTAAAACACCCAATTTTGCCCTTTGGGCATATCTGCCTAGACTAACATTTTAATATAAGAGAAGGTCTTTTAAAAAAAGATCTAACAATTTCAAGAGAGTTTCAGTATCTATGGCAAGATTTAGAGATAACGTGTTAACAAAAAGGAAGCTCTAACATAAAACCTCCTGGGTTCAACGGAGAGAACTTTACGTTATGAAAAATAGATGAAGACCTTTATCAAAGTCTCTGAGTATGGTCTCTAGGATGTCATACAAGATGGGAACTATGTTCCAACAAAAATTGTTGAAGGAGCGAAGTCAATATAATGATGACAACAAAAATTGATACTACTCAACGACAAGGCCATTAATATTATAACATATGCCTTAAGTCAAAAGGAGTATTTGAGTGTCCATTCTAGAAATGACTAAAGAGATATGGGAAGCCCTAGAAGTAGCCCATGAAGAAACCTCCGGTGTTAAAGAAAGTAGAAACAATATGCTCAAAATGAAGTTTGAACTTTTTTGAATGACTGATGGAGAAAGGGTATGTGACAATAAAGTAAGATTTCAACATCTCATTAACCATCTAATAGCTTTTGAGCAATCATATAGCTTCAGAGATCATGTAAGATTCTCGATGGTCTTACAAAAGAATGGGAGCCAAAGGTCATAACCATTGAAGAAGCTAAAGGTGAATTTGTGAGGTCTATTAATGTGTTGTTTAGAAGTCTAGCTGAATACGAGAGAAAACAAGAATACAAGAAAGACATCAAAGAAAAGAGTAGAAAATGAATTGCTCTTGAAGCTCAAGAAAGTGATATTGATTATGAGGTGCTCGACGATGATAAAATGGGTCGTATAGTATGCAGATTTAAGAAGTTTTACAGGAACCAAGCAACAAGAAAATCTCAACCAAGGAAAGGTTATTCATCATTAAAGTAGCAAAAAGATTAGATTATCTGCTTCAGGTGTAAAAAGTTGTGACACATCAAAGTCGAATGTCCTCAACTCTCCAAGAAGGACAAAAAGATGAAGAAAGAAAAGTTTCATAAGAGGAGAGCATTCGTCATCAATCTGGGGAGAAAACTCGTTATAAAGTGAAAAGAGCGATAACAATGAGAAAACAAATATTTGTCTAGTGCTCAAGAAGAAAATGACTCTAAGACAGACGAGGTAATAAATGTTGAACCTACCTATGATGAATTGCTATATAAATATAATGAATTGCATTTTGAGTTCATAAAAATAACAAAAGAGTTAGTAAACTCTAAAAAGAATATTCAGAGCTTATAAGAAAATATAAGTATGATGACTGAGGTTGTAATAAAGTGTACTAAGTGTGAGGAATCATTAAAGAAAAATATAGAGTTAACAAAAACTCTCAAAAAAATGTGAAATGCTCAATGGTATACTTAGGAATCAGAGATGCATCTCTAATAAGTCTGAGATAGGATATGATCATAACTTAGACAAGCCTAGAGGAAAGAAAAAGTTAGGTAACAAATTATATATACATTACTTTAGACATACTGCATATACTTTAAATACATTTGCTCTATACAAATATTGCAACAGCAATGGTTACTCTACTACTTGTTATCACAAGAAGAATAGACGCTATATCACATTGAAATAGGTTCCAAAAGACATTAATGTACCTAAGATAATCCAAACTAACATAAAAAGACCCAAGAAAGTTTGGGTACCTAAAGTGAAAAGATTTTATTTCAGGTTTGTCTTAAAGCATCCAATACTAACAAATAGTACATTGATAGTGGATGCTCTAGACATATGACTGGAGACACAGATGAAGCTTTATCATAAGGAAGGTCACAAAGTAAGCTTTCGAGGAAATTGATTCAGTTGCTGGAATTAGAGAAGTTAGAAGCAAATAAGGGGTAAAATTGGAAGATGTATACTATATGGAAGGATTATGCCATAATCTCTTCAATGTGACTCAAGCCGCGGATAAAGACAATTAGATCATTTTTTACTAAAAAGAATGCTTAATAGTAAGCAAGTAAGACCTTATACTAAACAAGGAAAGCTTAAATGCAAAACTCTGCTCCAAGGGACAATAACTATTACACCATTTCTATTAATTCAAATTCACCTGAAAACTATTTTCTTATGAAGAAATATGGCTATTGTACAAGAGAATAACTCATGTAAATATGCATCAAGTTTCAAAATTAGTTAAGAAAGATTTAGTAATAGGTTTACCTAAGTCAAATTTGAAATTAATATTGTTTGTGAAGGTTGTTAAAAGGAGAAACAAGTAAAGTCCTCTTTTAAATCAAAGAAGGAAGTCTCAACTAAGAGACCACTTCAATTACTCCATATGGATTTAGTTGGTCTATCAAGAGTCAAAAGTTTTAGGGGAACCTTATATACTCTGGTGATAGTTGATGACTATTATCTAGAAATAAGACTTGCAATGCTTTTATTGTGTTTGCAAAAACGGTGCAAAATGAAAAATATATTTTTATTGTGTTTATTATGATTGATCACAGAGGAGAATTTGAGAACACTAAATTTGTTAATTTATGTGGCAACTATGGAATTGATCACAACTACTTTACACTAACAACACCATAACAAAAGAGAGTTATTGAAAGGAAAACAGAGTCCTCACTAAGATGGCTAGAGCGATGCTTAATGACAAGGGGGTCTCACAAGTTTTTTGGGCAAAGGCTATGAACATAGCATGTTACATATCCAATCGAGACTATATCATACAATTACTCAACAAGACACCATATGAGATTTACAAAGGATGCAAGCCTAACCTCACTAATTTGAGAATCTTCGAGAGCAAATGTTTCATCCACAACAATAACAAAGAAAATTTCTATAAATTTGATCCTAAATCTTATAAGTGTATTTTTCTTGACTATTCTAATCGTAGTAAGGCATATAGACTTTTTAATAAAAAAAAATATTTACAATAGAAGAGTATATATATAGTATTTTCTGAAACTGAACTGATTTTAAAGCCTCTAGATGATGAAGCTGAGATAATTTATAGCCTTGAAACACTAAAATTAAACAAAGAAAAAGAACCCATAGTTGATCAACCTAGCAATCAGCCTAATGAATCAGAAAAAATCATCCTAGAGCCTGGAGATATCATAGGAATCATCCTTTAGACTAGGTTATTACTGAAGTTGAAGGAGTAAGAACTCAAAGACAAGTGTTCAATAAGTGTATTTCTTTGCATTTATTTTTAACATTGAACCCACCAATATAAATAAAGCACTGTCAGACAATTTTTGGATAGTTGCTATGCAGGAAGAGCCAAACCAATTTAAATGAAATCAAGTTTGGGACTTGGTACTTAGACCCAATGATCATCCAGTCATCAAAACTAAATGGTTATTCAAGAATTATTAGAAAGAAGGCTAGATTAGTTACAAAAGGTTATAATTAAGAAGACGGTATTGATTATGAGAAAACCTATGCTCCAGTAGTAAGATTAAAAGCCATACGAGTACTCTTAGCCTTTTCTTATATTAAAGATTTTAAACTCTATCAAATGGATGTTAAAAGTGATTTTCTTAATGGTTATATAATAGAAGATGTCTACATAGAATAAACACCTAGTTTTGAATATCATCATTTTCTAAACCATGTTTACAAACTTAACAAAGAATTATATGGGTTAAAGCAAGCTCTTATAGCTTAGTATGATCATCTCACCAAGTTCTAGATAGAGAAAGGTTTTGAAAGAGGAAAAGTAGATAATACTTTATTTATTAAAAGAAACAAATATGATCTATTAGTAGTTCAAATTTATGTTGATGATATTATCTTTGGTGCTACAAATAAGGATCTTTGTCAAGAATTGGCCTAAGTTAATACAGGGAGAATTTGAAATGTCTATGATGGGGGGATATGAACTTCTTTCTTAGACTTCAAATCAAACAATGGAAGAATGACATCTTTATCTCATAAACAAAGTGCTTGAAGGAGCTCCTAAAAAGTTTGAATTGAATCAAGCCAAAAGTATCTCAACACCAATGAGTACAAGTGCAATATTAGTAAGGATGAGAAGGGAAAAGATTTTAATATTAAAAAATATCATGGAATGATTGGATCTCTTTTATATCTCGTTGCAAGCATACTAGAGATACAATTCAGTATGGAGATGTGTGCAATATATTAAGCTAGTATAAAGAAATCACATGTTGAAGTTGTAAAGACAATATTCAAATATCTCATGGGAACTATTAACCTTGGGATATAGTCTCCCAAATGAGGAGAAAAATACTTGGTAGCATACTCAAACTCTAACCATGGAGGATACAAAACAGATAGAAAGAGCACTAGTGGGCAATATGAATTCCTTAGTGAGGATTGTCCAGTCTCATGGTTCAGTAAGAAGTAATACACAGTGGCTATCTCATCAACAGAAATTGAGTATGTAGCTGTTGGGAGTTATTGTGCACAAGTACTATGACTCAAACAACTTCAAGATCTGGGAATACATTTGAATGAGATTCTAATTCTATGTGACAACACAAGCACAATCAATTTGTCAAATATTCCCATACTTTATTATCATAAAAAGCACATTGATATCAAACACTATTTTATAAGAGATCACATGCAGAGGAAAGGCTCCAACAAAGGGAGAAACAAAGGATAAGAGCAAAGTCTAGATATCTTACCCTTCTCTAAAATATGTTTCAAAGAGAAAGGAAAAGTCATAATAGATCAACTTAGACACTGACTCTAATCCAGAGTTTACTACCATATTGGAAAAGACTGTAAAGATTGCCATTGAGTATCTTGGTAAGAAACAGAGAACACCAAGGATGCCTACTGCCAGATAAGCTCCCTTAGATTCTTAGCCATCCAGTTTGATTTTTCTGCAAAGTAACCTAGATTTAGGTGTTGACATGGCCATATATAACACTGAGTTTAGGGAGAGAAATTGTTGTCCAATAGTATATATAGATATCCCTACACTAAAGGCTGACTAAAAGGTCAACTTGGACCTAATATAACCTTTAAATCATTTTGAGAGCTGACATAGGATAAGTGAATCATATATAGTCTAGAAATAGTTAGAAGATTCTAGTGCAATATAGAAATATTTGATACATTATTGGATAAAGATGAAAATATCATGGATAGTTATGTAACTACTAGATTAAGAGGATAGGAGATCAAGTTGGACTTCAGTGTCATTAATAAGATGATATGTGCTTCTCCTTTAGTTCCAATGAAGAATATGGATCATGCTAAGGCTTATCATATCCTCCTATATACCAACAATCCCTAGATTCTTGTCATTCACCCCGAGTTAAATGTGTGATTTTTATTGCATCATCCATTATATCTACTCTTGGTGTATGATTATCAAATCTACAAGCTTCACCTATCTCAACTAACAAGACTACATAACTCTAGCTAGAATAGTGAGTGGAGAGAAGCTCAACCTAGGAGCCTTCATATATAGCCAAATGAGAGAATTTTGTCTGAGCAAAACAATGACCACTCTTATGCCATTTCCATAGCTTGTCTCCTTCTTTCTCAAGCACTACAACATCTATCACTTGGAGGAAAGAAAGAACGAATATATTTGTATCTTTAGGATGATACAGCTGAACAAGATGAAGATTAAGCTTCCCTATGTCGCCAAGAAAGGTATGCTTCCCAAAGACCACCAAGACAAGCAACAACCTACATCCAATGCTTCTTTTCCTTAGGATGAGGGTCACTCATCTGCTGGATTTCAAGTATCTACTACACCATCATTTATAGGTGCATCCATTCAGAGGTACCTTTAGGCTGAGTTTGCTAAGTTAGAGAGGAGACTCAATGCCTCAAGGAAGGAAGCTAACATGATTCATGCGAGTGTCAAATGTGAGATCCATTCACTACTTAAGACACATCAGGGATTTCTAAGCTTTTAAGGAGGAAGCCAGGGAGATATAAGAAGCAATATTAGAGAGACAAGAGGCTATCTATCAAGAAGTGTCTGATGTGAAAAACATTTTATGGCATATCTGAACAATATTGGACCTTCTTACTTAGAGAAGGAACTCAGGGATTAGTCTCTACCATCAGAACCTCATCATGTTCCAGATGCTCCTATTCCCTCATTTACTTCTATCTCAGCTTTATGGCCTTAAACTTCAATTACTCCTACATACTCACTCCTAGTACCCCATCCTTCCATTTCCATAGCACTTGACCTTCCATTACCCAACTTCCCATGATCATTCCTTCATCTCTAGCCCCAACCCTTTTATATGATGTCAAAAAGGGGAAGAGAAGAAGTGAAGAGAATGATGAATCTTCTCTAAAGTTCATTGACTGAGTTTATTTCAGCTCTATTTTTTATTATCTTGTACTTTGTTTGAAGAACTTTGAAATTTTAATGATATGTTTCACTTTGTTATTCAAGTTATGCTAATGAAATTCAAGTTGTATTATGACTCTTTTTTTACTCTTAATGATTTTAATTCACTTGGTTTTGTCATCATAAAAAATGGGGAGAATGTTAGATTTCATAATCGATAATGTTTTGATGATGTCAAAAGGAATTCAAAATAATTAAGTTATTTATGTGCTTAAATGATGTCAATAGTGATTTAAAATAATTAAGTTATTTATGTGTTTAAATGCTGTTAAAAGATAAAGTTAATTGATTAATCAGTTGATTAATGGTACTTAATCGATTAGTCAATTGATTAATACGTATCAATTAATGGATTGGTTGTTCGATTAATGTAAAGACGGTATTATGTGCTATAAAGGAACATCAATTAATTGATTCGTTAATCGATTAATGAATATCCATTACTAGATTAAGTGCTCGATTAATGCCATAATAAAGCTCTTTGGAATTGAACAAATAAGTCAATTAATTGATTGCATGTTCGATTAATCTGTTGAGAATAACTTTTTCTTTGAACAAAGATAACTCTACTAATCGATTAATTTATATTAATCTATTAAATATTTGATTAATTAGTGAAGAATCATTTTGTGAAAATTTAAATATGAATCCATTAATCGATTAATTTATATTAATCGATTAATTTTTTAATTAATTTGTGTTGAAAACATTTCTGGTTCAATTCTTTCATAACATTAATTGACTAGGTATTCGATTAACTTCATATATTTCAAATATCTTTCTCTGTTTGTATTGAAATTAATTGAATGTCTCTTTGAGCAATATATTATTGTTCCATATATGAAATATACATATGTTTCTCCATATTCTTCATTATATATCTTTTGAGAAACTTATTGCATTGTATATGGTTGAAAATTCTGATCAATGTGATGCACTATTTTCTGTTTCTCTTATTAATTGAAACATTGGTCGAATTAATGATAATTAATCAATTAATATAGTATATTTTTTGAAAGACATCTAAACTTAATTAGGGCCTTGATCTTTGATAATGAGTTGACTATTAATGATTCATACAGTTAATCAGTGGTTTAACTACTAACAAATCTTTTCAGATTAATTGTGTTTAGAAAAGGATAAGAAGTTGAAATGATGAAGGCTACAGGAACATAAACTTGTTACTTCTGGCAAAGCATTAAATGCTCACTTACCCACAAATGACCAACAACACCTTCACTCCAACGGTTACAAATATGAGTCTAATGGCTACCAACTAAAGTAAATGTTATTTAAAGACTCAACATTAATGAAGAAAATAATGAACAATGAGAACAAGTAGACGAAACAAGAAACTTCTTAATTTATTGCATTATCTGATTCTTTATTCTATAACCTGGCATTTATTGTGTTAGGAATTGGAAGACACGCAACGGAAATTAATTTAAAATTTTTTCTATTCCTTGTCAGGATCTACCGTATGTGTTTAAGTCAAGTGGGAAGAAGTATTACCCTTAGTGTGCCTCAGCGACTTCCACAGCTTTCGGTCACGACGTTCACAGCTTCTCTCTGCGGCTCGTGCTCCCTTTTTGATCACAAGAAGTCGACGACTCAGGTCGGCTTCCTCTACTGGTATCCACACGAACAGTGTTCCAACCATGAACGACGTGCTAGCATCTCTTGTCACTCCAGGGCTTTCTCAAGAGTTCGTCCTCTCCGTCTCTATTTCGGCAGTTTCTTATCTGCAAACCTTTTTTTGCAGAGTCCCCTTCGGCCTTTCTATGTTCTATATGTTTCTCTGTGCAAAACGCAGCTCCTAAAATCAGATATATAGGATGCTATGTGTTTTTCTCTGTCAACCGAATTGGATTTTGGAGTTAATCTTATATTAATTCCAAAATTAATACAATATCATATATTATATAATTTTATAAGAAACTAATTAAATAAATAATATCAAATCCGTCCCACAGATTTAATTACCCATTTATTTAATTTTAAATAAAGATGAGACTGAACTATATTTGATTTATTCTCATAAATCAAATTTGAGATATCCTATCAATTTGAATTTTGAATTTCAAATGTGATAGAGATTTAATTTATCCTTATAAATTAAATCTTATAAATATCTCTTATATGAGATATCCTATCAATTTGAATTTCGAATTTCAAACATGATAGAGATTTAATTTATCCTTATAAATTAAATCTTATAAATATCTCTTATATGAGATATCCTATCAATTTGAATTTCGAATTTCAAACATGATAGAGATTTAATTTATCCTTATAAATTAAATCTTATAAATATCTCTTATATGAGATATCCTATCAATTTGAATTTTGAATTTCAAACGTGATAGAGATTTAATTTATCCTTATAAATTAAATCTCATATATACATATAATGTATATATACGAATTTATATATATATATATAAATATAAATATAAATAAATATATATACATCTATCCTGGATCATTCATTGAATCTGGACATGTCTTAGATTCAATGAATCTGGACATCATAGCTCGTGTTGGGCTATTTTGTGTGCGACCCTGTAGGCCCATATGAAGTTGGTAGTGGGCCATTTGCTATACTAGCCCACAAGTCGCAAGCGGTCTTTGGCAAGACATAATGACTACCCAAATCATATGAGGATCGATAAACGATGTAACCTTTTATACAACCATATCATGTCCCTTCTGTCACGCGATATTTTGGTCATGGATGAGGCATGGATAATGTCATCCTCCTATTCCTGACCGTTACTTTCTCGATCCCTGAGTAGTCTGACTATAGAAATGGAATTACCTTTCTATTACAGTATGGCCATACATTTCTCAGACTCACTCATCGAGGGGCCCAGTAATATCTCTCTACGAATGTGAGGGACAAATTCCATCTTGACCATTCACATTCCTCCGCATGAAAAACCACTAAGGCCGAACATAGTCTTTATGATCACTCGGTCAAAAGTGAATTTTGACTAGGTCAAAGCTGAGTATTTTGTCATGTAGGAATCCATGATGATCTCAGGTCAAAGAGCATATTGACATGGTTTGTATATGAGAGAAGCTTATGACGTTACCTATGCAGTTCTCTCATAGCGGGTCGGTCCAGCACCTGTACTCTTACATGTGCTTATGACTTTGATTTATATCTCTATACATCTTCAAAGTCATACTGGTCTTATTTCATCTGTGCTCCCGCATAGATGATCGACCAGGGACATTTAGGATAATATCATGAATTATCCAAGGATGGTCATCATAGTAAACATGCAAATAATATGATAACTCAATTAATAAATTCATAAATCAATAATGTTCATAAGACAATGATTGGCCCCTAGGGCACGATTTCCAACATATTGAGCTTCAATGTTTATCATCATACATACTCTTTGAGAGAGATCTTGTGAATATATTTTTTATTTTGTAGACTTAAGAACTTGGTTCTCTTAAGTTAGGATTATAACTTTACGGGAAGTAAGGGGAGTGATTGAGTGGATTAATATAGCCCATTCAAATTTTGGAGATAGTTGAAAATCTTAGAAGGCCTTTGGGGGCTGGACGTAGGACAAGAGGATTGGTTTGAACTAGGGTAAACTACTTGTGTTGATTCTTCTAGCTTTCAATGAAATCTTTCTATCCTTATTCTCTTTAGTTAATCATATTCTCATTGTCTTTAAGCTTTCAAATTTCTGATAAAAAATTTAAAATACCCAATTCACTCCCTCTTAGGTGTATCTGCCTAGACTAACATAAGGGAGGTCTGGATGATATTATTTCTCCTTTTCACTCAAGTTTATAAAAGGCAGATACATACAAGATAATATTATAATTGGCCAGGAAATCATGCATGTAATGAAGATAGCGTGAGGAAAAACTGGTTTAATAGCTTTGAAGATTGATTTAGAGAAAGGTTACGATCGTATCAAATGAGATTTTCTTTAGTAGGTTCTTTCTGATGTTGGTTTAAATTCTAACCTTATAAATCTTCTTATTGGTTGTATTACATCTGTTTCTTATAATTTGTTGTGGAATAGATCTAAATTGAATTCTTTTATCCTAAAAGAGGACTCTGTCAAGGAGATCCTATCTCACATTTGTTATTTATTTGTATGGATATATTATCCCATCTTATTACTAACATAATGAATGCAGGTGATTGGAAATCAATTTTTATTACTAGTGTTAGACCGTACATTTCTCATCTTATGTTTATAGATGACTTGCTTTTTTTGGAGTGGCAACTTAAAAAAAGCAAGGTGTATGATGGATTGCTTAGATAACATTAGAAGAAGAATTAGTAGAATTACAGGTATGAATATCTCAGTGGATATAGGAAAGTATCTAGGGTTTCTCATCAGAGGGTTAAATCTAAGCTAACTATGTGGAAAGAGAGTACACATTTAGTGGCTGGCAGGATCACTTTGGCCAAATCTATTATGAGTACTATACCAGTATATCCTATGCAAGTTACTAAAGTTCCTGTCTCTATTTGTCAAGAAGTGAAAAGGTTGCAAAGGAATTTTATATGGGTGAATAGTCAAACATCTCATGGATTTCACTCTCTCATATGGGATTAAATTGTTCGACCTAAATTATATGGCAAGATGGGATTCAAGAAGTTAGAATTGTTCAACCATGCATGTGGAACTAAAATAGCTTGGAAACTAGTAAATAGACACAAAGTTTTGTGGGTAGATGTACTCTTACACAAATATTGAGAAATGAGAACAATTTATTGGAAGCAAGAAAAGGGGACTCGGCTTTGTGGAAGTTTATCGTCCAACAACAAGATATAATTGAATTAGGTACAAGATGATGGATTAGAAATGGGCAATTAATTAATTTCTTTATTGATAAGTGGCTATTTTCTAATAAAAGGCTAAAGAAGTTTTGCCTTAGACCACTTATAAGTAAGGAAGAAAACAATAAAGTTGCAGATTCAGTGGATTCTAGGACTTGGAATTACCAAACACTTGCTGGTCTTATTCTAAGCAATACCTTTCAAAGGTTAATAAGCATGTTTCCAGCTATGGTGGAGGCACGTAATGACTTAATTATGTGGAATACTACAAATTAGGGCATGTTTACTATTAAAAGTTCCTATTATCTTCTTGAAAAATAATATGAAAATAATTTTAGCCTATTTACAAAGATATCTAAAAGTGGAGGAGTGCTAAGCGTATTAGAGCCTTCATGTTACAGTATTTAATAATTGTCTACCAACTAATGCTTAGAGAAGTAAGTAGTCATCAACTAGTGCATTATGTCAACACTACAAACAGGATACAGAAGATATTTTGCATATTCTCCTTGATTACTTTTATGCTAGCCAACTTTGGATTAAATTGATTCATAACAGGTTTTATTATGTATTCTTTATAGCTTCCTTAAGAGATTGATTTGCTTTATACCTTAAGAGGGAGCCAGAGGTTGTAGGAAATTACAATTGGGGTCTAATTTAGGGGGTTTCAATTTGGAGCTTATAGAAGTGGTGGAATCAAGTTATATTTGATCAAGACTTTTTGAAACTATTGGACCCTTATATGTTGATTATGCAAACATGGAAAGGATTTATGCAGATTAAGCAAACTCATCCAGATAATGATTTACTCTTATCTAATTCAACTGGTTGCTAGCTTTCTCATTGGCAACCTTCTCATTTTGGATGGTTCAAGTTATATGTTGATGGAGCTTTTACCACATCTCATAGTAAAGCAGAATGTGGTGGAGTTATTCAAAATTATTCAGGAAGGTGGGTTCTAGATTTACATCTCAATTAGGTACATGCAATGTGATTGAGGCAGAGCAGTATATTGTTTATAAAAAGGGCTAGAACTAGCTTGGGTGCTACGATATAAGAATATTATTCTGAAATCTGATGCTAACAATGTGGTTAATATGTTATCAAATCTGACTAGGGATAGATACAATCTATTAAGATTACATATGCATATTCTCCTAAAGCTATCTTGGGAATTGAAAATTCAACATATAGCTAAAGATCAAAACAAACTTACTGATATATTTGCAAAGGAAGGTTTGGATACCACTACAGTTTTATATTATTGTCCTTTACATTTAAGGACTCTTGTTGCTTCCGAGTGTTTGTGAGATAATTCCCTTGTAGTTTAGTTTCTTTAGTTATTTGGGTGCTTAGCCCTCTCTTATAATAAAAAAAACTAGAAAGTTTTTGCTAAAAATATTCTTAGATGTGATAATTGGATTTGTTGTGAATGCTTGCCTATGAATTTATTTATCTTCATTTTTTAAAAAAAGGTTTAGAATCTGAGAGAAATTAGGAGGTTTGACTAAAGACAATTTAGTAATTTTAAAATTATATTTTAATATTTGATCTATATAAAGAGTTATAACTTTTAATATCTTTTCCAATAAATGTCATTCTCTCTAGGTTCTTCTCCCTAATTTTCCCCAAAGAATACATATACATTTATATCAATTTTAAAGATATCTTAAGTGATTTTATAATTATTGTATGTAAATGGAAAGAGAATCTTCATATATATATATATATTGCTGGTTAATATGTGTGTATATATATTTATATATATAATCTAAAAAATATATTATTCTATCACAATTATGATTATTCTTTTCTTGAGGTTGGCATAAAATTGAATGGTTAGTTAAAAAAATATAAAATCAAATTGTGATGCTAATAATATTATAATTTAACAGCATGAAAGATTATCTTCTAATAGAATGTGAATTCAACTCCACTTATAATCATCATTTTCCTCTAATTTAAGAGAGAGAAAAATAAATTGGACAACTTTCCTCTAATTTATTTGGCCATGAATTCATATTTTAGAAAAGATTTTTTGCTATTGTTTTAAATTCTCTGTGTATCACAAAAATAAAATGTACTTCTACATAAGTTTAACTTCTGAAATATTTGAAATGCTTGCGTACCATATTTTTAATGAGGGTTTTTATAATGAATAAATTGAATTCATTGACAAACTAGCCTAATATCTTATATGATTTTGTGAAGCATCGTGTATGAAAGGGAGCTCATGGACATAGTATTAGCAGCTAAAAAATGGCTGCACTATTTATCCAGCCAACCCTCATCATCAAAACTGACTAGGGGCAATTAAGTATCTTATGAAACAGAGGATTATTGCACCTGACCAAAAGAAGTGGGTAGCCAAGTTAATGGGCTACAAGTTTGAAATACAATACAAACGGGGAAGGAAACAAGGGTAGCGGATGAGTTATTAAGGCAAGAAATAGAAGTAGAGCTTCAGGCCGTGTCATTATGGCAATATGATGAAAAAATTGAACTGAAGCAGGAACTTGCAAATGATGTTAACCTTAAAGAAATAGTGTAGCAACTCATCCAGGGAAAGGAGGGACCGAAAGTTTTCAATTTGAAGAAGGGGATATTATTTTTCGAGGGAGACTAGTGCTATTATGAGACTCTCCAAGAGCAAGGGAACTCATCAAAGAGTTTCATGATTCTCCAATGGGTAGGTATTCGGGCTATTTGAGGACTTATAAATGATTGGCAGCAGTGGTATATTGGAAGGTAATGAAGAAGGACATACAGGAATATGTGGCATAATGCGTTATTTTTCAGAAAAACAAATGAGGCTCTAAGTACAGCGGGACAGTTATAATAACCACTGCCAATTCCTCAAGCTGTTCAGGAGGATCTTAGCATGGATTTCATTGGAGGGCTACCCAAGAGCAATTGATTCGACACAGTACTAGTTGTTGTAGATCGGTATACTAAATATGCCTATTTTAACCCTCTCTCCTATCTTATGCTATCCACAAGTGTAACAGAGGTATCCACTAAAGGAATAGTTAGGTTGCATGGCTTTCCAAGCACTATTATGACTGATAGGGATCGAGTGTTTATACGTCAATTCTAGAAAGAACTATTTACTATGGCTGAAATCACCCTCAAATACATTTCTTCATACCATCCCGAAACAGATGGACAAACTGAGGTAGTTAACCGGAGCCTTGAAACTTCCATCAGTGATTTGTTGGAAATACACCCAAGAAATGATCCAAACAAAGTGCTTCCATAAGCTGAATATTGGTATAATACCACCTACCACTGCTCCATAGGGATGACGCATTTAAAGCCTTGTATGGAAGGAATCCTCCCACTCTTTTCAGGTGTAAAGAACAGTCTTTGAGAGTAGAGGAAGTGGACCAGCAGTTGCAAGAAAGGAATGTGATCCTAGATGAACTCAAAGATCAACTTGAGCTTGCACAGGCCCAAAGCTAACAAACATAGGAGGGAAGTTGAATATGAGGTTGGAGATGCCATGTACTTGAAACTAAAACCCTACAGGCTTTGGTCCTTAGCCAAAAAAACCTAACGAAAAGCTAGCCCCAAGATATTATGGTCCTTACCAGATTATGGTAGAGATTGGCAAGGTAGCATATAGGCTGCAATTACCTCCCACAACTCGAATTGACAATGTATTTCATGTCTCCCAATTAAAAAGAGCACTCAAGCGGTCAGTATACAGGCTCAGCCATGCTCACCAAAGACATGGAATTAAGTGTGGAACCGGAAGAAGTTCAAGAGGTACATAAACACAGTAGGGGTACCTGCAGATTCTTGTCAAGTGGAAAGACCTGCCTCACTTTGAAAGCAGTTGGGAAGACCTCGACAGCATTAAGAAGCACTTTCTTGAATTCCACCTTGGGTAGAAGCTGATACTTACAGAGGCAGGAAATGATGGGCCCTATAAGATGTGGGGTGGAAAATATAAGAGAAAGGAGAAAGGGAAGGTAGCCCTAGCAAGCACAAGCCCAAGTAAGGAAAAGACACAGGGAAGCAAAAGGGATGTTGGGGAACATGAGGGCGTAACGACCTCTAACAAGCCGCAAGGTAGTGGAAGTGCCAATATAGAGAGGTAGAACGAGGGGAGTGAGGGCATGGTTGGTGGTACCTAGTGAAGAGAGGAGTTGGTCTCTCAAAAACCTGGCGATGTGATTCTAATATTTCTTTTCCCTATTTCATTGTTGTTCTTGTTGTTCATTTACATTCCAGAATCCCTTATACTACAAGTGTAATCACTCCATTTTCCCTATATAATAGAGTGAATAGGATATTATCATATTAAGTTTTTCTGTTATTGATAGCTGGCTCTATCAGATTGATTTTAAAGAAATTTCTCATTTTTAAGAATCAAAAGATGCTGATTCAGCCTTCTCATGCTGAGTTCACCTTCAAGAGCCATTTTTGTAAAATGGCATAATGGACAATCCAAATTGAACTATAGCCTAACCCTAAGTCTAGTATATTTTATGGACATGCTAGGATTTAGAAAGAGCTTGAGGTTAGGTTAGGCCAAACTTAGTTTATTAGACCGGTGGACTAGTCTAAGTAGTTCAAAAATAGACAAAATATAAGCATAAGAACCATTAAGAACTTTAGCCATTGCCCTAGACGACACTGGCTATAATGGCGGTGAAGTTCTTCTTCCATGGTCAGAGGTATGAACTATATGTCCTCCTCTTTGTGATCTATTGCAACGTCAACAATGATGAAGATGGTATGAGGGTGAGGCATTAGGGCCTAGGGCTTGTTGAAGTGCTGTAAGCTTGAGATGAGTGAGTGTGATTTGTAAAGACAGAGATATATCCCTCATCTGAAAACCATTATGTATACTAAACATATATATTCACATAGGGGGAGATCAAACCAATTGGTTTGAATGCTTAGTCATTTGTCCAGTCCAACTAGAAAAGTCAGTCCTTAGTGGTTCTTTTTCTTTTGTATCAGACCAATTTTTTCCAGATCAGGTTGGGGCAAATTTTGTTGGATTGCACCTGATTGTACCAGACTAATCGGATTTATGCCCACCCCTAAGTCCCGTTTGGTATGTTGAAAATGTTGGGAGGAGAAGGAAAATTCTAATTTTCCATCAGCAAGACGCGTTTTGTAGCACAATTTTCTTAGAACCCAATTTTTGGTCGTAATGAATTTTCCCTTATACATGGGAATTGCACTTCCCACACATCTTGATGGGAACCAATTTTCAATCGATGAGTAGACAAATCTAAAAGACAAGAAAAATAACTCAAATTTGTGGGTTGATCAGGTCTGAGTTTCAACAATATTGTGTCTACCTCTCTGATTCGTCTTCTTATTCAGGCTGGCAGATATGAGTTTTAGGGAATGTAAATGGGGAATACAACTGAGACGAAAGTTGGGATAGGAAAGCACCTTTTTCATAGAGTAAGTAGGGAGAAGTCACAACGTAAGCTAGACAAGAAAGGGAAAGTTGCTACCATGAGGTGCAACGGATCACGGGAGGAGATAAGGGTTGCCTTGTCGAACTACTTTATTATATTTTATTTATTTTTTATTTTATTTAATATTTTTTAATCATTTTATATCGTAATGATTTTTATATTTATATTGAATATTCATATTTATTTACTTAAATTATAATTTATTATAATTATTCTTATTCATTTTTTATGAATTACTACATTTTTAAATATTTTAATTTTTAAATTAGAATATAAGTTTAAAATAAAAACTCATTAAAGGTAACTTGGTGACTTGCATTTTTTCCTACTTATCCACTTAACAAATATAAATTATTTCGTTAAAAAAAATTATTTGAATACATATCAAACATATCAGTGGTTAGATTTTTTCTATTCAATTCATTTTCTTTCACTTCTATCACAATTAATTCTTCCTAACAAATAACCCTTAGTTTGTTTGTTTTTTGGAGGGAGGGGTAATTATTTGGTTTTAAAAAAATAAAAGGTAGGGAAGTGAAAATTTTAAAATTTTCTCAAACTTGACCTGCTAATATTCCCTTTTAAAATGGGAGAATCTAGAGGGATTATTAAAATCTTTTATCTCCCCTCTCTTCCTCTTTATAGATATCTTGTTTTATATATATTCAGATATTATTTAGTAGGGTTAATTTAGTAAGGATTCTATAACTTGAAATCATAATTTTAAATCTTACTATTTATATGATAATTTTATTAATAAATGATATATTAATATATTTATAAACTCTTTTTAAATTTCGAAACACTAAGTACCTCTACAAGTTTTTCTAAATTTAGATATATGACTTGACTTTATGACTTGAGTGAACTTTTAAAAACCAATGTTTAAAAAGTTAGATTAGACTGGCCAATTTGGTAGTTGAACCGAATCTAGTATAACCTCAATTAAACTGGTGTGACGTGATGTGTGAAGTGGGTTACTATTTTTAGTTCCTATGGTAGAACCCCGACTTGACACATTGAACCATTGCCTCGACCAATTCATTGTCAGGCCTAATTTTTTTTAACCTTATTTAAGACTCAACCAACCTAAACTTATTTTTTTCAAAAAAAATAATTTTTATGTAAAAGGGTGAAATAAAAATAAAAAGGAAAAATTTCAATAAAATACTTTTAAAATTTAAAAACCAAAGAGGTGAGTCTGAACTGACATTTACAACACTTCTACTGCATTTCACTATTAATATTTATAATACTTCTACAAAGTTTCACCATTTCACATTTGTGATTTACCATAGTTTTTTTTTTTTATGAATTCAACACTTTGAAATGTTGAAACCCGGTGAAAGTATTATAAATGCTGGTAGTAGTGTAGTAGATGATAGAAAACATAAGCCATTTACTTATATTTTCTAAAGTAACTTTTGAAATTGTAAACAAAAAGTTGTAAATGGCTTGATGAAATGGTGAAAGTATTGTAAATGCTGGTAGTAGTGTAGTAAATGATAGAAAACATAAGCCATTTACTTATATTGTAAATCGCGATAGAAGTGTTGTAAATGTGACTAGTAGGGTAAAAAAATATTTAATAATACAACCCTTTTACTTGTATTATATAAATTATTTTAATTGACTAATAAAAATATTTGGTAATTTAACGGTCCCCAAACTTTTTGGGATCCAAGAGGTGGTGGGGCCCTCCTTAGCCCCAAAAATCAAAGTTGCTAGCGTCAGAGCTCCAAGAATTTGCTGACAATTGGTACCAGATCTCTGGCAGCCAGCCGATGAAGGTTGCTAAGGCTTTCTTTTTAAAAAAGTAAACGGAAAATTATTAAAATATTAAAATATTAAAATTTCTTTTTAATACAAATGATCAATTTAGATATTACAGATTTGACCGACCTTTTTCAAATTTTAAATCGTATTTTATTGAGATTTTCCCAGATAAAAAACTACCTTTTCTCCTTAAATGTACTTAAATATATATATATATGTGGGTGTAATGTACCCAGAATCTATACCAATTTATAAAATTCTTATTTTAATCATCAATTGATAACCAAAACTAATCATTTCTTCGATTTTTCATTATTTAAATGTTACAACACTATTCATACCATATAGTTCATATATTCCCAAATGTAATATTTATATTTTCATTATATCGATAAAGTATTTGTTAAATATAAAAGAAAAATTACAAAAAAAAAGTAAAATGAACATAAATGGGTTGGCCTTTGGTCGTATAGGGCGATCTTACCTTATCGGCTGTACTTTTGATTAAAATCAATAGATAAAAAACTATAATCTCATGATACTTGAAAAAATATAATCTTAAATTTTTAGTTTTAAAGGTAAAAATTATTTTTTAATACAAACAAAAAATCTAGATCAAAAAATAAAATGTGTAGAGCAATTCATTTAAACTTATGAAAATTAAGTGTATCTTTTTTTTAATATAAAAGTTATGATTTTCACCAAGTACACGTCTTATAGTGATATTTTTATTAACATCATTTAAATTTAAATATATTTTTTGTGAAAATTACTTTCGCAATAAAGTATTTAAAGAAAAATCACGTTTCAACAATAATGTAACGTAAGATTCTCAACACTTGTATATTAGAATTTGATGTATTTATTATAAGTGTTTATTTAGCCTTACTGTTTTCTTTTCCTTGCTTGCCCCTCAAATGTTTTCAAAAATAAAAGATTTAGGTAATTAAATTCATATACTTATTATATTTATGCTTAATTAATTTAAAACAATAAAATATTAAATTTAAATATAGACTACAATTGATAACAAGAATTAGTTACATGACAAATAATTGATACACAAATCAACATGTTAAAATTTAATTGAAAAAAATATAATAAACATATAAACTTAAGTATCTTAGTTTCATCCTTTTTTTAGTTCCCCATTTCCTTTCATCTAAACAAAAAAAATCGTATATGTTGTACCTCTCAAACACTCAGTGTCAAAAAAATGTCTCAACTATGGAAGACACAAATATAATATTATCGTGGTAGTCAATTGCTACAACATCTGCTAGTCTGTTATGATTTCTTGTTATATGTTGTATTTTCAATTATCGTGATGTCTTTAGAAGAATATGTATTTGAGATAGCAATAAATTGCATCTGTCTCCACTTATATTTGATAACATGTTAACCACATTCTTTATGTCAGATTTAACAATAATCTTCTTAATTCCATGATTCAAAGTTGTTTTAACCCATTATAAACAGTCCCCACTATTCCGCTTCAATTATATTGTATGACCTAGTTGAGTAGTAAATCTAATAACCCATCTTCCCAAATGATATTGAATAACTCCACCACAACTTGCCTTGCCACCCTGAGATGTAGTAAGTGCTCTGTCAACATTTAACTTGACTTATCCTAAACGAAGAGGCTGCCAATCAGTTGAATTTGATAACACAACAACATTATCTAACTGAGTTTGTTGGACTTGCACAAATCATTTCCATTTTTGCATAATCACTAAATAAGGTTCTACCTATTTCAAGCAATCCTGGTCAAATGTAACTTAATTCCACCACTTCCAGATGCTCCAACTTGTAACACCCCTATTAGACCGCAATTGCAAGTCCCATATGCCCTTAACTCCTTTTTAAGGTTTAAAGTAAATTAGTCTCTTAAAGAAGCTCTAAAGAATGAAAAATAAAACTTGGGATGAATTGGTCTACACTAAAATTGAATAGTATAAGAACAATCGTGAAGAATATACAAAATATCGTATGTATCTTCATTGTAGTATTGACATAATGCACTAGTTGAAGACCACCTACTTCTCCAAGAATTAATTGATAGGCGATTATTAAATGTTGTCCACATAAAGGCTCTAATACACTCCGTACCCTCCCACTTCCATATGTCTTTATAGATGGAGTTAAAATTATTCCCAGATTGTTTCTCAATAAGATAATATGCACTTTTAATAGTAAAAATGTTATCATTTGTAGCATTACATAGAATTAAGTCATTACTCGCCTCCGCCATATATGGAATCATGCTCATTAACCTTTGAAAAGCACCTTACAGAATAAGACCAGCAAGTTTTTAATAATCCCAAGTCCTAACCTCAACCCAATATGCAACTTTATTGTTTTCTTCTTTACTTGTCAGTGACCAAAGATACATCTCTTTTAACCTTTTATTAGGAAAAATCCATTTATCAATAAAAAAAAAGTTCACTTAATACCCATTTATAATATGTCATCTTGTACCTAATTCAACTATTTCTTGTTGTTAAGAAATAAACTTCCATAATGCAGAGTCCCCTTTCATTACATCCAGTAAATGATCTTCATTCCTCAACATATACTTGTGTAAAAGTACATCCACCCATAAGCCTTTGTCTCCATTTACAAGATTCAAAGCAATTTTGGCTCCACACACCCAATTGAAAGATATTAACTTCTTAAACCCAAATCCACCATATAATTTAGGTCTAACAATTTGATCCCACCCAATAGGGTAAAAACTATGCTAGTGATGAATTGAAAGCAAGAATTGATAAAACCACTAAGGATACTAATATGAAGCATGAGGAATTATTGAAAATCAAAAGAAAGGAATCTACTTTTTTGAAAAGAAGATTGTACATTTACTTTTTAAAGTAACTTTATTAAATATCTTTTGACTTTTGTAAAAGGTATGTCGAGGTAATACATGGGAAAAAAATTAGTATTGGTAGAAGTTTTTGCCGATTGTTAGTTTAAAGCTAAGACGAAGGCTAGGGGTACTGAAGCATTTAAGCAAAATCGTAAGCTTTTCTTTGACTAAAATAAATTCAGCTTTCTAGATATCACCTTAAACCAGTCATACTTAGACGATACTATCCCATGAAAGGACTATGAGTTACAAAAACTCTTAAATATCCAGTACTTTATATTTATCCATTACAGATTTAGTTTATTTCCTATATTAAACTCTACAAAGCATCTGGTTTTTTCTAAATTCTCTAGGCAATACTATCAGAAGATCATTATAAAAATCTCATCCAAATTCATATATCTATTTTGATAATTTTTATTATCATTTCCTTACAAAGATTTAATTAGTTATACTTACAATCACTCCTTGCTCACATAGAGAGACTCCACATATATAGGAATGAGAATTTTATTTCTGAAGGTGTTTACAAGAATGCTTAGAAATGCTAAAAGAAGTTTGATTTTTCTGTGCTTAGGCTCTACCCCTTACATGGACTGACAATAACTTTTTATAATGAGCATTCGTTTTACCTTTAGATTGACAAACAACAACAACCTTCTACCGACACTAATTTTTCCCAACATATTACCTTGACGTACTTTTTACAAAAGTCAAAAGAGACTTTAATAAAGTTACTTTAAAAAGTAAAAGTACAATTTTCTTTTCAAAAAGTAGATTCCCTTCTTTTGATGGCCGACAATTCCCCATGCTTCATATTAGCATCATTAATAGTTTTGTCAATTCTTGTTGCCTAGTAATCTTATTTTATTCTTCCTTTATACAATATTTACACTTGTGACTCAGATATTCTTCCAGCTATTATAGATCATTTTTTGAGTAGTCTCAAAATTTTCTACTTTATTGAGTATAATTTTATCAAACCATTTTTCTAACTTCTGAATTCCATGAGCTATTTTTCTAGATGTATATATAACATATTTAAACTGGTATAATAAAGCCATTGTTGTTCTTCTTTAGTGATGCATCTATTTAATTCTTCAAATATTATCCTATAGCTAAGGCTTCTAACATAGCTTATAGTTATAGGGAAATCTGCTTCCTTTATTTCTTCCTTATTCTCTTCCTCAACTTTTAGAATTTGTTGTGTTGTTCTAAGCTTTAGTAAATGAATTGGAGAGTAAATTTTCTCTTTTTTTACTTCAATTATAGTAGAATAATATTTTATAAAGATTTGATGTTTTTTTTATTCCAAAATAAGATTTTTATGCTTGTTTTACACCCTTGGGTAGCAGTTTTATTTCTTCCATATTTGATGATAGGTAGATAGCCTATACAAGTCTAAATTCAAATAAGCTTGCCACGACATCTGGTGATGCTTTGGGTCTAATAATAATTTGTTCAGCTGATAATAGGATATGGTGCTCATATGAGGGATTTGATGGCACTGGTTTACTTTTTCTTTTCACTAAAGTCTAATGATAATTGTATTGCTGCCTTATTTTTTGAATTTTAGATAAAGGTGCTTAAGTACTAGGTCCAGCTTCCTTTTTGACAGCTACTTTGTATTTTTGCTCCTTCACATGTTCTATATTTATATGAACTTCTTGATTTAATTGATCATCCATGATATTGATTTGACATTCCATATCTTTATTTGGACTATTAGAGGGACTTACTGGAATAGTGGGTCATGAAATGACTCTACTTTTTAGAATTGCTAATTCCAATGATAATTCATTAACCTTTTCATATAAGGCATTGATATGCCCCATAGCAGAGTCAAATGAATTAACCATTAAATTTTGTTACATATTCAAGGTCGATACCTCGAGAATTAAAGTTTGTTCCATAGATATTATGATATAATATTAAATGGATTTATAAAATTTTCAAGATTATAGGAATTAAAATTATTGAGACTTCCTTCTTGGTTCATCCCTGCTTAAATAATCTACAATAAAATTATTTTTTTCTAGAATATACTCAACTAAATAATCATAATGGAATAAATCATTTTGCCATTTAAACAACATTTTATTAACAATACTTGTTTATCTTATTCTCTTAGTTAACTAATGTTTTACTTAGGTATTATCTGTTACAATCATAAATTGATATTGTACAATTAATAATTTAAACTTTTTCACAGTTTTTACTACTACTAATAATTATTTCCAATTTGAATAATATTTAGTTTGAGATTCATTGAATTTTCCACTTACATACCTTGCTATTTCTTGATTTCCTTCTTTTTCAAAATAAAGAGATGCGCCCCAATAATCTTATGAAGCATCTATATATAAAATTTATTTTATAGATTCTTGTTTTGAGATTTTTAATATTGATAAATTTTGATATATTTCTTTTAATTTTTAATATCTTTTTGATGATTATTAGTCCATTCAAAAGTAGATTTTTCTCCTTATAACTTATTTAATCTTCTATTATATTTAGATAAATGAGGTATATAACTTCTAGCTTGATTTATTATTCCTAAGAACGATTGCAAGTGTTTCTTATTTTCTATTTTTTAAAGTCTAGTATCTTTTTAGATATATGTTTATGTAACTCCAATTTTTCTTGAGATATTACTTGTCCTAAAAATTTTATTTTATTTTTTCTTAATTCAACCTTTTTAACTAATATATTTATTCCCTTCTCATAAATAATATTTATACATTGGTTTAAATGTTTTTCATGATGTTCTAAATTATCTGAAAATATTATCAATATAGACAATAACAAATTCTATCAAAGTTTTTAATTGTTCATTCAAATAATTTTAAAAAATACTTAGACTATTATGATAGCCTATTGGTAAAACATCTCATTCATATAATTCTTATGATGTACTGAATGCAGTTTATTTTTTACTTTCTTCAATTAATTTAATTTGAAAAACTTTGGATTTACATTCGAATTTACCAAATATTTTCCTTCCTTTTATTCTTTAAAATAATATTTCTATATTTGATATAGGGTACATATTTCTTATTACTAAATTATTTAATCTTTTATAATTTATTACCAAAATAGAGGTACTGATATATCTATTGAGATTAGAATTTTAGCCATTTGCATTAGAAATACCGTTATAGAATTCAAGTTTTTTTCCTTTTAGCCAAAAAAGTAATGTTTGGTTTATGTTTTATATTTCATGCAAATTTTTAAATAACTACAAATTAAAGAATGAGATGACATTTATAGTACATATCAAGCTATGAATATTGATAATCTTTTTATCACTATAATTTCGCCATGTAGGTCATACAAGTCATACCAAATATCCAAAATACATCATCAAACTAGTCTGCCTTAACTAGAGATAAACTATTGGAGTTAAATAATAATCAACGTTGATTAGAATCCTTCCCTCAAGCTTTTCACTATAAAATTTAGCTAGAACAATAATATTTAAATGGCTTCATTTTTTATGTACAACATAGCCTCCCATTGGAATAACATTTATATTCATTTATCACTTTTTTCACCTTATCCTATTATGTGTGGTTGGCTACTCAGATATTATGCTGGTTGTCGAGAGCCTAACATAATCTTCCTCCTTTATTGGGACCAGTTATGAAACAAATATGGATTTAACCTCTCTCTTCATTCCTTTCAAAATTTCTTTTATCTTTTGAAATTCTTCTACTATCGCCATAATGCAATGGTTGTTGTAAATCACTTCTTAATGATATCACAAACTGATCAACCCTAATTTGTATTGAAACATACTAAGATTGTCCTAGGTTTCTTTGAGATTAAAAAAATGACCGTTGACTCTAATCATTTCCTTGCACAAGCAATTTTATCATTTTAATGCTCCCCTGATCTTTAATAAAGAAGTTAGTTATATTAGTTATTTGTAACAAATATGATTTTATTTTTCCTAAAATGTCATATTTTATCATGAATATCTTTGGAATGGAAACCCTTTAGAGTATGTATAAGTTTTTAGGCTTACCTGGAATCTAACTTTGACTCTCTGAGTACCCACATGAAACTGAAGCACCTATTGCAAACTCTAATTACGTTTACACAGCAAAAATACTGAAGGGAAGAGAAAGAGTTTCAGACACAGAGGGTGAGGAGCAACAGAGAAAAATAAATCGCCTTGCACGTACACACATTATGCTTCTATTTTCACGTCTTATGTGCATGGTTGGAGGAGTAAGATACTCTTAGCTCCCATATCCCTCATTTTTCTCCTTTCAAAATTAAACTACTCCCTCTATTATCTCACATATGGATTTGGGCCTAATCCATTATGGGTGGACTGACCCATTTTCCAATAGTATGTAATCAATAAGGATATTTTGAGAAAAATATTATAAGTTTAGGGGGACAAAGTGGATTGAGGTCTTATATTTAGAACTAAATCTAACCTCCAACTTTAGGGGACAAGAGGGCTAATGCAATATGCACAAGCTCATACTTACCTCCATATATTGCCTTATGGCAAACCAAGTTGTGAGGAGTATCAATGCATGAATCAGTCTCGTGGTAGTCACCAACTTCATTCTGAGGTTTTATATGCTCTGTCCAAATGGAAAATAGTCAAAACAATAGCAAAGTTTCCATTAACTTAAAAGAAATGGGGAAGGATCAACATTTAACATCTAGATTGACAAATAGGACATGACAGTTCCACATTCAAATGGTTTTATAAAAAGCCCTAAAAGATTTAAAAGTGTAACATGAGTTGGACAAACATCAATTAATTGATAAAACTTATAGATATATAGAGGAAATACAAGACAATGAGAGAACATCACAACATCATTACTTACTTCAACGTACCAGGAAACCAATTATTATAATTACAAGTTGACTATTACCAAATAAAAGGATGAGAGGAGCCTTCTTGTGGTTTAAAAATTGCTTGCTTATTGGCCTATGGTGTATATTGCAGGTTTCTTCTAAGTGCTAGCCCACTTGTAAACATAAGACCTAGAAAAGAACAAGAAGGCTAGCAACACCAACATATTAAGAGCAGCAAGCATAGCATAGAAGTAATCAATATGTGCATGATTAAAATTACTAGCAAACCAACTGTCGCGACCATCTCCACGCGTTGCTTTGTCAATACATGAGACGATAAAGCTACTTAGAAAGTTCCCAAAACCAAAAATGCTCTAGTAAAGGGCAAAAGCCCATACTTGTCAATTCATCTGGGACTTGATCATAGAAGAACTCTTGTAAACCAACTGTTGCGAAACAAATAGAAATTCCAAACCCAACATATTGAGGAATTAACTACCAGATGCTCATTGGAATTGTCACATTGGGCATATCAACTAGCCCATAATCTTGAGCCACTATAAGCCTTTTCATCTCAACAAAGGCTGCAACTACCATAGAAATAACAGGAAAAAACCATTCTATTTCCCATTCTCTGTAGCATGGGGATACTAGAGGGTTTCCAGTGATATGTTGGGCTATTGGAACAACGATACGGTCATAGATAGGAATGAGAAGTACAAAGGAAAGGCCAATGAATGATCAGAGAAAAGCATCTGGTACTAAAAACCCAAGCCAAATTTGCCTGTCCAATGTGACCCCTTGCTTGGTAAAGGAAGTAGGACAATGAGCAAACACAATAGCATAAGTGCCTCTTTGGTTTGCCATAAAATCTCATTTTTAAAAGGTTTTTTAGCCCAAACTTTAGTTTAATTTTTTTTAAAACAAATAGTCATATTTGTCCAAAAGAGCTTGTGGATCAAATTATAATTTAAATCTATGGTTTTAGATAAGCTCCCCGAAATAGCTTTTGGAACAATAAACGAGCTCATGGACTACCCAATTACTATTTTATCCCTATTTTTTCTACACTATCTCCTCTATCCCTCTATTCCATTTGATTCCACTATTCACCTTCATTGTCATCCTCCTTTATCGCCGTCCGTCAATGTACCTATGGCTTCTGTTGTCATTATCACGAAAGCTTGTCGAGAAGGAAATCATCCTCCCTATGTCAACACCTCCTTCCTTCACCATAAAACTAGATCGACGGAGATAGAACTGGAATAAACTCATGAACGGAGAAGGTAACGATAGATGAGGAGCTGGGGTTAGTGATGAACAGTGTGCGCTGTCAAATGCTAGAAGAAAAAGAGAGAAGAAGAATAATATGCGTTGTCATTGAAGAGGACTCATTATTTTTTTTAATCTCATACCCTTTCTGGTAATTTACCAATCACAAAAGTCCTTCTAATAATAACCATGCAAACACTCATTTATTCAAAACCACTTTTTTTTTCCTATAAACTCTTTTCCATAAGCCATTTTCTAAAACTTGTCCTAAAGCCCTTTCTTCGATAAACCATTTTTCTAAAAGTCTATCCAAATAGACCATAAATCAAACTTGTGACCCAAATTGGAACAAGCCTAAGGAGTGCCTTTACTTCTTCAATATCATAAACATCACAAACTTTTCCATCTTTTTTGGAACATTTGGAGCAATTAGTGCTTTGTCAAGGAACTTACAATCCATATTTGAGTGAACATAAATGTCATGGTACCTTGAGATTTTAAAAATACTACTATTAACAAATTATATAATAGGGTAAAGTTATATTCAATACTTTAAACTAATTTTATAAGTACAATTAACACCCTAAAATATTTTATTGGGTATAATTTTACCCTTATACTAACAAACAAATAAACATACGGTTCCAAATAAGTATTGTTGGGTAATGTGTTGATCCGCCTTTGGTAGTTATGCCCAAACCCAATAAAGATTAGGGTTATTATGATAATAATGGAGAAAGTGGGTGTATATGTATAATATATCCCTTATGAGGTAAGAGGGAGTTATCTCCCAACAGTCTACAAGAGGGAGAGGTGGGTCAATGAGGAGTTATCACATAATCCACTTCCCCTATTTAGGAATAATATACGCACACATACATGTCCATGTAGTGCCAGAATATTAAAGAAGTGCATTTTGTATTTGGCGACTCCTCCTTCCCTCTGTAGCAATCCAAAATTATCTCCCTCCCTTCAGTGCTTTTGCTGTGAAAATGTAACCAACAATCTATAAAAGTGCTCCAATTTTGTGTGGGTACTCAATAATTTAGAGTTAAATTCCAGATATACCCAAAATCTAATATTGATATATGTTTTATTCTAGACTTTTTTCTTTTCTCATCGGTGCTTATATGTGAATTTTCTGGTTATATGCTATGTTCTTATCTTTAATTTTGGTTAAAGTATTTATTTTATGTTAAGATATATGAAGTATGCATCTAAGTCATCAAAATGAAAGAGAACACACTGGTGAAACCATACAAAGTTTCTTTGTTCAGAAAAGCAAAGACAACACTAGTAACGTAGAAAATAGAAGTCAGGTTTATGAGGTTCGAATTGAATCCATGGTAAGCAAACCTCTCTCCTGAATGAGTTTTGATAATTAGCATAATGAGTTTATCACTAAAAGTGGTATGCAAGCTAGTGATTTTACCAAAAATGAAAGACTATGCTCGCCAACAACCAGAGGAAGATTGGAGCACTAGGCTGCCCCTGAAATTGCCAACGCTATCAATGGTGTCCAGCAATGGCGAAGTTCCATAAAAATGGCGTTGACCACCATGAACCACTCTAAAAGTTGCCGCAACTTTCCAGTACAAGAATTGAGGATATAATGCCATATGATTGGTTGGATGTGGACAGCAAATTTGGTCAACTGAGGAAGGTCACTGTCTATAATGACCCTAAGCTAATAAAGAAAATAAGCAGGTAGATAATCCAATTTAGTAATATATGTATTAATTTTGTATTTATGCTTGAAGATGAGTTAGTGGTTGAGTGGTGTTTTAAAGCTGTGGAAGTAGCTCAATGTCTCAGGTTCGAATCCTTACACATGCTGAAGTGGATTTTTTTTTCTTACTCATTGTGTGAAATTTCTAGAGGCCCTTTCTTAGGTTAAAATCAAATCTCCCTTCTCTATTTTCCAGGGAGCCTAAGGGAGAAGCTTCACGAGTCTTGGCTGAGAACTTACCGCTGCCATAATCTCCATCCACCTTCATCATCTGTGATGCTTATTGGTGACTTCGCCATCGATGTCCACCATCTTTCCTCTTTTTGGCTTGGATCTCGATTGCTGTTGTGACTCTGTTTACTTCTGTCGATTGAGCTATTATCGTAGATGACTACCGTCACATGTTTGCTGCCTCAGACTTTGTGCTGCCTCTAGTTTGGGAAGCTCTACACTTTCTTATCTTTTGCTCTATTCAGTAGTAATGTCGCTGGAGGAGGGAGAGGACGATGACCGTGTTATCTTTTGTCCCCTATCATCCAAGCTGTCGATAGTGTATGGTTGCAAGTCCGATTGTGTAGCTGGTAATTTCTATCTTCCATCTTCCCTGTGTTTGTGAAATGCACCGTGGGTATGTGAATGATTAGGATTTCCCCCTCTCTAGTATTTTTGATAGTTTTGGTTGAATGATTTGATTCATTTTTCTGTTCTGGCTGTCGAGACTGTGGGGAAGGAAAAATTGGAAAATTTTCTTTTATTGCTTGAGTTTTTTTATTTAAGGGAAAACAAAGATTGGAGTTGGAACAAAGGGTAAAGACATATATATGTATGTCTATGCTCGGGAGTTGTTTAGTAAGAGTGGGAGAGTGCAGTTTGATAATGCGGTGTGGCAGCGTTTGAACTCAAGGCATTTGTGAAAAAAAACAGAGAGAGAAAAGAAAAAAAGAAGAGTTGGTTGTATTAAGATTGTTTAGATATTATATATATTGAAGCTTGGGGAAGTAGGGATATTGCCTAAATTTATACTATTATTGTGATGATAATGTTTGAATTTTATTTTGACAATAGCTTTTGGAGAGGAGAGGAAGTCTATTCAAATCGGTATTTCTTTGTTAACATGATAGTTATAAGAGGATGGTTCATTCTATTTATATATATATTGATGTGCTGATGAGGGATTGGTTTTAAGTGGTTTTAGTAATATTGTAGTTGCAGTATTGTATTTCCGTTGGTGTGTTAATGCATATAGGATGTTCGGTAAAATGCTAGAAAAAGGAAAGAATGCTTAGCTAGATATGTGTTTCTATAGTGTTTTGGCTAAGATGAATTTAGATTTTATTGGATTGATTATGATTTAAATATTGCTGGAAGGTAAACTTAGAAACTTTATAAATAAATAAGTTGTTTGTACTTCTATGTTAGCACTGTGTTCCTATGTGGTGTTTAGTTAATGGTTAAAAAGGTAAAGAGTAAAAGATTAATGAAGCTTTTAAAGAATATATATACATGTGTGAATTTTCTGCTGTATTGAGTTAAGGAGAGAGTGTTTGAAAATGTAGTCTAAGCTTGATTTTGAAATTGGTATGTTCGGTTTCTTTAAGAAGTTATATAAAGTGTCTTTGAAGTAAAAAAGGAAAGAATATTATGCAAACACATTTAATTAACATACATGTGTGATAATCAATGATTTTAACACCTTAATCTCTTAATCCTTTTTATGATGTATGTACTTTGGGTTTAATTAAAATTGGGATTTCAAAGTTATATAATAGATGTCTGAAACTTCTTTATAGATATGTCTGTTTTTTTTAAAAGTAATAAGATTATATAATATATATTGTTATTGGGATGAAGGAAGGATGGATACCTATTGAATTTGAATGATGGGTGCATTATCTTAAATTTGAAAAAAAAAAATTAGATTAAAATATGAGGTTGTATTATAAAGTTTAAATGGAGATAAAATGTCCAAATAAGGTAGGAGCTATGTTGATTTAGTGTATGAAAAGATTAGAGAGCTAATAACACGGGGTTAGAGTTTAGGTGTGAAAGAGCGATTTATTATGCAAATGTTATGTATTGAGGCTTTAAATACTAATAAACCTTATATGGATAACAAATATAGGATTTGATATTTGCCCGAGCCGCCAAGGAAACCCAGAAAGGAAAATAGGAGAAAGGTAATTTGGAAGAAAGCTCTTTTAGGTGTTTGAGTTGCTGTGAGGGCAATTATCGTAAGAAGTCTTGGAAGAGTAAGTTCTATTTTAAAAGCTCAGCAGGTGAGTGAATAACGTTCCCTAAAAATTTATATTTTCAAATTCATTATCATTTCAAATGTTGAATTTTAAATATAAATTACGAAAAGCCAATTTTACGAAAGTATAGTTTAAATCGTTAGAAATGATTTTCTTTCGATTGGTTTACAAAAGAATTATGATTATGTATGAAAATGGATGAATAAGCTTTTGAAAAGAGTTTGGCAAAAGGTGCATTAAACTAATGTTATTCATGAAATATATTTCTTATGTGAATTTCATATGACTTTATAGTAACTTGATTTTAAATGTACATGTTGGGGTTTTTGAAATTCAAAGTGGTTTTTACCAACGGTTATGGCATTGAAACGGTTGAGATTATTATATGTGAAATAAACCCCATGCATGATGAAAATGTTTTAGAATGACGTAATATAGAACACTGGTTGCTAATAGCAGTATTGTTAGCCCTTGATGCACCTTGGTTACTCGAGCTCGACAGTTTGTGGCCTTGAGCCACCAGAATTATTTCGTGAGATTTATTCTCGCGATAGTTTATGGCCTTGAGCCACCAGAATTATTTCGTGTGATTTATTCTCATGACAATTTATGGCCTTGAGCCACCAGAATTATTCGTGGGATTCACTCTCGCGACAGTTAGTGGCTTCGAGCCACCAGAATGGTTAGTTACCCTCGTGGACTGTGTGTCCATGTCCGCTTTCATTCTGTTGAAGTCCTACAGAAAGATTATGGTTTTGAAAGGATGCTTTTAAACAATTTATTTGAAGTAGTTATATTAGATTGTTGTTTTACTTGAAATACAGATATTTATGGAAAGGTTTGCATCAAATTACGAAATATTATGAAATACATTTTTCAGTATAATTATGCATTGTTGACTTCCACATTCTTTTAATCATGTTTTTAGGACTTTATTCACGAGTAGATTATTTGGCTTTAGATAGTGCAGGTGACCCTAATCCTCCTACCGAGCAGTAAAGAGCCTCGCTGCCAATCCGATGAGTCAATTTTGGACAAAAATTACTTTTGATGTAATTACCATTTATAAAAGTATTTGTGTTATTTTTGTAAAAAGATAGTTGCTCCACATAGACCTTGGAAAAGATTTTGTTTATTTTTGGAAAATGTTATAGATGCTTTGAACGTTGTATTTGAGGTTTTAGGCTTTCGGAATGTGAAACTATTCATATTCTATGCCAGTCACGGTCCAAATTTTGGGACGTGACACTGTCAATCCCCCGGTGGCCAGAACAGAAGCAGTAACTTCATTGAATTGAATGAATAGGGACAACAAAAAATGTAGAAACTAATCTCAAACCTCTTATCATAGAACTAACAAGTTTCAATTTGATAGTAAATTTGAGGAATTCGCAACTTCGCATCACTGCTCCGTCTCCCTTGTCTTCTACATCTCAATTATTTTCACCTAGAGTTCGAGAAGAAACAATGCTTTTACTGCGGCTCAGTCTGATTGTGGAAAAAGAACAGAAAAATAACGAACGCTTTTGTTTTCTTATCTTTGAAACAATTTTTTTGTTTTAAAAAAAAAACTTGTTCAGTTTTAAATTTTTAATTAAGTATTTTGTAAAAAAATAGAAATATCTTTTTAAAAACATAAAAAAAACTCAAAACAACTTTTACCTCTTTTACTGTTTTCTATGTTTTTTTAGTAATAATAAAAATATTGTATTGTTTTCTATTTTTACATTTTTTTCAAGTGTTTTGCTTTTCCCGCTCGTTAGGTTCTCTCATAATCTTCCAACTTTCTATCCTTTATTTTTGCATTTTTCATTCTATCTTAATATCTCTCATCTTCTCTTAATTCTCCAAATTATAAAAAATATTGGTTCTAAACAAGTTTTTATATTTTTTCAAATGCAATTTTTGAAATCAATTACCTAAATTTTGTTGTTTTATTTATTTTAAAATAATTTTATAAAACTATTCTAAAAATATAAAAAAAAAATAGAAACAAACAAGCTCTAAATTGCCTCTAAAATTGTGGGGTTTCCCCTTATATTTAAAAATCCAAATCCTCTGAGAAGCACCCTCCCTCTTCTTCCCTATGTAACACTCTTCTAATTACCTTTCTCTTACTTTCTTCTTTATTTGTTTCTCTCTCTTGCCCAAACTATAATTTTTTTAAAAATACATTTTTAAAAAAAGTGTTCTCTTAAAAACACTTTAAAAAAGTGTTTTCTAAATAAAAATTGTTTTTAAAAAATACACTTTTGAAAAAAAATTAAAAACATTTTTTACAGTGTTTTTTAAAACACACTTTTCACTTTTACTGTGTTTTTAAAAAATATTTTTTTTATAATTTGGGTAGTAGAAAGAAGCAAATAGAGAAGAAAATATAGCAAAAGTAAAAAAAAGAGTGATTATGAGAGATGAGGAGGGATGGTCCTATTGAGAGGATCTATTTCCTATATTTAATACTAAAAAATTGACACTCCTCTAGTCTTATTTATAAGGGTGGAAAGAGAAGTTGTTTATCCTAAACCCTAAATTACCCTCAACTTTATTGTTTTGGGGGGTTTATTTTTTAGACTTGTGTGATCACCTAATATTGGGGTAAAATTCATTGCTTGTGCTATGGATGGTGAATGTGTGTTGTTAGAGAGTAGGTTGAGCGTTTTTTTTCCTTCTTGGACTGAAGCAACAACCCAATTTTATGGGTTAATATGGTGCACTGAGATTGGTTTTGATTATCTTCCATTGATTTAGGCGGCTAAACTTGGAATCTCTTGGCCAAAATGAGAAGGCTTGAACCTCATAAAAGAAATTATCTTGGCAAATCTCTTGCCTCCTATTGCTTGAGTGGATTTCAAGATGCTTTTATTTAGCTGTTGACTTACTTGTTTGTACAACTCTTATATGGAAGTGTTCAAAAGATTGGGGCATGTCAAATAAGGGAACTCTTATCCATGTCAAGGTTTTGTCTGTTATCAGATAACTCTGCTGATTGAATATTGCAATAACCTTTTATCACTATAATTTCTATACAAGTCATACTAAACATTCAAAGCACATCATCAAACTAGTCTCCCTTAACTATATTTTTATTTAAAACTCAATTCTTCTATATTTTATTTTATTTCAAAAAGAAATAACATAAATTACAAGACAAAATTTCTACCCGGGTGAACACCAAAGGGTAGATGCGTACATACTCATAACTTGTCAAGGACGAGAAATGAGGACCTTTGTAAGACTATAACGTGACATAAAGACTATTCTTTTTAAGTTCATAAAAACTAAATTCAAACTAAATGACACACAAATGAATGAGGAAGGTGAGAGTATCATTTACATCTCCTTCCAAATCACAAGGTTGCTTGAGAGGGAAAAAGTGAAACTGAAAATGTCGCAACTGATTAATAAAAAGCTGAAGACTTTATGGCAGAGAATATAGTGAATGTGGAGAAGCGTGAATTCCAGCACGTGAGCAAGGACTTCAAGCGCCCTTAATTCCTATTTGTGATATCCTCAATTCTCTCAAGAGTACTGGCACGCATTTACTTTGTTCTTCAAACACATTCCTCCCTCCTCCTCTTTTTCAATTTGGACTTATTATATTAATAAATAATTAAATAGGCCACTCTTCCTATTTTAGTTTTTTGTGTATTTAGATTGTGTCAAAGAGTATAGTTTTAAATAGATAATTAAAACATATCCAACTTTTTATAATCAATTTTTTTTATAAAAATTAATAAACTATTAAAATACTAATATTTTTTCTATAATCTATTTTTCACTTAAACTAATAAGCTATCTAAACACTATGTTTTTTTAGAATCATTTTTTCACTAAAATCAATAAACCATATAAACACTAATTTTTATCTATAATATATTTTTTACCAAAATATATGTAGAGGTTTATATAATCCAATAACACATTTTCCATAGAATCAATATTCAGTAACACATTTTTCATCCATAAGCACCTGAACATAACTAGTAAAATCACAAATCTAATGTCTACATAAAATGATAGCTGAAACTTGTATACCTGATTCAGAGCATAGACCTTCAAGTCCATGGTTGTTATTTCATTCTTATGTGTTTTATGTATTAGGGTGCTTGACAACCTGAAAGATTATGCTGTAAGAGCCTTAGTGAATGATGTTGATCATCTTGGAACTATTGCATACAAGTTAGGGGACCTACTTGAGCAGTCAACATTGGATGTCTCAACCATGGACTTGAAGGTCTCTGCTCTAAATCAGGTATACAAGTTTTAGATATCATGTTAATATATATATTAGATTTGTGATTTTACTAGTTATGTTCATGTGCTTGTGGATGAAAAATGTGTTACTGAATACTGATTCTATGGAAAAAGTGTTACTGGATTAGATTATAAAGACCTCTCCATATATTTTGGTAAAAACAAAATAGACTTTAGATAAGAATTAGTGTTTAGATAGTTTATTAATTTTAATAAAAAATTAATTGTGAAAAAAATTAGTGTTTATATAGTTTATTGGCTTAAGTAAAAAATATATTATAGGAAAAAATAAATATTTTGATAGTTTATTAATTTTTATGAAAAGATTAATTGTAAAAAGCTGGAGATGTTTGAATTATTTATCCAAAACTATACTCTTGATGAGACAATTTTTTTGGTACAAAAGTTTTTGTAAAAGAGTTGGGTGATCTAAGTATAAGACAAAGTATCTCTTCCTCCTAGGTGATATTAAGGTCGAGCAGGGTGAGTCGTCTATTACCCTCAGGCATAAATTTAGATACCTAGAAGTTAGGATGCTTCCTCAAATGTCACGATTAGAACAATAATAAAGTGATACTCTTTAAAAATTAAATACACTCTAAATAATCATATATATCATCTTTCACTAATTTAACCTATAGAGTTTCTTGACACAATCTAAACATACACAAACACCAAAGTATTTAATTATTTATTAATGTAATAAGTCCAAAATGAAAAGGAGGAGGGAGGAATGTGTTTGGAAGAGCAAAGTACATATGTGCCATATTGCCAGCACTCTTGAGAGAATAAGGGATCTCACAAATAGGAATAGGGGCACGGGAAGTCCTTGCTCATGCGCTTGAAGTCCACGCTTTTTTACATTTATTATCTTCTTTGTCACAAAGTCTTTAGCCTTTTATTCATCCACTGCAACATTTTCAGTCTCACATTTTCCCTCTCAAGCGACCTTCTGACTTAGAAGGATATATAAATGATGCATCTCACCTTCCTCATTCACATGCGTGTCGTTTAGTTTGAATTTAGCTTTTATAAACTTTAAAAAAATAGCCTTTATGTTACGTTATAGTCTTACAGAGGTTCTTATTTCTCAGCCTTGACAAGTTATGAATATGTATGCGTCTGCCCTTTTGCTTTCACCCGGGTAAATATTTTGTCTTCTAATTTCTACTATTTCTTTTTTCTTTTTAAAATAAAATAAAAATTAGATGAATTGAGTCTCAAAACAAAAACATGCCACTAAAATTAAAGAGTTTATAAGTATTTATAAATTATCTATTAACAAAATCATTATATTAATATCAGAATTTGAGCTTATGATATTTAGCTTTAGTTAGAGATCTATAAGCACTACTTTATTAAAAGAGTTTTTTTGATTAATTTTTGAACAACAATTTTGGAGAAAAGTAATTTTAAAGAATATGTTTGAGTAAAATAGATTTTATAAAACAAGTGATTTTAGTAAAAAGAAAATATTTAGATAGTTATTATCATAATTATATTTTTATGAATAAGTTACTAAAAATAACCTAAGTTAATATGATACTTGCATAATTTACATTTTTGTTAAAGTAATACATAAATAAATTATATATACATGTGTAAGATCAATTTATTAATTAATAATTAATATGTGTATATATATTTATAAAATATAAGATTAAAATATATGTTTAGAAAAAAACTAACTATACGTTTTCTCGAGAAGGTAGGATAAGACGACTATTTTTAATTGGAGGAGTGAAGTGTTTGACTTGCCTATTCTCTCCAATTCATGCCAAATATATTTATTTAACATATTTTATCTTTAATTTATTTATTATTATACATATATATTATTATAATCCTTTTTGGAAATAATACCAAAAATTTGTTAAAGAATGTATGAATATGTGACTCATTTGCTTTATTTTCTCTCTTTCTTCATTTAGGTTCAATTTTTTTAGAAAAGCTAACTTTGTAAATTTTTTTTGAGAAAATGTAAATTTTTTTGAAAAAAGTTTTGGGTCATCCTGGGAGGGAAAATTCATCTAGTTTTTGTTTATCGGAGTGAGTTTGTCCCATTCCTATGAATATCCTAAGGAAAAGAAAGAATGGTGGCCCTCGTGGAGGCTTTTAGAGAGAAGATCTGACATGTATAATAATAATAACCTAACTATCTCATAAAAATCCGTGAAAAGTGAACATTTTTCACTTTTCCCAAATTTGCTTTTTCAAAATTTTATATGTTTTTTATAATAATTTTTTTAAGAAAAATTATATTTAAGTCTCATATAAAAAATTTAATTGTAGAGGATTCTCAAGAAATCATCAAACGATTATGATATTTCACAGGGTTTTAGGATTATTTTTTTTGAATTGTGAAATGACAAAATTGCTTTGGAGAAAAAATGCCCCAATTGTTATGTTTGTGCCCTCGAGTTGTTATTCCTTCCTGAAGAATTGTCATTCTATTATTTAAGTTGTTATTTTTTCCCCATGTTGTTATTTCTATTGCTTGAGTTAGTTTTTTTTACAGGTACAATTTTATCATTTCATAATTAAAAAAATTAATCTCAAATAGGATTTGACTGTCGTTTAATGATTTTATGAGATTTTAATTAGATTTTTTGCATGGGATTTAAATATAATTTTCCCAAATTTTTACATGTTTGTCTACCCAAGATTTTAAAAAGTTTGCCAAACGTCTACTAATAGTAAGAGTGTGTATAGTCAGGATTAGGCAAGGCAACCCCTACCCGATGCCCTACCAGAAAAAAGTATGGGCTGTATTTTATAGCCCAATGCCCGACCCTACCCAATAAAAGGCCTAACTATTTTAGGTTGGGCATGCCCAAGTTATGATGTCATGCTCATGTTGTGAAAAAAATCTGCAATTGTAAACTTCTAAAATAATATTATATTCATATGTCTTTAAGAGTTAAATAATATCTATAATTCACTAAGAATAAGGTAACAAAAATATAATAATTAAAGTCTTGAAATTCATTGTATAAAAAAAGCTTTGAAGTCTAAATAGTTTGTAATTGCAACTTTGCATCAATCTCCCAAATGTTGATAAGGATGAAGCATCTAAAAAAATAAAATAAATAATTATAATTTGTAACATAATCATATTATGATTAGTAAAGTTAAAAAAGAAAAGGAAAAAAATCAATATAGTTATAAATATTAAAAGATGCAACTTACTTATTTGACTACTTATATTTCTAAAATGATTATTTAGTCACTAGTAGCTATCATATTATCCTTTTCAAGTGTAGCATATAGGGAGAAAAGTAAAAAATACAAGAAGGGGTGTTCATAGGAAGGGCAGGGTAGGGCAACCCCCTGCCCGATGCCCAGATCGAAAAAAGTATATGTTACATTTTATAGCCCGATGCCCGACCCTGCTCTATATTTATCGGGCTAGGTATGATTTTTTTTCACCAGCTTGAGTGGGCATACTGAGTCGTGAACTTTATATACACCCATAACTAATAGAACTCTAATATCTCACCCACACATACACATTATATTGACATGGAAAATATTACATATAACTTTCTTAAAAATTTTATTGTCCCATTAAAAAATGAAAAAGTCAATAAAAAAATTCTATTTTAAAATTTCATTAATTAGAATAATCTAGGTACAAATCTTAATATTTTGATGAATGAAATCTTGTAGAGTATTTATATTTTCTATATATAAAAATATATTAATTCTTTTTTATGAATAAAATTTTTAAACAAAGACTTTTCAATAATTTTTTTTATATTTTAGATTGCTTTGCTCCATGTCTAAACAAAAATTACATTTGACCCCATTTATTTTCTTTAAACTATAATTTCATATTATATTGATTTAAAAAATATTATTTTTCATACTTGTTAGTTTTAATTAATTTTAGTTTGATATTAATTGGATAAACATTTAGATTTTATATTTTTATAAAATATAAAGGTATAAACTATAAACTATTTAAAATTAATTATAAATTATATTAATGTGGGAATATATATTTATCTCTAATTTCTTTTTATTTGTTGATTTTTCAGGTGTTCCTTAAAGGTATTAGTAAAGTAATCAGCATAGATAGTTTTGTTCAATATTTCTTGCATACATTTTCAAAGCTACTCGCAAGAACTTATTTTTACTTAATAGGACAAATATATGTACGTAATGATGATAATTTAATTTTTTTTTATGAAGGATTGTTGAGTTTGGATTCAACAATTAGATTTTTTATGAATGTCATTTGTAAATTTCAAAGATCTCGTCTCCCTATATATATATGTTTGAGCAGAGATTTAAAAATAATCTTTATATTGTTTTTGGACATAACTACTAAGAATTTTTGAAGAAAACAATTGTCATCAAGATGAAAATTTACTATACATTCTCTGTTTATTTAACTGAACAAAAATAAAAATAATTACTGGAATGGGAGAATAGGTCTCTTAACTTTATAACCTGTAGATATTGCAAATACTATGCCCAATATCCATACTTTACTAATCAATGGAGAATGACAATATCAGAGGTAACAAAAGTAGGTTAAGGGAAAACCATCTAGGATCACAATGGCATTTGAGAAGTCTTGATGAGCATTGTATAATTTTCCAGCCATTTTTGACACAATGTGAGAAAGGACCTTTTGGCGAGTGTTCCAGTCTGCATTAAACCAAAGGCTCCTTGGAATTTTCCTCTATCCAAATCTAAGGAATAATTAGCCAACAAATGCAATCAATCAGTCAAATGCAAACTTTAAATTAATTATATATATAATTATTGACAAAAGGAAGAAAACATACTAGTCTACGTGGAAAATAACCAGTAGCATGAGACCAAGAAGGCCAACAAGACCATAATAGGGAGATAGAAAAGTAGGTTTCCATGTATGCTGGTCTGGTCTTCAGTCTTGCTTTTACTGTAAAATCTCCAGCATCTTCATGATCCAGAATAATGGGAACAACGACCCTGTTTAGACCACTAATTATAATTTAATACAAATCTCTGTTGACTTTAATTATTGTAATTGTATCAACCTATACTTCATCATCACCATTTCATTAAGGTTTAGCTAGCTAAGGTCAATTAAGGTTTACAACATGTTATATATCATGTAAGATCATTTCAAGGAAGAAGATCTAGATGTGTTTCGGTATATGATTTAATTATAGAGTTAATTTTTATCCTAAATATAAAACTCAATTCATATATTTAAAACTTTTTCTCAAATTACTCATATTTGATAGTCTCTCAATAATAATAAAAGGGGAGGGAGTCAAAGAATTTTTTTGATATTTTAGAAAAATCGTGTCATATTGACTAATTTAATAATTTTTTAATCTAATCAAATTAGTTAAATATGTCATATATTAAAGACTAGAGTAGTATATATAATCTACAATGGAATTGATTCACAATGTAATGAGTAATCGTTGAAAGCCATCTAAGGAAGAAGCTTACCATGTAAATAAAAACGTACTCCAATATGAAACTCCACAAGAAAGAAATCTCACCACTATAATTTCCACTAATCGTCTAGCTTAGAAATAAATAAAATGACTAGGTTAAGATTGCATTTCATATGTAGTTAATCTATATAAAATAAAACTCATCAAAATAAATAGCTTTATACAAAATTTGAGTCCCAAGAAAATTAAATATATTCAATCCCTTGCACCATGATAGTTTGAACATTAAATATCTATAAAGTACATGAATACTACCTTACGTATAATACATCCTGATAATTCTACATATATATATACAGTTAACATATGAAAATATAATGGATGTGAAATTAATATCGTCCATATGTGGGCTAGGATGAGGACGATGGTGGAGAGAGAAAGGAACTAGGTGTAAGCAATAGTAAAAAACACATACTTAGGTACATCAGGTCTAACAAAATATTTCAACGTAAAAATCACCATACCAATGGTTAGAGCCAACGAAAACATATAAAACAACCCCATTTTTAATTTTGTTTATATTATTACATATGTGTTTATATATATAATTGAACATATGTGTTATTCTTCTTTTGTCTCCTCATCTTTCTTCTCCTTTATTTTTTTTGCAAAATAAAGATAGTAAGGTGTATGGTTGATTGCGTGAGTAAAGAGATCTAGGGTTTGGGAAAATAACGAAATTAAAGAGAATTTTAAGTTAATGCTTAACTTGAAACCAAGGAGAAGCTGTCAATGGGAGATATTTTTGCTCTTAATTCGCTACCTATAGCTCTTTTAACATACAATAAGTTATAAAAAGACAAATAATTACTTTATTTTATTTAGAATTATTTTCATGTATTACCATTAGTTAATGTATGGTTAATCCCATTTTGACATAATTAAAAATCATATCTATACAAACCTTTTTTATTTATATTTTTCTTATTATGCTGATTGACTTTTCCCCCTGAAACTGAAATAACCTCTTACATGTTAAAAAGAAAAAATCGATTCCAGATTAAAGAATGGAATAATTCTTAATCTTAATGAACTATAAAGAAGATGGCCCGTCTATTTAGTATAAGGGCTGGAAATGGATGAGAGAAGAGGAGGGAATGGAAGTAAGTTACAAGGATGAGTTTGGGAATTTAGAAGCTTATTACAATGAGTTGAGAACTTCAAACCCAGGATGGGGTGTTAGAGTTTAGTTGAGCAAAGAAGTTCTAGAAAATGGGAGGAGAGTATTTAATAGAATGTATGTATGCTTTAATCTTGTAAGGTATGATTGATGACCTTTTGGTTTTTCATTTGAATATTATATCTATTACACTTGTAATTGGTTTCTAATTTTGTATGTTTTATAGGTTGGTTGGAAGGTTGGTTGCAGGCCATTTATTAGGCTAGATGGTACCTTTTTAAAAGGTAAAGCAAGAGGTATTCTCCTCACTGCAATAGGGATTTATGCAAATAACTCTTTGTATCCGCTTGCATTTGGATATACTGAACAAGAGAATAAAGTAAACTACATATGCTTTTTGCGATGGCTTAGACAGTCATTAGATCTTGAGGATGGTTCAAAGGTTACATTAAGGTCAAATATGCAAAAGGTAGTGTTACTCACTTCATAAACTTTTATTTATTCTATCACATATATAGTTTTAATTGAGTCATTCTTTTATAGGGGTTACATTTGGCTGTTAAAGAGGTTCTACCTATGTCTGAGCACAGGCTATGAGCCAGACATATTTAGACAAATTGGAGTAAACAGTGGATGGGACGTGAGTTGCAGAAAACATTCTACTCTTGTGCATGGAGCACCTTTCAAAAATAGTTTAAGGAGAACTTGAAACAACTATGAGGGTTGAGTAAAGAGGCGGCAGAGGCAGCTTGAACTTATAGTTCGCAACATTGGGTGAGATCCTATTTTAGCAATAGGTGTCAATCATGGATTGTGGATAATAATTATAATGAGTGCTTAAACGCATGGATATACGAATATAGATATTTTCCTGTTATTTGTATGTTTGAAGGGATACGAGAAAAGCTAATGATTAAATGGGCTGAGAGTGAAAAAAATGTACAAAGATGGAAGGATGATTTTAGCCCAAAGTGTGTTGAATTATTTGAAACAAATAGGTAACTAGTAGTGGTTTATAGGGTAGTTTTCAATGGGGATGATGGGTATGAAGTTAGTGAGGGGACGGATAAACATACTATATTTCTAAGTAGGAAGTTATGTAGTTGTAGGGCATGGTACTTGACTGGGATTCCTTCTCAACATGCAATTTGTGCATTTTATGATGAGGCACCATCACTTGTGTGAAAGTTGCTTGGAAGACCAAGGAAGAAAAGAAACAGAATTGAAGAAGCAAGAGGTAGAAGGTCGATATTGCTCAGCAAAATGCTTCACTCGAACAATCCATAACTCTACATTCAACAACTGAAAAGTTGACCAAGTCATGTTCAACTTGGAGATATACTATATGTAAGCAAGAGGGGCACAACAAAACAACCTTCAAGGATGTAAGTTTTCCCTCCATTATTCTATTTTACATGTGTTGTGCCATTAAATTGAAGTATTAATTATGCTTACTTTGTCTTCTATTTGGAGTCCTCCATCAACAATCACTAACACAACAGGGAAGAAAAGAAGAAAACCTAAGAAGTTAGCACAAATTCCAGTCAACAAAGCCAAATCACTTAAAAACCACCGTGGTAAGTACTTTTAACATAATTTTTCATAAAACAGATGTTAAAAGTCTCCAGAAAATTCAAAAATCCTAGACTCGATTTCAGCTCACTCTCGCTTTTTATAGCTATTTATCTTCCCGTTTCTTTGCCAACTTAGACTGATGTCATTTCCCAACATTTTCTCATATTTTTAGTGCATATCTCCTTCATTAACACCATTCTCTGTCAGCTCCATTGTTGTTCTCTATCATGAAATCCGTAAGTCACCGTTTAACTTTTTCATTCGCTCATTTTTTCTTACTTTTTCAATTATTTGTTGTTTACAAAATGTAATACATCATATGAGTTATAATCCTTGTATTAAAGACTTGATATTTGTAGTGTTAGTTTGTTACATTGGTTCTTATTTGTTTGTAGGTGAGTTTTTACATTTTTTTTCAATTTGTGGGTGTCTTTTTGTGAATTGTTCGATTGTTTGTTGTTTATAAAATCATATGGGCTATCTTCCTTCATTGAAGACTTGATTTTTGTAGTGGTTAGACTATTATATTGGTGTTTATTTATGGATGTGTCTTTATGAATTTTGAAAAGTAGCACGTTGTATTAAACTTTTTTGTTGGTAATAGGTTTATTCAATATAGTAGTTCCTATTTATTCAATACATTGCCAATTTGTATAGTCCTTGTTTATTTATTAAGTCTTATTTGTTTAGTCAATACCTTTTGTTATTAATAAATTACTAATTTCTTATTGAGTTTGGTATTTTGTATTTTTTTTGTTTGAGCAATGTGAGTGCTATATAGAAAAGTTATCAATTAAGTTGTTTGGTTAACAAAAAACTTGATTTGCAAGTTTGAAGGATTTGATTATCATTTGTGATTTTTTTATTATTGTGAATTAACTTGGATTGATACCAACTAGTAAGAAATTAGTTTATTGTGTGTAATAAATATTTATTTGATTACTAAATTGGTTACATAATTACTATTTCTAATTCTTATTTTTATTTATTATTTTTTGAACAAGACATAAAGGCTATAGGTCAAGTTTATGATTTTATAGTTTATGATATGACTTTCCCATTTCTCATTTAATCTTATCTTTGTTTTGGAGAAAAGGACTAGGTCTCACAACTAAATATAAGACCTATTTTTATATTTATCAATTATTATCCAAATTAACCTATTGATAGCCCTTCAACATTAATCAACCAAGAGAGAGGGAATTGAGAAAAATGATTAAAGTATTTTAAAAATAACATGTCATATTAACTAACTAAATTAACTTCTTTAATCTAATCAAACTTGTTAAATATGTCGTATATTAAGGATTGGAGAAATACTAATTACTAATTGAATGAAAGTAGATTCATTTTTTGTGTGCATAGCTAGTATTTGATGAATGGGCTGTGATGCTCATTAATTTTGAATAATGTGTCTTGTTATATATTTTATAGTACATATTGATATATTGATTTTAAGTAAATTTTCTATGCTCTATTTTTGAATCATTTGGGTTGATAAAGTAGGATTGGATTAAGAATAGCAGTTGACGATTTCAACTGGATCATTTTTCACCAATTAAAAATGATGTCGCCTAAGATGCATTTTGAAATAAGTGGTTAAATAGCATATCTGTTTGGAAATCTAAGTTTAACCAGCAACTATATGGCGTAGGTGTAAATCTTCAATTTATATAAAGTACTATTTTACTTTTTTTATAAATTTTCATCAAATGATCCTCTCAACACTGTATCATATTGATCAAGTACTGTGATGTTCTTAATAATTTCAATGTTAATTGCACTTATAGTTTCAGCTGGTCTGATGCCCAGTTTGTTATAATTTTTCAAACCATTTCTTCTCCTTCTTAGATGTAATGTCTACTCTTACACCTCCGGCTCATTTTTAATCTTTTTGCAGAGGAAGGTGTTGAAAGCATATGTGGTCCACGTTTCCTAGGTGACAATGCTAGGTCTTCGACTCGTACAATTTTTTAAGTTCTAAAAATGTTTGTCTTTTTATATTGATAAACAGAGTGCCTACATTTTTTTGATTTATTTTAGTTGTTGAGTTGAATGGCATGAAGCATGATAAGGAAGGACTTCTATCGATGTCCATAAGAGATCTGGCAGCTTCTCATGACCGGAAATTGGCCGGTGTGTAAACATTACATTTGTAGAAATTTATAATACACTAATCCTATTATATAACACAAAACCGCCATTCTAATTTTAAAGTTTAAACTTGTGTCCTTCCTTTTATAGTATGTAATCGCTTATTTTCTCAATCTACAACTTATTAATTTTTTATTTTTTAAATCATATGTTAAATTTTTTAGTTGTGTGAAATATTTATTTAGTAATTTTTAAAAAATTTAAATGCATAAGTAGGCTAAAGTAAATATTTCAAAGGAGAAAATTTAGGTCAAGCTCCTCATATACATTTTGTTAAGTTCTCAAATATCACTTTGCTATGTGTCTTTTTTTTTAATATTTTTTAAACTCACATGACAAAAAATAAACATGGCAAATTGTGTATATCTTTTGACTATTTATGTAATATTCAATTGTTTATTTAATATTCAATAGGTTTAAATAAATGATATCAAATATTCACAATTATTGAAAAGTAAAAGATTTATAATTACAAAATTATTTAACTTGATAATATGATCCAAATTAATAAATTTTATTAATATAATAAAAATTTAAAAATATATGCTAAAATTATGTTTTTTGGTCAAAGATGAGTGGTAAAATGATTCTTAAGTAATATTTATGTTAACTAAGGTTGTTTTAGTCAAAACAAAATATTAACACGGTAATTTAACAATCAATTAACAGTATAAAGAATGAAAATTGAATATTAAACTAGAACAGATGTTTCTATAAAATGTATTTTGATTTTTACTTTAGTTCTTTCTCTTAAATCAGAAATTTGAATATTAGTTTATCTTAGCTGTAGTCTCAGCTGTAGTGAAGATGCAAGAATGTCCCTAAGAATAAAAGTTGTGGTAAATAAGTTTGTGGAGGAGTTGAAGGAAGCATTAGATGCTGATATACAAGATAGGATCATGAAGGAGATAGAGATACAAAGTTACATTAAAGAAGGTGAGCGTGAAGCTGCATGGTAGGCTGAGCTTTATCGTCAGAAGGTGTCCAATTCTTATAACTTCTTTTGTTTTAATGGATGAAAAGGAAGATAATAAAAGTTGTGATAACTTTGATCCCACTTCAAGTAGCTAGATATGCTTGGTGTTGTTAAAACATTTTTTCAAAATTTTGAGGAGTTATTACTGGTAGGACTTTTTAGTTTTCAGTATTTACGTTTTGAAAGAGCTAATCATGTGGTGTGAGCTTTTTTATTGCAAAATCAGGATTTTCATTTTTGGTTTTGATGTTTTGATGAAAAGGAACTGGTCATGTTGTTTGTTGGAAAACTCACAAATTCTGTCCAATGACGAGACTGTCCACATAACTTTTACCATGATGACACGTCCGAAATCACGTATTCAATCCAATTCTGGAGTTATGATTTATTATTGGTCACATATTTAAGAAAACAAGCATTGCTTAATGAATTAATCTATTTGCATAAAGAAAGTTTCAGACTTTTTGGTTAGAATTATCCTTCTCTCTTGCTCTAGGACTTGATAATGTGTCAGAACCATCATCCCTATAAATCGTCATCTTCTGCTTCCTCTTCTTGCTTAAGAGATTATGTTGTGGCTCTTGAAGCTGATATCAGCATGCCAATACCCAGTGAGGAGTCATCTTTTTCTTCTTTTTCTTCATCTTTCTTTCTTGTACTTGTTTTCTAGGTTTTTATAGAACTTATATTTAGTATAAAATCAAAACTCTTACAGATCAAATCAAAACCTTGTAGAAACTCATTGTTTGAGAATTTATAGGTTATGAGTCACTCTTTATCAATTGGATCAATTTTTGTTGGCTATTTTATGTTACTTCAAGCACAGTTCATTCCCCATATTATATTTTTAAATATTTCACTTATCATTAATATATGACATATTTAATTAATTTAATTATATTAAAAAAGTTAGTTGATATGTCATATTTTTTTAAAACACTGTAATCATTTTTATTACTTCTCTCCCTCTTTTTTTTATTGTTAATGTATTATCAATAGAGGTAATTTAAAAAAATTAATAAATATGAAAAATGTGTGTTATACTTAAAATTTTATAATTAGATCATATATTAGGGACATGAAAATAGATTTTTTGGGCTATCTTTCAATTGTTATTATAGTTTTTTTTTAGTACAAAAAATTTTAAAAAATGGTTGGGCTCACCCATTATCTAAGGATAGGGTGAAGTCTCCCTTCCTCCTAAGCGATACTAATGTCAGATAGGGTGAGTCATCTATTATCCTCATGTATAAACCTAGGTACATAAGAGCTATGATGCCTCCCTAAGTGTCGTGACTAGTATGACAACAAAGTGATACTCCTTAAAGATCGAATATGCTCCAAATAATCGTATATCTTACAATTTTCCCACTTAAACCTTTGATAGGTCATCGTTAATAAAGTTAAATGGTGTATATGCCATGATATACATGTTCCTACGTCCAATTGATGATTTGGGTGAAAACTAGTTCTTTGTGGGCCTAAAGCTCTTTTAAGTAAAGAACGTTTAAATTGTGAGGATAATGTGATTGTAAAATTGCTACCAAAAAATTGCTACAAAACAATGTGATTGTAAAATAATCATACATCATAAATTCATGAGTCTCCAACAGTATTGGCAAAAATCAATTCCAAGGAAACTTGCTAGCATTCGTGTATTTGAGCAAATTAATGCTTGACGATAATGTGAGATTTTTTTATATAATTTTTTTTTTAAAAAAGGGTTGGGCTTACCTATAATATAAAGGCATAACGAAGTCTCCCTTTCTCTAAAACGATACTAATGTTAGGCAGGATGAGCCATCAATTAAGCAACTAGGAGTTAGGAACCACAACAAAGTGATATACTCCCTGGAGTTCGAACACTCTCTAAATAATTTCATGTCTCATCCTTTTGGCATTCTTTGTGGTTTTTCCCATCCCTTTACGATTGGTCACTTCTCTTTCTCATTTGCCCACTTTTGCTTTATCGTTTATGATATGAGATAGTTTCCTAAAAAGGGTTTTTATTTCTTCCTCTTTTTTGTTCTTGCTTGCGTTTTATAGGTACCTAGTTTTCTTCATTACTCTCCTTCTCCATCAAATTTGTGACGAGAAGGAAATAACTTCGATGAGTTGATGGTGAAACTAGTTTAGGGATTTTTCTGATATGAATCTAGAGTTTTTTTATTTGATTTTTTTTTAATTTTTAGATTGCTTTTTAAAACAGTTGTATGGAGTAACCGGTTTTAAAAAAACTAATTTTTTGCACTGGTCCTACAACCGATATAGAATATTAGACTTTTTACATGGGCTATATCTACACCGAACCAAGACTAGGTGTAGAAGTCCATTTTTAACCTATTTAGAAAGCCTATATTCTAGCATTGTCAGTCAAGTGTAAACAAGGTAATTGAACTCGAAATATTTGAGGAAACATGTCTAGATGCACGATGGTGAGGGCAATGGAAAATGAGATAAAATCGTTAGAGGCAAACAAAACTTAGGTAATAGTAGATCTCCCTAGGGGTAAGAAATCCTTATGATGTAAGTGGATCTTTAAGGTTAAATATAACAGTGATCAAGCTTGGCCAAGCTTAAAGCTAGGTTAGTATCATAAGGCTACACAAAAGAAGAGAGAATTGACTATTATGAAACTTTCTCTCCTATTGTGAAAATGTCAACTTTAAGAACAGTCTTAACTCTTGCTACAAAAATATGGTTGGAAGTTAATACAAATGGATGTTAACAATGATTTCTTATAGGGAGATTTATACGAAGAGGTGTACATGAGTATTCCTCAAGGGTTTGAAAAACATGGAGAGTATAAGGTCTGCAAGCTTATAAAGTCATGGACTTAAACAAACATCTAGATAATAGAATATTAAATTGACATAAGCATTAATCATTGATTGTTAATGGATCAAAAAGAAAAATAGTAAATTTTTTTTAATATTTAATTTTATACTAATTTTTCAATTTAATTATTAAACTGTATCAAATATTGTAAAATAAAAATAAAATAATTTAATTTATTAAAAAGGTTCACTTTAGTCTTAAATATAAGATCTCAATCCATTTTATTTTCTAAACTTTAAATTTCCTTATCAAAGTATCCCTATATGACTACATATATATTAAGGAATTTTATTAAGAGATGGTTTTAATACACATAATAGTATAGAGTATTTTAAGAAAATCAATACACAATTATTACAAATAACTAATTTAACTAATTTGTTTAATATACTTAAATTAGGTAAATCTTATACTAAAGAACGAAGGGAGTAGTTATATGAATCAAATTAATTTAGGTATAACAATTTAATTATGCCTTTATCTCAAAAAGGGCACATAAAAGTAATATCATTTATTTTTATTGTTCTTCTTTTTGTCAATCCCATATTTTCTATCATTAAAAACTAATAGTAATTCGACGTTCATAAACCATCATACTCTATGATGAGATGTGTATCCAATTATTTTTATTCCACTGTGCATCACACACGAATATTAAGAATTAATTATACTTAATATTGAATATTAAAAATTAATTACAGGTACTAAAAAGTAATTTATTGAAATGGTAAGTGGCCTAACCTCTTTAAAGAGGATAATGTAAATTCTAATATCGGGATTTATACCATGGAGATATTAAAACAAGAAAAATAAAAAATTGATAAAATGTACCCATTACAAATTTAATTGATAAAAAGTACCTAATACTGATATTCTTGATATTCTTTGTGTATGAAATTTACAAAACATACAATGGACCTAGCTTGTCCTACTACTGAACTTGCTTCTCTCCTTTGCTCTTTCCGTCCTCTTCCCTCCTTTACTCTCCACATTCCTTATGCCTTATTTGGTAACATGGAATTAAAGGTTTGGGAAGCGAAAATGGAAAATTTGAGCAGTTGGGCATTTGCTTCAATCTCAGAAATGAACCTATAAGATCGATACGGTAAATGATATGTGAACTTAATGGACTCGGCGCAACATGATATGCTTATCAGGAACTGAACAATTTCTTCTAGAAGCATGAATACCTTTACCATGAAGAAGCAACAGTGAAGTCGTCGAAATTCTCAATCTGCATGAATAGTAATATAAGTACATGGAATAAACTAACATTGCGAGCACAAATTTGTAAACATTGACAATCTAAAATTTGAGCAAACATTAAAGAAGAAATCAGTTAATCACGTCAACATTCGATCTGATTTATTATGCTCTCATTCAAGATAAAGTCAGGTTTCGTTCGGTGTCATAGCATATGCAACACGAGAACTTACTGATTCTTCGAGAACTTCGTCGTCAGCATCAACATCGGCTTTGCCATTACTGGAGGACGCCATGAAGGATCTGAGAATGTTACTAGATGTGTATCATATCTAGAGAAGACGATGCTATCAATTTTTTTTTTCTTTTACTGGTTAAAGCAAAATAGTTTCACTAAACTGAGTTGTGAACAGACAAAGAGAACATTAGATCTTCAAAATTCCAAAGGCGTGGTCGCGGACACTGCAGACCTGAAAACTTTCGGCTTTTTTCCTTACCGCATGTTTCTTTTCTTTTTCTAATGTTTTTTTTTTAATTCTTTTTGTTTTACGTTGATAGTTAAAATGACGTAGAAAACAGTTTATTTGATTCGCCTTCCCACCAGTTCCGATATTCATTCCGGCGAGTGATCCTCTCGGCTCTTGCGTTGATGACATCGCCCGACCAAAATCCTATGATCCCATAAATCCTATTTATTTTTAATTTTTTTAGCCAACTATTTTTCTTCTTCTCAAATACTACTTCTGAAATGTTCAACAACTTTAATTAGATTAAAAAAATTAATTAAATTAATTAATATAGTATTTTTTTTAAACACTCTAAACAGTCTTCTTAGTTCCCTCCGTAAGACCCTTTTTTTTATTTGATTATTGTTAAAAAAATATAGATAATTTAAAAAAATAAAAAAATATATTATCAATAGAGACAATTTAAAAAAATAAAAAATATAGATTACAATAAATTTTCTAATTATATTATATAGTAACAAGGAGAAGTACTATTAATTTTTAGTTTTAACAAAGACATAGCATAAGGTTTGGGCGATTTCTCTCTTTAATTCTTTATACATCAAAAGAACAGTTATATATATTATATACATATGATAATATTCTTAAATCACACATAATATTAGACATACGTGCGATAACTATATGCAAGGTCACGAAAGTTTTAGATCAGTTTTGTTTGGATTTTGTTTTTGCCATCGTACGTTGCAAAGCTCACACTCACATATAGATATGTCCAGAAATAAACATTTAGGTCTGAATTGTTCAAACCATTTTGTGACGTCTGTATATTCACATGTTTTATTTATTTAATATAAAAAAATCTATAAATGATATAAATAATGTGACTATTATTTCTAAAAAAAATGCAATATACAAAACTTTTGCTGTTTGGATTAGCTTTTGGAGAAGGATTTATGGAAAAAATACTTTTAAAGTACTTTCAAATAAGCTCTTCTAATGAAAAAATAATTTTAAATAAATTAGTATTTAGATAGTTATTACAAGAATGACTTTTATTATTAATAAATTACGAGAATTGTATGAAATAAAAAAACCCATAACTGTTCACTTGTCAGATTGCAACATCCTATATATGCTTGTCCTTTCCTTTTATACTGTAGCTCTTGTTCCTCTTCTTCTCAAGAAATTCCAAGTGATGCCCAGCGATAACCTTAACTAGCAATACTCAACAACTAACATCTTCCTCCTCTCCTTCTTCTGGCGACCAGCGATGCTCGATGCTCAACAGTGGTTCTTCATCTTCCTTTTTCTGAATGGTTATTTGACTTCATTTTCCTCCTCTCATCAACCCATGGCAACTTCCTCCTCTCTGACAGCAACAAATGGAAGTGACGACAGAGAGGATGATGAGAGTACAATGATGGTAGGGAGAAGAAGAGGAAAGTGATGAAGAAGAGAGAGAGTAAGGAAGAGAGAGGAGAGAGAGTGTTAGAAAAAATGAGTAAAATTGTCTATTTATAAGCCATTTTTTCTCATCCAGAAGTTATTCCTAGGAGTTTATTTAAAATTATAGTTTAGCCTATAAGTACCTATATACTAAAAGAGATGCTTGTTTAAAAATCTTACAAAACCATAGTTTAAGCTAAAACTTTTTATAAACCCTTAGTTTTGTATGTATCCAAACACACACCTAATCATAATATTTGAATTTAGTAAAATATTTTTAATTCTTTTATAGGTTATAGTTAACCCCTTAAAAAATTGACTAATTTAAATCGACGCATAACAGGAATCATCAAGGTTAGGCTAAATCCATAAAATCAAATCCATAGCCTTTAATTAAATTAGAGTAATTCCAGCTAACTGATTTAACCTAGGATTCGATTGTTTCAATATATGATCGTATTGTATACTCATCAACTGTAGGCCATTTTACTGTGTTATAGTATTCCTGTATATAAATGTGTAAACACCATCGATTTTGTTGTGTTATACTACTCTTATACATAAATGTGTGAACGCAATGGCCAAAAATAAAATATGCTAGCACCACTTGTGCACTTTAATTACACGCTTTCAAAACATGATGAGTTATTTAAAAATGAGAGTAAAATATGTGTAAAGTTTTTTTTTTGACATTTATTATTTGATCTGAGTTTTAATACCATTAATACAATAAAGCCGGCTTTCTTATAATTTTTGAGCAAGTTTAAAAAAATAAAAGCAAAATAAAAATATATATTTGTGAATTTTATTATAATCAATTTAATGCAGTGCAGATTTTTTAGAAAAGTAATTCGACATCTATTACTTCCATGATTTTTTTTAAGAAAAAGGTTTCCATCAATATAATGCAATTTAACACAAACTAGAATTCTTTAGTCATTTTCATTGCTTGCGAAATAGGTTTTGGTTAACTTGCTATTGGTCTCAAACTCGTCTTACATGGCTCTCTCTCTATTTCCCCAACTGTCTTACAAGGCATCTGATCGTAAGCGCTCGCGATATTGGACTTCAAAATCATACAAGCATAATTTTTTATAAGGAGTGAGGGTTGTTGCCTTATAAATAGGTTGCACTAATAAAAAAATTAGTTCCACACATTTAATATTAAGTAATTCTTTCAAATATAATGAACATGTATATATTAAATATATAGAAAGATTCTCCTTTACTAGTACATCACCCTTTTATTTTTCTTTCTTAAAATATATTTTAACTGTACCTCCCATCACATATTAATCAATTGTTTAATTTGTAAAAAAATTAAGCTGCTAATGTGAGTACCATTATCCATTTTTAACATATTAATAATAAGCATTGAATCTAATTAGAGGTGGGAATATGGGTTGACCTACCGAAAATGGGCCAACCTGTTAAAGAGGCGGGCTGCAACCAAGCCCACGACACCCCTTTTTTTTAATTTTTAATATTTTTAAAAAATTAGTTTTAAACTTTTAAAATACTAATACAAAATTTTGAATATTATATTAGTATAATTAAAAATTATTAATGTTATTCTCTTAACAATTCCTATTTTTTATAAAAAATATTAAATTTTATGACTATAAATCTAAATAAACATTAACATAATATTAATCAATTATAATATGTTAACACATATTAATAATCAATAATTATCTTTACTAATATTCAATAATAAAAGTATTTAAAGTAATATTTAGGTAAAATAAATAATAATATTAATAATTTATTTTAAAATAGGCTGGTGGGCTTGGAGGGGGAGGCTGTGCAGCCCGCCCCAAAATGGGCTAGAAAAATGTCAGCCCGTTTCTAGCCTGTTTTTAAGAAAAACGGGTTTTCCAGCTCTAAATTTGACTTAGTGATAATTTTTTTGGAACTTTAATCCCATACGAATAGAAACACTCAAGATAGTTTACTGTTTAGAATAATAAGCATTACATCCAAGCACAATTTTACTTACTCTCTAAGCCAGACGATTACAACCCAATGACTCAGATTGTTTGGTTAGGGGTTTTGGAGGGAGGGGAGGGGAGATATAAGTGTTTTTCGTTGACAAAAAGGAGGGGAAGAGAGGGGAGATGTTTTGTCCTTATGTGTGTCGTATCCTTATTTCCAACCTCAATTATGCTTATTTGAAAGTCATTAGAATAAATTACATAACATTTGCCTTAGAAACAAGCATTTTCAAAAGAATTGCTCTTGGGGTACTGTTTACGCTACTGTTCATTTGGTAATTCCAGAACATGTACCCAACTTTAAAAATTCATAATTAAACATAAAAAAATTGAAATAGGTTGATTCCAATTTATAATGAAATCTCTTTCATTAAATTTGAAGAAAAAAAATATAAAACAGAGGTTCCATTGTTCTAATGAAATTAGTTTGTTCATTGAAAAATACTATTCATTTGGTAAAATCTGGAAGTTCTAGTTTCTTTGCCTTAACTTCAAAAATTCATTTCTCTTTCATTACTTGTCCAAATAAACCGTGTTACCTATATATTTAAAGCTATAGATGTTCTCTTTAATCTAACAAAATTTCATGGAAAAACTCATTCATTTACTATACAAAATTAATTTTGGAATATTACTGCCTCCAATTGCTTACTTTATCTTTATTCCAGATTTTAACTTCAAATTAGAAAAATCATAACAAATCAAATACTTAATCAATTGAGGCATTTTTGGTGTCCATTTAAATATCTATATCTTAACTATTATCATACCAAATTTCAAGTTCAAATTCGTTGATTAAAGCATCATAACCATCGGCATACCATCGCGGCCTCAGAACACAATTACAGAATCATACATCATACATCCATCATATCCTTTCATAGTGACATGTAACTCACATAATTGATCATACAAATTCAACCATCTATGTTTAACATTTTTCCTTGTGAGGTTCCAGTACCTATGACATGGTTATGAATATAGAAAGAATGATATTTCATAGAAATCCCAATAGCAAGTTATACAAACTATAATATCATGCATGATTAATTGGATGTTTAACATGTTTTCATGATATGGGAGCTACTTCATAATGGTACATAAGCTAACTATAACATGCATATTGTCATGACATAAGTTGCAACCATTCATATCTCATCATCAACATGATGGCATAATCTCAAGCTTAACCAAACACCATAATCAACAAGCAAACATACAATCAAGTATACATGAAACTATAGTTAGGTATTCTTACTACCTCTTAGCTATCCTTGTCAAGGTCTTATTGAGATGATTTCTTTCCTTCACAAATGTCATAACATATCCATTACAAAGTAATATCAATTTATAACTCAACTTGAAAATAAATCCAATACTAGGTTTTCACTAACTTCCATTGTTTCTCTATTTTGGTTTCATACTTCCATCTTTTCAAAATAAATTCTCATAGTTCATTTCCACATACTTTTTCATGTAGAATCCAAATATGAAACTAGAATTTCCAAAATCAAAACACATCAAAACCCCCTGCTCTTGACTGAAGTGAATGATCTTGTTTTCCAAAATTCACATTTTTATTCCAATTCTTCAAATACTTGTTCTCCTACTTTATCGCCACAAAATTTTCTATTTTAAACTCATTGGAAGTATCAAAATCATGAAATTCCAACATATTAATAGTGTCATGCACAGTAGCACCCATGAACAAAACACCCTAACTTCATACATACTTGAATTTCCAAGCTTATACTACTTGGTTCTAGCTTGTTTAAGCTTATATAAACTATCCATAACATAAAACTCATATTCTAACCATATATGGAAAGCACCTCCAACAGCAACCACAAGGGAAATATGGCACAAAAATCCCTTAAAATCAAGAACTAGCTTGCTAGAATAAAGCTCAAGATCAAGGGAGATGATTACCTTACTTGTTGCTTCAAGTTGTGTGCTTCTTTATTGGTTGAATGGAAATTTTGCAAGAGTTTCCCTATGGTTCCCAAGCATGCCAAATGGGGTATGAAATGAGGGGGTATTTATAGATAAATTTGGGTGAAAATGGATGTCCAAGATTGATTTGGTTACTATTTGATCTAATGGTCCATATTCATTCTTTAACTTAACTTGCCCTAGAAGCCTTCCACTTGATGCCATGCATGCCATCACACAAGGCCATGTTTTGCTAAAAAAATTTAAATATACTTATAGAAAAAAATTTAGTCCAGTCCAGTACCCATCGAAGCAGTTTCACAAAAATCAGACTGTTTTATGTTCCTAATTTTTATAATATTCAAAGATATGTATTCTGTCCTAGAAACCAGTGTCTAGGTTTCTCATACTATTGACATTGTTAAACTGAGTAGTTATCTGTCATCCATCTCTTGGGAAATGACCAAAATACCCTTGGTGTCCTTTCTTATACTATATTAATCCTAAGGGCATAATTGTCATTTTACCCTTCTTTGTACTGCCTCAAAGTATATATTGGCTCTAACTAATCATATTTATACTATATGTGACATTTCTAGCCTGTCTAGAATGGTATGGGCTTATGGTGGCACCATTTGGGCCTTGGTATGGGCTCATTACCTTTATGGCATAAATCCCAATATATCTCTTTCGACCATATTTATCGGGTATTTTATTCCACCGTAAAATCCTATAAGAATTCTCCAGGAATCCTTTTCTGACTCTATCAATTTTATAAATTCTTATATTAAATATAGGAATTTACTGTGAGATTTCATCTGATTCTAAAGTTTGAAAAATACTATAATAATTCCTTCTCACTTTAGGAATTTATATCAATTAATCGGGACCTCAAATCAAAATTATGTGTTATGTTAAACTAACCAGAATAATTTTGTCTATCTACTGGTAAAATTTGGGTTTAATCTTATTCTAGAAATTTTTGAGCCTTTTCCAGTTCAACTTTCTCATAATTACATTTAGGTCCCTGACTTTTTGCTTATTTATATTTAGGTCCCTAAACTTTTGATAATTACCACTTTTAGCCTAACTTTTGTTTCTACTTTAACTTTTTGCCTTTAACCTTTTCTAACTTGTGTTTAGGTCCCTAAATTTTCCTTAGTTAATAATCCTTCTCTTTCTTTTCTCAATCTGATACAGTCTATTCCAAGAATCTCATGTCCATTTCATATAAATTGTACAGTTATATCAGGTAAGAAAATTGGGGATATGATATTTCTCTCCCCTTTAAAATAAATTTTGTCCTCAAAATTTATGTTACATACACACTAAGAAAATAGTTTAGGATATGCCTCCTTCATCCTTTCCTCTGCTTCCCACGTAGCTTCATTCTCCGTTAGTCCCTTCCATACCACCTTAACTAGAGGGATAAGCTTATTTCACAACTGCTTGACCTTTCGATCTACAATCTGTACTGGCCTGACTTCATAAGTTAGGTCATCTCGCAGTGCAACATCATCCTACTCAATTACATGTGATGGATCTGGAACATACTTCTTTAACTGGGAAACATGGAATATATCATGGATCTTGCTAAGATTTGGAGGAAGAGCTAACTTATAAGCCACTGATCCTATTCTTGTGAGGATCTGGCATGGACCAATGTATCTAGGATGTAGCTTCTTCACTTTGATTGATCGTCTGGCTCCTGTAGTTGGAGTTAACTTAAGAAATACATGCTCTCCTTCTTTAAACTCCAACGGCTTTCTTTTAACATCAGCATAACTTTTCTCTCTGCTCTGAGCTGTCAGTAATCTTTCTTTTATCTTATCGATCTGCACTGCTGTTTGATCTACTATATCAGGACCAAACATCTTCCTCTCACTCAACTCCAACCAGCACAAAGGAGATATACACTTTCATCCATAAAGTGCTTCAAATGGGACCATTTGAATACTAGCCTGATAACTGTTGTTATAGGCAAACTCTATTAATGGTATATGGACATTCCAACTCCTTTTGAAATCCAATACACATGCTCTCAACATATCCTCTAAGGTTTAGATCGTTCTCTCTGATTGACCATCTGTCTAAGGATGATAAGTTGTATTAAATCTGAGAGTATTGTCCATTTCTTTATGTAAAGCTTGCCAAAAATTTGACGTAAAACAAGGATCTCTGTCAGATATAATACTACTTGGGATACCATGTAATCTAATAATCTCCTTTATATACAATTTTACCAGCTTCTCAAGAGAATCTTTCTTATTGATTGCTAGCAAATAAGCCGACTTTATTAATCGGTCAATTACTACCCATATAGCATCATGCTTAGTAGAAGTCATGGGCAATCTTTCAACAAAATCTATGGCAATATTATCCCATTTCCACTCAGGTATCTCTAGTGGTTGCAATTTCCCTACTAGCCTTTGGTGCTCAACTTTCACCTTTTGACATGTTAAGTACTTAGATACATAAGCCACAACATCCTTCTTCAATCTAGGCCACCAAAATAAACTTTAACATCATGATACATCTTGGTCATACCTTGATGTACTGTATATTTACTTTTATGTACCTCATCTAAGATCTTCTCTCTCAATCCCATTACATTGGGAATATATGGCCATCCCCTAAATCGTAGCAAATCATCTTGGGAGACATCAAAATTCTTAGTTTCCCCTATTTCCAGCTTATTCTTAAAGATTGTTGTGAGCTTATCATGCTCCTGAGCTTCTTTTATCTCATCCTCAATGAAAGTTTTAATCTGCGTTCCTCCATAAGAACTTTTTGCTGTCTGTATTGGGTATAAAGGACTCCAATCTTGAACATCTTCTATTAATTCTAGCTCTTTGATCATTAGACTTGCCACCTGTAACACCTTTTTGTTTAAGGTATCGGCTACCATATTTACTTTTTTGGATAGTACTTAATCTGGAAATCATAATCCTTCAGAAATTCCATCCATCTCCGCTGCCTCATGTTCAATTCTTTTTGATCTTGCAGATACTTCAGGCTTTTGTGGCCATAGTACAGCTCTATGGTAGCTCCATACAGGTAATATCTCCAGATCTTGAGAGCATATACTACCGCTACAAGCTCCAGATCATGAGTAGGATAGTTCTCTTCATGTGGCTTTAGCTACTGAGAAGCATAGGCTACCACTCAACCCTGCTGTATTAGTACACATCCCAACCCTTGCTAGCATCAATATAGATTACATAAGTCTGAGTTGGGTCTGGAATAATCAGCACAGGAGTCATGGTTAATCTCTGCTTTAATTCTTAGAAACTAACCTCACACTTCTCATCCCACTTAAACTACTGGTTCTTTCTGGTCAGCTTGGTTAACGGTAGAGCAATTTGAGAAAAGTCCTTAATAAATCTTCTGTAATACCCTGCTAAGCCCAAAAAACTTTTGATCTTCGTCACTGTCCTTGATTGTTCCCAGCTTAACAATGCTTCAACTTTGCTAGGATATACAGCTACCCCTTCATGGGATATGACATGACCGAAAAATTTGACTTCTTGAAGCAAAAACTCACATTTACTAAGCTTAGCATAGAGTCATTTTTCTTTAAGAGCACTAAGAACAATTCTCAAATGCTCTTCATGCTCTGCAGATTTGGAGTACACTAGAATATCATCAATGAAGACCACAATAAACTGATCTAGATAAGGCCTGAAGATTCTATTCATATAATCCATGAAAATTATAGGTGCATTTGTCATACCAAAGGGCATTACTAGAAATTCAAAATGACCATAGCAAGTCCTAAACGCAGTCTTTGAAATATCATCTGCTTTGATCTTGAGTTGGTGATAACCTGACCTCAGATAAATCTTGGATAATAGACTTGCTCCCACTAACTAGTCCAGCAAATCATCAATCCAGGAAAAGGGTACTTATTCTTAACTATAATCTTATTTAACTCCCGATAGTCAATGCATAGTTTGAGACTACCATCTTTCTTCTTAACAAATAACACTGGAGCACCTCACAGAGAAACACTGGGTTAAATGAAACCCTTATCTAAAAGCTCCTCGATTTGCTTCTTTAGCTCAATCATCTCGTTAGGAGCCATACGATATAGGGCTTTGGATACTGGTCCAGCTCTAGGTACAATATCAATTACAAACTCTACTTCCCATTCTGGAGGTAGTCCTTGAATCTTCTTTGGGAAAACTTTAGAAAATTCCTTAACTACTGGAATTGTCTCAATCCCTTCTTCTACTTCTGCTTGAACAAAAAAGAAAACCATATATCCTTGACATCCTTTCTGTAAACATTTATCTGCCTGAGCCTCCGTTATGAAATTTAGTCTCACTTTTGGATTCATATTTAGGGCTTGTGGCCAAAGAACTAGAGTTTTATTCTTACAGTCCAACATTACATTATTGGCAGATAACCAATTCAATCTAATTATGACATCAATCTCATGAAAGGGCATGCATATTAGATCTAGAGTAGTACAATAATACTCATCGAATGACACTATTTAGGCAGATATCTGATATAATGACTTTAGCATTTGTAGGGGTCATCACACATATGGCATAATGCAATTTGCTAATTATAAGGCCTAACCGTTTAGCACATTCATAAGAAATAAAGGAATGACTTGCACCCGAATCAAACATAGCAATCATAGAATAATTATTGAGATAGATGATACCTTGAATCATCTCAGGTGACCTTTGCGTATCTTCCCTTGTTAATGCGAACACTTACCCTTGAGTGTGTGGCCTATAATCATTAGCTGCCAGAGGACAATTCTTGAAAAAATATCCAGGTTTCCCACATGTGTAACAAACATTTTGCCCCATCAAGCACGGTATATCTCTATCACTTTTCTCGCACTTGTCACATGTTCTGAATCTCAGGTCTTTATTGTTTGTATTGCCCCTGAAGTTTCCTCTAGTAGGCTTTATGTTCTTCCACTGTCTTTTCCTCTTTCTGGAATAGCCACTGCCACCGGCCATATTTCTGTTCTGACAATTCTTTTAGGAATAGTGTTCTCTCTACTCATTGGTTTCATCAGCATCCGATGATTCAGGCTATTCTCAATTATTCTGTAGGCCTCCACTACTTTATTGAATTGGTTATACTGCTAGGGAGTCATCTTATCTTTCAGAGTAACATTCAGTCCCCTTATCATTCTCTCCATCATCCAACGTTCATCATCCACCTGTCGCAGATAAGTAGAATATTGGGAAAGACGGATGAACTTAGCCAGGTACTCATCAAAAGATTATTTCTCTCCTATTCTCAACACAAGGAATTCTGATTCTCTTTCATCTCATACCGACTGAGGGAAATACTTCTCATAAAACTATTCAAGAAACATTTCCCATGTGATAGGAATGTGTCTAGCCTGCAGTAATAGCTCGGTGTTCCTCCACCATCTATCTACATCTCTTTCTAGCTGATAGATTGTCATCTGTGCTTTACTTTCAGACAGATAATCAAGAACCTTGAAAATATTCTCTAGTATGCTAATCCAGTCTTTTGCTTCCTGTACATCAAATATCCCCTCAAACGTTGGAGGACTATGCTTACAGAATTTAGCCATCCACTATTGAATGCTAGTGGGATCTACTGTCTGTCCTATCTATCTTAGTGGCTATGCTGTCTGTTGAACTATTTCTAGTTATGTATTAGGTGTACCCGCATATTCTGGTTGCTTTAAATTATCTACCGCTTCTGCTATGGCCGCTACTATGGTAGCATCCCTTTCCTATTCGCTCCTTGCCTGAGCTGCTCTTACTTCTTCAACCAACTTCTGTTGTTATTCTAATCGTTCTAGGATTAACTGGTTAACATCTCCAGCTTTTTGGGGTTCAACCGAAGAACTAGCTCTTCTTTTTCTTACCATTTTGTTTTACTATTGTAATAGAAAAGGAATACTATAATTAATATAATTCATATTTTATTTAAAACATAGCATATAGCAAGTTCAACAGCATTACATAGATCTTTCATAACATAAATACATGTACAATATCATCACTGGTCATAAGTACATAGATCACAGTAGCATTCATAGTTATAATCATTACATTATGCTTTCTCATAATAGATCCTAATAAACTCTCCTATCATATAGATCCAGTCAGGAATGTCCTCATAAGGTTCCACCTCAAAATACTGATCCAGACCTACTCTCCATGTCGCTTTGAGAGGTAAGATATCGTCTATGATATTAGTCTAATCTTCAAGGTTAAAGGTATATGGATCATAAGCTTGATAGGCTTTTCGTACTCTTTTTATGAAGTCCATGTAACTTCTATAATCCTGATCTACTTTTCTATCCAACAGTCTCCCTAGGTCATACAGTTGTCTAGTTAGTTCCACCGCTTTCTTGAATTGTTGTTCATTCATATCCTCCATAGGGGTTAGCTCTATAACCTGGTGGTTATTCAGTTATATCTCTACCATTGGCTTCTTCATTCCACTAGGACCGAGAATATCTGTATGGTCTGGTATATGACTAGGTCTAGGTACATCAACTTGGTTAGGCACTTGGCTTAGACTAGGAATCTATACCTCTACAGGCTACCTATGTGTAGGTTCTGTAGCACCCCTAACATAGGAGTAACCCTCATCAGACTGTTCTTCCTAAGGGTCTACCATATCTCTGTCATCTACCTGTTATGCATTACCTCTCCACTAGGGTCAGCTTCTTTAGGAGGTACAACATTAATAGGTAGGGCTGGAATAGGTTCTTCATGTACATCCTTATTTGATGCTTCATCTATCCCATTTGATCCAACTGAGGAGCTATCTAACCTTCCCAGTTTTGATTCACTACTAGAATATGGGATATGGATCACTGCAGGAAGTCCAAACTTTGGATCATTCACCAAAGCCTCAACCACCTCTGGATTTAACCCTGATCTATCTAAACTAAATACCTCAAGCATAGGATCACCCTTATTTATTGTAGTCTTTGATCCATTCCTAGACTCAATCATCTTTACCCTGCAATAACTTAGTGTTAATTATGCAGATGTTTACTTATGCATCAGTGTATAAATAATCTATTTAGAGCATTTCTTAATCTAGAATCCTTTGCTTTGATACCAAAATGTCGTATCCTTATTTTCAACCTCAATTATAATTATTTGAAAGTCATTAAAACCAATTATATAATAATTAAGCATTTTTAAAAGAATTGCTCTCGAGTACTGTTCACGCTACTGTTCATTTGGTAATTCCATAATATGTACCCAACTTTGAAAATTCATAATTAAATGTAGAAAAATCGAAATAGGTTGGTTCTAATTTTTAATGAAAGATATTTCATTAAAATATGAAGGAAAAATGTAAAACAGAGGTTTCATTGTCCCAATAAAATCAGTTTATTAGTTGAAAAATACTGTTCATTTGGTAAAATCTGGAAGTTCCAATTTCTTTTCCTTAACTTCAAAAATTCATTTCTCTTTCATTACTTGTCCAAATGAACCATGTTACTTATTGGCTTAAATCTGTAGACGTGCTCTTTAAGATCACAAAATTTCATAGAAAAAATCGTTCATTTACTATACAAAATTAACGTCAGAATGTTACTGTCTCCAGTTGCTTACTTTATTTCTATTCCAGATTTTAACTTCAACTTAGAAAGATCATAAAAAATTGAATACTTAACCAAGTGAGGCATTCTTGGTTTCCATTTAAAGCTCTATATCTTAAATATTATCATAACAAATTTCAAGTTCAAATTCATTGATTAAGTCATCATACCATTGTGGCCTCAAGACACAACTACAGAATCATACATTATACATCCATCATATCCTTTCATAGTGACATGTAACTCACATAATTGATCATACAAGTTCAACCATCTATGTTTATGCTTTTTCCTTGTGAGGTTCCAGCACCTATGACATGGTGATGTATATGGAAAGAATGAGATTTCATGGAAATCCCAATAGCAAGTTTTACAAACTATAATATCATGCATGATTAATTAGATGTTTAACATGTTATCATAAGATAGGAGCTACTACATAATGGTACATAAGCAAACTCTAACATGTCATGACATAAGTTGCAAGGAGTTGCAATAATTCATATCTCATCATCAACATAATGGCATATTCTCAAGCTCAATCAAACACCATAATCAACAAGCAAACATACAATCAAGCATACATGAAACTATAGTTAGGTATTCTTGCTACCTCTTAGCTATCCTTGTCAAGGTCTTCTTGAGATGATTTTCTTCCTTCACAAATGTCAAAACCTAGCCATTATAAAGTAATATCAAGTTATAACTCAACTTGAAAATAAATCCAAAACTAGGTTTTCACTAACTTCCATTCTTTCTCTATTTTAGGTTTCATACTTCCATCTTTCCAAAATAAATTCTCATAGTTCATTTCCACATACTTTTTCATGTAGAATCCAAATATGAAACTAGAATTTCCAAAATCAAAACACATCAAAACCCCTGCTCTTGACCGAAGTGAATGCTCTTGTTTTGCAAAATTCACATTTTGATTCCAATGCTTCCAATACATGTTATCCTACTTTATCCCCACACAATTTTCCATTTTAAACTCATTGGAAGTATCAAAATTATAAAATTCTAACATATGAACAGTGTCATAAATAGTATCATCCATGAACACAAAATCCTAACTTCATACATACTTGAATTTCCAAGCTTATATCACTTGGTTCTAACTTGTTTAAGCTTATCGAAACTATCCATAACATAAAACTCATATTCTAACCATATATGGACAGCACCTCTAGAAGTAACCACAAGGGAAATATTGCACAAAAACCCATTAAAATCAAGAGCTACCTTGCTAGAATAAAGCTCAAGATCAAGGGAGATGATTACCTTGCTTGTTGCTGCTTCAAGTTGTGTGCTTCTTTATTGGTTGAATGGAAATTTTGCAAGAGTTTCCCTATGGTTCCCAAGCATGTCAAATGGGGTCTGAAATGAGTGGTATTTATAGATAAATTTAGGTAGAAATTGATGGCCAAGATTAATTTGGTTACTATTTGATCTAATGGTTCATATTCATTCTTTAACTTAACTTGCCCTAGAAGCCTTCCACATGATGCCATGCATTCCATCACACAAGGCCATGTTTTCTAGAAAAAGTTAAATATACTGATAGAAAAAATTTCAATCCAGTCCGGTACCGATTGGAGCAGTTTCACAAGAACCAGACTGTTTTATGTTCCTAATTTTTATGATATTTCAAGATATATATTCTATCATGGAAACCAGTGTCTAGGTTCCTCATACCTTTGACATTGTTAAACTGAGTATTTATCTGCCATCCATCTCTTGAAAAATGACTAAAATACCCTTGGCATCCTTTCTTGCACTATATTAATCCTATAGGCATAATTGTCATTTTACCCCTCTTTGTACTGCCTCAGAGCATATACTGGCTCTAACTAATCATATTTATACTATATGGGACATTTCTAGCCTATCCAAAATAACCAAAATGTCCTCTATCTATCACTGGTACAATATGACTACACAAGGGGCATTTTCATAATTTCGCACTTTTCCTGAACTACTCTGGACTCTGACACACTTAACTGTCCAATCACCTTATTGGGTTTATGGTTATGGTAGTACCATTTAGGCCTTGGTATGGGCTCATTGCCTTTATGGCATAAGTCCTAATAAATCTCTTCCGACCATATTTATCGGGTATTTTATTCCACTGTAAAATTAAGTAATAATTCTACAGGAATCATTTTATAACTCTATCAATTTTATAAATTCTTATATTAAATATAGGAATTTACTATGAGATTTCATCTGATTCTAAAGTTTGAAAAATACTGTAATAATTCCTTCTCACTTCAAGAATTTATATCAATTAATCAGGACCTCAAATCAAAATTCTGTGTTGCGTTAAACTGACTGAAATAATTTTATCTATCTACTTGTAAAATTTGGGTTTAATCTGATTACAGGCATTTTTTTAGCCTTTTCCAGTTCAACTTTCTCATAATTACATTTAGATCCTTGACTTTTTGCTTATTTATATTTAGGTCCCTAAACTTTTAATAATTACCACTTTTGGCCTAACTTTTGTTTCTACTTTAACTTTTTGCCTTCAACCTTTTATAATTTGCGTTTAGGTCCCTAAATTTTCCTTAGTTAATAATCCTTCTCTTTCTTTTCTCAATATGATACAGTTTATTCCAAGAATCTCATATCCATTTCATATAAACTGTACAGTTACATCATATAAGAAAATTAGGGATATGACAATGCACTTACCTCCCCTCCAAAAGTGGGGGTTTTTGGAGGGGAGAGAATTTTTTGCCTAATTTTGACTAAATTGCCCTTTATATATTTTTAATATTCCAATTTTACCCTCTAACCTTTTTTTTATTCTCCTCACACATAATTTTTGCTTTGATTACTAAAACCGAATAAGTATAATAAATAATTTATATATTATATTAAAATATATAATAATTATAAAATTAATAAGAAACAATGTTAAAATTTTATCATATTTTTTATTTTTTTAATTTTATTATATATATATAAATGAGATAAAAAAATTTAAGATTCATAAATAAAAAAATATTAATTTTGATATAAATATTGTAAATAAAGAGTAAATAAATTTAAATAAAGAGATAAGGGTATATTTGTCAACTTTTAATTAACTCCCCTCCCCTCCTCTCCCCTTCTGAACCAAACAAAAAACATCATCACTTATCCCCTACTTTTATACCCATAACCTCCCCTACGTTTCCCTACCCTTATTTAAATTAATCTAACCTACCCTCCTCTAAGTTGAACTAAACAATGCTTAAACGACAACGTAGCTCATGGCTCAAGGTCCCAGATTCCCCGGCCTGTGCCCATACCCTCATCGCTAACTAACTTTATAAAAAAAAATTATCAATCCCTCTCATTTTCGTCTTTGATCCTCTATTCTCAGCTAATTCTCATACGGGTTAAGGGAACCGACCTTCCCAAACAACACCACAACCTAAGCCTTCAAAACCCTACTGACTGGTATAGAAATCCATAATTTCCCTTCACCCTCTCTATTCCCCATGACCTAGACCTAGACCCAGACCCTCATATAAACGCCTCTCATCCTAATTCTGCATTCTGTAAGGTAAAACCCCAGACCAAAGGATAAAGAATCTTATAGAAAATTGATCAGAGTAATCTTCTACATCTTTCTATCTGACTCGTCACTTCCAATTAGATTCTATTATTTCCCTTCAGTTTAAATCTATATGTTGCTTAGGTTCCTTTCTTCACTTCACGCTTAATCTTTGGTTTTTGCTTCTTGGTTTTGTTCTGGAATCATGTGGGAGGTGGGGTTAGGTTTATAGTTCTGTTGCCATTATTGTTTCATTGGGTTGTCTCTAAAAGTGCTCATCTTTTTGCTCTTCACGATGTTAATTACCTGTTGATTTCCTCCATTTTTGTTCTTGTGTTGATATTTTTGATGGTTATTTGTTGTGGTTTGTTTAGCAGCTTACTGCACCTTATGCTTCCCAGAAAGAGACCTTGTGAAGGAGTGGTTGTAGAAGAAGAGAATCAGAACAAGAACAACACAGACACTTTGTCATTATGTAAGAAGCATCAGATCGGCTGCTTAAGTGCCTCTTCGCCTGCTGATACTGTTGATTTGACTATAAATAACAGCAAATAGAGATTCAGTTGTGTTAACAATAACAACAATAACAATCGCTATAGCGGATACTTGCCTGAAGGATCGTCAATCATGGCTTTAGGTGATTCCAATCTGCCAGATATTGACAAGGATCTGCACAGTCGTTAGCTCACTATGTATGGTCGAGACACGATGAGGAAGCTCTTTGCGTCTAATATCCTCATCTCTGGGATGCAGGGTCTTGGTGTCAAGATCGGTATAGTCATTGAACAACCTTTCAAGTGCTTTTCCATATTCAAAATTAGATGTGGGATGCATGATTTCCCTGTACTGTTATGTTCCTTCTGGCATGTAGTAATTATTAAACGAGGATTTCGATTAAAATTTAGATTTTATGCGTCTGTAACATTTAAGTATTCTACATTCTCCATAATGCTATATTGATTACAAAATCCTTTTAGGGAAATGTAAGTGAAGAATTTGATGCTAGAATAATTTCTTTTATTCATCATGAAGGATGATATATATAGATACAAGTTCAGGAATATAATCCCTAAGATTATGGCAAGATTGCTCCTAGGATTCCTATGATTTTGGAACATTGAAATAGAACAATAATCCCATGATTTTAGGGATTATAATCAGATACATGAATCAAAATAGATAAGGCAATAAATACAAATCTTCTATATTTGGAAATTTCCTTATTTTAGCATCAACAGCAAGGAATGGTTTTCTTCTCTTTTTGTTTGAGCTTTCCTATCTCTTCTTCTAGTTAAATAAAATAGTTCTCTTTGTCAATGATTGGATTGGTATTGGCCCTAGTCCCATCTTGACTCTTCTATGGAAAATGAAGTGGGGCAGAATGTTGTGCAACTCTCAGTTTTCCATAATCTTATCATCTATCCAGCTACTTATGTTAAATCTTACAAACTTATGTTTTTAATTTTATTATATGATTACCACATTCATGTGCAACTCTATTTGTAGCTTCTAAGGATCCATTTATGTTATCTTTTTAGGCAAATCCACTTGACTTGTTTTGTGACTTGTCTTCTTCTACTTACACTACATTTGATGATATGCAATTCAAGTCTTTATCTCTATAATACCGAATCATGCTAGCGTATTCAATTCATGTTTTATAACCTGCAGCCAAGGATCTAATTCTTGCTGGCGTTAAATCTGTTACACTTCATGATTAAGAAAATATGGAGCTGTGGGATCTGTCTAGCAATTTTGTGTTTTCAAAGAAAGATGTTGGTAAAAATAGGGCAGTGGCTTCTGTTAGTAAGTTGCAGGAGCTCAACAAGGCAATTCTTGTGGTGAGCTTGGAAACTAAGCTGACAAAAGGGTAACTTTCTAATTTCCAGGTACTTTGTCCCTTCCCTACTGTTATATTATTATGTTTATTTTGTGCCTCATTTTGGTTTATTAAGGTAATTTATATGCCTATTTGCTATGTATCAAGTAATTTAATATGGTACTACTCAAGCTGTGCATGTTTTTATGTTCTAACTGTGCATGTTAATGCAAAGTTTGTATAATGATGCACAAAAGTAGATGTATTTCAATGTGATTTATTTTTATTTGCAGGCTGTTGTTTTCATTGATATTAGCCTTGAGAAAGCGATTGAGTTCAACAATTACTGCCATAGTCATCAGCCTCCAATTGTTTTCATTAGATCTGAAGTCAAAGGTCTTTTTGGCTCTATATTTTGTGATTTTGGGCCTAAATTCACTATTTTTTATGTAAATGGAGAGGAACCTCTATGGGTATAATTGCATCAATTAGCAATGATAACCCTGCCCTAGTATCCTATGTTGATGATGAGAGGCTTGAATTTCAAGACGGAGATCTTGTTGTGTTCTCTGAAGTTTATGGTATGACACAGTTGAATGAAGGAAAACCAAGGAAAATTAAAAATGCAAGCATATATTCCTTTCCTCTTGAAGAAGACACTACTAGTTACAGTACCTATGTAAAAGGAGGTATTGTCACAGGTGAAATAGCCTAAGGTTTTGAAATTTAAGACACTTAAAGAATCTCTCAGTGATTCTGGCAATTTCTTCTTAGTGATTTTTCTAAGTTTGATCGATTGTCCCTGCTGCACTTAGCATTCCAGGCTTTGGATAAGTTTGTCTCTGAGTTACGTCACTTCCCTATTGCTGGTTTAGAGGATGATGCTCAGAAGCTTATTTATATTGCTGAAAATATTAATGAGAGCTTGGGAGATGCTAAATTGGATGATATTAATCCAAAACTTCTGTGGCACTTTGCCTTTGGTGCTAGGGCTGATTTGAATACCATGGCTGCTATGTTTGGTGGTATTGTTGGATAAGAGGTTGTTAAAGCATGCTCTAGGAAGTTTCATCCACTTTTTCATGTTAGTATGACTTATGGGTGTTCATCCTGAAAGTGCTGAGCTTTGGGGTTTGATATCTTACATGTTGGAAGTAAACTGAGCCCTGATGAAATAACCGTCTAGTTGTTTTTGGGTGCATTTTTCTGGGGAAACTGAGAATAAGCTGACAACATAGTTGTAATTTGTGTCATTTATTGCTTATAATGAAGGTAATTAGCCTTGTTATACTCTTGATAATTGCCTTAGTGTATAGAGTACAAATTTTGGGATTTGGCTGTTCTTATGTCTTCCTTTGGCAAACATTTGCTGCATGACGCTTTGAAGGTCCATGATGTGTCAAAGATTATGGTCTTTAAATTATCCCAATATGCATTGTTTGTTTAGATATTTTATGTGATTGGTTGGATACGATATGACGCTTCAAAATGTGCTTGGACTAATTAAAATTTGTAATGTTGCGGTGTTGTTGTGTTAGGCATTGGGTTATTATCTCATAATTTCTCTAATCTATGTAATATCAATGTAGAATATCGTTTCCTCATGGATGGAATTGCATGTGATGTCATATTAGAGTTATGAAATTCCTTTCAATGACCACTCCTCAGTTTGAAGGATTAGTTGTCTGGTTTTATGCTCAATTTTCTACTGTAAAGTACCACTAGGACGCATCCTATCCTGGTGCACTTTACACTACTTTTTATTTTTATTTTTTCAAGAGGAAAAAAGTTGATGGTGGAACATTAAGATTGATACAAACTAGATTGCTAGAAGCAAGTAGAAGAGATTGCTTTTGTGCTGTCTTTATCCTCCAGTTGATGGAATTGGCATGCTGCAAGAATTAGAAAAGGATTTGATGGTGATGTGGGAAATATACAAAAGGTTTTCAAGTATAAATAAGCTATTTTTTCCTTGCTTACTAGGCATTAACCCTATGAATTCAAAGTTGGCTATGTAGGTTATGATTTAACAATTTTATTATATGATCTAGATAAAAAATATGAAATGATTGCTCAATGATTGATGCTTATTTTTAATTTCAAATTGTTATTCTTATTTTTATTATATTTTAGTGAACTATTGCCAATTTAATAGATTCTGGACTGGATTGATTGTCTACTTCAACAATTTGTAATTTTTATGCGTTGTGCTTGTATTTTACCTTGTACTTTGATTAATTGGTTTATCTACCTGCCTATGTTCTTGAGTTCATCCTGATCATGTTTTGAAAATTTGTTTTAGTACACGGCATTATCGTGCAGACATGTATACACACATAGGATACCCCAAAGCCAACCTAGATGGATATGTTATAGTACTTGATTATGTTTAGCCTGATCAATGTGAATATATGCTGGATGATTTACATCTATTATCTTCTTATTGTCCTTAAGGAGAAGCGGGATGTGACATTATGATTAATAATCATAGGACATATTGGTACTATGAACTGTGTGAAAATGAATTGAGATAAAGCATATCAGAAAATGTAGTTATTTATTTGCTTCGCCAACTAGGGGTTTTGGTGTTTATCTACATTTTGTCGCTTGAGCATTCCTTTTAGATCTTTACTCTCTATTTTTTGTTGGTTAGTGATTGTGTTTCAAACCCTCCCTATCCTATTCTTGCAATATTTCTACTTCAACTCAATGGAATCACTTCCCACAAAACCACGTGATCCCAATGATTTTAGACCAGTAAATAGCCGTTAGGATGCATAAATCTCTGTCTTTGGATCCAAGTTATAGAAGAAGTTAGAAGAAACTAAAGTGTTTGTTGTTAGAGCTAGTTCTTTGGGATATGAGTTCTTAAAGAATCTTATGCTCATGAGAGTTTCTTGTGGAAAACTGGGGAAGCTGACAGTTACTGATGATATGTTATTGAGAAGAGTAACCTTAGCAGGTAGTTCCTCTTCTGTGATTCAAATATTGGACAAGCTAAGTCTACAGTTGCTGCATTAGCTGTTGTTTCTATAAATCCCTCTTTGAATATTAAAGCATTGCAACATCATGTTAGCCATGAAATTGAATATGTGTTTGATGTTACATTTTGGGAAAACTTGTGTTGTGATTGGTGTATTAGACAATATGAATCCTAGACTATATGTCAACTAGAGATGTTTGTATTTCCAAAAAGCCTCTCCTTGAGTTAGGAACTCTTGGAGAAAAGTGCAGTACCCAAGTGGTCATTCCCTACCTGACAGAAAATTATGGTGCTTCTAGAGATCCTCTTGAGAAACAGGCATCTATGTGTACTGTACACTCACTTCCACACAACATTGATCACTGCTTGACATGGGCCCGATCTGAATTTAAGGGCTTGCTTGAGAAAACTCCTACTGAAGTAAATACATATTTATCCAACCCAAGTGAATATACTAATGCAATGAGGAATGCTAGCAATGCTCAAGTGAGGGATAACTTGGAGCATGTTCTTGAGTACCTTGACAGGGAAAAGTGTGAGACCTTTGAAGACTGCATTACATGGGCTCACCTGAAGTACGCTTCTTTTATTGCCATTTCTTTACTCTTCTATGAATAACATAATTTTGTAGTGGGAGTACACTATTTTATATATGTTGCTTAAACATGGGTGTCTATCACAGGTTTAAAGATTATTTTGCTAATCAGGTGAAGCAGTTGATTTATACTTTCCCAAATGATGCTAAAGCTAGTACTGGAGCTCTGTTTTGGTTTGCTCCAAAAAGATTACCTCATCTGCTGAAGTTCTCAGTTTCTGATCCTAATCATCTTGATTTTGTCATGGTAGCTGCTATACTACGAGCAGAAACATTTGGCATGCCTATCCCTAATTGGGTGAAGAACCCAGAAAAGTTGGTTAAGGCAATTGATAAAGTGATGGTACCTGATTTTGAGCCAAAGAAAGATGTGAAAATAGTCATAGATGAGAAGGCTACAAGCCTGTCTACTTCTTCAATTGATGATACAACTCTTATTAATGATCTAATCCTTAAGTTAGAGCATTGCCTGGCAAACCTGTCCCCAGGTTTCAGGATGAAACCAATTCAATTTGAGAAGGTATGTTATTCTATATTTTCTTCTATGCAATTGATTTTCATGATTCTTATTTCACCATCACATTGAGATAGTTTTTTGTCTAGGGTCTTGGTAATTTTCTTATGATTGGTTTATCTCGGAGCTGCTCTTTCTTGGTCATAATTAAGTTTGTTTTTCTATTGTATGAAGGATCCTTATTAGTGTTCTTGACTTTATTTGAACTTTCACCTCCAAATCTTGTTTTGACCTTTGTTTTAGATGCAATTCATTTTCACTAAACATGCTACTGAATTATTCTCTAAAACTGCAGGATGAAGATACAAACTACCACATGGACATGATAGTTGGCCTTGCCAACATGATGGCTAGAAATTATAGAATTCTAGAAGTTGACAAGCTCAAAGCTAAGTTTATTGTAGGATATATCATTCTAGCTATCGCAACTTCAACTGCCATGGCCACTGGTCTTGTCTTCCTGGAGCTTTATAAAGCCTTGGTTGGAGGGCACAAAGTTAAGGACTATCGAAACACATTTGCTAACCTAGCACTCCCTCTCTTTTCTATGGCTGAGCCAGTTCTGCCTAAGGTCTTCAAACACAAGGATATGAGTTGGATAGTTTAGGACAGGTGGATTCTTAAAGATAATCCTACACTCAGGCAACTTATTGAATGGCTTAAGGAGAAAGGCCTGAATGCTTATAGCATTTCATGTGGAAGGTGTCTACTTTATAATAGCATGTTCGACAGGCACAGAGACCGAATGGACAAGAAGATCGTGGATCTTGCAAGGGAAGTGGACAAGGTAGAACTCCCTCCATATCGTGGTCACTTGGATGTTGTGGTGGCCTGTGATAATTATAATTATCTTCTCGTTGACATCCCTCAAATATCCTTTTATTTCCATTAGGTTATTTTCATCTTCATCCCTATCGAGTCATAGGACTATCATTCCAGCAAGTTTAGCTCTATATAATTTGTTATCGTGGCTTCTCAAGCCAACACTGTTAAATTATATACAATTCATGCATGAATTACTTTTCCCATCTGATCATGTTAGCAAAACTGTAGTTCTGAGAGAAAATTTGATGAGAAATCAACCTGATCCACAAGATAATCTTGATAAGCATGGTACGCTTTATATAAAATCTAAAACAAATATACACCATGTTTGTTATGTTTTTAGTTCAGTTTAAAATAATACATCACTTGGATACTTTGTTTTCGAAAGAAGTGAGAAGGTGAAAAAAACAAGAAAATAGCAAATGTACCTCTATAAGAGAATAGTTGTTTCCTATAAGTTAAATACTAACATGATTATCAGCACGATTTTTTACTACTATAAATAGCGTAAAATTTTAATTTTGTATGATGTTTCTACAACAGTTATAACCACATGAACGAAATGGTTAGTTAGGCTAAATGGATAGGACCAATGAAGTTCATATTAGAGAAAGGGAGAGGACTGAGGAGGTTTTAAGGACCTTGTATACTATGTATTTGTAAACTGCAATTCTAAGTGTAAAATTTTCTACTTTTGGTTCTTAAAACTAAACAACATGTAAACTAGAAATCTATCAATCAGTCACAAACTAAATACGAAGAAAAGAGTATAGTAAGAAGAAACATGATTACTAGTTCAACCAAACTTGATAGTGCATCATTTCTTGAGTAAATAAATGACTATACTTGAATAAGTATATAATTCATATTTACTTATTATTGTTGGCTCCTAAAACTTCTAGTTTTGTTTGATGCCCTATTTCATCAGGAAGGCTCCCCAATTTATTATTGGAGACATGCAATGGTTAGGGTTAAATTTTATTTTTGTTTATAACCTCACATATTTGGTATTTAAAAAAAAATATAAGTGAGTTAGGTTTCAAGGCTCACCAAAGCTAAGGCATGCCTTCAAACTTAAAAAGAATGTTTATAGAAGTACATAAAAATTGCCTATCAATAAGGCCTTCATATCAGTAGTGTGATTTAAACTCAGTTTTATATATTATAAGCCAACTAAACTAGTCTTTGTTGGTTTGGCGTTTGTCTTTAATTAAAAGAAAAAAAATTATTGCAATTTGTATTTGATGGATTCATTCTAACACGCCCATATAGTTTAAAATGTGCATTTTGATTGAGGAAGCAAGCTGGTGGAAGGAGATGGATTTATGAGTATGCTCGTGAGGCCACACACTATTTTTCACATGAATATGGAATATCTGGTCCATCTCTTTTTAATAAAATAGCATGCACATCTCCATATTGAAGAGCAAAAATAAAGGAAGCCAGGATTTGAGACTTGTGTGACATGGTGATTGGTAACAGTTATCAGATTCTATCAGTGTGAAAACTTTGACTTAAAATCCAAAACAAACAAGAAAATGGTCCAAATGGGACTTATGTTTCATACGTTTACATCTTATTAATGGATTATCCATAAATTTGAACGCTAGATGAAGTATCTAGAAACAACATAATGGAAGAAGGAAGGAACAAAATAATGGAAGAAGGCAGGAGCAGAGGAAGAAGGGAAGATAAGAGTACATAATTATTGGGTGGCATGCGTAAAGTTGAAGCATAATGATTAGGGTTCTCTAGATACTTCTGAAATGTTGAATCAATCGCATTCACATTCAACATAACATGGCCATTTGTGTTTGTTTGGCTGAAACTACATGACAACCATGTGAGGCTTTGAAGCTTTTCAAAAGCCACGCACTTGGCTGCACATAAATTGGGATTCTAACCTTGTGCTTTTGCAGGTCTCTTATTAGGCCTGTTTGGATAAGATTTTGAAAATGAGCTTATGAAAAAAAAGTAGTTTTGAATAAATGAGTGTTTAGATAGTTATTTCTAGAAATACTTTTATTATTGGTAAATTACGAAAAAGGGTATGAGTATTAATGAGGAGAGATAATATATAAGAGGAGAGAGAAGAGAGGGTGTAAGAAAACAAATGAGAGAGGGTGTAATAAAAAGTAGGAGAGAGGACAGATGGTGTAAGAAAAAATAGGGGAATATAGTAATTGGTTAGTTCATAAGCTCTTTTACTGTTTTATAAGCTACTCTGATCAACTTATATGAAACCTTGATTTTAAGTTATGGTTTAGCCCAAAAGCCCGTTTGAACAAATATAGCTATTTGTTTAAAAAATTATTTAAACCAATGTTTGAGCCATAAGCCCTTTTAAAACCACGGTTTTGATGCATTACAAGCAGGCCCATTATTTCCTTCTCTCCAAACACGCCTTCTTCCTAATCCTTCCTTTCGTTCTCTATATATAACCAGCACTAATTTTTTAATTATATCTTTTTATTCATCATCATGATAACATTCCTTACAAATATACTCCTCCTCCCTGGCATTCATATTGAACATATTTAACTATTTTAATTAAATAAAGTTAAATTAGTTAAAATGATAATTTTTTTACTAAAATACCCTAATCATCCTCTCCAACTCTCTCCCTCCCTCTCTTAACTATTGTTGAGGGGATATCAATAGAGATAATTTCAAAAATATAATAAAAATTTAAAAATATATCTTATATTTAAAATTAAGATTAACTTATCAAAAGTTCATATGAATATTATATAAAATAGTTTTATTGTTATTACAAATTCATCTTTTTGTTATAAAAATTTTTAGAAAGGAGTTGGGCTCACCCATGATCTAAGGCGATACCAATTTCAGGCAGGACGAGCTATCAATTACTCTTAGGTGTAAATCTAGACACCTAAGGGTTAATATACCTCCCTAAGTACTGCGACTATAACTACCATATATAAACAATAGAAGTTGAGTATAACGATAGGAGTTAGCTCACACCATATGATAGGATTATCTTCAATGAAAGATATGCATATTAAAAAAACAACTAGTTGGCATCATAAGGTTGAGTTTTCATGTAAAAACTTATTTTTTACACGAACCATTTATTTAAATACGGACTTAAGTTACATAAACTATAATTTGAAAAGCCTAATTATAATAAAAAAAATATTGGTTTCTGTAAAATCATATGGAAAAATAAATTTAATGACAAATATTTTACTTTGGAAAAATAATTCCTCGCATGAAGGCTCAATAATTACACTTTACTGTAAGGAAGACAATTGAATGGATTGATGACTACAATCTACAAAGTACAAACAACAAATAAATGGTTCGTTTTAAAATGAAATTATTTTAATTAACTTATATGGAACAATGATCAAGCACTTAAGGTCATGGCAAGTTTGAAGGGTAATTAATGTAAGGTGGTGATATTAAGCTAGTTGGTGCTGGTACTTAATGATAGGTCTTTCTTTGTTTTGTTTTTTTTTTCTTAAATTAAGGACCGTATACGAAAAATTATGATATTTTTAATGGTTGGATTGTTTAATCTCTTAACCCTTTCAAAATGAGAATAATTAATCTTAGTTTTAATGTTTGACTACTTTTAAAGGCTTTTTTTTTATCATAGTACGTTAAACAGCAAAAAAATTTATCTAAGATACTACACTGTAAAAAGTATTTACCAAAAATCTATATTCAAAATTGTTCTCTACTAGATAAATTTTAAATTTTTAAAGATGTTGTTTACTATCAATATGACTTTGAGGATGTGACAATAGTTAGAAAATAACTTTTAAAGTTATTTTCTAGCAAAACGACTTTTAAAGTTATTTTCTAGCAAAACGACTTTGAGGATATCATATAAATTAAAAATGATTCAAAAAATAATTCATAATTAACTAAGTAATTTTAGATAGATATTTTTAATTTGTTTTATTATACTATCAAATTGACTAATATCCATCATACTATAACGTACATTAAATTTATAATTCAGTTTTTTATTTGTTCGATAATTCAAATATTTAATATTATTATTTATAAACTTATTTACGGCATATTTTTTTAATACATTTATTGATTCAAATGTCCTATAAGCATATACATTTTCAATCAAATCATAAAATTATAAAATGATACCATTTTTAGAAAATTATGATATTATGTCAATTTATATTTTTAAATATAATTCTTCATGGATAAGATTAAATGATAAAATAGCATTGGGATGGTTGTTGTCTGGACAATCCTAGTGAGGCTTGGCAGCAAAACGCTCAAATCAATGTCGGGACATAGACTTAGATATTCCAACACTTCTAAAACTAAGAATGCAAAGAAATAGAGACAAAACATTCGGCTCAAAATAGGCAAAGCTAAAATCCCAATGATTTGATGAATACATCATGAGGCAGTGCAAAAAAAAAAAAAAAAGATCAAACAAGCAAAACAAAACTCACATTGATGTTTTAACAAAAAAAAAACTCACATTGAGGAAATACTAATGTGGGTTTAAAATGGTTTTAAGCAATGATTACAAGCACCAAATTAAGGCTAAGCTATAGGTGTAGATATAATAAATTAATATGACAGAATGCTCGTGTACATTTTAGTAAATTATCATGTACATGACTAAATAGTTCGATGGAAACAGAAGCACTCTAAACCTTAACCATTGCAATATGTTCCAACCCATCTAAAAGTGATCTGTAACAGTGAGCTATGAATGATCCCCATATTGTAGGTATTAGCGCAGTACCTGCCACAAGATTAAGAGTTAATATCCTCATAAGTAAATAAGCAATAGAAGAATCTAGCCTATGTGAACTTTAAAGAAGGGAGGGGAGAGAAGGCATGATATGACCAAGTAGACAGTGAATTTTTTACTTTGAGAAATATTGTTGTTTATTTATTTAGTAATTAAAAAATTTCATTTACTGATATTTTACAATGAGAAAATGGCTTACCAAGGATGCCACACATCATACGGTTAAAAATTAGAATCAAAGAAGTCAAACAGATTCAAATTCTAAACATAATATCAAACAAAATATTGGTATCTGTGTAAGTGAAAAATATAAACATAATAACAGTAAAGATATGCATGCAACAACAGTCTCAGTACATCTTCTATGAAACCAAAACAGATGCCTTATTAAGTCAACGATATAAATTATTTTCAGGTTTCTAAGCTTTGCAAATTGTCAAAGCTTTGGCAGTCTAACCATAGAACCATCATCATCTACAACTTCATGAACTGCCATGGTTCCAAACCTGCAAGTATGGCAAGATCTGTTGAAGCTTCTGTATGTCCAGCTCTCTTCGAGACACCACCTTCCCAGTATTTTAATGGAAATATATGGGTCGAGCAAGTAAAATCTGACAGTTTTAAATCTCTGGATGCAAGAGCCAAGACTGTTGTTGCCCGATCAGTTGCTAATACCCCTATGGTGGTACCTCGTTAAGTATCCTACAAATGCAATGAAAATTATTGAATTCCATTAGTTTATGTTAATATATGCCACAACTACATGAAAAGAGATTTCCAACAATATGATAATTATTATGAAAATTGAATCCTCTAAATTGATTGTCATTTTGACGCTTAGAAACAAAAGAATTCAAGTACAACAAGCTTATGTTAGATGAAACAATTTATTTCATAAAGTTTAGTGATCCGCTATTTCTAGCTGATGATGGCAATAGAAGATCCTAGGGTTAAGTCCAGATGTAAATGTGCATTTAGTAATCGTACATACCACTCACAGTAAATGTAGCTCGAAGTTTCTCATCATTATCCTTACTATTAACAGAAAAATCCTAGAATGCAACCCATTCAACAATTTTAAATGTTGGCATGCCTTCCATAGAATACTAAAGTAAAAAACAAATTCAATTACTAATTGTCAAATCCAAACATAATCAAAGGAAATAGCTGGATATTTAGAAGCCACGAACGTAAACACATGCTGATGGCCCATAGCTCAAGTCAAAAGTATTGTAATTGAAAATAAAATTTAACAAGTCAGCTTGAGAAGCATCTTTAAATATGTTCATTTTTTGTTACTGATAAGTTTACATAAAGAATCTAATTGTTGAAGACAAAGTCAACAATCTTTCGCCAAAAAATCTTTCAAATTATCGTTATTACAGATGTTTTTTGTCCTATTAGGAAAAAATAAGTTCTTGTGAGAAGATTTGGAAATATATTCAAGAAAATATTGAATAAAACGCTACAGAGTTTAAAGAATACCTGAAAAATTAACAAGTAAAATAACATCAGAGATAAATATATATTCACACATTGATATAATTTATAATCAATTTTAAATAGTTTATAATTTATACCTTCAATTTATACTTCCATTCCCAACAATGCGTTAATAAATCCCTTATCAATTTAAGAAGTCCTGAAAGGTACGGTCCATAAGCCTGCTTGGCATCATTGACAAAGCCATATTGTTGGGGGTAACAATAGAGTCCCATATGTTCAAATCTACTAAACTACACCAATCTCCTCTACCCACTACATTTATAGTTTCATCTTGGTCGAGTTACTGCTAACACATCTTGTGTTTTTTTATATACTCTCCGACTAGCTTAAAAAACCTTATTTTCTTGTCCATATCCCAAAAATAGGGATGGCATAATACTACTTGCATAGACACCATGTGAGTTATAAAAAATATATAATTTATTTATTAAAAATAAAAAATTAGATACAAGATAAATTCATTTCAATCACACAAAAAAAATACTTACCTATTTTTTCTCTTTGTCATGTAATTACCTATTAAATCTTCTAACTCACGAAACATTAAATAGTTCAATTTGATTAACCATGTTACCCTTCAAAATATTTGTCCGACAAATTCTTAGATCCTTTCCAAAAGGATGTTTTTGTATCAAACAGTATGCAATAGTACACCCTAGATTGAAAACATTCATACATTAATCTTGAAATTCATCTTTATATATTTGCTCAGGTAAGGGACAATAACACTCATCATTAGTATATTTTAATAAATTAGTTAATAAATTTTATAGAGTATAAATTTCTAATATAAAAATATATTAAAAAGATAAAAAACAAAAATAAATAAAATATTTATCAATTCTATGATGAAATGTTGTTTCTCCTACTTTGAGATGTTGTGCTTTGTAAAATTTGAAAATTTCAGCTGTATGTGTACGTTTTTGCTTATAAGTATCTTCTACAATTACAATATTCTATGAAGTAATACACCCATAGACTACTTGTTTTTTATGAATTTGAAACACGCCCTCCATCATATCCTTAGCCACAAAACAATAAAAGTTTAAAATAAAAACTTAAATAAAAATATACATTAAATTTCAAAAAATTAAAAAAAAATTCATATATACCTAAATAACATTTTAAAAAAGTGATGGTGCCTAGACTGATTTTTCCCTTATACCTTGAAAAAATAGTCTGTTGTTTTATGAAATTTTTCAAATATAACATGACAATATATGCCATCATACACCCAACAAATATAGAGTAACACATTCGGATAGTTACAAAACTTAGAGGTATATTCAACTTCTTTGCCTGCCATAATATCTTCTCTTTTATAAGTTTTAACACAAAAATATTTCCTCCCATCAGACTTGAACAAACTTCATTCAAGTTGGAAATTTTCTGAGTATATATAATTAATTTGGTGGTATCTTCTTCTCTCTAAATTTGTAGAGCTGAAGCCGCCATCTTCAACAAAATCCAAAAAATAGCAAGCAGAGGTTGGGAGGGAAGGCTCTGGTGCGGCAACAATTGAGAAAGCGGCAACCTTAACAAAAACAAAATCTAAAGAATCAATAGGAATCAAAGTAAGGAGTAGCAAATAACAAACAGAAGTTGAAGAAGTAACAGAAATAAGAGTGAACAGAAACATAATACTAAGGAGAAACAAAACTTGAAGAAGATAGTGAAATATTCAAAGAAAGAATACCAAAGGAGATCAAAGAGGGAGGATCCTTAAGAATAATATTCTACACAAACTAATATATATATATATATATATATATATATATATGAAAATGATAAACGATTCACTTTGAGACTTGATATGTCTCTATGAGATGATCTTCAGAATATGGAAAGACTGTAATGACACTAATATGAGGCTGAGAGAAACTTTAGGTTGAAAGAATGGATTGAGTGGAGAAGAGACATAAATGGGAGAATTTGAGAGATTCTTCATATTTGTTTGCAGAGATGGCCAAGAGATACAAATGAGAGAAATTGAGAGATTATTTAGATTTGTCTTTTTCTCTTTACTTCCCTCTATATTTTTTCTTTATAAGGCTTTTTTTCCCTTTTGCTTTTTATGGTGTCATTTTTTCTTCTTTCCCTTCTTCTTTTGTGGTCTTCTTCTGCTAGCATCATTAGCAGTTAATTTATATGGTTCAGTATTAACACATGTACTCTGATCTCTCTCTCTTGTTCTGTCTCATGCACTCCTAAATAGTTTATTTGTATCAAGTTGCAATCTTCAACTTGTTTTTTTCTTTTTTGCTTCACATTTTGCGTGTCCCTTTAGGGATGATAAGGATTTAAGCTGTAAATAGAAAGAGTCATAGTGCGCACCCTTCTCTCTCTCTAACACCCATTTTCTCTCTCTCTTTACATTTGAGGCAAGTAGGCGTGCCTGAAATGCCAACAGGGGTTGATGCATGGTCCTATCCTTAGAAGAGTAATGGGTAAGGTGAGATGAGATAGAACAAAGTGAGATGGGAAAGAACAAGTACATCAGGCAACAATGAGAGAAAGTAAAGAAAAATAGGCAATTACAACATTTATCAAATACTTTCACTCGTACAAAAATAATATATTCTATATCTATATAATGAGTTGTACCATAAAATTTAAAATTTAAACAGCTTGGCACTGTTTTAGGGAGAGAAATGTAAAAGCAATAAATGACCAATTTAGAATCATTTAAAATTGTGATTTTAAAAGGGTATATAACCTAAATTTTAATTTAGACAAATTTTAAAATAAATACTCATATTTATTTATAAGTGTTTTTAAGTAAAATTATAGTTTTAAATAAATTGATTAGACTAATTTTTGAAATAATAAAAAAGTTTCTCGAAATAAAAAACTAATTTACTTTTATTTTCCCCCTCTACTATCTGAGAGGAAATTTTCGGTCCTATCCTTCATTCATTACTTTTCACTTGCTTTCACCTACTCTTCTCTTTCCCATAAGGCTTCTTCTTCCAACTTCGTTCTTAGACCTTCTGTTTGCTCTTCGCATACCTCGATTGTCTGCCATATTCATTACTCTTAGATTCTCATAGTTGCATGATTTAATATAAATATATGTATAATAAAATAATTTATAAATAAAATTACTTAATTAATAACTTATTACTCATTATTTTTTCTTACTTACTTAATAAATAAAATATATATTATTTACTATTTTAATATCACTCAAAAAATAAAAAGTATACATTTTACTTTATGTAATTATCATTTTAAATTATATCTTTTTAGTAATTTACCAATCAAAAAATCCATTTTCCTGATAACTATTTAAATATTCATTTATTCAAAACTAATTTTTTTTCCATAAGCTCTTCTTGAAAATTCTTTTTCCAAAATCTGTCCATAAGTCCATTTTTTCCATAAGCCCTTTTTAAAATTTTTTTCCAAATATATACAAAAGCTATTTTAAACATACAACTGGTGATTAATAGCAAGATATTTAATTCTTTTTAAATAAAAAGTAAAATGATATTGTTACATTAATATTCAAAAACTTATCTATATTGTAGATAGCATTAAAAAAAACTACTTTGGTGATGTTAAATAAATCGCTTGATGTTATACATATATATGTGGACATGACGTATAAGCTTTAGTATATCAATACAATTTTTATATAAATAATAATATAATTATAAATTATAAATATAATAAAAAGAGAATACTTTCTTAAAAAAATTATTTTGATTTTAATAAATCAATGTATAGAGATATTATTACCATTACTTTTATTTTAACTTTTTTTAATTATTTTAATTTCTGATGAATTATATTTTACTTATTATTTTAACGGTAGAAAGGGTGTGCTGTTTTAATATTCTTTAAATAATATTCAACTTTATTATATGTAAAATAATGACCTCTTTCATAAATAATATTCCACTTATTAAACACATGTTTTCTATATATTAAAATATACGTTTGATCTTTTATATTTGTATCAAGTTTTATTTTAATCCCTTAAGTTTAAAAAGTATATTTTTAGTCCATTAAACTTAACACTATTAATTTTACTAATGGAAAATGCTTATTCAATGAATTTAAAATAATGATTGTACAATTAAATAATGACTATGAAATTAAAATAAAAGTATTATATTAAAAATATTAAAATACAAAAAAAAAATTTGATAGCGTTTAATTACATAGTCATCATTTTAAATTTGTTGAGTTAGCATTTTTTATAGTTAAAATTAACAATAGTAACTTTAAATGACTAAATATATATTTTTTAACTTTAAATGACTAAAATAAAATTTGACGTAAATATAAATAATTAAATGTATATTTTAATTTTTTTATATTAACCTAATTTTTTTAAAAGCTAAATATTTATATCGTCTTAATATGATATGTATAAAAATTCTTATCTATACTCTCCTTAAGCAACCAAGGACTAAGAGTGTCTATTGGCACAAGTTGTAAAGACTCCCTTTCAAGTAAATCCCTCCTTTAACAACTCAACTTGTAATAGGTGTGTCTGGTCTAATTCCATTCGCACGCATGTCCTATACTCACTAACAACTTCAATGAGAAACCATAGCTTTTTTAGCGAAATACTATATGAATAGTAAAGATCCTATATGGTAGAAAATATTTATTAGAATACTATACAATAGAAAATATTTATTAGAATTTACCCTATGTCCCACAAAACCCCCCTCTCCCTCCTATTCACTTGGTCACTACACCCTCCCCCACTCTTCTTAAAAACAAGTTTCAATTTGTAAACTCAAATGCTGATATATGATATAATATTTGTAAAAATAAAATTAAATAAAATAACCAACAATTTTGAAAACTAATATTTTATAATTTATAAATTTATATTAGAGTAAAATACCCTACCCATATCTCCACTTTACTTTAATTATATGAATATCCCCATATTTTAAAAATATTTATATTAAAATAATTTTTTTTACTATTTTACCTCATTCTAATAAATTCGTAATTATATTATTATCTTTATCTGTTATACTAATATCATTTTAGAATTATTTAATTAATTATTTGAATAAAACTACACCTGACTAAATATGTGTTTATAAATGTTCTAGAAATTTTTTTATAGAAGTTTTAAATTATAAATTTAAATGACTTACACATACTCTCAAACTTATATAGCAGTCTATGAGTTTTTAAAATATTGGAGATTTCTATGTAATTATGCAAAACTGAGATGTGGGTAGAGTATTTTATCTAATATAAATTTATAAATTTATAAAATATTACTCATCCGTCTTTATTATATGATTTATTTAACTAATTTAATTAGATTAATAAAATTAATTAACTTAGTTAATATGATATATTTTTTCAAAATACCCTAATAATTTTTCTTAACTCATTTTCTCTTTCTATTACTTGATTATTGTTAAACGAATATTAATATAAATAATTTAAAAAAATTACTAAATATAAAAAATATTTTTGTATATAAGATTAATATCAATTTTCTAATTAAATTTTATATTAAAGACTATAGTTATTTTTAAAAATTTTGGCTATTTTATTTAATTTCATTTTTTGTAAATATCATATCATATATTAATATTTAAGTTTATTAATTAAAACTTGTTTTAAGAAGCGCGGGGGAAAAGGGTCGCAACTAAGTGAACATGATAGAGATGAGGGTTTTTGTAGGACATAGGGTCAGTGGGTAGCAAGGTTAGCTTACCTTACTTTTTATGCAAAATTATTTATAACAAAAAAAAAACAATTTTCACAAGTCATTCCTGGAAGAAAACTTTTTCACCTTATAGTATCGTGATAAATTATTTTCCTATTTATAATATTTCGTTCAAAAGGCTGAGAAACCGCCAAAGATGACCATGTGGCGACATCACAAGCAAGATAAATCAGTCCGTCTTATGAATCATCTTTAGTCATTAACAAATTAACCATACTTCTCTTTTTCCGTAGTTGTGGAGAATTATCACACTAGATCGTGTTATTTGCAGCTAAATTTGTAGAAGCAAAATTGTTGTTGAAAGGAAAAGAGGTGGTTACACTTTAATGAAAGATATCTCAACAGTAGATAAAATTTTCCAACATTATCAAAACTATAAAACTGAGTTTGGTAAGCCTGTTTGTTATAAGAAAAATACAAACAGGTTTGATAACATAAAATGAGACCTACTTTAAAGGTTGTAATTTTAGCTTCTTCACACGAAAGACACTTAACAATTTCAAAATTCACGGAAGGTCCTAATTTTATATATACTAGAGTTCCTAGTAGGCTTCACGTAGTATAATCGGACCCCCAATCTTCACGCGCTATTCCCCAGTCATCTAAACCCAATCTTCCCAATCATCCCAACCTTCACTCGTTCTCATATGTCCTAATACAATTTCCTTCCATGTTTTTTACTCTATCATTCTTCAAACCATTTAATACACTTAGCATCGTCTTCCCATGATCTTAACTTCACACCACGAGGAACATATCCATATGCAAACGTTTTGAAGTCCATATCACGGAAAATTATTACAATCATCTATAACACTAACTAAAATTGTTAGAATGAAACTCACCATACTGTACACAACAATTGACAATTTGAACTGGCGATCTAAAACAAAACAATCCAATCTTTCCTAATGTAAACAGCCTTCCAACAAGCCTCCCAAAGACCACATGGGAACTGCAACCAATTCCCAAGAAAAGGATTAGTATATTTTGAATTTCTACAAATGTAACTTTCGCAAAACTAGGAAGTTTATATTCACACCCTAACCGGTCATGAGAAGCAAAACAAGAGTTAACCATATAAATGAACCTCTCCAGGCTTCAATTAGCTTTCAATGTGATAAAAAAATTAGAACTACCCACTTTCTGATGTCTTCTGGACATTGATAAAAGTCACTCTTTGTCATGCTTCATGTGATTTGACTCAACTGAAATAGATCATCATGTAAAAACTTTGTTCATCAAAACAAATAGACAAAAAAAATTTTGATAACTCTGAAAAAGTATGAGTTTAGGATCTAGAATTCTCACCAGGAAAATGTTGACCATACAAATGTTCTATATATTCCTCTGCAAAAAAGATTAAAAATGGCACGGACAAGTGTAAGAGAGTAGACATCACATTTAGGAAGAACTGATTTGAAAAAATTATAACATACTGGGCACTAGACCAAATGTTGTAATTATTTAGAATCTCAACGATTATAATCAATATATCAATACGTGATATAAAATACTACTTCCTATTCTAATTATAATAGCTAGTTTGTAGTGCTCTCATAATTAAGACTGAGGGGATTACTAACATGGCGTATTATTCACAGCCTATTCATCAAATACCAGCTATGCAAAAAAAACAAAGAAAAGAGAATATACTTTTATTCAATTAGTAATTAGTAGTGATTACTATTTAGCAAAGTAAAAAAATAGCATCGTTAGAAATTGAATAAATGTATAGTATAAAATTACAAACTTCAAAAAGTAGTCATAGGTGTTATCCTTGGGTCAATGCATCAATAGAAAGCATACCAATATCCTAGCTAATAGCCCCTCCCTACAAAGGAAAAGTAGCTTTCAGTACATAGTCTTGATGGCAAGGTTGCAAAGTAAACCATTTTGAAAATTAAAAAGCATATTTAGTATTATAAGATGGACAACTCAACTTAGTAAGTATAAGCTTAAAATGATGCCATTACATACCATCATATATGGGCTAACTTCCCTAACCTGACGAAAGAAACAATTTGCATACCATAGAAGATATTTTGTTCTAGGATTGATTCCTGAATCTCTTGAACAAAGAGAAGATTAAATGAGAAATGAGGAGGTCATATCATAAACCAGAAAATCAAAATAAATTAGCATGTCCAAGGGCTTGCTCAATTAGTGAGACTATGATTGCAGTGTCAGGGGTTTTTCTATGGGGATAATAATGAATTCAGTTTATTACCTTCACATAGGCCAAGGAAATTTTCTATCGTAGAGGGGGCAAGGTCATAGAATACCTGGGAGGACAAAATATCATTAAGTTTCATTTCTACTCTAATACGCAAGTTGCAGAATTGAACAAGTAAAAACTTCATCATGTATGATCATTATGCTGATGCTATTCCTCCAGTAAATAGAAATTATGAAACATCCCGTTACAAAATATTCAACAAAATCATATATTTTCCTTCGTTATAAGAAATATAGGAAAGACCTTCAAATTAATACATGTATTTATTTATGTAAGGGCTCATTTTCCCCCAAAAAGTATGAATCTTCATAGTAATTATTTGGAAAAACTATATTTCAAATACCTACACTTCTTCCTAATTTTAATTTGGTATCTGCATATTTTTTTCTATTAATTAAATCTTTAATTTTACCCTACTAGCACATCAGCACTTGTAATTTTGCTATGTTAGCACTGTTAGCTCCTGTACAGGATCTAACAATGCTAACAAAGCAAAGTTAAAAATTTAATTAAGAGAGAAAATATATAATTACCAAATTAAAAAATTAATGAAAGTATATGTACTTACAATATAGTTTTCTTAATTATTTTTAAGAATCAAAGTTACTGTTAAAATTCACAAGAATTTTAAGAAAATTAGTACTATTAAGTTTTAGAAGAAAAAAACTATTATGAAGTTACATAAAATTATGATTTTTATACAAAAAATAATTGTAAATTTCTTAAAAGTTGAAATAAGTCAAATAGAATCTAATGAATATGATTACGAAAATCTATTAAATAACTCTGATCAAACAATAAACACTTGAATAGATACAAGGGTCACATTACTAACCTTCAGGTTCTTCATCAATAGCATCCGCTTTCTGTAACAAAAAAAGGATCCACTTTCCAGACAACGTCTTTCAGTCCAGTGGACAGATTCTTGTAAAACTGTACAGTCGAAATTAAAGCTAATTGAAGTCATTTAGGAAAAGGAGGCATTTAGGTCCAGCCAATGGAATCATTTTAAGAATGGAATTTCGATTTCCTGTAGTTATCTATTCTCTCATCTCTACCTCACAAAGAATTCCAAGTTAATATGATACAATAGTGAAACCAGGATCCTAAAGCCAGTGGGATCATTAACATGTGTGGGTCCAAAGGGTTTAAATTTCTAAGAGATATGAGGATATTATAACAAAACTCAAGATTATTTTTTCAAAAGACGTGATGATATAATAACAAAATATCACACACAAAATTTTATGATTTTTGAGGTGAGATATCTGTCTGACAAGACCACTATATAACATGGCTCTGCCTCTGCTATGATATAGCAAGTATAAATTCTCTCAGATAGGCAAACACAAATTAATTAGTTGTGGAGTAAACATTATGAATTTCACCTTAAGAAATTCCAAAGTATCTCCTCCAGCTTTGCTAATCTCAACCATACAAAGTGACGGGGCCGCCTCAAATACCTGAAAAATAGAAGTCAAAACAAAACCCTTAGAATCAATATAACATATAAAAACCAGAATCATCTACCACTATTCATTCATGAGTCATTTATGTGACATCAAATATAAAACTAAATTATATATTACAATTTTATTTATTATTTATTGGAGTATTATTTTCTAAACAAGTGGACACTACATACTTTTTCAAGTAAGGTCATCAAAATACTCTTTTCATGTAATGTGTCTCTTTTGGAAGAAAAAAAAAGATTTTGAATATCCCCATGAATTGAATAGAAAACATATCTAATTTATAAGTAATATTGATCGTGATTACAATCAAACTTGACTTGCTCCATTGAATATCAGAAAAGAAACAATTGAGAATTATTTACCTCAGTCATTATAGATAGATGACCTTTGCGTCCACTCTTTTCCCCTTGAATCTTCAACTACCATGGATAGTAAGAGATATCATCAGAAGTGGGCATATCCAATAGAAAGATCTTTACTGTAGAAATCAGCCATGAAAAGTTAACGAGAAAAATCCCATTTTTGGTACTTGAAAGGTAGGTGCATTTCAAATTTTGACTCCCTAAGACTTATTCGATCATTAAACATGCATGTAATCCTTCCACTATAATTCGATCCAAAATTTAACACCAAATTTAAAAATTTGTTAACATTAATATTTTTGGCCAGCAAAGTTGGCACGAGTAATATTGCAGGTAATATAATTGAGTGACTAAATTGAAAGAAATGATCTCTCGAGGACCAAATTGATAGTTCACCTATCTCTTCTATCTTTTATGGGACCAAGATAAGATTTTCCTAGGTATATTTTACTAAGAGCAAGGAATAATAATAGAATATCTTTCTGCATGCACTTGTGCAAAATAAGAGAACCAATAGACACGTATGAAGGCCACAAAAAACTATTTCCTTCATTTATTTGTGTTGCTTCTTTGCATAGTACTTTATCTAGCAAAAGGAATGAATGTGCTACCAACTGGGTTAAAAATAGAAATAAAATGACACAAATTAGAAACTTGTAATTTGGATCCAATTCAGGAGCACCATCAAATCCAAGAAAAGCATCCTTGAAGAATTAAAAAATTGAAACCAATACATAATTTTGAAAACCTTGCCTACGTACATACATACGTCAAATCAAAGCATCTCCAATAATCATCCTCTAAGTCATGCATTAAAAAAAGGAAGTGGTTCTTATTATTTATCTACTGGATATGTAGTAAGAGATTTATACCTGACCAATCATTTTGTGCTTAAGGAGCTTTTCTTTGTCAAGAATTTTGTTGGCAACATTTTCACCAGTCTCTATGTTGCGCTCAAACTTCATTTTAGCGAAATTGCCTTATCCCAAAGTCCGACCCAACATGTACTTGTCCACTCGGACCGTGCTATTGCTAAATTTCGAACGCGATGTCATCTACTCGGATTCTCCTTACAATTCTGATTTCCAATTTCTCCTTGTTCCCTCTCTCAATCTCTCTCTACAGTTTGGAGCTTCTCGCACTAACTATCAAAACCTTTTCTTCTTACAAGGCTGCCATACCTGAGACTTTGCAACCCTCATTTCTCCTTCCTTTTCTTGAGGTACACAAACAAATAACTTGAGCTCTGAACTGTTAGGGATGCTATAATTGAAGAATCGAACACCAGATTCAAAGAACTTTGTGGTTGAAGAACGAGGTTGGGGGGCCATTGACCGTTCGATTTGATGAATATCCCATGATTGAAAATCATTGAATTGAATCAGTAGATAGGAAAATTTTTGCGGTAAGAGGAACAGAAATCGGGGTTCGGTGGGAGAGAAATCGGTGTGGAGGAAAATAGAATCGGACCGGAAAAGAATTGCTCGGAGTTCCTTCTGCTCGAGGATTTTCTGAAGTCGAAAGATTTTGAGAGAAGTTAATCTAATCTTAGGACATTATTACTGGCCAGTTATTGCCATTTTATATTAATTAATTATTGACTTGGTGTGACTATTTAATATTAATTAATTAACTAGAAATAGACGTGAAGAAATGAGTCTGCCCACACAATCTACTTGTTAAATGGGGTGAGTTATATAGCCTGCTATTAGTTTCATTGAGCCCGCCCTGCTTAAGTGACGAGTTAGACTGTCATCCTATTTGCCTATTATTTTTATTTTAATATTTTTAAAAAATTATTTTTAAATTCTTTAAATACTAATAAAATATTTTTAATATCATATTAGTATAATAAAAAATTATTAATATTATACTCTTAAAAATTACTATTTTTTATAAAAAATTCAACTTTTATAACTATAAATTTAAATAAATATTAACATAATATTAATCAATTATAATATATCAACCTATATTAATAAAGAAATAATTATTTTTATTAATTTTTTATAATAAGAATATTTAAAATAATATTTGAGTATAATAAATAATATTAATAATTAAATAAATAGATTGGCAAACAGTATTTAAGTATTCAACACATATCGGTCCATTTTATTATGTTTATTTTATGATTAATTCTTCAATTTATTCCATTAAGTAAAAACATTATATTTTATGGTTACATGACTAATAAATTCTTCAATTTATTCTATTAACTAAAAATATTATATTTATGGTTACATGACTAATATTAAGAGGATACTTTTTTATTCATTATCTAAATAGTATTTAATTGTTTCCGAATTCCTAATATGGGGTTGGACCTCGAAAACTCAATAGTTTAAATATTTGTTTGTGTAGTATTTATTTGTAAAATTAATGTTATTATTAATTTCTTAAGTTTATATAAATTTTAAATTTGAGCTTTGAGATTTATAAGGACTTAGATGTTTATCGTGAAAATCAAAATTTATTAAATATTACATATTGTCATTACTAATTAAGTTATTTTTTCAATAAGATGGATTTGTTTCAAATGCAAAGAGGGATTGAAAATTATAATTTTGCATGAAGAAGGGAAGCCAACAAACAACTCCCTTCTAGAATAATTCAATAATTTACAAAGAAGCTTTTTTTTTTATTTATTTTTTTTGGTAATTTGATATCAACTCAGGGTATTCTACTAGCTATATCACCACTGCCCATGCATCACAAGAACTTGTATTAGTTCATAAAACATTATAATTTATAGTAAAATACATGGACTCTCAATATATTTTACATTGACTAAATATATCTTCTTTGTTTTAAACTTATATAAACCTCATGTAATTAATAATTATATAACACAAAACTGTCATTCTATTTTTAAGATTTAAACTTATGTTCTCTCTTTATAGTATGTAACCGCTTATTATTTCAATCAGCAACTTGTTACTTTTTTATTTTTTAAACCATATTTTAAATTTTTTGGTCATGTGAAATTATTTATTTAGTAATTTTTTAAAATTTTAAATGCATAAGTTGGTTAAAGTAATATTTCAAAGGACAAAATTTAGGTCAAACTCATCACATTCATTTTTTTAATATTTTAATCTGTTTTAAACTCACATGAAAAAAATGGCAAAATGTGTATATCTTTTCGTTGTTTATGTAATATTCAATTGTTTACTTAATATTCAATAGGTTTAAATAAATGATATCAAATATTCAAAATTATTGAAAAGTAAAAGATTTATAATTATAAAGTTATTTAACTTGTTAATATGATCCAAATTAATAAATTTTATTAATATAATAACAATTTAAAAATATATGCTAAAATTATGTTTTTTGGTCAAAGATGAGTTGATAAAATGATTGTTAAGTAATATTTATTTTAACTAAAGGTTGTTTTAGTAAAAAAATATTAATATTGTGATTTAACAATCAATTAACAGTATAAAGAATGAAAATTGAATATTAAATTAGAACAATGTTTCTATAAAATGTATTTTGATTTTCATTTGTTATAAAAAAATGCATTTTTATTTTATTAGAGGTCTAGATAGGTTTTTAAAATAAAAATATCTATAAATTAAATTAACTAGAGGAGAAGTTAGTGTTTTTCTAAATAAGTAAATAATTATCCCAAAAATATATAGTAAAAATATGCATAATACTCATCTGATATTTAATATAGGATATATTTAAGTAATTTGATTAGATTAAGGAAGTTAGTTAATATATCATATTTGTTCTAAAACACCTAAACCATCTTCCTATTCTAAAACACCTGAACCATCTTCTTTAATGCCCTCTATTACATGATTATTGTTGAAGGATTATCAATAAAATAATTTAGGAAGAATTTAATACATATATAAAATATGTCTTATATTTATGTTTAAAATTAATTTCTCAATTGGCACTTATATTAAAAATTGGAGGGTAATTTATTATGAATTTGATCAATAAATAGAAAAATATTGAAGCTAAAAATTGAAGTTGAATGCATTGCTTGACTTTAATGCTTTCTCTTAAATCAGTAATTTGAATATTAGTTTATCTTGGTTGTAGTGAAGATGCTAGAAAGGGGATGTCCTTAAGAATAAAAGCTATGGTAGATAAGTTTGTGGAGTTGAAGGAAGCATTAGATGCTGATATACAAGATAGGATCATGAAGGAGACAGAGATACAAAGTTATATTAAGGAACGTGAGCATGAAGTTGTTGAGCGTAAAGCTGCATTGTAGGCTGAGTTTTCTTGTCGGGAGGTGTCTAATTCTTATAACTTCTTTTGTTTTAATGGATGAAAAGGAAAATAATAAAAGTTGTGATAACTTTGATCCCACTTCAAGTAGCTAGATATGCTTAGTGTTGTTAAAACATTTTTTTAAATTTTTGAGGAGTTATTACTGCTAGGACTTTTTAGTTTTCAGTATTTACATTTTGAAAGAGCTAATTATGTGGTTTGAGCTTTTTTATTGCAAAATCAGGATTTTCATTTTTGGTTTTGATGTTTTGATGAAAAGGCACTGGTCATGTTGTTTGTTGGAAAACTCACAAATTCTGTCCAATGATGAGACTGTCCACATAACTTTTGCCATGATGGCACCTCCGAAATCATGTATTCAATCCAATTCTGGAGTTATGGTTTATTATTGATCACATATTTAAGAAAACAAGCATTGCTTAATGAATTAATCTATTTGCATAAAGAAAGTTTTAGACTTTTTGGCAGAATTATCCTTCTTTCCCTTGCTCTGGGACTTGATAATGTGGCAGAATCATCATCCTCATAAATCGTCATCTTCTGCTTCCTCTTCTTGTTTAAGAGATTATGTTGTGGCTCTTGAAGCTTATATTCAGCATGCCAATACCCTGTGAGGAGTCATCTTCTTCTTCTTTATCTCTCTTTCTTATTCTTGTTTTCTAGGTTTTTATAGAATAACTTATATTTATGATCAAATTAAAACCTTTATAAAAATAAATATTGTTTAAGAATTTACGGGTTATGAGTCAACTCTTTAGTAACTTGATCAACTTTTGTTGGCTAATTGATACTACGTTAAGCACCAGTTCATTCCCCATATTATATTTTAAATACTTCACTTATCATTAATATAGGATGTATTTAATTAATTTGATTATAGTAAAAAAGTTAGTTGATATGTCATGCTTTTTCAAAAACATTGTAATCATTTTTATTACTTCTCTCCCTCTTTTTTTATTATTGTGAATGTATTATCAATAGGAATAATTTAAAAAAATTGATAAATATGAAAAATATATGTTATATTTAAAATTTTATAATTAGGTCATATAGTAAGATATAAGAATATATTCTTTTCCTATCTTTCAATAGTTATTATAGTTTTTTTTGTACAAACATTTTTTGAAAAAGGTTGGGCTCACTTACGATCTAAGGGCAGAGCGAAGTCTCCCTTTCTTCTAGATAATACTAATATTGGGTAGGGTGAGCCGTCTATTACCCTTCCTTCTAGGCAATACTAATGTCGGGTAGGGCCTAAATCTCTTTTAAGTAAAGAACATTTAAATTGTGAGGATAATGTGATTGTAAAATTGCAATAGGAAAAAAATGTGATGGTAAAATAATCATACATCATAAATTCATGAGTCTCAAACAGTATTGGCGAAAATCTATTCCAAGGAAACTTGCTAGCATTCGTGCACTTGAGCAAATTAATGCTTGAGGATAATGTGAGGGTTTTTTTATACAATTTTTTTTGAAAAGGGGTTAAGTTCACCTATAATATAAGGGTATGGCGAAATCTCCTTTCCTCTAAGACGATACTAATGTTGAGCATATCGAATCGTCAATTAAGCACTTGGGAGTTAGGAACCACAACAAAGTGATACACTTCCTAGGGATTGAACACTCTCTAAATAATTTTATATCTTACCATTTCATCAACTGAACCCACAAATAATAGATATAATGTGAGAGTTTTAAAGTTGATTAAATTTTCTATTTATTTTGTAAGAATTGGTAGCATCTTCAGATCATCTAAGTTGTGTAGGTGTTTTTGTAATTAAGGTGAGTTTACTTTTGATGTTTAGAACAACTCAACAAATTCTCACTGTTGAATGTATTGATTTTTGTTTTCACTCTTTTTTTCCTGGTTTAGAGATATTCAGCTCACAAAGAGGAAGAATGTGAGGAAGAAGCTGACAATTAAAATTATCTCAAGCTACATTGGCACAAATGGTCAAAAGTGTGTTCCCTTAACTATCGCTTTCAAGTTCGATTCCTATAAGATAGGAATAAAGCTAGCGTGCTTAGGAGAGTTGCTCCTATAACTGGGCCACTACGGTACCTGGGAGATTAGTCTCACCTATTGGGTGGAGGGATACTTTGGTATGCACCAAAAAAATTATCTCAAGCTAGGGTGCAATTTCCATTGTCATGTTACTCGACTGGCTAGAGATATTGTTCATGTATATTTTTATTAAATTATGAATTTTTATGTTTTTTTCTTACTGTGCCAAGGATATGATTCAAGGGATTCTTATCCTACATTAAGATTAGTTTATAATAACCTTACTTTATACTACGGGTGGGCACGGGACAGGACTAGGATAACTCTGTCCCGGTCCTGTCCTGAAAAAGGACACGGGATGCAAAATGAGTCCCGTGTCCCGTCCCGTCCTGAATATGTCCTGATCCCTATCGGGATGAGGACCGGTCAAGACAGGTTCGGGAATTTAAAAATATAAATTATTAGATATTTTATGTACATCCTATATATTAGTAACATATAATCAAAACACAAAAAATAATAGAAGAAATTAAAGTCTCTTTATTATGATTACTAACTTAAAACAATAAATACCATTAATTATACTACAAATACTATTACTTTTTTAATTTTTTTCACTTCACCAACTGAAGTTACTGCTTCATTTATAAAGAAACAAATACATATAAGGAAGAGAAAAATACAATCATCTAATAAATAATATGATATAATCAATATTATTTTATATTTTTATTTTTTATAAAAATAAAAATATTTTTTTATTTTTTTTAAAAATATTCGGAATGGGACGGGAATCCCTAGTCCCGTCCCGAGATATCCCATCCTGACCCTTCACGGGACGGACCCATCCCGAATTGCCCAAGATTGGGTCAGGACAATCTGGAAGGGGACAATTTGAACACCCCTATTTCATGCCAAAGATATGACTCGTGTCTAGAGATATTTTTCATGTATATTTTCATGTATGTATTTATATGATTATTTGAAATAAAATGAATGGAATCCTGAATCCTTAGCTAATATGAATGAAAGTTGATTAGGGTGGTATGGGTATACTTGTAATTAAATAGTCCAAAATGATGATGCCATTCTACAACCGCGCCTATAATTAGTGTATCTAACTTCTCTAATATCAAAGAATCTAGGGATATTGTATCAACTATTGGGATATTTTGTGTCCCAAAAATATCCTTGCCACTACTATATAAAGTGGCAAGCCTTTAGTCACAATTAAGTAAGACTGGGAGAAATGAGTTAAAGAGGAAGATTAGGATATTTTATAAAAAAAAACATAGAATAACTATATTAATTAACTTAATTAATTTATTTAATTAAATATAAATATATCATATATTAAGGACTAGAGAAGTATATTATCTCTTATCTTTTTTCTCACTTTCACCTACCCATTTATAAATAAGGATATTTTAAAAAAAGCATATATTTTTTTTATGTATTTATTACTTTTAACTAATTTTAATATTTTTCTTGAATAATTTGGTCTTATAATAAAGGATGAATGGAGTAATAGCTAAAAAATTATTGTAAATATCTATAACATTGTTATCAATAGCTAATCATTTATGGTGATTCACTTACACTGTAGGTTTATTTAAATAAAATTGTACAAAGGCACAAATAAACAGGAAGGATGAATAAAATTGGGATGGATTGAATGCATCTTTAAACCAATTGGTCTCGCCCAGCCCAGTCCAAGTTATGCAATTGATTTTTGTTGGATTTTGTTATGAAAAATACAATTTTATTTCCGATTTTGAACATGATATGATCAATTTATGAGTTGCAATTAATCCATTAAAAAGCAATTTTATGAATTTTTTTCTCTGAGTTGTTGTAGAGAGAACAGAAGGAAGGTGAAGGGGAATTAATTTCCTTGGTAAAATCTAAATTAATTTTAAAGAATAATTATCACCAATACTCTAAATTAATTTTAAAAATTAGTCCTCTAAGATATTTAAAGTTAGAGATTTGGATCAAAAATGTAATTTGAGAATTTTATATGGATCAGATAGAAATTTTTGTTTCTATCCATTAAAATGTGAAATTGTACTAATTTAAATATTTTAGCACCTCTAAAATTAATATTATTTTCTTAAATAATTTAAGGTATTTAATGCACTTTTAAAATTAGTTCATATACTAAATATATCCTTAAATATTTTTACATATTAATTGTTTCTCTAAATTAATTTAGGATAATATATGCATTTTTAATCTTTTTTTCTTTTAATTTATTTTGTCATCCAACCAAAAACTGACATTTAAGCAAATTTTTCTTTTACTTTTTTTTACAAAGTAGGTTAACTCGCGAGTTATCAAGGTTAAACAACCCAATCGCCTTGCGGATTGCACCTGGTCAATTCTATTTAATATCTCTTTTTATTTAGACTAGTAGGCTCGATGCCCTGAACTCTCATTCTCATCTCTCTCACAAGCAGAAGAAACCCTACTTAGAGCTTATAGCCGTCTCCCCCCCTGTCGCCACTATTTCATCTGCCTCTCTTCATCGCACTTACTAACTCAGTCCGGAAACATCATTCATTAAGCTCTTGGTTGGTCTTCCATTTGGCCTTCAAATTTCTGATTTAGTTCCTCCTTCGGTTTTACTTGTGTTCTTCTTTCTTGACTGCGCCTAAATTGATCTCCGTGTGTGTATGTGTGTGTATTTTCCTCTTTTTTCAGCCAACTATCTCCCTCTGGCTTGAAGTGTCACATTCAAAATCTTTACAATTTGCTCAATTACTGTTAAGTACCATACGATATTTTGTTATTAAAATGTTGTACAATAGATAATATTGTTCTTAGAATAATGAAATATATCTTTGTTTAAATGTGTTTTTGGAATACAAAATGTTTGTTTATGTAAATTGGGGCTTAGGCATTCTAATAGTGTTTGAGGCCATAGTTGGTGGTTTTCTTGTAAAAAATGTTGTTTAATCCCAGTAATAACCTTAATTACTATCAAAATATTTATGGTAAAAATGGTCCGTACTTTTGACTATGAAATTGTGTACCATTTTGACTTCTCATTATTGAAGCGGTAATATGGAAGAGTTGAATAGGTCACTTCAAATAATAAAATACATATATTTAAGTTAAGATTTAATGATGTACTAACTTGAAGTGATGAACTGATCGAAAACTAGAGTAGGCAATAGGAGAAGCTTCTCTACAAAGGAGAGAGATAATTCTTTAAGAGTTCATTTGGTTGGAGGGAAATGGAAGGAAGGGGATGAGAAAAAAGAGATTTTTCTCTTCTCCTCTTATTTGGTAACATACAAATTTTAGAAGAAGAGAAAAAATTTTAAAATATTTCCCCTCCCCTTATAACCCTTCCCTCCAAAATTGAAAACTTTAGAGGGAAAAAGTAATATTTTAACTTGTGTAAATTAATATGTTTATCAAAGTTTTCGATATTCCTACAATACTATTTTAGTGTTTTCCTCATCCTCATCTACTCCCCAGTCTTTATCTATAGAGTATTTAAACTCTTACTATCAGTTGTTGTCACTTAAGATAAGCGATCTCATAGTTGTTACTATCTTCACACTTATTGCCTCTTTTTAAAAAATATTTTTTATTATTCTATATATATTATAATTATAATATTTGTAATTATTATATATATATATTTATATTTATTCAGTATTAATAATTATAAAATTATAATTATATATAATTTATTAAATATTTAAAAAAAATAAAAATTAGTTAAATAAAATAGAGGTAAAGTTATCCATATAAAAATAGTTTTCCTCCTCTCTCCTCATGAACAAAATAAGATAACATTAAAATTCTTCCCTCCATTTTCCTTACAATCAATTTAAACAAGGTAATATTAAAATTATTCTCTTTCTCTTTATTAAAATCTCTTCCCTTATCTTCTATTAGTTAAACCAAACAGACCCAATGACTACAAGGAATGAGAATTTGCCAAAAGTGAGTTTATATTATAAAATTTTGTAATTTTAATTTTTAATCATATTAATCAAAATTTATTTATTTAAGTTGCTTTTAAATTGCTAAACACATGTTTTTTTATGAATAATACTGGAAGTCAATTCATAATTAACAAAACATTACAAGAGATTAATCCCCTTCATCAAGATCTACCATCTCAATCAAAGATAAAAAATTATCATACATTCAATAAAAAAGTGTAGCAATGTCTTTTATAGGATCCCTATGAAAGATTGGACTAATGCTGTCAGTAATAGATATCTTTAAATGGGTACTCAAGAGCACAACTCTGGACACAAAAATTAATGGCCCCTATACAATCAGAATACACAACAATATGTTTAAAACCCCATCACTAGCACAATTGCAAGCCATTAGTGATAACAGTCAAGTCAACGATGGTTGGTAGTTTTTACAACTAAAACCACAAATCCATCTTCTTTCCTCATTTTTGATGACCTGCCCCCAATCAACTTTCTCTATTGCTCTCTACACCGAACCGAGTTCTAAACATAGAAATAATATTTATCCCAACAACCCCTATTATGAACATCATATAGTATAAATGATGTAAGGTTAAGAAATTATATAAATCACTTAACATAGAAAATTTTTGAACACATTTTTCCTATAAAATATAAGGGAGGATTTTACTCGAAAACGAAAGTAATCTTCCATGTTCACAATAATAAAAAAATATTTTTTATTTTAAAATATTTCTCAAAATATTAAAAAAAACAAAATAATGACTATATCAAGATAAAATAAAAAAATCAATATTTAACAATTATTGTAAAGATTTAAATTAGAAAATCTATTTTTTTTTGTTTTTTATTATATTTCAGTAAGTTTTTATAAATTTAAACTCTCTATTTTAAGAAGATTTTCTTTTGATTTTTCGAATTAAAGTTAAGATTTTATAAAGGTAAATATTTAGTTGTATGTTTGCTATTAGGATTTGACCGTTGCCTTTTCTCTGCGGCTCTGTCTTTTTTCCTTCTCCATCTTTCTTCTTGAAACTTTGAATGAAGTTGAGGTGTGATGTGATATTTGGGATGACCGTGGTCTTTAAAAATTAAATTTAATAAAAAGTAAATTTGGTAAGAGATATTTATATATGTGAGATTTTTTTTATATAATAAAATTTTAAAAATAGATTAAATTCATCTATAATTTAATGGTAGAATAAAGTTTTCTTTCTTCTTAAGTGATATCAAAATTAAGAAGGATAAACTATCTATTACTCTCAAATATAAATCTAAATAACTAAGAAATAGGATGTCTCCTCAAGTGTTACTATTGAAACTATAATAAGATAGTATTTTTTAAAAATTAAATATATTTTAAATAATTATACGTATAATCTGTTTGCCAGTTGAAACTACATGCAATATGTTATATATGGAATTTTATCATAAGCCTTTGTCTGCTTTGCATTAATATCCAGAACAGGTTTTTCCCTTCTAGGCTTTCTTCTGCAAGATGTATTACGTAGGGTTTGGGTCTTTGGGATAATCATCAATATAACAGGGCTTGGGCCTTGGGGTGGCGGGTTGAAAAAAAATGAAATAAAAAAATTATTTGTTATGCATAAAAAATTAAAAATAGAAAACAAATGATTCATTTAATCTCATGGCCTGTTTGGATTAGCTTTTAAAGAATGGATTATGGGAAGAATAGATTTTGGGAATAGAGATGTTTGGATGATTAGTAGTAGAATTACTTTTTATATTGATAAATTATCAAAAAGAGTATGATTTGATTAAAGTATAAGAGAGGAGAGAGGGTAGAGAAAAAATAGGATAGAGGAGAGAGGGTAGAGAAAAAATAGGAGAGAGGAGAGAGTGTAGAGAAGAGAGAGGAGATATAATGAAGAGGAGAGAGGAGAAAGGAGAGATGAGAGATGAGAGAGATATGAGAGGAGAGAGGGTATAAGAAAAAGTAGGGGTAAAATAGTAATTGGATAGTCCATAAGCTCTTTTACTGTTCCAAAAGTTATTTTCAGTAGCTTATTCAAAACTATGGTTTTAAACTATGATTTTGATCAAAATTAATTCAGGATAAAAATGACTGTTTATATAAAAAAATTTAAATTTAAATTTTATCTTAAAATTAATTTTTTAAACTAGGATCCACACACACACACAAAGTGAGGCGACCATTGCCTTTGCTATCAGGATTTGACCATTGCCTTTGCTCTGTTGCTCCGCCTTTTTTTCCTTTCTTCAGCTTTCTTCTTGAAACTTTGAATAGAGGTATCTTTTGGGTTGGATCCTCTTTCTCAACCCTAATTTCTTTGATTAAAAAGATGAGAATGGATAAGAGGAATTGGTGATGAAGAGAGAAGAAATGTAAGACTGAAAATAAGGGATGGTAGCTTTATCGGAGAGAAGTGAAGTATATATTAGAAGTGAGAAAATCAGCCCAGCTTGTGGGTTGGATCCGTTTTTAAGGATGGTAGCTTAATCGAAGAGAAGTGAAGTATATATTAGAGCTGAGAAAATTGGGTTAGCTCGTGGGTTAGGCCCGTTTTTGTTAAAAACATGTCAGAAACGGGCTGGCATTTTATCAGCCTATTTTGGGGCGAGTTACAAAGCCCCCCTCTAAACTCGTCAGCCTATTTTTTTAAATAAATTATTTATTTTACTTAAATATTACTTTGAATACTTTTATTATTGAATACTAGTAAAAATAATTATTTATTTGTTAATATGTATTATTATAATTGATTAATATTATATTAATATTTATTTAGATTTATAGTCACAAAATTTGAGATTTTTTTAAGAGTATAACATTAACAATTTTTTAATTATACTAATATAACATTATATATTTTTTATTAGTATTTTAAAAACTTAGAAATAATTTTTTAAAAATATTAAAAAAAATAGATCACAAGTTCGGGCTGACAAAATGCTAGCTCATTTTAAAGTGGGCTATAGGTTAACCTATTTTTGATAGTCTAACCTATTTTTCTACCTCTAGTATATATAGAGAATTAGAAAGGGTGAAACCAAAACCCCCAATACCCTCTTATGCCCATATGCCCAAAATAAATAAACCCTAATAACTTTGTGCTGTACCTCCTTTTTCTTTTTCTCTCTGTCTTATTTCCTTCCTTAGCTTTCCTATTCTGCTTGCTTTTTCTGAAACGTGCGACCTTGATGTGATGTGATTTATTAAAATTAAGTAAATTAAAAAAATTAATTAATTAATTAACTATATTTTTTATTTTAAAATATTCTTATATAATATTAAGGGAGAAAGACAAAAAAAGTCCATTTGAATTTTAAAATGACAAATTGGGCCTCTGAATATTGAAAAGAATAAATTGGGCAGGAGGCTCAATATGTCATTTATAAATTTATATGCAAAGACTAAATTACCCTTCACTTTTTCAATATTTTGACAATAAGGTTTACAAGTTTATCAATGATATTTATAACTATGACAATGATATTTGCAACTCCTATAATAATATTTATAACTTTGAGAATATTATTTATAATTTTGACAATGGTGTTTATAACTTTGCTAATGGTATTTGTAACTCCCATAGTGGTATTTGCAATTTCAACAATGATATTTGTAACTCCCACAATAGAGAAAAAATAACTTTAATAATACGATTTACAACTCTGACAATGGTATTTACAACTAGGATAAATCCAATTTTGCCAATTGGGAGAAACACTGTAGCTGACACTGTAGCTTATTTGACAATACGATTTACAACTTTGTCAATAGTATTTGTAACTCTGACAATGGTATTTGCAATTGGGAGAAATCCAATTTTAGCAATTGGGAGAAACACTGTAGCTGACACTGTAGCTTATTTGACAATACGATTTACAACTTTGCCAATGGTATTTACAACTCTGACAATGGTATTTGCAACTGGGAGAAATCCAATTTTGGCAATTGGGAGAAACACTGTAGCTGACATTGTAGCTTCTTTGACAATATGATTTACAACTTTGCTAATGGCATTTACAACTCTGACAATGGTATTTGCAACTGGGAGAAATCTAATTTTGACAATTGGGAGAAACACTATAGCTTCTTTGACAATACAATTTACAACTTTATCAATGGGATTTGTAACTTTTCCTAAGGGATTTGCAACTTCACCAAATGGGTTTGTAACTTCACCTACAAGATTTACAACTTCTTATAATAGGAGTTGCAAATATCATTGTTGAAATTGTAAATATCACTATGGGAGCTACAAATAAATTGGCAAAGTTGTAAACATCATTGTCAAAGTTACAAACACCATTGTCAAAATTGTAAATACTATTGTCAAAGTTATAAATATTATTATAGGAGTTACAAATATCATTGTCAGAGTTGTAAATATTATTGGCAAATTTGTAAATCATATTATCAAAATATTGGAAAAGTGATGGGTAATTTCGTCTTTGTACATAAATTTGTAAATAACAGATTGGACTCCTGCCTAATATGTCATTTTTAATATTCAGACGCCTAATTTATCATTTTAAAATTCAAATAGATTTTTTTTTGTCTTTCTCCCTAATATTAAAGTATACATATTTTTAATCTTTAATATAATATAAGAAATATTTAACTAATTTAATATTATTAAAAATTAAATAAATAAATTAATATAATATATTTTTTAAAATATCGTAATTATTTACTTTAACTCAATATATTCTCTTCTTAATTATTATTGAAGGAGTATCAATAATAATTTTAAAAAATATTAATAAATCTAGAAAATATATTATATATTTAAAAAATAAAAAAATAATATTTTATAAGTTAGATAAATTATTTTAAAAAATGATAAATAAAAAATAAAAAATAATTTAAAATCTTATATTTAACATTAAATCTATCCTTCTAATAAGCTTATATATTAGGAATTAGTTTATAAACTTATATATTAGGAATTAGTTTAGGTGTTCAAGCTCTTATCAAGCTTAAATATAGTATTTAGCATTATAATTTAGCTTTTATCCGGATGACACATATTTAATTTTTTAATTGATGTTTTTAAATAAAAAAATATTTTTTAAAAAATGATAATTAAAATATTATTTTTATTTCGATTATATATCCTCTAAAATAAATTAAATTAAAAATGAAAATAAAAAGAAAATTAAATCAGGACCATCAAATCAGATCAAGATAGTAATGAAATTAATGACAGGAGGAGGCAGTAGTAATTAATAAAAAGTGCATTTGGTCCTATCAAAATAAAAAGATAAAAAGTGCATTTGGTGAGGATATTATAGGATTCTATGAGAAGCTTGCTTGCTTAAGTATCCATAACAGTTACCTTTCTAGGCTTTGTTGTTCTGAAATGTGTATTATGTGCTTTACTATTCATAACAGTTTCCTTTATAGGTTGACTTGCTCAGAAATATGTATTGCGTAGTGTCTAGGATAATCGTCAGTATTAAATGGCCTGGCGTAATGGCTTGAAAAATAATAAAAAACAAATAATTAAATGAAATGAAGAAAAATTAAGAATAGAAATAAAAAGGGAAAGTAACAGGAAAAACAAAAGACTCTAGCACATAATAAATGTCAAAATAATATGTTGTGTTGGTAATATTTGATATATAGTTAGTAATATTTGATCTGTTGTTGATAATTGCTCTATTTTTGTATTTATTATTTTTAGAGTCTTTTTCTATTATTTTCTCAATAAAAAAAGTGATTCTTTTAATTTCATCTAAAATCTGTCAAGTGTTTTCACCAGAAAAAAGAATAAATCTTTCAAGTGTTTAAAAGGAAAAGAAAATAATATAGAACCTCCATAAAAAATAAAAAATGGTAAAATTATTATTAAAAAAATGAAAACCATTGTTTTAAGTTAATCATTATTTTTACAAGCTTTTTTAAATCATTTTGATTCGTGGTTACCTCTCCTGATTCATGTGTCTGCTCTAAGAATTGAATTTGAACTTAAAGTGATTAAATAGGGCTTATACTGTTATAACAACTCTATATTGGTAAAATTATTTTTTAAGTTAATAACTATTTCTATAAGTTTGTTTTAAAAATAAAATCTGATAAAACCTTTTATTGTTTTTACTAAAATCTAATAAAAAATTATTCTTCAACTTCCTTATAAGTTATAACTGTCTTTCCTCTAAATGACAAAAGTTATTACTAAATAGATAATTATTTTCAAGAGATTTTTAATGCAAAATTATATAATAAAAAAATAAAAGGGGTGCATCAGCCCAAAAAACCCTAGTTCCCTTTTTCCATTTTCACGACAACATTGAAACTGCAGAGGAAAGGAGCTCTGACGCGAAGCAATAAGGGAGATGTAGAAGAAGGACAAAAGGATGACAAAGTATCGCAGTAATGAAGAAGGCTGAATCAATAAGAAGCACATTTGCAGAAACATGGAGATGGTGAATAGGCCAAGAACCCTACGATCAACAGAGATATCTATCTATATTCATTTTTACATACCCTATAGTCGACTCTTGATCTTTGATATACACGAGAGAGGTAATGTTCTAGTCAAATTCAAAATTTAAAATCGTTTAGCTGAGCATATCCTTCCCTTCCTCAATTATCAAAATTGAGCTTACCGATACTTATACATAACATTATATTATACTCCTACATTTTTTAATATAGAGTATAATTAGGGAGTTAATCTAAATCTTAAATATAAGACATATTTTTTATATTTATCAACTTTTTTCTGAATTATGCACATTGATATTCTCTCAATAATAATAAAGTAAATCAGGAAGGGAATGGGTTAAAAAAGATTATTAGGTATTTTAGAAAACATATGACATATTAACTAATTTAATTAACTTTTTTATATAATAAAATCAGTTAATGGAGGAGTACACAAATTTATAAGTTTAATTAATTAGTTCAAGAAAAAATGATAAATATTATATATAAAATATATTAAAGTTTTATGATTATGACCAAATCCCAACACCTTCCAAGTGCTCCTCTATTAAGTACTGGAGATAGTATAAATATAATAATTTGAGTCTATTTTGAATTTGTTGAACCTCTCTATATGGACATGATTCTCTATAAATGATATTGTAGCTTAATGCATGAAAATTTCTTTATAAGTGGGAGATGGTGAGTTCAATACCACTTATAACTTCAAGTTATTAGTATTAACCTCTTTAATTAAAAAAAATGGACTTGATTCTCATGTAGGTCTTGAGAAAGCAACTAAGGGGGGGGGGGGGAAGGGGGAAGGGGGAAGGGAGTGGGGGTGGATCGACTAAAGAGAAGAGATAAAATTTCTATCTCCACCTCTTCACTTCATTTTGCTTGCTACATGTTCCCATAATTTACTTTAGAGTTAAGGCCCTTAAATGGCCCGAAAATTTCTATCAAGGAGAACCCAACACCTGATTTTTTTTTAATATAATATGTCATTTTGTTTTATTTCGTATTAATTTTGTCTTTATTGATAGTTAAAGGTTAAGTTTCACCATTAAAGATAAGTGGGTAAAAAGAAAAATTTAATGTTTATACTTAACCTAATAGCCAGGGCAAAATTACTACAAAATAAAACTTCTAGGACATATCTCTCGATGGAAACTTTTAAAACATTTAAGCACCTGAACCTTTTTCTTTAAATTAAAAATCATGTACATCAGAATGCTTTCTTGAATATTGCTCTAAACTTTAATTTAAAAGTTACTTAATTAATTTAGATAAATAAAAAAATTATATAAATTAATTAATTATAAAAATTGTAATTTGATCTCCTTAAAATATATAATATTAGATTACAATAATAATATAAATTAGTTTTACTAAAAATTATAAATATTAGAGATAAAATATATTGTTGGCTTTAAAGAATTTGAATTTATGTTACAAATTTTAACGCCAGCAAATTAAACATTTTTTAGGAAGCCATTTGACCAAGGAAATTAAAACGCCAATTTATGTTCAGGATGCAATAGAGATCCACTACAGCTCTTTAACCAAGGAAATTAACACAGCAGAGAGACATGTGTTGTTGGGGTTGGATCTTGATTCTCTGCTATGATTTCCTTGATTAAGAAGATGAGAATGGATCAGAATAAGTAGCCATCTATCAGAACCAAGAGAGAAGAAAGATGTGAGAATGAAAATGAGGGATGGTAACTTTTGTGAACTAGTGAAGACATATTTAATATACTCCTCACATATTTAATATAAGATACATTTAATATACCCTCTCATGCCAACAGGCCAAAATAATATACCCTTCACAATAAGGTATATTTAATTAATTTAATTAGTTTAAGGAAATTACTTAAATTGATTAATATGATATATTTTTGGGAAAATGACATTTGAGTCCCATGGAAGCAATTGAATGACAAAAAAATCCCAACAAATGCTATAACTCATTTCAAATCCCATGGGACCTCATATGAATTTTTTCTAGTTGTAAAAGGACTTAAATGACCTTGTACTATAATTCATTTCATGCTCTCTTATATGTTCTTATTTGAGTTATTTTGTGTTATCTTCCCCTTGAAATCTGAGGATAATTGTAGGATGGAGGAATTATGTTGTTGCTATCTGTTGCCACTTCCCATGCGCCGAGCACGTTTTGAATTTCTGGGAGTGATGAATATCGCAGTAACATGCTTGCTTATTCCTTCTATGAGTCCTCGTCTTTCTACCTCCATCGTGAGCTCGGTATTCTCTTATCTTCTCTCTTTCCTCCACTTTAATTTCTTCATATGACTTTTGTTTTGAAGTAATGATTGCTTATAGGTAATTTTGATGATTTCTTATGCTTATGGAGGATTTTAATGGTAGATTTCTGGGTTTATGTCGTTTGGTTTTCATGGAAATGAGTATTTCTTTTGTGTAATTTTATAGAATCTCGATGGCAATGGATGATCCCCTTAGGAGGATCCTAATGATATTTTGAATCTCACTCAATCCAAGTATAAATGGCGCTTGATTTTGGCCTACGATGGGACTAACTATGTAGGTCTGCTTCCCCTTTCATTTTCTAGGTTTGGATCATTTGGTTTCTCTTTTGTGAAGGCCTTAGTTAGTTACCTTTGTGACTTTTTTGTGTCTTTCTTTCCAGTTAGCTGGTTCTAAGTTCCATTGTCTTGCTGAACACTAACTAATAAACTAGCAATTCGGTCTATAAATTGTTGTTCCTAGTTACTTTAGTATTGAACACTGATCAAGCTCCTAGAAAGAGAAAAAATCCGTCCAAGCCCAAGTCTAACTTCACTTTTCTATTTCATCCTAAATCTGATTAAAATTACAGAAACTAAAGATTATCAAGATATCAAACATTTTTGTTCAGGAAGGAATTATAGTTTTTTCAAAAAAGACTTTCATAGAATAGTACTCTTTTAAAAATCAAAGCCTCTAACAAAAATGTTAAACAACATTTCCTATTGATCTGAAATTTTTAACAACATTACAAGAGTAAAATAACAATCTTCACTCAAATTCTATGGCTTAGGCTAGAAAACTAAAAATGTATTCAGGTCTTAAATTTAAGGGCAAACTCTAGTTTTTTTTTCCTAGTCTAGGATCAAATCTAATTTCTAACGGCCTCTATAAATTACAAGTTTAACATTACTACAGGTTGCACACTTCACTACACCATTCGACTATGATAACTTGGAAGAGATTCATGCAGCTTTGAATGGCATTCTTCCTTCTGATATCTGAGTTAGGTAGATTAGCCCAACATTGCCTGAATTCCATGCATGATTTTCTGCAATAAGTATGGTATACAGACAAGTACGAAATATGGTAAAGAGTTTACTCGCCTAGTTCTGAATGAAATTCTTTGTTTGTTTAATCCAATGAGTAGAAAGATGTTGAGTTTTACAAAATATTTATTGTTTACTTGTTACTTAGATTTGCATTAGTATTTCATATGCAAGAATTATTTTGACTTGCTAGAAGGTGGGGTTTGTTTATGGAAGTTCAAAGTATTTCTAAAGTGGCTTTTGGATGAAGGTGTTTTAATTTTTAATTTTGTGAGAATGTGAATAATAGCGTTCATAAAAAATTGAATACGAAACATGAAGAAAAATCAATACTCTACTCCCTTTAAATTATTTTTAACTCATGAATCTTATAAAACGTTGCTTTTTTATCTTTTAAAAAAATGCCTGTAGTTTTGTTTGTGATCTTGAAGCCCATTTTAGTTATTGTCCATAACAACTTTGATCTATGTTCAATGTAATGGTGGTTTGTTCATTTCCTATTTCTATTCACAGGTGATGACCATGGTAGCCAAGACATTGGTTTAAGATGAAAAATGAAATGACTGGTTCTGTTAGAAGATACATCTTTTCTGCACATTTCACAGGGAAAATATTGGCTCGTGTAGGTGGCAAAGAGCTTAGACATCAAAAGAAAAACCTTATTAACCCAAGCATTTTGGACTGTGAAATTTACAAACAATATATGTAATTGAACACATTTGAAGAAATATTAAGTTTTTAAGTTATTGTAGAAAGAATGTTGTCATGTTGAATAAGCAGGTGTTGTATTTCATATCAGGTTCAACAAATGCATCAAACTCAATAATATATTGGGGAATATTAACAATTGAACTAATAAGAAATGACAACTTCGTGGTGAAGGAATGACAACTGCACCACTTATAATAACAACTTCCCGACGACAGCACAGATAACAACTATACTGCAAAGTGACAACCATGTATTCAATGCATAACAACTACACCATTACTAAATGATAACCCCGTGGTGAAGGAATGACAACTGTACCACCTAAAATAATAACTTCCCTATGACAACACAGACAACAACTATACTAATTGATAACAACTGCACAGACAACAATTGCTTTATTGAACATAACATCCCAACCAGTACCAATTGACAACAAAATGTTAACAAAATAATAAAGTTAGATATATATGTCTAGTTCAACTTCGTGGTCTTTTAAAATCAATTAGATATTTTTCTTTGGTGAAAGATAATTTGGTTGCTAATCTAATTTACTTTACAATAAAGCCTATAACATGCACTAAGAACCCAATCACCTGCACTAAGAACCCCATCACCTGCAACTAACAACTCCATCAGCTACACTTATAACCCTAGCACCTGCAAGAACAACCCCAACATCTAAAATAACAACCCCATCAACCTTCATTAATAACCCTAACACCTTCATTAACAACCCCAGCTCTTGAAATAATAACCCAAGCACCTACAACTAAGAACCCTAGCCCCTACAACTAAGAACCCCATCACTTGCACTAAAAACCCCATCAGCTCAACTAACAACCTCATCAGCTGCACTAACAACCCCAACACCTGAACTAACAACTCCAACGCCTGAAATAACAACTCCAGCACCTGCAACTAAGAACCCCAGCCCCTGCAACTAAACACCCCATCACCTGCACTAAGAACCCCATCAGCTACAACTAACAACACCATTAGCTGCACTAATAACCCAGCCCCTACACTAACAATCCTATCAGGTGCTGGGGTTGTTAGTTGCAGGTGCTGGGGTTGTTATTTTAAGCGTTGGTGTTGTTAGTTCAGGTGTTAGGATTGTTAGTGTAGTTGATGAGGTTGTTAGTTACAGGTGATGGGGTTTTTAGTGCAGCTGATGGGGTTCTTAGTTACAGATACTGGGGTTCTTAGTTGCAGGTGCTTGGGTTATTATTTCAGGCTCTGAGGTTGTTAGTGAAGGTGTTAGGGCTGTTAGTGAAGGTTGCTGGGGTTGTTAGTTGCAGGTGTTGGGATTGTTGTTGCAGGTGCTGGGATTGTAAGTGCAGCTGATGAAGTTATTAGTTGCAGCTGATGGGGTTCTTAGTGTAGGTGATGGGGTTCATTGTAAAGTAAATTAGATTAGTAATTAAATTCTCTTTCACCAATGATTATGATATAATTAGTTGATAGTAAGCAAAAGAGACATGTAACAACAAGGGTGAGTAAGTGGGAAGGAAGCACCCAAACGTAGCATTTATTAGACAATACCACTAAGGAATATTAAAGAAAGTGGAGTCAATTATTGGAAGTAGTATGCTTTATAGTTTGTACGTGTTGTCTCTGCCTTTTATATTAAAAGTTTATAGCCAATTCCATGATTATCTTTAGTCTTTATTACGCTAAAGTTTGGGTTTTCTTTTGTTCTAGCATTAACTTTTGAAAACAGAATTCAGAAAAGGCTATTTTGAAAGGCACTCATTCTATCAGAGGTTTTCTTCCATTAAGGGCTCCTTTTAATACTTTGACTGTTATTCCCTCCCCTCCTATTCAGAATCTAATTGAAATGAAACATTCACGCAAGAAAAGCCTTGATATCAGTATGGTAGCACAAGACACAATTGTAATTACTTGTAACAGACAATTACTTCTAAAGCTACTTGTTGCAAACCTAATCTCTATATTAACATAATCATGAAAAATTATATATGTATAATTTGAACATGATACAAGAGCTTACATGATCCAGTAAACTGATAGGAACCCATTTAATTTACAGTTTTTTTGATGAGCACAGCGAATCACCAAGTGTCACAGACGGCCTGGGAGTACTTATCCTTGAGCCACTTGAAGCCCTTCCTCAAGGACCTTTTGGCCTTACCCTCAACACAGTACATTTTATAAGAAGCAACCCTTTTCTTCCTCTGAAGCTGAGGATGAATAGTGAAGCTCCATGACTTGGAAATACTCTTCTCTTTCTTCAAGTCCCTCGGGCCTGTTTGTGTGTGCATAGGAGGCACTGTAGCACCTGAGGTCATAAGGCCTTGAAGCTCCATTGTAGCTCTCCATCTGCATAATCATCACTTGCCCATTTTCAGAACACGTTGATCTGTTGTTGTGGTCCTCTGAGCAAAAAGAAAGTAATAACCAATTCCAGCTGATGCTTCCCCAATAAGACAAGAATTTTTTAAAGCAGCTGTTTTATTCTTCTCATGGAATCCATTTCAATTTCTCCCCAAAAATGTACTATGTTAAAATAAAAACCATAAATACTTAGGAGATATAGGAGGAAAAACAAAATAAACTCAAAGTCTCACCTTGCCCTCTTTCCATTTTATAGGTGTAGTAGTGATCTACAGAACAATCATAGGGTACCTATGGCGAGGGCATCTCTGGTGGTAGAGACTATCACAGCAGCTTGCTAAAATATTGGAGGAAGGAAAGAGAAGGAGGGTATGACAGCAAGAGAATCTGAGCAACAATTTTAGAGAGACAGAGAGAAGATTGAGTTAGTCAAATGAAGAGAGAGAGAAAGTCCTGATGCTGATGAGAGGAGCTTACGAGAAAGAGAAAGGAAAGGGAAAATATAAGTCTTAGGGACAATTATGTCTTTTTACAATTAGAAAAAATTCATATGAGGTCCAATAGGACTTGACACTAATTATGCCATTTTTTGGGACTTTTTTGACATTTTATGCCTTCCATGGAATTTAGATGTTATTTTCCCTATATTTTTCTAAAATACTACAATAATTTTCCTTAACTCCCTTATTCCCTCTTTTATTTGATTATTATTGATGAAATATTAGCAGGAGTAATTTAAGAATAAGTTAATAATATAATAATAGTTTTTATATTTAGGATTAAGATAAACTCTCTAATTATGTTATATATTAAGTATAAGAAGAGTAGCTAATATAGCCTTTAAGTTCTATGTATTTACAGCCTGTGTGGCGTAATTTTTGGAGTATGAAAGGCCAAGTTAGAAGTTAGAAAAGCTTTCAAAATGTTGTTTGAATTGCTCTTAGCCAAAATGACTATTTTGCCTAAAAGTGAAATTTTAAAGTTAAAATAACTTTTTATGAATTTTGATTTTTAACATTTTTAATTGACTTTTTAATATATGATTTAAATAAGTTTATGTCAAATAGATTTTTCTTTTTATAAAAAGCCTATTAATTTAAACTTCTATTTATAGAAATTATTTCTTTTATAAACTATAGTCAAAACAAACCCTTAGATTAAAATCAATTTCTTGATTGACTAAAATGATGATTTATTATATAGTTAATGTGTAAAAATAGCCATACATTTTCTTTTCAAAATTACACCCAACACCATAGATTTTTCTGAGGCGCAAAAATACCCATTAACATTTAAAATTAGAGCAAAAATACTATGACATTTAAATATAACTTAACGACATTACTTTTTGTAGTGGGTGTCGCGATATTATCATAAAATTACCAAAATAACCCAACTCAAAAACCTAAAAAAATAAAAGTATAAAAATACCCATGAACTTTTTCCTAAAGTGCACAAAACACCATATGATTTTTGAAGGTGCAAAAGTACCCATAAAAGTAGAAATAAATTAATTGGTTTACCTTGTGGCCTTTCTAGTGATTTTGACTACTAAAAATTGGTTTTCTGGCGGTTGAGTAAACCGCCAAAAAATCAAGCGCTAAAAACCAGTTTCTATATTCAACACATTAGAACATTTCTAGTAGTTAAGATAAACACTATAAAACATGTCACAGGAGAAGTCAAATATATGACGTTAGTAGCGGTTGAGAACCGCTTCGTTCATGGTTGTTGGCAGGAAACAAAATTTTTAGGTTGGCGCCAAAAATTTCTAGCCATTAAGAACAGCTAGAAAAGTGGTGCCAAAATTTGAATTTTAGAAATATTTTTTTTATTTTTAGGCTAAAAAAATTACTTTTTTCCTAGGTTCCTTTTTTTATAGAGGTTATAGAACCGCTAGAAAGTTCTTTTCATGAGAAATTGTATTCTAAAAACTAAGAGTAAATAGATCACTGAAGATATTCTACTTTAGAATCAAAATTAGTGTTTTCAGAATCAGAGATGTGGATGACATACTCTATTTCTTTATTTTCCTCAATATGTTCTTCATAAATAAATTCAATGTCTTAGTATCTGCAATGGGTAATGGATATTGGAATGACTAAAGTATTTTGATTTATCTTTTGTTATTTTTCTTATGACAGGATTTGGCAAATTGACCTTTGCTGCCACAAAGGAAACTTTAGGTGATTTTTAAGATATTCTCTTGAAGTACCTGAAAGGCTTTCGATATTTATTTTTTCTACCCTTACGATATATGTTGAGAAATGAGATTTCTTCTTTGTTGAAAAGTGGCACTTATCTCTATCCTTGCATTTAATCTTTAGATAAGATCTACTACATATTAGTTTAAGCTTTGGGCTTCCTTTTATCATTGACTTAAAGAACTTTTACTGCTCACACATCTTATCAAGAGTGGCTAATGTAAGCTAATAGATTTCTCTTAAAATAAGTTGAGTTACTTCTTTGTTGAAAGAAGAAATCATCCTATGCAATTTGGTTGAAGTTCATTAGAGAGAGAGGCAATAAAGATATGCTTGAGATTAGAATTTTGTGGTCCTCCCAAAGGATAATATCTTTCATTCATTCTGATATAATGCTTCTATAGATTATGTTGGTTGAGCGAACAACATTTCATTTCAAAATATTCTTGAGATTTTTTTTGGATGACCTGGAAATCACCTAGAAATTCTTGATGAAGTGCTCCAAGATATGTTCTAAGGTAAGAGATAAACTCTGTCAAAATATGTTCTAAGGTAAACTCTGTTATTTGAGTCATTTGAGAGATAAACTCTGTCAAAATATGTTCTAAGGTAAGACTTGAATTAGTCATATGGGAGTCAATCCATGCACCAAATTAATGTAGATGATCACATCATTTTGATGGTGGAATGTCATTGAAGGTGAACCAAGAATTATGTTTCTTGGCTTTGAATGGTGCAGATGTATGCTTATATGTTCTTTCTCCTATTTCTTCTTCTTCAGATGAAGAATCCTTAACAATAAGATAACTAGTAGATCCTGTAGTAGTATGAGGATTAGGATTCACTATAACAATAGTGGATAAGTAAGAATAATACTATTCTTCATTGGAGTATTATGAGAAAGTTGTTAAACTTTCTATTGTAATATATTCCTCAAGAGTTGAAGAGGATTTAGGCTTAGTTTTAGTATCTACCTCTGAAGAGGTATCAATAGAAGCTCCCTCAAAAAGATGTTGAAACTTATTTCTTTCGAGTGCCCCAATAGTTGAAATACTTGGTTGCCCCATGATATTCTTTCCTCAGTCTATAAGGTTGGAAACATTTTTGGTAGTAGGTAGTAAAGAAACAGGTTCATGAATTTGTATACCAGAAGAAGGAGGTCTTCTGGCTTCTATAGGTGGTTTGACATAGGAAAATGCAGGACTTATATACTTTAGAGGTACATCAGCTGGAGTAGGAATATTATCTGGTATGGTGGTTTGATGACCAAAATGAGAAACTTGTTTTTTCTTGGAAGTCTTTTTTGGTTTAGGAGGGTTAAAATGTCTGGATAAATGGTAAGTGGAATGAAATACTTGGCTATAATATGTAGGAGTAGGTACAGGTGTTGGATGTAACATCCTAATTTTTAGTTTTATTTTTAAGCACAATTTAAAATATTATTTATCAATAACTCAAAAATATTAAATAATTAAAAATATTATAGTTTAATATTTTTATGAGTTTCAATGAAACTAGAATATCTGAATTATCCTACTATTATTGTTCTTAAAGTTTATGATTTGATTGATGTTATTAGTAAGAATATATTAAGATTTATGTTCAGATTCATGTATGAATTTTCAAATTTGAGGATATAGTTCAAATTTTAAATTTACCATATCTAATAGGATTCTAACAAATTATAAAGATAATAATGATCATAATAATAAGATAATATAATTAGATTAAATAAAATTAAAATGTTAAACCTATATCCCTTTCTCACCTTTTTATTGAACCGTCACCAATTATTTGCTACCTTCAAATCACTCTTTCTCTCCTTCTGATCTCGCTCTTGTAGTAAAGGAATGTTTTCTCAATTCCTCTTCCACCTCTCCTTTTTTATTAGTGTTTATCATTGTGCCATGCTTCTTTCTCTTGTCAAGTCTTCTCACTGTCATGCCATTACCCCTCCCTTTGTCAAATCATTATTATGGCACTATCTTTTCCTTTTGTCAAGCAAGTTCTGTATATATAATATATATAAGAGTGGGTTTTGCATTATGTGTGAATCACATAGAAACAATTTCAACGTCTTGCCTTCACAGAGGACCAAATATATATATACACTTTTCTCCTGTCTTGTACAATTCTATATCTTTAATAGATATATAGATGTATACCTTCACCAACCACACCTATCACGTGATCACCCTTCCACCTCATCCTTTTTCTTTTGTAATAAAATAAGTAGGAAAACAAATTCAATTTATTACAAAGTGTACTTACGCATATATATTTGTTTATATACGTAAAAATAGTTTATAAACAGAAACTCTACTTAGTAATTTTTGAAAAGAACTCAAAGGTTCAACTTAATTTATTATTATATTAAATTAATTAGATTATACACGAATATAAATTTAGAAAAAGATTCATGTCTTTAGGGATAAACTCCAAGACTCTAAGAGTAGGGTTAGAATAGTTTCATGGCATTAATAAGTAATATAGTAATAGTTTTTGTGCGATGATTTTGTAAATTACCATTGGGGTTCTTAAGTAACTCCTAGCGGAGCACTAGATTATTTGTGATTGGTATTGTTATAAACAGGACTACTTGACTCGTGGTAATTATTCCTTGTTTTGACAAGAGGTAACCACTTTTCACTCATTATGTGTACTAATGTGATGTTTATGAGTGATTTGATATATATAAATCTACTAATATTAATATGATTATATTGTGGAATTTTTATTGATGATTTTATTAAAATGGTCTTGTGGGACTTGAAGTTAATTTGGAAAGTTAAATTGAGAGCAAAAACTTGTTACGTATGTTATTGACATTTGAAGAAAGTTATTATTTTGAGAAAAATTCTATTGTGATATTTATTGATGCTATTGATTATCAAGATTGAGATTTTTATTAATGTTATTATCTTGAGAATTATGCATTGGGGATTGGTACTGAGAGAGTGATATTTCTACCACGTGGTATAGCCTCCATTGAAGCTAGATGGTTGACTTTTATCCCACCTGTTTACTGAGGGACTTGCCCCACCTGTTTATCAAGGGGTAGTGACACCCCCACCTATTTACTGAGGGGGAATGAAACCATTTTCCGGTCACGTGCTCTGTAGATTTTGGCCGGTCTATATCACTTGATCGGTTAGCTTTTTGGGTGGCCAGTCATATGGTAGTTATCATTAGCCCAAGGTTCGATTGGTAGAAATAAGGTAGTTCGGTTGGATTGCTGGGAGGAACTTGGGTGATTTATCCATTTGATTATAATATGATGATATGTTATTTTCTATATGTTGAAAACTGTCTCACTTGACACCTCACGAGCCCATATTAGTATGCGTGATGAGTAGAATTGATGGTTACTAAGGCTTTTGTCTCACCCTACTTCTATTAACACATTTTAGGAGTTAGTTCAATTGCTGGTTCGAATGGGAAGGCGCCAGAGGCATAGTTGTGCTAGTTGAATTGTACAACATCCTCCCTTATATTTATGTGTTGACTAGATGTATATTACCACTATAAGGCTACTTTTATTCATACTTTTCTTTATATTATGATGATTTGCTATTTTATTATCGTATTGAATAATGTGTGCTAGTAGGAGGCTAGAGCATTTTAAGATTATGCATGTGACATGATGAACCCCCAGAGGCTATTTATCATATTATGAGTGTTATTTAGAAATTTTGCTAGCGTTATAGGTATTGGCGTTAGTCACTTAAGTACGTTACCCGAGAAAATTCAAATTAGTAACTTGATGAAGTTAAATGGAGGCTTGGATCCTTTAACCATGTTAGTGGGGTTGAATTCTTTTTAACATGGTTTTACATGCGAAAATTATGTAAAGTTTTTATATCCATGATAGTACAATTTCATGAGTTTCACTCTTTTCTATCATGGATATCATTTTCAAAATACGTTAAACTTTGTTAACCATGTTAGTGTTGGATTAGTGGTGTTCTACAGTGTTAATTATCGATTACGAAAAGTCTTTTATAACCATGGTATGGTTGCTTTTAAATTTTAGCAAACTCTTTTCTACCATGGTTAACTCCTTTAAAATGAAGTAAATTTGTTTATAATATTATTTTATTTATATCGTATACAAAAATGAGTATAAGTAATTAATATTAATTATATTAGAGAAGAAATTTTACAATTTGGTATTAGTTTCAAGGTCATTTCCTGAGTGTGACATTGCATATTTTGCATATTAGTGGCAATATGCATTATTCAAGCATACCTTCCATATTTGTCTTTGCTCTTGTATTTAATCCTTTGGTGGGGAAAGATGGTACGAACTCGATCGAGTGCACCGGATGGTAGTAGACCTCAGCAGGATAGGCCTCAACTAGATTATGGGCCTCAGCATGATAGGCCTCAACCAGATTTTGAAGCAATAATAGAACATATAAAGGATGTGGTATTAGGTGTGGTCGACGATAAGTTAAAGAAGTTTGAAGAAAATGTGCTAGAGAAGCAAGAATCAGGAAATAAGGGATCAAGCAACCCTAATAGGATGGAGAATGATGTTGCAAGTGAGGGCCAGGACAAAGAGCAGGTCCACGTTGGTTTGAAGGGAGAAACAGCAGGAGGAGTCTTTTATCCCCCACTCTTGAATGACAACACTAAAGTCTGGAAAGAAGTGTATAAGCATGTCCCTCCAAAGTTTAAGGGAGGACTTGATGCTTCAGAGGTAGAGAAGTGGATTAACAGAATGAAGACAATATTCTCAGCTGTCCCTTGCATCTCACCATTAAAGGTGCAAGTGGTTATTACATATCTGGAGGATAAGGTGAGAGACTGGTGGGACAGTGTTAATTGTTTCCTATCTATATAATACTGATAGTGAAAAGAGGTTTGAAAAAGATTATGATGATGATCAGAAGAAATAATAAAGGTTAAATGAGTCTTGAAGGAAGAGAGTGACTAAATTGAAAAGTTCAAAAGTTCTATAGTGAGAAACAAAAGTAGAAATAAACTTTAGGTCATTAAGTGTAATTTTTAAAAGTTAAAGTAGAAACAAAAGTTAGGCCAAAAGGTTTAATAATCAAAAGTATAAGGACCTAAATGCAATTAACTAAAAGTTTAGGGACCTAAATATAATTATGAGAAAGTTGAACTGAAAAAAGGTTAAAAAATACCCAGAATCATATTAGTCCCAAATTTTACCAGTAGATAGACAAAATTATTTTAATCAGTTTAACGCAACACAGAATTTTGATTTAATGTCCCAATTAATTGATATAAATGTCTGAAGTCAAGAAAAATCATTGTAGTATTTTTTGGACCTTAGAATTAGATAAAATTTGACAGTAAATACCTCAATATAGTATATCTTACAGAGGGCCCAGAATGGCGCCTTATAGGCCTAATGATATTTTTAGATAAGTATGTGGGCCAGGGCTAATAAAGACCGAGAAAAATATAAAATTATGAAAATGCCACTAGAGGTATGCCACTGTGTTGTGTCATTGAGGCAGAGTTAGACGAAGGGTATTTTGGTTATTTGGACAAGCCAAAAACATCTAGGAATGGTATAAGAGTGATTAGTTAGTGTCAGTATATGCCCTAATAAGAAGTAAAGAGGTGTAAAATGACAATTATGCTCTTATGGTTAATATAGGGCAAGACAGTGAACCAAGGGCATTTCAGTCATTTCCCAAGGGATCTGTAATTAAGTTTTGGCCCATTCCAAGAATGTCCATGGTAGGAAGAATCCAGATACTGGATTTAAGGTCAGAAAGCATATTATGAAATCTCAGAAAAATTAGATTTATAAAACAGTCTGGTTTTTGGAAAATCGGACTGAGCCAGTACCAAATTAGACTGGAATTTTTCTAGAAGCTTCCCCCATTGGAATTTTGACACCTACGAGTTGTCCCTTGGTAATGTCATGGATGATGTCATAATTCTCTTTTTGAAAAAGTTAAATCCAAGATTAAATGTGAGCCTTTAGATCAAATAGTGCATAAAGTAATCTTGGCCATTGATTTTCCATGAGATTTTTCTATAAATACCCCCTCATTTCAGCCTCCAAACCATGAGCTCAAGAACCCTTGGAAAAACTCTTGCAAAATGAAAACTCAAGCTAAGGCAAAGAAGATTCAAGGTACCAAAGTTCAAGCAAGCTAGAAATTAAAGGTAAGCAATCTATCCTAGCTTATTTTCCTTTGATTTGGGAGCTTGAACTTAGGGGTTTCATGGAGGAAAGTTGAGTTTTATCTAAGGTGTTGTGCTGTCCAAAAATCTTAGATGAAAGGAGAAAGAAGAAATTAAAGTTAAAGTTATATGATTGAAGCTTAAACAAGCTAGTTAAGTGATTGGTTATTAAATCAAGTTGATATTCTTGACTTTGCTATGGTTGAATCAGTTCGGTTTGCACTTTTCATGAGGGAAAGAAATGGAATTTCAATGATATAATGCTTCCATTGAATTTATATGATGATTTTGTATAGGATTGGATAGGTTTTGAACCTTGGAAGCTTTCTAAGATTGTAGTTTTTGAAATCCTTCTCTGTACTGTTCACTCACATGAACAGTGATTGAAATTTCTTGATTTTGATGTTTCCAATGGTTTTAAAATGAAAATTTTTGTGGGATAAAGTGGAAAAACAAGTATGGGAAGCATTAGAATCAAAATGAGGATTTTTGAAAGAAAAGAGGTTGTTATGTAATTCTGTACAGAATAGTACATAAGAGCTAGAATTTTATGATTCTAAGCTCATAAATGGATTCAAAATATAAAATTGTGTAGGGTAAAGTCAAGACATCAATTGGTTCAAAGGCCAAGTTGGTTAGTGAAGATTAGAGAAAGTTATGTTAGTAAAAAGTTAAGAATTTATCAAGGATAGTCTTGAACATTATTGGAGTTCTTGGTCCTAATGAATTATGTGATGAATATGAATGTGTTTAGGACCTTGAAACATCTAAGAAGATGTTGGGAAGTAGTTGACCAAAAGACTTAATGGTTGGAAAGCTAGGGAATAAGTGCAAAAGATCAAGAGAAAAGCTTAAATGCAAGGTAGTGGACTTACCTCTTTATGTGCTTGATGTGGTATGCTTATGTGTTGACATGTATAAGATATTTGAATGATGTTGTGACATGATAAATGAGGTTGAATGTGTTGTGAATAATATGTTTTCCATGGCCATGCACTTTTATGCTAAGTTATATAGCATGATGGCATGTCACTAATCAAAGAAAGTTTAATGAAATTACATATCATGCATTAGCATCCATCTTGCATATTTAAGTAAAATGTTTGCTACTGAGATTCCCTAGAATCTCACCCTTCCATAACCAACCAATTTAGGTCAAGCATAACGGAAAATGTATGCATGGAGAAGAGCTAAAGCATGGAAGAAGGAAAGTGAAGTATTTAAGATTCTAGCATATGCTATGCATATTCCATATATGTACATGCCATGTAAGGTGTCTATTTATGTGATGAAATTGTATCAAATAATTATGGCATATGTACATGATGTATATGAATGCATGAAAGGCAAAAGAGATGGTTTATGAATGTTGGAACAATTAATAAAAGTAAAGGAAAGGAAACTGAAATGGTAAAAACGTAGGTCCTAAGCAGTTTTGTTGTGGCTTCAGTTTGACCTAGCAAATGAATACGTTAATTCACAAAATTTTATGAGCAAGTAGTAAACATCCAGATATATAAATTCATAGGTAATAAACTTCATTTGGATGTGTGTATCAAGAGAAATGAATTTCTAAATTTAAGAGACAGAATCTGGAATTTCCAGAACTTGCCATATGAATAGTAAAAGTTAACGATTTAACTGTATCAATTGGCAAAGTAAATGTCCAGATTTATATTTTTTCCTTAAAAATCTATGAAATATATTTAATTATAAATTTGGATCACCTCCATACTATTTTTCTACAATTAGTTATGAATTTTTAAAGTTGGACTATAAATCTGGAAATTACCAAGTGAACAATACCTGATAAGTAAGTTTTGAAATTTTAATTTTTGGGCTAATGTAATGCTTCCACTAATCAAATATGCTTCTGAATACATACTTTAAGGTGGTAAAAGTAGGATGTTTTAGTGTGAGGCCAGTTAATATCTCATAGATGAGTTGGGAAGATTTTAAGATGTTTTATGATCATTTCTTTCCTAAGGAATGCGTATGGAGAAAAAGTTCCAGTTCTACTCCTTACGACAGGGTGATATGCATGAGGACCTATTTATCACTAAGTTTATTGAGTTGATAAAGTATGTTCCCCACCCAAAAAATGTGGATTACTTTCTTTGGAAGGCACAACAATTATTGTATCGTGCCAAGCCAGAGCTGCAACAGGTGTTGGTTCTATATAAGCTTGAGTTATTTGAAGATATGTGTATCAAGCTTAGAGTTATGGTTAGAAAGGCCTGAGAGGTAGGCCAAACTAAGAAGGTACAGGCTCCGGTCAGGGGGCCTCATTAATTGGGACCTACAGGAGGTATAGGTAAACAAAATCAGTTTAGTGCTGAGAGCTCAGGTAGCTGGAGTAACAACAGGGGTGGTGGTTAGAAGAGATATGATCAGAGAAGGCCAGATCAGATGAGCTCATTTTAGAAGAGCTATGGCTAGAGGGGCCAGCCGAGTGGGGCTCATATTTCTCACAGAGTGTATATGATGTATACGCCTAGTGTTAACGGCCCATGTCAAAAATATGGGTGACTGCACTAGGTAAAGTGCTAGGAGTGCTACAAGTGTCACAAACTGGGGCATATTGCCAAAGTTTGCCCTAAGAATGGGCAACCCTCTTAGAGTACTAGATCAACCCAAATAGGGCACCTGTTTGCGATGACCTAATCTGATCAGAGGTACTATTTTATTGTAGGGGCATGATATATCTACTTTGTTTGATTCTGGTGCTACTCATTCTTTTATATCAGTGGATTATGCTAAGAGATTGAAATTTCTTATGATTGATTTGCCTTATGATTTGAAAGTGTCAACTCCTGTGGGAGCTACTGTCATTACTGCCCATGCATGTTTAAAACTTACTCTTAGGTTTAAGGAACGAGAGTCCTTGATTGATTTGATTTGCATTCCCCTGAGGGGCATTGATGTGATTGTCAGTATATATTGGTTGATGGCCAATAATGCCACTATATATTGTAAAAAGAAATTAGTGACTGTCTCCATGAGTACTATACCTGTCAAGATACCAAAAGGCCCTATATTATTATCTATTGCGCAAGTAGATAAATCTGTCAGGAAGTGGTGCTAAGCATTCACGATTTTCTTTTCCATTGATGTGGATGCAAAAGTAGGGATTGATCATATTGAAGTAGTGAATGAATATCCAGAAGTATTCCCAGAGGAGGTGTCTGGTTTACCTCCAAAACGTGAAGTTGAGTTCTCTATTAAGCTAGTTCTAGGAATGGCTCTAATGTTGAAGGCACCGTATAGAATGTCTCCATCTGAATTGGCGGAACTAAAAAAGCAACTTGAGGAATTGCTCGACAAGGGTTTTATCTGACCAAGTGTCTCCCTATGGGGATCATCGATGTTGTTTGTAAAGAAAAAGGATGGCAGTATGAGACTGTGCATTGATTACCGACAGTTGAATAAGGTAACGATCAAGAACAAGTACCCATTGCCCAGAATCGATGACTTGCTGGATCAATTGGTGGGATCGTCTGTGCTTTCTAAGATTGATCTAAGGTAAGGATACCATCAGTTAAGAGTTCAGGCTGAGGATATTTCTAAGTTACCTTTAGGACTCGATATGGGCACTATGAGTTCCTAGTTATGCTGTTTGAGTTGACGAATACTCCAGCTGTCTTTATGGACTACATGAATAGGATCTTCAGACCTTACTTACTACTTAGATAGATTTATTGTGGTTTTTATTAATGACCTATTGATATACTCCAGGATTGAGGAGGAACATCGAGAGCACCTTCACATTGTATTACAAATTTTGAGGGATCATTAACTATATGCTAAGATATCGAAAGGTGAAGTATGGCTGAAAGAAGTGAAATTCCTAGGCCATGTGGTGTCCGGCGAGGGAGTAGTCGTGGACCCCAGTAAGGTTAACGCAGTGTTGAAATAGGAGGCTCCCCAGTCAGTGACCGAAGTGAGAAGTTTTGTGGGCTTAGCTGGCTATTATCGAAGACTCATTCAAGGCTTTTCTCAGATTGCTATGCCATTGACTAAGTTGACCAAGAAAGACCAACTGTTTGTTTGAACTAAAAAATGTGAGGCTGCCTTTCAGGAGTTGAAGACTAGATTGACTACAGCTCCAGTACTTACTCTTCCTACCCCAAGGGTACCGTATGTATTATACACAGATACATCCTTGAAGGGTCTTAGTTGTGTGTAAATGCAGAGTGACAAGGTAGTAGCTTATGCTTCAAGACTGTTGAGACCACACGAGTTGAATTACCTGACCTATGACTTGGAATTGGTAGCTGTAGTCTTTGCATTGAAGATTTGGAGGCATTACCTATACGGATCACAATTTGAAGTATTCAGTGACTATAAGAGTTTAAAATACTTGGTAGACCAGAAGGAGTTGAACAACAGGCAGCGCCGATGGATGGAATTCTTGAAAGATTATGACTTTGATATTAAATATCATCCTGGAAAGGCTAATGTGGTTGTAGATGCCTTGAGTAGAAGTCAGTGCACGTGTTTGGTATGAGCTTGAATGAGCAATATCTACTAGAAGGATTGACAGACATGCAAGTTTTACCTACAGAAAATGCTACCTTATGCGCAGTAGTTAGAGGCTATAGCTTCTATCAGGACTTGAGAGTAGCACAACTAGAGGATGAATAGTTGGCATGAATCCGAGAGGAGTTAGAGAAAGTGCCAATGGAAGACTATACTTTAGGCGATATGGGGATACTGATGTATAAGAAGAGAATTTGTGTTCCACATAATGATGAAATTAAGAAGACCATCCTCGTAGAAGCCCCTAGGAGTAGATATGCTATACATCTGGGTATAACCAAGATGTACCATGACTTGAAACAACAGTATTGGTGGCCGAAGATGAAGAGGCATGTAACAAACTTTGTGCTTCGATGCTTGATGTGTCAAAAAGTCAAGATAGAACATCAAAGGCCAGGAGGTTTAGTACAGGGATTAGAGATTCCTCAGTGGAAATGGGATAGTATTTCTATAGATTTCATAGTGGGATTTTCGAGAACATCAGGTGGATATGATGCTATTTGGGTCATTGTAGACAGGTTGACTAAGTCTGCGCACTTTTTACCCTATAACACCATTTATTCCTTAGAGGAAATGAACCAATTATATATGAATGAGATAGTAAGGCTTCATAGAGTGCCAGAGAGTGTCATATCGGATCGGGATCCGAGGTATACTTCTAAATTTTGAAAGTCACTCAATTTAGCTTTGGGTACCAAATTAAAGTTCAGCACCGCTTATCACCCTCAGACTGATTGACAAACAAAGTGTACTATTCAGACACTAGAGGATATATTGAGGGCTTATGTCATTGAATTTAAAGGAAGTTGGATCCATCACTTGCCATGGGCTGAGTTCACATACAATAACAGTTACCATGCTAGTATTAAGATGGAACCTTATAAGGCATTATATGGAAGAAAGTGCCGATCGCCCCTATGCTGGACTGAACTGAGTGAAAGAACAGTGTTAGGACCGGAGTTGGTAGATGCCACACTAAGAAAATTGAGATTATTTGACAAAAGTTGTTGGCAGCACAGAGTTGACAGAAGAGCTATACAGATTAAAAGAGAAGGCCTTTAGCATTTAATGAAGGTGATCATGTGTTTCTAAGGGTTACCCCACCATTGGTATTAGAAGGTTTATTAAGCCAAAGTAGTTAACTCCTAGATTTATTGGTCTATTTGAGATCTTAGAGAAGATTGGAGAAGTTACCTATCGAATTTCCTTGCCTCTGCATCTATCTAATGTGCACGATGTATTTCACATGTCACAATTGAAGAAGTACCATCCAGATCCATCTCATATCATAGAGCCAGAGGAGGTGGAATTACGTGAGAACTTGACTTATAAAGCGGAACCGGAGAGTATTTTGGATACAAAGGACAAACATTTGAGGAATAAGACTATTTGACTTGTGAAAGTCTTCTGGAAGGGGATAACACTAGGTGATACTACTTGGGAGATTGAGGAAAGAATGGGCCACAAATACCCGAATTTGTTCCAGGGTTAGGTTCTTGTGTCTCCCTTACTTGTGTGTTTTTCTTGTGTGTGAATTTTGGGGACAAAATTCTAATAGGTGGGGAGAGTTGTAACATCCTAAGTTTTAGTTTTATTTTTAAGCGCAATTTAAAATATTATTTATCAATAACTCAAAAATATTAAATAATTAAAAATATTATAGTTTAATATTTTTATTAGTTTCAATGAAACTAGAATATCTAAATTATTCTACCATTATCGTTCTTAAAGTTTATGATTTGATTGATGTTATTAGTTAGGAATATATTAAGATTTATGTTCAGATTCAGATATGAATTTTAAATTTTGAGGATATAGTTCAAATTTTAAATTTACCATATCTGATAGGATTCTAACAAATTATAAAGATAATAATAATAATAAGATAATATAATTATATTAAATAAAATTAAAATATTAAACCTAGATCCCTTTTTCACCTTTTTATTGAACCGTCACCAATTATTTCCCACCTTCAAATCACTCTTTCTCTCCTTCTGATCTCGCTCTTGCAGTAAAGGAATGTTTTCTCAATTCCTCTTCCGGCTCTCCTTTTTTATTAGTGTTTATCATTGTGCCATGCTTCTTTCTCTTGTCAAGTCTTCTCACTGTCACGCCACTACCTGTCACGTCCTAAAATTTGGACCGTGACCGACACAGAATATGAATAATTTCACATTCTGAAAGTCTAAAACCTTAAATGAAATGTTTGAAATGAAAACCATAATAAATTACATTTCATAAATTAAAAGCAAGTTCTCTGTAGGAATCTCGACCGGATAATCATTGTATAACCGATCTCCGATGATCCTATAACCGACTGCAACTGTTCAAGTTTCCATAATATTTTCCAAAATTAATAGAATCTTTTCTAAGGACTATGTGGAGCATTTATCTTCTTTTCATAATAATACAAACGCTTTCTAAATGATAATTTCATCAAAAGTAGTTTTGTTAAAAAAATGACACTGCGGATCGGCAACAAGGCTCTTCACTGCTCAGCAAAAGGGTTAGTGTCACATGCACTAACTGAGGCCAAATAATCTACTTGTAAATAACGTCCTAAAAACATGATTTAAAAGAATGCGGAATTAAACAATGCATAATCATGCTGAAAATATATTTCATAATATTTTGTAATTTGATGCAAGCCTTTCTATAAACGTTTGTATTTCAAGGAAAACAACAATATGAAATAACTGTTTCAATCAATCTGAAATAACCATTTCAAATCAATCGTTTAAAAAAATAATCCTTTCAAACTATAATCTTTCTGTAGGACTTCAACAGAACAAAAATAGGCATGGACACACAGTCCACGAGGGTAAATAACCATGCGTAGCACGAAGCTACAAAATAGACGTAGACACATAGTCCACGAGGGTAACTAACCAATCTGTCTACTCGAAGTCGCTAACTATCGGTGGCTCAAAGCAACTAACCTTCACGAGTACGAAACCCATGGTGTAATCTTGTAGCTCAACCACTACCCTTCACGAGTATGAAACCCACGGCATAATCTAGTAGCTCAGCCACTACCCTTCGCGAGTACAAAACCCACAGCATAATCCATCGAGCTTGGGTAACCAAGGTGCACCAAGGGCTAACAGTACTACTGTTAGCAACCAGCGTTCTGTCTTCCATCCTTTCTAGAACATTTCTATCATGCATGGGGTTTATTTCACATGTAAAAAGCTCAACTATTTCAATGCCATAAATGTTGGTAAACCACTTTGAATTTCAAAACCCCCAACATATACATTTAAAATCAAGTTATTGTGTAAACATATGAAATTCGCATAAGAATATATTTCATGAATAACATTAGTTCAATGCAACTTTTGTCAAACTCTTTTCAAAAGCGTATTCATTCATTTTCATACATAATCGTAATTCCTTTGTAAAGTAATCAAAAGAAAATAATTTCTAACGATTTAAACCATACTTTTGTAAAATTTGCTTTTCAAAATTTATATTTGAAATTTAACATTTGAAATGGCAATGCATTTGAAAATATAAATTTTAGGGAACGTTATTCACTCACCTTCCATGCTCATAAACTGTTACTCTTTTCAGCCAAACACTTTCGATTAATTTCGCTTCTCAATCCCGTGGTATTCTAACAACAATAAAATCCGTAAGCTAACATTTGAGAACCCTCAGAATTCAACCTTTGCAACAATCAAAACAGCACTTCCCAAGGATTCCAAGATTCATACAACTACCTCTTGTACCCATTTAACCAGTACCTTCACCCATAATCATAATTTCCAAAACTCCAACTTTAATAGGATTCATCCTAAATCAACCATTACACACACACACATATATATATACTCCTCAACCCACACAGCAAGCTATAACACATAGCAATACTATATGCACATATATATATACGCGTGCCCAAACAGTAACATTCATTATCTTTTATTCTTTTTTTCCTATAACATTTCCTAAATTTTCCCAAAAAACATCTATTTATTATCAAGAAATCTCCAACATCAATCTAACTATTTTACATCTTTAATATTTCACTTTTAAACAAATCCAATGACATCATAAATGAGAACCATAAAATAGATCCTTACTTTACAATTTAAAGCACCAAAACAAGGAGTCCTCTTTTCAGTTTATCCTTCAATGTGATTTAAAAAAATTAGCCAACTTCAATAATACTATTCCAACGTCATTTTGAGCCTTAACACATGGTGTAATAGTTTAAACCTCCAACCTCATAAATATTGCTCTAAACAGTGATTTTAAATCAGTTTCCAGATTTATATATATATAACTCTATGTCTCCTATCAACATGCATTACAACAATCCTCAAATACATCATGCAAACTCATATATATATCTGTGTAACTTCTCAAAATAGCAACTAAATATGTATATATATATATATCAGAACAGTAGCAACCAAACTTTCCCTATAGCCACAACACTCACAACTAACAGAAGGGCACAATTTCAATCCCCCACACACACATATATATATGCATACTTCTCTCCTTCTAATCAATAACTCCATGCATATACACACACAAGCCATCTAGAAACAAAATCACAGCACATATAACTCTCTCTCATTCAATCATCACGGCTCGACAAGTAGGGAAAATGGAAATTTAAATCATCCCATGATAGTGAGCACTGATCCAACAGAAGAAAGAAGAAATGGTTCATACCTACCACTATCCCAAAGCAACTGGACAAAGATAAAGAAGGAGCTCAGAGAACTTACAGTAGCTACCATACCAAACCACGCACCCCGACGTTCAACACTCACGATGCAACTCAAACAACAGAAGAAAGGAAATTTGGAGACTTACTACAGTGCAATGGAGACACTTGACAGCATAACTACCCTCTTGTCTTCCATTGTTCCCTGCCTTACTCTCCCGTCGCCATTACTACACCGCTAATCCATCATCGTCGGTGACCCCCACTTCCTCCCGTGACTCACTCCTCTAATTTCTTTCTGCTCACACCCTCACTACAGCTTATTGTCGATAGAAATTGCAATGGAGGAAAGGAGTGGCTCAGCTAAAAGGTGATAGAAAGACTTTTCGTGTCGTGGAAGCTCTCCCCGCGCCATTCACTGACTCTACTCCTCATGCAACGCCAAATCGCTGCTCTGAGTTGCTCTGAGACATGACTGCACCGAAGAGAAATAAGAAAGGAAGTTGGGAGTAGGTAAAAAGGACAGAAGGGTATTTTTGAAATTTCACGCTGGAAAAAATTAACACTCACGTAGTGCCCAAGGATCAAACACGTGACCTACAGATTCATTCTCCACCTCTGAACCACTATGCTAACGTCTTCTCAACCTTATATGCAACAATATATATATACCTTTTACAAATTCCTGGGCCATAACACTACCCCTCCTTTTGTCAAATCATTATTACAGCACTATCTTTTCCTTTTGCAAAGGCAAGTTCTGTGTATATAATATATATATATATATATAAGAGTGGGTTTTGCATTATGTGTGAATCACATGGAAACAGTTTCAACGTCTTGCCTTCACAGAGGACCAAATATATATATACACTTTTCTCCTGTCTTGTACAATTCTATATCTTTAATAGATATATAGATGTATACCTTCACCAACCACACCTATCACGTGATCACCCTTCCACCTCATCCTTTTTCTTTTGTAATAAAATAAGTAGGAAAACAAACTCAATTTATTACAAAGTGTTCGTACGTATATATATATATATATGTTTATATACATAAAAATAGTTTATAAACAGAAACTCTACTTAGTAATTTTTGAAAAGAACTCAAAGGTTCAACTTAATTTATTATTATATTAAATTAATTAGATTATAAATGAATATAAATTTAGAAAAAAGATTTATGTCTTTAGGGATAAGCTCCAAGGCTCTAAGAGTAGGGTTAGAATAGTTTCATGGCATTAATAAGTAATATAGTAATAGTTTTCGTGTGATGATTTTGTAAATTACCATTGGGGTTCTGAATTAACTCCTAGTGGAGCACCAGATTATTTGTGATTGGTATTTTTATAAACAGGACTACTTGACTCATGGTAATTATTGCTTATTTTGACAAGAGGTAACCACTTTCCACTCATTGTGTGTGCTAATGTGATATTTGTGAGTGATTTGATATATATAAATCTACTAATATTTATATTATTATATTATGGAATTTTTATTGATGATTTTATTAAAATGGTCTTGTGGGACTTGAAGTTAATTTGGAAAGTTAAATTGAGAGCAAAAACTTGTTACATCTGTTATTGACATTTGACAAAATTTATTATTTTGAGAAAAATTCTATTGTGATATTTATTGATGCTATTGATTATCAAGATTAAGATTTTTATTAATGTTATTATCTTGAGAATTATGCATTGGGGATTGGTGATGAGAGAGTGATATTTCTACCATGTGGTATAGCCTCCATTGAAGCTAAATGGTTGGCTTTTATCCCACGTGTTTATCGAGGGGCTGCGACACCTCTACCTGTTTATCGAGGGGGAATGAACCCATAGTCCAGTCACATGCTCTATAGATTTTGGCCAGTCTATATCACTTGATTGATTAGCTTTTTGGATGGCCAGTCATATAGTAGTTATCACTAGCCCATGGGTTCGGTCAAATGAAATAAGGCGGTTCGGTTGGATTGATTGGAGGAACTTGGGTGGTTTATCCATTTGATTTTAATATGATGATATGTAATTTTCTATATGTTGAAAACTGTCTCACTTGATACCTCACGAGCACATATTAGTATGCATGATGAGTAGAATTGATGGTTACTAAGGCTTTTATCTCACCCTATTTTTATTAACATTTTTTAGGAGTTAGTTCAATTGCTGGTTCGAACGAGAAGGCACTGGAGGCATAGTTGTGCTAGTTGAACTGTACAACATCCTCCCTTATATTTATACGTTGAGTAGATGTATATTGCCACTATAGGGCATACTTTTCTTTATATTCTAATGATTTGCTATTTTATTATCGTATTGAATAATGTGTGCTGGTAGGAGGCTAGAGCCTTTTAGGATTATGCAAGTGACATGATAAACCCTAGAGGTTATTTATCATATTATGAGTGTTATTTAGAAATTTTGCTAGCATTATGGGTATTGGAGTTACTCACTTAAGTACGTTACCCAAGAAAATTTGAATTAGTAACTTGATGAAGTTAAATGGAGGCTTGGATCCTTTAACCATGTTAGTGGGGTTGAATTCTTTCTAACATAGTTTTACATGCGAAAATTATGTAAAGTTTTTATATCCATGATAGTACAATTTCATGAGTTTCACTCTTTTCTATCATGGATATCATTTTTAAAATACGTTAAACTTTGTTAACCATGTTAGTGTTGGATTGGTGGTGTTATACATTGTTAATTATCGATTACAAAAAGTCTTTTATAACCATGGTAGGGTTGCTTTTAAATTTTAGTAAACTTTTTTCTACTATGGTTAACTCCTTTAAAATAAAGTAAATTTTTTTATAATATTATTTTATTTATATTGTATACAAAAATGAGTGTAAGTAATTAATATTAATTATATTAGAGAAGGAATTTTACATTAGAGATGTTATTAGATAATAGACAGGGTAAGTTGATGGAAACAAGGGTGCATAAGACGTTTGTGGATCTACCGTAGGAGGTGGTGGAGGCGACTGTATATGTTTGGGTATATCAACTTTTATTTACATGGTTTGGTCTTGTATTTTTCTTAACTCCTGTTCTTTTCTATGGAAGTCTGATCCAGTATATCTTTGATCAACATATCTTCTAAGATTAGCATCAAGTTGTTCAGCTTGGGATTATTATATGAGATTATTACATTGATATGTGTAATTAGCAATCTATTCCATGTTCTACGAAAAAAATATAGTGATAAATAATAAGTAATTAAATTATGATTGTATTTTATGATTTTAATTTAATTTGTTAAGGTAATTGAGTTAGAGATGCAAGAATTGGAGATGAGATCATTTGTGGGGTTGAACTTGAATTCATAAGTTGAAAGAGTGGTTGGATTGGTTAAGATGAAGAAAGAAAATATGAAGGAAGAAAATATAAGTATGTTAATAAATTATAAATGAGGATAAAAAAATAAATAAATATCTATAAAATAAATAAAGTCTTATAATGTAAAGAAAAAAGGAAGAAGAGAAAAAGAAATTTTAAGAAAATATATGAAGGAGAGGAGAAAGAAGGAGGGAAAGAAATATGGGAGTGAATGAATGAGGTGATGGGGTATAGTATTTATGGAGGTATGGAGCATTTCCAGCGGTTTTAGAATTGTTTTAGTGGTTATATGCTTGTTGTAAGGATTTTGGGTCTTAGGACAATTTAATGCAAAAAATTAATCTTTAAAAAATTGTACCAATTTTGATTTATTTGTACATATTTAATTCATATATAAAAACAAATTATTATATGAGTGACAAAGATAATTGATTTTGTTATTCTTGATCTTATCTGGAAGAAAAAAATTAAAAACATTATTGTTAGGATTATTAAATATATTTAGGAAAAAAATTGGAGTACCATATAATTTAATAAAAGAAATATAGTTGACAATAGCTAAATTATTGTCTCCTTGAGAGAAGAAGCCTTCAAAATTCTTTAGTTTGAAGGGTACTCTGCATTAAGTAATGTCACAATCACCCACATCACAAAGATCCCAGGACTTGAGGTGGATGACTATCTTCTAGTCTTTATGCTTCTCGTCTTGCATATAGTAAAATTGATATGCCTTATACGCAGGAATATATGGCTTATCATCCTAAGATTCCCCTGTATGTATGAGTCTAGAGAAATTGACAAAGGTGATGCCCAAGTGGTCAGTGCTGAGTCCTTATGGAGTTGTCATGTTTGCCTATGAGCACTTGACTAGTGTTACCATGAAAAGCTGATAAATTAACTTAATGATATCAATAAGCTTTCTATAGCAAGTGATGTCTCTAAAATGTAAGTCGACATCACTACTGCTAGTGTAACATCTCATCCCAAACTCGTAAGTTTTGCATGAGCAATCCCTGATCACGTGCAATTGTACAAACTTAAACCTGTTGATATTATACAATGTATACCTTCTTGTATGGTCTAATGGACTGAGGGAAAAGGTTTTGAGTTCATCTGAGAACATGGTGAAGCCATTATGTATTCGAAGTGTGAACCATCCAGGGAATTCTCTATAGAATTTCTTATCAATCTCAGCGGAATGTGCGCACCCTAATAGCTGCTGCTGGAGATAATTTCTAAACTCACTACAATGAAGTATAAATTGTTAGAATCAGTGATGAATACATATAAAGTGTAAAAGTTGGTGAGTGCATAATACTTATTGCATGAAGGATTCGACTTGGCTATAATTTACCAAAACATGCAAGTGTACCTGGAGTTTCTCTATGTGAGTAAATGTGAAGCATTCACATCCTTCAACTGGTTTTCCTATAGAAGGAAATAAAGTTGACATGGAAGGATCAGGAGGGCAATCATCAACACGACGGGGGTGGTTAAAAAATTTCTTAATGTCATAATCAAAGTACCTTGAATAGAAAGTTAGGACTTTGTCTCCATAATAGCCTTCTATTATTGAGCCCTCTAGCCACACCTTACTTCTAACATATGATTTTAATTTCCCAAGTAACTGTAAGTTAATATTCCATTAACAATTTAATTTGAGCAATCAAAATATAAAAAAATGGAATTGAAAACGCATGGATAAAAGATCATTTGGTACCTCTTTATATGGTATATCCATTGATATTAAACTGGCCCAGCGACCTTTGCTTCTCGTACAAGGTGGCATGTCAAGTGGACCATAATAGTGAAGAATGATGGAGGAAATATCATCTTTAAGTGACAAAGTGTAAGAATTATTTGACTTTACAGTTAATCGAGCTCTTTAAGTACCAATACCTTTGCACACAACTTCCTAAAGAATGAACACAGCTCCACCAAAATGACTGAAACATCAAAAGGAAGTGTGCTTCTCAAAGCCAAAGGGAGTAACTATTGCATATGGGAGTCATGACTTTTTAAGCTAGTAACCTTTTGAGCCTAGAGATCAATCTACCTTGAGATGTTGCTAGAATATCCATCAGGTACTTTTATGTTCTTCAACATCGAAAGAAAGATATCCTTGTTCTGCTTCTTCAAAGTAAATTTAGCTGGAACTTATGATTTCTATCAGGGCAAGCCTTTTTATGAAATCCCTAGGCCTGTAAATATTTTCTAGCAACAGATGGTCTTTGAAATTTTTAGCTTTATTGAGCAACGTATAGATCACATTATCTCACATATTCTTCTTAATGTGCATAACGTTCAAACTGTGGCACCACAAATTAGATTCCAAATAAGAAAGAGTGAAAATATGCTTCTCTTCTGCCACTGCATAGGCTGAACACTAGATATTCCATGAGATCGTTGTCCCAATCATTCAGGATTCTCGTTCTTGCCAACTTCGACATGAACATTTTGTAACTGCCACATGACATCTCTACCAGACAAGGTAATAAGAGGATCTCTCCTTTCTTGTTTGTTATTGAATCAAATCCGTTATAATCTAAATGTGTGCTTGGAATTGAGGAATTGTCGATATCCCATGAAGCACCACTTGAAACTGTGTGGAAGGCGATATGGTATAGAGTCAAAGTTGCATTATGGATAGAACAAACTAGTATACATGTTCCAGCCAGACATGATTCCCAAACTAGGGAAATCACTTATCGTCCACATTAAGGCTGCACGGAGGTTAAACATCAGTTTTCGTATGAGTCATACGTCTCAACACCATTCATCCATAACTCTATCAATTCTTATATCAACGGCTATAGGTAAACATCTATATTATTCGTAAGTGCCTTCTTGTGAGGAATAATCATCGAAAGCATAAATGAGTTATGTTTCATGCACATCCAGGGTAGAAGATTGTACGGAATCAACACAACTGCCAAATACTATTAGTCATGCTCATGCTTTCAAAGGGATTAAAACCATCTATTACCAACGCAAGACGAAAATATCTGGGGTCATAGGCAAAGTCCAACATTTTTTGCATCAAATGTTTTCCATGCCTCTAAGTCTCATGGGTGTCTTAACTTGCCATCCGAATTATGCTCAGTCATGTGCTACCTCATGTGCTTAACTATTTTTAATGACATATACATTCTTTATAACTATGATTTTAAAGGAAAGTAATGAACAATCCCATGTATTGAGAACTACATTAAATTTTGTTCAGATATATAATAAGTAACACATTATACTGTAATAAATTATACCTTATAATTTTGGTCAATTTCTTCTTATGATTTTTCACTTCTGTACTAATTTGTACTGAGATGTCTTAATGCTTACAAATCTCCTTGTTTGCATCCTCTCCCCAATATAGTATACAGTCATTTGGGTATGCATCTATCTTGTAGTTCAAGCCAAGTTTGTTAATAATCTTCTTTGCCTCATAAAAAGATTGAAGGAACTCAGCTTGAGGGAAAGATTTTCCTAGTAACTCAAACAGCATGGTTATCTCTTTCTCGATCATACCACATAGGCATTTGATATGATATAGCCTCACCAAGAATGATAACTTAGAATACTTAGTGTATCCAGAATAAAGAGGTTTATCAGCTTTGTTTATGAGGGCAAAAAACTCCCAGGTAATTGTGTTTCTAACGAACTCCAGATAAGGACCATCTACTTCATCCGGCTCCTTACTTTCATGAACATAGAAAGCATAATGCTCATACCCTTTATACTCCTCCTCCTCCTCCTGAGTGTGATAATCTTGATGATAAACTATAGTATCTACCATGAAGTCTATCATCCCTTCCTCGCTTAGATCTTAATCATCGATGCTAATATTTGGTCTATGACTCATAACACCTATAGAAAAAGGATCATCAGTGGGTGTAGTGGGTGTGTCAGGATCAACTAGCTCCTTCTAGGGTCATCTGGATCCAATAAATAAATGAATTAAATAATATTAAATAATAATAATTTCAAAAATACAATAAGTAGATGAATAAAAGAATATTAAATAATAATTTTGAAAACATAATAAATAAATGAATAAAATAATAACAAATAATTACAACTTCAAAAGTAGAATAAATAAATGAATAAAATAATTTTAAATAATAATAATTTTAAAACCATAATAAATAAATGAATAAAATAATATAAAAAATTAATTTCAAAACCACAATAAATAAATAAAAAATATTTTAGATAATCATTTCAAAAATACAATAAATAAATGAATAAAATAATATTAAATAATAATAATTCAAAAAGCACACCTAATAAATGAATATAATTATATGAATTAATAATTCCAAAAATACTATAATTACATAAAACAAAAATATCGGAGTCAAATTTAAATTATAACCTTCAAATGCATAGTAGTCTATAGATTTGGATTCGGATATGATGTGTGTACAGAATTTGACATAACTCTGCCTCACAACTCGCTAAAAGTGTGAAAATGGGGAAGCCACTATTTATATATAGGGTTAGATTTTCTAGGGGTTTTGTAAAACCCCTAAAAAATGTAACCCTAGGCAAACCACCCCACACCACATGTTCTGACCTCTCGATAATCATTGACATTTCTAGCAATTTTGGGGACAATCGCTAAAAATTTGTTTCGCCACTTCTAGAGGTTGTTCCCTTAACCACTAGTAATGTGATGTACCACTAAAAAGTATGTTGACCTTTCGCATTGCCAAATGGTTTTACTTGTGGTTAATCTGTAATAGCTAGATATGTGGTCAAAGGGATTGAAAGTTCTAGTGGTTTAACCTATAACAGCTAGAAATTTCTTGAGTTTCTAGCAGTTGACATAAACAAATGAAAATAACCATTGATAAAATAAGTTTGTTTTGTAGTGATCAGATGTATACACTAACCATAAAATTATTAGTATTATAATAGTGTAGTAAAATTTAATAGTTTTTTTTTGTTTTTCAAAACTAAAAGAATTAATCTATTTATACTCCTATAAGTATTTTTGCATCTCTGAAAAGTATATGGTATTTGGCACACATTGGGTAAAAGCTCATGAATATTTTTCCACCTTTAAAGTTTTTAATTTTTTTCAATTAGGATTATTTTGGTACTTTCATTACAATATTGTGGGATCTACTGCAAAAAGTAACAGCGTTAAATTATATTTAACAGTATTGATATTTTTGTTTCTATTTTTTTAATGTCCATGGGTATTTTTGTGCCTCTAAAAAACTTATGTTAGACACACTATTAAAAAAAGTGTATAGGTATTTTTGTACCTTAACCTAAAAACTTGCATAGTTACAATTATAAAAATAACTTCTTTTTTTGTTTTAAGATACTTCTTTTTCCCCCCAACCATTGTGAAAAACTTCTAAAAATAATCTAAAAAATGGAATAATTTCCTAAAATAATCAGAAAAAAGTTTTAGTAAATATTTAATTATTTAAATTTATATCAAATTTTAGTTTAATTTTTAAATTTATAAAGTCTCTATTCAATTCATATCCCCACCACCAATAATCTCACTAGTATAAAAATTTTCAATGCTATAGCAAAATTTTTAAAACTTGAGTCGTGTGTAAATCTAATTTTTTTTTAAAAAAATTAAAACTTGATCCCCATGTTGTTTCATATGCTTTTTTTTTTCTTTTATGGTTAAATATCATTCTTTTCAATGTACATATAACACTGTGTACTGGTTTTTATTGTGTAAACCCAAAAGTCATTATCAAGGATATAAAAATATTAATATAATATACACTAGAAAACATAGTTGATTACCGATAGAATTTTCATTGCTATATGTTACAAAATTGGAACAAATTATTCCCACAATTAGCAACGGAATAATTTCATCCTTAATCTATTTCTATTTTTATAATTTTAGAATGTTACGTGGCCCCATCACTGGTCACCACATGTCACCTACTGGCAGATGCCACCACCTTTTGGCAACGACTACTATTTGCCACGTGTCCCTACCAGTGGCCATCACATTAGTGGCACTTCTTCTCACGGTAGAGTCTTATCCACATCATTTATATATAATATAGTATTAACAAATTCACATATATTATATTATAATTTCAATTATAAATATGAAACAATAATTCTAAATAAAATAATTTTAAATTTTAAATCGTAAATTATTTTCGTATGAATATAATATTTTATTTTTATATTTTAAATAACAATAATTAAATATATAATTTATAGGGAAAATCCCATTTAAGGCTACTTGAAATAGGAAAATCCTAACTCAGGTTAGAAAATTCAACAAATCTCTAATTGAGTCATGGACCCAATTTGGGATTTGTGAATGTTGGGTATTTTACCCTTTTGTCACTCAAAATTTTTCAATGCCACCTCCTTTTCTTTGTTTTTTTTTGCAAAGCCATCTTTACCAATAATAGTTTATCTTACAATGGTGGCCAGAGCTCTTATTGACGATAGTCGAAGCTTGTTGATGATGGTTGAAGCTCTGGACGCTGGTAAAGGCAGCAACTTCATTAAAAAAAATTGTTGTGAATAGCTAAAAGGAAGTTGTGAATTACTAAAATGAATTTATTAATTTCTACAATAAGACATGCTTAAAACTTAATAAGTTTAATTTAGAATTCACAAGTCCCCATTAGTTATTTACCCTGAAACTTTTGCAATAAAATTGGACTCTTCAATAAACCTTTCTTTTTATTTAATTACAAGATAATCTTAGAAAAATTAACTAGTTTAATTTAACAATTCACAAGTCTCTTCATTAGTTATTCACAACAAAACTTTTGTAATAAAGTTGCACTCATTACTAAAAATATGTTGTCATTCAATCACTAAGGTAGTCTTAGAAATTAACTAGTTTAATTTAATAAGTATTAATTAAAAATATTTACAAATTAAATGCAAGTTAGAAATTTAGGCACTATCTACAAGTTAAAAGTGCACAACCACCTTTTATGGAGTTGTTTTGTCCAGTTTAGGCCTCCCATCCTCTTAAGAAGCTTGCAACTACTTGTTTTTGTACGTTCATTGCAACTGGCGGTGCCGATACCTATCTTCCTCAACCAGATAAAGCATTCCTTTGACGACTAAGGTTGCTATTGAATAGCTTCTTATAGTCAATAACATGAACAAAACCCTTATTCAATCCAAAGTCAACGTTGGAAGTAAGGGAAATGCTCTGAAATAGAATTATGCAATCCTTTTTTATTTGTAATTTCTTTCTCCACTCGTTAATATAAAAGTTAGTTAATTTTTTTAGATAGATTAAATAGGTTAAAAATTTAATTAATTATGATCAAATATAACCCTAAAAGACGAATTCATATTATATACTCCTTAATCTACTAAATTATTTAACTAGTTCTTATATTAATTACAGTTAATTAATGTATTTAATTTTTTTAATTTATTTAAAATAGTCAATTAACTCTTATATTATGGATATAAGGAGTATCAATGAGCTACTTGGTGTTGTGTTATGTTGGCTATTGCTCTTGATGACATCAATTTGAGGAGAGACAAAGAGTTAAAAATTTTGAAATAGATCAAAATAAAGATAAACAAAATTATATGGTAAAGTACAAAATGAATGCGTATATGTTGTGTATGAGCATTGAACAAAATACCGCTATTTCTGAAGTATCATTTGTTCAAAAAGAGATCTTCTGTTTCATGAAATAGCGAATAGATTGCAGTGTCACTAAAAGCCACAAAAACCAATGGTACAAAATAAATGCAATAGAGATATTTTACAAAGAGCAACAAAATAATAATCTTAAGTATAATCCAGCACAAACTAACAACAAAATATATCAGCATAGCACATAAAAACATAAAAATCAAATTCTATCAAGAATACTGATCTTTATTTTGGTCGTGTTGATCAGTGATTGGGATTCTCAAACTCACCAAGAACTTTCATGAATTTACGTCTACAGTAGTCTAGTCTGGGTGATCTTGAGCAATTAGACGATTAGATGGTGAGCTGTGATCCAATTGAGCTGAAATTGTGTGGGATGATTCAAAACTACCTCCTCTATTTATAAAATGGCATGCTTGTCGTGGCGAGAGACACAACGATGCAGTGAGTCACTCCCTACGATTTTTCCTGCTCCCAACCAACACCTAATCCTTCTAAACCATATTCACACCTCAAGAATCAAGTTAATCACTTAATTTCCTCATAAATCCAGCTTAATTATCCCTAACCCTCAGATTAAGAATCTACGATGTTACAAATTAAATCTCACTAGAAAGTATGCTTTCTTTGCAAACAGGTCTAGAAGTACAACAGATTCTAGTATAGACTAAGGTGAGGCCATTATAGTTGAGGTGGATGGATTTGTGCTTGTTAATTGTAGCAATGGTTGCGGTGGAGTCATCAAAGATAGCGGGGCAGATGGGTTTATGGCTATAGTTGTAAGCTACAAAATGTACCTCCTACTAGTGTTGAAACTCTGGGAATTATACAGGGTCTAAAGCTATACTTGGATAAAGAATACAGAAATATAGCCATTTTCTCTAATTGCATTGAAGCCGTCAACCTAATTCTTAGGGGGTGTGATCAATCTCATCCATTTAGTGATGTTGTTAATGATTTTAGATTATTAGTACATAGGGATTGGCAAGTTGTCAACCATTATTATAAGGAAATTTTAAGTGTTGCGGACTATTTAACTAAGTCTTCCCATACTATGGAGGATAATTTTTGTATTCTTGATCAACCTAGCAGCCTCCCCTTTTTAATCAAGAGGACGTGGTTGATGAGGGAAGTTAATTATTGTTTGTTTTGACTCTGCTTCTCTTGAAGCAATGAATATTAGTTTCTATTCAAAAAAAAAAATTACTGAGAGCTGAACTTCAGCTTTGCACGAGTTCTTATCCTTCCTACTATTGATTATTTAAGGGATTACTATGATATAACACAAGACTATTACACGTGAAAAGAACCAATTGGTAGCTATTCAAATTCATGGACAACCCTCCTAACCGGGTAGGGTACAGAGGCCTTAATTTTGTCCGGGAACTTCATCCTCAGAATAACTTCTAATCAGTAATGGCATTTTTTTAATATAATTTTTTTAAAAAAAAAGTTGAGCTCACCTGTGACTTCAGAGAGAGAGGTTATAATTATAAAAATCTAATGATTCCCATTCTCACAATCCCATAGCTTTCATGGGTGCATTTAGTTAAAGCACGATGGGCCAGTTTCATATGTTTGAAATCACTTTTTTTGTTTTTGGCACAAGCTTGAAATCACTTTAAAAATGAAGCGAAGTCAAAGTTACAATTGAAGCTAATTTTTCTTGTTCGGCCTAATAAATATGAGCCTATAATAGTGTAATAAAGGCTTAAAGCCTGAGATTAGGCCTGACCGTACAATAGGCCTGGTCTAACCTGAAATACATGCCTACTTGAAAAGGTCTTATATATATCATGCTTTAAGTTATAAGTAGGCTTCTAAGGCCTACATAAAATTTTATTTCAAATAAAAAGAAATGAGAAGAGGGTAGAAAAAATAAGAAAAAAAAACAAATGAAGAAAAATTAGTCCATTGAGACATTTAATCAACAACTTTACAGGCATCCTGGATAGATCAAATCCCAATCCTTGGCCATCTGAAGCTTCAACACATTTTTCACAATCTTTTGCTCTTCAACCAAGAAGCTTTAGTGATCCTGTAGCACCAAGAAGGTTTAGGTGATCCTGTCGCACCAAGAAGGTTTTGGTGATCCTGTCGCACCAAGAAGGTTTTGGTACTAGAAAGTTGAGCAGCGTAACCTTTCTCCGACAACACCACAGTGTTGAATCTGCAATAGTTATCAAGTTTAGATTACAACTATAATAACAAATAAAAAGAAAAATTATCAAAAAGACAGATAAATTCTATCAAATATGAATCGGCGAATGACAGGCGGTGAACGCTGAAGAAGAACTTAAGTTGATGCTCAACGAAGCATAACATGGAAGAAGACAAAAAAGAAAACTTGAAGTGACCATTGATAAAGCAAGAACGAAGGAGGGGTAAGGGGTCATTGAAAAGTCTGCACCCTAGTCGCAACCCAAGAAGGAAGGAGCAATCGATAGATCAGTTTTACTTCTTGCTTCTCCTAAATAAAAAATATGTTATGCATATGATATTAAGTTTTATCCTATTATATTATTATATATATTAAATATATTTTCCTAAATAAAATAATATATATTTATTTGGCTGATATATATATGGTTAAACGACCTATTAAGATCATAAATTAAGTTTTTGTGAAAATAGACATGACCTATTTAGATCTATTATTTTTTTATATTAAAAAGTTTAGGTAAGTTCGGTATGGATAATTTATCAAAATTAAAGTACAATCTTAAGTTTTAAAATGTATTTATAGAGCATTTATGAGATCGCCTACTAAATAAATCCTCATGATAATAATGAGATCAAACTTGTGTCCTTATAAGATACTAATTTATTTTTTATAATCCATATTAACTCTTATTTATTAAATAGATTAGAATATAAGTCAAGGTTAAGGTATAGATTTCTGTTAGAATAAAGGGCTAGCTTACTTTCACCCCTACTTTTTGGCCAGCTAATGGCACAAAATGGGAAGAAATAGTGAAAAAAGCTATGAATCCCATAGTTCTCAGATGATCAAATCCCAGCCATGCCCTTTTGACTATTCATCAAATCAATTCTGTTTTTCCCCAACTATATGATCAATTCTCATTTTCAAATATATCTATTCATTTATATATATGGTGGCAAAAAAATTATATACACAAATATAACTATTAAATATATCTAAATGTTTTTTTTATTTACAAATAGTTTACTATAATAATAAATCTTATTTATAAGTCATTTTTAATATATTTTATATAGATTAATTTTTTTAACTTTATTAATTTTATCTTACAATTCAATATATTTCTAATATTTTTCCTATTTAATATTTATTATACTAATGATAATAAAATCAACATACTAATAAATAAAAAATTAAATTATATATAATAATGTAACATAATTCCTTCTCTAGGATAAGAGCAGTAACTCTTGATACTTTTATAATTATAATTTTAATATTTATCTTAAAATTATCACATTATGTAAATGTAACATAAATGTGTACTCATTAATTCATAAAATTAATGCTATTTTTAGTCATTTTATATCTATAAATGACTTTCTGTTAATTATTCAAATAAATAAATTTCACTTTATCAAATTTACTTTTGCATAGTTAATCCAAAAATAAATCATACTAAACTATTTGACTCAATGTTTTAAAAATTGGATTGGACCCTTGGAGTCGGCGTTTGGTCGGAAGTTGGTGTTAGGCTGGAACGGGGGCAGTTTTTCCGCTCAAACTTGTCACGCAGTTAACGTTAGATCCTCAAATCAAAGAAAAGAAAAAAGGAAGATAAGGAAGAAAGAACATATTGTTAGAAAATAAGCATCTCTAAAGTATTATAATCAATGCAAATTATATTATACTCAAATATAAACCTATATGAGATGTAGCGAAAGACTTAAAGTTACCTTTTGCCATTAACTTGATTGATCTGAGGAGAATTGCAATCAAATGAGATACTTGTCAAAAGAGAACACTGTTAAATAAACAACAGGTTCTTCTAACTGGTGATTAGGCACAGCGATGACAACTTGTTCTTAGCCGTCACTAGTGGGGAACCTTCAGAAGCGAGCTGAAAATAGGGTTTCGCTCTGGACTCAGAAAAGAGATCTCACACTCAATGAATTGTTAACCTTAAATAAACTGAGTCAATAACCCTCCTTGGATTGGGCCTGATGACTACAGGCCACACTCAGAAATATTTATTAATTATCCTAATTAATATCTAAATAGGTTATAATAATAATAAATATCTAACATTCTCCCACTTGGCCCGTATACTCAATGTCATCGCCCTGTCTAGGTAAACTGATGTCGCGCTACAAGAATCAAGGCTATAAGTCTCCTTTTATCGGGTATTACCTTCCAAGTATTACATGTAGCACCATCACTTAATGGGTTTCACAATATACATGAACTCAATGTTCATAGGTTCCTGCCTCAATGTTTATCAATTTCAATAACACAAAATGTATACAATCATAAATTGAAATGATAAACCACAAAATATAATTTTATTGCCCATACCTCCACTAATCAAAAGTAGGACGAAGTCCCATATGAGGTACATGTGTGACAAAGATGTTCGGCTTAACCCTTTCATCAAAGGATCAGCCAACATGTCCAATATACTGATACGCTCAACTGAAACTTGGCCATCTTGAACCCTCTTTCTCAAGCAAAGGAATTTAAGTTCAACAAACTTGCTGTGACTTCTATTCCTTTTGTTGTTCATTATAGTCACCGCAGCTGTGTTATCACAGTACATTCTGATTAGCTTTGAGATTGAATCCATAATCTTAAGCCCAGCAATGAAATTCCTTATCCAAATAGCTTGTGAACTTGCTTCAAAACACGCAATATACTCAGCATCACCGGTAGAAGGAGCCATTTGAGTTTGCTTAGCGCTTCTCTACTATATAGCTCCTTATGCTAATAGAAAGATGTAACCAGATGTAGACTTGTTTGAGTCTACGCATCCTCCAAGATCTGAATCTGAGTATCCAATCACGTTCAAACTGTCAGTTCTCCTGTATGTGAGCATGTAATGTTTAGGGCCTTGTAGGTACCTAAACACCTTCTTTGCAGCTGTCCAATGTGCTTCCCCAGGATTACTTTGGTATCTTCCCAACATACCCACAGTAAAAGCGATATCAGGTCTTGTACAAACCTGCGCATACATCAAGCTTTCTACTGCTGAGGCATATGGGATCCTTTTCATCTGTTTTCTATCAAGCTCGATTTCAGGACATTGACTTAGACTAAACTTGTCTCCTTTTTCAATAGGAGTCACGTTAGATGAACAGTTCTGCATCTTGAATTGCTCAAGAATTTTGACAATGTAAGCCTCTTGAGATAAGCCTACAAGACATTGGATTATATCTCTATGGATCTTTATGCCAATGACACAAGAAGCCTCACCCATGTTTTTCATGTCAAAACTCTTGAACAGAAATTGTTTCACCTCACGTAATAGTCCCAGATCATTGGTAGCAAGTAGTATGTCATCCACATACAAAATCAAGAATATGATTTTACTCCCACTAGCCTTGTGGTATATACAATCATCCATGATGTTCTCAACAAAACCAAATGACGTGACACTTCATGGAACTTCAAGTACAACTGCCGTGAAGCCTGTTTCAAACCATATATTGATTTCTTCAACTTGCACACCAATTGATCTTTATCTCCTGTAACAAAACCCTCAAGCTACTTCATGTAGACTTCTTCCTCCAGTTCACCATTGAGGAAAGCAGTCTTAACATCCATCTGGTGCAACTCCAGATCAAAATGTGCAACCAATGCCATAATGATACAGAATGAATCTTTCTTAGATACAGGTAAAAATGTTTCACTGTAATTGATTCCTTCCACTTGAGTGAATCCCTTTGCAACCAACCTAGCCTTGTATCTATCGATGTTACCTTGTGAGTCTCTCTTGGTTTTGTAAACCCATTTACAGCCAATGGCCTTATACCCACTAGGCAACTCTACAAGTTCCCAAACATGGTTGTTTGCCATAGAATTAATTTCATCAATCATAGCATCATGCCATAAATTAGAGTTCACACTCCTCACAGCCTGAGTAAACGATAAAGGATCATTCTTAACACTTATATCATAGTCAACCTCAGCAGAATATACTACATAGTCATCAGGTAATGCCACTCTTCTCTCTCTAGTTAACCTTCTCAACTCAACCTCTTGGGTTGAACCAGGTTGCTGAACAATGACATCCTCTATCACATCTTGTGGTGGTTCCACTTGTGTGATAGGTTGACCATCAAGTATGTGTCCGTCTTATTCAGCACCATCAACTTGAGCCATAGGGTCTACATCACGTTCAATGTCAATCCTAACAGTGGGATAAATATTGACTATTGACATCCCCTCATGAATGATATTAGTGGTTCGCTCTATGTGATCATCTGATAGACAATCACTCCCACGAATCACATCATTCTCAATAAACTTGGCATTCCTAGACTCTACAAACCTTGTAAAAGATGGAGGACAATAAAACTTATAACCCTTAGACCTCTCCGCATAGCCTACAAAGTAAGCTCTAATGGTCTTAAGATCCAACTTCTTCTCCTGTGGATTATACACTCTTACTTCCGTAGGATAACCCCATACCTTGAAATGATTTAAACTGGGTTTCCATCCTTTCCAAATTTGAAAGGGTGTCTTGGACACTGCCTTTATTGAAACCCTGTTCAATATGTATGTGGCTGTCTTGAGTGCTTCCTTCTACAGAGAAAGCGGTAGTTTGGAGCTACTCATCATGCTCCTAACCATGTCTAGCAAGGTCCTATTTCTTCTCTCAGCTACACCATTCATATCAGGTGATCCAGGCATAGTGTATTGAGCCACTATACCTTGCTCTCAAAGAAATTCAGCAAATAGACTTGCTGCTTGTCCTTCACTAGTGTATCTACCATAATACTCACCACCACGGTCTGACTCACAATCTTGATTGGTTTCCTAATCTGTTTTTCTACTTCTACTTTATAATCCTTGAAAGCATCTAGTGCCTCACTTTTATTATAAAGCATGTAGACATACATGTATCGTGAGTGATCATCAATAAAGGTGATAAAGTACTTTTGACCATGCGCAGTCAAATCAGGGCAATAAATATCCATGTGCACAATTTCTAGCAACCCAGAACTTCTAGCCCTCTTATGTGACTTATTGGTTTGCTTTCCCCTTATGCAGTCCACACAAGAATCAAACTCTGAATAGTTTAAAGATAGAAGAATTCCTTCTTTATTTAACCTTTTAATTCTGTCAACGGAGATATGACCCAATCTCCTATGCCACAGGCTATAAGAATTCTCATCGATGACATTTCTCTTAGTACCATGCGTAACAGAAAGAGATTGAGGCGAATCAGAAACAATTTTAAACATGCCATCAATCATAACCAAATTCACCATCAAAACTGATTCTTTGTCAAAATCATATATTTCTTAGAAAAAACTAGATGATAATCAAATGGAATGAGCTTTGACATAGAAATCAAATTCCTCTTATAAGAGGGAACATAAAAAACATCATAAAGTTCCAAAACATTTTGATTTGAAAGATGAATGCGAAAGGTTCCAACGGCTTTCACAGGATCTCCTCTCCCACTGCCTGAAAGGATAGTTTCCTCATTGGGATGTGGAGAACTACTTGACAGAAAGCCCTACATGGTAGTCAAAATGTGGATTATCAAACTAGTGTCAATCCACCAAGTGTCATCATTAACGCTAGAAAAGTTAGACTCAAAAGTAACACACGATGAAAGCATACCTCTCATCTCCTTAATATGTTGCCTCACACTGCCAATACCTGTAAGCCTCACAGCACATAGTTCAGACGTGATAGAACCACCCATCTGTTCATCTGTTAGCTTGAATTGCTTGTCTAAGGCTTCCAGGTATCCCTTAGTTGTGTCGCACTTAGGGATTGCTGCCCTAATGCTCCTAGAGATCCTTTGTCTTATAAGCAGAAGAAATGAGCAGTTACTCCGCTCTCACATATTATACCTTTCCTTTGCCTCTTTGTCATCGGAGGCATCATCAGGTCTCAGAGGTTTATCAAACCTCAAGGCATAATCCAAGTCCAATAAACCAAGCTGTAGCAAAATATCGTCTCTCCAGTCAGCATAGTTAATGCTACTATCTAAGATTGTTTTGTTGCTTACATCAGCCATAATCCTGGGAGCAGCAATCAGATCTGCAAAATGAGAATAGACAAACGTACAAATAACCTCACAGAAAGAATTTGAAGCAATCACAAGTCACTGTGCCATATATGCATGCTTAACTCAAATGTAGCATGCAACCAATATAGATACATATCACTAATGTCTACCTGTGGGCAAAGACATTAGCATAATCAGGTATTTATCTCAAATGGTAGAATTAGAACGCATTCAGCTAATCAGAAAACAATGAGGCCATTCTATCCCACCCTAATTAAATGTACAATTATGAGATATCTACCTATGGGCAAAGATAAATCATAGCTATACATTTAATTATAAATGATATTTCCAATCCAGATGTGATTAATAAATGCATGCAACAGATTCAATAAACAAGGATGCTGTGGCTACTCCTCAAAGAATTGCATGCTAACCACAAATATCATTCATGTGCATTGAAAATCCAAATATGCACAATTTAATTGAGAAATTAATTCTCCCCTAATTAAATGTACAATCATGATATATCTACCTGTGAATAAAGATAAATCATAATTATACATTTAATTATTATTGATATTTTAAATCCATATGTGAATTATTAATACACGCAACACAAACAAATGAGGATGATGTGGCTACTCCTCACAAAACTGCATGCTAATCACAAATATCAATAACGTGCATATAAATCCAAATATGCACAACACAATGGAGCATTTAATAAATTAAAATTCTCCCACTATTTCATGCACCCAAAAATGTCTAACAAATTAATTTTAACTCAAAAGATTTTTATAAAAATTAAACAGTTAATTTAATTGCCATGGGAGAAATTAAAAACAAAATAGGCAATTAAATAATATAAAAATTAAAATTTATAAATTCTTTTTTCTAAAATTAAAATAATAGAGAGATTAATTTTAATATTTATTGTGCATGAAATAGTAATTTTGATTTTCTAAAAAATCAAATTAAATTGGTCAAAATTAATTTTTTGAAAATAAAACTAAGTGGCCCATACACAAAAAGTCTAAAAATTGGGCCCAAAACAATTTTCAGAAATAAAATCCAAAAATCCAGCCCAAAATGCAAGGCCCTCTTGTTTCCAAAAAAAACTATTTCAGTGGCCCAAAAACCATGGTCGGCCCAGCAGGAGAGAAAAATAAAAAAAAAACTTGCAGCCCGAATGGTTACAGCCCAAAACAGCAGCCATGGTTTTCCCAAAAAAAACTTTTTGCAGCCCAGAATCACATGGCCCAGAAAGGAAAGGTTTTTTTTTTAATAAACTCTTTCTGTCTGCCTAAACACATACGGCCCAGAAGAATAATTTTTTTTTGTAAAAACCAGCTGCCCAAAACGGAATTAATTAATTTTTTTTGTAAAACGCATAGCGTCGGGTCATTTGGCATGTGAGTCAGGTTGACCTAACCCGACTCATAACCCAAGACACAAGGACCTCTAGGACACAGCGTCATGACTTACAGTGGCGGAACAACGACGACTGCTCCCTCTCTCCTGCTAACAGTGATTCACGGCGAGCTCCAGCGATTGCTGGCAAGTCTGGGGCTCCTTCAGATCGCGCCATCGCAAGGTTTGTTCTGAGCTTTTCTCTACTATGAACAAAAGGTTCTGTCTCTTGGGCAGTCTTAACAGCGACATCTCGATGGCAGCCGTTCCTCCAGTTTGGAGTGAGCTCTAGCGGCGATCTCACCATCACAGTAACACTCAGCTCTCCGTCGACTCTCGCCATCTCTCGCCTCTTGCTCTCTCACCGTCATAAAAGTCTCGCCGTCAGCCACTCTCTCTCTTGCCACCGTTGAAGCACAGTCACAAAACATAAGTGGTTAAAGAATAATGAAAAATAATTTTCTGTACCCATATTCATCTCATATTGCTATTTATGAGAATAAAATTATCAATAAGTAAGGCAAGGTGATCTCAAACAATGCTCTGATACCACATGTTAGAAAATAAACATCTCTAAAGTACTATAATCAATCCAGATTATATCATACTCAAATATAAACCTATATGAGATACAGCAGAAGACTTAAAGTTACCTCTTACCATTAACTTGATTGATCTGAGGAGAACTAGAATCAAATGAGATACCTATCAAAAGAAAACACTGTCAGATAAATAACAGATTTTTCCAACTGGTGATTAGGCACAACGATAACAACTTGTTCTTAGCCATCACCGGTGGGGAACCTTCAGAAGCGAGCTGAAAATAGGGTTTCGCTCTGGACTCAGAAAAGAGATCTCACACTCAATGAATTGTTAATTTCCACCATCAGAGAATTAACCTTAAATAAACTGAGTCAATAACCCTCTTTGAACTGGGCCTGATGACTACGAGCCACACTCAGAAATATTTATTAATTATCCTAATTAATATCTAAATAGATTATAATAATAATAAATATCTAACACATATAGCAGAGCTGCTCTTGAGATGAATCTCATCGCTATCCTTCATCCAATCCCTTAAAGTGTGAGCTGCTATGGACCATTTCAAAGGTAGAAGGAGAGAAGGAACCCACCTCTGGCTGTGACATCTTCGACGACTGCCAATCTAGGAGCAAGAAAGAAATGAAAAGGCACGCGAGTGACGGAGCCTAGAGGCATTGGTGAAAAGAAAATAATTTCTCGAGAGTGGAGAAGCGTATGGAACACAAAGGCAAATTTACAGATGTACTATGAGGAGTATTAATTATTACTTGAATTTTTTTAAAACAAAAATGCTTTTAAAGAAAGCAGAGACAAGCGACATTGGAATTTTGACCATTAATATTGGCTCTGTGGATTGCTGATGCATCAAGCCTAGTGCGATCAATCAAGGTCAAAAGCATTTGGTGATCAAGGACATTCAATATCTTCTGCAAACTCATCAGGATTTCCACATCCTTACCCCTTTAAGGAGTGAGGACAGAACCATATCCTTAAAAATAATTATTAATAAAAATATTGTCAACATCATATGTACTTACTATAAACACGTCTTAAAAGAAGTTTTGGAAGATATAGAGAAGTTGATTTGTTATTGGTAGGTACTTTAATTGGATATATTATTAAAGAGGTGGGACATTATGCATCAGCATATATAGAAGAAGAAAAATGAGTTAGCCCGCTATAAAATTCTCCCTGCTTAAGTGGCAGCCTAGCTTGCTAACCGCCACCAATTTTTAAATATTTTTTAAACATTTATTTTTAAAATATTTATAAAAAATTCATAATATCATATTATCTTAATAAAAAATTATTAATATTATACTTTTAAAAATTCTTATCTTTTATAAAAAAATAAATTTTATAACTATAAATTTAAATACATATTAATATAATATTAATTATTAAAAAAAATGAGCTAGCTGATAGTCCGCTATAAAATAGGCTAATTTTTAATTAGCCTGAACCTATTTTATTTTGTGATAAAATAAACTTAACACAATAGACATATGGTAGTTTTGGTTCTAAGAAGCTTAATAATGAAAGATAAACTATCATTGATATCTTTTTAACTTACCACTTCAATATTGTCAAACCATGCTTTAGGAAGTGAGAGAAGCATTTAATTACATGAGCCACAAGTAACTTCTTTTTAGCAAGAAATTATGAAAGAAGATTTTATACGAATTGCAAAGTGATCCTAGGGGATGACATGATAGCACAACATAGCTTCCTAAGCCTTGATGTATGTAGAAAGTATATAAAACAAAAGCTTCGACATGTTACCTAAGGGCCTAGTGGTAGAGTTAAAGGAGAGGAGATAAAGTTTTTCAAGAAGACTCTTTTGATTTAGGAATCACAAAGTAATGTTAACATTATATGAAAAAAAGGCTAAAAAAGTTTATAAGATTGCTAAAATAATTTTAAGAGAATTTAAAAATTTGAATAAATGAGATAAAAAGATTTAATAGTAAAATAAGAATTATAAAAAAAAGTTAATAATAAAAAGGATTGTGATAGAACCATACACTTGTACAATAATGCTAAAAATTTAAAGAAATATGTTTAGTTTAAAAGAAGACTAATAAGGGAGTGAGTGAAAATTGTTCTAAAGCTTTTAAAGAGTTTTACAAAAAGTTAGAGAGAAAATATATAGAATGAAAGATTTATAAGATTACAATAGATAGAGAGAGAAAATTAAAAGATTTGGATCAAGTAAAATATATCAAAGATAAGAATGGTAGAGATTTAGTTATTGAGGAGATATTAAGAACATATGGGAGTCTATTTTTACAAGTTATTTAATGAAGAAGAAAGAGTTTCAAGTTATAGATTTGCATTGGTGAGGTTAAAGAAACTATTGAGAAAATAGAAAATAGTAAAGTTATTAGAATTGTATTGCTATTAAAGTCTAGAGATGTTTAGATGAGGAGGATATGTTGTGACTTTTTAAACTATTTATGAGATTCTATGATCTAAGAAAATACTTGATGATTGGAAGAAAAGAACTTTAATTCCTATTTACAAGAATAAATGGGATATTCATAATTCTATAAGTTATTGATAGATAAAACTTATGAGTCATACAATAAAATTGTGAGAAAAGATGATAAATCATAGGTTGAGATTGAATACTTGTATTTTTTAGAACCAATTTAGTTTCATGCCAAGAAGGTCCACAACAAATGTAATTTATTAGCTCAGGGGGTTAATAGAAAAGTATCAGAGCAAAAAAAGAGACTTATATATAGTTTTTAGTGACTTGTAAAAAGTTTATGACCACGTGCCAAGGGACATATTTTAAAAAGCTTTGGAAAAAAAAAAGTGCACAAGTTGCATATATTAAAGACATATAAAATATATATAAAGGGGTTACAACTAAAATAAGAATGCCTAGAGATGAAACAAATGACTTTCTTATATGGATTAGCTTACATCAGAGATCAACCTTGAGACCTTGTCTGTTTAACCTAGTTTTTGACATTCTAATAGAGCATATTTACAAAAAAATCCTTATATGTATACTTTTTGCTAACGATATAGTTCTTATGGTTGAATCGAGAGAAAAAATTAATTATAAACTTGAATTGTGGAAAAAGACCTTAGAGTGAAAGGGTTTTCACTTGAATAGAAGTAAGACTGAATATATATATTATAATTTTGATAAGAGACAAGTTATAAGTAATCTAGAAGTCAAAATGTGAAAATAAATCATTCCACAAGTAGAAAAGTTCATATATTTATAATCAATTATACAAATAGATGGTGAAATTATCAGGGATATTGACTATAGAATTCGATCTGAGTGGTTTAAATGAAGAAAAGTGACTAGAGTTATCCGTGATCAGAAAATACCTAAAACAGTCAAAGTAAAATTCTATTGCACTGATATAATACCCATCAATATTTTATGATAGTTAATGTTTGCTTTAAAGGGACAATAGGGGTCTAAAATGGCGGTAGCTGAGATGAGTATATTGATATGGATGTGTGGGTAAATAAGAAAATATATAATTTGTAATGAACATATATGGAAAAAAGTTAAAGTGACATCTATTAAGAAAATAGTATAAACTCGTTTGAGGCAATTTAGATATATACAAAGAAGGTCATCGAATATACTAATGAGAAAAGTGAATCAAGTGATATAAAGTCTAATAAAAAAAGATAGAAAAAAATTAAAATAATATTTAAATATTTAATTTTTAATAAAATATAATAATATTACATGATCTATATAATAAATTCTGTTTAGTATGATAAAATTTACTGTAGTGTCTAGCTTGTGTAGTTCTGTATCTTTTATTTTATTTTTTAACCATGTATGTGGCGTTTTACTTATTAATGAATCATTTTGTCCCTTTAAAAAAAACAAAGGCAGAGACAATCAGTTTGTGGCTGTTTAGCCACAATGATGTTTCTTTTCCAGTGCATAATAAAATCTCCTTTATTTAACGTTAATTTTAAAGGAAAAAAATAAAATTGATTGTGACATAAATTATATCTATTGGCACAAAAGTTTAATATAATAATCATAAAATTTGTAATTTTTTAAATCAAATTTCTTTATAATTGTATATAATATTATTTTTTTTACCGTTATTTATCTTGTTTAATTTGCAAAAATAAAATAAAACAACATCTGCTTTGATCACTACTAGTCCAAACTGATCAGTAAAAGCTCATTTGTTCTGGACTGAAATGCCCTCCAACGATACCTAATGGGAACTTAAGATTTTCAGAATTTTCTTTTTCTGTAGTTAAATATCTCCCAATATTTATTAGTGTACCAATACAGTTTGTAGTAATATACAATGGTATACATGAACTCTGAGACATTGAAGTTTGTATTGATTAGAGATAGATCTCAAACAGGAACAGAAGAGAAGCTAACACTGGAACTGGATAATCACAATATAGGAGTTTACAACAAAACCTTCAAAATTCAAAATCGTTTTTCTTGTGAAGAAATTCATCCCTTAAATTAGCATAGCATTTATGAGTAAATTTTCATAGCGCCCAGACATATGAACACTTCAGATCCAGCCAGTATTTCAGTAGGCCAAACCCAGTAATCAAGGAGTTTACTTCTGATTGCGCAAGAAAAAACATGTACTCAAATAATCAATTAAAAACTAAAACGATAAAAAGATACAGAAAGAACAGAACCGTAATTTCTTGCAATGATCATCTGAATCTAATGAATGTTCTCGATAAGCGCTCTGTTTCTACAGAAAAACCAAGAAAAGCTGATTAAAAGCTGAGTCGTCGTTGAGGATGACGGTGGATGATCCACAACATCTCTTTAACCAAGGAATCACAGCAAAGAAACAGATGTCGTTTGGATTGAGTCCTGATTCTACTAAGGTTATTCATGGGATGAGATTCTACTACGGGTATTTATTTATGGAATGAGATTAGGACAAATCTATCTCATCCTATCACTGTGAATAGGGATTGAGAGAAAAATTTTGTTGGGGTCTCCTCCTGTCTCGATCATAGAATAGGACAGGGTGAGACTCAGACTCGGACGTATTGATCCAAATTTTTTTTAAAAAAAGTTAATCTTTAGTTTAAAAAATGAAATAAATTGATTATAAATTTATATATTTTTAATATTATCTTATAAAATGGTCATAATTATATATATTAATATTAAAAAATATATTTTTAATTTATTTATCTATATATTAATATTAATATTTTAAAAAATATATTAATATATAGATAAATAAATTAAAAATAATATATATATATATATATATATATATATATATATATATTCAGAATGTGATCAGACAAGATTCCTTGTGTCTTGTTCCAAAAACTTTTCAGGACAAGACCATCCCTTTTGGATATTATTGGGATTCAGATTAACTACAGTTAAACAACTTAATTTTTAGAGATAATTAATTTTTAATTATTAGTTAAAAATACTTTTTAAAAACTAAAATTAAAAAGAACAATTTTTAGATTGACTAAAAAGGTTATTTATTATATAAAAACATGTATTAAAAATCGTAAGTTACTTTGTATAGTTAAAGTTATTAAAAAGATAAATTTTTATTTTAAAATATTTCTCTAAGTTGTTTTTTATAAAGATTGAAAGAAATAAAAAACTAGGACATAAATGATATAAACGTGGGTCGACTAGAGGCACAAGGTGAAGCCCAGGAGCCACCACTAAAGCGGGATTGGCCAGATTGTGTTCTTCATAATTCTCCGTAGTATTTTATTACAACTCTATTCATAATATTTTAAAAAATATAATAATTTTTTAATATTTAAATCTATATTTAAAAATAATAGATAATTTATTTTATCTAACATTAATATATTTAGAAAAAAAGAGAGATTTTACTTTATCTTTAAATTATAGGTAATTCTAATATTTTTTAAAAAAATTTTATAATAAAAAAAAATTCTCCTCTCTTCATGTACCGAAACTCGATCGGCTAATCATGATGAAGCATGTTAATTATGGCTTTTTAGAATCAAACCCTAGTTTCTTTTTGTTTTTGATACACCTAAAAGAAGAAACAAATCTTAGTTAAAAAATATTTATTTAATCCTATTTATAAATTAATTTTAATATATTTTATACAAGTTAAGAAAAATCTTAAACTCCATTAACTATACTAAAAAATTAAAAAAAAAAAATTTTACCCATATTTAATATATATTACACACAATATAAATAAAGTAAATATAAATAAATAAAAAATAAAATAGTATATTTATATAAAAAAAATTCTATCTTATAAATATGACTAAATAAATATTTTATCTTTACTTTATAAATATGACAAGAGAAGTATATTGTTATCGTTATTTTTTATTCCTTGATCGCATTCAAGGAATCACTCCTAAAATTACTTTTTAAAAATACTTCTCTTTTTTGGCCAACCATTTTTAAAAACTTGTAAAAAAATAATAAAAAACAACAATGAATAATTCCTTAAAATAATAAAAAAATATTTTATTAAATATTTTAAAAACTTTAAGCCGACATCCTAAAATTCCTTATAAACCACAACACAAAGAAACATAATCAGAGTATACGAATATTAAAGGCTTTTTAGCGTAGATGGCAGAATCAAGCCCACTTACGGCGATATATACCAAAGGAAAAAAAATAAAAACAAGAAAGGCTAACGTGATCCACCCCATAAGGTATTACTTCATATGCACCAAACACTATAATATTTTCTTGTTGCAAAAGTGCATATGAACTTTCCTAACTTGACCAAAAATTTCACCCTCGTCAAATCAACTAACATTGATTATTAGCAAGCATGTCAATTAAAAAAATAATATAAAAATATACATGAAGCTTTTCAAATGGGACAAAAATATCATAGTCATTAAGTAAATTAATGTTGACAGTTTAGAAAACAATCCCACGTGTGTTGCAAATAATTTTCACTCCCAACAATCCTCCTCACAACTCACAACTGTGGGGTCTTTTGTATGATACAATAGATACACCTTCTCAATGTAAGAACTACCCCTCCCCTAGTTATCTCATTAGTCATCCTTTTCTTTAGGAGAAGAGGAGGTTGGCTCAATGATGAATAGTATTTGAGGATTTGGACATGTTAATTTCTATGATGATAGAAGTCATCTTTCTCCTCATGCCTAAGCAAAACCACTGGCAATGAATGAACCAAAGAAAAGGTCGGCGAATGAAGTGACTAGAGGAGGGGTAGTTGTAACATCTTTACTTTTATACGTATTAGGGACTATTCAGTAGTATTTGGAATCACTTATAAGACCTTGGAAGTCTATTAGCCAAATTTAGAATTTTACTCTTTCTCATGTTACTGTTCATATGGTAATCCAGATTACGGAACGAACTTCAAAAAAACATAATTAATTCTACAAAAATTGAAATAAAGTGGTTCAAAAAGCTACTTGAAGATAAACTCTTGAAATTTAAGGGAATAATAATTTTCAGACCAAATGATTAGTCAATTAATACAGTTTATTCGTTAAAATTTACTGTTCATTTGGTCAAAAACTCTGGAAATAGATTCTGGTCCCTTCCTTTGGAAAATTAGTTATGTTTGTACAGACATCCAAATAAAGTGTTTAGTGTCAAAGCGAAGCTTGGCATGTCATCTAAATTTCTATAAAATTTCATACATTTATTCTATTATTTATTATTTTTCTTTACATCATGACCATCACTACTTATATTAGTCATACAGCAACATTACACGTTTACATAAAATATATACCATCCAATCCCTATCTTTTCTTCATGCTTCATCATCCTCTTTCATTATTCACAAACATGTGGGATTGGGTTTACATGAAAAGGAATGAGATTTTTAGGGAAATCTCAGTAGCAAACATTACTAAACAATGCATACATTAATGTAGATACTTGTGCTTGCTTTTGAAAGTATTAACATTGTGTAATGTGCATGCTTCCATGTAACATATGAAATACAATTGGCCAAGGTAATCATAGCAATAGAGCTTCATACATAAGCACATATGCAGCATAATTCAACAAAGCCATAGCACATTCAAACATAACATTCAATGCATACAAATTTAGGATAAGTTTACTACCTTGTATACTTGACTTTCTTTCACTTCATCTTGCTTCTTTCTTCTCACATCTCTTGGACATGTGGCTGCCTCTTTTGGAGCATACCAACCAATTCCTAACATCACATAACCATTTATCCATTACCATCTAACTTCCTTGAGTGTTAAACTTACTTTAACTAACATAACTTTCTCTTAATTACTAACCTCACTAACTTTCCTTAATCTTAACTAATGGACTTGACTTTTGAATCAATTGATGTCTTGACTTTACCCTACACAATTTCATCTTTTGAATCTATTTATGAGTTTAGAATAATGAAATTCCAGCTCCTTCATGGCCTGCTGTACATAACTGAACATATGCATACAATTCTTTCAAAAATTCTCATTTTGATTTTAATGCTTACCATACTTATTTCTCCACTTTACCCCACATAACTTTTCATTTTAAAGCCATTGGAAGTATCAAAATCATAAAATTCTAATCACTGTTCACACGAGTAAACAGTCACTGTGAAGAATTTTAAAAACTACCATGAAATTTTAATGTTTGCAAGGTTCAAAACCTTTTCAATCTTACACAAAATCATCATATAAATTCAATGGAAACATTAAATCATTGAAATTCTATTTCCTTCCCTCATGAACAGTGCATACTGAATAGGTTCAACTATGGCAAAGTCAAGAATATCAACTTGATTTAACAAACAATCACTTAACTAGCTTGTTTAAGCTTCAATCATATGTTTCTAATTTTAATTTCTTCTTTCCCCTTTTATCTAAGGTTTTTGGGAAGCACCACCCATTAGAGAAAACTAAACTTTTCCCCATAAAAACCCCTTCAAGCTCCCAAATCAAAGGAAAATAAGCTATGAGAGATTGCTTACCTTTAATCTCTAACTTGTTTGAACTTTAGAACTTTGAATCTTCTTTGGTTTGGCTTGAGTTTTTATTTTGCAAGAGTTTCCCCAAGGGTTCATGTGCTTCATGATTTTGGGCAGATTTGAGTGGGTATTTATAGAAAAATCTTAGTGGAAATCAATGGCCAAGATTAGTTTATACACTATTTGATCTAATGGCCCACATTTAATCTTAGATTTTACTTTTTCAAAAAGAAGATTTATGACATCATCCATGACATTACAAGGGACAACTCAAGGGGACACCTCATGGGGTTATGTGGCGCAATTCCAATGGGGAAAGAATATTTTGGAAAAATTCCACTCTAATCCGGTACCGGCTCGGTCCGATTCCCCAAAAATCGGACTGTTTTATAAATCTAATTTTTCTAAAATTCCATAATATACTTTTTGACCTTAAATCAAGTATCTGGATTCTTCCTACCATTTACATACTTATACTGGCCACAACTTAATTACAGATCTCTTGGAAAATGACTGAAATGCCCTTGGTTGACTGTCTTACACTATATTAACCCTAAGGGCATAATCGTCATTTTACCCCTCTTTGCACTGCTTCAGAGCATATACTGGCTTTAATTAGTCATATTTATACTATATGACATATTTTTTACCTGTCCAAAATGACCAAAATGCCCTCCATCCATCACTGGTACAATATGGGCATCTAGGGCATTTTCGTAATTTCACACTTTTCTTAGACTGCTCTAGACTCTGACCCACTTAACTGTCTCACTACCTTATTTGGCATATGATGGCGTCATTTGAGCCTTAATATGGGCTTATTGCCGTTATTGCATTTATGGCGCAATTCACAAGACAACTCTCATAATCCTATTTATTGGATATTTTATTTCACTGTAAAATCCTATAAGGATTCTACAGGATTCCTTTTTTGACTCTGTCAATTTTATAAATTCTTATATTAAATATAGGAATTTACTGTAAAGTTTCATCTGATTCTGAAGTCTGAAAAATACTATAATAATTCTTCTAACTTTAGAAATTTATATTAATTAATTGGGACCTCAAATCAAAATTATGTGTTACGTTAAACTGACCGGAATAATCATGTCTATCTACTGGCAAAATTTGAATCTAATCTGATTCTGGGCATTTTTGACCTATTTTGGCTCAACTTTCTCATATTTACATTTAGGTCCCTAAACTTTTGAATAATTACACTTAGGCCCCTGGACTTTTGGTTATTTGCGTTTAAGTCCCTTAACTTTTAAAAATTACATTTAAAGGCCCAACTTTTGTTTCTACTCTCACTTTTTGCCTTTAACATTTTCTATTTTGCGTTTTAGTCCTTCTCTTCCCTCAAGACTCATCTAACCTTTATCTTTTCTTCTGATCTTTATCATAATCCTTTCCAAACTTCTTTCTACTATCAATACTATATAGATAGAAAAAAAATAAGATATGACAGTAGCTCTAACATTGAGGCATAAATGTTGCATCATGTAGAAGATCCCGTCGTGGCAAACAAGGCCACTAGGATCAAAAATATATTGTGCAATGTGTATGGGAATTGTTTTCTAAACAGTCAATGTTGGCGTTGATTTAATAACCATAATATTTTTGTACCATTTTAAGAAACTTTATATACATTTTGCACTATTTTTTTAGTAACACGTTTGTTAACAGTTGGCATTGGTTGATTTAACAACTGTATCATTTTTGCTACAGTTAGAAACATTAATGCCTATTTTTACAATTGAAAAAATATTATGGTTTTTAATACACATAGAGTAATATTTTATTGATAGATGTGCACTTTACTAAAAAAATAGAATAATAATACTCTTCAATGTATAGCAAAATTTTCACAACTCAGTGATATAGGTATTGACACTAAAGTGAGCTTCAAATGCTTTTTTTTAATAGTTAAATAACATTCTTTTCATTATACATAGAGCATTGTGTCTAGTAGTTATTGTGTGAAGTTCAAAATTCATAATCAAGGATATAAAAGTATTAATGTAATCGATCATTTGTATCTAATAAAGAAGCTCATGTTGCTTTAGGATGTTACAACACGCACTATATATTAAGTATAGAGACATTAATATATATATATATATATAGATATATAAATGGAATTTGCAATTGAAATATATTGGATGATTTTGCATTCTTACTTTTCATTATTGTTAATAAGTGATCATCTTCATAGTCATATCCATTATCTAACTTATCAGATTTTTTTTTAATTAGAGGGCACTAAATATAAAGTTGTAAGAGAGATTGAACATGGGACATTTTTTTTTTGGTACAACATGGGACATTTTATTTGTCAGGAAATTTTCATTCCGCTGGGCCTTATTGGCATATGACCAAAAAATTCTAAATTACTTCTTTTGCATTATCTTGCCAGCAATATGCATATAGCATAATATTCCTCCCCTCTCTTGTGCTAAAAACGATATGCTCTACTTGGCATATCTTGTTATAGATAATGGGAAGAGTCCTCTTAACTCATGAGAACCAAGGGTAATTTACAAGAATGCAAACAAAGAACAAGTATGTTATGTGTTTTTAGGAACTTGAGAGAGCCCTTGTGTAATCATCATATATATATTATACTAAAGGGAGTTTGATAAATTTAATTTTGATGTTGTAGAAATCAAGAGTTCAAAAGGAGAATTTCAATAAAGTCCTACACAAGCACTATAAGTTCCCATAAACTTTAGAAGATTTTGAAATTTCAGTAAAACATTAAGGGAAAGCAAATAAAATTATGTTTTGATGATAAATGATCAAAATATCTCTCCTTCAATTTTTTTTTTTCAAAAAAAGCCCAACAGCTGCTGGCCACTGGAGAATAAATATCCAAACTAAGGAGGGCTTGAACCCATGATGCTTGACTTATCAAAAGATTTATGACCCCCAAGTCCTCAAACCCATTTAATTATATATTGCAAATAAAAAAAAAGTTAATAAAAGTTGGCACATATAGTAAAGAATATGCTCGTATCCTATAAAGACGCGAGTTCCATTCTCGCTATCGTCGTCGGGGCTCATTTGGTAGGCAATATCGTAACTTCCCTGTAAACGTTCTCTGAGTCTTGAGGCTAGGCCTTGGTGGGAGGCCCGTACCCAACCTATCTAAATTTTTTATACCAAAAATATATATATTACAAGAAAATTGTATAAGTAATAAACTTAACTTTCAAATGATTTGCTTATTACAACATGAAGTGCACATGGTTAGTTGTTTAAATGCTTATATGTACTTATAAATTTACCTATGCACACTTGTAATTTTTTGTATAAGAAGTTGTGAAGATGTAAATTAGGACTTATAAATTTTTATATAAACACTTGTGATTTTTACAGTTAGTTGTTAAAATGCACATATATACTTATAAGTTTACCTATTAACTCATATTTTTTTGTATCACATTAGGACTTATTTTCATATCGATAGCTTGGTTTTTGCTATGGTTAGTTGTTAAAATGTATATGTGCACTTGTAGTTTCAATATATATGTACAAGAAATTGTATGTGTTCATAGATGAATTTCTAAATACACATGTGCATTATAACAATCAATTACAATAAAATAACAAGTGTCACATAAAAATTTAGAAATCCCAATTTACTAGTGCGCATAGTAATTTGAAGTTAACCCAATGAGCTAGCTCGTTTAGGCCAAATACATTCAAGGTCCAAGTTAGTGAAAAAAAAATCGGGTGTTTAGGTTTTTCAAGCACATCTAAATAAGCCTAAAAAGGGCAACACTTTTCTTAATTTTTTTAATATTTAGATATCGTTTTAAGTTCCCAACTAAAGTGTAAATAAGTAATTCTTTTTACGGATTTTTCCACATATAATATGAAAAATATACATAAATATCATATATAGATTTAATAAGTATTATTTTGAATTTAGATAACATATGAGAATATGTTTATATGGATACAATCTTACAATGATTTAACAATATAAAATGAATGTGGAGATTAGCTAAACCTATCACAAAGTATAACAATAGGTGATGGTGGAGTAGCCAGGTAAACTCTTTCTCCTTCATCCTCATACGTCTTATAATCTATTTACTTATTTCTAATTTATAATTTTCTAATATCCATCACCATTCATTCATTTTACTTTGTTTCTTTTAAATAGAGCTCATTATCTTGTTTGATATGTGTTTTATGAGTTGGGACACAACCTTGAAAAAACACATGCAAAAGTTTAACCAAACATTATGTGGGGAAAACAAAATTTTTCACCTCTAGTCTTGATATAACATAAAGAAAAAAAATTAGTTCATCATTTTTCTAATTGATTAAAATAAATTCTTTTAATTTCTAATGTTATACAAGCAAAATTTGGCTTTATCTAACTCCTAAGACTATAAAAGAAAACATAAAAGCTATATGCTATTTTTACTTGTTACAATAAGTAATCCCTTAATCCATTTTATAAGATGTTTATAACTAATTTATATGTATAAATAAAAATATTTAAAAATAATAAATTTTCTTAACATTCAAGTCATTTCTAATATTATATTTATTGACTACACCAAACTCCTGACAACATTATATTAATTTCTACCTTTTCTCACTATCTTATTAAATATGAGTATATATAAAAAAATATTTAATATTTATTGAAACTATTAAAATGTGTTATAAAAAAGATAAAAAAATTCCCTCTAAAAGACTTCTTATAAAATTGACCAGAGGAAGTATTACTTATAAATATTTACAAATCAAATGTGAGTTAGAAATAAAGGCACCAACTATAAGTCAAAAGTGAGTTAGAATAAACAGAGCGATCACCCTAAATAGAGTTGTTTTGTTCAATAGGGCTCCCACTCTCTTAAGAAGCTTGCTACTGTGATTTTATTATGAGTGTGTTAAACTTTTTATCCAATCTGACTTTTTATCCAATAAGTTAGTTTAGAGGCCTGTTTGGGATTGGAAAAGTATCAAACTATCATCTTTAAAGTATTTTTATATTAAACTCCTATCACATATTTATCTAAATTTACTTTTAAAAATTAATCCAAACGCCTCTAAGTCCATAGGTTTGATGTTGCCACGCTAGCCACTCTAGGAATCTATATGTCTAATGGATTCCCAAAATGGCCACACTACTACAGGATTGTTGATATTTAAGAGTTATTTTTGTTATTATTTGACAGTTTCAAACTGTCAAATATACAAGCGTCATATCATATGCGTTATGGCTAGCTGATAGAGATTTAGAGGTGGCTGTCCTTGCCAATGAGGTGACAACGATCGAACATGACATGCAATGGTTGTCATTAGCATCTGGTAGTGGTAGGGGTTGCTAGAGACGGTGGTTGTCGATGGTAGCTAACGACGGTCATCATTGATTGCTGATCGTGGTGGTGGTCAATAGCGATGGTGGGGAGTGACGTCAGGTGGACAGTGATGGCCAAAGGTGGCAGTTGGGGTGCCGGCATGGGGGACATTTTAAGGTAAGAAGTTTTTTTTAATAGTGCCACCTTTTTAAAACAAAAAATAAGAAATGCAAAAAAATAAAAGATAAAGCTATTAAACATCTAAAAAGTTGTTTTCTTTTTCTAATTTGTAAAAACAAATTTCTATTTTTCTATTTTTTAAATGGGGTAAAATGGGACGTTAGCAACTTTGAATTGAGACAACTTTTAAATATCTCTTATAAAAAAATATGATATACCAAAATTATTTTTTATAAAAAGGTACATAAGCAATATGACTGTAAAAGGAGTATAATTGTCAAATTCTTATTGCACTAATTTTTTCCCTTATGCCATCAGGTGTCATTTTAATTGGCATTAAAATCATTTCCAGATCCACGTACTAAACTTAGCTACCCAATTTAGAATGTAGCAAATACTACCAAAAGCATATACTGCAAAACACGTTTGTCATAATTCAACACCTTCAGAGATGAACACGAGAACACAAAAAGCAAATACTACCAAAAGTTTACCCTGCTCCAGTCCAGACAGATAATTGCTATAGAACCTTGAAAATAACGACATTGCATTTGGAAATATAGGTATTTCTCCCCTTGTAATGCGGAGCGGAAAAAATATATTATAATTAATTATTTATTTATAATTATTATAAATTATTATTATGATTAAAAATTTACAATATTATAAAATTTGTTAATAAGATTATTGATTAATTATTATCATATGGCTCAAAATCTTTCAAAGATTAAAATAATTTATAATTATAATAAATAATTATTATAGTTAAAAATTTAAAATATTATATAATTAATTAATAAAATTACCCAATATTACTACTATGAAACTCAAAATCTTTCTAAGATTAAAATAAAATTAGTGATTAGGATTATTGATTGTGGCATATAGATAAATGAATTGAAAACATTGAGACGGATCAACCTAAACCCATTTGTGATTAAATTAGATATTACAAGATTTTAAGAGTTGATTGATTGATGATTGATGATAGTTGATGATTAATTGTTTTATTTAATTTCTTTAATCTATACAAAAAAATCAACTAAATCTTATATTAAGTATTAAAAGTAGTATTAAATGCCACACGATAAAAGTGAATGAAATGTTTTAGTTTACTTATTGCGGCTTGTAGACAAATAAATTGAAAGTATTAAGATAAATTGACTTAAACTTATTTTTAACTAAATGAGTATTACAAAATTGTAAAAGTATAGTTGATATATAGTTGAATAATTAATTTTTTTTGGTAAAGTTCAGGAGATGTCTCTAAACTGATAGTTAGAGAATAATTCTCTTGAGGCATAGAGATTATTGAAGTGAATTTTATCATTCTTAATAAAATATTTTCTATGGACATGCTTTTGTTCGAATCTAAACCATCATATTAAAGAAATTTAGTTATCTATCAATTATATCTAATTTTATTAATATTAATTAATTTAATTTTTTTAATTTATTAATAATTTAATTAATTTTTATATTTTATATTAAAGAATAGAGATAATATTAAATGCCACGCATTAAAAGTAAATGAAATGTTTGCACCTGCCAATCTGACTTCCGACGGACAAATTTGGTATTAAATTAGAGTTTTCTCTCCACTGGAAACACGTGAATCCCACCACATGTTTTCACGTATGTTTTCTCCCATAGTGGTCTTTCTTACTTCACTTTTATCCACTATCAGTCAAGCACATGGTAAAATTGTAACCATATTTTGTTTAACAAACAAATATGACCTAATTAAAAAAATAATATTAATTTTAAATATAAAATATATTTTTTATATTTATCAACTATTTTTTTTAAATTATTTATATTGATACAACATTAATAATTATCAAGTAAAAAAATAAGGATGAAAAAACTTAAAAAAAATAATTAAAATATTTTAGAATAATTCACAACACCTTATCTCTATTGCAATAGCCTCTCTTTGTGCCCATGGCTATTTTATCTTTCTTGGTTAATTTAATATTATTAAAATATATTATTTACTCATGAGATCCTTAGTATATGACCTATATAGCTAATTTTATAAAATTAAAAAAATTAGTTAAATTAGTTAATATGATATATTTTTTATAGCACGCTAATCATCTTATTTAAATACATTACTCACTTCTTCTCTTACTTGATTATTATTAAGGAAACATCAATATGAATAATTTAAAAAAATTGATAAATATATAAAATAAGTTTTATATTAAGAATTCATATCAGCTCCTAAATTATAATCTATATTAAAAATTAGAAGAGTATTATTTTAAAGGTTTAAATCTACAAAACTCTCCTGAAATTTGAGTCAGTTACATACAATTTTTCTAACATTTTAAAGTTTTCAATTAGCCTCCTTAACTTTTTAAATTGTGACATTAAACCATTAATTTTATCGTTAAGTTATTGACAAAAAATGATACATCAAATTAATAAGAATGACATGGTATCCTACATGAAATCCTATATGGTTATCTGCATGAGTTAATGATTTTATGATCATTATCTATTTTTATATAAAGAGTTAACATTATTAGAAAAAAGGCCTTTAACGATGGTTTTGTAAACGGCATAAATTCTACTGACTTTATAACTCAATGTTTTAACGGTTTTTCTAAACTGACGTGAAAGGTATTGCCTTTAACAGCTGTTATAATACAAACCACTATTAATGGTAATCCATGGCCCTTACCTTTAATAGCAGTTTGTGTGAAAACTGTTGTGTATGGTTAACTTTTCATGGCGGTTCTCCCTTTAATCATAGTGGATTGTTTTTTTGCTTTTTAATATTTCCACAGCGATTCTCTATTTAACCACTGTGGAAAAGTATATTTTTTTGGTTAATTTTTTTATTTTATACTATCCTGTATTTAGCATAATCAAAATAGACTAATTTTTAGGCATCAAAGAATAAAGTTAGCAATGCTAAAATCTAAATGGTAATAAAATAGTCTAAATTGGTAAACTTTCAATTAACCAAATAGGTCTTTGTATATCATATATACAAGAAGAAAATGGTTGAATGATCAATCCTAAACAAATTAAAAACTATTGATTAAATATTTACCAAAACTTTAACAAGTACTTCATCTTCAAGGCATGTGAAGAAGTATTATTCTTGCCAAATCATCCCTCATAGAGTCGATTAGATAATCTTATTAGCTCAAGTTGTTATCAAACAAATGCAAATTAGAAGTAATAGATAAGTATTAAGGATGTGAATAAATTAAATAATCACTAAATATTAATTGTGTCATCTTCATACCTCATGTAAGTTCTCTGTGAGCCATATCTCAATGATTTTATGAAAGTAGAGGATCACATAGTATCTACATTCAACACTGCCAGGCTGACAGCAGTACTAACAAAATAAAAAATATAGAGCACATTAGGAAATATTAAAGTTTATACATAATTTCTTACATGGATTGAATGGTTAGGCCTCCCAATAGTTGTCTCCAATATATCCATTTCTTTTTCAGAAATGAAAGACCCTTGGTTTGCTTATTCCTCTAGTGCATCCTATAATATACAAGTAACCAAGTTAAAATAATTGAAGAGCACGTAAATATGTATACATTATTACTATTTAAATTAATTACTTATAATCCTCTCAACAACAGTAGTAACATTTAAAGTGATGTTATGTCCTTTCATAACCCTCGTTGCCTTCCATTTTTATTGGCAAGATGGATATTGGATGGATACATCAGGGTCTGATGTAGTAGGGTATGATGCAGTAGTTTGCTGTGCAACCTTCAATTGCTCTTCCATCATTTTGCTTGCTAGAAAATCGTAACCACCCCAAGGCATGTAACTACTCTTCCATCATTTTGTATCTTGAAGTACCATATTTAGGGAATTATATAGCCTTTCATACTCATTTCTGTATAGTCTATAGTCATTAGGGCTCACATGTATCTTCTTATGGGACAAACCCATATGACACAACATTTTCTTCGCCTCATTCATTCCTTTTGTACTACTGGAAAAAAAAAGCTTTTAACAGCGGTTAAAAGTGACCTTTCACGAGAGTTTTGTGACCATTGTGAATTTTACCACCATTATAAGTCTACTTTTTAACGGAGGTTTTGTAACCGCAGTTTAAGGTTATACCTACAATGGCAATTTTAGGAAAAAATAGTCATGGTAAGGTTAATTTGATTTTTTTTCTTTTTAATTTTTCTGTCAATTTTTCATTTAATACCATCTTGGATTTGTCATAATTATGACAAACCAATTTCTAGGTAGTAAAGTATAAAGTCAGTAATTAAAAAATCTAAATTAAATGGTAATAAAGTAATTTCAAATTCTTAGTCTTACAATGAACCAAATAGGTGTTTGTATATCATATATATAAGAAAATGTTTGAATAATCAAGGCATGTTCAGAAGTATTATTCTCGCCAAATCATTCCTCATTGAGTCGATTAAGTAATCTTCATAACTCGTGTTGCTATTGAACGACTGCAAGTTAGAAATAATAAATAAGTATTAAATATGTGAATAAATTAAAGAATCACTAAATCTTAATCTTGTCATCTTCATATGTCATATCCCTGAATCTCCTATCTAGTGTAAATGAAGTTTAGTGAAGGAAAACGTTATAATGTGATTGTATGATGGGATTAAATTGTAAAGAAATAAAGTTATTTATGTCATACGTGTAAAAATTCAAAGGGACCAAATTGTAAAGTTTTAAAGGACTAAAATAAAAATCTTAAAAGTTCCATGGTGCAAAATAAAAGTAGAAATAAGTTATGGGAACTAAAGATAATTATCAAAAGTTAAGGGACATGACTGTCATTTTGAAACATATCAAGGACATAAATATAATTTTGGAAAAGAAAAGGATATTGCTGTAATTATGGAAAAAGATTGGGACCTAAACATCATTATTGAAAAAGATCTATAATTCCATTATCTAAAAGTAGGATTAGATAGAGGAGATTTTTTTATCAGTATTGTGTGGAACATAATTTTGATTTGAGGTCCCAATTAATTGATATAATTTTTTAAAATAATTAAATGTTCAGTAAATATTTTTCATATTATAATATTGGATTAGATATCCAATAAAAAATAATAATTTGGACAAAAAAAAATAGGTAAGTCTATAATAGGGGCAGCGCCAAGAAATATCCTAAAAATTGTGAAAAGATAAAAATGCCATATGTTATAAAGATAAATAAAAATAAATGGAGGGTATTTTAGATATTTTACCCCTAGATAGGAAGTCAAAAGGGTTATAGGAATAGTTGACTAAAGTCAAGAAATATCTTGAAAGGATGTAAAAAGATAGAAATGCTCCTAAGGTTAATAAAGTGAATAAATGTGAACCAATGACATTTTTGTCATTTTTCAAAGGCCAAAATTAAATTTATACCTAGTCTAAGAATATTAATAGTAGGAAAATTCAAACACTAAATCTAATGTTAGAAAACATATTATAAAATTTTACAAAAATTAGATTCAGACAACAGCTTGATTTTTGGAAACTCTGACCAGATCAGCACAGGATTGGACTAGATTTTTCCCCAATCAGATTTTCCACATGTAAGATGCCACCTTGCATGCCACATTGCCCTAGTGATGTAATAGATGATGTCATAGGCGATTGGAAGATTAAATGTAGGTCATTGATTTCAAAAATACAAGATTGAATTATAGCCATTGGTTTACTCATGCCTTAGCCTATAAACCCCCCTCCCCTTGTTGGCCGACCATCACATGAAAATAGAAGGGAAACTCTTAAAAAATTAATTCTTAACCAAGAATCAAATCTTCCAAACTTCCAATCTTTAAACAATTAAGGTAATTTCTTCCTCTTATCTTTGGATTATGTTGTAGGAATATTTCTATTGGATTTGGTTGGTTCAAACATCATTTTTCTCTTCATGATGGCTGCTGGATGAAATGCTAAGGGGTAGGGAAAGAATGAATTTTATGTTATATATAGCCTAGACAAGTTAAACAAGCTAGGATTAAGTGTTTAAAGCTTGGAAAATCAATGTATTCTTGCAATTCCACTTTTTGGTGAGGGTTCTGCCCCTGTACAGAAGTCTAAGTAGGAGATGGAATTTGATGATTTTGATGCTTCCTATGGGTTTAAAATAAAAAATTGTGTGGGGTTAAGAAGAGAAACAAGTATTTGAAGCATTTGAATCAAAATATGAATTTTTGAAAAAATATAGAGGTGGCCACGGGTTCTATACAGACATGAAAGAGGAGTTTGATTTTTGAAATTCTAACTTCATAATTGGATTCTATATGAAAACCTATGTGGGTTTAGGCCTTGGGAATTAATTTTGGATGAATGGAAGCAAAGGTACTAAAATTGAATAAGAAAGGAGACTTAGGGAACTTAGTCTTAGGAATTGTATTTTGAATTGAGTTGTAATATGCCATTGCTTTGCAATGTATAGGTTTTGATATTTGTTTGAGGAAAGCACCAATCCAAGAAGAACACATCAAGGAATCCATAAGAGGTAACAAGTATACCTAACTATAATGTTAATGATGTTTGATTACTTGTTTACTTGTTGATTGTGATTGTTGGTTGAGCTTATGATGTTTATGATGATGATGATTATATGGTTGCAACTCCTTACATTTTATGTCATGACAATATGCATGTTATAGATTGCTGCCATATCATGATAACATGTTAAACATTGTAATCAAGCGCACATGATATTATAGTTTATATATATCTTGCTATTGAGATTTCTTTGAAATCTCATTCTTTCTATAAAATTGACCATGTTATAGGTGTTAAAACTAAAAAATGGAAAGGTCTAAACATAGATCCTTGAGCTTGTGTTATAATATGATTTTGGTGCCATACATTGTAAGCAACTAACATCAACCTTGGCATGTATATTCTCTGGAGGAAGTAACTGTGTGACATTATTTTGAATGCCTTACTAGATGAGTCATGTTATGATATTTGCCATGTTTAAACTTAAGATAAATAGATTTAAATAGATACCAAAAGCATCTCAATTGGTTCAGTTTTCAACTTAATATGATCTTTTTAAGAGTTAGAGTTAAAATCTAGAAAGAGGTAACTCGTGGGTTCTAAGGTAGTGAGATTCCAGTGACAATTTGATATAGTAAATGAATGAATTTAACTATGATATTTTGTAAGATTAAAGTAAACATCTTGATGTTTAAAATCATAGGTAACACGTCTTATTTAGATAAGTGAGTGAGGAAAAATGAACTTTTAAAATTTAGGTTTGAAAACTAGAAGCATCCAGATTTACCAAATAAACAGTGATTTTCAATGATTAAACTGTATCAATTGGGATAATGAAACTTCATTTTTATAGTTTTCCCATAAATATTAATTAAATATCTTCCATTAGGAATTTGAATCACATCATTTTTATTTTTATAGAATTGATTATAGATTTTCAAATTTAGGTATGTAATCTGCAATTGACCATATAAACAGTACCCAAGAAGAAATTTTTTAAAATTCATTTTTCTAACTCAAAAAGGATTTGAAGTGGTTTAAATAGATTCCAATAGAGCATAACTTAGAGTTAAAATAAGGACACAATATTTTGATATCCAAGCCAAGATTTTGGCATAAAGTTTGGCATAGGATAAATTTGCCTTAATTGATGCCTTGATTAGTTGAATATTGATTTGTTGGTTAATTTCTAAAGTTGCCTATAGAATAAATAGTCATAGGAAAGTTGGACTATAGGTTAAATTTTTATAGGGAAAACTAAATGGACCCTGATGTTAGATCATACAATACTGTTAACAAGGGGATAAGATTCCTAACGTAGGATAGAGGAGTATCCAATAGAATGGATACCTAGCTATGCTAGCACTGGGCACTCCTATGTAGGATCCAATCTATTAGCTGAGGAATGGGAACAGTTTATTAGTACCCCTTGGGAGTTATATGCTGGAACCCTGAGACTTGAAGGGGAAATAGAGGCAAGCCCTAATGAGAGTTAGCCAATTCTTTATGAGACTAGACCTAGCCAGACAACCCCAATATTCTCAATACGTCCTATCCTGATATGTACGCTATGTTCAACCTTTACGATCTTCCCAATTAGAAATGAGTATCATACTTATGATCAGTTATGAGCATAGATGGACTGGTATGCATGATTATCCAATAGGATATAGTGATCTATATAGATTTCTTCCAGCAGGTCAGGATGTTGTACAAGGCTCTTGTTATAGATGATATTCCTGTGGATGAGGAATTGTTTGTACATGCAATGTTAATGTCCTTTAGCATACTACAATATGGGGCTGTGAGATGACACGGCTGAATTACCTAGCCACTGTAGGAGTAAAGGACTACGTTTGCTGTCTTGAGGGTTTTGTAATTATTAACTATCTGTGACTTCTGTAGGAGATGAAAACTGATAGTGAGATACTTGATTGTAGGCTGGGAAACTTTTGTATTTACTACTTAGTAAAATTATGTATGCTGTGTACTAAAAATATGTTGTTATATGTATCAAACTTGGCTGCTATATGTATATAGCTTATGCTGCTGTTTAATAAATATGAGTTTATATGATTACTCATGAGTTATGATGTTTATTTTGTATTCCCTCTCATAATTTAGATAATATAACAATATGGTTCGAACATGACATAATATACAAACTAAGGAACCCAGAAACCCAGTAGAGCTTAACCAGTTGATCCTAGACTAATTAGATCAACATCAAAACATGATTAAGGATATGAGGACGACTCAAGCTCACCAGGATCAAGAGGAGATACTATAGTAGTAGCAGCTATCAGCAATCTGAGATAACTAGAGTTAGCATAAGCAATTAATAGAGAACTAGAAATTGTACAACCACTGGTAGAGCCGCCAAGATAAGTGCAGCTAGTAGTTGATCCTACTAGCATCTAACAGTGGATGGCAAGATTCTGTAAGTTAATAGAGAACTAAAAATTGTACAACCACCAGTAGAGCTTCCAAGACAAGCATAGCTAGTAGTTGATCCCACTAGCATCTAGCAATAGATGGCAAGATTATGTAAGCATAATCCACCAAAATTTGAGAGGATGTTTGACATCAAAGTGGCAAAACACTAGATCAGCTGGTTATAGAAGATTTTTAAGTTGTTGGACTATCTATCTGAAGGAAGGCTTGTATGGAAATTTATCAGCTAGAAAGGGACGCGAATCGAGGATAGAAGAACACCGAACTTCTGTTATAGGTAAGAAATATCTCGTTCACATGGGAAGTGTTTATTAAAAAGTTTAATGAAAAGTATTTTCCTCAGTCTGTTCGAGATGAATGAGAGGTTGAATTCCTTGTACTAAGACAAAGAGAAAGGGATTTGATGAATATTTGGCCAAGTTCATCCGATTTTCTCACTATTCCACATACCTCAGACAAGTGGATCATGAAATTAGCCTGAACCACTGAGTGCTATACAAGCCATCTTACTGGGAAAGTGTTATTCCTAAAAAGAGTAGTCAAGGCCAAGATACTACCAATGGCAATGGTAATGACAACAGAAAGAGAAAAAGGCAGTGGTAAAATAGAAGGCCTAAAAGAGTAAATTTTAAAGGTAGTGCGAGCAACTGTGACCTGAGGGCCAGAGTTTGTGATAAATACGGAAAGAATTATGGTGACAAGGCATGCATGCTGGGACATAACGCTTGTTTTCCCAGGGAGTGGCCTCAAAATATACATAACCAAAGGCGTAGAACCTAGATTCGAGTGTTTAATTTGACACAGAAAATTCCCGCAAATCACCCGACATAATCCAAGGTACTATCAGTCTCAAAAATCACCTTGTGATTGCTATGATTGATTTAGGTGCAAGTCATTCATTTGTTTTTTATGACTAGGCTAAATGATTAGGCCTTACTATTAGCAAACTGTATTATGATATATGTGTGATAACCCATACTAATGCTAGAGTAGTTACGTCTTATGTATGTTTAAAGCGTGTTGTTCGATATGAGCATTGATTTTCTACTCTAGATCTAATATGCATGCCTTTTTGGGAAATTGATGTCATAATTTGATTAAATTGGTTTTCTTTTCATAATGTACTATCTAACTATAAGAACAAGACCCTAGTCCTTTGTTCAAGAGTAACGATCTCGCATTCAAAAGTTAGATTAAATCTCATAACAGAAGCCTAAGCAGATAGATGTTTACGAAAAGGATGTCAAGGTTATATAGTTTCCTTTTCTATCCAAGCAGAAGTAGAGGAAGGGATAGAGGAGATTCTAGTAGTCAAAGAGTTTCCTAAAGTCTTTTAGAAAGATATTCAAGGATTACCTCTTACACGATAAGTGGAGTTTGCAATTAATAGTATACCTAGAGTAGGACCAGTGTCTAAAGCCCTATATCAGATAGCTCATAATGAGATGATGGAATTGAAGAAACAGATTAAAGAGTTATTAAAGAAAGATTTCATCTGACCTAGTATCTCACTAAGGGTGCTTCGGTATTCTTCGTTAAGAAAAAAGACAATGTTATAAGATTATGTAGAAAGCTAAATAAGATTAATGTCAGAAATAAGTACCCTCTCCCTATAATTGATGATCTGCTAGACCAGTTGGTTAGAGTAAGTCTATTCTCTAAAACTGATTTGAGATCAGGCTACCACCAACTTAGGATTAAATCAGATGATATACCCAAGACTACATTTAGGACTTGATATGGATACTGTGAATTTCTAGTGATGTCATTCAGATTGATGAATGCACTTGTATTTTCATGAATTATATGAACATAATCTTCAAACCTTATTTAGATCAATTTGTTATGGCCTTCATAGATGATATCCTGGTGTACTCCAAGTATGCTGAAGAGCATGAAAGACATTTGAGAATTGTTCTTAAACTCTTAAAAAGCAACAACTCTATGTTAAGCTTAGCAAAGATGAGTTTTGGCTTCAAGTCAAATTTCTTGATCATGTAATATCCTGTGATAAGTTAGTTGTAGATTCTAGCAAAGTTAAAGTAGTTTTAAGCTAGGAATAACCAATGACAGTGACAAAGATTAAAAATTTTCTGGGTTTATCAGGGTATTATAGAAGATTTATTAAGGACTTTTCTTGAATTACCCTACCATGATGAAGCTTACTAGAAAGAACCAGTAGTTTAAGTGGGACAAAAATTGCGAGGCTAGTTTCCAAAATTTAAAATAGAAGTTAATCACTACTCATGCTAATTATTCCTGATCCAACTTATACCTATGTAATCTATACTTATACAAGTAAACAAGGGTTAGGATGTGTATTAATGTAGTAAGGTCAAGTAGTAGCGTACGCCTCTTGACAGTTAAAACCATATGAAGAAAATTATCCCACACAAGATCCAGAGCTAGCAAAGGTAGTCTATACTCTTAAAATATGGAGACTTTATTTGTACGGAAGGACTATAAAGTTGTTCTATGACCACAAAAGCAAAAAATGTCTATAGGATCAATAAGAATTGAACATGCGGCAGTGAAGATGGATAGAGTTATTGAAGGATTATGACTTCCAAATTTAATACCATCTAGGGAAAGCTAATGTCCTAGCTAATGCCTTAAGTAGAAATGCAAAGCAGGTGGCAACCCTGATGATCAAAGAACTAAAAATGGTAGAATTTTCTTATAACAATAGTTATTAGACTAGTATTCAAGTGGCCCCATTTGAAGTAATTTGTAGACGAAAGTGCATATCCCCTTTATGTTGGGTAAAGATGAGTAAAAGGAGAATGTTTGGTCATGATATAGTAGACAAGACTGCAGCACAAATTGATATGATCATAAAGAGACTGTTAACAACTTAAATAAGCAGAAAAGTTATGTTGATGTTAGAAGAAAGTTGTTAGAGTTTGAAGAAGGTGAACATGTATTTCTTAAACTAATTTCAACTACAAGAGCTGGTAGATCTATTAAAGTAAAGAAGCTATATCTGAGATATAGAAGACCATTTAAGATCCTTACTAAAGTATGATAGGTGGCCCATATATTAGCTCTTTCCCCAAATTTTAGTAGATTCACAATGTATTCTATGTTTCACAGTTAAAGAAGCATATCCCAGGCATATTGCATGTGATCGAACAAGATGATATCATGCTGTAAGACAACCTAACGTATAAGGTTAGACCAGTATAGATTGTTGATCAAAAGGTCAAGTAGCTGCAAAACAAGCAGATTTCTCTAGTCAAAGTAGTCTGAAAGGGATTGATGGAGAATGAAGCTATCTGGGAAGCTGAAGAAAGAATAAAGGAGAAGTATCCAGAACTATTTTCTTAAATTATATTATTAATTTTGAGGGAAAATTTTATTTTTTAAGTGGCAAGGAAATGTCATGTCCCTAAATTTCCTTTCTAGTGTAAATGAAGTCTAGTGAAGGAAAATGTTAGAATGTGATTTTATGAAGGGACTAAATTGTAAAGAAAGAAAGTTATTTATGACATAAGTGTAAAAATTCAAGGGACATAATTGTAAAGTTTTAGAGGACTAAAATAAAAATTCTAAAAAGTACATGGTGTAAAATAAAAGTAGACATAATTTATGGAAACTAAGGGAAATTATGAAAAGTTAAGGGACATGAATGTCATTTTGAAAAAGATTCAATGACATAAATGTAATTTCAGAAAAGAAAAGTGCATGGAATTATGGAAAAAGATTGGTACCAAAACATAATGATTGAAAAAGATCTATAAATCTGTGATCTGAAAGTAGGATCAGATAGATAAGATTTTTCTGATCAGTACTGTATGGAACAAAATTTTGATTTAAGGTCTTCATTAGCTGATATAATTTTTTGAAATAATTAAATATTCAATAAAATTTTTCTAGATAATATTGGGTTAGATATCTAATAAAAAGTAATACTATGGTTAGAAAAATTAGGCAAGTCCAAAATAGGGGTCAGTGCCAAGAAATATCATGAAAAAGTGTGAGAACGAAAGTAGCCATATGTTATAAACAAAAATAAAAATGAATGGAGGCTATTTTAGTCATTTTACCCTATATAGGAAGTCAATAGGGTTACAGGAATAGTTGACCAAAGTCAGCAAATATCTTGAAAGGATGTAAAAAGATAGAAATGCCCATGGGGTCAATAAAGTGAATAAATGTGAATTAAGGGCATTTTGGTCATTTTTCAAGGGCCATTAATTAAATTTATACCCATTTTAAGAATATCAATGACAAAAAAAATTTAGACATTGAATCTAATATAAAAAAAATATATTATAGAGTTTTATAAAAATTAGATTTAGAAAATAATCTAATTTTTTGACAGGCTTGATACAAGGTTGGACTGGATTTTTCCCCAATCAGATTTTACCCATGTGAGATGCCACCTTGCATGCCACATTTCCCAAGTGATATTATTGATGATGTCATAGGTGGTTAGAAGATTAAATCTTGGCCATTGATTCCAAAATTGCAAGATTAAATCCTAGCCATTGGTTCACTCATGCCTTGGCTTATTAATACCCCTCCCTTTGTTGGCCTACCATCACATGAAAATAGAAGGGAAACGCTTGCAAATTTTAATTCTAGACCAAGAATCCAGTCTTTCAAGCTTCTAACTTTAAGAAATTAAGGTAATTTATTCCTCTTATCTTTGGATTATGTTGTACAAATATTTCTATTGGATTTGGATGGTTAAAACATTATTTTTCTCTTCATGATGGCTTCTGGATGAAATGCTAAGGGGTAGGGAAAGAATGAATTTTATGTTATATATAGACTATACAAGTTAAACAAGCTAGGATTAAGTGTTTAAAGCTTGGAAAATCAATGTATTCTTGCAATTCAAATTTTTGGTGATGGTTTTGCCATTGTCCAGAAGTATATGAAGGAGATAGAATTTAATAATTTTGATGCTTTCAATGGGTTTAAAATAAATAATTGTGTTGGGTTAAGTAGAGAAACAAATATTAAAAGTATTGGAATCAAAATGTGAATTTTTGAAAAAATATGGAGGTGGCTAAGGGTTTTGTATAGACATAAAAGAGGAATTTGATTTTTGAAATTTTAACTTCATAATTGGATTCTACATGAAAAATTATGTGGGTTTGGTGTTACACCTCATCTTTCACATGCCTTAAGGACAAAATGGTAGCAATTTAAACCACTTATAAGGTCATTGAAATTAAAAAACACAAAACTAGAAATTTGCCTTCTTAGTACTGTTCATTATACAAATTCTAGATAAATGACCCAATTTAAAAAAATCATAACTAATTCTACAAAAGTCAAAATGAAGTGGTTCAAGTTGCTACATGAATTTCATTTAATCGTCTTTATGGAAAAAATAATTCATGGACCATGCTCATACTGAATCAATGCCAGATGAGCCCCAAAATTTAGTATTTATTTAGACGCTTTCCCTGTTTTCCAAATTTGGTCCCTTAACTTTAAAAATTTATTTCTCATCATAAGACATCTAAATAAGGCATTTAATGTATAAAATTGAAGCTCATAATGTCTTCTATAAACATACAAAATATCATATATTTATTCCTTTATTTGCTATTTTGCTTGGTAGCCTTAAAGTTGCTGCCAAAAACAAAACATTGTACTCTTTATATTACAATGTTTATAACAATCATGAACTAAACATGATATACTATATCAATCTTTTTCACTTATCTTTGTGTATACCATGATAAGAGCCTGCTGTGTTTGGTGGGAAATGGAAGGGTGAGATTTCAACAAAAATCTCAATAGTAAATAATATGACAAACAATGTATGCAAGTTTATGCTTAGTGTTAGACATGCAAGCTTACTATAATCATGCTAGTATAATGACATGTTGAATGTTTCAAGGTTCCAAACCTCATACGTATGGCCATAGCATAAATAGAAGAAGAGCTTCAATCACCTATACATGCTTCACATAATCAAGCAAAGCAACTAACATATCAAAACACAAGCAATCAAGCATACAAGTCTAGGTAAGTTCACTACCTCTATCGCTTGCTTTTTCCTTACTCTTTCCTTCTTGCTCTTTAGTTCCTTGTCCACGTAAATCAAAGCCTAAATATAGAATAATAATATATTCATTAGAGTCAATTCCAAGACCAACATGATTTACTTAACTATCTCTTAATCTGACAAACCCCTAACTTTCTTTGGTTATGGTTAAATATCTTTTCCTTTGAATTAATTTGTGCCCTAACTATTTCCCACACATTTTTTGTCAAAAAATTCAAATATCAACTCAGATTTAGGAGAATCAAACTCCTCCCCAAATATGGAACTGAAACTTCAAGCCTCAAGAATTTTTCCAAAAATTCTATTTTTGATTTTATTGCTTCCAACTTTTATCCCTTGGCCCAATCCTATACAATTTTGCCTTCTGGACTCAATAAAAGCATCAAAATCCACAAAAAATCCTCCCCTATCTAGTTTCTAGTTTGTTCGAGAGGCCCTCAAAATTGGGATATCAAGGACAACACAATTAATTCTAAGTATAACCACTAATATATGCTTGTCTAAGTCAAGATTACATGGTTCAATTTCATTTTTTTCCCTTCCCTAATCTGGACAGCCACGGCCAGCAACCATACCGAGAAATTTCTCATAATTCTTTCCTTTAAAATCCTAGATTCAAGCTTGTAAATTGAAGGGATATAAGCTAGAACATATTACTTACCTCAAATCCTAGCTAACTTAAACCCTAGGTGCCTTGGATTACCCCTAGATTACTCTTGTATAGGTTGAGTTTTCAATTGAACAAAGTTTCTTTTCTTTTCTCTTGGTGGCTGCCTTGAATACAAAGGGGAGGGGTTATTTATAGTTGAGGCGTGGCTTGGATGAAAGGCCAAGATTAAATCTTAAGATTAACGGTCGAGATCGCACCGCGTGTTTTCACTTTATTCAATTGTGCGACCAAGATTTCTTTTGCTCCAAGTTGAAGACATGTGGCTTCTTGGTGGGTCCCATAGGTACACCCCATGATGCCACCTCATGGCTTCTGGAAAGCTCTAATGGTTTCTAGAAAATCCTGTCCAATCCAGTATTGTCTTACATTGTATAAAGGTATTTTTCTTACATTATTAGACTGTCCTTTAGTCTAATAATTTCCATGTGTTCAATTGGTGTAACTTCTCGAGGAACACTATCTAAAAGAATACTAATATAAATCCCTTTATCATATCAACTTTTCAGTTATAACTACAACCTAGTAATTAAACTTCATTAAAAATGGTTAAAATATTATTTTAATACACCTGGGCCCTCGTGACTTAACCAATTTTATTTTGGGCCTCCTTGGGCCCCACTTTGTGCCTCTAACCAAGCCCAACTCCTCTAATGGTCAAATTCTTAAGGAAATTCCCCTAAAGCCTATACCGGTGCCCTAATTTATCTTAAATTCTATTATAATTTCCACATGACTCATTTAGGTGTTCTGTCAATTCTATAAACTCTTATAATTAATTCCTATAAACTTTCATACAAATTTTAGGTCTAGAAGGTTCGTTAAAAATTTTAGATAATTTTTTGGAGCTTCAAAAACTAATATCAATTTTTCATATCTCAAATTAAAATTATGTGTTGTGTTAAATAGATCATAATAATTTTCTCTATCTCCTAGTGAACTATGGAACTCAAAAGCTTTTGGGCCATTTTTACCACTTTTGGCTCAATTTCCTCACAATTAAACTTTTGCCCATAGAAACTTTTTCACTTTTCAATTAAGTCCCTTTCTTTTTTATACTACACTTAATACTTTTGGAGTTCTCATTTAAGTCCCTCTCCTCTATACCTCTATTATTCCTTTCCTTTTTTTAACTTAAACCTCCTCTAACCAATATATTTTCTTCCGATCAACATCACAATCCTTTCCAAACTCCATTCCTCCTCTGCCAGCCATACACAGACAGGAAAATTTTGGGATATGATATTTGGACCTTGGGAATTAATTTTGGATGAATGGAAGCCAAGGTCCTAAAATTGAATAAGAAAAGAGACTTAGTGAACTTAGTCTTTGGAATTGTATTTTGAATTGAGGTGTAACATGTCATTGCTTTGTAATGTATAGATTTTGATATTTGCTCGAGGAGAGCACCAATCCACGAAGAATATATCAAGGAATCCATAAGAGGTAGCAAGTATATCTAACTATAATGTTAATTATGTTTGATTGCTTGCTTACTTGTTGATTGTGATGTTGGTTGAGCTTATGATGATTATATGGTTGCAACTCCTTGTATTTTATGTCATGACAATATGCATATTATAGATTGCTTATATATAATGTAAGATTAGCGCCCATATAATGATAATATATTAAGCATTGTAATCAAGCATGCATATAGTTTATATATCTTGCTATTGAGATTTCTTTGAAATCTCATTCTTTCCATAAAATTGACCATGTTATAGGTGCTGAAACTACAAAAGGGAAAGGTCTAAATATGGATCCTTGATCTTGTATTATTGAGATTTCTTTGAAATCTCATTTTTTCTATAAAATTGACCATGTTATAGGTGCTGGAACTACAAAAGGGAAAGGTATAAATATGGATCCTTAAGCTTGTATTAAATATTATTATGGTGCCATACATTGTAAGCAATTAATAGCCTTTATATTCTCTGGAGTTGGTAACTTTGTGATGTTATTTTAAATACTTTACTAGATGAGTTATGTTATGATACTTTGCATGTTTAAAGTTAAGATAAAGAGATTTAAATGGACACTAAAAACGCCTCAATTGGTTCAATTTTCAGTTTAATATGATTTTTCATAATTAGAGTTAAATTATGGAAAGAGGTAACTCATGGGTTCTAAGGCATTGAGCTTCTAGCAAAAATTTGATATAACAAATGAATGAATTTAACCATGATATTTTGTGAACTTAAATTAAATGTCTAAAGCTTTACAAGAATAGGTAATACATCTTATTTGGATAAGTGAGTGAGGAGAAATAATTTTTTAAATTTAAAGTTTCAAAACTGGAAGCATCCAGATTTACCAATGAACAGTGATTTTTAACGATTAAATTGTATCAGTTGGGCTAATGAAACTTCAGTTTTATATTTTTTTTCCTCCAAGATTAATGAAATAGCTTATAGTAGAAATTTGAACCACATCATTTTAATATCTATAGAATTAATTATGAATTTTTAAATTTAGGTATGTAATTTGAAATTGATCATATGAACAGTACCTGAGAAGAAAGTTTTTGAAAATTCATTTTTCTAACTCAAAAAGGATTTGAAGTGGTTCAAATAGCTTCCAATTGCGCATAAATAAGGGTTAAAATAAGGACACGACAGAGAATAACTAAATGGAAAACTACAGAGGGCATTAGAGACTAACTTTATATATAATAAATTGATACAAATTAAAACTTAATTATTTGAAAACAATTTACTTAAGGAAAAATCCATGTATGAATAGTGCTATGTAGATAGACTCTGAAATGTTTGATGCCTTGCACAGCCTAATCGCCAATTAAAAAAAAGATATCATATAACTTGTTAAATTTTATTATTAATAAATCTATAAAGAAAACCTCATGTCTTGAAAATGGATACAATCTCGGGATCTGGCTGTCCAAACATTGAATGGACTAGTAACCATATTATCTTGAGAGGCAATGACAAGTAGAGTCCAATAAACACTAAAAAAATATCAACAACTTTATGTATGATTTTAGTGTAATATGTGTGTGTGTGTGCGCACATGCGAAAAGAGTATATACTTACCTTTTAATGTAAGGTGCAAAATATATCATTCTCTTGATGCGAGTCATGACATCGACCTTGTACATCATCCTCGATCTCATATCTGTACCTGTCTGTTGCAACCTTTGTGGACATATGAATCTATATGTGTCTCCTTTGTTTCGTCCACAAATTTGCGATAGAAGTGACTATTGTTCAAAAGAAAAAGGAGACATTGCATGAATGATAAAACATAAATTATCTAACTAGATGACAATTGAATCCAACATATCAAAATTTAGGAATTGTGCTATATCATTCCTATCTAGGGTAACTTTATAAAGCTCTTATGTGCTCCATAGAATCTGCCAGAGTATGAATAGTTGTCATATTCATATATCCTGAGGATATATTTTGATGAAGAGGTTTGACCATGTCTCTTATCGCCCTCTTTACCTTCGAATTATGTGGTGCCTTCTTTAGTTCTGGCTTTTTCAATGTTTGCTTCTTTGCCACCTTTTCTGGCACTAGCTCCGATATGACCACCTTCCTCAATGTGATCAGATATGTTAGCAACAAAATAAACTGCCTTGGAGCAATGTCCAATATGTGGACCTCGTCAGTAGGGTAGGGAGCTAGTGTAGTGCCAAAACCTTTTCTGATACGGTGTACTATCACCTTGACTCTGGCATATGGAATTCTGTTATGGTAAATTGTTGTCTCTGCCAGGTACACATAGTAAGAGTAGCAAGGGTTGTAGTCCCTTTATGTCATAATATAGAGACCAACATTTTCCCCATGGTCCTTAGTCTGTTTAGGGTTAAAGTCAAGATCATATGGTTGAGAGACAAACTTCTCCTTATTGTAGTTGCCCTTACTACTTGGACTGTAGGAGAACCCTAAAAATATGAAATAAATTAGTCAAGATAAAATACATGTTAAATGTCCCTTGAAAAAAAGTAAGTGAATATTTTTTACTTCTAAACTTTGGCCGGCAGTGGAGAAGCCTATCATATTTATGGCTTAGTAGAGTCTAGCATCTATATCCTTATTGAGTTTAGCATCGACAGCTTACTGGAGTCTGACATCCATATCCTCGTGAATCCTTTACAACTCTACTTGATGCTATGCAGTAAGTTTATCTTGAACCTTGTGATGATATGCTACAAGTTTATATCAAACATTTTGCAGCTCATCTGGGACACCATGTCTACGGAGGCTACATTTCTTCTTCATGATGATGAGCTAAAAAACTCTTTTTTAGATAACTCCTTTGGGGGACCCTCTTACTCAACCTGTGTAGTCAAGCTCCCAATAGATGTCTCCAAGATGTCCATTTCCTTTTCATGAACGAAAGACCCTTGGTTTGCTTGTTCCTCCAATGCATCCTACAACATACATGTAATCAAGTTAAAATAACTGAAGAGCACGTAATAATGTATAAATTCTTACTATTTAAATTAATTACTTACAATCCTCTCAGCAATAGTAGCAACCTCTAGAGTAATGTATGGTCCCTTCCTAACCCTTGTAGCCTTCCATTTTTGTTAGCAAGATGGGCATTAGATTGATGTAGAAAGGTCTGATGCAATAGCTTATTGTGCAGCTTAAAACTACTCTTCCATCATTTTGTTGTCGAGGACACTATACTCCCTCGATACATGTAATTTGGTACATATTCTTCTTAGTTATTTCCTTATTCCTCTTACTCATAACCTATGAAAATGAAATAAAGTTAGATTTGTTCAGTCAAATATACATTCATTACTAACTAAGTTAATTAAAATATAAGTTTATACAAATTAAACCTTATAAGTAGCCTCTTCCCGCTGTTAAAGAAACAGTGTCCACGCTTCATCACTAATATTAGGGTATATGTCTCCTCTCCAATCTTACTTCCTCAGAGATAGTCCTTTGTAATGTTGGACTTAAAGTCTCTCCACTATTCATCGCATATCTTTAAGATCCTATGCCTAATGCTTGTTGTGGCAGGAATATCAAAATATTGCTATAGTGAAGTACAAAAAAAACAAAATAAAACTGCAATAAGAGACAAATACCATTATTAACAAAATTAGATAGGTAAAACATAGAATTAGAAATGAAGCAAAATGTCCTCCCAAATCATATCCTTGTCTTTTAGGTCTACTATCCTCCAATTTGTGTACGAGATGATAATCTTAGCACGTACTATATGACCAACATAGCTGTTAAGTAATGCCCCTTTTTGACCTGTTGCCTTCATGTCATAATCAAACTCTACTGGCAACTTCGTGGGATATGTCCCCTCATTTATCTTAGCCACCCATTTCATATGGGTTGGGCATCTTCCTCTTTCTTCCCTTGCAGACTAGAACTGTCATGACCTTTATAATTAGCCAATCAACTATAAAGGGAATGATATGTGTGAAAAATGTATATTGCCATAACAAACAACCAAAAAAGTAAGAAAAATGAGAAAATGAAATAGTTAACGGTGACTCACGACTTTCACGATGGAGACAGTAGAGAACAACATTAGCGACTAAGATTGACACCGAAAATAGGGGAAACACTAGAAAATGACTTTTGACCAAGTCTGTGGTGGTGAGGCAGAGAATAAGACAACAAATGACTATGAAAAATAAAACTGAAATGAAACTAAAATTGAGCTGTAGGTTTTTGAAATTTTCATGGACTTTTTACGGCAGTTTTTCAACAAATCATCGTTATAAGACCCAGTAAAGTTTTAGAAAATCACCGTTAAAAGTAGTTATCATGGTGTTTTTTCAAAATATTGTAATAACTTTTACCCCACCTGAAAAACTCTGGTGATAACGGTGATTCTCCTAAAAACTGCCATTAAATATATTTTTAATGATGGTTTTTAAACAAACTACCGTGAATGTTATTTAAATTAGGATTTATTTATAAAAATGTCACCGTCTTTTTTTCACAGTGATTTTACTTATAACCACTGTTACGTAGCACTGTGAAAAGTATTTTTTCTAGAAGTGTTGAAAGTGTATTTCCTATAGGAAGCGCATCACTCAATAACTCGAGTAATTCCATCAAATTAGAATCGACCCAACTATTTCTCAATTTCAAATTCATCAATCGCAATATAAATTTTAACATTGTGTACTCATCTTTACTCCCCAGGTACAATGACATCTCACCATCACTTAGCAAACATTTACATATCGGAGATAAATATGGAAAGGACTAGGCTCCAATATCACGAAACATATCCAAAATTCTATCCCAAAAGTTATTGTTCACAATTTCCCCATTTCCACACAAAAGATCCTTTCTAATTTCATCGTACCCAATCCAATTTGTATATCTTAAATTTATCTTGTCACATATAAGACGTTCTCTTATATTAAAAATAGACAATCGGTTACAGTTTACATAGTTGACACATGGACAAAAGAATAACCTATCACTTTTCTTACAAGTATTCCTCTCAACAAATTCAAGAAACCTTTCTATCCCATCTTCATATTCCTTAATAGTTCTCCTAGCTTTCAACTAACTACAATCCATTATTCTACCTCATTTAGCATAGTTGTTAAATTAAAGGGAATATACTAGCCCTTTATATTTTATAAAAATTTTGATAAAGTTTCCCTTAAATATAAATAATCCCAAATGATAACTAAATCCATCAAACTTGCTAATCACGTTTCTTGTTAACTAATTTTTTAACTTAATTTATAACTTTCCTAAATAATACTCATATTGCTCAAACAAAAAATAACATAAAAATACAACATAATGAAAAGTTAGAAATATATTAACAATGAAAAGTATTGACTAAACAAATAGGAGTCAATGAATAAATAAGTACTATAAAAAATTCGTAATGTATTAAACAAATAGGAAATAAATAAGAACCAGTGTATTGAATAAGCTAATTAACAACAACAAAAAAGTCCAATAATAATATATTATTTTTTAAAATTTGCAAAAATCACACCTATAAACAAATAGGAACCAATGTAACAATGCAAAAAATACAAAAATTAGGTCTTTAGTAAAGGAAGATAGTTCATATGATCTATTATAGGTTATAATCAATAAACAACCAAAAAAAATACAAAAACACACCCACAAATTTAAAAAATTAAATCTTTAATACAAGGATGATAGTCTATATAATGTATTACAGTTTATAACCAATAAACAACCAAAAAAATAAGAAAAATAAGCAAATGACAAAGTAAAATGGTGACTTACGGCTTTCACGAAAAGAACGATGATGAAGAATGACTTTATGACAGAGATAGATATCGAAAATAGGAGAAAAATGTCAAAAAAAATACCTTTATGCAAGTCTATTGTGGTAGTATAAAAGAATGTGACTATAAACAACTGTGAAAAAGTGAGAGTGAAACTGTAATTTGGTTAGGATTTTTAAATTTTTGGAAAAATTTTAATGGCAGTTTTAAAAACTGCAATTAAAATTACTTATCATGGTGGTTTTCATAAAAATTGTCATGATAAGGAGTTACCATGGCATTTTTTTCAAACACCATGTTAACTTTTAGTCTAACCAAATTTTTTTAAACTCAGTTGGACTATTATTAACTGTAATTTTCTCATAAACCGCTGTTAAAAGTATTTTTCAAGGTGGTTTTGTGTTTTAAAAAGAATTTTATTTATAAAAATACCACTACCTTTTTTTACAACGTTTCTTCCTATAACTGGCATAAATTAGCATCGTGAAAATTATTGTTAATAATAATCAAGTAAGAAATAAAGGAAAAGAGTTAAAGAAGATTATTACAGTATTTAAAAAATCATATTAACTAATTTAACTAACTTATTTTATTTAATCAAATTAGTTAAATAAACTATATATTAATAATCAGAGGAGTATTAAATATAGGAAGGATCCGTATATTTATATATACCATGGCGCCCTTGTAACACTAATAATTTGCCTTATCAATAAACATGTAAATATTTTGGATATATATGTGTGTGTGTGTGTGTGATTCTTTCTTAACACATTCTCAAGGGTCCCAATGCTATTATACTCCTAATGTTCCTTTTTACAAGTCATAAAAATATTGCCTTTGGCTTTTTATATATGGGGTACTTATACACAATGAATTTGGTCCTGTTGTCACCTTATGGGTATGTTGGAGTTATTGAATATTTCTTCTATTTTTATCCTATATTGGAGAATGATATAGGAGGTGGTGAAGCTTAGTTTAGTAAATTGGAAACTATTTTAATTTTATGAAAACTTTATATATATATTTAAAATTTTAGGGAGTTGGTATTTACATATCGCTTATTAACAATAACAAAATCTTGACATCGATAATATGATTAAAACTCACAATTTATAAGTTATAAACTAATTTTTTATTAACTAGACTAAATTTTATTAATAAATTTTAAAACAACTTGAATACTAATTTAATTAGGATTTGACTAACCATTTTTCTTGTAATGTGAAAAAATGACTTATATTAAAAATAAAAAAAGTACCAATAAAAGTGGTGTTTCTAATTACGCAGGAGAGAGAGAGAGAAAAAATATTTATGAAAAACATGAAATAATCTCAAGGACATCAATTGATTTTGTTAGAAAAAGCTTATCGACCCACCTTTGATTCGAACCCGGGGCACAAATAGTAAAGAGAGAAAAATGTGACTAAGAACATGGGATTTGCTTTCTTTAACTGGAAAATTGGTGGAAATCGAGAGAAAAGAAGACAAAAAAAAGGGCAGAAGAGAAGACAAAAACTCCGCTACTCCTCTACTCTCTCTCATCCTCTATTACACATTCCCTCTTCTCTACATAAATGATAGTAATTAGCGCTGGTCAATTGGCTCCCGTCCCGGGTTTCTCGACCCGAGACCAACATAAACGGATCGGATTGGACCCGTCCCGTTAACGAGCGGGACGGGAAGAAAACGGTTCGGGAATACAGCAGTGTCGGGACGGGACGGTCCTCGGCACGACCCTCGGGTCATACCGTCCCGTCCCGACTTGCCTCAACACCTAAACCCTTCAGGCTTCAGGATTCACCAACAGCGTTTCATTTTCATTTCAGCCCTCGACAGTCGACAGTCGACAGACCCCTCGGCGCCGCGACTCTGCTCAGTAATCTCTTCCTTTCTCTCCCCAGTCGGCCTCTCACTAAGTCACCGGTCGGCGCTCCTCCTCCGTCGGTCCTCGCCTTTAACTTCGCTTCATCTCCCTTAGTTTCAGCTTCAGACGTTGCTGCCCAAGAGCCCGTGACTTGGTCTCCTCACCGACAGACCCCTTGGCGCCGCGACTCTGCTCAGTATATTGTTGTTCGCTTTGGATCAAGGTAAGTGAGCTTCCTTCTTGATTTTATTTCAGTCGGCTTAGTATATTTGACCTTGCCGCTGTGGTCTGTACTCTGTGGAGACAATTTAGAGTTTAATTGTGTTGTGAGAGCGTCGCTCCTCCCCTGCAATTTCTTGATGTGGGTAATGGGAATAATCTTTCCAAATTCATGCAAGGATACAAATTACGAGCTGCCTAGATTTGTATTGGAGCTTGCATCACATTACCAAATAAGGATTGAGTTTAAAAGGGGGGAAAATTGACGCAGGATTGAGTGTAATCCAATTGTGCATAATACGGTCCCTAATATTCTTGATATGTTTGATACTGGATTGGCAAGTGGCAACTAACTTGTACTGGAAAGAATTATGGGAAGTGATAATCAAATCAAAATGATAGGACAGATTTAATAAATATGAAGGAATAGAGAGGTTGGATAAAGTGGAATGAGGAGAGAAGTTGGCAAAATAGCACAAGGGTGATCCCCTATGGTACTTAATTTGCATATGTTTGGTGGGATTTTTGGTTATCTAGATGCAGGATCTTGTTAAACCCAGAGGAGAATGAGATCTGAAACATAGCAGAGGATTAATGAATTGTGTATAAGGATACAATTTGATATTAAGATATTAAGAATACAATTTCATGTATATTTCACATCCACATACAACCTCAATCAAGTTAATTCAATGGCTCAACGAGTCGATTCCATCAATTCAACACCACTAACTGGTTTTCCTTTTCTCTTCTCATCCTCTTTCTTTTTTCCTTTTGTCTTCTCATCCTCTTCACTTGGCATATACTGGTTTTCATTGGAGCATATTTGTATTGCTTTGCAGGAAAGCATATACTGGTTTTCATTGCATACAGGAAAGCTTATTCTTTCACTTGGCATGCTTGTTTTCATTCAGTTGTCTTATAGGATATGGCAACACTCAAAGTAATACAAATTTATTCCTATTTTACAGGAGGATGGCAACTGTACCTACTGCTGAAGAGAACTTACAACAGATTGAAAATGTTGAACATGAAGCTATTGTTGAAGTACAAGACACAGAGGGAGAAGCAGAAGATGTTGAGGAAGAAGAGAAACCAACAAAAAGACTCAAATCTATTGTTTGGGAGCATTTTGATAAGATTCCTTTGGATGAAAACAATAGAGAACAGAAAGCCAAGTGTAAGTATTGTCCAGTAAAGATTGCTTGCAATCCTGTCACACACGGGACAAGTGGATTGTGAAAACATCTAGAGAGGTGCCCCTTCAATCCGAACAGAATAAATAAGATGAGGCAAGCTATGTTCACTACAGTAGGGTCTTCTAAAACTGTTAGTCATCATTTATTTAATCAAGACTGATGTAGACGAGCTATTGCAGAGTACATCATATTGGATGAAATACCTTTTCAAACAGTTGAAGGTGAAGGTTTTAGACATATGATGAGTCAGGTCGAACCTCGCTTACAAATTCCTTCAAGGTCAACCATTACTAGAGACTGCTTAAAGGTGTATTATGAACAAGCAGACAACTTGAAAAGTTATTTCAAAAGAACAAAATTTTGAGTTTCTCTCACTACAGATACATGGACTTCTAATCAGAATTCCAACTATATGTGCCTCACTGCACATTGGATCGATGAAGATTGGCATTTGCAAAAGCGAATATTGAATTTCTGCATAGTTGAAGACCATAAAGGTGACACAATTGCAGAAGAAATTGAGAAATGTTTATTGTCATGGGGCATTGATAAAGTTTTTACCATCACAGTTGATAATGCATCTTCAAATGACAGTGCATTATCTACTTTGAAGTCAGTTTTCAGACATTGGAATAGTCTTGTCTGTGATGGGGACTTCTTCCACTTGAGATGTTGTGCTCATATCATGAATTTGATTGTGTCAGATGGTGTGAGAGAAATGCATGAATCTATTGAAGCTATTCGGAATGCAGTTAAATATGTAAGATCTTCTCCTGCAAGGTTTCGAAAATTCAAAGAGCTTGTGGAGAAAATGAAGATCAATTCAAAGAGTCTTTTGAGAATGGATTGTCCCACTAGGTGGAATTCAACTTACATAATGTTGGAGAATGCTATTAAATTCAGTAGCGTGTTTGCAAGGATGGAGGAATTTGATACAGAGTACCAAAAAAACTTTAAGGATAAAAACTTAATTGGTACCCCTACAGCCAAATCATTCAAAGAAGCTCAGGAGTTTGTTGCATTTTTGAAAGTGTTCTACAATGTCACTTTGAAATTTTCAGGATCAATTCATGTGACCTCAAATTTGGCCTTCCAACAAATCATTAATGTGGCTGTTCTTTTGACGAGAAGGGCAAACAATCCAAATTCTTTGTTGTGTCATATGGCTAAGAGCATGCAGGGCAAATATGACAAGTATTGGGGTAAATTTGAAAACTTAAATCCTTTGTTGGTGATTGCAGTGGTGCTTGACCCCAGGTATAAAATGAAGTTTTTGAAGTTTGCATTTGAGGATATGTTTTCTGATCCTACACATCGTGACTCCATGTACAAAAAGGTCTCCGCGGTATTGTATCGCTTGTATGATCATTATTCAGATGCTCATGATGCATCTCAGCTTGAAACTCAAAGCACAAGCCAAAGTCAAAGTCAATCACAACTACCAACTCAAGGTTTTTGTGACACAGATGTCTCGGAGCTAGAGTCTTTTGATATTGATGATGGGGAGGGTTCTTGTGCAATTCAAAGGTTCCTTGCCCACACTAATTTTGAAAGTCAAACAGATAAGTATGCGGAGTTAGAGAGGTATCTACAGGCTGAGTTAGTTGACTATCATAATCCTACGTTTGATATTTTGGATTGGTGGAGACTGAATGCTAGCAAATACAGAGTCATTTCATTGATTGCACGTAATGTGTTAGCCATGCATGTCTCGACTGTGTCCTCAGAATCAGCATTTAGTACAGGGGGACGTATTATTGATGACTTCAGAAGTTCACTATCCCCTAAGATGATTGAAGCGCTAATTTGTGCCCAAAATTGGTTATCTCCATCTACATTCAAATTAAAAAACTTTGATATTGACAACTTCAATGAAACTTTGGCAGCAGAAAGTGGTATTAGTTATACTTATATCATATTATTTATTTTATTTTATAGATGATTTTATTTGTTTACTCTTACTTTATTTTTTAATTTTCCTCTCTTTTTTTTATTTGCAGACGAAGCAGTAACTTCATCAAGTGAAGTGGAAGATTTGAAGAAGTAGCATATGTATTTGGCTTCTTTCCTTCTTTGTTTTATTCCTTGAAATATTTTAATTTTACATGACATAAAATTAGTGATTGTTTCTGCATCTATGGTTTTATTTAGAGCATTCTAGTTTAAATGTCACTTTGTGCTGCTTTTAACTATGGCATGTTTGGATTCTGAATGAAATCAATTTTGCCCTTTTTTTTATATATATACATGTTCCGTAATATGTGCCTGAAATATGCTTTACCCAGATGATGAGTCATTATATTATAGGCTTTTGAAAGTACAAACTAATGCCTTGATGAAGGAAATTAGGATGTTGATTTTGTATGGTCCCTTCTTGATTGCTGTTTTCATTAAAAAAAAATGGTACAAACTAATGCCATTCTGATGTCAGGATGAAGGTAGAAGCTGAAATGGAATAACATATAGGGCCTCGAAGAAATCTGTGTTGGAGTAGAATTATTGCTTTTCCATTTACATTTACAAAATATTTACAATTTTCTGTGTGTTCCTCTCAAAAATAAAATTAGTGATTGTTTCTGCACATGCACATGCACATGCTTCAGGCTTTTTTTTTCATTTCTTTCCCTTTTTATATGTATATAGTTCTGGACCAGAACTTCTGGTCTGGGCCTTCTTATGTCCAACAGTCCAAGTCATTGCTAGCCAAAATGCAGAATTCGGGATTACCCGTCCCGTCCCGTCCCGATAGGGATCGGGCCATTCACGGGATGGGACGGGACAGGGGACGCAAAGTGCCTCCCGTATACTGTTTCGAGACGGGACACGGGACAGGGTTGTCCCGGTCCCGTCCCGTCCCGTGACCACCCCTAATAGTAATAGTCTAATTCAAGGGACTTCATTATGGGTCCACAATTATGGGTAGAGCACGTCTTTATTTCTAAATTATTATTATTATTCCATACTTAACTCTTAAATATAAGATTATTAATTAAGTTGAAATAATTCATAAATAATCGATTTAAGTGTTTGATAGTAAAAGAGTTATAATTTTTATATATTCATTGTTTATTCAACTTTTTATTGATTCGATTTAATTAGTTATCTCTTATAAAAAGTAATAGGCGGAATACATTGATAGCTCCATACACTTGAATCATTAACTAATCCGACATGATATATCTCCCTCCACTTCATCTTCCGTTTCTTTTCTTTTTTTTGAAGTGTCAAAGTGATTTGATGTGGGTGCGGTGCAACCATTTTTGCTCTAACAAACTTCTGAAGTACTAGTGGGTATAGAATTTTACTTTTGACATATAAAGAGATTTCATTTGCTGAATATAAAAATTGCACATGCACGTACGTATAAAACCTTTAACATGATATGTTTATTAATATGTAATAAAAATATTTTACCTAACCTAATAAATATAGGGTAGAATTAGATATCGAACTATAAAATATAGTTTATATTTTTTTCTAGCTCGGCATTAGGCAAAAGGGATGCCCTATCTATAAACACTTTTTCTTTATCTTTTTTACTTTTTCCCTATATGCTATATTTAGAAAAGAAAATATGATAGTTACTGTGATTAAATGATCATTTTAAAAATATGAGTAGTTAAATATGTAAGTTACATATTTTAATATTTATAACTATATTAATTTTTTTATTTTTTTTACTTTATTAATCATTATATAATTATATTATAAATTATAATTGTATAACATAAATATATCACAATTTGGGCATACATAACCCGCTTATACTTAGCTCACCTATGTCCAATTCAAAATAGTTAAGGCTTTTACCAGATAGAGATAGGTATCGGGTTGCAAAATATAATCTATAATTTTTTTAGGTAAGATATTAAGTAGGGAAATTGCCTTACTTAATCCTATTTAATTCTATCTATACACATCCAACGTAGATGTTCCTCAGTTCACAAGTTTTAACCTTGGAAAACTTTGTTCAATTGTCAGCATATAATTGGATAGTGTGCGCTTGGCGCTACACCCCCAACTGTCACTTTATAATAATTTTCCTCCTAAATTAATTCAATGACCATACATGTTCATGTGAATTAAGTTGGGAGGGTTTACATTTATTTTCTAAGTTAGGAGGGTTTACATTTATTTACATGAAAATAAATGTAAACCATCCCAACTTAATTGTAAATAAATGTAAACCTTCCCAACTTAATTAACATACACATGTATGGTCCTTGAATTAATTAAGTTGGGAGAAAAATAATTACAAAGTTAATTAGGTGGCAGTTGGGTCAAACTCATATTATCACTCTTCAATTAACTAATCGACCATCACCTTTTTCTAGTATGGTTATATCTCTAGCACATTATTTAATTAGTTATTTTTAGTTAATCATGTATTACCATGCTTCAATCTAAAAACCTAGTTAAGTATACATGTCTATTTAACTTTTAATGGGTAAAATTTTAATTTTAAAAGTTTGCCAAACATGCGCTAAAACCAAATTTTAAATGTGGAATGTGGATGATATCTCCGTCACCTTTTTCTTTTTTAGAGAAAACGTGAAAAAAAAATGAATTGGATATTGGGGGCTCAATAAGATTAGGGCATATATCCATACTCAAAAAATATTTAAAAAAGTATTTATAAATCGTTTATTAATAAAAAATTTATCTCAATAATGTAATTTAAATTTATGACCTTATAGAATATTTAGTTAGTCCTATTTATAAGTCATGTCCAATATATTTTATAAAAATTAAAAAAAAATTAAATCTTATTAACAATTTTTTAATTTATCTCTACTTAATATACATTTTATTCTATAGAAATAAATCAATATAATAATAAATAAAAGATAAAATAATATAATTATAAGAGAAAAAAATTTATAATCTATAAATAAGATGAGTATGAGTTAAATGTTTATTAAATAGATTAACTTTTATTGGCATTTTAAAAAATTAGCATTAAATAATTTTGTGGTCCTAGTACATGTAAGCAAGCTAGGCAGAGCAGCCAAGAAATTTTGCTATTTTTCTGTTTTTCAGACTAGAGGTTGAACTAGGGATATGTATGGGCAGAGTTAGGTAAAACAATCTTTTTGCTTAGTGCCTTACCTAAAAAAAGCATGAACTATATTTTGTAACCCGATACCCAACCCTATCTGGTAAAAGTCTTAACTATTTCGGGTTGAGTATGCCTAAGTTGTGATGTTATACTTATGTTATAAAAAAATCTGTAATTATAAACTTTTAAAATAATATTATATTCATATTTCTTCATGAGTTAAATAATATTTATAATCCACTAAGAATAATTTAATAAAAATATAATAATTAAAGTCTTAAAATGTATTGCATATAAAAAAGAAGTTTAAAAATTTAAGTAGTTTGTAATTGCAACTTTATATCAATCTCCCTAATATTGATAAAGCTGAAGCATCTAAAAAAATAAAATAAATAATTATAATTTATAATATAATCATATGATGATTAGTAAAGTTAAAAAAAAGAAAAAAATAATATAGTTATAAATATTAAAAGATACAATTTACCTATTTAACTATTCATATTTCTAAAATGATGATTTAGTCACTAGTAGCTATCATATTCTCCCTTCTAAATAAAACATCTAGGAAAAAAGTAAAAAAAAAGAAAAAAAATATATTTATAGACAGGGTAGGGTAGGGCAATCCCTCTATCTAGTGTTCAGCTTAAAAAAAATATATGTTATATTTTACAATCTAATATTTAACCTTATTTTATATTTATTGAATTAAACATGATATTTTTATTATAAATTGGGATAGATATAATGAGCTGTTGGCTTTATGGCTAAAGGGACATTTTGGAATGTAATAAATGCCATTTGCCATGCGTTAAAACGTGATTTGTGATGAGCCCTCTTCAGTCTGGGGAATAAAGTCCGTACGTCTGGCGCCAACCAATATCGACCTTCAATATATTTATTAATAAATTATTTATGAGTTATTTTTAATATATTTTATTAAAATTAAAAATTTTATTAAATTAATCTTAAAATTTAATAATTTTTAATTTTATTTCTATTTAATATATAGTTAACTATAAAGTTTACATATGGTTAAAATTATATATTTATTTTTAAAAAAATTATAATATAACTAATAAATAGTATAAATAAACTTATTTTATAAATATAATTAGAGAAATAACTGAATGCAACGAGTTATTCTTATTAGAAATAACATAATCTTTGATCTTTTAAATTTATACAAATTTTAATTTTAAGTTTTTAAATTTTAAATTAAATATTTTAGTTTATTAACAATAAAATAATACAGATTTTTATTAAATTATAGAGACTAATATTTATACAAAAAAATATAAATAATTAAAATATATAGTTTAAAATTTGATAGATATCTAAAAATTTTATATTAATGATATGAAAACTCTTTTTTAAATAGAAAGGTTACGCGTTCGGTCTCGCCTCAAGTCAATAGTATTTACCCCTCAATGAAAATAAAAATTAAAATAAATTTAAAAAGATTAAATATTATATTAACTTTTTGTATGCTTTCTTATGTTTGCAACTTTTTTTTTCTTTATTTTACCATGTTCTTTATGTTCAATTTGCCATTTCCTTCCGTCCCCATTGTGAGACGTCTTTTAGAAGAATTTTTTAATACTTAATATGAGTCTCCTATTTTACCAAGTTCTTGATTTTCATTAATGGAACAACCCCTCATAATGAATAGAAATAGTTTAGACAATAAATTATAAATTTATAAAATAAATTAAATTAAAATATTATATTTATAATTATTATAAATCTCTTAATTAGTTCATATATTTAGAAATAAAAAAATTATATTTTCTAGTAGCATGTTAATTATTGTCCTATTTAATACCTAGCACATACAAAGCTGTTCCATACTCAATAATGTGCTAAAATATATATCGTTTAAATATAATTTTAATAGTTTAGATATAAATTTTCAACTGATGATTATTGAATAAAACATATTTTTTTTAAAAAAATTGACAGGTATCTTCATCTTAAATTCTATACACATGAAAATAATATTTTTAAAAAAACAAAAAATATCTTCATTCCCTTGCTATAAATAAGAATAATTGCCTTCTACAAAACCCACACCCACACCCACACCCACTCGTACTAAACCAAACTCGCCAATCATGCAAGCCTCTTGTCTCTTCATTACCCAAACTCTTAAACTCCATACAATGTCTCCCAACGTCTCTATTTCCAAACCATCTTCTTCGTCTTTAAAATTAAAAAAGAAGTTCTCATCACCATTGCATCCAGAGAAGATTGAACTTTTCAATTCATTGGAGGGCTGGGCTTCAGAACGTCTTCTCCCATTGGTTAAGCCCGTGGAACAAAGTTGGCAGCCACAGAACTTCTTACCCGACTCATCCTTACCGTCCGATGAGTTTACCGATCAAGTAAAGGCACTACGTGATCGGACGGCCGGGCTTCCCGACGAGTACTTCGTAGTATTGGTGGGTGATTTGATAACGGAGGATGGCTTGCCCATGTACCAGACATTGTTAAACAACACAGAAGGAATTAGGGACATGTCCGGTTCAAGCGAAAGCCCATGGGCTACATGGAACCGGTCTTGGACCGCTGAGGAGAACCGACATGGAGATTTGCTTAGAACTTATCTCTATTTGTCCGGTAGAGTTGACATGCAGATGATTCAGAAGACCGTTCAACACTTGATTTCAAATGGCACTGTGAGTTCTTCCAAAATATACACACACACATATACACTCTCTATTACTAAATATAAAAGCTAAATACTTTTTTTTGTATTAATTATAAGAGTTAATTAGAAAGTTGTTATTTAGTCCTAAATAAAGTTAGTTAGGAGTTAGATTAAAAGAAGCCAAATAAATCAATTATAACTAAATTCAACTCTTTCAAGATGAATTCATATTGTATATTCTTTAATCTACTTAAATTTATCAATTAACTCTTATATTAGTTATAATTAACTGTTTTATTTGGACTTCTTTAACTTACTTAAATTAATCAACTAATTATTATAATAAGGATCGGATGAAGTATTTTTCTCTCAGATTAATTTACTTAACTTATAAACTGATATATAATATAATATATATAGGTATTTTAGGAAGATTATATCTTATTTGTTATACTTACTCAACTTATCTAACTTCCTTAATATATCTAAATTAGATAAGTAGCTTTTATATTAATTTTTTTCACCTGAAACATTTATTAATTATATTAATTAAAATAAAATACTATATATACCCAACTCTATGAGGTTTGTAGCAGTTTCTTTAGTTAGTTGATGTTGGATGTTGTCATAACAAATTTTAAGAGCAATTTTTTTAGACACATAAGATCAATTGTTCATATGTCAAGTGCTCATAAGAGATTTTGCCATTAGTTTGATTTCTAAATTTTTCTCTAAACTTATTACCTAAAGATGTAGGTAATCCTGCAAGAATTTTTTTTCCCAAAATGGCTTATTAGCATCATCTCTAGTGAGTAGTAGAAATAGGAACGTATCTTTATACCATCTTAAATCATATAGAATTATGCACTTAAGATTTGACAAAAGTTCAGCTTATCCATCTTTCCATGTAGAATGATCACCAACAAAATGTTTGATAATTGTAAAAACTAAATTGTTTATAGAATCAGTAATGGTTCACCATTATATACTATGGGTGTTCCATCAGATTCAATTTTTTATGGTTGAGAAGATAGTTATTTTATCTTTAGTGGTAAGATAATTATTATGGGTGTGCAACGGGTGGGGGCAGCCTGCCCTAACGGTCAACCCGTGCCCCTCATGTTTAAGATTAAATGGGCACAAGCTAGCCTAAACCCGTACACAAGTCTATTTAAACCTGAATAAACGGGTTGGACTAAACATGTATAGGAATAAACAGGCATGGGCAGCCTGTTTATCAAGTACATTTTCAATGTATCAACTCATAATATATAATAATATAAAAGATGTTAGGAATATCTTCAAGTTCGAGTTTATCTGACTTGAGTTTCTTGTGAAATACTTGTTGGAGGAAGAAGAGTGCATCCCGGTGAAGGTAAGCCATTTGTTAAAGAGTGGATCTCGCAGCAAGGTATACCCACTAAAAACAAAGAAGTGAAAACATGAGAATATGTTATTGCCATCATTTGGATTTAAACAAAGAGCATAACATTCTGTCACCACCTGAACTACTGCTAGAAGCCAAACTTGCCACCCTGAAAGGAACTAGACGTCTCCTCAGTAGACCATAGGAACTGGAACATCCAGCTAACACTGAGTTGCTTTGTGTACAAGTTCAGAGTAATATATCTCTATACCCAGAAGCAAATCAAGCAATCTTAGGAAAATTAAAAGAAAAAATAGATTTTTGAAAAAAAATAAAGCTCAAAGAGAGAACACGTAACTCATAAGTATAATTTCCAGTGAACGGGTATAGATTCTTGTCATATCAAATTGTGAATAAAAACAACAAGACAAAGTAATTGTTCTGATTTACCAGAAGAAAATTACTAAAAGTAATGCTTGAGTGGACGAAATGCAAGAAAGAATACTGTTAGTTTTAGAGAAGATGGCGAGTCAAACTGTTGAAAAGTCCAAATGTCAAAGAAGCTAAACCAACAGAGGATAATCGAAGGTAGATGTGGAAGTGGAGAAAAGTTGAGTTCGTGCTACTACTTGGACCTTCGAGTTCGTCGATGGAGGTGGAGGCATGGAGCTGTTGGGCAATCTTCTGAAGAATGAAACTGAAGAAAAGAAGTGAAGTGAAACCCTTGTCTCCCGTATATTTTTTTTAATCCATAATATTAATATATATATGTGGGTGGGCATGAGCAACCAGATGGTAAGCCCGTAGCATGCCCATATAATTTACTGCGTTCGCCTATTTATACCCGTCTATTACGGGCCTATTTTGGGCGAAATCGAAATGGGAAAATTCACCTTGGTCTCGGGCGGGTGCACTAGGCTATGGGCACTTTGCTCAACCCTCATAATTATCCCACCAATTTTTTAGTTGTCCTGTAAATCCAAAAACTAAGAGGTTAGTAATTTCTGTATTAGTGTAATCATTATGAGCTTGATAGGCAGAACTTACCATTGTCATTTGTTGAAGTATTTGGAGGATATTTTAACCATCTATGTTCCATTCATAAAGGTTGTCAGCGTTGAAAGATTTAAAGTTTTGGTTTATGCATTCTTTAACTAGAATATCTAGAGGGATGACCCTATGGTAATAAAATTTAGAGAGTCATTTCTAGTGTTGTTGGTTGACTTGAAGTTGAGATTTGGATGAGTCATTTTCATAAGACTGGGAGGCTGTTTGGGATATTTCATCAAGATTCATGACATGTTTGGATGCCGATGACTTAGTTTGCGGTGTTTCCAGAATAGTGATAATTTATAATTGGCTAATTTGTTAGTTTACTCTCATTAATAAATCAGCTCTCATTTCAGATTCAAGGTTAGATTTAATGGTTGGGGTAAACTGAAATGGTTTAAAAAGTGGAGTTTCAATGGTAGGTTTACGTTATTTTGAAACAACGTTTGAAGGAATTGGTATTTGAACAAAGTAATCACCTAACTGTTGAAGATACAAGTTAGTATAATTATTTTGTTCAACAATTTTCTTAATATCTATTGAATCAACAGGTTTTTTAGGATTTTTAAATCTAAAAGGTGCAGCAAGTAAATGTTGACTTTTGTTATCCCTTACTTGTGGTATATACACAGTTTTTGTAGGAAGAAACTCAAAAGAAATATGTTCACATTTAGAGGTTTTCTAATATTTTATAACATCAATAGTTTGAAAAGTTGTATAATCCATTTTTTGATTTTCAGCGTATGCTTGAAACCAATCAAAAAATCAAATATTATTTGTATTCTTTATAGGAATCCATAGAACTTTTCTTGAATTTCCTTTCTATCAGATCCTTTGAAGTTTTGCAAAAACCATTATCTCTTAAGAGTATTATTTTTCATAATAAAATTGTTTTTGTAAAGTCATTTTATGAATTTGAAAAGTGGATTCTAACACATTTATCTTACCAAGAGATGAATAAGTTGGAGACTCAATTGATTTTAAGTCTTCATTCTTTTCATAAGCTACTTGGGGAATATTTGAAGAATTATCAATTCATTGGATTGAAACATTAGTAGCTATTTGTGGTTAAGTGGTTACTGTTGGTGTTTCAGTTGCGGACATGTATATGAGAGACAACGGCCTGGGAATTGAAGAACAAGAGAATCTAAATGATTATGTTTTGATAGATCAATAGTCTTCATATATTGAAGGCTCAGATCTGGTGGTTTTGGATTAAGAGCGTCTAGGTCTATAGAATGATAACCTGACAGATCTATCAGAAGTTTGAATAATTTTGCTTAACTGAGATATGGGCTTTGGAGTAGGCTGTGTAGCTTTTTCTATTATCCATTCATCAGGAAGTTGAACATCTTTTCACATAATTGTTTTAGGGATTGTTAGATGTATGTTTGTATGATCAGTTGAACATCCTTATGTTAGTATCTTCACATTCTAGAACCATAGTGATACGTTAAATAAAAAAGTATCGATCTTTATGGATCAAGAGAATTTGTTAAGAGATTAATATGATCTTTTCTAACAAAACCTAACCCTAGCCACCGATACCGTCTGATGTATACAGATCTTTTTAGTTTTACCTTACATTATTGTGTGGGGCATACTACCTGCCTCTTCTCTTGGGCCTTATGGTACTTGTCATCCCACATATAAACTCATGTATGATAAACTATAATTGTATAAAATGTGCTATTGAGTATAGATCAGTGAATCATATTAACATGTTAATAAATATGTTGATATCATAAAGATAGATACATATGTATTTATCATATGTCTACTTTACCTTATGGCTTTGATACCAACTTGGGAGACGACCCTAGAGGCCTAAAGGGGAGAAAGGAGGAAAGAGAGTAAAGTAGAGGGAAGACAGACTACCTAAAGATGCATGTAAAAATTAAATATGCATGCAAAAGGGGATGGTATGAAATGAACTAAAGGCGGTAGAACCAACTAAGATTAACTCATCAGACGGAGGTAAGGATATGATAAAAATAAATTAAAACTTGAAAACTAAAAATATTTTATTAAAATATAAAACTTACAAAAGGAGGAGAGGGATATAGGAGAAGGAGAGGATGAAGGCTTCTCTCTAATCGGGAGTCTCTCTTTATAAGTCTATCTAGGTGTAACCCACCCTACCTAACTAATGAGTGAAACTCTTCTTATATAAACAGACGAAATCACTGTTTGAATAGTGTATTGACTTGGAAACAGGTACTATTTGAATAGTTCTGATCATAACAATATTTACACAGTGCTACTAACACTACAGTAACTAGCAACACTATAGTGACACTACTTACACAGTACTACTACAGCAATGACATCCTGACGCTATAATGACACAAAAGTACTTTACAATTTTACACTAGAAAATCCTAGATAAAATAAGCTTAGTCAGTATGTTTAATCTTTATTTAGATCCACAACAAGTTCTTCTTATTCACTGTCTTCTTGATGTTCTGATGTTGGAGTATAGCTTGTTTGACTTGTTGGAGGAGTTTGCTCTTGCTGTTGAAGGATCTGTAGCATAGAGTTGAGTTGGTTTATTAAGATAGTCTTATCTATTGTTGCTGCTAGAATAAACTGAACCCTGGACTTGGAATGAAGTGTAGAATGACTTGGAATGAAGGGTAGAATGAGTTATTAGTGCTTCATTCTTTTTGTCAGCCTTTCTAGCAATATGTGCTGACTTGGAATGAATCAACATTAACTCATAGTATTCCCTTATTTTCCTAAAATCTAAACCTGTAATGAAATCCATGAGGGAAAACATTAAGGGTCACTTGATTCGGATTTTTGTGATAGAACTCAGGTTCTATCTAGACAATATTTTTGACCTGATTTTCTATGTGAAAATAGGGAGTGTCCATATTTGTTTGTGGTTAAGGTTGAATGGTTAATGTTATTGAGGAATAAGAAGTGGCCATTTGTTTTTTGGAAGAAACAATTTGCTTATTTACCTGCGAGATTGCTGGTGGTTGGTTAAGCAAATCGTATTCTTGCTTGGTTAGAACCTTATGGGGAATGGGAGAAAGGGCCAATTTTTGTGAGAAGGTAGTTTATGTGAGCTGTTTATGGGCATGACTTTGAACATATGATGCCAGGGTCTTTTTTTGTAGAGGAAGCTCGGGTTTATGGTTTCTAGATTTATGATCCAGTTGGAGTGGATGACTCTGATTGGTTTGGGATTTTTAGACTGAAGGTCCAGATGGAGTGGATGACTCCGTTTGGGATTATGGGTTGTTCAAGGAAATAAACCTTTGATTTGTATTTGAATTCTTGTTTAAATCTATGAGGATGTGTGTTTTGTTTATACCTTTGATATACTAGTTTTTTTAAAATATATGATACACTGTAACTAAATTCAGTCCATGTTCACTAATATAAAGACAAACCCTCACCTATAGTATCACCAAAAGTTATATGCATATAATTTTGTGTGCATGTAGTTTTCTCAAATGATTGATATATAGAGAACCTCTAAAAATTTTAGCTTGGGTACAAAATTAATTGTATAAGAGGTATCTATATAAGTATAAGAGTTTGAATTTATTATAAAGTTTCAAAAGTTAGAGAGGTTATTTGTATGTAATCCAAATTAATTTTGAGGGGTTATGTATAATTTACTCATAAATTAAGATAAGGTGTTAAAAAAAAGAGCAACGTTACATTTGCATTCATAGTTATTATTGCTGATGATTGGCATAATTGCAGGATCTAGGATTAGAGAATAACCCTTATTTAGTGTTTGTATACACTTCATTCCAAGAGCGAGCCACTGCTATATCACATGGAAACACAGCTCGTTTAGCTAAAGAAGGTGGTGATCCAGTGCTTGCACGCATATGTGGGTCAATTGCAGCCGATGAAAAACGACATGAAAATGCTTACTCAAGGATTGTGGAGAAGCTTCTAGAAGTGGACCCCAATGAAGCAATGATTGCTATTGGAAATGTGATGCAAAAGGGGGTCACAATGCCAGCTCATCTTATGCAAGATGGACAGGACCCACAATTGTTTCAGCATTTCTGCCATGTGGCTCAACGAATTGGGGTATACAACGCTAATGACTACATAGGCATTTTGGAGTTCTTAATCGGACGATGGAGATTAGAGAAGTTGGAGGGTTTAACAAGTGATGAAGCAAAGCGTGCACAAGATTTTGTGTGTGGATTAGCACAGAGGATGAGAAAGATCCAAGAGAGGACTAAAACGATAGAACCAATTCATGCCAAGTTCAGCTGGATATTCAATAAGGACATTTCTATGTGAAACAATGGTCAATGCTGTATCATAAATTGGCTAAGAGAATGTTGTTGTATTGTGTGTGAGAATAATGTGCACTTTTAAATTTTAAATAATATATAATGTGATGTGGAGCGAGGATATAATCGATGAGATATATGATAATAGATGATTAAGATTTTAGATTTTATTAATTCCTAAAGTTAGGTTGAATATTGTCTTAAGATATTTGCTTTGTATGCCTTTGATGAATTGAATAATATTGAATATTGAGTTTTCTCTCTTCTCTCTTTCTAGAATTTCTTAGTATCCTCCCTCCTCTAATCTCTCTACCTCATCCTATTCTCTTTTTTTCTAAAATTAAAGAATCCAACTGACATCTTATATAAAGTTGAAGAATCAAATTATGTGCACTCTTACCTTCTATAATTTTGCCTTTTATATGAAAAAGAAAACAACGTTTGCCTTTTATAATATCTAATAGGATTGTCTTTTCTTCTTATTATTTTTTTTAGAGAGTCTAAACAATATCTTTTAGTCGATAGATAGAGACTAATTCTCCTGAGATATAGAGATTACAAAAATGGGTTTTACTTATCTAAACAAAATAATTTTCATGCACACAGCCTAATTAAAAAATATAAAATATCATATTTAAGGGGACCTAATTATCTACCAACGATACAGACTTTGTTAGTTCTTTTTTTTTTTATTGAAATAAGAATGACTACTTTATTAAATAAGGGAAGGATCCTTATATATTTATATATACCATGGTGCCCTTACAAACACTAATAATTTGCCTTCTTCAATAAACATGTAAATAACTTTGGGTATTTATGATTCTTTCTTTACACATTCTCAAGGGTTCCAATACTATTATACTCCTAGTGTTCCTTTTCACAAGTCATAAAGATATTGCCTCTGGTTTTTTATATATGGGGTACTTCTAGACGATAAATTTGGTCCTTTTTTTACTAGTCACCTTATAGGTATGTTGGAGTATTAAATATTTTTTCCATTTTTTCTATATTAGAGATTGTGATATATAGGAATATTAAGATAAAAGAAAAAAATAATATGGTAGTGGAGCTTAGTTTAGTAATAATTGGAAACTATTTCAATTTGATGACAATTTAATACTACTTTAATTAGTATATGACTAACCACTTTTCTTGTAATGTACATCCATCCATTTCTTTATATAAGATATATTTAATTAATTATGAGAGATTAAAAAATTAAATAAATAATTTAATTATAATATATGATAAGTATTATTATATTATATATCAATTTATAAGTCTGACAAATTAATTTAAAGAAAAATAATAAATATAAATATTTGAAAGTAATTTTTTAATTATATTTTATATTAAAGAATAGAGATAGTATAACTAGTTAAAAATAACTTATATTAAATATTGAAAGGGAAAAATGAGTGAGAACATGTGATATATATATATATATATATACACTCTTTAATTTGAAAATGGGTGCTGGTGGGAATGGTTAACATTATGCAAAAACTGTTTCTTTACGTGTGTAGAAAAAAACTCCTCTGTACTCCTACTCTCGCTCTCTCTCTTCCTTCATCCATGCATTAATTTGCCGTGTAATTTGACCTTTTCACCAGCTAGCTAGGTACTGGAGCCACCCAATTTAGAATTTAGCAAATACGAGTAATATTTGAGTACCTCTTTAGGCAAAAACACGTTTAATATCATAATTCCACATCTTCAAAGATTAACACTAATTAAAAAAATAAATAAATACTATTCTCCAGTCTGTAATATATTATATAATTAAAAAATTAATTTTAATTTTAAATATAATATATATATTTTATATTTATTAATTTTTTTAAATTATTATTATTGATATTTTCTTAATAATAATTAAATAAAATAAAAAAATTAATAAAGATAATTAGAATATTTTTAAAAAAATATATTATATTAATTAGTTTTATTAATTTAATTTAATTAATTGAATAAATTTTATATTAAATATAAGAGAAATAGATCCAAAAGCATATAATGCTCCAGTCAAGAATGCAGCAGCGCCCACTGAAGAATAGCACTTGCACCCAAGTCAGGACTCATGATCAGTACGGCCTACTGCCCTAGTACATCACGGGTACCTAACTAACGAAGCAATTAAATGCCTTGGCCTGTCGGCTGCCAATCTGACGATCAAGGCAATTGATTTCAAGCACGATTTTTTCCCCTAAAAATAAGATTAAAGGTAACAATTTATCAATAAATTTTTAGGTATTATTTGGTTTAATTGAGGGGAGGATATATAAAATTAATTTAAAGGAAAAAAATAAAAGGCAGGGGAAATTAATTAATGATATTTTTTGTTTGATTTAGAAGGGAAGGGGATGCGAGGAGAGATGAGTTAATTAAAAGTTGATAAATATATCATTATTTTTTTATTTAAATTTATTTACTCTTTATTTATAATATTCATATCAAAATTATTATTTTTTAATTTATGAATCTTAAATTTTTTTGTCTCATTTATATATATAAAAAAATTCAAAAATATGATAAAATTTTAACATTATTTCTTATTAATTTTATAATTATTATATATTTTAATATAATATATAAATAATTTATTATGCTTATTAAGTTTTAACAATTAAAAAAATTAGGTGTGAGACAAATAAAAAAAAAGGTTTGAAAGTATAATTGGAATATTAAAAATACATAAATGGTAATTTGGTTAAAAATGGGTAAAAAATTCTCTCCCCTCCAAAACCCCCCTATTTTAGAGGGGAGGGGAGCACATAAGGACAAAAAATCTCCTTTCCCCTCCCCTCATATCTATTTTTCATAACTAAACACACTTTCCCCTCCCCTCCCCTCCTCTCCCCTCTAAAATCTCCCAACCAAATAAAGCCTTACTAAATATGCCCTCAATATCATGACATAAAAGTACATATAAATATTTAAGATTAAAATAAAAATAATATTTCTATTAATATAGGTTCGCATCAATTATATTTTGTAGTGAAGCCTACACTATTTTTATAATTTAAAATACTCTTAACTCATATATTTGGTAAAAGTATAAATATATACATAAAAGTTTATCTAAAATGCGTCAAATATTATATATTTATGGAAGTACCATAAATTTTTATTCAAAATACGTAAAACATCATATATTTTAGGGAGATGGAAGTATCTAAATATTCATTTCTTAAGGGAAAAAAACCTATCTATCCATCCGTTTAACTTGCATGCTATTGTTATGAAAAGTAAAATTTATATATGTGAAAAATCTAGATAATAATAAATAAAAAAATTATATATTTATGTCAAAGATTTAATTATATGACTTATAAATAAGGGCTAAAAAATTATTATCTATTTGTCTTATAAATAAGATCATATGAGCTTATAAATAATTCAATTTATTTTAAGTTTTATGTTTTCTTTATGAGTTACTTAAATAAAGTATTAGGGATTTATAATTAATTTAGCAATTGGATGTGATAATGTATATTATGCCGGTTGGAATACATGAAAACTCATCCAATGGATGAAGACATCAAGTTAATTCGAAAAGTCAAGACATTTAATTTTCTATTTTATTTTTTTCTAATTTTTTTTGAAAAAATTAAATTTTATAAGTAGATTATGAAACCATAAAAAAATTACGGAGAAACATATTATTTTTTATGCTAAAAAAAATGATTAAGTTGGTCGAGATACGAGATTGACTTGATTTTAAAATAATCAAATTATTAGACTAAGCTATAGATCCAAAATCCTTTAACCAAGCAAAAACGAAACAGAACTGGATGCAAGCTCGCTACATGTGTGTCTTTTTGGAATTTTAGTCATTTTAGTATTTCTATCTTTATTTTGAATATTCAGAGATACTTTTATATCTCTAAAAAACTTACGGTGTTTGTCGCACTTTGAGTAAAATTTTATGAATATTTTTACACATTTATTATTTTTGGGGGTATTTGATATTTTTATAAAAATAACATAAGTTCACCTACAAAAAATAATAGACATCAGCCTATTTTAATGGATGTACCAATTGTTTAGGGTTATTTTTGCACTCATGAAAGTTATAGTATCGGACGCACTTTTAGTAAAAGTTCATAAATAAATTTACACTTTTACCTTTACAAATAATTCTCATATTTTTATTTATAAATTATTTCTAAGCTATTTTATTAGAATTGAGAAAACTCTTAAATTTAATTATCTCAATCTTTAAATTTAATAATTTTTTATCTCTATTTAATCCACTTCATCCCAAAAATACAAACTCTACATATAAATTAAAGATAAAATTATATATTTATTTAAAAATTGCATAATATGACTGATGAATATGATAACAAACCTTCTTTTTTTATTTATAAATAAAATCAGAGAAAAAGTGGATAATAGCACTCTATTACATATTCTTATGTTTGCAAGTTGTTAGTCTTTTCCCCCTATTTTACTATGTTCTTAAAGTTCAGCAGGCTATTATAGGACTTTTTCTTTATTTATTTATTTTTACAATTTTGCCTGTCTAATTAATGTTTTATGTTTTGTCTCTCTTATAAAACTTTATTAATAGGGATAAAATTAAAAATATTTTAACTTAAAGGAAAATTGAATAAATTAATCGTCATTTTTTAATTTGTATGAATTAATTTAATATATCCTACAATAAAAATGGGAGAGAGTATTGGATAATTATATCTATCTTTCTAAATTTATTCCTATTTAATACATTATATCTTAAAAATATAAAGTCTACATATAAATGAGGGATAAACTTATACATTTATTTAAAATATTTAATAATATGATTTATAAATAAAATAAAAAATTATATATTTTTATTTTATAAATAGAATTAGAGAAGTGGTAGGTAGCATCTGGCCATTATGCATTCCGTTTGCACCTTGTTAGTTTTAATTTTGTTTTCTATTTTACCATGTTCTTAATGTTCAGCCGGCTATTACAGGACTTTTTTTTTTTTTGTACAATTTTACTTATGTAATTAATGCTTAAGTGCGGTGTGGCCCTTTGAGTTTTTTTTTCTCCTTTTCAAAATCTTATTAATAAGAAGAAAGTTAAAACATTTTTAATTTAAGATAAATTTAATAAATTAACTATTATTTTTTAATTTATATGAATTAGTTGGATGTGTCTTATATATAATATAATATTATAATTAAATAATTTATCTAACTTTAATATATTAATTTATCTAAATTAATTAAATAACTCTTAAATTAAAAACTGGAGAAATAGCATACATATTTTTTAAAATATTATCTTTATATCTTCCACACACACATACATGAAATTTATATTATTCTTACGATATTTAATATATGACATATTTAACTAATTTAATTAGATTAAATAAGTTAATTAAGTTAGTTAATATGATATATTTAATTAAATTAGTTAATATGACATATTTTTACTAAAATACACTAATCATCTTTCTTAATTAACTCCCTTCCTCCCTTTTTACTTAATTCTTGTTGAAGAAATATCAATAGAAATAATTTAAAAAAATTAATAAATATAAAAAATAAATCTTATTATATTTAGAACTAAAATTAATTATTTAATTAAGTATTATATTAAAAACTAGAGAATGATTAGAGAAAGTGAATGTGATACCTAGAGAGAAAGTGATAAGCAAAAGATGTAAATGAATGTTTAACCTACCTCTCACAACTGGACTACGAGACTATTTACATTAAGATTATTGTCCATCTCTTTATGCTATCATCTACCTTCTTCGTGGAGAAGCCTAGGTATCATACGCTCAATGTGAAGATTATCAAATATGATATAATTTATTGGTTTGAACTAGATAATTATTTTATAGAGATCAAGAAAATTAATTAAATTATTTATTTATAATTTGTGTTGAGTTTTTCTAAAATACTCTATGTAATTATTTGTATTGAAATACCTCTTTAATTAGTTAAATTGCTCAGTACAACATGACATTGGAGAAGTTATGGCTTTATTTGTTTCCGCATAATATATTTTATGCAAGTTCAACACTTCAATGTTTGGTTATTCTTATTCAATTTTACATAAATTATTCCCAAGTTCTTCATTGCATTTCTACACCTCCTAAAGCTATTGATTATTATTATTATTTTCATACATATATATATATATATATATATATCTTATCTTGGGCTTTTAATGCTTTAATTTTGGTACTTGGGTCTAGCTTGGACAAAATTGTGTCCAAAGGTATGTTTGAGATTTTAGTGCTCAATTGTCATAATCTTTGTAAAATTTTAATTCCCAACATTTTATTTCTTTGAAAAAATGGTATTCTATTTTATTATTTCTCTGTATAGGTAACATTAGAGGCTTTGACACAACCTAAATCAACTGGGTAAGGAAAGCATGAAGATGATGCCATTCTAGAGGGTTTTGGAGGGGTTGATGTCGATTTGAGGTCAATATATTGGATCAGAGGGAATTTTTAAATTTTAGGAAACTATCTTAATTCTCTTATTTCTAATAAGATTAGGAATCCATTTAAAACCCCTGATCCTGAACAAATGGATTGCACAATTCACTCTAAAACCTACCCTAAACCTAGTAATCGATAAGCACACTCACTTATCACATAAGTAACCCATCCACTCTTGGCTGCCCTCACCCCTTTCCTAAACCAACGAAGACCCCTCTTTCCTAATCGTTGGATTTTTTATGATAACAAAATTAGAGAAGATTTATTTTGTAAGCTAATTAATAATAAGTTGAAAATATAACTTTTATCAGTTCATTTTTGTCAAGTATGATGAAACTCGAGTATCTCTTCTTGTAACTCGAGTTGTCCTCTCGTTGTATTATAATTGGAAGTTAACCAAGATTTTTGTACTTTTATGTTTATCTAGTTCCATATCTCGAGTTATGTTTGGTCTCAACTTGTCACATTCATCATTTTGACACTTTTAGTATGCATTCAAAAGTATTATATAGTTTAACCGAGTTCACTATTATAAAATAGATTTTTTTAAAACTCATTTTTAAACCGATTTTCATGAAAAGCTCTATTTTTAAATCGATTCTCACAAAGCGACTTAAGAATATTACTGGTGACATTTTTATAAATAAGAATAAAATATTTACACCTAATATACACGTGATCAGTATAAAAGAAATAAGTGGTAGCATTTTTGTAAATAAAGGTAAAATATTTACACATGATATACATGTGATCGGTGTTAAAAAAATGAGCAGTGATATTTTTGTAAATAAAAATAAAATATTTATACCTGATGTACATATGACTGGTATAAAAGATAAAATATTCTACACCTGATGTACACGTGATAAGTGTAAAAGATGAAATATTCTACACCTGATAGAATGGCATCTAGTGTAAAATATCCTTGTATAAATATTCTTCACTTGATGTACACGTGACAGGTGTAAAAGATAAAATATTCTACACCTGATAGAATGACATCTGGTGTAGAATGCCATTATATAAATATTCTACACCTGATGTACACGTGACCGGTGTAAAAGATAAAATATTTTATACCTGATGGAATGATATCCGGTGTAGAATATCCTTGTATAAATATTTACACCTGATATACATATAACTGGTGTAAAAGATAAAATATTTTACACATGATAGAATGGTATCCGATATAAAATGATCTTGTTATTAAAAATATAATAAAAATATTAGTTTTTTATGTTTCCATATCTTCACAAATCACATCATCATCTATGGAAAAAACCAGACAAGGGAGAACATATAGTGATAGAAAATTTTGCCTTCGTAATACACCGTTTAAAGCTCATCGAATATGAAGACCTAGATATGCAATGACCCATACTTGTACTCATTGTTCTCTATTATTGAAGTCTATCAATTTCACCTGTAAAACTCGCCAAAAAAGAAGACATAGATTTACGATGGTAGGTGTCCTTTTTTGTTTCTTTCTTTATGGGTTTTATTTAAATATATTTTTGTTCACTTTTGATTATGTAAGTTGGAAGAATTATGACGACATGTCTGTAATGTCTTCAATTAGGTGACGCCGTTTCTGGGTTTTATTTTTGTGTATATATTTAGGTTTTCATTTCATTCATGTCTAGATTCTATTTAAATATATTTTTGTTTGCTTTTGAGTAGGTAACCCAAAAGAATTATGACAATGTTTTTGTGATGTCTTCAATTAGGTGATAGCGTTTATGGATTTTTGTTTCTGTGTATATATCTGAGTTTTTGTTTTCTAGATTCTCTAGTTTTTTCTTCCTTCCTCTTTTTTTGTTCTCTGCTTACGTTTTACAAGTATCTATTCTTCTTTATCACTCTCCTCCTCCTTCAGATTTGTGACAAAAAAAAAAAAAGAATTTTGGTGCTTTAATGGGGAAACTAATTTAGAAGCCTTTTTGATATGAACCTAGAATTTTTTTTTATTTTATATCTTTTTTACATTACTTTTTAAACTGGTTGTGTGGAATAACCGGTTTAAAAAAGACAATTTTCTACACCAATCGTATTCAACTGGTGTAGAATATCAGACTTTCATATGGGTTGTTTCTACATCGGACTATTTCTACATCGGACTAAGATCTGATGTAGAAATCTATTTTTAATCTGTTTAAAAAGCATATTTTCTAGCTATGATTGTGCTTCAAAGCTCTTAAATTAAAATTTGTATTTTAATCCTTGGGTTACTATTCATTGCATATTTCTATATTTTTGGTCTAAATTTAAAAAAATTATAATTAAATATAGAAAAATAATAAGAGGGTGATATAAACTTCATTCGAAATCTCTTGAAGTCCTTCACATGAGAAGAATATCATTCTAATCTGATCATCTCTGATTGATGCGATTAAATCATTTTCCAAACTTACAATTGATAGTTGGTGAGAGTTTCACCTACTCCGATTGGGCTTAGGCCATAATCTATCTAGGTGGACTAAGAATAATTTAACATAATATATATTTAATTAAGTTAAATATCCTCATTGAATATTTTGACCCATCAAAGGTGGATCAGAAATTCAGCAATTATGAAATAAGGATACATAATTTTAAATATTTTGGAAAAAATATCATTCTCAATATATATTTTTTAATCTTTTTTTAGATTATTTCTTTTTTGTCTACAAAAAGTGGCATATATATATAGAAATAAGACATGTGAGGAAAATTATAATCCATAAAATATAGCTGAAATATATAATTTAAAACTTGTAATAGTTTGAGATTCACAACCGACCGCATTATGAGGTGTCTGAGTCAATTATTGATTTGGCAAATTCCTCATAGAACGCTTATGATGGGAAGTCCGTAAAGACCTTATCATGCATTTCTCATGTCTTCAAAGTAATCACAATTATTAAAACACGCATTTCTTCAACAATTAAGACCCAAAAAAAAACACAGACATTCAGAAGGTGCTTCATTTTTTTTCACAGATTTCTCTATCACTACCAGGTATGCTTCCCATCTACAATAAACTAGATTAAGATTAATTCAGCTATATATTCAAATTATTATATTTCTTTCTGATAATTCTTAATTTTTGGTTTTATAAAATTTAATTAATTCATGCTATTGTTCAATGATCTATAATTTCAAAGAAACTTGTGAAAAAATCAATCTGTGTTTTTCGTGTGTCTCATCGGTTATCTTCTCCCTTGTTTCTTGCTTATTATGATTGATTTCTGTGCATTTATGAGAATATTTTTTTATTTTGTTTACCCAGAAGTAAAAAAAGAAAAAGCAATTAAACATTCTTCATTGTGACAGCCATCGATGGAGAACGTAAATGAGAAAATTTCATTTCATTATCGTATATAAGCTGAATAGCCCAGACACACACATAAGAGGTGTATGTATGTCTTTGTTGTGATGTGAGCATATGATGAATCATTTTCTGTTTTTGTTTTTTAATTCCCCCCCGGTTTCTCAGCAGCATTAAAAAGATACAGTAATTTTGCATGTTTTGTCAATTACTCCCCCAGATTATTTTCTTAATGACAATTTGCTGAAGAATCATTCCTGTCTTTTCAGGGTAACATTTAAGTAAACACAGTTTTTTTAAAAAAAATTATGAAGTTTATTTTTCTAATCATCTGAAACCTCATTTGAGTTGGTTTTACTACTCTCCGATCTTAAGAGCTAATTAACTAATTTAAATAGATTAAAAAAATAAAATAAATTAGATAATTATAGTGACTAAATCTAATTTTTAAAAATGAATTTATATTATATACTCCTTAATCTACCTAAATTATGAAACTAGTTCTTATATTAGTTATAATTAACTTATTTATTTAACTTTCTTAATTTACTTAAATTAGTCAATTAGCTCTTATATTATAGACTATAAGAATATTTGTGAAATATCTTTTTCTCTCTGAGACGCTCCTACTTGCTATATGTCTATATGTTTCTCTCTTTTTCAAAGACTCCCACTCCTTGAGGGAGTAGGGATCGAACACACACACACACATATCTTATTAAGAAGAATTCTTAATTTGATGACAACATATATAATTTTTGAAGCGTTCGATATAGGAGAGAGGTCAAAGGAGAGAGGGATATGGAAGAGTATGGGGAGAGAGGAGAGTTGAGAAGAATGCCAAGAGAGAAAGAGAGAGAGAAGCGACGACTAAGAGATAGAGAAAGAAGATTGTCAATGACACAAGAACAAAGGGAGAGGCATCTTGCCAGAAGGCGAAGGAACTATCAACTCAGAAGACAAAGAGCTGCAAACAACATCAATAACAATAACAACAACAATAATACTGGGTTATTTCCTCTTGAAGCTAAAGTAGCTACCACTACCCATGGCCATTCAAGCTTTGTTTCTGGTTGTTCCATTTCAGACTATGGAGTCCTCCAAAATGAATCAGAACAAGAATCCTCCCATTACATTGATGGTGAGTTGACTTTATTTAATTTCTTATTCCAATAAAATCTCTTGAGGAAACAGACATATACCTGTGAATCCGATAGAGTAGTTTAATTGTCAGTGCATAACAGAATCACAGAGGTTAATATAATTTTTTATTCCCTAAGTTTGTACGAATTTTAGTTTTAATCCCTCAAATTTCAAAGCATTAATACTTCAAGGGACAAAATGATCTAGGTTTTTATTAAATTATAGGGACCAATATTTTAGTCAGAAATAAATTTGAGGACAAAAAACTATAGTTTAAAACTTGATGGACCAAAACTAAAATTAAAGTAAACTTGAGGAATTAAAGATTTTATAACCCGAATCACAATCTAGATACTATTCAAGTTATACAGCAAATGCATAGAAGGAGGAAGGAAGGGAGCTTCAATTTAAAGAAAAACTATATGCTCCCTATTTGTACTTTTTTTTGTCTTTAATATAAGAGTAAGTTAATTAATTTGGATAGATTAAAAAAGTTAAATACATTAATTAATTATAACTAAATCTAACTCTTCAAGACGAATTCATATTATATACTCCTTAATTTTTTAAATTAGTCAACTAATCCATATATTAAGTATCGAAGGAGTAGTTTCTATGTATTTGTTATCTAACTTGAATATCCTGACTGTAATTTTGTTCTGTGTAGGCAATTAAACTACTCGGTCAGATTCATAAGCATGTCTATGTTTTCCTTCATCTCTTTTGTCAGAAATTGTGATTTCCTTAAGAAATAGGTCAAGTTTTAATTTATTTATATATTCCCCCTTAAGCAATTCATTCATGAATTTAACTAAATCCTGCATAGGTCATCAAAATCCTTGCAAATTTTGCATCCAAGAACATCTTGAGGGAGTAGAATATATATATAGGGGTCAGCTTTAAATTTTAAATTCTGTCTTTATTATTGCTTTGTTGCTAATTATAATGTGCAATAAATAGGATCAGGAGATCATATGGAAGCTCTAACATATAAACCAACAAATTTTCCAACAAGGTTGCGTCTGAGTCATATAAGACAACTTGCCCGAAACTTGATACACTCAATTTTTGATCATCATCATGATTCCCAAATTGGGATTCACCAAATTGTTCCACACTTGATACCTAATGGAGATCTCTCTTCTCAAGGTAAGTTGCATGATAAACTTTATATACACACACATAACATGCCCCCACACAAACAAACACAAGTATATGTATATACTCCCTTTGTTCTATATCTATATGTAGCGAACTAGATAACTAATGTATAAATATTATCAAATTTTACTAAGAAAAATGTTAAGAAAACTAATTAAGTTAATTACTAAGAAAATTACTCTGAAGTCATATGTAAGACAATTTATTATTTAGAGGTCTCACGGAATTTTCAAACTATTGTCAAATACCAATAGACCTATGGGTGGGAGATTCCAATCGTCAAAAAATACCCTTGCCCTTACTCTTATTAACAGGTGGGAGAATATTCGTTGACAACTTAAAGTGAAGCATTAGACAAGTAGAAGGATATTTGTTTACAATTTAACATGAAACAATTGACAATGAATCCACTTGTCAAATGTTTTATTTTAAGTAGTCAACGGATACTCTCCTATTTATCAATGAGAGTAAGGGCAAATGTGTCTTCTCATATTTGGAATCTCCCACTCATAAGTCCCTTGGGACTTGACAAAAGTTTGGAGATCTTGTGGAACCTCTAAATAATAAATTATCTTACATGAGATATGAGAGTAATTTTTCTTTAGTTATTTGTAACAAATATATTGGTTTATCTAAAATACACTAATTAATCATTATTTCTATACATAAAAGCTCTTCTTTAATATATGCAATTAATATTAATAGTTTAAAAAAAAATTATAAATTTTAAAAGCAAAGTTGATTGAGGACATCCATTTAGAATCAAAATAATCCTATATTTAGAAACGAAAGGAGTAACACATACCCCTCTACTAGTTACTATATTTATAAAGGAAAGGAGTAACACATACTATTAGATTTAATATTGAACTAGACCATAAATTCCTTGAATCTTATTGTGGTTGACACTTCATTTCAATTGGCTCATGAATTTCAGGTAGCATACAAAAATCCTTGCGATTAAACCGCGTGAAGCATCTTGCACGATCAATGAATTCTCCTTCCAACAAAGAGATTTTAGCTCAGAACCAGAATGATACAATGCAGCAAGCAACTAATAATATCACTTTCCCAGGAGCAACTTATAGTGACGAATTCAAGTGTTGCTAATGAAAGTTATAAAAAATACACTATTATCTTAAAACCTACAGTTAGGTTGAGTGACATAATGACTCAATACACAAGATATATAAATTAAAAAAAAACCATGTTGAAAAATTTTCTTCCCATTCGCATCCCAACAAGGTTAGAATCCAAATTGTCCAAGTTGATGACTGGTAGCTTGATACAATCGAAGGTTGTAAAAAAAACAAGAAGAAGAATTATGTTCTTGGAAGTTGGTGTTGATTGTTTATAAGCCGATACTCTCTACAGTCTTTAATATAAGAGTTAATTGATATTTTAGAAAGATTAAGAAAGTCAAATTAATCAATTAACTATGATCAACTCCAACTCTTTAAGACGAATTAATTTTATATACTGTTTAATATACCTATATTAGTTAACTAACTCTTATTAGTTATAATTAACTAATTTATTTAGTTTCTTTAATCTATAAAAAAGTCATCTAATTATTATATTAAGGGTTGGAGAAGTATCTTGTATTATGATTAAAAAACTAAGAATCAAGCTCAAAATGCTAAAAACTTAAGTATGACTTAAGGGAAGAAATTGAATCCAATGGATTGATTTGACAGTAGAATTTGATTCACCAAGTTCACTCATATGTAATACTTTGAATTTAAGACTAAATAGTTTGACTAGTTAAGCCAAACAATCAGCAAATTGATCTTGGTTTATTTTGGTCTAAAATAAGGAGGTACCCAATGTTTTTTTTTTAAAAGGTCAAGAATGGTGAAAAGGTGAAGCCTATAACTTTTACTGTGAAGAAAAATAATAAAGAAATTAAAATAAAAGGAGAAACAAAGAGGAGAAAGATAGAAGGACAAGAAGAAGAAATAAATGTCAAAGAAAAAAGGAACGGAGAAGAAAACAGAAAGAGAAAACCAAAAAAAGAAAAAGAAAGAATAAGAATGGGAGGGCTAAAACCCAACGAAGGAGGAGGAGTAATGAATTGCGCATACATACAGATGTAGATCCTCTTACCCTTCTAATGCGAGTTTAAAAGAAAAACAAAACATACGTTCTCCTGAGACTGGAGAGAGTCAATCATTTTATAGTTTAGTAGTATAAAATAAAAAAAAAATTATAAGTGGGAGGTTATAGGTTTAATCCCCTTAGGACATTGTTGAACTTATAGGACTTATTCCCAAACTAGCCTTATGTCTCTATGTGTGTGTATATATAATACAAGAAGTTATTATTTATAAGTTATAAATAACATAATTCACCTCCAAACGTACACCATAGATTTCTTTTTTCAAGTCCAACATCAATCATGAATCCACAAAAGCCCAATATGTACATCATTAATAGATTTTCTTTTTTTAGTATAAAAAAGTTTAGGTATGATTGACGTCCCTCACCAAGACCAAGGCACAACCCTAAGGCTTAGAGCGCTTACAAGGGACTTACGATATTATCTACCAAAGGAGCCATCACAACAGTAGCTGAAATCAAACTTACATCCTTGTGAGATACGAGCTCGTTTCTTACAATTTGTGCTAAATCTCATTAGTTAAATAGATTCTTATTCTTATTAATATTTGTTTTTCTAAATTATTAAATATTTCTTCATATTTATTATCTTTCTTTTAACTATTCTTAAAATATTAATAAATTGTATTCGTATCATCTTTTATCCTTCAGTTTCAAAAAATTAGTTTCTTTTTTAATTTATTGTTTCTCATTAATTTAATTTTTTTCATTTTTATTTATTCTAATTTTTGTAGAGTAAATAATATAAAATTATAAATAAATTATATTAATTATCAAAAAGAGTCAAAAACAAGTTTCAATAGCCCTTATAATAACCTACTAAGCCATGCTATAAACTTATTATATAATTTATTGCTCGCTTCTATGTGTATGTTTGGATAGACTTTTGAAAAAATGCTTATAAAAAATGATTTTTTGACAGCTTTTGGAAAAGGACTTATAGAAAAGATTTTATGGAAAAAAAGTGGTTTTGAATAAATAAGTATTTGAATAGTTATTTTTAGAATAACTTTTTATATTGGTAAATTACCAGAAAGGACATGAGATTAAAAATATAAATTAAACCATAAGCATTGTTCATCTTATATGCAACCCATGACTTGAGTGACCCACGGAGAGTAGCAATGTCAACAACCCATGAGAGGCGAATGGTGACCCACCGTGTCTTCTCTCTAAGAAGCGACGACGACAACGACCATTGCGTCTTCTCTTTAATAGCGACGGCAATAATGACCACCGCATCTTCTCTCTGAGCAGTGACAACGACAGTAACCACTACGTCTTCTCTTTGAGCAGCAGTGATGGTGACGGTGACGACGACATGGTGGGTTACAAGCCACGAGTTGACACGAAGGAGAAGAAGAGAGAGAGGAGAAAGAAGAGAAGAGAGTGGGGGGAAATAAGGGTAAAATACTAAATAGGTAGTCCATAAACTCTTTTATTGTTCCAAAAACTACTCCTACTAGCTTATCTAAAACCATAGTTTTGCCCAAAAGACATATGGACAACTGTTTGTTTTAAAATTTCTCTAAATTAAGGTTTGGGCTATAAGAATTTTTAAAACTATAGTTTACAAATTTACCGAGAGCTTATTGGTTTAGGTTGTAAAAATATGCCTCAAAACAAGTTGCATTTGCCAATTTGAGGGACTTAAGTGAATTCAACCTACCTCTTTTTTATTTTTTATTTTTAAAATTTTTAAATTAAATTACAAATTTTTACCGGTTGGAGGGGAGGTTTAGTTTAAAATTTTTAACCAAAACTTGTAAATATAAACCTATAATCTATTTTACATAATTATTCTATCAATATAAAAATAAGAAATCAAATTCCTAACATAGCATAAGTCTATGTTTAAATTAAGTATAATAAATGTTAGGAAATGCATGGGTGGATCAGACCCAACCGTGAGAAGCAAGGGAGGGAACATTTGAATTTGAAAATGAGGGAGTTAGATACAGTTATCTAAATCCCCTCTCCACAAGCTATATATATGTATACACGGACAGAAGAGAGGGTCAGTTATTGCATAAAATGTTTTTCCCTTCTCCTCTGTTTTTGACACTCTGCTTCTTTCTCCTTCTTGTGCATTTATTGTGAAAACGAACCAGAGTCCATATAGGGTACTCCGGTTACATATGGGTATCTAGTTAGTCAAGCAAAGGATTCTAGGTACGCCCAAAAACCTTCAGTGGCATCAGAGCAATGCAATACGCTTCCGCAACCTTCTCTATTATTTTTGAATTTTCTGATTATGCACTATTATGTTGCATATATATATATATATCTTAAAGTGTTTGTTTAGTGATAATATGCATAGAGCATGCATTTAAACGATAAAGAGCAGCATTTTCAACGTAAATTGAATCGAAAACTTTTGTTTTTTAAATTGGGTCATTAGAAAACAGAGGATTTAGGCCTTGAAAATGATCCCATTGTTTAGAGCACGAAAAAAATGGAAAACAACTCCAAGAACGTCAAAATCGAACGTCGAACGGAGAAGTTATGAGTGAAAAACGAGTGGGGTCGTTGGACTCGACCCGTTTTCCAGTCGGGTCTATGCAGACCTGGCTAGAGGTAGATGATGACATTATTCATCCCCCAAAATAACGTCGTTTTGCCTCTTTAAAAAATAATAATAATAATAATAATTCATGGGCACTGTTCACGACGGACTGGGTTGCGTCCAGCCCAGTCCCAAAAAAACAATTTGGGCTGTAAGAGGCCCAACAAAAAAAAGTTTTTTTGGAATTAAAATTTTTTTTTTAATTTTAAAAAAGTATTTGGAAAAATTCTGGTGGCGACACGTGGCATCACCAGACTGGCGCGTGCAGTACACGTGCCGGCAGCCGAGAGTGGGCTTTGTTCAATTTTTTATTTTTCCTGATTTTTTTCCTTCTTGGGGCATGTGAGGGAGCGTGGGACCTCCGATTGAGGTGCGGTTTATTTCTAAAAATCCCTGAAATCAAGATCCATAACAAGATTTTGATGAACTTTCTGAAGAAGACCCAGAGAAGTTGATGGAGGAAGTTCCACAAGAGGAACCAGAAGAAAGAGATGATTCTGGACCGTGCTCGGAAACATTATTCCCCATCGAACCACTTCCTCTACAGCCTTTAATGGTGTCTTCAGATTTAAACTCCAAGATGGTGCCTACTTTTAATAGTGAATCTCAAATTGAGGATGAAGAAGAAGTGAACTAACCTCTTACCCATACTTTGGCCATGAACATAGTTGAAAAAGATACAGCTAGATTAACAAATATAAAAGGTGTCAGTGGCGTAATTGGTAAATATATTGAAGGCATGACAGATAAGAGGCATATTGAATTCTACTTGAAAGTCATAATAGAATTTATAAGAGCAACAAGAGTTAGATGCAAGCTCAAACCAAGACGCATAAGCAAGAAAAATTGGCTTAGAATAATAGAATTTGTATCTAACCTTATAAAGCCGCCTTGTGAGCTTAAGAAGCTAAGAAAAGCGATGTTAGAATATTGTAAAGCTCATATCAAATGATGTATGCTTGTACTTTGATATCCATTGCTTTACTTTGTTAAAGACATGCTTTTATACTCTTTCTTTGTAAAGACTTATCATTAATATATGCCTTGTATGCAAGAAAAACATGTTTCATTTTATTTCTTTATATGTTATGATTCATGTATACTTTTTTATAAGTGAGAGCTTTTTTAGATGATGAGTATTCTGAAAAGTAATATTTGATGAGAATAGTACTTATATTAATTTTGATAAGAGAATGATGGCGTTGCTAGTGCTTGTGTGATGGGAGGTACAAATGTATTCTCCTAATCATGGGCCTAGTGATATTATTATTTTCTGATCAAAATAATAAAAGTACATGGCATTGTATACTTTACATGTGCTATATATATGTAAATTCACTTAAATGTTCTATGGTTCAATAAATTAATGTGGGAAAGGTTTGTCATAGAATCGATATTGAACAATGGCATCAAAGAACATTATTGCTGAATTGAACAAAGGGGAAAAACTCAACGGGGATAATTGGGATATTTGGCACCGAAAGGTCCAATATATTCTAGAAGAACAGGATGCCATTGAGCCATTGACAATGACAATGGTAGAGCCTGAGGCTGGAAATATGGCCCAGGATAGGAGATATCAGGAAGCCTAACTATCCTGGAAAAAGAAGAATAGCATTGCAAGAATCACCCTATTGAGAACAATGGCTGATGATTTAATGTGTGAGTTTGAGACACACAGAACGGCACAGGCAATATAGATTGCCTTAAAGGATAAGTTTGGGGGAGTGTCCATGACTAAACTTAGAAGGTTGACGATCAAATTCGATACATATAAGCTAAAATCAAATAATCCTATGAGGTAACATCTACAAGAGATGTCCACAATGATTAGTGAACTGAAAAAAGCTGGACATAATCTATCTGATGAATAGCAAGTACAAGTTGTCATCAGATCGCTCCCTGCCAGTTGGGAGCACATGAAAGTTAATATAACCCATAATGAAAATATCATTACTTTCAATGATGTAGCTAAGCATTTGGAGCTAGAGGATGAACGTTTGGAGGCTTATAAAGCCACTGGACAAGCCTATTTGACCGAAGATGCTAGTCCTTCCCAATCAAAGCCTGAATCCAAAAAGGGCAAGAAATCTCAGAAGAACGGGAAGAAAGGCGATCCTCCACCCAAGAAGGGCAAGCAACAGTACAAGAAAAAGGGAAAGAAAGGAGGCAAGAAAAAGCTAGACTTAAAGAAGGTCAAATGCTTTGCCTGCCAGAAAATGGGACATTTCACACTTAACTGTTCTAAACAGGCCGAGAGCGAAAAGGTAAAAGTGAATTATGTGAATTCATATGTCTCATTTGTTTCTAGCACTATTTTTCTGACAGAACCTATTTCTTTTTCTTGGATTATTGACTCAGGCTCCACAAACCACGTAAGTCGAGATCGAGGATCTTTCGTGGAATATCGTCGGTTGCCATATCAAAGCAAGTGGCTTTCCGTTAGCAATAATGCAAGGATCGAGGTTCAAGTCATTGACACTTGCAAACTTGTTTTACGTAGTGGAAAAATCTTAATACTGCATGATGTGCTTCATACTCCTGACATCTGACAGAATTTAATTTCTGTAATTTGCTTACTAGACTTTGGGTTTAATGTAAACTTTCATGATAAAGTTGCAGACATTTGTAGCAACTCAATATTTTATGGTTCAGCTTTCCGGTTTTAAAGCTTCTTTATTTTGGATCTTGCGAATGACTTTAATGTTCATGATTGCTTTGCTATTGCTTCGAATAATCCTGATATGAATATTTGGCATGCTAGACTAGGACATATTAATCAAAATAGAATGATTAAACTGGCTAAAGAAGGCTTGTTGGGGGTGATCCCTAACATAGATATGTCATTATGCGAAAGTTGTCTAGCTGGTAAGGCTACTAAGAAACCATTCGGTAAAGTAATACGAGCTAAAAATCCATTGCAATTAATCCATTCTAACATTTGCTGTCCAATGAGTGTAAGGGCAAGACACGGAGCTTGGTATTTCATTACTTTTATTGATGATTTTTCATGATATAGTCATGTCTATTTGATTTCACATAAGTCCGAGGCACTAGAGTGCTTTAGACGATACATGAATGAAGTAGAGAATCAAATAGACAATAGAATCAAGGCATTACGCACTGATCGAAGTCGTGAATACCTTTCAGAACAATTCAAACAGCTTTGTGAAGAAAAAGGGATTATTAGGCAACTAACTATCCCTGGCACACCTCAACAGAATGGGGTTACCGAAAGAAGAAACAGAACTCTTCTGGATATGGTTAGGTCTATGATGGCCCAGGCAAACCTTCCAATTTCATATTGGGGTGATGATTTATTGACGGCAACCTTCATACTTAACCATGTGCCCTCAAAATCAGTCGCTTCCACACTCTACGAGTTATGGACTAAACATCAGCCAGATCTAAGCATCCTTAGACCTTGGGGCTCAGCGGCATACATCCATGACAATTCTCATAGACATGGGAAACTAGGTCCTAGAGGAAAGAAATGTATTTTTATAAGGTACTTTAAACCCTCAAAAGGATATGTATTCATAAGTGAAATTGAAGATGGAATAGTGACTGAAACAGAATCAAGAAATGCTGTATTTATTGAGTCAGAGTTTCCCAGTAGGGGAGATGTTGACCGCATTGTATCTCTTTATGAGACTCAGGAACAGGACAGTGCCGAACAAATTGATAGACCAGAATCATCTAGGCATGTCAATCTGAGTGGAAGCCAAGAACGGTCAACACAAAGACCAAGATAAATGAGAAAAGATAAGCAAGTTGCTCCTATTAGAAAGAGTAACAGGGAAAGTGTTCTAAAGAAACACTTTCAAATAGAAGGTGAAGCACTCTTCGTTACTCCAGAAGGGGATGATGAACCCCGCACTGTTCATGAGGCCTTAGCAGGTCCTGCAAAGGAGGAATGGAAGAAAGCAATGAAAGAGAAAATGGACTCAATGATAAAAACCAAGTTTGGGAATTGGTTGATTTGCCAAAAGAGCGTAAAGCCATTGGGAACAAGTGGGTTCTCAAAATCAAAAGAAAGGTAGATGGATCAATTGACAAATTCAAAGCTCGATTGGTTGTAAAGGGATATACACAACAGGAAGGTATAGATTATAAGGATAATTTTTCACCTGTTGCGCGCTTCAATTCAATAAGACTATTCTGGCAATAGTAAACAACTTAAACTTAGAGTTACATCATATGGATGTAAAACCCGCATTCCTGAATGGTGATCTGGATGAAGAAATCTATATGGAACAACTAATAGGTTTCATTGAAAAAGGGTTTGAACACAAGAAGTGTAAACTCAAAAGATCCATTTATGGATTAAAACAGTCATCCAGACAGTGGTACTTGAGGTTTCACAAGGCGATTACCTCATATAACTTCCAGATAATAGAGGAAGACCACTGTGTCCATGTTAAGCGGTTCAAGGGTAACTTTGTGATATTATCCTTATACGTTAACGATATACTATTAGTCAAAAATAGTCTTGACTATGTGATAGCTATTAAAGAATGGCTTTCATCAAATTTCGAGATAAAAGACATGGGTGAAGCAGAATACATACTTGGAGTCAAGATTTGAAGGAATCGTTCCAAGAGAATCCCCACTCTTTCACAAGAGAATTATATCAATAAGATACTTGAGCGATTCAATATGAGTGAATGGAAACCCATGGATATCCCTGTGGCCGTAGGGCTGATTAGCAGATTCCAGTCCAACCCTGGTGAGAAACACTGGAAAGCAGTGAAAAGGGTCTTGAGATACTTAAAGGGCACAACTGACTATGCATTATGTTATCAAGGAAGCGATCTATGCCTAATCGGATATTCTGATGATGATGTAGGCGGTGATGAAGAAGAACGAAGATCAACTTCAGGATACACCTTCTTGCTTAACAATGGCGCCATATGTTGGAGTAGCAAGAAGCAAACGTGCATTGCTTTACACTCTATGGAAGCTGAGTTTGTGGCATGCACTGCAGCAATGCAAGAGGCTGTTTGGCTGAAAAGATTTATCAAGCACCTAGGATTTGGGAACGAGAGTACCAATCTGGTGTTGATACACTGTGACAATACTGCAGCTATAGCCTACACAAAAGACCCTAAGTATCACAGCAAGACTAAACACATTGATATAAAGTATAACTTTGTGAGGGATTATATAGCACAAAAAATTGTAACTGTACAATACATTTTAACCAAATATATGGTTGCAGATCCCCTGACCAAGCCAATAGGCAAAGAAACATTCGATAAACATGTAAAAGAAATTGGCATGTTAAAAATGTAAAGTTACAGAATGTATGTAATACTTTTATTTTTATTAATGATATCATGTCATTTATTATTATTTATATGTCTGGGTAAAAGTATACAATGTCTAGTATGTCATACAGGTTGAAAAAGGTAGCTCTCTCACACGAGCAACCGCCCTTTGATGCTATAGAAGTAAGGGTATGGATTGAACAATGGATTCCCACATCCATAAAACCTGTTGCCAGATGACAAATTCTTCAAAATTGACATCATATTATGAGAATATAATTGAAGAGTTTGGGTTTAGATGCTATGAGTATCTAGACTTAAGTCTGTATGGTGTGATTGATATAATCAAAATGACATACACTCTTTAAGGATAAGAGGAACACCGTAACATGTGATTCATACCACATGTGCTAAAGAACCGCAAATGGAAAGCAAGTGAATCAATCCCTATTTCATTGTTGTGTTAGTTCCAGAAAGGTATAATCCTTTCATTGATGTCCTTTGACTTTGACAATATTATCGAGGTATGTTTTAGCGATTGCTACTTTGGTATATATCCTATGGTCAAATTATATATGAACCAAAGGTATTATGCTAGGAAAGAGGTTGATTCATATCAAAATGATATGTGGGCGAAAGAAAGATTGCCAGAATATACATATTCATGCTAGTGTCTGTGATCGATCCCTTGTGATATTATTTTGTTAATTTCATAAGTGTGGATACTATGTATAAGTAGAGGCTATCTGAGTTATATACTGAATCAAAGGATTAGATTAGCCATGAGAAAAGTGTATATGGGCAAATCTAGGACATTCTAGACACCATAATTTATTTGATCGAGCTGCACTAAAGGGTTGCTTTGTGCTGGTCTCTGTAAAGAGGATTTCTAGTACAAATACCCGAAAGAAGACGTCATACCTACGTTGTCATGACAAAGCACCTGGTATGAAAGAAGAAAGAAAAATGAGATTGGAGCCACAATAACTAATCCACCATGTGTGAGTGGGAGATGTTAGAAAATGGGTAATCCACCCATGGTAGATCAGACCCAACCGTGAGAAGTAGGGGAGGAAACATTTGAATTTGAAAATGAGAGAGTTAGATACGGTTATCTAACTCCCCTCCTCACAAGCTATATATATACATACACGGACAGAAGAGATGGTCAGTTGTTGCATAAAACGTTTTTCCATTATCCTCTGTTTTCGACGCTTTGCTTCTTTCTCCTTCCGGTGCATTTGTTGTGAAAATGAACCAGAGTCCATACAGGGTACTCCGGTTACCTGTGGATATCTAGTGAGTCAAGCAAAGGATTCCACTTACACCCAAAACCTTCAATAAATAACTTCATTTTTTTTATTAAAACTAAAATTTAAAAATTGTGGAGTAAAAAGGCTACGAGTTTGACAATGCGGTTGAAAAAGCGCATCTCAAAACGGGTTCACATTTTACAAACCCAAATTATCACTGATTATCCAATCCATATTACAGCCTCTATTTCCCTCACCTGGTCAAAGGAAAACTGCTTCTATTGGCAGATCCCTTCAGCCAACCAAACATCCAACGCGTGGGAAAATTAAAGAAGATGTGTTTTTGAGGCTTGGATTTATTATACCAAACGGGTCCTGAATGAATTCAACAAAATAAACTTTCAAAACTACAAAATCCCAAGTAATTATAGATACTTGAGACACTGAACTAATATATACAACCTAAACCGTGTATCAAGCTATCAACTCAGCATTAAAATGAAAATAAATACTTACATGTGAACCACTTTTTTCTTGCTACATCCCTATATGCGAGTTAATTGATTACGATTGCCTCTTTTTTCTCCACTTTACATATTGTATAGGGTATGATTTGATGTTATTTTGTTAAGACTTGTATGGGCCTTTAATGAATAGATGAGAATCGTGTCAAAATTAAATAGTCCCATCAAATATTAATAGAAATCTAATTTTAGTGATAAACTAAAATTTAAATCTTATTTAAAAGGGCTATATATTTAATATCTAATAATATCTTAAATATAATTACTTTAAAAAAAAAAGATAACTATTTTTAAAAGAGAACAAAATAGTATCATCAAGTAAATCCCTAATCTTAGACAAAGTATAAGTTTATAAGGTAAAAACTACGACAAAAATAGTGACTTAATATAAAAAGTACGAACTTTGTAAAGCTTCCAACAATTTAATGCCCTCTCTTGGCTAGCGTTAATTGCTAGTGTCACCTCCGTAAAGCCCATTAAGACTGCGTTTTGGATACTTTTAAAATTATAGTTCTCTAGAGAAAATTATGTAACAAAAAAAAAATTCTCTAGAAAAAATTAAAGAAAAATTATCTAAATATTTCATAAAATTTAATAATTGATTGGTTATACTAAATTCATGGTTTAAAGGTTAAAACCATAATTTTATATAAAAAAATATTTTTTTAATTTTTTAAAAGTTAATCTAAACACACTCTAAGAACAAATAATATTAGGAAAATAATATAACTTTTTAGATTAAAAATTATAGTAATAGTAATAATAATAATAATTCATGTTGTTAGTAAAAAATATTTGCAAAATGTGTTTTTTAATTACAAAAAAAAAGTATCTTTTTGAATGGAGGCAAAGTTGAAGAAAAATTGATTCAAGACAAATTTAATGAGTTGATTGCTCTTCCTAAATAATAGAGTATTTAATTATTTTTATTAAAAGAGATGCTTATATTTAATATAGACAATATCTTAAATATTATTATCTCAAATATGAGGATAATTATACTTAGCGAAAAAAAAGGAGCATTTAATTTAAAAATATAATTTTTTTTAAAATTATCAAAGAGCTTAATAGAGTCAAAATATTAAAACTTTTAGAAATAATAAATTTCATTACTTAGTCTATTTTTAGAAGAAAAGTTTTGTTACTGTACATTATTTGTATAAATTATTTGTATAATAATTAATATTTATTTATTATTTTTATCCTTATAATTAATACACATATCCAAATTTACTATTTCTTTATTTTTCTCTATCTTTATAATTTATATTTTTTAATAAAAATAAAAGTGAATAATATTTTAATTTAAGATATATTAAACAAATAAATTCTTATTTTTTGATTCTTAACAACTAGTGAAAGTGACTTTTATTCAGCGCGAAAAGAATAAGGTTCACAAGGTTTGGTTAGTATGTGGCCAACTCATTGAGCGGCGCCAGTTGTCAAGACTCAGTTCTCTCCTTTAAGTCTTGAGTAAATTATTGCTCCCCTACCCAACTACTCTACAGGGCATGATGGTATCTCACGTGCTTAAGGGTGGAACCGGTTATGGTTCTCATTACGGTGATAACTTTTATCCCCACATTCAACAGATTTTAAAAAAAAAAGTAAAGAGAGGTGGGATTATAAAATTTTAAAAGAGAGGAGTAAGTAGGATAAAGGAGTAAAAAAATTAATTAAAAAATTTTAACCCTATTTTTCTAAATTTTTTTAAATATAACTAAGGAAAACTGTCCCCTCCCTCCCCTCAAAATCCCAGATATCAAAGAAGCATTTAGGGTTCGGGGAAATCCGAACATGAACCTGTTGGAGATTATGTTATAGGCTAATTAATTTGATATAAACATTATAAATTATTTAAAAAAGAATTATTATAAGTGTCTTTAGTTAATTATTATTGTAGGAATAATAATAAATTAATACATTTTGATTGATGATAATGTGATGATTATATATAGAGATATAAATTACAGTTATATAGGCATTTGTTAGAGACTAATAGGAGTTAAGATGTCCAAGTTTATTAAATTTAAAAAATATTAAAATTTAATAAATAGAAAATGTCCTCATTTAATTTAAAAACTTTCTTATTCTAAAATAAAAAAATTCTAGAAGATATTATAATATGGATTAGAAGAATATAATATTATTTATGATGAAATAATATTATCTTATTATTTGGGAAAATAATAATATTATATTTAATTTATGATTTGAATTCTTTAGAAGATTTATTCTAAAATATGATATCTACAAAAGATTTCATAGTGAAGATTGTTTATTATAAATTAAATAGAACAATAATCTTATTAAAGATATTAGTGGTTGAAAATAAGTGTATATATGATATATATAATTTTTAAATATATATTTTAATTAGGATAAACATAATGTCTTTATTTTGTTAGTGATAGATATTTTATTATCTAATTTAGATATGAGATTTAAGTTAAATAATAGGATATCTTATTGATCAGGGTGACGGACTTGATTTATAGAGAGATTAGGAGTTCTTTGTGAGACAAAGAATCATCATAAATCATCTATAGCGAGAGAGAACTTTAAAAAGAGTTTAAGACAATTTTCACTTGAGTCACACTTAGATAACAAGAATCGGTCATGGTTTATGAAAGGTACTAGCACACTATTCATATTTACAACCTCATTTGTGGAGTACCAGTGGAAGGCATGTTCGATCGAGAAGTAACACCTGTGATATAAATTAAGCATCACTCTTCGAGTTCGTGTGATTTTGTTTGTGAGGATACCAATAGATCGTACTTGTTGAAGGAGCAGTACCGATAATTGAATTACGAAACAAAATTTTGGAGAATGGATATCGAGTTCAATTAGTAAATCTTATTTTTAATTCGGTTTAAGCAATGTCATAATCACTCGTGAGTCAGCCCAATTCTAACTCAGTCATCCTATGAGTAAAAAAATATAAAATATTGCTAAGTAAGGGAGACACGTAGAATTTATATCATATTAAATGAATATTTATTTTCTTAGTGTCTCCCTGACTTGACAATATTTTTTTACACATAGGATGAATGATTCTGAGCTGGGCTAGACTCTGAGTGACTAGGATAATTTTTTAAGAGTAAAAAGATAATGAATTGAGATATAAGTGAGTCAAAAGTTTAGGTATTAAATTATACTAAATTATAATTGAGAGACAGAGTTATAAGTGAGTTAAAAATTAAAGAATAACATATTATTTTTTTATTTTTTTTTAGAATTTTATTCTACTGCAATGTTTTAATTTTTTTAATAAAAACCTAACAGAACCATACACCTTATACCGAGAGGATGTAGACAGCGATGTTTGACAACATAATGGTGTCTTCCAAGCTTCAGTTCCAAAGACTCTTCTAGGCCTATTAAAAATCGGCAAATTTCAATTATGTTGGCGCGATACTATACTCACAAGCCTACTCCTTTTTTTTCGGGCCCTTTTACTGGACCAAATTCACATCCTATCATACATATGCTAAGACTCCCTTTAACTTGATCAACGTAAAACCTCTTTTGACACACATACTAAAACTCCAACAATCCCCACGTTTCAAAAGGAATATTATCATCTAAGTTATACATGAGTATAACCATTTCAAATATGGAGTCTTTTGGATTATAAACTTGACTTAGACCAATAACATTAAGCATACAGAGCTATCAATGAAGCACACCTCTATCAACCAACAACTCTTAAGCACATATTAGAGGCCTTATTAGTCAATTTATAGCCCCACAATTTCTACTTTTGTGACAGTTTTGCGCTTTAAAATGGTCATGGATATGCCTTATATTTAACGAGTGTTATGAAGATTTCACTACGTTCTCATATAAATATGGCTCCATTCCATATTCATATAAGTGACTTTATCAAATATATCTGTAATAAATACATACGTTTTTTTAAGAAATATGAAATCTTTAAGAACTTTTACTTAACCTCACTAACAATGCATTTTAGCACTTTCTTGCTCCTAAACAAATAATTTTGGGATCGTAGTTTTATTTTTAAAATCTATGACTAATATTTTAAATAGTTAAAATTATATAAATTAAGTTACACTAAGTTAAAATTTAAAAATTGAGTTTTAATTAAGAGTTTGAGGGTCATTGAAGGTAGTGATGAGGAAAGTAGATCAAAAAACTATTAAATCTTCTAAAAAAGAGTATATTTAATTATATCATTAAATAAGAATTTTTTATTAATAATATATTTAAAGGTTTAGTTATTAATAGAGTATTCAATCTGATCCATAATATAAGTTATTTCTATGATAATTAATATTTAGTTATCAATTTTACTCCTATAATTAATACTTATTTTAACTAGTGGTATTCAATTAATTTTTATATTAGGTAACTCATCCCAGTCTTGATGATATCTAGACGGATTTGTCTCGTACTGTAAAAAAATAAAATGAAAAAAATTTGGGATAAAAATAAATAACTTTTTAAATAAGACGGATTTTAGTTTAACCTTTGGGTTATTCTATCCTAATATATATATATATATTACAATAATTATATCATATCATTATACCCTACCTCATCCTTCAAACGTGTTCTCACTTCTCACCTTTGGCCCTAGCAGCACCGTAGCACTCTTCCTTCCTCCCCTAGTCGGCCTCCCTCTCACCAAGTTTTCTCCTCCTCGATCACTACTCTCGACTTCAGACCTGCTTCATCTTCACTACTTTGTGACTGCCGCCCGCTGCTGCCCGCGACCTTTGACCAGCGCTCCTCTCGGCTTCAGTACATCGTTGTCGTTCGCCTCAGATGTTGTGGATTTAGGGAAACAGATCTCGAAACCAAAGCCAAAGAGGCTTTCATCGACGACCACATCAAATTCAGCAGCTACACTGGTATGCTTCTTATTTTACCTAGTCCCTTGCTTGGTTTCGAGAAATTGCCAGTGATGTTGAGAATTTCATAATGCGTAAATCTTTTGGATCATCGTGTGTGTGTTTTCAATTTTCTTTTATTTTTGGGTTTTACATAAACAATCAAATTTTGATTAGGAATTCGAATTATGCTTGATGGATTTTATATTCTAGAAAGCTTGATGGGAAATCTCTTCAGGGGACACAGCATGTTATGTGTATTCAGTTTTTTGTAGTTGAGATAGAAAATTTGTTTGAGCTATTTGGTTCCCTTTGATGATTATGTATTTAATGGAGAAGTTGTCATATAGTGGGTGCCAAGTTTGATTCTCTGTCTTTAGCTATCCTTTGGAATTTCAGTCTCTGTTCCTTACTCTATTCCACTGTGCACATGTGTGTGGACCTCATTGAGCTGTTCTATGTTGGTTTTGCCTGTTGTTTGTGTTTGTATATGGAAGCTCTTTTCTGTATTGTATGTATACTTGAATTGGATATGATTTATGAATTATTGCAACTAATTTTAAATTGTAAATGCTTTGAGCAGAAGCTGTTGCTAATGCAAACAAGGCAATTGACTTGAATCCTGAACTAGCGAAAGCATATTTGCGCAAAGGGTGAGTGCAATGCTGTTTCTGAGATGATTTTATTTGTTTACTATTGTTTTATTTCTGAATTATGCTCTCTTTTCTTACAGTATTAGCATTCAAAATCTACTAATCTATTTAAAGTTTGCTTGTCATGAAATAGATTCTTTACTACCTAAAACTGATGTTAATTATTCTGTTTCTGTACCTGCAAAATCTTAGTATCCCAGGAGCTATTGCAATTATTTCCAATCTTCCATTAATACTGCCAGTAATATAATTTGGTTTTTGAGTTTCTTCCATTCATAGTTACCATTAATATAGCTTGTCAATTGGAAAAATGGAACATGCTTAGAGCATTTACATCACTTAAAGTTGTTGAGTCTGAGCTGCAAGCATACTTGTCTGCAACTGAGGGATGGGTGATGCGTTGTCCTATATGTTACCATGCACTCCTTGATTGTTATTTTGATTTTCCTTATATTGATAACTCTGGTCTTTATAATTACTGCAGGGTTGTTGCCTGGTATTGATTCAAGCTACGTCTGATCAAGAACAAGGGGGAGTACATGACAGTGATCATTTTCTGCATGCTATTAGAGATCTTCTAAAAGTTTATTCAAGGATTACATGCAACAAAATGATGTTAGTTTAGTTACAGCTTGCTTGTTAACTTACTAATGTACCTAGAATCCATAATCATTCTTTTCTACTATGTTTCTTAGATGCTCAAGCTGCATATTAACATATGTATCAGCACCAGGCATTGTCCAGCAGATATTATCTCTATTCACATTTGATGATGGTGTTATATGAAATAATTTATTGAGATGATTTTAATTCTTGTCCTGTCCCGAACTCGTTCTGGTCCTGTTCGGGATTGGGACAGGTTCAAGACAGGACAAAACACGGGCATTTTGAGTCCCATATACTATAATAGGACGGGGTTGTTCTAGTCCTTAGCTATCCTGTACCCACCCCTAATTTCAACTATGTAAATAATGATGTGCCTTGTATATTGAAAAAGTAGATAGAGGTGAGAGAAAAAGTATTTTAGTCCATGAGGGTAAAATTGGAAAAATATTTCAATTTAAGCATAATAATTGAGGCAACTTATTATTTTTTTGATTTATGTAAATTAGTTGAAGTGATTTATATTATAGATTTGAGAGAGTATATTGATGTCATCCTATTTATATGTTTCAACCAAAATGTTTGTCAATTTCCCAACCGCTTCCATTGGAAAACATTTTCAGCCAACCAACCGATGGGAAACGAAGGAGCTTTCCGAGGCTTGGATTCATCATTGTACGAAATGGGTCCTAAATGAATTTAACAAAATAAACTTTCACAAAATCCAAAGCAATTTTAGATACTTTAGTCATTAAACCAATAAACAATCTAAATAGCAGAAATATGGGTTATTTATAAAGGTCTTAAACTTGTTTAGAATCTAGGATTTAAAAAGGTTATCCTGGAGTCAGATGCTAAGAGTGTGATAAACATACTGTTTAACCAAAGAATTAACATATGTAGCATGTTGCAGTTTGAGATATAAAATCTTTTACAATAACCATGGGACTTAAAGATTCAGCATATTCCAAGAGCACAAAACAAACTGACGGATGTTCTCGCAAAAGATAGTTTGACTACCATGTCAATTCTAAATTTGTGCCCTTCACATGTGACATCTCTTGTAACTAATGAGTGTTTGGGATTTTATCCCCCAATAGTTTAGTTTTATTATTTTGAGTGTTTAGCCCTCTTCTGTACAAAAAAAGTAAACTAATAAACAATCTAAACATGTATCAAGCTATGAATGAGATAATCTAACTATTCGGACACCAAGACTCCACAAAACTTTCACCATATCGAAGTGATGCAAGATTCTAGGAACCGGCTTCAACATGATTTCAACAAAGACTCCATTAAGAAATCAATCCAAGTAGGCTTTTCAACAACTTCAACTGACCATGCAATGGCTTCTGAAGATGCACCAAAGCAATTAAAATTGTATGAACTACAGAATAAAATTGAACAAAAAATTGAACACTGAGCTGTCAGCTGTCAGCTAGCAAGAAAGGAATATAGATCTGTATCTGGTAGGTTTGTATGTAAGAGAATAGAGACTGATTGATAATTGATATTCAATAAATACCAAGAAGGATAGAACAATGCTGGGGGAAATATACCTGAATCATACTGAATGATGTATGCTTTAGCTCTTTTCGTCAACAATATATACTGTTTAACAAAATGTGACATATTAGATACCCCTGGCACCCAACCTCCAAAATAACTTGCCAGTTGCCCCAAATGAAAAAAAGCACATTATTCCTATGGCAGAAACTAAAATATATACTCAACAATAGTAAAGCTCCTAAATGTTTCAAAATTCACTGTTTCACTTGGAATTTTAAATCTGTAACTTAAAGAACTTTATTTGCAAGTAATAGTTTTGTTTAAATTCGTAAAGTATCATACCTGAACTTTTATGGGCAATCCAAATAACATATATTAAGACAAGAAGAGCTTGAACAAGCAAGCTCTTTATCTCCCTGATTCTTCAATACTGCATATTTGTACTAGGTTTCGCTTATATCAGGCAGATAGGTTGCATCCATCAGGATGTATCTCATCTCTTTAATCAGCTTATAAATCTCATCAGATTGATGGTGAGATGTATCACCCTTACAGAAGAAGAAAACTTCTCGCTGTACCTCTATCCTTCTATAACCAGGCTCATTTGCCATCCCCGATTTCCTCATCACAGCCCTACCCTCCTCATCATTGTCCCACAGCCCAGATTTGGCATATGCATTAGCCAACACAATATGTTTTCCAGCATTTGCAGGCTCTAATTCAAAGAATTTCTTTGATGCAACCTTTAACAAGCACATGTCTCCATGAATCTTACAAGCCCCAATCAGAGCACCCCATACTGCTGCGTGTTCTATAAAAGGTGAGTTCAGGACAAACTCATAAGCCTCCTTAATAATTTAAGGATTCAATGGCATCTGCTCAGTTATTATTGAATTTTAAAGTAATTAAATTTTTTTATGAGACCTCTAAGTAATTTTTTTTTGGTTATTAAACCATTTAACCATCTTGTACAGTGGAGAGGAGGAGATCACACTTACCCCTATTTTGCCGTTTTGAGTATGGAACTCAGTTTTCTTTAAGAGGTGTAATTTGAATATAGAACTCTGGTTTTTTTATGAGAGGAGGTGTAAGGTGCTATCAATCATCAATATACCTTACTAAATCCCATGGATTTGTAAGGTTATTGGTCCACATGTTTGCTGACTTAACTTTCCATCTTAATGGTTTCCACGTATTCCATTTGGTTCTAATTTTTTTTTGGTTCTTTGTATGTGGTGGTTTTATATATTTTCAATGTGTTTTTTTTTTGTTAGTCATTTAATGTTTTTTCCCATTAATTAGTTACTTTTTGGGGTTCTTTGTATCTGGTTGTTTTGTATGTATTCAATATATTGGGTATGTTAGTCATTTAATGTTTTCTCATTAATTTAGTTGTTTGCTCTTGTCTGGTTGGTTTTCCTTATGTTTTATATTTTAAATATTGCTCTTGTATCCCTTTTCTTTAGGTATCGTCCTTTGGTGTCTCTCTTTCATTCTTTTGCAGTGAGAATGTTCTTTTTGTTTGGGTATAGGCATGGTATATCTTGTAGTCTTTGATTCTAGGGTGGTTTGTTTTTTTTTTCCCTTTTGGCTCTAGTCATGGAAGTTTTCACCTTTTGATTTGTCTTTTCATCAGTAGGTATGACTTTCTCTTTCAATTTTTCTCCGTTTTCATTTTATATTCCTTTTCTATTAGTTCACTTCTTTTCCCTTTTGGAAGTCTTCACGTTTGTTAGGGTGGAAGAATTTAATAAAAGTAAAAATAGAATAGATATGGAAGTAAAAATATAATTAGATTAAAAATAAATTTTAAAAGTCTATCTGATAGGATGAAAATGAGTATAAAATTGATGTATATTTTTTTATAATTTAAAGTAAAATTGTCCAAAATATATTTTTATAACTTAAGAAGGATTTTTAAGAATTTTGTAATATAAGATAAAATAATCTAAAAATATTTTATTTCTATTTCTATCATCTTATTTCTAAATTTTTTTATAGAATTGAAAATAAAGAAAGTGAAAGATTCTACTTTCATTTCTCCACTTCTACTTCACTTATATCAAATATGCGTTTAAAGAAGGTAATACCAAAACGTTTAAATCAATCTTGAGCTGTGTTGGGATCAGATGTTAACGGGTAAAGTAAAATGTGTAAAGATTTCAAAATTATTAGTTACATGAAGTGTTTTGTAGGTTTAGGTTACTAGCCTAGTAGAGGTAGATATGCATGGCTTTTTAGAAATTACTAGTCTCCTTGAAGAAGTGAAGAAAGATGGGTTCATCATGTTATAAATAATTGAAATCCTTATATAACTTATTTAGAGCAACATGTTATTATGTTTTTTTTTGTAGAAGATAGGAGTTTTATATTACTAGAAAAACCTAACAATTCAATAAGCTTTCTCAATAGAGGATGAGATTTCTCTCAAAGGGAGAAAAGCATCTTAAAAAAATTTGACAGAAGTTTGAGGTCATCTTACTGGAAATTCAGAGACGGTACCAATTATTGTTTTTGTTATTCTCGTACAATCATTTGTTTCCTTTTATAGACATTTGAATTTAGTAGTCTTAGTCTCTCACTCATCTCACTCCTTCCTGATTCTTTCATTCTTCTTATATTTCCGCTCTCTTCCCCTTTCTTTATATCTCTTCCCACCATTTATATAGAGTATATAACATCTTATTTTTTATTTATAATATTTAAGTATTATTTAGACGTGATTTATTACGTACCTTGAGGTTTAGTACGGATCAAATATATTAATTGAAATCTATAATCATAAAATTAAGAAAATAATGGAATATGATTATATTGAAGGTAGAATATATTTATTAATTTTAAGTTGAATTTAAATGGATTATTTTATGGAGAAAAAATTTAATAAAGTTGATGGGATTAAGTAAAATTATTTAAAATATTTTTTCAACCTAAATGATTATAATTATTTATATATTACCAAAAAAATTGATTTGAGTGAAATACATAAATAAAACTTAATTGTTTAAACTTTAGAGTATATTGGGAGATGGTGGTTAGTTAAGTAGAAAGAGTTAAATATTTCTCCATGCCAAGATATATATATATATATATATATATTTAAGGTAATTACAATTTGTTGATATTATGTACACATATATATAAATAAAGAGAGAAATAAATTAAAAAGAGAAAAAAAAGATTGCTGTTGTGCGTCAAGTGTGCACTCTTGTTTGAATATATATATATATATATATATATATATATATATAAAATACACAGAGAGAGGGGATAATAAAATGAAAAGGCAATTTTTAAAAGGAGGTGGGTCTCCACCAATTATAATATTAAGGGTAAAGGAGTATCTAATATCTTGATTTTATTTTTTATATATGATTAATATTATAATTTTATTTGTAGTATAATTTCACTCATATTCTTTTTACTTTAGTACAATTTTACTCATAATCTTATTTATCAAGTATCAATAATTGTACTAAATTAAAAAAATTATATATGAATAAAATTGTTCTAAATTAAAAAGATTATGGGTAAAATTGTAATATAAATAAGATTAGGATAGTAAGAAATAAGATATTAAGAACTAATTTATCCTAATATTAATACCCCTATATCCCTTTCCCTTCATGTGCCGTCCCCTCCAAAGTCCCCTCCCCTCCTTCTCTTCTTCGTCCAGCCGATACAATAGCTTGAGTGCGCCATTGTTGGAGACTCCAGATTTTGTTGGGATTCTTTTCTTACTCATAAAATTACCAAACTATCATACTTATTTCTTAAATATTTTTTTACTCAATGAGAACTCTTTAAAAATATTATTTTTATTGAAAGCAAAGCAAATTTAAAAATTAAAGTTTAGAATAAGTGTGATTTTTTAACAAATAGAACCATAGAGTTATAGAGGTAAGTAAATACTTCTATTTAATTGGTTTAAAATTTTTATATTATATTATTTGATTTAGGGTTAAGGTTTTAAATGTTAGAGGGGAAGTATGATTAAATATGATAATTTTATTGATTAGATTTGAATTAAATAATTGGATTATGTTTATTAGAGGTATAATTGATGTTTAATCGTTTTAAATTGTTGGTAGAGTTTGTAAATTGAAAATGAGTATTTTTGTTAAAAACTTAAATTGGAGAATGTCATATCCCAATTTTTAGGCCTAGAAGCCTAGTATGTAACCTGAAAAAGGCAAGCTACTAGACCCTATTGTGCAGGAGTTATAGAAGTATACAAATGATGTTCAGAGACTAAATTGCAAGTAAGTGAAAGTATAGGGACTAAATTATAAATAGTGAAAGTCCCTGAGGTCATAAAGGTCATTTTAGAAAAGAAATAGATATTTCTTGGGAATTGAGCCACTAGAGTGCTTGAGCTTGATCAGAGGCCAAGATAGCATCCCAGATGTTCAAAAACGTAGCCCAAGAGGGATGTGGGCCCAAGAAGTATTAAAATATTATTTTAGTACTTTTTCAATAAAGTAAAGTGACCCAGTCAAAGATATAACAGGGAAAAGTGATCTGGAATCATGAGGTGGCATAAAAGGGACCCACAAGGCATCACATGACATGATTCTAGGAAAAGAAGAAAAGTTAGGGACACATGTCATGATTCTAGAAAAAGGAGAAAAAGCTAAAGGACACATGGTACAATCTCAGCCATTCATTCCAAAAAAATACTGAAATTCTCTGGAAGTGCTGAGTCAGCTGGTGAGGTGTCCCAAGGGCCCCACCATTGCGCAACCTAGCATGTGAGGTGTCCCATGGATGATGTCACTTTGATGAGTAATGGAGGATGATGATGTCATCGTGATGATGTAGGCAAGACTTCTTGAGGAACCTAAGAGATATGAGCCATTCATCGCGATTTAATCTGGACCATCCATTCTATCTCCTTCCATCTATAAATAGACCATTCCACCTCACTTCATTCCACACCCATGGCAAGCCAAGAAAAGGAGAGAAAGAAGAGAGAAAAAGAGAAAGAGAGAAAGAAAGAAAGGAAGAGAAAGAAAGGAGGAGTTCTGGTGGAGCTAGGAGCAGTCTAAGGAGCTTAGGGATTTGACTAGCTTAGGAATAAGGTTCTGACCTATAAAAAGAAGGAATTTTAGAGCAAATGTTAAGGACTAGAGGAAAGGTTCCACATCAGGTAGTAAATTTACCTACTTGTATGCTTATATTACTTGGATGTTTTATGTGGTATTTATTTACTTTAATAATGTGAAGCATGTATGATTAAATAATGCTCTGTTTCTTTTTATGCTATGGCCATATGTTATAATTAAGTAATATGGAAGCATGTATATTATTTTTATGCAAGCATGATCTTTAAGTATACACATAATAACATCAAGTATATAGTTGCATATATTCATTGTATGATTTCCGTTTGCTACTGAGATTTTCCCAGAAATCTCATCCCTTCCATATCAATCCAATTACAGCAGGTCTTCTCAAGATGGAGGAGATAAAGATGCATGAAGAGATGTTAATTATTTAGTATGATTGATATGTGATTGATGTATGTATCATTGCTGTAAATTGTCACTGTGAACAGTAGCTAATGGTGAGGCAGTGACATTTAAGCTGTAATTATAAATAATAAATGATTGAATAAATGTATGATATTTTTTCATTAAATAGTAGACATGCCAAGCTTCGATTTGATATATAGAATAACTTATTTAGATGTCTACACATGAAGATATGATTTTTCAAAGTTGGGACCAGAAATGCTAGAATAAGGGAAAAATGCTGGATAAACAGTAAAATCGGATCGTTGACTGACGTTGATCTGGTCAAGTCGTGGTCAAGTTATTTTTTCCTGAAAGAACATTAAGTTAGCTTTGTGTAGCTATTTGAACCACTTTATTTTGATTTTTCTAGAATTAATTATGATTTTTTAAAATTATGTCACTTCTCTAGAATTTACACAGTGAACAATACTTAGGAGAGTAAAATTTCAGATTATATAATTTGACTTCAATGACTTTAAAAGTGGTTCTATATGCTACCATTTGGTCCCTAAGATATAAGAAAATGAGGATGTTATAGAGAAATAGGAGATTTTGATTAAATTGAATAATTGTGAGAATGAGTTATTGAAATTTAGAAATGATGAGATTTAATATTGGGATGAAGATTTGGACATGGTAAGTGATATTTGGAAATTAGAGGTAAAATTGAAAGTAATTAAATTGATTATTTGTTTAGCAATTTAATATTAATGATTGCATGGATTAATTTAGAGGTTTATGATAAAATGTGAACATTTGATATTTTTGAATGAAGCTTTAAGATATTTGAAGAGTTTGATGTTAACTAGGGATTTTAAAGAGTAGAATAGAGTTGAGAAAATATAGGATTGTTATTGGAATGATAATTTGAGAAATAGATAAATTGTTGTTTTGTTTAAGGATTAAAGTGAGCAAATTTTGATAATTTTAAGATGATTAGAGGAAAAAATTTAACGCTATTAAGTTATTAGATGATATATATGTAATTAGGATAGAGAAATTAAGTTGTAAATTGATTAATGAATTGTGATCTAAGTATTGGGCTCCTTATTTATGGTATTTTTATTAGCTATAGTAAGAGGTAACAACTTTCTACTTATTATACATATTAATATCTTGTTTATGAGTAATTTTAATTTCTTAAACTTATTAATTGCTATAGACTATTTTGATATATGATAGAAATATTTAAAGTTGAAATGATCTTGTGCAGCTTGTGTTTTTGAAAATATAATCCTTGAAATTGATGTGATTATGTTGAAATTATGAGAATTTGATTTGAAAATAGAATATAGATACTAAAGTTGACTATTTATTGAGCTTATAAACATGGTATATATGATAAAAATTAGCAAGTGAATTGTGTCTATCACTATCAAATGAAGAGGCTTCCATTAATATATGATTGTTGACTCTTTCGCCTCTGGTAGGCCCTAGTGGCTTCAAGAATAAATGTTTAGTTTATGTTTTATATTTCATGCAATCGTTTAAAAAATTACAAATTAAAGAATGAGACGACATTTATAGTGCATATCAAGCTATGAATATTGTAATAACCTTTTTCTCACTATAATTTTGCCATGTAGGTCATCCAAGTCATACCAAACATCCAAAATACATCATCAAACTAGTCTACCTTAACTAGAGATAAACTATTGGAGTTAATAATAATCAACTTTGATTAGAATCCTTCCCTTAAGGCTATGTTTAGTTCAATGGAGAGGAGGGTAGATTAAATTAATTTAAGAGAGAGTAGAAAAGGGTAAATGAGGTTATGAGTATAAAAGTTGGGGAGAAGAGATAATATTTCTTATTTGGTTTAAAAAGAGAGGAGAGGATAGGTAATTAAAAGCTGACAAATATACCTTTATATCTTTATTTAAATTTATTTACTATTTATTTATAATAATTATATTAAAATTATTATTTCTTAATTTATAAATTTCAAAAAACTTTTTATCTCATTTATATATATATATATGATAAAATTAAGAAAATTAGAAAATTTGATAAAATTTTAACATTGTCTCTAATTAATTTTATAACTATTATATATATTACTATACTGTATAAATCTTTTACATAAATTCCAGAGTTCAAGTAGTCCAAAGAGAAACAATCCTTTACATAAATTACAGAGAGTTCAGTAGGCTTAATTCCATGCTATTAAATAAAGTCTTGCCCTCTTTGATAAGTCCTGAGTGGCTACAAGAAAACAAATTTCTATCGGACATACTATTGAAAAACGAACAAGCACTCTCAATGTCGCCCACATTACAATACATATCTAGCAATGCAGTAAGCACCAAAACATCATCACCTATCCCTAATACAAGGACGCAACTATGAACACATCTTCCAAGCTTAAGAAGTCCACTTGCTTCACATGTCTTGAATATGCTTGCCATAGTTACTGGACTTGGACGAATTTTATTACCTATCATATAAAAAACATTATGATTGCTTCCTAAAAGAGGCATTGCATATATAAATTCAAATATGATCAAGTTTGAATATATACATAGCATTTCAAGATGTTACAACTTACAACAGGATCAACAAAAAACAGCTAGAAAACAGATAGAAACAGGAAACTACTATTAATAACAATAAAAATATAGAAAGCAAGCATGTATGAGTAGAGGCCTGATGTCTGCTCATTGATTTCATCACTAGGTTGAACTTGATATAAAACAAAAAGTTGTGAAATTACAACCAACAGTGACTTTTACCTTAGCTCTCTGCGTGTCAACAACCTTGTCGACTAGGTCGCATTTGTTACCAACAAGAAGCTTGCAAACGCTGTCATTAGCATATCTATCAATTTCATTCAACCACTGCTTGACATTGTTGAAGCTTTCCATCTCAGTAACATCATACACAATCTGTTGCAATCTCAAACCATATATTAGTTCAAAAGTTTGATAGATTTTGCTCGCTGAGATAAGTTTATATTATATTCCTTGCAGTTTAATGACAATTGAACAGAGGCACTTACAATTATGCCATGAGCTCCCCTATAATAACTACTTGTTATGGTTCTGAATCTCTCTTGTCCAGCAGTATTCCACTAGAAATGAAAAGGATAGAGTGTCAGATACTTCACTTCTGATTAAAATTTTTACTAAATTATTAGGCTTTGGAGTATATTAGAAAGCAAACTCGAAGCATGTTTTAATAAGGTTACACCAAATGCCTAAGCCGAATCATAAAACCAAGTTGCTTCAGTGAAACCATGAAGATCAAGAGAAAAATGAAGTTGGGGAAACCATTAATGGAAAATTATTACCAGATCCCCTCTGTATATTCTATCAAAATCAGATGATATGGGTGTATATTAAATGAAATTTCCAACTTTACATGCAGTATTTTGGGAAATCATAGCCCTAATTTGAATGGTTTTGAAGCACAAATGTTCTAAACAATGAAGTAAAATACACACTACTTTTCAGATTTTATAAGACAGGCCACATGAGACAACTCAAAACAACATTAATGTAAGTTTCGTCACTTCCTTGAACTTGGTATCATGGATATGATCCTACAAAACATCATAAAGGCCACAGTTTCTACTCACAATACATGGATGCAGATGGTTAAAACCTCTTTCCTGGAATGCTTTCAATTTACGTTTTTATAATCCAAATCCAAGGTAAACTATCGGCCCAGAAAAACAGGGGAAGGCATAAATAAGATAAAAATGATGACCCGTTAATCGATTCTAAGTTGTCCTCAATATCAGATTTTTCAGAACTAAAATGAAGCTCTGAAACTATAGTCAATACACTGATTTGGCATAAGCTGAATGAAAAATGGAACACGCATTCAATCACTCACTTGAACAAAGGTGCTAGAGGTGGCTGGAGGAGCAGGTGGTGGCAAGTAACGGCAGTGGCTAGAGGCGCACCGATGACAGGAGGAAGACTGGACGAGCAGATCTGGAGACGTGAACTGGAGACAGTGGAGAGAAATGAGTTTTTAGTGAGAGGGTAAAACTTGTAATATTGAAAAGTAAGCTAGGGTAATTTAGTCAACATATTACACAATATTTCTCACCTCTCCAAAAAAACCCCAAATTTGGAAGGGTGAGAGAGTGGGGGATGCGAGTAAAAAATGGAAAAAATTCTCCCCTCCCCTCCTCTCCCCTCCATCTTTTTGAACTAAATAAGCAAATCTCTAATATTTCCCTACCTTCCCCTACCCTCTCTTCCAAAAACCTTCAACCAAACAATGCCTTAAGCTTTTCACTATAATATTTAGCCAGAACAAGAACATTCAAATAACTTGTTTATGATGTAACATGGCCTCCCATTGGAATGACCTTTCTATTCATTCATCATTTGTTTCACCTTATCTCATCAGGTAGGGTTGACTACTAAAATATTATGTTGGTTGTCGAAAGTTTAACACAATCCTCCTCCTTTATTGGGACCAATTATGAAACAAATTTAGAGTTAACCTTTCTCTTTGTTCCTTGTAAAAATTCTTTTATCTTTTGAAATTCTTCTACCATCACCATAATGCAACGGTTGATATAAATCACTTCTTCATGATATCACAAATTGATCAACCCTAATTTGTATTGACACAGACTAAGAGTGTCCTAGGTTTCTTTGAGATAAAAAATGACCGTTGCCTCCAAGGATTTCCTTGCATAAGCAGTTTTAGCATTTTAATACTCCTCTAGTCCTTAATATAAAGATAGATAACTAATTTGGGTAGATTAAGGAAGTTAGTTATGTTAATTATTTGTAACAAATATAGTTTTATTTTCTTAAAATGTCATCTTCATCATAACTACCCTTAGAATGGAAACCCTTTAGAGTGTATAATCAATAGGGATATTTTGGGAAAAAATATTATAAATTAGGGGACAAAATAGATTGAGATCTTATATTTAGAACTAAATCCAACCTTCAACTTTAGGTATAGGAGGGAGTAGTGCAATATGCACAAAGCTCATACATACCTTCATATATTGCCTTATGGCAAACCAAGTTGTGAGGAGTATCAATGCATGAATCAGTCTCATGGTAGTCATCAAACTTCAAGGTTTATATATGCTCTGTCCAAATGGAAAATAGTCAAAACAAAGCAAGTTTCCATTAAATTAAAAGAAAGGGGAAAAAAAGGATCAACATTTAACATCTAGATTGACAAACAAGACATGACAGTTCCACATTTAAATGGTCTTATGAAAACATAATTGTTGTTCTAAATCTCCTGAAATCCACATTTTCCATAAATACGATCCTTGTCTTCCTTCTATTCTTCAATGAAATCACAAACTGATCAACCTAATTTGTCTCATGTTTCTTTGATATAAAAAATTGACCATGTCTCCAAGCATTAAGCATTTCCCTGTATAGGAAATTTTAACATTTTAATATCGCAATATGCACAATACCTTCATATATTGTCTTATGGGGTACACCAAGTTGTGAGGAGTATTAATGAATATATCACTCCGATAGTAGTCTTCAACTTCATTCAGAGGTTTTATATGCTTTGTCCTGATGGAAAAGTAATCAAAATGATAGCAAGTTTCCATTAAATTACAAGAAAGGATAAAAGGATCAATATTTAACTTCAATATTTATAGACAGGACAAGACAATTTCCATATTCAAATGGTATTGCGAGGAAAACCTAATAAAATTTGAAAGTGCAATAAGAGTTGGACAAACATTAGTCAATTGATAAAATTTACAGATATACAGAGGCTACAAGAGAATATTACAACATTATTATTACCTTACTTCAATGTACCAGGCAACAAATTATTATATATACAAGATGACTATTACCAAATAAAGGGATGAATGTGTTATATGACAAATTTGTATAAGCAAATTTCCCTGTAGACCATCTAACAGATAGGAGTCTTCTTGTTGCTTACAAATTGCTTGCTTATTGGCATATCGAGCATATTGCAGGTTTCTTCTAAATGTTTGCTCGCTTGTAAACATAAGACTTTGAAAAGAACAAGAAGGCTAGCAGTGCCAACATGCTAAGAGCAGCAAGCAGAGCATAAAAGTAATCAAGATGTGCACGATTAAGATTACTGGCAAACCAACTATCGCGACCATCTCCACCCGTTCCTTTCTCAATGCATGAGACAACAAAGCTACTTAGAAAGCTACCAACACCAAAAATGCTCAAGTAAAGGGCAACACCCATACTTCTTAAATCATCTGGGACTTGATCATAGAATAACTCTTGTAGACCAACATCTGTGAAGCCATCAGAAATTCCAGACAAGACATACTGAGGAATTAACCACCAGATACTCATTGGAATTGTCACATTAGGCATATCAACTAGCCCATAATCTTGAGCCACTTTGAGTCTTTTCATCTCAACAAAGGCTGCGACCACCATAGAAATAGCAGAAAGAAACATTCCAGTTCCAATTCTCTGTAGCATGGTGATACCAGAGGGTTTTCCAGTGATATGTTGGGCTATAGGAATAACAATGCGGTCATAAATAGGAATGAAGAGTACAACCGAAAGGGCAGCAAAGGATTGAAGAGAAGCAGCTGGTACTATAAACCCAGGCCAAATTTTCCTGTCCAATGTGACCCCTTGCTTGATAAAGAAAGTAAGAAATTGTGCAGACACAATGGCATAAATCAAACTCGTAACCCATATTGGAACAAGCCTAAGGACTGCCTTTGCTTCTTCAACATCATAAACATCACAAACTTCTCCATCATTTTTGGAACCATCTGGAGTAACTAGTGCTTTGTTAAGGAACCTGCAATCCATATTTGAGTGAACATGAATGTCATAGGTACCGGTGCAAATATAATCATTTCAATAAAGTTTTATCATGGAATCATCCGTTCCTCATAGATTGTAATGGTTATATAAATCTTGCGCTATAAAGAAAATGATCTTGCTCTTGCTCAATAAAGAAAATGATTGTGAGAAATAAAAAAGTATAAATATAAGATTAACAGAAGAAAATAGTAACAAAAATCAGGAACAAAATTGCTTGACTATATGCATTGAAAAATTGATTATTGAAGAAATGATCTATTTGTCAATGACCTTCATGCCAGATATCATTTAGGAGGGCAAGTACATTTACCAGTTGCATTAGTATGATAAATAGGGTTGAAGTGCAGTTTTGCCCCAGCAATATTCCTGGAAGAGCTATGGGCATCTTAAAGAAAATTGTAAAACAATGTAGCACATAATCTTTTAAAACATAGTAATGTTGACTTTTCAAAACAGTCAACATTGGGTGAAAAAGTCTCTTGACTCGCATAAATGGACTTAACATCGACTATTAAAAATGGGCAACATTGCACCAGTCTTGAAAAATCTAAGCTATATTGTTTCATAATTTTCTTTTGGGTACCCATAGCTCCTTTGGAAATACTTTTAGGGCAAAAATGCAATTTAACCATGGTAAATATTTAAACTTGCTTTACATGAGCATAGCAGCACATGAACAAGGGAAATAAGAAGAACGCATGTACAATCATTATTTCCTGAGAAGCATTATAGTTGGCCAAAGTAAATTTTACAGCATTAGAAAGGGAAATATGATAGGATCCTTGGCTTATATCCACCAAAAGCAATAAATACAGTATACTACACTACTGATATTCATACTGGAACATAGTTACTTCATTAGGCAAAAGAGTACAACACTCCAACCTAGCAAACTCTACAACACAAGCCTCAAGAGATTAGAGCAATGCAATCCACAAACATACAGCACAGACCACGGAAAATTGGACAGAGTTACACAAACAAAGATGAAAGAAACAGATGCTATCTTTTTGAGATGCCAGATCTCTCACAAATATCTCATCCATAAAGTTAATCCCATTCCCCTAAAGCATGTTCCCCCTAAAATAATGTTCCATCCCCTCCAATCTTCATTCAGCCCAACTTCAACTTTCCTTCATCTGCTTCTATATCCACTCAGCCTAAATTTCCTCTTCTGTACCCCTTCCCTTTGGTTCCTCTGATGTGGCTAGTTTATATACCCTAGTAAAATTAGCCTATTGGCGTCAGTCTTAATGTCTTTGTTGCCACCTTTTTGCTAAATGCTATGCGTTAAAGTACCTATTTGCTGTCTATCTTGTCTGATACTATTCTATTAGTTATTCCATTGGTCTCATCTAGTGCACTTGTTTACACCGTTTTGCTGTCTACTATAAGTTTTTGTGGTACTGTATGTCTTATGATTCTTATATCTGACCGAAGGTAGCCCAAAAAGTTCCACTAACCCTTCAATCCATAGAATATATAAACCATGAGGTTTACTAGCAATATTTCTATCAGTTTATGTTCAACCAAGTCAAAAGCTTCGTAAAACTCACAGATTCTAACCTTTCCAAGAAAAATTTGAGTACAACAATTGCTCTGATTCAGAGTCCAAAAGTTGTCAGAGAGTGAATCATCCTTACCCTGTATACATTTCATCACATATAAAGTCTTCCCTTTTTCTTTACCCCTAGAATCCCATGAAAATAGGAATAAAATATCTACAATGTCCAACAAATTAGGGAAGTAAAAAAGAATTTAGGCAGTTGCCATCTAGATGGCAGTAAATCAGGGAATCACAAACCCCATCTTAGAACAAGAAACTTTAGGACTACCAATAACCCCCTCCCAAAGAAGAACAAAAAATTAAGAAAGAAAAACAAAGGGGGGGAAAGAAGTTGGGAAACATATACCCAACTTGCTGATAAATCCTTTAAATTTGACGCTATGGCCTTGGTTAAGAGATTAACCGCTTGATTATTAGTTGAAATATAAGTTTTCTTTTTTTTTTTCAAAAAAAAAAGAAACGCAGCTTCAAATTTCTCTTTCATGAAATGCCAATCAATCTCAACAAGATTGGTATATCATTCTACATTGGATTTTTAAAAATACTAATAATTGACAAATTATAATAATACCAATAGTTGTACATTATCAGCCATAAAAATTCTTAATTCATCTTATTACTCCACATATCTTGTGAGAAAGGGCCTTAAAATCTGCCTTTATAGCTGCTTAAAGAACTCTTCTTCAGAATTCACTGACAATATAACTGAAAAAAGGCAAGTGATGAACTGCTCCAAGTAACATCTAAATTTGGGAAACCTTTCCAGCAAAGACAATCACAGAGGAGGTCCTACAGAGAGCAAATAATCTAATTATCCACAACCATACCTAAATGAGACACAACGGATTCCAACAAAGTGGGATCTTAGCATAGAGAACCCTCTTTAGAGGGCCAAGCAAAATCTAGAAATGGAATCCCTTCAAGTAAACAAGGTAACGGTAAAAGGAATCATCAGGAAAGACAACAATATTCTTTCCATAGCCACAACAATGTCCGTAACAGGCTGTCTAATAGCTTGATTAGGTGGAATAGGGGTATGATGAATTTGAACACTCATCTTGTCAAGCTTCCCAACTTTCTCCCAACAATAAACCTCTTAGGCTTGTGATTCAAAATATTTAACCACTAACCTGAAATCCTCATTAAATCTGGAATTCAAGTCTATATGATCTATGATAGTTTCTTCAAAAAAAATTGTCTTCCCCTTTCCTCTCAGCAATATCACAACCCAAGGAATTTGATTGTCTCACTTGTTAAATCCATTAACATATGGCTTTTGTTTTAACACTAACCACTGACGTATCATGTTTCGCCAACCATTAATCAATAGGTTTTTTTTAGTTTGCTAAAGCAAATCATCAATGTCATGTTTTTTATTTAAAAAAAATTAATCCATTGTTGGTTCCTGTCATTAGGGATAAGTTGGAGTAATCATTTCACTAGTCTGTACAGAAATTTCAACTTCAACGGTCTGTGCAACGACTTCAGTATTTCTAGTCTGTGTAGCTTTAGTTTTGCTGGTTTGAGTGACAACATAATGATAAGTTGGAGAGAAAATATGTTTATTGTTGATTCAGAGAGAAAAATGCATATTTTTATTGATATGTTGAATCCATATATATACACAATAGGGAACCCTAGACACTAATGATATAATATCATATCAGTATCATATCATATCCTATGTACTAATTATAGGATATTCACATATCGTATAATATCTTTACACTCCCCCTCAAGTTGGAGTATAGATATCAATCATACCCAACTTATTACAAAGATATTCAATCCGAACCCCATTAAGAGCTTTGGTGAGGAGATCGCCTAGTTGATCACTGAATCTGACATGTCCTGTAGAGATAAAATTTTCCTTGAGCTTGTCTCGAATAAAATGGCAGTCAATCTCAATATGTTTCGTGCGTTCATAAAATACCGAATTAGAAGTTATGTGTAGAGCCGCTTTATTATCACACTACAGCTTTGCGGTAATGAGGTTTTAAGGCCAAACTCCTTCATTAACTGATATATCTAGACTATCTCGCATACAAATTGTGCCATGGCTCTGTATTCTGCTTCTGTACTAGATCGTGATACTACATTCTGTTTCTTACTTCTCCAAGATACCAAGTTTCCTCTTACAAATACACAGTATCCTGTAGTGGACAGTCTTGTGGCCTTTGATCTACCATGATCGGCATCACAAAATATTCAATATCCATATGGCCATAATTCTTGTACAATAGCCCATGACCTAGATATCCCTTCAAATAAAGTAACACATCTTCTAAGGCTTCCCACTGTCGAACAGTTGGAGAGACCATAAATTGGCTAAGGACAATCACTAGATAAGTGATATCATGACGGGTAACTGTAAGATAATTCAATCTTCCAATCAATCTCTTGTACCTCTCTGGATTCTCAAACGACGTGCTCTTAGCAGTTTCAACGGGATTGTCATATGGTATACTATCATCAGCATCAAGCAGAGGATTATAAACTATAGGAAAGCTAGTTGGGGCAGCTCCTAGTTTGCCAGTTTCTTTTAGCAAATCAAGAACATATTTTTCTTTGAGTCAATAAGATGCCCTTCCTACTCCTTATAACTTCAATTCCCAAGAAGTACTTTAATGAACCTAAATCCTTCGTCTGAAAATGGGAGTTAAGGAATAACTTGAGTGATGAGATCCCCAAGGTATTGCTCTATGTAATCACAATGTCATCGATATACACAACTAGTAGAATTATGCTAGCACTTGTTTTCTGATAGAACACAGAATGATCACACTTACTCTGGCACAAGCCAAAGTTTTTCACGACAGTACTAAATCTGTCAAACCATACCCGAGGACTTTGCTTCAAGCCATATAAAGATCTCTTTAGATGACACAATTTATCACGCTTCCCCTGAGCAACAAAATCAGGTGGTTGTTCCATGTACACTTCTTCAAGAAGATCACCATGTAAGAAGGCATTTTTGATATCCAGTTGAGAAAGATCCCAACCATAAATAGCGGCTAGATAGATAAAGAGACGAACAGAGGAGAGCTTGGCCACGGGAGAAAAAGTATCAGAGTAGTCAATACCATACTTCTGAGCATAACATTTAGCAACAAGGCGAGCTTTAAGACATTCAAGGATGCTATCAGCCTTAGTTTTAGGGGTCTAACACCCATTTACACCTAATTGCTTTCTTACCCGCCAGTAAATCCATTAAAGACCACGTACTCGCACGATCAAGGGCCGCCATCTCCTCTTCTATAGCCGTACGCCAACTCGGGTGGAATAAGGCCTCAGAAAGGGATTGAGGCACGGAAATAGTGTCTAAAGAAGCAATAAAGGTACGAGAAGTAGAGGAGAGGTGTCAAAGGAAACAAAAGAAGAAATAGCATAGGTACAAGTGCGTTTACCTTTGCGGAGGGCAATAGGTAGATCGAGGGAGGATTCTGGATCAGGAACAGGAGGTAGCTTAGAGGTAGGGACCGAGTCAGGCTTAGGGTGAGTAATGCTTTCCGCAAGATCTGATGAGGAAGTAGACAATGGTAGGGTAGAATCTGACGTAACAGTAGTAATTATGTCCTTCAAACGTCTGGTATAAACCGGAGACAAAGGTAGTTGACTAGGTACCAGTATGGGAGCTGGTGCCGGTGATAGTAAGGGAACGACAGAGTAGACTAGAAGAGTATCCTCCTCCGCAGGTGGAGATGGAGGAGTTGAAGTGGTATAAGCAAAATAAGCAACAAATCCCTGAAAAGTAACATCAATAGAAACCATATAACGATTAAGAGACGGAGAGAAACACCTATAACCTTTATGAACACGAGAGTAGCCAAGGAAGACACACATGAGGGACTTAGGATCCAATTTAGAGACACTTGGACACATATCTCGAACAAGACACACATCCAAAAATCTTAGGGTCAATGGGAAATAAAGGTTTGGAAGGAAAGATAGTAGTGTAGGGAAGGTGACCATCAAGAACAAAGGAGGGCATGCGATTAATGAGAAAGCAAGCAGTGGATACCGCATCGGCCCAAAAAGGTTTTGGAACCTGCATTTGAAACAGGAGAGCACGGGCTACTTCTAATAGGTGGCCATTTTTTCTTTCAGTAACGTCATTCTGAGCTGGTGTATCCACACAAGAAGATTGATGGAGAATGCCATTTTGAAGCATAAAGGAACAAAATAATTCAGAAAAATATTTTTTAGCATTATCACTGCGCAAAGTTTGGATAGAAGTATTGAATTGATTCTTAATTTCAGCAATAAAGGCACAAAAATGAGATAACAATTCAAAATGATTTTTCATTAAATATAATCAAGTAGTACGAGAATAATAATCAATAAATGTAATAAAGTACTTGAAACCAGCTTTGGACTCAATTGGACATGGACCCTAAACATCAGAGTGCACTAACTCAAAAGGAGACGAATCTCGTTTATTGACTCTAGAAACTAAAGGAAGATGATGATGTTTCGCAAACTGACATGACTCACAATCTAAGGACAACAAATGCTGAAACTGAGGATAAATTTTTTTCAAAGATGATAAAGACAAATGACCCAAACGACAATGAGTTTCAAAAAGAGTGACACCACTAGCATAAGCCACCGCACGTGACCCTTGATCATCAAGGAAATAATGACTGCTAGATTCGTAACCTCTACCAATAATCTTCTTCATCAAAAGATCCTGTATCAAGCAATGATCAGGAAAAAGAGAGACCCAACAGTTTAATTAACGAGTAAGTTTACCAGGAGATGAAAGGTTAAAAGCAAGGTTAGAAACATTGAGCACAAGGTCCAAATGAACAGAAGAGGTGGGTGCAATAGTGCCAAACCCAAGAACATAGGATTGAGAACCATCCGCAATGGTGATGTTAGAAGGGTTGGCATAAGAATTGTAAGTAGAGGAAATATAGCGGTTACCTATCATGTAGTCAGTAGCACTAGAGTCTATGATCCATTTGGAGGAAGAAAAGACAAGGGTAGTAGCCTCATTACCTGTTGCAATAGCAGCACTAGCAGGAGGATTGCTAGACTTTAATTGAGCATATTCAATAGCAGAAATGGTAATCGTGTCATTAGCTGTTGTGGCCATATGTGCAGAATTCTATTGATTGTGTTTGTTCTAAAGTTTACGACACGTACGTTTTGTATGACCTGGCTCCTTACAATAGTAACAGATCACATCCTTCGACTCCTTATTAGAACCCCCTGGTGTAGAACCACGATGACTAGGTGGCCCACGAGTATTATTCTAACCATGATTAAGCAATGAGCTAGTAGGCACAGTAGAGGTCGATGAAGAGATTGGTTCAATTCTTAACACATGAGAGAAGACTTCTTCAAGAGAGGGGAGATGAGCCCCAGATAAAATTTGAGAACGAGCAGCCGCATATCGAGGCGGAAGTGCAGTAAGAAAACTCATTGTAGCCATTTGCTCTTAGTGAGATACATTGACCTTTCTCTCATCAGAAATAGGCATGAGGGCATTGAGCTCTTCATACATTCCTTTGAAATCCATAAAGAAGGTTGTAAGGGGACAATCATCCGACATCTCGGCACGATAGAAAGACCTGTAAACCTCGTATATTCGAGAAATATTATTCTTGCCTGAGTATAAGAATGCCAAGTAGTCTATTAGTTCCTTAACAAATTCACAGTGAGTAATAGAGGGCATGATCTCACTATCAATAGAGTTATAAATTTGCAAGAGAAGCCGTGCATTATTCCTTAACCATGACTTGTGAGAGGGATCTTTCTCTTCTAGAGGATTATCGGTAAGTGATCTTCCTTCTCAATACTTCAAAAATAAATACGAATAGATTTACTCCAATCTAGATAATTCTCCAAGTTAATTTGTATTTAGTAATCTTAGTGACTACTAGAACTATCTTAGAAATTGTGGTAGACTTAGTTGCAGCCATCAAAACATATTAGTACTGAAAACGAAAGCAACTGGACAACGATTAACTAAAAGAACTAGAGTACCCAATTACCGTAGCTTCATTGGGAGCTCCATAGGAACAAATATTCAAATAAGTAGAGGAAGACCACTCCGAGGGTTAAATAAAATCACCTCAACGAATAAACGGATCTAGAATCAGAAACTGCAAAGCTGTAGCCAGAAAATACGGATAAAAAATGAAAGAACCAATATGGGATAGTCAAAACCAGGGCACGAAACTTTAGGGGTATGCTCAGGAAGGTGAGTTGATCTTAAAGGAGTGTAGCGCCATCGGAAAAGGTCATCGGAGAAGGCATCACGCGCCAGTGCGTGAGATTGACGGAGAACTGGCAGTGGCGCGTGACACTCACGCGCTGCTCAGATGGCGACGAAACTTTAGGAACACGCCGATCGGAGCCTTGCGACCTTCCCTGCTTGGCGCGTGTCGTGATTCATCGTCGGAAAATAGGACGTCAGCAGCAAGCACAATGCTGTCAAAAAGTAGAGACCTTAACTCTAGAAAACAGAAGCCAAAAACCAACTGGAGGTGAACCCAAATTTACTGCTTTGATACCATGTTGATTCAGAGAGAAAAATGCATATTTTTATTGATATGTTGAATCCATATATATACACAATAGCAAACCCTAGACATTAATGATATAATATCATATCAATATCATATCGTATCATATGTATTAATTACAGGATATTCACATATTGTATAATATCTCTACAATATCTCAACATTTATCATGCATCAACTTCATGAGAAAGTTTTTGCCTTTTCAAAGTGGACGGCTGTACTTGTCCAAAATTTTGAACTACATTATAGATGTTAAAAGAGAAAGATAAAAGCTCTTTAACTACGTGATAAAGCCTATCTAACAATATTAAAAATAATCTAAGGAAAAAGGCTATCTGAACATAACATTTAAAATTAGTTTATCCTAATCAAAATAAAAGCAGAACTCTTTAAGATAATCTTAAACATAGAGATATATTATCCAAAATTAACAAAGCAGTTTATTATTAGTTAAAACAAAGCAATGAGAATTAGCTTTGATTTACAACTGCCATCAATGAAAGTTTCCAACTAACTATCCCTTAAACTAGTTTTCAGTTTTTAAGGTACCACATATCACTATGAACAAAAATTTACTAGGCAAAGTAAAGATTTGATAAGTTTGGAAAGGTTCTGATTGCAATTGGTATCATACTTTAAAACTTCTTTGAAGGCATATATGCATAAGCTTACTGTTCTTACCTAAACTGTTTAGAACTTGGGAGAGGTACAGTACCACAAGCTTCCTCTTCACTAGCTATTGTTGAGGGTGTAGTTCGCCAATTGCGTAGGGAAACAATGAACACCTTGCCAATTCTCAAAAATGGGCTCTTTTCACCCCTTTGGATGCTAAACCGATAAATCCAAGTTCCACAAGAGAATAAAACCAATGCAATAACCATTGCAATGCAAGGGATTCCGAATCCAAGAACCCAACCCACATTCTCCTGGATATAGTTCAATATTGGAATAGTTACTAAAAGACCAGCAATGAAAGTAAAATTCCACCAATTAAAAAATGAGCTTCTAGCCTTCCTTTCTTCTGGGTGTTCCCTATCAAATTGATCAGCACCAAAAGCCTGGACACAAGGCTTATGTCCACCTTGCGCAAGTGCAACAAGATATAGAGAAACAAAGAATAAGATCACTTGGAGCTCAGAACAAGAGGTGCCTTTACTAGCAAAATGACAGTCAGCAGTGCTGGCAGGAAGCATAGCTGATAAAGTCAACAAGCCCAGTGCCTGGATTTTAATCCGATCAAAATTCAGAGTGGCCATTAAATATAAAAAATGTTCAAATGCAAGTATATAGACTTTCAAGATCATCTCTCAGACTTCAGACAGATTATTTTATATAGACTTACTAGAAACCTGTTCCAATGATTAAAATAGATTTCCCTGAATGAAAAACCGGTAAAGTTTAACTGAAACTCTATCTGAACCATGGTAGTTAAAGCTTCCCAGAAAAAACAGAAGAACAGGAATTAACAAAAGAACGAAACCGCTGATAATCCAATTGGATAACTAATTCTACAATTCTTTAACATGCTCACTTCCTTGACTTATATTCTAAAAATACAGGACACTGGATTAAATTGTCATATAATCAATTAAATTGACTTCTTTAATAACTAATTTTATCCAAAAGAAAATGGCACATTCTCTGAGAGAAAAAGAGAGTTTGGTCTCATTGTACACAATGCTGACTAATATATGCTTACAAAGCTAGATATGTTAACTGAAAATTAGATGCATTTCATGGAAAGAAACTTCAACAATGTTTGCTATATAAGGTGCTGTTAGTAGTATTGTGTGTACCGGTAGCAGTCATACAAAATGTGCAAGGTAGTCAGAAGTAGTGAGCTAGTTATTAGTTTTTAGCCTTTAAGAAATCAGTTACAAAACAATAACGGAATTGAACAGAATATTAGAACACTTCCTTCTGTGCTGTAAGCATGAGCTCGAGAAGTGTTCAAAAATTGTAGCCTTTTCGAATCAGCTAATGAAATTCTATCCAAGAAAATCTTTCGTCCGGATCCTTCAAACGACGTCGTTCCAACCATTTCATGACCAAATTGTATAGTATTTGTGTGTCAAGGAAAACAAACCAGAATATACATGAACGATGCCAGCATGATGGTTCGGTAACGACCAAGAATGGAATCGGCAACAAAAGCACCCAACAAAGAAAGCAACGACGCCGTCCCGAACCACATGTTGACGTTCTTTGCCGCCGTCGCCGTGGATTGCCCCATTGATCCCGTCAGATAATTTATGAGGTTGGAATTGATTCCATAGTAAGCAAACCTCTCTGCCACTTCCACAACTAATATAAAAACCACAAAATGAAACAAGAGTTGTTAATTCACAGAATGGGTTCATCACTAGAAGTCGTATGCAAGCATGTGATTTTACCAATAATGAAAGACGCTGCTCGCCAACCACCGGAGGAAGATCGGAGTGCTGGGCGACCCTTGAAATCGACGGTACCATCAATGGTATCCAGCAGCAGCAGAGTTTCAACTTGTGAATCGTCGCAACGATCGGAAATAGCCATGAAAATGGCGTTGACCACCGTGAAGAATCTTTAAAACTTGCCGCACTTGGGAATGCATTACAAGAATTGAGGATATAATATAATATGGTTGGTTGGATAGACAACAAATTTGATCAACTGACGAGTGTCGATTTTTCCCAAATAGAAACGTCAACTTCATTCAATAGAGAGGGACAACGCGAAGAACTGTAGAAACTACTACATCTCAAACCTCTCATGATAAGTTAACAAGCGTCAATTTGATGGTAAATTTAAGATGATAGCAACTTCGCATAGCTGTTCCGTCCCCGTCATTTTCTAAGACTGAGTAGGAGAAGAAGACTTAGCCTGACGGTTGAAAAAAAAAATTGAGGATACGTCAGGTTTGATTCTGTTTTTTAAGACTATTATATTTGGTTTATTGTTCTAAAAAAATATATATTGCCAGCTTCTTTTCCAATTCTTTTTTATAACCCGTTTCCAATTTTATAAAATTAAAAATAATAAAATAGGTTAACATTATTCTGATTTTTTTACCTTTTAGATCACAATACTATTTTTTTAAAAAAACATTGACTAAACTAAATATCAAACAATTTTTTTTTTTCATGAAAGATAAAAAAATCAACCAGGAATGACTATTTCTGTGTTGGTAATAAAAAAAATTGTTTTAAAAATAAGAACTCAAATAAGGCTTACGTGATCCTTATATTTCTAATTCTTATATTTTAGGTTTCGGTGGGTTATCATATAAGAAAACCAGTCAGACAGTTCCATAACTTTGAAGAGGGACTATTATATGGTCCTGAGGATTGCGAACTCGCCCATATTTTCTCTGTGTCATTGGTTTTTGTATTTTTGCAGGTCCTGGAGTCTAGATTCCAAGCCAGTATCATGATTAAGTATCGCTTTGGAGGAAATTCTGAGTATTGCAAGCATTCGCTCTGTCAAGATGGGATCGCCGACTCAAAGTTGGATTTATGACAATTTCTTTCAAACCCAATTTGGGTAGATGCCTATAGTGGCATAAGCTTCTTCATTAAGATCTTGTTTATGGTTTTTCCTCTGTAGAGCGTCACAGTACAATGATTTTTTATAGGTTGTATCAGTTGCTCATGTTTGGTTGAAGGATCTTTAACTTTGTGTTTGTTGTTCGATGTTTTTGTTACAATGGGTATTATAATAATTCTGTGTGAGGTTTACAAGTTATGTCCGATTAACTCTCAGTCGGTGTCTGTATACTGGTCAAGTGTCTGTTTTCATCTATTACATGATTATCTTTATGTACTTATTTTTTTTATTTAATATAATTGATATTTAAACAAAAGACTGTGAAGCCTAATTAAAACATTCTTTAATCTATTATGTTCCTTGAAACCTTGTAGTAACGGCTTCATTAACAGTGTTAATTAAGTTGAAACATTTGAATATCAGAAACTTTAGTAACAGTGTTAAATCTGATCAATTATGGTATCAAATTTCTTTATATGAGTCAGTATAATGTAAGCCAAAAGTTACCTTTAAGAATAACCAAACGGTCTAATTAAATCATGCATAAAAAAACAAAACGGTCTAATTAAATCACGAATAATTATTTATTAGTTCAATTAATAACCCAAAGACTAATTGTTTATTATTATTTGTTAATTGATTGAAGAGGTGACTGACGAGTCATTTGATGTGCCATTCGTTGTGGGAAGTTGATTATTGCTTGGTGGCGGTTTGTTTATATTATGAAATAATTATATATTGTTATAAAAATAAGAAAGTAAGAGAGTAAAAAATATAAGATAAGAATTTAGGGGAGAGAGCAAGAAATATTTCTTATTTATATGTGGGTTTTTTTATCTTATATATGCCTTCTACATAGCCCCTAATTATAGGCATATAACCTTTAAAGCTAATTTAAAGGTTACAATGAAATAAAACATTTATAATAAGAAACTCTTCTAAGCAATTCATTGAGGAGATTATAAAGTTAAGGACATTATATTAAAAGAAAATAAATACTAAAAATTGGGGGTTATAGACATCCATTCTTTAATATTCATAACATTCCCCCTTAGATGATTATAACTAATATTGTGCATCGTTAAAACTTTATTAGGAAAAACTCGTTGGACAAAAATATAGTAAAATAAAAATAGTACATAATATATATTAAAAATGTCTCATTAAAAATCTTATTAGAAAAACTCAGCGGGACAAAATCTTAATTAAGAAAAAAATAGTGTAGTATAATCTTTATTTCGTCTAATAATAACATTATTTTTTATCATGTTGTTGATAATATCATTTTTTTCAATATCTCTTTTTTTTAATAGAGTGTATTGTTTTCTCAAGTAAATTATTTTCAATACTTTTTTTAATATATTTTCCTTTTAGCTGAACCATGCATGATATAGATTGTCATCATATGATATTTATATATATATTTTTTCAACATATCTTCTGGATATGTTGAATTATCAACATACTCTTCACTTGCCTTATACACTATAGAAATAACAAAAAAAAAATTATCATAAAAATCACCATGATATATCTTACATCAGCATATTCAATTTGTTCTGAACAAAATGATATTATATATAATAGTCATATTAAATTTAGTTTCATTATATATTTTTGCACCTGCAAAAAATTTAATGTTGCAAATAAAATTATAACATGAAATATGAATAAAATATGTAAATATTACCTTAGCATAAATATATGGGATTTATGGTTCACTAAATTTAATATATTTTTATATACAAAATGATCATAACAAAAATCTAACGATTTCAAGATCACTATGATAGGCATTTTAAATCTTTAAAAGATTCTCATAAAAATTTTATTCTTTAGTGAGCTATATGCATAAGCTATAATTATATTTATCTTAAGCGTATTTTATCTTCATATACTGTCAAACTAATAATATATGCAAAATTTATTGTATTCTCTACAAAATAATATGTCTAATCATAATCAAAATTATACCTTTGTGAAATTTTTTATTTTCACATAAATATCCATATATTTCATAATAACTTCACATTCAGATATTTGGACTATAGATCTATAATTTTCATATATTAAATAATATAATTTTATTCTCATTACATCTTTTCCCTTTCCCTTTTTCTTTTGGCCAAACACATTTTTTAGGGGTGTGTATAAAGCCCGCGGCCCGGTATGCCCACCCGAGCCTATAATAAAAATGCCCTACCCAACCCGATAAATATAGGGTAAGACTAGGTATCGAACTACAAAATACAGTCCATACTTTTTTTTTTGCACTAGGCACTGGGCAGGGGCTGCCCTGCCCATGAGTACCTATTCTTTTATTTTTTTTACTTTTTTTCCTAAATGATATACTTGGAAGGGAGAATATGATAACTACTGGTGACTAAATTATCATTTTAGAAATATGAATAGTTAAATAGGTAAGTTGTATCTTTTAATATTTATATCTATATTGATTTTTTTCTTTCTTTTTTTAATTTTGCTAATAATCATATGATTACATTACAAATTATAATTATTTATTTTATTTTTTTATATGCTTCATCTTTGTCAATGTTGGAGAGTTTGATGTAAAGTTACAATTACAAACTACTTAGATTTCAAAGTTTTTTTTATATATGCAATAGATTTTAAGACTTTAATTTATTATCTTTTTGTTGCCTTATTCTTAGTGGATTATGGATATTATTTAATTCTTAAAAATATATGAATATGAAATTATTTTAAAAATTCATAATTACAGATTTTTTTCACAGCATAAGCATGTCATCACGATTTGGGCATGCCCAACCCACTTATGCCCAACCGGAAATGGTTAGAGCTTTTACCGGGTAGGGCCAGGCATCATGCTACAAATCCCTACATTTTTTTGTCTACTTCACATGACAGATTTACAAACAAAATCATCATTTGATTATGTGATATTATTATCAAAATTGTTGTTGACAACTTTATTTTTTTGGGGTCAATTTTTCTTGTTGTGACATAACTATCGAGCTCCCTTTATTACTTTTCAAGTACCTAAATCTCTTTTGAAATTTTTATAAATAGTTATGTCATGACATTTTTCTAGAGTACCTGCTTCATCATTATGATCATCTTAATACATACTCATATATTTCCAAGATATTTATATTTGAAACCAATTTAGTCTTTAATAATTCATGCATGTCTCAATTTCATTTATATTAATTAGAGAATATTCAGCTAGAATATGAGATTTGATAATTTTTATTTAAGTCAATAATCACATTTAGCATATATTTTATTTATGTAATATTTGTTAAACTTTTAGTTTATATTACTATATTTGAGGATTTACATTTGATAGTAATAATGCATTACATATGTTTATCTTCTCTAGCTACTCAATTTCTCTCTATCATATTGGAAAAACTTTGTCGAATGACAATCATGTAATCATATAGTGTAAGTTTCCTAAATCTATTTGTTTCCTTTAAAAACATTATTGAGTTTCATTTAGAGACAAATAAGAAGAAGAAAGTTCTTACCTAACATTTATCTCAACTTTCTTTAAATAAACAACAATGTGCATTATAGTGGATCAATAGAAATAAAAATTGCACTTTTAAAAAAATATCTAGAACCTAACCAAAAGCAAATTTAATTAGGAGAATTTTGTTGTCTTTATGTGTATAAGTATTGTAATATATCAAATCAAATATACCAATATTGAAATAAAAATTTTGTTCTCATAAGCATTGATCCAACTACTCATGGAGGCATTAATAAATAATTTTTCTATATCATTTTGTTAAGTAGGCTTTTCAACTGGTTTTCTAATAATTGTTAATAACCATTGAAAGCCTGATATATGAACTCACTTGCATCATTAAGAGAATATTTTTAGGATCACATTTTTTAAAAATTGTGCACTCAACATAAAGGTTTATTCAAATAATCTTACAAATTTCTGGTTACAAAATCATAATAATCACATATGTAACTATCTTATAAATGCATATATATTAAATTTATTGAATAATTGTATGGTTACATGCTAACTGAATGGGGCTATATATGAATTTAATATATTTTCAGAAATATAGAGATGCATTCTGAATCATAACTAGTAATATTCTCATAATCAGTTTTTTAAGAACAAGCAGCAAATGTTAAATCTTATGTTGGCTATTCATAAAGAATCTTTTTATTCTTCAATGAATATCAATATATAATTTTTAATAATTTGTTATACTATCTATGATGATTAAATAAATTATGCGAGTAATATATCTATTTGATAAGTAAACTTTTAGTTTACTATAATTAGTAATAAACTTTTCAATTTTCATAACACATGACTGGTTTAAAATTTTTAAAATCTCAATATGACATCTATTTTTATGAAATCAATTGTACTTTGTGCCTTTGTGAACAAGTAGATTAAGTATATAAGTAGAACTTCATCTAACATTAACTCATACTTGCATTCCAACAATCCCCCCCTCAAGTGTAAGTCATAATAAATATGTTTTTATTCTTCATGTATTTTTGAAATTTTATGTGATCAGTATATATCATAATAATCTATCTTTCATTTGGAAGTCCAAATACTTCCTACCTCACATATAATCATGGATTTCAATCCAATTGGCTATCATTTTCATATCCTTTAGGCATTGTTTGGTTGGGAGTTTTTGGAGGGGAAGGGAGGTATAAGTGTATTTGGTTGAAAAAAATTGAGGAGAGGGGAGGTTAAAATTTTTGTCTTTTAGTGCTAATTTACCCTCCTCCACCTCCCCTCCAAAATTGGAGGTTTTTGGAGGGGAGATAAATTTTTTACCCCATTATAACAAAATTGCCCATTATAACTTTTTAATATTTCAGTGATACCCTCCTATTCCACTGCTGCTCTTCTTCGCAACACGTAAGGCAACTGCTAGGCATTCAAGCAGAGGCATATAGTTTTTGACAAACCAAGCAAAAAACTAATGACAAAAAAAGGGAGACATGCAGAGGCATATATATATATATATATATATATATAATAATATATATCTAAATGATATATAATGTTAAAATTTATCAAGATTTTCTAATTTTATTATATATATAAATAAGGTAAAAAAATTTGAGATTCATAAATTAAGAAATAATAATTTTGATATAAATATTATAAATAAGAGTAAATAAATTTAAATAAAGAGATAAGGATTTTGTCAACTTTAACTCCCCTCCCCTCCCCTCCCCAGCCAAACAAGAAACCTCATCTCCCCTCCCCTACCTTTACACCTACAACCTCCCCTACCTTTCCTTAAATTAACCTAACCTAACCTCTAAGTTAAACCAAACAATGCCTTAATGAACTGAAATTTTGATCTATGGATCATAATATTTATTATCAATTCTTTTTCTATCCATAAAAAAAAATCTGTATTAGTTCTTCGAGAATGATATTAGTTTTATAGGAACTATCATGTATTAATTGTTTACTTAGATAAATACTTTAATTTGAGCCTTTTGATATTTACCATTTAATATATGAAAATTCCTTTGGTCTATCTCACTCCCCTACAGATACCTACTCTTCACATGGAAATTGCTTCACGAAGCCATTCCTTCATTTCAAATACTTCGCAAGCATAATCTAAACATCTCAGGGGATTGCTTATTCGGATGCCGGCATGTAGAGACTCTTGAGCATTTGTTCATCTCTTGCCCTTTTGCTAGATATATCTGGTATGGTTGTTTCTCTATACAAGTTCACCCTATATCCTTTTGCTAGATCTATCTCACTCCCCTACAGATACCTACTCTTCACATGGAAATTGCTTCACGAAGCCATTCCTTCATTTCAAATACTTCGCAAGCATAATCTAAACATCTCAGGGGATTGCTTATTCGGATGCCAGCATGTAGAGACTCTTGAGCATTTTTCACTCTTGCCCTTTTGCTAGATATATCTGTTATGGTTGTTTCTCCATACAAGTTCACTATATATCCTTTGGGGACTTCAAATGTTGGATCAAACGAATTTTGAGTCAATCGTATAATGATAGTGAGGTCTTTCAACTTAAGGGCATTATCGTTCTCCTCAATGTTATTTGGATGAAAAGAAATTGGTCTTACACCATGGAAGAGCCCCTAAAACAGATGAAACAATCCGTGAAATTTTGGGATTGATTTCTTATTCAGAAATGGCTTTTATGGCTCCCTTTGCACCTCAATTTGATACAAGTCCCGGTCCAGCAAACCTTGCCCCTCCACTGTCAAGTGTTGAATCTAAATGGTTGCTTATCTTTTGGAAACAAAACAGTAGCAATCGAACCCAACAATGTCATACTTTTCTTTGTTTCAGGTATAAGTTGGTGCATTAATTCATCTGGATCAAGGTTGAGTTGTCTGATACACTCTTTTACTACAAGTGTCTCCGAGCTTCACTTCTTTGGATTAAGGAACATGGTTCTTCATGGTGTGATGCAAGTTTTATTATCTGAATTTGGTGTGTTGATAAGCTTTTTATTCACCTCAACTCTATGGCAGACGATCATATCAATACCATACTTAAAGATATCTAGGGTCTTCTAAATAATTTTCATATGGTTGATCTATTTAAAATCCCCCTCTCCCATTTATCTTGTTTAGACCTATTGCATCAGTTTAATTTTGTTTCTTATGATACATGTAAAACTGTTATATTTTAATGATCATTTTGTCTTATTTAAAAAAAACAGTAACAAGGTAAGCATCAATATATTAATCAGTTAAGATAAAATTTCTGTGGCCAACAATACACAAGCTTCTTGATTTAACATTTTCCTGTATGATATTATAACACTTTTTTATTACGTATTTGAAAGAATTATGGTTCAGGCGAATCGTTAATTTAAATCTGGAAATTAAAATTTCTATTTTTATCCTTGTGTTACAATTGATCATGAGGGTGCTCTAAACTTCTTTTGAACTTTCTTAAACTCCGTTACATGAGAAAAATATCATTCTAGCCTTACACGATGGGCAATTCCTTAATTAACTTTCTTATATAATATAATTATATAGTAATTGATGTAGGTCCCAGTCATTATTTATTTATTTTTTCTAATTTCATAAAATATATAAAAGCAAAATACCTTCCTGCAAATCAATTTAATCAAGAAAAATAATAATATAATAAAAACACAAGAAAAAATATTTTAATAATTTAATTCATATAATCAATTAAAACACAAAATAGCCACAATATTACAATAATACCTATTAAATATGATAAATTTTTTAAAATAGATATAAAATAATATAATAAAATAGGGATTCATTAACGTGTTTAGAATAAAAACTGTGATTCAACTTCAAAATATTCATAAAGCAGGCTTTATACATCCAATACCTGATTTATCACCTTTTGGAAAGTTCTATTTGTCTACTAAGCACATACCAATTCTTATGAGTACTGAGCACTGTTTACCAAATATTATACACAATAAAACAGTTATCATACTCTAAAAAGAGCCTAAATTCGGCAGATATGAACATACATATTAAATTCATAGTTTCAAGGCTAGTCTATGACTCCCAGTTGGTCACTGTCCATCTTACATATCAATAATACATGCCAAGGTCACATATTGAATTTTCAGAGCTCATAGAATTATTTACACATTTTTCAACTTCTAGCAAAAATAATGTCATAGAAGTTTACTTCACCCCTTCACTTACCCTTGCTTCTTATTTTAACTTTTTCCTTGGAAGCTTGTAACCTTAGTCATTGAGGGGGTGAGATTCAAAGAATATAATCCCAGTAGCAAATAATACCATTCATGCATTCAAGGCAAAAACTTTATATATGATACATGCTCAATGTTTCATATATCACAAATGGTCATAGCAAAAGTTAGAAGTAGAGCTTAAAATATTCATTCATGCTTCATATTATCAAGCAAAGTAATCGTACATATCATCACACAATCATATACGTATTTATTATCCAAATTAAGCACTAGAATTTCATTATTAAAACCTGATTAAAATCACTAAATCCAATTCCATGTTCCTAAGTTTAATGTTCATAATTCAAAGTCTTAATGAAAAAAAGGAAGCAAATAGAGTAATAATCAATTAAATCACAAAGATAGGCGAAAATGAATCCAAGTTGAGCCAATCTACATGAAAAGTAAATCTTAAAATGTCGAAAAATATTGTTCCATGCAAATGTCGAAAAATATTGTTCCATGCAAAGGTACATGGAAGTTATGTAGTTTATTTCGAAGGAAAGCTTCAAGCCCGACTAGTTTTCAATTTTTCGTGCTGAAGACATTATAAAGCCCATAAGTAGTTAGGGAATAATTCCATCACCGAAACATTTAACAACAAAATTCGTAGAAGCATAAAACTAAAATAATAAGGATGGGTTGGATTATAAATAGAGGTTCAGGTACAAACTCTTTCACAAACAAAAAATAAAAATAAAAACTAGAACTATAATATATCTACCATGACAAAATCAACATGCAACAATATACAGGTACTTAATTATAAGTTATGAAAATACAAGAGTGAAAGGACAATTTATAATACTCGAACTATAATAGCTTTACCTTTGATAGAAAGTAGTATTCAGAAAGGTAATACTTGAAATTTTGACTGAAAGGTGGCTTTAATGGCTGGATCATCCTCCCTCTTCAAGTTGTCCCACCAGATTTGAGGTCCCATGATAAACCTCAACTTAGACTTGGCAGAATTTGAATCAAACGGTAACTTCTTCAGATTTTCACAGCCGTCCACTTCGATGGATCTTAGTTTAGGGAAGGACAAGACTCTCTCATGAATGCTACAAGAGAAGCCAGTATAAAATTCCCATTATGCTCTCTACTATCTTTTTCATCTTCTGATATTTCTCCCTTTATCACTTCTATCGACGAGCAATGCTGTACAACAAGTTGTTGAAGGAGTGGAGCATGCTTCAGCCATATCAAATGATGTATTGTATCTTATTCAAAAAGTTTCAGAGTTCGAAGTGTGGATAGCCAACATGCATGTGTTAGAAACAGAAGGATCTATCACATTATGCAATCTTTAGAAGACAAGACGTTGCAGGTACTTCATTTTTGCCATGCAGATGTGCAACTTGGATTATTCAAATAATTTGTTGAGGCCACTTTGAGTGTTTATTTGCATCCACTATTCCTCTAAGTTTGATGAGTTCTCCAGCTCCTATAGAAATTCTCTCCTGAATTTAGCAAAATTCCAAGAAGGCAAGAAAATCTAAGCAACTTAAATTGTTGATGATTTGATATTAGTCCCAAAGGAATATCGCCATAATTAATTTCCAAACAACAAACCTACAAGTTTTTCAAATTCTTCAGCTCTCTTGAAATGCCTGACTCCTACCTTAAATAGAGTCCACCCAATGACAGATATTCCAAAAGATTTAAGCCACCTATACCTGTTAAGGGTACATTTCGCACTCTGCTTAGTTCCAAGACTTTTAATTTCCTCACGTATCTGATATTTTCTAATCCATTTATTGCACCATGAGTATCAAAATTCAATAATAATGTTATGAGATTTGTCCAACTTATGCTTTGAATACATGATTTAGCAACATTTATGATTGAAATCCTTTCAACCATTTCACAATTATCATCAACATTGCCTGTGCATCTTCTTGTACTATAAACTTTTTCTTGTTTCTATCATGATCACGTGCTATCCATAGTGCCATGTCACGGATGACATCATGCATCTTAATTTTACGCTGATCCAAAAAGATATCATCTTCAACATTCTCCAACAAGCATGAAAACTTCAACTTTTCAATTACGGATCCACCACGGGTATGCATATCATGTACACTTGTCATCCTGTCATTATAAAGAAATCCATCACCTATCCATTTATCAATGAGATCACCCACTATTGGAATCTTATAATCCTCGGGGTATAATGCACAATATAAAAAACAAGTTTTGTGTGTTTCATCTGGTAGTTGATCATAGCTAAACTCGAGGACCGAAAACACCTTTGTCTACCACTCTGGACCTGTCCATGAAGAACTTGTTAAGTTTTTCTTTGAGGCTTCCCACGCCTCCACGCTCTGCACACCAGCCATGGCGCTTCCTACCATGGTTAACGCAAGTGGTAGTCCTTTACATTCTTTAGCCATCTCCTCAGCTATCTTTTGAATGATAGGGTCATATTTTAGAGTTTCATCACCAACTTTCTACAGAATAATTGTAGCGCTTCTTTCTCTAGAATTTCAACTTTGAATTTTCTTTGAGCTTTCATTTTCGCACACACATACTCAAATCGTGTCGTGAATAACACTTTGGATTGAAAATTAATTTCCTTTGGATGTGACACTCCCTCACTTTCCAAGTCTAATCTCTCCCATATATCATCCAATAACCACAAATTTCTTCTCTTTCAGGGCTCTGTAAATCTTTGCAACTTTTTCATCTTGATTACAATAACTATTCCAAAGGAATCTCCAATCCCTATCGATTTTCTGACGTCCATAATACTATCCAAGTTGGACTTTTGGATACCACCACCCACATAATGTAAACATCTGACCTCTTCCCAAGATTATTGATTTTCTTTAACAATGTAGTCTTTCGTACTCTGCCCATCCCATATAACACTAATATAAAATATCGCTTTCACGACATTACTTTATAGCGATTAAATGAGAAAAAACTATAAAAAATTACGGTGGTGTTTTTATAATTAAATTACTAAAAATTTACTTTTAACTGCTATTATTTAAAAAGTGATGTTAAAAGTTCTTTTTATAGCATTTTTTTTAAAAAAATGGCCATTAAATATTTTAAAATTTTATAACTCCATTGTGAAAGTTTACTTTTAATGGTGATTTTTAAAAAAAGCATCGTAAAAAGTTCTTTTAAAGGTGGTTATTTAAAAGAGATTGTTAAAAGTTCTTTTTATAGCATCTTTTTTTGTAAAATCGCCGTTAAAAGTAAACTTTTTTAGGAGTTAATAGTACAACCGCTGTTGAAAGTCACTTTCCACGATGGTTACAAAAGTGCCGTGAAATCCTTCAACTTATTACGACACTAGTATTAACGTTACTCCTAAAACCGCTATGAAAAATCCTTTTAATTGCCGTAAGATCTATATTTTCTAATAGTATAAGCTAGCAATACCAACATTTCTTTCTTCAATACTTTTCCATACCTTATCAAACATTAAGTCTAAGCCCACTATAATATCCCAAATTTTTTCTATCTGTATAAGACTGATAGAGGAAAGAAGTTAAGAAGGGATTGTGATTATAATTAAAAGAAAAGATTATAATTAGATAAGGTTTAAGTTAAAGAAAGAGAGAAGGTATAAAGTTATAAAGTCAAAGGGACTAAACTACAAATAGTGAAAAGTTCAAGGACCTAAATGGAGTTTTGAGATTTCAGGTACCAAATTGGAATTTCAAATTTGGGAGAAAGGGACTAAAATCGAATTTAGCAATTTTAGGGACTAAAGTGCAATTTTGCCAAATGTAAGGGCAAAAGCGTAATTATAGAAAGTTGAGCTAAAAAATGTCCAAAATTGCTTAAAAATATTTTAGTCCCAAATTTTACCAATAAATAGAGGATAAAATTTGAGCCAGGTATATCTCTCAGAGTTCTGGTTTAAAATTTGTATAGTATCTTCTGGACCTCAAATCAGATGAAATTTTGTAGTAAATTCTTGTAATTAATATAATAATTTATGAAACTAACAAAAGTAAAAAAGAATCCTATAGAATTAATTATAAAATTTAAGATAAAATCGGACACCGATAAAGGATTTAAATAAAAAGTTTAGATTTTTTGTCAGGACTTCTGATCTTCAAAAAATTATGAGACTTTATAGGAAATTCATTTATAGTAGAGTAAATTTCTAAAAATATCATAACAATTAAAATAATTTTATAGAATTTATTTTAAAAATTAGGGTTATTTAATAATATTGGTATAAGGGAAGTACCTTCGGATTTGTGCCAATTAGCAATTGAACCTAAGGAAGGCCCAAGATGGCGTCAAGGTAAAAGGCCCAAAATGACAAGGGTTTTCTTGGAGCTTAAGTCAATTTTTAAGAATATTCCATGGTATTTTGAAAAGGAAATTGCATAATATGCAAGGTGGCTTGTGAGGTGTTGTTTGGGACCCACACTAATGCCACATGGCACCAAGAGCAAGGGGAGGAGTTTATCCCATTTGATAAATTATATTAAAATAATATAATAATTAAACTAATTTTGATTAAAGAATTAAGCAACCAATCAAGTTCAAGATTAAGGCCTAATATAATAATTAGGAAAAGTAAGGATAATCTTGTCCCAAGATGCCAAACTTTTGGCTATAAATACCTCCTCCCATTCTTCATCAATGATACCAAGTTTGAGAAACCTCTTGCAAAATGAAAATCCAACTATTTGAAGGCAATTTCAAGAGGAGATTCAAGGTACTTTGATCCAAGGGATTCAAGGTATACCAGACATATTTAGAGTTAGATTATACCCCACATTTCCACTATTTACCTAGCAATTTTGCGCATTAGGTGGTCATACGCGAGTCCTGGTGTTTAACGAATGCTCTAGAGATTTCGTCATGATCTCATAGGAGCGGCACACACTTCTAATTCGTATAGGTGATTTCTTTAAGTGTCTATGCACTAAATATACCATCCTGTAGGATTTGAAATCATTAAGAGCTTTTGCTCAATCCACCAATACACAATCTAGCACTTTCTTGCACACCATAGGAAAGGACCAGTTATAATATTTTGGTACTAACATAAGTAACAAGTGACTTGTTCTTACCCATTGAACCTTCTTCATGGAATCGTCAATCACAGAGGTTGTGTTGTCATCTCTGTCATAGTCAAACTGGCTTTTGTCCTATTCCCCTTGATACCTCAATAATTTGTTTTCTCCCTAGGGGTTTTGTTAATGGATCTGATAGGTCTATTTTGACCTTACAAATAGATTGAGATAACTCCACAATTCTTTTTATTAAGCATGCTTATTCACATAGTATCTCAACAAAAGTTATTGTCATTTGGTAAACACAACTCATCAACATTAAATATTGGTTTTACATCAAAATATTTGCTAAAGGATTTTCAACCACTCAGCCTCAATGCTAGCCAATTCCATAGCAATAAATTCATAATCCCTTAAGGATTTAGTTAGAATTGTTTGCTTGGATAATTTCCATGTGATTACAACGCCACCAAGAGTAAACACGTAACCACTAGTAGATTTTGACCCTTCTAAATTTTAGATCCAATTCGTATTATTGTATCCTTCTAATACAGTGGGAAGTATACTATAATATATACAATAATTCATTGTGCCTTTAAGGTATGTCAATAAACTTATTAGAGCATCCCAATGTTCTCTGCTTTGACAGTGAGTATATCTGCTCAATCTATAGAGTAATAAACTCAAGATAAATCACCATTTAACATCCATATATTTTGGTACAATGAGAATACTCAATACATGATATTTTCTCATGTATATAAAACTAAAATTGAGGCATATGTGTATTTTGATACAATGAGATTTCACCGAACATGATACCAAACATCTATAGTATTCCTCAAACATTTCACTCTCCTCATGAGATTAAATTTTTATGTATGTATGCTCAATCCTCCACACAATATATGTTATATCATAAGAATTAATATTAATAAATAAAATTCTTAATTTGTGCATAAACAGATTAAGCAAACAACATCACAAATTGCGTGTCAGCATCATAATAAATATTCACATGGTTCTCAAAACTAAACTTCAAAGCACTTCTCAAAATGATATATTCTTTATGATTTCCACACTCAAAATCATATTTGATTCACCCATGCTTTCAAACTCATTTAAAGTAGCAGAACATTATAATATGTCATCCACATTAAAAATTCAATATATATTCACAATAATCATGTATATTTATACCAATATAAATATATGCTAACAAATAATAATATCATGAAAATTAAATATATTTATTTTTGCTCTAGATAAATGATTAAATTTTCATGCCCTCATATGCTTGTTTCTAGCAACACATAAGTATGATAATTCACAAAAGTTCAATTAAGCACAAATAATGAAGTATCCACTTAATTTTTAATCACAACACAACTATACCATTATAAACTGAGGCTAGGAAGACACATATTTTTTAACTCATGAATTTTTAGGTACCCCCACACTTATAAATCACTATAATTGTATCTCAAAACTTTTCTACATAGTTTGTTTTCCAAACCAAAATATAAAAATCACCTTATAAATATGGTCACATACCATTCTCATATTTATATTTATAAAACTGCACATACATTTTACTATTTCCCAACATTATATTCGTCATTAAAATTTTCAAGAGAAAAATATAACATCCTGGAATATCCTTAGCCAAAACCCTAAAATTCTAGCTAAGGAAATTATTAGAGAAACGTCAATGGTATTATTGATTGAATAAATGATTAAATCATAAAGTTAAAAAGTATTATGGCCAAAAGTACCAAGTAGACAAAAACTGTACTTTTAGCCCAAAATAGCCCAGTTTGGATTTAAGATCTAAAATACCAGGAGATAAAGCACAAAATTTTGGATTGAATGAGAGACGTCAGAATTTTGATATGAGATCCCGATTAATTGATAAAAATTCGGTAAGTACGGGAGAATTACCTAGAATTTTTAGGAGATAGACTGGACTTCATAATTCTGTGAGATTATGATAGAAGATACTTTATGAATTATGGGAGATTTTAAAAAAGACCACACTCCCAAAAGAGGTCCAAATAATTTTAGATAGAATTTTAAAGGAATTTTAGAAGCTTGTCTACCGGCTCTAAAAATTAGAGTTTTATTTATTGAAGGATTAAATCTAAACTGAAGCCCATAAAATTTTACTAGGAGGCTTAGAATGAATTTATATGGGTTATTATGAGTTAAGTAAAAGTCCAATAGCTAATATGAGCTCAAACTAAAATAGGGTCAAAATTATAATTTCGGGTCAGAAATTGTAATTCTAAAAAATATTCAGAAAAATACCAATAAATTCCTTAAAATAGAAAATGAGGTTCTAAAACATTTTTATAAAGGGAAAATGACAAAAATAACCCTATGTGAATTATTAACGTATTATGGTTTTTTTAGGTATCCGACAAAAATTAAATATTTAAACTATAAAAAGATCTCAGAAAAATATGAGAAAATAGGGGTAAATATTTAAAAGGTCAATAATAATTCCAGATAGGCCAGACAAGGCTAGAGAGCACTTTGTTAAAATATGGAATGACAAAAATGCCTTTAAGGCTTAAAAGGGTTATAAGTGGCATTTTCGTAAATATAAGATATTTTTTGCCAGTCTGACTTATAGTCTAATCTAAAATAAGAATATTCTGGATTGTTATTAAATCACTAAATACTAATTATGAATGTTAGAAAATATCGTTCCATTAAACAATTTAATTTTCCCAAAAATCACCCGAATCTGTACTACTTAATTTTTAAAAATTGAAGAAAACTCAAGAAGCTCCAAGAAACTCCAAGAAGCTTCAAGGTCTCTTGAGTTAACATCAAATGGATGGGGAGAAGGAAAAATAAGATGACAATTCAAAAGTTGTCATGATTAAGTTAAAAAAATAGAAGAGATTAAATCCTAACCTTTGGATCAAACTTTTAAGGATTTAATCTTAGCCCTTGATTCCCCTCAATTTTTTCTATAAATACCCCCTCCCAAGACCTCCATTTCGTGCAGCCCTCTTTACATAGGGGAAACTCTTGACAATTCAAAACTTAAGCGAAAATAAAAGCTTCCAACCTCCCAAAAATTGAAGGATACTAAGGTAAACTTACTTCCAAGTTTTAGTGATTTATTTGTAATTTTAATTTATGGTTTTTAAGGGTTGGGGACCATAAATTTCTAAGGGGAGATGCTGACCAAAGTTTTATAGAATGAGAGAAATATGAAATTGTTGTTAAGGGTAGCAAAGACAAGTTGAAAAATATAGGATTTAACATGTTTGAGCTCATGAAATCAATGGTTTCTTGGAATTATTCTTGAAATAGCTTGCTGTCCAGAGTTATGCACTTTATTCTAGGGTTCAGATATGATTATTTTAAGGCCTCCAATGTGTTAAAAAATGTAATATTGTGTAGGGTATAGTAGGGAGACCTTAATTGGAAGCATTAAGCATCAAAATGGAAATTTTAGAAAAACCTTAAGTTGCAATTTTCGTTTCTGTCCGTACAGACAGTATAGGAGATAAAGAATTTTAAAATTTGGATCACACCATTGAATTTATTGGGCAAAATTGTGTAAGATAGGATCCCAAGAGTTAATGTTAGTTCTTGGGAGAAATAAAACCTAATTTAATTCAAGAAATGGTAGTTAGGGTTTTTAAGTTTGAATTATGTTTGAGAAGTTGTAATGACATGAAATTATTTTTCAATAATTAGGATTTGACAATTGTGCACCTAAAGAACTTCAAGTCAACAAGGAAAGACAAGAATCTCCAATAGGTAACAACAACTCTAACTTTATCATTGTCTAGCAATCATTTATTGGTATTGTTGTTTATGATGTTTGGTTGAGCAAGATATTATGTGATGAAGTGCAAGCTTGATGGGCTTGATGATGTGGTAATCTCCTTGCTAAGATGTCATGATAAATGCATGTTATAGAATGCCAAAATATGAGAATGATTGTGTGGCTCCCATATTATATAACATACTTTAAATAATTGCTTAATGATGTTAAGGTTGTGTTAGTTGCTATTGGGATTTCTTTAGAAATCTCACTCTTTTTCAAGCTAAACCATGTTAGTTGCTGAATATTCAATAGGTAAAGAGACAATGGATGGTGCTTGAAGCATGCTTAGTTGTGTCAGATGAACCTATGTTATGTAAATATAGAACAAAGAGTACTTTGTGCAAATTCTGTTGGGAGGCAATGAGCTTTCCACTTTGTTTTAAATATGATATTGTATGAATTAAACTCTGAAATTTAGCATGCTTAAATTTAACATCATAAGATTTAAGTGGATGTCAAGTACACCCAATTTGGATAAGAAACGAATTTATGGTGATTTTGCAAAGTTAAGAGTTGGATTGTTGAAACTAGAAAAAATAATTACCATATGAACAGTATATCTTTGCGAATTTTATACTGTAAATTTTGAACCTAGTTATTATTTTTCCATAAAGAGGCCTTAAATAGTTTTTAGTAGGACATAGAATCACCTTATTTAGATTTTTTTTATATTTAAATATTAATTTTTAAAGTTGGGCAAAATTCTCTAAAAAAATGCTAAATGAACAATACCAAAGAGAAATTAACAAAAATTCTAGATTTTTGTTTCCAACTTTGATTGATCCTAAAGTGGTTCCAAAGGCTACTAATGGATCATATAAGGGTATTAAAGTAAATATACGACATTTTGGTATTAGAACAGAAGATTATGGGTCTGATAGTTGTTTAGTTTAAAGTCAGTAGAATTGGTCAAAAGTTTAATTGTCAATTTTGGGATAAATTGTCATTTGGATTAAACTTTTACAGAATTGGAGATGACTAATAGAACCAGGGACCGAATTATCCTCTAAATGACAGAAACCCTGAGCCACTAGAGCCCATTCCAAATGATGTTGGGGATCCAGACATAGAAAGGGAACTTGAGGGAGAGCTGTAGGCAGAGGAAATTCCAGAGGTGGATATCCGAGAGGGTATGGAAATTGATGAGGATCCAGAGGAGGATCTAGAACCTTTAAAAAAGGACCCATAATTCATTAAGAATGAATCTGATGACAGTGATAATGACTCTATCCAGTCCATTATTACTTTTGAGCGAATAAAGACCCCACATCGAATTTTCACTATTCCCAACCCAATTCCCAAATTCCCAGATAATTTGACTAGGCCAACCCTTATACCAGAATACATGCTACCCCAGTCTGAACCTAATATTCATTTCTTGATCAGACCTATAGATTCTAAAAACTTTTACAGTCTAAAATATAAGGGTACCTTGAGAAGGCCTGACGAGGTTAGACCCAGTGGAACAAAACCATTAGAGCTTGGTATCCCTTGATCAAATAAATTAAATACCCCTAGACCTAGTAAACCTATTTTCCTTGATTACGATAAACCAGCCCCTTCAAGATAGATAGAGCTTGCCCCAGTCCATCGTTTGAGAGGGATGACTTCCAAACATATGAGCAGTTGCTGGCATAAATAAAGTGGTTCGGGAGGTACATCAGGAAGGACAGAACACAAAGCTTGAACGTCTATCTGGATTATTTTCAACTGGTCAGATAGTTCTATCTCTCTATCTGCTATTTTCAACTGGTCATACATTTCTATCTCACCCTTATAGAGGATTGGGTTCTAGTAAACCCTAGGATGTTTGTCGTTATCATGATCCATATTCTCCTAACTGCTTAGAAATGGAGCAAGCGTATCACAGAACTAGACTACATGTGTATTGATGAAGTAGAGGCTTAGATCTAAGATCTAGAAGCCCTTACGATGTTTTATTATTTAAATATGATGTGAATTATTAGTAAGTAATGTTTAGAGACTACTTGAAACAGGCATGTAGACTACTTGGCTTGATATACATATGTAATTAAAATTTAATGTACTTAATGTTGATGCATAATGAAATATGGGTTATAGTATTTACCCTTTTTGCTCCCTCTATATATAATTCAGATAAAAAATAATTAAATCATGGTGAGAACAGAAGAAATCAATCATTTGAAAGGACTCCAACTAGTGAAGCTGGCGCCTCTCATGATCTATTATAGTTGATTTTGAATTGCCTTGAGCAACAACAGAAGATAATAGAAGAAATAAGAACAAGGCAGACCCAATAGGAACAAGATAAAGATGCTGCAATAGCCACAACTGAAGCGACAACACTAAGGAATATACATCAGCCCCAGCCTGAGACTGCTTCTGTACTAAAAGAAGTAGTTATCCAAAGGTCACAACTATACCACAGCCTTAGGTGGTACCCCAACCAACAGTAAACCCCGACAGTATCCAACAGTGAATGACGCGATTTTGTAAATATCATCCACCTATATTTGATAGAACATTCAATGTACAGGTAGCCGAGGAATGGATAAGTCAGCTGGAGAAGATCTTTAAGGTCTTAGATTATCCATATGAGAGGAAGGCATAGATGGTAATTTACTAGCTGGAAAAAGATGTAGATCGGTGGTGGCGGAACACTGAACTTCTCTTACAGTCCTGAAATACTTCCGTTACATGGGAAATATTTCCATAATAGTTCTATGAGAAATATTTTCCCCAATCAGTCAGAGACCAATGGGAGGCCGAATTTCTTATGTTGAAGCAATGAAATAAGGAACCGTTCGACGAATACTTGTCAAAGTTCATCTGCCTGTCCTATTACTCTACATACCTCTGTCAGATCGATGATGAAAGATAGACAATGGAGAGACTAATAAGAGGATTAAACTCAGTAATGAGAGAGAAGATTACCCCTCACCAATACTAGCAATTTAACAGGGCAATAGAAGCATGCCGGTTAACTAAAAAAAGCATGAATCATCGATCACTGTATAAATCAATCCCCAGGGAGGATAGACCCCCAGAGAGAAATAATCAAGGAAGGGGTTTTGCTGGTAATAGTAGTGGTGGCGGCGGCAACAGTGGTGACAAAAAGAGAAAGTGTTTGTAAAATAAGAAGAAGGCACGTAGAGGAGGCAACAACTAAAAAGTAGGCTACAATGGAGGAGGCACACGAAATTGATCATAAGAAAGTACAGTATGTGACATATGTGGGAAGAATCATGAGGATAGATTGTGTTGGTATGGTCAGAATGTCTGCTATACCTGCGGGAAGCCAGGGTACTACTCCCGCGAGTGTCCACTGAATGTGGAAAACCCCAAGCCTTGAACTCAAGGAAGGGTATTTGCACTCACCCAGGAGGAGGCAAGAAGGTCACCCAACATGATTCAAGGTATAATCAATATCAATAATCATTCTGTATTGGCGATATTTGATTCAGGTGTTAATAACTCATTTATATCATATGACTGTGCAACACGATTAGGCTTGACTATTAGCCAACTTCATTATGATATATATGTGACAACTTTGACTAAGTTAGAGTAGTAACTTCTGATATTTGTTTGAATTGTATTGTGCAATATGATCATTATTGTGTTAGTCTAGACTTAATATATATGCCCTTCCATGAGATTTATGTAATAATTAGGTTAAACTGAACAAAACTTTAGTATTATCCCTGAAGACAACCGTCCTTAGTATAAAAGCTAGATTGAACTTCATCACTAAGATGCAAGTAGAAAATGAAGAAGGAATAGAACAAATCCCTGTAGCCAAGGAATTTCCTAAAGTGTTCCCAAAGGAAATTCAAGGGTTTCCATCTGAACATGAAGTGGAATTTGCGATCAACTTAGTACCTGGAGTAGGACTGATTTCCAAAGCCCCTTACCATATAGCTCCTAATGAAATGATAGAGCTGAAGAAGAAGATTGAGGAGTTGTTAGAGAAAGGTTTCATTCAACCCAATGTGTCACCATGGGGTGCTCTAGTACTATTTGTGAAGAAGAAAGATGGTAGCCTAAGGCTATATATAGATAACCAAGATCTAAATAAGACCACAATCAAGAACAAATATCCTCTACCTTGAATTGATGATCTTTTGGATCAACTAGCTAGAGCAATAATATTCTCAAAGATTGACCTGAGATCAGGTTATCATCAGCTCAGATTAAGCCAGAAGACATTCCCAAGACTGCATTTAGGACTCGCTATGGGCATTTTGAATTCTTGGTGATACCCTTTAGACTCAAGAATGCGCCTGCAATCTTCATGGACTATATGAACCGAATCTTCAGTCCGTACTTAGATTATTTCATTGTAGTCTTCATTGATGACAGTCTAGTGTACTGTAAATCTTCAAAGGAGCATGAAAGGCACTTGAGGATCATCCTGAGTACGTTTAAAGAGAAGCAACTCTACACCAAGTTGAGCAAATGTGAATTTTGGCTCCATGAAGTCAAATTTCTCAGTCACATTATATCCCAAGAGCGGGTAGCTGTAGATCCTAGCAAGATTAAGATAGTACTCAACTGGGAACAGTTGAAGACGGTGACAGATATTAGAAGTTTATTGGGCTTGGCCGGGTACTACAGGAGGTTCATTAAGGAATTTTCTCAAATCGCTCTTCCACTAACAAAGCACATTAGAAAGAATCAGTCGTTCTTGTTGGATAAGAAGTGCGAGGCCAGTTTCAAAGAGTTAAAGAAGAAATTAACCTCTATACCAGTGCTAATCATTCCAGACCTGAAAGAACCCTACGTGATATATACTTATGCTAGTAAGTAGGGGTTAGGGTATGTTTTAATGCAACAGGGGAGAGTGGTGCCACTCACGACTTAGGGCTAGCAGCGGTAGTATATGCCTTGAAGATATGGAAACACTACTTGTACGAAGCGACTATTGAGTTGTTCTGTGACCACAAGAGCCTGAAGTATCTTCATGATCAGAAGGAGTTAAATATGAGACAAAGAAGATAGATGGAGCTGTTAAAAGATTACAATTTTTGAATTCAGTACCATTCTGGGAAAGCCAATATAGTGGCTGATGCTTTAAACCAGAAGGCAGTGCAAGCAGCTATGATAATTAAAGAGTCCAAACTACTTGAGGATTTTAGATATTGGAGTCCTTTGTATCAAATGCAGCTTGCAGGTCATTCATTAGGAGGAACACGATTTAAGGCCTTAATTCATGATGAGATTAAAGAAGTACAAGAACACGATAAGGTAGTAGAAATCTTTAGGGAAAAGTTACGAACAAGAAAGACTAAGAATTTTTAAATCTTTGAAGATAGACTATTATGCTTTTGTGGAAGGCCTTACGTTCCTAATTTTGGAGACTTGAGGAAAAGAATGCTGGACGAGGCACATAAAAGCAAGTACACAATGCATCTGAACATGACCAAAATGTACCATGATATGAAGAGAATAGTATGGTTGCCTAGAATAAAGACTAATATAGTGACTTATGTGTCACAGTGTCTCACATGTCAAAAGGTAAAAATGGAACATCATAAACCATCAGGAATGTTACAGCAGTTGGATATTCCCGAATGGAAATAGGATAGCATAGCTATGGACTTTATGGAAGGACTATTCATGACACCAGCAAAGCATGATGTTATATAGGTGGTAATTGATCGTCTAACAAAGTCTACCCATTTCTTAGCCATCAATGTGCAAGATTCTCTTGATAAATTAGCAAAGCTATACATCAAAGAAATCATCAGGCTGCATGGTGTCTCGAATAGCATTGTGTCGGATAGAGATCCCATATTTACATCTAATTTCTAGAGATCTCTTAAAAAGAAATGAACACTACTCTCATATTTAGTACAGCTTATCACCCTCAAACTAATGATCAGATGGAAAGAACAATCCAGACACTGGAAGATATGCTTAGGGCATGTATCTTGGATTTTAAGGGGAGTTGGGATACTCACTTGCTGTTGATTGAATTTGCTTACAATAACAGTTATCAGTTGAGTATCTAAATGGCGCCGTATAAAGCACTATATGGACGTAAGTGCTGATCCCCTTTGTACTGGACATAGTTGAGCGAAAGTAGAATATATGTTCCCAAACTAGTAGATCAAACTACCAAATAGATCGAGATAATCAAGAAAAGATTGACAACGACCCAGAGTATGTAGAAAAGCTACGCAGATGTGAGAAGAAATCCATTATAATTCAAAGAAGGGGATCACGTATTCCTCAAAATTACTCCAACAATAGGTACAAGAAGATCGATAAAGGAGAAAAAGTTGTATATGAGGTATATAGGCCCATACCAGATTCTTGACAAAATAGGATTTGTGGCTTATATTAGCTCTTCCCTTATATTTGAGTCAAATTCATGATGTCTTCCATGTTTCCCAACTCAAAAAGTACATCCCATACCCATTGCATATCATCACACAAAATGATATTACTCTACGGGACAACCTCTCATATGAGGTGGGACTAGCTCAGATTGTGGACCGAAAAGTCAAGCAGTTGAGGAATAAGCATATTCCGCTGGTCAAAGTCATCTATGAAGGTTTTACGGAGAATGAAGCAACATGGGAAGCAGAAGAAGAACTTAGGAAGACTCATTCGACATTATTTATGTAGTTGTATATAGTAAATTATGAGGGTGAAATTTATTTTTAGGGGAGAGAAATGTAACATCCTGGAATTTCCTTTAGTCGAAAACCCTATGTTTCTAGCTAAGGAAATAATTAGAGAAATGTTAATGGTATTATTGATTGAATAAAAGATTAAATCGTAAAGTTAAAAAGTATTATGGCCAAAAGTATAAAGTAGATAAAACTTTAGGGACTAAACTGTAAATATGGAAAAGTTCAAGGGACATAAATGTAATTTGTGAAAAGTTACAAAAACTATACTTTCAGCCCAAAATAGCTCGGTCTAGATTTAAGATCTGAAAATACCGAAAGATAAAGTACAAAATTTTGGGTTGAATGAGAGATGTCAGAATTTTGATTTGAGATCCCGATTAATTGATAAAAATTCGGTAAGTGCGGGAGAATTACCTGGAATTTTTAGGAAACTGACTGGACTTTAGAATTCTGTGAGATTATGATAAAAGATACTTTATGAATTATGAGAGATTCTAAAGAAGACCATACTCCCAAAAGAGGCCCAGATAATTTTAGATAGAATTTTAAAGGAATTTTAGGAGCTTGTCTACCGGCTCTAGAAATTAGAGTTTTATTCGTTGAGGGATTAGATCTAAATTAAAGATCATGAAATTTTACCAGAAAGCTCAAAATGAATTTATATGGGTTATTATGAGCTAATTCAAAGTCCAATAGTTAGTATGAGCCCAAACTAAAATATGGGCAAAATTGTAATTTCGGGATGCAAATGACAGTTCTAAAAAAATTCAAAAAAATCCCAATAAATTCCATAAAATGGAAAATGATGTTATAAGACATTTTTATAAAGGGGAAATGATAAAAAATACCCCTATATGAATTAGTGGAATGACAAAAATGCCCTTAAGGCATAAAAGGGTAATTTGTGGCATTTTCATAAATTTTGGATATTTTGGCCACTCTTGCTGACTGTCTAAAATAAAAATATTTTGGAATGGTATTAAATCACTAAATACTAATTATGAATGTCTAGAAAATATCGTTCTATTAAACAATTTAATTTTTCCAAAAATCATCTGAATCGGTACTGGTTAATTTCAGAAAATTGAAGAAAACTCAAGAAGCTACAAGAAGCTCCAAGAAGCTTTAAGGTCTCTTGATTTAGCATCAAATTGATGGGGAGAAAGAAAAAGAAGATGATAACTCAAAAGTTGTCATGATTAAAAAAAAGAAGAGATTAAATCTTAACCCTTGGATCAAACTTTTAAGGATTTAATCTTAGCCCTTGATTCCCCTCAATTTTTTCTATAAATACCCCCTCCCAAGACCTCCATTTCGTGCAGCCCTCTTTACATAGGGAAAACTCTTGACAATTCAAAACTTAAACCAAAATCAAAGCTTTCAACCTCCCAAAAATTGAAGGATACTAAGGTAAACATACTTCCAAGCTTTTAGTGATTTATTTGGAAGTTTAATTTATAGTTTTTTAAGGGTTGGGAACCATAAATTTTTAAGGGGAGAAGCTGACCAAAGTTTTATAAAATGAGGGAAAGATGAAATTGTTGTTAAGTGTAGCAAAGACAAGTTGAAAAGGATAGGATTTAACATGTTTGAGCTCATGGAATCAATGGTTTCTTGGAATTGTTCTTGAAATAGCTTGCTGTCCAGAGTTGTGCACTTTGTTCTAGGGTTGAGATATGATGATTTTAAGGCCTAAAATGTGTTGAAAATGTAATTTTGTGTAGGGTATAGTAGGGAGACTTTAATTGGAAGCATTAAGCATTAAATTGAAATTTTAGAAAAACCTTAAGTTGCATTTCTTGGGTAAAATTGTGTAGGATAGAATCCCAAGAGTTAATGTTAGTGCTTGGGAGAAATAAAACCCTAATTTAATTCAAGAAATGGTAGTTAGGGTTTTTAAGTTTGAATTATGTTTGAGAAGTTGTAATGACATGAAATTATTTTTCAATAATTAGGATTTGACAATTGTGCACCTAAAGAACTTCAAGTCAACAAGGAAAGACAAGAATCTCCAATAGGTAACAACAACTCTAGCTTTATCATTGTCTAGCAATCATTTATTGGTATTGTTGTTTATGATGTTTGGTTGAGCAAGATATTATGTGATGAAGTGCAAGCTTGATGGGCTTGATGATGTGGTAATCTCCTTGCTAAGATGTCATGATAAATGTATGTTATAGAATGCCAAAATATGAGAATGATTGTGTGGCTCCCATATTATATAACATACTTTAAATAATTGCTTAATGATGTTAAGGTTGTGTTAGTTGCTATTGGGATTTCTTTAGAAATCTCACTCTTTTTCAAGCTAAACCATGTTAGTTGCTGAATATTCAATAGGTAAAGAGCCAATGGATGGTGTTTGAAGCATGCTTGGTTGTGTTAGATGAACCTATGTTATGTAAATATGGAACAAAGAGTACTTTGTGCAAATTATATTGGGAGGCAGTGAGCTTTCTACCATGTTTTGAATATGATATTGTATGAATTAAACTCTAAAATTTAGCATACTTAAAGTTAACATCCTAAGCTTTAAGTGGACATCAAGTACACCCAATTTGGATAAGAAACGGATTTATGGTGATTTTGCAAATTTAAGAGTTGGATTCTGGAAATTGGAAAAAAGAATTACCATATGAACAGAATGTATTTGCAAATTTTCTGGGAAGGCTACAGTAACTTTTAAGCCTAGTTATTATTTTTTCTATAAAGAGGCCTTAAAAAGCTTTCAGTAGCACTATATAAAATTATCGAGAAAATATATTGAAAGAATAATCTGCATGCCACAATAACATTCCTTGAAAGAAACAAACCCATCACGCCTTCAATAATTTGATTCCTTCTCCTTCACCCTTAACAATACACATACCAGCGATCGAGGCAAGCAAACCATATATATATATATATATATATATATATATGTATGATACAGAAGCAACCTACGAACTCTCCCTCTCGTATGTGTCTTCATGCAAATGAAGTCTTAACCTAGGAACCAAAAGATGAAAACTTATCTTATTACCAAATGAATTGGAGAATAACCATAACAATTCACTCATAATATTAGTAGGAAATATCTCTTAAGTTTGTTCATGAAATCTGTAAAATAACAAAGTATATAGTTCAAGTTATATCCAAAGACACTGTCCTTCAGAGATATTCAGCAACCTCTCAGAAAATCAGAAATCGGCACTCCCCAGGATTAAACAAACTCTTCCTATAAAGATACAAGGTGACATAACTAGCAAAAGATGATAGAACTCAGCTTGACAAATTATGTAAAAATTAAAAGAGAAAAATTTCAACAACCATATGTTATCATATGTTTTAATCTTTCGTCAACAATATATTTTTATAGATTGTGAAAAGATAAAAGATATATATTTTAGACATATATCTCCAAAATTTAAGAGTTATGTCAGAAAGATATTTTTTTCTTTAACACAAAATATTCAATATTTCCAATAGGATGCGCAATGAGAAGTGAGAGATCGAGTAATGGAGGCGAGAAGCAAGAGATACGTGTGAATGAACAAAGCACACAAACCCTTTCAAATGAAAAGGATAACTTGGTAGTTATACAAAAATATCTCTCACCCTAAAGTCCTTTAGAATTTTTTAATTATTTGATTATTTTAAGGGACTTTTTAGTAATACATTCTATTATATTAGATCTGTGTGTAATTCTCCTTTTATAATTTATCTATAATGCTTACTTTATAAATATACAATAGGACAAATTAATGTGCAGTCTCGTATAAATAATTATCTCACAAAAAAGTTAACATTATGCCAATAATAAAATTTAATACTAAAAATGACAATAGGTCATGGCATACTGAGAACTTATTGGTGTTTTAAGTGATTGAATTGTTTATGTAAAAATGCATAATAATTTTTCTTATATGATATTTTACATTATGCTTTTCAAGGATATCACATCTATGTTTTCAATATATTGAAAACATCATTGAAAATGTTAAGATGAGTATTGAAAATGTTTTTTTTGGGGGGGGGGGGGTGAGTGCCGAAAATATGGAAGAATAAAGTGCTGCTGAAAAAACTTAACTCAAGAAAATTTTAATTCCTAGAAAAACATGATCCACGTTTGAAATTCAAAATTTCTGGATCCTTATATATCATTAATGTTCTAGTAGTGTTCAAAAATTTCATTTTACCTATAGTTAGAGTTTCTCACTTTACCTATGTTCAAGTATAGTTTTCCATTAGAGTATAGTGACATCACTTCTTTTTTAACATTCCAGAGGTAACATTTTTCCTTTTTTTAATAGTTCTAAAGTGACATTCAGTAAAAAAAAAATTTAATATCCATCGCTCCTTTGAGAATATTTTAAGATAAAAATGATCTTTAACCCTTAAATAAATATAAATTTAACAAAAACTGACATTTATAAATACATATAAAGCTATGAATATTGTAATAACTTTTTATAACTATAATTTCGCGGTGTATATCATGCAAATGGGTATCATTAAACTAGTCTCTCTTAACTAAACATAAACTATTGAAGCTAAAAAAATTTAATTTATGATATATAGACATATCATCCAAATAATAATCAACTCTGACCTGAATCCTTCCCTTACCTTATCTTGTGTTTAGATAGAGAGAAAATTAGTAAGAGGAGAAAAGTAGGAGAGAAAATAGATTTTACCTTTCAGGATCAAGAGAGAAAATCGGGGGAGAGGAGACGTGTTGGGGAAAATATGGTGTGGGGCCAATATGTTTTTACCCCAAAATTTTCTTTCCAAACTTGGATAGATTTTTTTAGAGAAAACACACTTTACAATATTGTCCTTACTCCTACACGCCTCCGATCCCCTTTGTTTTTGCTTTTGGACGATATCCTCACCGTATATCCTCTTTTTCGATCAACTCCAGTGTCCTCTATGTTATATATATAAATGTAAATATATATATATATGTGTGTGTGTGTGTGTATACATATATATTTACTTATATATATATATATATAATATTTTGTATTTATATATTTTTTTTGTGCATTTATAAATTTTTTACTTTGACAAGTTTCATGGGCCTGAGCATTTATTACTGTGACATGTTTTTTATTTTTTTATTTTTTTATTTTTTATTATTGTTGAAAATAAAAAATGATTTTCATTAAAAAAAATAAGTTAGAATACTCAATAAAAAATATGACATTGATTATTATTATTATATATCCTAAAAACATAATTTTGACTACAAGTTGTAAAATGAACAGAAGAGAAAACTTGTATCATGTGAGAAATATCTTATCATAAAGTGTCTTTCTATGAGAAGCATGTTATAGGAGATGAAACTTTTTTTATTATTTTAGCTTGTGAGGTAATATATTTTGTCATCTTTCTCTTGATTGCAATGGTAGGTTTATTGTTATTATAAATAAAATATATTTTCTCTCCTCTATATAAACACAGAGAGGGACAACATTACCCTTTCACTTTTTTCCTCCCTTCATTCCCCCCCCCCCCACCCACCTCTCACCTTTAGATTTCTCTCTATCTAAACATAGTCTTGAGCTTTTGGCTGTAATATCCAGCCAGTTCAAGAATGTTCAAATGGCTTCGTTTCTGGCAACAACTTAGCCTCTCACCGGAATAACCATTATCTTCATTCCTTGCAACAATTATTTTATCTTCTGAAATTCTTCTACCATATCCATAACACAATGGTCATTCTAAGAGCCTGTTTTGAATAAGGGATTTGAAGGAGAAGAGAGAGAAATTTTTTCTAAGTTGAACATAAAAAATTAGAGAAGTAGGATTATAAAATTTTAATAAAAAAAAAAGATGTAAACTAAAAGTATAAAAAAATTAATTAAAATTTTTTAACCCTAATTCTCTAATTCTTTTTAAATATAACTTAAAAAAATTTAGCCTCTCCTCCAAATCCTCCGGACCAAACAACCCCTAAATCTCCCGTACCCACATTTGCCATAAATATGATCCTTGTCTTCCTTCTATTATTCATGAAATCACAAAATGATCAACGTTGACATGGATTACGACCATCTAAGGTTTTTCTGATATAAAAAATTGACCATTGCCTCTAAGCATTAAAGCATTTCCCTGCATAAGCAATTTTATCATTTTAATAGCTTGATATGAATATGCTCATACATATATACATTCATATATTGTCTTATGGAAAACCAAGTTGCGAGGAGTATCAATGCATAAATCAGTCTCATTGTAGTCTCTCTCCAAAGTTTTATATGCTCTGTTCTAAGGAAAGGGTGTTGAAATGTACTAGTTTATAATTAATTATTTATTAATTAATATTATATTTTATTAATTATTTAATTAATTATCTAAAAATTAAATTTTTAATATTATTTAAGATCAGATTTAAATATTAAATTATTATATGTTAGAAGAATAAATATGATATATTAGAATTATGATAGATTCTAGATTTGGCCTATTAGCTTATATTTTTACCTATATAAAAATCTATTTATATTCTTATTCATTCAAAGATTAATAATATTTTAAAAAAAATTTCTTCTACATTCAATCATTTAAATTTTCACAAAAGGTAATCAAGTCAATAGCAAATTTCCATTAAACTAGAAGAAAAGAGGGAAAAAAAAAACAGGGGAAGGGGGGGGGATCAAAATTTATCATATAGATTTACATACAGAATAGGACAGTTTCAATTTCAGATGGTATTGCAAGAAAAACCTTATAAAATTTAAAAGCACAATAGGAATTGTACAAAAATCAGTCAATTGATAAAACTTATAGATATATATAGAGGATTATTACCAAATAAAAGTTTATTATATATACAAGTTATTATATACATCTATCTTCAATGTACCAAGGAACAAATTTTTATAATAAAAGGATGACCTAGTTATAAACTCTTTTTAGTCATAAATATAAGATATCGCTTGTAGACTAAGGTAGTAACAAATTTGCATCAGCAAATTTCCCAATTTTGGTAGACCCTCTAATAGACAAGAGCCTTCTTGTTGCTTACAAATTGCTTGCATATTGGCCTATTGAGCATATTGCAGGTTTCTTCTAAGTACTTGCTCGCTTGTAAACATAAGACTTAGAAAAGAACAAGAAGGCTAGTAGCGCCAACATACTAAGCGCAGCAAGCAGAGCATAGAAGTAATCAAGATGTGCGCGATTAAGATTATTGACAAACTAACTATTGTGACCATCTTCACCCGTTGCTTTCTCAATGCATGAGACGACAAAGCTACTTAGAAAGCTCCCAACACCAAAAATGCTCAAGTAAAAGGCAACACCCATACTTCTTAAGTCATCGGGGACTTGATCATAGAAGAACTCTTGTAGACCAACCATTGTGAAACCATCAGCAACTCCACACAAGACATATTGAGGAATTAACCACCAAATGCTCATTGGAATTGTCACATTAGGCATATCAACTAGCCCATAATCTTGAGCCACTTTGAGTCTTTTCATCTCAACAAAGGCTGCAACCACCATAGAAATAGCAGAAAGAAACATTCCAGTTCCAATTCTCTGTAGCATGTTGATACCAGAGGGTTTTCCAGTGATATGTTGGGCTATAGGAACAACAATGCGGTCATAGATAGGAATGAAAAGTACAATGGACAGGCTAATGAAGGATTGAAGAGAAGCAGATGGTACTAAAAACCCAGGCCAAATTTTCCTGTCCAATGTGACCCCTTGCTTGGTAAAGAAAGTAGGAACCTAAGCAAACACAACAGCATAAATCAAACTCGTAACCCATATTGGAACAAGCCTAAGGACTGCCTTTGCTTCTTCAACATCGTAGACATCACAAACTTTTCCATCTTTTTTGGAACCATCTGGAGCAACTAATGCTTTGTCAAGGAACCTGCGACCATATTTGCGTGAACAAACATAAATGTCATAAATGTAATGGTGATAGAAATCTTGCTCGATAAAGAAAAGGATCTTGCTCTTGCTCAATAAAGACAATGATTGTGAGTAATAAAAAAGTATAAATAAGATTAACAAAAGGAAATAGTAACAAAAATCAGGAACAAAATTACTTGAAATATGTTTTACCCAAAAAGAATTGATCCATTTTGTCAATGACCTTCATGCCAGATATCATTATTTAGGATGACAAGTACGTTTGACAGTTGAATTAGTATGTTAAATAGGGTTAAAGAGCATCTTTTCCCCAGCACTATCCTCGGAAGTGCTATGGGTATCTTAAAGAAAATTGTAAAACAATGTAGCTCATAATGTTTTAAACCATTATAAGAAGAAACAAACAGATTTCTATCTTTTTGAGAAGCCAGATCTCTCTCAAGTCTCTCATCCATAAAGTTAACCCCATTTCCCCAAAAAATGTTCCCCTCAAATAATGTTCCATCCCCTCTGACAAGCATTCAGCCTGACTTCAACTTTCCTTCATCCAACTCTATATTCATACGGCCTAAATTTCCTCTTTTGTTCCCACTTTTTGTTCCTCTGATATGATGTGTATATAAACTAGTAAAATTAGTCTATTGGGATCAGCCTCAGTGCCTTTGTTGCCACCTTTTTGCTGAATGCTACACGTTTAAAGTACTGTTGGCTGTGTGTCTTGTCTAGTGTTAGTCTATTAGTTACTCGATTTGTCTCATCCCTACTGCACTTGTTTACACCTTTTGCTGTCTGCTATAGGATCCCATGAAAGTAGGAACAAAAGATAAGAAATAAAATATATAAAATGTACAAGTCAGGGTAGTAAAAACCAATTTAAGTAGTTGACATCTAGATGGCAGCAAATCAGGGAATCACAAACTACCAGCTTAGGCCAAGAAACTTTAGGACTACCAATAACCACCTCCCCAAGAAAAAAGAAAAACAAAGTGGGAAAAAAGTTGCGAAACAGGTACCAAACTTGCGGATAAATCCTTTGAATTTGACTTCTATGGCCTTGGTTAAAGAGATTAACTGTTTGATTCTTAGTTGAAATGTAAGTAATTTAAGAAAATCACAGCTTCAAATTTCTCTTCAATGAAATGCAAATCAATCTCAACAAGATCGGTGATATCATAGTACATTGGGTTTTTAAAAAATACAAATACTTGACGAATTATAATAATACTAATAGTTGTCACAGAATCAGCCATAAAAATTCTTAATCTACATGCAGTCAAAACAAAGTCAGTAACAAGGGTAGGGTGAATTTTAACACTCATCTTGTGAAGCTTCCCAATTTCCTCCTAATAATAAACCTGTAAGACTTGTGATTCAAAATCTTTAATCGCCAACTTGAAATCCTCATTAAATCTGGGATTCAAGTTTGTATGCTCCATAATAGTTTCTTCTACGTTATTTTGTCTTCCTTGTCTTTCAGCTCACAACCCAAGCAATTTAATTTTGTCTAACTTGTTAAATCCATTAAAATATGGCTTTTGTTTTAAGACTAACCACCAACATATGATTTTATGTCTACCACTAATCAATAGTTTCATTTTTTTTTTCTTTTGCAAACCCTCAATGTCTTTTTTCTAAATGTTAATCTATTATTGCTTTCCTGTCATCAGGGACAACTTGGAGAGATGATTTCACTCGTCTGTACAGCAATTTCAATTTTAAAGATCTGTGCAACAAGTTCAATATTGCTAGTCTGTGTAGCGACTTCAGATTTGCTGGTTTGTGTGACAGCAACCTCATGAGAGGTTTTTCCCTTTTCAAAGGGGATAGCTGTACTTCCTGGCCTAAATTTTGAACTACATTACATTTATAGATGATAAAAGAGAAAGATAAAAGCTCCTAAGTCACTAGTCTTTAACTATAAAAATAATCTGAGAAAAAAGGCTATCGGAATATAACATTTAAAATGAGCTTATCCTAATTAAAATAAAATAACACAAACAAAATAAAATCAAAACTGTTAAGTTAACGTATAGAAACATTGTCCAAAATTCACAAAACAGTTTATAATCAATTAAAATCAAACAAGTACGAATAATTTAATTTACAACTGCCATCTATGAAGGTTGCCAACTAACTACCCCCAAACTAGTTTTCAATTTTTAGGGTCCCACACATCACTATAAAAAACAATTTACTACGCAAAGTAGTGATTAGATAAGTTTGGAAAGGTTCAGATTGCAATGCTATCATACTTTTCAACTTCTTTAAAGGCATATATGCTTAAGCTTACTGATCTTACCTAAACTGTTCAGAAACTGGGAGAAGCATGGTACCACGAGCTTCCTCTTCAATAGCTATTGCTGAGGGTGTAGTTCGCCAATTGCGTAGGGCAACAATGAACACCTTGCCAATTCTAAAAAATGGGCTCTTTTCATCCCCTTGGATTCTAAACCGATAAGTCCAAGTTCCACAAGAGAATAAAACCAATGCAATAACCATTGTAAGGCAAGGGATTCCAAATCCAAGAAACCAACCGACATTCTCCTGGATATAGTTCATTATTGGAATAGTTACTAAAAGACCAGCAATGAAAGTAAAATACCACCAATTAAAAAATGAGCTTCTAGCCTTCTGTTCTTCTGGGTGTTCCCTATCAAATTGATCAGCTCCAAAAGCCTGGACACAAGGCTTATGTCCACCTTGCGCAAGTGCAACAAGATATAGAGAAACAAAGAATAAGATCACTTGGAGCTCAGAACAAGAGGTGCTAGCACTAGCAAAATGACATTCAACAGTGCTGGCAGGAAGCATAGCTGACAAGGTCAACAAGCCCAGTGCCTGGATTTTAATTTGATCAAAATTCAGATGGGCAATTAAATATAAAAAATGTTCAAATGCAAGTATATAGACTTTCAAAATCATCTCTCACAAACTTCAACAGATTATTTTATATAGACTTACTGGAAACCTGTTCCAATGACTAAAATAGGTTTCCCTTAATGAAAATCTGGTAAAAATTAACTGAAAATCTAGCTGAAACATGATAGGAAAAGCTTCCAAGAAAAAACAGAAGAATAGGAATTCACAAAAGAATGAAAGCACTAACAATCCAATTATATAACTATTTCTACAATCCTTTATCATTCTCACTTCCTTGCCCTATACATAAAAATACAGTACGCTGGATTATATTGTCATATAATCAATTCAACTGACTTCTTTAGTGACTGATAAAAAAAAACTGACCCATTCTCTGGGAGAAAAAGATTGTTTCATCTCATTGTACGCAACGCCGTCTAATATGCTTGCAAAGCTAGATATATAAACTGAAAATTAGATGCATTTCATTGAATGAAACTTCAAATATAAAAACTAATTAATATGTTTACAAAGTGTCGTTCCAACCATTTCCTACACCAAATTGTATGGTGGGATAGAGTCGAGAAAAACTAACCACAACGTAGATGAAAGATGCAAGCATAATGGTCCGGTAACGACCAAGAAAAGAATCGGCAACAAAAGCACCCAACAGAGGAAGCAATGACGCCGTTCCAGACCAGATGTTCACGTTCTCCGCCGCCGTCACCACGGATTGCCCCATGGGCCCCGTGAGATAATTTATGAGGTTCGACTCGATTCCATAGTAAGCAAACCTCTCTGCCACTTCCATAACTAATAGAAAAACCGCAAAATGAAACAAGAGTTGAGAATTTGCAGAATGAGTTTATTTATCACTAAAAGTGGTATGCAAGCTGGTGAGCTTACCAATAATGAAAGACGCTGCTCGCCAACCACCGGATAAAGATCGGAGTGCTGGGCGGCCCTTGAAATCGACGGCACCATCAACGGTATCCAGCAGAAGCGGAGCTTCAAGTTGAGAATCGTCGGAACGGTCGGAAATAGCCATGAAAACCGTGTACCACCTCGAAAACTGGTTGTAACTTGGGAATGCAGCACAATAATAGAGGAGGGTGTACATATATTAACGATATGATTGGTGGGTTGCGGATAGCAGTTTTGGTGAGCTGACGAGGGTCCATTTTGTCTTTTTCTCCGGAATCGAAATTAGTCACTTCGTTCAATAGTGACAAGTTTTCTTTTGTAAGAAATATTACTCCAGAGCAGGGGAGAGAAAACCGGCTAGCTTGCGGATTATAGGCCAATTCGCCCAATCTGTCGGCTATCCAGTCGGTCCTCAAATAGATTGGCAAAACGCCTACTCGAATTCGTCCTTTTTAGTGGCAGTCTGGTCAAATAGTCAATTATTTTTTATTTAATATTTTTTAAAAAAATATTTTTAAATTATTAATAAAAAATTAATATTATATCAGTATAATCAACAAATTATTAATATTATATTCTTAAAAAAATATTTTTTATAAAAAAATTTAAATTTTATAACTATAAATCTAAATAAATATTAACATAATATTAATCCATTATAATATGTGAATATATATTAATAAATAAATAATTATTTTTACTAATATTTAATAATAAAAGTATTTAAAATAATATTTTAGTAAAATAAATAATAATATTAAAAATTAAAAAAAAATGGGCCAACAAATTGAGGGAGTAGGCAGTAAAACGACTAATATTTTGCTAACTCAAGTCTACCCACCTTTAAGGTAAAATACAATTGGGCCCATTTTATTAATTCTACTCAAGAGTGTCACGTGATCTAAATTTTATCACATCAAAATATAATAATTTAATATATTTTAATTTTAAAAATAATTCACATTTTATTTTATTTTAAAAAATAAATATTTTAATTTAGTTTAGATAAATTTTTATTTTTTAAATTAAAATATTTATTTTTGTTAAAACTAAAATTAATCCATAAATTTTTTTATATAAATTATAAGTTGAATTATTATATTATAATTAGTTAAAATTTAAATAATATACTCCTAGTAAAAGCTGACTTCCATGCTCTCCTATTAAAATATTCCACCAGTACTTCAAGACAAAAGAACAAAATTAAAAAAACCATGAAAGTGGCTATTCTAATTTATTTTATAGTTTGTTTTAAAAAAATGACTTCTAATTCTTTTTTAAATTATGCTTATAATCCTCCCCCGTATTTTTATAATTCAAGTTGAAACAAAATATAAATATGAAATAGTTTTTTAAAAAAAAAAAAAAAAAGGAAAGCCTAACCCTCTGTATCTATTTGTACTGTCTTTCAATTTTTAAATTGGTATCTTTGTAATTTTTTTTATATTATTAAATCATTTAAACTTATTCTGTTAGCACTGTTAACCTCTATAACTTTATTCTTCTAGCATCGTTAACCCTTATATATCAGCTTAATGTTCTAATAGAGCAAAGTGAAAGGATTTATTAAAAAAACAGAAAGATATAAAATTAAAAATTGAATAAAAAATATAAGTACCTAAAAAATAACTTTTTAAAAAAATATAATGATGAAACAAAATCTTTATTATCAAATTAATAAATAATTATTATATTTATAATCATCTCGTATTTATAGGTTAATATAATATTTATTCTCTCATCTTCGCATAAATTTTCGTTTTGATCTCTAAATTTGCTCCCTGGTAATTTGTTCTGTACCTCAATAATAAAATTGTATAAATTTTTATTAAATATAGACTAATATTTCAGATAAAAAAATTTAAGGGAACAAAACCTATAGTTTAAAAGTTGAAGAATTAAAACTAAAATGAGGATAAATTTAAAAAAATAAGTATTATATTAACCCAATTTATATATAAGTTTGTCTTAGAGTTTAGTGTCTACGTTAGTTATAACTAACAAATTACAAGTATATGAACCGATATATATAATTAAGAACAAAATAAGAATTAGCAAATTAATTTTTAAAACCGATCATCTAAATTTAATTTGTTTACTTTTATTTTCTAAAAAATTAGTATTTTAATGTGTATATAATCTAAGGCTTTGTTTGGTTCAGTTGAGGGGAGGGGAGGTTAGGTTAATTTAAAAGAGGGTAGGTAAAAGTATAGGAGGTTAATTAATGATGTTTTTTATTTAGTTCAGAAGGGGAGGGGACTGAATTAGAAGTTAATAAATATACCCTTGTCTCTTTATTTAAATTTATTTACTCTTTATTTATAATATTTATATCAAAATTATTATTTTTTTAATTTATGAATCTTAAAATTTTTTATCTTATTTATATAAATAATAAAATTTAAAAAATGATAAAATTTTAACATTATTTCTTATTAATTTTATAATTATTATATATTTTAATATAATATATAGATAATTTATTATGTTTATTAAGTTTTAGCAATTAAAAAAAATTAGATGTGAGAAAAATAAAAAAAAGGCTTGAGGGTACAATTGGAATATTAAAAATTAATAAAGGGTAATTTGGTCATAATGAGGTAAAAAATTTCTCTTCCCTCCAAAAACTCCCACTTTTAGAGGGGAGGTAAGGGAAGAGAAGGGAGCACTAAATGACAAAAAATCTCCCCTCCACTCCCCTCTCCTTCATTTTTTCCAACCAAATACACTTTTTCCTCCCCTTCTCTCCATTCAAACCCCCCAACCCTCCAAAAAGATAATTTATTGTTAGTTTTTTTTAAAAAAAAGTTATATAAGAAACATCAGATGGAACTTTTAATTATGTATCGTTGAAAAGCAATGAGCATTGTGGTGCACAAAACTAGTTCCCATTCAATAAAGAGAGACATGTATGATTTCTCTTAGCACTCCGACTCCCCCTATTTTAGCGTTGTCAAAATTTTCAAAGATCCCATTTAGGGTTCTACATTTTTTTTTTCGTATTACATATTTTTTATGCGCTGTCATAGGTGGAAGAGAGAATGCAATGACAAGATCATCTTACATAATGAAAGCTGGTTTTGCGAAGGAAAAGAAAAGGCTATGGAACCGTTCACAGATCAATGGGCTTCCGTCACAATGTTGCGTCAAGCGTCTAGGGAGCATAAATAAAGTGCTTGGATAGTCTCAAAATTCAGATTTTAAAAAGATTTTTGATCTAAATATTAATTTAAATTTTTTTTTAAATAAATATCGTATTTATCCAAAAGAATTTATAGATTAAACTATGGTTTAAAACTATAGTTTTAGATAAATTTTTAGGAATAACTTTTAAAACAGTAGAATATCTTATAAACTACCAAATTACTATTTTGTCTTTAATTTTGTACTTTCTCATCTCTCATCTCTTCTCCATCGCTTGCCTCTTATCCTGTCTTTGGTCTTCTTCACAGTCGACATCATCAACGTCGCTCCTCTATCACTTCTCTCGCTGTCTTCATGAGTCATGGGTCACACTAATCCCTTCATATCTGTAAGTTGTCGTCGGTCGTAGGTCACGGATATAGAACTAGGAGAAGTGGACGATGGAGAAAGAAGAAAGAGAGGAGGAAGACGAAGGATAGGAGTTGGCTTCAACATCGGCATCGTTGTCGAGGCTTACCAGTATCAGCGTCGTCTAAGGCATTGTGGTGGAAGACAACGTCAACGGTTAGTAGCATAGAGAAAATAGGAGAGAGAAGGGGAAAAAAGGGAAGAAATTGATTTTTTTTTATAAAATCATACATTTTTTGATAATTTATCAATTACAAAAATCCTTCTAGTAATAACCATCCAAACACTCATTTATTTATAATCACTTTTTTTTTTCCATAAACTCTTTTACATAATCCCTTTTTCAAAAGCTATCCTGAATCCATATTTTTCTATAAATTTTTTTTTTCAAAAGTCTATTCAAATGGGCTCAAAGTATCACATTCTAAATTGTTAGTTAAAGTGATAAGTGTTTCATTCATATTAAAATAAGAATACAAATATAAAATCTAAGAAGCTATATTGTTGGGATAGGTCAAAAAAACTGTTATGTTTTAAATCTAAAAAAGAATTATACCATTGATAAAAATAATAAGGCCTTTCATTTTAGCAGCACACTTGATTAACATTTAACTACTTTTCTTTATAATAGTTAAGGTGCAAATCTACTTGTATAATATACTCCTACATGCACCAAATACTAAAGTTTTTTTGGGTACAAAAATATAAATAAAATTTTTAAAATGGTACAAAACTAACTTAGCTGTTAAAATAGCTTAACGATTGTTACTTTTATATCAAAGGAAACTTAATAGTCAATGTTACTAACTTAACAATTGTGATAGTTTTGCATCATTTTATAAATATTATGAGTACTTTTGTACTCAAAATTTTTTTATGGTATCTGAAGCTCGTGAAGGAATATTTGATGGGTAAATTTATACCTTAAAATGAACAAAAGAAATAGTAAATGTTACTACTATTCCAACACCCTTTCAAGTTATCACATCACACTAAATAAGGTCATGTGTCACTTTTTCTTTATTTTATGTTTGGATAGGAAAAAAAATAAGAAAAAATAATATTATTAAAAAATTTAAAATAATAAATTTTTTTATTATTTTAAATTTTTTTCCTCTCTAATATTCCTTTTTCCTATTTTTTTTTCTCAACCTAAACATAACTTTTATAGTAATGGTGCCTTTATGCAGGAAAAATATGGGTAGAAACGTAATCGTACAGTATAATGGATCAAAGGATAATTTCTTGTACCGGAATTTATGAGGGAAATTTGTCAAAATATTCAAAAGAAAATTATTCCATTATTTTTCCTCACATACTTCCATGGAATAAAATACCAAAATCCCTAACCATAATTATGATGAAAAAGACGCCATATATGGGAGAATAAATGGAAGAAAATAGTATTTCTTAAATAACTAAGAAAAATAAGAAAATTAATAAAAAAATCTCAAAATAATTGGGATTAATGTAAGAATTATTTGAGCAAAGTTAAAATTAAAAATAATAGTTTCCATTGATAAAAATACTATGTGGGTAAAGATAGAGAATTTATATTGTCAATTATGCAAATTTATTTATTAGAATAAGAATTAGCTAAGAAAATACAAAGCTTAAGTTACAAGAATTTAAGGGTCTAATGGCATGAAAAATGATGAGGATTAGAAAAAAGAAATAAATGATTTATTTATCAAAGAAAGATGTAAAGAAATTAGTGACATAATAACGAGTCCATAGCCGAAAATCCAAGTTCATGGAAAAAAAATACTAAGCCCTATTGGAATGGTCGTATATCTAATCTAATCTTGTAATGACAAGAAAAATTTTGGCCAAAGAAAACAAAGACAAGAAGAATGACAAACACAAGCTCCCTTTCTACTCTCATATTAGACGTGTTTATATGGCTCAAGAAAGAGAGAAGATAAAAATTTTGGCAAGTGTTCAAGAAAGAGAAGTTTTATGATAAATTAAGGAAAAAACTTCATAAAACAAAAGAGATTAGTATTAAGATTAAGCTAAAAGATACATTTAGTCATTTATATTTTTATTAAATTGTATTTTAATCCCTTAAATTTAAAAAAGATATTTTTAGTCATTTAACCTTAATGTAATTAACTATTAAAATGATTAAAATTTTACTGTCATTATTTTAATTTTATATTTAAGGGATTAAAATAAAATTTGATGCAAATATAAAAGATTAAATGTATATTTAGTATTAAGATTATTAGTCAAGGTTTAAAATAAATTGGGAGTAAGTATTTCCTTAATTTAATTAGTTCAAGGCCAAATGGGGAGAATTATTATCAAAATTATGCAAAGTAATTATTCCAAAATAAGAGTTAATATTATTTTAATCAATATTATGTCATGAAATTAGTACAGCAAATCCTTGATTTTTTTAAAAAGAGAATATTGAAGATTTATGCCAATAAAAACTCGATGGACATAACGGAAATTAAGGAAAGGGATAACAAAATTAAAAGCAACCAAGTACACATTAGATGGGATATTGCGTGTATCTTGTCATTTCTTCATGCTTAATTAGTAATACAAGACGGCAACACTCCCTCGCTCTAAGGGCCCATTTGGTTCACGGAGAAAGAAAGAGAATGAAAAGGAAGATAATGGAATGAAAAAATATTGAGCCAGTGGATATTTGGTTGACATTGAAAAATAAAATAGCTTGATAAAAAAAATTATGTTTGATTAGTTAACAGTGATGAAAAATTATATAGAAAAGTATCCAAATGACCTTGTTACCTTTAATGAGTAGTTATTAATAAATTCTTATTCTAATTTAAAAGTCAAAATATTAAAAAATCAATTACTCATATAATAATTAATAAGACATAAAGATTATAATTTAAATAAATATAAATATTCAATATAAATATAAAAAATATTATAAATATTAAATGATTAATAATAATTGCATTAATTATTTCTCAAACTATTCTTGAATGATTATTTTCACCTCTTCAAAACACACACATCAAAATTGCCTTTGGATATACCCAGATTTTTAAATATTCTTTCATCTTTAAACCATATAATATATTTAGAAATAAGACTTTATAAGATCATTTAGTAAATCAATGCAAATTATAAGTTTATTAAAAAAATTATTTGATAAATCTTTAATAATTTCAAAAAAACTTTTTCATCTACTGAAGTGTTTATTGAAAAGGGCTATTGTCAAAAATAATTTCGATAAATAACCTTATTGAATAGCTATTCAATAAATATCAAAATTTCATATTTTAGAATATCCAATTTATAGAAGTTGTCTTCGATAAATAGGATTTTAGAATAGTTTATCGATATATTTATTTTAAAAAATAATTTTTTTTCACGAATTTTCTTCTCATTTATTGAAAGTTTTATCGATAAGCAATCTTATCGAATAAGTTTTTGATAAAAATATATTTTTTTAGCAAATTTTTTCTTATTTATCAAAGATTTTATTGATAAATTTATTGATAAGTAAAGTTATTGATAAATTAATCTTATCAATAAATATTTCATTTATTTAGTCCATAAATATATTCTGTTTATTTAATCCCTATACCTTTTACCCAAGCTGAAGAAGCATCAGGCAAACCTAAGCTTCTTAGATGTCGTATTCTGTAATACAGAGGAAGAAGCTAGCAGTGAGATGCTGTTACAGTGGATATGTTCAAGGTTTAGATTGAGTATATGAGAATGAGATGGCGTACCTTGCCATCACTTCTATTATAATTTTTCATAAGAAAAGGTACAATGTAGTTGGAACTGAAGAATTGTGGTGCCGGAAAAACAACTAGGATCTGGCCGACATGTACCAAATCAATGATAACAGAATAAAATCTGTCTAAATCCCCTAATAATCAGCTGGGTTCTACAGCATCAACACGAACCGTTCCAGATCATTTTTATATGATGTTCTTTAGAGAGTTTAAGGATCACTCTACTACTGGATATGCCTTGTGTCTTTCTTTAGTTTAAGTAACATCTCCAAACGTAGTGCAGCGCTGTTATGTTCATTTTTATTAGCAGAAATATCAATTCAATTAAGTCTTGAAGAATTGAAAAGCGTGTTTTAGAAAGATGTTCTGGTGCCTGCTATTGTAAGTATCACATCCTTTTGTTTGCTTTTTCTTTTTCTTGTAACATTTTATCAGTAAATTGCTTAATTGAGCAATATATTAGCCATGACCAAACATTTTGAATTTGCTCACCTTATATCGGTTATCTATAAATGGAAATTGTATTCAGGATTATTACATGAAATGCTTTAGGGCCGCAAAAACAGGAGATTCAAAGTCTACTTGGAAGGTATGTACGTCATTGGCTGCTTTAATGAGCTTTGGCTTCAGATTGTTAATTTTACTCAGGATATGAAAAGACACAAATCTGTTTTTTCTGTTTCAACTTCAATTTGAAGTTCCACAAGCTTCAGACAGCGCACAAACATAAGTTTTTCATAGCTACGATCTCAAAGCTCAACTTGCTCACTCCAGTGTGTTTTTTATATAATTAGAGGATAAATTTATATTTAATACTTTGGCGCCATAGAGAGAAAATATGATCCCAAAATAGGCAGGATCTAATTTTTCCATCTTTAAAGGAAATTAGTGGAAGTGAAAAAATTAGTTCTTGAAAAATAGGTGAACTAAACATCACCTGTCAAAGGAAAAATTAAATTTTTTCTTTCCCTCATTAGATTTTCAGCCAACCAAATGCGCTAATAATTTAAAGAATGGCGTCCAAATGGAAGAGAAGACAAAGTAAAGCGTAAAAAAGCAATGATAATAGCACAAAAAAGGGAGAAATAATAGAGCGTTGTCGAATCCCCATGCCTTAAAGCTATAAGACATCGTGACCATTTCATCCACCAACCACCATTCACTAGTCACATTCACATTATTGCAACAAAGATTTTTTACGTCTGTTGTAGAGAGCTTTTTATGTCATAATTGGCAAGGATCATGACAAGAATGATATTTGCAAGAAAAGAAATGTCATAGGAGTGAGAGGACAGGTAAGGTGTGTTTGCTACGAGGGGAAATGGAGGTGAGGGTTGAGAAGAGGAAGGAATTTACTCATTTTCTATTGTTTGACTTTTGAAAATTTGTTGGAGGGAAGGGAATTGAAATTGTCCCTCCGTTCATTTCCAAAAGTGGAGAAATTTAGAGAGAGAGAAATAATATTTTGGCATGATATAACTATTATATTCATAAAATGTTTCAATTATATATTATTATATACAATTAATTTTGATGAGGATAAAGTTGTCAAAATAAAAATTATTTCTTACTTTCCCCTCCTAAAATAAACAAGCTAACATTAAAATCTCTACCCTCCCTTTTCTTTTAGTCAATTCAAACATACCCTTAGATGACTCAAACTCTGCCTTCATTCTATGGACCCGTTTGGCTGGTGAAATATTGGAGGAGGGAAAGGGAAAATTCAAAATTTCCCTTAAGGACGACTATTTGGTTGCACCATTTTTTTGGAACTCATTTTTCGGCAACGGCAAATTTTCTAATGCATAAAGGCAAATGGAATGACACCTATATATTTTAGTGGGATCTAATTTTCCATCAATCACTCCAACTGACCAATGACCCATTTGTCCCTGAATTGATATATAACAATATCATTTATGGCTAGAGATTGATGGACTTTGAGATGTAGAGGCAACGATGAAGGCAACACTGACGATTGACAATTTTAAATTCTAGCCCAACAAAGCCATGTTCATGAGATGACGTCCTTCTCAGCATTTTTGTTGAGGGCTTCAACCTTCGCCTCCATTTCCTTTCTTCATCTGGGTCAAAGAGGGTCAATTCATTTCATGTGTAGTAAGAGTTAGGCGAGGTTTGGCAGATGACGCTGCAGGTGAGCAAGAAGCAACGAACCAAGCTGTCTCAAAGGAGTGGACAATGGTTTCAGTGCAAAAGCATGTGGCTTTTTTTTTTTTTAATAATGAGTCATGCTAAAAGTACCAAAATATCAAGCAAAAATGGTGAGCAACCAAGTTTAAAAAAATAATGAATAAAGGTGAACGTTGGTGAAAAAAGTGCATATTGTAACTTAAAATGATAAGTTAAAATATATCTATGTCATTTGAAATCGTTTTATCACTCTAAAAATCAATTTGAATGTATTTATACATTATATTGTTAAGTCAAATAAAATCTATTTTCAACCATGAAATCAATTTTATTTATACAGACACTGATTTAGTTACATGAAATTAATTTTAGCCATTAGATTTCTAAATTACGCTGTTATATTCTATTTTACACTATAGAAAATAGGACAAGTCGTATTCATTTTAAATTTGATATTAACAGAGTAATAAAAACATGTTTCCTTGATGGAAATCCATTTCGATTATTAAAATAATTGAACTTCATCAAATACATCTTTGTTTAATAAAAATAGAACTTAAGCCATCTTGAAAACAATTTCGTTTATAAAGAGTCATCAGAAAGCAAATGCAAAATGAGTTTTTAAATTTAAGAGAGGGAGTTGTTGTAGGATAGCATGAGAGAGAGTTATCTAAGATAAATTACTGAAGCTAAAGCCATAAGACTTGTACTATTTGTTCAGAGATTTTTAGCACATTAGAATTAGATATTTATTTCATTTTATTATTGCTATAAGTTTTGAAATGAAATAGATTTTATTCAGTATCTTAACAAAATGCCATCTTGGCATTATGATTTATACTATTTGGTTATTAGTTCTACTTAATTATTTTTTTAATCATTAGTGATTATGAAAATCTATAGGATATTTATATATATTTATTTAAATTACAATTTACTTTTTATTAAATTTATTTTTATTGAATTATTGTATTAATTATGGAATTTTAAAATTCAAATATGAATTAAATTAATATTTATATTTATCTACTTAAATTATAATCTTTACCAATTATTTATGAATAATTGAATTTTTAAATTAGAATATGAATTTATTAATAAATACTCATTGAGGGCAATATGATTATGTGTATATTTTTCTACCTAATTTTCTATCACTTTAAACTAACCAAACATTAAATTTTTCATCAGACAATTTTTTTTTTCTAGTATCAACCTAATATTCACTCAGTTCGATAATTTTTTATTACACTCTCTTTCTTTCTATTCCGTTCCAACCTTTTTGGTAAACTAAACGGGCCCTATAAATAAGCTACTTCTCCCCTCGCCAACACACAAATATTTCGTCCAACTCATAGAGAAAGAAAAGTAAGAAGTGTTCTTAAGTATTCTTAAGTCTTGGAGAATTGAAGGAAGAAGGGTAGAAAGTTTCCACAAGCCTTCAAGTAGTAAGTCTTCTGAAGCTTCTTGACCTCCCTTCTTAAAGGTGTTTTCCTTCCTAAAACATTCTTAAGATCCTAGTTTTTCATTTAAGGAAGGAAAGGGCGCTCTAGGAGAAGGTAGAAAGAAAGGAGTAAATATTACAAGTTATGTTAAAGATTTCAGGTAGTACATAACCCCTTGCTACAACTAAGTATTTCTTGATACATAGTAATCTTTCAATTCTTAATATATGGTATAATTAAAAAGTTAATTTTAATCCTAAATATAAAACATATTTCCTATATTTATTAACTTTTTCCCAAGTTACCTCACTCCTTCAAAAATAATCAAGAGAGTGAGTGAATTTAAGAAGATGATTATGGTATTTTAGAAAATATATATATTATATTAACTAATTTAACTATATGTTATATTAATTAATTTATTTAATTTTATTAAATTAGTTAAATACACCATATATTAAAAATAGGAGTAATATATTCTTATGCTTGAAAGTATACCATGCCAATGTGTATTGCTTGAACATATTTGCACGAAAATGTGAGAATATTATGGAAGAGATTGATGCTTGCATTGTCCTTTTGTTTAGCTTGCTTATTTGTTAGATTAGATTGTTGTCACGTCCCAAAATTTGGACCGTGACCGGTATAGAATATAAATACTTCATATTCTGAAAGCCTAACACCTTAAATAAAACCTTCAAATTTTCCATAACATTTTCAAAATCATATGGAATATTTTCTAAAGTCTATGTGGAGCATTACCCTTTCCAAAATCATACAAGTTCTTAAGAAAGTAATTACATCAAAAGTAGTGTTTGTCAAACGATGCTTCGGATCGACAGCGAGGCTCTTCACTGCTCAGCCAGAGGATTAGGGTCACCTGCACTATCTAAACCCAAAATAATCTACTCGTGAATAACGTCCCAAAAACATAATTAAAAGAATGCGGAAATCAATAATGCATAATCATACTGAAAAATGTATTTCATAATATTTCATAATTTGATGCAAATATTTCCGTAAATATCTGTATTTCAAGGAAAACAATAATATGATATAACTACTTCAAATAAATCGTTTAAAACAATCCTTTCAAACCATAATCTTTCTGTAGGACTTCAACAGAATGAAAACAGATGTGGACACACAGTCCACGAGGGTAACTAACTATTCTGGTGGCTCGAAGCCACTAACTATCACGAAAATGAATCCCACGAAATAATTCTGGTGGCTTAAGGCCACAAACTGTTGTGAGAATAAATCCCATGAAATAATTCTAATGGCTCTGCCACTAACTGTCGAGCTCGAGTAACCAAAGTGCATCAAGGACTAACAGTACTGCTGTTAGCAACCAGCGTTCTGTATTCCGTCCTAAAACATTTCCATCATGCGTGGGGTTTATTTCACATGAAATAATCTCAATCATTTCAATGCCATAACCATTGGTAAAATCACTTTAACTTTCCAAAAAACCCAGCACGTACCTTTGAAATCAAATTACTATGAAAACATATGAAATTCGCATAAACATATATTTCATGAATGATATCAGCTCAATGTAACTTTTGTCAAAACTCTTTTCAAAAGCTTATTCATACATTTTCATACATAATCATAATTCCTTTGTAAAACAATCGAAAGAAAATCATTTCTGACGATTTAAACCATACTTTCGTAAAATTTGCTTTTCAAAATTCATATTTGAAATTAAATATTTGAAATGACAATGCATTTGAAAATGTAAATTTTAGGGAACGTTATTCACTCACCTGACATGCTCTTAAACCTTTACTCTTCCCGGCAAACAATTTCTGATGTTCTCGTTGCTCAAACCCCTGGTATCCCGAAATACATATATAAACATTCGAATCAGAAATGATTATCCTTAATCTATCATTTTACTAAACTTCATACTGCCTTCAAGACTTAAGGATTCAATCACTAATTCCTTCTTAAAATCTCTTAACTTGACACTCTGAGTTTAATTCCTTATTTCCCCTTAATTCTAATAACTTTCTAAATTTCCAATTCAAACTTAGCAACCTCATGCTTTTGTTTCCTCTTCTTTTTGGTAGCAAGACCATACATACATACACACGGATATTCCCTTGCAGTGCGCACATATACTATAATCACAACAACATAGGTCAATGAACATATATGTATTTCTACAAATAGCAGTGCACACATACATATGCATATAAATCCTCACAGCACTAGCAACCACAATAAATATATATGAAATAATTCCCAACAGCACCTCAACGAAAACACACCAAGACAGCAGCAAAATTCCCTGAACACCAAATTGTGCCATCATATACATATACACACCGTAAGCTATATATGTATACATATCCTTTCCATTCAATCCAACAATCCCCCATGGCATGCCTCAGATTCTCTTTCCTCCCTGCATAATGTTGGAAAATGTGCCCTAGGGGCCAATCATTGTCTTATAAATATTATTGATTTATGAGTTTATCAATTGTGTTATCATATTATTTGCATGTTTACTGTGATGACCATCCTTGGATAATTCATGATCTTATCCTAAATATCCCTTGTCGATCATCTGTGCGGGAGCAGAGATGAAATAAGACCAGTATGACTTTGAAGATGTATAGAGATATAAATCAAAGTCATAGGCACATGTAAGAGTACAAGGTGTTGGACCGACCCGCTATGAGAGAGTTGCATGGGTTACGTCATAAGCTTCTCTCATATACAAACCATGTCACTATGCCCTTTGACCTGAGATCATCATGGATTCCTACATGACAAACGCTCAGCTTTGACCTAGTCAAAAGTCACTTTTGACCGAGTGATCATAAAGACTATGTTCGGGCTTAGTGGTTTTTCATGCGGAGGAATGTGAATGGTCAAGATGGAATTTGTCCCTCACATTCGTAGAGAGATATTACTGGGCCCCTCGATGAGTGAGTCTGAGAAATGTATGGCCATACTGTAATGGAAAGGTAGTTCCATTTCTATAGTCAGACTACTCAGGGATCAAGAAAGTAACGGTCAGGAATAGGAGGATGACATTATCCATGCCTCATCCATGACTAAAATATCGCGTGACAGAAGGGACATGATATGGTTGTATAAAAGGTTATATCGTTTATCGATCCTCATATGATTTGGGTAGTCGTTATGTCTTGCTAGAGACCGCTTGCGACTTGTGGGCCAGTATAGCAAATGACCCACTGCCAACTTCATATGGGCCTACAGGGTCGCACACAAAATAGCCCAGTACGAGCTATGATGTCCAGATTCATTGAATCTAAGACGTGTCTAGATTCAATGAATGATCCAGGGTTGATGTATATATTTATTTATATTTATATTCGTATATATATAAATTCGTATATATATTATATATAAGGGATATATAGGATTTAATTTATAAGCATAAATTAAATCTCTATCACGTTTGAATTTGAAATTCAAATTGATAGGATATCTCATATAAGAGATATTTACAAGATTTAATTTATAAGGATAAATTAAATCTCTAACACGTTTGAATTTGAAATTCAAATTGATAGGATATCTCAAATTTGATTTATGAGAATAAATCAAATATAGTCCAATCTTATCTTTATTTAAATTAAATAAATAGGTGAATTAAATATGTGGGACGGATTTAATATAAATATTATTTATTTAATTAGTTTCTTATCAAATTATACAATATGTGATATTGTATTAATTTCAGAATTAATATAGATTAATTCCAAGATCTAATTCGGTTGAGAAAAACGCAGAGCATCCTATATATATGATTTTAGGAGCTACGTTTTTGGCACACAACACACAACACAAAAGGCCAAATGAAATCTGCAAAAAGTTTACAGATAAGAAACTGCTGAAGTAGAGACGGAGAGGACGAATTCTTGAGAGAGCCTTGGAGGGACAGGAGACGCTAGCACGCCATTCGTGGTTAGAACGCTTTTTGTGTGGATACCAGTAGAGGAAGTCGATTTGAGGCGTCGACTTCTTGCGATCAGAAAGAGAGCACGAGCCGCGGAGAGAAGCTGTGGACATCTTCTTGTGATCGGAAAGAGATCACTAGTCTTAGAGAGAAGCTGTGAAAGTCGCTGAGGAACACCAAGGGTAATGCTTCTTTCCACTTGACTTAAACACATATGGTAGATCCTGGCAAGGAATGGGAAACAAATTTTTAAATTAATTTCCGCTGTGTGTCTTCCAATTCCTTACAGTGGTATCAGAGCCATGCCGTTTTGTGTTTAAGTTAGGCTTAATTGTTGATTCATATGATATGTGTTAGTCATAGCCGATCATATAATATGTGTTTTATGTATGACATATAAGAAATCCGTGTTATGTATGACATAAAAGGAATCTAAAAGGGAATTGAAATCGATGGTGATGTGTTTTGATTTGATCAATTAACATAGATGGGGTCTAAGAAAACCGAATGCAGATTCGTGATTATTTATGAAACAAAAATTTTCTTCTCATGGCGCTGCCCCCAGACCCCGCCCACTAACCGGCTAGTAGGACCGCCGCCCACTAACCGGCTAGCGGGACCGCTGTAGCTACCTGTTCGTAGCGCAACGTAATCGTAACATATGTTATTTGGTGAATGTTTTAGATATGAAACATTAATTGCCCTTGAATTAAATCTGAATATTGATTCTTGAATGTTTGGGTATGGTGAACAATATGGCTCTAGATTGCAGGTGTTGTAATTTTTAAATACGGCCTGCGTGTCGTGCCTTCCTCTATATACTCTCAATGTACCTTCTCTTCTCATCTCACTCCCCTCGAATGTTAAAAGAGGTTTCTATATGTAATTTCCCTTTTCTTACTAGAGAGCTCCTCTCATTGGCTTGAGGGGACTTAGGATAGGTGAGCCATATTGTATCACATTTAGATTATGCGTATTATGATTATATCAGAAACATGCATATACTTGTATGAGATATAAACTGAGAAACATGCATTCTTATAAACCATATAGTTAAATTAAGCCCTCTAAATGAAATCTTAAGTCATAATGCCGTCAATTTATGAACACTTGTCAAAACCTCGATCGCTTAATTGTGGACTCCACCAAAGTGGGTGCTTTTGAGTTATCTTGGGGAGATAAGCAAGAGTAATGGTGCTACTCTCACATGTTTATTATTGTTTGCCTTAATTGAGATTAACAAAACGGTTTTGAATCTTAAGGCATTGGATGGGATTAAAAACATGCCAGATCATATGATGATAGGATCCCATGAACATCTAAGAGTTACATTTGATGTAATTGGTAAAGGTGTTACCTACCTAAATAACTTAATTTAAGCGTCCTGCCAAAGCGGACTTAAGTTTGAGCCAAATATGGATCTTAACCTACGAACTATTACATTGAGGGTTGTTTATTTAGTGGAAGATTGCTAATTGAATTGCATAATTTTAATTGTAGAATCATGATGACTAGTAATACTGCTACATTATCGCTGCAATCTGTCCTTGAGAAGGACAAACTTAATGGGACAAGCTTTCTTAACTGGTTTAGGAACTTGAGAATTGTTCTCAAGCAGGAAAGAAAGGTGCATGTCCTAGATCAACCCATTCCTGAGGAGCCATCGGCCAATGCTCCTAGAGCTCAGAGAGATGCTTACACGAAGTATAAGGAAGACTCTGTCGATATGGGATGCTTAATGCTAGCCACCATGGTTCCGGAGCTCTAAAGAGATCTGGAACACATGGAGGCTTATGAGATGATTGTGCATCTCAAGGAAATATTCCAGCAATAGGCAAGGCAAGAGAGGTATGAGACCACTAAGACCTTACATTCCTACAAGATGGCTGAAGGTGCATCAGTTAGTACTCATGTCTTAAAGATGAAAGGGTACATTGATCACCTTGAGAGGCTTGGATTTCCAATGAGCCAGGAGTTAGCTATGGATTTGATCTTGAACTCACTCCCCGAAAGTTATGACCAGTTTGTCATGAACTACAACATGAACAACATGGAGAAATCTATTTCTGAACTGCATGGGATGCTTAAAACTGCTGAGCCGAGTCTTAAGAAGAAGCCTAGTGCTGTTTTGATGGTTCAGAAAGGAAAGGGTATGAAAAAGAAAGATAAAGGTAAGGGAAGGGTCATGGCTCATCAGGTAAGACCAAAGAGTTAGGCAAGCCTGAAACCAAGCTTGCACCAAAGAAGGCAAAGCCTCCAAAGGAAGGAGTCTGCTTCTTCTGCAATGAACCTGGTCATTGGAAGAGGAATTGCAAACTCTGCCTCGAAGATATGAAAAAGAACAAGAAGGATAGCGGGGCTATCGCTTCAGGTATTTATGTTATAAACATTCATCTTTCTACTTCCACTTCATGGGTATTAGATAATGCATGTGGTTCTCACATTTGTACAAATGTGCAGGGACTAAAGGATAGTAGGAAGCTGAAAAAGGGTGAGGTTGACCTACGAGTTGGAAACAGAGCAAGGGTTACTGCGTTAGCTGTAGGTACTTATGAATTAGTTCTGTCCACTGGGCTTTTGTTAGTTTTGAACAATTGCTATTATGTTCCTGCTTTAAGTAGTAACATTGTTTCACTTTCTTATTTGGATAAGGAAGGTTTTACTTCTATTGCTATGAATAGTAGATGTTCTATTTATCGTAATGATATTTTCTATACTCATGGTGATTTGCATGTTGATCATTACATATTAAATTTGGAACAACCCAATCATGGAAATATCTATAACATAACCGCCAAAAGGGTCAAACCGAATGATTTGAATCCGACATACCTCTGGCACTGTCGTTTAGGCCACATAAATGAGAAACGCATTTCCAAACTCTATCAAAATGGATTTCTAAACTCATTTGATTTTGAATTATATGACACTTGCGAGTCTTACTTGTTAGGAAAGATGACAAAGTCACCCTTTACTGGGCATAGTGAGAGAGCCACTGATTTATTGGGCCTCATATATACAGATGTGTGTGGACCGATGAACACAAATGCTAGAGGAGGTTATTCGTACTTTATAACATTCATAGATGATTTCAGCAGATATGGGTACATCTATCTGATGAAACATAAATCTGAATCTTTTGAAAAGTTCAAGATATTTCAAAATGAAGTACAAAATCATCTTGGTAAAACAATTAAAGCCCTTTGATCTGATCGGGGTGGTGAATATTTGAGCCAAGAGTTCATAGATCATCTCAGGAGTTGTGGGATAGTCTCGCAATTGACTCCTCCAGGGACACCACAATGGAATGACGTTTCTGAACGGAGGAATTGAACACTATTAGATATGGTTCAATCCATGATGAGTCGAACAGATCTTTCGCCCTCCTTTTGGGGCCATGCCCTAGAGACAGCTGCGTTCACACTCAATCATGTTCCATCTAAGGCAATTGAAAAGACTCCGTATAAGATATGGACTGGGAGGACGCCTAGTTTGTCTTTCCTCAAGATTTGGGGATGCGAGGTCTATGTTAAGCAACAAGCCTCAGACAAATTAGCGCCCAAATCCTCAAAGTGCCTTTTTGTGGGATATCCTAAGGAAACCAAGGGATATTATGTCTACAACCCTACTGATAATAAAGTGTTTGTTATCAAAAATGGTATCTTTCTCGAACGAGAATTTATCTCTAAAAGAACTAGTGGGAGTAAGGTACACCTCGAAGAAGTTTGAGAGCCACAAGACACCACAGAACTGTAGATGAAAAATGGAGAAGACTCACAACAAGTTGTTGAGACTCCTCAAGTCACGCAAGGTCCACGGAAGTCTAATAGGACACGACTTCAGCCTCAGAGATATGGATTTCTGATTTCTGACAGTCGTGATGTGTTGCTCATTGAGCATAATGAGCCGACTACCTATCAAGAAGCTATAGTGGGACTAAACTCTGAAAAGTGGCTTAATGCCATGAAGTCTGATATGCAATCCATGTACGACAATAAGGTTTGGATCTTAGTCGACCCGCCTGAAGGTGTAAAAACTGTCGGGTGTAAGTGGGTTTTTAAGGAGAAAACTAACATGGATGGCAATATAAATGTCTTCAAGGCATGACTGGTTGCAAAAGGATTTACTCAAACTCATGGTATGGACTATGATGAGACCTTTTCCCCAGTTGCAATGGCCAAATCAATCAGAATCCTCTTTGCCACAGCAGCATATTATGACTATGAAATATGGCAGATGGATATCAAGACAGCCTTCCTTAATGGAAAGCTCCTTGAGGATGTGTACATGACACAACCTGAAGGGTTTGTGCGCTCCGAGGACTCTGGCAAAGTGTGCAAGCTTCAAAGGTCCATTTATGGACTAAAGCAAGCATCTCGGAGTTGGAATCATCATTTTGATGAAGTAGTCAAAGAGTTTGGATTTCTTCAAAATATTGATGAACCTTGTGTGTACAAGAAGTTTAGTGGGAGCACAGTTGTGTTTTGGTACTCTATGTCGATGACATCCTACTTATTGGGAATGGCATTCCTACCTTACAGATTGTCAAGTCTTGGTTAGGAAAGTCTTTTTCGATGAAAGACTTGGGTGAAGCCACCTACATCTTAGGAATCAGGATCTATAGAGATAGATCTAAAAGACTTTTAGGACTCAGTCAGAGTACATATATAGATAAAATACTACATAGGTTCAGTATGCACGAATCAAAGAGGGGTTTCATACCCATGTCTCATGGTAGTCACCTCAGCAAAAATCTGTGTCCTAGTACATCTGATCAGCGAGGTTGCATGAGTAAAGTTCCATATGCCTCAACTATAGGATCTATCATGTACGCCATGTTATGTACTCGACCGAATATCTCGTTTGCCTTAAGTATGACTAGCAGATATCAACAGGACCCTAGTGAGGCACATTGGACTGCTGTCAAGAATATCCTTAAGTACTTAAGAAGCACTAAGGACTTATTCTTGGTCTATGGTGGATTGGATGACGAACTATGTGTAACTGGTTACACAAACGCGAGTTTCCAAACTGACCAGGATGACCAAAAATCACAGTCTGGATATATATTCCTCCTCAATAATGTAGCAGTAAGCTGGAAGAGCTCTAAGCAGGGCACTGTAGCAGATTCTGCAACAGAAGTTGAGTATATAGCAGCATCTGAAGAAAGCTAAGGAAGCCGTTTGGATCAGGAAGTTTATCACGGAACTAGGGGTGATACTTACCATCTCAGATCCAATAACTTTGCTCTGTGACAATAGCGGTGCTATTGCATAGGCCAAAGAGCCTAGGTCACATCAGGACCAAGCACATACTCTGGCGATTTCATCTCATCAGAGAAATCAACGATAGAGGTGATATAAAAATATGCAAGGTAGCAGGAGAAGACAATGTTGTTGATCCTCTAACAAAGCCGCTTGTGCAGGCAAAGCATGAGCGTCATGTTAGGTCAATGGGAATTAGTCAAATTAATGATTGTACCTAGTGCAAGTGGGAGGTTGTTGGAAAATGTGCCCTAGGGGCCAATCATTGTCTTATAAACATTATTGATTTATGAGTTTATCAATTGTGTTATCATATTATTTGCATGTTTACTGTGATGACCATCCTTGGATAATTCATGATCTTATCCTAAATATCCCTGGTCGATCATCTGTGTGGGAGTAGAGATGAAATAAGACCAATATGACTTTGAAGATGTATAGAGATATAAATCAAAGTCATAGGCACATGTAAGAGTACAAGGTGTTGGACTGACCCGCTATGAGAGAGTTGCATGGGTTACGTCATAAACTTCTCTCATATACAAACCATGTCACTATGCCCTTTGACCTGAGATCATCATGGATTCCTACATGACAAACGCTCAGCTTTGACCTAGTCAAAAGTCACTTTTGACCGAGTGATCATAAAGACTATGTTCGGGCTTAGTGGTTTTTCATGTGGAGGAATGTGAATGGTCAAGATGGAATTTGTCCCTCACATTCGTAGAGAGATATTACTGGGCCCCTCGATGAGTGAGTCTGAGAAATGTATGGCCATACTGTAATGGAAAGGTAGTTCCATTTCTATAGTCAGACTACTCAGGGATCAAGAAAGTAACGGTCAGGAATAGGAGGATGACATTATCCATGCCTCATCCATGACTAAAATATCGCGTGACAGAAGGGACATGATATGGTTGTATAAAAGGTTATATCGTTTATCGATCCTCATATGATTTGGGTAGTCATTATGTCTTGCTAGAGACCGCTTGCGACTTGTGGGCCAGTATAGCAAATGACCCACTGCCAACTTCATATGGGCCTACAGGGTCACACACAAAATAGCCCAGCACGAGCTATGATGTCCAGATTCATTGAATCTAAGACGTGTCTAGATTCAATGAATGATCCAGGGTTGATGTATATATTTATTTATATTTATATTCGTATATATATAAATTCGTATATATATTATATATAAGGGATATATAGGATTTAATTTATAAGCATAAATTAAATCTCTATCACGTTTGAATTTGAAATTCAAATTGATAGGATATCTCAAATTTGATTTATGAGAATAAATCAAATATAGTCCAATCTTATCTTTATTTAAATTAAATAAATAGGTGAATTAAATATGTGGGACGGATTTAATATAAACATTATTTATTTAATTAGTTTCTTATCAAATTATACAATATGTGATATTGTATTAATTTCAGAATTAATATAGATTAATTCCAAGATCTAATTCGGTTGAGAAAAACGCAAAGCATCCTATATATATGATTTTAGGAGCTACGTTTTTGGCACACAACACACAACACAAAAGGCCGAATGGAATCTGCAAAAAGTTTACAGATAAGAAACTGCTGAAGTAGAGACGGAGAGGACGAATTCTTGAGAGAGCCTTGGAGGGACAGGAGACGCTAGCACGTCGTTTGTGGTTGGAACGCTGTTCGTGTGGATACTAGTAGAGGAAGCCGACCTTAGGCGTCGACTTCTTGCGATCAGAAAGAGAGCACGAGCTGCGGAGAGAAGCTGTGGACATCTTCTTGCAATTGGAAAGAGATCACCAGTCGCGGAGAGAAGCTGTGGAAGTCGCTGAGGAACACCAAGGGTATTGCTTCTTTCCACTTGACTTAAACACATACGGTAGATCCTGGCAAGAAATGAGAAAAAAAAATTTAAATTAATTTCCGCTGCGTGTCTTCCAATTCCTTACACATAACCCACATATGCAAAACACAGAGCGCCCCAGCAACAAATCATATATGGCTAGGACTACATGCATACCTAGTGCACATCAGGAACCAAAACAGGGCACTCAACAGCAATAACCAAAATAGCTAGAACCAGCAAGTTCAAGGGAGAGCAACCAAGATTTTAGTACCTGCACAGTAACTGACAGAAGTTATGGGGTAAGCGTCGCCGGCAATATCCACACTGCTCACAACTAGTCTGCCCGACTCCAATCACCCTACCTCCCTAACTCTATGCTTTACACAGTTGCACATCCACACACACGGTTTCACGCGTCTGCAGAGTTCACTAGAATGAGACAACCAGAAAGGTCAAGAATTAAAGGCTGGGGAGGGGATTTTGGTACAGTACCCCATAACCAGGCAAAAGACATCACACCCACAGGGAGGCAAAATGGTACCTACTGGAGTTCAGGCCACTGGTTCTGACACGCTCCAATGCCCGACCACCCTTTCCACTGTCGCCCGCCTACACAGAAGAAAATGCAGCCCCACCGCGATGACAGAATATCCAAGCGTTCACAGCAGCAACTGGGGGCAACGTTGACTCGTAGCGGCAGCTCAAAAGATGAGAAAATTCATAGCAACCAACAATTCTTCAGCTTTTACTCTCTAACTCCCGCGACCAGTTGAAGCTCATTGGGATAATTATAGCCGAGGATGAAATGATGCTGGTCGGCGATGAAGGAACCAGGTGACAGAAGGACAAACTGAACCAAGGTCTGACGTACGGCAAGTTAGCGTGAAGCTTTCGCCGCTACGCCCCCTCGCTGCTCCCTGCTGTCGCCGACGGATTCAGAGAAATTGGGGGAGTACAACGTCTGAAAATAGAGAAAAGGAAGGAGGGTGGTACGGGTGAGAAGGAAAAAGCAGGAGGGGTAACTTGGTAATTTCACGCTTTTTTAAAAAAAATAAAACTCTGCCAGAAGCAGCCCTCTTGGTTCGAACACGGTACCTCACAACCCAACTCCCGCTACTTGACCACTCGGCTAGCAACCTCAACTGATATTTTCCTCAAGGAAAAAATATATATATACCATTTGCTAAACAGATTTTAAAATCTGAAAGTTCCTGAGCCATTACAATTGTGTTATTGATATTTCTCCGAATCTCACCCGTAAGGTTCCCAACTTTTCAGGGCCAAGCACATCCAAATAGGAGAACAAAAGTTTGGCCGTGTGATTAAAGCTTGCAATGCTTCTTTTGTGATATTATTCCCTTATGAATGTTTATTTTGAGACGATCTTGAAAATTTGTGTATAAACTCTTTGAGTTGTATGGCATGATTATAAGAATATAGAGTCTTTTGCATGACTCTTGTAAACCTCCATGCCAAGATATAGCCAAAAAAAACCATGTCCAAAATGTAACAATTAATATTAAGTACTGTCTTTTTAATTGAGTTCTATGCAATGTCTGTCATCCGTTGGTTTTGATATAGCAAACAATTAGATTTGACTATGAAATTTTTATGGCAGATACTAAAAATGTACAAATTTCCATAAAATAAAAAATGAAGGTTTTGACATCTGTAGCCTCGATTGAAAATAATGCATTTAGACAAAATTTCTAAGCACAAAAGCTGAGTTGTTTAGAAAAAATACCGCAATATATTTGTCCTTAGTAAGGACTCTTAAATCTTTCAAATGAGGCAATAACCATTTGGACGAGAATTTTATTAATTTATTTGTGATTTTTAAAAGTTGACTAAAAGGTCTTGAAATTTCTCCAATAAATAGTATTTAAAGAATAATTGTTAATAAATTCAATCTTTTATGATTTTTATTTGGAGAAATTCCAAAAAGAATACCTTTTGAATTTCTAAATCCAAAATGATGACACTAATTTTCAAAATCCTAAATTCATATTCATGACTAAATAGAGATTTTAAAATTTAGATGCTTTTACAATCTTATCTTTTAACTACATGCCATTTACTAGTACACTTTATTAGATATTTACAATAACAATAATACACTTGACAACTACTTTTTTTACATCTCAAATATGCATGTTAAATTAAATATATTCCTTGTGGAGATTTACTATTTTTGTAACAAAATTTACTATACTTCTTTAGATATTTCCTATAAGAATAATACAACTACATTTCAATTGTCAATTGAATTAATGTGGTTATAAATATCTAATGAAGCTTAGTAAATTTTATTATAAAACTAGTAAATGGCATTTGGTTAAAGGACAAAATTGTAAAATTATCAAAATTTTAAAATCTCTATTTGATTATGAGTATGAATTTGAGATTTTAAAAATTGGTGTCATCATTTTAAAATTTAAAAATTCTGAAAGGTAGTTTGTAGGGATTTGCTCTTTTTGTTTTCTAACAAGCTTGAAGGGTTCGATGGAAGGAAATATTGGTATAGCAATAGAGTGTGAAGTTAAAGTGTTACATATACCCCTCGTCGGGGTTCAACTAACAAAAAAGTAAGACATGCGACTATTTAGAACGTATTCGACCATTGGGGAATACTATTTTATTGTAGTTCCAGTCGCGGCGCTTGAAAAAGTATCCTAACTCTTGGGTGCTTAGGTTTACGCCTGAGGGTAATAGACGGCTCGTCCTGCTCAACATTGGTATCGCTTAGAAGGAAATGAGATTTTACCCTACCTTTAGATCGTGGGTAAACCCAACCCTTTTCTAAAATTTTTTGTACAAAAAAAAAGTGTTACCTATAACATGGAACATAAAATATTTATATTTTTGACAAATTTATTTAGGTTCAGACAAAAAAAAATCTGCATTTTATCTTCCGAATATATCCTTCATTTTAGCTTTCATATTCTTTACTTTTTTCTTATATATTTATGCAGAATTTTATATCCTTTTTGCCCCCAAATACTTTCGCGGTTTTTCCATCAAGTCCTTGTGCCCAATTTGTTACATAATGGCTAATCATCCAAGAGGATTGGATTGGGTGCTATTAATTTTTTCGCCTTTTGAAGATCAAATCCAATGACACAAAAAGAAGCACAAAAAACAGGGATGAACAAAGTTGATAAAGATGAAGAATATGCACAAGGCCAAAAATTTATCTCAGTTCAACTTAATCATTTGGCATACATCTAATCCTCAAGAACCTCCTAAGATTTTCTACTATCACCACTAGTTTAATCTAGGCGTCAGCCATAGAACATCATAAGGGTAACCAAACCTTTGAACACTCCACTTTTCACAAGTGATTATAATTTCTCTCAAGGTTTTCCCAACGTTAAACTATTCTTCTTGGATTTCCCCCTTGAAAATTTCTTAAAGAAATAATAGAATATAAGTTACTAAGTGTGAATTAGCGAAATTTGGAGTTAAAAAAAAATGAATTTGATAATTTATCAAAAAATATTAAAATTGAAGTTTAAACGTGGAGAAACAAATATTATTTAAGCATATAAAAATATATTTTAGAAGCAAATTACACAATTTCAATAAAAATTAATTTGAATAAATTTTATGATTTCAATATTAACAATTTTGATAGTAAATATTCTAATCCTAGACTAAAAAAAAAACTTACCCCTCCCCTTTAATGAAATTTCATTTGACCCCATAAAAAGTTATGTTATTTTAAATCTTATATGTGTGTTTGTTTTGGAAATTATATATTTTTTATAATGACTATCAAAATAACGTTTAAATAATAAAATCCCCTTGAGTTTTTGGTCAATTATATATAACCTTTATTAAAGTTTAAATTAAAGATCTTAATATTTCATGTTTAGCCTAACAAGCCCCTGTTGTTAAAATTACAATTAAAGTTAACAGTTTTTGTTATATAATAATTTTTATATTTTTTATTATATACCACATTATTTAAAAAATAACACATAAAAATTTACATATAATTTAAATTAATTTGTATTTTTTATTTAAACAATACATAGTCAAATAAATATTTTAAATGTTTTGTTAAATATTTTATATTTTTTAAAGTGTTATTTAAATATTTTATATTTTATATTTATTTTATTTTTAAGTATTTAAAAAATTAAAATTATATGTCAAGTGTCAAATCTTATATTTAAATGAAATGATATATAATAAAAAATATAAAAATTATGACATGGAAAACAATAACAATAGAGTTAATAATCAAAATATGAAATATTAGAGTCTATAATTTAAAGTTTTAAAAATTAGAAAGATTATATGTAACTAACATAAAATTCATAAGGGTTTTGATGTATTTTAGCCTCAAAATAATTGTAAATAAATTTATATAATATAGTAAAATATATTTTACTGTAATAGCACCATAAGAGCCATAATGATGTTACATTCCAACATATTATTAAAAAAAAATCAGATAAGATTATTCAAAAATTTTCTACCATCTTAAAATATTTGGCTATACGAGTCATTACAATTATAAAAATTTTCTATCCCCATTCTATCAAAAGTATTTGTCATATACTAAAATTTTAATAATTTTATATACCCTCATAAAAGTTGCATTAGTTTAATTTTAAAAATTCTATGGTCATTTTTTGTTCTTAGAAATGAAAAGGATTTAAAAGAAATGAAAATAAAATCAATATAAATTAATAAACATGGATTAGTTTAAGGAGCCTGCTCAAGGATATTCAAACGGCTTAGTTTCTGATCTGCAACAACTTGGCCTCTTACTGGAATAACCTTTCTCCCCTTCCATTTTTGCTTCCTTGCAACAATTCTTTTATCTTTTGAAATTCTTCTACCATCTCCATAACACAATGGTTATTCTAAATCTCCCGAGTCCACATTTGCCATAAATATGTTCCTTGGCATCGTTCTATTCTTCATGAAATCACAAACTGACCAACCCTAATTCGTATTGACATAGATTTATACTGTCTCAGGTTTCTTTGAGATAAAAAAGTGACCATTAGCTTCAAGCATTAAAGCTTTTCCCTGCATAAGAAATTTTATCATTTTAATTAAACAATATGCACAAGTTTCATGCATACCTAGATATATTGTCTTTGGATGGCAAACCAAGTTGTGAGGAGTATCAATGCATAAATCAGCCTCATGGTAGTAACTTCATTCTGAGATTTTATACACTCTATCCTGATGGAGAAGTAATTAAAACAATAGCAAGTTTCATTAAATTAAATGAAAGGAAAAAAAGGATCAACATTTCACATCTAGATTGACAGACATAATAGGACAGTTACACATTCAGATTGTGTGCAATAAGCGTTTGACAAAGATCAGTCAATTTATAAAACTTACAGATATGCAGAGGAAAGAAAATCCCATGAGAGAATATTACAACATTATTACCTTACTTTAATGTACCAGGGAACAAATTATTATATATACAGGTTGACTATTACCAAACAAAAGGATGACCGTGTTATATAACAAATTTGTATCAGCAAATTTCCCAATTTTGGTAGACCTTCTAGCAGGCAGGTTTCTTCTTAGTGCTTGCTCTCTTGTAAACATAAGACTTTGAAAAGAACAAGAAGGCTAGCAATGACACCGAACTAAGAGCCGCAAGCAGAGCATAGAAGTAATCAAGATGTGCTCGATTAAGATTATTGGCAAACCAACTATAGCGACCATCTCCACCTGTTGCTTTCTCGATGCATAAGACAATAAAGCTACTTAGAAAGCTCCCAGCACCCAAAATGCTCAAGTAAAGCGCAAGGCCCATACTTCTTAATTCATCTGGGACTTGATCATAGAAGAACTCTTGTAGTCCAACCATTGTGAAACCATCAGAAAGTCCACACAAGGCATACTGAGGAATTAAGCACCAGATGCTCATTGGAATTGTCACATTAGGCATATCAACTAGACTATAATCTTGAGCCACTTTGAGTCTTTTCATCTCAACAAAGGCTGCAACCACCATAGAAATAGCAGAAAGAACCATTCCAGCTCCAATTCTCTGTAGCATGGTGATACCAGAGGGTTTTCCAGTGATATGTTGGGCTATAGGAACTACAATGCGGTCATAGATAGGAATGAAAATTACAATGGAAATGCCAATGAAGGATTGAAGAGAAGCAGCTGGTACTAAAAACCCAGGCCAAATTTTCCTGTCCAATGTGACCCCTTGCTTGGTAAAGAAAGTAGGAACCTGAGCAAACACAACAGCATAAATCAAACTCGTAACCCATATTGGAACAAGCCTAAGGACTGCCTTTGCTTCTTCAACATCATAAACATCACAAACTCCATCTTTTTTGGAACCATCTGGAGCAACTAATGCTTTGTTAAGGAACCTGCAATACATATTTGGGTGAACATAAACGTCATAGTTATTGGTGTAAATATAATCATTTCAAGAGAGTTTTATCATGGAATCACCAATTCCTCATATATCGTAGAAATCTTGCTCGATAAAGAAGAGGATCTTGCTCTTGCTCAATAAAGAAAATGAGTGTGACTAATAAAAAAGTATAAATATAAGATTAACAAAAGAAAATAGTAACCAAAATCAGGAACAAAATTGCTTGGCTATATGCATTGGCACATTGATTATTGAATAAATGATTCATTTGTCATTGACCTTCATGCCAGCTATCATTATTTAGGAGGACAAGTACGTTTTCGAGTTGCATTAGTATGATAAATAGGGTTAAAGAGCATTTTTGCCCCAGCAGTATTCCTAGAAGAGCTATGAGCATCTTAAAGAAATTTGTAAAAGAGTATAATATTGCAACATTACAAAGAGTATAATACACATGCTTTAACAGATTAGAGCAACACAATCCACAAATATGCAGCACAGACCACCGCAAATTAGACAGTGACATGAACAAAGGAAAAACAAAGCAGAAGCTATCTTTTTGAGAGGCCTGCTCTCTCTCAAGTCTCCCATCCATAAAGTTAGCCACATTCCCCGAAAGCATGTTCCCCCTAAAATAATGTTCAATCCCCTCTGACAATCATTCAGCCGGACTTCAACTTTCCTTCATCCACTTCAATATTCATTCAGCCTAAATTTCCTCTTTTGTTCCCCCTTTTTGTTCCTCTGATGTGACTAGTGTATATACCCTAGTAAAATTAGTGTATTGGTGTCAGCCTTAGTGCCGTTCTTGCCACCTTTTTGCGGAATGCTATACGTTAAAGTACCTTTTTGCTGTCTGTCTTGTATAATATTAGTCTTTTAGTTACTACTCCAATGGTCTCATCCTTAGTGAACTTATTTACACCTTTTTGCTGTCTGCTATAAGTTTTTGTGGTACTGTACTCCCTATGATTCTTATCTCTGACCGAAGGTCACCCAAAAAGTTCCTCTCCTCTAACACTTCAATCCATAGAATATATAGACCATGAGGTTTACAAGCAATATGTCTATCAGTCTATCTTCAACCAAGTCAAAAGCTTTGTAAAACTTCTTGAGCAAGGGGCAATAATAAAAAAAGGATTAGAAACAGTTCCTCGGTTAATGCGAGCTGAGAGTATATTGCCATAGTTCCTCTGTTAACAACTATGAGCTGTTAATGTATAGTTGAACCCAGTTAACCCAGTTAAAGAGATTAACTGCTTCATTCTTAGTTGAAATGTTAGTAATTTACAAAAAATCGCAGCTTGAAATTTCTCTATAATGAAATGCAATCAAGCTCAACAAGATTGGTGATATCATGGTACATAGGGTTTTTTTTTAAAAAAATACTAACAATTGACAAATTATAATAATACTAATAGTTGTCATATTATCACCCATAAAAAGTCTTAATTCATTCATTACTTCACATATTTTGTGATAAAGGGCATTAAAATCTGCCTTCGTAGTTGTACTACTTGCTGCCAAATGTGCTTTTGGCTTCCCTATGTCATAACAATCCCCCAAACTTGAAGTGATGATCACAGCAATTTCAATTTCAATGGTCCGTGCAAAAACTTCAGTATTGCTAGTCTGTGTAGGGACTTCAGTTTTGCTGTTTTGTGTGACAGCATAATGGTAAGTTGGAGACAAAATAGGTTTATCAAGCAGCAACTTCATGAGAGGTTTTTGCCTTTTCAAAGTGGATGGCTGTACTTGGCCAAAATTTTGAACTACATTACATTTATAGATGATAAATGGAAAAGATAAAATCTCTTAAGTAACGAAGTGATAAAGCCTATCTAACAATATTAAAAATAATCTGAGGAAAAAGGCTATCTGAACATAACACAAAGAAACATTATCCAATATTAAAATGAGCTTATCCGAATCAAAATAAAAGCAAAACTCATAAATTAATCTTCAACACATAGAGACATTATCCAAAATTAACAAAACAGTTTATTATTAATTAAAACAAAACAAATAATAATTACACTTTAAGTTACAACAGTCATCAATGAAGGTTGCCAACTAACTAACCCTAAACTAGCTTTCAATTTTTAAGGTCCCACACATCACTGTGAACAAAAATTTACTAGGCAAAGTAATGATATGATAAGTTTGGAAAGGTTCTAATTTCAATTTCTATCATACTTCTTGACTTCTTTGAAGGCATATGTGCTTAAGCTTACTGATCTTACCTAAACTGTTCAGAACCTGGGTGAGGCACAGTACCGCGCGATTCCTCTTCACTAGCTATCGCTGGTGTAGTTCGCCAATTGCGTAGGGCAACAATGAAAACGTTGCCAATTCTCAAAAATGGGCTATTTTTATCCCCTTGGATGCTAATCCGATAAGTCACAGTTCCACAGGAGAATAAAACCAATGCAATAACCATTGCAATGCAAGGGATTCCAAAACCAAGAACCCAACCAACATTCTCCTGGATATAGTTCAATATTGGAATACTTACTAAAAGACAAGCAGAAAAAGCAAATAACCACCAATTGAAAAATGAGCTTCTAGCCTTCTGTTCTTCTGGATGTTCCCTATCAAATTGATCAGCTCCAAAAGCCTGGACACAAGGCTTATGTCCACCTTGCGCAAGTGCAACAAGATATAGAGAAACAAAGAATAAGATCACTTGGAGCTCAGAACAAGAGGTGCTAGCACTAGCAAAATGACATTCAGCAGTGCTGGCAGGAAGCATAGTTGATAAGGTCAACAAGCCCAGGGCCTGGATTTTAATTTGATAAAAATTCAGATGGGCAATTAAATATAAAAAATGTTCAAATGCAAGTATATAGACTTTCAAAATCATCTCTCACAAACTTCAGACAGATTATTTTATATAGACTTACTAGACACATGTTCCAATGACTAAAATAGATTTCCCTTAATGAAAACCCGGTAAAATTTGACTGAAACTGTAGCTGAACAATGGTAGGGAAAGCTTTCAAGAAAAAACAGAAGAACAGGATATAACAAAGGAATGAAGTAATCGAAAATCCAATTTAATAACTATTTCTACAATTCTGTATCATGCTCACTTCCTTGGCCTATATTCTAAAGATACAGTACGCTGGATTAACTTGTCATATAATAAATTAAATTGACTTCTTTAACTATGGATTTTATCCCAAAAAAAAACCTGACACATTTTCTGAGAGATAAAGAGAGATTGGTCTCATTGTACGCAACACTGACTAATATGATTACACAGCTAGATATATTAACTAAAAATAAGATGCATTTCATTGAAAGAAACTTCAACAATGTTAGGTACAAAAAGTTTTGTTAGTAGTGTGATGTGTGCAGTGCAGGTAGCAGTCATATAAAATGTGCAAGTAGTCAAAAGTAGTGAGCTAGTTATTAGTTGTTGGCCTTTAATAAATCAGTTACAAAACGATAACCGAATGGAATATGAAGAAAACACTATTCCTTCTGGGTAGGGTTAGGCAGGCTAGATAGCCCTTCTACCTGGTACCCCGTCCGAAAAAGCATGGGTTGCATTTTGCAATCCGATGTCTGGCCCTACCCAGTAAAAACCATAACTATTCGGGTTAGGCATGCTCAAGTCGTGATGCCCTACTTATATTGTGGAAAAAATTTATAATTATAAACTTATAAAATAATACTATATTCATATGTCTTCAAGAGTTAAATAATATACATAATTCACTAAGAATAAGGCAACAAAAAGATAGTAATTAAAGTTTTAAAATCCAATGTATATAAAAAAAGGCCTTGAAGTCTAAATAATTTACAATTATAACTTTGCATCAATCTCCCTAAAATTGACAAAGATAAAGAAGAATACAATTACTTACTCGACTATTTATATTTATAAAATTACTCTTTAATCACCAGTATCTATCATATTTATTTAATATAAAATACTATAATTTATAAATTTTGATATATAAAAAGATAACACAGAGTAGTAACCCTGCCAAATGCCTAGCTCTACTCAAATATTAGCTCTATCTAAAATTATCTATTTTATATTGGGTTATTTTGTATTGAAGAAAGTATTTTCTGTAAAGGTTTAAACGGGGCTCTTGAGTCTTGTAAAGGCCTACTGGGCTATAAGCATAAGCTAGAGAAGTGTTCCGAAGTTTTATTCTTGTAGAATCATCCAATGAAATTCTATCCAAGAAAAACGCAAACGACGTCGTTTCAACCATTTCATGGACCAAGTTATATAGTGGCAGAGAGAAACGACGTCGTCCCAACCATTGCATGGACCAAATTAATAGTGGCAGAGTGGAATAAAAGTGAAAAACTAACCAGAATGTAGATGAAAGATGCAAGCATGATGGTTCGGTAACGACCAAGAAAAGAATCGGCAACAAAAGCACCCAACAGAGGAAGCAACGCCGCCGTTCCGGACCAGATGTTCACGTTCTTAGCCGCTGTCACCATGGATTGGCCCATTGGCCCCGTCAGATAATTTATGAGGTTCGAACTGATTCCATAGTAAGCAAACCTCTCTGCCACTTCCACAACTAATGGAGAAAACCGCAAAACGAAACGAGAGTTGATAATTCGCAGAATGAGCTTATCACTAAAAGTGGTATGCAAGCTGGTGATTTTACCAATAATGAAAGACGCTGCTCGCCAACCACCGGAGAAAGATCGGAGTGCTGGGCGGCCCTTGAAATCGATGGTGCCATCAATGGTGTCCAGCAGCAGCGGAGTTTCAACTTGAGAATCGTCGGAACAGTCGGAAATTGCCATGAAAATAGCGTTGACCGCCGTGAACCACCTCCAAAACTTGCCACAACTTGGGAATGCCGCACAAGAGTTGAGGATATGATACAATGGCCCTGTGATTTGGTCTGATGCTGACAGCTAATTCGTCAATTTTGTTTTCTTTCCCCAGATAGAAACGTGGGCTTTGTTCAGTAGACAGGGACAACAAAAATTGTAAATATTTTCTCACGCTACTAACTATTTTACTAAAAGTTAATAATACTAATATTTTTATTTTAAAATTATTCTTATTAATCATATTTATTATAGAAAGAAAATATAAGAAAAATAGATTAAAATATACATTTTATTTTTTATATTTATACCAAATTTTATTTTAATCATTTAAATTTAAAAAAAATATTTTTAGTTAATAAATACTTATAATCTTGTAAAATGCCACTTTATCTGAACACTATCTAATTAAAATATAACAACTCAATTGATGATTTGATTGAAGAAATTTATGATTAATTTTATTTTTTAGAAAAAAAAGTATTTTAATTTGAAAAAAAAATAAAAACCCATCTAAACCTAATTAAGAAGTTTATTTTTTTAAATAAATATTTTAATTATAAAAAAATAAAAATTCATCTAAATTAAATTAAGATATTTTTTTCTTCAGTCTAAATAAAATATGAATTATTTTAAATAAGTCATCAATCAACTAAGAATAAAATATGTTAAATTATTATATTATGATTAGATATAAATTAGATGATGTAACTCTCTTAGAGTATGTAAATATTTCTATTTTTAGTCCTATAAAATTAACACAATCAATTATTTAACAGAAAATGCACTATCTTATCAAATTTAAATGATAATTTTGTAATTAAATATGACAAAGTATATTTTTAAATCTTTTTAAAGTGTTATATTTTATATTAAAAAAATAAAATTTAGACATATTTTTAAATATTTATTTGCTAAGTAAATATTTTCTATTAGTGAAATTAATAATGTTAATTTTAGACTAAATGTACTTTTTAAATATAAATAATTAAAATAAAATTTAATATAAATATATAGGACTAAATATATACTTTAAAAAAATTAAAAATAATTTCTATAATATTTTACTATTTTAATGATATAAATTACTTTAATTTAGTATCAAATTTCTACAACTTAATATGATGAGAAGTTTAAGATTATCATTGATATAAGATATTTCTAAAAGTTTATAAAAATTAAGAAAAGGAGTTAAAAATAATCTGTACTATTAAATTATAAAAATAATTTATTACTTTTTAAATTAATGTAAGAGTAAAATTAGAATTATTATTGCCAAATATCTCTAAATAATAGGAGAAATTATTAAGTCAGCCTTTTAATTTATATTAATTAAATAATTCAATTAAATAACTTGTTCTTTTAGAAATTCGTGGCCGTCTTTTCCGTCATTTCTCTCCCTGCCTCAGTTATCTTGCTCTGACTATAATGCCATGTGAGATTGAGCTGGTGCTATTTGATTGGATAGACCACAAATGACGTGGTACTCTGGGTTCATGAAGAGTTTCTCGTCACGGCACATATTTTCTAAAAAATTGTCGTTTGCATTAAGTGCACCACGTGACTCATGCTCAGACTAATAAAAAACACTATATCACTAAATTTAATCTGATGTGTAACCTTGCCTATCAACCTTTTCGTTTATGTTAATTAAATAATTCAATGCAACAATTTCTTTTTAAAATTTTGTTGCTGTCTTTTCCGTCATTTTTCTCCTACTTCAATAATCTTTATCTATTTTTTGCGATGCCGATGACTCATTTAGATGACTTTACATCTTTGGTGTTATAGATCTTCTAAAGTCGCGAGCTTCATTTTTATATTTGGGTTGTTGGTGGCCGTCGATACTTTAGTTTGGTTGCCAGTGGCTTAATTGTAAATGTCGTTGCTTTGTTGCGGCAGATGGTGGTCGTGGACGCTTCAATGTGGCCATTAGAAGCAGTTTGATCTTTTGCATGTTAATCAATGGAATTTTTGTTTAGAAGGGCTTTCAAATTTTTCTTCTCTTGTTACGGTTTATCAGGATTGTAAGAAGATGATTTTTTTTTATTTTGTAAAACTTAAAAAAAAAAATTGTGGGACCCACATTATATTATTGCTCTAACTGTGATGGATGCCATGTAAGATTAAGCTAGCGCCATCCGATTGGAAAGACCATAAATTATGTGGTACTATGGGTTCACGCAAGAATTTCACCCTCTATTATATTGTGATATGCTGATAAAATAGGAGTAGGGATAAACTCCTATAATATAGCATATAAAATATAATTTGTTGTAACAAAATTTATGAGGAAAAGTTTGTTAAAATATTTAAAAGAAAATTGTTTCATTATTTTTTGTCACAAATTTTCATGCAAAATGTTTAAGAGGAAAGACCTATGGCAAAGAATCTTAAACATCATAATTATTTAAAAAGACTAGATGTCAAAAAATAAATTTAAAAATACTAAATTGTCTCTCCCTAAACTTCATGCATTTTCTTTTTGAAGGATTTTGAACATACTTTGAATCTAACTTTGACTTATCAAGATACTCACATAAAACTAAAGCACCATTATGGACAACAAATGCACTGGAGGAGAGTGAGAGAAGAGATGCTCAAGAGAAACTATGTTCTTTTCTAGTGTAGAGAGAGGAGGAGGGGAGAAAGAACGCATACACACATATTCATGCACTCCTTGGGCGTGTATTTGTGTGTTAAATTTTTCTTGAGGGGGGAGTGGGATATGTGATAACTATCCACTCCCACCACGTTTCCTTCTGGAAAAATTGATGGGGATCACTCTCTTTTACTTCATAAAGAGTATATTATAAATATACATCCTATTCTCTCTAATATTCTCATAATGACCTAATCTCTATTGGCTTTGAGCATACTCAAGGGTGGATAAACCCATTTTTTATCATCTCTCAATCATACTTGATGGATTAGATGTCATAGGTCTAATCTCATTCTCTTTCTTCTTTCATACTAGATACTTTGCCATGACCGTGTAAGCATAATGTCTCTATTCAGGAGTTTGTACTAGAAATCCCTTTTTATAACAACTTGCACAAGACAACCTTTTAGTGTAGCTCGACCAAATTTGTTATACTGCCTTGAATTCCTATATTTACCTATATATAATTTTTTTATGGCTAATCTAATTCCTCTTAAGTCAACATATAACTTAGATAACCTCCACTTATGCATAGTGTCCACACTTGTAAAATTAATAAAATAATATTTCAAGAGACCAGTCACAAACACTAGCATGGATGTATATATTCTGGTAATCTTTCTTTCGTCCACATATCATTTTGATATAAATCAACCGCTTTCCTAACATAATACATTGTATTCATATGTAAATTGACTATAGGATATATACTAAAGTTGCAGGCGCTGAAACATACCTCCATGATACAGTCAAAGTCAAATGACATTAATGAAATGATGATACATTTCTAGAACTCACACAATAATGAAGAAGTGATTGATTCACTTGCTTTCCCTTAGCAATTCTTTAGCACATGCGATATGAATCATATGCTACAGTGTTCATCTTACACTATAAGAGTGTATGTCATTTTGATTATATCAATCACACCGTACATACTTAAGTCTAGATACTCATAGTACCAAACTCTTCAATTTTATTCGTATAATATGATGTCAAATTTGAAAAATTTGTTATCTGGCAATAGATTTTATAGATGTGGGTATCCATTGTTCCATATCCATACTCATGGATATTATCTTGACTTATTGCACCTTTTTAAGTCAATGTCACATTTACTATGTTTCTTCTCTACTATATAAGCACTTGTGCTATTTTACTGGTAAACACGTATCTCATCTTTGAATGCTTCTCTCGAGTGTTAAAGGCGGCTGCTCGTACGAGAGAGCTAACATTTTCAACATGAACGACATACTAGACATTGTATACTTTCACTCAGATGTATAAGTAATGATGAATAGCATGATATCATTAATTAAAAAAAATATTACATAAGGTTACAATTTTACATTTTGCGCATGCTAATGGATTTTAGATGTTTCTCAAACGTTTCTTTGCGTATTAGCTTAGTCAGGGGGTATGCTACTATACATTTGGTTGAAATGTATTATACAGTTACAATTTTTCTGTACTATATAATCTCTCACAAAGTTATTTATCAATGTGTTTAGTTTTGCTCTGATACTTAGGATCTTTGGTGTAAGCTATAGCTGCAATGTTGTAACAATATATCAACACTGGATTGGTACTCTCATTCCTAAATCCTAGATATTCTATAAATCTCTTTAGTCAAATAATCTCTTGCTTTGCTACAGTGCATGCCACTAACTCAGCTTCCAGAGAGTGTAAGTCAATGCACATATGCTTCTTGCTACTCCAACATATGACGTCATTATTAAGTAAGTATCCCAAAGTCGATCTTCATTCTTCCTCATCTTTGCCTACATCAGCATCAGAGTATCCGATTAAATGCAAATCACTTCCTTGATAACACAATGTATAGTCAGTTGTGTCCTTTAAGTATCTCAGGATCCTCTTCATTATTTTCTTGGGGTTGGACTAAAATCTACTAACCAACCCCATAGCATAACAAATATATAGTCTTATACACATCATTAAATACATCAAGCTACCAACGATACTAGCATATGGAACTCTTTCCATATGCTTTTTATTTAATTTAGTTTTAGGACATATGTCAAGACTCAAGGCCACTCTAATAGCCACATGGATATCCATTAGATTGCAATAACTCATATTGAATCGCTCAAGTATTTCTGGATGCAATTCTCTTGCGAAAGAGTGAGGATTCTTTTGAAGAGATCTCTTTGAGTTTTGACTCTAAGTATGTATTTTGTTTTACCCACGTTTTTTATCTCAAAATTCAACGAGAGCCATTTTTTAATAGTAATCACTAAGTCAAGACTTTTTCTGACTAAGAGTATGTCATCTATATATAAGGAAAATATTATGAAGTTACCCTAAAACTTTTTAACATAGATAAAACACCTTACTCTAGGGTCACTTATCAGAATAATTTATTAGATCTAGGACCACATGTGACCCAATTGGTACCCTGAGTAGGCCCAAAATCTTAAAAATTGTTCTTTAAAACTTTGGTACCAATGTCAATGATTTTTATTAAAAGTTTGAAAAATCAAATGTTTTAATCTAGACATCCAAAAATTATAATTTATTACTCAATTAAAAACCTTGGATGTCTACTTTTACCCTATAAAGTCTTGGGGTTGAACTCATGCCCCTGCTTTTGGATGGAGGCAATTCCATCACTCATCAATACTTGATGAAGTTATTGCCATTACTAATCATTCATTTGTACATTAATAGTCACAAATAATTAGATAATAAACAATTAATAATAACTAGGTGGCTACCTTCAAGCTTCCATCTCCAAATTTCTTTTAGAAGCTTGCTCTTCCTTTCTCAAGAAACCTACTCCTACTGTGGGGTACATGGGAGAAAAAAGGGTGAGATTTAGGGGAATCTTAGTAGTAGCACAACAACTGAATAGATAATGTACAATGGTAATTCACTAAGCATGTATACAACTAATGCAACAACAACACCTTATAAGCAAATGCATATGGCCACAGCATAACTCAAACAAGGTATTACATGTTCAAAAGCATCATTATAGCTTACATGGAAAATAATCATGTAAACAACTAAGCACAAACTATATAAGAGTTAGTAAGTTTCACTACCTTTTGTTTCTTTATCCCAATTACCTCCTCTTGCTTGAACTTCTTTGATATTTTTCCTTGTGTCTTATTGAAGAGCTTGGGTACAAAATAAACCTAGGAATCATATGTATAAGGGAGATTAATGAACACTCTTTGGTGCTTTAATTTCATAATAAACCTTTCTTAAAACTCCCCCTAAACTCTTATTTTGAGTTTAACTCCTAACTTTATTATTCTTTAATTTATAGGCTTACTTATTATCTTAAAACGTAGCTTGGAGTTTAACATTCACTTTATTCCCTCTCTTAAACAAAACTCAAATACACATTATATTTAGGACATTTGAAATGTCCTTCCTTTCCTTTCCTTATTCCGTCTCTAAATTCCCAGGTTAATAAATTCTTCTTCTAAATATAATTTGGGGTTTAGACTCAATAAGAATCAATTCCCCCATCCCAATTACTTTGGCTGAACACAAGAGGAGCATAAAACCAATTTTAACCACTTTACTTCATATCCATACCCCCCTAGGAGCCTTTAGATATTACTATATTTCAGTTCCATCTTGAATATAACTTTAGTATATAATTAATAACTAGAACAGTGGATAAATTCATCTTCTAATTTCCACATTAGAAAATCCTCACTTAAGCCTCAATCTTCATCTTATTTCTAAAGCCATTTCATCCCTTAAGCTTCTGTAAATTATTAACCGTATAGTCATCAATTAGCTTCATAAAATTCAACTCAAATTGGAACCAAAATAGAATTGAAACCTTCCTTTTTAGGCCTCAAACATTTCGACCAATCCTTCCAAACCATTCAAACCACAAGTCAAATACATTATGATCTATATTTAGACTCCAAAACTTGATCCTACGTTTTTCCTATTATCACATAGTTAATTCTATAGAAGTTTAAGCACCTTCCACACTCTTTTCTTCCTATAAACAATTCTCAATGCCTATTGTATCTGTCTTTGAACCAGTCTACTGTGTGTGGCTAACTTATTGTTAATCAATAATCCCATACCAGAGCTTTAGATTCACATGAGTACCAGCAAGTAGAATAACCAAAATGACCACCACTGTTTCGGCAAGCACAAACCAAAATGTAGAATGCACAAAATTCAAACTAGATTTCTTTTTCAAAAGCCTTAATATAACATCCTAATTTTCTGACGTCTTAGGGACCAAACAGTAGCATTTGGAACCATTTTAAAGGTCATTGAAGTTAAATTACACAATTTGAAAATTTACTCTACCGAGCACTGTTTATTGTGTAAATTCAGAAGAAGTGGTTCAAATTGCTACACAAAGCTAACTTAATGCTATTTTAGGAAAAACTAACTCGTTGATCATACCTTGACCAAGTCAACATAGGTCAACGCTTCAATTTTACTGTTCATCCAGCGTCCTTCCTTAATTCCAGCATTTTTTGTCCTAACTTTGAAAAATCATATATCTATGTGTAGACATCCAAATGAGACGTTCTGTATATCAAATCGAAGCTTGGTATGTCTACTATTTACTGATAAAATATCATATATTTATTCAATATATTACTATTTCTAATTATAGTTCAATTGTTACTGATTCACCATGAGTTACTATTCACAGTGGCAAATTCTAGCACCTAACTTTACATACATATGCATATATACATCAATCACATATTAATCATACTAAATAATTCTTAACTTCTCTTCATGCATCTTCTTCTCCTTCATCTTGAGAAGACCTGTTATTATTGGATTGATATGGAAGATGTGAGATTTCTAGGGAAATCTCAGTAGCAAACGGAAACCATACAATGTATGCAACTATATGCTTGATGTTACTATGTGTGCACTTAATGATCATGCTTGCATAATGATAACTTACATGCTTCCATGTCCCTTAATTATAACATATGGCCATAGCATAAAAAGAAACATAGCATTACTTAATCATGCATGATTCACATCATCAAAGTAAGTAAACATCACATAAAATATCCAAGCAATATAAGCATACAAGTAGGTAAGTTCACTACCTGACATGTAGCCTTTCCTCTAGCTCTTAGCCTTTGCTCTAAGGTTCTTTCTTTTCATAGTTCAGAGCTTATACATAGCATAATAATATCTTTATTATTATCCTATCTAGTATAGCTCTACTTAACTCATGCTTAACTTGGAGTAATACCCTTAATCTGACAATCCCCTAACTTTCTTTATATCTACGGCTAACCTTATCAAGAAAGATATTTCTCTACTCTAACTATTAAATTTATAAGAACAATCCTCTAATTTATTAGATGACTCATCAAAATGACATCATCCATGGACACCTCACATGCTTAGATAGTGCAATAGTGGGGCCCTTAGGACACTTCACCAGCTGAATTAGCGTTTCTAGAGAATTATAGAGTCCTATCCCCGAATGAACGGCTAAGATCATGCCATGTGTCCTTAGCTTTTTCTTCTTTCCCTAGACTCATGCCATGTGGTGCCTTGTGGGTCCCATGAGGACACCTTTCATGCCACCTCATGGTTCTAGATGAGTCTAAAGCTCTATCTGATCATTTTTCCCAATTCTATCTCTATCCGGGTAACTATGCTTTATTGAAAAAGTATTAAACTAATATTTTAATGCCACTTAAACCAACATAATCATTGGGCCACATTTTTTGGACCCTTGGAATGCTATCTTGGCCTCTAATCAAGCTCAAGCATTATAATGGCTCGATTTCTAAGAAATATCTCTTAGCAAATTACCAAAATGCCCTTGGTTACTCTTTATTTCCTTGAATAATTCTAGGAGCATTATTGCCTTTTCATACTTTACCAGAGTATTTCCTGACTCTGGTCAATTATCCAGATAACCTTCCTTGATTGTCTAACCCTAGTCAAATAACCAAACTACCCTTCACTCATTCTTTAAATATTTTATAACATAAGGGCATTTTCATCATTTCGCACTTTTTCTGCATATTTCTGTCACTTACCTCTTTAACTGATAAACTGATATCATAGGCCTGGGCCTTACTTAGAGTCATCCTAGGCCTCTCTATGATGTTATCTAAGCTTATTCCGTCTAAGCTCACTTACTGCTAAATTTCATAATCAGATTGCGGGCGTTCTCAAACTCCCGTCAAATTTAACTAATATGAGAATAACTTTTTTTATAGAACTCCTTTCGAGGTTCTGTCAGATCCATGACATCTGGCGTCATAGGGCACACCTTCCTATAACTTTTCACTTATATCTAAGCTCCATAGGATCTGATAAAAATTTTAGATAACTTTCATACTATAATATAAATATTACCTATCTGGAACTTCAATAAAATTCCTGTATTATACTAGATTAACTAGCATAATTTTCTTTACCTATTGATGAAATTTGGGGCTGAAATGCTTCCAGGCAGTTCTATGCCTTTTCCAGTTCAACTTTCTATAATTACTATTTTGCCCCTGGAAACTTTCCATCTTTTCAATTAAGTCTGTTAACTTTTCATAATTATAGATAATGGCCCAAACTTTATGTCTACTTCCTGTTGGCACCATTAAACCTTTCAGACCTTTCACTTTAGTCCATTTCTTTTCTAAAATGACTATTATACCCCTAGGGATTTTCACTATTTACCATTTAGTCCCTGATCTTTCACTTACTTGTAGTTTAGTCCTTGAATATCATTTGTATACTTCTGGGACTTCTACTCAATAGGGCATGATATCCTACCTCTTTCAGGCTACATACTGGACTTCTAGGCCTAAAAATCAGGATATGAATATATACTTCTTGCTAAATCAACCATTATCAGCACAAATCCTTAATTTAATCAATGACCCATCCCAAAATTGTAGAGATCAACGAAGTTGAAATCATCAGAAGATATAAGAGGCTAACCTTGGTCAAAAACTACCCCTAATTGTGCGCTCTAGCCTCTTTCTCCAGTGATGTCCTTTGTTCCTCAATCTCTCTCACTCTGGCCTTTCTCTTTCTCTGCTATGAAGATGACCTCTACTTCCTCTCACTTTCTGCATGTCTCTCTCTCGCTATCTGTCTTCTTATCTTACTATCACTCTATCTTAGATGACCTGCTCTCTCACTAACCCTAACTATCACTCTTCCTTCCTCACTATATCACTTGTCCCTCTCTTTCTCTTATCACTCTCGCTCTACTGCTCAGAACAGAAGAGATGATGCTGATAAAATGAAAGAGAGAAAAGGGTATTAGTGATTTATGCGGAGGGAGAACACGTGTAAGGAAAGGGACAAGTGGATTAATATGAGATTGCCATGTCCTTGGGTATCCAAATATGTGACACCTAGCTCGAGTTTACACAACAAGAGTCTATTTATCCCACAATTTAATTTTAAGCTTATATCATACTCTTTTTTTAATTTTTTGAGCACTTTGAGTTTTCTAAAAATTACATCACATGTCAGAATTTAAATCTTTTTCTTATGTAGCTTCTTCAACCCATAATATAGTTTTCCTAAAAATTTTGTGTCAAATGATAACTCCTATATATTTTTCTTCAATTTCCAAGATATTAGGCCTTTAATTCCCAAAAAATAGTCATTAAATCATTTAGGCCTCTTATGGGGAAATAAACTTCCATAATTTTCTAGATCCCCAAAATAGTCATTTCATGATTTTATCTAATTTTTCTGAGCCCCAAAATATTTTTAAATGCTTATTCTTTCCTTTATTCTTTTTTCTGAAATTTCACCTTTGAGGCTTTTTAATTTCAAAAAAATACTCTTGACTTCAATAACTCCTTATAAATCCCTTTTATCAAAATTTAGGATGTTACAATTCTCCCCCTCTTAAACAATTTTGTCCTTAAAATTTTGGGGTCTTGCTATCAATATATAAACTAACTCCAACATTCTCAGTCTTTTGCTATCACAATTCCATTGCCCATAGAGCTTCTTGCCCTTATTATATATTATGGAAGAAAAAGGGTAAGATTCAAAGAATCTCAATAGTAACATTTAATACCTTGATACAAATACGTATAATTCACAACAACATGCAAAATAAGCCATGTAAAATCTCTAGCCAACATAAATGTTGACAACTATCATGTACATACATATACTTGAAATAGTGCTCTCTCAACAACTGCTAGTCATTACTCTTGCGAGCAACCAGTCACCAAGACTGTAACTATGCCTCTTGCATGCAAACCATACTTGCACATGTAAAATAAGCTATGTAAAATATCTAGCTGTCACATCCCAATTTTTAGGCCTATAAGCCCAGTATGTAGCCTGAAAAAGGTAGGCTACAGGCCTAATTGTGCAGGAGTCCCAAAAGTATACAAATGATGTTAAGGGACTAAACTACAAATAATGAGAGTTCAGGGACTAAATTGTAAATAGTAAAAGTCTTTTGGGGCATAATGGTCATTTTAAAAAAAGGAGAGGGACCTAAACGTAAAGTGGAAAAGATTAAAGGCCAAAAGTTAATGTAGAAATAAATATTGGGCCAAAAGTGGTAATTTTTAAAAGTTAAGGGACATAAATATAATTAAGTAAAAAGTTTAAGGGCAAAATTGTAATTATAGAAAGATCAACCCAAAAAGGGTTAGAACTGCCCAGAACTATTTCAGTCTCATATTCTATTAGTAAATGGAGGAAGATATGCTGGTTAATCTAGCATGATACATAAATTTTATTAGGGCTCTAGACCATAGATATTTATCTAATAGTCTGAAAGTTATCTAAAATTTTATCAGATTTCATGGACTTCATATATAAGTGGGAGAATTACAGGAAAGTGTCCCTTATATTATCAGATGTCCTAGATCTAACAGAACACCAGAAGGAGTTATGTATAAAAAGTTGTCCCCATATTAGTGAATTTTGACGGGAGTTTGATAACACCCGTGATCCGATAATGGAATTTATCAGCATGTAAACTTGAATAGAATGTGATCAGATTACCTCATATATAGGCCCATGATAATGCCAGGGAGGGCCTAAAACCCAGGGTACCTATTTATCAATAGAAGGGGCCAGTGTCCAGAAAAGGTACGAAATTACGAAAATGTCCCTATATGGTCAGAGTGTACCAGAGATGGATGGATGATATTTTGGTAACTTGGGACAGGCTAAAAATGTGTGATATAGTATAAATATGATTAGTTAGAGCCAGTATAGGCTTGAGGAAGAATAATGAGGGGTGAAAAGACAATTTTAGCCTTAGGGTCAATATAGTGCAAGAAAGGACACCAAGGGTATTTTGGTAATTTCCGAAGGGATGTTTCTTAGGAATTGAGCTACCAAAGTACTTGGGCTTGATTAAAGACCCAAGATGATATTCCCAAAGTTCCAAAAATGTGGCCCAAGAGTGATGTGAGTCCAAGTGGCATTAAAGTATTAGTTTAGTACTTTTTCAATAAAATGAAGTTACCCGGTCAAAGATAAAACTGGGAAAAGTGATCGGATAAAGCTTTAGACTCATCCAGAACTATGAGGTGGCATAAAAGGTGTCCTCATGGGACCCACAAGGCACCACATGTCATAAGTCTAGAAAAAGGAGAAAAAGCTAAGGACACGTGCACAATCTCAGCCGTTCATTCTAGGAAAAGACTATAATTCTCTGGAAATGTTGAGTCAGCTAGTGAGGTATCCCAAGGGCCCCACCATTGTGACACCTAGCATGTGAGGTGTCCCATGGATGATGTCACTTTGATGAGTGATTAAGGATGATGATGTCATCGTGATGATATAGGCAAGGCTTCTTGAGGAAGCTAAGCAATTTGAGCCATTCATCGTGATTCAATTTAGACCGTCCATTCCACCTCCACTCAACTATAAATACCCCACTCGACCTCACTTCATTCCCACAGCCAAGCAAAGGAAAAATAAGAGAAAGAAGAGAGAAAAGAGAAAGAGAGAAAGAAAGGAAGAAAGAGAAAGAAAAGAGGAGTTCTGGTGGAGCTAGGAGCAATCCAAGGAGCTTAGAGACTTGGCAGAGCTTAGGAATAAGGTAAGTAAGTTATTCTAATCCCTGCTCTAAATAAATTATAGGATTGTTCTTATAAATTTAATAGTTATAATAGAGAAATATCTCTCTTGATAAGGTTAGCCGTGGATAGAAATAAAGTTAGGGGATTGTTAGATTAAGGGCATTACTTAAAGTTAAGTATGAGTTAAGTAGAGCCATACTAGATGGGATAATAATGAAGATATTATTATGCTATGTATAGGCTCTGACCTATGAAAAGAAGAAACCTTAGAGTAAAGGCTAAGAGCTAGAGGAAAGGCTACATGTCAAGTAGTAAACTTATCCTAAACTTGTATGCATTGAATGTTATGCTTGATGTGCTATGGCTTTGTTGAATTATGTTGCATATATGCTTATGTATGAAGCTCTGTTGGTATGATTACTTTGGCCAATTTTATTTCATATGTTACATGGAAACATGCACATTACACAATGTTAACACTTTCACGCAAGCACAAGTATTCACATTAATGCATGCATTGTTTAGTACCATTTCTTACTGAGATTTTCCCAGAAATCTCACCCCTTCTATATCAATCCAATTACAGCAGGTCTTCTCAATATGGAGGAGATAAAGATGCATGAATAGACGTTAATTATTTAGCATGATTGATATGTGATTCATGTATGTATAATTGCTGAAAATTGTCACTGTGAACAGTAACTCGTGGTGAGGCAGTGACATTTGAGCTATAATTATAAATAGTAAATGATTAAATAAATATATGATATTTATCCAGTAAATAGTAGACGTGCAAAACTTCAATTTGATATGTAGAACGTCTCATTTGAAAGTCTACACATGGAGATATGATTTTTCAAAATTTGGGACCAGAAATGCTAGAATTAGGGAAGGAAGCTGGATGAACAGTGAAATTGGAGCATTGACCGATGTTGACTTGGTCAAGACGTGGTCAATGAGTTATTTTTCTCTGAAAGAACATTAAGTTACCTTTGTGTATCAATTTTAACCACTTAATTTTGATTTTTCTAGCATTAGTTATGAGTTTTTGAAGTTAGGTCACTTCTTTGGAATTTACACAGTGAACAGTACTCGAGAGAGTAAAATTCCATATTGTGTAATTTGACTTCAATGACATTAAAAGTGGTTCCAGATGCTACCGTTTAGTCCCTAAGACATAAGAAAATTTGGATGTTATATTTTGGTATCAGAGCATAAGGTTCTGGTATAGAATCGAGAAGGTTATAGTATAGAGCAAAGGGTTCTAGCTTAGAGTATAAGATTCTGGTACAGAACAGAAGGTTCTAGCTCAGTAATACTCTGGTTTAGCTAAACTAACTCCTTTAAACAAGTTAGAGATTTGAACTAAAAAGGTTTCCTCCATAGTATGAGATATGGGGATAGTATTCACTACTTAGAAAATATTTCAAACAAGAGATAGTGACACCCAGATAAATAGAACAATACCCCATACCTTACAACTTTATGAGGTAGTCTTCAAGGAAATGACTACGATAGACTAGTCTTAGTCTGCCGAGGTCTCGTGTTTCTTAGCACAATGTGGCTGGACTAAGCAGGATAACATCTGGGGAGCAATTTTCTCTATTGATAAGAGACAGAAGCTGACCAGTCTAAGGTCAAAGGAAACTGTAATAGTAGCTCGAGGTATCATTATGTGGCCAGACATTACAGTTGCTATAATGATGAAGGTACCAACCTCGTTGAAGTTCATCAACTAGAGGATTGGTATAAAGTGTGATCAAGTCAAATAGTACAAAGTACTGAGATATGAAAGATTAGTTTAAGACAATGTTCAAAAGTAGATCCTCCATGTGAGTAGATCTACATTACAAAATAATTTGTTTAGCTAATGTTTCCTGAACAAAAGAATCAAAAGTTAGAACAAGACTTGCTTATGAATAATTCTAGCACATGGCCTAAAGTTAGAGACAAGATGATTAATAGATAGAGAGCTGATGTTCCTAAGACAGAGGGATCACATCATGAAAGAATAGTAATCTAGCAGACCTAGGGTAGATCACCCTAGAGGATAAATGTAATAATGCTAAATGACAAATAAAGTCCATATGATCTAAATTAGTTAGGATCCAAAGGCAGACCATAAAGGAATCACAGTCTAGTCAAGAGCAGACTGAGACTGACAGATAGTAAAAGTTAAAAGATAGTAGAGAGATACAGAAGTACTCCATAGAGATAGAGATTGATCCACTCACCTGAGAAGTTAGTTCATAGATTGAATTCTAAAGGATTTTTCTCATGTAGCTGCAAAATTTCAATAGAGCAGTGTATGTAAGATAAGAAAAAGAAGTATAGAGAGAGAAAGGTAGCCACAATTTTAAAGATAAAATGACTCCCCTATTCCCTATGTAAGAAAGGGTAATGAAGGGTTGAGTCTATACCTTAGTAAGAGGGTAATGTGGCAACCTAAGTTAAATAATTAGTTATTTCAGGTTCCTAAATGAATGTTTGGGATATGGCAGATAATGTGATAGAGGAGAGAATGCTTTAAAGTGAACTTAGTTAATTGTTCAATTGTAGTATACATATGATGGATGGTTGAGCAAATTTATGTGAAGATGATATGGCTTATGTTGCCATAAGTTATGATGAATAATTCTATCTCCTTGCAGTTGTCATATAATTACATGCATGTTAGAGTATGCTATGATAAATGAATACTCCCCTCATACAGTACATGCAAGGTAGAGTTTATGATGAGAAAGTTATGTTGCTCCCATGCCATATGACATGCAATAAGAATTTACCTAAGATGATAGATAGTCTCAGTAAGTGAGACAATTATTACAGTATGATTGGGGTTACTTAGGTATTTCTACAGAATTATTAATACAGTACTCAAGGCCATTTCTTATGTTAGGGTTATAGCAAGTACCAAAAAGGTGGTAGTGTTATAACTCTACCAAAAGAAATGATATACAGAAAGAGCAAAAGATAGCAATAAAGAGATTATTTTCATATTACTATCCAGATAAGAGTTGGATCTGAAATAGATAGCTCTTAGATAGAGCTAGATTCAGATGAGTTCATATCACTCTTCAGATAAGAGTTAGATCTGATACATATTGCTCACAGTTAGAGCATAGTTCAAATGGCTTGCAGTTAAAGTACAGATTAAAATGAGAAGTTATGATGAGGCCATAGCAACAGAATGCAATGGCAGGTGGTTAGACCATAATTGGTAAGCCACAACAGAGTAAGAAAGATGAGAAGAAACTCCTGAGTAAGAGAGAAAATAAGTAAAGTCTTGGTAAATAATATTGTATACTGAATGTATTTCTTAAAATTTATTGATTGAGTTATCAACAAGTGGAAGCAGTTAACCTTATAACTTAGTCTGTTAGTTTGAGATCTTTTAGAGATGATGATATAGTACGACATAATCACAGAGGATTCTAGAGGGTCACAGTTAGATCCTAACAGCTTCAAAGTCGCAAGTAGATTCTGAAGAGGCTTATGGTTGATTACAGTTAGATCCCTAGGTCGCAGTTAGACCTAGCCTAAGGAAAGTAATGATCCATGAAGAAATGAGAACGACAGATTTCAATAATAGAAAATGATGAGCACAAGTATGGGTCATTGCATATCTAGGTCTTCTTCTTTAGTGAGCTTTAGACAGTGTGTTACTAAGGCTGAGCTTTCTATCACCATATGTTCTCCCTTGTTTGGTTTTCTCCATGGAAGATGATGTGATGTGATTTAGTTTTCACCATTTTGTTAGATTTTTAATAGCAAGGATATTCTACACCGGATGTCATTCCATCAGGTATAGAATATTTCATCTTTTACACATGTCACATGTACATCAGGTGTAGAATATTTACACAAGGACATTCTATACCGAATGCCATTCTATCAGGTGTATAATATTTCATCTTTTATACATGTTACGTGTACAGTAAGTGTAGAATATTTACAGAAGGACATTCTACACCTGATACCATTCCATCAGGTGTAGAATATTTTACGCTTATTTACAAAAATGATACCACTTATTTCTTTTACACCGTCCATGTGTACATCAGGTGTAAATATTTTATCCTTATTTATAAAAGTGTCACCGCTCATTTCTTTTACACCAGTCATGTTTACATTATATGTAAATATTTTACCCTTATTTACAAAAATACTATCAGTCATAACAAACTCCACATAATCTTCTCTATACTAGTTAACCAATGTAAGAGGTCTCTACATCTATCCCTGGTCATCATCTTCCCAAAGAAATATTGTACCCTTAATCATGGAGCTCAACAACTCTCCTTAAGCTAGGTTTATTTTGACCTCGAGATCTACTGTGATCTACTGTAAGCCTCTTTAGGATCTATTGTGACCCTGAAACTTTATCTTTGCTAATCATACTATGATTTACTGTGATCCTCTAGAATCTACTACAATTTTGTTATATTGTATCTAGGTCTCTAGGAGACTTTTACCAAATGATTAATTTGCTTCTTACTAGTTGGTAATTTACTGATAATTCCCCAAGACTATTCCTATAAATTAATATCATTCTTTTAGGCCTTGCTAATTCTCAATTATCTAGGCTATATATTATAATATTCTTACTTTTGTATGTTTTAGGGACCATTTAATAACATTTAGAACTAGTTACATGACCTTTAAAGTCTATTAGATAAATCTAGAATGTTTACTCTTCACTAGTTATAGTTCATATGCTATTCCCCGATTTAGTGACAAACTTCAAAAAACCATAATTAATTCTAGAAAAATTGAAATGAAGTGGTTCAAAAAGTTATGTGAAAATAACATCTTACAATTTAAGGGAAAAATAAGTTCATAACCAAATGCTTAGTCAATCAATATAGGTTAATTGTCAAATATTACTATTTATTTGATCAAAAAAATCTAAAAATAGATTCTGGTCCTTGACTTTGAAAAATTTGTTCTCTTTGTACATATATGGAAATAAGACATTATTAATGTCAAAATGAAGCTTGTTATGTTAATTAAATGTATGTAAAATTTTATATATTTATTCCATCATTTACTATTTTTTATTACATTATGAACATCACTGCTCAAATTGGTTATATATCATCATTACATACAATAATTCTTCATATAACATTTTTACTATCCAATCCTTAACTTCTCTTCATACTTCTTCATCTTCTTTCATCATTCAGTAGCAAATGGTACTAAACAATGCATGTATTAATGTAAATACTTATGCTTGTTTGTGAAAGTGTTAACATTATAGAATATGCATGCTTTCATGTAACATATGAAATAAAATTGGCCAAAGTAATCATAGAAACAGAGCTTCAATCATATACACATATGCAACACAATTCAACATAGCCATGGCACAACTAAGCATAACATCCAATACTTACAAGTTTATGATAGTTTACTACCTCACATGCTTGACTTTTCTTTACTTTATCTTTTGCCTCTTTCTTCTTACTTCTCCTTGACATGTGGCTGCCCTCTTTTGAGCACTCTAATCAATTCCTAACATAGCATTACTATCTATTCATTACAATATAATTTTCTTGAACATTGAACTTACTTTAACTAACACAACTTTCTCTAATCTTTACTAACTAACTTGGCCTTTGAACCAATTGATTTCATGACCTTACCCTAGACAATTTGACCTTCTGAATCCATTCATGAACTCATAATTCTCAAATTCTAGCAACTATATACTGTTATGAACATAATCGCATAACTCCTATTTTTCTTTCAAAAATTCTCATTTTGATTCCAATGCTTCCAATACTTGTTTCTCTACTTTATCCCACACATCTTTTCATTTTAAAACCATTGAAAGTATCAAAATCATGAAGCCTCAATCACTATTTATGCGTGTGAACAGTAATATAGAAAACTTTTAAAAATTATAACTTTCAATTCCAATGCTTCTAAGGTTCAAAACATATCCAATCTTACACAAAATCATCATATAAATTCAATGGAAGTATTAAATCATTAAAATTCCATCTCACTCCATCATGAATAGTGTAGACCAAAAGGTCTCTTCCATGGCAAAGTCAAGAATATAACTTGATTAAATAACCAATCATCTAACTAGCTTGTTTAAGCATTAATCACATATCTCTAACTTTAATTTCCCATTTCTCCTGTCATCTAGGGTTTTGGACTGCATATATGCCCTAGGTAAGGCTTAATTTTCTTCCATAAAAACCTTAAGTTCAAGCCCCCATATTAAAGGAAAATCAGTTAAGATAGATTGCCTACCTTAATCCCTAACTAACTTGAACTCTGGTGTCTTAAATCTTTCTTATATTGGCTTTATTTTCCATTTAGGCAGCACCTCCCCAAGGGTTCCAAGACTCATGGCTTGTGGCAGAAAAATGGGAGTTATTTATAGAAAAATTCTATGAAAATGAAAGGCCAAGATTATTTTATACACTATTTGATATAATGGCTCATATTTGCTGTTGAATTAAGCTTGCCCTAGAAGCTAAAAGATGACATCATCCATGACATCATCAAGTGACACCTCAAATCCACATGTGACAAAATTCTAAGGGGAAGAAGTATCTAGAAAAATTATAGTCCAATCCGGTACTGGCAGTCCAACTTCTTAAAAATCAGACTGTTTTATAAATCTAATTTTTCTAAGATTTCATAATTTGGTTTTTGATCTTAAATCCAGTATCTGGATTCTCCCTACTATTCAAATTCTTGGACTAGGTCTAAACTTAATTATTGATCCCTTGGCAAATTACGACAATACTACTTGGTTGTTCTTTATTTACTTTAATATCTCCAGGGCATTATTATATTTTCACACATTATCAAAGTACATCCTGACCTTGGTCTTGGGAACTCTCCTTGACTGTCTAACCTTATTAAAATGACCAAAATACCCTTAATATATCTCTTGCTCAATGGCATAACACAGTAGCATACTTAGTGGTATTTTCATAATTTTATATTTTTCTGGCCTTTATTAGCACTAGTTCTTGTACTTATTTGAAAATATTATTGGGCTTAGAAGTTGTCATTTTGGGCCTTCCACATGATCCCCTACCTTCATAGGCTCAACTTCCAAGAAATTCCCTCGAAAATCACTTATCGGGTATTTAAATCTACTATAAATTCTATATAATCCTTTAAGTTCTGTCAGTTTTATAAATTCTCATATTAATTATAAGAATTTACTACTAAATTTCATCTTATTCTGAGGTTCAGAAGATACTATACTAATTTTCGTTTCTTCAAGAATTCATATCAATTTTTAGGACCTCAAATCAAAATTCTATATTGCGTTAAACTGATCAGAATAAATTTCTCTATTTATTAAAAAAATTGGAATTGAAATGATTCAAGGAAATTTTAAGCCTTTTCCAGCTCAACTTTCTATAATTATCATTTTGCACCTAAACTTTTGAAAATTATACTTTAGGCCTTCAACTTTTTTATAATTACACTTAATGACTTAAAGTTTATGTTTACTTTCATTTTGCACCATGAAGCTTTTAGACTTTTCAGTTTAGTCTCTCTCTTTTTTTCAAAATGGTCATTATTCCTCAAGGGACTTTCACTATTTACAATTTAGTTCATGTACTTTCATTATTTGCAATTTAGTCTCTGAACATCATCTGTTTACTTCTGAGATTTCTACTCAACAAGTCCTGGTAGCCTACTTATTTTAGGCTATATACTGGGCTATTAGGCCTAAACATTTGCCTAATCATTATCTTTCTTTGTATTTATCATAATAATCATTTCCAAACCTCTTTCCTATATCAGTCCTATACATATAGGGAAAATTAAGATATGATATATATCCATCTCGTTTTGTTTGTCTTAGGCCTCATATTCAGCTCTGTTTGATCTTGCAAGTATTTTAGGCTATAGTGGTTGCAATATAGCTCAATGATTGCCACACACAAATAGCGTTGCCATATCTTTAGCGTAAAGACAATTGTCGCAAGCTCTATATCATGTGTGGAATAATTTTGATCGTGAGATTTTAATTGTCTCGACACAAAAGAAACTACTTTACCCTGCTACACCAGGACACACCCCAACCTTTTTTTGCTTGCAACACTATAGACCACATAGGTCAGTCTAGGATTGAGGATGATTAATATTGGCATGGACGTGATCCTCTTTTTTAATTCTTGAAACTTGCCTTCATACTTGTCATCCCACACACAAATGGCTTATTCTTTATGGTAAGCTTTATTAATAGCAAGGCAATCCATAAGAAGTTCTAAATGAACCTTTTATTATAACCCAAGAAACTTCTTGTCTCTATAACTATCACGGGTATTTTTTAGTTTAGTACTGCATCCAACTTGCTAGGATCCACTACAACTCTATCATGAGAGATCACCTAACCATAGTCATCCTGAATTATATCATACATTTTTACATGATTTGATTCTAACTTTATTATGATAATCTAAATCAACAAATTACAACACCTAAAACCCTTAATATCCTTAAAATCTCACATAAATCACACCTTCCTTCTAATCCTTCAAAGTAACTCATACCTTGATATAAGAAATCTTCAGGATTATAAATAATATTTGAATCAAAATTATAATTATTCTCAATAAATTTCCAAAATTAACCTCAAAGACCTTTTTCTAGCTCTACATCAAGCACTTTATCATTTCCTCTAGGGTAAGGTATATAATTGGGATCCACTTACAAACCTCAAATAACAATTAATCATATCTTAGTTAACTAAAACAATAATTTAACTTCCTTAATAGCAGCTTTGTCATACTAAAATCCTCAACAAGGTTCAAGCTTTGCCCTCACTGATTAAATACTTTGCTTCACTTTAGCTTGCTTTCAGTCGGTTACCTAAGCTAAAAAATGAAAGAGCAAAAGAGTCAGAGATGAAAATGAAGTCAGAGAACTCACAATGCATGTACCTTGTTCTAAATGCCATCTTTGTCTTAGCCTTACTCTGTCTCTTACAAGTCTTACTACCTCCATTGAAACTAGATGGTACAGGGAGAGAACTCATTCTATCGCCTTGCTTTCTCTAGGCCGCCTTAATTATCTCAAGGCTTATGTCACCACTTTGCCTTCATACAAGGAATAAATATCTATCACTATTTAACTTACTCAACCCTTAACTATTAGGCTATAAACTGAAATCTCTGAGCTCTAGACTCGTGGCTTCCTTTACTTCCCTTACTAGAAATAGTATTTACCAATTACAAGGCAGTAATGCTCATCAACCAATCGTGGTTGTATTATTCTTCTAGTTACTTGATTGTGGTACTTGTTCAACTTCTCAAACAATAACTCAATGGTTATCTAGTAGCATAAGAGAGTTTATTTCCAACTTTTCAATAAGCTCATGCTAGACTTATAGAATACTCAACCCCTACACCCCTGACTCCTTTTACCCCATTACTTTCAATTCTAACTGACTAAGGTCAACTTTGCTTTATTGCCTCAGTTGCATTTTCCTTTTCTCTTTCTCTTATATTTTAGAGGACATGTTGCTTTTACTAGGCAACATCAACTCCATTTAAAAGAACCAATTCCCAATTCTTCAGAACATGTTCTGTGTTCAAGATCTTTATCATTTAGGGTCTAGCAACTAACTATTTCTAGCCTCTAAGAAAAACTTTTAAAACTTAACATAACACCTTCACCTTTCAAACTAATATTTTTTAAAGGGCCTACTCTAATTCTCAAGGCTTGATCTATAGCATATAATCCATCATCGCTTCCTTTGCTGAATTCATGGTTATGTTCTACTGCCCCGTAGTACATTGGCAATGGCCTACATCAGAATCTTTACAGCAACACTAATATGTACTTTAAATGTTTTGGCACGATTAGGGTACCGTATCTTCTTCCTTTCACCCTCATCAGGGTTGCAATTTCAATTATTTCTATCTCATATGACATCCTCTAGAAGAATTATAAACTCATTTGTTTACAGGAAGAGATTCAACTATGAATAAACTCTTGTCACCATCATAGGCAAAGTCTTTTCTATCTAACTCAGAGGCATAAGTCTCCTGTTATTAAAATGGTGTAAACCTATGTATCAAAGCATCATAGCCTAATGCCAGAAATGATGCTCTCATAGCAAAATGAAATACCTTACTCTAGGGTCACTTATCAGAGTACTTTATCATATCTAGGACCACGTGTAACCCAATTGGTACCCTTAGTAGGACCAAAAGCTTAAATTTTTTTAAAAAAACTTTGGTACCAATGACAATAATTTTTCTTAAAACTTTAAAAAATCATATCTTTTAATTTAGACATCCAACAATTACAATTCATTACTTAAAAGCTTTGGATATCTACTTTTACCCTGTAAACTCTTGGGGTTGAACTCATGCGATTTCCTTGCTTCTGGATAGAGGCAATTCCATTGCTTATCAATACTTAATGAAGTTATAGCTATTACTAACAATACATTTATACATTAATAGTCATAAATAATTAGATAATAAACATCTAATGATAAATAGGTGGCTACCTTCAAGCTTCCGTCTCCAAATTTCCTTCACAAGCTTGCTCTTTCTTTCTTAGGAAAATTGCTCCTATTGTGGGTACATGGGAGAAAAAGGGGTGAGATTCGGGGGAATCTAAGTAGCAAAACAACAAATCAATATATAATGTACAATGGTAATTCACTAAGCATGTATACAGCCAATGCAATAACACCACCTTATAAGCAAATGCACATGGCCACTATATAACTCAAACAATGTATTACATGTTCAAAAGCATCATCAAAGCTTACATGGAAAACAATCACGTAAATAACAAAGCACAAACTATATAATAGTTAGTAAGTTTCACTACCTTTTGTTTCTTCATCTAGTTACCTCCTCTTCCTTAAACTTCTTTGATATATTCCTTGTGTCTTGTTGAAGAGCTTGGGCACAAGATAAAACCTAGGAATCATATATATAAGGGAATTAATGAACACTCTTTAGTACTTTAATTTCATAATAAACCTTTCTTAAAACTCCCCCAAACTATTATTTTGAGTTTAAATCTTAACTTTATTTTTCTTTTATTTTGAGGCTTACTTATTATCTTAAAACGTAGCTTGGAGTTTAACATTCACTTTGTTCCCTCTCTTAAACAAAACTCAAATACACATTATATTTAGGGACATTTGAAATGTCCTTCCTTTCATTTCCTTATTCTGCACAACTTTATTATAAATCTCTAAAATCCTAGATCAATAAATTCTTCTTCTAAATATAATTTGGGGTTTAGACTCAATAAGAATCAATTCCCCTCGTTCCAATTACTTTGGCTTAACATAAGAGGAGCATAAAACCAATTTTAACCACTTTACTTCATATCCATACCCTATCTAGGAACCTTTAGATATTTCTATCTTTCAGTTCCATCTTGAATATTACTTTAGTATATAATTAATCACTAGAACAGTGGATAAATTCAGCTTCTAATTTCCACATTAGAAAATACTCACTTAAGCCTCAATCTTCATCTTATTTATAAAGCCATTTCATCCCTTAAGCTTCTGTAAATTATTAACTGTATAGTCATAAATTAGCTTCACAAAATTAAACTCAAATTAGAACCAAAACAGAATTGAATCCTTCCTTTTTAGGCCTCAAACATTTCGACCAATCCTTCCAAATCATTCAAACCACAAGTCAAATAAAAATTGATCTATATTTAGACTCCACAACTTAACCCTACATTTATCCTATTATCATATAATTAATTCTATAACAGTCTAAGCACCTTCCATAGCCACTTCCTAATTTCTTGTGTAATCATAGTTACTCTGGGAAATTTCTAGATTAGAGAAGCATACACCTATATGTATATATATATCTAATAGAGGTTTCAATTCAAAATTAGCCATTTTAAACCAACAAGCTTCCATTTAAGTATTTCAATTATACCAAAGAGCATCATAGTGAACCCAAACTCGATTTTCCCTAAACAAATAATAGAATAAGTAAGATTGAATTACATAAGTATAAGTAAGAGAATAAACCTTTATTAAATGCCTATTTTTTAAACCAATAGTCAGTCTTCTCTTCTAATAAACCATTCTTAATGCCTATTGTATCTGTCTTTGAATCATTCTACTTTGCTTGGCTAGCTTATTGTTAATCAGTAATCCCATACCAGAGCTTTAGATTTACCCAAGTGCTAGTAAGCATAATCACTAAAATGACTATCATTGTTTCAGCAAGCACAAACCAAAATGCAGAATGTATATGCAGTGGTCAAGTTCTAAGATTCATATTAGATTTCATTCTCAAAAGCCTTAATATATACTTCTCCTAGCTAAATCAACCATTATCACTATAAATAATTAGTGACCAATCCCAAAATTTCATAGATTAGAGAAGGTAAAATCAGAAGAAGATATAAGAGGCTTACCTTGGTCAGAAACAACCTCTAATTGTATGCTCCAGCCTCCTTCTTTGGTGACGTCTTCTGTTCCTAAATCTCTCTCACTCTGACCTCTTTCTTTCTTTGTGGTGAAAGGGCTTTTACTTCTTCCCTTTCACTTTCTTCATATGTCCATCTCTCACTCCCTGTCTTCTTGTCTCACCTTCCCTCTGTATTCGATAAACTCCTCTCTCTCACTAACCCTCACTCTCACTATTGCATCCTCACTTTACCGCTTGTCCATCTCTCTCTTATCACTCTAGCTCTATTGTTTGGTATAGAAGAAGAGATAATATTGATGAAATAAGAGAGAACAGGGTGCTGGTGAATTATACAAAGGGAGAACATGTATGAGGAAAGGGACAAGTAGAGTAATATGAGAGTGCCACATCCTTGGGTGTCTAAATATGTGACACTTACCTCTAGAGTTAACATAATAAGAGTCTATTTTCCCCCAATTTAATTTTAAGCTTATATCATACTCTTTTAAATTTTCTGAGCACTGTAAGTTTCCTAACAATTACACCACATGTCAAAATTCAAATTTATAGCTTTTCCAACTCATAATATAATTTCTCTAAAATTTTTGGGGCAAATGATAACTCCTAGCTATTTTACTTGAATTTTTCAAGAACTAGGCATTTAATTCCAAAAAATAGACATTAAATCATTTGGGCCTCTTTTAGGGAAATAAACTCTTCTATAATTTTTTAGATCACTAAAATACTCATTTTATGATTGTTTTTCTAATTTGTTTTAGCCCAAAATATTTTAAAAGGCTTATTCTTTCCTTTATTCTTTTTTCTAAAATTTCACCTTTCAGGCTTTTTTAATTTAAAAAAAAATACTCTTGACCTCAATAGCTCCTTATAAATCCCTTTTGTCAAAATTTGGGATGTTATAGTAGATGCAATGGTCTTCCTCTATCATATGGAAGTCATATAAGGTTATTGCCTTTTGAAACCTCAAATATCACTGTTTGGATTATTATTTAGTCCATAAATGGATATTTTGAGTTTATATCTTTTTTTCTCAAACCTATTTTTAATGAAACTTAATGGTTGTTCTATATATATTTTTTATCCATATTACTATTCAGGAATATGGTACATCATACATCCATCATATCCTTTCATAGTGACATGTAACTCATATAATTGATCATACAAGTTCAACAATTTATGTTTACCCTTTTTTCTTGTAAAGTTCCAGCACCTATGACATGATTATGCATATGGAAGGAAAGAGATTTCATGGAAATCCCAACAGCAAGGTATACAAACTATAATATCATGCATGATTAATTGAATGCTTAACATGTTATCATGAGATGGGAGCTACTTCATAATGGTATATAAGCAAACTCTAACATGCATATTGTCATGACATAACTTGCAAGGATTGCAATCATTCATACTTCATCATCAACATGATGACATAATCTCATGCTCAACCAAACACCATAATCAACAAGCATGCAAGCAATCAAACAAACATGAAACTATAGTTAGGTATTCTTGCTACCTCTTAACTATCCTTGTTAAAGTCTTCTTGAGATGATTTCCTTTCTTCACAAATGTCAAAACCTAGCCATTACAAAGTAATATCAAGTTACAACTCAACTTGAACACAAAACTAAGACTAGGTTTTCACTAACTTCTATTCTTTCTCTATTTTATGTTTCTTACTTCCATCTTTCCAAAATAAATTCTCATGGTTCATTTCCACATAATTTTTCATGTAGAATCCAAATATGAAACTAGAATTTCCAAAATAAAATCACCTCACAAGTTTCTGCTCTTGACCGAAGTGAATGCTCTTATTTTCCAAAATTCATATTTTGATTCTAATGCTTCCAATACTTGTTCTCCTACTTTATCCCACACAATTTTCCATTTTAAACTCATTGGAAGTATCAAAATCATGAAATTCCAATATATGAATAGTGTCACATACAGTAGCAGCCATGAACATAAACTTCCAACTACATACATACATGAATTTCCAAACTTATACCATTTGATTCTAGCTTGTTTAAACTTATCTAAACTATCCATAATATAAAACTCATATTCTAACCATATATGGACAGCACTTCTAGAAGCAACCACAAGGGAAATATGATACAAAAATGCCTTAAAATCAAGAGCTAACTTGCTAGAATAAAGCTCAAGATCAAGGGAGATAATTACCTTGATTGTTACTTCAAGTTGTGTGCTTCTTTCTTGGTTGAATGGAAATTTTGTAAGAGTTTCCCTATAGTTGTCAAGCATGCCGAAAATAATCTGAATGAGGGGGTATTTATAGATGAGCTTGAGTGGAAATACATGGCCAAAATTGATTTAGTTATTATTTGATCTAATGGTCTATATTCATTCTTGCACAAACTTACCCTAGAAGCCGTACCTTTTGACACCATGCATGACATAATTTAGGGGCATGTTTGGATGGAAAAAATTAAATATATTGATAGAAAAAATTCCAGTCCAGTCCGATACCGATCGGAGTAGTTTCACAAAAACCATATTATTTTCTTCTCTTAATTTTTATAATATTTCAGGATATATATTCTATCCTAAAAACTAGTGTCTAGGTTCCTCATACCATTGACATTGTTATACTAAGTATTTATCTGCCATCTATCCCTTGGAAAATGACCAAAATACCCTTAGTGTCATTTCTTACACTATATTAACCCTAAGGGTATAATTGTTATTTTACTCCTTTTTGTACTGCTTCAGGGCATATACTGACTCTAATTAATCATATTTATACTAAATTACACATTTTTGGCTTGTACAAAATGACTAAACTGCCTTCCATCTATCACTGGTACAAGCTGGTCATTTAGGGGCATTTTCATAATTTTGCAATTTTCTTGGACTGCTATGGACTTTGGCCTACTTAACTGTCTAGTAACCTTATTGGGCTTATGGTGGCACCATTTGGGCCTTTTTATGGGCTCATTGCCTTTATAGCATAAATCCCAATGAATCTCTTCTGACCATATTTATCGGGTATTTTATTCCACCGTACAATCCTGTGAGAATTCTACAGGAATCCTTTTCTGACTCTGTCAATTTTATAAATTCATATATTTAATATAAGAATTTACTATAAGGTTTTATCTTATTCTGAGGTATGACAAATACTATAATAATTCCTTCTGACTTCAGGAATTTATATCAATTAATCGGGACATTAAATCAAAATTCTATGACTCCTTAAACTGATCAGAATAACTTTGTCTATCTACTGATAAAATTTGGGTCTAATCTAATTCTGAGTATTTTTTAGCCTTTTTTTTAGTTTAACTTTCTCATAATTACATTTAGGTCCCTTACTTTTTGCTTAATTACATTTAGGTCCCTAAACTTTTGATAATTACCACTTTTAGCCTAACTTTTATTTCTACTTTAACTTTTTGCCTTCAACCTTTTCTAATTTGCGTTTAGGTCCCTAAACTTTCCTTAATTAATAATCCATTTCTTTCCTATCTCAATATGGTATAGTTTATTTCAAGAATCTCATGTCAATTTCATATAAACTGTACAGTTACATCAGGTAAAAAAATTGGGATATGACATAAGTCCCATTCATACTCCCCATATTAATACTCATTACTATTTATTGTATGTTTAAAAAAATTCACATTTACCATCTGGTCTCATTTGTTTTTGTTTTGATCGTTTGTTTCATGCCACAACTACCACCACCACCTTCATCACCACCTCTATCATTACCATTACCCTCGATAAATCATGGAATGAAGTTTTTCTTTTATTATTAAAGGACATTATGTTGAATCTAGTTGTATCACCCAAGACGGGGGTGAACTAGGTGATTTTAATTTTTTTGAAAAACTCTAAAGATATTTGAATGAATTTAAATGGTAGAGTTTAGAATGATATAACCGAAGGAAGAAGTTGTAGAAAAATATTGCACTCGATGATTTATACTAGTTCAGCCTAATCCACTTGGCCTACGTCCAGTCTCCATAGAGCTCCTCTGAGTGTTCCACTAACTCTAAGATTCTGTGGGCTCTTGATGCCTTAGTACATTCACATGAGAATCCTTTTCACTCCCCCTTACAACCCCTAAGGTTATCCAGTGAGAATCCCTCTTTCTTCCCCTTACATCAGTAAGATTTCAATCAACTCAAGAGACTCATACTGTTGAGCAATTTAAAAGATAAATTATACAAATGAAACTCTCTTAGTTTCTCTTGTCTAAGAATATGGTTGCTCTAAACCAATGAAGAAAAACAAGGTGAAGTAGAGATAAACATCATTGAGTATAATCAAGGTTCATTGTAAGCATTTGTTGTATCTTCTTATGTTTCCGAACTTCTATTTTTCTCATTTTTGTTTCTTCTTCTTTTATAATTATTATTCATAATTCCATATAGCTGTTGATAATTATTCTTCTTATGTTTCCCAACTTCCTTTTTCTCATTTTTTTGATACTTTTGGCTCTTTCATTGATCTCTTAGTTTGATCTTATCTTGGCCTATAAATGACCTTGAAACATGCTTTAGTGAAGATATATAATCATTATAAACATTACCAATTGTTTTCAAATGATTAAAAATTAAAGATAAAAATCTATCAAAGTTGGTTTAAAACACTTTTAACAAAATAACTTGAATTGTCGAAATGCTTATCGAAGAACACCCTTATCAAAAAGTTTGATAAATTGCTGAAGAATTGTGTTTGAAACAGTTTAAATCTTATTGATCAATACTTCAATAATTAACCTTATTGAAAAGGACTTCAATAAATCTTGAATGAATTTCATTTAACAGATCTTGGATTTATCGAATAGTTCACTGATAAATGTCTTTATCAAATAACTCTTTGAAAAATATTCTTTTAAAACATATGCTTTTAGAGTTATCGACGTATTTCACAACACATCATTTATCGAAGTGTTATTTGATAAATAAGCTCTTTGAATAGCTTATCGATAAATGCTGAAGAGCAATCTTTCAAAAAAATTTAAGCAGACTTTTCATACATGATCTTTTCAAAACATGTAACATATTTGGAAAATAATCATAAGATCATTTATCAATTTAGATCAAAATCATAAGATCATCTTTTAGCATATCAGAGCAAGTTACAAGATCAAAATCTTGACTGAATTTATTTGCCATATCAGAATAAGTCATGAGCATATAATTATTCAGCAAATATAAATAAGCTATAAATTCATGAAGATCATTCATTCAATCAAATCAAAGTAATTCATAAACTCAACAAATATATTCATAGATCAATCAAATGTTTTAAGATAATTTAGTTTAATGATTAACGAAGAATCTTATCAAAGATCTCTTCAATAAATAATCTAATAGATTAATTCATAAATAAGAACATATTAAAGCACACTTTGGATTGTTCATGAATAATCTTATCTTCAAGACTAATTAAACCATAGATGATTCAAATAGATGAATCAATCATTATAAGTAATAAACCATCATCAAAATATTTCAAATAATCGAATCACCATTAGAAATATTAATTAATATTAAAACTCAATTATTTGAATTTGAAACAACTTATTTTCTCTTTCTTCAATTTGATCTTATATGAATTTATAACTCTAGAATTCATATATCAATAGAAGAAAACAATTAAGATGAACACTGCCAAAACCATTTTGAAAATCAAAGATTCAATGTCTTGAATAAGTTTGAAAATATCTTGATGATCGGACTTTAAATCTTTAAAGTTTCATTTTCTGATCATAAGATTTTATAAATTATCTTGATAGAAAATAAGTAAGATCGAATATTTCATTTAAAACATCATTTTGAGAACAAATCATATTGTATCTTATCAAAAGCAGAAGTAAGATATATTAAAAAACATTTATCAGTGCTTTTGATTAAAATATATTTTCTCTTATTTATCTCCTTATTGAATAGTCCTTTGATAAATAAGTTTTTGAAAAATAGAAGGACTTTGAAAACGTGTTGTATTGATCAAAGTATTTACGGATAAATTTATTGATCGATCAATGCTTCGATTCTTTTCACAAAATTGAGTCTTAACAAAACTTATCAAAGGCTTCTTCGATAAATTCCCTTTTCGAATAATTTTAGTTCAGAACAATGACTTAGAATTTTTATAAATAAAATTCTTTATGATTTATCGAAGTCTTTCTATAAATATTTTTCAAAAATCATATTTTCCCTCAAAAGTTCTTTCTCATTTATGGAATAATTACCTTATCGATAAATATTCTTTTCAATTTAAAACTACTTTTTGAAAAAAAATTTAATTAATTATCATCATCAAAATATTAACATTAGAGTCTAACACATTATAGACTTTTTTTTTGTTATTTTTGTTTGATTAAATATAAAAAATATTTTTTCACAATTTTCCAAATAACGCATCAAACATATGAATAGCACTAAACATTGCATTGCATTGCATTACTGTCTCTAAAGATATGGGAAATAACGCATCATGAAATTAGTTTTGTTTAGAAAGCATTGACTCATATTTATACACATAAAATTGTCTAGAATCTACATGAATTTAAAAAATCATGAAAAATGTTTCTTTAATATATTTATGATTATTATGAATTATTATTATGGTTAGAAATTTAAAATATCATAAAATTAATTACTATGATTACTAATTAATTACTTTTATGGGCTCACAATCTTTTAAAAATTAAAGTAGTTTATGATTATTATAAATTATTATTATAGTTAAAAAATTAAAATATCATAGAATCAATTAATTATATGAATGATTAATTATTGTTATAGGGTTTAAAATCTTTTAAATATCAAAGTGAGATTTGATTGAATTATTAATTGTGACTTGTAGATAAAGAAATTAAAAATATTGAATCAGATCGATTTAAACTCATTTTCAATTGAATTATGTGTTATAAGATTTTAAGAATATATTTGATGATTAATACATTGAGATTTCACTCGTTTGATTTATAATTTTATGGAAAAAACATTAGGAAATGTTGAGGGGCAAGAGACGCCCTTATCCCAAAATAGCACAGACAACGCCCAATGACACATTCAATAGATGGGCCAGCACGTTTAGTGTAAGTCAAACTTTTCCCTGTGACATTTTCTTTTTTTTTTTTTAGTTTGGAAAAGGAAAGATTCATTTATTTTCCTTTGGATGATTCGTAGAGAAACTGAGTGAGAAATTGTAATCATGCGTGAAGCTTAGAAAAAGTTTAGAAAAGAAGTGCATACTGTCATAGATTTGGTCAAAAGTCTTCCAGGATAATTAGATCATTCAACTATAAGCTCATTCATTAAATCATTTTATTTTAAATAAAATACTCTAACTATCCTTTTATTTTGTCTTAATTACACGTACTTTCCTTATATTTTAAAAATATATATTTTATTCCAATACCATTAAAAAATATTCTAAAAAGATTCTTGAAATATATTTGTAATAAAAAAACTATAGTAGAATAAATCTTGTTTACTAATTTACCCCTCATTATATCAAATCTCAAATTTATCTTTTAATATTAATATTTATTAATAATCTATTTAATACTTTTACTAAATTTTGACAAAAATTAAGTAAACTTTTAAGTAAAAATATTAACAACTTGATGAAAAATTTGAGTACTTCTTTTAACAAACATATGTTTAAAAATTTTGAATTATAATATATTAATATAAGGATGTCAAAAATCGTATCATTTTCTAATTTAATTGAAAATGTATATATATATAATTGCAAAACATAATCAAACATATGTATTTAACATATTAGATCACAAGTAGTAAGTTTTAATAAATAAAAAAGATTAAAAATTTAAATTTATTGAAAGTAGTCAATTTAAAAGTTTGGCAAAAAAAATTGAAATATATATATTTTTTTAGTTTTGAAAAATATTTATGTTAAGGAGTGGTATTTTGGTCAAAATGATAGGCCAATGCTATGATTTAATGGTTAACTAATGATTGAGTGAATAGAAGTTGGATTTCAAAATTAGAAGGGGAGTTTATGTAATATATATATATATATGTAATATATATATATATATATATATATATATATATATATTACATATTACGATCTTAAATAAGGTCTATATAAATTTTTAAAATAGAAAGAAAGAAATTTGGGGGCTAGCTCAGGAGGGTTAACTAACACTCAGCCCCACTTCATGTCAATTCTCTATCGAAACATCATGTAATTGTTATAAATTTATTCTTCATTCTATTTTGATTTTTTTACCTTGTTCATACACACAAATTAGTAAGGATTATTTGTGAATATGCCTTGTTGGAACTCATGATCTAAGAGATAAAAGCGATACACATTTACCATCAAACCATGAGTTTCGATCTAAGGTCCAATTTTTTTTTGAAGTTTTCATGTAGGATCTATGAGTATTTGGGAGTTTTTTTCTTTAACTTGGATCAATATTACTTTATAAGTGTTAAAATGGAGTAATGGCGCATTTGATTGTTAAAAATATTAATTTTCTAACGGTTAAGGTACCTTGCTCCTTTTTCAGCATTTTTAGGCAATATTTATTTAAAAAAATTTTGGATACCTACAACTTCTATGTAAAAACTTCCATGACAAAACTGAACATTAACAGCATTAGTTATAACTCTTGATTATTTTTATAGGACATATCATATTGTTTATGTTGGAAATCATGCTCTAGGAGCCAATCATTGTCTTATGAACATTATTGATTTATGAATTTATTAATTGTGTTATCATATTATTTGCATGTTTACTGTGATGACCATCCTTGGATAATTCATGATCTTATCCTAAATGTCCCTGATCGGTCATCTATGCGGGAACACAGATGAAATAAGACCAGTATGACTTTGAAGATGTATAAAAATATAAATCAAAGTCATAGGCACATGTAAGAGTACAAGGTGTTGGACCGACCCGCTATGAGAGAGTTGCATGGGTTACGTCATAAGCTTCTCTCATATACAAACCATGTCACTATGCCCTTTGACCTGAGATCATCATGGATTCCTACATGACAAACGCTCAGCTTTGACCTAGTCAAAAGTCACTTTTGACTGAGTGATCATAAAGACTATGTTCGGGTTTAGTGGTTTTTCATACGGAGGAATGTAAATGGTCAAGATGGAATTTGTCCCTCACATTCGTAGAGAGATATTACTGGGCTCCTCGATGAGTGAGTTTGAGAAATGTATGGCCATACTATAATGGAATGGTAATTCCATTTCTATAGTTAGACTACTCAGGGATCGAGAAAGTAACAGTCAGGAATAAGAGGATGGCATTATCCATGCCTCATCCATGACCAAAATATCGTGTGATAGAAGGGACATGATATGGTTATATAAAAGGTTACATCGTTTAACGATCCTCATATGATTTGGGTAATCGTTATGTCTTGCTAGAGACCGCTTGCGACTTGTGGGCCAGTATAGCAAATGGCCCACTGTCAACTTCATATGGGCCTACAGGGTCGTACACAAAATAGCCCAACACGAGCTATGATGTCCAGATTCATTGAATATAAGACATGTCCAAATTCAATGAATGATCCAGGGTAGATGTATATATTTATTTATATTTATATTTGTATATATATAAATTCGTATATATACATTATATATAAGAGATATATGAGATTTAATTTATAAGGATAAATTAAATCTCTATCACGTTTAAATTTGAAATTCAAATTGATAGGATATCTCATATAAGAGATATTTATAAGATTTAATTTATAAGGATAAATTAAATCTCTATCACGTTTGAATTTGAAATTCAAATTGATATGATATCTCAAATTTGATTTATGAGAATAAATCAAATATAGTTCAGTCTTATCTTTATTTTAAGTTAAATAAATAAGTGAATTAAATCTGTGGAACAGATTTAATATAAATATTATTTATTTAATTAGTTTCTTATCAAATTATATAATATATGATATTGTATTAATTTCGGAATTAATATAAGATTAACTCCAAAATCCAATTCGGTAGAGAAAAACGCATAGCATCCTATATATCTGATTTTAGGAGCTACGTTTTGAAAAATATAGAACACAGAAAGGCCGAAGGGGAATCTGCAAAAGGTTTGCAGATAAGAAACTGTCGAAATAGAGACGGAGAGGACGAATTCTTGAGAAAGCCCTGGAGGGACAGGAGAGGCTAGCACGTCGTTCGTGGTTGGAACATTGTTCGTGTGGATACTAGTAGAGAAAGCTGACATGAGTCATCAACTTCTTGCGATTGGAAAAGGAGCACGAGCCACGAAGAGAAGCTGTGAACGTCGTGACCAAAAGCTGTGGAAGTCGCTGAGGAACACTGAGGGTAATGCTTCTTCCCACTTGACTTAAACACATACGGTAGATCCTGGCAAGAAATGGAAAAATTTTTACATTAATTTCCGCTGCGTGTCTTCCAATTCCTTACAGTTTATAGAACCAAGACTATACTCATCAACACTTGAATCCTCATAAAAAAGGGCGGTGGCATATTTGTAAATAAATTATCATTTTAAAACATTTTCACGATATTTTTGGAAGAAATTGCCGTGAAAACAGATAACTGAGCTTAAAAGTTTGAGTTGTACCTTACTTATAATGACAATTTTTTTTATAAAAACAACCGTTATAAGTTTTTGACTTTTAATTCATTTTATGGTAAAAACAACCATTAAAAGTGCTACCTTCTCCTTCTCCATCTTCTCCATCGTCATTCTACTCGTTAATGCTTTAAGTCACCATTTAACTTTGTTATGTACTCATTTTTCTTGCGTTTTCTTTTTTTTTTTTTTGTTATTTAAAGCTGGAAGACATTTTCAAGAATATGTTCGATATACAAAACACACTACTGTTCATTTTCCAAGAATAAGTTCTTTCCTACCTCTTGATGCCCTATCATAAGTGTCTCTTATCTCTTCAGTTCTTAACGTTTCTAGCCATCATGAAGGAAGGCCAACCATTTGCTTCTACCTCTTACAAACCGTCTTTTCCTCAATGTTAAATACCCTTCTATTGTGTTTTTTGTTCCACTTCCTTTTCCTCTGTTTTCTTGTATTGTCTATGTCTTAGTATCCTTTTATTCAAACTCTTCAAATGACATCCTCTTATGGCTCGTCTCCTTCATGGTTGCACAAAAGATCTCATAATAATTTTGAGGACAAGCTTCCTCTTCCTGACCCCATGCCTTCCTCACTTCCAGACCTCCTCAAACGTCCATAAGAATTGATCATCTAGAAAACTTGGAGAACTCAGTTAACGAGCTCTCCTTTCAGGTAGAGAACTTGCAAGAAAGGTTTAATGGTCTCCAGTCTCATTTTTGCTGCTCTGTAACCAGCAACTCTTCCACCACCCTAAAGATGACACAGATGACTCCCAAAACCCAAAATACTCTTCGTTTGATTGAAAGGCTTTACCTTTCTTTCATCCCTCCTTTCTTTTGATCCTTTTTGTCGTATGAATAAGATCATTGTAGTTTATTAATATACAAGTTCTTATAGTTTACTTCAATTTTTTGAATGAGATCCTTGTAGTTTATTTTATTTGAATTGAACCCTTATTGTTTGATAAGTTAATTTAAATGTATAAACTTTTTAAATTTTTATTTATAGAAATGTTTGGGGGTGTTAGAACAATGTAATGAAATGAAATGAAGAGAGTTCAATAAAGTCTATGAAATTTTATAAATTAAAATTAATGACTTTTACACTCAAGGAGGATGCCTATAACAAATTAAACTATATAAGGACTCAATTTAAAGGAAAAGTGCTTATATTTTGACAAAAAAATATTAATTAAGAAGTCTAATTTATCCTATAAATTAATAATACAACAAATTAGTAAATACCATTGGCATTAATAGTATCTAATTTATTGGATTCAAAATTATAGATTAACTTTAAGTAATAGGAATGTAAACAAGTAGTTTGAATTCCTCCTCATAGACGTAGGCAAACACAGATACTCTATACTACTACCTCCAGTCCTTAAAACCCCTATCTAATAAAATCAAATCAAATCAGAATGTCAGACTTTTGATAGTGGTTTTCTTAAAAACTGCCATGAAAAGTATCTTTCACAGTGTTTTTAAGAAAATCATTGTCAAAAGCATATTTCACAGCGGATATTAAGAAAAATACTATAAAAAGACTACCAAAAAAATTAAAAACCTAAACCCCAGTCAGTTTCATATTTACTTTTCACACAACTGTTTGTAGTCCCGTTCTCTGTTCCACCACCACAAACTTGGATGGAAGGCATTTTTTGTTATTTTCCCCTATTTCTAGTGCACTTTCTTGTCATTCACTTCCTCCATCATTGTTCTTGTATTCAAAGTCATAAGTTAACTTATTCATTATTAATGTTAATATTAGTAGTACTACACTAAGAGTTTTGTGAGGGTTTTTGGTTATGAAAGTATGTTGGTTCTTGTGAGTTCCTTTTCTGGGATTTAAGAGTTGAGTTACATAGTTGTATCTATTGAGGAAATGTAGAAGAAGAAGAATCCTTTGGGTTTTTCTGAGCTGTTAGAGCCGTCCAAGGTTTCTTCCAATGAACTCATGTTTATGCTTCTTTAATTTGTGTTGTTATTATGAATTAATTTAAGCTTCATTTTGTATTTATGCAAATATCATATCATATTCCAGTGGAATCTTTTTGTGTGGAATCTAATGGTTGCCTTACCCAAATCTTGTTTGTGTTGTTACTAACAATATAAACTGAATTTGAACCTAAAAAGGTAATGTCCCTTGACCAAATCCATTAGAAAGTGTGTATTGATGCTAACATAAATTGATAGTGAAGAGTGAACTAAACTACAACAAACACTGCCAAAAGTTCCATTTTTTTTATTTTTAACATATTTTTTACTAATGCTGACATTCATGCATGTTTCTTGGTCCTAACTATTCTTTTTTATATTTATGCTATGCTTTGTTTATGTTTATGAAGAGAAAAGGGACATATTTCAATTAATTGAACAATACTTTTATAGATACAGTGAGTACCCCATCTCCATCATATTCTTACCTTTATTGTTTTTTGAACAAAGCATGGATGTTTCTAGTCGACAAGGAAAACAAAGGAAGAGGCTCAACCAGTATGAAATGGGTGTCTAAGAAAGATGAGGGGACACATCCCATGAAGTTGCTGGTGAACTTTGATCATGACATGAAGGCAACTGGTGAAAATAGGACATGGCTTAATAGCTATATCCTCCGTATAGTACACACTAAGATTAGCATCACATACACCAACTAGAAGGTAGTAAACCCAAAAGACAAGGATATGATTTAGGAGGACATTTTAGTACATTTCTAATTCTATGTTTCACCTATTTACTTTAGTTATTCATATTTTTGTCCCTTATTATAGCTTCATCTTATTTTTTTTACTTTAATGCAACAAATTGATATTCTAGCCACATGAAGCATGAGCATTGCATCTTAAAGCAATGAGATGAAAGGTGGAGAGACTTTAAGTCCAACCTTGTAAAGGGCTACCTCCGAGAAAGTAAGATTGGGGAGCATCTAAAGGACACATCTAAATGTTAGTGACGAAGTGTGGATATTGTTTTGTCAATGGCGAGAAAATGCTACTTATAAGGTTTGATGCGTGCTTTAAACTTATATTTTAATTTAGTAATGAATGTACATTTTAATCAACTAATCTAACTTTATTTCATTTTCATCAGCTATATGTAAGAGGAATCAATAAATAGCCAAGAAGAATATGTACCACCATTATATGTCTCAAGGGGGTACAGTGTCCTTGAGAGAAAAATGATACAAGAGCAGTTGTAGGCTGAGAAACAAGTTACTGCATCATATCCTTCTTTATCCATCCAATGTCCATCTCACTAAAAAAAAATAGAAGGCTGTAAATGTGAAGAAAGGACAGTACATCACTCTAGATATTGCTACTGTTGTTGAGAGGATTGTAAGTAATTAATTTAAATACTAAGAATTTATACATTATTACTTACTCTTTAGTTATTTTAACTTGGTTACTTGTATATATTGTAGTATGCACTCGAGGAACAGGTAACATAAGGGTCTTTCGTTCCTAAAAAAGGAATAGACATCTTGGAGACAACTATTAGGACCCCCGACCACCTAGGTCGCGTGAGAGGGGCCCATATCATACCTCACCTTTTAGGCTTCATCTTCTCTAAAACAATATCCTATTATGTTTGGAAAAGATAAGGGAGAGATTTGTGGGAAAATCTTAGTAGTAAACGGCACCATAAACAGTTTATGCATGTTCATGCTTCATATTAGACATGCATAATTGCTATCATGATCATGCTTGCATAATGACATGATGCATGCTTCTACATTTCATATCTCATACATATAGACATAGCATAAATAGAAATAGAGCTTCAATCATTCATACATGATTCACATAATAAAAAAGAGCAACTGATATATCATAACATAAGCAAACAAGCATACAAGTTTAGGTATAAGTTCACTACCTGTCAGGTAGCTTTTCCTTAATCCTTAGCCTTTTCTCTGAGGTTGCTTCTTTATATAAGCTATAGCCTATACATGGCATACTAATATTTTTACTATTATCCCATCTAAAATATTTGAACTAACTAAAGCTTAACTTGAGATAAGCTCCTTAACTCGATAAGCCCCTAGCTATAACATCCTTACTTTTATACATCTTAGGGACCATTCAGTAGTATTTAGAACCACTTACAAGACCTTAGAAGTCTATTAGCCAAATCTGGAATTTTACTCTTTCTCAGGTTACTGTTCATATGGTATTCCAGATTATGCAACAAACCTTAAAAAATCATAATTAATTTTAGAAAAATCAAAATGAAGTGGTTCAAAAAGCTAAGTGAAGATAACATATTGAAATTTAAGAAAAAAATAATTTCCAGATGAAATGATTAGCCAATTGATACAATTTATTCATTGAAGTTTATTGTTCATTTGGTCAAAACTTTGGAAACAAATTCTGGTCCCTTACTTTGGAAATTCAATTCTCTTTGTACAGACATCCAAATAAAGCGTTATTAGTGTCCAAATGAATCTTGGCATGTCATCTAAATGTCTGTAAAATCTCATACATGTATTCCATCATTTATTATTTTTCATTACATCATGACCCTCATTGCTCAAATTGGTTATATAGCAATAATACATTTAACAATTCTTCACATAACACACATATACTATTCAATCCCTAGCTTTTCTTCATGCTTTATCATCCTCTTTCATCATTCATAAACCTGTGGAATTAGGATTACATGAAAAGGGATGATATTTCTAGGAAAATCTCAGTAGCAAACATTACTAAACAATGCATGCATTAATGTAACTACTTGTGCTTGCTTGTGAAAGTGTTATCATTGTGTAATGTGCATACTTCCATGTAACATATGAAATACAATTGGCCAAAGTAATCATAGAAACAGAGCTTCATACATAAGCACAATTGCAACACAATTCACCAAAGTCATAGCACAATCAAGCATAACATTCAATGCATACAAGTTTATGATAAGTTTACTACCTTGAGCACTTAACTTTCTTTCTCCTTATCTTGCTTCTTTCTTCTCACTTTTCTTGAACATGTGGTTTCCTCTCTTGGAGCATACCAATCAATTCCTAACATCACATAATCATTCATTTATCACAATCTAACTTCCTTGAGCATTAAACTCACTTTAACTAACATAACTTCTTCTTGAACATTAAACCCATTAACTTTCCTTAATCTTAACTAATGGACTTGGTCTTTGAATCAATTGATGTATTGACTTTTCCCTACATAATTTCATCTTTTGAATCCATTTATTAGCTCAGAATCATGAAATTCTAGCTCCTTCATCACATGCTGTATAGAACTGAAACTGCACTCAATTCTTTCAAAAATTCTCATTTTGATTCCAATGCTTCCCATACTTGTTTCTCTACTTTATCTCACACAATTTTTCATTGTAAAACCATTGGAAACATCAAAATCATGAAATTTCAATCACTATTCATGCATGTAAACAATAATAGAGAAGGGTTTCAAAAACTACAACCTTAGAATTTCAATACTTTCAAGGTTCAAAATATTTCCAATCCTACACAAAATCATCATCTAAATTCAATGGAAGCATTAAATAATTAAAATTCCATTTTATTCCTCATGAACAGTACAGACCAAACAGGGCACACCATGGCAAAGTCAAGAATATCAACTTCATTCAACAACCAATCTCTTAACTAGCTTGTTTAAGCTTCAATCATACACTTCTAACTTTAATTTCTTCTTTTCCCTTTCATATAAGGTTTTTGGGAAGCACCACCCCTTAGAGAAACATTAACTTTTCTCCCATGAAAACCCTAAGTTCAAACTCCCAAATCCAAGGAAAATAAGCTATTAGCGATTGCTTACCTTTAATCTCTAACTTACTTGAACTTTGGTACCTTGAATCTTCTTTGTCTTGGCTTGAGTTTTCATTTTGCAAGAGTTTCCCCAAGGGTCCATGAACCCACAGTTTTGCTGCAGAATTGAGGGGGTATTTATAGCCAAAATCCATGGAAAATGAATGGCCAAGATTGATTTGGCTACTATTTGATCTAAAGGCTCACATTTAATCTTGAATTTAACTGTTTCCAAAAAGAATAATTATGACATCATGTGGGACAGCTCAAGGGACACCTCATGGGGGTATGTGGCGTGCTCACCATGCCAGGAAGCTTCTGGAAAAATTTCAATCCAATCCGGTACCGATCAGAGCAGTTTCACAACAACCAGACTATTTTCTGTTCCTAAGTTTTTATAATATTCCAGGATATGTATTCTATCCTAGAAATCAATGTCTAGGATTCTCATACCCTTGACATGGTTATACTGAATATTTATCTTCCATCTATCCCTTGAAAAATTACCAAAATACCCTTGGTGTCCTTTCTTACACTATATTAACCCTAAAGGTAAAATTGTCTTTTTACCCCTCTTTGTACTGCCTTAGGGCCTATATTGGCTCTAACTAATCACATTTATAGTATATACCACATTTTTAGCATGTCCCAAATGACCAAAATGCCATCCATCCATTACTGGTACAATATGGGCATCCAGGGGTATTTTCGTAATTTTGCACTTTTTTTGGACACTGGCCCCTTCTGCTGATGAACTGGTACCTTGGGTTTTGGGCCCTCCTTATCATCATCATAGCCCCATATATGAGGTCATCTGGTCTCATTTTATCTAGGCTTATTTACTGATAAATTCTATTATCGGATCACGGTTGGCTTCAAACTCCTGTCAAAATTCACTGTTGTGGGAATAACTTTTTGTACAAGACTTCTTTTGGGGTTCTGTCAGATTCCTAACATCTTACACTGTAGAGCACACTTTCCTGTAATTCTCCCACTTATATCTGATATCCATGGAATCTGATAAAAATTCAGATAACTTTTAGACTATCAGATAATTTTCTGTTGTCTGGAGCCCTAATAAAATTTCTGTATCATGCCAGATTAACCAGCATAACTTCCTCTATTTATTGATGGAATGTGGGACTGAAAAAACTCCTAGGCAGTTATAACCCTTTTCGGGTTGACCTGTCCATAATTACAATTTTGCCCTTGAACTTTTTACTTAATTACATTTAAGTCCCTTAACTTTTAAAAATTACCACTTTTGGCCTAACTTTTGTTTCTACTTTAACTTTTGGCCTTTAACCTTTTCTACTTTTCATTTTAGTCATTCTCTTCCTTAAAGAATCATCTAACCTTTATCATTTCTTCTGTTCTTCGTCATAATCCTTTCCAAACCTTTTTCCACTATCAGTAGTATATCGATAGGAAAAAACTAGGATATGACACTAGCTTTCTATCTACTCACTACTAGCCTTATCAAGAGAGAGATGTTCGTTCACTATTCTAACTATTAAACTCATAAAAACAATCCTATAATTTATTAGATTACAGACTAGGATTGGTTACTTGCCTCAAACTTTATCTTACTAGTCCCTTAGCTCCTTGGATTGCTCCTAGCTCGATCAGACCTCCTCATTTTTCTTCCTTTCTTTCTCTTTCTCTCTCTTATTTTTCCTCTTCTTTCCATGGATACAATGAATGGAAGGGGTGGGGTATTTATAGGGTAGACTTGATGGCCAGATTACCTTTTTACCTTTCAAAGTTATAATATTTACAAAGCTTCCCGAACTCACCATGTGTCCCTATGACCTCATCACCATTACATCATCCTAAATTACATCATCAAGGGGACATCTTGCATGCTAGGTGGCGCTATTGTAAGGCCCTTGAAGACACCTAAGTTGCTAACTCAGCGCTTCCAGAGATTCTAGAACCTTATCTCATAATGAACAGATAAGATTGTACCACGTGTTCTTAGATTTTTCTTGAGTTTTCTTCTTCCCCAAGTCTAATGCCGTGTGGCATCTTCGTAGGCCTTTTGGATAATTCCAAAGCTTTATCTAATCAATTTTCTAGTTATAACTTCAACTAGATAATTATACTTTATTGAAAATTACTAAAATATTATTTTAATTTCTCTTGGGCCCACATAACTCTTGGGACACATTTTTGGGCTTATTGGGATGCCATCTTGGATTTTTGATCAAGCCCAACTCCTCTAATGGCTCAATTCCCAAGGAACTTTCTTGACAACATTTATCATGTATAATATTTCACTTTAAATTTCATTATAAATTCTACAAAACTCCTTTTTGAGTTTTGTCAGTTTTATAAATTTTTATATTAATTATAAGAATTTATTGTAAAATTTTGTCAGATTATAAGATCCAAAAGATAATGTACTAATTTCTAAATTTTAAAAATTAACATCAATTTATTAGGACCTTAAATCGTAATTCTAAGAAATATGACCAGCTAAAATTCTATCCCCTATATAGTGGTAAAATTTGGGACTAAAATACATTTGGGCAGTTTTGGGCTATTTTTACAACTTTCTCATAAGTACAATTTTACCCTTAAGAACTTTTTATATTTACATCTAAGTCTCTAAACTTTTATTTATTTACAGTTTAATTCCTGAAAACCCTATGTATATTTTTTAAAGTTATGCTCAAAGGGGTCTGTAGCTTATCTATTTCATGCTACTTTTTTATTTCATGATACTTTTTGGGTTTGCGCCTAAAAATTTGGATATTACACCCCTAAAGAAGTTGTACAAAAAGAGATTTTTTAGCATCGCCTTATGAAGAAGAAATGTAGCCTCCACAGACATGGTGTCTAGAGATGAGTCACAAAAAGTTGAAGATAAACTTGATGCACAGCATCAAGTAAAGTTGGAAAGGATATGCTAAGATATAGATGCCAGACTATGGATTGTTGTCGAAGCCAGACTCTAGCAAGCTATCAAAGCCAAACTCAATCAGGCTATGGATGACAAGCTCCAGTAGTCCATGAAGATGATAGGCTTCCCATAGCCATCCAAAGTTTAGAGGTAAAAAATATTCATTGACTTCTTTTCAATGGATGTTTAACATATATTTTGTCTTCACCAATTTTGTTCATATTTTTAGGGTTCTCTTGCGGTGATAAGTAGGAAGGGCAGCACTAATAACAAGAAGATTGTTTTGCAACCATATGATCCTGATGCTAACCCTCACTAAACCAAGGACGATAGGAAAGAGTGTGGTCTATGTATTGTGACACATAAAGAAACTATAACCTCCATCACTCATTCTATGATCTACCCAGGTGCCATAACATTTCACCAAAATACAATTCCTCATGGAAGAGTCAAGGTCATGGTACACCATATCAAAGAAAGGTTTTAGCACTACACCAGTTCCCTACCATACTAACAAGGTCTACATATTGGATGATGCTCTAAGGTAGTTTATTTCATGGTCAACAAATATGGTCAAATTGAGGAAGGGGTCATACTAGAGTTGGTGACAGAGAAGGTACAAAAGAAGCAAACATTGAAGGGGGCAGAAACAAAAAAGACACCACATAATCTTAAGGTCAAGAGGGCGAAAGGAGAGAAGCTCAAACCTCTTCATCAGAATATAACCTCGAGATATATGAGTATGGCAACTCTTCACACTATGGTAGAAGAATTAGAGGAAACACTTAGTTTCACAATTTCGTCAGGGGTTTTGACCATACATGAGCTTTACAAATTCACCCTGGATAGGAATGGCATAGTGCAATTCCAGAATTTTGTATTGGATTCTACTGTTATCTAGTTATCCGTATTGTAGGTTGCAAATGTATTTTAATACTTTATATTTTATCATTCGCACAGTACTGAATCCTTTCTCTATTGAACAATAGACACTTCTATCGTGAGTTCCTGGAAGAAGCAAAAGGAGACACATATTGCTTCATGTGTACACAAAGGGTCCAAGAGATAGGCACCGATAGGAACTCGAGAATGATGTACATGGTCAACATCATGACCTGAATGAAAGGAAGATATATTTTGCGTATTACATTAAATGGTAAATATACTCTTATACTTGGAGCACACATATACATATTATAATGCATTCATATATAATGTTGTTCATATTTTGTAGTAAGCATTATACTTTGTTTTTCATTTCCCCTGAAGATCATGTGGTGTATTAGTTTGGTTCAATGTTTGGACGGCTAGATCCAGAGATTGAATCCATCGTGAACACGTGAGTTTTTCTTCATATATTTATTAAGATAAAAATTTAGTAAGTTGTATGATATCTCTTTTTCCAATTGGTGATAGCGCTATACAAGGCTTCAAACTCTTCAAAGACTATTAATCCTATATAGATTTATCCTCAAATAAGTAGTTTTCAAATAATTAAGTTTCAATTTTATAAATTTATTAGGTATAAAGTTAGTCACTAATGTATTGTGTGCTTTTCTATTTTGTTAGTACCATCTTTAACCTGGCAGTGTTAAGTATGGATATTATATAATCTGCTATATGCACGAGTTCATTGAGATAGGGACTATTGATAGCTTACATGAGGTATGAAGTGATCAATATTTATTGATTTTTTAATTTATTTATATCTTGAATATATACCTATTACTTCTAACTTGTAGTCATTCGAGAACTACATGACCTATGAAGATGAGCTAATTGACTCAAAGAGGGACAATTTAGCAAGAACCATACTTCTGAACTTGCCTAGTTGCCTTAATCAATCATCCATTATGTGTATATATGATTGTACAATATTTGGTTCATTGCATGATTTATCATTTATTACCATTTAATTTGGATTTTTGTATTGTTTACTTCATACATTGCTGCCTAGAAATTAGTCTGTCTTGATTATGGTAAATGAATGACAGTATTGAAGGGAAAATTAAATAAAACATTAAAAAAATTAAAAAGAAGCCTTTGACAGCGATTTTTTAACTAATGTTAAAAGATAAACTTACAACGGAGGTAGAGTTCACGCCGATCAAAAAATTGCCACGAAATGTCACTTTCAATCTCGTTGTAGGCCTTTTTCCTAGTAGTGAAAATATAATAAAATAGACTATTGGTGAAAATATATAGGAAATAACTAATCATCACCAAGTTTTCTATCATATGGCTTTAGTGGTGGAGCCAAAAATTTAGGATTAGAAGGGTGAACTTTTAATTTTTTTTATCAAATGGATAAGTAAATTACGAGTTATTAATATAATATCTACTTAACTAATTTAGAAAAAATAGTTAAATTAATTATTTATAATTATTATATGTTATTTTTCCTAAAATATTTATATTTAATCATGTGCATTTGAACTATTCTTGATATAAATCCCCTTAATATGTGCAAAATCATATAGGGATACTTTAGATGAAAAATTATAATTCTAGAAGAGAAAATAGATTAAGGTATTATAATTAGGATCAAAGTAGACTCTTATCTAGATCTTATATTTATGACTAAATGGAGTATAATATTATAAATATAATAGTTTTAATAGGCAATGGGGTATAGGAGAATTCTAGAGGATAAGAGGGGTAGCCACCCCCTTGCCCCTCCCCTAATTCCGCTAGTGCGTATAGCTTCCTTTGATACAAGCAATTATTCCTGAAAGTGAGCATCTTTCATTTAAACCTTGCGATATATTCCTCATGTTATTTTTTACAAGGGTATTTGTTTATTTGGATTTAATGAGAAGTATATTCAAGCTGATAAAAATCTATCATAACTAAAGAACCGATTTGGATACAACAAAATTCATACTATCTGAATCGTTCAGATATAATTTAGAGAGTCTATATTTAATTTTTCTTTTATCTTTATTTGTTTAAAAAATTAAGTTAATGGATATAGAATTTAAAATAAAAGAATCTCATTATTATAATTTTTTAAAAAAAATTGAAAAAATGTCAATTGGGAAAAATTATATCTGAACAGTTTCAATGGTATGAGTTTTGAACTAAAAGAGATGGCAATGTATGTGACTCAAGTTTTTTTAATGGGTTTTGAACAAAACTAACATAAAAGAATTTAATAATCTTATGTTTAAATATATAAATGAAAAGGGAAAATGAGAAAAAAATTGAAAAATGTTATAAAATAAATGAAAATGTAATAGAGATTGGGGATGAGAGAAATAGAAATGACAAGAGAAAATTGAAGAGAAAGAATGGGTGACTATTATTCCATCTATTCAAACTTACAATCATTTAGTACATATCTACTATTTATATGTCATAAGTCCTTAAATTATATTACAAGAGTTACATAAAGGATAAATCTATATAGTTGTGAAATATTATAACATTTGAATATTATGTGTATTAATCATAAAAAACTTTTAAGAATCCATTCATTTGTAGGTTATATAGTTTTAGTGTAGAACTTCAAAAGATAACTTAAGAAGTTAGGGATATCTACACTTAATATTGCAATATTCATAACACTCCCATTGGATGTCCATAAATAAATGTTATGTCTCATTAAAACCTTACTAGGAAAAACCCTGTAGGATAAAAACTTATTGAAGGAAAAAGAGTACATAATATATATTAAAGTTATCTCGTTAAAAACCTTATCAAGAAAACCCAATAGGATAAAATCTTGGTTGAGAAAAAAAGAGTACAACATGATCTTTACTCCCCCTAATAATAACATCAGCTTTTTGACATCATTTTCTCAACAGAGTGTGCAATTTACTCAAGTAAATTATTTCTAATACTTTTTTAACATATCTTTCTTAGTCGAACTATACATGATGCATTGTCATCATATATTTCTTCAATATATCTTCTGGATATATTGAATTCTTAACATACTCTTTATTTACCTTATGCACTCAAATCTCAATTTCATTATCAATTTGTGTACCTACATGAACTTAATTTTACTAATAAAATTACAACATACAATACCAACAAGGTAAATATAATAAAATAAATATATAAGATTTCTAATCTATTAAATTTAATATATTTTTATAGACAAAATTATCATAGAAAAAAATCTAATTATTACAAAATCCTTGGATATTTAACTCTAGACATTTTCTTTATATACTTCAAGAATTGTAAATCCTTAAAAGATTACTATATAAATTTCACTATTAGTGAGCCATATGCATAATTTATAACAATATCGATCAAATGCCTATTTTATTTTCTTATACGGCAGACTAATAATATTTGCAAAAAAATTATTACATCCACTACAAAATAATATTCCTCATCATATTTATCATTATCTTTATTCCATAATAACTTTATACTTAGATGCTTGGCCTGCAGGCCTATAATTTTCACATATTGAAAGAATATAATTTTACTTTCACTATGTCTTTGGCTTTTTACTTTTCCTTTTGGCCAAATATTTTTTCTATTTACTTCACATGACAGATATACATATAAGATCCTCATTTGATCACGTGATATTATTAAAACTGTTGTCAGCACTCTTTATCTTTTTTGGTCCATTTTTTTTATTTTGACATAACTTATTAAAATCTATTTATTACACTTTAGGTACCTAAACCTCTTTTGAGGTTTTCATGAGTAGTTATGTCTAGGCACTCTTCTGGAGTACCTTTCTCCTTAATATGATCATCTTAATTACATGCCTAATATTTTTAATATTATATTTGGGGCAAAGTAGCTTTTCATGCTTCAAATATGTCTCACTTTGATTTATACTAATTGGAGCATTTTTAGCTAGAATATGAGATTTAATAATTTTCATTTAGGTCAATAATTATATATGTAAGATATTTTGTACTATTTTGCAAATGCAATATTTTATGAACTTCTAGTTCATACTATTATATTTGAGGATCTTGCATTTGATAGTAATAATGCATTCATTTTGTTCCTCTTTTCCAGCTACTCAATTTCTTCCCCTCATATTGGGAAAAATTTGTCGAATGACAATTAACTAATCATGTAGTGTAAGTCTCATAAATCTATTTGTTTCATTTAAAATATTCTTGTGATTCATATAGATACAAACAAGAAGAAGAATTTCTTACCTAACATGTATCCCAACTTCTTTTAATAGCCATTTATGTACATTGTGGTGGATTAATAGAAATAAGCATTGTATATTCAAAAATATCTGGCTTCTGACCAAAAGCCAATTTTATTGGGAGAATTTTGTTGGCTTGATGTGTATTGTACTATGTCAAATCAAATATGTCAACACTAAAATAAAAATCTTGTTCTCATAAATATTGATCCAACTATTCATGAAGGCGTTAATAAATAATTATGTTAATATATAATTTCACTAGTATCAGAAAATATTTTCAGGATCACATATTCTAGAAATTGTGTGCTCAACATAATGATTTATTTAAATAATTTTTTAAACTTTTAGTTGCAAACTCATAATAATCACACATGTAACCATCTTATAGATGCATCTATCAAATTTAGTAATTTGTATGGATTACATGTTATCTGAATGGGCCTATATAATATGACTTTGATATATTTTTAGAATGTAAAAATCTATTACAAATAATGACTAGTAATATTCTCATGATCAATTTTATTTGAGAACAAGCAAAACATATGATTTCTTAAATTTTATAATATGTTAACTATTTATGAATAATTTTTTAGTTCTTCAATGGATGTCAATACATAATTTTCAATAATTTATTATATAACATGTATGATATATTATAATCAAACAAATTATGCCAACAATAAATTTATGTAGATCAGTAAACTTCTAGTTTACTTTAGCCAACAATGAAATTTTTAATTTTTATAACATATGACTAATTTATAATCTCAATATAACATATATTTTTAGGAGATCAATTTGACTATGAATATCTGAGTAGAATTTCATCTAACGTTGGCTCACACTTGTATATCAACAATTTCTCCCTCAAGTGTGAGTCATATAAGCATGATTTTATTTTTCATGTATTTCACCTGGAAGTTTAGGTGTTTCCTATCAAATATATAATCAAGAATTTCAATATAATTGGACTATCAACTTCAGACCCTTTGGTGAACTGAAGTTTTAATATTTGGGTTATAATTTTTATTATCAATTCTTTCTCTACCCAAAAAAAATGCGTTTTAGTTCTTTATGAACTATATATGTTTTGTTACAAAAAAATATTTTAGGAACTATCATATATTATTACTATATAATTTTAATACTCATTAATAATATATTTTAATTTACTTTTCTCGATACATATTTAACATGAGTATTTAAAATTATCTATCATATATATATCTTCTCATAATATTTCGTGATAACCTAATAAATTGTAGATTTGTATCTCACATAAAATAAAACTGAATAAGATTAATAAATAATCATTATTTGAAATGAAGCTTTCAATAAAATTTCCACAAGTGATCTCCTTCTATTACAATATATTTAAAAATATATATACGGCTCAATTGATATATATAAACTAAATACAATAAAATTTTCAATAAATCCACCAAATAGAAGGGAATAATAAATTGTTAACATTTTATAATGAATGCATAACTATACAGAGATATATAGATCCATATTTTATATTTGATAATTATATATTGTGCACAAAAAAATTATTAAACTAAAACTCCTAAATAGAATACATACTTATGATATTAATAATTTTCTTTTAAATTATCCTAACTATTGAAATATCCATAAATTTGACTTGTAATATATAGAGTTTACATATACTATAATAATGCTTTTGTCCAACCAATCAAATATCAACATCACTTATTTAAAATAAATTTTCTTATAAAATTAGATCAATTATCAATCTCCCAATTCAAATGTAATACACATATATAATCTTGTTTTTCTAAAGTATTTAATTCTACTATTCATAATACAATGAATGGGTAAAATATCATCCAAAATTATTTCATAATATTTATGATGAAATTGACTGAATCATATTATATACATTCAAATAAATCAAGTTTTAAATTTAAACTTGACATCATTTTGTTTTCTTCCCCAAAATTTATGATATATATAATTTCATGTTTTAAAAAAATATCAATCATAGATTTCACTCAAAATTTAAGAATACATATCTCTCACAAAGTTTTACAGGCACTACTATAATTATGTCATATTCAATAAATTCAATTCAAATGTGTATTGTTATGATAAACATATTGAATTCAGGTAAATGGTATATATTTACTTTTTATATATCTAAATTTACAAATAAATTGATATAATATTACTATCACAAAATAACCAATAACTCTTTTTTAATTTAATCTATTTAATTTCATATCAAATACTTATCAATATCACAATAGCAAATAATTTTAATTATTTGTCTCTCACAAATTATAATAAATTTAAATGCTAATAAAAATTAAATATCACATACCTTTTATGTTTATGGCAATTTCTTTTCGCTTTATAATAACTCTGGGTATCTTTCTCCATAACTCTTTGCCTCAAACATCAAAATTACTTTTTATATTTTCTACAAAATCCCATTGTCCTGTTGGTGTCATCTCTAATTTTGATATTTAATTCTACTAGATTCAAGTATATTTATCCACATAACTTCTAGTCATATTTTAACATTTGCCTTTTATCCATATGACTTCTAGTCATATTGTAACTTTTCATTTTGTCTATATGACTTCAGGTCATATTATAATATTTGCTCATATAGAGATATTATTATTTATATAATTATGGTTCAATAGCCAAGATAAAGTATTATTGGCTTTCAATTGTTAATTTTTTTATTGTAATGTAGTCATGATCATTATTATTCTCTTATAGATATGTTTTATATTGTAATAGCAGATCATCAATTTCTCAAAATTATGTATTAATTAGTCTTCAAGACTATCATTTTTCAATTACATTATTCTCTATAAGCTACTAGTCTTCAGGACTATATAAAAAACATTTTTTTCAAATTTATAAACTCTTTTTAGACTATTTGATGGTTGAATCATTAGCCTTCAAGACTTTGATATTTACAATCATTGAATTATCAAATTGTCACAATATTTTAGTCCATCATGCCATCTATTATAAGAACTACAAGATGATCTTTTACCAAAAACACCATCCATTATCAAAAGTGATAACTTCTAGTCATCTAATCACAAAATTAATTATATTATGACTACTCGCCACAAAATTAAGTATATATATATATAGAGAGGAATAATATAAAAGAGACAAATAAATTTATTAAAACACAAATTAATAGAGAGGAGGGAAATTAATTAGCAATATAAAATATAGATATACTAATATAAATTATCGTAAGAATAATACTGGAAGAAAATAAATTCAATAAATTCAATATCATAATCAAATATAAAAAATAAATAAACCTAAAATCATATAAATCATATTATATAATCATATATAATACTATATATTATTTGTGTATATAGATATATCCAACAAAGTGAACAAATCCAATGAAATGAAGGAAATATGTAGATGACATAAATTATGTGTGCGTGTCAATTATAATACAGTGAACATAAAAATAAACAATATAGAACATAACATAAAAATAAATAATAAGATAAAAGATAATAAAAGAAAAGATAAATAAAGATAACATAAATAAAAGCAATAAAAATAATATGGAACAATAAATAATGTAAAAATAAAAATATAAAATACAGTAGTCAACAAACAAAATAATAGCATAATATGAGATAAACAACATGATAAATATAGATAACAAAATATAACAAAAATGATTGAAAAATAACAAATAACATATTGAATATAATAAATATACAGAAAGTTAATGTTGTACATAATAATTGAGTAAAAAAAATATTTATATAAATAGAGCATTATCATCTATAAGAACATATGAATCTATAATAAATTCATACATCAAATTTTTAGAGCAAACTCGTGCTGATAACGTGTTATAAAATAAATAAAAATATGATAGAGATTTGGGATGAGAGAAATGGGAATGACAAGAGAGAATTGAAGAAAAAGAGAGATGACTATTATTCCATCTATTCAAGCTTACAATCATTTAATACACGTTTACTATTTATAGGTCAAAAGTTAAATTCTATTACAAGAATTACACAAAGAATAAATCTACATAATTATGGAATATTATAACATTTGAATATTATATGTATTAATCATAGAAAACTCCCAAGAATCTATTCATTTATTGGTTACATAGTTTTAGTATATAACTCTAAAAGACAACTTAAGAAATTATGGACATCTACACTTAATATTACAATATTGATAATAAAAACTTTTAAATTTCAAAATAGAACAGTTAGTGACAAATTAATTATTACCACTTGTAGATCAAGCATTACTAATATAATGTCATACTTTAATATTTTTCATTTTTTCAAAGTCTTTTTTTTTATTTTTTTATAAAAAAATTGATTAAAACAAAGAAATAAAAAGGTCAAACGAAAACTTTTATAATGGGGAGACCAATAAACTATACGATAAACAAACATATATCGACCGTACCTTGACCTTTATTTATTTGGTTTCCTTCGGTCACCATGGTTACACACACATTTATTTTTGACCAATATATATATATATATATATAATGTGTGTGTTTGTAAAAGAATAAAAAATAATAAATATAATTTTGATTCATACAAAATAGAGTTAACTTACATCAGGTATTTTAAACTATTTTTAGAAGTATAATTAACATACTAAAATATTTGGTGTTATAATAACACCCTATAATCTATTAAAAAAGAAGAAGCAATTGCCACCCAAAGTTAACTGATCCCTACCTTCCTTTATCTTTTAACACTGGTCATCATCTTCATCAGACCAAAGCATCATCTGAAAGCTTCCATGGCAAGGCTGACACACCACCCATCCTTCCATCTTCATCTCCACAGCCTCCACCATCATCCTTCTCCACCTTCATCGAAACCATTCATCATCCCTCCACCTCATTTTTGACGGCACAGAACCAGCAGCGAGGCAAGGAACAACACATAAGATACCCGACTCCTCCAAGCTATTCCACCACTCCACTCCTATCTCCCATTGCAAAATAATACTCCTCCAATCCTTAATATAAGAGTTAGTCGATTTTTATTTATAGATTAAGTAAACTAAATAAATAAATTAATTCTAATTAATATATGAATTAGTTGACTATTTTGATAGATTAATAAACATATGATATGAATTCGTGTTGAAATATTTTATTTAGTCACTTCCTTAATTATATTAAGCACCAAATTAAGTAATTCAACCCAAAGAGCCCTCTTGGTGACATACTGACATGAAATTAAAGTCCAAGGGCTTTTGCTCTTCGAGAATAAATATTTTACGAAAAAATTGACTTCTTTGATTTCTGACTATAAAAAACAATCACTTAATAATTCAAAGCAATCATACCATAATGGCCTGCACGTTATATTATTAATTTCCTCAAACTGAAACTATATATAACGATACAAATCCTTAACCATCTGATATCAAATTCACAATGGGAAATTGTATTATGACTTTTCAATTTCCATCAAGGAACCATTCCAGAGATCCTCGAATTGAAGAAGAAGAAGAAGATGATGATGATGCAGAGTTCAGAGCTTCAAGATCAGTATATCATCAGATCATCAACAACGTTAACGCTGGTCGTCCTTATCATCGATACGTACTGATGCCACGTAGGAAATTGCAGAATAATGAACAAGTCTGCAACTACCTTCCACCATTGTTGTTGACCCCAACAGAGAAAATAAATAAGGTAAAGACAAGTTATGAAGATTGTGATGAGTGTGGATCAGTTAGAATTGTTATTAAGTGGAAAGAAGAAGATGATGATGATGATCCATTGCAGAGAGAGAAGAGTTTTCTTCTCCAAACATTGTTCATTAAAGCCTTCTTTGCCCACTATTCCTGAACTGCACAACTGTTAATGGGAGATGATTGACTTTTTTTCAAAATGATTTTCCTATCAGTTGTTTGTGTGGCCAATTTTATGCCTTTTCAGGAACACAAGCATGTTTTAATTTACTGTCAGCGCGCGCGCGCGTGTGTATATCTTCGCAATTTACATCTTCTGTTTTGTTCACTTCCAATCATCATCTATTAATAGTTGTACATTTACTATTACATTATAGTTGAGTTATACAACATCAACACTGTCCATTTCCCCTATGCATGGAAATAAGTGAAGCCTTTTAATAGAGGTCTATAGCCTAACCTAGTTAAAATTTAGAAAAGTCTAATTCGTTTAGTAAATAGGTCAGTGTTGTTGGATATTTATTTATATTATAACTTATTTAGATATTAATTAGGATAATTAATAAATATTTTTGAGTGTAACCCGTAGTCATTGAGCCCAATCCAAGGTGGGTTATTGACTCAGTTTATTTAAGGTTAATTTTTTTATGGTGGAAATTAACAATTCATTAAGTGTGAGATCTCTTTTTGAGTCCAGAGCGAAACCATATTCTCAGCTCACTTCTAAAGGTTCCCCACTAGTGACGGCTGAAAATAAGTTGCCATCATTGTGCCTAATCACCAGTTGAAAGAACCTGTTGTTTATCTGACAGTGTTCTCTTTTGATAAGTATCTCATTTGATTCCAGTTCTCCTAAGATCAATCAAGCTAATGGAGAGAGGTAACTTTAAGGCTTCCGTTGCATCTCATATAGGTTTATATTTGAGTATGATATAATCTGGATTAATTATAGTACTTTTGAGATATTTATTTTCTAACATGTGGTATCAGAGCCTTGTTTGAGATCACCTCTGCCTTGCTTATTGTTCATTTTCCCTTTGACCTTTGACCTTTGACCATTTCTTTCCTGGTGATGGCGAGAGCTTTTTTTTTTGTGATGGCGAGAGAGATGCCAGAGTCGACGGAGAGGAAGAGACTCACAGGAACCTGGAGCTTACTGTAACGGTGAGAGTCGTCGTCGTAATACTCACCGTGAGACCACCAGCAAATGGATCACAGGTCACCATGGTCATCGAGATAGCCAGAAGAGGAGCCAGAAAGTCACCTGGAATGCCATAAAAAGCCTCCATGAGCACTACCAGAAAAGAAGACGCTCATTCGCGCCTACAATTGGAGGGCGACTTCGCTGTGAGAGCCATCAGAAATCGCCCGTGAGTCACCGGCGTCAACTCCTGTAGTGAAGCATCACGGTGCTCCAGGTGCTCCTCTCTGGGTTGTGAGTTGGGTTGCCTAACCCGACTCACTGTGAAACCTACCCGAAATTGATTTAAAAAAAATACATTGCTGCTGGGCCGCCTAGGAATTATTATTTTTTTTTTAAGAAAATTCTTTTCAGAATGGGCCAAAGCATTTCTGGGCCATTTGAAAAAAAAAAGGGAGGCACTGGGCCAGAACGTGAGTTTGGGCTGTAGGATAATTTTTTTTTAGAACAGCTTATGGGCTTAACTTTTTTGGGCAATCTGTACTATTTTTTCAAAAAAAAAAAAGGGTTCTGGGCCGTATTGTTTTGGGCTGAAGGAATATATTTTTTTTTTGGAAAATAGTTTTAGGCTGGATTTTTGGGTTTTATTTCTGAAAATTATTTTGGGCCCTATTTTTGGACTTTTGTGTATGGGTCACTTAGTTTTATTTCCAGAAAATTATTTTTTGGCCAATTAATTTGATTTTTTTAGAAAATGTTAATTACTATTTCATGCATTATAAATGTTTAAATTAATTTTTCTATTATTTCAATTTTTTGGGAAAAAGGTATTTACAAATTTTAATTTTTATATTATTTAATTGCCTATTTTATTTTTAATTTCTCCCTTGGCAATTAAATTAACTGTTTAATTTTTATAAAAATCTTTTGAGTTGAAATTAATTTGTTAGACATTTTTGGGTGCATAAAATAGTGGGAGAATTTAAATTAAATTATTTAGTCACTTTTGTTGATTAAATTAATTTATTAAATGCTCCATTATATTGTGCATATTTGGATTGATATGCACGTTATTGATATTTGTGATTAGCATGCAGTTTTGTGAGGAATAGCCATAGCATCCTCATTTATTTTTGTTGCGTACATTAATTAATCACATATGGATTTAAAATATCAATAATAATTAAATGTATAGTCATGATTTATCTTTACCCACAGGTAGATATCTCATGATTGTACATTTAATTAGGGAAGAATTAATTTCTCCATTAAGTTGTGCATATTTGGATTTTTAATACACATAAATGATATTTGTGGTTAGCGTGCAATTCTTTGAGGAGTAGCCACAGCATCCTTGTTTATTGAATTCGTTGCATGCATTCATTAATCACATATAGATTTGAAATATCATTTGTAATTAAATGTATAGCTATGATTCATCTTTGCCCACAGGTAGATATCTCATAATTGTACATTCAATTAGGGTGGGATAGAATGGCCTCGTTATTTTCTAATTAACCCACAGGTGTTGGGAAATTATGAATGCGTTCTAATTCCACCATTTGAGATAAATACCTGGCTATGCTAATATCTTTGCCCACAGGTAGACATTAGTGATACGTATTTATACTGCTTGCATGCTACATTTGAGCTAAGCATGCATACATGGCACAGTGACTTGTGATTGCTTCAAATTATTACTGTGTCCTTATTTGTGCATTTGTCTATTCTCATTTTGCAGATCTAATTGCTGCCCCTAGGATTATGGATGATATTAGTAGCAAAACAATCTTAGATGGTAGCATTAACTATGTTGACTAGAGAGATGATGTTTTGCTGCAGCTCAGCTTCTTGGACTTGAATTATGCCTTGAGGTTTGATAAACCTCTGAGACCTGATGATGCCTCTAATGACAAAGAAGCAAAGGAAAGGTATAATATGTGGGAGTAGAGTAACCGCTCATCTCTTTTGCTTATAAAACAAAGGATCACTAGGAGCATTAGGGCAGCAGTCCCTAAGTGTGACACAGCTAAGGGATACTTGGAAGCCTTAGATAAGCAATTCAAGCTAACAGACGAGTAGATGGGTGGTGACATCACGTCTGAACTACGTCCTATGAGGCTTACAGGTATTGACAGTGTGGGGCAACATATTAAGGAGATGAGAGGTATGCTTTCATCGTGTGTTACTTTTGAGTCTAACCTTTCTAGCGTTAACGATGACACTTGGTGGATTGACACTGGTTCGATGATCCACATTTTGACTACCATGCAAGGCTTTCTGTCAAGCAGGTCTCCACATCCCAAGGAGGAAACTGTACTTTCAGGCAGTGGGAGAGGAGACCCTGTGAAAGTCGTTGGAACCTTTCGCATTCATCTTTCAAATAAAAATGTTTTGGAACTTTATGATGTTTTTTATGTTCCCTCTTATAAAAGGAATTTGATTTCTATGTCAAAGCTCATTCTGTTTGATTATTATCTAGTTCGTTCTAAGAAACATATGACTTTGACAAAGAATTCAGTTTTGACTGCGAATTTGGTTATGATTGATGGCCTGTTTAAAATTGTTTCTGATTTGCCTCAATCTCTTTCTGTTACGCATGGTACTAAGAGAAGTGTCATCGATGAGAATTCTTATAGCCTGTGGCATAGGAGATTGGGTCATATCTCCATTGACATAATCAAAAGGTTAAATAAAGAAGGAATTCTTTTGTCTTTAAATCATTCAGAGTTTGATTCTTGTGTGGACTGCATAAGGGGAAAGCAGACCAATAAGTCACACAATGGGGCTAAAAGAAGTTATGAGTTGCTAGAAATTATACACACGGATATTTGTTGCCCTGATTTGACTGCGCATGGTCAAAAGTACTTTATCACCTTTATTGATGATTACTCACGATACATGTATGTCTACATGCTTTATAATAAAAGTGAGGCACTAGATACTTTCAAGGAATATAAAGTAGAAGTAGAAAAATAGATTGGGAAACCAATAAAGATCGTGAGATCAGACCATGGTGGTAAGTATTATGGCAGATACATTAGTGAAGGACAAGCAGCAGGTCCATTTACTGAATTTCTTCGAGCGCAAGGTATAGTGGCTCAATACATTATGCCTGGATCACCTGACATGAATGGTGTAGCTGAGAGAAGAAATAGAACCTTGCTGGATATGGTTAGGAGCATGATGAGTAGCTCTAACTGTCGTCTTCTCTATGGAAGGAAGAACTCAAGATAGCCACATACATATTGAACAGGGTTCCAACAAAGGCAGTGTCCAAGACACCCTTTGAAATCTAGAAATGATGGAAACCCAGTTTAAATCATTTCAAGGTATGGGGTTATCTTACGGAAGTAAGAGTGTATAATATACAGGAGAAGAAGTTGGATCCTAAAACCATTAGAGCTTACTTTGTAGGCTATGTGTAGAGGTCTAAGGGTTATAAGTTTTATTGTCCTCCACCTTCTATAAGGTTTGTAGAGTCTAGGAATGCCAAGTTTCTTAAGAATGATGTGATTAGTGGGAGTGATTATCCATTGGATGATCACATAGAGCGAACCACTGACATCATTCATAAGGGGGCGTCAATAGTTAATGTTCATCCCACTGTTGGGATTGACATTGAACGTGATATAGACCCTGTGGCTCAAGTTGACAGTGCTAAACAAGATGGATACATACCTGATGGTCAACCTATCACACAAGTGAAACCACTACAAGTCATGATAGAGGATGTCATTGTTTAGCAACCTAGTTCAACCAAGAGGTTGAATTGAGGAGGTTAACTAGAGAAAGAAGACCGACATTACCTGGTGACTATGTAGTGTATTATGCTGAGATTGACTGTGATATAAGTGTTGAGAATGATCCTTTGTCATTTACTCAGGCTATGAGGAATGTGAACTCTAAGTTGTGGCATGATGCTATGATTGATGAAATGAATTTCATGGCAAACAACCATATTTGGAAACTTATAGAGTTTCCTAGTGGGTCTAAAGCCATTGGCTGTAAATGGGTTTATAAAATCAAGAGAGACTCACAAGGTAATATCGATAGATACAAGGCTAGGTTGGTTGCAAAGGGATTCACTCAAGTGGAAGGAATCGATTACAGTGAAACATTTTCACCTGTATCTAAGAAAGATTCATTTAGTATCATCATGGCATTGGTTGCCCATTTCGATATGGAGTTACACCATATAGATGTTAAGACTGCTTTCCTCAATAGTGAACTGGAGAAAGAAGTCTACATGAAGCAGCCTGAGGGTTTTGTTACAGAAGGTAAAGATCAATTGGTGTGCAAGCTGAAGAAATCAATATATGGTTTGAAACATGCTTCACGGCAGTAGTACTTGAAGTTCCATGAAATGATCACGTCATTTGGTTTCGTTGAGAACATCATAGATGATTATATATACCACAAGGCTAGTGGGAGTAAAATCATATTCTTGATTTTGTATTTGGATGACATACTACTTGCTACCAATGATCTGGGACTATTACATGAGGTGAAATAATTTCTGTTCAAGAACTTTGACATGAAAGACATGGGTGAGGCTTCTTATGTCATTAGCATAAAGATCCATAGAGATAGAACTCAATGTCTTATAGGTTTATCTCAAGAGGCTTACGTTGTCAAAATTCTTGAACAATTCAAGATACAGAAATGTTCATCTAATGTGGCTCCTATTGAAAAAGGAGACAAGTTTAGTCTAAGTCAATGTCTTGAAACCGAGCTTAATAGGAAACAGATAGAAAGTGTCCTATATGCCTCAGCGGTGGGAAGCTTGATGTATGCATAGGTTTGTACAAGACCTAACATCGCTTTTACTGTGGGTATGTTGGGAAGATACCAAAGTAATCCTGGGGAAGCACATTGGACAGCTGTAAAGAAGGTGTTTAGGCACCTACAAGGCACTAAACACTACATGCTCACATATAAGAGAACAGACAGTTTAGACGTGATTGGATACTCAGATTCAGATCTTGGGGGATGCGTGGCTATATCTTCCTATTGGCAGAAGGAGCTATATTATGGAGAAGCTCTAAGCAAACTCAAACAGCTCCTTCTACCGGTGATGCTGAGTACATTGTGTGTTTTGAAGCAAGTTCACAAGCTATTTGGATAAGGAATTTCATTGCTGGGCTTAAGATTGTGGATTTAGTCTCTAAGCCAATTAGAATGTACTATAATAACGCAGTTGTGGTGGCCATAGCGAACAATAAAAGGAATAAAAGTCGCAGCAAGTTTGTTGAACTTAAGTTCCTTTGCTTGAGAGAAAGGGTTTAGAATGGCCAAGTTTCCGTTGAACGTATCAGTACATTGGAAATGTTGGCTGATCCTTTGACAAAAGGGTTGAGGCCGAACATCTTTGTCACACATGTACCTCATATAGGACTTCGTCCTACTTTTGATTAGTGGATGTATGACCAATGAAATTATATTTTGTGGTTTATCATTTCAATTTGTGATTGTATACATTTTGTGTTATTGAAATTGATAAACATTGAGACAGGAACATATGAACATTGAGTTCATGTATATTGTGATACCCATTAAGTGATGGTGCTACCTGTAATACATGGAAGGTAATACCCGATAAAAGGGGTCTTATCGCCTTGATTATTGTAGCACGACATCAATTTACCTAGACAAGGCAATGGCATTGAGTATACCGGCCAAGTGGAAGAATGTTGGATATTTATTTATATTATAACCTATTTAGATATTAATTAAGATAATTAATAAATATTTCTGAGTGTGGCCCGTAGTCATTAGGCCCAGTCTAAGGTGGGTTATTGACTCAGTTTATTTAAGATTAATTTTCTGATAGTGGAAATTAACAATTCATTAAGTGTGAGATCTCTTTCTGAGTCCAGAGCGAAACCCTATTCTCAGCTCGCTTCTGAAGGTTCCCTACTGGTGATGGATGAAAATAAGTTGCTATCGCTGTATCTAATCACCAGTTGAAAGAACATGTTTATCTGACAGTGTTCTCTTTTGACAAGTATCTCATTTGATTCCAGTTCTCCTCATATCAATCAAGCTAATGGCGAGAGGTAACTTTAAATCTTCCGCTGCATCTCATATAAGTTTATATTTGAGTATGATATAATCTGGATTGATTATAATGCTTTTGAGATATTTATTTTCTAACAAGTGTCACCTACAAACTTGCATGGGTAGCCTATTTAACATTATGTGTATGTGTGTGTGTGTGTTTTAATTGAATATAGACTTATTTATAGGGGTGAAGGTGTTTAAATGCGTTGGAGCTTTCACTAACCCTCTACTTGGGTAAAAAGAAAATTTGGAAGGAAAGAAAATGAGAAGAAAGAAAATAAGGAGAAGATAAAACTTGAATGATAATGTAATCATCCATCTTGCTTGGATGAGTGAGAGAAAACATAAAGGAAAGAAAATAAGAGCTTTGTGTCAGAGAGGACAGATAGTGGAAAGAATTTTTTTATTCAAATCTCTCTATAGTTGGAGTGAAAATTTGAGAGGAAATAGGGCATAGGTCCCATTCCATTTTTTCTTTAAATTTTTTCTTTCTCTCCTATTTTTTCCTCTGTCCAAGCAAGGGAAAACTTATTTGCTCTCTAATTTTTTACCCTATTTTTCTTTCCTCTTCTCTTTTCCCTCAATCCAAGCACAGCTTAAGGATCATCCAGCACCTAGAAGAATTTGTTTTGTTCTAATATGTCCTAGAAGTGTTTTTTTCGTAGCATTTATGCCCCCAATCTTATAAACGTTAATTTTGACCATTTGTTGACTAAGTAGGTCGAGGTGGCTCTGCCACATAGGATATAAATGCCATCTCATCATCTCCTCCTTCCTTTCTCCATCTGATCTTCACCGCCGACCTTCTTCATCATCTTCAACATATTCTCCATTTCAATGCCATGACCCACTCCATTATCATTATCAACCAAGAAATCTTACAATTCATAAACCCAAAAAAATTATACATATAGAAACTCAGAAATAATCATGGATTCAAATTTAAATTAATGATGCATCATTAAAAAACATTCCAGTAAACCAATTCAAAAACAACAAAGCGGTGGGTTCGAAGCATGGTGCGTTCAAAACCTGCGGCTAAATGAACAAAATGGTGGTGGGTTCGAAGCATGGGGATTTTAGGAATAAAGTGAATTATAGAGAGAAGAAGAGAAAGATGCAGAGTTGGAGTGAAATCAAACCATCCATAATGGAAGAACCAAAAAATCTAAGTTGCAGTAAGAATGAAATAACCAAAAAATAAAATACAAATAAGAAACCATTTTCAAGCACCCACGCACAATGAAGAACCCAGAAAAATAAACAAGGAAGGAGAAAAAAAAACGACCGGAAATTTGGAACGCCCTGAGCTCGTTGTGCCGTTTTAGGTGTACAAATGGACCTTGAGAAACCGTAACAATGGCAGATTGTTCGAACCAGTGATAAATGTGAACTTGATTTCTTTCTTTGACCCACAATCAAATACATCCTCTTCATTCTCTAAATCGTTCGCACTCTCTGCATTAGGAAGATCTGGAGAAAAGCTTGCGCGAGTTCGAATAGCGACGGCGATTTTGCAGCAGACGACAACCGCAGACTTCAGAGGTTGACAACGACGAACAGCGTCGCACCGTCGTCACTGCCTCCCACCGTCACAGCCATACGCGTCGCTCTACCAAACCTTGTTTTTTAAGTTCATCCTATACCATTTTTCTTAGGTTCATCCAATTATTATACAGAATGTTGAAACCCACGATTCTACAAGTGCAAGGGCCATCAAATAATATACTGATATGAAAAGTATTATTCTCATAAGGATTTTGGCACAACAACTAAATTGATAAGCATTAACTTAATTAACAATCAAGATATAATTTGGAATAAATATCGTACTAAAATAACCAATAAAACTTAGTACAATTGATAGATGGTTAAATCCCTTAAACATAATGTCAATAGAGTTGTGCATATAAGAAATATTTTATTAGGAGAGACAAAATCCACTTCATTGATATCTACTCCTTAAGAGGATTAGTTTATAATTATTAGTTAGGAGATACCGTATAGACTTTGTAAACAACAAAGATCACACTGAAATAAAATCTCATTACAAAGAGAGAGAGAAAAGCAAGCTTAATGTTTAGTGGCTATTCTAGACCTTAAATGATAAGTTAGATTATTATAATCTCAACTACGTACTACTTAGCATCTATTTTAGCATATAGCTCTTAATCACCTTATAATATCTTTCCAACTACTAAACAACATTTCAATTAATGTAATTCTTATTTTCTTAAGTGTTTATTTAATTGAACCGGATTAAACGAAAGCCTAATATTACTACGTAAGATCGTGCTTATATTTTAATCCTCCGATTAAATTGACCTATCTTGAAAGTAATAATCTTTTTACATCCACATTCATGCAGTCCATGTGATCCCCCCTTACCCAAGAAGCCATAGTTTTCAACCAAAATAATTTTCAAAAGATAGAGGCCAGCATCCAAGTTTTCCATCTCCCATTGCACTTAATAAATTTTTAATTTCATTTTTTATTCGAACTTTTTTTCCTAGCATGGTAACCATGACCTAAGCATAGAATACGCAATGAAAACCATTTTTTATATAAAATCCTATTTTATTATACTTCAGTTAAATAAGGCATTGGGTATGTAGCAAGTTGCCTCAAGACTTTCTCTATTTTCAAATGTTTAGCATATTTTCAAATGTTTAGCTTTTTTATAATTATAGGATAACAAATGTTATTGAGTCATATTATTGAGCTCAACTTTAAATCTCTTATTTAAGCTAATTCTACAAAAATTAACGTGAGTTGATTCACCAATTAGAATAATTTTTAGTGAAATAGTTAGTCCCTCACAACAGTAAACTACGGTATGAAATTTCACTCGGACAGGCAACCTACATTTAGTATAACATAGTATCTTAAATATGATTACTTTTTTTAATAAAAGGATACTTATATTTTGCCAAAAAATTTAGTTGATTCAAATGTTTGATGTTTGCAATACATACAAAATAAAAAATTTATAGAATAATTTGAATTGTAACAAAATATAATTATGTTTCATTGAAATAACTTTACATTAATTGTCCAATTATCATTTTACATATATTATCCCTTGTCAAAAGTTGACAAGGTAAAATTATTTAAAAAAACATTAATAATCTGTTAAAATTAAACTCTTGTGTTCACGTAAAATTAAAGATTTGTTACACTAATTTTTCCTGATAACTTCTAGATCTATATACAATTGAATTGAATGGAATAGTGATTACTTTAAGACAAAAATCAAAATTCTAATGTTATTATCATTTAAGACGGGAATTCAAATAAAACAAATCATGCACATCACTATACCAACTTCTTCAATTGATTGTCTCTTTTAATCTATATTTTCCAAATAAAATATAGGACGCCACTACATAAAACACCTCTCATGAGATCCCAATTCCAATAAGTCTTCAGGTGACTTTGACTCTGATTCGTCAATGTCAAAGCCATCATTCTTTGAAGGAAAACATTCGTTCCGATAGAGCCCAGTTTTCAAATTTACTGCAGCAAGCATATATAGAGCCATTATTTTTACCATCATCCACAAACTTCCTTTTCATTAATTAACTCATGTGTGTTTGTAAATATAAATAGAAATTAAAAATATAAAATACCCAATATTAAAATTATTAAACATGAGATTATAATTTATAACAAGAACATCGTATATAGAATTAAAGCTGAAAATGTATCAATAGTGTTGTTTTAATTTCATTAATTGTCATTGATATTGAAGTTATTTTTTTGGTTAGGCTGCTGGTTCAATGACTTTGTCGTTAATTTTAGTAGGAAGTTGTGAATTCAATATGTATATTTACATAGGTGATCGTGTGCGTGTTTACGCGTAAAATAAGAAAAAAAAGATATTCAAGTGCTTTATATCCTAATTTTGAAAGCAAATCGTGGGCTGCTTTGACCACAAGACCAATTCTAAAGCAGCCCCATGAAAGTGACAGGTGAACATTCTGTACCTTGGATCATCTTTCTTTTTCAATAATGTTGACTGCGCCGCCTGTTATTATAAAAAAAACAAAAAGAAAAGAAGGTAAGTGTATGTATGGGCGAGTGAATATATATATATTCATGCATGGCTCTGATTCAGGATCAAATTGAAACTCCACGGCCTCATAGATTATAAGCAAAACCTAGCTCTTTCTTGATCTTCAGTCATGGCATTGGCCTCAACTCTTGTCATCAGCCCTTCTGTCCCTCAGGTCGCTGTTGATCCCCGCATTAAGGTAACAACGTTTGTTATTTCAAACATTATTTATGATTAATGGGCTTATATATATATGTGTGTGTGTGTGATGATCCATTCTTTAAGAAAAATGCATTATTCTAGGTAGTTACTGGATGTAATATTGATGCTGGGAGGGTTTTATTTTTGTACCTAACGTTTATGTGCGTGCAATATAATGTTTACGCCTCTCTTTATTTATTGTGTTTCAGAGTAAAAGTGCTGGAAATAGGTGGGAGAGCTTGGGATTTATCAATCTTAAGTCAAACAGACCCATCCATGCAAAGGGGTTCAGATTAAATTGTTCGATCCAAACGGAGAAGCCTAGTGAGAACAAACCTGCTTTAGCTGACAGTTTTGCGCAGAAACTGACACGCGAAGAACCTAACATGTCTACACTGTTAGTGAATTACCATAATGACTTTGATCGTTATAAAGCAACCTCTACACCAATTTACCAAACGGCCACTTTCAAAATGGTGAAAATTTGATCTGTACTTGCTGAAGTAATTGTGTGTTTGTATATTGGTTCCATGATATTCTCCTCATATTTTACTTGTCTTTTTTTATACTTTTTTCATGCAGGCTTCTGCTACAGATTTTGGTGAATATGCCTATTCTAGATTGGGAAATCCTACTCGAGTTACTTTAGAAAGGTGAATATAACCATTATTGATTTTTCTCTAGATTGGTTTATTCTTTCCATCATCTCTTATCTGGCTTAATTAACTTGTATTTTCAGGTTAATGGCAAAGCTTGACAACGCGGATAAAGCCTTTTGCTTTACCAGTGGAATGACTGCTTTGACTGCTGTTTGTGAACTTGTTAATCCTGGTGCATTTTCTCATCTTAGTTTGTTTATTTTTTTGTAATACCTAATATATATGTGCGTGTATATATATCGAAGTCCATATAATTTTATTTTCATTATATAAATATGACATGGATTACTTGTGTTCATATCCTCTCTAGTTTTCATGAGACTATGTATACTGAAATGATTTTTTTTTATAATTTCGATGCAGGTGATGAAATCATTGCTGTAGAGGATATCTATGGGGGTTCATATAAATTCTTGAACGAACTAATTTCAAGAAAGGAAGGGGTTAAAGTGACGTAAGTTCAATTTTTCAGCTGTTTGGATAAAAAGATCTTTTACCTATGGAGTAATGCATTATGGAAACAAATATTTGTTGGATTGATTTCTAAAAGATGATGATGATGTTATAATGCTTACATGCACAGGAAGGTAGATACAATTGATTTAAAGAATGTAGAAGCTGCTATGACAATTAATACTAAGTTGATCTGGCTAGAGAGTCCTAGCAATCCTCAAATGAAAATATCTGATATTCGAGTAAGCTATTTCCTTTATTTTATATGTTGGAATTGTTTTATTTGCGTCATCTCTTCAGTTATTCAAAGGTCATAAGTATCCTTTTTTTTTTCCTATCATAAGTAAGAAGTAAAAATAATATTTTAAAAGTTAGACTAGATATTGAACCTGAAAAATAAAAAATAATTATATGCATATAACGTGTGTGTGTATATATATATAAGAAACAAAATTGTAATAAGTCTAATTGTCAACATAATCTAAGAATATATTGGGTTTTTTTAAAGGGTTAATATTTTTAATTTTTTTTCCATTTTTTGTCTAACCCAAAACCCATTTTGTTTTGTAAAATTCTTTTTGGTTCCCAATTTAATTATTGGTTTAAACTAAATGGTGGCTCAACTCTGGTCCAAACTGTCTCAAGCATCAAAACAATTTTTTTGTTCCAAACCGAACCCCTAACTACGGATTTAGTCCAATATTTTAATAATATGTATGATATGTACACTGGCAGCATGGAATTCTTTTAAATGTTAGAATTTCATATTTTCTTTATTTATGTCCAGAGAATATCAGAGATTGCTCATGCACATGGTGCTATTGTATTGGTGGACAATAGTGCAATGTCTCCCGTGTTAAGCCAGCCATTAGACCTTGGAGCAGGTATTATTCAATCACCCTTGTTATTTGTTAATGAAGCATAAATCGGATTTAATAACTTTATAAAATGCATATACATGCTTGTTAATGCTCTTATTAATGTTCACTTTTCACTTGTTGTGTATGTGAATTGAAGGAATTTTATTCATGGGAAAAATAAATTAGTCAAATGAAGTGACATTTATTATTTTTCTTTTTCCAGATATTGTTATGCATTCAAATACTAAGTTTGTTGCTGGAAATAGTAGTGTACTGGCGGGTAGCCTCGCTACGAGAGATGAAGGGTATGAGCTCTTGTTCTTTGTCTTAGATTTGTTACATGTGATGAATGATTTCCTATTGTAACTTTTATGTGATTCCCTAATTTGTTTTTCATTTTGATAAAGGTTGGCAAAGAAGTTGGAGTCTTTTAGAAATACAACGGGTGTTGCATTGTCTCCATTTGACTCCTGGCTCTGTTTAGAAGGAATTAAAACAATGGCTCTACGAGTTAAGGAGAAACAGGTAACGCACAACACATTCTAATTTTTTTCATTCATAGTTTTACGTATATGAACAATTTGATGATTGTTTGTACAAATTCATTTGATAAAATTGCTTTGTTTTCATGTAGTCAATGATTTAGTTCTATGAAAAAATAATAATAATACTAAGTTAGAGCCAACATATTATATTTTGCAGAGTAATGCACAAATTGTTGCTGAGTTTCTTTCCTCCCATCCTCGCGTAAAGAAAATAATGTATCCTGGTCTTTCTAGTCATCCTGGGTATGAATTGCACCAATCTCAGGTATACTTTATATTCTAAAATTTAATATTAATTTTTTATTATATATGTTTGAAAATATTTTATTTATTAATGGAGTTACTGTCTCACAGGCAAAAGGGCCAGGATCCGTGCTTAGCTTTACAACAGGCTCACTACCCCTCTCAAAGCATATTGTTGAAAGTACCAAATACTTTAGCATGACTGTTAGTTTTGGTAAGTGTTCTATATTTTTGGGAATATATACATTGTCATGTAAATTGTTACTCCCTCCGATCTTTATTATAAGAACTAGTTAGATATTTGAATTTAATCTTAAATATAATAGCTCAGTCCACTTTATCCTTAAAATTATTTTTTAAAAAAATATCTCTATTGATTACACATATTAAAGGAGTTTCCATCTCAAGGATAGTCATGATGAAAGATAGCATTTTAGAAACATCAAACAATATTCGTTATAAATAACTAACATAACTAGTTATATATCTTTTATATTAAGAATAATAGGTAGTATTATTTACACACACATATTCCCCACTTTAAGAGTAGTTATCCGTCATAGTTAACCAAATTGGTAAGATGGTACGTATATAGTGGGATAGAGAATTTTGTTGCAAATGGACAATTTGGAAGTTAGCATGTCAAAATTTCCCCACTTTCTAGTCTTTCAATCTTGGTTACGTTGTTTTAGTATTCCCTTACAAATAATAAGAAATTCATTTAAAAGTTAATTCCCTAAACATTTCAAAATTACCTCAAGAAACTTTTTTAATCACGGGATGTTGTTCAATTTGTTAAAGCGATTGTTTAATTAGTTAGGGAATATCAAAGCAAAAGGCATTCAAAAAAATAAAATTAATGTTTTGGATAAAGAGTACTATTAATTAAGTTCCATAGGGAGTGGTCTTCTATGAATGAAAGATTAGATATTTTTAGGATAAACTAATCGATAATTTATTAATAGTTGAGACATATATGTTGAAGTTTGTGAATGTTTTCCTACAAAATGCTGACATACAGATGGGACTTTTGTTTCTATTGTTAGGGAGTGTAAGTTCATCAATATGCTTGCCTTGGTATACGTCCCATGCCGTTATTCCTGAACCAGAGCGTACGCGCATTGGTTTAAGTAAAGATCTTGTGCGTATTTCTGTGGGGATTGAAGATGTTGCTGATCTTATTATCGATCTTGACAAGGCACTCTCATCTGGACCATTCTAATTTCATAGTTATATATGGCTTACTTGCTTCAAATAATATGATATTGTAATATACCTTGTTTCAATTGAGGATTTGGTAGTTCTATTATCATGTTCTCAATTATTTTATTGATACCTATTTGTATACCATTTGGCTATAACGGTTTGGAATAATAAGCTTATTAAAGCATGGCATTTTATTAATTATCATGTGGGTTTCTTTACTTTCCTCTATACCTTCTTTCTTAATTTAATCCTTTTTATGATGTTGGGATAGTTATAAAACATTGGGATGTTAGACGGTATAACGTCCGGGAGCTACTAGTTGAAAAAGTTAAGTTCGCCCAAAAGTTCAAAAAAAAAAAAAGCTAAAAATATGACGAGTTCATAAGTAAAAAGTGTAAATAAGATAAATATCGGGAAAAAGTGTAAACATGAAAAAATGCCCAAAAATTCAAGGAAATCTGGAAAAATAGGAAAGAGATTTGTAAATTATATCTAATGCCTAGATGTTTTACTTAAGATGAAGATGCCTCAAAAAGTAATTATTAGTTTTAAAAGCCTATTTTTAGGTGAAATTTGAAGGAAACAAAGGAGATAATAATTATTAAAATCATGTAAAGGCCCAGAAAAATTTTGAATCACTATTTTGGGCAATAATAAATTTTATGAAGGAGTTTATTTTCTAGAAAGAGTTATAAATAATTTTAAAGTAAATTTATAGGAATTAAGGGTCTATCCCAAAATTCAAAAAAAAATAGTTAGAGGCTCAAATATTTTAGGGGAATTATTTTATATGATGAAGAAGCTAATTAAGGAATAAAATTCTTATAAAGCGTCTCCGATTAATTTATGGAATTTTTTTTATAAATTTCAATACCGATATAGAATGGTAAAGGATAAATTCTTATAAAGTCTGAAAATTCATTTCGACTTGGCTTGGCCCCAATTTAGAAAATGAAGGGCGTGCCTCGTCATCAGATTATGAAGAGGAAAAGTTTAGTCCCTTGGGTTCAAGAGATTAAATGAAAATGAAAATAAAAAGAAAAAGGGGTGAATTAGTGATGTGGGTCCATTAAATTCCACCAACTAAACACCCTAAACACTCCAATTCCTCGATTCATTCGATTGGTTTCAGAAGATTAGAGTGAGAGAGAGAGCTTTCGAAATAGAACAAGAAGAAGATGTTAGAAAATAAACATCTCTAAAGTACTATAATCAGTCTAGATTATATCATACTCAAATATAAATTTATATGAGATGCAGCGGAAGACTTAAAGTTACATCTTGCCATTAACTTGATTGATCTGAGGAGAACTGGAATCAAATGAGATACCTGTCAAAAGAGAACACTGTCAGATAAACAACAGGTTCTTCCAGCTGGTGATTAGGCACAGTGATGGCAACTTGTTTATAGCCGTCACCAGTGGGGAACCTTCAGAAGCGAGCTGAAAACAGGATTTCACTCTGGACTCAGAAAATGAGATCTCACACTCAAAATAAATTGTTAATTTCCACCATCAGAAAATTAACCTTAAATAAACTGAGTCAATAACCCTCTTGGACTGGGCCTAATGACTACGGGCCACACTCAGAATTATTTATTAATTATCCTAATTAATATCTAAATAGGTTATAATAATAATAAATATCCAACATTCTCCCACTTGGCCCGTATACTCAATGTCATCGCCCTGTCTAGGTAAACTGATGTCGCGCTACAAGAATTAAGGCGATAAGTCCCATTTTATCAGGTATTACCTTCCAAGTATTACATGTAGCACCATCACATAATGGTTATCACAATATACATGAACTCAATGTTCATAGGTTCCTGTCTCAATGTTTATCAATTCAATAACACAAAATGTATACAATCACAAATTGAAATGATAAACCACAAAATATAATTTCATTGCTCATACCTCCACTAATCAAAAGTAGAACGAAGTCCCACATGAGGCACATGTGTGACAAAGATATTTGGCTTCAACCCTTTCGTCAAAGGATCAGCCAACATGTCTAATGTACTGATACGCTCAACTGAAACTTGGCCATCTTGAACCCTCTCTCTCAAGCAAAGGAACTTAAGTTCAACAAACTTGCTGCGACTTTTATTCCTTTTGTTGTTCGCTATGGCCACCGAGGCTGTGTTATCACAGTACATCCTGATTGGCTTAGAGACTGAATCCATAATCTTAAGCCCAGCAATGAAATTCCTTATCCAAATAGCTTGTGAACTTGCTTCAAAACACGCAATGTACTCAGCATCACCGGTAGAAGGAGCTGTTTGAGTTTGCTTAGCGCTTCTCCATGATATAGCTCCTTCTGCCAATAGGAAGATGTAGCCAGATGTAGACTTGTTCGAGTCTACGCATCCTCCAAGATCTGAATCTGAGTATCCAATCACGTCCAAACTGTCTATTCTCCTGTATGTGAGCATGTAGTGTTTAGTGCCTTGTAGGTACCTAAACACCTTCTTTGCAGCTATCCAATGTGCTTCCCTAGGATTACTTTGGTATCTTCCCAATATACCCACAGCAAAAGCGATGTCAGGTCTTGTACAAACCTGCGCATACATCAAGCTTCCTACCGCTGAGGCATATGGGACCCTTTCCATCTGTTTCCTATCAAGCTCGGTTTCAGGACATTGACTTAGACTAAACTTGTCTCCTTTTTCAATAGGAGCCACGTTAGATGAACAGTTCTGCATCCTGAAACGTTCTAGAATTTTGACAACGTAAGCCTCTTGAGATAAGCCTACAAGACATTGGGTTCTATCTCTATGGATCTTTATGCCAATGACATAAGAAGCCTCACCCATGTCTTTCATGTCAAAACTCTTGAACAGAAACTGTTTTACCTCACGTAATAGTCCCAGATCATTAGTAGCAAGTAGTATGTCATCCACATACAAAATCAAGAATATGATTTTGCTCCCACTGGCCTTGTGGTATATACAATCATCCATGATGTTCTCAACAAAACCAAATGATGTGATCACCTCATGGAACTTCAAGTACCACTGCCGTGAAGCCTGTTTCAAACCATATATTGATTTCTTCAGTTTGCACACCAATTGATCTTTACCTTCTGCAACAAAACCCTCAGGCTGTTTCATGTAGACTTCTTCCTCTAGTTCACCATTGAGGAAAGCAGTCTTAACATCCATCTGGTGCAACTCCATATCAAAATGGGCAACCAACGCCATGATGATATGGAATGAATCTTTCTTAGATACAGGTGAAAATGTTTCACTATAATCGATTCCTTCCACTTGAGTGAATCCTTTTGCAACCAACCTAGCCTTGTATCTATCGATGTTGCCTTGTGAGTCTCTCTTGGTTTTGTAAACCCATTTGCAGCCAATGGCCTTAGACCCACTAGGCAACTCTACAAGTTCCCAAACATGGTTGTTTGCCATGGAATTCATTTCATCAATCATAGCATCATGCCACAACTTGGAGTTCGCACTCCTTACAGCCTGAGTAAACGACAAAGGATCATTCTTAACACTTACATCATAGTCAACCTCAGCAGAATACACTACATAGTCATCAGGTAATGCCGATCTTCTCTCTCTAGTTGACCTCCTCAATTCAACCTCTTGGGTTGAACCAGGTTGCTGAACAATGACATCCTCTATCACAGCTTGTGGTGGTTCCACTTGTGTGATAGGTTGACCATCAGGTATGTGTCCATTTTGTTCAGCACCGTCAACTTGAGCCACAGGGTCCACGTCACGTTCAATGTCAATCTCAACAGTGGGATAAACATTGACTATTGATGTCCCCTCATGAATGATATCAGTGGTTCGCTCTATGTGATTATCTGATAGACAATCACTCCCACTAATCACATCATTCTCAAGAAACTTGGCATTCCTAGACTCTACAAACCTTGTAGAAGGTGGAGGACAATAAAACTTATAACCCTTAGACCTCTCCGCATAGCCTACAAAGTAAGCTCTGATGGTCTTAGGATCCAACTTCTTCTCCTGTGGATTATACACTCTTACTTCCGCAGGACAACCCCATACCTTGAAATGATTTAAACTGGGTTTCCATCCTTTCTAGATTTCAAAGGGTGTCTTGGACACTGCCTTTGTTGGAACCCTGTTCAATATGTATGTGGCTGTCTTGAGTGCTTCCTTCCACAGAGAAGACGGTAGTTTGGAGCTACTCATCATGCTCCTAACCATGTCCAACAAAGTCCTATTTCTTCTCTCAGCTACACCATTCATGTCAGGTGATCCAGGCATAGTGTATTGAGCCACTATACCTTGCTCTCGAAGAAATTCAGCAAATGGACCTGCTGCTTGTCCTTCACTAGTATATCTGCCATAATACTCACCACTACGGTCTGATCTCACAATCTTGATTAGTTTCCCAATCTGTTTTTCTACTTCTACTTTATAATCCTTAAAAGCATCTAATGCTTCACTTTTATTATAAAGCATGTAGACATACATGTATCGTGAGTGATCATCAATAAAGGTGATAAAGTACTTTTGACCATGTGCAGTCAAATCAGGGCAACAAATATCCGTGTGTACAATTTCTAGCAACTCAGAACTTCTTCTAGCCCCCTTATGTGACTTATTAGTCTGCTTTCCCCTTATGCAGTCCACACAAGAATCAAACTCCGAATGGTTTAAAGATGGAAGAATTCCTTCTTTATTTAACCTTTTAATTCTGTCAACGGAGATATGTCCCAATCTCCTATGCCATAGGCTATAAGAATTCTCATCGATGACACTTCTCTTAGTACCGTAACAGAAAGAGATTAAGGTGAATTAGAAACAATTTTAAACAAGCCATCAATCATAACCAAATTCGCAATCAAAACTGAATTCTTTGTCAAAGTCATACGTTTCTTAGAAAGAACTAGATGATAATCAAATGGAATGAGCTTTGACATAGAAATCAAATTCCTCTTGTAAGAGGGAACATAGAAAACATCATAGAGTTCCAAAACATTTTGATTTAAAAGATGAATGCGAAAGGTTCCAACGGCTTTCACAGGATCTCCTCTCCCACTGCCTGAAAGGACAGATTCCTCATTGGGATGTGGAGACCTGCTTGACAGAAAGCCCTACATGGTAGTCGAAATGTGGATCATCGAAACAGTGTCAATCCACCAAGTGTCATCATTAACGCTAGAAAAGTTAGCCTCAAAAGTAACACACGATGAAAGCATACCTCTCATTTCCATAATATGTTGCCTCACACTGCCAATACCTGTAAGCCTCACAGCACATAGTTCAGACATGATGGCACCACCCATCTGCTCGTCTGTCAGCTTGAATTGCTTATCCAAGGCTTCCAGGTACCCTTTGGCTGTGTCACACTTAGGGACTGCTGCCCTAATGCTCCTAGTGATCCTTTGTTTTATAAGCAGAAGAGATGAGCGGTTACTCTGCTCCCACAAATTATACCTTTCCTTTGCCTCCCTATCATTGGAGGCATCATAAGGTCTCAGAGGTTTATCGAACCTCAAGGCATAATCCAAGTCCAAGAAACCAAGCTGCAATAAAACATCGTCTCTCCAGTCAACATAGTTAATGCTGCTATCTAAGACTGTTTTGTCACTAACATCATACATAATACTGGGAGCAGCAATTGGATCTGCAAAATGAGAACAGACAAATACACAAATAATCTCACATCAGTAATTTGAAGCAATCACAAGTCACTGTGCCATGTATGCATGCTTAGCTCAAATGTAGCATGCAAGCAGTATAAATACGTATCACTAATATCTACCTGTGGGCAAAGACATTAGCATAACTAGGTATTTATCTCAAATGGTAGGATTAGAATGCATTCGTAATTTTCCAATGCCTGTGGGCTAGTTAGAAAATAACGAGGCCATTATATCCCACCCTAATTAAATGTACAATTATGAGATATCTACCTGTGGGCAAAGATAAATCATAGCTATACATTTAATTACAAATGATATTTCCAATCCAGATATGATTAATAAATGCATGCAACAGATTCAATAAACAAGGATGCTGTGGCTACTCCTCAAAGAACTGCACGCTAACCACAAATATCATTCAAGTGCATTGAAAATCCAAATATGCACAATTTAATGGAGAAATTAATTCTCCCCCTAATTAAATGTACAATCATGATATATCTACCTGTGGGTAAAGATAAATCATAACTATACATTTAATTATTATTGATATTTTAAATCCATATGTGATTAATTAATGCACGCAACACAAACAAATGAGGATGCTGTGGCTACTTCTCACAAAACTGCATGCTCATCACAAATATCAATAACGTGCATATAAATCCAAATATGCACAACACAATGGAGCATTTAATAAATTAATATTAAAATTCTCCCACTATTTCATGAACCCAAAAATGTCTAACAATTAATTTCAAATCAAAAGGTTTTTACAAAATTTAAACAGTTAATTTAATTGCCAAGGGAGAAACAAAATAGGCAATTAAATAACACAAAAATTAAAATTTATAAACACCTTTTCCCAAAAAAAATTAAAATAATAGAGAAATTAATTTAGACATTTATAATGCCTGAAATAGTAATTTTGATTTTTTGAAAAAAAATCAAATTAATTGGCCAAAAATGATTTTCTAGAAATAAAACCAAGTGGCCCATATAAAAAAGTCCAAAAATAGGGCTCAAAATAATTTTCAGAAATTAAAACACCATAAATCCAGCCCAAGACAGACGGCCCAACACACAATAGAAAAAAAAAACTTTTCTTTTTTCTTTTGCTAATAACCCAAACATGTGCGCCCCAACATTTTAGTGTTCTTTTCTGGGCCCTTTATTTTGTCCAATTCAAAGCCCAATACCCAATTTGTAGGTCGTGCATCCAATGGAGAATTGTTGCCCGCGCGAGTGATTGAGTCAAATATCTCATCTTCCTCCACACTTAGCGCATGATACGATGAGCCCAAGAATCTCGCCTTTGATTTCTCGCAAAAATATCTCTCGCCATCGGATTCACAGAACTCTCTCGCTGATTGCTCTCTCCTGTCGCTACAGTAGCAAAAAAAAAATTCCTCTCTCTCTCGCCATCGTGGCCGTGGGACACAGTGAAGGAAAAAAAATGGTTAAAAAATAAATTGTGATATTTAGATATCCCATATTAATCTCATGAACACAAAAGATCAATAAATAAGGTGAGAGTGATCTCAAACTAGGCTCTGATACCACATGTTAGAAAATAAACATCTCTAAAGTACTATAATCAGTCCATATTATATCATACTCAAATATAAACTTATATGAGATGCAGCAGAAGACTTAAAGTTACCTCTTGCCATTAACTTGATTGATCTGAGGAGAACTGGAATCAAATGAGATACCTGTCAAAAGAGAACACTGTCAGATAAACAATAGGTTCTTCCAGCTGGTGATTAGGCACAGTGATGGCAACTTGTTTATAGCCGTCACCAGTGGGGAACCTTCATAAGCGAGCTGAAAACAGGGTTTCACTCTGGACTCAGAAAATGAGATCTCACACTCAAAATAAATTGTTAATTTCCACCATCAGGAAATTAACCTTAAATAAACTGAGTCAATAACCCTCTTGGACTGGGCCCAATGACTACGGGCCACACTCAGAATTATTTATTAATTATCCTAATTAATATCTAAATAGGTTATAATAATAATAAATATCCAACAGAAGAAACCAAGAGGAAGAGGGAGGAAGGGTTGGTCTCCCCTACATACAACTTCACTTCTAGGAAAAGGTAAGAGCCTAGATTCATATTACATCTTCATTTTCTTGATTTGACGAGTATTTTGTAAGTTGATGATGAAAGAAAGTTTGGTTCTAGAGAGAGAAAGTGAAAAATAAAGTAAGGGAGATTAAGGAACCAAGCTAAATGGTTGGTGGAATAGAGGTGGTGATGCTCGATTTTATTACTTGCATGATGGTTTATGATGTTTAGAAGAGCACTTTCAAATCTGAATAATTAAAGAATTTAGGGGAGGTGCAGTTCAAAATTTTTGGATAAGCTAGAGTGTCCAAATGCTAATATAAAGTGTATGGCATAAGTGTTGTTCAATGTAAGAGGATGGGATGCTTGTGGGATTCTAATTTTTGTGGCTTAAAGACTTGAAATACCCAATGCTTTAATTTGATGCTTTAAAATGTTAAATATGTGATAATCTAGACTATTAATTCATTTTTAGAGACTCCAATATGATGGTTAACACAATATTCTTGAGAAAGGAGGAGGATGTACGATGAAGACGAAGAAAGTGGATGAATTATATAGAATGAACGGGTTTAAGGAGACCAAAGAAGGGTTTGTGGTGGCAAGAGACACAGCTACACGCATGGGGTACATAAGGTTGGTGAGCTTGACTGATGCGCTACATCTCCAGAACTTCTTGAAGATGACCTCTACTTCCTTCTTCTATGATCTCAATGAACAAGAGACTAAAACTATTACTGGAAATCTTCTTGACAAAAATGAGGAAGATCAGGCAGACAAGCTTCTTCATAAAATGGTTTCTAAGGGCTTGTCATTAAAATAAAACAAGGTGAGGCCCTCTATTGCTGACTTACGTGATACTTGTATTTGTTTTCAAATTTCCTAATATAATTAGGTAGCGTTTGTTTATTTCTGCTAAAAGTTGTTGGACTCTGATATGTAATAAATAAATAGGAGTTAGTTAGGCAGTTATGTTAGTGGGTTAAGAGGCCATTACTTAGTCATTAGCCAATAGCCAACGCCTATATAAGATAATAGAATTGTAATATGAAGTGTGCTTAATCTGATGGATGGTATGATACAGTGAATTCTCTCTCTCGTCTCGCCTGTTCTTCTTCCTTTTCCCTCTCTTCTTCTCTTCCTTACTTTTTACAATTACAGATCCGACTCTGTTTACTGTCGATGTTGATGTTTTCTTCTAGTCACATGTTTATTAAAAAAAATTATTGTGCTTTTGTAAATGTTTAATTTTCTATCTTAACTTGGTTTTGTACTTTGTTCTCTAATGTTTGATTATTAATTTGATTCAACTGTTTGATATGCGTCTCTTGTTGCTTATGCATTAGTGCATCAGAATACTTGGAGTTTTTTATGCCATTTATTATTTCAGTGGGAGGATTTTTGATTCAATGAAACATTACTTCTCTCTATACTAAAGAACAAGAACTTTACTTGTATGTATGCTCTGCGATTATGTAAAATAAAGCATGCCTTATAGTGTTAATTGTTATGGTGCCAGAGTAGTTCATCTGCAGTTCAGCAATCAATTTCAAAGTGTCTGTTTTTTTTTTTGCTTTGCTTCTCTTTGGCAAGGGGATTGATGAATCCATCTAATTTTATTTCTAGAGTGAGGCATGGACTTGACTGAGAGTCAAGATTCAAGTTATATTCCCTTTATCTAATTTTTGTATTTTTTGATTTGATCGAAGGTATCCTTATCTTTTATACACTTAAAGCACAAAAGGTTTTCACCAGTTCTAACAAGCGTGCTTCTAGATATTTAAACTTGTATCTCCTCTTCCTTATGAAGGTGAAGCTACTTATAACCTCAACCAACAACTTAGTATTAGTTATGAGGCAGTATAATTGAGCCCTGACTGTTGTCTGGTTTCTAATGAGCCAGTTTAACATCAGATCAACAACGTTAATGCTGGTCATCCCTGTCAACGATATGTACGGATCCCACGTATGAAATTGCAGAGTAATGAACAAGTTTACAACTACCTTCCACCATTATTCTTGATCCCCAACAGAGCAAAGAAACAAGGTAAGGACAAGTTATGAAGATTGTGATGAGTGTGGATCAGTTAGAATTGTTATTAAGTGGAAAGAAGATGATGATCCATTGCAGAGAAAGAAGAGTTTTCTTCTCCAAACATTGTTCATGGAAGCCTTCTTTGCCCACCATTCCTGAACTGCACAACTGTTAATTGGAGATTATTGACTTTTTTCAAGAAGATTTTCCTCTCAGTTGTTAGTGTAGAATTTATGACTTTTCAGGAAATCATGCATGTGTGTGTGTGTTCCCAATTTACATCTTTTGTTTTATTCATGTTGGACTTAAGGTCTAGATCCGCCTGGACCGATTTATTTAATTAAAAAAAATCAAATCAGAGTTAGAGAAGATATTAGATTTTGGATTCACCCTTATTGAGCGGATTTACCCTTAGGGAATTTAATTGCAACCCTTGTGAAATTCAACATATTAGGTCCCTTCTAGATCAGAATTGTGAAGCGTGCGGCAAAGAACTTCATGTTTAACAACTTCAACTGAGAGGAAGGAAGGATTCATACGGCATCACTTTCAGGGATTGCCAGGGATTTGGAGGGGAGAGAAAGAAAAACTTTTTGAGTTGGATTTAAAAAAAATGAAGAAATAAGGTTATAAAATTTTAATAAAGAGAATATGAAGATAAAATAGTAAAAAAAAAGTTAATTAAAATAATATGGCACTTAAATCATGTAACTCCGGTATTTTTTTTATTAAAAAAAATTTAGAATTTATTAACTCTAAAAATTTAACAAGTTTATAACCTTGTCCTATTAAATATACATACTTTAAAAATTAAATAGCATAAACCAATATTTAATGAGTGGTAAAACAGAAAACTAATTATAAAAAATTAATAACATGGCTTATAATCTGGAGAAATTAGGAGAAAGCTACGGTATAGGATAATACATTTTGTTTTTCTGTTTTTGTTACTGTTGTTATTGTTGACATGGTTTTATTTTGTGTGTTTGTACTTTGTATTGAAATTTTATAATATGAATGTTGTTTTGGGCCAAAAAAATTAGCACCAACAAATTTCTTCTCTCTTTATGTTATAAATTAGACTAGAATGGTATGATTTAATTAGAGTGGATTTGAAAGTAAAAATATCTATATTTTATACTGTTCAAATCTTTAATATATAACATAATTAGAGAGTTAGCATTGATTCTAAATATAAGATATATTTTTTATATTCATTAATTTTTTTCTAAATTATCTATATTTATATTTTCTTAACAAAAATCAAGTAAGTGAGGGAATGAGAAAAATAATTAAGGAAGATAATTAGGGTATTTTTAAAAAAATATATCATATTAATTTTATTAATCTAATTAAATTAGTTAAATAGGTCCTATATTAAGGATTTATATTTTTAGCTTAAGTTTATTTTAATTATTTCTTAGGTAAACTAACAAAATCTTTTTATAAAAAATACAAAATAATAAATAACAAAATTTAATTTTTTGAATAAAAAATTACATTTCCTACATATCTTCTAAACTTTATACAATAAAATAGAAAGTATTTTTTTTTTGTATTTTTATCAAATTACTTTTCATAAACAAGTTCTTGCAAATAGTAAAAAATTACAAAACATAAACATAAAATAAACAAACTAAACACAAAGGGAAAATTCCAATTAAATCTAAATGAAATAATCAAAATAGAAATTATGCTTGCACTTATGTTCAATTTTTCTTTTTAACTTTAATTTTTTAAAAAATATTTAGAAATCCTAATCACACATTTTTTTATACATTTTTTATTTGATTAAATTTTTTTTAAATGTATAGGACTAAATTTAGATTTTTTTTTTATTTTAGCTGATTCAATTGGGTAATAATGTTATTAGTTAATATACATTTGATTTTTTTATTTAATGAATTAAGTTGAAATTTTAAAAACATTATTACATAAAATAAATAAAACATGGATTCGTAAATTATATCAAACTTACCCTGTTAACTTATATGAATCACTTTAATAATTTTTTACTAAAGGATGTTTTGTTTAATAGTAATGGAATTCAGAAAAAGTGAAATACCATAATGGTCCGAAGAGTTATAAAAAACATAATAAGCTTTGTTTAAAAATTAATTGATTTAGTACTTGGAAAAAAAAAAGCCCACATAAGGTCTAATTTAGAAAATATTCTTAAAAAGTTTTATAGAATTAGTAAATTCTAAGTTGAAACTCTAAACATTATAAATATGAAAAAAAGAGTTAAGGCTCAAATTGGGATCTTAAACTAACTAACCAAAATGATCCTTCTTCTTTTTTTGATACAAGAAATGATCCTTATTTTATTTAGCAAAAAGTCAATCGGCTCTTGCTGGAGACTACTCTTTGTTGGTGATTGTAGTATAGCCCATGTCTACGCTAGAGCTGTCATTGACTACCGACGAGTTATTTACTGTCTGTTTATATGGAGGGAAATAACCAACGGGGGTTGATTCGAATGGTAAACGGTTCGATATCGCTTAAGCGAGGTCTCGAGTTCGAGCCTTAGTGTATGCAGAAAATCCCTGTTGGCAGACTCACCCACCATAGCCAGGTGCGCGATACGGGTCAGATCCAGATATAGTCAGGGCAAAACTCTGATCAACCGAACCAGGTGGGCAACCAAAAAAAAAATATGGAGGGAAATATTCCCTCATTTGGCAATGTAAAAATTAAGTGGGGGAGGGAAAACTTTCTCAATTTCTCCCTCCCCCACCCTCTTCTCACTCTTCCCTCTAAAATTAAAAAATTTTAAGAAATAAAAATAATATTTTACTATACTTTAATAATTTTACCCTCATCTTTTCTTCTTCTACAATTCCATCTACACTCCCCTGTGTCAATCTCGTTGTCTCTATTACATGTCCTTTTTTAAATTATATTCCGTCCACCCATAACTCATCATCACTTGCTTCTTGTTTTTAGTCTTTTTTTCTTGTTGTACTTCAAATTCTGCTCGCAAATATTGATAGTTATACAAATTAAATATAAATATATCAACTATAATTGTAATTATAAAATTATCTTTTTATATTGAATATCATTTATAATTTAGAAAAAAAGTATATATTTAAAATATATTTTATTAAACATTTTGTATAGTTTAAAAAAATTAAAAAATAAGTTGTTCATATAAAAATATTTTTCTTCCTTTCCCTCCTAAACTAAATAAAATAATATTAAAATATTTCTCATCCTTTTTCATTGATTTAAATAACATAATATTAAAAAAAAATTCTCCTCCTCTTTATTAAAATATCTCTGTGGAGCTAAACACCCCTTTAGTATTGGCCACATTATGGAAAATGTGTCCACATTCTCGAGATTAAAAAAAAAATCCTAGTATAAAAAAAAAATCGTCTAGAACGTCTGATTAGAAATCACAAAAACGCCGAAGGAAGTACAAAATGTGTAGGGGAAGTTATGCGCTTTTGCCTATGGGAGTGCCTTTTCCAAGACTAAAAAACCTTTCTGCCATTATCGCCTTCGTTAAATCACATGCTCCGTAATCGAAATTCACAAGGTTTAGGAGCTGATGAGGAACGGAGTAGAAGAAGGGCTTTCTTGTTTTATATTCATAAGAATACTCCTTCTCTGTTCAAAACGATGTCTCTTGCCGAAATCTCATTTCCAAACATCTTTGAATGTTGTTCTCTGCTGCTACGAGGTATGGCTTCCTTCAATTTTCCCGATTTACTCCATCATCTTCTTCTCCAAATCCAAACGACGGCATCGCAGATGTCGTTGATTCATTCAATCGCATGCTGCGTAAGCGTCCCCCTCCTTCCGTATCCGAAATTAACAAAACTTTGAGATCCATGGTCAAGATGAAGCATTTTCCCACTACTATTTCACTTTCTTCTCAGGTGGAGTTGAAGGGTTTCACTCCATCATTAGTTTTTCTGAACATTTTGATCAACTGTTACTGCGACGTGGGTCAGGTGGATTCTGCTTTCTATCTATTGGGCAAGATTTTCAAGATGGGTTTTCAACCGACTATTATAACTTTGACTACACTGTTGAAGGGACTCTATCAATAACATGATTGGAGACGCATTGGATTTTCATGATGAGCTAATTGCAAAAGGATTTGTTTGGATGAAGTTAGTTACGGCCCATTGATCAATGAATTATGTAAAATAGGGAAAACAAATTCTACAAATTTGCCTAAACTTGCAACGAAGCCTAATGTAATATATAGAACACGGTGATCGATGGCCTTTGTAAAGATAGATTTGTAAGTGAGGCGCTTGGTTTGTTTTTAGAAATAATTGACCAAGAAATATTTCCTGACACGATCACATACAACACTCTAATTGATGGATTCTGCAAAATTCATCAATGGAAAAAAGTTACTTAGTTAGTCAATGATATGTTTCAAAGACCGACTTTGATATTGTCACCCTTAGTATATTGGTGAATGCACTTTATAAAGGTGGAAGGATTATAGAAGTTCAAGCTGTATTTGCTAAAATTATGAAGTTTGGTCAAAAGCTTGATGTTTTCTATAGCAGTTTGATAGAAGGATATTGTCAAGTCAATAATGTACAAGAAGCAAAGGAAGTATTTAATAGGATGATTAAAAGGGGTTTAAGACCAAACTTTTTTAGTTATACTATTTTGATTGATGGATATTGTAAGAATAAAAGATTGGATGAGGCCATATATCTCTTTAAGAAAATGCGTTCAAGCAATCTGATTCCCACACTGTAACTTATACTTCTCTGAGTGATGGCTTGTGCAAAGCAGGAAGAATCTCATTTGTTCGTGATCTTCTTGACGAGATGCATCATAGTGGTTATCCTCCTAATATAATCACTTATAATATCTCGTTGCATACATTATTCAAAAGGCAAGATCTAGAGCAGTTGCATTATTTGAACATATTGTCAGAGAAAGGACTCAACGTACCTACAATAAAAGACTCAACGTACCTACAATATTCTTATGGATGGCTTGTGCACAGGGGGAAGACTAAGTAAGGCAAGAGAGATTTTTCAGGATCTTTTAATGGAAGGTCACCATCTAAATGTTGTGTCCTAAAATGTTATGATCAAAGGACTTTGCAAATGGGGTTTGTTTGATGAGGTAAAGGCCCTCCTTGATAAAATGGAAGACAATGATTGTATTCCAGACATAATAACTTTGGAAATTATTATTGTACATCTTGATAAAATGAGGATGAAAAGCAAGAGAAACTTCTTCATAAGATGGTTTCTAAGGGCTTGTCGTTAAAGTGAAACATCTCTATTGCTTGTTTGTTTATGCTACAAGTTGTGGATCTACTTACTGTTGATGTTCTGTTCAAGTCATAGGTATAGTAAATTTATTTTGTCCATGTTCCATTACCATTGTTTAACTTTTGTCTTAACATGACTTTGTTCTTTCTTCTTAATGGCTGATCACTAATTTCACTAATTTCATTCAACTGTTTGATATGTATCTCTTGTTGCTAATGTATTAGTGTGTTAGATTGCTAAAGCAAGTATCTTATTACTAGTGTTATAGTACCAGAGTGGTTCATCTTCAACAAATTTTGAAGTGTCTGTTTTGTTTTTCTTCTGGCATTACCAGTATTGTCGAAATTACCATATTTAAAGCTTTTGTTTCTTTGACTTTCACTGACATGTACATAGTGTATGCCAATGCTTGGACATAATTTTTTCCAGATTGATTGAGGTACCCTTAGTTGGGTTGTTGCCTTGTATGTTATGTTGGTTTATATGCAGAATACACAGATTCAATATTTACATTGGTTTGCCAATATCCTTGTGTTCTACTGATATGTAAACTCCCTAGTAAATAGAAAGTTACAAGTTGGGTCCGTTTGTAATCTCAGGACATTAGTATCTGTCCCTCTAAATCTAAAAAAAAAATGTGTACTTTGGTTTGAAAGCTGCATGATGCTCACCAGGGAGCCCATTTGATATATAACAATGTTTTTATGACATTAACACTTGAATTATTGATGAAGTTTTTGCATTATATATACTCACATTCACCATGCGTGTAGCATAAACTTATAAGGTTGTTTGGAAGAATATTGAGATCTGTGACACTGGTTTTATTATACTTAGAGTGTGTTTGGATACTTTTTAAAACTATGACTTTGGAGGAAAAAAACTATAGTTTTAAGAAAAAACATCCAAACACCTCATAAAATTCAATAATTGATTATATATGCTAAAACTATGCTTTTCTGTAGGGTAAATTTTTTCTACTTCTCCATAAACTATTCTTTACTAAAATACTCACTTTATATTACTTTTTTCCCCAAGTCACCTTAATCTTCAACTCGTCATAAGTAATTACAAATCCTTGAAATAACTTAAGAACATGTACTATTTGATTAATTAAACACAACCCCCTTAGCTAATAATGTTGGGTTTTTCTTGATGAAATTTGATAGAAAAAAGTGTAGAGGCCTTGAACTATGGAAGCACAAGAAAGAGAAATAAGTGTGAGCTTGACTTTTTTTTCGTAAAGAGAGATGAGTGGTTAAAAATTGTATTCTTCTAAGGATAAGTTAGAAGGAGGGCCATTATTTCTAACTGAAATAGAAACGGTACTGAAGAGAAACAAACCTTCGGTTGTGGTATAGAATGAAGAGATTGCAATTCTTCAAATCATCTTTTGTGGAACTGTTGATCCAATATAAGACATTGTGGAGACGTTATAAAAATGTTGACAATCTACATATAGCATAATAGTAGAATTTGAACTTGTCTCATACCAACTCTTAATAGCATGATATTAATTGATGAATTATTCATCTTTTATTGAACTAGTTAAGAGTTTTGAATGAATTGATATGGTTGAATTTATAAATTTTTTTTTCTTCCTTTACTAAGTATGTAACGAGGTTTTGAGGGGGCAATGAACAAAAATAACAATCAATCAAATTTTCACTTTAGTTATTGTTTTGTTAGATTATGTGTATTTTATATATGATTTTTTTTTATTTACTTATGAATTAATATATTTTTTATTTAAATAACTAGAATGTATATATATGAATATTTTTTATATTTAAATTAAATTATATTATTTTAAGCCTGATTGTATTAACCTGATTTAATTATAGTTGAATCATTAGCTCTTGATCAATTTAACAATCGTTTTAATTTTTAATACGTTGTTTTATAGTAGAATTTGATCCGGTCTCGTACCAACTCTTTAGCAACCAGACCAACTTTTGTTAGCATCAATTTAGCAACTTCTAAACAAAACATTTTCAAATTATATGAAAGTTAGATACGAGAAACAAAAATGAACTAATAAAGATAAGTACCCCAAGGGGCAAAACAGTGTTGTGTATTGAGTAATGAAAAGTACAAAAAGGGTCATAATCATTGTTTTGATTTATATAAAGATGATGGATCCATTAAAATTCCCATATAAGAAATTACTATCAATTGAGTAATGTGAGTTTTCAAAGGTATAATATTATAATGTGGGTACATCGTATATTTTATTAACAAATTTAAGGGTCCTGAAATTTTAATGAAGTTTCCCTAAAAGTAAATTAAACTATATTATTGATTGAGTAATGTGACTGACTGTTCATGGGCACAAAAACACACTGTTTTACCCAATAATAAAAACTATAAGGTATTAAAAAATGTGTATAAAAGTGAAAGTTCGATCAAATTGTGATAGTAAATATTTGCAATTAATATTTTGTATTCGATGTAATTTATTCCAACATTAGAGTTTATATATATATATATATATATATATGAAGAAAATGGTAATCATGGTAAATAATGACAACTAATTTGATATCAACAAATAAACTATTAAAATCACAATAAAACAATTTATATTTTTAAATTGGTATTTCTATTGGGTATGAAACCACTCAGTAAAAGGGAGGGCAATCTTATTGATGTAGCCTAATTTAAATGTGGGATTCCAATCTTACTAAACTAGCATGATTAGAACAGATAATTTTCTTTTGGGTGAAAAATCAGAACAGATTTTAGCTATATCTAATCATAATTTGATTTTAAATATGATGGCCAAACACAACTAGTAAATAGATAAATTCCTTAAATATGATGTCATAAATTTAAGTAAGACTGTATGCATAAAAAAAATACTTTATTAAAAAAGATAAAACTGATGATCTCTAAATCTCAAGAAGATTAATTTATAATATTGTCTCTATTAAAAAAAGTTACTTTAAAGTTTGAGTAAGATCATTTTTAGTAATTACATGGTCAACAAGCATTAGACAGGAAATTTCGCAGCTTATCTAAAATGCAAAATAATAGTAATAACAAACTTCAACGTTAAATCTTTTCAAAGTACAAATTAACTAATTTAGGATAAAATAACATCCAAATATATTCCCAAATACACCTAACATCATAATCTTATTTATATTACATTTAACACTAATATATTTTTTTCAGTATACATTCAGCACCTTGATAATATTTTCATAACTCTAATCTTATTATAATGCATCCAATATCCTAAAAATGTTTATGGTGCTAAATGTAACCAAAAAAGTAACATGAAGAGATGCTAGACGCATCATCAAAATACGAGATCCACTATAAATACCCATTAATTAAAATCAACGTCAAATAAAACATCAAATTAACATCCTATTTAAGGTCAGGGAGAATTCAAAAATTAACATCAAGATCACGAGTCAATCTAGCTAGCCAATTAATACATTCATGCGGCAAATATTCTTATGCAATAGTCAATCCACCCATCACTTGCACACATTAAGCGCAAGCACAAATTATATGGGTGTAAAGAGCAAATTACCTTTCTTATAGAGCACTATAATATAATATAAAGTACCTTTACACATCACAAGGTGTTGTAATGGATTCATCAGGTTCAACTATCTACCATCATTCTGATACTACAATACTTTTACATGAATAGTTAAGATCCTATATGAAAGATATTCACATTATGAAACAAACAAAGACTAGAGAACACAATTTCAAATAATACTTTCTGCCCCAGACCATGATTTCTTCGTGCAAACAATAACTAATAATATCCGGTGGTCTTATTTTGTTAAAAAAATTCAGAAAAAAAAGGAGGAAAGCCTAAAGCAAGAAAAGTTGTCCTAGTGGATCAGCAATTCTGGTGGAGGGAATAGCATAAGCTAGTTATTAGGCTGAGCCAACATCTTCTAGACTTCGCCTTTTCTCTTTTTCCCCTCACCATGTCTAGACCTTCGAGGTGCCTCATCCTCACTTTCACTCTCTTCATTTCTAAGGTTGTTTCCAACAGCATTCTGACCCTCCTGGCCTGTGTTGAATCTTTGCTGATATTGCATGTCATCGTCGAGTCCACCTGATTGGCCCATCATGTCTGGACCCTTGCCCTGTTCTAGCCCTGAACCAAACCTATCATTCCGATCATTAGCTCTTTGATCTCTCCTAGGAACACGGTTGGCATTCTGATGTTGCGGTGGTGGCATGAACATTGGAGGCATACCACCTGGCCTACCGCCACGTGGTGAATTTCCACCTGCAGGCCCCATTCCACCCATAAAAGGAGCACGTGCTGGATTCATCATCATCCCAAACCCACCACCTGGAAACATCCCGGGTTGTGAGGGTCGCCCACGAAACATCATCGCTGCCGGGGGCCCTGCAAAATCACTAGAGAACCTAGGACCATAGGAACCGAAACCACGAGGACCCATACCAAATAGATCTGGCATACCAAATCCATCAGGTGTAACTGGTCCATAGGATAAACCATCTCCCATCATTAGTGGGGGAAAACCCTGCATTCCTGGAATAGGCCGGGCTCCACGTCCCATAGGCATGTGAGGAGGCCACATCATTCCTCTGCCCCTACCTCTTCCTTGAGCAGCCGACCCAACCCCTGGGCCAAAGCTCTCCTCCTCTTCATCACTTTCCTCCTCTTCCTCCTCTTCATTGTCCTCAAATGGAACAATATCTGGATTGTCTCCTCCATTATCTGGATTGACTCCCTTTGCTTTCTCTTCCTCTCTCTTAGATTCTGCTGCAAGTGAAACAGCCTGTACTCAAAAATGGAGAGCCAGAATTAATCCCTTTAGTAGAAAATTGGAGTTTAATATGGGATACTTGTTTGAAAGTTGAATTATCTCGTTTTGAAGTACATTAACTAGTAAGTCAGTTCTTTATACTCTCTGTACATAATGTTAATATTGCAATGACTTCCTCATGAATCTACGCCAACTGGACCAGAGCCAATTATGGTGTATCAAAGAAAAAACAAAAAACATTCATCCGAAAAAGGGGGCACCAGTAAGATTCCATGGTGGGGTGTCCCATAGCATACAATGGAGAGTCTGAGATGGAAAGGGAGAAACATATGGTTAAAAGGGCTATATGGAGAGGCAGATTGATGGTTGAGACAGGAAAAGTTTAGAGTACGTTTAAATTAGCTTTTGGAGAATAACTTATGGAGAAAAGTGATAAAAAGTGATTTTTTTCTATTCCCAAATCATAGTTTTCAATATATAAGTACTTTTGCAAAAAAAACTTAACTGTTTTCGCGTCTCTTTTTCACAAATTTGGTTTTGAAAGCCAAAAATGCTTTTTCATATTTCATGGGTCGGTTTTATGATTGGTCAATATCTGGCTGGCTAATGAGAATTCGAAGGAAATCCATCAATCTGGTATCTCAATTTATCAAACCATGACAATGAGAACACAGTTAAACTCCTCCCTTTTCTCTTTGCACAATATCTGTCTTCTTTCCCCTGTTCCCTCCTTTTCTGAAGACCAAGATGAAGGCTAAAAAGAAAGCATACCATAAGTTCACTATCTGGCTCAAGATAAAGCAAGGATGCCAACTGCTCACCAATAGAAGGCTCCAGTTCTTGACAATCTCTACTTATCTGCAATTACATTAACAAACAATAGCGCTAATGCTCCATATCTGATTGTAACCTAACTACATGAAGCATCATATTAATCAAGCTGCAAAACGAAAAAAAAACAACTTAGCAGATAAAAATAATGAAAAAACAGATAAATCTTCATTGACACATACTAAATATCTTATTGTTATATATATATATATAATGGATGGCATGTTGGGCCACATTCTAAGGCCCAATACACAGTTTTATTTAAGATGTTTATTTTGTCTAATGTACCATCATATCCCTAATTATATGGGATTAGAAATAAGTTCAGATTTATAAGATTTACTTTCATTATCTTGTATTGATATTATTAAATTTTAGGAGGGTTCGCCAGAACATTATATATGGTTCTGTTCTCTACCATTTTTACATATGAATAACAGTTAAGAAACTTCAATACAAGCTAATAAATTTATGAAAACTACCATTCTTTTGCTCAAAAAACAAGAAGACTACCATTCTATGCAACTGAGGTGTGTAAAGAGATAGCATATATGTGGTAATTATGTAAATAGGATATATATTTGTAAATATTATTATTATGCAAGATAGTAGGAGATAGTGTGAGAGATATTAGGAATATCAATTTTCACATAGGATTGTGGAGGAGATCTCAGGATATCATGGTTAATTGATCAACTTGTAATCTATTTATTTACCTTTGCCCTATGAATGAAATCAAGTAATTCAGACTCCATTACTTCTACAATATATATTTTTCATTATTTATGCTCTTACCAAACTATGGGTTCCGAGCTTTGCACAAAATCCAAGGTCCTACAATGTTTACAGTGTATGAATAGTGCAACTTTCTATAGATTTTCCAGTGATATATTTCATCACTATCATAATATTCACCCCGTACATGGGATATATGAGGAGCCCAAGCAACCAAATATGAAACATAGAAAGTAAATCTAGAGAAGATATGTAAGCAAACACTGATTTTATGCTAATATTCAAAATACTCTCCTCTTCAGAGAGAAGGTAAAACAGAAACAAGCCCACAAATAATGGAAATAAGCTATTGGAAATTAAAGAAATTGTAAATAGCCGAAATTATAGGAAGAGAGAAGTGTAAGGGATTAGACTGCATTGATTTAATTTGATTTGATTTTTGTATTGATTAGAATTCATTGTTGTAATCCCGGGATATCAGGTTCACATCATTATGCCTTGATTCCCTGATTTCCTTTCCCCGTGTATAAATCTCAGTGTACAGAACATGAATAAGATAGGTTGTTATCTCCAGATTGTCTATACACTTACATGGTATCAGAGCAAACCTGGGAAGCGTCGTCTGTCTCATCCATGGCGTCGCACGATCACCCCGAGGGAGTCCCCAGACATGGGTCCTCGAAAATTGTCAACCTAGACGGATCATCGGCGGTGCTGGTGTCCGAAAAACTCACAGGCGAGAATTATATGGAGTGGGCACAGTCAATGAAACTGGCCATCGACGGTCGAGGCAAGCTCGACTTCATCACATCTGAACCCCCTGCAGTTGGCGACCCTCAGACGCAGCGGCAGTGGCAATCCGACAACTCACTAGTATCGTCGTGGGTTATCAATGCTATGGCGCCGGGCATCAAGAAGAGCTACATGTTCCTACCGACGGCCAAAGCAATCTGGGACGCCGTCAGAGACTCATATGGTAACAAGGCTAACTCCTCTGTAATCTTTGACCTCCGATCACAACTGTGGCAGGCAAAACAGGGCAGTCGATCGTTGAACGAGTACTGGCTGGAAAAAATGGCGCTGTGGCAGGAACTCAATCAACTGAAGGACAGAACCTGGAAGTGCGCTGGTGACGCTGCCGATAGCAAGAAGGAGATGGAGGAGGAACGGCTATACGAGCTGCTCGCAGGACTCAACCCAGTGTACGACGATGTCAGAGGACGGATTCTTGCCCGAGAACCGCTACCTTCCGTCCGCGACGCGTTCGCCGCTCTGAGATATGAGGAATCGCGACGGCGGGTTATGCTCCCAGACTCATCGCGTGCAGTGCCGACTGAAGCCTCTGGACTCGCGACCCGCGTTAATAATACTCAGCGCAATTCAGAAAGGCCCACGTCAGAAAGGCCCACGTGTGAGCATTGCAAAAAGATAGGGCACACTAAGGAGACATGCTGGGACATTCATGTTAAACCTCATGATTGGAAACCAAAGAAAGGTAAACCGCGAGGACATGTGGCTGAATTGACTAAACAAGATGAGACAGATACTGCCACAAACCAACTGACTCTAATTTTAGAAAGGTTGGCAGCCCTAGAAAATAAGCAGTTGACTGCTACTGTGGCTCAGCGAGGTAAATTTTTTAAAGCTTTAGCTACCATTAAAGGTATGAATTCTAGCCCTATTTGGATAGTTGACTCCGGAGCATCAGATCATATGACTGACAATCGTTCCTTGTTCACTACATATGTCCCTATTAATTCTCAGCTTACTGTAAAAATAGCTGACGCTTCCACATCTGTCATTGCGGGTATTGGAAAAATTAGAGTCACCGACTCTTTAACACTGAATGCGGTCCTACATGTTCCAAATTTGAAGTGCAATTTATTATCTGTCAGTAAATTGGCTCGCGATAAGCAATGTCATGCTAATTTCTCTGCCACTCATTGTTTTTTCCAGGACCTGTCCACGGGGACGACGATTGGCGTTGCTAAAGAATTTGAGGGGCTCTACTATCTGAATGAATGTGCCCATCAACCTTTTCGTTCCTGTAAGGCTGTATCTCTCCCTCAACCCAGCGACATAGAACTATGGCATCAGCGATTAGGCCATCCTAATTTTCATTACATGACTACTATGCTTCCGTCCATTTGCAATAATAAAAAATCTTTTCATTTCCATTGTACCTCCTGCGATTTGGCCAAACACCACCGCACTATGTTTCCTAGCACTGCCTACCGTCCATCTAAACCATTCTCCCTAATTCACAGCGACCTCTGGGGTCCGTCTCGTGTCCCAAATCGAACTCAATCTAAATGGTTTATAACATTCATCGACGATCACACTCGTGTCTGTTGGGTATTTCTTTTAACTGATAAAACCCAAGTCCCTGACACCTTCATTAAGTTTTACAACATGATTCAAACTCAATTCCATGCCCAGATTCAGATCCTTCATTCTGACAACGGGACTGAATACTTCAATCAAACACTATCCACTTTCTTAACTGACCATGGCATTATACATAAAAGCTCATGCCCTCATAGTCCTCAACAAAATGGTATTGCTGAGAGAAAAAACCGTCACATCCTTGAGACAGCCAGAGCCATGATGTTTAGTAGTCATGTCCCCTCTTTTTATTGGAGCGATGCCATTCTCCAAGCTACCTTCCTTATCAATCGTATGCCTAGCAAACCACTGTCCTTCCGCACACTCTTACAGGTCTTACAAACTCACTTTAACCATCCTTACCTAGAAAACACTTTGCCCCTTCGCGTCTTTGGGTGCACTACCTATGTCCATCTTCATCACACCTCTAAACTTGCACCTAAAGCCACCAATTGCATTTTCTTAGGACACACTGGGACACAGAAAGGGTACAAATGTTACGACCCCATTTCAAAACGCCTATACCTCACTTGTGACACAACCTTTCATGAAACCATCCCTTATTACTCTCCGTCTTCAATTCAGGGGGAGAACTGGACAGAATTTCCGACATCACAACCTAAGTCCGTGTCTAACCCAATCACTCAAACTGAACCTGACCCACCTAAGAACACAGATCCTGAATTTGTCCTCATACCTGACCCAACACCCACACTTGAGAATCAGGATGTTACCAATTCAGATACAAACAGGTGGGGCAAGACATACACACGGCGACACATGACAGATAAGGCCCCTCAGACGAATGATGCAACTCATGACTCTGAACCAGAAACGGGCCTAGAAGAAGCACGAAAAGATGTGCCCACACATGCTGATCTCGAGCTACCAATTGCACTACGAAAACAGCCCAGAACATGTACCCAACATCCCATTGAGAGGTTTGTTTCATATAAAGCTCTTGCATCCCACTATGGAACTTTCGTTTCGCATTTGGATCTGGTTGAGATACCCAACAATATACATGAAGCACTAGCCAATCCTCATTGGAGACAGGCTGTCATGGAAGAAATGAACGCTTTGGAGAAGAATGGCACTTGGGAGATGGTTGAACTACCCAAAGGAAAGAAACCGGTGGGCTGTAAATGGGTCTTCACACCAAAATATACAGCTGATGGGAACTTAGACAAATACAAAGCACGTCTAGTTGCGAAAGGTTTCTCACAGGTATATGGGATGGACTATACGGAGACATTTGCGCCAGTGGCAAAACTGAATACTATCAGAATCTTGTTGTCCTTGGCTGCTAACCTAGATTGGCCGCTACATCAAATGGACATAAAGAATGCATTTTTGAATGGAGAACTAAAAGAAGAAGTCTACATGAAGTTGCCTCCAGGGTTTCCAAGTGAGAAGGAAAATCAAGTCTGTAAACTCAAAAAATCTCTATATGGGCTCAAGCAATCACCTCGTGCATGGTTTGAAAGATTTACCCGTGTCTTGAGAACACAGGGATATACCCAAGGTCAGAGTGATCATACGTTGTTCTTCAGACATTTAGAAGGGAAAAGAGTCATTCTAGCAGTATATGTAGATGACATTGTCCTTACAGGAGATGACTTAGTGGAAATTGAAAGGATTAAAAGGGCATTAAATCAAGATTTCCAGGTCAAAGATTTGGGACAGATGAAATACTTTCTTGGAATGGAGGTTGCCAGGTCAAAGACAGGGATTTACATCTCACAAAGAAAGTACATTATGGACCTCTTAAAGGAGACAGGAATGCTAGGCTGTAGACCCAGTGATACTCCAATAAGAATTGATAAAGTAAAGGAAGAAGAAGATCTGGGAAAGGAAGTAGACCTAAGAAGATATCAGCGTATGGTGGGAAAATTGATTTACTTGTCACATACTCGACCAGACATTGCCTTCGCAGTCAGTGTAGTGAGTCAATTTTCCCACAAACCAAAGCAAAAACACCTAAACGAGGTCTACCGAATTCTCAGGTATCTGAAAGGATCACCAGGACGTGGTCTCTTATTTAAGAAGTCAGAACAGAGATCTACTGAAATATTTACCGATGCTGATTGGGCAGGTAACCAAGAAGACAGGAAGTCAACCTCTGGATATTTTACCTTTGTATGGGGAAACCTGGTTACATGGCGAAGTAAGAAAAAAATGTGGTAGCCCGGAGCAGTGCTGAAGCTGAATTCAGGGCTGTAGCACTTGGAGTTTGCGAAGGAATGTGGATAAAGAGAATGCTAGAGGAATTAAAACTACATACGAACTTGCCCATTACACTTCACTCTGACAATATGGCTGCTATAAATATATCTCACAATCCAGTCCAACATGATCGAATGAAGCATGTAGAGATCGATAAGCATTTCATCAGAGAGAAGATTGACGAAGGAATCATTAAACTCAGATATATCCCTTCGAGAGATCAAACGGCAGACGTACTCACAAAAGCATTAGGGAAAGAAAAATTCGAATACTTCATTAGCAAGCTGGACATGTATGATATCTATGGTCCAACTTGAGGGGGAGTGTAAATAGCCGAAATTATAGGAAGAGAGAAGTGTAAGGGATTAGACTGCATTGATTTAATTTGATTTGATTTCTGTATTGATTAGAATTCATTGTTGTAATCCCGGGATATCAGGTTCACATCATTATGCCTTGATTCCCTGATTTCCTTTCCCCGTGTATAAATCTCAGTGTACAGAACATGAATAAGATAGGTTGTTATCTCCAGATTGTCTATACACTTACAGAAATACCCTCTCACACTCATAACACAATGACAACAAATACACAATGAAAACAGAATAGAAGATGATGAAGCAATAATCCTTCCTCCACCCCTGTAGAGAGGAGTCAAAAATATTCTTGTGTGTTTCATTGAGTCTGAACGATGGGATATATACAGCAAAGGCTAATCAATCTGGGCCAACATAATAGGGATACAGAGAGATACAAGGAATAAAAATAAAATCCTATCAAATCTCTAATATATGTAAATATTTACATATTAAATATCAGATTTCCACAACCCCCAACCAGGTGTTTGAGAGACCACACACTCCCTCAAAAAAATACAATCTGCCTGCATCCCGGCAAACCTCCAAAGCCCCTTGATAAACCTCTCCAATCCCACAAACACAATCTCTCTCATCCAGCTCACCACACTCATGGCCCAAATGACACTCACAGCTCCCGGCTCTCTTTTTCTTCCCTTTGGCCAGCCATTCGTACTCTCTTTTTGTCTTTATTCTCTTGCATAGACCTTTAACAACCCAGGCTCAAAAGCTACAGTTCCATTAGCATATTCTGTGAGTGTTGTTATTAAGGAACGTGAATCAACTACTTTAGTCATTCAGACACGTTGTCAAATTATATATTCAGTCTAGTAACTACCTCTGCCTATATATGTTACTGCCCAAATACAGATCATTTCACTGAATGCTTTATTCTTGAAATCTTACTCTTATTCTCTTAGACTTCTACATTTCTACACACATGAAAAATATTAATTGTTATATCTTCCATTCATGGCACAGCAGCAAAACCAAGAAGCCAGGTACAATTGAGACAGCTTGTTCTTGGTCTTGTTATCAATGAATAAATATCACTTTCCCAATAATTTGAAAGCAATAAGGACCTAAGTTGAAGAACTTAATGCTTGAACCTGAAGTCTTCAATCCAAAAGCCTTCACAATGCATCACCAGAAATCAACATTGTCTTATTGAGGCGACTAATTGAATATGCGGACAGGATGACTCTGCCAGTACACTAGTGAAAAGTGACTAGGGACTTCTCACGATAGAAGTAAGGGATAGCTAAGGGCTCTAACAGTAGTAAACTGAAACTCCTAAAAAAACTGCTCCAGGAGTTCAACTTCAATTGGGCTTTTCAATGCTAACCCCAAACAGGACATAAAAATAAAATTTTTAAAGATTACTCTTGAGTAAATTTGAAAAAGAGCCACCTAGAGGGCGTAACATGAGAAATAGAGCAAAGATGGAGCAAACAAATATTGAAAAGTTATTAGATTATAAAGCTGGCAAAAGATAATACCTTCACTGGTAAGTTCTCATTGTATGGATTCCTTAAATGGCGAGTCTTGTGAAATGACAGTTCACATAACTGCAGACAAGAAATTGCAATTAGACAGATCATTTGAGCTGAGATTTCAAGATATAATTGGGCAGTTTCAAGTTCCTGAACAATTTCAACCACGTTTTAAAAGTTCTACAACCTAAGTTGTCCTCTACCCAACTCTTAAGCAAATACAAAAAGGATTAATTAATTATAGGTTTTAAAAACAAAATTATATGAAAAAATTGTTGTTTTAAATATCATTTAGTTAGACAATTATTCACACTCCATTAGTAATTTAAAAACGTCATTTCAATGAATAGAAATCCCAAGAAAAAGAACAAGTTAAATTCCTTCAAAATAACCATGATGGAATTATGGCACAAACTATTATATCCAAAAACATTCATTGAGAACTTCTGCAAGTTATGTGAGCAACTTTTCTCAATAAACAACAAATTGACTATTTCGGGTAGTCCAGGCTGCAGAGTAATTTGGCCAAAAGATGGTTATTATTTGAATGCTTCACCAACACAGTTATAGTTATAGTTTTAGTTTCCCTCTGAGAATACCATTAGGTATGTTAGAGGGCGCTTGCCTCCATCTTTTCGTGCATTGCTAACAATCAGAAAAATCATTCACTTAAGTTGCTAAAAGAGAATTCAAACCTTTAACCATTTAACTGAGAAGTTACGTCCATAATGTGCAGTTCCATGTGCATATTTCCAGTTTCCTCCAGTAGCAGAGCCCCCAATTCTGGATGTCATCTTAGCACAACCCTGTAAAAAAATCCAGATTACTTCAGGTTCACTTCAGTCTCAAGCTTTTGCTGAAGAGGAAAGAGCAGAAGAGCAGTTTATAAATAACATTAGCTAGAAAACTTCATCACTCTAAGTCAGATATTAACCTTAATAGAAATGGTTACCCGCACTGCTTTTATATAAACACTGTTGTGCAGACAAAATTTGGTTATTAAACATAAATAGAAACAACCACTAAATGGATCAACTTGTTAAACGTTTTCAACATTCAGAAACAATGATAGGTTTTTACTTTAAAGATAAACTTTTTTGGGTGTATGCAAAGATGTCAAGAGATCAAAGATGCCTATTTTAAGCCATGTCTTACAAAAACACTAAACAAAATTTACTTTTTCAGCTTAGGCACAAAGACAACACAGATGTGAGAATTAAATCCTCAAGAAAGGAGAAAAATAAAGAAAAATAGACTAGAAACTCATCTTGATGAGAAAATAAAAAATCTTTCCCAATTTTAGTTGTTGTACATTAGATTAAAAATACAGTTCAAAAACTTCAAAATGAGATGATTTAGTACATTATTTTTGGGAAAGTCTCCGTGCAAAGCATTAGGCACTCTGAATACAAGGTCATGCCAATGGCTTATTTCATTAGCAGAAGTATGACAAATGAGAAGTTTACAAATTTAGAATTCATGGTTGACACATGGCAATGAGTTTATACTCACATATGCTAATTGTGCTCAAGTTTATTCTGTGTCTTGTCACTGTTCATGCCATTATCAGAGTTGAGTAGAGGAAAATAGTTAAGTCTGTAAATAATTGTTAATAACAAATATATTCTTAAAAAAATTAGATAGAATTCTTAACTAGCTATCCGTCATATAGCTGTGTAACAGATGAAGGAGAACAGTTTTGATCCTAAATGAAGTTCTGGAATCTCTCTATATTATCCTGTTCTTCGTTCTTTTTATTCCCTGCCTACGTATAGCTATCAGTCCTTTCCTGCGAAGGGGCATGTTAGAGCTATAATTAACGCCTATATGATAAGCTATAATTAACAGCTTATATTTTTCGGTTGAAGTGGTCATCAACTTCAAATATAAGCCACTGAATGACCTGTGACTTTTAATGTTGCATTGTAACCTGAGCGATATACATAGAATTTATTTTTAACAATCTCTGGTGGCTTCCAAAATCAATCCTTGATTGGCTTCTAGAAGTATCCAGATAAAAACAATATTTGGAAACCAATTGTTTATAATCTTAGCAGAGATGTTCCACTGAACATTAACAGAGACAGGAGAAATAGAAAGGGCAGAACACAATAAGTCATACAAACGCAACAATTAACATCATATACAGGCAGTATCATTCACAGTTGCACCTTAGCCAAGGAGGCTGTGTCATAGATTTGATGTTAAAACAACAATGCTGGAAAGACACACTACACCACTCATGGAATTCAAAGGAAATAGTTGTAAAGTGTTGGAGGGGGAAAATCTATCAATGCTCAAGTCAAAGAGGGCTTTCTTAGTCCATAACATAGTAAGCCCCAGTACTTTAGATATATCTACTAGTTTTCCATCTTGCTAATCAAAAAAAGGAATCACAAGCCATGCTAAATCATAAAGCTGCTCAAAATGGATACAATGTGACTTAGTCCAAGTGGTATGATGCAACTGCTGAAACTCACCTGAAAATGTCGTGTTCTGTTGACTGAGAAAATCAATATCACATTTTCCACCAAGTCAAAGGCTTCATTCAGTTTAGCTTCATTGCTCCTTTGAGTTGCCCATACTCCTTGTTGAACAGATAGCTCCAAATTTTCACGATTGCAACTTTTAACAATAAAATACCTAAGATTTTTTGTTGGAAGTACTTTAGTGAAATTCATTTAAGTGAAAGAACAGTCTTCAACTGAAGAAATATTTTTATAGTTTATTATTTACAATCTGAACATAATCCCTTCTTGAAAATATGACCTTGCTTTTAATTTCAGATCTTGTATATGATCACCAGAGTCATTACAGATAATACTAGTTCAAATTATAGTCATAAAATTTAAGTGAATAAAATATATTAATTTCAAGAGAATTTAAGTGGAAATTTGGAAATTGGGCTTCAATCCAGGCCCAACTCATTCTTTCTCCCTATTCATTTGTTTTCCTAGATATTTTGTATTTATTTGTTGTTTCAGTCAGATATATGTCATTTCTAGTCAACCATCATCTCTTTTAGAAAATCAAATTTCTAGCTTATAACAGATCAGCTATTCTTTATAAAATTGTAGCCTAGCCTTTTCAGAATAATAAGAAAAACAGAGGTGACAGAGTTAGTCTGCGGTTTTCCACATTGCTTTGTTTGGTATAGTACATATATACTTCCTTCACACTTCAACAGTATGACAACTTTTTACCACGTTTAAGGATAAGTATAATTTATTTATACTGGGGGCTGCAAGTAATATCTTGACAACAATAAGCCGTCATAGGGCTACCATGGAAAACTTCATATGCATCTTGCTTGGCAAGCACATTATCTCAAGGCAAGAGAGGTAAAGGAAGCCAGCAGCAAATGCTTGGCTATTACTAGAATTTTATCAAGCTTGCATACCATTATTAAACAATCTTGAGTTCATAACGAGAAGATGAGAGGCCTTATCAATGAGCTAAAGCAGAATCCAGATAGATATCTAAGCATTCTTGGCTAAACCAGACCTTGAAAAAGAAGGGGAGATTAATGGTAGGAGCCAGCACAAAATCACAAAGTACATTGATAGGAGACTTTCACAATAGCCCCATAGGTAGGCATTCGGGGGAGACTTCTACATACAAAAGGCTGGCAGCAATTTTCTATTGGAAGGATATGGAGAAAGATGTAAGGAATTAACCTGAACTGTCAAAGTCCCTATCTATTCCAACCACACTTTGTACGGATTTGGTAATAGATTACATTGAAGAACTTCCCAAGTCCTTTAATAAGTAATTTTAGTGGTTGTAGACTGCTTGAGGAAAAATGCACATTTCAATAGGTTATCACACCCTTTCTCTACTGTAGATGTTGAGAAAGTTTTCATATATAATGTCAAGAAACATGTAATCCCCTGCAAAATAATTACTAAGGCCCTATCCCGTGTGGTACGTTCTGGAGGGCAGACCAGCCAGCAGCAACAAAGGTCAAACACATTTATAATAGGCTTTTGTTTCAAATTTTAACATTCAACAGAGAAGGAAATCAAGACGCAAACAGATGTAGCAATGCAATAGGGCAGAGAATAATACCCCTTGCATAGCCTAACTTATACACACACACACATTTTTATTTATATGTAATTATGTACGTGCGTGCGCATGCTTCTATGACCAACAAAAGCAACCAGATAAGATCTTATGCCAAATGCAGGGACTAAATAAGTGCAATAAAATCTTTTTTTAACACCATTCCAGACCCAATTAAAGAAACAACTGGGGACATTTAAATAAGACCTTACTATCTACTAGTAAAGATCTTCCAAAAATAAAATTGAAAAGATACAACATCCTGGCTAATAATTACAAATCATTAATAACTTATTGTCCAGAGACCGGGCAATTAACTGAGGCAGGAAATTCTTATAGGAAATCCAAACGGTGTAACATCTGCATTTCCCATTAAAATTAAAACTATAGTGTGTGTGGTAAATCAAACCAATTGTATAAAAAGTTAAATTAATACTGCCAAGCGTGAAATACATGTATAAAGAGCCAAGACCATAGTGGGGCAACAGTACTCTTATGAGTAAACTATCGACAATTGATGAGTGACAATTATTCTTTCACTCAAATAATCTTTAAAACTTTGCATAAATTATAGACATGTGTAAACTGATAACCAATTTATACAGCCCATTTGAAAGCTACAGGTCTCTGAACACACCTAGATATTCCTTGAGGTAATGGTATTGTTGTTCTGTTCATCAGATAGGGTTGACCATTAGTAGTATTTTGTATTTGACTCTGGCTACCCTGCTGCTGAGACTGTGGTATTGACTGTTGTTGCTGTTGCTGCTGCTGCTGCTGGACATTGCCCGATTCTGCTGGTAATGGCTTTCCAGGCACAGCTTGGTTTGCAGAATTAGGAACTTGTGGAAACTGAGATTTCTCGGCTTGCTGAGAATAGCCAGAACCTCTTTGTTGGAAAAATTTGTTGGAGTTGCCATAATTATAAGAATATAAATGCTGAATCTTTTGAAGTACTTCTTCTACGGGAGGGGGAGGTCCAGGAACTTTTGCATGCCTATACCGGCAATCAGGACCATTCGGACAAAATCCCAACTTGTACCTGCGTACATAGCAACAGTAAAATCATTGACACACAAGTTCATGGTACTCTTTTATCAAAGAACATTCAGTAAAGCACATTAAATGAATTTTTTTTCTTCTTTGAGTGAAGAAAAATTTATTTATTGAAGAGATGAAAATGAAATATTCAAACCAGATCGGCAGAATAAGACATCTTCCAAGATACTCTTCCGGTTTTATATCAAGGACCAGAGGAGTACCAATGAAAAGAGAAAGGAGAGAAGAACATCAAATATATAAATCCTTCCAACCACTTTGGATAAACATCAAAAAGAAGCTCCCCTATAAATTTATTAGCAGAGATTTGCCAAGAAATAATGCAGTTCAAACTTGTCACTCCAACCAAGTGCCCCAAAGTCAGAACCACACATACATTTGCCCAACTCCACAAAATATTCCACACATTCCTTCTCCCAAACCCCTAAAGTAAAACAACTGCTCAGAGACACCTAAGGGAACATTCCAAACAGGCCAAATAGCAAGAGCACAATTCTTTGAAAGAACTTATAATATTGACAGTGGCCATCAACCTCACTGAACTTTTGCTGACCCATCAGAATTTAAACCGACAATCAACAATTGTACAGAACACATAACCCTACAATCATCCCCGGGGGCACATTAAGTCAAATCGAGTTTATGCAGAGCATGAGGTTAAAAGAAACTGGGTAGTCATACATACATGTTACACTCCTTGATATCTTCGTTTGTATGCTTGTACACGCAGTCCTGCTCCCGGCACTCCCCGTATAATCTAAAAAACCGGCAAACGGGCATCCGCGCTTTGTCATATTGGTGTAAAAAGCCGCAGGCATCGCCCTTCATGCAGAGTCCACGAAGCCAGTGCCGGCAAACCGTCTGCCGGAAGCTCCGGCGGCCAGGAATATTGCTCGCAGCAGGGTCAGCAGCGCCAGGTGTAACACCATTAGCTGTAGCGGTAACAACGGCGGGAGAATCAGATGGGGCCAGAGGTCCGGACGGCGCAGTTGGGTTGGCGGGAGCAGTGTCGAGGCCGCCCTCGAAATCGAAGCTGAGGACTCCTTCAGCATCCTCCATTGAGGGATAAAGCAAGTGGTATCGTTTTGGCTCTATGAATTTTGAATACAGAGTAGGGATTTGAAGAAGAACAAGAACGGTTGGCCAAAAAGATTTATACTGCGACCCTCCAAGGGTTGAATGCAGCAAGAGGGTGTTGAATGAGTTCCGCGGTCGGTGGACCGTGAGATCAAGGAACCTGACGTTTTATGGTTTTTTTTCTAGGGCTTGTTTTAGGGTTTAGCATAGAAAACCCGTGTAGAATAATTAATTTAAACATAAAATTGGGTGGCTGAAAATGCTTGATTGAAAAATTAAAGAAAAAGTATATTTAATTCCAATATAAAAAATTTAATTATAGAGAAACACAAAAAATTATTAAACGCATTATGAAATCTTATGGCACATGAGATTAATTTTTTTAATTATAAAATAATAAAATTATCTTGAGAAAAATAACTAAAACAATAGAATGATAATGAGAAAAATAATAACTCAAATAAAAAAAATTTAAATAATAAAAATAATAACTCTTAAATAAAAGAATAATAATTAGGCTAAAAATAATAATTAAAATATTTTTTTAGAATAATTTTATTATTTTATAATTTAAAAAAATTAATTTTAAGTCTAAAATTTTATAGTCATTAAATAATTTGATGTGATTTTTTTATAATGAGATTCTTTATATAGTGCTTAAATTTAATATTTTAAAAAAATAATTGGGAAAAAGGACTAAGGTCATTTAACAGAAATAGATATACATAGCATCATATGACTTAACAATGATAGATTTTCAAGGTCCCAAATTTATGTAGTTTAGGGGAAGATCTTACAATAGAATTGATCGCATTCTAGTTAACTCGGGGCTGGGTTGCACAGTTTTCGGAAGCGCGAGTTCTACACCTACCTAAAATGAAGTCAGATAATTACCCCTTGCTCCTGAAGCTGAGTAGTAGAGTTCGTCCAAGTCAAACGAAGAAACCCTTTCACTTTTTTGCATCTTGGGTACCAGATGATGGATTTTTTTGATTTGGTAAGAAATTCATGGCGACATTCTAGAAGGGAAGATAATGTTACTTGTTTCAAAGAAGTGACAATGAGACAAAAAAAGTATTCAGGAGTTCTGATAGAAGGAAAACGACGCTTCTTATAATTATGACTCGATTGAGTATATATCTATCTTGCAACACCCAACTGACACAGCTTGTCTATATAATTTGGATATAAACTACATTATACCTTTGAAACTATAACCTAATTACTAAATTTGTCCTGGAACTTTAAAGTTAAGGAAGCAATCTCTTAAAATTCAAGCTAAACTTCAATACAACTGTTAAATCCCAATTAAAATTTAATTACTAGAGTATACATAACATTATCTTCACGTAGCCTCTTGTATCAATCTTTTTCAAAAATTTTAGTATAAAAAAACAAAAAGAACTTATCAACATGGCACAAAAAGAAAACCAAGATTGAAAGTAGCAGTAAAGAGAGCCACCCATGAAATGGGAGCCCATAGCTCAGCCTGTTGACTAGAACGCTTCTACCGATCAGATAAGAAAATCTCAGCATCACAAGCCCAAAAGTTGGGAGAGTTCTAGCATCATAGTTCCTCCAACAATACACGCCACCAAGAAGCAATAGGTCCTCATACATCACCTATTATCTATAGGTTCAACTGATGAAAGAGTAAGATATATAACTATTTGGAACGTATTCAATCCTTATGATACTATTTTATTGTAGTTTCAGTTACAGTGCTTGGGAAGGCATCCTAACTCTTAGGTACCTAGGTTTACGCCTGAGAATAATAAACAACTCGCCCTACCCAATATTGGTATTGCCTAGGAAAAAGGAAGACTTTCCCTACCTTTAGATTGTAGGTGAACCCAACCCTTTTCTAAAAATTTCTTATAACAAAAAAAAAATGTCCTCATACATCTCACGTGAACTTTGCTAGTAGCTTGAAAAGAGGAGTGACTAAAACCAACTGCATGAGCAACCAAAGCTAGAAGCAGACGTTGTAAGAGGGAAACAAAACAGAGATATGCTGTCTTCAAAAGTAAGTAAACTAAAATGAAAACCAAACATAAAACCTAGAGGTGATATTAATAAAGTAGCTTCAAAATAAGACATATGGTTACTACGGAGCCACTTAAACTGTAGTAAGCAATCCACATCAGCATATATAGTAAATACATGTTATTGACAAATGGAATTATATTTATTTGTTAACCTCTACTTTACTATTGGTATAACTTATTTTGTATCAAATAACAAATAGCAGAGCTCATATCACCTTCATAAGGTTCTTCTCTTCATAATGTGAGAAGGTTGATTTATTATGTAGTTTATCATTTTTTTGGGTAGAAAAATGTTTAGAAGAGATGCCTTTAAACTTAAAAAATGCTTACAAAAGTATTTATTGATCATATACTAATAAAATATCTATATCAATAGTGGGATTTAAACTCACGATATTATGGGTTATGAGTCAACTTTTTATTAATTAGATTAACTTTTGTTTATATAGTTTATCTTTAAATATATTGTGGAGGATATACTGTTGATTATTTTTAAACTTATTATTCCTTCCTCTTGATCTTTACTATGTTTATGATCTTTTTCTTTATATAACAGGCCTTTGATTCTGCAATTTTTGAACTTGAAACATTGGATGAAGAGTCATATGGAGACAATACGTTGATCATGCAACTTCTTTGAGATAATTTGACGATTGGACAGCACATCACATTCTCTTTCTATCTTTTTTTTTTTTCTTTTGTTGTGTAATTCTAACTATTGAACAATTGTATAATATATAATATCCTGTAATAAGATTTTGAAATTTAAATTGTGTAATTCTAATAAATCAAGCATATTTTAAAAGATGCTTCTGAAATCTAATAAATCATCTTTCAGTGTGCAATTTATAACATCTCTGAGAATTTAGTCGATCATGGTCACATAAAAATGTTGATCCTCACAGCCCTCTTTCAATTTTAGAATGAAGTTCATAGCACTAAGCACTCCAACAAACTGGCTCTTACGAAAATCCCATAAAGGAGACATAGGTAGTCCTCGTAAGCAGACTAAGTTGTCTGTGTACATGAGGCAAATATCAACCAAGTAGATGCTTATACATTGACTGGGCCACTCAACATAAGCGCTTTATGTCATGGAGAGATGGAAATATGTCTTTTGGTAAATATACAAAAATACCTATATTTTATTTTAAAGTGCTCAACACTAGGTTTTTTTGGAGGCACAAAAATATCTATTAACATTCAAAATGAGAGCAAAAATATCAAGAATGTTAAATATAACCTAATACAGTTACTTTTCGTGGTGGGGTCCATACTATTTTTTTCTAAAGTACTAGCAACAATGTTATATTATATTTAATGGTCATAGTATTTTTGCCCTATTTTGAATGTTCATGGGCATTTTTATGCCTCCAAAAAATCTATGGTGTTGGATGCATGTTTAGAAAAACGTGTGTAGGTATTTTTGTACCTTTACCCATTTTTGTAATGGTATGATGGGAAAATGATTCACTACTGTAGAAAAGACTTTTCACGACAATTAAAAATAACTTTTTAAAGTAGTTTTAAGGGCGATATCAATGTTAGTAGCGTAATAAATTGATATATTTCATAGTAGTTTTGTATACTATTAACTGCTGTGAAAATATCACTAAGCCAACCACCTCTACTACCCTCGTCGAAAGTATGAAAACAAATCTAGAGAAGAAGTGGAAGATCTAGTAGGGAAGTTGAAGATCTATAAGCATCTGTCCTTAAAGTTCTTTGAGCTCCTTCCAATAAGATCTATCTACTACTACCCACCATCGGTCACTATGACCACATTCACCGATAGTTTCAGATTAAATCTGGAGAAGAAATTGAAGACTTGGTAGAGAAATCAAAGATCTAGTGGAGAAGTTGAAGAACCAAATTCCACAAGGTTTTGCCATTAAAGCTCTTCGAGCTCTTCCTGATAAGATGTCGAAAATATTTACATGAGTGCAAACTTGAAGTAGTAAAGAGAAAGATTGCGAAGAGAAAGAAAATTTACTCATGATAATAGCAAATATGACAACAATAGAATAGGTGATGACACTAAAAACTAGAAAAAATTATTAATCTCGGTCATCGTCGAGCTCTGTAGTAGGCAAGAGTAATTGTAAACTATAAAACTGTGAAACTATTTGTCACAAAAAGGTTATAAAATTTTAAAAAAATTTAATGGCAATTTTATAAAAATAACACCATAAAAAGAACTTCTAACAAAAAAAAATATTTAAACAGTAGTAAAATAGTGTCAAGAAATTTATATTTTCTAGTAGTAGTTATATATTTTTACAAAGAATATGAAATTAATGCTTGTTTAACCGGTAAGTTGATATCAAGGTCAATGACATGTCATTAAAACAATCAAACCAAAAGCAAATAAGCAACATTAAGTCAGGGTCAAATCTTATTCAATGGCCAACATATAAAAAATTGAGGAGTAATCTCCATTGTCTAAAAGCAACTCATAAGTAGTATATGGCGGGGAAGATTGGAACATAACTACACATATAGCGTAGAGGATGGAGAGGAACGAAGAAGTTAGCGCTACATATGGCGGGGAGTGGAAAAAAATTAAGAAAAATTACATTTAAGTCCATTAGAAAGAATTAAATTATAAAGTAAGTCCTAAAAACTGACAAAAATATTATGAAACGCCATCAGATTTGAGATTAATTTTTTCAACTGTGAAAAAAATATAGCTGCCCTACAGTTTAATGAAAACAAAAGCATGTCCCCTGTCACCAACTTTAAACACAGAGCGTCTTGCGCCCATCGTCTGCCATTCGCCTCCGTCACTGTGTCGTACCCATAGAGTTCCCTCAATGTCGTCTCTGCTCCGTCATTATGGTGGTGGTAAGTTTGCAGCTGACCAAATGTCATCAAATCAGTATTGAATAAAAAATCTGGTGAAGCCTCTGACAACGCCGACAACTCCACACCTCAGCCACCCGAGCAGTCCGACGAGCTCTACCTTGCGAACAATGGTGGTGGTGAAGGCAGCAGCGGTATTCCCAATGCTGTGTTGTTTGCATATTTTGATGTCTCATTTAATTCTCTCTCTGATCAGTCAGTATGTTACTCTTTTGCTTTCTCGATTCCAAATTCTTATGGATTTGATTTAGCCAGTGTTTTATGATTTGACACTAGAGGAATTGGATCTGAGTTTTTTCTTCTTCTGATTTTCGTGGTGAGATACAAAGTTGATTCATGCTTGTTTGTCACAACTATGTAAATTTGGGTTCGTCTTAGGATGGTAGCTGATTCATGCTTGTTTATCAGAACTATATAAATTTTGAAGTGACTACATTTGTGCGCTGCCAAAGAGTTGCAGGTATTTTGCTTCTCATTTTTTCTGTGTTTGCTATAGTTGTTTCCTTTCATAAATATATTAACTTGTATCGTAATATATTGAGGAGTTGTTGTGTTACAACTGAAAGTTTAATCTTAATATACACTAAGCAAGATATTAACATGTACTACTTTAGTGGATCTCCCTTATCTCCAGGTTTGAAACATTATAACATGAAATTGTGAATTGTTCATGCGGATGGTTTGAATGGAACCAAAACAAGAGTACAGAAAATCATAAGTTAGGTATGAAGGTTTCAGATAAAGTACTCAGTGAGTTGGATGATATTGGGCAGCAGTTAACTCTAACATTTGATAATGATGACACTATGGGAAGATAAAGTTATTAGCTATATTTTTACTTATAAAAAGGACACTACTTATAACCAAGAAAATCTATAACATGAAAGAAATAGAGGCTGGGCAGAAGCATCCCAACTAATCTTCTGTTAGTGTTGTTCTTATTTTATTTAATGTGCATATTTATCACAGTGTGTAGATCCATACTCATCATACTCTTCATTTGACAAACTAACATTAAAATATAGCATGTTTTGATAAAAGGAGTGGCACGCTATATGATTGATATGATTTTATTCGACAGTAAAATATTTACATTTCATGTTTGTTTTTATAGCCATAAATATAGAGATTTTACTTTTTAACTGAAGGCTACTAAGTAAAGAAGAAGTTATGTTTTTTGATGTTGCTTATATATTTGGATTGAACTTGTTTCTTATTTTATAAATTTGTTCATAAGGACAATGTTTGATTTGCATAAAATTGAGTTCTTAGCTGTTTGCATTCTTGTTTTGTAATATACAAATGCAAATTATTTATTCTCCCTAAATCATGCACTCTTGGTCATGACAATTATATTAGCTGTAGTTAACCCTAGCAGCATTTGTAGGTAGAATATCATAAGCTTACATATGTTACAGCAATTAGTACTAGTAATGATTATGCTCTTGGACAAGTAGGTAGGAGAGGAGTGGTGATAATTGAAACTAGAAAAAGCACTAAAACTAGTTTACAGATTGTTGAAGGCAGCTGCTATTAAGGCTCCTACCTTTGGTGAGTGCAAGAGAAGATATGTATTATGCAATTAAAAGCAAATCGTGAATTAATTACAAGTTCAAGAAATGTAAAATTATAATGTTGTTAATGAAAGAATTTTATCATGTTCAATGGTGTAGTGTAATGTTTCATTGCTTAGGTAGGGAATTTGACAATTGAAACATAAGAAATGAAAACAGGTGTATGAAATAATAACAACTCTACCACTAGGTAATAACAAGTCTATAGTGAAGGAATAACAACTTAGACATATTTCTTCCAAGCATTTTGGGAGATACATGAATCCACTGGACAGGACAGCCCAGTACATGCAATGAACCAAAACAACAAGACTACAGAATCAAAGAAAAATAACTCCACCAATGTTAAATGTGGACTGCATGCCATACCAACTCCTAGAATGAACCTAACAAAACCTGATTGTAAGGGGAATAATTATAACTCAACCACTTGGACATAACAACTCTATGGTGAAAGAATAACAGCTCACCTATTGGAAAAGTAACTACCCCATAGCTAAAACATAACAACTCTACTACTAGGAAATAATAACTTCATGGTGTATGAATAACAACTTATTCACAATTCTACCTAGGAATTTGGCAGACAGAAATAGACATGGCAAGCCAGCACAACATGTGGATTGAACCAGATAAAATAGACTGTGTATATGAAAATAATAACTAAACCAATAGCAAATGACAACTCTATGTGGAAAAAATAACTATAGAACATTTCTTCTTAACATCATTCTGATGAGAATATAACTTCATATATATGCACTCTACAATTATACTAAGTCTTGGCAACAAACGTAAAAGGATTATAACACACATTGTCACCTTCATCAAAATCCACCATATCATCCTAAAGGTGAAGATTTATCAAGCTTATAATAAATTACTATCATCACTTTGTACAACTATTTACAAATAAAAAATCAGTGTGCTACGTATTTACATAAAAAATATACAACCCACCACCATTGCTCAGGTGGGGTTTAGACTCTTGCAAGTCTTCACTAGAAAAATAACAACACAACTAGAAAAATAATAACTCTATGACTAGAAAATAACAACCCCATGATGGAGGAATAACAACTCCACCACTAGAAAAAAAACTAAATCCACAACAGAAAAAATAACAACTTTACCACTACTACATAACGACATTTTCATAATTCTTCTTAGGAATGGAATAGACAGAAAGTGAACTGGGCACGCAAGCACAACAACTAGACTGAACAAAAAAGAACAGACCGTGTGTATGAAAATAATAACTCCAACAATAACAACTAACAACTCCATGGGGAAAAATAACAACTTGTGACAGAACTTTCCAACACTACTCTGCTGAGAATATAACTTCATACATATGCACTTTATAATATAGCAGTACTAAGCATCAAACATAAAAGGAGTACAATATACATAATGACCTTTATTAAGACCCACTCTATCATCCAAAAGATGGAGTTTCATGAATTTTACAAAAAAATACTGCCTTCACTTTGCACATCTATTTACAAAGTAAAACTTAGTGTGCTCTATATTTACAAAGAAAACTATACAACCCACCACCATTTCTTAGCTCGAATTTGGATTCTTGCAAGTCTTGAATGTGTGTCTAGAATCATGGTATATTCCACAATGATAAATCTTTTGTTCTAAAATTAAAATTTAATCATTTTTCTCTTTGGCATTCCTTTATAGACATTGTTCTCACTTGACCACCAACATATGTATGACATTCTCAATTATTTCTAAATTGTCTCCCCATATAAATATAACATAATAGATGCTTCCCAGACAAATTGTCTATTAGTAATGACAACCTGAACCAAATATATTAATAACCTAACCACTTATATTAACAACTATCATGTGCTATAATAACAACTCATATTCTCCTCCCATATCAGAGAATGGTTTGTCATTCAAATTTTACAACATTTTTAATGCTCATTTGATGTAGTAGTTAATGTATATTCTATATATTCTATCACAAAAAAGTAGCAGGCTCCAAAGTTCACACAAGAATTTGGGGCAAAAGAACTGATAATCAACAAATTTCAAAAAAACAATTTCTAACAAGAAAACTATAAATTTTCACAGCTACGAAACAACCAACAAAAGAAACTAAAAAATAAAAGAGGGATTCATAGCCACAAGATAGAAACTGCATATTGAGAAGACAATTGATTGTACATAAAGTTGGATGTCTTAGGCGAGCCAAACGGTGGAGAAATACCCCCAGCCAAGCTTGCTCTGAATAACATATTGACTATTCTTAAAGGTATCCCTTATTCACAGTGTGGTAGGCTCCCCATCGATAGTCTTGGGTGCCTTCGTCCTCTGAAGTAAAATTGCTACCCTCAGTCCAATCCTCTTCGTGCTTCTCTTCCATTGGATAAAATTAAAACATCAGGGGAAACTTTATCTTTTCACAATTAAAAAAAAAAATTAATCTAAGTTCTTATAAGATTTTTACTCAAAAAAAAAAAGTTCTTATAAGATTTAATATTTATTATGACATTTTGTAGGACTTATATGTCATTTAATTCTTTTCACAAAATCTAGATGTCATTTTTCTAAAAAGTTATTAACCTTCGTCCAAAGGCCATCCCTTTTAAAACCCAAAAGAGGTGGGGAGTGTTGAAATTTGAAATTTTAAACTTCCCTCATCCAAGTTACTCTCTCATCTTTATTATAAAATATCAACTAAAGAGTATTTTTATAAAGTACCAACAATTCCATTAATTATTCTTTTTTTATTTTAACCTTGTCATTAATTGATGTTAAAAAAAAAATTATTCTTTTTTAATTCTAATCCCTAATACAAGACATCTCTCTAACCATCTCAGAAAAAAAGGAAGTTATTAAGAACTTCATCTAAAAGTAGAATAAATTTTACACACTCATAATAACTTTATTGAAGTAATGTTGAAAAAACTTAATAACCCATCAAGACTATCCATACCTTCTAAAATGTACCTTATAATAAAGTATTCTATATGTGCACCCACCCACCTAAGCACTCAAACAGAATGAAAACACGGTAATAAAAGAGAGAAATGATAAGCGTAAAAGAAAAGAAAGACAACATAGGAAAGTTATATCAGAACCTGGGCATCATATTATTGAATTATTATATATTAAAATACGTATAATAAATCGACAACTACTTCCTAAAACAACACTAACCCAAAAGTAACTCAGTAAATTAAGGGGGAAGAAATAGAAAAATAGGGGGGGAATATTCTACCCACTTCCACGAGTACAAGAAGGATATCAGACATCAATAGTAGAACTAAACTCTTAAAGTACTCGTCAGTGTTCACTCATGGTCATGATGCTCTTATTGGTCTAAGCAAAATTTTCTCCTCAATGCCTCAAGTTTAACAAAAACAGATGGATATAAATGCTCCAGGCTCTGGTGGATCTGAATCTTCTAATGCTGAAAACGTGAAGTTTGTGAAGTTGTATAGGAAATAAAGTACCAACACTATATATATATACACATACACACACACAGTACTGATACTTTGCTTCAAACTTCACAAACACTTCAGATGACCCATTCTCTATTAGTGTTATGCTCTGCTAAGCCAGCTCTGAAAGTTTCAGAGAACTGCTGTTGAAGTCCCGTAACCGTCACGGTGAGCTTTCTGCCATCTCCAGGCAATCTCCAAACTCCCTTGAAGATTGGTGTAATGTGCAGACCAATTCAGTTCGCGCAAGATCTTTGATGGGTCACTGTACACTTCAGCGTAATCACCAGGGCGACGAGAGAGATATTCGACTTTAACGTCCACCCCCGTAGCCTTTTTACAGGCTTCCACAAACTCTTTAACAGATCTACCTGGTTTGCAGAACCGCACGATAAATTTAAAGACAAATGTGAGTGAGATACAATGAAGAAACTAAAGAACTGGCTATAAAAAGATAAGTAGACAATCGTCTGGGCGAGCAAATGACAAGACTGAGCAAATTCTGGCATTGTAATGAGCTTGTCAAATTTGACCTATTGCCCATTTAATTTAAATTTAAAATCTAATAAAAAGCTTGTATCCAAACCCATCTATGAACTAGTTATGTTAATGGATTGATCCATGTAGTTGCGTAGATATTCAATCCATTCAATTGATCTATTACTTAAATTTTATATTACATGTTATACTTAAATATTTTATCAGCATGTTTAATTAAATAATTAATACTATGAATTTATGATTGATAGTTTTTATTTCCAAAATATACATGTGCTGTAAAACAATACATTTGATATTCTTTTCAAATTTAGAGGAAAACTTTTGTTCTAAAAAACAAATGTTTGCAGTTGTACTTATCAGCAACCAAGATGATCTACTACTAAGAACACCTTAAAGTAATAATGCTATATTTGGTAGGTGGGAAGTGGAAGTGGAATCTTCCACTTCTTTCGTTTGGTATGATGTAAGTCACTTCCACTTCTAACATTTTAGGCCATTTAGTTCCATCAAAAAAGTTAGAAATTAAGATGATGGAAGTGGAAATGAAAATTTTTAGACTATTTTACCCCAGTTATAAAATTTCTGAACAATTTTAACCCTTTCTAAGTTATAAAAAAAGTATTTTAGACCATTTTACTCAAAGTTATAAAAAAAATATATATCAATTTCATACTTATTTCTATCCTATCAAACAAATTTTTAAAATTTATTTCCACTTCCACTTCCATAAAAAATTCATCCATCCTACCAAACATACCGTAAGATTCACATTCGAAGTGTTCAACCTACCTTTTCCTGTGCCAACATTGTAGATCCCAACTTTACCAGATTCCGCCTTTTCAAGAGCTTTCACGTGAGCATCAACCAGGTCAGTTACATCAATATAGTCTCGTATGCAAGTTCCATCAGGTGTCTTATAATCCGTTCCTCTAACCTGCAAGGAGCCAACAAATGCAATGAGAAGTGAAAAACACTTGCAACTACTTAAATCATACACAAATCATGAGTTGAAGTCAAGCCCTTTTGGTAAGTTATGGAATAGCTTGCCAATGTCAGAGAGAGGCAGAAAATAATTCATTCATGCTATATAGAAGACTTCTCCAAGTTGGCAAAATAATCTGTGGTAATGGTTCTATCACTTAAATTCCATATTTTCTACAAGAGATCATGAAGAAAAAAGATACTAGTGGTAATGAGAAGCATATTTTCTACCTCAGTTTGGAAAAATTTTAAACAAATAGCTATTTTTGTCCAGAATTAATTTTAGCCAAAACCATGGTTTTGAATAAGCTACTGAAAATAGCTTTCAGAACAGTAAAAGAGCTTATGGACTATCCAATTACTATTTTACCCCTACTTTTTCTTATACCCTCTCTAATAGGTATCCAAACCCTTGGAGAGCCTATCCCCAAAAGCTAGCTGTTAGGGAGGGAGAGCCAAGAGCTTAAATACCCCATCAAGCAGCTCATACTACCCGATGTGGGACTTTACCCATACAAGGTCCCTATCAATACACCCTCCCCGAAAAGCTGACGTCCCGGCGGCTCCACACTGCGGCGCTTCACTCGGCCCTTGGCCGGATCTGCGATCGCCGGTCAGCCCCTTCGCAGGTAGCCCTTTCCGTTTGGTCGACACCCAGTTCTGATACCATTGATAGGTATCTAAACCCTTGGAGAGCCTATCCCCAAAAGCTAGCTGTTAGGGAGGGAGAGCCAAGAGCTTAAATACCCCATCAAGCAGCCTATACTACCCGATGTGGGACTTTACCCATACAAGGTCCCTATCAATATTGATAGGTATCCAAACCCTTGGAGAGCCTATCCCCAAAAGCTAGCTGTTAGGGAAGGAGAGCCAAGAGCTTAAATACCCCATCAAGCAGCCCATACTACCCGATGTGGGACTTTACCCATACAAGGTCCCTATCAATACACCCTCCCCGGAAAGCCGACGTCCCGGCGGCTCCACACTGCGGCGCTTCACTCGGCCCTTGGCCGGATCGGCGATCGCCGGTCAGCCCCTTCGCAGGTAGCCCTTTCCGTTTGGTCGACACCCAGCTCTAATACCATTAATAGGTATCCAAACCCTTGGAGAGCCTATCCCCAAAAGCTAGCTGTTAGGGAGGGAGAGCCAAGAGCTTAAATACCCCATCAAGCAGCCCATACTACCCGATGTGGGACTTTACCCATACAAGGTCCCTATCAATACACCCTCCCCGGAAAGCCGACGTCCCGGCGGCTCCACACTGCGGCGCTTCACTCGGCCCTTGGCCGGATCGGCGATCGCCGGTCAGCCCCTTCGCAGGTAGCCCTTTCCGTTTGGTCGACACCCAGCTCTAATACCATTAATAGGTATCCAAACCCTTGGAGAGCCTATCCCCAAAAGCTAGCTGTTAGGGAGGGAGAGCCAAGAGCTTAAATACCCCATCAAGCAGCCCATACTACCCGATGTGGGACTTTACCCATACAAGGTCCCTATCAATACACCCTCCCCGGAAAGCCGACGTCCCGGCGGCTCCACACTGCGGCGCTTCACTCGGCCCTTGGCCGGATCGGCAATCGCCGGTCAGCCCCTTCGCAGGTAGCCCTTTCCGTTTGGTCGACACCCAGTTCTGATACCATTGATAGGTATCCAAACCCTTGGAGAGCCTATCCCCAAAAGCTAGCTGTTAGGGAGGGAGAGCCAAGAGCTTAAATACCCCATCAAGCAGCTCATACTACCCGATGTGGGACTTTACCCATACAAGGTCCCTATCACTCTCTCTTCTCTACACTCTCTCCTATCTATTCTCTACCCTCTCTCCTATTTATTCTCTATCCTCTCTTATCTCTTATACTTTAATCAAATCATACCCTTTTTGGTAATTTATCAATATAAAAAGTGATTCTACTACTAATCATCCAAACATCGCTATTTTCAAAATCTATTCTTCCCAAAATCTATTCTCCAAAAGTTAATCCAAACACACCCCAAATTCCAAATCCATTATGAGGAAGTTAGTAATATAGATGCCTCTATCGGTTCCTGCCAATGTACCAACCTCTGCTAATTTCTTGAAAGAATTTCATAAATTCTGGCATTAATAAACAAAGGGGGGAAAATATATCAGTATACCTTCAAGCCAGGAATGATACCACGTGCTGCATCGAAGCAGGCACCTGAAATTCGACCCTGTTCTCGCAGTTCAGGTCTTGGAGCCTCTCCTAATCTGCCCTCAGGATCTGATCCAATCACATTGAAGTATCTGGATGTTCCCCAAAAAATGTCAAAGATGACCAGAATATTCTGAATTCCCAAAATATTAAACTTAGATCAAGTATCCCAAATTGGTTATCTTCATTCATATTGCTCAAACTGTACACCAATGGTCCAAACAACGTAAAGTGATCATTTTTAGTCACAAATCCATGTTGATGCAGTTATATTTTATAAGCAAACTCTACTGAAATCCCACAGTTAAAGAACCATATGTTACATTAGGATTCCTCAACATGCACAACAACTAAGCTATCTATTGTTTCTCAAAACACAAATATTATCTACTTCCATGCATGCACATCATGTGTGCCCTACTGGTGATCAACCCATCCAAACTCAGCATTTTGGGGAGGGGAGACAGCGAAGGAGAAGAGAGAAAAAGTGGTATTGCCAAAGCACAACAAACGATCAAAAGAAAATGTGAACCAACTCTTGCAAGATTCCAAATATTGAAAATACATCAAAAATAAAAATTAAGCAGCAATGAGGGCATTAATATATAAGAATTCCAAAACAATGGAGGGAAATTTATGTATCACACATACCTTAGGATCATTACAGCCATGTCTGAGGTTTTAGAAAAATCAAGGATGATATCTTCTGCCATCTTCTTGGCTTTTCCATATGGATTTATTGGGAACTGAAACATTACACATCAATGTTAGAACTCCTTTTTGCTAAAACCATTGTGGAACCAAATGCGAATATTAAAACTAAAATGTTATAAATTACACAAGCTACAGGTAGTTTTTCTACCTGGGGTGTTTGTTCTGTAATGGGCATCTTTTCAGGTTCCCCATATGTTGCACATGTACTAGAATATATCAATGTCGTCACACCATGTTTAGCCATAGACTCCAAAACCAACAATGTGTTTGATGTGATATTGTGGTAATACCTGAGACGGATTTCCAGGAGGGTAAAATCAATCAACTTTTACACTACGCCTGCTACTTTAAACCTCATAAAAATATATCAGAAGAAGCAAACAATTAATTTGTAAACAACTAAACATCGTTGAGCCACTTTAACCAGCAGATTCTACTATAGAACTTACAGCATTCCAATACGGCTCTCTGAATGCAATCTTAGGCACATTAATGAAATATTAGGGGTCTCTATTCTTCCCTTCTATATTATATTTAATAACTGCTGGAAGATCAGAGTTCTATGATAAAAAAATTATGTGGAACCAGTTCTAAAACCCCTCTACCAGATCAGTATGCTCCCTTCACAACCTTGTGCTACAATTTTCTTACCAATTTCCCTAGGCTGGAGGATCTTAACGATGGTAAACAAATTTGAAACCACTAATAAAGAACACATTCATCTGAATAGAGGTCTAGAGGAAAGCATATAATGTATGGTGACAAGTTAGCAAATTATGCCAAAAATCAAATCGTTCCTAACCCAACAAATTCCCCTGACCAAACATAGCCTAAAACTTAAACAGAAGATAGTTAGCATATAATGTATGGTAACAAGTTACCCAATTATGCAAAAAAATCAAATCATCCCTATGCCCATCAAATTTTGTTATGCACACCAAGACAATTGTTTATATAACAAAATATTAAAGATGTTAAAAGGACATTAAACAGCAAAACAGTTCAACATACGTAAGTATAAGCAACATAACTGTTGGAAGACGTCCTTAGATACTAGGCCCAGGCCCACTAATCCTCATTATTATTATTTAGGATCTGCTGTAATCTTTAAATATTAATGCTGTTATTATTTTTTTATTGTTTTAGAATAAACCGAATCAGATTCTAATATGATTCGATTAGATTCACTTTATTCCCAGGATTAGGGATTTATTCTGTAACCCTAATCTTGTAAGCCACCGCTCTCTTGAATAATACAATAAGCTGAAACAACATTTGATCAGCAATTTCAATAACAAAACAATGAAACAATCCTTATTACACAGACTTATGAAACATCAATCTGAACATAAATTGAACAGGAAAACCAAATAAGAATCAATATAAACATGTAAATAAAAAATCCATCCCAGTCAGTCCGGCCACAATTTCTATTCTTCAAATAGATATATAAATAAATTAAAAGTATGTGTAAGAAATTACTAATATAAAAGAATGCAGTTTAAATTTACATTTTCTCTAACTTACATAAACTTGTATACACAAAAATTTCATGTTTGAAAATGGCTTGGAAGTAATGAGATGGAAAATTTGAATTGGACAAAATTTAATTGTTCAGAGTGAGGTTAAAACAAATATCCCCCAGTCCTATCATACCAAGACCAAATAACCCAATATGCTATTGGGGACACTTCTATCTCACATTACAATTAGAGTGCTCCTGTGCATAACTTTATTTAAAAACAAAAACAAAACCCAAGACCCCAACCTTACAAGGTCAAATTGCACTCCAATCAAGTATATTAAAATATAGCTAAGTCATATCCAACAATAAGCAAATAAACACAATATCATGTAGTAATAATAATAGAGACACAAATGCATGAGCGCATGAATTTACTTTGACAACCAAGCCCATAAGTCATAGCCATATCAAAGCAATTAGCAGTAAGAGCCCATACTAAAATGAAAATGTCAATTCATATTTCAAGAAAACAATCAGCCAATCTAGTCCATAGGTGAATAGACAAAATTAGACACTGTACACAGATCCTACATTCCATAGCATGTTTGTTAAAGCTCAAATGATGCTTACTTAAGAGGATAAGTTGTGCTCTCTCCGACATATGCAACAGCAGCAAAGTGCATTACAGCATCAAATTTATTCTCTGAAAATATTTTATCAACCTGATAACCAGTCAAGTAGACAAGCCATTCGCACATCTACTTGTTTCAAATACGAAGTTTTTCTTTCTTTTATTTTCTTTTTTTTCGGCCTTCTAAATACAATTTAATATTGAAGACCAAAATATTTCTATTTATAACAAAATATGGTCAGGATACAGATTTCTTATCTCCCAAATCAGCATATATAAATTGAAGCCTTCCAGGTTCTGGAAATAATTCTTGGAGAACCCTGATGACACCTAAATTTCCTCGTGACAGGTTGTCCTGCCAAAAATAAAAGTGTTAGTTTTGTGGAGCAGCAAAGATGGAGAGAGCATATGACTTCATCAGACAGCCCCTTCATAATATGCAAAGGCATACCACTATGGTGACACGATAAGAATCCTTCAAAAGTCTTAGAGCGGCATGTGACCCAATATAGCCTGCTCCTCCTGTTACCAGGACATGTGTGACTCCAGGTTCATGGAAAGAAAACTGGAAGTGGCCAAAACAGGAAAGGATTAATTACATGAATGAAAGGCATATCAACCCTAGATTTTAGTATCATATTCTCAAAATCAAATAACAAGAAAACTGAGTCAGGGAGAAGAAGCATCTAACTGATAATATTATCTCCCACCGTTTATATAATCCCCTCTTTTTCTTTGTGTTTAGACCTTTTCCTTTTTAAAAACAAATCAAACATACCAATTCATTATTTTTCTTAAGTAGACTCTAAAAATGGCCTGTAATCTGAACATATCTTAACCACGTGATGGTTCTTTGTTTTGTAAGTTAAAAATCAACAATCCAAACATTCAAGATAAATAATTTCCCGAATAAACATATGAAATTTAAAACATAAAGATGTGTAGGAGTTACCGGACTAGGGGAGTTCATAGAAGGTGACTGCTTGATCATGATAATGCATAATGCTGTTAATGCTGCAGCAAGAAAAACTTTTCCAACAAAACCACCCTTCCTCTTTGGATCAGGATAATCCATTCCTAGAAGCCAGCAGAACAAAAGGGGAAAAAAGCCTTATCAAGCCAAAATTAGATGATAAAAATAATTAAGGAAAACAAGCTTAACACCATGGGATAATAAGATATTTCTAGATTCCCCTACTTCAGAACTGCAGCAGCCTATCCTACAATCATGGGTTACAAAAAGCAACTCTTATCAATTTCTATTTACAAGTTGATTGTGGCTTTTAGTAACTAAGCCTTTAGAGAGAGGGGCAGAGGGAGATTGTGTGTGCACCCACGTCCTCGCATGCATTTTTAGTAACTCCATTCATGCCTACATCTGGCAATCAAAATCTTACCTCCCAATGACCCAGGTCTGCTTGCCCTTGGCTGACTTCTGGACCTGCCAAATAGCATTTGCGAAATCTATATTACTAGGATTGAGGAAATGAGTCTTATTCCTCAATACCAAAACTCAATAAAGCGCCCTCCTTGGACAGATCTGAAGTTAGAACCTGCAGTTGAAACAAAACTGCATCAGAAATCTTTACTAGGATTAAAACAAACCCATCAAATTCAGAAATCAGAAAAATAGGTGACCCTAAAAACAAAGGAAAAGGAAGGACCAAGGCAAAGCAACAGAAAAGGGGGAAACAAAAGAAAAAAATTCGATGGAAATTTCAGGCCACGGAAAAAATTTTGAAAAGTACAGATACTAAAGATCCTCAAACTTTAACAAATGAAGCAGAGACGCAGCAATTCACCGATGAATTTGAAAAAGTTGGTTAGATTTAGTATTCACAGAAATTATATATGCTCATAAATCTGTAAACGAAACCCATAAAGGGAAAACTTCAAAAAGAAAAGCCTCGAAATTAATCTCTGCATATTTCACTCCATATGAAGAATATGCATATCCCTTGTCGTCAGCGCACTAAATGCACACGGGGGAAAATCTTAGATGACGATTTTGCCAACTTCAAAAACAGAAAGTCAAATACCGTCATAAAATTCCAATTCCAAACTTTCCTAAAATGAAAGCAGAACAAAACCCCGATGAATCAATTTCAAGATCCGACGTGGAGAACCAACAAAAATCCTTCATCGGACGACAATTTCTATTCAATATCTCTTCAATATCAAAACAAAACATTATTTTTACAGCACCATTAACCAACCAAGAAAGGAAACCCTAAGAAGAATACAGATAATCAACGGTGAAGCTCAAAGATCAGCACCCACCCAACATACAAACAGAATTCACCTAAAAACACATTAGAAAGCTGATGAACCAGGGTTAATAAGCACAATACCGAACGAACAAAGGCAGAGGGCACTAAAACCGTCTGAAACAGAAAATTAAAGCAACGGTAGCTCATTTCATGTGGACGGGCAGGCCACAAGGACAGAGTATCTTAATGGGGGGAAAGACGTGAAAAGAGAATAAAGCGTCCCAAATTAACAAATTTACGCAACAAAGAAAAAGGAAAAAAATTAAAAGTCCTACCACAATACCAGATTCCAAGTGGAATCCACGATCAGTTCGAAACGCATGAGAGAGAAAGCGAAAAGGAAATTCGTTAAGACGAAAGAAAATGTGCGAGCGTCGCCGTAGACCTGGTCCTAGAGACGGAAAATTCGCAGCCTAATACGCTGTCTATGGAGGTTGACACGAGAAGGAGATGAGAGAAGAAAATAAGAAGGGTGGTACGAGATACAGCAGCATCGTTGATTTTTTATATATATAAGTATATAAAGATTAAATTATACATTTTTTTTTCATTATCTTTCATTTTAATCCAGTCCAAAGTTTAAAAAATATTAATTCTTGTTATTAATATAAAAATTAATTAAATTTTTAAATTTAATTTAAAAAATTAATTAAATCATTTAATTATAATTAAAATTATTTGATCAATTTAAATAAATTAAAAAATATATAATATAAGTTTATTTTTAAAATTTAGATTAATATAAATTTAATCATAATTAATTATTTAAAATATTAATTAATTTATATATTAAAATTAAAATAAATATAATATATTTTTAGTTCTTTAATATTAATTTTATTAATAGAAAATACTAATTCAATAAATTTAAAATGATAACTTAAAAATTAAATATTTAAAATATATATTTTAATTTTAATTTTTTAATATAAGACGTAGCACAATTTAAAAAAATTAAAATATAAATTATATTATCAACGTTTAATAATTTAAAAAATTAAAATAAAATTTAATATAAATAATAAAATAATATTATTATTAATTTTTTATTTTTTTTTTGTTTTGTTACTCTAAAGGAACGTTGGGTTGGAATTACGTCATTAATTACTAACCAATATTATGCGACCATGTGTCCTTCACTTTCTAGGCGAGGAATGCGGGATGGTTTGCTTTTTGCATGCACCGTGTCAGGCTGGTGGTACTTTTGGGCCCACATAGCTTCGTGGGGACCACATGCTTTATTTTTATGGGCCCATTTTGACTGGACAAATGTAAAGTGAATACTGGACGACGAGGTCAGAATTTACAATTATCAATTTGTGCATCTCATTTTCCGTGTAAGGTTGGTAAGAAAGGACACCGTCCCCATGCATGAAACTCAAATCGGCCGACCAGGTTGGGGTAAAAATTAGTAAGCCGGTCCTTAATCGGTCCAATCTTTTATTTAAACTATCCAAAATATTAATATAATAAATAATTAAATTTTTTAAATATATATTAAATTTAAATTAGATTGTATATAAAAAATTGTTAAAAGAACTAAAATTTATTTCAATAATCTTTATATTTTATAATAATTAGTTATTTAGTTATTTTTTTCTATAAAAAATAATAAATTAGACAAAATCTCACCCCAAATTAATTTGGGTGACTAAGGTTAACCAAATTAACTTAACGAGTTAGACAGGCTAACTAAATTGAATTTTACGTGTTTTCCGTTATTGAGTTTTAAAAACTAGTAATCCATTGTATTTGTACTGTATATGTGATTTACACATAAATTTTCTATTTATTTATAGATTAATATATTTTTATTTAAATATAATTTTTATAATTATATATATATATGAATTTTTTTATGGATTTAAATTAAATTATATTATTTTAATTATCACCAATTTGACTATAATTAAACTCCAATTAGACTACTAAATTTTAAACTATTACTACCACTGATTGAGTGACCACCCCGACTTTTAGTATCTTACATAGAACAAGCTCAATATCAATATAAAAATATAATGTTTCATGTTATTTATAAAGTCCCATATGTCCAAGATTTTTTCCCTATTTTTATTTTATTCAAAGAAGGAAAGCAACTGGTTTAGAAGATTAAAAATAGGCCAATCTGTCATAACCAGAGGGTTGAGCAAGACAGGTTGACATGTTACTCGCCACATTTTTTAAAAAATATTTTTTTAATAGTTTTAAAAAATTATTTTTAAAATTTTAAATTACTTATAAAAAATTCTTAATACCATATTAACATAATAAAAAAATTGTTAATATTATACTTTTAAAAAATTTTATTTTTTATAAAAAAATTTAAATTTTATAACTATAAATCTAAATAAATATTAACATAATATTAATCAATTATAATATATCAATACATATCAATAAATAAGTAATAATTTTTACTAGTATTTAATAATGAGAGTATTCAAAATAATATTTAAATAAAATAAATAATAATATTAATAATTTTTTTAAAAAAATGCTGATAGGCTGAGCGAGGCAAGCTTTACAAAACAGAGCTCGTCTCTTTTTACCAACTCTAACTAGATTGTTTAATTTTTTCCTATTGGTTCAATATAAATGTTAACATATTAATATAAAGTAGAGTAGATATTTTATAGTAAGTTATAGTATAAACTAATATCCTCATGGATAATATTAGGGACCTGCCTGAAAATAACATTTGGATCCAAGAGAAGATATTAGTTATTTTAATAGGATCAGAGAAGCTTTTATTTTTCCGATCTTAATTGGAATTTGGAACTTTGTAGCTGATGTTATCATTATTATACCATTTTACTTTCTATTCAAAAAATATATATTATTTATAAATTATAGTTAGTCCCGTTTGTTTTAAATTAAATTTTATATAATGTATGATGTGACGTATAATTTTTTTATTTTTTTAAAAAAAATATCTTCTTTTTAACACATGTAGGCACAAATTATAATTTTTAAAATAGTTTACATGAAAATGTTGAACATTTGGTAGGCACAAATTATTCTAACATGTCTTGTTACCCACCTAGGCGAAATCAGCGCAGAAAAACTTTCAAGTTATGATGACATGTCTTTAGGTATTGTATTAAAAAATAAAAATGAAATACACTTTTTTATCCTATTATGTTTTTTTCCTAATGGATAGGTGACTTCTAATAGAGGGCTCTAAGCATTGTCAAATAAGATTGTTAAACTCATGAGTTTAAATAAATTTATAATAGGAATATAAATTTGGATATGTTATTAGATTATGCAAATGTTTTTCATTTACAAAATTTGTATTTTTTAAATAATTTTTTTATCCAAAGGTTCTAAATTATCAAACTTATTTAAGGGGTGGTTTGGTAGTATGAGGGATTTTGGGAAGAGGGGAGGGAAAGAGAGGGGATTTTGCTCCTATCCCCTTATTTGGGTAATAAGAATTTTTAAGAGGGAAAGGAAATTTTTTTAAAAATTTCCCTCCTCTCCTAAGTTTTACCTCCCCTCTAAAATTAGGGGAATTTGGATGGGATATGTAATATTTTTATTTTATAATATTAATATATCTATAATTTTTTTAATATTCTAATATTATCTATATATTATATTTTATTAAAATATTTTATAAAATAATATAAGGATAAATTTGTCTATATAAAAATATTTTTTCTCCCCTCCCTTCTTGAACTAAATAAAATAATATGAAAATCCCTCACTTCCCATCCTTTAATACTAATTCAAATAATGTAATAATAAAATCTCTCATCTTTCTTTCTTTTTTTTCTATTAAAATTTCTCCATTTACTTTCCTTCTATTGAGCCAGATATAACTAAAAGAAACTGAAATCTTCCACTATATCCAACTACCTTGGCAATGAAATGTACATTTTTATGTACTAGTTCTATTTGAAATTTTATCTTTGACTTTTAAATTTATTTATTTAATTTAAAACTCTTAAATTTTTTTGATGAACTTGATTACTCTTGATTTTACTTTTAACCAACTAGCAATGTACATTAAAAAATATTGCTACACTGAGTTATTCAAAAAAGTTATATACATTGGAAGTTGTGTCTTGCCCACTTAAACAGTATATTGTTGGGAAAATGGGTAAAAAAATTGTTTAAAAATTTTAGGGGTAAAGTGTAATTTTAACAATAAAATTTTTTGTTATAAGCGTTTTTTAAAGTGTAATTGTTTGAAGAATAGATTTAAAAAATGGAGAAGATGTTTGGATGATTAATAGTATAATTATTTTTTATATTAGTAAATTATAAAAAAAAAAGTATGATTTGATCAAAAGTAGGAGAGATGAAAGATAATAGAAAAAAAATATATAAGAAGAGAGAGAATATGAGAAGAGAGAAGATAGAGTATAAAAGAGATATGAGAGAGGGTAGAGAAGAGAAATGAGAGAGGAGAGAAGATATAAGAAAAAGTAAGGGTAAGATAGTAATTAAATATTTTATAAACCCTTTTACTATTTTAAAAATTAATTTCAATAATTTATTTAAAATTATAATTTTAGCTAAAATTATTTTTAAATAAATATGATTATTTATTTTAAAAAAATTAAACTAAAATTTTATTTAAAAAGATTTTTGAAAGCTCACTAAACAATTAACACAGAAGTTCCCAAATGAAATTTTGAAACAAAATCATAATATTCAACAGCTTCTGGTTTAGTTTATCTTGCTTGAAGAAGGCTCTAGTGATAGAAGAAAGAGAGATGGTCACAAGGTGAGAGAGATGACAGCAATGAGGGAGGGATTATCGACACGTGGATACTAGGTGGGACCCACAAAAAGAGAAGTAATAGATGTCTTAACCATTTAATGGAAAGGACAAAATTGCTACTTTTTTTTAAGTATTATGTTTATTTTTGTACCTTTTAAGATTTTATAGTACCAGGCGTTCTTAGCAAATAAATTTGTTATTACAATTATACTTTATCCCAAAATTTTATTAGTAAAAATTGACTTATTGTGTTTTTATTCACATAAAAAATAATATTTTTAAGAATATATTATATACAGAAAATATTAATATTTAAATTTAAGTCATTCTAATTAATAAAAATTGTAAACATAAACTTTTTATTAATTTTTTTATAATAATTTTTATCATCATATATTGCTTCACCTCTCTATTTACTTGTTTTCATTTGAATTTCTTTTTTCTCCATAATATGTGATGTTCCAAATTTTAAAGTATAATTATTATTTATTTTCAATAATATCCATGTGAGATAAAGGACATTAAATGGAAAGTAGTTAATATTTAAAATGGTGTGGCACTAAATAAAGGGTAAAATTAAAAAAAAAAACATTTATATAGTACATAGATTCTACCTTCTTGTTTGGCGGGCAGGACAAGCAAGTATCGACGAACAAATTATAAAAATAAGATAGAACAATGTAAATTAAAGTAAACTAAATATAAATTAGATTTAAATTTATATTGTTTTCTTGAAGATAAATTGTTTACTAGATTGTTCATACATATAATCTTAATTATGCGTAAATGTTATATGATTTATGTTTTAAACTTTATATAATATATGAGACTCGTATTTTTAATATGAAATTATATTTATAAAAAGAGACATTATTTTTTTATAATTAATGTTTTGAAAAAGAGTCAGGCTCATCCAAAATTTAAGAAAATGATAAAAAAAAATTTCTCTTAAGTAATATCAATATCAAGTAGGGTGGGTCATTTATTACCTTCAGGCATAAACTTATATATCTAAGAGTTAGGATATCTCCCTAAACACTATAAATGAAACCACAATAAAGTAATACTTCTCAGGATTTAAACACGCTCCAAATAATTATATGTCTCACATATTTACTAATTGAACCTACACAATGGGTAAAGGGATATTATTTACGAATGATTAAAAATACTAGTTTTATAAAAATACATAACAATATAATAGTCCTCATTCGCCAAACTTTGTGGGTTTCATGAAGCTAAAGCCTAACTACCTATTAATGCCCTAGCATCTTATTAAATTAGAATACCTAAAACTATTTGACTATTTCTTTTATTATTAGGAAAAAAATGAGCCCAACTTCTACTTAGGGTATATTTAGATTAGTTTTTGAAAAATAAATTTTAGAAAAAATAGATTTTGAAGAATAGATTTTAGGAAGAATAGATTTTAAAAATAGAGATGTTTAGATGATTAGTAGTAGAATCACTTTTTATATTGATAAATTACCAAAAAGGATATGATTTGATTAAAATATGAAAGAGGAGATAGGGTAGAGAAGAAATATGAGAGAGTAGAGAGTGTAGAGAAGATAGAGGAAAGATGAGATAGGGTGAAGAAGAGAAAGGAGAAAGGAGAGAGGAGAGAGAGGGTATAAGAAAAAGTAGGGGTAAGATAATAATTAGATAGTTCATAAGCTCTTCTACTTTTCAAAAACTATTTTCAATAGTTTATTTAAAACCATGGTTTTGGTCAAAATCAATTCTAGATAAAAATGACTATTTGTTTAAAATTCTCTCAAACCGAGATTTTACTCAAAATTAATTTCTAAAAGCTGCTCCCAAAAACACACTTAGGGTGTGTTTGGATTAGCTTTTAGATAATAGATTTTGAAAAGAATATATTCTGGAGAATATATTTTGGAAGAATAGATTTTGGGAAAAAAGTGATTTTAAAAATTGGAAATGTTTGGATGATTAGTAGCAGAATTACTTTTTTATAATAATTACATAAAAAATAAATTTAATTTTAAATTTTTTTATTTAAATGATTACAAAATAATACATATACATATGTATTTGAGTAAGGTAAAAATTTACAATATTCACCTAAATTTTAATTTTTTTTCTCACTGAAAATTTTATTAGAGTTAAACAATCTAGATGATTGTCAAAAAATATGGAAGATGGTAATTTTTATTGATAAATTCATCTTTTTTCTCAAAATTTTAAAATAAGAAATTAAAATTTTAGATTTTAAATAATATTTATTTTTACTTTTTTTAATAAAATTTAAATTATTAATAAAAATGTACTGTGTAGCATTTAATGGAGTACTGAAATTATGAGAGAGAGAAACAAGGGACTATATGATAACGGAGGCAGAGAGCATTTAAATCTATAGAAATTATGAGAGAGAAATCATTGTGATCGCGATGTGCCTGTTATGAAAAAAGCTGCAGCGTGATAAATTTTTTTAAAACGATGGTTTGAGTTTGCGATGCACAATCAATTTTAAAAAAAAAACACACTATTTGACATTTATTTTTTGAAATTATAGTTTGGATGATAATCTATTCCTAAACATGATGCCCAAACACACACTTAATTGAAAAGGAATTGGATTGAGCTATTCATAAACTAATAAGCTAACCAAAACTAGTCCTATTTAAGAGGGCCAGTGTCTTTAGCCAACTTATACGGCCATGGTGTAGAGGCACATCCAACTTATGTGAGTTCCCAAGTTTTCTCGTGATATGAAATCTTCTTATTGCTTATTAGTCCTATTATCATAAATATAAGAGTTATTTAGATAATTAATTCTTTATTATTATTTATTAGATGCTATTATCAATTATCCAACTTCAAAATTTATAATTATCCCTCTAAATATAAGTATCTTATATAAGAATTAATTACATCAGTTAGAGGATTGATGATTTTGATATTATAAGAAATATTTGAGAAGTTAATATTAATCATAAATATAAGATATATTTCTTATATTTATCAATTTTTTCTTAAATTATTTTTATTGTTACTGTTTCAATAATAATTAAAGAAGAAATTGAGGAAATTAAACAAGATAATTATATTGATTTAAAAAAATATCATATTAACTAACTAAACTAAAATTTTTAATATAATCAAATTAGTTAAATAATATTATATTAAATATTCGAGGAGTATAAGACATCAATTCATTTGATTATTCATATTTATCATTTTTTTTTCAAAATATTTTACCTAACTTATAAAATGTACTTATAATCTAATGGATAGGTCATTAAAATAGGTGAAATCATAGTTTAAAGGTTAATGATTCAATTGTGGTTGAAGGATATCATCGGTTTAATCATCATCAAAATAATTTTAAATATATGTATATATGTATGTGTAAAAATATTCATATAATTAGTCTAAAAAGAGTAAATATTTAATTATTATTTAAAATAAAATTCTATTTAAGATTTTATAATTTTTATTTAATTATATTATAATATTTAATGGTTCTGTCTATAAAGATTTTGGATTTGCTCATAATGATCAAATTATATCTGATCTTGTTTCCACTTTTCTAGTCATTCTAGATACAATTTTATGCTTAGATTTATACCTGTGGGTAATAGATAGCTCGTCCTGCCCGATATTGGTATCGCCTAAGAGAAATAGAGATTTCGCCCTGCCCTTTGATCATGGGTGAGGTCAACCTCTTTTCAAAAATTTATTTACCAAAAAAAATACAATTTTAAAATATTGGATTTTCTGTTATTTAAATCGTGTATCTTTAATAATGTAAAAAGATTAGCTAGACTAAATTATTTTTTTGATAGATGAGTAATTGATGGAATTCCTAATGGGGTGGGTATTATAAGTTTTTTTCTGGGAGAAGTTATAAAATATGTAGGGGTAGCCTAATTTCTTCGTATATTTTATTGTATTTTTTTATGCATTAATCTTTTTATTTTTATTAATTTACTACTTTATTTAAATTTTAAATATTGAAATTGAATTTAATATTCAATTATTTACTATTTTTATTCTTTAATATTTAAGAATATTTAATTATTATTTCAATATTCAAAATTCTTATTTTAATAGGGGTTAGGTTAAGTTTTTTTATTCTATTTATATTTTATATTATATTGATTGAATTATTCTATTTTTATTGATTGAATTGGCATTGCTCGTATTTATGGTCTTGATGAAGTAATGGCGAGTGAATTAGTAGAATTTGAAGAGGGTACAATTATCGAATCAATAGCAATAAGTCCTATTTGAAGAGGCTCATTTATAGAATGTCTCGAAATAATACCGGGAGTGGAAGAAGGGGGGAAATTCTAGAACAAGAAAAATGATCCAATGACTTCGAAAGAATTGAACAAGGAGCCGTATGAGGTGAAAATCTCATGTACAGTTTAGAATAGATCCAAAATATAATAGATGTATCTAGGGAATAGCAGTTTCAAAGTGAATCCTATAAGGAAATAAAAAAATAAAAAAAATAAGTAAATAAAAATGAAGTAGAAGAGTCCTGGCGATACCAATATATTTAAGCAATTGTCATCCATAATAAAAAAGTAATTTTTGTTTTTCTTCTAAACGAATACGATATTGAGATTTTTTTCCCTGGAAAATTCTATGAAAAAACTTGATACAATAATTCCAATTATTCCTCTAATTAGATCAGAGAAATATCCATAGGGATACAATAACGTATTGGATTTGAATAAAAATATTCATATAATTAGTCTAAAAAGAGTAATATTTAAATAAAAATATGTCAATTTATAAATAAATAGGATATTCATATATAAACCATATATTTAAAACGACTCATTCTATGCTCAATAAGAGCAAAAAAAAAAAAATCTAACCTAATTGACGTCATCCAAAACTTTTAATTGAACTAGTCAAAAAATTGATTCACCAACACACTTGGTCACTTAATTGCCTCTTCACCAATTCACAATTTAGTATTTTTATTTTGATATTTTATCCTCCTAAATAATTACAATTTTTAAGATCTTTCTACAATAAATATTTGTTTAGTTCCTTTGTTCTAATTTTCCCTTAAAAAATATGAATGTCAAGAGAGAGAACCCACTCCTTCTACTTTTAATTCATGAAAAGTCAAATATTATACTTCTCCGATCCTTAATATAAAATCTAATTAGAAAGTTAATTCTGATCCTAAATATAGGACATCTTTCCCATATATATCTATTTTTTTCTAAATATATATCCTATTAATACTCTCTCAATAATAATCAAATAAGATGAGGAAAGAGGGAATTAAAAAAGATAATTAGAGTATTTTAGCAAAAATATGCTATATTAACTTTCTTAATTTAATCAAATTAGTTAAATAAGTTTTATATTAAGGACTTGAGGAGTATTACCTAATTGGAGAGTTGATCTTAATCCTAAATATAATATTTATTTCTTATATTTATCAACTTTTTTAAATTACGCATATTGATATTTCTTCGATAATAATCAAATAAAAGAATGAGAGATAAAATTAAGAAAGGTGATTATTATGTTTTAGAAAAATATATCATATTAAATATTTTTTAATTTAATTTAATTAATTAAATATATTTTAAAATAGAAAAATAAGAAAAGTTGTAATACATTTAGATTGTAAACATATATATAAAGCACCAAGCCACCAATGAAGCAAGTTAAACAAAAGTGCTTTGAAATCATCATTGTATAAAAAGCTAGCTTGAATAGAACATGGCACATCTGGGACAGCTCCAATATTCCTCTTACATTACATAGATATCTCCTTGTCAAGATGTAATAAAGTTACAAGCATATCCTTTCATCATTATTTTTCCCCTCATCCCTCGTATCCTAACCGTCCGGATGATCCAAAAGCTAATAGTGCACCACATCAATCTTTGGCTTCTCTCTCCTCTTCCACCCAAACTCTCATGACTACCCATGACTTCCATGTATGTTCTTCCTCAATTTCTCAAATAATCCTCTCATTATAGTGTATCGTCACATATGATAGTGAGTGTTAAATGCATATATGGCTCAACTTTTAAAAGTATTTCATAAGACCTTATTAAACAATTATATAAACAAAATATGTTAGATATACAATGAAATAGAATTTTAAAAAATAAATATAATATTCTAAAATATTTTTTCTCAGTAATACCTAGTAATTTTTGGTCCACTTAACTACTTAAAATATATTTTTAGTATCACTAGAATCTAACACCTAACACTTTGAAATACTTTTTCAGCAACAACTAATATCCTAAAATAACACTTCTTTAAAAAAAATATTATAAAGTATATTTTTAGTAATACACAGTATTCTAAAATATTTTTTAATAACACTTAAAATCTAACATCTAATACCTTAAAGTATTTTTTTAGGAACACATAATATTACAAACTAATTTTTAATACATATAGTACCATAGAATATTTTAACACAAATATCTTAAAATAATTTATATCTTTAAATTATTTTCTTAGTAGCAATAAACACTATAAAATTAGAATATTAAGTGTCACTAAAAAATATTTTACTATACTAAATATAACAAAAATTATTTTAGTACATTAAGTGTTACTGAAAAAGTATTTGAGAGTATTGGAGGTTATATTCTGGTGTAACTAAAAACATATTTTAATGTCGAGTAGACCAAAAATTATTTATAAATTATTTTTTTGTTAGTTATATACTTAATTTATTGAAACTTTGTCTTTACTACATTTGGACCAATCCGCTTCGCGCATCTAGTTATAGAGAGTGAGTCTCTCAACTGGAATTTTTTGCATATGTCAAGACTCGAACTTGAGACCTTACTTAAGCGATACTTTATTATTTACCACTCAGACTAACCTCTATTGGTTATTTTTAAATAATTGATATTATTGAAAAAATATTTTAAAATATTATATTTTGTTTTTTAAAAAGAAGTGTTCAGTGCCCACATTTTACACGCAAGACTGTCAAGATTTTGGTAAGGATGTGTTTGATACAAGGGATTTGGAAAGAAGAGCGGGTGAGGTGAGATATTTTACTAATTTTTTTTTGTTTGGCACCACAAAATTTTTAGGAGCGCAGAAATTCCTCTCCTCTCCTAACCCTCCTCTATAAAATTGAGAGAATTTAGGGAGAAATTAAATTTTTATATTATTTTGACTATTATATCTATAATATTTTTAATATTTCTAAAGTACCCCTTCCACATCTTACATTATCTATATTAAAATAAAGTTATTTACTAAGTAACTATTTATTTATACATACAATCTTAATTATGCGTAAATGCTATATGATTTATGTTTTAAACTCTATATAATATATATGAGACTCCTATTTTTAATATAAAATTATATTTATAAAAAGTGACATTATTTATAAATTATTAAAAATACAAGTTTTATAAAAATACAAAACAATATAATAGTCCTCATTCGCCAAACTTTGTGGGGTTCATGAAGCTAAAGCCCATCTAACTATTAATGCCCTAGCATCTTATTAAATTAGAATACCTAAAAATATTTGGCTATTTCTAAATTGTACATGCATACTACTAGATTTTATGATTTTTTTTTATTTTTTTATCCTTTAATTTGACTATTTATTTTATTATTAGAAAAAAAATGGCCCAACTTCTACTTAATTGAAAAGGAATAGGATTGACCCATGCATAAACTAATAAGCTACCAAAACTAATCGTTTTTAAGAGGGCCAGTGTCTTTAGCCAACTTATACGGCCATGGCGTAGAGGCACATCCAACTTATGTGAGTTCACAAGTTTTCTCATGATATGAAATCTTCTTATTACTTATTAGTATTATGATCATAAATATAAGATATATTTAAATAATTAATTTTTTTATCTATTAAATTATATTATAAAGTATCCAATATCAGAATTTATAATTGTCCCTCCCAATATAAGTATCTTATCTAAGAATCAATCACATCAATTAGAGGATTGGTAATTTTGATATTATATGATAGAATTAAAGAGTTAATATTAATACTAAATATAAGATATATTTTTTATATTTATCAATTTTTTTAAATTACTCTTATTATTACTGCCTCAACAATAATTAAGGAAGAAAGGGAGAGATAGTTCATGAAAATGATTATATTGATTTAGAAAAAAATTATATTAACTAACTAAACTAAATTTATTAATATAATTAAATTAATTAAATAAATATTATATTAATGATCGGAGGAGTATAAAATATCAATTCATTTGATCATTCATATTTATCATATTTTTAAAAATAATTTATCTAATTTATAAAGTATACTTATAATCTAATGGATAGATCATTAAAATAGGCGACATCATGGTTTAAGGGTTAATGATTCAGTTGTGGTTAAACGGATGGGATCGGCTGAATCATTATCAAAATAATTTAATTTAATTTTAAATATGTGTATACATGTATGCGTAAAAATATTCATATAACTAGCCTAAAAAGAGTAGTATTTAAATAAAAATATATCAATTCATAAGTAAATAGAATATTTATATATAAACTATATATAATCTAACAAATTAAAATTATAAAAACACACCATCTTATGTTTATTATTTTTTTTAAAGTGACGTTATTTCAAACTCAATAAAAAAATATAAATCTAACTTAATTGACATTGTCCAAATTCTTCACTAAACTAGTCAAAAAATTAGTTCACCAACTCGCTTGGTCATTGAATTGCCCCTTCACCAATTCACAATTTAGTATTTTTATATTTTTATTTTGATATTTTATCCTCCTAATTAATTACAATTTTTAAGATCTTCTACAATAAATATTTTTTAGTTTCTTTGTTCTAATTTTCTCTTAAAAAATGAAATATGAATGTTAAGAGAGAGAACATGCTCCTTCTACTTTTAATTCATGAAAAGCCAAATATTATATTTTTCTAATATTTAATATAAGATATAATTAAAAAGTTAATTTTAGTTCTAAATATAAGACATATTTATCATATATATCTATTTTTTTTAAAATACCTCTATTTATATTTTTTCAATAATAATTAAATAAGAGGAAGAAGGAGAGGAATAAAGAAGATAGTTAGAGTGTTTTAATAAAAATATCTTATATTAACTTATTTAATTAAATTAAATTAATTAAATAAATCTTATATTAAAGATCGGAGGAGTATTATCTAATTAGAGAGTTGATATTAATCCTAAATATATTACATATTTTTTATATTTATCAATTTTTCTAAATTACTCATATCAATATTCTCTCAATAATAATCAAATAAGATAAGGAGAAAAAAATTAAAAAAAAATAATTATTATATTTTAAAAAAATATATTATGTTAAATAATTTTTTAATTTAATTAAATTAATTAAATATATTCTAAAATTGATGAGTAACAAAAGTCGTAATACATTTAGATTAACATATATATAAAGCACCAACGCAGCAAGTTAAATAAAAGTGCTTTGAAATCATCTTTGTATAAAAAGCTAGCTTGAATAGATCATGGCACATCTGGGACAACTCCAGTATTCCTCTTACATTACATAGATATCTCCTTGTCAAGATGTAATAAAGTTACAAGCATATCCTTTCATCATTATTTTTCTCCTCATCCCTCGTATCCTAACCGTCCAGATGGTCCAAAAGCTAATAATACACCACGTCAATCTTTGGCTTCTCTCTCCTCTTCCACCCCAAACTCTCCTTAATACCCATACTTCCATGTATGTTCTTCCTCAATCTCTCAAATAATCCTCTCATTATAGTGTATCTTCACATATGATACTGAGTGTTAAATGCATACATGGCTCAACTTTTAAGCATAAGTATTTCATAGGACCTGATCAAGCAATTATAAAAAAAAAATATGTAAGATATACAATGAAATAGAATTTTAAAAAACAAATATAATATTATAAAATAATTTTGGTCTATTTAATATTCTAAAATATTTTTTTAATACTACTAGAATCTAACATCTAACACTCTAAAATAATTTTTCAATTACAATCAATATCCTAAAATAATATTTTTTTTAAAAAAATAATATTATAAAGTATATTTTTATTAATACTCACTATTTTAAAAATATTTTTTAATAACACTTAGAATCTAACATATAATATTCTAAAATATTTTTTCAATAACACCCAGTATTATAAACTAATTTTTAGTGTATGTGGTATTATAAAATATTTTAATGCTCAATATTTTAAAGTAATTTATATTTTTAAATTATTTTTTTAGTAACAATAAACATTATAAAATTATAATATTCAATACTATTAAAAAATGTTTTATGATGTTAAATATAATAAAAAATATTTTAATATATTGAGTGTTATTAAAAAAGTATTTAAGGAACTGGATGTTAGATTCTAGGTGTTACTAAAAAGATATTTTAATACTGTGTGGATAAAAAATTATTTAAGAATAATTAATAATATTAAAAAAAATATTTTAAAATATTATTTAAAAAAGAAGAAGTGTTGGGCGCCTACATTTTACATCCAAAAGGATGTTATTGATACAAGAGATTTGGAAGGCAAGAGAGGTAAAGTGAGAGATTTTATTTATTTATTTATTGTTTGGTACTCTAAAATTTTAAGGAGAGGAAACAATTATTTTAAGATTTTTTCTTCTCTCCCCTCCTAACTTTCCCTTACAAAATTAAAGAAATTTAGAAAAAAATTAATTTTTATATATTTTTATTATTATATCTGTAATATTTTTTAATATTCTTAAAATACTCTTTGTACATCTCATATTATCTATAAAAAATATTTTTTTTCTTCTTCTCTTTTGAATCAAATAATGTAATATTAAAATTTATCTTCTTCCTTTCTTTTTAATCAATTCAAATAAGTAAGGTTAAATCCCTTCTTTTCATCTCTCCTCGTTGAAATCTCTTCCTTTCCTTTCTTTTAATTGAGTGAAATACCCTCTAAATAGAGGCAGTTGACAGAGGAGTCAAATGAGAGAAGTTGTGAGGGGTATATTGTCAGCCTTTGGATCATCTAGACACAGTTAGGATTTTAAGATTATGAGGGATGGGAAGAAAAATAATGATGAGAAAATATGCTTCCAATAAAGTCATATAAAGTTGGTGTCGTGTGGGGTTCAAGAATCATGTCCATTTGTTGTGCGAAAGACGCTGCTTGATGTTTATGTTGCAACGAAGGGGCGCAAGAACGGCTGGTTGACATGTGTATTTCTCTTCTTGTTGTCATTGTCCTTTTTCTCTTAATTATGATGATATATTAATTAATTGGTGGTCATATTTTTGACTTGCCACCCGCTTTCTGGCAGATTTGGTGGTTGTGGCTCATTGACTTCCCACCTCACATGGATTCATGGAGAGAAAAAAAAAAACCACATGTAAGCAATTCCCAATCTCAAAACGGTAAAATCCAAGTACGTGATTAAACCGATGGAGGGAGTAGTTTAATAGCAAATGATCTACTTGTAGTTAAACTGTCTCAATTAAATTATTATTAAAATAATATAATTTAATTAAAAAATCATATATAAGTCTAAAAAGATTAATATTTAAATAAAAAAGATATTAATTTATAGATAAATAAAATATTTATATATAAATAATACATAATAATATAAAATAAATTTATTAAAATATGAATTTGATGGATTATTATTTATTTTTCTTTTTATTCACAATAATATTATTTCAATCTCAACAATAAAAAAAATAAAATTTAATTTGATTGATTCGTTTAAAATTTTTAACCAAATTTCTTAGGGGACTAATTCACTAATTTACTAATCTGATTGATCAACTTAAATTGAATTTTAATATCACAATAAAACTATGATCCAAGCTTAAGAAAATATCAAAATATGTTCTCCAATATCATGCTTTGGATTTAGATGTGCGAGCCCCATTGTAGTATTGTATTTTTTATTTGTCACCCCATAGAGGAGCGACCCACATATAGAGCTGTTTCCGTCAAAATGGGGTGGGATGTAAAATATTAACCCATCAGTTATTTTTTTAAAATAATTAATATTATTATTTATTTTATCTAAATATTATTTTAAATATTTTTATTATTAAATATTAATAAAAATAATTATTTATTTATTAATATGTATTGATATATTATAATTGATTAATATTACGTTAATATTTATTTAGATTTATAGTTATAAAATTTAATATTTTTTTATAAAAAATAATTTTTTTAAGAGTATAAGATTAACTATTTTTTAATTATATTAATATAATATTAAAAAAATAAAAATATATTAGTATTTTAAAAATTTAGATATAATTTTTTTAAAAAAAAGGCGAACTGTGGGCTAACCAGCCTCTAAAAAGGGGCGGACTCAGGCTGACAAAATGTCAATCTATTTTAGGGCGGACCGCACAACCCACCCCCTTTTAACCCATCTCCAAAATGGGCTAATCTATTTTTAGTAGGTCAGCTCATTTTACCACCTCTATCTATACACTTATAACTCATACCCCTATTTGAGTTAGAAGCTCTTGGTTGAAATGCCGCGTTTCACTATTTAAATCTGAAGTTACAATTTGACCGGGAGAGGATTTGTGTATGTTAGAGTTTTAGCCTTTTAATATTCAAGGAAACTTATTAGTTTAGTGGCGACACTTAAATTCTAAAGTGAGTGAATTAAATTTGAATAAAAGATTTATAAAAATAAGCATTATGATCATAAAATTTTAATTTGAATTAGTCAATTATTCATATATCTGATAATAAAATAAAATAAATAAATATTAAATTGTCTAAAGATTATAAAAAAGAGTATAGCCTCTCAATTTTTTTTATAGTCTTTGATGTAAAACCATTGTTGAAACCTTTTTAAAGCATGGTGTATGATAACAAAGTTTTTAGTTTTGATAACAAAGTTATCAATTAATCCAAAACATCTTGTCATGAAGTACGAAATTACTCTAAAAAATGTCTAATAAATTGAAACGGGTGGAGTATATTAATTATAATTATAAAAGATATTTTTTAAAATAAATATTAATTATAAGAGTTAATATAATTTTTAATTTTTAAATTTATTTTTATTTTTATTTTGACCTCTCAAATTTCTTTTTATATAAAATATTAATTTTTATAATCTAAAAAATATAAACAATTTTATTAATGGAGAGATTAAAATTTATAATTTAAAATTTAAATTACTAAAATTAAAATAAAAAAAATGAGAGATTAAATATTATATTAATTTTAATTTTAATTAAAAATTTATATTAGGAAGTCTATTTAAAATTTTAAAAAATAAAAATTATGACCTATTTAGGGACGGATCGGGGAAAGTAATTACGTGGGGTAATTAAAATATTATCATTCTGAACATTCCTAGGCTATGGGTGCTATTCTATTGGGTATTATGATGTTTGAGTATAAGTTATTTATTATATTTTTTAAAAAAATTAGACTTTAAATGATAACCCTATGTCATGGTAGAGACAATCACTAAAAGGAATTCTGAATTTGTCATGTATAAAAAATAATTAATGCTATCATTTTTTTAAAAAATAATCAAAATATTATCATTCAAAACGTGCAAGAGAAATTGAGGTTAATAATAATAATCCGAAATTTTAGAAACTAAAATTTTAAAAAAATTTGTCTAAATTTTGATTTAAATTTTTTTAAAATAAATAATTATATTTATTTATAAATATTTTTAGGTTAAATTATAATTTAAAATTAAAATTTTAAATAAATTATTGAGATTAGTTTTTAAAATAGTAAAAAAATTTATAAACTATTTAATTAATTTTTATTTTTATTTTTTTTATATCCTTTCTTTTCTATTCTCTATTTTTTTTACTTTTTTTCTGTCTTTTTTACTCTATCTCTTCTCTTCTCTATTTCCTTTTTTTTTTCATATTTTTAATAAAATCACATACTTTTTAATATTTTTTTAATTATAAAAGTTTTTTTAATAATAATTATTTAAATATTTATTTATTTAAAATTATTTTTTTTTATAAATTCTTTTTTAAAAACTGTTTAAAAGTTTTTTTTTATAATTTTTTTTAAAAAAATTATATAAACACATGTATGGTAGAGACAACCACTAAAAAAAGGAATTCATGAATAAAATAAAGAAATAATTTAAGAGTCCGTTGCTGTTGATGTAAGAGGCATGGGGCCCAGTTTCTCAAATTATAAGGAACATGGTACGATTTCTAGTGCTGTGTCTTTTGTCCTTCATTGTCAGATAATTGACAAAGAAGGGTATTTTGGATATTTTCGAGATGAGCTTATTAGAATGTCGGTAGTCTCATTACAATTCAATAAATAAAATGATGGATCACCTGTTGTTTACACAAATAGAATGATATAAGTGAAAATTTAGCTGACAAAAATGCACATGATCTAGTAAGTAAAATTCCACGGGGCCTTCTTTGATGAAACCAAAAGCATAAGCACTTGAAATATGAAACATCTAAATAAAGGAATAAAAAAAGGGCAAAAATTATATCATTAAATTAGGTTAATGGTTGGTGATAATACCTATAAAAGAATAATTAAAACAATTCAAGTTATGTCAAATGACAATTTTTTAAGAGTTATTTCATAATTATTGGCAGAGAAATAATTAAAGGGACTCATTATACAACAACAGGGCGAACAAAACGACGAAAGGTGAATGGAACCCAAAAAGACACGTTGAATGTCCATCATCGCATTTTAACTTGTACGTTGGGGGTCACCGTATTTCAATTAAATTTCCCTCTAGTAGCCCGCTGTCGGGCGCTCCAATCAACCACCCCTCTTAGCCAATTTGGTGTCTGTTTAGTAAATTCAAATCAATTTTTTTTTTTTTAAATTTAGTCTAAATTTTATTTTATTTTTTTAAAATAATTTTATTTATCTGATTTTTTTAGATTAAATTATAATTTTAAATTAAAATTTTAAATAAACTAATGAGACTATCTTCTAAAATAGTAAAAGAACTTATAAACTATCAAATTATTAGTTTATTTTTTCTTAAACCCTCTCTTATCTTCTCTCTTTTCTACCCTCTATTCTCTCTCTTATTTTTAATAAAATTATATATTTTTATTAATTTTCTAATTCAAAAATCATTCTATTATAACTATTTAAACACTCATTTATTTATAATTATTTTTTTTAATAGTGTGTGTTTGGTAAACTACTAAATCTAGGTTTTAAAAGTTATTTTGGGCAAAACTTTAGTTTGAATTTTTTTTAAAATAAACAGTTATATTTATTTAAAAAGACTTTTAGACTAAACTATAGTTTAAAGCTAATATTTTAGATAAGATACTGAGATTAATTTATGGAATAATTAAAGAGCCTATAGACTAACTAATTATTATTTTACCTATATTTTTTTTACAATATTTCTCATATCTCTTCTACACCTTCTTTACACTATCTCTCTTCTCGCGTCTCTTCTACACCCTCTCTCCTCTCTCATATCTCTTTTACACAATCTCTAATCTCTCATATATTTAATACTCATATATTTTTTTAGTATTTTTTCAATTATAAAAGTCATTCTAACAATAACTATCCAAACACTTATTTATTCAGAACAATTTTTTTTCTATAAATTATTTTCTAAAAGTCTTTTTCTAAAAGTTGTCAAAAATCCTTTTTCTCATAAAGTATTTTTCTAAACTTTTATCCAAACAAGCATATAATCTCTTCTCTAAATTTTTTTCTAAAAATTGTACAAAAATATTTTTTTTATAAATTATTTTTTAAACTCTTATATAAATAGACACTTAATAATCTTTTTTTATATATAATTTTTTTAAAAAAATTAAATTTACCCACAATTTAAAGATAGGATAAAGTTTTATTTTTTCTCGATGATATTAATATTAGGCAGGATAAACTGTTTTTATACTTAGATATAAATTTAAATATTTAAAAGTTAAAATATCTCTCTAAATATTATAATTATAATTATAATAAAATAATATTATTTAAATATTAAATATATTTTAAATAATTATATTTCTTATCCTCGTCAAGCAAATCCACAGACCGACGATATGTGACGTTTACTAATCTAACATAATATGTTAGTAGTGATTCCACACCACTGGCAGAGAAATGATTAAACGGACGCTTTTGTAATGACAAATACACACGTGTCCAGCATTGTGTTTTTAACTTGCGTGTAGGGAAATCGCTAAATTTCCCTCTAATATCTCATTGTTGTGCACACGAACGGGAAAGTAACCTCTATTGCGGGCCTTTTTCATTGTCCCTTTACAACAACAACAACAAGCCTTATTCTATTAAATGAGATTAGCTATATGGATTATATAACACCATTGTACTCTATCAAAAACTAAATCCTTAGATAGGTTATTAATCAGGAGATCCCGCTCAATAACCTCTTTAAGCATTCTCTTTGACCTTCCTCTAATCCTTTTAACTGGTGTCCATACTGTTTGATCTACTCTCTTCACTAGCGCATCCCTTGGCCTTCTTTGTACGTGTCCAAACCACCTAAGACGATTCTCTACCATTTTCTCTTCAATAGGTGCCACTCCAACTCTTTCCCGTATATGTTCATTACGAATCTTATCTTTTCTTGTATGCCCACACATCCATCTCAACATCTTCATCTCAACTATCCCAACTTTATACTCGTGCTTTCCTTTTAAAGCCCAGCATTCACTTTCATAAAGCATTGCTGGTCTTATAGCAGTGCGATAAAACTTTCCTTTTACTTTATCTGGTACTTTTCGATCACATATAACCCCAGTAGCATTTCTCCATTTAAACCACCCGGCCTGAATTCTATGATGAACATCTTCCAAAATTTCACCGTCCTTCTGTATAATTGATCCCAAATATTTAAACTTATCTATTTGTGGAATAATTTGATCTCCCAATTTGACCTCCAAGTTACTTCTAACTTGCCTCTTATCAAAATTACAATGCATATATTCAGTCTTATTTCTACTCAGACGGAAACCCTTCGACTCTAAAGTACTTCTCCATAACTCAAGTTTAAAATTAATTTTTTCTCTTGATTCCGCCACCAGAACTATATCGTCCGTAAAAAGCATGTACTTAGGGATTTCCTCTTGAATAGGCTTAGTTAGAACATCCACTACTAGATTAAATAAATAAGGACTCAAAGATGATCCCTGATATAGACCAATCCTTATGGGAAAATCTTTTGTTTCATTGTCTCTCTATTTAATTAAAATTATATCGTTTAAGTATTTTTTTTTTATAAAGGAATATCGTTTAAGCATTAAACACAAGTATGATGTTATATATAGAGAGGCCCTTTCTCCACGCATGAACCTACCATCCCTCTTGGCCTATTCACTACCCTATCATAACATGAACATGTTATATATGGATTTCAACTTTAACTCTCTTAAACAATATAAGACTTTGTTTATTTAACACAACTACACCAATATATATATATATATATATATATATATATATATATATATATATATATATATATATTCATAACACTAACTACATGAGAAATGCCAGTTTAACTATAGTTTATCATAGACATTTCTTATTATTCTATATTACCTGTGAAAACGTCTTTAAAAAATCAATTCATTATCAGGAGTAATTTATTTTCTTTGTTTTTGAATTTATTCTCTAATTATTTAGTTTTACTAGCAACTGATTAGTTTAGTTCGTAAAAATATATACTCATAATAATATAATCTTATTACCTCTAAATAATTATTATAATTATATATTTAGAGTTTAAATATAAGATCATGGATTAAGTTAGAATAACATATAATCAAATCATTTAACCACTCGGTGGTGAAAATTTTCATAAAGTTTTTTTTTAGAAGGAAGATTTAATACAACATAGAGAATTGAATATATCTACTCAAGATTGCCCCTAATCAATATTCTGTCAAAGTGAATCGCTAGTGGCTCAGTCGCTATCGACTTCCTATGTCCCTTCCTATGCTTGCAACAAAACTTTTGATTAAAGAAAGCATTAAAAAATATTCCTAAATAATTAAAAAAAATTCTCTTTTTCGAAAAGAGTAATTTTTTAAAAATTAAGAGAATACTTGGCTGAAGTTAGAGATAAAATTTGTAATTTTACTTAAAAAAGTAATTATCAATATCAATATAAAATGCTCAAAAATTATATTATCTAAAAATAAAAAAAAAGTAAAACTGATTTTAAATTATTGCTGACATTCAAAGTCCTTTCTATATATTTTTTTAACTAATCATTTTAATTTCCAAGAGCCAATCACTTCACTATTGTCTTTATTTAGCCACATGATAACCTTCAAGCCAACAATCACATTATGGTCATTTTTTTTAATTTTTAAATTTCATAATTATTTAGTTGGCAAACAAACAAACAAAATATTTCATAGTCATATCAAATAGTTAGTTAGCTGACAGTGCTAAAGACCTACCAACATCAAATAAAGGAATACTTTTCATAAACGAACTAACCAATTGATGATGTAACAATGCTAAAATATCAACCAATTGAACAATAATTTTTAAAAAAATATAATGAACCAACCAATTGACGTAACAAATTAATTAACAATGATAAAGACCAACAACCAATCAAGTAATACTTTTCAGAAATTTCAGAAATGAACCAACTGATTTATGTAATTGGTACTCTCTTGACAATGGGAATTCAGCTTAACCAATTTTAATTAACTCTGATTATTCTATTTAAGACTTGCCCGTTGAGAAGTACATTCTAATCAATACATACAATAATAGGCAATATTGCTTTTGGGTACAATAATAGGCAATATAGATAGAAGACAAGCAAAATATGTTGGTAATTATGGCATGAATTTTTCAACATTAAGGAATTGAAAATTAGATCAGTCAGGGTAGTGGTTCTGTTCTGGTTAAATCTGAATCAACTAATAATGATTAAAATAATATAATTTAATTGAAATATATAACAATATTTATGTATAAGTTATAACCATAAAAATAGTAAATTTAAATAATAAACATTAACACAAAAGTAAATAAAATATTTATGTATAAACTATATATAATTTAATAAAACGCATGAGAAAATATAAAATATAATAAAACATATGGGAAAAATATAAAATATAATTCGATTGATCTATCAAAAACTTTTGATTAGATTAGTTAAAAACCAGTTTATCAATTCATTGGTCTATTGGGATTAGATTTTAATACTATACCCAATATATAACTGAAGCTTCTTTTTGTTGGGCCTAAGCTGCATATAGTTTTATTTGATGGTCTCCTTTTCTCTGTTGGGCTGAAAGTAGCTGTTTGTCGGGCAGCTTAATCATTAGTAGATTAAATTATTCTCATTTAATTAGAAAATGATTTACCTATAGTAGTTTAAGAGGTAAGATATATGACTATTAAGAGTATGTTTGATCTTTAGGAAGTACTACTCTGTTGTCATTTCAGTCACGGTATTTGAAGAGATATCCTAACTCTTAGGTGCCTATATTTACGTATGAGAGTAATAGATGACTCGCCCTATTGACATTGGTATAATCTAAGAGGAAGAGAAACTTTACCCTACACTTGAATCTTAGATGAGTCCAAACCCCTTCCAAAAATTTTTGTACAAAAAAAAAAAATTAGAAAAAGACTTTTGCCAATTAGAGTTGCCACATATGGTAAAAAACGAGCTGATATCCTATAAAGACATGGGTTTGATTCCTACAGCCATTGTAAGGGCTCATTTGGTAAGTGATCTCATAAATTCCCTATAAATGCTTTTTGAGCCATGTGGATGTATCCTAATCTTAATAGGAGACTAGTGTCATACCCACTTAATTTTTTTTACATATACAACAACAACAACAAGCCTTATCCCATTAAATGGGTTTGATTACATGGATCATATGACGCCATTGTGCTCTATCAAAAACTAAATCATTGGATAGGTTATTAACTAGGAGATCCTGCTCAATGATCTCTTTGAACGTTCTCTTTGGCCTTCCTCTAGTCCTTTTAACCGGTGTCCATACTGTTTGATCCACCCTCTTCACTGGTGCATCCCTTTGCCTTCTTTGTACGTGTCCAAACCACCTAAGACGGTTCTCTACCATTTTCTCTTCAATAGGTGCCACTCTAACTCTTCCCCGTATATGTTCATTACGAATCTTATCTTTTCTTGTATGCCCACACATCCATCTCAACATCCTCATCTCAGTTATCTCAACTTTATGCTCGTGCTGTCCTTTTAAAGCCCAGTATTCACTTTCATAAAGCATTGCTGGTCTTATAGCAGTGTGATAAAACTTTCCTTTTACTTTATCTGGTACTTTTCGATCACATATAAGCCCAGTAGCCTTTCTCCATTTAAACCACCCGGCCTGAATTCTATGATGAACATCTTCCAAAATTTCACCGTCCTTCTGTATAATTGATCCCAAATATTTGAACTTATCTATTTGTGGAATAACTTGATCTTCCAATTTGACCTCCAAGTTATTTCTAACTTGCCTGCCTCTTATTAAATTTTTTTACATATAAAAAAATTATTTTCATTTACATTGCATCTTTATTATCAGCATTGCATGGGATCAAATCAACATTGTTACACTTTAAATTTTAGTTGTTTCCCCTAATTCTGGAAATTATATTCCAATACTTATCCCTTCTTACTTATATATTAAAATTAGATAGTTGTCTACTTTACTCTTTTCTATTTATCTTACATTTTTTATTTTCCATTTTCGTTCCTTTTTTTCATATTATTTGCCAGGAAAAATTGAACTTTTTAACCTTTATACTTTTGACTCAATTTTAATTTAATTTTTAACTCAATTTTTAAATTTTAATTTAATACAATTCAACAATTTAAAATATTAATTTTTATAATTTAAAAAATAAAATTATATATTTAATAATTTTTAAGAATTAAAGTATAAAATATTTAAAACTATTAGAATACAGTTATACTAAATTAAAGTTTAAGAATTGAGTTATATCAAATAAAAAATATAAAAATTAAATTGTACTAAATCAAAACCAAATGACTTATGTTATAAAGATTAAAAAATTGACTTTCCCTATTCACCAATAAGCTTCTCACAATAGTAATGCGATTTAAATCTATGCCCTTGTAAATGTATGGATCAAATTCTTATTAATTATACTAGTATTTGTTGGCTGTTTTATCCGACTTGTAGAGGTAGACAATAGAACAACTATGGGGGAAAAAAGAAAAACAAAAGGGCTGCCACAGACCTATACTACATAACTTGATATGATAACTACCTCAGTAGCTCGCCACATGATATGATAACTACCTCCATAGCTCCCTTAATCTAAAATCATTTTTAGTCGAAGTGACGGAAAATAGAGGGAACAGTGACCCCACTTCTAAAAGTGAATCTAACAAAAATGGGACCCACCTCTTCATCTTTATCTCTCTTTTTACTTCATGTATCACACTGTATGTGATTCAAATTCTTTTTTTTTTTTTTTTGCTACAAAGATTCAAATTCTTATCCCGCTACCTTTTCTGTCAATTTCGCTACAACATTGGGCCCATTCTGGGAGGCAATTACCACTTTACACCTGCATTAGACAATAAGGAGCTGTTTAGTATTTTTGTTTTCAAACATTTAAGAATTAATTTGAAAGATACTGAATATATTTTTTTTAAATTTATGAGCTGTATATATCATAAATAATACAAGAATGATTATTTCTTATAGATGTTAAGTTCAAAATTTAATAAATTTCTAAGCACAATAACCGTGTAGCGAAGGATCCCTGAAAAACAAAGTCATTTCAATTTTCAAAAATTATAATTCATATATCCCCCATTGAGTGAGTTAATCTTTAATTCAGTCAAAGGTATGCAATAAGAAAGAAAAATTTTCCAATAAATAATAGTAGGCTGGAGACTGCCAATTCTGATGGAAACTCAAATATGGTGGGAAACCATCCATTAAAAGCTACCAATTGCTATAGGATAGCTAAACTGCATCCCATTCTACTCAATGCAGAATTAATGCATCTGATGGCCTGCTAACACTAAATTATGGGGCCATATGTTCAAAAGAAGAGATTAGTAAGGTGTATCAGGCCCAACCCAAGATGCTGCTGGTAATGCTCAAGAAGATTAATACACAGTCTGAGTAACGATTTTCTGACAGTAGCAGAGTAGTGGGAATGCGTAAAAGGGCAGGGGAGGTCCATTGTAGGGCATGAAAAAAGTCTTGTGAGAGGATAGATCCAGGTCTCTCGAAAACCAGGCTGGATTTTCTAACGTTTCTTTGCGTTTTTTATTGATTTCCAGAATACTGTCACTGTAATTCACTCCATTTTCCATTGCCATTGAGCAAATGGGAGATAATATTATCTCTATCCCTTGTTATTACTAACTGGTTCTATCAGCATCCCATATTTGCTAATTTACTCAAGTGCCCTGTAGAGCATCTTATATTACTTATGTAAGACTTGGGCATCCCATATTACCTTAGTCTCCACTAGAATGATTATCGAAATTTGGAACAAATAATATTCATAGTATGCATCTTCAAGAGTGATATGGCAGAAGCTCAAGCTCCTTATATCCAATACTGTTATGATTGCAAGTTAAGCAAATAATTCAACCATTCATTTCAACAGAGGCTATAACCTCCATTAGATCTTCTGATAATGCTCCCTTCCCTCCTTAAATTCATTACTGTTATGATTGCTTATCAGTTTTTTATTAGACACACAGAATTAAATGCCTTTTTTAGAATTAAAACAATAGATTTCATCGAATCAGAGAAACACAGGTGTGTGACAAGAAACATCAGATCATGCACAAACGCATATGTAACAGTTGTAAGTCTTTCTAAAAGCATCTGCGTTATTTAAGCCAGCATATAACATCACATTGTAGATCTGACAATTAAAGCAAGAAATAGTTCAATTTAGTGGTAATAAAAGTATTCATTTTCATTAATGGAAAATATGAAAAACTGTCATTGATTATATTCAAGTCATTATGGTCAGCTTTTTTACCTTGAGTTTATTATTATTTAAGCAAACTATCTTGTCTGTTTTGTTTTTTGCCAAACAAACTATCTTCTTCAAGAAGCGATGCTACAGCCTAAAATTTAAAATATGCGATTACTGATTAATTTTTCATCATTTGAGATAATTATTAATCTGTCATTAATCATATTGGGAACTATGGTTATCAGGTTTACTGTTTGAGATAGTGAATTATTATTCCATCATGTAATTCTATTACAATTTATGCAAACCATCATCTTCATGTAGGGGAGAGCAATTAACCCATAACCCGTAGGCCCGCCTGCAACTGGGTACTATTTGAGCCTGTCTAAGCCTGCCCAAAATAGGCCCGTAACGGGCGGGATTAAATGGGCTCAAACAGTAAATTATATGGGCAGGCTACGGGCTGATCATTGGGCAGCCCGTAGCCCGCCCATATATTTTTTATTAATTTATTATATTATATTTAAATTTATTTTTATTACACACTAATATACTTTTTTAAATTTATTTTGTATAGGTATGGGTAATTATATCTACAACCATCACAAGTAAATATAATGTAGATTATGTATAACTATAATCCAATTGAATGATTAAGATTATGAATGATTATATTATGTAAGCATTGTGGACTGTGTGGTTATAAATTTGTAGCTATTATTATGATATTTTATTTTCTAATTTTAGGATGAACAATCATATCATGTATATACTATTGTTGTTTTATTTTTGTTGTTATTAGAACTTCAAATGAGTTTAAATAATTTTTTTTATAAACGGGCTGCCCATGCCCATTGGAACCAAACGGGTTCAACCCAACCCGTTTAATACGGGCTTAAACGGGCTGAGCATAAAAAAATAAATGCGCGGGGCACGGGCTGACCATCGGGCCAGCCCGCCCCGCCCATTCCTCACCCCTATCTTCATGAAGCGATGCTACTGCCTACAAGTAATCTAAAAATATACGATTAGCTATTAATTGGTCACCGTTTCAGATAATCATTAATTTAATCATATTGAGGCAATTCTAGGATTAGGTAGGTCAGTTGAGGTCAGAAATTGTTGTCCCAGCATATGATTTTATTAGGATTCAGATTTCTTTCAGTATTCTAATAGAATTAGTATATTTCTGTTGCTTATAAATAGGGCTTTAGCTACTCATTATCATAAACCCCTTTCTCATTGATTAGTAATGTTGAGATTTTTAAAATTTTGAAGTTCTGTGTGAGTTCCCTATTGGTTCTACACTAACAAGGTTATTTGAAGAATTACATGGCTAGACTTATTTTGCTTAATTTGTCATCTTGGTCATTGAAGTATGTCAGCATTTTAATATTTTGTCTGGCATTACCATAATAATATGAGCTCTTATACCATTTATTATGACTTGAAGAAAACTGATGCTATGGCAAAATAACTATGAAACTTTTCAACTGAACTATAACATTTTATTAGGAAATAATCGCATATTCACCTCTTCAAAATGTTAAACCTTATGCCAGATAAATCTTTTACTGCAAATAATTTTCAGTCTCGTGTAAAATTAACAAAGGCTCATCACACCATTGTGTCAATCACAAGAGGCTAGGGTAAGGCTATAGTTAGGATAAGTGACTTAAGAAAAATTTCATCCTGTGTTTCTGGATAATTTGCAGCAGAGATTACAGAAGAAACACAAATAAGTTCATAAGTTAGAAAATCTAGTGTAAGTTAGAAAATCTAAAAGAGCATAGGAGGTTAAAGAAAACTAACGGAAATTTTGAAATGACTCCATGCCCTGCAACCCCTTTAATTGTATCGAGGTTTTCTGCCACTTTAGCTGCAAATAGGAATTGAGATGAAAACAATGGACAACGGAGAAAACTGAGAAATGGAGTTTGGAACAGTCATCATGGCTAAGAATTTACCGAGGCTTTCAATCGGAGATGTAAAAATAACATCAAGCAAATTATGTCCTTCTTTGGTGACTAGTGGGAAGTCACCTCCTAGGGGACCAGCTAGCCCTATGGATGGTCTCCTCCAGACCTTTGTTTGCAGTGATAAACCATGAATACAATCAGGACATGCAGGTATACCAAGCACCACTAAATAAGAAGTAATATTCTTATGTGGAGATATATCATAATCAAAAGAACATAGCTATACATTGGACAATGTTTCTTCACGTGGGAAGTTGAATATATCATCAGGTAGTACAAGTAGGTGGTTTTGTTGATTTTTTACTAGTATAATTTCTGTAACAACTCGGCCCTTCATGAAACTAATCAATAAATCATATAAATAAAAGAAAATGGATTCCTTAAAAACAAATTGTGGTGATTTTTAAGTCCAAAACCTTTTATAAAGTCAGGAAAGCTAGAAATAAGACCTAACATTCTTAATCTCCAGATCACAGAAAAATCAGTAACACTTCCCATTATGTGTATGAGACAAAACGTATTAAATGTTTGTATGTTTAGCGAACCTCAGCATCGCCCAAAAACATATCATCAATTTCTTCAGCAGTTTCCAACCAGTTTAACTAGGAAAAGATAGAAATTGATTATTAGTAATGTATACACAAGAAAAAATTATTGACCAAACAGTTTGCATATCCACTTACAGACTGAACTAAAACAGGAATAGAGCCTTCCAGACCACCTTTGTACTGGTTTTCTTCAATAATAAATACAAGTTTATTGGCAGCATTCAGTATGGACTGGAAACAAAAGGATAAAAATAAAAAATTTCAATTGCCAAAGATGAACGTTCATCTAGACAGAATCAAAAAGGAACGCCAGGAAAATAGGTCAAGTTATAGCAACCCACCTTCTTCTCTAGTATAGATTCCTCACCATGCAATCTTCGGCGTCCAATGACAGCAATAAGTGATCCTTCTTCTATAACATCAGCATCATCAAATGCAAAATCAATCTGCAACAGAGAAAGTATGCATGAATCAATACAAAGTTTTCAGTATAACATAGCACAAAATTACTAGGGCGCTTAATTTTTTAGGTTATCAACACTTTAGTCTAGCATTAATCTAACTTTCTTCTTGACTTAACATCCATTTTTATCAAAAGAGGTTTTAAGAAATGCATTCAACTTGGACACTTCTATAACTTCTATATTGGCAAATGCTTCGCAAGGGAATGGTTACAAGTCATCAAATCCTTCTAAAATTTCTAGCACATGTTCAAGAGCCTTATTAAACAAGATCTACTCGTGAAACAAAACATGAAAATATATAAGATGATAGTCATTTGTGCACACTCGAGAACCCTCTTGGTAGCTATCCAGCGGAATTCCTGCCTTCGCTGCCTCACTTGCACTAGTGACAGACCTGCACAGAACAAAGCATCTATCTCACCTGATTCGGTGGAAGTTACATGTTAAGTTACTAATTGGAAGTAGTATGGCATAACAGAGCAATAGTGACCTAAACTTGTTATACGCTTTGTCTAAAACAAGAAGAATTCAAAGGAAAGAAATGCGAAATAGACCAAGAAACCCAAGGTTGAAATTGGCATATAAATGAAATTAAAATATCAATTATAGTTATACAAGGGAGTTAAACTCACATAGGGATCCCTACTACATCCTTCAGAGCACCAGTACGAAGTTGCTTGCCCAAATGCCTAATGGCAATACCAGAAGCCTGACCAGACCCCAATCCTACAACCATGCCACTTTTTACGTATGCATCCACCTAGTAATGAATAATCTATCACTAATCAATTAATCGAAATGAGCAATTAAAGATGAGAATAAAAAGAGGCCACTTGCATTTTAATACTTCACTATTTGGTTAAACATTAGCAGAGAAATTGTATAAGATTTAACCGACAAAAAAAGGAAATTTATCAATAACAAAAATAACTTTCTTCAAATAATGCTTTAACCAACAAGGGGAACACATTGAACAAAATGAAATGTGAGCCATTTTTCGCTTCTGTTAATGCAAATTCTGAAAGAAAGACCGTTTGTATAGAGATTTTTTGGGAGTAAATGCCCAACTGAAAATCATACAGTGTATTGAGCTGCTTGAGACAGAGAGGAACTGTCATCGAGACAAGAGCGAGTGACGATCCTCATAAAATTGGACCTCGTTGATTTGTTTCTGTTACCCCGAGGAGGAATATGCGAACGAGTGAGGGCAGAGAAAAACGATGAAGATGAAGCCACTGAAGCCATTGCCGTTCACTTCATATCCTCGCGTCTTCTGAACTTGTGGATAAAGGCATTATTCCCAAGTCTCAACGAGTGAACGGTCTGTAGCCGCGTTCGGTTTCTCTCATGGCCGCTTTTGGGCAGTCAAGCCAAGGTGATAAATCGAAACCATCTATTTGATCTAACGGTGATAATAATTCAGTTAATAAAACGACGCCCGCATTGGCTACCCCTCATGCCCATCAATGCCCCGGAATTCCGGAACCCTAATTTGGGAGGAGAGTTTCATTGCCCATGACACGGTTCAGATTTATTATTATTTTATTTTATATTTATAATAAATTAGTATTTTAATGGATAAAAAATTTATAATAACAAAATATTTTTCTTTTAAGAGATTGCTTTTAAATATATTTCCTCAATTTTTAATGTAAAAGCTAACTAATAAATTTAGATAATTTATTTCATTATACTAAATTTTATCTGATCTCTAAAAATAAATCTCTATATAATATTATATTGTATTATTTATAAATAATATAAATTAGTTTGAAATAAAATATTTAATATAATAAATAAAATAAATTAAATTTTTTTATTTATGATCAATATCAATATTTTAATTAGCTTACATTACTGAGAAAAGTATTGAACTATTTTTTTAGTGTGTAGGTTTGATTAACTAGCTCTGATAAAATTATTTTATAAGTAAATATTGTTCATTAATTATTATTCTTCACTATTTTAGTTGCAGTAATATTTTATGAATATAAACATTCTTTCTTGTTTACATAAATATTTATATTCCATTTTTATTTTTTCTTGATAAAATATTTTTATTTTTAAATTTATTTTCTAATTTATAATTTGTTTTGATAATTTTTTAAATTCTAATTAGACATTGATTTTTTTGTTGATATAAATAAAGTTTAGATGTGTTTGATACTAATTTTCTATTAAAGCTATGATATGTTTTATAGTTTAAAGAATATTTATGCAATTTTTTATTAAAAGAATCTTCATAACAGTAAAAAAAATTAAAATTATATTCTTATAAGATATAAATATATTCTTTATTATATATGTCAATTATAACTCTAATCAAATTTATAATCTTTTACCTCTACCTTTGAAATGGGCCTTGTATGCCCATCTATGGTACAGCCCATCACAGTTTTGGGCCCAATGAAAAAGGAGAGACAGAATCTAGGGTTTATAAGTAGCTTTAATTCCGCTGTTCGGCTCTCTCAAACCCTTGTGTGCCGAAGCTCAGAGCCAGTGGGATTGCCCGGATACGCTCTTCACAATGGTACACAACCCCCCTTATGTTTCTCCATTGATTTTGTATAGTTTTGTGAATTTCGTCTTTCTGTTCATTTCTTAGCTTTGTTGATTAGCTTTAGTGGCGTACATATTTCAATCTCAGTTTGTAATAGAAGTACAAGAATGGGTCAATATGGTTAATCTTAATTTATACACTTCTGATACGAGAACAATACTTTATTGTATTGTGCAATTTGTCGTACGTTTACTGCATAATCTTCTTGTCGCAGTTTTCTCATGATTGTTTCACTGATTATATTCTCATGATCATTCTTGAAATATTGCCCAAATGAACGATTTTTAAGTGTCAGATGCAGATTTCCTGAGTTCTTGAATTCCAGAAATTTGAGAATAATAACTCCAAACACAGTCTTTGGAATTGAATATTGTTGTAATTGAGATGCATGCTTTTGCTGATTAATGTTGGTGAAAAAATTGATAGCTTGAATGAACTTCCAACCAGTTCATTCGTAGTTAAATGAACTGCTTAGAAGCTCAATCCTAGTTAAATCCAGGCCTGAATGAAATTGATAGTTGGTGTAGACTACATCAAACTGAATCAAGCCTGGATCAAGTTTCTTAATTTTTCTGGCATTGATAGTTAAGCGCATAAGAAAATGACTTCAAATTTTAATAAATTATTAAATGTGATGAAGTGTGTTAACATATCCTCTGATAAATCAATAACCATCAATTTTTCTGGGTGCATAACATGCTCAGAACATAGTTCATGTTTTAGTTTCTCAAACGTCAATGCCCCACTATTTCGGCCTATATATTATGTCAATTTTTGCTTTAATTACGCTAATTCTTCTGTGAATACCTTTGCATTTTTCTATACAGCCTAAGCAAATCCATGAGATTAAGGACTTTCTCCTCACTGCCCGGAGGAAAGATGCTAGGTCAGTGAAAATCAAGAGGAGTAGAGATGTTGTTAAGTTCAAGGTTCGATGTTCCAAGTACCTTTACACACTCTGTGTGTTTGACCCAGAGAAGGCTGACAAATTGAAGCAATCACTTCCTCCAGGTTAGTAATGTATAATTTTCTGATTGGGGTAATATTTTTTTATTTTCTATTTCTAATACTATCAGCTATCTCTATATGGCAAATGCCCATTGCTTTGGCAAATGGAAATATTATTTGGATGAAGTGTACATTCTTCCTTATCAGACTGAAACAGTTTTTGTATGATGTCTTGTTGTATGTGGCATATGGCCTAGTGATAACTCTTGGAAATTACTATGATTTGAAAAGTTTTTCTTGTTTATATGATTGTCCAAATCAAGAGACTTGATGCCTGCTCTATATTCAATCTCAAAACTGCTATGCCATTCATATACCTTGGACAAATCTTCTCTTTGTTTTGGATTTATTTATTTTATTTGTTCATTTATATTTTGTGGGCTTAATTGAAGTAATGGGGTAGTGGTGGAATGGAATGGGGTACTTTAATCATACTCAACATATGCTTGATTGTGGTGGAGTTAGTCCATTGTATTATTGAAATGGCGTCTCTTGTTATGAATGGGAGTTTTATTCTTCTGGGGTTTCACTGTGGTAAAATTCTTATATGTTTAATCTTACTATCGAAGAAATCTAGTTAAACCCAAAGATGTTGCTAATGCCAAAAAAGATGTTGAACAGAAATTATTTTGTTATCTTGTCTTGACCACTGTAATCTCTTTAATATTTGCAGGTTTGAGCGTTCAAGACCTGTGAAATTACCGAGTGTTAGAGCAAATTGCTAGCATTTTTCTTGTAGTTTTCTTCTGCCCGTTTTTCTGTAATTGAAGCTCAAGATTTTGTGATCTCTTGTTTAGCGAGTTTTTGGGTAGACATATACTTATCTTCATCTATTGAAGAGAAATTTGGTTGTCTCTTGATGGATTTCAGACTTTAGTGCTCTAGAATGATACATCAATTAATTGCCCTTTTAATCTTGCTATCAAGATTGGAGCTAAGAAATGATCATTAAACACTGCATGGAACATAGTTTTTACAAAAATCCTTGTTAGATTTCTACTAAACAGTTTCTGGGAACAATGTTATTTATAATTCTAATTTACAGAAAACCAGGCTGCATGTTAAGAATTTTGCTACAAACTAGGCGACTGTTATATTCAACCGATAGGATTGATCGAATATTCATAAAATTTCATAGTTTATAGGCATTTCTTTCGTTGATCGTGGATAATAAGATTCTTTTGTGTAAACTTTGTCGAGAGGAATTGAGGCGTGTTGGTGTCTATCTATTTTTGCTGGTTTTTTCAGACCAATTATGCATTTCCTTTTTTTCCTTGGCCAAGCCACGAAGGGTAAATATAATCTTTACTTGCTGAAGGTTGGCCTTTGCTTGGATTTGGTTTTTAAAATTTAAATTGAGTTTTGGTTTTTTAAAGAGGAAAATGATACAGGTTTTTATTAAATTATAAAGATAAATATTTTAGATAGAAATAAATTTGGGAGATTAAAACTTATGATCTAAAATTTAAAGGGTTAAAAAATGAGGATAAATTTAAGAGATTAAAGAATATATTAACATAAAATATAAATGAGATTTGTCCCCTATTGTAGTACTTATCTAGTAATTTTTGCTTTTTATGTCTTGCTATCTCCCTTTGTTTCACGCCACTAATTCACTATCTTTTTGAAGAACCTATTTCTGATTTAATGATGAGAGATTTCGAGCTTGAAGATGCTTTTATAGGGTTCTATATTATTTAGATGCTTCAGCTTATGCCTCTTCCTCCCTTGTTCAACTGCTCTTTATTTGGGAGACGGGGAGTAATTTTAAATTAATGGGGTATTCACACTCTAAACATAAGAACATGATCTTACATATTAATTTAGATTCTGTAGACTGTAATGCGTTTTTAAACAAACCAAATTTTCTATGTTTTTTTTGTCTTTTTTATAGAAGGACAATTTATAAGATAAAAGATAGAACAATACATATAAAACCACCAAGTGAGACCAAATTGGGCCGCAAGTCTAAAATAAAAAATCCAGTTCAAGAAGCTAACAGAAAAACAAACAACAGCCCAAAAATAACATAAGCAAAAGGAACAAGAAGCTGCAACCAAGACGACTAAGTTAGTCAGCACTTCAAAGACTAGCTAAAGCTTGAGTCTCATCTTGAACCAGCTGTAACACTACCAAATCAGACATTGCTTGAAGTCCCAAAGCACAGGAATAGAAACTACTTGGCAATCCCAATAAAACAAGAAACAAGGGAGGATGACGCCATCACCAATTTCAATAGTTCTTGAGCTTGCAAAAAGGGTTTCTACACAACCCTATTAAGAAGAAAAAGTAGCCTTATAGGCATGGATGGAGCATGTTGAAAACTTAATATAGTGATGCTGCAGGGGAGGAAGTCTGACAAGAGATTGCAAGCTCCCTGAAACAAAACAAAATATACACCAAAGGAACAAGCAAAAAAAGACACAAACAAGCAAAGCAAAAACATATAAAACTAAAAGAAAAATATTGGAGCAAGAAAAAACGGTCAAATACCCAGCAAGCCAAATTTTCAATTCAGATTATTATGCACAAGTTAATTATTTTTTATCTTTTCTTTAAACAAAAAGTAGCGTGATTTACTATAATATAAATTTAAATACTCATAATATTCTCAAGAGAGTACAAAATTAATATACATAATTTACAAGACAGAGCTGGAGGTTCAACAAGTATTGGCATCAAGTGTGGTATTAATTTTACTTTCAGTGAATTAAGCTTTCTTCTGCATTCTTCTCTAACATCTGGTGATTATGTGGAGAAGAAGAAGAAGCTTGAAGATTATTGACACCATTAATGTCTCCACCACCACTAACATAAACCACTCTATAAACATCATACTTTATATCAAAAGTAGAGAAACGTTCAAGGTATGGAAGCATCCATTTTCTGTGATCAAAGTTCAGAATCCAAGAGTAGCAAAAATGGAGAGATTTCCACACATGAATCACTATAACTCTGGGAATGCTTTGGCCTTTCAAACACATCCCTGATGCTATTCCTTCGGTTCTCGAGAACCGGGACCGGAACAGCGCAAGCACGGCATAACACAAGTCACTCAGGTCCTTGCTGGTTGTGGATGCTGAGTTCATAGAGATTATATCACCACTGCAGATTTTTGCAGCAGTGGAACCATCTCTTGATTCACCAGCATATGCATCAAGGAAGCTATGTTCTACTAACACTCCCATGCTTGATACACCTTTTAGCATTGATAACTGTACAAGAAACAAGGGAAAATTATCAGGGCTTTATCTTGCAGATGTATACTCCATTTGGTTCTGCGTAGAAGCTAAATAGTTAATTCACAAAGATTAAAAAATTAGATAAGTTAGTTATTTATAAAAGAAGAATTTTTTTTCTAAAGTATCTATTTTAATAATTTGTATTGGAAAATACTCCCTTAGCATGTACAATCAATTTAAACTTACTGATATATGTACACTCCCACTTAACCCTTACCGTTGGATTTGTTTCTAACTTCTATACAAACTAATGTAACTGTTTCATTGTCAAGCACTTTTTGAGTAAGATATATATATATATATATATAGAGAGAGAGAGTATATGGAGAGAGTCTCTTTCTTTTTCATGCTCCATCTTTCGATAAAATCTTTTATTTAATCCTTTGTACATTCTTAGGGGGTGTTTGGGTAATCCCAAAAGAAACTTTTAAGAGTATAAACCATAGTTTTGAAATATCTTAACCAAACATCCTAAAATTTTTAAAATGCACTTTATGAAGGAAAACTATGTTTTTAAGGAGTAAAATCATGATTTTCAAGAAGAAAAAAATTCTACTTTTTTAGAAACTATTCTCTGTTAAAGAGGTATTTGGTTTAACTTCAGGAGAATAGATCCTAGAAAAAATTGATTATAAAGTGATTTTAGATAATATATTTTGTAAAATAAATTTTGTCTGAAAAGTGATTTTAAAGAAATAAGTATTTGTATAGTTGTTAATATAATAACTTTTTTAAATGATAATTACCAGGGTATGGGATAAAAAGAGAGAGGTGATAAAAACTCAGAGGGGCATTTCGCATTAAAAATATGAAAAAAGTTGTTGAGATTAGCTTTTGGAAACTATGGTTTGAATGAAGGAAACTATAGTTTTATCCCATAATTAATTCTAGCACTTTCACAAGTATTTGGGTGCTTTTGGGTCTAAATCATGGTTTAAATCCAAAACCATGCTTCTTTTTCAACTAAACACACACTAGAATTACCTTTTTTTTTTAGAAACTATTCTCTAAAAGTTCATCTGCACTAATAGATATGCAACTAAAGAATATACTATTCCTTTTAAACCTAGGAGAAGATCATCTGGTAAGAATGATGAGTAGTACTTTTCAGTCCCTCCCATAAACTATTTGATTCATGGATATTTTTACATAATTTAATATTCCTTTAAAAATTTAACTTATTATCTTTTATTCTTTCATCCATATGAAAATGATGAATGTTGATTAACTGATAACAAGTTAAAAAAAATCATGTTTAACTACATAACTAAATAATTTTTCCATTTTAAACAATATCATTTTCCTACAAAATAGCATTATTGAGCCAACTCCTAGAATATCATTATTGTTCTTAATTCTATAAAGCTAATAAGGTCATATAAATCTTAGTTCAAGTAATGGTTTCATTGAAGTTATTTTCTTCCTTTTTGTTTTTCTACTCTCTCAATACTACCCAATTAGATTTGAGACTTGGTTGAATCCCAAATGGAATTTTTTTTTGCATGATATTTTTTATTTTTAAAACTCGAACTCGAGATCTTACTTAACATATATGAAATTTGAAATTTCTTTTCTCCCATTCACCCACTTTCAATTAGATGTTTTAATCTTTGATACTGTTGAAGTAATAGGTAAATGATGTAAACTGGTGCAAGAAAGAAGATAATAATAAAATAGAGAGTGAAGTATTTATTGCTCTTACTAGAGTTTCGGTCAGTTGCTCTTTCTTTTCACTATACCGCTTCTGCCATGCTCCATACCATATGATCTGTTATTACATGACAAGTATGTTCAAGCCATAACTCCAAACACCCCCCCCCCCCAAAAAAAACTTGATACTAAATATATGGGCTAGATAATTCATTTATTAAGAAAAAAGAAATTGGTAAAAAGTCACTATTTTAAAATTTTATTAGTTATTAAGACTTGATATATACACAAAAAGTTTTAGTGCTCTCTGCATTCTATATATAGAAAGCAAGTTTTTTTTTTTTTTGCGAATAAAATTCCTACACAAAGACTTGTCACTGATTTTCCCTTAAAAATACTAGTTAGGTAATTATGTATAAAAATATGTGCTAACTTTTCCAAAATATTTATTTAATTGTTTGCATTGGAGTTGATTTCCCGATATAAAATCCCTAAATATATTCAATCAAAAGGGAGGGTTTAGAGGAAAAAAAAAAATAAATTTAAGAGATAAAATTAATTGAGATTTTATATTTCTCTCTACTAATTCTTATATTTAGTATTAGAGAGAATATTAAAGGAAATAAACGAGATTAGGAAAACTAAATCTTTTAAGTTTCTCTACAGCTAGAAGGAAAACAAAGTAGAACAGAAGAAAAAATATGCAAGTTTTGTTGCCTTCTTTGTTAATAACTATATATATATATATATAAGAATCATCATTGCCAATAAGCGTAGTAAGCATAAAAAATAAATACAAATTTCTGATAAAACCCTGACTCTGCCCTTTGCTTCAACTAATAATTAAAAATTAAAGAAGAAAAAATGTTACCAGGTTTCCATGGATGCTTCTGAATATAGAACTCTGCAAACAACCAAGGCTTTGGGTTTGTGATGAAAACTGTTTGAGAGCATGAACAAGATTCTCGACGATAACAACTGTTGGTTTGAACACGAAAAAACTTATGTCCAGATTTTTGCTGTTGAAGGGGACATAACAAGCCATGGTTTTTTCCCCGTTTTTGAGGTTTTGGTTTCTGTGAAACTAACAAAAATGATTCAAATATGAGAAGGAAGCCATAGAACGCGCTTACGAGAAATTTCGATGATGATCAACAAAAGTTGCTTTCTTGAATCTTCCGAATATTTTGTTTGATTTTGTGTGGCATGTGTTGTTTTTAGTAAACGATGAATTAATATTTATATAAATAGAGAAGGCTTTGAAAAAGACTATCACAGTATCACGTTTCTTCATTGACTGCATCAATTTTGATTGCTTCTAAGAAACTTCTCTTTGATCTTTGTTCATAGAAGATGCTTTTTGAATACTTCATGCTTTAATTTGACTTACTATTTCTTCCGCTAAATTATATAAAACATCCCTAAATTTTGAATTATGTACAAATAACCCCTTAACTTTTAAAACTTAATAACGAACCCCCGTAACCTTTTAAATCCGTATGAATAAACCCCAATTATCAATTATATATCCCTTAACTTATACTTGTGACTATATATATTCCTTTTAAACTTTGAGTTATATGTAGATAAACCCTTCAATTTATATGCAGATAGGTGATGAATAAAACTATTAGGGGTTATCTGCATACATATAAGCATTTAAGGGGATTTATTATAAATTTTGGAAGTTATCTATACATAATATAAAATTTAAAGGAGTTATGTATAATAATATTATGATTTTTGATCCTTAAACTAAAATTGATAAGCAAATAACTCATTATTTTTATTTTTTAGGGGAACAAGGTCTCAAAGAAGACAAATTATCAATATTAGATCTCATGGAATTGGCAAATTGATGTAATATCTTAAGGGACCTATGTAGGTTTATTGGAATTATGACAAGTTAATATATTACCAATGATAAGTTACGGCACCTTAATTGATAAGTTAATTTGTCACTAATAATAAGTTAGAGCAAGATAAGTTAGGGTACTACCAATGATAAGTCAGAGTGCAATAATTGACAAGTCACGGTGTAACTATAATAAATTAGAGCGTCTCAATTGATAAGTTAATGTACCATTAATGACAAATTATAGTAAACATGTCTTTTCACAATTCTAAAAAATTTCTTACAAGTCCCTTGGGATTTCATATTAATTTTATAATTTCATAGAAATTGATAATAATAATTTATTTTTTTTAAGAGCCGAGTGTAATCTCTTATTTTTATTATCAATTGTATGACTGGCCAAATACTCCTGAAATAGAGTGAGCAACTCTCATGCAGTGTCAAAGATCATTAGAACCAAATTAAGTTAGGGATGGACAAACTTGAGGAAATATAAAGGGGCTGAACTGAAAATTAATAAAACTAAATGTTGAAAGTGAAAAATAAAATTAATAAAACTTAATATCTTTAGTCTTGTGTAGATAACTTCCATTTTAAAGACTTTTACATATAGTTGAATATAGGTTACACATAGTTGAAGAAGAATTACACATGTTGAAGATGAGTTGTAATAGGTCTAATAAAATTTTTAAATAGGTATTTTTAACTAATTTTTCCTAAAAAATATAATTTCACATTTTAAGTATCTTAAAAATAGAAGACTTTAAATCTGGTTCTTAACCAGAATTTTTTCTTCAAGTTTGTGCCGTCACATCCCATGACGATGACGTGGCACTAATGACAGGGTGGATATTTGAGGAGAAGAAAAGAAAACAAAGTTGAGTTGCCATTTTCTCAACACACTTTCAAGCTCATCGCTTGGAACCAAATTAGGTAAAGGGTCTTACCTCACTTCTTTCCCTTTGATACTGCTACTTTTATTTATTTGTTTATTTATTAAATAAATCATATTGTTTTTTAATACACCAGCATACCTCCACATCAGCACCATTAAGGTGGCTATTGCAATTGTAGGCCAAAGTCCAGCAGCTATTTGTATGGATAAGTGCAAACCCATTATAAATGGGGTACAAAAAATAAATAAGAAAAAATATTTTAAAAAGATTAGATTAAAAGAGACAAACTATGGTAAATGGTTGTAACAGCTTAACCAAAAATTTTGAGGTCAAGATCAGAGAATATAATATTATAAAATACTTGATTATAAAGTTTCGTCGTCCTTTTAATTCTAACCGACTTAATGCAGATTAGTGTAATCATAAAAAAGGAAATAGACAAACGAACTAAAACCCCCAACTCTCTCTTTATCGGTGTTATTTGTGGTGCTATTGAAATCATAATTGTGACTCTTTTGTGAAATTATGAGGATTATGGAGGTAATGGAGCCAACCGTATGAAGCTATTTAAAAAGAAATAAACTATAGTTTATTCCAAAACTTGTTGAAAGCATAGGACTAAGAGTTTAATTATCTTGTAGTTACTCTCTTCATCAGGTCAAAAAAAACTATTTGATTTTAATTAAAAAAATTAATTGTTTGTCTAATCAGAAGATGATAAGGGAACAAATGGCTGGAGATTCGTGTAGGAATTAAACTCCATTGTTCATTTTAAACATCAAATCGCTAGTTGTTGTTTTCTCTTTGGATTCGATGTCATGAGCACTGCCCACCACTTTTTAATATAAGATTAGAGCCGTTCAAGTTTAAAGTTGTTAATTCTCAATAATTTCGTGTTTTTAAAAAGGTGATAATTGAGAGCTTAATATTCTTTTTAATTCTTTTATGGGAAGAAAAGGCTTGGGCAAGTATATCCTAATGAATCACTAGAATTCGAATACGTGGCTCAATGAACATTTATAAAAAGGAGAATTATTCATAAGTTTTGTAGACGAGAATTTATTATAAAAAATAATATAAAATTATCAAATAATCAATTAGTTTTAAGAGATTTAAGGATAATAAATTTAATTTATATAATTATTAAATTATTCATATACACAAAAGATAAATTTTTAAATACGCGATAACAATTTAGAATAATAGAAATGATAATTAGAGGACAAGCGATAAAAAATTTAAAGTGACATAAATGACAGCTGAAAGAAATATAATAATAATTTAATGTAATAAAAAAGATAACTAGAGATTATTATCACATTCCCCTATATATTATTTATACAATTTTAAATTGTTATCGTATACTCTTTCAATTGTCATTTATAATACTTTAAATTATTATCGTATTTTTAGTAATTTATCATTTGTGCACAAATATAGCTTAATAATTGCACAAATTAAATTTATTATCTCCTAAAACTCTAAAACTATTTAATTATTTAATAATTTTATGAATCTTTTTTGTCATACATTCTCTTTATCGAGACCTATGAGTAATTCTCTATTTATAAAAATATGGGTCAATATAATATTTGATTATTATAATTTATCTTTATTTTAATTTTAGTTCTTATAGTTTCAAAAAATAAATTTTGATAATGATCCTAACTTTTACAAAAATATAGGGATTAATGTTTTAGATGTAAAAGAATTTAAAAGACTAAAACATATAAGGATTAAAAAAGTATAAAGACAAAATTATATTAACCCTAAAAAATACTTAAAAATTATCTATCAACAATGTTCGTAAAATTTGTTATGGGATTTCAAATCATATGCTTTATGGGCCAACTTTTCACCTATAAAACCATTCTTACTGACAAGTATCTTCATTTCATATCTATGCATATATCAATAATAAAAAATATAAATATTAAATCAATTCTAATCCATTCACACAAGAAACGTTGGCAAAACGATATCAAAATAAAATACCAAAAAAGAAAATAAAATTGGGCACTCTTAATGAAAGGATAAAGGTGGGGGAAAAAAGGCAATCCAAAAAATGGATTTCTTGTATAAAAGAAAGGAGAGCTTTCCATCTTGTGTTAATGGTACACAAGGCAATTTCATAAATGGAACACCTATATGGCAACATGCCATTAAGCTCACAATTACCAAACAGAAAAAGGAGAAATGTAAAAGTATGCTACCAATGTGCTTATTTAGGAGGCCACCCATTCCAGAAAGGGTGACACATCCCACAAGATGCATGTCAGTGATCATAGTTTATTGTTCATAATCTTGCCATTTATGTAAAAGCATTCCTAATGTGATGAAACAGAGGTTCTGATCGACAAGCATTGCCTCGACTTATTATAAGTCTATGGGGACTCTCAAGCCATCGCGTGCAAGTTGAACCGGAATGCCCTCCCTAAACACAATCATCGAAGTTACTCTCTCATTTGATCACATATATAGAATAAGGCTGTGTTAGTATTAGCTTTTGAAAAATAACTTCAGAGAAAAAATGATTTTAGTGGAGAATATATTCCGTAAAAGCAGAGATTTTGAACTTCTGAAAAACCATGGTTTTCCACCCCTAAACCATAGTTTTAAATGTAGAAGTACTTTCTCGGTACCTTACCTTGCTCTTTTTGCAAAGAAAAAAAAAGAACCAGCTATTTCGCGTCTCTTTCTTAAAGCCATGGTTTTGAAGCCCAAAAGTGCTTTTTCATATCTACCCAAATCACTTAAAAATTACTTGTGCACCAGATTCATAAGGTCCATTTTTTATGGGCATGTCAGTTATTACTTTAATGTATTTACAGAAGGGAAACTACGATTATTTTTAAGAAATGGACAGAACATGTACCTTTTGGACCACTCCATCAAGTATTCATTGTCCTTGTAGTAATCAAGCTCGTGAGACATTCCAATAAGTAGGGTCTGCTTTGGGCATAATCTCTTCACAGCTTCTAAAGCCTGTATGATTATCAATTGATACAATTTAATTATCAGGTAGACAAAAAAATAAGGGTTAATACAATTTTTAATTCCTCAAATTTGCACGAATTTTGATTTTAATTTTTCAAATTTTAAACTATAGGTTTTAGTCCCTCAAGAGGCAAAATGGTATAGATTTGTATTAAATTATTGGGATCTTTTAGATGGAAAGAAATTTGAGGGATCAAAACCTATAATTTGAAACTTGTGGGACTAAAACCAAAATGAGGACAAACTTAAGGGACCAATGATTATATTAACCAAAAGCATAAACATCAGTTTCAAAATGCAACAAACCTGAGGAAGGCAAAAGTGTACGTTATGAGATCCAGTCTGCAATAAGCCACAGTAGAACATCAAGAAGGAAACATTTGTTATTGGGAAGTCTAGCAATAAGAAATTATATAAGGAACTCACTAACAAGTATGAAAGATGCAAAGATGAGGAGGAAAATCAGGTAAGAATGGATTCGCAAAAGCACAATTAAGATCAGTTAAAATATTAATCAACTGGTAATCGTTAGCTTTTTTCAAGATTCTAAGGGTTATAAAACTCTGATACAACTTACAAACTTCAAATTCTTCTAACAAGCAATATTGGTGGACCACTCCAAGAAGGTCAAATTCCCTCTTCAAAGAATCATCAAATGAATCTCGGAGTGACTAAACTAAGATATATGCCACATATCTACCCATAAATTAAGAAACTTTTAGCTGCATTTTGATAGCCTGTGCATCTATGTCTTTTATATATATTACATAATATCTTTAGAAGAATGTTAACATAGTTACATCTCAAATATATAATTTCTGATACGGATATATTGAAAAGGGATATTACTGACCTTGTATAGAGCGTCCAATATAAGAAGATCCAACTGCCCAGCTCCACTTTTTGAAATAACTGAAAAAGAGAACATTTATGGCCAAATGTCAGAAAGCACACTGCAGCAAGGGCTTTCTGATAGCTTTATAAATTTAACACGTTCTTGAAACCTTAAAGAGGATAGATCCCAATCTAAAGTTTTCACTAGCTGGTTTTTGGGAGTTCCTTTGAAATGGTTTTTACTGAGTTGATGTACTCTTTTCATGTTTCTCCATATTGATCACACTGCTAAAGGCAGTTTCACTTCTCTTCATAATAAGGTGTCATTTTATATTTTCTTATTTCTTTTGAAAAAAGGAAGCATTAGTTGTTGTTGTCTATAACTTGTCAAGAAGTGCCACGTTAAATCATTAATGGCCAACCAGTTATGTCCAATGTAAAATTAAATAAGGGCATGAACAGTTGATGGCAAAAAAAAGGCATTGAGAGTTCATAGGTAGCTTGGAAATTTTATGTCCTGTTGTATTCACACACATTTTATTAAGGAATGATAATACTAGCTCAACTTCAACCATGATCAACAATACTGTACCTTAATTAATAAACCATTAATTGAAATCCAAAAATAAGCCAAAGAAAACAATTCTATCCTGTAAAATAAGATATGCAAGAATTTTTAACTGAAATTTTCCTTCGATTTTTTTCATAAATCTATCATAACCAACGATTAGGACAAACAATGAAACAAAGCCATTTATGGTAATGGACAGAATTATGTCACCAAAAATAAAAAAACATATAATGGACAGAATTATGGATGTCTACATGGCGTTGCAACTAAAGCTATGATTCAGATGAACTATTTGGGTTATTTCAACTTAACAATTAAGGTAAGTTAATGCATCATCGTTTTCCTTGGTAAAACAAAAGCAGAGCTTTTCTCATAACAAGAAGTTTTGAGTCAAAGGTACTTGACATCAAAAGATCCATAACTGTAGTCTTAAAAAGACTTAATTCCAAACTTTTTAAAACAATCTATTAAATGGTCTCCTACAACATTTTAAGTCTAGTTTGCAAGATAGCACTGATAAAGAAACGTAAATTTCCAGAAAGGAGAAAAACTGATTCAACACATACCATACTCTGTGCTAGCAGGAATTCGTGAAACATCAGATATGTAAGCCACCTTGTTTTTCTCACCAAAAAGAAAGCCCAAACAGATGTAGTCCTCTCCATGCATAACCTACATTCAGAAAAGTAGTAAATCCTTATGATATAGGGGCACTGAATTCTTATGGTAATGACAAAGATATGTGGTTATTTACTGGTAGAGGAATGAATTTTAAGCCTGATGCATAAAATGGTTGATTGCAGTCAACACCAATTATATTCCAGTCCATCTGAGCTACTCTTCTTAGTTCTTGCCCTTCCTTCAGTTTCTTGCGAACCAAATAAGGAAACTTCTCTGATATACTGTTGTCAATGTGTATCATAAGAATTCAACTGTCATGTGGCATACGCAGCCATAAAAGTAAATGAAATGGATATAAATATAATGCTGACATAAGTTCTATATAATTACTAAACAATTGTTCAGTCGCGCACACAAAAGTTTTATGTTTGGATAGTGCACCCGATATCATAATAATCTCATTGATAGAAAAATACAGCTGTGACAATCCAACACTAGAGTACAGTTAGAGAAACTTAATTTTCATAACCGTTTTATATGACTGACTTTTTTGCATATAATTATAAAATCATAGCAATAAGAATTGCAGAACTTGTGTTGAAATTTGGAGAACCATATTACCTTTGATTTCTAGAATTGGAAAAGCAGTCCAACTTTTGCCTATTATTGCTAATTAATTTGTTAACAGGCCGTAAATATCATTTATGCAAAAGAGTTAAAAGAGAACAAGTAGTATAGAAGTGTGTTTATCTATGACTTTAAACAAAAAGCTTAACTAGGAGCAAGAGTGCACTACATCAGAACTTCTTACTTCACCAAGTAATGCAAATTGCAAAGTATATTTATGGCAATGGTAGTTGCTATTATTGCTATTATTGTTCTTCTGAAAATGTGGTTTGAGAGGTATCTAATGCCTCAGTAAGACTACTACAAATAAACATACAAATACAACCGGAATATGAGATAATTTTTCATTCTTTAGTAATTATGAGGGATCAATTCAACTTCAACTATAATTTTATTATACTCTCTACAATATCTTTTCGCATGAAAGCCTCCAGAGCTTCAAGTGAGAACAGAGAACATGCCCACCATACCTGAAGTTGAATAATCATTTTATTTAAAAGATTGATGGTGACAAGGATCAAATTCTGATTACAAAGTCATAGAAGCTCTAATATCATGTTAAGGAAATGTTCAACCCAATAGCTTAACCTATCAAGTAATGGTGTAGACAGGATTTTGTTACAATCTCTATGAAAGATAATATATATGCAAAGGAAAAATTATCATAACCATCCATAAATTCAGAGAAGGTAGGAGTATTAAGCTAAATCAGAGGAAGTTGTCATAATATTCTCAGTAGATAAATAATATAAAAGAGGAAAGGTTACTAGAGATACCTCTCCATCGAGTGACGACTTAAATATATGGGAGTGGGATCAATATCGTTTGTAGGACTAAATGGCTGTACAGCACGTATATCATCCAATCCAAGGACTGCATCAGCATGCTCATGAGTTAAAATAATCTGCATTCATGCAAAAATTAATTTATTCTCAGAGAATGTGAGCATCAGCAGGACAATTACAAAACAACCAAGAAACAAAATAGATCAGGAAAGATGCTTTGAATTCTAAGCACCAACAGAAATTGCCATTTTGCAAATAGCAATGATGCAGATTTGCCAGCACCTGATTAGTTATGGACTTTTTTGCAAATGATTTAACTTTTTTAACCCTGTTTCTTATCAAAATATTGAATTTTGTATTCCTTTTCAATGGAATTTGAATTTTGTATTTTATTTAATACTTATATCAATGGCCAATCAACATAAACATTTCAATAGTTTGAAATTGAAGTCAAGGTGTTTCTGCTTGGTATTGAACAAAAATTCCAATAAAAGCTTCAACACATAATGGAGGAGAAAATAACTCTAAAAATGAAAAGACAAGGAAGAAAATAGAAAACGAAGCCCCAAACTAGAAGGTAAAGCTACTCACAACTAAATAGTTAATGTATTATCCCTGCTTAGCATTGAACAAAATCAATTGCAACTTCAAAGCACAATGGAGGACAGAGGCACAAAAAAGCAAGACAAATAGAAACTGACCTACAAAATTATAAGGTAAATCTACATACAACTTTGATTATCTATAATCACAACTGGATCCCTGCAGCTGCAGTATATCAAGGAGGAGAACTAGAGGCTAGTTTCTAAGCCTCAAAAAGGTAATTAAGTCATATTTCAACATCATATGCACGGTGCCAAAAACAATGAGCTTACTAGCTGTTGCATATCAAGGAACCTTCTCTAACTTATGAAATTGCTAAAATCATTCATGTACCCTAAGCCCTCAACAGAGTTTAATAACAAGAATCTCAACAGTGGCTATCTAAGGTTAGATTGGTGTTCAATGGGAATTGAAATTTTAAAATAAAACCACCAATAGTAATCGTTTTTGAGAATTGGCTTACAGAATCAATTCTCGGAATCTTGTGGAAAGTAAACCATCTAAGTACTGTCTCCCGAAATGTCTTCCCAACATCAATCAATATATAGTTGCGTTTACCATCATTTTGGCAATAATCAATTAGAAGGGATGTATTGCACCTGCAATGGCAAAAAAGAACTAAAAATGCCACTAAGACAACACAATTTCATGGTAAACATATAGAGAAACACGAGAACATCAATCAGAATATATATACAATGAAAGAACAAAAGCACGTAATCCAATATTGCTTCAACAAGTACAGATGTTGTTCAAATATCAAATGCTATTCATTTTCTCAAATTCCCGCAGTATCCAAACAGTAGCGCTAGGTTCTCTTTTGGCTCTGTCCCCGTCCACATTGCTCAGAGGTTCATCTTGAGAACAAGTCCTTCGTTATAAGCACAAGGAATAAAATACTATCAACAATAAATGATAGTAATAATAAAGCTTGGTCTCCCATTGCATATTAACAAAGCTTTGTCCCATTGCACATTGCTCAATAACTCATATGGAAAGCATTTCCTGTACTCAACATTGCCTTCCAAGCTTTCAAAACCGTGCTGGTTATGATGTTGAGTTGTTAAATGATTCATTCCCTCTTAAAATAAAAAACAAAAGAAGACTATCGGCACCACATAATAAAAATAGATGCCATGCCCCGCTCCCAGACAAAAGAGTGACGAAACATTCAACATAATTAGTCTCATCTCATACACTGAAATCGTCACAGAAGAAAAGAGAGAATACACAATATAGTTCCAACTTGAAGAAAGTAAACCAAATCAAATCTACACCACTATTCCCGAAATACCAGGGGAAAATACCTGTAATTAGGGTTACGTTCAGGTGGGACCGACAATGCCTGATAACAGATGGTGCAGGGAGGATCTGCCGGCTGGAGCAGGCACATCAGGTTGGGGACCACGTTAGAAGATCCGGTCCCAAGAAAGATCAATGCCGATCCGGCGCCGTCGGACGGAGGAGCAGGGTGGTGGTTGTTGTCAACCGACATAGCTTGAGGATTGAAGAAAGGACAAGAGAAAGAAAATGGAAAGAAAATAGAAGTTTGCTGAAGAAAAATTGCATGGAGAAAGAAGACACGAAATGGAAAATAAATAGTTATGAAGGAGGAGGGAATATTCAAGGCAGCTTCCTTGAGACGTCACCCGTGAAAATCCACTGTTTTCTTTCACTCTAGTTCCACAATTAATATCTAAATTTTTAATACGGGTGCGCGCGTTTCGGAGAGTAATCCCTTCTTCGGAATTAATGCCGCGGGAATATTTATGTCAAAATGGCTAATATCTAGGATTGTAAACAAAAAATACTTATTTATTATGTTAAGAGTATCACATTATTTAAATTTTATTTAATTAAAATATAATAATTTAATTAGTGATACATCTAAAAGATGCATGATTAATTTTATTTTTTGCATATACACCTGATATTCTAAGTTAATTTCGGATCCAAATAAATCCTAGATTCGAGGTTTAGAGCTTTTCTCACTTTATAATGTTATATCTCCAAATCTAGAATTCAAGATCTTTAGCGAAGATTGTTATAGTTAATCTAAGCGTTTTGATGGTAACCAATGATATTATATGAAAGTGAGTGGTAAATCTTCAAAGTACAACAAAAATTTTGGAGAAGCAGAGATGAGAACAGTGAGATTGATATGTAAGGATATAAAAGAACATAACATTAGAAAAAGTTGACATAACATAAAAAAGGTAAAAAATCATTCTTCAAAATACAAGTATCAGTAAGGGCGATTCAGTATATAGTCTTTATAAAATATGATAAAGAAAAAAATTAAAAAAAAATTGTCAAACAAAATTTATTAGTATAAAATTTTTCCCCATTTTTAATATATAAATTAGTTAAGAATTATATTTAATTTTAAATATAAAAATTTATTTTATTTTTTATTTTTTAAATTAATTTATCAAATTTTTATAAACTAATATATAAAATTGGTAAACTTATTTGACATGAATTCAAATTATAAATTCGTAAAAATTTATTTTTATTAATAAGGTTAAAGGATAATTTTAACCCTAAAAGTTTTGAGAGAAGTTGTGGAGAACGGGTTTCTTTTAGTAATGTCGCCTGAAAGTATCAAAATCGTAACAATGTAGAGTTGAGGAAATGATGCCCTAACAGACGTCTGCCAAAGAGATGTCATGACACGTGGGCAAAAAACGTGGCAATTGCTCAAAAGGCTAGTGCTCAAGGCTAGGAAAGCTAATCGACCCCATCAACAACCATGGAGGCTTTGAACTCCAGCTTCTGCAATATTTTCAACTCCTTCTAATGCCCTAGAAATTCAAAATCCCGTCACACCATTACTGAATGGAAAGCATAAATCATTACTGCAATTTACTCAAAAAAATATTTAAAAAGTAGTAGTTTTGAAGGTGTTCCTGAGGTTGGGTGAAAAATCATAAAACCAAGAAGCAAACATGGCTGGGTGGAGATGACGAGAGAAAGAAGCAGAGAGAATCTTTCAAACCATTTGAAATTGTGGTAGAGGAAGAAGAAAAGAGGAGAATGTTTAAGCGACTGAGGTTCTAAAAATGCAGATCTAAAATGCCAGATTTACACAATCAACACCATAAATTAAGATTTACACAATCAAAAAATGAAATTTACAGAGTCGACCTTCATTATTTCGCAGGTGACGTGGCTAAGAAATTAATTTGAAGGTGAAGAGGGATTTTGATATTTTAGAGAACGAATATTGTTGCCACTGAACTAGAACCACCATAGTCAAGGTTTCTCGTCATATTTGCATCTCAAATATTGTTGCCCAGCCTCCTCCAACATTGACAATAAGTCCTTTCGCAATCGTGGCCCCATGTTCGCATCGGCGGCGTCGGGCATTGGTGTTTTGGAGTCCCTGGTCGTCCTCCATCTTAACAGCCATGCATGGGTTATTATTCATCATGGTGGTCTGGGATCGGTGAAGAAAATGAAGCAAGAACTCTCTCGAAGCTTGTGCACAGAGAAAGGGGAGCGAGTAAGGCTATGCTTGGTTCAATGGGAAATATAAGTGAAGTTAATTTAATGGATAGTAGGTTAATTTGAAGGAGATAAGAAAAAAAATAAAAGAAGTTAGAAGAAAAATAAAAAGGATTTTTCTTGTTTAATTTAAGGGAAGAGGAGAGGAAAATTTATTATAAATTGATATATTTATTATTTTATTTAATTATTTAATTTTTATAATTTATTAAATTTTTTATTATTAAAGTGAGAAAAATAGATTTTATAAATATTATTCAGTTTTTATTTCTTTTATTTCTCTTCTTTTTCATTGTTAAAGTGGGAAAATAAATTTTTTATTTCTCTTTCTTTTCAACTGTGGAGATTTTATAATTATGATTATGGGCCTATTTGGATAGGATTTTGAAAACGGGTTTATGAAAAAAAAGTGCTTTTGGACAACTTATAGAAAATGGCTTTTGGAGAAGAGTTTATGAAAAAAATAGTTTTGAATAAATGAGTGTTTGGATAGTTATTTCCAAAAGTACTTTTATTATTGATAAATTACGAAAAAGGGTATGAGTATTAAATGATGATAGATAAGAGAAGAGAGGAGAGAAGGAGTAAGAAAGAAAAGAGAAAAAAAAGTAGAAGAGAGGAGAGAGGGTGTAAGAAAAAGTAGGAAAGATGGTGTAAGAAAAAGTAGGGGTAATATAGTAATTGGTTAGTTCATAAGTTCTTTTACTGTTCTATAAGCTGTTCTGATCAGCTTCTCTGAAACCTTGGTTTTAAATCATAGTTTAGTCAAAAAGCTCGTTTGAACAAATATGGTTGTTTGTTTTAAAATTTCTCCAAACCTAAGTTTGCCTGTTTTCCAAGCAGGCACTATAATTATCTTGACTTCACCTTCTTCTCTCCTCAACCATTCACCCCATCATCTACATGCCATCATCACCCATTATGCCTGTGTATCATCACCTCTATACTATTCCGTTCTAGAGTCACCCAGCATCTACTTTTCCAATGGTCTTCATCAGCTGTCTAGATGGTGGGTATGGCAAAATTTTAGCAATAAGTCGGTAAGATAGCAACGTTGAGCTTGATAGTGAATAGTGTGAGTCACAAAACCCCTCATGTCTGGCAAGATGACTGAAGATGAAGATGATTAGGAATACATAAGGGTAGCACTATAATATCTAAAAAATGCCATGGCCAATTTTGTCAAAAATAGACAAAAGTCTCTCACCCTTCCAAAAATCTCCTAATTTTTGAGGGGAGAGAGAATGGGGAAGGGGAGCAAAAAAAGAAAAAACATTCTCCTACCCTCTACTTTTTGAATCAGATAGGCTTATCCCCTACTATCTCCTCTAAAAACTCCAATCAAAACAATACCTAAAGTGAAAGAGAGAGGAGAGATAAGAAATGAGATATATGGATGAGGTGGATTATTGTGTTTTGTGGAATATATCTATTGGTTAAAATAAGGATAGTGTGATATTTAGGGAGGAATTAATAGTCAACATTAGGGCATCGTTTCCTCATGTCAACATTGCTATAATGTTAATACTTTCATGACAATAGTACTTGAAAAAAAATTTCCAAACAACCATGCTCTTCCGTAAAAACTTTTAAAGTAAAATGCACTTTAACCTTATTAATAAATAACTATTAAAAGTATATGATTAAGTAATTAAAATACTACTTGGTAATAATTTATTTTAAAACTAAATAATGGAAATTAAAATCATAAACATTTATAATTTAATATATTCAACAAATAAATTTTTATAAAATTGATATATAAAGTCACTAAACATAACCCATGAGTATGAGTGGAAATAGGCCAGGTCAAACCTGTTAAGTAACAATCTAGCTTGAGCCTGACCTGTAGCTTGTTGTAGGTTAATTTTTTTGTCTAAGCCTAGCCTGAAGCCTATTGAAAGAGCCTGTTTTATAATTATACTAACAGATCTTCATAATAAGTTCCATAATATGCCTACCTAACATGCCTCCTTAACAAGTCTCATAATAGGCTTTTTTGTAAATTATATTTTAAATAACCACAAATAAGCTTTTCATAATATTAATTAGTCTAAACTTGAAAAATATATAATCAACCATCAAGATAATACCAAACAAACAAAACAATAGTCATTACAAGAATACAAGTACAACAATCTAACCCAAATCAAAGTAAAACTATTAGCCACACATCATGAAATCTTCAACATAATTTCTTCCTCTAGCTCAAATACTTTGAAAAGAAGAAATCAAATGTATATTATTAGATCATAAAACAATTGAACAAATAAGAACTAAAATAAATTGTACTATTTTTACAATACAAAATTTGTATATTTGATTTCTTTTTTAAACCATACTTGTTGTGAAGCCAATTCCCACCACAAATAAGTGCTTCAATTGATTCTTTATTCACTCTAGAAGGATATTCATCAATAACTCTACCTCCAGTATTGAAAGTAGACTCTGATGCCACAATTGAGATTGTAATTGCTAATATATCAGCAGCCATCTTGGATAACATCTTAAACTTAAAATTATTTTTTCACTATTTTAAAGCGCTGAAAGAGTTAGAACTACCATCAGGAATGTAAGTAACTTCTTCAAGATAAACTTCTAATTCTGATTTTACTAGGGGAAGTGCTTGCTTTTCACGAACAATGCTCATGTAATGATCAAATCTAGAAACTTTAGAAGAACAAGGTGTATTGGCAGAAGAGTTGTTGCGACATTAATTTCATTTAATGCCTTTGTCTCTTCCTTATAGTTGGCAATATACTCATCAACATAGATTCTAAAGCCTTACTACTTTGTCTATATTGTTAGAAGCCACATAATCAGGCTTATAAATCGAATAAAAGAGATAATTCAAACAATATAATTTGCACCTGGAATCCAAAACACTTGCTATTGCTATTACCATATTCATTGCCCCAATATTTGTCAAACTTTTCTTTCATTGCCTCCACCATTTCTCTTACTAATAAATCTTCATCTTCTATGGCATTATCAATTTCTTGTTTCATTCTCCAAACTTCAAGAAGGTACAAATTTGCAATAGGAGAATCACTGCCTGAGATAACATGAGTGACTATATCGAATCCTTCTAAAATTTTACAAATCTTCTTAACCTTGTGCCAATCCTCTTCTGCTAGTACATACTTGAGAAAAACAACCTTTAACTTTAAAGCAGTGGACAACATCCTATATATAAAATTCCATCTAGTTGGACAATCAATCATGAGCTTCTTTTCCTGCAAACATTTTTGCTCAACAATATCCCTAAATGCTTTCAGTGTTGCATCATTATAGTTAACATATTTCACACTCTCTCGGATAGGCCATCTTGCACCAACAAGTTTAGTATGTGTGCACAACATCTAACATGAAACAAATTACCACCCAAAAGTAATGAACTACTAAGTGTGAAGGTGTCCTTAAGAACCCTTAAATAAGAATCATTGTAAGCCGCATTGTCAACTATCACAGAAAACACTTTATTTTCAATCCCCAAGCATTCAAATACTTGAAAATAACATCTGCCACAACAATTCCCCGTCTTAGAACCCTCTTTTGAAGATTCCACCCTGCATCAATGAAATGCCCATTGATAACCATGCATTCAGTAACTTAGTGAGTTGATTTCCACATATCAGTAGTCAAACTAATCTTGCTCACACCTTGTAGTAGGGCCTTCAAATGTTTCTTTTCTGCATCATATATAGCTAAACAATCACTTCTATCTATCTTGCAAGAGATTTTCTAAAACTCAAAATTTGCATATTGGAAGCCCCATATCCAAACTTCATCCTCAACAATGTTAAAAGGATGATCATGTACCATGATTATAGTAGCTATTATTTCCCACATCCTTTCATTGGAATATCTAGCACCCGGTGTCAAAAATGGATTGATGTTCAGATTTGAAGGTTAAAACAGAATGGTGGATTGCATTTTTTATAAAGAAACATGCAACTTCCTTTGCAAGCATGTCTTGGCATGTCTCTGAAGATGAGTAGTGCTAGCTCCCTTCCCAGAGTACGAAAATACATTTTTACAATACTTGCATTTATCTTTGACCCCATTTTTAGTTTCAACTTGATCAAAATCATCCCAAATAGCTGAGGTTTTTTGCCTCTTCTTTGTGATTACACAATTATTACCATCATTAGTTTGTTGAGTAGACTTTGTCCGTACTGGTTGATTAACCTCAACCGCATTAGGAGGAACTGAAGGTGATGACATTGTTTCACACTTAATTGGAGATGACATTAACAAAACTGAGTCATAAAACATGCAATCAATTACAAGTCAGTACATTAGTTGGAAATTGAGATATGGTAGTGTAAAACATATGCAATAGTTCATGTACACAATAAATCTATGACATTAGCTTAATAGTTTATTACACAGTAAACATATGCAAGTGTTTCCAAATGCAGATGTTTCCAATAGTTTATTATAAAGAATATTGAAATATGAGAATTTTAAAATGGTTTCTCCAAATGAAATAAGAAAAGCAATAGCAATTAGCCAAACATGTTTAACAAATATTATTCATGCAATACAATCCAGCAAATAAGAATTGCACTTTGCAAGCAGTAGATGTATAGTTTAAAAGTATGAAAAAAATAATAGACATTTAAAGATGACAAACATACGACAAAACTTAGCATCCATAAAAATGACCATTTACACTTAACTACCTCATTTATATTAAACAATCAAAACACTGCTATTGCTAAATTTTCCATTAACTCAGTAATATATAAACAGAAAAAATCATGGAAATTAAATGTATGGAATAGTAACAATAGCAGATCAAGAAGTCACCCTTCTCCCACCATGAATAAAAGAACTAAAACAGAATCAAAAGTTCACAAAGAAAAGTATAAATTCACAAGAACATGTTTCAAACAAAGAGCAACATTCGTAACCCATTTTGTCCAGTATCCCATTCTGCAAAAGCCATCGGAAAAAGCTATCGGATGCTTAAAAAAATAATAAAGCTTTAACTTGGTAACCCATTCTCACAAAATCAACCAAAAGCCATCAGAAACTCTCCCCTTAATTGGTAACCCATTTGCAAAATTAGAATACAGAAGTAATCGGAGGCTAGAATAAAGTTAGAGAGCTCACCTTCGTCGATCAACAGTGCTATAAACTCGATCTCTAACCTCACCTCCTCTAGCGATAGCTCTCACTCTCTTTTTGATCTCTCAACTTTGCATTACTCTGTCTCTCTCTAGCTTGCTGTCACTCCTCCATCACAATGGGAACATGACAGTGAAGGTGGAGACACGACAGGAAACAATGACAGTAGGGACATTGACGGTGAACTGGCAAAGGTTGGAGGTTAGAACTCTAAACTCTGAAGGTGCCACAATCTGTGAGAAGCTTTGAACTCCCATAAACCTGTAAATGTAATGAATGGGCATAGGGGGAATTAGGATAGGGATTTAGGATCTACATATTTGATTATATTGTTGAGAATAAAATTAAAAGTCAAGAATAAAACTTACAATAACAAACTTCAGTCTAGTGGTCTAATTGTTGAGTACTGTCCAATAGGTGGGGGGTTTGACACTCACCTATTACATTATTATATTACATTTGTTTTAAATAACAGGCTTAGGCTACTTGACATGCTTGACAGGCTTCTTATAGAGCCTGAGCCTGGCCTATTAAGTAAAATAGTCTTTTATATAGGCTTGAGCCTGTGTATTTTTAAAATAGGCCAGGCCAAATCAGGCTAAATAGAGGCTAGTCCATAGGCCCCTGAGAGGTCGCCTGGCCTGTTTCCACCCCACCCACAAGTGTAATCGAATTTGTAAGTAATAAAACTTTAAGTTGTTAGTAAAATTTATAAAATAATAAAATATCTAGTTCAAGTTGTGTCCAATAACACTATCCTTAAGAGTTATTCCTAACTCTTTAATAAATTAGGAAGTGGCACTCACAGGATTAAATGAACTTTTCCTGTAAGGATACAAATAGACAGAACAAGTGGAAGATAAAAGAACTTAGCAAGATATAATATCTAAAAGAAGGAAGATCTCAATAGTCATGCTTGCTTCATCTTCATCAAGAAATCCCTTTTATATACTGTGGAAAGGCACGAGACATGCCTGTTAGACATATGATCCAAAACCTAAGAGTTATGTTAGAAAGACGCTTATTTCTTTAACACACCCTTATACAATATTTACAATATTTTTAACAATCCCCCACATGTGTCAAAGAAACACTATTAGACAAGTTATACACATAGATATATAGATATAACCATTATATCTAGTACTCATATGGACTATGAACTTGGCTTAGACCTATAAACTTGGTACATAGAGATGCTAGTGGTCCTATTGACTATGAACTAACACCTATTGGGCCGATACTAGAGGTATTAAGGGTCAGATTATACCCTCACATTTCTGTTGTTAACAGACATTTTTGCACATTAAAAGGCCATGTACTCGTACTAGTATTTAACAAATGCTTTAGAGATTTTGACACGATCTCATATGAGTGGCCCCACTACTCGTTCGTATATGTGATTTCATGAAATATATATGCGATGAATACATCATCTAATAGGATTATGAAATCATTAAGAGTTTTTGGCTTAGCCCTCCAGAAATACATCATAACACTTTCTTATACCATAGGAAGGGACTAGTTATATGTTTTAGTATTAGTAGAACTAACTAACAACTTATTTTTATCCATTAAACTTTCTTCTTGTAATCATCAATCATAAAAGTATGGTTTCTATCGCTGTTAATTTCAAACCCACTTAAGTAACATTCCCCTCGATAAATTTATTTCTTCCTAGGGTTTTGTTAATGGATCAGAGAAGTTTGTTTTCACCCCACAAAATTGAGTAAGATAACTCCACAATTTTTAAGCTAACTTTTCCACATTATCTTAAACAATTTTCACTTGCATTATTGTTCTTTCTACAATAGTTTTTTTCCATTTGGCAATCACAATTCATCAATATTAAATGTTGGTTTTACACCAAATTTTTGATAAATTTTTTTAACCATTTAACCTCTAGTCCCAACCATCTCTTGAGTAATAATAAACTCATGTTTACATTAGTTAACATCTATGTATCTGACTATAAGGGAATCTATCACATATGATATTTTCTCGCATATATAAAATTGAAATTTAGTTAATCATCCGTGTATCATAATAAAACAAGAATCCATCATTCTAATATCAACAGTTATGGTACTCTTCAAATATTTCATCCCTCATTAGATTGAATTTTTATGCATGTATGCTCAGTCCTCCACACAATATATGTTATATCATAAGAATTAATATTAATACACCAAATTCTCATAATTTGTGTACAAATAAATTGAGCAAACAACACTTCAAATAATGTATTATTATAAGAATATTCATACTGCAGTTCTTAAAACCAAACGTTGATTCATTTTTCAAGATGATATATAGATCACTACTAGGGGTGGAGCTACATGAGGGATAGGAGGGGAGGCCACCCCTATCGACCGGTGCTTCAGTTTCATCCTAAGGATTTTTCACTATACTTAGAGGAGTCAGACCTTTAATTTATTTGATCCATCCAAGCTTTATCTTCATTAAATTTTTGGATTTGATTTCCATTTTTGAAACTGATTGTTTAATTTGATTCAGTGAGTGAGATACCTATTCCTCTTAACTAGAATGTTTTGTAGAAATATCAAACAGGTCGCTTAAACCACATCTAACATTCTAATGAATATCAAATTTAATTATCTAAATATAAAATATTTATTAATTATTAGGTCTGATTTGTTGTGTCATTTTCTTTATATACTCTTTTTTAAATATCTAAAACAATATAAAAAATCTGGTTATAGGAAAACATATATAGAAAAGGATTTGAGTTTAAATCTTTATATTTTTTAAATATCCTAAAATTTGTTTTGATTCTTGTAAATCAAATTGTATATATTCCTTTGAAAATTTAAAGAATCCAATTAATTTTGTTGCCCAACCTAACTTCTTATATGTAAACTTAAAACTTAATTTTATACACCACTCAAACACTCACTCATGCACGCACCCAATCACTCTTTCTTTTTGTTCTTCATTTCTTGTTGACAAATCATGGAGAAACCCATATCCTCCATCTATATAACTAGCCACCATACACTACTACAAAATATGCCTTCTAAAGCACCATTTATAAACTAGTCCTTGAGGGAGCGGTTTAAAAAAATAAATGGCAGTATTTTTATAAATAAAATAAAATATTTATACCGGATATACACGTGCCTAGTGTAGAAGAAGAGTACTACACTAGATACCTCCATGACTGGTTTAAAATATACTTTGTACATTAGTTGCGTTGAGGTCCAGTTTAGAAAAAGTTCTTTCTATTCCGATTGCCGTCGTCCATTGTAACAATGAATATATAAACATGTTGCTTGTAGGTATGATTTAGACATTTTCTTTATATACCCGATGTCATCCTATTAAGTGTATATTAGCTTCGTCGTCTTGTAACTATTCAATTTGTTGTCTATCATTTCTCGCTTCTTTTATGTCACTTCTTCAAAAAGTTTATCTCACTTCTTCGATTCCTAACATTTATAGTCACTATAATAGAAGGTCAATTGCATTCTTATATATTATTTTCTGAAACTATTCTTTCCTCAACCTTAAATATATACCTTTCCTCAGTACTTTTTGTCTCACTTTCTCTCTATTTTCTTTTCTTTTCTTCTATTTGAACCCTTCAATAGCTTCTTCCTTATGCATACCTCCTTCTATGCCGCACAAAAGAAATAGAGATAATTTTAAAGACAAACATCCTGACCCTCACCATTCAATTCCTCCTCCTCCTCCTCCTCCCCTAGTTCTCACTCTAGTGGAGCGCCTTGAGGAACTCATCCTGCACTTCAATGGCCTAGAGGACTCCATAAAAGAATTGATTCTAAAACTTGAGAGATTAAAAGACCTTTTCAAAACCTTTCGCTCTGAAGTTTACCGCTATCACCAAAATGATAGTTTTCTATAATCCTATTGATCCCAACTCTGACTCCTAAAACTCTAACTATGATGAGTGAAATTAAAGCCTCACCTTAATCTTGCCCCTCATTTCTTATCTTTTTGATGTAATGACAAAAAGGAGGAGAGAATATATTATATATAGGTTGATAGATATTTTTGAGATTAAGTTTAACAAGTTTCTTGTTCTGACATGGTGTTCCTTTTATTTTTCACAAAATTAAAGGAAAAAATACAAAAGAATAAAACGATAAGATTGAAACCAGACATGTCAATGTCAGATATAAATTATCACACCTTTTACATCTTATGCAAATTTCATCTAGTGAAGGTTTGCTTCTGAAATATGTTTCAATTAAAAAATGATGGTGGCATCTTTCTACACTGGTTGTCCATTTGATCCAGTGTTGAAAACTTTCTAGACTGGATGTGACTTATATCCTGTTTAGAAAAGAGTTATATCTACTTTATATATCATTTTCATCTAGTGTATATTGGCTTATAAAATACACTTTAATTGAAACCCCTTCGTGCCTCTCATCTCTCATCTTTCACTTATTGGTGTACGTGTTCTTGGCAATTCTATCATGGTGAGTTTTGTTTTAAACTCCTTGTCTCGAGAATTGAAAATTTATACACTACGGGTAGTCTTTGCCATTATTTGTATGGATTCATTACTGTAATTTACTTGTTTGAATTGGTTAGTTCTTCTACTTATACGTGATATATTCTCTACCAAAGTTAGCTTTAAAGTAGGTTTTCTTATTTTTTAGTCTTCTATAAATATGGATTGTAGTTGGATAAATACTAAACAAACAAGTGTTGAGTATTCTGACTGGGTGAAGGAGCTTTTGCATTTTACTAAATGAAAGAGACTTGATAGTGGCCAAGAGGAAGAGGTTAGAAGAAAACACAGAGTTAGATCCTTCTGTTCTTCTTTCTCCCCCATCTTGAGTACATCGCGAAGATAAATAGTTGTATGCTCACCAAATAAAGAGCGAATCATATACAAGCGCTCACGCTCACATGATTGGGAAAAATTGTGAGTACTAATATTATTTTATTTTAGTAGATTAATTATATTATTACTTATGTTTGTTCATTATATGATATAACCGATCTTAAACAACAAGAGGCCTAAGGATCCTTCAATTTAAAGGGTAGGAATGGCATATTGACTGTCCCCATAGGCAAACAAGAGCATGTGGCTGTGTCAGATAAGTTGGAGGAGGTGTGGGTATAAGAGATTACTTTGGAGCATGTCTATGACGTTTCCCACATGTGGTGCTGAAGGCAGAGTTATAATCGTTGTTGGCCACTGTGAGAGCAGAGGCTAAGGTGGAGGCAGAAAATTCACTTGATGTGCGATTACAAAAGGGTTGACAAAGCTCAAGGAAGAAATATTGTCCATGATAACATCAAGGCAACATGAGCTAAGTGCCCCCATACGTATTCACTTATAGCCCGTTATAGCATTAAAGGGAGTTTTTGTATTACTTGGTCGACATCATAGGATCTAGATGCTAAACCTTATTATCTATATGTTAAGGATCCTCTTAGATGGTTAGTGGAATATGGTTTCATTCATAGCTTAGGGACAACTGTCCACTACATCCAAATTCAGGACGATCAATTAAGGGTGACAATTGAAGACATGCTAATTGAAGATGCTCTTGTCTTAATTTTCACTAATAAGGTGAAAACAATGAATCAGGCAAAGAGAACTTTCATATTGCGGCCAAAGTATCTTATTTTGGAATATGTCGTGTCATCCCCAAGCAAACTTCCAACTCTTCCCCATAAGCCAGATTTATCTCCCACTTTGAGTGCCATGTAACATGTTATCCTATTGGCATTTGACAAAATGTTCTATCTAGATGGCATGCCTATAGATTCAGTTATGGGCGACGTGGGGGTACCAGCCTACCTTGACTATGTAGATGTGGCCTCTCTTATCACACATAAGGATCAACTAACCATTATGTGCATCCAAGTGGTTTTTAGGTAAGTATAATTTAAATGTAAATATATATAAGAAATATTTTTAACTCTTATAACTAACACCGTGTTTGTATTAATTGTAGGTACATGCAAGATGAGTTAATTTTCCAGAACAAATAAGGTAAGTTTAGATTCTTATACCCAATTCATATTTATGCAAAAGGGATCTCTTAAGTTTCGAGACTTCAATATATTTCTAGGAGGCTTGATGAAACCGATATTGATTATTTTTTCGCACCATCTATATATTAGTAAGAATAATAATATTTTATTTTATTTGATACTATTTTTTGTATTTTCTTAATGATAATACTCATTTTTTTAAATTTTGACCGCAACTATTGGCAATTGGTCATCCTATGTAACTATAGTTATAAAGTTGTTTTCTTATTCTCCCTCTATTACAAGCCATCAGGCAATGTGAAGAAGATTATAAACTCATGAGTTTCTTCTACAGAACAATGGTTTTTGTAATAAATATGTTACTAACTTTATAAGATTGATCATAGGGCTATGAGGACATTCACAATTGTAAAGGGTCTTAACCACTATAATGAGATAAATGACCCTAAATGGATCACATTGAAGTTAATAAAAGCATTAAGTGTTAGACTCCATGTTTTGATTATAACACGTAATTTTGATCATATTAATATTACAGAGTTAAAGGTAACTTAGAGAAAGCAACTTGTGTGTCTTATACATGGTGTAATATCCCTATTTTTATTTTAGGATTCAAGTAGTATTAGGAGAAATTAATTTCTAATAGATGAAATTTTAATTTAATTACATAAGTTAAAATAGTTTATCTAAAGAAAAAAATAATAAAATATTGTTTCTATTAATAGTAAGAAAAAGAAAATAAAAGAAAAAGATAAGAAGAAGAAGAAAAATATTCTCGTAATATATATATTATATAACAAAAAAAAAGGAAGAAGAAAGAAGACACGACGTGGCAGGGGAAAATTAATTAATGAAAAAAAACAAACAAGAAGAAGAAGCATAGATGCTGGAACGAAAAGAAAAATTATATAATAATATTATAAAAAAATAAAGTGGGGCCCACATCTATTTTTAAATTTAGGCCGCGCTCGCACAGCGCCTAGAGCCACGTGACTTCTTTTCTTTCCTCCTCCTCTTCTTCCTTTCGGCTTCGTGTCGTCTGCTCACAAATCCTCCATTGATGAATATTGGATCCTTTTAAGCTCTGGTTTGTTCTTATAAAATCTTTCAACTATCATAGTTATTTCTTAATTATTTTTTTATATTAAGATAGTTGTTTAGAAGTATAATTTCTGTTAGAAAGAAAATAAGTTTGAGGATTAATATTTAGAGTAAGTGTGATTTTTCAATAAATGAGAATCATAGAATTGTAAAGATAAGTAATACTTGCATTTAATCGGTTTAGAATTTTTCTATTTGCATTATTTGAGAGAGTTAGAGTTAGGGTTTAAATGTTAGAGAATATAGATGATTTAATATGAAAACTTTGTTGATTTAATTTGAGTTTAACAATTGGAGTATATTTATTGGAGGTATAATTAACATTTAATCGGTTTAGATTGTTGCTAGAGCTTATAAATTAAAAATTGGTATTTTTATTGAAACCCTAAATTTGAGAAATTGGGTATTTTGGTCAAATTGAATAATTATGGGTTAATTGATAGTGTAAATGAGTTATTAAAATTTAGAAATGATGTGATTTAATATTGAAATGAAGATTTGGATATTGTGAGCATTTGAAATTTTGGATGAAACTTTAAGGATTATAAATTTGAGATTTTTAGGTTGTTTGAAGAGTGTGATGTTATATGAGAATATGTATTAGTAGAATAAAGTTGAGATGTTATATGAGAATATATATTAGTAGAATAAAGTTGAGGTAATATAAGATTATTATGGGAATGATAATTTAGAAAATAGATGTGTAATGGTGATAGACAAATTTAGTTATGGTATTGAATTAATAATTTTTAAATAAAATAAAATTAAAAGAGAAATGTGAGTATTTATTTAAAAGTATATGTTGTGCCAAATTAACAACATATTGATACACATTTATATAAACTATGTAGATTGACTAGAGAGTTGTAACCTAAGCCCGTGGCTACTCATTTGTGGTAGTTTTGTTAATTTTGGAGAAAGGTAACTACTTTTTACTTATTGTAATTAAAATCCAAAAAATAAAAGTGAAATCTGATCATGCTTGCTACCCGACATTGCAATTAAACTAGATGGAGAACAATTTTACACAAATCCAGAAAAGAGGAAGTTGAATTTTGTCAGACAAAGATAATTGCACCAGAGTTTTATCTGCCAAGCACTTTCCCATCACAAACACCCAATCAGATTATTTGGAGAAGCAACCAAAACATAAGAGAGAATTAATCACTGTGCCCAACGGTTCTAATGATCACAGCAATGGTTAGAAACCTTTGTGGTCTTATTGAAAACCCATTACGATGCACTCGCCAAACTGCAAGAATTATCTCTTAAATTTGTTAATGAAATATGCAAAACAACAAAATATTCAGTTTGAGTCTTGTTTAAGGATACTGTCTTTAAAAAATATTTTATCTCTATATTTATAACATTTTTTCAACCAGATGCCTAAAGTTTAACTCAATCAAACTTGGGGCTCGTTTCAAAGCTTGATTTTCAATTCTAAAATTAATGACACCATACAAGCCTTCAAGACGTTGTCGTATAAGGATGATATGTAGTGCTATTTATAGCTATAACCGCAAGTAGAGTGGGCATAGTTTGTTGTTTAGGAAAGTGAAGAATTTGAATCCGGAACAAATGAAGGATTTAACTATAAACAAAAGTTTAGAAGTAAAAATGTTTGAATGAAAACACAAATGCAAAAAGTACAAGTTATAATTTTGATAGACTCTTATCAAAGCGTAGGGAAAAGGGAAAATTTCAAAAAAGACTACTTAAATTTTAAATTTTTAAATCAGTTTATTTATTATACTTTATAAGCTATTAACTACCCTTGTAAAATAAATAACAACACATTTTTAGAATAATTCCTTATTTAGAATTTTAAAATTCAAGTATTACTTTTTTAAGATTTTTCCTAGCAAAAATGTCAGCACATCGTAATGGAATTTTAGGTTGACTATATTTGCATCAACACAATTCTACCAATTAGATTTATTTGACATGAGGAATAGTTACATACTCTAAAAGTATAATGTCATCTTAATTCTATCTAATTAAAATACAACAATTTATTTAGTGACTCGTAAAATAATTCACAATTTATTTTATTTTTTAAAAAACAAATATTTTAATTTTTAAAAAATAAAATATCATCTAAACCAAATTAAGAGGTTTATTTTATTTTTTAAAAATAACATTTTTTCTTGATTGGTTTTATATAAGTCATCGACTAACTAGAATTAAAATATGATGATTTGTATTTTAATTGCACAAAGTTCAGATAACATGACACTCCTGGAGTATATAAGTTTTTTTCATTTAGCATAATTAGATGTTATTTTTGAGACTTTGTTGAAAAAATATTCATTTAAACTTTAACTATGTTATTTTTGTCCATAAAAATCATTTTTATGTTATGCATTTATCATTCTATTCTAATTTTTTATTAAATTAAGAGTAAAATACTCTAAACTCCCTTGTGTTTTACCTTAATTATACATACCTTCATTATATTTTCAAAATATACAATTAAGTCCAAACCATTAACTCTATATACAATTAAGCTGTGTGAGGAGGAATAGTTACTGGTTCTAGCGATAGATATTCTAAGTTTACTTAAAAAAATAGAGATGTGATTTATGTAATTTAAGTAAAACAGAGGGCTAGGTAGTGTATTTTACTCTTAAATTAATTTATCAATATGATAAGATATTAAGTAATTAAGTGATTATAAAAAATACTAATTATATAAAATAAGTGAATCAAACAATTCTTTCCCCCCCCCCCTCAAAGTTGATTTAAGAACACTTGTTTCCAACAAGTTTTTATACTTTTTTTCCTTAAAACAATCATTTTGTTTGAAAAAAGATAGAAAAAATTCTGAAAAATGATAAATGCCAAAGTAGGACATTGTATTAGTAATACTTGGTCTATAGTTGGTAATATTTGATTTGTTGTTAGTAACTCTCATATTTTAGTATTTATCATTTTCTAAAGTCTTTTTCTTTCCCTTTTTGTTTTTTCTTCCCTAAACTTATTCTAAAAAAAATATCTTCCTAAAATTGTTCTAAGAACATAATTATAATTCCAAGGACATAAAAAGATAAAAACAGAATCAAACAAGGTCTTAGTTCTCATGACTTTTGTTGGATTCCCTAAGTTTTACAAACAACATAATTCTTAAGATGAATTTTGTTGGATAACTAATATCTTAATTAAATGGCAAATAGAAAAAAAAATCCAAGAAAGAATAAATTGAAGCCAAGCCTTGAAGATCCCTAGTTTAGGACATTTACCATCTTTCACTTATAGAAAAGTTTTAAAAGCTTTAATTTGACTTAAATTTAATTTGAAACTTTGAGTCATAACTTTGGGCTAAAATAATGTGTTATGTCAAGTTTTTTTTTATCGATTATCATTTATTCAAATAATATATTTTTTTACTACTACCCCTGGTCTTAATTATAATATTATATTAATTTTTAGAGAGATTAATAAAATTAAATGAATTACTTTGAAGTATTTATATTTATCTTTTGGGAAAACTATATTAGAGGTATTAAAATTTTAATTTAGTACCTATGTATTTTTTCTCTTAATATAATTTTTAATTTTGCTCTATTAACACAATTAACTCTTGTACTGGGGCTAACAGAACAAAATTACATGGGTTAATTGTACCAATAGAGTAAAATAAAACGATTTAATTAAGAGAAAAAAACTCACATGTATCAAATTAAAAATTTAGTGAAAGTGTAGATACCTCTAAGATAGTTTTCCCTTTTTTTTTATCAAACTAATTTATTTGACTTATAGACTACTCATTTAAAAAAGATCATAGTATATGTTATAATTAAATAATTTAGTTAACTTCTTTAATTTTTTTAAAAGTCAGTGTGATCATATAATTAAAACTAGTAACTTTTTTCTAGTTTCTGTTTGCTTCTCTATACTGTTCAAATTGTTTATTGTTTCAAATTCTTGCTTATGAAAGTAGGTTGGTTACGAATTTATAAAAAAAGGTAAGTTGTTTAAAAAAAAAAGAAGTTTTAATTTCTTTGGGATTTCTTGCTGTGTCATTATATTTTCATTTGCTTACTCCTTTTTATTTAGCTAATTTATGTTCTTTTTTAATTTTTGTGGCTTAAAGTAATGGATACAAATATAACTCCCATACCCCTATGTCAAATTTGATAATTTGATAATTTAATGCTAGAAAACAAAATGTTGATAAGAGCAAGATGGATTATTCTATTATCTATTATAAATATGTTAAAGAGAGTTAGAAAATCGAATAAAAGAGATTTTAAAACTAAGAAACTTTGTCATAGACGAAGAACAAGGTGGGAAATGGGGAAACTAGTTAAAAAAGTGAATGAAAGGTAGAGCTAGTGAACGTTTTTCTCTCTTTTTTTACCATAAGCCAGCATAATCACCAAATCATGTTTACTTTGCACAAAACCAACAGTGATTAATGCTTCTATCAATTTAATATTTTACTGTCTAGATGTTTGTTTAAGTCCATATAATGACTTAACAAGCTTGCAAAACTTATTCTCTTCATGTATTTCAAATGCTTGAGGAATACTCATGTACACCTCTTCATATAAATCTCCCTATAAGAAAACATTGTCAATATCCATTTGTATTAATTTCCAATCATATTTTGCAGCAAAAGTAAAGACCTTTCTTACAAGTGACATTTTCACAACAGGAGAGAGTTTCATAATAGTCAATTCCCTCTTCTTGTGTGTAGCCTTTTACTACAAACTTAGCCTTAAGCTTGGCCAAGCTTGCATCACTGTTATATTTAACCTTAAAAATCCACTTACATCCTATGGGTTTCTTACCCTTAGGGATCTCTATTATTACCTAAGTTTTGTTTGTCTCTAATGCTTTTATCTCATTTTTCATTGCCCTCACCCATCGCTCATCTAGACATGCTTCCTCAAATGTTTCAAGTTCAATTACCTTGTTTACACTTGACATAAAAGCTTTATGGAATTTATATATGTGATAAGACACATTTTGTATATAGTTTCTGTGACACTTTTAAGAATTTTATAACAACTTTACCATCATTTTAGGCCTCAAATTGTACTTTTATGGTGATACATGATTGTGTATGGCAATGTGCTAATAAAAAGGTTAAAATGGTAAATTAACTCTTCCAAACTGCATATATTCTGTTATTTACTGATTTAGACTTTTATAGTGAGTTTTTATTTTGGATTGCAGGTATTTTGGAAGAGAGCAAGGACTAGGAAAGAAATCACAAGCCAATGAAAGTGGAACCACGCTCCTGCATCTCTTAGTCGCAACCAAAGAGTCCGCCGATTGCGACCTTGATTCTTCTGGAATGTTCTATGTGTTTATAGATCGCGACCAAAACATGGATCTAGTCGCGACTAATATGCGAAATCGCTAAAACTGCGCGTTTTGAATTAGGTTATACAGAAATAAAAGGAGGAGGAAGGCTGCCATCAAAAGGGAGGTTGGTTTTTGACCTAATTAGGCTAAGAAGCAGTACTCTCGCGCTCTCTAATCACCTTCACCACCTCTACCATCATTCTACACCTCCCTACAGATTTCTCCACCTCTCTACACCAACAACCTACCTTCCTCTCACTGTTTCTCTATGGCATCCTAACTGAACAGTGATTGTAGTACAACAGGAGTCATGAGAGGCTAAACCTTTAGTATCTTAGTGATGATTCAGATATCTTGAGCTCATGGACTCAAACTGGGAGTTTCTTCTATTCTAATTTGCATCTTCTCATCTTATGATTACTACTAGATCTAGGGTTTTTATCTTGTGAGTAAGTTTTGAATATCGATTGATCATTCTCATATTAGATTTTATAATTGAATTTGGATGATTTGAACATTTTCTTTTAATAGAATATTTCAGTTTCGATTTTAAGAGAGTGGGTTATTATCAGCGATCGTTGTTAATTAATTCATTACTTGAAATTTAGGGTTTTCGATCGACGACCATTCTAGGGCATTTTCATCATCTAAATTCAAGTTACACGCTAAGTGGTTTACGACCGTTTACTAATAGTTCTTAAACCAGCTTTGATCAAAGGGGTTTAAGAAAAATTAGGGTTCTGGACTCAATCGATCGATTGAGGTTTCCTTTGAGACTTAACACTTTCTAAACTCTAATTTTAAACGTGAGAGTAAGGATAGATACGTTTTCATCATCAAGAGTCTTTCATAGCATATTTCTTAACTAAACCAACCCATTTTGATCATAAACAAAAATCCAAAAATATTTACTTTTCTGCACCCTACTTTTATTGCATCAATTACTAAAACCCAAAAACCATTTTATCCCTGCTCAGGTTTTTCATTGATTTTGACATCAATTTTACTAAGTTTCCACATAAAAGGCTCCTCAAGAAGAATGATAGGGTTATGCCTTATACTACATTATATTGGGTGCAACAAACTTTATTTTGATGGATCAGACCACGACAGTCAAGCATCATCAATATGCTACTGTAATTAATGCTATGTTGGATAGGATATATGGGTAACTTCTTACTACAGACTTTAACTATATTAATAGACTCATTTCCTGTGTATTCATAGTCCCTTAACTAGCTAGGGTGTTTTCTTATTCTTACAGGTTTGCCACTAATTTTTGGAGGTATTATTTCATTAGTGGCACCCCTATTTTCTATGATACAATCACTAGGTTCGCTCCCCTATCATCTAATGGTCTTTTATAGCTAATAGGCTGCACATTATCCTCATATATGAAGGGAGTTAGTGGCTGGTTTATTTCAGTCTTGTTAATAAGTTTACTATCCCTAAAAGGAAATTTGTCTTCTAGAAAAGTGACCTCCTTACTCACAAATATCTTGTGTTGTTAGGTTATATAAGATGTATCCCTTTTATATAGTAGGATAACCCAAAAAGACACGAAGTTCTACACGTGGTTGGAATTTGTCTATACTGTTCAATACTTGGCAAAGGCTAGGCACCAAAAAACCTTAAGGTAATCTAAGGATGGTTGACGCCCATGGATCTTCTCATAGGGAGTGATATATCCTAGTTGTTTGGTAGGTATTCTATTTATGATATACATTGTTGTTTTAACACTTTTCCCCCCAAAATTGTAGCGGCAGATGTGACTGAAACAAAAGACACCTAGCAACTTTTAGGATGTGTCTATGCTTTCTCTCCACTACCCCATTTTGTTGTGGTGTGTGTGGGCGACTTGTCTCATGAATCACTCCCTTTGTGGTGAAAAACTCTCACATTCTTATTGATAAATTCAGCCCCATTGTTACAATGAACTCTTGTAACCTTAGTATTAAATTGAGTATCTATATATGCAAAGAGAGGCTTTATATAGTTAAAGTAGTTATTTTTATGATGCATCCAAAAACAAAATCCAAGTGGATCGAGATAAATCATCTAAAATAGTTAAAAAAACTAAAAACTTGACAAGTGGGCTCTTTATAAGGTCCCGGAATGTCCATATGCAGTAAATCAAAGCAAGAGTCAGATTTTGTAGTACTAGTAGGAAAAGGCAAGTGAGGTTGCATTGCGTGTATGCAAACACCATAATTTATAGCACCTTAAGAAGGCAAAAGATCCTTTATTGATTGCAAATGTCTAAGTACATGCAGTGGTGTGTGTCCAAGTCTATAGTGCCAAACAACATTTTCTACATTATCACATTGATTATGTGCGTGTGTTGAGGCATCATTTACATTCAAAAATTTGTTCGACAACATAAAGTCCATGGCTAACTCTACCAATCATCTTGACCTTGTCACTACAAAGATCTTGCAACACACAAGTGTTAAGAAAGAAATCCACCACACAATTTAGGGCTTAAGTAAATTTAGAGATAGAGATTAAATCATAACACAGTCTAAGGGCATACAACACATTCTCAAGAGTAATGTCATAGAATAATTTTACTTTATTAACATGTGTAACTTGCAATTAATCTTTGTTTGGTATCTTAATTTTAAGGGAGGGTCTCGTGTATAATTCAAAGCTATCCACATATTCTAAATGACATACCACATGACAAGTTGCACCTGATTCATGTAGCCAAGATACTCTTCGTGTTAAAGAGGAGAATAGAGATAGATCAATCAAACCTAGCTAGTCCTCACTAAGGACTGTAGTACTAATTGCCCCAACTGGAGTTGTTTTGGATTCCATTCTTAGTAAATTTAGTATGTCTTGGTACTCCTTCCTGGTGAGGTAGTGACATCCTTGTGATGAATCTAGGGAAGAGGGCGAGTCCTTCTCAATTTGATTTGCAAGTTCAGTTCTGGACTTAGTGAATTGAAAGTTGGGAGGGAATCCTATCAAATGATAGCAATTATCTTTCGTGTGCCCCTTCTGTGACAATGAGAGCACTCCTCTTAAGAATTGGTTCGCCCTCTTCCACGGCCTCCTCTGCCCCTTCCTCTAGCTGCCATAGCAGAGTTCTTAAATGAAGGAGTAGAAGCAGATACCATGCATTGACATGTTTCCTCTTGTAATAGCATCGCGTATGCTTGGCTCATAGTAGGCAAAGGTGACATAAGAAGAATTTGACTACTAAGGGACTAGAATGATTCATTCAGACCCATGAGAAACTGGAAAAGATGTTGGCGATGCATTATCTTTGTGTATTCCATAGAGGTGTGACATTTACATGTAGGTATGAGCACCCAAGCTGAGTACTCATCCCAAAGCTCCTTAATCGTGGTGAAATAAGATGAGATAGACAAAGATCCTTGAGTGAAAGTGTTGATGAAACGATGCATATCATAAATCTTGGCATCATCCATGACTTCAAATCTCTGTTTAAGATCCACCCGTACATCTGAAGCTTGTTTTGAAAAAGCAATATTACCTCATATTTCTTTGGTGACGGAGTTAAGGAACTAGGAGAGGACCACTGAGTTGCATCAGTCCCATTGACTGTGAACGGATATTGAAGTTTTATTTCAACAAATATTTTCTGTAACAAAACCAAAATTCTAAAATAACAAAACATTATTATTTATAATCTATGAATAATACAACTTTATAAAATTTTAAATTTGATATTGATATTGATGTGCTTTGGGACACTTGTGGATTAAATATTAGTCCCCGAGATGAAAACATTTATATTAGATATATGGACGTTATTTTCAAAATTATGGAGTCTGATTCACTATGGATAGTTAGATACTTAAATAAAATGTGAAGATTATATGCATAATCGCAAGTTAGGACACATCATGAAGATAGTTGGTTATTTTTTATTTATTTTGATAGGGTTTCAGTTTTTCTTTAACAACGACGTTCCTTACTCCCTACAAATATGGTTATCCATAATAGTTAATTATCTATTTTTTTTAACTTTACTCTTATTTAAATATATAAGGAATAGAGTGTATTCAATAAAGAAGCATAATATATATATATATATATATATATATATATATATATATATTCGTGGGAGTATTTTTAATAAATCAAAAAGATATTAATTATCCATAATAATATATAAATAGCCTTATATAAATTGAAACATAATAATACATCAATGACCTTGCGAATGTAGTAATTGATATAGGACATTGCCATTAATTAATTCATATGGAATATCCCCAAGCTAACTTAACTTCCCAGTTCTTCATCATAAAAAAAGTTGATACAACGAATTTGACCCAAAAAAAAAAAACGTAGCAAGGTACTGAGTTAAGTAGCTTTTTAGTTAGGCCACAAATCTTCACCCGACCACACGTTATAAAGAAAGGTTTTGTCTACAGTGGCTGCTTCAGCCTCCTCATTATATTTATTTATATTTTTTTCTAATAAAAAGTTAAGTTGAGTTTTTGGATTTACTAGAGTCATGATATACTTTTACGCTAAAAAATTGATTACAAAAATATTTATATACCACTAACAAATAATATTCTCATATTAGTAACAGAATTTAAAATTATATCTTTGGATTATAAGTCAACTTTTTATTAAATAAATCAACTTTTGTTTTCAGTCAGCTAGTCACCACATTATTTAAATGCATATTATTTTATTATACCTCTTAGCCACCTAGTGTCTTACATTTTTTTTATGCTTTTGTATTCACATATATCTATCACATCTAATTTTTTTTGGTACAATTTTTTTTTAAAAAGGGTTGAGATCACCCACGATCTAAGGGTAGGGTGAAGTCTTCATTCCTTCTATGCGATATTAATATCGGACAAGGCGAGCCATCTATTACCCTCAGGCATAAACTTAGGCACCTAAGAGTTTGGATGTCTCCTCAAACGCTATGATTGGAATCACAACAAAATATTACTTTCTAGAGATCGAATATGCTCCAAATGGTCACATGTTTTACCCCTTTGCCAGTTAAACCTACAGAGGATGGTTCTATCATATATAAATTTGATACTCTGTAAAATTACTTAAGAACAACACATGCCATTCAACCAAGTTGCGTGTTTTTATTTAGTTTATATATTCTTTTTATTCAAAAAAACAAAAGAAAAGCACATGCCATTAGAAGGAAACACTAATAAAGGTTAGTTTAATCAGTAAAAAGTTAATTCATAGCCTATAAATTTGTGAGTTTAAATCTCACAATGAATATAAGGACCTTGTTAATAAGTAATTTGTAAATAACTCTATAATTACTCTTTAAGTCTGGTGGTATATCTCGACATTTATAAGCAACCATGATTCAACTCATATAAATTTTTTGCTATTAAAAAAAAGGAAACAATAAAAGAATTGTGCCTGTTTAGTTTAGAAAAAAATGTCTAAAAGCACCCAAACACATATCTTAATGGCAGAAGTGCTTTTGTTAAAACCATAATTTTAGTTATTTGAAACTATAATTTTAGATAAGTAAGAGCCACAAGCCTCTCAAGTAACTTTCAAATATTAAGTATGGGAAATAACAATTTTAACCCTATAATTTTTTATCATCTTCATATCTCTAATATCTCTTTTATGTAATTATCATTTATCTTATGCCCTTTCTAATAATTTAACTATTAAAAAAGTCATTATAATAACATCTATCCAAATACTTATTTCTTTAAAATCATTTTTCAAAAAAAATATATTCTCCAAAATTACTTTAACATCAATTTTCTCTATAAACTAAACTAAACACACCCAATCTCAATTTTTGAAAATGGAACTTTTGTAGACAAAATTGGTGACTCATATAATAAGCTTTAAGGTGTGTTTGTCTCAATTGAGAAGAGGGGAGGGGAAAGAAAGGAAAATAAGATAGTTTAATACTGTCTCATTTGGATTGATAAAAAGGGAGTGGATGAGAGAAAAAATATTTTTATATAGACAACTATAAGATGGTGAAAAATTATTTTATGAATATTAAAAAATATTATTGATATAATAGTTAAAATAAGATAAAAATTTAATTTTTTTCTTTAAATTTTTTATCTTAGAGGGGAGGGTTATGAGAAAAGGGAAGTAAAAATTAAAAAACAAATTCTCTCCCCTATTAAAAATTTTAGGGAAAAATATAATAAACAACCATATGAATTTGGGAAAGACAATATGGGCATATGAATATTTAAAAGGACGGATTATGCCTAGAGAATGAAACTCAAAACAACAGGGGAATGAATATATAACTAATGATGCCTCTATGACTTACTAGTGTATTCTTTTCCCTGATCAGACTTTTTGAAGGGTTTTGAATTTCTCTCTTTACATTGATCATCAAAGGTTATGGCAGTGAATGGCGTCATCTACGATTCAGTGGAGGAGTTCTTGAAGCAGTGTGAGCAGTCTGGCGATGCTGCATACGGTGCACTCCAGTGAATACTGGCTCGTCTGGAAGATCCGTCTACCCGTTTTGAAGCTCAGATCTTCCTTTCAAACTTGCAGAAGCGTTTTACCACCAAGAAAGCCTGCGATCACTGCTTTAAGACCTACCATTTCTGGATTGAAGACATTTTCTTGGACTAATTTGAAGGTATTATCATTGTCTTTTATTGCCTCTCTTTGATCGTTCTGCTTATAGATTTATACCTTTTAAGTTGACATGTATGGTTGCTGGGAAATCGAGTATGACTGGAAATGGAAATATGTTGGTTGTGAAATGAAAACGTTACGCCAAGTGACCAATGTGTGGTTTACAAAAAGCTTGCGAGAAAGCTTAATGGAGTGCGCTTGGTTTTCACTTTTGCTTTTTGTAGGAAGATAACATCTGGCACCTTATATTTTAGAGAAGTTACATCAATGTGTATTCCATAGAAAGCAATATTTTTGGCCAATATATTTTGACAATGCAAAATGATTTTGATATTAAACTGTTTAATGATGTTTCTCTTTGCATTCTGATTAAGTAACAAAGCTTCCTTGAACAGAGTTAGTCATTTCCAACTCTCTCAGCAATAATAGATGTTCCAAGTAATTAATTTCAGTACCCTTCTTTGGTAGTGAATGGGACTTTGCCAAAGATTGTTCCAGTTGGGGGAACATATTTGTGTTACTATACTTTTCTTCCCCCATTGTTAATACTATTAACTCATCTTATGATGCTTTAACATATGTACTCTGGTCATCCCTTTTCCTTTTTTCTCTCAGTTTACTGGAATTTTAACATTGTTCATAAGAAAAGCTTATTGTAGCTAATTCTTCTATGAAAATTGTTGCAAATTTTTTATTGATGTGTTTTGGATATAGAGTTTACATGTGTCTTAACTCTTGAGAAGTGTTCTTTTGACTTTCTTTATATATTTTATTAAATGCAGGATACCAGGGGAGGAAAAAATTGATAATGATGGTGAACCCTAGCATTTTTGTCTCGGAGGATCTGTCGTTTACTTTTTATGAAGGAATTAATAGACACTTAGACTCTATTTTCAAGGATAGGACTGTTTCAGAGTTAGGTTATGGAAATGGCATGGCTGGATACCATGAATGATTTTCACAACCAAGCTGGCCACACTAGAAGAACATGCAAAAATCCAACTTATCCTTTTTGTACATAATGTTTAGGGTATAAGAAGAAAATGTATAGTGCATGGAATATGATGTATAGTGTTGATGGTTGAAAATAGTAGGCTCAAGTGGAATATTAATGTATGTTTGTAATTTGTTCATATGTAATGTAATTGTTGTCATAGGTAGGATGATTTTTTGTAAGTGGCCTAAGTTAAGTAGTCAATGTTATCAATAAAATTGTGCAGTAAGTTATTGTTATAAGTTGCAAATCCCATTGTGAGACTTGCAAATCTTATTGTGGAAGTTACAAATACCATAGCAGGAGTTACAAACCTTATCAGCAGAGTAGCATACCAAATGTAGTAGTTGCAGACTTCATAAAATGAGTTACACATCCTACTATTAGACATGCAAATCCATTTGTAGGACTTGCAAATATCATTGTGCCATTAGTTGTAAATACCATTGTGAAAGTTGTAAATCCCATTGTGAAAGTTGTAAATACCATTGGAGAAGTTGCAAGTTCCCATTGTCGGAGTTGCAAATCCAATTGTAGTAGTTGTTGTATGCCTTGTCAAATTGAAATACACTAGTCATAGGGACTAGGAATGATGTTTATTGTGAAGAATGGAAAATGAGAGCAAGAATCCTTAGCACACCCTCCCACAGACATGCCACAACCCGATCTGGATGATGTTTAAATTGTTGTAATGTCTAACTTTTGTAATGTTTCATTTTTGGAAAGTTCATGGAATATGATATATAGTGCATGGAATATGATGTATAGTGCATGGAATATGATGTATAGTGTTAATGTTTGCTTGTCATTTATTCATATGTAATATAAATGCTGTCATAGGTATGATATTTGTTGTAAGTGTTATAAGTTAAGTGGTCAATGTGGTCAATAAAATTGTACAGTATGTTATGGCTATAAGTTGTAAATACTATAGCAAGAGTTGTAAACTCATCAGGAGAGTGGCAAACCAACTACATTGGTTGTAGGCCTCATAAAACGAGTTATAAATCCTATTATAGAAGTTACGAATACCATTGTCAAAGTTACAAATACCATTAGGGAAGTTGCAAATCCTATTATGGCAGTTACAAATCTCATTATCAGAGTTGGAAATATAATTTTGGCAATTGGGAGAAAGACTGTAGCAGACACTGTAGCTTCGACTAGGTGAAGTTGCAAATCTCATTGTAAGAAGTTACAAATCCTATAGGTGAAGTTACAAACCCATTTGGTGAAGCTGTAAATCCTATAGGAAAAGTTGCAAATCCTATTGATAAAGTTACAAATCCTATTGGGAGAGTTGTAAATACTATTAGCCAAGTTGAACACTAAAATACTATTGCAAATCTCATTCTTTAAGGGAACTTTACAAATATTGAACATTGAAAAGTGATTAACTAAGTTAGAACATCAGTCACTCAATGGTTGAAGTTATTACAAATACCATTGCTTCTCTGTTGTGGAAGTTGTAAATATCATTGCGGGAGTTACAAATACCATTGGTAAAGTTGAAAATCCTATTGTGGAAGTGACAAATACTAGTAGGAGTTATAAATACTATTGATAAACTTGCAAATACCATTGGCAAAGCTACAAATACTATTGTGGGAGTTGCAAAAAATATTGGCAAAGTTGTTAATCCCAATGGCAAAGTTGCTTCTTCTCCATTATGGGAGATGCAAATACCATTGGCAAAATTCTAAATACTATTGGGAAAGTTGTTAATCCTTTTGGCAAAGTTGCTTCTTCTCCATAGTGGGAGTTATAAATACCATTACAGGATTTACAAATACCATTGTGAAAGTAGCAAATGCCAGTGGGAGTTACAAACACCATTGACAAATTTGTAAATACTATTGGCAAAGTTACAAATATAATTGTGGGAGTTGCAAATACCATTGGCAAAGTTGCTTCTTCTCTGTTGTGGGTGTTGCAAATACCATTGCGGGAGTTGTAAATACCATTGACCAAGTTGCAAATTATATTGTAGGAGTTAAAAATATTATTGGCGAAGTTATTAATCCCATTGGCAAAGTTATTTCTTCTCCTTTATGGGAGTTGCAAATATCATTGTTGAAATTGCAATTACCACTATGGGAGTTACAAATATCATTGGCAAAGTTACAAATACCATTATCAAGGTTACAAATATCATTGTCAAAGTTACAAACACCATTGTCAAAATTGCAAATACTATTGTCAAAGTTATAAATATTATTATAGGAGTTGCAAATACTATTGTTAGAGTTGTAAATACCATTGGCAAAGTTGTAAATCATATTGTCAAACTTACAAATACCATTGGCAAAGTGAAGGCTAATTTGGTCTTTGCGTACAATTTTCAAAAGATAGATTGGGTTTTCTGCCCAATCTGTCATTTTTAATATTGAGATACCCAATTTGTCTTTTTGAAATTAAAATGTGCTTTTTTTTGTCTTTCTCCCAAAATTTTATAGTGCCAAATTTAAAAAATATGCAAAATCTTTCTGCTTTCTATCCAAATCTCCCCTCGTAGCAAACCCAACCTTGGGCGTGGGCGGTTTCAACTTCTGGTCACGTTTATATATTCCTAGCCAGCAATTTATTATTATAATGATAATGATAGGGGCCTCTTTTTTAGTTTCAAATGAACCATCATGACTCATGAGGATTGAGTTTAATCATAGACTTACAAAATGGCTTGTGCCTTGATATATGAAGATGCCTTGAAATATATCTCTTGGATAATCTTTTCTTTCTAACTCCAATCCTAAAATAATATAATAATTTAATACATGCATCTATTATCTATAGTGTTATATTAAATTAAATCTTATATCCAATTCAAGATATAAATCAAGATGAATTGATATATTTTGTGCGGTGATTTGAAATATTTAAGGGGTAATATTTTAAATCTTGAATTTAAAATATAGGGAGAATATATTTGAAGTATTCAAAGCATATATTAATTTTAATTTTGAAAGATGCACTTTGACTAATTTAAATATTAATACCATACTAATATATTAAAAGGGAATAAAATGTTTTCTCTAATTAAAATATCAACTAGATAATAGTAATTTCCCTTTTAATAAATTAATACATGTTTTCACCATCTTATATTTCATTAATCTTATGTAGCTCCTTTTGCAGGTTAGTTTATCCAGTCATACTTAATTATTTTTTTCTTCTTCCTAAAAGTCATAAAATATTAAAATACTTTCATGCATATTAGAGTGATTAAGAAAATAATAAAATTAGTAAAAACTCAAGAAAAAACCTTTTTAGTTATTTAATTCATATAGTTAATTAAAACATAAAAAGAGTAAAACTTCTATAATGATTCTTATCGAACATGAAAAATTTCCTCAAAATAGATAGGAAACAATATAATAAAATATGGATTCATCAAATTCCCCCAGACTTAAACCTTTGTCCTCTTGGGAAATGCTTTAGAAAATATTCTGATAAACACTTAAAACAAATAGATGATTCAAACAAGTTTGAGCATGAAAGTGATAATCAATCACTAAAATTTTTTAATTCAACTATAGTCACAAAATAACAAATGCAATATGATCAATTTCTATGAACACAGTTAAAATAGAGGAATATGATAGAAGAGAGTATACTCAGGGATATAATCAGTTCACTCATCTCAACTTTTAGGGTTCTTTCATTTAAACATGCCTATACTAACCCTTACCAAAGGCTTGTAGTAGTTCTAAGTCTCTGCAGTCAGTTACATGTGTATTCTTTAATCAAGAGGACTTTATAAACTTTTAATGTTGGAAATATGCTACGTGAAATGAAATATGAATAATAAAAAGTAGTATAATGAAAATATAGCATGAATTCATATCATAAGAGATGTAGGGGTGATAATTATATTAATAAGAGCTGATAATGGTACATTCTTCCTTTTTCTCTCATTTGTTTTTTTATTCTCTTTGGCTTTTCTTCACTTTCTCTATTTTTTCTTGCAGTATCTTTTTTTTATTTTTTTATTTTGGTGCAATATGTTTTTCTTCTTCTTTTCTTTTTATTTGGCACATTGTATAAAAAAAATGTAGCACAACATCCCAATAATAATTTTTTGACATGAATAAAAATTTTATTTTGAAAAGATGTTTATGTATATATGACTTTTTATAAAAATTGTGGAAAAAGAAAAGTGATGGGCTCAAAGGGGTGATAACGGATATAATGTGTAATGGGCTTGTGTTTAAGATAAAATGAGTTTATAATATGATGGCCTCAATCATTTTAAAGAGTCACACATGAGTTAGATAGTAGATTAAAGAACTAAGACAAGTTTTGAAGAGAAACTAGTGTAAGAAATATTTACTCAATTTAGAAATTTAAAGTTGAGAATCCTTCCAACAAGGATATCTCTCTTCATTCCTATTCACAGAACCTCATTGAAGACTTCAACTTTTCTTACATTACCTATTTCTAGGATAATTCTCATAATATTGATTAACTGAATTATTTATATCAACAATAGATTTGAAAGATTCATACATGTATATATCAGTGTAATCAAGATGATATTTTAATTTAAAATAACAGTGTTTAAAAGCATTAGTGTATATTTTTTTAAAATAGTAATTTTTAAGAGCTCAATCAAATAGTGAATAAAATTCATTCCTATCCCACACTTAAACCATGTGTTGTCCTCAACGCAACACTAAAGCATATATTAGAGGTAAAAGGGAAGAAGGCTAAAGAGTCAACAACTAAAATAAGAGATTTTGTACAAAGGAAAACTAATATAAAACTAAAAAAATCCTTAAAATACAACCCATTATAGGAAATATGTAAAGTGCAAACTACTCTACTCCTAAACTACCAGAATGGTCCCTCTCCCACACTTATCTCAAATAATAAGCTTAAAGCATATAAAAAAGATAAAAGAGGAAAGATATAGCTTGGGTATCAGGGGATTGTGTTCTCTCATGGTAGAGCTTCAAAATATGACCATTTACCTTTCTTGTCATTCTAGTGGCATTTTCCATGAGCTTTACCATTCTAGACTTGTGGGATTTGGTGACAGTGAAAGGTGCTTCCCACTTGATAATAAACTTTTCAGGTTTAAACTTGAACCTAGCTATAAACATCAATACTTTATCCCCTGCCTGAAATTGTTTCCTTATAATGCCTTTGTCATAGAGCGGTCTCATTTTCTCTTTATAAATGAGACTTTTCATGTTCATCTCACCTTATCTCATCCAATTCCTCCAGCTATAGCATTATTTCCAAACCTGAGGTTTTCAAATCCATATTGCACATCTTGATAGCCCAATAAGCCTTGTGATCAAGTTCTACAAGGAGATTACATGGCTTACTAAATACAATCCCGCATGGAGACATTTGTTAAAATGACAATATACCCAAGAGGGGATAAATTAGCTGGTATTTAAAAATTTAAAATGCTTTAGAAATGAAATAGATAAGATAAGAGTGATTTCATCGAGAGTATTGGAAATAATAAGCTGACACATTGATTTATCTTGGTTTGGTTTAACTAGTTGGCCTACGTCTAGTCCTCATATTCCCTATGAGATTTTACACTATAATTTCCAAAATTACTTTAGCTCTTGGTGCCTTAGTACAATCACTCTGAGAGTCTCCTCTTACTCTCACTTACAACCCCTAAGGACACAATCCCCTCAAGAGTCCCACACTCTTGATCAACTTAGAATTTGATAAGAGAATTAATAAATCTCTCTCACACAGAAAAGAACAATAACCATTGAAGTACAGTGAATTCTCTCTCAAATAGACTCTCTATTCACGATAAGAGAAAATAAAGGATAATAGAGTATAAGCACTAAACACTTAGAGAATAAAACTGAATGCATGATAAATATTTCTCATAGGTAGTAGAGCTTCTTAACTTCATCATTCAATTTACCTTGTATTTATAGCTTCAACTCTTGAGTCATCCGTTGGATACATTAAGTATTGAGTGAAGTAGAGACAAGTCGTTAGTGGTTGACAATAGTAGGTAGTAGCATTTAATACATTGCTCTGACAGTTAACTTTTTACCGCTACCTAAAACATCCTTACTTTCATACGTCTTAGAGACCATTCAGTAGCATTTAGAACCACTTATAAGTCTTTGGAAGTCCATTAGCTAAATCTAGAATTTTTATCTTTCTCAAGTTACTATTCATATGGTATTCCAGATTTCGCGATGAACTTTGAAAAATCATAATTAATTCTAGACAAATCAAAATGAAGTGGTTCAAAAAGCAAAATGAATATAACATCTTGAACTTTAAGGAAAAATAATTTTCAGACCAAATGATCCTTTAATTAATATAGTTTATTCGCCAAAGATTACTGTTCATTTGGTCAAAAATTTTGAAAACAGATTCTAGTCCCTTTGGAAAGTAAGTTCTCTTTGTAAAACATCCAAATAAGGCATTTTTGGTGTCAAAACAAAGCTTGACATGTTAAATAAAGTTCTGTAAAAAGTTCGTACATTTATTCCATCATTTACTATTTTTTATTACATCATAACCATCACCACTTATATTGATCATATAGCAACATTGCACTTAACAATTCTTCACATAATATTTATACTATCCAATCCATAGCTTCTCTTCATGCTTCATCATCCTCTTTCATCATTCATAAACCTGCTAGGATTGGGATTACATGAAGGGGGTGAGGTTTTGTGGAGAAATCTCAGTAGCAAACGGTACTGAACAATGCATACATTAATATAAATACTTGTACTTGCTTGTAAAAGTGTTAACATTGTGTAATGTGCATGCTTCCATATAACATATGAAATACAATTGGCCAAAGTAATAATAGAAATAGAGCTTCATACATAAGCACATATGCAACACAATTCAACAAAAACATAGCACAATCGAGCATAACATTCAATACATACAATTTAGGATAAATTTACTACCTCATATACTTGACTCTCTTCCACTTTATCTTGCCTCTTTCTTCTCACTTCTTTTTTATATGTGGCTGCCTCTTTTTGAGCATATCCATCAATCCCTAATATCATATAACCATTCATCCATCACAATCTAACTTTCTTAAGCATTAAACTCACTTTAACTAACATAACTTCCTCTTGAATATTAAACTCACTCAATTACCTTAACTTCCCTGAATCACAACCAATGGACGTGGCCTTTGAATCAATTGATGTCTTGACTTTACCCTACATAATTTCATATTTTGAATCCATTTATGAGCTTAGAATCATGAAATTCCAGCTCCTTCATGGCCTGCTAGACAGAACTAAAATATGCACACAATTGTTCCAAAAATTCTCATTTTGATTCTAATGCTTCCCATACTTGTTTCTCTACTTTCGCCCATACAACTTTTCATTTTAAAACCATTGGAAGCATCAAAATCATGAAAATACAATCACTGTTCATGCAAGTGAACAGTAATAGAGGAGAATTTCAAAAACTATAATCTTAAAATTTCAATGCTTCCAAGGTTCAAAACCTTTCCAATCCTACACAAAATCATCATATAAATTCATTAGAAGCATTAAATCATTGAAATTCTATTTCCTTCCACCATGAACAGTGCATACCAAACATGTTCACCTATGGTAAAGTCAAGATGATTCAACAACCAATCACTTAACTAGCTTGTTTAAGCTTTAATCATAAATCTCTAACTTTAATTTCTTCTCTCTCCTTTCATCTTAAAATTTTTGGACTGCACAACACCTTAGAGAGAACTCAATTTTTCTCCATAAAAATCCTAAGTTCAAGCTCCCAAATCAAAGGAAAATAAGCTAGGATAGATTGCTTACCTTTAATCTCTAGCTTGCTTAAACTTTGGTACCTTGAATCTTCTTTGTTTTGGCTTGAGTCTTCATTTTGCAAGATTTTCCCCAATTTTATTGTGCTCTTGGTTTGGCTTAATATTTGAGGGGGTATTTATAAAAAATCTCATGAAAAATCAATGGCCAAGATTACTTTGTCCACTATTTGATCTAGTGGCTCACATTTAATCTTAGATTTAACTTTTTTAAAAAGGAGAATTATGACATCATCCATAACATCATCAAGGGACACTTCATAGGGCTAGGTGGCAAAATTCCAATGGGGGAAGCTTTTGGAAAATTTTCAATTCAATCCAGTACCGGCTCAATCCGATTCCACAAAAACCAGACTGTTTTATAACTCTAATTTTTCTGAGATTCCATAATATGCTGTCTAACCTTAAATCTAGTATCCAGATTCTTCCTACCATGGATATTCTTGGAATGGTCAAAACTTAACTACAGATCCCTTGGGAAATGACTAAAATGCCCTTGGTTCACTGTCTTGCCCTATATTAACCCTAAAGGCCTAATTGTCATTTTATACCTCTTTACTTCTATCAGAGCATATACTGACACTGGCTAATCACTCTTGTACTTGTGTAGATATTTTTAACTTGTCCAAATGACCAAAATGCCCTTCGTTTAACTCTAACTCAATGACACAACACAGTGGCATACCTTTAGTGGCATTTTCATAATTTTATATTTTTTTGATCTTTATTAGCCCTGGCCCACATACTTATCTAAAAATATCATTGGGCCTATAAGGTGCCATTCTGAGCCCTCTGTATGATCCACTGCCTTCATGGGCTTTATTCCCAAGAAATTCCCCTGAAACATATTTATTGGGTATTTTAATCTACTGTAAATTCTATAATAAATTCTACAGAACTCCTTTTTTAGATATTTCAATTTTGAAAATTATTATATTAATTATAGGAATTTATTACCAAATTTCATCTGGTTCTGAGGTCTAGAGAATACTGTATTAATTTCTCTTCCTTTAAAAATTAATATAAAATTTTTGGGACCTCATCAAAATTCTGCGTTGCGTTAAACTGATCAGAATAATTTTCTCTACTTACTAGTAAAATTTGGGACTAATATGATTCTGGATATTTTTAGGCATTTTCTAGCTCATCTTTCTCATAATTACCATTGCGTCCCATAACTTTTAAAAATTATACTTTAGGCCCTCAACTTTTCATAATTACAATTAATAACCTAAAGCTTTTATCTACTTATATAACCTAAACATGCTAGGCAAACGTTGTGAGTGTAACAAATAATGATAAAAAACAAATAGGAATGATTACACTACATTTAAAAAATTTGATTGTTAAAAATCATTTGAAAAAATTATCAGTATTTATCATAGAGTTAATCAATAAGATTATTTTTTGAAGATGACTTCGATAAAACTTGAATAAAATCATTTATAAAACATCTATATTTTTGGTTTATTCAAATAACTTATTGATAAATGTCATAATTGAATTAGACTTAATTTAAATTTTATGTATCTAATTTATCTATAAGAGTTATTTAAAGAACTATCTTATAGAATAACTTATTGATAAATTACTTAAAATAATGCTTTGAAATAAAGTCAAGCTCAGCGAGTTTATAATAAAATTTTCTCCATCTTGTTGAAGAGTTTTTCTATAAGTAGTCTTATCGAATAGTTCTACGATAAATTGAGTCTTTAAAAACTTATCAAACTTTATATTTATCACAAAGCTTATCGATAAGTTAATAAACAAAGTCATCATTTAAGTTAAAGAAGATAGTCTTAACTGAAAGACCATTTCAAATAGTTCATATGGATTTGATTGGTCCTGCAAGAATAAAAAAATTTGGAGGGAACTTGTATACTCTTGTGATAGTTGATCACTATTTTAGATTTACATGGACTTTGTTTCTTCCATCAAAAGATGAAACATTTGACACTTTTGTTATTTTTGCCAAGAAAGTTCAAAATGAGAAAGATATTTGTATTGCTTCTATCAGGACTGATCATGGAGGAGAGTTTGAGAATGATGAATTTACAACATTATGTGAAGAATACAGGATTGATCACAGCTTCGCAGCTCCTTAAACACCTTAATAAAGTAGAGTAGTGGAACGTAAAAATAGAGTCCTTATTGACATGACACGAGCAATGCTAAACAAGAGAGGTGAATCTTAAATTTTTTGGGCTAAGGCTATAGTACCATGTGTTATATCTCAAACAGAGCCTATGTAAGAAGATTACTTGATAAGACACCATACGAGCTGTATAAATGAAGAAAACCTACTATTGGTCATTTGAGGATCTTCGACAGAAAGTATTTCAGCCACAACAATAAGAAATATAACCTTGGTATATTCAATTCTAAATCTGATGAGGGTATATTTCTTGGATATTCTAATCGTAATAAAGCATATAAAGTTTTTAATAAAAGAATTTTTACAATTGAAGAATCATTCATGTTTTTGTTAAAATTGAAAAATTTTCAAAAACTTCTTCTGAGGATGATGCTGAGTTTATTCAAAAATTTGAAAAATTTAAATATTAGTAAAAAGCTAGCATCATCATATTCTAAAAAGATTTGTGAAAATGATTCCCATAAAAATGATGATCAACCTAAAGCTTGGCACCATGTAAAGGATCATCCTTTAGAATAGGTCATTGGTGAAGTCAATGAAGGGGTTAGGTCCCAAAGATAGGTGTTAAATGAAGTATGTTTTGCTGTATTCATTTCAATATTGAACCAACCAATGTGGATGAGGCTCTATCAGATACCTTCTGGATAGAAGCCATGCAGTAAGAGCTGAACCAATTTGAGAGAAAATAAGTTTGGGACTTTATACCTAGGCCAACAAATCATCCTATTATAGGCACCAAATAGGTATTCAAGAATAAGCTCAATGAATATACAGTCATCATTAGGAATAAAGGTAGACAAATTGCAAAAGGCGATAATCAAGAAGGTATTGATTATGAAGAAACATATGCTATAGTTGCTAGATTAGAAGCTATACTAGTCCTCTTAGCCTTTGCTTGTATGATAGATTTTAAGCTTTATCAAATGGATGTGAAAAGTACTTTTCTGAATGGTTTTATTATGTAAGAAGTGTACGTGGAATAGTCACCTAATTTTGAAAGTTTTAATCATCTAGATTATGTTTATAAACTTAAAAATGCTCTATATGGTTTGAACCAAGCTCAAAGAGCTTGGTATGAACGATTGAGCAATTTTCTATTAAATAAAAGGTTTAAAAGAGGCAAAGTGAACATAAAACTTTTTGTGAAAAGAAGTAAAAATGATTTGCTAGTGGTTTATATTTATGTAGATGATATCATTTTTGGAGCTACTGACGATTATCTTTGCCAAGAGTTTTCAAGTTAATGTAGGGTGAGTTTAAGATGTAAATGATGTGGGAGCTCAACTTTGTTCTGGGGATTTAAATCAAAAGAAGAAAAATGGAATTTTCATCTCACAAACAAGGTATCTTAAGGAGCTATTGAAGAAGTTTGAGATAGAAATTGCCAAATGCATTCAACCACGATGATAACGATACAGCTAGATATAAATGAAAAGGGAGTGGATTTTGATATCAAGAAATACATATGAATGATTGGATCACTTCTCTATTTGGTAGAAAGTAAACCTAATATACAATATAGTGTTAGCATGTGTACAAGATATCAAGCTTCTCCTAAAGAATCACACACTAAAGCTATCAAAAGAATCTTCAGATATCTTAGTAGAACCATTAATCTTGGAATATGGTATCCAATAAGAAGAGGATAGTTATAGTCGCTTACTCAGACTTAGTTCATGCTGGATGTAAAACTTATAGAAAAAGTACTACTGGATAATGCTATTTTTTTAGTGATTATCTTGTTTCTTGGTGCAGCAAGAATAATACATAGTGGCAATTTCATCAACTGAATAAGAGTATGTAGCTGTTGGGAGTTGTTGTGAACAAGTATTATGGCTAAAGCAATAGCTATAAGATCTAGGAATATATTTGAAGGAAATACCAATCTTTTGTGACAACACAAGTACCATCAATCTATCAAAGAATCTGATACTTTACTCTATGACAAAACACAATGACATAAGACATCATTTCCTGAGAGATCATGTGTAAAAGAAGAATATCAGTGCAGAGTTCATCCCAATGCATCTTCAACTTGCTTATATTTTCACCAAACCATTGGCAAAAGATCAGTTTACTTATATCAGAAGAGAATAGGAAATAGTGAATCCCAATGAATTGTAAAGTTTCCAAGCTACAACTTTAAAACTCTTCATTTCATTTCTTATTTAACAATTTTTTTCTGACTTAAGCATCAAAGTGTCTAGAAATTTGTTTTATAGGAAATTTGAAAATTATCGATAAATTCTTCAATAAGAAGAATTAACAAAAACACTTTGAAGGAAAATGGAGTATTTCATTAGAAAAATGACGATATTTATCAAATTACTTATGGATAATAGTGCTTATCGATAATTATTTTGATAAATTAGAGGCAAAAAGTTGTATGTCAATACTTAATTGCATTGAATTTTATCGATGAAGTACTCGATAAAGAAATTTATCGAGCATCAATTCGAAAATAATTGCTTAGTTAAATTTGTGAAAATTTATTGAACAACTCTTCAACGAAAGAGTTTAGAAGTAATCTTCAAAAAGAGTGAATTATGTAAATTATTTTTTATTAAAATTTATCGAATATCGTATTGATAAAAGTTCTTATTGATAAGCTAGTCAATAAATTAACTCATTTTCCAGAACATTCTTTGATGTTTTATCAATCAGTTCTTTGAAGAAAGGACATACCAAATATTTATTTAGAATTTGTTAAAAAGTATTGAAATATATCCAACAGATTATTAATAAGGGTACTTATCAAAAATCTATTCGATAAATATGCTATTTCTGAAGTTTCTAATCGAATAACCCTTTGATAAAAGAGTTTTTCCAAGTATTCTTCAATAAATTTTGAGCAAACTCGTTAAAAAAGGTAGTTATTTATCTAATAACTTATCGATAAGTATTCTTATCGAAGAGCTATTTGACAAATATCTTACCGTTATTTGAATAATTATTAATAAACACTTTGAATAGGGTTCTTTTCGAAAATCCTATCAATAATATAACAATTATTTGAAAAAAAATATAATTGTTATTGTTCAATTCATTGAATATTTTCTTGAATAATTTATTTTTCTCTCATAACCAAGAATACCTTAACCGCTCTCATAACCTCCCATCCATAATTTAACTTTCCTATAACCGTTTAACTAATATTCCAAAACCTATTACACTACAAAACCATGTTCTGCTACTTTGTTTCAGCCCCATTCTTCAAACTCTCTCTCAATTCTGTTATATGATCTTTATACCCATCTAAACAAATCTAAACTATGGCAAGGACAAGACACCAAGGGTTGGGAAATCTAAGGAAAAGCAATTGGCAATTTCATCCAAGCTCAAGCATAAATCAAAAGAGACGAATCCTGCTACTACTCAAGTACAACAAGAAAAAGTAAAGGAAAGCTTTGTGAAATAAGGTGCCAAACAAGCTTCAAAAAGGAAAAAAGACATCAATTGGCCAATGTTCCTGAAGAGTCAGACCACACAGACACTTATAAGAGTCTAGCACAAGTGGTCAAGAAAATCACACAATCTGCCAGAGTTTCTTTAAAGAAGAAGAAAACTGTGTCTTCACAAGGTATATCAGGATCACCCTGGTCATCTCAACCTGAACCTTCTTCTTCTAGTTCACATCAAACCAATCCTCTTCCTTTCAAACCAGCTTCTCTTACCTTACTATCTAAAAATCTAGATAAAGGGATAGATAAGGGCAAATTAAAGGTAGAATATGTTACCAAGGAATTTTGTCCAGTGGTAGTAGTTGACTTAGACTATTTAAAATACAATGACAAGACCCAACTGTACTAGTTTGATCCTTTAAAACACTACTAAAACTGGTTAGAATTGACCTTCCCTACTACCCAAAAGTTGTTAAGAGATTTTTCTGTAACATGAAAGTCTTTAATGAGGATAGGGATGATAAAGAACTAGTCAATAGTATTCTGACTACCAAATTAATGGGGAGAAAAATCAAGTTAGATTCCCAGATTATAAATACCTTCCTAAACACCATAAATATGAGTCTAAACTTGAGCTATCAATGAGAGAGTTATACAAGATCCTGATGTTAAAGGACAAGTTTTATGAAGATTTAAAATTTGTGTCAAAGGATATGTGTGATTATCACAAGATAACTCACTATATCTATTCTAGAAACATGGTAAACAAGTGTGGAATCTTCACCCATATGACACAAGAGGATTATGTGCTGCTAGCTAAGATCCTTAGTGGAGAAAAGATTAATATAGGAGCATTGGTTTATGAAAAAATGAGGAGTTTCTTCTTCTCAATGATCAAGGCCACCCCAATTCCTTGTCCTCAACTTGATCCTACTTTCTCTATTGTAATAACATAGACTATCTGGAGAAGGGTGAGAAAGTGGTAAAAATTCTGAAGTTTAGGGTAGAGTAGATTCACGGGATATGAATCTCTCTCCCTCTCATTCTAGAGGAAAAGAATCCTAAAGATAAGGGGAAGCAACCTATCCAATAAGAGGGTTCCTATTGCACCATCAGTTGCCTAGACTACTAATATATTTATTCAATAAGAGTTAAAGATCTTCGAGGAAAAGGTCCAGATACATATTGTAGAAGGAAATCATAACATTGTGCATATCATTGCATAAATGTTAAATGAGGTTGGAGCTAATCTAGAGAATAAACTGACTTTGGAAATCTCTTAGAGGCATGAGGCAACAAACACAAAAATCCAATCTTTGAAGAAGACTATGGAAAACCAAAAGTCTGCCATAGAAGTGTTAAGTACATAAATCATAGACTTAAAAAGCAAGACTATCTTTAATGTAAGAGATATTCTGTACACTTCTGGATCACAGGCTCAACCTCTTTCCACTCAGACTCATGCTCCTCTCGCTCTAATCCAATTATCTGATTCCATTGTAGTGGCACCAACCATTTCTTTTTCCTCTAAACCTCAAGCCACCTAATCACCCTTACTACCTCCACCACCTGAATCTACCATTGATCCGTCATTTCCTCCTTCTCAAATAAAACCTTTTGCTACATAACCAACTAATCCTCAATCTTTCAACTCTATTTTTGATGAATGACAAAAAAGGGAAGAATTGAGATGAACCTAAACTTTCACAGTTATATTATGTTTGGTAGTTATGTTTTGATTTTGTTATTCTTCTATGACTTATCAATTATTCTTCTATATTTGATTTTGTTATTTTTCTATGACTTATCAATTATTCTTCTATCTTTAATCAATGCAAATTCTGTTATTTTGTTTAACGTATTTCTAAGATAGTTATTTCTGCCATTATATTATGGTGTTTTATCTGTGTTCTAAATTTCTTTTAATTGTGTTATTCTTTATCAGTTCATCTATTAAGTCTTGCGATCATAAAAAAAGGGGAGAAATGTTAAAATCTAATGTTTTGATAATGACAATTAAGAAAAGTTTTCAAAAATTATGTTAAACTGATAAAGAATATTTTTTGATAAGCTTATTAATAAGCTTACTAAAAAGAAAACCTTAAGTCTTTGTGTTTTAGTGAACTCTCTTCGAAGCCTTATTCTATAAGGTAGCTTATCGATAAAGCCTTTGATAAATTTGAAAAGGACTCCATGAAATTGTAAAGGGACTTATCGAATAGAGTATCATTCATCGATAAAGACTTCAAGCTATAAAAGATTTGCGAAATATTTTAGAAAAGAATTTATCAATAATGTATTCGATAAATGGGTTTCTTGATAAAATCTTCGAAGAACTAATGTATTTCAGCTAGCTTTGTTTGAAGATCTTATCAATAAAATATTTGATAAATGCAAAGTTTGTCATAATTTCAAAGACACAATTTATCAAATAACTATTTAATAAGACTACTTATTGAAGAACTCTTCGATAAGGTTGAGAAAATTCACTACAGATTTTTTGAAGTTAGACTATTTTTTTAATTGGAATTTATCAATAAGTTATTCGATATGAATACTCTTCAAATAACTCTTCGATAAGTTAGATTTAGAAAATTCAAATTTAGTCTAATTTAACATAACATTTATCGATAAGATATTCGATCAAGTCATTTATCGATAAGAAGCTCAAATGTTTTACAAAGGATTTCATTCCAGCTTTATCGAAACCCTCTTCGATAAACTATCTTATCGATAAGTTCTCCGATGAATGCTAATATATTCAAATGCTTGACACAATCAGATTTTGATGCAACAGTTTAAACATAGTGTAATTATTCCTATTTGTGTCTTATTATTATCTATTACACTAACAACGCTTTCCTATAAATGTTTACATTACAGAGAAAATTTCAAATGGGGTTGTGACTAAAAGCCAAATGTCAAAAATCGTATTAAATGCTACCACCTACTACCACCAATAGCTTTCTCTTAAGCTTCACTCAGTGCCTAACATCTGTAATGGATACCTTTGGAAATGAAGCTATAAATATAAGTCAAATTGAATATGGAAGTTAAGACACTCAACTACCTGCAAAAAATATTTATCACGCATTCATTATTATTCTCGAGTGTTTAGTGCTTATACGTTATTATACTCTATTTCACTAAGCTAAACCGAGTGATTATCTGAGAGAGAAATTTTTGTACTTTTATGTTTATCATATCTTTTTTTGTAAGAGATAGTCTTGTAATTTCTCTATTCTTTAATTTGAGTTGCGCTTAAGAATGGGGACTCTTGAGTGGTTGAATCCTCACGGGTTGTAAGGGGGAGTGAGAGAAAATTCTCATAGTAAATGTACTGAGGTGCCAAGAGCCCTAGAATCTTGGAAGATACAGTTGGAAATCCAAGAGGTATCTGAGGACTGGAAGTAAGACAAGTAGTTGGGCTGAACCAAGATAACTCTTGGTGATATCATTCTTACCTTATCTACCACATCATACTTGTAGGTAGTAGAGCTTCTTAACTTCATCATTCAATTTTCCTTGTATTTATAGCTTCAGCTCTTGAGTTATATGTTGGACACATTAAGCATTAAGTGAAGCAGAAACAAGCCATAGAGGTTGATGACAATAGGTAGTAGCATTTAATGTGTTGCTATGGCAATTAACTTTTTAGTTGCAATCTTGTCATTTGAATATGAAATGTAAACATACTAGGCAAACGTTGTGGGTGTAATAGATTATGATAATAAACATATAAGAATGATTACACTACGTTGAATCTGTTGTATCAAAACCTGATTGTTAAAATCATTTAAAAAATCTATTAGCATTTATGGGAGAGTTCAACGATAAGATTATTTATTGAAGAGGACTTCGATAATACTTAAATGAAATTCTTTATAAAACAGTTGTATCTCTAGTTTGTTTGAATAACTTATCAATAAATATCATAACTGAATCAGATTTCATTTAAATTTTTTGTATATAATTTATCTAAGAGTTATTCGAAGAACCATCTTATCAAATAACTTATTGATAAATTACTTCAAATAAAGCTTTAAAATAAAGTCAAATTTAGTGAGTTTGTAATAAAATTTTCTTATTCTTATCGAAGAGTTCTGCAATAAGTAGTCTTATTGAATAGTTCTTTAATAAATTAAGTCTTTGAAAACTTGTTAGACTTTATATTTATGAAAAATCTTATCAATAAGTTAATAAGATATTCAAACAAAGCTTTCATAAAAAATACGTCATTTATCAAAATTTTATCGATAAACCCATAAATAAATCTTTGATAAATTCTTTTCTATAGAAATTACATAAATCATTTTCTGCTTGAAGTCTTTATCGATGGTTAACATTCTTGTCGATAAATACTTGGATAAATGCCTTCACAAAATCTATTGTGTCAATTTCATATTAATCGAAGACCTTATTGCCAAATATCTTTATCAAATAAATCTTCAAAGAAAAATTATTTTAAAATAGAGACTCAGAGTTTTTTTCAATAGCACATTTATCGAAGGTCTTATCAATAAGCAATCTTATCGAATAGGTATTTCATAAATATGCTTTAGAAATCAATTCTTTTACAAATTTCTTCTTTATTTATTGAAGGGCGTATCAAATAGAAGTCTTATACATAAGCTTATCGATAAATGCTCTTTATCAATCTAAAAACTTTTTTCAATATTTTCTCTATTATCATCAAAACATTGGAGTTTAGCATCCTTATAGGTGTCTTGAAGGCGGTCCTATATGCCCAAAGTGCTTTCTCAAGGTGTAAACTCCAATCTTTCTTGTTAGGATGCACAGTCTTATCTAAGATATGCTTTATATCTTGATTTGAGGCTTCTACTTAACCATTTGTTTGTGGGTGATAAGTAGTGACAACCTTGTGTGTGACTCCAAATTTAGCAAAGAGCTTAACTAGGATTATGTTACAGAAGTTGGTTCCTGTATCACTTATTATAGCTCTTGGTGTTCCAACCTTATAGAAGATGTTAGATTTAATAAACTTAAAGATTGTCTGAGCATCATCCTTCCTTGTAAGGGTTACTTCCACCTACCTAGATAGATAATCAACAATTAAGAGGATATAAGAGAAACCAAGTGAAGGATGGAAATGACCCATAAAGTCAATTCCCTATACATAAAAAATTTCAAAAAATAGAATGGTTTATTGTGTCATCTCATGCTTCTTTCCTAAACCACCAAACCTTTAGTACTTATCACTCGCTTTGTGTAAAATTCTTCTTTTAATAACAATAATAAACCACTTTAAATCATTTTTACTAAAATTAGTTATAAACTAATCATGATGAAAATAAGTTTTGTTTATAATTTGAAATTTAGCATGGCTAGATAAAGAAAACTTACTTCTAAAGAGTTAACCATGATAGAAAAAGATAAACTTATTTTGAAAGGTTATCCATGATAGAAAAGAGTAAACTTATATAAGGATACTATCATAGATATAAGAGCTTCACACAATAATTGCATATAATACCATGTTAGAAAGGATTTGCCCAGCTAACATGGTTATAGGGTTCAAGCCCCCGATTAGCACCATTATCACAGTCATCCTCACAATCATCTCGAATGGGTATCTTGGCATCAAACTCATGAATAACATTACAAAAATCCACTTCACAACTAAGATCCGGTATAATCCTCATTCATAAATCAATTCTCAATATCCCACATTCCACATAGTAGATTCACAATGAACAAATCACAAGCAATAGTTTAGAGCCTCAAGCCCACTACTAGCACATATTCTCAGCTATGCAAAGTGAGCCCTACTATAGCAATATATAACTATTTCACACATAAATCAATCAGAGAAGACTATACAATTAATATGGGACTAACCAAGCCTCTGAAACCTTTCCTGAGGTCTTAGCACAAGACTATAACCTAAAAAATGTTAATAACCATGGGGTGAGACAAACATATCAGTAACGAACAATCCTACTCATCATGCACATTAACATGTGCTCGTGAGGTATCAAGTGAGATAGTTAATAGAATATATGAGATAGAAGATAATACATTATCATAATATGGTCAAATGAAAATACCATCCCAATTCTTCTTATCAAACCAACCTAACCACCTTATATCTGCCGACCGAACCCATAGGCTAATGATAACTACCATATGACTGGCCACTTAAAAGGCTAACTAGTCGAGTGTTATGGATCGACCAAAATCCATAGAGTGTAAGACTAGACCATGGTTTTATTCCCCTCGATAAACTGGTAGGGGTGTCGTAGCCTCTCGGTAAACTGGTAAGACAAAAGTTAACTATCGAGCTCCAATAGAGGCTATATCATGTGGTAAAAAGACAACTTCATCATCACCAATCCCAATCACCACATATATAATTCTCAAGATAATCATACTAATCAAAATATCAATCACTTGATAATCAATAACTTTAATAAATATCACAATAAGATTTTTCTCAAAATAATAACTTTCTTTAAATTTCAATCTTAAGATATAACAAGTTTTTAATCTCCATGTAAACTTTTAAAATTACTTTAAATCCCACAATACTCTTTTTAATAAGATATCAATCAATTTTTTCTCAATATAATCATATCATCATCAATAGATTTATATATATATATATATATCAAATCACTCACAAGCATTATATTAGCACATATACTAAGTGGAAAGTGGTTACTTCTCACCAAAGCTAATAAAAGTACCATTAGTGAGGAGTCCCATGCTTAGTTCACAATTCACTAGTCAATCTATAATATTTGTATAAGTGTAAATCAATAAGTTGTTAATTTGACACAACATATACTTTTAAATAAATACTCACATTTCTCTTTTAACTATATTTTATTTAAAAATTATAAATTCAATACCATAACTTAATTTCTCTATCACAATCACACATCTATTTTTCAAATTATCATTCCAATGATAATCCTATATTGTATTAACTTTATTCTACTAATATAAATTCTTATTTAACATCAAACTCCTCAAACAATCAAAAAATCCCAAATTTACAACCCTTAAAGCTCTACCAAAAATTTTCAATGCTCACATTTCATAATCAACCTCAAAAATCATAATTCATAATTTCCAATCAAACTCTAAATTTAATTTACTTAAATCAACCACAAAATCCTCCAATTATAGAAAATCATCAAATTTCTTAACTTATAATTAACACCCAATATACTAAACCTTGAGTTTTATCACTAATCAAATTGCTAAAAAATAATCAATTTAATTACATAAGTTTAATGAAACATCCTTACTTTCATACATCTAAGAGATCATTCATTAGCATTTAGAACTACTTACAAGACCTAGGAAGTCCATTAGCTAAATTTGGAATTTTACCCTTTCTCGAGTTACTATTCATATGGCATTCTAGATTACGCGATGAACTTCAAAAAATCATAATTAATTCTAAAAAAATTAAAATGAAGTGGTTCAAAAAGATACATGAATATAACATCTTGAAATTTAAGGGAAAAATAATTTTCAGACCAAATGTTTAGCCAATTAATACAGTTTACTCGTCAAAATTACTGTTCATTTGGTCAAAAATTCTAAAAACAGATTCTGGTCCCTTACTTTGAAAAATTAATTCTCTTTGTATAAACATCAAAATAAGGATATCTTGGTGTGAAAATGAAGCTTGACATATTAAATAAATGTCTATAAAATTTTATACATTTATCTCATCATTTACTATTTTTTTATTACATCATAATCATCACTACTTGCATTGGTCAAATAGTAGCATTACATATAACAATTCTTCACATAGCATTTATACTATCCAATCCCTAGCTTCTCTTCATGCTTCTTCAATCCTCTTTCATCCTTAACAAACCTGTGGGATTAGAATTACATGGAAAGGGATGAGATTTTTGAGGAAATCTCAGTAGCAAATAGTACTCAACAATCCATGCATTAATGTAAATATTTGTGCTTGCTTGTGAAAGTGTTAACATTGTGTAATATGCATGCTTCCATATACCATATGAAATACAATTGGCCAAAGTAATCATAGAAATATAGCTTCATACATAAGCACATATGCAACATAATTCAATAAAAACATAGCACAATCGAGCATAACATTTAATACATACAAGTTTAGGATAAGTTTACTACCTCATATACTTGACTCTCTTCCACTTTATCTTGCCTCTTTCTTCTCACTTCTTTTGGACATGTGGCTGCCTCTTTTTGAGCATATCCATCAATCCCTAACATCACAACCATTCATCCATCACAATCTAACTTTCTTGAGTATTAAACTCACTTTAACTAACATAACTTCCTCTTGAATATTAAACTCACTCAACTACCTTAACTTCCCTTAATCATAGCCAATGGACTTGGCCTTTGAATCAATTGATGTCTTGACTTTACCCTACATAATTTCATCTTTTGAATCCATTTATGAGCTTAGAATCATGAAATTCTAGCTCCTTCATGGCCTGCTGGACAGAACCGAACACATGCACTTAATTCTTTCAAAAATTATCATTTTGATTCCAATGCTTCCCATGTTTGCTTCTCTACTTTACACCACACAACTTTTTATTTTAAAACCATTGGAAAAATCAAAATCATAAAATTCCAATAACTGTTCATATGAGTGAATAGTAATAGAGAAGAGTTTCAAAAACTACAATCTTAGAATTTCAATGCTTCTAAAGTTCAAAACCTTTCCAATCCTACACAAAATCATCATATAAATTCAATGGAAGCATTAAATCATTGAAATTCCATTTCCTTCCATCATGAACAGTGCATACTGAATAGGTTCACTGATGGCAAAGTCAAGAATATCATCTTGATTTAACAACCAATCACTTAACTAGGTTGTTTAAGCTTCAATCATGAATCTCTAACGTTAATTTCTTCTTTTCACTTTCATCTAAAAATTTTGGACAGCATAACACCTTAGAGAAAACTCAACTTTTCTCCATTAAAACCCTAAGTTCAAGCTCCCAATCAAAGGAAAATAAGCTAAGATAGATTGCTTACCTTTAATCTTTAGCTTGCTTGAACTTTGGTACCTTGAATCTTCTTTGTCTTGGCTTGAGTCTTCATTTTGCAAGATTTTCCCCAATGTTCTTGTGCTCATGGTTTGGCTTAAGATTTGAGGGGGTATTTATAAAAAATCTCATGAAAAATCAATGGCCAAGATTACTTTGTGCACTATTTGATTTAGTGGCTCACATTTAATCTTGGATTTAACTTTTTCAAAAAAGAGAATTATGTCATCATCCATGACATCATCAAGGGACACTTCATAGGGCTAGGTGGTGAAATTCTAATGGAGGGGAGCTTCTAGAAAATTTCCAATTCAATCCAGTACCGGCTCAGTCTGATTCCACAAAAACCAGACTGTTTTATAACTCTAATTTTTCTGAGATTCCATAATATGCTGTCTAACCTTAAATCTAGTATCCAGATTTTTCCTACCATGGATATTCTTGGAATGGGTCAAAACTTAATTACAGATCCCTTGAAAAATGACTAAAATGCCCTTGGTTCACTGTCTTGCCCTATATTAACCCTAAAGGCCTAATTGTCATTTTATACCTCTTTACTTCTATCAGAGCATATACTGACATTGGCTAATCACTCTTGTACTTGTGTGGATGTTTTTTACTTGTCCAAATGACCAAAATGCCCTTCATTTAACTCTGACTCAATGACACAACACAGTGGCATACCTTCAGTGGCATTTTCATAAATTTATATTTTTTCCGGTCTTTATTAGCCCTGGACCACATACTTATATGAAAAATATCATTGGGACTATAAGGCACCATTCTAGGCCCTCTGTATGATCCACTACCTTCATGGCTCAATTCCTTAGAAATTCCCTTAAAACATATTTATCGGGTATTTTAATCTACTGTAAATTCTATAATAAATTCTACGGAACTCCTTTTTGAGATATGTCAGTTTTAAAAATTCTTATATTAATTATAGGAATTTACTACTAAATTTCATCTGATTCTGAGGTCCAGAGAATACTGTATTAATTTCTCTTCATTTAAAAATGAATATAAAATTTTTGAGACCTCATATCAAAATTCTGTTGCATTAAATTGATCAGAATAATTTTTTCTACTTACTGGTAAAATTTGGTACTAATCTGATTTTGGACATTTTTAGGCATTTTTTGGCTCAACTTTCTTATAATTACATTTTTGCCCTTGAACTTTTGATAAATTACATTTAAATCCCTTAACTTTGGGTAATTATCACTTTTGGCCCAACTTTTGTTTCTATTTTCATTTTTGGCATTCAACATTTTCTAATTTTTATTTTAGTCCCTCACTTCCTTTAAGACTCATTTAACCTTTATTATTTCTTTTTATCATCATCATAATCCTTTCCAAACCTCTTTTCACTATCAGTACTATAAATATAGGGAAAAATTAAGATATGACATTTAAAGTTCCCAATTTTTGCCTCTAATTTCCAAATCTCACTCACAATATCCAAATCTTCATTTCAATATTAAATCACACATTCCTAGATTTCAATAACTCATTTGTACCGTCAATTAACCCATAATTATTCAACTTGATCAAAATTCTCAATTTATCTAATATAGGGTTTCAACAAAAATATCTATTTTTAATTTACAAGCCCTAGCCACAATCTAAACTGATTAAATATCAATTATACATCCAATAAATATAACTCAATCATTAAACTCAAATTAAATCAATAAAATTTTCATATTAAATCATCTCTACTATCTTAACATTTAAATCCTAACTCTAACCCTCTTAAATAATGTAAATAGAAAATTATAAAGTGATTAAATATAAGTATTCACTTACCTCTACAATTTTATGGTTCTCATGTGTTGAAAATTCACACTTGTTCCAAACCCTAATCCTCAAATTTGCTTTGCTCCCAAGAAAATTTATATTTTAGAAAAGCTCTTATTGAGTAGAGAAATATTTGGGAACCAATTATTCTAGTTGGAAGATTTTAGGAGCAAGAATAAAGCTCTAAAAATATCTGAAATTGTTTGGAGGAAGGAAGTGATGTTGTTGGTGATTGAGAAGAGAAAAGATGAAGGAAGAAGAAAGAAATAGAGTCACGAGGGAAAGGGAGGAGTGAATGGTATTATTATAATGCTATGGGTCCCATATCATTATAATATATATATATATATATATATATTTCTTTTCTTTTTCTTTTTTTCCTCTTTCATGTTTCTTTTTCTTTCACTTTTTTTCCTTTTCTTGAACGCACGACTGTCTTCTTCTACTTCTTATTTTGTCCCTCTCTTCCTTTTTCTTTAATTCTTTCCTTTTTCTTTCCTTTTTTGTTTTATTCTCTCTCTGTATTTTTTATTATTATTATTTATACTTTAGCTAAACTCTCTTAACTTAGGTAATTAAATAAAAATTTTATCTACTATGAATTAGTTACTTTTTATGCTACTTAAATCCTAAAATAAAAATTGTGATATTACACTTTGCTGAAGGAAAAAGCTTCCTTGAAGAAACATGGTCAATAGAAAACTGCTTCTAAGATTTTTTTTTAGATATCTTCATAACACTAAAGTGCCCACCATAGGCTACAAAATGACAAGGTGTCAGGATGACATCAAACTCATCCTCTAGGACACACCTCCTGATTACCTTTTCATTGCACATCCTCCAAAGGAGTGGATCGTCCCACACGTAGTACCTATATTCCCTTTTAAGCTTATGTACCTAGAAAGGATACATAGAAAGGGGATTATACTTGCCACTAGATAATTCACTAAGTGTGCATACCATGGTTCCTTCAAAGATAAAGCAAAGATGGCAACATTAGGAAAATTATTACAAACTAAATAAGAATCATTCACTCCCCTTGCTTTATCTAGTAGCCTACTTAGGTGGTCAACTACATTTTCTTAGCTCCTACTCAATCTTTGATTTCAATATCAAATTCTTGTATAAGGAGCATTTATCGCAACAACCTTGGTTTAGATTGAGTTTTCTTGAAATTATACCTTACTATTGTATGATATGTAAAAATAACAACTTTGGAGTTTATGAGATATTATCTAAACTTATCTAAAGCAAAAACAATAGTATATAATTCTTTCTCTATAGTTCTATAGTTCTATTATGATGTACTAAGGCCTTATATGCATAAGCAATTACCCTTGACACTTTACCTTCCCTATATTCAAGCATGGCACTAATTGAACTATTAGAAGCATCACATAAAAGTTGAAAAGGTAAATTCCAATCAAGTGTAGTTAAAATAAGAGGGGAGGTGAGGCTGTCCTTGAATTTGTTAAAAGCATGTATGCATTTATCATAAAAAATAAATTCAACATCCTTATGCAATAGTTTAGATAATGGTAAGACAATTTTGCTAAAATTTTTAATAAATCTCCTATAGAATTCAACATGACTTAAGAAGTACCTAAGTTCTTTTAAGTCAGTTGGATAGGGCAAGGTAGATATTATTTCAATTTTAAATTTATCAACCTTGATTCCTTTGCTAGATATTAAGTATCTAAGGGCAACTCCCTGATTAACCATAAAATGATACTTTTCATAATTAAGAACTAATTTCTTCTCAATGTACCTAGCAATAACTTTATCTAAATTATCCAGACAAGTATCAAATGACTCACTATAATCTATAAAGTTATTCATAAACATATATGTATACTACTCAAGAAAATTAGAAATAACCTGAATGAGGCATTATAGAGCTCGAATGTCATCCTCTTATAAGCATATGTCCTAAAGGAGCAAGTGAAGGTAGCCTTTTCCTAGTCATTTGGTTCAATAGGAATATGAAAATAACCTAAAAATCATCTAGAAAATAATAATGTGATTTCCTTGCTAAATGCTCAAGTATTTAATCAGTAAAAAGAAGGGGAAATAATCTTTCCTAGTAGACTTATTCAATTTCCTATAGTTGATACAAACATGCTAGGTGTTTTATACTCTAGTAGGGATCAATTAATTATTTTTATTCTTAACAATAGTTATCCCACTTAGGAACAACCTATACAGGGCTTACCCACTCGCTATTCAATATCATATAGATAATACTATAGAAAGAAATTTAGTAACTTCACTTGAGGTTGTCTAACAATTTACAATCACTATTGAGAATGATCCTATGAGTGCAAACAGAAAGACTGGCTCTTAGAATATCAGCTAGTGTCTATCCTATAACAGCTATATTATTTTGAAGCACATATAATAGCTTCTCTTCCTGATTTGAAGACAAGATGTTATAGATAATTATAGGAAACTTCTCATTTAATTCAAGAAAAACATACTTTAGATTAGAGGGAAGAGGTTTTGATTCAAGAGCTCAAGGTTGGACAATAGAAAGAATCAAGTTAGACATTTCTACAAAATTAAGAGCACTCACTTTGTCTTGATCAATTCTGCCAATTATCGTGTTAAATTATGACAAAAAATTAGATAGTTTGGTAGCTTATTCTCTATAAGAAAAGATATCCTCTACAGCTTTAATACTACAAGGTGAAATTGGAAGTTGAGAAGAAGAATAAAAGAATTTAAGGTAGAAGTTACTTCCATGTCGCCTTTTTCATCTAGTTACTGCTACTTGAGGGAATGAGAGGATATAGTAATAGGCGGTGAGGTACTTACTCATGTCCTCAGTCCTTATCGTGTGTTGGATACCTAAAAGAATAAAAAGTAATTCTTCTTTAGAGATATCAAGCATAGAATCATGTGAAAAAGAAGGACAATCGTAAATAGTACAAACCATCTTTCTATCACAAGCATAAATAGTATAAGCAGACAAAGGCATATTAGTAGGTGGCTCATGGTAGTTTAGTTCATGTTCTTCTGCTATTTCTTCAATGGTTAAGTCTATGGCATTCATACCCAACAGAGAGAAATCTTCATATGAGTGTTTCATCGCTCATACATGTTGAAGGTTATCTTGTCCTCCTCTATTGCCATGGTGATAGTTCCTTCCTTCATGTTGGTAATAGTGCAGTTCTTAAGAAAGGCCTTCCTAAGATGATGGTAGAATCTTGACATGATGCCTTAATGCATATGTCTAGTACATAGAAGTTTGCAGGAAAGATTAGCCCCTTAACTTGAACACAAAATCTTCTAAAATGCCATTTAGACTCCTCATATAATGTCAGCTAACTGCAATACTATACTTATAGGTTTAATACTGTTAGTGCCAAGTAAAGCATAAATAGACGTAGACATAACATTAATAGCTGCTCTTTGATATAATAAAGCCTCATTAACAAGTATTTTCCTACTAGTACAAGGAATTATAAAAGCCCTTGGATATCAGTACTTAATTGGAAGTTGAGGTTTGAATAGGGTAAATCTTGGACTCAATCATTTGGTCTAAACCTACTTTTATGGGTATACAAGTCCTTGATAAATTTGGCAATGCTAGGCATGCCTTTAAATAATTATAACAATGGATCATTCATCTCAAGTTTGCTAAACAAATCATAAATCTTCTTATCATGTTCCTTATTAGTAGTTCTCTTACTCATGGCATAAGATTTAGGTAAAGAGATACTTACCTCTTTAGATGGTTTGAGGAGTCTTTATTTAAGCAGCCTCATCTTTTTTTGAGTAGTTCTTGCTCTTTTAAACTTTATAATTTCTTGGGTATTTTAGAGATGTCTTCAATAACGTCTTCATACCTTCAGTGGTATACTCATGGATATTTTCAGTAGTATCTCCAGTGACACCTTCAGCAGTGTTTACCCTATTATCATTTTCTAAGAAACCCACCATTTGCTACCTTTCAGTATGATGATATTTAAGGACCTAGGATTGAAGATAGTGTTAGAGAGGATGGTTCCTCCATTCTTTGCTTGTTACTCATTTATAGAGTTAGCTAATTGAGTCACATAAGTTAATAGATTATCATACTTACTATATACGATAGAAAACCCTGAGGCAACTTTGTCAAGTTTGGCATCTATACTAGCTCTTTATATCAAATTGGGATGACAAGTTTGAGAGTTGATAAGTCACACCTAAAACAGCAGAGGTCAGATCATATATTCCTTTAAGAACTAATGGCATATCATCATTCTTATTAGATGAGTCTTGGATTGACACAATTACTTGAGAGGGCTCTCTTCCTGAAAACATTTCTGCATGTTTCTATTATATATATACCTCTATGTATGATATTAGGATGATTGCTCCATCCTTTATTATATGTTTTAGAGAAGGATCTCTTTTTGGGAATTAACCTACTCATCCCTGACACATAGTTGAAACATTATTTAGATGAGCTGGACAATTAGTAATAATATGCATAGATAAATTACAGAGATTAAACCTAGCAGCCATTAGGGTTTGACATGAGTTACCTTGCTTAATTACATTACTCATATGTTTAGTCAATATTTCCAATTATGGGCCAGTTTGACTAATAGTAGGTCTCATCTATTACTCATCTCATATACTGCTATAGCATTAGAAAGACCATATTGGTCTTCATTTATTGCTATTTTTCTAGTTAGCTCCAATAAATCTTCAATGAATATATCATCTATAGAGCCTTTTGTAGCAGCGTTTAGAATTTGTGTATCCTAGGGCAGGAATCTTTTACAGAAGTATAGGATCATAAATTCATTTAGAATTTGATAATTCAGACATTTGTTTATAATGTCTTATAAGCGATTCCAGTAGTAGTAGAATGGCTCTATCACATCCTACTTAGGCCCATAAATTTCTTTTTGCATAGCAGATATTCTAGAAAAATGGTAGTATTTTTCTATGAATGCACTCTTCAAATTCTCCCATGATTGATATGCATTAGATGAGTACCTAGGTAGTGACATAAACTAGTTTACAGCTTTTCCTTCTAAGGTGAGGTGGAAGACCTTCCATTGGATGTCATCTATGTTGGCTCTGGGTGATTGCATGCTTCTATATATCACAAAGAGGCTCTTCAAGTGAGCATAAGGGTCTTCACTTGTAGTACCATGAAGCTTAGGCAGATTGTGAAGTAAATGTCCCTTAATTTCAAAATTAGTAAAATTAGGAAGATCATTATTAAAAGGGGACAAATGTAGCATTAGAAATAGTTAATTCCTTAATAGTGCGTCTTTAGGGGCCACTTCATTTTGCTGGACATGGTTCTCTTACCCTTTTTCATTATTAGGCTCACCTCATCTGCGTTAGGTGACCTATTGTTGTCCATGGCATTGTTATAAACTTTTGTGTAGTTCTTCACTACACTTTCGCTTGTAAGACTTGTAGACAAACTAGCTTTAGTACTAGTTTTGTTGGGTATCTACTCGATCTTCTCAAACTATCTTCTTTCTTGCTCTTAGTAATTGTTCAACATCAGAGTAAACAAGCACTAGTCTAGTATTCTTGCTCCTAGTCATACACAAGAAAGACAACAAGTGTAGATAAACTTAAAATAAAATAAAATAAAATAAATCACAATAAGTAGTTAAGAATCAAGGGAATTGACTCCCCGGTAATGAAACCAAAATTTGATGTAACATATCATTAGTGCTTAAATTAATTACTAGTTTTAACCATATGTATATAGGAGCTAACCCTAGGTCGATCTTTAGGCAGAGTCAATGCGTAGCTTAATTATGATTAATTAAAGTGATTAAGGAATAGATATAGAAAAGAATATTCAATTTAATTAAATAGGTGATTGCAAGAAAGTAGGTAAGGTGAAAAGTTAAACGATAAGATTATCAGTGAGTTGAATGTTCCTAAGAATGGATTATGTTTCCTACAATTGTGCAAAATAATATTAGAGTTATAATATTATATATACTAAGTCCTATTATACAGAACTCTAGATAATCGTCGTAGTCATAATCATAAAATTAATAATTATACTTAGATCTAGCCTATAATTGTATCAAAAATGATTATTTAAAGGTTTCACTTAGCATGTGAATTGATCAACAAGATATGATTAGTCCTCAATTATGGGTATTCAATCTAAACCCTAAATATAACAAAAATATTAATCCAAACATAATCATGAAAGAGAAGACATACATAACTATATGAGGAAGTAAAATATATGAAATACAAACTCAAATCATAACTTGAATAGCAAAACACAAATGTTTAATTACAAGGTATATCAATCGAAATCTTAGGTCAACCTACACAATTTTTAAAATCTAAATGTAGGAAATCATAAAATTGTATAGAAAACAAAGATCAAATGAAATAAATAGAAAATGAACTCAAGCCTTAGAAATACATCCTCAAGAACAAGGGATGACTAGCAACTCATGGGGCTAGATGACACCATTAGATGTGGAAAGAAATAAAAAGATGAAGAAGAGATGGTGGATGAAGGACTACCAAGTTGGCTTTGTGAAGATAAGAGATATGTAAAATGAGTTGGTGTCCCTAGAGTAAGTCAAAGGTCTCATTTATAAGTGAAGTCGCTTGTCCATCCTTCTCTCTCTCAAATCCTTCTAGTGTGCCACTTGATTCAAATATGATTTTCTCTCTTTTCATTACTTAATCTCCAATGCGTTGCTTGATTCCCATATCTCCCATATCTCAATAATATATATACATATATATTATTTATCTATTGACCATATCTCCTTCTTCCTTATATATATATATATATATATATTATTTTTCTTTTTCTTGAATCTCCTGATGTTTCCTTGTGCTTGGGGAGCTCTCATCTTGTGCCATCTTTTGGAGGTAGCATTAACTTTAATATCTTGTATTCAAATTGAAGTTATCCCTTAATCCACAAAGATTGCATTAAAGCCTTGGAATATCTCTTGGATTATCTTCTTCTTTTTTTCAAATACAATCCTAAGTTAATATAATAATTTAATACATGAATCTATTATCTATGACGCCATATATTAAATTAAATCCCATATCTAGTTGAAAGATATAAATCAAGATGAATTTATATATTTTGTGTAGCGATTTAAAATATTTGGGGGGAAGGATTCAAATCTTGAATCTAGGATACTGGAAGAATATATTTGAAATATTCAAAGTGGATATTAATTTAAATTTTGAAAGATGGACTTGGACTAATTCAAATATTAATATCATACTAATATATTAAAAAGGGATAAAATAATTTTCTCTAATTAGGATATCGAACTAGATAATAATAATTTTCCTTTTAATAAATTAATACATATTTTTACCATTTTATACTTTGTTAATTTTAGGTGGCTCCTTTTGCAGGCTAGTTAGTCCAGTTATAATTAATTATTTTTCTCTTCTTCCTAAAAATCATAAAAGATAAAAATACCTTCTTGCATATCAGTGTAATTAAGAAACCAATAAAATTAGTAAAAACTTAAGAAAATAACATTTTTAATTATTTAATTCATATAGTCAATTAAAACACAAAAATGAGTAAAACTTCTATAATGATGTCTATTAAACATAATAAATTCTCTCAAATAGATAGAAAATAATATAATAAAATAGGGATTCATCACATATACACAGCAATGATCCCTATTTCATATGTGGAAAATGATCCTAAGCATGTTTATTTGACAACAATATAATACATACTAAGGTTTTCTACCATGGATATGACTCATCAAACAATTTAGTTATAACTGATATTCCTCTGATCCTTAATATATAACTTAATTGAGGAGTTAATTTTCGTTCTAAATATAAAACATATTTTTTGTATTTATCTATTTTTTTAAAATTATCCTATTGATACTCTTTTAATAATAATTAAATAAGAGAGGGAATGAAAGAACTAAGGTATTTTAAAAAAATATATTATAATAACCAATTTAACTAACTTCTTTAATCTAATCAAATTAGTTGAATATGTCTTATTTCTTTTCTTATCTTACTTTATTTATAATTTTACACTTTTTACTTTAGCTGGTAACTCTCCTTACTCATTTTTAAAATAGTAAACATAACTCTTATATTTATGTAGATACTAAAGTTGCTCATCTGCTTTACTTGACAAATATTCGATTATTGGTGTTATAATAATACTATAAATATCTGACCTCTACATATTTCAATATTTTTTTATATATGCAATAGACTTTAAGACTTTAATTACTATCTTTTTTGTTACCTTATTCTTAGTGAATTATAGATATTATTTAACTCTTGAAGATATAAATATGATATTACTTTATAAATTCATGATTGTAGATTTTTTTTCTCACAATATGAGTAGAACATCACAATTTGGGCATGTCTAGCCTGCCTATGCCTAACTCGAAATAGTTAAGACTTTTATCGGGCAGTGCCAGGCATCAGGTTACAAAATATAACCCATACTTTTTTTAGACATGACACTAAACAAATAGATTACCCTATCCAACTCTGCCTATACATATCTCTAATAGAAAATCATTTGATCGTTATCAAATTCATCCTTATTTTAATCTCTGACAATCACAACTGCAGAAGATCTTCGCACACGGCCAAAGGCTCCTCCAAAGTCAAAAATCCATTGCTCATAATAAACAGAAAACTTTAAAGTTGAGTGATAAATGATTCAGAATTTATTTTTTCCCCCCAAATTCAAAAACCTATCCCTTATCACAAGTTACCATCAAAATTTTACCTGCCTAGAGTAGGTATCTTTCCGAACCCATGATCTTCCGTTTCATGACTTTCCACCATTGCATCAATTATTCTCTATACATATACATACGGTCATTTCAATTTTTAAGAGTACTATTTTATTGTAATTCTAGTCATAACGTTTAAAAAGATATCTCAGTTACAAGATGTTTAAGTTTATACCTGGGAGTAATAGATAATTCACCCTACTCGATATTAATATTATCTAAAAAGAAGAGAGACTTCGCTCAACCCTTATATCATGAGTTTATCCCATTTCTAAATTTTTTTTTTATCAAAAATAAAATTATTCTCTATACAATTTTCTTAGTTTTATGATCACAGATAAATCAGAATAGCAGCCAAAAACATGATCTAGCACTAGCTATGAGGATGAAGCGTATTATTACTCTCTGTAAATCTTACAATTGGAAGATAGGCTCCTGGAATTTTCTTTTGCTCCAATTCAGAGAACAAAATACAAATGAAGCAGCACTTGTCCAGAGTTATTGTTCTTAATCAAGCTGGGGGAAGAAAATACGAACTATAAACAGTTTTCTTTTTTCAGAGAGAGAGAGAGAGAAATATACAGCAGAAACTATATGTACGAACTGACTCAAAATTTCGCTCCATTCTGTATGCAGTCTCAGTTTGAGCCATGTAAATGGACAGGAAGAGTTCTGTAATATGCTGGCACGGTCACTGGGAAGAACATCTGCCATACTCCTTCGGCCTTAATAAAGGGGAAAATGATTCCTGAAGCACCCTGAAAATATAACGCAAAAAATTCATATATCATAATCTGCTGTGGATTAGGTAGATTCTAGTTATCCAGATGAGAAACACGAAAAGATAAACTCTTGAGTAGACTCGTAGAACAAGGAAAATATTAATTGACATATAAGATGTCAGACACTTCAAACTCACTTCAATAACATTTACCTTTAACTTGCTTATATGACTTATTCATGTTAGCGTTTTTTTTTTCACTGGGTTAAATTTAACATACTTAAATTTGTCTACCAAAAATACTCACTGAAATCAATCTAGCTCCAATCCACAAGCACTTTGGAGAAGGAAATGGGATTAGAAAACGGCCAACACCATAGATAGCCACCGCAAAGAAGTGGTGGACCAGGCTCAGTGGACGGAGGTTCAAAACCAGATAATAAAGATATTGGTCCATTCGAGGAAATGCCTCCAAGGCTGAGATTGTCAAAACATGCTTGCCGCATCTCCTTCCTCGCAGGATCAGGGGAAGCACAAAAGACCTTGTACAATGCACCTGTCAAAGTGTTTATTGTAGACGCCACTGGCTGCAAACAAAATCAGCCACTACCCATCAATTCCCTTCAAATCAAGCTTCATTAAAACTACAAAGCACTAACTCTAAATAAAAATAGGTGGCAGCCATATCTTGATATCTAGGACTTGTATTACATGACTCGGCCAATTATACAAGATTCAGATTTTATAGTGTCCCTGTCAAATCAGTCATATCTTGTGCCTCTGTCCATGTTTCTTTACAACGGAACAAGATGTAGAGATGGTTTACAGCCATAGACATGGTTATCTAACAACTTATCAGATTTACCTAGCATAATTGTTGGTTTCCTTGTCTTTTGGAGTGAAAAGACTAAGAATGGTTTTTATTTAATTTAATTTTTCTACATGGGCATTTCATATTGTATACGGTTGCAGAGTCATGTTTGTGATATCTCGTATATCTCTCATGCTTATAAGCATTGGAAAAGGTCATAAATAACAATAGGCAGCCATAAATATGATTTACCATCGACACAAATATTAAAGAAACAATCATCCAGTAGCTTCATATCACATTTACTTCGCAGTGTAGTGTTTTTCTTCGCATATTTTGTCTTGTGAGTGAAAGCCTAAGACGGATTCTTATTTATATCACAATGTCTGACAGTGCCACTGTCATTCCTCCTCCCGTCAAAGGTTGACGCATATTAAAGGCATCTCTCATCCGAAGGGCACCGGGTGTGGGGTAAGGAGAGGTGGGCATGCTTCTGTTTGGCATGGTTCTTATATTACCCTTATAAATGGCTGCTAGAAAAGAATCATACAGCTCTGGTGGAACCTGAAACCATACAACATCCCTTATTGCATAAAGGTTATCTAGCTAGCATGAATATCTAAGAATGTTCATTATTTAAGACAATTGATAATACAGACGAGCAAGCCATGATATTGGCACCTGAGGAGCTACCACAGATTTCAAATAAATAGGCATTTCACCATTGGCAATAGAAGGTACTTTTTGGCCAGGTACATCAACCAAACAGCGAATCTCATTGCTGCTGATGGGATAAAATAAAATGGGCTAAGGATCACCTATGATAACGTGTCCATGGTTGGCATATGGAAGATCGCAATTCTCCAGGACAAGACCAACAAAATGAGATGGTACATCAACCTGAAGAAATAGTTATGTCTATTAAGCAACAAAGGGCAATAAATACTGCAGCGCGAGTAAAAATCTATTATGAAGCACCAAACACTTCAAAAAAATTGGGTTGTACGTCTTCAGCACATATCTGACATTCATATTAACTCTTCATAGTTTCATAAATACATTTCATATATAATAGTCCCGTCCACTTTTGGTTTTAGCATCTGTGATTAGAAGATAAACATTGTAAGACAGGGAAAGAAACCTAGTATATTCACCTTTGGCTTGCAAAGAGAACGCCTCAAGTTGGAAAAGCAACCATCACAGACTATGGGGAGGGGGCCCTCGCTGTGAGCTCTTGCCCATCCTTGTATTTGTCTTGCACCCATTTGATGATTCCATTTTCTTCAATGAGAGATGTAACTGTTCCTTGTTCTAGTTTGACACTGCAGAAATATTGGAGATAACACGATGTAAATGAAGGGTTCAATAACATATTTTTGAACCCCTAGTAATTGAAAGTTTTAGAAACTAACAGTTAAATGAAAACAAAGTCTGAAGAAAAAAGTTCTTCGGGAAAAAATGAAGCCTTTTCTCGCATTCTCTGTATGGATCGCCCACTATGAAAGCTCCTACCCGAAACATCAGAATCAAATTTCTCCAAAGGATAAAGATAGTTTTGTATTTCTCCCATATTTATAAAGAGCATAGCCGTAGACCCTCTGAGCATCAATTTTCTCCACACAATCTGAAACAACTTAGTAACCTTATTCATCTGTTAAGACACCTAAATTATCAAGATCTTTCAGATTCTTTCTTACCCTCAAGACCCAATTCTATCAACTTCAAATACCCTCCAGGCTGCAGCAATTCACCCACCATCCTATCAGGCTCATTCAAGTCCCTTTCAATAGCATGCACTTTTCGTCCATTAGCAGCAATTACAACTCCATGCCTCCATGCAACAGAAGCTCACAGAAAATAATCACATATCTAAACTAAATCTGGATGAGTAATTGCAAATATTTTGTCAGTTCCACACTCTGGTGGGTTTTTGTGATTTACTTTCTCTTGTGAGTACCATAGACAGAGTTTGAAATAATGAAATACAAAAGTCTCACTGATTTTGATGCTTTCTATGATTTGATTGATGGTAAAATGAAATAGAAGAGTTAGTTACAAAAGCACGAGAAGTTGGTGGGTTTTTATTATTTCCCTAATCTCGAAGATCTCAAACAGATTTTGGAAAGAAATAAATACAATACTTTCGACAGATTCTGATGCTCTGTTCGCCTGATTTTACAGATTCTTCCATGGCAGAAGTCTAGAGAAATCCGGTGAGCATAGAGGCTTTGGAAACCCAGATACAAGGGATTTCAGAAGGTTCTTTTGCTCTTCGTCTTATTGATGGTAAAATGTCAAAGAAAAAGTTTCGCAAAAAGTCTCAGAAAATTTGGTATTTTTTGTGATTCCCCAACTCCGGCGGGCAATCAGGTTTTAGAAACCAAAATAATACATGAATTTCACAATTTTTGTTGCTTTCAGTGGATGATTGAAAATAAAATGAGAACGAAAAAGAAAGATAATGACATGTAAAATTGACAAAAATAAAAATTATGCATCAACTGTATTTTTCTATCTTGTTTAAGCCTTTCATGGTTAGTCCCCTCGAATTTCTTTGAAAAATACCAGTGAAAAATATTACCACTACTTTCCTTCCAAACACTCGAAGTTTTCCCAGCAAGTGAAAACAAACTATTCAAAATTTCCATATATATATATATATATATATATATATATATATATTCTCTTTTTAATTAGGAACGTCCAAAACAAGAACAGATGCATGAATTCAAACTTGTACAAATTACGAGAAAGGAAAATCATCATACAGATGGAGGGCATGGGGATCTTATAAGGACAAAACAAGTAACATTTTCACACTCCCATGTGTGTAAGCAAGAGCCGCCCCAGCAACACTAGCACCCACAATGATTATTTCTGCATCTCCCGCATCCTTGGATTCGCATTTTCCATTTTCTGTAACCCCTGCAAATCCACCACTGTTTACTCCTCTTGATTTTGATAATTTCTTCTTCTTGACGGCAAATCTGGAAAAGATAAACACCAGAAACAAGAACGAAGCTATAATCCCCCCTGAATTAACTGATTCTCCATCTACAGAGATTGCCGAAAATGGAGCTTGTGAGAAACAGCGAACAAAGAGAATACGAAGGGAGAAAAAGAAAATGAGAAAGCCGGATCCTTCTTCTTCCTCCTCCTTTCCTTCGTTCACTGCGCAAATAGGTTGAGAGCTTTTGAAACCAAATGAACTAAAAAATAAAAGCTCGTTTTACCCTTGGCATTCAATTCTTTATAAGTTCCACCGACAGCATCGTATTTGGAATCAGATACAAGTCCCACATTGTGCAATGTTAATAAACCTGACCTATCTTTCTTGTATATAATGCCACGCGGGCGTAATTTCCAAACTACGGAGCCGTGCGGTGAGCACAGAGCGAACTATTCTTTCGCCTTTTACTAAAGAATACCGTGTGCTCGCGCCTAAAACGGCATACGCCTATTTTTGTAGAGGATCTACAAGATCCTCGCAATACACAGTTTTAAGATCTAATCGATTCATCAAATCGGTTTTCGATATTGAATCTTTTCCTATTTATAATCACATCTTTTTGGTGGCGTCTCGGATTATTTTTGTTCAGTTTATCGCCAAAGGAAGGAATATCCTTCTATTTAATGAATCACAGTTTTTCTGTTGTAGTACTTCTATACATTGAAAAACTCAAGCAACATGCATATATATATATATATATATATGTATATGTGCGTGCAAGGGAGTAAGAGATTTAGCATAGCTCTATATACAGAACAAAGTCTGAATCACAACAAAGTATCAACAGGATTGCTTTTGTTTACTTCACAAGGACTGACAAGATTAACAAAATGAGAGAGAGAGAGAGAAAGGACAACGTGCCGGAGAATTTGTCACCCTTGAGACTGATATTAGCAGCTGCAGTGTTTAAGGCCATCTTCAAACCTCTTTTCCAGATCAGAATTATGATCCAAAAGACATTTTGTGTTATCTGAACCTCCTGCTTTTAAGACTCTAGGGGCATTGATTTTTTATGGTTTGTTTTTTCCCTTTCGAAAAGGGTCAATCCTAGGGACTATTTCTTGGGAACCAAGATTATAGGGCTGAGTGTGTTATCAAATTACAAGTTATTCCAATAAATAGTTTGTTTGGTTCTCATAAATTTTGTATGGATTTAAATATTATTTTGTAAAAAAATTCTGAAATCTATAAACATTTTGAATATTTATCTCGGACTAGATAAGTGAGATATGAATTGTATGGTAATTTATACAAGTTGTTGTCTTCTTCATCAGTCATAATCAAGACAAAAACTACTACATGTAATTAAGACTCCAATATCCAGTTTTAACAGCAAAAAAAGCACAACTTTTATGAATTAATGAATAATGAATTAAGGTATGTTGAAGTAGGTGCACAGAACCGAGAGGGCAGTAAGCATTGAATTGAAAGCCGCTGATTGAGTTTGTGCTTCTTTGCTCTGCCTTTGGATAACCACCATCTCTCTCTTTCTATTATTTATTTGACACCTCTCTCTAGATCAAGTAAAGATATAATATTATCTTCTAATCTTTAATATATTATTTATTTAATTAATTTAATTATATTAAAAAATTTAATTAATATATTAATTTTTAAAATACTTCAGTCATTTCTTTAACATAATCCCTCTATTTCTTACTTGATTATTATTGAAAAAATATTAATAGAAATAATTTAAAAAAATTAATAAATATAAAAAATATATTTTATATTTATAATTAAAATTAACTCTCTAATTAATTCACTGTGACAATAATTTTATCTTGAAAGGTGTAGAAAATTCATTTTCAACACATCACTTGTACATGTCCATATAGTATATCATACATATTAAATGGTTTTTCTTTAGGTAATTAAGATTAAAAATCTTCTTGATGGCTTAGGCATACTTATCATTTTCCTGTCAATATTTTTGTATAGCAATCACAAATGCACATTGCCTTTGGAGGATTATGTGGTAACAAGGAACAATCCCAAAAAGTATGGTAAGAAAATAGTTGCACTCTTGAAATACCAATTTTGCGCTGATAAGCCAATTCATTTGTGATCTGGGGATGCCTTAGTAGCAAGAATCAGCCTTATTTAGCAAGAATCAGACATATGTCCTCATTTGCTTTGTTTACTCAACATTGATATTCTTGAACTTTGTAACAAGTTTCATATTCAATATTGATATTGATAGGAAGAGCCGCTACGCCTTTGTTTTGTCCATTAGTAAAAAAAATGAATAAAATCATAAAAAGCTGCTAAATATCACACCAATGATACATTATAATATTGAATCTTAGCATGTTCCTTTTCCTTTAACACAACAAAAAAGTGTTAAAAGAATAAAACGAATGATATTTTACAGTTGAATGGTGCACATATACAACACTAGGAAGATACAAAGGAATCAACATTGTGTTGAGGAGCAAGAGGAGCCGATGGAGATGGTGATATATCTTCAGTATTATTGTTATTATTCTCTTTAAGCAACGGAGTGGTGTTTGACCTTTGCAATTCATTATCTTCGTTAAATCAATCAACACTACGCAAAAATACACCTGCCACAATGAAATAATAAATCAACAAACGGACAAATTCAGAGAAGCTCAAACTCAAGCTCATCAAGATAACGTTCTCTCTTCTATGTGATTCTTGATTTCTTCAAAGGCTTAGAAAAGAAAAAGGGAACAGGAATAGGTAAACCATATTCCAGCTGCTGGGAATAGGATAGCGGTTAGAGTCAGTGCGGTGGTTCTCCAGTTGTTAACATGATCCTGCCAAATCCGTTATTAATGATCAGAAATTGCATCTTCTACTCAAGTTTCCTCATAACCCGTTTTGAAGGCTAACCTGGAAAACTCCAACAAGTGGGGAAGATGGCACATCTCCGAAGACATGGATGACGACGGTGGACATAGCCATTATTGACAGAGGCCTCAAACTTGGGTCAACAGAATGAAGACACATAGTTCACGGGACCCTGAAAGAAAGCAGCAACAAGGTAAGTTCACAGCCGGAAGTCGAACACGTTCCGTGGAAAGGTATGACATTGGTAAGGACGAGTGGGTTTCTATGGATGGAATGCCAAGCTTTTAAGCCGGATGTGTTGGTTTTTCTTGTTGGGAGTTATGGGTGATGGGTGGATACGGTGCTCCCAGAACCATTTCAGGGATTTTTATGGTGGATAAGTACTGCAAGGATACGGTGGTGATGCAATTGAAGAATGGAAGTGGCTGTGGTGTGTGGAGAGAAGTTGGGAATATCTGGAGAGAAAGGGAGAGGATAAGATTTGGAAAAATTATTGTCATCGAGGACAAGAATGGAGGTTGTCCAAGGGTCTTCATGCTTGATAGATATGAAATATTAAGGTACTTTCTGACTTTTGATTGTAATGCATACAAATACTTTGGATAACCGTGGTGCTTGCAACATTTTACTCAGGATAAAGATGAAGTTTCAAATTAACTTTTATTAAATTATTATCGGCCACTCTAAAATTCAAACTTAACAGAGTAACCAGTGCAGAACTGTATCAAGTGTGGGACATGATATCTCTCGCGATCCTAACTTTGATTTCTATCAGTATTGTGAGGATATATCATCTAATAAGGAATTATGGCCAACTAGGGGGTACAGTTTGGTGCTGCTGATTGCCATTTTGTTAATTACAAATCGAATGTAAACCTTAACTATACATGCCCTTTTGATCTTTGAACTCTAAGTAACAGATACACAACTTGTAGAATGAGATTTGCATGATCTGATGATCGTGTGATATTTGTCACGTCCCGAAATTTGGACCGTGGCCGGCACAGAATATGAATAATTTCACATTCTGAAAGCCTAATACCTCAAATACAACGATCAAAGCATCCATAACGTTTTCCAAAAATAAACAATCTTTTTTAAAGACTATGTGCAGCATTTACCTTTTTATCAAAATAATACAAACACTTTCTAAATGATAATTTCATCAAAAGTAGTTTTGTCAACAATGACACTTCGGATCGGCAATGAGGCTCTTCACTGCTCGGCAAAAGGGTTAGAGTCACCTGCACTATCTGAAGCCAAATAATCTACTCGTAAATAACGTCCCAAAAAACATGATTTAAAAGAATGTGAAAATAAACAATGCATAAACATGTTTCAAATAACATTTCGGAATCTGATGTAAACTTTTCCGTAAACATTTTCTTTCAGGGAAACAATCTTGAAATAACCATTTCAAATCAATCATTTAGTAGTAATCCTTTCGAAACCATAATCTTTCTGTAAATATCATTGTTTCAGAGAAACAATTTGAAGCAATCATTTCAAATCAATTGATGTAAAACAATCCTGTCAAAACCATAGTCTTTCCGTAGGACTTCAACAGAACAAAAATAAACATGGACACACAGTTCACGAGGGTAAATAACCAATCTACCGGCTCAAGGCCACTAGCCGTCGTGAGTACGAGACCCACGTAATAATCTAGTGGCTCGAGGCCACAATCCGTTGCGAGTACAAGACCCATATATATCCGTCGCGAGTATGAAATCCACGTATATCCGTCGCAAGTATAAAACCCACGTATATTCATCGAGCTCGGGTAACCAAGGTGCATCAAGGGCTAACAGTACTGCTATTAGCGACCAGCGTTCTGTATTCCATCCTAAAATATTTCCATCATTCGTGGAGTTTATTTCACATGAAATAATCTCAATCGTTTCAATGCTATAACCATTGTTAAAATCACTTTAACTTTTCAAAAACCCCAGCACATACCTTTGAAATCAAATTACTGTGAAAACATATGAAATTCGCATAATATATTTCATGAATGACATCAGTTCAATGCAACTTTTGCCAAACTCTTTTCAAGAACTTATTCATCAATTTTCGTACATAATCATAATTCTTTTGTAAACCAATCGAAAGAAAATCATTTCCAACGATTTAAACCATACTTTTGTAAAATTTGCTTCTCAAAATTTATATTTGAAATTTAACATTTGAAATGACAATACATTTGAAAATATAAATTTTAGGGAACGTTATTCACTTACCTGTCACTCTCCTAAACTATTACTCTTTTCAGCCAGACACTTTCGATTAATTCGCTTCTCAATCCCCTGGTGTTCAGAAATAGTATTTTAATATTCTATTCAAAGTTTTAACAGAAACAATCACACTTGATCTATACCTTCAGCTAACCACATACCACTAACCATTCGACATTGTTTCAAACAAATAAACATACTACCATACGGTACAAGCTTCCAACTAACCCAGGTAGCAAGCATCACCAAACATCAAGTTTAATCATTTGAAATCCTGACAGCCCATATCCCAATGATTTGCCAAACAGAGACTAAGACAAAACCCTATAACCACAATTAATAAACTCAGCAACAATCTCAATTGAACACATTCCACATACAACCAAAACATAGCTTTTCAAATCTTCTTTCCTTCCAAAACTTAAACTCAAATTCAGTTTTGCACACAATTGAACTATAGCTATCTGCACATCAACCCAACACAGCAGCACACATGCATACATAGCAACAGATACCCCTTTCATCCTTTCAACTAATATATATATTACACATATGAAACATATTCCAAGGAACACCAACTATAATTCCAAATTTCTTCTTTGCTTCCTAATTCCATCAATTCACTTCTGCCAGGTAATAAACCCATTATACATATGTATCCACAACAAAAATTTCCAGAACTAACGATGCATATATATATTGACCCTAGCTTTTGTGATAATTCTGTATTCTTAACAGAAATAGAGCAACCAAAAGCAATAAAATGCAACGCCCAAAAACATATCTTTACAATGTAACAGCAACACGGATATATCATCATGAATATGTTCCCTCAATCATAAACAGATCCTTATTCTTTCGTTTGATAACCTCAACAGCAATGCATATATATCTATAAGTACACTCACAACGCTAAGGGATGATCACACATAACAGAAACCAAACAAGGCGCACACATACACATTCAATCGAGATTAAAACCACTCCATAACTCTCGGCATTCAGCATAACCAACTATGGAAAATCAATGTCACAGTTACCAGTATCAACACAGCACGACAAGCAGAGATACACAGACATTCACTCGCATACACAGTTTCAGGTGCCACAACCATTCCCTCTCATCCATTTCCATTTCTTCCACCCTCACGGCTTGCCAAGCAGAGCAACAAACTATCATACACCCATATCCCGTTATGAATTTTCAGAAGAATGAAAGTGACTTGTACTTACCACCACAACCACCGCAACACAACACTGTAACGGAGGAGGAAAGTGCTGACTGCCATTCACCACACACAGTAGCTTCAATGGCGGCAAGTCGACGAACGCTGCTTAAATATAAAGAAGAAAGCCCAATGGAGCTCCTACGGACGCCAATCAGCAGAGACAGCGATGCCAACCCATAGCAAACCAAACAGAGACAAGGAAGAAGCTCGGGGGTACTGTAGCTGCTACAGTATCTCGACATACACCCACTGCACTGAAGACACAGCGTGATAATGGTGACGGCGACACTAACCCAAAATAGAGAAGAATATAAGCTTCTAGTTGCACAACTACTGGCAGGAACTACAGCTCAGGCAACAGAAATCTCAGCAGCTGCTGAGCTCAACACAGTAGAGAACACCACGACAGCCACCCTTACCAGCGTTCACACAGACAACGACAGCTGGCAATAACAGTGACATGGTGACGGAAGAGGAACTCACGGCGGCCGACCCTAGGACCCGTGACCTTATCTGAACTTTCTCTGTCTCCAACCTCGCTGTCAGTCTGAAAATGGCGAAAAGGAAGCGTGCTGAATGAATAAAAGGATAGAGGGCAAAATGGTAATTTCACGTGTCAGAAAAATGAAAATAACTTCTCCCCTCTGCAGGCACTGGGGTTCGAACAGGGGACCTCACGCTAAACTTCTCTGCCCCAGACCATTCTGCTAACATGTTTCCATTGACATTTCTTGCACCAAATATACATATTCCTTTACTAAGTAAAATTTTATATATTAAAATTCTAGGCCATAACAATATTCATGTGAATTCTTTGCTTCATTTTTCCCCTTGACATTTGATCATTCCCTCTATCCTTGTTCCTGATCGAAGTGTGAAAGCTGTAATTAAAATCGTATTGGCATGTAGTCTACACGCTTACAGTATGGGGTATTTATCACAATTTGATTGGCTTTTAAAATATTGAAAATAAAAAATTAATATATTTAAATAAAGATATAAAGGTATATTTGTCAATTTTCTATTACCTACTCTTTCTTCCTCTTTTGAACTAAATAAAAAATATCATCTCTTCTCCCTTACTTTTTTCTATTCTCTCTTAAATTAACTTAACTTATCCTCTCCTTCATTGAACTAAGTCTAAAAGAGTCACATTGAGACTTGATAAGTCTCTCTGAGATGAACTTCATAATATAGAGAGACATAACGATACTAATTTAAAACTGAGAGAAGGTTTATGTTAAAAGATTGGATTTAATAAAAAAAATATAAATAAAAAAATTTAAGATATTCTTTGTATTTATTTCTTGAGAGTAAGAATTATCTCTTTCTCTCTGTATATTTTCCTTTATAAGATTTTTTCTCCCTTTTATTTTATCGAGTTATTTTTTCTTTTTTCTAGTCTCAATTTTCTTCTACTACTATCTTCTTCTACTAGTATTATTATCATTGGTGGTAGTTGCTTTAAGTGGTTCAGTATTAACACTTGTACTCTGATCTCTCCTCTCTCGTCCTATATCACACACTGGTTTATTTGTATTAAGTTGTAATCTTCAACTTGTTTTTTTTTCCTTTTTGCTTCACATTTCGTGCGTGTCCCCTTGAGGGTGTGAGGGATTCAAGTAGTAAATAGAAAGAGTCATAGTTAACACCCTTCTCTCTCTCTAACACAGTTTATCTCTTTCTAAAGCAAGTAGGCGTGCCTTGAAACACCAACAGGGTTGAGGCGGATGTGGGAGCAGTGGGTGGAGGGTCCGAGGTAGTGGTGGTACAACATGGTCGGAGGTGTTTTTTTGACTGACCTGCAAGTTGATTTTGGACGGTTGATTGTAAGTCATAGGAGTTTTGCCCTCCCAAAGGCCATGATATGGTAATGGGTCATTGAGTATACCTATGCACGTTTTAGGGAGGTTAGGTGGAGGACAGGCGGGTGCCATAATTAATTTTCATGAATTTGACAAAAAGAGTCCTCTTAAACTGTATATTTGGTGCCACATTTTTTTTTCACAATTTTACTGTAATTTTGGTCTACACTGTATGTTTGGTGCCACAATTTTGGTCTCCCGTTCCTTTCTTTTCAATTTCTGAAGTTTAAACTCTCTTCCTCTCTCAATTGGGTTAACGAGAGAACTAGAAAATTGAGTAAAACCGGGAATCTTTATGAGTCTATATTTTTTGTGCCAATGTTTTTAATTATGGGTAGCTTGTAATAAGGGTTTATAAAGAAAAAAAACTCTTAAAATATTTAGATAAATTTTATAGAAAAGGATTTATAAGAAAATAATTTTAAATAAATAATTATTTAGATATTTATTATTAGAATAATTTTTCTTATTTGTAAATTTTTATTTTTAATTTTTATGTGATTCTAAAATAATAAATAATCTATATATTTAATTTATTGAATAAATAAGAATAGATAATTAGAAAGTATAAAAAATGAAGCTTAAGAAGAGGAATAAAAGAGAGAGATGAGTTAATTTTAAAATAAAAGAGGAATGGGAGAGGGAGATGAGCTAACTTTAAAAAAAAAAGGCAGTACGACTTCAGGCGAGAGGAGATGAGAGAGAAAATAACCTTTTACAGGGTAAGATGAGATGAGATAAAACATAATGGAATAAGACAAAATAAGTACATCAGAAAAAGTAAAGAAAAGCAAGCAAATTATAAAGGTTATTAACAACACTTTCATTAGTATAATTTATTATAAATGAGGCATTAAATGAAACGTTAATCCAGATTGAGGCAAATATATTTGGGTGTAAGGTTGGAGGTAATGGCGGTACCACATGATACGAAAGTATTTACTTCATTGATGTGTCAGTTAATTTCGAATGGTTAAAGGTAGGTCATAGGAATTTTGCCTTCCCAGAAGGCATGCTGAGGTAATGGGTCACTTCGGTATACCTATGCCCTGATTAGACGTTTGAGGGAGGTTAGGTGGAGCGCAGGAGGGTGCCATAATTAATTTTCATGAATTTGACAAAAAGAGTCCTCTCAAACTGTATGTCTAGTGCCACAGTTTTTTTTCACGAATTTTCGTGCCAGACTCAACCTGTATGCTGGCGCTACAGCAACGGATTGGCCCTTCCGTTTTCACTAGAGCTGGAAAAACGGGCCCAACCCACAGGCTGAGCCCGTTTTCCCTTAAAATGGACCGGGCTCGGGTTGGCATTTTGTCAGCCCGTTTTGGGGCGGGCTGCACAGCCCGCCCTGTCCCAGCCCGCCATTGCTGGCGGGCTGGCCCGTTTTTCAGCGGGCCAGCCCGCCAGCCCGCTTTTTTTTTTAATTTTTTTAATTTTTAATATTATTATTTATTTTACCTAAATATTACTTTGAATACTTTTATTATTGAATACTAGTAAAGATAATTACCTATTTATTAATATGTGTTGACATATTATAATTGATTAATATTATGTTAATGTTTATTTAGATTTATAGTTATAAAATTTGATATTTTTTATAAAAAGTAAAAATTTTTAAGAGTATAACATTAACTATATTTTAATTATACTAATATAACATTAGAAATTTTTTATTAGTATTCTAAAAGTTTAATCTTTTTTTTAAAAATATTAAAAAAAAAAAAGATGGGCGGGCCGCGGGCTGGCCTGCCCCTAAAACGGGGCGTATGCCAGCCCGTTTTGGGGCGGGCTGCACAGCCCGCCCCGTCAAGCCCGCCCTCTAAAACAGGCTGGCCCGTTTTTGGCGGGCCAGCCCGTTTTCCCAGCTCTAGTTTTCACTGAAATTTCTACTCACTGAAGTTTCTTCCTTCACTTGCATTTTGCATTACTCTGAAATTTTATTTTTAATTTCGCTTTCAATTATTATTTTTTAAAATTACAGTAAAAAGTTTTCCTGTTCTATTTGTTTTTCAATGAAGAAAGAGTATAGGTAACTTTTAGGGCATGTTTTTTTTTTAAATTATCAATGTATTTAAACCTTGATTTAAATTTTATAGTTTATCAAGAAATTATAAAAGCAGAATTGTTAGAAATAAAAAATAATAATAATAATTGACTTATTATAAGTTAAAAACACTGCAAATTATGTTGTTTTTTTAAGTTAAAATTTAAGAATTAAATCAATAATATTTTTTTAAAAGAGTCATGAAGTAGAGTTATATTTTCTCCTTAGAACATCAAGATGTTGACAAAATTACATAAAGAATTTGAACCATGATAATTGATGGGGATGGTTCATATATCTATAGTTGAAATAGGAGTTGGGCTTCTCCCTTGCTTAATAAGATTTAATTTGGCATTCCACGTCATCTTGAATCATTACTATTAGAGACGTGTTATTATGTTGATTCTTCGCGTTATAAAACTTTTAGTTTGAACTTTGAAGAATATATCATGGCCTAAAAAGTAAAAATAATAGTTTTCTGTGTTCTTTAGGATTGAAAAACATCAGAACAAGAGAAAACTGTCAAATCAGATCCTAAATTTTGCAAAAACAAAAAAAAATCTTGTGATTAATAACAAAATGTTTAATTTTTTTAAAATAAAAGGCAATTAAGATACTTTCAATTAAACCTCCTCCCTCCCTCTTTTAACTAAGTAGAGTTGCAAATCCCATTATAAGAAGTTGTAAATCTTGTAGGTGAAGTTACAAACCCATTTCGTGAAGTTGCAAATCCCCTAGGAAAAGTTATAAATCCCATTGATAAAGTTATAAATCCCATTGGGAGAGTTACAAATAATATTAGCTAAATTGAACACTAAAATACTGTTGTAAATCTCTTTCTTTAAGGGAATTTTATAAAAATTGAACATTAAAAAGTGATTAACTAAATCAAAACATTAGTCAGTCAATGGTTTAAGTTATTACAAATACTATTACTTCTTTTCTGTTGTGAGAGTTATAAATATTATTGCGGGAGTTACAAATACCATTGGTAAAGTTGAAAATCCCATTGTGAAAATGGCAAATATTAGGAGTTATAAATACAATTGATAAACTTGTTAATATTATTGGTAAAACTGCAGATACTATTGTGGGAGTTGCAAATAATATTGGCAAAGTTGTTAATCCCATTAACAAAGTTGCTTATTCTCTATTGTGGGAGTTACAAATACCATTACCAGACTTGCAAATATCATTGTTAAAATTGCAAATACCACAATAGGAGTTATAAATACAATTGATAAAGTTGCAAATACTATTATCAATACTACAAATATTATTGTCAAAATTGCAAATATTATTGTCAAAGTTATAAATATTATTATAGGAGTTGCAAATATCATTGTTAGATTTACAACAGTATTTTAGTGTTCAATTTAACTAATATTATTTGCAACTCTCTTGATGGGATTTACAACTTTATCAATGAGATTTACAACTTTTTCTAAGGGATTTACAACTTTACCAAATGGGTTTGTAACTTTACCTACAAGATTTATAACTTCTTATAATGGAATTTACATCTCCACTTAATCGAAACTACAGTGTCAACTATAGTGTTTCTCCCAATTGCCAAAATTAAATTTGTCCCAATTATAAATTCCATTGTCAGAGTTGTAAATACTATTAGCAAAATTATAAATCGTATTGTCAAAATTATTTTTTCTCTATTGTAGGAATTACAAATACCATTGTGAGAGTTACAAATATTATTGTTGAAATTACAAATACTATTATGGGAGTTATAAATACCATTGATAAAGTTACAAACACCATTATAAATACTATTGTCAAAGTTATAAATACTATTATAGGAGTTACAAATATCATTGTCAGAGTTATAAATATTATTAGCAAATTTGTAAATCGTATTGTCAAAATATTAGGAAAGTGAAGGATACAAAGGAATCAACATTGTGTTGAGGAGCAAGAGGAGCCGATGGAGATGGTGTTATATCTTCACTATTATTGTTATTATTCTCTTTAAGCAACGGAGTGGTGTTTGACCTTTGCAATTCATTATCTTCGTTAAATCAATCAACACTACGCAAAAATACACCTGCCACAATGAAATAATAAATCAACAAACGGGCAAATTCAGAGAAGCTCAAACTCGAGCTCATCAAGATAACGTTCTCTCTTCTATGTGATTCTTGATTTCTTCAAAGGCTTAGAAAAGAAAAAGGGAACAGGAATAGGTAAACCATATTCCAGCTGCTGGGAATAGGATAGCGGTTAGAGTCAGTGCGGTGGTTCTCCAGTTGTTAACATGATCCTGCCAAATCCGTTATTAATGATCAGAAATTGCATCTTCTACTCAAGTTTCCTCTGAACCCGTTTTGAAGGCTAACCTGGAAAACTCCAACAAGTGGGGAAGATGGCACATCTCCGAAGACATGGATGGCGACGGTGGACATAGCCATTGACAGAGGCCTCAAACTTGGTTCAACAGAATGAAGACACATAGTTCACGGGACCCTGAAAGAAAGCAGCAACAAGGTAAGTTCACAGCCGGAAGTCGAACACGTTCAGTGGAAAGGTATGACATTGGTAAGGACGAGTGGGTTTCTATGGATGGAATGCCAAGCTTTTAAGCCGGATGTGTTGGTTTTTCTTGTTGGGAGTTATGGGTGATGGGTGGATACGGTGCTCCCAGAACCATTTCAGGGATTTTTATGGTGGATAAGTACTGCAAGGATACGGTGGTGATGCAATTGAAGAATGGAAGTGGCTGTGGTGTGTGGAGAGAAGTTGGGAATATCTGGAGAGAAAGGGAGAGGATAAGATTTGGAAAAATTATTGTCATCGAGGACAAGAATGGAGGTTGTCCAGGGGTCTTCATGATTGATAGATATGAAATATTAAGGTAATTTCTGACTTTTGATTGTAATGCATACAAATACTTTGGATAACCGTGATACTTGTAACATTTTACTAAGGATAAAGATGAAATTTCAAATTAACTTTTATTAAATTATTATTGGCTACTCTAAAATTCAAATTTAACTGAGTAACCAGTATAAAACTGTATCAAGTGTGGGATGTGATATCTCTCGCGATCCTAACTTTAATTTTTATCAGTATTGTGAGGATATATCATCTAATAAGAAATTATGGCTAACTATGGGGCATAGTTTGGTGCTGCTGATTGCCATTTTGTTAAATACAAATCGAATGTAAACCTTAACTATACATGCCCTTTTTATCTTTGAACTCTAAGTAACAGATACACAATTTGTAGAATGAGATTTGCATGATCTGATGATCGTGTGATATTCATGTGAATTCTTTGCTTCATTTTCCCCCTTGACATTTGATCATTCCCTCTATCCTTGTTCCTGATCGAAGTGTGAAAGCTGTGATTAAAATCTTATTGGCATGCAGTCTACACGCTTGCAATATGGGGTATTTATCACAATTTGATTGGCTTTTAAAATATTGTAAATAAAAAATCAATATATTTAAATAAAGATATAAGAGTATATTTGTCAATTTTCTATTACCTACTCTTTTCTCCTCTTCTAAACTAAACAAAAAATATCATCTCTCCTCTCCTACTTTCACACTTATAACTTCCCTTATTTTTTTTTATCCTCCTTTAAATTAACTTAATATATTTTCCCCTTTATTAAACTAAGCCTATAAGAGTCATATTAAGACTTGATAGGTCTCTCTAAGGTGAATTTTATAATATAGAAAGACGTAACGATGCTAATTTAAAATTGAGAGAAGCTTTATATTAAAAGACTAAATTTAGTAAAAGAATATAAAATTTTTTTAAGATATTGTTTATATTTATTTCTTGAGAGTGATCCCTTTTATTTTATCTAGAGTTATTTTTTCTTTTTTCTATTCTCAATTTTCTTCTCCTACTATCTTCTTCTATTAGCATTCATTGGTGGTAGTCGCTTTACGTGGTTCAGTATTAACACTTGTACCTGATCTCTCTCTCTCTCTCTCTCTCGTCCTATATCACACACTGGTTTATTTGTATTAAGTTGTAATCTTCAACTTGTTTTTTTTTCCCTTTTTGCTTCACATTTCGTGCGTGTCCCCTTGAGGGTGTGAGGGATTTAAGTAGTAAATAGAAAGAGTCATAGTTAACACCCTTCTCTCTCTCTAACACAGTTTCTCTCTTTCTAAAGCAAGTAGGCGTGCCTTAAAACACCAACAGGGTTGAGGCGGATGTGGGAGCAGTTGCGTGGAGGGTCCGAGGTAGTGGTGGTACAACATGGTCGGAGGTGTTTTTTTGACTGACCTGTAAGTTGATTTTGGATGGTTGATTGTAAGTCATAGGAGTTTTGCCCTCCCAAAGAGCATGTTGTGGTAATGGGTCATGAAGTATACCTATGCCCTGGTTAGACGTTTTAGGGAGGTTAGGTGGAGGACAGGCGGGTGCCATAATTAATTTTCATGAATTTGACAAAAAGAGTCCTCTTAAACTGTATATTTGGTGCCACTTTTTTTTTCACAATTTTACTGTAATTTTGGTCTACACTGTATGTTTGGTGCCACAATTTTGGTCTCCCGTTCCTTTCTTTTCAATTTCTGAAGTCTAAACTCTCTTCCTCTCTCAATTGGGTTAATGAGAGAACTAGAAAATTGAGTAAAACAGGAAATCTGTATGAGTCTATATTTTTTGTGCCAATGTTTTTAATTATGGGTAGCTTGTAATAAGGGTTTATAAATAAAAAAAACTCTTAAAATATTTAGATAAATTTTATAGAAAATGATTTATAAGAACATAATTTTAAATAAATAATTATTTAGATATTTATTATTAGAATAATTTTTATTATTCGTAAATTTTTATTTTTAATTTTTATGTGATTCTAAAATAATAAATAATCTATATATTTAATTTATTGAATAAATAAGAATAGATAATTAGAAAATATAAAAAATAAAGCTTAGGAAGAGGAATAAAAGAGAGAGATGAGTTAATTTTAAAATTAAAGAGGAATAAAACAGAGAGATGAGTTAACTTTAAAAAAAAAGGCAGTACGACTTCAGACGAGAGGAGATGAGAGAGAAAATAACCTTTTACAGGATAAATAAACCGAAACGCATGGCACTCTTTTTAGAAGAGTAATGGCTAAAGTGAGATGAGATAAAGCATAGTGAAATAAGACAAAATAAGTACATCAAAAAAAGTAAAAAAAAAAAAGCAATCAAATTATAAAGATTATTAACAATACTTTTATTAGTGTAATTTATTATAAATGAGGCATATCATAAGATATTAATCGAGGTTAAGCAAATATTGAAGTATTTGGGTGTAAGGTTGGAGGTAATGGCGGTACCACATAATACGAAGTATTTACTTCATTGATGTGTCAGTTAATTTCGAATGGTTAAAGCTAGGTTAGGAATTTTGCCTTCCCAGAAGGCATGCTGAGGTAATGGGTCACAGGGTATACCTATGCCCTGATTAGACGTTTGAGGGAGGTTAGGTGGAGCGCAGGAGGGTGCCATAATTAATTTTCATGAATTTGACAAAAAGAGTCCTCTCAAACTGTATGTCTAGTGCCACAGTTTTTTTTCACGATTTTTCGTGACAGACTCAACCTGTATGCTGGCGCTACAGCAACGGATTGGCCCTTCCGTTTTCACTGAAATTTCTACTCATGCATGCGCCATATATAATGTATTAATAATGTGTTTCTTCCTTCACTTGCATTTTGCATTAATCTGGAATTTTATTTTTAATTTCGGTTTCAATTATTGTTTTTTAAAATTACAGTAAAAAGTTTTCCTGTTCTATTTGTTTTTCAATGAAGAAAGAGTATAGGTAACTTTTAGGGCATGTTTTTTTTTAAATTATCAATATATTTAAACCTTGATTTAAATTTTATAGTTTATTAAGAAATTATAAAAGCAGAATTGTTAGGAATAAAAAAACAATAAGAATTGACTTATTATAAGTTAAAAACACTGCAAATTATGTTGTTTTTTTAAGTTAAAATTTAAGAATTAAATCAATAATATTTTTTTAAAAGAGTCATGCAGTAGAGTTATATTTTCTCCTTAGAACATCAAGATGTTGACAAAATTACATAAAGAATTTGAACCATGATATTTGATGGGGATGGTTCATATATCTATAGTTGAAATAGGAGTTGGGCTTCTCCCTTGCTTAATAAGATTTAATTTGGCATTCCACGTCATCTTGAATCATTACTATTAGAGACGTGTTATTATGTTGATTCTTCGCGTTATAAAACTTTTAGTTTGAACTTTGAAGAATATATCATGGCCTAAAAAGTAAAAATAATAGTTTTCTGTGTTCTTTAGGATTGAAAAACATCAGAACAAGAGAAAACTGTCAAATCAGATCCCAAATTTTGCAAAAACAAAAAAAAAATCTTGTGATTAATAACAAAATATTTAATTTTTTTAAAATAAAAGGCAATTAAGATACTTTCAATTAAACCTCCTCCCTCCTTCCCTCTTTTAATTTCTGAAATCTAAATTCTCTCCCTTCCTCTCTTAATTGGGCTGCTAAAAGAAATAGAAACTTGAGTCATTTATACTCATGAAAACAGAGAGTTAGTATAAGTGTATATTTTATGTGTCATTGTTTTTTATTATAGACAATTTAGATTAACTTGTAAGAAGGATTTATAGAGAAAAAACTTTTAAAATATTTTTAGATAAATCTTTTAGAAAAGGATTTACAAAAAAAATAATTTTAAATAAATAATTATTTAGATATTTATTATTAGAATAATTTTTGTTATATGTAAATTTTTATTTTTTTTAGTTTTTATGTGATTTTGAAATAATAAATAATCTATATATTTAATTTATTGAATAAATAAGAATAAATAATTAAGAAAAAAATTAAGATAAAGAAGTAAAGCTAAGGAAGAGGAGAGAGAGATGAATTACCTTAAAAAAAAGGGCGGGTACAACTACTGAGGAGTAGAGAAGAGAGAGAAAGTAACTTTTTGTAGGAGAAATAAGTTGAAACACATGGTCCTATCCATAGAAGAGTAATGGATATGGTGAGAAGAGACATAACAAAATGGGATAGGACAAAATAAGTATATTAGAGACAAGAGAGTTAAAAAAAGCAAGCAAATTATAGCGGTTATTAACAATACTTTTATTAGTATACAAATAATATATTATGTATACATTATAAATGAGTCTTATCATGAATCTTAAATGTTAAATAGTAGTGAGTTATTTGAAGAGAGAGTGTGAAAGTAATACTCAAAATATTATCTATATTTTAGATATAAATAACTATTTTTGGGTTGTTAAATAAAACGCTTGATGTTTTATATATATATATATATATGTTGACATAAGTTTTTTTGATAGAGAGTAAGATAAAAAAAGTCCATTTGAATTTTAAAAGGATAAATTGGGCCTCTGAATATTGAAAAAGACAGATTGAGCAGGACGCCCAATGTCATTTGTAAATTTGTGTGCACAGACCAAATTACCCTTCACTTTTCCAATATTTTGACAATATGATTTACAAGTTTATCAATGATATTTCCAACTCTGACAATGATATTTACAATTCCTATAATAGTATTTATAAATTTGACAATAGTATTTACAATTTTGACAATGGCGTTTGTAACTTTACCAATGATATATGTAATTCCCATAGTGGTATTTGCAATTTCAACAATGATATTTGTAACTCCCGCAATGGTATTTGTAACTCCCACAATAGAAAAGAAGCAACTTTGACAATACGATTTACAACTTTGTCAATAATATTTACAACTCTGACAATATTATTTGCAATTGGGAGAAATCTAATTTTGGCAATTGAGAGAAACACTATAGCTGACACTGTAGCTTTGACTAAGTGGAGTTGCAAATCCCATTATAAGAAGTTGTAAATATTGTAGGTGAAGTTACAAACCCATTTGGTGAAGTTGCAAATCCCCTAGGAAAAGTTATAAATCCCATTGAAAGAATTGCAAATAATATTAGCCAAATTGAACACTAAAATACTGTTGTAAATCTCATTTTTTAAGGGAATTTTACAAAAATTAAATATTAAAAAGTGATTAACTAAGTCAAAATATTAGTCGGTCAATGGTTTAAGTTATTACAATTACCATTACTTCTTTTCTATTGTGAGAGTTGTAAATATCATTACGAGAGTTGCAAATACCATTGGTAAAGTTGAAAATCCCATTGTAAAAATGTCAAATACTATGAGTTATAAATACAATTGATAAACTTATTAATATTATTGGTAAAGCTAAAAATACTATTGTAGGAGTTACAAATAATATTGGCAAAGTTGTTAATCCTATTGACAAAGTTGCTTATTCTCTATTGTGGGAGTTATAAATACCATTATCGGACTTGCAAATATTATTGTTGAAATTGCAAATACCACTATGGGAGTTACAAATACCAATGACAAAGTTGCAAATATTATTGTCAAAATTACAAATACTATTGTCAAAGTTACAAACACTATTGTCAAAATTGTAAATATTATTGTCAAAGTTATAAATATTATTATAGGAGTTACAAATATTATTGTTAGATTTACAACAGTATTTTAGTGTTCAATTTGGCTAATATTATTTGCAACTCTCCTAATGGGATTTACAACTTTATCAATGGGATTTACAACTTTTTCTAGGGGATTTACAACTTCACCAAATGGGTTTATAACTTTACCTACAAGATTTATAACTTTTTATAATGGGATTTGCATCTCCACTTAGTCGAAACTACATTGTCAACTACATTGTTTCTCCCAATTGCCAAAATTGAATTTCTCCCAATTGCAAATACCATTGTCAGAGTTATAAATATTATTAGCAAAATTGTAAATCGTATTGTCAAAGTTGCTTCTTCTCTATTGTGGAAATTACAAATACCATTGCGGGAGTTACAAATATTATTGTTGAAATTGCAAATACGACTATGGGAGTTACAAATACCATTGACAAAGTTATAAACACCATTGCCAAAATTGTAAATACTATTGTCAAAGTTATAAATACTATTATAGGAGTTACAAATATCATTGTCAGAGTTATAAATATCATTAGCAAATTTGTAAATCGTATTGTCAAAATATTAGGAAAGTGAAGGGTAATTTGGTCTTTACACACAAATTTACAAATGACAAATTGAGTCTCCTGCTCAATCTGTCCTTTTCAATATTCAGAGGTCCAATTTATCCTTTTAAAATTTAAATAGGCTTTTTTTTATCTTTCTCCCTTTTTTATATCAATACAATTTTTATATAAATAATATAATTATAAATTATAAATAAAATAGAGCTTACTTTCAAGAAAATTTTATTTTGATTTTAATAAATCAATATATAGAGATATTATTACCATTAGTTTTATTTTAACTTTTTTAATTATTTTAGTTTCTAATAGATTATATTTTGCTTATTATTTTGATTTTAAAATAGGCTTGAGTCTATAAACATCTTCTAAATTTTGGGTAAATTATACATAACCTCCACAACTCTTAAAAATATAAATTAAGAATTCTAATATTTCTTATACTCTCCCACCGTTAAACCTAAAATATCGTTAGGGTTTTTTAATTTAAATTTTTAAAGATTAGATATATGATATATAACTCAACTGAAGTTTAAATGAAATTTTATGCATTTAAGCCTTGAAAATAAAGGCTAAAGTGTACCTTTAGTCTAGACTTCCTGCAACATTCAAAGGATTAATTCGGCAAATGGAAATCAAAATATCTGGAAAACTTAAACTTCACTCGTCCTACGGCATAAATCTATCTATTTTATCCCGAACACATCAAGCCTTATTTCAATTAATGGCACCAATGGATTAACAAAAAAAGGGAGATGATTCATATGAAAATAATTTGGCATCGCATTTAAACAAAATTTATTTTAAAACCAACTCACCTATTAACTATACACAATCAAGAGAGAAGAACCAACCTAAAACCAAAGGTGGATGGAAATCAGAACCAAGAACCGAATGAATGAATGAATAGTAGGTAGTGCTTCTTCTGCGTGTGAGAAAGACAACAACGAGAAGGCAGCTTGCATCTAATCATCTTAAATAGTTAAGTAAATAAGAAAAACTAGTATAATACTTGGGCGGGGCAGGCCGACCAATTGGTCTAAAGTGCGTCTAGTCTAGCCCAGTTTTATTGATCCTTTCTTTTTATTTTTTTGTCTCCGTACAATTTTTAGCTACTCGAATTGAATCTTGTAACAATAAGAAAAACTCTAATAAACCATAGTGTAAGTGAATCACAGTAAATGATTAATATTGACAACAATGTTCTCGATATTTAAAATAATTTGTTAGTTATTACTCCATTCATCCCTTATTTCCCTTTTTATAAAACCCGAATATTCAAGAAAATAAGTAATATTAATTAAAAGTAATACATACATAAAATATTTTTTTAATATACCTTTATTTATAAATGGGGTATGTAAAAGTGAGAAAAAAGATTAGAGAGAATATATTTATGTTGTCCATAATATATGATATATTTATATTTAATTAAAAAAGTTAGTTAAGTTAATTAATATATTTACGCTATGTTTTCTCTAAAATATTATAATATTATTTTTTAACTTCATTTTCCCCTTCCTTACTTAATTGTGACTGAAGTACTACTTCTTTATACAGTAGTGGTGATAGATATTTTAGAAACACAAAATATCCCCACATTAGATATAAATAGAAACTAACATAAGTGATACCTCCAAAATATATCTTGGCTTCGTTATTGCTAGCGCAACATCTCATTCCGAATGTGCTATAAATTCTAGAATTTTGTGTGAGCAAACTTTGATCGCATACAAACATACAAAACTATTACACGTTGTTACCTTCTTATATAGTCTAACGTACCAAGAGAAAGGGTTCTAAATTCATCTATGTATAAGCTAACATCATTATGCATTTGACATGTGAACCATAATTCTCAGTAGAGTTTCTTATCAATATGAGAGAATTTTTGAAGAAAAAAATCATCATCATGAAGAAAACTTACTAAACCTTCATTGCTATTTAGCTAAACAAAATTAAAAATTTGGAAATAATTCACCTATATAACAACTTCTATCCAATTTTGCCTGTTCATTTTAAAAACCTATACAAACCTCCTATATAATCAAAATGCATTTTTATCAAACATCAAAAGTTTAAATATTCAATTTTCATCCAACCAATTCTTAATTGAATTTTAAATCACAATAGCAAAGTTTTATTTTAACTAAAAGCACCCCTCATTAACGTAAATATTACTGAATGATCATTATATCATCCATCTTTGTCCAAAAAATAATTTTAGTACGTATTTTAAATTTTTTATTATAGTGATAAAATTGATTAATTTAGATCATATTGCGAAGTTAATTAACTTTATAATTACAAATTTCTTTAGTTTCAAAATTTTAAATATTTAGTTTCATTTGTTTAATCCTATTTATAATGTAAGTTTTAAAATATATATTGGCTAAAATGTCTTGCAAATATACATTTTCAATCATATTCTAAGATTATAAACTGTTATAGTTATGAGTTTATGATATTAATATTAATAAGGTTCAAAAATGATGTGTTATAGCCTATTTTTAATATTACCAAATATTACAAAATGATGATGAGTTAATCTTAATTTTAAATATAAGATATATTTTTATATTTATCAATTTTTTAATTTTTTTATATTAATACTCTCTCAATAATAATCAAATAAAAGAAAGAATAGGGGAATTAAGAAAGATGATAAGTGTACTTTAGAAAACACTTTGTATTAACTAACTTTTTATGTAATCAAATTAGTTAAATATAGTATATATTAAAAATAGGGGATCATATATGTATAATTTATTTTTTTAAAAAAATATTTTATTAAGTGTATATGTGATTTTTAATATAAAAGTTAATAATTGTTTCAAATTTATTAAAAATACTTAAAACATTACTACTGAATATTAAATAAACTATCAAAAGATATATTATAGTTTAGAAGACTGTTAAGTTCTTTATATATATTTTATCAAGTTTTCCCATATCACTTTACCATATGTCATATTTTTTAATATATTCATTTAACTTAAATTCATATAAGAAAAATAGTACATATGGTTAGGTATAATTGAAAAACTTGATGATCTCATCCATTTCATAACATTTGGATAAAGAATATCATATGGACGTAAGAGTAACAGAACAAATTGCAAATATTTGAATGTGACACTTCAAACCAGAGGGAGATAGTTGGCCCAAAAAGGGGGGAACAAATAGGGAGAGATCAATTTAGTCTAGGTTGAACCGGAAGATGTAAACTATAATCTAACGTACAAACTATAACAACATCTATTTTCGTATAAAGCACCATCATTCAAATGCAACACTTGATGTTCCATTCCACATTTTTCAAATGCAAAATATATAAAGACAAGAGGTAAAGATTTATGGAAGTAGTTTGCCAAATGGAAATCAAAATAGCTGGAGAACTTAAACGCCAATCGGTCCTCAGCATAAATATATTTGACCCCGAACACATCATGTTTGATTTCAATTAATGGCACCACTGGATTAAGAAAGAGAACGGCGATGATTCAGATGAACTAATTTAGCATCGCATGTAAACGAAATTTATTGCAAAAACAACTCACATATTAGCTATGCACAGTCAGGAGAGAAGAACAAACCGAAGGCGAAGGTGGATCAGAATAAAAAATCTGAAGGCCGGATGGCGATTGGCGAGAAGAGGCGGTTATGAGCGCTAGGTTAGGGCTTCTTCCGCGTGCGAGAAAGACTCTAATCGAGGCAAATTGCAGAAATTGAAATTCAGGTATGAAATAGAAAAATGGAGAGAGAGCAAGAGAGAGATTGGGAATATGGTTTTGGTGTTTCAGTCGGAGTCAGAGAAATGAAACTAAATGCCAAATGGGTGAGCCGCCATTTGAGTGAAGAAGCTCGGCGGGGACGTTATTTGTTCATTCATATATTTATTTTTTATAATTTTATCATATATATATATATATATGATATAATTTTTTTTAGATTTATAAATTAAAAAAAATAATATTAATATAAATATTATAATAAAAAATAAATAAATTTAAATAAAAATATAAGGATATATCTTTTATTTTATATCTAATTGAATTATAGAAAATGATAATCTTCTCTATTAATTTTTAAAAAACAATTTATCATATTTATATTTTATTTGATCTTTAGTTTCTAGTGGAAGTTAATAATGTAAAAAATTCTCATCTTTTTATTTATCTTATATTTATATTGTTTTTTTAATATATTTTCAAATGAATATAATTATTAAAAAAATTAAAAATTAAAGTTCTGGTAGAGGAGGACGGTTCACAGTTAATCAAGCCTTATGAGATCAAAGAACCTCCATATTTCATTCAAACTTCCAACCCTTAGTTTTGTAAATTATTACGTTTTCAAATATAAACAAATTTTAGTCTTTTTTTTTCCTGATAACATGACAAATTTCATTAAATCATATGAGTATTACAAAAAAGGGCTCCCTTACTTAACAAAAAGTTAGAGGGCCTATGATATAGTGTGTTTGGATAAGATTCAAACCTTAGTTTTAAAATGGCTCAAAGCTCAAATTTTAATTTTAAAAAATTTTAAAACAAATATTCATATTTGTCTAAAAGTGCTTATGGACTAAATCATAGTTTTAAATAAGCTCTTGAGAATAGTTTCTAGAATAGTAAAAGCTTATGGACTAATCAATTACTATTTTATCCTTATTTTTTTAGACACTATCTCTTCTCTCTTATCTCTCTTTTCTTCCCTATCTTTGGTGGTCTTTTCCATCATCAATGGTAGTTGTTGTCCCATCGCTCATTGTCGCTTGTCGTTAGAGCTAGTCTCTGGTCAGCATTGTTGTGGGAGAATAGTAATCGTCAGCGTCACTATAGAGGGGACTAGAGTTGTCGCCATGCTCTCTGTCATATTCACCGTTCTCTCTATCACAATGCTCTCCGTTGGCGTGCTCTCTGTCAGGTAAGAAGAGGAACAATAGAAAATGGTTCTGACTCCATAAATAGTGATACTTTTTTATTTTTTTCTCATACTCTTTTAGTAATTTACCAATCATAAAAATCTTTATGATAATAACTATATAAATACTCATTTATTCAAAACCACTTTTTTTCTATAAAATTTTCTTTAGAAACCTTTTTTTAAAAGCTGTATAAAAGTTTTTTTTTTAAAAAGTCTATCCAAACTGGCAATCAAGTAAAAGCTACATAAAGTATACTGGTAACGGTTAATAAGGCCTAAAAAGAGAATCAGGAGTGCAAGCAGCCACAACTCGAACCACCCTTCAAGTAAAAGCCCAAAATCCTACATGCCAGCCATATCGCCTCTGTCAATAACAAACATCCAGAGAATAGAAGACCTCAATGTCACAAGCCCAAAAGCTAAGAGAGATCCAACAATACATGGTATCAAGAAAAAAATTACGCCTAAAGTATTGAGGGTAATAGACAGTTCGCATTACTAATATTGGTATTGCCTAGGAGAAAAAGAGACTTCGCCATGCTCTTGAATCGCGGGTGAGCTCAACCTTTTCCAAAAATTTTTATACCAAAAAACGAAGCATGAACATCTCACCATACTTCACAAAGTGAGCTTCGCCATTGGCTTTGAAAGAGGAGAGACTGAAACCAACAATTATACAACCATAGCTGGAAGCAGACTTCACATACATAGTTGTAATTGTCTTAAAAAACAATCTTAAAAGAAAGGCAACATAGAAAGTAAACCAAACATAAAATCTAGAGTTGATAGTAGAAAGTAGCTCAAGAACAGAGCTTGCAATTACTACGGAGCCCCTCAAACCGTAGTAAGCATTCTAGATCATCTTCATAGCACAACTTCTCGAGATTTTATGGAAAAAAGCTCGGCAAACCACAGCGACAAAGTGAATTATGTAGTGACCTATCTGTTTTCAGTGCCCTTATACTCATATTGACTTCGACGACAAGGAGAAGGAGCAAAGCCATAGTTAATAACATAGGAGTCAAAAGGAGGGGTGTGAGGATTCATTTGAGTGAGGCTGGTATTTTGCTCATGAACTTATGAACCTTGGAAAGCTTGAATAGTCCTGTAAGATGAGCCTTGACAATTATGGAGGACAAGAGCTTGATCAAGCTCTAGAGTAAATGGAATACAGAGGTCTAGATAAGTAGCATGGAAGACATCCCAGAAAGTATATATCGACACGATGTAATACCTCCCAACATTGACCATAAGGTTCATGAATGCACAGGAGATTGTATATCCAATGGAACCAGGCATATTCTTCATCGTACCAATGAGCAAAAGTTAGACAGATGTTGGTATTTTCCATGGCTATTGGAGAGAATGACTGAGATTACATGTCATATTCCATGATAAAAGACAAATCTCCTATAGTTATATGTAGATGAGTTTGACCCTCACGTCTCCAGCGATGAAGAAAAAAACAAAAAAGCACCTTATCATAACGAGAGAAACAAGGGTGTTACATGATATTGTAACTATGATTTAGTTACTGAGTATACCTTGAAATAGGGGGAGATTGATTTATATAAGCTTCACGAATGGATCTAGAATGCTTTTTGTTTTTCTTAGAGTAAGAAAAATTAAAAGTAAAAAGGAAATCATGAGACATTGATGCTGAAACTTAAAGTAAGAAAAATTAAAAGTAAAAAGGAAATCATAGAAAGCTAATTCATCTTCCTCTAATGCATAAGGCCAAGTGAAAATGCCAGCTACTGACATTAGTGGAGCATTTAATGTGTTTGCCCGAGTTAGAGAAAAGTCGTCCACTATATTTATGCTTCCTCATTTTAACTCTCTGAAGAGCCACCTCAGTTAATTTATGAAAACCTTTGATTCAGTTTTAATCACTTAATGCAATGCATTGCTATACAAACATTTAAAATGATAGCTTGGTGCCTTATATTTAGGATAACAAGTTAACGGTTCATGTTTCCTCCTAAATAAAATAAAATCGTTTGGACAAGAGTTAATCTTCATGTAGCTTATGCCAATGGAGCGCAACATTTATTTTGCATCATACACCTTGACTGCAAGCTCATTTTCTTTTAGTAGCATTATCTTAATTAAAAGCGAGAGAATTTCATTAAGGCTTGAATCACTTTACCCATTTTCTACTTTCAAGTTTACAATCTCAACATTGCGAACAGTAAGGAAAAGTTAGTACAACCCTCATAAAAACCTTCTCTAAGTCACTCTTCAACCTTTAAAACAGTTATGGACAATCCTTGAGTTCATCTTCAATCGCATTTGTCATATCTTCTAGATGGTCAACCTTAGACGTACTTGTGTGAAAATTAGATGATATAGACCTTTTGTTATACCCTAGTTGTTATTACTCACGTCCTTTATCTCCCTATACTTTATCCAAAACTTATAACTCTGACCCATTCCATGACTCTCTACTCTAAGTGTGACTTACAAACATCTAGTTGAAGTAGTTTCAAATTGCCACATGTTAATAAGAGCAAGGAATCCTAGTGGGGTCATCAAAATGCTTAACCACAATATGAATGACATCTGCCACCCTATTTCAATATTCCTTGCTTAGACTACTTGTAGACATCTATTCATTATTTATAGTCAGCATCTAGCATAGATTATTTAGAGGAAAATAACAAAGTCAAAACACCGAACAATATTTGAGACAAAAACCAACTAAACAATACTACCCTTAATAAGAAACCCCAAAATGAATCACAAATCATTGTGCTCATCTTAGGATGGAGCCTAAATAGCTTGTCCTAGAGCACTCCGCACAATTACTAAAATTATCCTTAAACTTATTCGTTTAACATCTAATTCAGTATGGGCAATCTGTTTAATCTTTTGCAAGAGTGTTTGTTAGTCATTAATTATGGACACTTTGTTGTATGCCCCTACCATTTTTTATGTACAAAATACTATATTAACTTTCTTTAAAATTCCAGAAGAGCCTCGTGCCTACTTTTGCCCACCAATAATCAATTATTAGCCAAAACTAATGAGTTAATTTGGTTGTATTTCTCATAAAGAAATAGAATCATCTTGACTCTGCTTTTTTCCTCAACGAATTTTTTGTTCTTCTATTTTCCTTAATCTTCATCTAATTCCTTTTTCAATGACTAAAGTGATATGTTTTTGTGCTATATCTAGATGCTGATAATTTGTGTCAGATCTTTCAAGTAGGGCATGGTCCTTTATGGGTGCAATTTGGAGTATAATCCTTTATAGATTTATTCAGTATGTATTTTCTACTTCCTGATTCCATAAATTAGTTCTTAGGTGAAATCATATATGATTTCTTAAGCAATCGAGGTTTAAATAAAAGCATAAAATCATATATGGATTATCTTTCTGTGAGCCTTCTCAAGTTAGTAACTTCTCACTTTATTCATCTAGTAAGTGTTTCTAAGAGTGTATTTCATTTGTTATCTGCTATTATCTGCAACCAAATATCTGCTGTTGTTTCTACATTGTATAATCAAATTCTACTTAGAATTTTCTTTTGACACACAAATTTTACTTTAGATTATCATCATTACATATGTCATTTGCCACTTTCAGGAATCAAGCTCTTGTCCTCTTTTTGACGTTGTCTCATTGTTTAATCCTTTGCTCTGCATCCAAGTCAAAATAAGAATTAAGGATATTGAACCAAAGGTGATTTTTTATGACATGATACACTTTTATCAATAGCCTTAGAAATTTGTTGATGAAATATGGTAAAAAAAATTATTTTTATACACTTTTTTTTATCACTAGCATTAAGCTCCCTTCTCACGGGAAGAATTTAGTTTAATGTAATCAAGTTAGCATGATTATAATTTACAAAAATGGTCCTATATTAACCATTATATAAGCAAGAAAACTCAAGTAGGCAATGCAACGATTGTATCCTCTCTCTCTCTCTATACACACACTAGGTACATGTTTAATCTTTGTGAAGCTTTATTTTTGAGAAAGATGGTCCTGCTTCTTCTCACCTTCCCTGTCTTCATTCTGTTAAGAGTACATTGGAGTTTACTCCATCATATACAAGATCATTCATTTATATTTAATTCTAAATGTCAATCTTAATTTAAAGACAAACCAGATATATGTATTCAGTTGTACCTGCTCCCATTGAGAAGACAATCCAACTCCTAGCGACTCACAATGACATCACAATTAATATGTGCAGCAGCAAATATTTTTTTTGATGATGTCACAGCAATCATGAGAAGGGGAAAAGAAAACAAGACAAGAGTTAACCATATTAAAGAACCTCTCAAGGCTTTTATCTAGTTTCAGCGTGATCACAAAACGAGAATTAGAAACTTCTAGGTCTCTTTTAGAGATAGATAGAATACCTTCCTTGTCATGCTTGAACTTATTTGACCCAACTAAAATAAATCACAATAATGAAAAAATATGTTCGTAGAAGTAAATAGATAAAAACATTTTGAGAGGATCATTCCATGAATAATTTACATATAAAAAAAGTAGCAACTTTTATATAAATTAAAAATTGAAAATTTACAATACATTCGGATTTCCAAACAGATATTATTCAATACATTTAGAAATACATCTTAATGCCAATGCTTTGAAGATTGAAAATATATCAATATCTAATACTCTATTAAATATATAAGACACATCATTCACAATCGATAGAAATTGGCTAAATGTGATAAAAATCATATGAATGGATCTAACGTCAATGTGAAATGTAAAATATAAATAAGCAATTTAAATAATTTTATTATTTTATTAGAAGTAGTGTTAGATATTCTGCGATATTATGATTAGATATTATATTATATTAGGATTATATATTATAATATATATCATGATTAAATATTATGATATATTATTATTAAATATTTAATTATGATTAGGATTTTAGGATTACTCATCACTTATAAATAAGGGTGATATCAATTTTATTCTTATACTTTGATTATATTTTGAACCTTTGAGTATTTAGTATAATTTCAACTTCTCTTATATTCTCTTTCTATTATTCTCTATTTCTCTTTTCCTTCTATAATTATATAGCAGTGGTGGTATCAAAGCGGTCGTTCTTGGCCACTCACAAGAATCAAGGTCAGGATGAGCATGGATATAGAGTAGTGTCTTCAGAATATTGCGAGGAATCTTGATAAGATGAGCATGAATACAGAGCAATGCCTTCAGAATATTACGAGGAATCTTGGTAGGATGATCTTCCTTTTGCAAAAAAACTCAGCCAATAAAGAAAGATGTGGTAAAGTTATAGAAAATATTGCAAAAGGAAATGTATGTTTATGGTGATCAAAGAGTGCCCAGTAGCTCAAGAAGATGAGTCTTCCCTTTCGGCAGCTATTGATGAGCAAAAATATATACAAGCACTTTCCAAAAACTCCAACCAGACTCAAGATTATAATATGGTGCAGATAACAGTTAGGAAGGGTTGAAAATTTAGTATATCATTCTCCAAGATGCAAGAAGTTTAGCACGTTCAAAGGAGATCAATTTTCATATCATAATTGATAGTTTACAGGAACCTTCACACATAACGTGCAAAAGGGAAGTGATGAACACATAGTTTAGAACTGATGGATCATCAAGTCTCAACTTTTGTGAGGGGTTTAAGAGCGCACTTTGCAACATGTCTTCAACCTTGGCACTAATAACGCTGGTGATCTCAAATCTCCTAGTCTAAATTTAGTTCAAAGGAGAATTGATTAAAATACTTCTTGGCTTTAGTTTAATATTGTTCTTGGTACTTGACCTTTGGAGACAAGGGTCTTTTAGGGAGGGAGTAATGATATGTAAAATATAAATAAACAATTTAAGTAGTTTTATTATTTTATTAGAATTAGTGTTAGATATTATGCAATATTAGGATTAGATATCATAATATATATGTTATGATATATTAGGATTAGATATGATGATATATTAGTCTTAGATATTTAATTAGGATTACCCATCACTTATAAATAAGGGTGATCATCATTATTATTCTCTTATACTTTGATTATATTTTGAACCTTTGAATATTCAGTATAATTTTAGTTTCTCTATTATTCTCTTTTTATTCTTCTCTATTTTCCTTTTCTTTCTACAATTATCTAACACAATGAATGGATAAAAAATGTACTAGATTTATAGGAAATATCACATCTACAAAAGGAAAAAAGTAGCTATCAGTACATAGTCTTGATGCCACAGTGCAAAGAAAATGGTTTTAGACAATAAAAAGCCTATCTAGTATTATAAGATGGACAACTAAGTATAAGTTTAAAATTATATTAGTACACACCTTTACATAGGAGTCCCCTTTTTTAACTGTAAGGAAGAAACAATCTTTATACCACACATCATCTTCAGTTCTTACACTGACTCCTTTTTATCCTGAAAGAAAAGGTAGAAGATTAAATGAGACATAGGGAAGCTATATCATAAACCATAAAATCAAAACTATTACCTGTACATCAAACAATTTTTTTTTGCAATGGAGGGGCCATGCCATGAAATAGCTGAGAGAACGAAATAATTCATTAGGTTTGCATCTCTACTCTCATACATGTGATCATTATAGTTAAAATTAAAATTTAATAAAACTAAAAGGGTCATAAGGAGGATTGTATATAAGGACATCTATGAAAATAGGGTATTTCCTCATTTCTGCCATTGTCTTTTTCTATAAATCAAAAGAAAAATCCAAACATTCAACCAGGATTTACTGAGAAGAACATAGAAAATTAATCATAAATCAAACTCACAAGAAATAATCAAGTAAAAAATGAGATAAGTCTCACAGCAGAAGAATACATTTTATTGTCAATGAGGGCATGCCCTTAATTACTAAAAAATTCTCTAAAAAAACACATGAAGGAACCTGAGAGTGAGAGCTACGAGGTCAATGGCAAGTCCATCCTCATGAAGGAACCATGTAGTAGAGGCACTAAGGACGCTAGAAGAAGAAATTAGGAGACTGGTAAGGTGGGCAGCGGAGTAACTGAGCGTTGAGTGAAAGAGAGACGCTGGGACTTGTAAGGAGATGAAGGAAGGATGTAACATCCTTACTTTCATACATCTTAGGGACCATTCGGTAGCATTTAGAACCACTTATAAGACCTTGGAAGTCCATTAGCCAAATCTGAAATTTTACTCTTTCTCGACTTACTGTTCATATGGTATTTCAGATTACATAACGAACTTCGAAAAATCATAATTAATTCTAGAAAACTCGAAAAGAAGTGGTTCAAAAATATAAGTGAAGATAACATCTTGAAATTTAAGGAAAAAATAATTTCTAGACCAAATGATTAGCCAATTGATACAGTTTATTCGTTGAAATTTACTATTCATTTGGTCAAAAACTCTTGAGACAGATTCTAGTCCCTTACTTTGGAAATTCATTTCTCTTGATATACACATCCAAATGAAACATTCTACCTATGCACTTAACTATATGGATGTATAATACATGCTCATAAAATTTCGTGAAATAATTCCTCCATTTGCTAGGTCAAACTGAAGCCACAAGAAAACTGCTTTAGGACCTATGTTTTACCCTTTCAGATTCATTTCTTTCACTTTCAATAGTTATTCTAGCATACATAAAATCATCTCTTTTTCCTTTTATGATTTCATATACATCATGGGGTTATACAATAATTATTTCATACAATCTCATCACATAAATAGATACTTTACATGGCTTTGACCTACATGAAAAGTGCATAGCATATGCTAACATTTTAAATACTTCACTTTTCTTCTTCCATACTTTAGCTCTTCTCCATGCATACATTATCCATCATGATTGACCTAAATTGGTTGGTTATGGGAGAGTGAGATTCTAGGGAATCTCAGTAGCAAACATTACCACTTAAATATGCAAGATGGATGCTAATGCATGATATGTAATTTCATTAAACTTTCTTTGATTAGTGACATGCCATCATGCTATGTACTTTTACATAAAATGCATGGCCATGGAAAACATGTTATTCACAATACATTCAACATTATTTATCATGTCACAATATCATTCAAACATCATGTACATGTCAACACATAAGCATACCACATCAAGCACATAAAGAGGTAAGTTCACTACCTTGCACTTAAACTTTGCTCTTGATCTTTTGCACTTGCTCCCTAGCTTTCCAACCATAAAGTCTTTATGTCAATCACTTCCCAACATCTCCTTGGATGTTTTAAGGTCCTAAACACATTCATATTTATCACATAACTCATTAGAACTCATGAATTCCAACCATGTTCAAGACTAACTTTGTTACACTCTTTATTGTCACATATTCACTAATCCACTTGGCTCTTGAACCAATTGATGTCTTGACTTTGCCCTACACAATTTCATAACTTAGAATCATGAAATTCCAGTTCCTTTATGGCCTGCTGTACAGAATTGAACATAAGCATACAATTCTTTCAAAAATTCTCATTTTGATTCTAATGCTTCCCATACTTGTTTCTCCACTTTACCCCATACAACTTTTCATTTTAAAACCATTGGAACCATCAAAATCATGAAATTCCAATCACTATTTATGCGAGTGAAAAGTAACCGTAAGGAATCTCAAAGACTACAACCTTGAGATTTTAATATTTCTAATGTTCAAAACCTTTCCAATCCTACACAAAATCATCATATAAACTCAATGGAAGCATTAAATCATTGAAATTCCATTTCTTTCCCTCATTAACAGTGCATACTGAATAGATTCACTCTTAGCAAAGTCAAGAATATCAACTTGATTCAACAACCAATCACTTAACTAGCTTGTTCAGGCTTCAATCATATGTTTCTAACTTTAATTTCTTCTTTCCCGTTTCATCTAAGGTTTTTGGGCAGCACCACCCCTTAGAGAAAACTCAACTTTTTTCCATAAAAACCCTAAGTTCAAGCTCCCAAATCAAAGGAAAATAAGCTAGGAGAGATTGCTTACCTTTAATCTCTAGCTTGCTTGAACTTTGGTACCTTGAATCTTCTTTGTCTTAGCTTGAGTTTTCATTTTGAAAGAGTTTCCCCAAGGGTCCATGAAGCCACGGTTTGGATGCAGAAATGAGGGGGTATTTATAGCCAAAATCCATGAAAAATCAATGGCTAAGATTGATTTGGTTACTATTTGATCTAAAGGCTCATATTTAATCTTGGTTTTTACTTTTTCATAAAAGAATAATTATGACATCATGTGGGACAGCTCATGGGACACCTCATGGGGGTATGTGGCATGCTCATAGTGTAAGGAAGCTTCTGGAAAAATTCTAGTCCAATCCGGTACCGATCGGAGCAGTTTCACAACAACCGGACTGTTTTTTATTCTGATTTTTTTTATAATATACCAAGATACGTATTCTATCCTAGAAATCAATATATAGGCTTCTCATACCATTAACATGGTTATAATTAATATTTATCTACCAGCCATCCCTTGGAAAATGACCAAAATACCCTTGGTATCATTTCTTACACTATATTGACCCTAAGGATAAAATCGTCTTTTTACCTCCTCTTTGTACTGCCTTAGGGCCTATACTGGATCTAAATAATCATATTTATATTATATGCCACATTTTTATCCTATCCCAGATGACTAAAATGCCCTCCATCCATCGCTGGTACAATATGGGCATCCAGGGGCATTTTCATAATTTTATATTTTTTCTTGACACTAGCCCCTTTTGCTGATGAACTGGTACCCTGGGTTTTAGGCCTTTCTTGGCGTCATCATGGGCCTATATATGAGGTTATCTAATCTCATTCTATCCAGGCTCACATACTGATAAGTTCCATTATCGGATCACGGGTGTTATCAAACTCCCGTCAAAATTCACTGTTATGAGAATAACTTTTTATACAGGACTTCTTCCGGGGTTCTGTTAGATTCATAACATCTGAAACTGTAGGGCACACTTTCCTATAATTCCCTCACTTATATCTAATGTCCATGGAATCTGATAAAAATTCAGATAACTTTTAGACTATCAGATAATTTTCTGTTGTCTGTAACCCTAATAAAACTTCTGTATCATGCCAGATTAACCAGCGTAACTTTCTCTATTTACTGATAGAATGTGGGAATGAAAAACTTTCAGGCAGTTCTAACCCTTTTCGGGCTGACCTTTCCATAATTACAATTTTGTCCTTGAACTTTTTACTTAATTACATTTAAGTCCCTTAACTTTTGAAAATTACCACTTTTAGCCCAACTTTTGTTTCTACTTTAACTTTTGGCCTTTAAACTTTTATACTTTTCATTTTAGTCCTTCTCTTCCTTAAAGAATCATCTAACCTTGATTATTTCTTCTGATCTTCATCATAATCCTTTCCAAGCCTCTTTCCACTATCAGTATTATACCAATAGGAAAAAAATCAGGATATGACAAAGAAAGCATTAGGGCTCCCAAAATAAAAAGAAAATAGAATCAGCACATTAAACTAAGGGAGAATTGCATTGAAGTCCCGTGTAAGATAATTAATTTCAAAAAGTCTCATGAAATCATCAAACAATTAAATAGTCCCAAGGGACCTTGAGTAATATATTTGAACTATTAAAAGACATAATTGCCCCTGTTATAATGCAATGGAAATGATCTTACCCATCAAAGGAACCCGATTCAAAATCCCCTCAATTTGAACTTCACTAACAGAACCCTATCTCACCCATGAAAGAAAATTTGGGCTCGATCACTGTGTCACTCAGCGATCTCCTTTCACCTCCGTCATCTTCTCTCTTATTCTCTATTTTTTTCCAATCATGAGAATTGTTGTCTCTTGTCTCTGGCAATCAAAGTTATGGAAATCTATGTTGGAAATGCTTGCTCTGGCTGAGTATGCTATTCGAGCTACTAAAGCCTTTAATCATATACACTTATGTTGATTATTATTTTTCTTTGTAATTTACTATTTTCACCAATAGAACCCCATGTGCATATGCTTTAAGTAATATATATTCCTTTTGCACGAAAAAATAAGCCTCATAAGAGAAGAAAGAAAGTAGTGTATAAAAGAGCGCATACTTTCTCTTGGCAAAAAGAGTAAATTATAGGGAAAGGTTTTCCTACCTACTATGAATAAAAGGATACTTTCTCATTTTAGCTATATAATTAGGTAGGGGTACTAATTGTATAATTGTCTTTTTCTTTTTGCTAACTCATTAGTAAATGCTAGTTTCAAGTTTCACCTAACCTATAATCAAATAAAATTCAATTGAATAATTAAGAAAGTCAACTTCTACAAAATGAAAATTCATTTTGTTTAATTTTGAGATTAATTCCAAAGCATGTTAATTAGATGATAGTTAAGATTATTTGTTTTTTTATCTTTTAAAGTGTTCCTATTGGCATTCACTTCAAAAGTATGGTAGAGCATAGTGATAACAATATTGAAATATTCATAATATGATGAAACTAGTTGATTTTGCAGGTTTAGAAGATGTTGAAGAATGGAAAAAGTGAAGACAAACAAAGGAATTCAAACTTCTATATATATGCACTCTTCACCGAAGAGTTTAAGAATGCCAAGATTGGGAAATTCAAGTCCTTGGAAGAGGTTGGTTTGTCATTGAAAGAAGTTTAGAATAATTTAGAAGATCATGACAAAGAATGTTGAAAGAGTGCAAATTAATTAAGAGGTCCACCCAAAGCAAACAAATATGTTATTCCATTCAACACAAGATGTGCTCTAAATCAGTTTATGGATGTTTGCAACAAGTTAAAGAATAGAAAGAAAATCATGGATAGGCTTAGGGATATTGGCTTTGATAAATTAGTTCATATATGCTGCCTTCAAATTTAGTGAGATTTATGTAGTGAATTTATGCATTCTTTTGACCCTGATACCAAAACAATATCCATTAGAGGCAATACTTGTGAAATTAAGCCAAAAGATGTAAACAAGATAATGGGTTTACCATGCGATGGAGTGGAAATTAAACCAAAAATAATCAAACCGTTAAGGATTTGATAAGAAACTAATTAAATAAATAGTATTTATATTAAATCTGTCCCATAGATTTAATTCACCCATTTATTTAATTTATAATAAAGATAAAATAGAATTATATTTGATTTATTCTCATAAATTAAATTTGAGATATCATATCAATTTGAATTTCAAATTCAAATGTGATAGAGATTTAATTTTATCCTTATAAATTAAATCTTGTAAATATCTCTTATATGAGATATCATATCAATTTGAATTTCAAATTTAAACATGATAGAGATTTAATTTTATCCTTATAAATTAAATCTTGTAAATATCTCTTATATGAGACATCATATCAATTTGAATTTTAAATTCAAACGTGATAGAGATTTAATTTATCATTATAAATTAAATCTTGTAAATATCTCTTATATATAATATATATACGAATATAAATATAAATAAATATATACATTCACCCTGGATCATTCATTGAATATAGACATATCTTAGATTCAATGAATCTGGACATCATAGCTCGTGTTGGGCTATTTTGTGTGCGATCCTGTAGGTCCATATGAAGTTGGCAGTGGGCCATTTACTATACTGACTCACAAGTCACAAGCGGTCTCTAGCAAGACATCACGATTACCCAAATCATATAAGAATCGATGAACGATGTAACCTTTTATAAAAGCATATCATGTCCCTTTTGTCACAAGATATTTTAGTCATGGATGAGGCTGGGAGAATGTCATCCTTCTATTCCTGATCGCTACTTTCTTGATCCCTGAGTAGTTTAACTATAGAAATGTAACTACCTTTCCATTAAGTATGGCCATACATTTCTCAAACTCACTCATCGAAGGGCCCAGTAATAGCTCTCTACGAATGTAAGGGATAAATTTCATCTTGACCATTTATATTCCTCCGCACGAAAAACCACTAAGCTCGAACATAGTCTTTATGATCACTCGGTCAAAAGTGACGTTTGACTAGGTCAAAGCTGAGCGTTTGTCATGTAGGAATCTATGATGATCTCAGGCCAAAGGGCATAGTGACATGGTTTGTATATGAGAGAAGTTATGACTTAACCCATGCAGCTCTCTCATAGCGGGTCTGTCCAACACCTTGTACTCTTACATGTGCCTATGACTTTGATTTATATCTCTATACATCTTCAAAGTCATACTAGTCTTATCTTATCTCTGCTCCAGCATAGATGACTGACCAGGGACATTTAGGATAAGATCATGAGTTATCCAAGGATGGTCATCACAGTAAATATGCAAATAATATGATAACATAATTAATAAATTCATAAATCAACAATGTTCAAAAGACAATGATTGGCCCTAGGGAACAATTTCAACCAACTTCCCACTTGCACTAGGTACAATCATTAATTTGACTAATTCCCATATACCTAACATGACGCTCTTGCTTTGTCTGCACAAGCGACTTTGTTAGAGGATCAGCAACATTATCTTCTCCTGCTACTTTGCATATTTTTATATCACCTCTATTGTTGAGTTCTCTGATGAGATAAAATCGCCTGAGTATATGCTTGGTCCTTTGATGTGACCTAAGCTCTTTGGCTTGTGCAATGACACCGCTATTGTCACAGAGCAAAGTTATTGGATCTGAGATGGTAGGTATCACCCCTAGTTTCGTGATAAACTTCCTAATCTAAACTGCTTCCTTAGCTATATCAGATGCTGCTATATACTCAGCTTTCATTGCAGAATCTGCTACAGTGCCCTACTTAGAGCTCTTCCAGCTTACTGCTCCATTATTGAGGAGGAATATATATCCAGACTGCGATTTTTGGTCATCCTGGTCAGTTTGGAAACTCGCATCTGTGTAACCAGTTACACAGAGTTCATCATCCAATCCACCATAGACCAAAAATAAGTCCTTAGTCCTTCTTAAGTACTTAAGGATATTATTGACAGCAGTCTAATGGCCCTCACCAGGGTCCTGTTGATATCTTCTAGTCATACTTAAGGCAAACGAGACATCCAGTCGAGTACATAACATGGCGTATATGATAGATCCTATGGCCGAGGTATATGGAACTTTACTCATGAGACCTCGCTGATCAGATGTACTAGGACACAGATCTTTGCTGAGGTGAATACCATGAGACATGGGTATGAAACCCCTCTTTGATTCGTGTATACTGAACCTATGTAGTATTTTGTCTATGTATGTACTCTGACTGAGTCCTAGAAGTCCTTTAGATATATCTCTATAGATCCTGATTCCTAGGATGTAGGTGGCTTCACCCAAGTCTTTCATTGAGAAAGACTTTCCTAACCAAGAATTGACAATCTGTAAGGTAGGAATGTCATTTTCAATAAGTAGGATATCATCGACTTAGAGTACCAAAAACACAACTGTGCTCCCACTAACCTTCTTGTACACATAAGGTTCATCAATATTTTTAAGAAATCCAAACTCTTTGACTACTTCATCAAAATTATGATTCCAACTCCGAGAGGCTTGTTTTAGTCCATAAATGGACCTTTGAAGCTTGCACACTTTACTAGAGTCCTCGGAACACACAAACCCTTCAGGTTGTGTCATGTACACATCCTCAAGGAGCTTTCCATTAAGAAAGGCTGTCTTGACGTCCATCTACTATATTTCATAGACATAATATGCGGCTATGACAAAGAGAATTCTGATTGATTTGGCCATTGCAACTGGGAAAAAGGTCTTATCATAGTCCACACCATGAGTTTGAGTAAATCCTTTTGCAACCAGTCATGCCTTGAAGACATTTATATTGTCATCCATGTCAGTTTTCTCCTTAAAAACCCACTTGCACCCTACAATTTTTAGACCTTCAGGTGGGTCGACTAAGGTCTAAACCTGATTGTCGTACATGGATTGCATCTCAGACTTCATGGCATTAAGCCATTTTTTAGAGTTTGGTCCCACTATAGCTTCTCGATAGGTAGTCGGCTCATTATGCTCAATGAGCAACACATCATGACTGTCAGAAATTAGAAATCCATATCTCTGAGGTTGAAGTCGTGTCCTATTAGATTTCCGTGGACCTTACGTGACTTGAGGAGTCTCAACAACTTGTTGTGAGTCTTCTTTATTTTCTATCTGCAGTTTTGTGGTGTCTTATGGCTCTCAAACTTCTTCGAGGTGTACCTTTCTCCCACTGGTTCTTTTAGAGATAAATTCTCGTTCGAGAAAGATACCATTTCTGACAACAAATACTTTGTTATCAACAGGGTTGTAGACATAGTATCCCTTAGTTTCCTTAGGATATCCCATAAAAAAGGTACTTTGAGGATTTGGGTGCTAATTTGTCTGAGGCTTGTTGTTTAACATATAACTCACATCCCCAAATCTTCAGAAAAGACAAACTAGGTGTCCTCCCAGTCCATATCTCATATGGAGTCTTTTCAATTTCCTTAGATGGAACATGATTGAGTATGAACGTAGCTGTCTCTAGGGCATGGCCCCAAAAGGAGGGTGGAAGATCTGTTTGACTCATCATAGATCGAACCATATCTAATAGTGTTTGATTCCTCTGTTCAAAAACGTCATTCCATTGTGGTGTCCCTGGAGGAGTCAATTGTGAGACTATCCCATAACTCCTAAGATGATCAATAAACAGTTGGCTCAAATATTCACCACCCCGATCAGATTGAAGGGCTTTAATTATTTTGCCAAGCTGGTTTTGTACTTCATTTTGAAATATTTTGAACATTTCAAAAGATTCAGATTTATGCTTTATCAGATAGATGTACCCATATATGCTAAAATCATCTATGAATGTTATGAAGTACGAATAACCTCCTCTGGCATTTGTGTTCATTGATCCACACACATTTGTATGTATAAGGCCCAATAAATCAGTGGCCCTCTCACTGTGCCCAGTGAAAGGTGACTTTGTCAACTTTCCTAACAAGCAAGATTCGCAAGTTTCATATGATTCAAAATCAAATGAGTTGAGAAATCCATCTTGATGGAGTTTGAAAATGTGTTTCTCATTTATGTGGCCCAGACGACACTGCCAGAGGTATGTCGAATTCAAATCGTTTGGTTTGACCCTTTTAGCGGTTATGTTATAGATATTTTTATGATTGGGTTGTTCTAAATTTAATATGTAATGATCAACATGCAAATCACCATGAGTATAGAAAATATCATTACGATAAATAGAACTTCTACTATTCCCAGCAATAGAAGTGAAACCTTCCTTATCCAAATAAGAAAGTGAAACTATGTTACTACTTAAAGTAGGAACATAATAGCAATTGTTCAAAACTAACAAAAGCCCAGTGGGCAGAACTAATTCATAAGTGCCTACAGCTAACGCAACAACCCTTGCTCTGTTTCCAACTCGTAGGTCAACTTCGCCCTTTTTTAGCTTCCTACTGTCCTTTAGTCCCTGCACATTTATACAAATATGAGAACCACATGCAGTATCTAATACCCATGTGGTGGAAGTAGAAAGATGAATGTCTATAACATGAATACTTGAAGCGATAGCCCCGCTATCCTTCTTGTTCTTTTTCAGATCTTCGAGGTAGATTTTGCAATTCCTCTTCCAATGACCATATTCATTGCAGAAGAAACAGACTCCTTCCTTCGGAGGCTTTGCCTTCTTTGGTATAGGCTTGATTTTGGGCTTGCCTGACCTTTGATCTTACCTGATAAGCTGTGACCCTTCCCCTTGCCTTTGCCTTTCTTTTTCATACCCTTTCCTTTCTGAACCATCAAAACAGTACTGGGCTTCTTCTTAAGACTCGAATCAGCAGTTTTAAGCATCCCATGAAGTTCAGAAATAGATTTCTCCATGTTGTTCATGTTGTAGTTCATGAAAAACTGGTCATAACTTTCTGGGAGTGAGTTCAAGATCAAATCCGTAGCTAATTCCTGGCTCATGGGAAATTTAAGCCTCTCAAGGTGATCTATATACCCTTTCATATTTAAGACATGAGTACTGACTGATGCACCTTCAGCCATCTTGCAGGAATGTAAGGCCTTAGTGGTCTCATACCTCTCTTGCCTTGCCTGTTGCTGGAACATTTCCTTGAGATGCACAATCATCTCATAAGCCTCCATATGTTCTAGATCTCTTTGGAGCTCTGGAACCATGGTGGCTAGCATCAAGCATCCCACATCAATAGAGTTTTCCTTATGCTTCGTGTAAGCATCTCTCTGAGCTCTAGGAGCATTGGTTGCTGGCTCCTTAGGAATGGGTTGATCTAGGACATGTGCCTTTCTTTCCTGCTTGAGAACAATTCTCAAGTTCCTAAACCAGCCAAGAAAGTTTGTCCCATTGAGTTTGTCCTTCTCAAGGATAGATCGCAGCGATAATGTAGCAGTATTACTAGTCGTCATGATTCTACAATTAAAATATGCAATTGAATTAACAATCTCCCACTAAATAAATAACCCTCAATGCAATAGTTAGTGGGCTAAGATCCATATTTGGCTCAAACTTAAGTCCGCTTTGGTAGGACACTTAAATTAAGTTAGTTAGGTAGGTAACACCTTTACGAATTACATCAAATGTAACTCTTAGATGTTCATGGGATTCTATCATCATATGATCTGGCATGTTTTTAATCCCATCTAATGCCTTGAGACCCAAAACTGTTTTGTTAATCTCAATTAAATCAAACAATAATAAACATGTGAGAGTAGCACCATTACTCTTGGTTATCTCCCCAAGATAACTCAAATGTACCCACTTTGGCAGAGTCCACAATTGAGCGATTGAGGTTTTGACAAGTGTTCATAAATTGACGGCATTATGACTTAAGATTTCATTTAGAGGGCTTAATTTAACTATCTTGCTTATAAGAATGCATGTTTCTCAGTTTGTATCTCATACAAGTAATATGCATGTGCTGATATAATCATAAGATGTATAATTTAAACGTGATATAATATGTCTCACCTATCCTAAGTCCACTCAAGCCAATGAGAGGAGCTCTCTAGTAAGAAAAGGGAAATTACATATAGAAACCTCTTTTAATATTCGAGGGGAGTGAGATGAGAAGAGAAGGTACATTAAGAGTATATAGAGAAAGGCACGACACGCAGGCCGTATTTAAAAATTATAACACTTGCAATCTAGAGCCATATTGTTCACCATACCCAAACATTCAAGAATCAATATTCAGATTTAATTGAAGGGCAATTAATGTTTCAAAACTAAAACATTCATAAAATAATATATGTTACGGTTATGTTGCGCTACGAACAGGTAGCCATGGCGGTCCCGCTAGCCGGTTAGTGAGTGGGGTCTGGGGTAGCGGCCCGAGAATTTTTTTTGTTTCATAAATAATCACAAATCTAAATTCATTTTTCTTAGACCCCATCAATATTAATTGATCAAATCAAAACGCATGCACCACCGAATTTATTTCCCTTTCAGATTCCTTATATGTCATACATAAAACAGATTCCTTATATGTCACACATAAAACACATGTTATCATATGATCAGCTATGACTAACACATATCATATGAATCAACAATCAAGCCTAACTTAAACACAAAACGGCATGGCTCTAATACCACTGTAAGGAATTGGAAGACACGCAACAAAAATTAACTTAAAATGTTTTCCATTCCCTGCCAGGATCTACCGTATGTGTTCAAATCAAGTGGAAAGAAGTATTACCCTCAGTATTCAGTCGCAACTTTCTCAGCTTCTGGTTGCGATGTCCACAGCTTCTCTCCACAGCTCATGATCTCTTTTTGATCGCAAGAAGTCGACAACTTAGGTCAGCTTCCTCTACTGGTATCCACACGAACAACGTTCCAACCACGAACGATGTGCTAGAGCCTCCTGTCCCTCTAAGGCTTACTCAAGAATTCGTCCTCTCCGTCTCTATTTTGGCAGCTTCTTATCTGCAAACCTTTTGCGGATTCCCATTCACCCTTCTTTCTGTCCTAACCGTAGCTCCTAAATATCAGATATATAGGATGTTATGCGTGTTACCACAAACTTGGATTTTTTTGGAATTAATCTTATATTAATTCTAAAATTAATACAATATCATATATTGTATAATTTGATAAAAAAACTAATTAAATAAATAGTATTTGTATTAAATCCGTCCCACAGATTTAATTCACCCATTTATTTAATTTAAATTAAAGATAAGACAGAATTACATTTGATTTATTCTCATAAATCAAATTTGAGATATCATATCAATTTGAATTTCAAATTCAAACGTGATAAAGATTTAATTTTATCCTTATAAATTAAATCTTATAAATATCTCTTATATGAGATATCATATCAATTTGAATTTCAAATTCAAACATGATAGAGATTTAATTTATCCTTATAAATTAAATCTTATAAATATCTCTTATATATAATATATATACGAATTTATATATATACGAATATAAATATAAATAAATATGTACATCCACCATGGATCATTCATTGAATCTGGACATGTCTTAGATTCAATAAATCTGGACATCATAGCTCGTGTTGGGCTATTTTGTGTGCACCCTGTAGGCCCATATGAAGTTGGCAGTGTGCCATTTACTATACTGACTCACAAGTCACAAGCGGTTTCTAGCAAGACATCACGACTACCTAAATCATATGAGAATCGATGAACGATGTAACCTTTTATACAACCATATCATGTCCCTTTTGTCACACGATATTTTGATCATGGATGAGGCATGGAGAATGTCATCCTCCTATTCCTGACCGTTACTTTCTCGATCCCTGAGTAGTATGACTATAGAAATGTAACTACCTTTCCATTAAGTATGGCCATACATTTCTCAGACTCACTCATCGAGGGGCCCAGTAATATCTCTCTATGAATGTGAGAGACAAATTCCATCTTGACCATTCACATTCCTCCGCACGAAAAACCACTAAGCCCGAATATAGTCTTTATGATCACTCGGTCAAAAGTAACTTTTGAGTAGGTCAAAGCTGAGCGTTTGTCATGTAGGAATCCATGATGATCTCAGGTCAAATGGCATAGTGACATGGTTTGTATATGAGAGAAGCTTATGACTTAACTTATACAGCTCTCTCATAGCTGGTCGGTCCAACACCTTGTACTCTTGCATGTGCCTATGACTTTGATTTATATCTCTATACATCTTCAAAGTCATATTGGTCTTATTTTATCTCTGCTCCCGCATAGATGACCGACTAGGGACATTTAGGATAAGATCATGAGTTATCCAAGGATGGTCATCACAGTAAATATGCAAATAATATGATAACACAATTAATAAATTCATAAATCAACAATGCTCATAAGACAATGATTAGCTCCTAGGGCACAATTTCTAACATATACTTCCTAATAGTAAGTGTGTGTGGGCACATTTTGTGTATTTTTAAATCCAATTCATTATCAATCTATTCTGATATATTGTCACTTTCTTCTTTAGAAGTTATTATTTTGTTGTTAACGTGTCATTAAGGTGATATGCAGATTTATTATTTGCAAATGTTTATACTGGGGCCGTCAAAAAGCCTCTCAAGTTGGGGATGTTATTTCTTGCTATAATGTAGGAGGAGGTTCAGGAAAGAAAAAAGTTTGAGAAGAATATCAAATAAGGACTTCCACATGGTAAGAGTAGTAAGGATGGGCTAATATCTACAAAGTTTAATCTAGAAATAGATCATACTCATTCTGTATGTAGGATAATGTATTGTTTTGTGTGTTAGTTTTGTATAATTTAACCCATAGGTTATTTTTTTAGCTAATAAATAAAACTTATAATATATTGATTACCATGGTGGGCAAGGGATTAATAGTGATTTAGAGGAACCTACTGGGGAGATGAAGTTGGAGATGAAAGTGGAGACGAAGGTGAAGATGAATGTAAAGACGAAGTTGGAGACAAAAGTAGAGAGAACAACGAAGGTGGAGATGACTGTAAAGTTGAAGGTGGAGATGACAACAAAGGAGATAAGAAAGGGAATGAAGAGCAGGGACAAATACAATTGAGAAGATCAAAGAGGACAATAATACTTGCTATTAGATCTCCATACTTTGTAGAGACAAAGGCTGAGGGTAGTAAGAAGAGAAAAAATGAAGTTGACAAGTAAGCTCTATTTTAGCTATGCATAAGTCAGTTTAATGATGTTGATCGTTAATCATAAGTATTTGAATTTTGTTAGCCAATGAAAACTATTATCCCTGAGTGAAATCTGAGTGATTGAATTTTTTTTCATGTGTGCTAAGGTTTTTATAGAGATGAATGGCTTCCACCTTACTTGTGGTAACTACGTTGCTCGAGTCATAGATCATTGATAAATACCAGTGTGAGACACTTGTCTGGCTAATAGATGATTAGGAACTTATATTTATCATTGCTAATTTTATTTTTGTATTAACAGGTTATGACCATGGTGGCGAAAATATTGGTTGTAGATGAGAAAGAGAAATATGGTGAAGTAAGTAGGCATATCTTTTTTCACATTTCATACAAAAAATGTTGGCCAATCCCTTGAGATAGTCATTAGAAGGGAATGAAGGAGAAGTCTTGCCATAACATGTGGGCTTACAATATTGGAAATTGTGACTTCATTTTTGGGCTTGCATGCTTAAATGACTATTGGTTTTGTTATATTTTTTTACACTAAAAGGATGCATTTATATGCTCTTGACTCGTTTGTAAATAGTCTTGCATTTATGATATGACAAAGGGAGAAAGAAGATCCAACAAATAAGGCTATAAAATCGTACAAGACAAAGAAAAAAAGGCCAACAGGTAACAAGTATTCAAGGAGAAGCAATGGGTGGCAACCAGTAGTGTATGCATTATTTATCCTTGATATTTTATTATTTACTTATGTCTTAGTTATCATTGCTTACTCTAAAGTTACCATTTTCCCCCTCCCATTTGTTAAGCCAGACACTCTAAGTTAATTGTTAAAGTGTTGTATGATATCACTAATAGCTCGCTAATTGGATGTGAATATCTAAAGGGTTGTTATCAATAGCTAATCAATTGTTGTGATTCGCTTACATTAGAAATTTATTTGTTTGTTAGTTGTAAAAGTGTTAATCATGAAACTATTAATAGCTAGTTGTAAGAAGCAACGTGGTAAAAGTACAACATTTACAAATTTTAAATTGGTCTTGAATTAATTTGGGATTTGTCATGAATATGTTCATGAATTCATTGTACTGAAATGAAATTTAGCTATTTTAAAATGGTATGAAATTCCAACTCAAGTGGAATGGTCAAATTAGTGAACCGGAGAATAAATCCTCTTAAACGACTTAACAAAGAGTGAAACCTATTTTTTAATCTTCTTTGAACCCAACCTAATATTTAGGATATAGTTTATACTCAAGTTTATTTTAGGCCTATTTTAATAAGGTTTAAATACAAGGATACATGTTTGAACTATTTTTTAATTTACATTATTATGTAATTATTTATATAATATAATTTAAATCAATTTTTACAAATTATTATAAATAAATTATCCTATCTATAAAATTGATATAGAGATAGTCTAATAGTATGAGGATCTGTTAGATTCCTTTAGATTTTGAATTCAATTTTTAAATAAGATATATATGCTGTGATGAGCAGTCATGAATCTTAAAATTAGATACTTAATAATAATATCTAATAAATAATATTTAACAAAATTTATAACTATATTGAGTTTTTACAAGATATCATAATAATGAATGGAATTTTATTATTTTATTATAAATTTAAATTATATTTATTTAAATAATTAAATCATATATAATTTTTTATAATCTCAAAATCTATTTAAGATATAAAGTATATTTTTTAAGCAAATTTTTAAATTTATTTAAAAACCTACATTTTAAGTATGCCCTTTAAAATGCTTTTAGATCTTTTGAAAAGTCTGACGTAGACCTATAAATTCTAGCCTAACTAGCTACTTAGGGCTTGTAAACTCTAATATTCATAATAAGTGAAAGTAATCTCCCCTGATCATGTAGTCCACTCTCTGATCTGTTACATCGATGGATTAGTTCTTATTATATATCTTGGTGTGATAGGAGGGTCAAACTAAGAACCTTAGCCTAAAATTAAGCACCCACATGATCTTGCTTACACTGACTGCCCCATCAGTATTATTTTGGTGTAATTAATGGGTATCTCCTGACTGACTTTTGTGATTTTAGTAGTTTTGTTAACTTGAGTTCTAATATATAAAAGAAAGACAACGGCAGAATTATAGAAATTCCTTATTTTTATGGATGTCAATCTATTTTTTTTCTAATAAATAACTATATAATAATTGATTATGAATTTGCTAAACTATAACTAGAAATATGCCGGAGAGATTTACGATAAAAATATTTAAAATTATTTTTTAATGAGGAAAAGTAGTAAGGATTGATTCATGGTTGTGAGATAAGTATTTTTAGTTTACAATAATTTATTTTTATTTTTATTTTTAATTTTTAATATTTTAAACTAAAATTATAAAGACAACCAATCAAGAATTACGTCAAGAAATCCAATGTTGAAATACTTTTTATAATGCTACACGTCTTTGCATCTGGCATCTAAAATGGCAACAAAGTATAAGCATATACACAAGGCAGCATTTATTTTAAAAAAGGAAAATTGTCAAGAAATGTCTCATTGCATTTGAATAATGATACTTTATACAAAAATAGAGGTTGTTATATTTTGGACATTAGATTATAGTTTACCATCTTCTAGTTCAGCCTTGACTAAATTGATCTCTCCCTATTTGTTCCCCTTTTTGGGCCCAACTATCTCCCTCTCGTTTAAATTGTCACATTCAAAATATTTGTAATTTATACAGTATCTAACTGTTATGAAATAAATGACATCGTTGTTAGAATGATAAAATTTATCGTTGTTTAAATGTTCTTTTGGGATACAAAATGTATCTAATGGTGCTTGAGTCCATAGTTTGACGATTTTATTGTCAAAAATGTTGTTTGAGGCCATAGGTTATTTAATGCATATTTTTTAGATAATACTATATATATGTTATTTTAAATAATAATGTGTCAACAATAAAAAATTGATGTGATGTAAATTAAATAAAAATTTGTGTTTTTGTTAATGAATATGTAAAATTGTATATATTTAAATAGTTTAAGATATTAATTATATTTCTAAAATTAGTTTGAATGTTTATTATACCTCTAAATTAAATTCTCTCTAATATTAACAGTAGGTTTGATAGGATAATAGGATGAAAGAATTTTTTATAGAAATGAAAGTAAAAGTGGAAATAGAATTACAAGTAAAATTCTGTTAGACATAAGATTTAAAAATTTGTTTAGCAGGATAAAAATAACTATAATATTGATACGTGTTTTTTTATAATTTAAGATAAAATAGTCTAAAATATTTTTTTATAACTTAGAAAGAATTAGAATTATATAAAAATTTTATAATTGAAAGAGTCTATTTCTACTTTCACTTTTCCATCTTCACTTTCACTCTACCAAACATAATTTAGGGGGTAAAACTAAATGGACCTCACATCATGTTTTTCTTCCACTTTTCTCTTCCCCTTATTTCCTCCTCTAATTCAAACAAGATAAGAGAAAATTCATTTTCCCTCCATTTTCTCCCCTAGTTCTCTTCTCCCTTATTTTTTTTCATTCAAAAATACTGCCATTTACATTCTAAGTAGCAGTATTACTCTCATCTCTTCCTTGCTTTTTTTATTTGACCATTCCTTGCTCATGAGGAAGGGCATATCAGATTTCATGTCACGATTAAAAGAAAGGGATCATAACTACATTTGTAGCATTGCTTAATTCATCAGAGGAAAAAGACAAAAAAAAAAAAAAACAAGAAGAAGAAGAAGAACTTAGAAATTGCAAGATCTCAATGAAAGGTGACTAAATTTTAATAATTCAAGAAAATGTATGAGATCCTAAAATGAGATTTTAGAAATCAAAGAAAAATAGAAAAATAAAAGAAAAATACATAAATCTCCCTTAATATCATTTACTTTTAAAATTTACATTTTAAATAATGGCCACAAATTATATTTTAGGACATGTTTAAAAACAATAGAAATCTTTAGGATCATTTTTTACTTTTAATGTCTATTAAGAATATAAGAAAATAATGAAAAATAAATAATATTAGGAAGTGATCAAAGTGGTGATAATGATTAGATTAAGTGAAAGAATGTTTATTTTAGAAGTTTTTAAGTGAAAGGAATTTAATCAGTATTCATAAGAATTTCTTTGCGTGCAAAATGTTTTATTCATTTTAAGGTAAAAGATAGAAAAGAATCTTAAAAAATAATAAATTTTAAATCAAATTGATTATAAAATCTAATTTTCAATTTGTATGAACAGGGATTTTGAGACTATGAAGAGTAAAAAAATACAGGACTTTTTTTGTTGTTGTGTCAGGTCATAAAGGGGTGTGCATGGGTAGGGCTGGGCAAGGCAGCCCCTTGCCTAAAAAAAGCATGGGCTATATTTTGTAGCCCGATGCCCGGCTATACCCGGTAAAAGCTCTAACAATTTTAGGCTGGGCATGCCTAAAGTTGTGATGCTATGCTCATATTGTGAAAAAAATCTGCAATTATGAACTTCTAAAATAATACCATATTCATGTGTCTTCAAGAGTTAAATAATATCTATAATTCACTCAGAATAAGGCAACAAAGATAATAATTAAAATCTTGAGATCCATTACATATAAAAAATAAGCGTTGAAGTCTAAGTAGTATGTAATTATAACTTTGCATCAATCTCCCCAATATTGACAAAGATAAAGCATCTAAAAAAATAAAATAAATAATTATAATTTATAATGTAATCATATGATAATTAACAAAGTTAAAAAAAAGAAAAAATTAGTATAGTTATAAATATTAAAAGATACAACTTACTTACTTAATTACTTATATTTCTAAAATTACCTTTTAGTCACTAGTAACTATCATATTCTCCCTTCCAAGATAGAGAAAAAATAAAAAAATAAAAGAAGGAGTGCTCATGGGCAGGGCAGGGCAACCCTTATGCTCGGTGCCTAGCCCAAAAAATGCATGGGTTGTATTTTGCAGCCCGATGCCCGGCCCTGCCCTATATTTATCGGGCTTAGTAGAGCATTTTCATTGCGGGCTCGGGCGGGCTTACTGGGCAGCGGGCTTTGTGCACAACCCTAAGGTCACAATATGTGTTTGTATGCCGGGTTCATGTAAAGCTGTATAACATGTTGGTTCCAACTGGCTCTAGCTAAAGAACAATATTTCCTTTTTTTGATATGAAATGTGTTAGAAACCTCTCAATTAAACTAAGAATTTAATTTTTTTTACCTTAACCTAGAAAAAATTTAAAATAAATTATTATATTCGTTCAAAAGACTTTTAGACTAAATTATAATTTAAAACTATAATTTTAGATAAACTACTAAGACTAATTTTTTAAATAGTAAAAGAGTTTATAGACTATACAATTATTATTTTATCCTTAATTTTTCTTACATTATTTTTCTTTTTTCCTCTCTCTTCTCTCTTTACTCTTCTCCTCTCTCCTCTCTCTTTTTTATTTTTCACTCTTTCTCCTTTTTTATTTTTATAAAATCATATGATCTCTAATAATTTTTTAATTATAAATTTTTTAATAATAATTGTTCAAATAAACATTTATTTATAACTATTTTTTGTATAAACTCTTTTTAAAATTTCTTTTTCTAAATATTATCTAAAAACTTTTTTGTCTCATCAATTTATCTCTGTTTTATTTTCTTTTATTCTCTCTGAACACTCCAATGGCTTCTTCCTCACGCACACCTCCTTCTCTATCACACAAAAGAAACAGAGACAATTTTGAAGACAAACATCCTAACCCTCACCCTGTAGTTCCTTCTCCTCCTTTATTGATTGTTACTCTGATGGAGCACCTTAAGGAACTCATCATGCGCTTTAATACCCTAAAGGACTCAGTAGAAGAACTGTCTTAAAAAGTTACTAGACTGAAAGACAGTTTCAGAGCTTTTTGCTCAGAAGTTCGCTGCCATCAACAGCATGATAGCTTGTATCATCCTGCTGATTATACCAACTCTGATGAATCCCAGACCTCCGAGTTTGCTAAAGAGTAAAAGCCTGCAACCTTTATTTGCCCCTCCTATTTTATTTTGTGTACTTAATGACAAAAAGAGAGAATATATTATACATTCTGATAAATATGCTTTGAAAATTTCATACTTTTGATGTAAATTTATTAGTAAAGTTGAATAAATGAAGTTTCTTGTTCTAATGACATGTTGCTCTTTTATTTTTAAAAAAAATTGCAACTAGACATGTCAATGTAGGTATAGAATATAATGACAGGTTTATAACAAGTTATTTTTACACCAGTCTTCCACTTCTTCCGGTGTAGAGTTATTCAATTTATATTATTTTACATTAGTGTAAAAGTGACCGGTGTAGAATATAATGTCCAGTTTAGAAAAAAGTTATCTTTATACTGGTGTTACATTTTATCTAGTGTAGATTTACTTAAGAAATACACTTTACTTTAATCGAAAGCCCTTTCGCCTCCCATATGTCATTTTTATTTGTTCACGTGTTTAAGTCTTCTCGACCTTTCATAGTTGGTGAGTTTTATTTTGAACTCTTTGTCATTTACTTGTTGTATTTGGTGAGTTTTTCCACTTGTTCGTGGTACATTCTCTTCCATAATTAGCTACAAGCTAGGTTTTCTTGTTTTCTACTTTTCTATTTTTTTAGTCTTCCACAAATATAGATGGTAGTTAGATAAATGCTAAATGAACAAGTATTGAGTATGCTGAGAGGGTAAAGGAGTTTTTGAATTTTGCTAAATAAAATGGTGATGATGACAATGGAAGGTTTTATTGTCCTTGTATGAGTTATTTAAATATGAAAAAATGAAGTCCTATAGATATGTACACTCATCTAATTTGTGAGGGATTTTGCAAAAGTTACACAGTATGGGTATGATATAGTGAAAATGTGGAAAGGTCGAGTGCATCTGAACAGTTAGAACAGACCTTTGATGATGACATGGATACTGATGATCGGGTAGAGGATATGATTCATGATATTGGAGAACATTCTTTTATGCGGTCACATGCTTATGGTACTATGTGCAATGATGCAGAAAAACCTCTATACCTAGTGTTCAAAAAATACATGTTGAATGCAGTGTTGAGATTGGTAAGTATGAAAGTACAGCATGGGTGGAGTGATAGAGGTTTTTCATAATTGCTTGAGTTGTTGCAAGAAATATTTCCAGAAGAAAATGTGTTACCCAAACACTATTATGATGCTAAGAAAATAATATGTCTTGTAGGCATGCAGTATAGAAAGATTCATGCATGCCCAAATGATTGCATATTGTACAGGAAAGATTTTGAAGATGAGGAGAAATGTCCAATATGTAAAACACCAAGGTACAGATCAAACAAGTCTCTTGCAAAGGTGTTATTGTATCTTCTAATTATATCAAGATTTAAGTTACTTTTTGCTAATGAAGATGATGTAAAAAAATGTTATGGCATGCGACTAAAAAGATTTGTGATGGGAAGCTTCATTATCTGGCTTATTCTTTGCAATGTAAGAAGATTGATGACTTATTTCCTAAGTTTGGCAAGGAACCACGAAACCTAAGGTTTGGACTCAGTACAAATGGCATGAACCCTTATAGTAGCTTTAGTAATATACATAGTTCATGGCCTGTCCTCTTGGTGGTTTACAACCTATCTCCCTTGTTATGTATGAGATGTAAGTATGTAATGTTGTCTATGTTGATTTAAGGACTCAAACAACCAGGAAATGACATAAACGTTTACCTAATGCCCTTGATCATGAAGAAGCTATAGGAAGGTGTGTATTTTTTATGTTATTAAGAAGGATGTATTCAATATGCGGACCATGATATTTTCTACAATTAATGACTTTCCTGTATATGAAAATTTGTCAGGGTATATTGTTAAGGGCTATAAAGCATATCCCATTTGTGAAGAATGGACTTGCTACTATCAACTTTGTCATAGAAGAAAGACATTCTGCCTAGGTTATAACAGATTTCTAAGACAAGGCCACCCATATCGTCGACTGAAGAAGAAAAATTTTGGCGGGGCAAGAATTTGAAAATGCTCCAGAGCCATTGACTAAAGAACAAGTTTATAAGAAGGTGAAAGACATCACTATTACTTTCTGTAAGCCTACAAAGAGAAGTGAGAAAAAATATATGGCAAAAAAGATTTGTCTTCTTTGAGCTTCCATATTGACAACATCTTCATGTAAGGCACTGCATTGATGTCATACATGTGGAGAAAAATGTGTGTGACAATATTGTTGAAACACTTCTCAACCTACATGGTAGTTCCAAATTAAAGACGCAAGATTAGATTTACAAGAAATAGGAATATGTGAGAATTTACATCCAAGGCCAGATGTAAAGGGAGTTATTGTGTTGAAGAGATTAATATTTTGTCTAATGATAAGAGAAGAAGTATTTGTGAATATTTACAAGGAATCAAAGTTCCCTCTGGGTACTTATTTAATCTAAAGAATATTGTGTCGATAAGAGATTAAAAATTAGTTGGCAAAAAGTCTCATGATTGTCATGTTTTGATGCAATAGTAACTCCTAGTAGTTGCTTGAAGAATCTTTCAAGATGATTTGAGACGCATTGTAACCTGACTTTGCTTCTCCTTCAATGCCATATGTGGCAAAGTCTTTGAGACTGAAAAGTTGGATGAATTGGAGTATGAGGGTTATGTTATTTTGTGCTAACTTGAAAAATTGTTTCTTCCAAGCTTTTTTGACATCATGGTACACCTTATCATTCATCTAGTACGAGAGATAAAATTGTGTGGCCCTGTATACTTACAATGGATGTGCCCATTTGAAAGATACATGGAAATCCTTAAAGGGTACATGAAGAATCTAAATTGGCTCGAGGCATCCATTTTTTAAAAATATATTTTTGAAGAAGCTATAGATTTTTGTCAACACTACCTATTTAAAGTAAGACTTACCGGTCTCAATAAACCCTGTGCCAAACAAGGGGTCAATGCGGAATGTCAGTGAAGAGTGTTGATTGCAATGAATTGTAGCAAATACACTTACAAATCTTAAATAACATTGATGAAGTTCAAGACTATATAGTTGTTCATAAAGAGCTTGTCCAAAAACAAAATAATATAATGATAAAGCAAAAGCTGATTAGAGAACACAACAAATCTTTTGCACATTAGTTCAAATAGAAGGTTGAAAATGATAATTGTATATATGATTCTGTTAGATGGTTGACATATAGTCCTGAATTTAATGTAATATGTTGGGATTCATTTGATATCAACAGGGATTTCTTTTATACGAAGTCTCTAGATGATAAAAGTAGCATGCATAATAGTAGTGTTATTTAGTGGCTGAAGCTATGCACTTCTCTAGTTCAAAAGACAACAATTTTAAATTAGCAGTCATCCCTTATTATGGTGTAGTTGAAGAGATTTAGGATTTAGACTACACCAAATTCATAGTTCCTGTGTTCAAATGCAAGTGGGCTAATATAAGCAACGCTGTTATGGTGGATCAGTTAGGATTTATACTAGTTGATTTGAATAGTACAAGTTTTGGGAATTGGCCTTTCATTATAGCAGACCAAGCAAAGCAAGTGTTCTATATCACTGATCTGGTAAATAAAAGATGGTATGTCACTGTCCAAGGAAAAAGGGTTGTCGACGGTAATGATTCAATTTGTGAGACCCTTTTATTTTAGTAGGTTTACCAAAATTGAATGAAGAAGAAATGGATTCTGATTGATTTGTATGTGATTGCATATATTATTTTGATGTAATAATAGCACAAGTATATTGTTCTAATTGCATATATTGTTTTGTTATAACTTACAAGTGATAGGTTAATAAAAGGGTTAGTTTTAAAAAATAAATCCAATATTTAAACCGGTTGTACATGTTATCCAGTGTAAAAATTAATCTGAAAAACTAAATGTCACCTTTTTTACACCGGTTGTACATGTTACCCAGTGTAAAAAGTGATATGAGAAACACCTTTTCTACACTAGATTTATAAGTTATCCGGTATAGAAAGTCTTTTGAAATTCAAAATATTAGTCATTTCATATTTAAATATGATTTTTACACTAGATTTAAATGTTAATCGAAGTAAAAAGTTTTAATGAAAATACTTTATCGAAGCCCGCCCCTTGGTGCATCTCTTTATTTCTCATTTCTCAAGTTTTGTTCAGTCTTATTTTTTACGTCATCTATCATTATGCTAGTCGTCGTGCTTTATGGTTTTCATTAGGCTTCATTGTGTTCAGTTGTTCTTCTCTGTTCTCGCTCTCATTTTGCTTTGGCATGTACATGTTCTGGACACTTATTTTCTCATGTACGTGCTTCACCTTTTATGTGTTTATTTAATCTAGGTTTTGAAGTTTTCTATGATAAATGTTTACACTTCTTTCCATCGAGAAAGGCTTGCACTTCTTTCGCTGTGGTCAATTGTTCTTCTCTGTTTACTATGTTTGTTTTTGTTATTGCGTATATAGGAATATGTTGGAAATCGTGCCCTAGGGGCCAATCATTGTCTTATGAACATTATTGATTTATGAATTTATTAATTGAGTTATCATATTATTTGCATGTTTACTATGATGATCATCCTTGGATAATTCATGATATTATCCTAAATGTCCCTGGTCGATCATCTATGCGGGAGCACAGATGAAATAAGACCAGTATGACTTTGAAGATGTATAGAGATATAAATCAAAGTCATAAGCACATGTAAGAGTATAAGGTGTTGGACCGACCCGCTATGAGAGAACTGCATGGGTAACGTCATAAGCTTCTCTCATATACAAACCATGTCAATACGCCCTTTGACCTTAGATCATCATGGATTCCTACATGACAAAACGCTCAACTTTGACCTAGTCAAAAGTCACTTTTGACCGAGTGATCATAAAGACTATGTTCGGCCTTAGTGGTTTTTCATGCGGAGGAATGTGAATGGTCAAGATGGAATTTGTCCCTCACATTCGTAGAGAGATATTACTGGGCCCCTCGATGAGTGAGTCTGAGAAATGTATGGCCATACTGTAATGGAAAGGTAGTTCCATTTCTATAGTCAGACTACTCAGGGATCGAGAAAGTAACGGTCAGGAATAGGAGGATGACATTATCCATGCCTCATCCATGACCAAAATATCGCGTGACAGAAGGGACATGATATGGTTGTATAAAAGGTTACATCGTTAATCGATCCTCATATGATTTGGGTAGTCGTTATGTCTTGATAGAGACCGCTTGTGACTTGTGGGCTAGTATAGCAAATGGCCCACTGCCAATTTCATATGGGCCTACAGGGTCGCACACAAAATAGCCCAACACGAGTTATGATGTCCAGATTCATTGAATCTAAGACATGTCCAGATTCAATGAATGATCCAGGATAGATGTATATATATTTATTTATATTTATATTCGTATATATATATATAAATTCGTATATATACATTATATGTATATATGAGATTTAATTTATAAGGATAAATTAAATTTCTATCACGTTTGAAATTCGAAATTCAAATTGATAGGATATCTCATATAAGAGATATTTATAAGATTTAATTTATAAGGATAAATTAAATCTCTATCATGTTTGAAATTCGAAATTCAAATTGATAGGATATCTCATATAAGAGATATTTATAAGATTTAATTTATAAGGATAAATTAAATCTCTATCACGTTTGAAATTCGAAATTCAAATTGATAGGATATCTCAAATTTGATTTATGAGAATAAATCAAAAAATAGTTCAGTCTCATCTTTATTTAAAATTAAATAAATGGGTAATTAAATCTGTGGGACGGATTTGATATTATTTATTTAATTAGTTTCTTATAAAATTATACAATATATGATATTGTATTAATTTTGAAATTAATATAAGATTAACTCCAAAAATCCAATTCGGTTGACAGAGAAAAACGGAGAGCATCCTATATATCTGATTTTAGGAGCTGCGTTTTGCACAGAGAAACATATAGAACATAGAAAGGCCGAAGGGGACTCTGCAAAAGGTTTGCAGATAAGAAACTGCCGAAATAGAGACGGAGAGGACGAACTCTTGAGAAAGCCCTGGAGGGACAAGAGACGCTAGCACGTCGTTCGTGGTTGGAACGCTGTTCGTGTGGATACCAGTAGAGGAAGCCGACCTGAGTCGTCGACTTCTTGTGATCAGAAAGGGAGCACGAGCCGCAGAGAGAAGCTGTGAACGTCGTGACCGAAAGCTGTGGAAGTCGCTGAGGCACACTAAGGGTAATACTTCTTCCCACTTGACTTAAACACATACGGTAGATCCTGGCAAGGAATGGAAAAATTTTTAAATTAATTTCTGCTGCGTGTCTTCCAATTCCTAACAGAATATGGGGGTAGTGGTAATCAAAATGAGACTAGTGATGCTTCAAGCGACTCAAAGCAAATGAGGGGTAGAAGTGCGATGCGATTGAAAGATATTTCAAAAGATAGGAAGGAAGGAAAATTACTACTAGTTGAGTTTGACATACGTTAGAACCCAATTGGTGAACACATGATAAAGTACATGAGTTATGTCAGCCTCCTAGCACACAACAAGACTAACATCGCCATACATACTTGGGATGCTGTTGATAATCGCGTGAAGAATCAAATTTGGGACTCTATCTAGGTATAAGAACTGATAATTGTATATTGTATGCAAACCAATACCAAAAAACACAACTATTTGTTGATAACTCTGCTTTTAATGGAAATTATTGCAACTCACTTACGATGTTCCCAACAATGAAGTCTTGAAGAAGAAGACGTTATTACACTGAGCGTTGGAGGGCATTCAAGACATAACTAGCTCATCAGTATGTGCATGGCTGGGCAATGATAGTCAACCTCATCCTTCCCTATACAGCAAGTATCAATTCATTGACGAAGCTACTTAGGAAGAATTGTTAGACTTCGGACTACGACAGCAGCTATGGTGAGTTGATATGTCATGAAAAAGGAATATAGCATTTCCTATAGTTTTTCTTTATGTATGTATTGATTTTAACTACTTCAAGTCTTGTAAGAAAAAAGAGCAAAAGCCATAGAACACGCTCTCAAGAATGATTGCCCCCACACAATGTCTTGAGGGGGTTATGCAAAGGCTAAAAGAGACTTATTGGGTGCCAAGAGGAAGAGGCTACTGAGTCTGATCCTAATGTTATTCTTGCTCCCCCATCTCTAATACGTCGTGAAGATAAATGGTTGTATACTCACCAAAAAAGGAGCGGATCATTTACAAGTGATCACGCTCGTATGATTGCAAAAAAATTATAAGTACTACTTCTATTATTTTGTTTTAGTAGACTAATTATATTATTTCTTATATTTGTTCTTTTTATGTTATAGGTTGATCTTAAACAACAAGAAGCCCATTGCTCCTTCAAGGCAGATGGTAGGAATAACATCTTGACTGTTGCCACGAGTAAGCAAGAGTATAGGGGCCGTGTCAAGGGAGTTAGAGGAGGTGTAGGTATAAGAGATTATTTTGAAACATCTCCACGACATTCCCTATATGTGTCATGGGTAGAGTTAGAATCATTGTTATCCACTATGAGGGCAGAGGCTAAGGCAGAGGCTTGGGCACAGGTAGAAGCTTTCATTGAGGCACGATTATAAGAGAGGTTGGTAAATATCAAGGAAAAAATATTGTCCATGATGATATCAAGGTAATAGGAACTGAGTGCCCCCCAAATGCTCTTACATGTAGCCCATCCTAGCATTAAAAGGAGTTGTTGCATGGCCAGGCCAATGTTAGAGGACGCTAAACCTTATTATCTATATGTGAAATATCCTATCAAAAGGTTAGTGGCACATGGTTTCATCCATATCTTAGGGGTTAATGCCACCACATCCAAATTCAGGACAATCAATTAAGGGTGGCAGTTGAATATGTGATAATTGAATATTCTCTTGTCCTAATTCCGATTGGTGAGGTGAAGACTGTGAGTCAGGAAAAGGGGACTTTCATATTATGGCCAAATAATCTTGTTTTGGATCATGTCGCTTCATCCCCAAGTGAACTTCCCGCACCTCCCAATTTGAGTGCCATGCAATATGTGATATGATTGGCATCTGACGAAACATTCCATGTGGATGCATTGCCTATGGATTCAGTTGTGGGTGACATAAGAGAACTTGCCTTTGTTAACCATGTAGATGTGAAGTCTGTTATCACTTTTAGGAATTAACTAACCTCCGGGTGCATCCAAGTGTTTTTTATGTAAGTCTAATTTAAATGAAAATATATGTAATGACAAAATTCATGCAAGTTGAGTGTTTGGATTAACTAACATCATGTTTGTATTAAATGTAGGTACATGTAAGTTGAGCTGGTTTCTAAGGGCAAACAAGGTCGATTCAAATTCCTATGCCCATTTCAGATTTATTCAAAAGGGACCTCCCAATCTTCAAGACTTCAGTACAATTCAAGGAGGTTTGGTGAAATCGATATTGACTATTTCTTCGCACCATAATGCAGGAGTAAGAATAATAATATTTCAATTTTTTTCATACTAGGTTTGTATTTGCTTGATGCTAATAACAATTATTGTTTAATTATTATCTATAGTAATAATTAGCAATTGATCATACTATGTAATCATACTTATAAAATTTTCTTCTTATGCTACAAGGCATCGGTTGATACTAAAAAATTATGAACATGTGAGTTTTCTTCCTTATAGAATAATGGTATTTGTAATAAATTAAATATGGTCTTTGTTAAAAAATGGTTACTAAGTTTATAACTTTGGTCATAGGGATATGAGGATGTTTGTAATTGCAAGGGGTTTTAAGAAAGTCAACTCGATGAGGAACCCTTAATAGATCACACCAAAGGTAATAAAAGTGTCAAGTCTTATGCTCCACGCAGTTTTTTGTTAATGACACATAATTATGTTCATATTAATATTACAGAGTCGAAAGCAACCCAAAGAAAGTAACTTGTGCGGCTTCTATATGGTTAGACACATGATTAATATCATCTTGTTAAATAGGACTCACCTAACTGAAGAGATAAATTGTGCTTTTAATAATTCCATATATTTCTTGACAATTTAATATATCTTAATAATACTTTCATTTCTTTTATTTTAATTTAATAGTTCAGATATTTGATCAATTTGACTCATTTCCTGAACAAGATATTGAGGATCTGCACAATATTTAGACTAAATTTTTTGTTCAAATCATTCATTCTAAATAGTATTTGTCATTACCAGAATATATTTTTTTATTTTTCTGTTCAAATTGTTGTATATTTTTATTGAATTTTATTAAATGAATAATATAATGAGCAATTGAAGATTTGTCTCTTTCATATTGAACTCTTTCTCTGCTACTATCTCTTTGAAGGGGATAGATTAATAAAATATTGAAGGGATCATTTTTTAAAAAATACATTTAAACCGGACAAAGAATATCATAAGTGTAGAAACAATATATATATATATATATATAAATATTACAACATCTACACCGGTTGTCTTTTTGGTAAGGTGTAAAAAATTGATTAATCTACACCGGGTGTAAATACAACCAGTGTAAAAATTGATTAATACTGTTCATATAACCCGTGTAGATATTAGCAAATTATGCCCCTGATTTTAAAAGGGATTGGTTTAAATTATACTCATTTTACACCAGTGAACTGTCTGATTTAAAAAGTATACACTTTCTAAACGGTCTGTTTCTACACTGGTTATTATCCTATGTAAAATACTATTTTCATCCGATTTAGAAAGTTTTTTTTGCAATAGTGTAAATACATAATCTTTTAAATTTCTAGATAGTTAGTTAGAAGGAAAAAAGAGTAGAATAGAAGAAAAAATATGCAAGTTTTGTTGCCATCTTTGTTAATAGCTATATATATAGATATAAAATCATCAGTGCCAATAAGCATAGTAAGCTTAAAAAACAAATACAAATTTCCGATCTTTGATAATTAAAACCCTGACTCTGCCCTTTGCTTCCTCTAATAATTAAAAATTAAAGAAGAAGAAAAACTGTTACCAGGTTTCCATGGATGCTTCTGAATATTGAACTCTGCAAACAACCAAGGCTTTGGGTTTGTGATGAAAACTGTTTGAGAGCCTGAACAAGATTCTCGACGATAACAACTGTTGGTTTGAACACGAAAAAACTTATGCCCAGATTTTTGCTGTTGAAGGGGACATAACAAGCCATGTTTTTTTTTTCCTGTTTGTGAGGTTTTGGTATATGTGAAACTAACAAAAATGATTCAAATATGAGAAGGAAGCCATAGAAAGCGCTTACGAGAAACGTCGATGATGATCAACAAAAGTTGCTTTCTTGAATCTTTCCAAATATTTTGTTTGATTTTGTGTGGCATGTGTTGTTTTCAGTAAACGATGAATTGATATTTATATAAATAGAGAAGACTTTGAAAGACTATCACAGTATCACGTTTCTTCATTGACTGCATCAATTTTGATTGCTTCTAAGCAACTTCTCTTTGATCTTTGTTCACAGAAGATGCTTTTTGAATACTTCGTGTTTTAATTTGACTTATTATTTCTTTGGCTAAGTTATACAAAACTTGCTTAAATTTTTAATTATGTAAAAATAACCCCTTAACTTTTAAATCTAGGGAAAATAAAAAAAAATACTATTTGAATTTTAAAATTTCAAATCAATTTGTTTACTACACTTTATAAACTATTGACTATATTGTAAAACAAATAACACTATATTTTTATAGTAATTCATGTTTGGGATTTTGAAATTCAAATAGTATTTTTTTTAGGATTTTTCCTAAAACTTAATAATGAACACGTAAACTTTCAAATCGATATGGATAAACCTAATTATCAATTATATGTCCCTTAACTTATATTTTGACTATATATAATCCCTTTAAACTTTGAGTTATATGCATATAAGTCCTTAAACTTCAATTTATATGAAGATAGGTAATGAATAAAACTACTAGGGGTTATCTACATTCATGTAAGCATTTAAGTGGATAGATTTATTATAAAGTTTCCAAACTTATGGAAGTTATCTATACATAATATAAAATTTAAGGGAATTATGTATAATATTATTATAATTTTTTATTCTTAAACTTAAATTGATAAGCAAATAACTCATTATTTTTATTTTTTAGGGGTATGAGGTCTCAAAAAAGATGAATTATCAATATTAGATCCCATGGAATTAGCAAATTGATGTAATATCTTAAGGGATCTATGTGTGTTTATTGGAATTGTAAGAAGTCAATGTGTTACCAATAATAAATTAGAATACCTCAATTGATAAAATAATTTGTCACTAACAACAAGTCAGAGTAAAATAAGTTAAGGTATCGCCAATGACAAGTCAGAGTGTCATAATGGACAAGTTACAGTGTAACCAATAACAAATTAGGGTATCTTAATTGATAAGTCAATATATCACTAATGATAAGCTATAATAAAATTGTCCTTTTACAATTTTAAAAAATTTCTCACAAGTCCCTTAGGATTTTATGTCAATTTTATAATTTTATGGGAGTTGATAATAATAATTTATTTTTCTTAAGACATGAGTGTAGTATCCTATATTTTTATTATCAATGGTATTACTAGCCAAATACTCCTGGAAATAGAGTGAGCAACTCTCATGCAATGTCAGGGATCATTAGAACTAAATTAAGGGATGGACAAACTTGAGTAAATATAAAGGGGCCAAATTGAAAAATAATAAAACTAAGGGTTGACAATGACAAATAAGAATAATAAAACTTAATATTTTTAACAGATAACTTATATTTTAAAGATTTTTATATATAGTAGGAAATATGTTATATATAGTTAAAGAAAAATTATACCCTTAAAAGATGAGTTGCAATAAGTTCTTTTAGCTAATAAAATTTATAAATAGGTATTTTTAATCAATTTTGCGTAGAAAATATAATTTCACATTTTTAAGTATCTTAAAAAATATAACACTTTAAATTTGGTTCTTAGGCACAATTTTTTCTTGAAGTTTGTGCTGTCACATCCCATGATGATGACGTGGCGCTAATGACGAGGTGGATATCTGAGGACAAGAAAAGAAAACAAATTTGAGTTGCCATTTTCCTCAACACACTTTCAAGCTCATCGCTTGGAACAAAATTATGTAGGGGTCTTAACTCCTTTCCCTTTGACACTCTACTTTTATTTATTTATTTATTTATTTATTAAATAAATCATATTGTTTTTTAATACACCAGCATACCTCCACATCAGCACCATTAAGGGGGTTATTGCAATTGTGGGTCCAAGTCCAGCAGCTATTTGGATGGATAAGTGCAAACCCATTATAAAAAGTTGGGGGATCAGATTAAGACGCACCAACCAACTAAGATCATCGACTAAGTACTTGATTTAATTAGTAAAGAGTTGTATCAGTTTAATCAAAAGTTTTGAATTAAAACTTTGAGAATGTAGTATTATTAAATATTTAGTGGTAGAACTTTGTTATCCTTTTGAATCTGACAGACTCCTGCAAATTACTCTAATTATAAAAAAAAAAAATACACACACGAACTAAAACACCCCCCCCAACTCTCTTTATCCGCGTTATTTGCGGTGTTAATGAAATCATAATTCTGACTCTTTTGTGAAAGTATGAGGATTATGGAGGTAACGGAGCCAAACATATGAAGCTATTTAAAAATAAATGAACTTAGGAGTTTATTCCAAAACTTGTTGAAAGCATAGGAATAAGAGTTTAATTTTCTTAAAAATTTTGTTTAAAAAATAATTCATTTTCTTTCTTATAGTTACTCTCTTCATCAGGTCAAAAAACTATTTGATTTTAATAAAAAGAATTTAAATTTATTGTTTGTCTAATTAGAAGATGATAAAGGAACCAATGGCTAGAGATTAGTGTAGGAATTAAACTCCATTATTCATTTTAAACATCAAATCGCTAGTTGTTGTTTTCTCTTTGGATTCGATGTCATGAGCACTGCCCACCAATTTTAATATAAGATTGGAGCCGTTCAAGTTTAAAGTTGTTAATTCTCAATAATTCCATGTTTTTAAAAAGGTGATAATTGAGAGCTTAATATTCTCCTTTTGGAAAAAAGGGATTGGGCTAGTATGTCCTAGGGAATCACTAGAATCCGAATATGTGGCTCAATGAACATTCATATAAGGGAGAATTACCCCTAGAAAATAATTTATTATAAAAAATAATATAAAATTAGCAAATAATTAAAAAGTCTTAAGATATGAGAATAATAAATTTAATTTATATAATTACTAAATTAACCTTATATACAAATGTCAAGTTTTTAAGCACGCGATCATAATTTATATAGCACAAATGATAACCAAGAGAAATGCAATAACAATTTAATATAATAAAAATAATAATCAAAGATTGTTATATCGTGGCCCATAGATACTATTTGTACCACTACAAATTATCATCACATGCTCCCTCAGTTGTTATTTATGCTATTTTAAGGTGTAATCACATTTTCAATAACTTGTCATTTGTGCATAAAAATAATTTGATAATTGCACAAATTGAATTTATTACCCTCAGATACCTAGGACTATTTAATTATTTAATAATTTCACATAACTTTTTTACAATAAATTCTTTCCAACAAGACCTATGAGTAATTGTCCATTTATAAAAATATAAGTTAATATAATGCTTGATCCTTATAATTTGCTTTCATTTTGATTTTAATCCTTATAGTTTCAAATAGTAGGTTTTAATCCCTTAAGGGTAAAATGATCCTAACTGTTACAAAAATATAGAAATTAATGTTTTAGACATAAAGAATTTAAAAGACTAAAACATATAATTTAAAACTATAAAGATTAAAAAAGTATAAAGACAAAAAAATATATTAACCCTAAAAAATATTTAAAAATGATCTATCAACAATGTTTGTAAAATTTGTTATGGTATTTCAAATCGTATGCTTTATGGGCAAACTTTTCACATATAAAACCATTCTTACTGACAAGTATATATCAAGAACAAAAAAAGAATACAAATATTAAATCAATTCTAATCCATTAACACAATAAACATTAGCAAATAGATATCAATATAAAATGCCAAAAAGAAATTGGGCACTTTTAATGAAAGGATAAAGGTATGGAAAAAAGGCACTAGAAAAAATGGAAATGTATTTATTGGATAAAAGAAAGGAGAGCTTTCCATCCTGTGTTAATGGTACACAAGGCAATTTCATAAATGGAACACCTATAGCTAAGTTAATGGCAACATGCCATTAAGCTCACAATTACCAAACAGAAAAAGGAGAAATATAACAGTATGCTACCAATGTGCTTATTTAGGGGGCCACCCATTCCAGAAAGGGTGAGGCATCCCACAAGATGAATGTCAGTGATCATAGTTTCTTGTTCATAATCTTGTCATTTATGTAAAACCATTCCTAATGTGATGAAACAGAATGTGATGAAACAAAGGTTCTGGTCGACAAGCATTGCCTCAACTTATTATAAGTCTATGGGGACTCTTAAACCATCGCATGCAAGTTGAACCGGAATGCCCTCCCTAAAAACAATCATCGAAGTTACTCTCATTTTATCACATATATAGAATAAAGCTGTGTTTGGAAAATAACTTAGGGAAAAAAAAGTGATTTTAGTGGAGAATATATTCCATAAAAGCAGAACTTTTGAGCTTATGAAAAACTATGGTTTTCCATCCCTAAACCATGGTTTTCAATGTAGAAGTACTTTTGCAAAGAAAAAAAAAAGCAGCTATTTGGCATCTCTTTCTTAAAACCATGGTTTTGAACGCCAAAAAGTGCTTTTTCATATCTACCCAAATCACTTAAAAATTACTTGTGCACCATATTCATGAGGCGCATTTTTTATGGGCATGTCAATTATTACTTTAATGTATTTACAGAAGGGAAACTATGATTGCTTTTAAGAAATGGTGAGAACATTGTAGATAGCCGAAATTATAGGAAGAGAGAAGTTTAAAGGATTAGATTATATTGATTTGATTTGATTATTGATTAGAATTCATTGTAATCCCGGGATATCAGGTTCACATCATTATCCCTTGATTCCCTTTATTTCCTTTCCCTCGTATATAAATCCCAGTGTATAGAACATGAATACCATCGGTTTTATTTCTCCAGATTGCCTATACACTCACATGGTATCAGAGCAAACTTGGGAGGCGTAGTTTGTCTCATCCATGGAGTCGCACGATCACACCGAGGGAGTCCCCAGGCATAGGTCCTCGAAAATTGTCAACCTAGATAGGTCATCGGCTGTGCTAGTGTCCGAGAAACTTACAAGTGAAAATTATATGGAGTGGGCACAGTCAATGAAACTGGCTATCGACGATCGAGCCAAACTCGACTTCATCATATCTGAGCCTCTTGTAGTTGGTGACCCTCAGACGCAAAGGTAGTGGCAATCCGACAACTCACTAGTGTCATCGTGGCTCATCAATGCTATGGCGCCGAGCATCAAGAAGAGCTACATGTTCCTACCGACAGCCAAAGCGATCTGGGATGCCGTCAGAGACTCCTCTGGTAACAAGGCTAACTCCTCTATAATCTTTGACCTCCGATCACAGTTGTGGCAGGCAAAACAGGGCAATCGATCATTGAACGAGTACTGCCTGGAAAAAATGGCGCTGTAGCAGGAACTCGATCAACTGAAGGACAGAACCTGGAAAAGCGCCAGTGACGCCGCCGATAGCAAGGAGATGGAGGAGGAACGACTATATGAGTTGCTCGCTAGACTCAACTCGGTGTATGACGATGTCATAGGACAGATTCTTGCCCGAGAACCGCTGCCTTCAGTCCGCGACTCGTTCACCACCCTGAGATATGAAGAATCGCGACGACGGGTTATGCTCCCAGACCCACTGTGTGAAACGCAGAATGAAGCCTCTGGACTTGCGACCTGTATTAATGCTCAGCGCAACTCAGATTGCCCCACATGTGAGCATTGTAAGAAAATAGGGCATACTAAGGAGACATGCTGGGATATTCATGGAAAACCTCATGATTGGAAGCCAAAGAAAGGTAAATCGCGAGGACATATGGTTGAATTGACTAAACAAGATGACACGGACTCTCATACTGCCACAAACCAGTTAACTCTAATTTTAGAAAGGTTGGCAGCCCTAGAAAATAAGCAGTCTACTGCTACTGTGGCTCAGCGAGGTAAAGTTTTTAAAGCTTTAGCTACCATTAAAGGTATGAATTCTGGCCCTATTTGGGTAGTTGACTCCGGCGCATCAGATCATATGACTGACAATCATTCTTTGTTCACTACATATGTCCCTACCAATTCTCAGCTTACTGTAAAAATTGTCAATGCTTCCACATCTGTTGTTGCGGGTATTGGCAAAATTAGAGTCACTGACTCTTTAACACTGAATACAGTCCTACATGTTCTAAATTTGAAGTGCAATTTATTGTCTGTCAATCAATTGGCTCGCTATAAGCAATGTCATGCTAATTTTTCTGCCACTCATTGTTTTTTCCAGGACCTGTCCATGGGGACGACGATTGGTGTTGCTAAAGAATTTGAGAGGCTATACTATCTGAATGATTGTGATCATCGACCTTTCCGCTCTTGTAAGTTAGTGTCTCTCCCTCAGACTAGTGACATAGAACTATGGCATCAGTGATTAGGCCACCCTAATTTTCCTTACATGACTACTATGCTTCCGTTCATTTGCAATAATAAAAAACCTTTTCATTTTCATTGTACCTCTTGCGAACTCGCCAAACACCACCACACTATGTTTCCTAGTACTGCCTACCATCCATCTAAACCATTCTCACTAATCCACAGCAACCTATGGGGTCCATCTCATGTCCCAAATTGAACTCAATCTAAATGGTTTATAACATTCATTGACGATCACACTTGTGTCTGTTGGGTATTTCTTTTAACTGATAAAACCCAAGTCCCCCACACTTTCATTAAGTTTTATAACACGATTCAAACTCAATTCAATGCACAGATTCATATCCTTCATTTTGACAATGTGACTGAATACTTCAATCAAACACTGTCCACCTTCTTGACTAACCATGGCATTATACATAAAAGTTCCTGCCCTCATAGTCCTCAACAAAATGGTATTGCTGAGAGAAAAAACCGTCACATCCTTGAGACAGCCAGAGCCATGATGTTTAGTAGCAATGTCCCCTCCTTTTATTGGAGCGATGCCATTCTCCAAGTTACCTTCCTTATCAACCGTATGCCTAGCAAACCACTGTCCTGTCTCCTTAAAGGGCATTGAATCAGGATTTTCAGGTCAAAGATTTGGGACAGATGAAATACTTTCTTGGAATAGAGGTTGCCAGGTCAAAGACAGGGATTTACATGTCACAAGGAAAGTACATTATGGATCTCTTGAAGGAGACAGGAATGCTGGGCTCTAGACCCAGTGATACCCCAATAAGAATTGATAAAGTGAAGAAAGAAGAGGATCTGGGAAAGGAAGTAGACCTAAGAACATATCAGCGTATAGTGGAAAAATTGATTTACTTGTCACATACTCGGCCAGACATTGCCTTCGTAGTCAGTGTAATAAATCAATACTCTCACAATCCAAAGCAAAAGCACCTGAATGAAGTTTACCGAATTCTCAAGTATCTGAAAGGATCACCAGGATGTGGTCTCTTATTTAGAAAGTCAAAACAGAGATCTACAGAGATATTTACTGATGCTGATTGGGCAGGTAACCAAGAAGACAGAAAGTCAACCTCTGGATACTTCACCTTTGTGTGAGGAAACTTGGTTACATGGCGGAGTAAGAAACAAAATGTGGTAGCTCGGAGCAGTATTGAAGCTGATTTCATGGCGGTAGCACTTGGAGTTTGTGAAGGAATTTGGGTAAAGAGAATGCTAGAGGAATTAAAACTACCTACGAACTTGCCTATTACACTTCGTTCTGACAATATGGCTGCTATAAACATATCTCACAATTCAGTCCAACATGATCGAATGAAGCATATAGAGGTCGATAAGCATTTCATCAGAGAAAAGATTGACAAAGGAATCATTGAACTCAGATATATCCCCTCGGAAGATCAAACAGCAGATGTACTCACAAAAGCATTAGGAAAAGAAAAGTTTGAATATTTCATTAGCAAGCTGGACATGTATGATATCTATGGTCTAACTTGAGGGGGAGTGTAGATAGCCGAAATTATAGGAAGAGAGAAGTTTAAGGGATTAGATTGTATTGATTTGATTTCATTATTGGTTAGAATTCATTGTACTCCCGAGATATCAGGGTCACATCATTATACCTTGATTCCCTTGATTTCCTTTCCCTCATATATAAATCCCAGTGTACAAAACATGAATACCATCGGTTTTATTTCTCTAGATTGCCTATACACTCACAAACATGTACCTTTTGGACCACTCCATCAAGTATTCATTGTCCTTGTAGTAATCAAGCTCGTGAGTCATTCCAATAAGTAGAGTCTGCTTTGGACATAATCTCTTCACAGCTTCTAGAGCCTGTATGATTATCAATTGAAACAATTTAATTATTAGGAAGATAAAAGTATAAGGGTTAATACAATTTTTGGTTCCTCAAATTTGCACAAATTTTAGTTTTAGTCCCTCAAGTTTCAAACTATAGGTTTTTGGTCCCTCGAAGTAAAATGGTCTATATTTTTATTAAATTATTGAGATCATTTAGACATAAAGAAATTTGAGGGATCAAAACCTATAGTTTGAAATTTGTGGGACTAAAACCAACATGAGGGCAAACTAAAGGTACTAAGGATTGTATTAACTAAAGGTATAAACATCAGTTTCAAAAGGCAACAAACCTGAGGAAGGCAAAAGTGTACGTTATGAGATCCAGTCTGCAATAAGACACAGCAGAACGTCAAGAAGGAAACATTTGTTGTGGGGAAGTCTAGCAATAAGAAATTATATAAGGAACTCACAAACAAGTGTGAAAGATGCAAAGATGAGGGGAAAAATCAGGTAAGAATGGATTCGCAAAAGCGCAATTAAGATCAGTCAAAATATTAATCAACCGGTAATCGTTAGCTTTTTTCAAGATTCTAAGGGGTTATGACACCCTGGTACAACTTAGAAACTTCAAATTCTTCTAACAAGGAAAATCGGTGGACCACTCCAAGAAGGTTAAATTCCCTCTTCAAAGAATCATCAAATGAATCTCGGAGTGACTAAACTAAGATTTATGCCATATATACCCATAAATTAAGAAACTTTTAGCTGCATTTTGATAGCCTGTACATCTATGTCTTTTATATATATTACATAATATATTTAGCAGAATGTTAAACATAGCTACATCTCAAATATATAATTTCTGATATGGATATATTGAAAATGGATATTGTTGACCTTGTATAGAGCGTCCAATATAAGAAGATCCAACTGCCCAGCTCCACTTTTTGAAATAACTGAAAAAGAGAACATTTATGGCCAAATGTGAGAAAGCACACTGCAGCAGGGGCTTTATGATAGCTTTATAAATTTAACACGTTCTTGAAACCTGAAAGAGGACAGATCCCAATCTAAAGTTTTCACTAGCTGGTTCTTGGGAGTTCCTTTAAAAGCTGTACGTGAAATGGTTTTTACTGAGTTGGTGTACTCTTTTCATGTTTCTCCATATTAATCACATGCTAAAGGCAGTTTCACTTCTCTTCATAATAAGGTGCCATTTTATGTTTTCTTATTTTTTTTGAAAAAAAGAAGCATTAGTTGTTGTTGTCTATAACTTGTCAAGAAGTGCCACGTAAAATCATTAATGACCTGCCAGTTATGTCCAATGTAAAATTAAATAAGAGCATGAACAGTTGATGGCAAAGAAAAAGGGCATTGAGAGTTCATAGGTAACTTGGAAATTTTATGTCCTGTTGTATTCACACACATTTTATTGAGGAATGAGAATACTAGCTCAACTTCAACCACGATCAACCATACTGTACCTTAATTAACAAACCATTAATTGAAATCCAAAAATAAGCCAAAGAAAACAATTCTATCCAGTAAAATAAGATACGCAAGAATTTTTAACTGAAATTTTCCTTGGAATTTTTTCATAAATCTATCATAACCAACGATTAGGACAAAAAATGAAACAAAGCCATTTATGGTAATGGACAGAATTATGTCACAAAAAAAGCATATAATGGACAGAATTATGGATGTCTATATAGCGTTGCAACTAAAGCTATGATTCAGATGAACTATTTGGCTTATTTCAACTTAACAATTAAGGTAAGTTAATGCATCATCGTTTTCCTTGGTAAAACAAAAGCAGAGCTTTGCTCATAACAAGAAGTTTTGAGTCAAAGGTACTTGACATCAAAAGATCCATAACTGTAATCTTAAAAAGATTTAATTTCAAACTTTTTAAAACAATCTATTAAATGGTCTCCTACAACATTTTTAAGTCTAGCTTTGCAAGATAGCACTGATAAAGAAACGTACATTTCCAGAAAGGAGAAAAACTGATTCAACACATACCATACTCTGTGCTAGCAGGAATTCGTGAAACATCAGATATGTAAGCCACCTTGTTTTTCTCACCAAAAAGAAAGCCCAAACAGATGTAGTCCTCTCCATGCATAACCTACATTCAGAAAAGTAGTAAATCCTTATGATATAGGAGCACTGAATTCTTATGGTAATGACAAAGATCTGTGGTTATTTACTGGTAGAGGAATGAATTTTAAGCCTGATGCATAAAATGGTTGATTGCAGTCATCACCAATTATATTCCACTCCATCTGAGCTACTCTTCTTAGTTCTTGCCCTTCCTTCAGTTTCTTGCGAACCAAATAAGGAAACTTCTCTGATATACTGTTGTCAATGTGTGTCATAAGAATTCAACTATCATGTGGCACACGCAGCCATAAAAGCAAATGAAATGGATATAAATATAATGCTGACATAAGTTCTATATAATTACCAAACAATTGTTCAGTCGCCACATAAAAGTTTTATGTTTGGCTAGTGCACCCAATATCATATTAATCTCATTGATAGAAAAATACAGCTGTAACAATCCAACACTAGAGTACAGTTAGAGAAACTTAATTTTCATAACCGTTTTATATGACTGATTTTTTGCATATAATTATAAAATCATAGCAATAAGAATTGCAGAACTTGTGTTGAAATTTGGAGAACCATAGTACCTTTGATTTCTAGAATTGGAAAAGTAGTCCAACTTTTGCCTATTTTTGCTAATTAATTTGTTAACACATTTATGCAAAAGAGTTAAAAGAGGACAAGTAGTATTGAGGTGTGATTATCTATGACTTGAAACAAAAAGCTTAACTAGGAGCAAGAGTGCACTACATCAGAACTTCTTTCTTCACCAAGTAATGCAAATTGCAAAGTATATTTATAGCAATGGTAGTTGCTATTATTGTTCTTCTGAAATGGTGGTTTGAGAGGTATCTAATGCCTCAGTAAGACTACTAAAAATAAACATACAAATACAACCAGAATATGAGATAATTTTCCATTCTTTAGTATAATTTTATTATACTCTACACAATATCTTTTCACATGAAAGCCTCTAGAGCTTCAAGTGAGAACAGAGAACATGCCCACCATACCTGAAGTTGAATAATAATTTTATTTAAAAGATTGAGAGTGACAAGGATCAAATTCTGATTACACAGTCATAGAAACTCTAATATCATGTCAAGGAAAAGTTCAACCCAATAGCTTAACCTATCAAGTAATGGTGTAGACAGGATTTTGTTACAATCTCTATGAAAGATAATATATCTACAGAGGAAAAATTATCATAACCATCCATAAATTTAGTCACCTCCCCCTATTTTTAAAACTGAAAGAGAAGGTAGGAGTATTAAGCTAAATCAGAGGAAGTTGTCATAATATTCTCAGTCGATAAATAATATAAAAGAGGAAAGGTTACTCGAGATACCTCTCCATCGAGTGATGACTTAAATATATGGGAGTGGGATCAATATCATTTGTAGGACTAAATGGCTGTACAGCACGCATATCATCCAATCCAAGGACTGCATCAGCATGCTCATGAGTTAAAATAATCTGCATTCATGCAAAAATTAATTTATTCTCAGAGAATGTGAGCATCAGCATGACAATTACAAAACAATCAAGAAATAAAATAGATCAGGAAAGATGCTTTGAATTCTAAGCATCAACAGCAATTGCCATTTTGCAAATAGCAATGATGCAGATTTGTCAGCACCTGATTAGTTATGGACTATTTTGCAAATGATTTAAGTTATGGACTTTTTTTGCAAATGATTTAACTTTTTTGACCCTGTTTCTTATCAAAATATTGAATTTTGTATTCCTTTCCAATGGAATTTGAATTTTGTATTTTATTTAATACTTATATCAATGGCCAATCAACATAAGCATTTCAATAGTTTGAGATTGAAGTCAAGGTGTCTCTGCTTGGTATTGAACAAAAATTCCAATAAAAGCTTCAACACATAATGGAGGAGAAAATAACTCTAACAATGAAGAGACGAGGAAAAAAATAGAAAATGAAGCCCCAAACTAGAAGGTAAAGCTACTCACAACTAAATAGTTAATGTATTATCCCTGCTTAGCATTGAACAAAATCAATTGAAACTTCAAAGCAAAATGGAGGACAGAGGCACAAAAAAGCAAGACAAATAGAAACTGACCTACAAAATTATAAGGTAAATCTACATACAACTTTGATTATCTATAATCACAACTGGATCCCTGAAGCTGCAGTATATCAAGGTGGAGAACTAGAGGCTAGTTTCTAAGCCTTAAAAAGGTAATTAAGTAATATTTCAACATCATACGTACGGTGCCAAAAACAATGAGCTTACTAGCTGTTGCATATCAAGGACCCATCTCTAACTTATGAAATTGCTAAAATCAGTCGTGTATCCTAAGCCCTCAACAGAGTTTAATAACAAGAATCTCAGCAGTGGGTATATAAGGTTAGATTGGTGTTCAATGGGAATTGAAATTTTAAAATAAAACCACCAATAGTAAACGTTTTTGAGGATTGACTTACAGAATCAATTCTCGGAATCTTGTGGAAAGTAAACCATCTAAGTACTGTCTCCCGAAATGTCTTCCCAACATCAATCAATATATAGTTGCGTTTACCATCACTTTGGCAATAATCAATTAGAAGGGATGTATTGCACCTGCAATGGAAAAAAAGAATTAAAAATGCCGCTAAGACAACACAATTTCATGGTAAACATATAGAGAAACACAAGAACATCAATCAGAATATATATACAATGAAAAAACAAAATCACGTAATCCAATATTGCTTCAACAAGTACAGATGTTGTTCAAATATCAAATGCTATTCATTTTCTCAAATCTCCGCAGTATCCAAACAGTAGCGCTAGGTTATATTTTGGCTCTGTCCCCGTCCACATTGCTCAGAGGTTCATCTTGAGAACAAGTCCTTCGCTATAAGCACAAGGAATAAAATACCATTCAACAAGAAATGATACTAATAATAAAGCTTGGTCTCCCATTGCATATTAACAAAGCTTTGGCCCATTGCTCATTGCTCAATAATTCATATGGAAAGCATTTCCTGTACTCAACATTGCCTTCCAAGCTTTCAAAACCGTGCTGGTTATGATGTTGAGTTGTTAAATGATTCATTCCCTCTTAAAATCAAAAACAAAAGAAGACTATCGGCACCACATAATAAAAACAGATGCCATGCTCCGCTCCCAGACAACAGAGTGACGAAACATTCAACATAATTAGTCTCATCTCATACACTGAAATCGTCACAGAAGACAAGAGAGAATACACAATATAGTTCCAACTTGAAGAAAGTAAACCAAATCAAATCTACACCACGACTCCCGAAATACAAGGGGAAAATACCTGTAATTCGGGTTACGTTCGGGTGGGACCGACAATGCCTGAGAACAGACGGTGCAGGGAGGATCTGCCGGCTGGAGCAGGCACATCAGGTTGGGGACCATGCTAGAAGATCCGGTCCCAAGAAAGATCAATGCCGATCCGGCGCCGTCGGACGGAGGAGCAGGGTGGTGGTCGTTGTCAACGGACATAGCTTGAGGATTGAAGAGAGGACAAGAGAAAGAAAATGGAAAGAAAATAGAAAAGTTTGGTGAAGAAAAATTGCATGGAGAAAGAAGAAAAGACACGAAATGGAAAATAAATAGTTATGAAGGAGGAGGGAATATTCAAGGCAGCTTCCTTGAGACGTATCCCGTGAAAATCAACTGTTTTCTTTCATTCCAGTTCCACAATTCATATCTAAATTTTTAATACGGGGGCGCGCGTTTTGGGGACTAATCCCTTCTTCGGAATTAATGCCGCGGGAATATTTATGTCAAAATGGCTAATATCTAGGATTGTAAACAAAAAATACTTATTTATTATGTTAAGAGTATCACATTATTTAAATTTTATTTAATTAAAATATAATAATTTAATTAGTGATACATCTAAAAGATGCATGATTAATTTTATTTTTTGCATATACACCTGATATTCTAAGTTAATTTCGGATCCAAATAAATCCTAGATTCGAGGTTTAGAGCTTTTCTCACTTTATAATGTTATATCTCCAAATCTAGAATTCAAGATCTTTAGTGAAGATTGTTATAGTTAATCTAAGCGTTTTGATGGTAACCAATGATATTATATGAAAGTGAGTGGTAAATCTTCAAAGTACAACAAAAATTTTGGAGAAGCAGAGATTAGAACAGTGAGATTGATATGTAAGGATATAAAAGAACATAACATTAGAAAAAGTTGACATAACATAAAAATGGTAGAAAATCATTCTTAGAAATACAAGTATCAGCAAGGGCGATTGAGTATATAGTCTTTATAAAGTATGATAAAGAGGAAAATTAAAAAAAAGTAGTCAAACAAAATTTATTAGTATAAAATTCTTCCCCATTTTTAATATATAAATTAGTTAAGAATTAGATTGAATTTTAAATATAAAAATTTATTTTATTTTATTTTTTATATTTATTATTTTTTAAATTAATTTATCAAATTTTTATAAATTAATATATAAATTGGTAAACTCATTTGACATGAATTTAAATTATAAATTTGTAAAAATTTATTTTTATTAATAAGGTTAAAGGATAATTTTAACCCTAAAAATTTTGAGAGAAGTTGCGGAGAATGGGTTTTTTTTTGTAATGTCGCCTTAAAGTATCAAAATCGTAACAGTGTAGAGTTGAGGAAATGATGCCCTAACAGACGTTTGCGAAAGAGGATGTTATGACAAGTGGGCAAAAAACGTGGCAATTGCTCAAAAGGCTAGTGTTCAAGGCTAGGAAAGCTAATCGACCTCCATCAACAACCAAGGTGGCTTTGAACTCCTCCAGCTTATGCAATGTTTTCAATTTGTTCTAATTGTTAGAAAATAAACATTTTAAAAACACTATAATCAATCCAGATTATATCATACTCAAATATAAACCTATATGAGATGCAGTGGAAGACTTAAAGTTACTTCTCGTCATTAGCTTGATTGATCTAGAGAGAACTGATATCAAAATGAGATACCTGTCAAAAGATAATACTGTCAGATAAACAACAAGTTCTTCCACCTGGTGATTAAGTTTAGCGATGGCAACTTATTTTCAGTCATCACCAGTTGGGAACTTTCAGAAGCGAGCTGAGATTAGAGTTTTGCTCTGGACTCAGAAAGAGATCTCAAAAAGTGAATTGTTAATTTCCACTATCAGAAAATTAACCTTAAATAAATTGAATCAATAACTCTCATTGGACTGGGCCCAATAACTACAGGCCACACTCAGAAATATTTATTAATTATCATAATTAATATTAAATAGGTTATAATAAATAATAAATATGTAACATTCTTCCACTTGGCCCGTATACTCAATGTCATTGCCCTGTCTAGGTAAACTGATGTCGCGCTACAAGAATCAAGGCGATAAGTCCCTTTTTATCGGGTATTACCTTCCAAGTATTACAGGTAGCACCATCACTTAATGTGCATCACAATATACATGAACTCGATATTCATAGGTTCCTGTCTCAATGTTTATCAATTTCAATAATACAAAATGTATACAATCACAAATTGAAATGATAAACCACAAAATATAATTTCATCGCTCACACTTCTACTAATCAAAAGTAGGACGAAGTCCCATATGAGGTACATGTGTGACAAAGATGTTCGGCTTCAACCCTTTCATCAAAGGATCAGCCAACATGTCCAATGTACTGATACGTTCAACGAAAATTTGGCCATCCTGAACCCTTTCTCTCAAGCAAAGGAATTTAAGTTCAACAAACTTGCTACGACTTTTATTCCTTTTGTTATTCGCTATGGCCACCGCAGCTGCGTTATCATAGTACATTCTGATTGGCTTAGAAACTAAATCCACAATCTTAAGCCCAGTAATGAAATTCCTTATCCAAATAGCCTGTGAACTTGCTTCAAAACACGCAATGTACTCAGCATCACCAGTAGAAGGAGCTATTTGAGTTTGCTTAGCGCCTCTCCACGATATAGCTCCTTCTGCGAAGAGGAAGATGTAACCGAATGTAGACTTGTTCGAGTCTACCCATCCTCCAAAATCTGAATATGAGTATCCAATCACGTCCAAACTGTCTGTTCTCCTGTATGTGAGCATGTAGTGTTTAGTGCCTTGTAGGTACCTAAACACTTTCTTTGCAGCTGTCCAATGTGCTTCCCTAGGATTACTTTAGTATCTTCCCAACATATCCACAGAGAAAGTGATGTTAGGTCTTGTACAAACTTATGCATACATCAAGCTTCCTACCGCTGAGGCATATGGGACCCTTTCTATCTGTTTCCTATCAAACTCAGTTTCAGGACATTGACTTAGACTAAACTTGTCTCCTTTTTCAATAGGAGCCACGTTAGATGAACAGTTCTACATCCTGAATCGTTCAAGAATTTTGACAACGTAAGCCTCTTGAGATAAGCCTATAAGACATTGGGTTCTATCTCTATGGATCTTTATGCCAATGACATAAGAAGCCTTACTCATGTCTTTCATGTCAAAGCTCTTGAACAAAAACTGTTTCACCTCATGTAATAGTCCCAGATCATTGGTAGCAAGTAGTATGTCATCCACATACAAAATCAAGAATATGATTTTACTCCCACTAGCCTTGTGGTATATACAATCATCCATGATGTTCTCAACGAAACCAAATGACGTGATCACTTCATGGAACTTCAAGTACCACTACTGTAAAGCCTGTTTCAAACCATATATTGATTTCTTCAGCTTGCACACCAATTGATCTTTACCTTCTGCAACAAAACCTTCAGGCTGTTTCATTTAGACTTCTTCCTCCATTTCACCATTGAGGAAAGCAGTCTTAACATCCATCTAGTGTAGCTCCAGATCAAAATGGGCAACCAATGCCATGATGATATGGAATGAATCTTTCTTAGATACAGGTGAAAAGGTTTCACTGTAATTGATTCCTTCCACTTGAGTGAATCCCTTTACAACCAACCTAGCCTTGTATCTATCGATGTTACCTTATGAGTCTCTCTTGGTTTTATAAACCCATTTATAGCCAATGGCTTTAGATCCATTAGGCAACTCTACAAGTTCCCAAACATGGTTATTTGCCATGGAATTCATTTCATCAATCATAGCATCATGCCACAACTTGGAGTTCACACTCCTCACAGCCTGAGTAAACGACAAGGGATCATTCTCAACACTTACATCACAGTCAATCTCAGCAGAATACACTATATAGTCATCAGGTAATGCCAGTCTTCTCTCTCTAGTTGACCTCCTTAATTCAACCTCTTGGGTTAAACCAGGTTGCTGAACAATGACATCCTCCATCACAACTTATGGTGGTTCCACTTGTGTAATAGGCTGACCATCAGGTATATGTCAGTCTTATTCAGCACCCTCAACTTGAGCCACAGGGTCTACATCACGTTTAATGTCAATCCCAATAGTGGGATAAACATTGACTATTGATGTCCCCTCATGAATGATATCAGTAATTCGCTTTATGTGATCATCTGATAGACAATCACTCCCACTAATCACATCATTCTCAAAAAATTTGGCATTCCTAGACTCTACAAACCTTGTTGAAGGTGGAGGATAATAAAACTTATAACCCTTAGACCTCTTCGCATAGCCTACAAAGTAAGCTCTAATGGTCTTAGGATCCAACTTCTTCTCCTGTGGATTATACAGTCTTACTTCCGCAAGATAACCCCATACCTTGAAATGATTTAAACTGGGTTTCCATCATTTTCAGATTTTAAAGGGTGTCTTGGACACTGCCTTTGTTAGAACCCTGTTTAATATGTATGTGGCTGTCTTGAGTGCTTCCTTCCACAGAGAAGATGGCAGTTTGGAGCTACTCATCATGCTCCTAACCATGTCTAGCAAGGTCCTATATTTTCTCTCAGCTACACTATTCATGTCAGGTGATCTAGGCATAGTGTATTGAGCCATTATACCTTGCTCTCGAAGAAATTCAGCAAATAGACCTGCTGCTTGTCCTTCACTAGTGTATATGCCATAATACTCACCACCACGGTCTGATCTCATGATCTTAATTGGTTTCCCAATCTATTTTTCTACTTCTACTTTATATTTCTTGAAAGCATCTACTGCCTCACTTTTATTATAAAGCATGTAGACATAAATGTATCATGAGTAATCATCAATAAAGGTGATAAAGTACTTTTGACCATATGCAGTCAAATCAGGGCAACAAATATCAGTGTGTATAATTTCTAGCAACTTAGAACTTCTTTTAGCCCCTTTATGTGACTTATTGGTCTACTTTTCCCTTATGCAGTCCACACAAGAATCAAACTCTGAATGGTTTAAAGATGGAAGGATTCCTTCTTTATTTAACCTTTTGATTCTGTCAACGAAGATATGACCCAATCTCCTATGTCACAGGCTATAAGAATTCTCATCGATGACACTTCTCTTAGTACCATGCGAAACAGAAAGAGATTGAGGCAAATCAGAAACAATCTTAAACAAGGCATCAATCATAACCAAATTCACAATCAAAACTAAATTCTTTGTCAAAATCATACGTTTTTTTAAAAAAACTAGATGATAATCAAATGGAATGAGCTTTGACATAGAAATCAAATTCCTCTTATAAGAGGGAACATAAAAAATATCATAAAGTTCCAAAATATTTTGATTTGAAAGATGAATGCGAAAGGTTCCAACGGCTTTCACAGGATCTCCTCTCCCATTGCCTGAAAGGACAGTTTCCTCATTGGGATGTGGAGACCTGCTTGATAGAAAGCCCTGCATGGTTGTCAAAATGTGGATCATCAAACCAGTGTCAATTCACCAAGTGTCATCATTAACGCTAGAAAAGTTAGACTCAAAAGTAATACACCATGAAAGCATACCTCTCATCTCCTTAATATGTTACCCCACACCGCCAATACCTGTAAGCCTCACAGCACATAGTTCAGACATGATGGCACCATCTATCTGCTCGTCTGTCGACTTGAATTGCTTATCCAAGGCTTCCAGGTACCCTTTGGCTGTGTCGCACTTAGGGACTGCTGCCCTAACGCACCTAGAGATACTTTGTTTTATAAGCAGAATAGATGATCTGTTACTCCGCTCCCACATATTATACCTTTCCTTTGCCTCTCTGTTATTTAAGGCATCATCATGTCTTAGAGGTTTATTAAACCTCAAGGCATAATCCAAGTCCAAGAAACCAAACTGCATCAAAACATCGTCTCTCCAGTCAGCATAGTTAATGCTGCCATCTAATATTGTTTTATTGCTTACAATAGCCATAATCCTGGAGGTAACAACTGAATCTGCAAAATGATAACAGACAGACACACAAATAATCTCACAGTAATAATTTGAAGCAATTACAAGTCACTGTGCCATGTATGCATGCTTAGCTCAAATGTAGCATGCAAACAGTATAAATATGTATCACTAATGTCTACCTGTAGGCAAAGACATTAGCATAGCCAGGTATTTATCTTAAATGGTGAAATTAGAACGCATTCGTAATTGCCTAATACCTGTAGGTTAATTAGAAAATAACGAGGCCATTCTATCCCACCCTAATTAAATATACAATTATGATATATCTACCTGTAGGCAAAGATAAATCATAGCTATACATTTAATTATAAATGATATTTTCAATTTAGATGTGATTAATGAATGCATGCAACAAATTCAATAAACAAGGATACTGTGGCTACTCCTCAAAGAACTGCCCGCTAACCACAAATATCATTCATGTGCATTGAAAATACAAATATGCACAATATAATAGAGGATTTAATAAATTAATTTAATCAACAAAAGTAACTAAATAATTTAATTAAAATTCTTCCACTATTTCATGCACCCAAAAATATCTAACAATTAATTTCAACTCAAAAGGTTTGTACAAAAATTAAATAATTAATTTAATTGCCAAGGAAAAAATTAAAAATAAAATAGGCAATTAAATAACATAAAAATTAAAATTGGTAAATTCCCTTTTCTAAAATCTAAAATAATAGAGAAATTAATTTAAACATTTACCATGCATATAATAGTAATTTTGATTTTCTGGAAAAATCAAATTAATTGGCCAAAAATAATTTTTTGAAAATAAAACCAAGTGGCCCATACACAAAAGTCCAAAAATAGGTCCCAAAATAATTTTTAGAAATAAAATCCAAAATTAAGGCCCAAAATGCCCTAGCAGCAGAAAATTTCCTATTTTTTTTTGGTGTCCAAATTCACGAGATTCAGTTTGCAGAAGAAAAAAGAAATCTTGGCCCAAAAAGCTGCTTGGCCCAAAACGCTATAATCAATTTTTTTTTGAAAAACTAGCAGCCCTGAACAAAAATTGATTATTACAGCTCAAAGCATAATTGGCCACCAGGTGAGTAGCAGAAGAAAGAAAAAAAAACAAATTGCTTTCGATCCAGAAAATGGCCCAATATCCAACAAAGTGGACAAGAAAAAGTTCTTTTCTTATACCCAGATGCATATTGCCCAAATCAATTTTAAAAAATAAAAACATAAAGGATTAAATTGAATGGCGAAACGCATCTTGGGCTTCTTCTCCTTCTCCTTCTTCTTTTTTTTTTAATGAAAATCCCAAAAACTACATAAAGAAAACCTATCATTCTTTACTCACCAATCAGCCGCCACTTTCTTTACGCCTTACAGGACCCCACAAGGTTAAGCATCCATATGATATATGATGACAAAGCTTCGGGCTTGTATTGGAGAAATTAAATTGAGGAGTTTATGGATTGACCACGCCTTTACTCTGAGACCCTTTAGCAACTTTTTCGCAACGTATTCTTTTTTATCTCAAGTTCTCTCTCAATAACATATATAAAGGAACAAATGATTATGGAAAAAAAAAAAAGAAAAGAATCAATAAATTATTATCTTTAGAGATCCCTATATCTCATATTCTTCTTATGACATAAAAGATCAATAAGCAAGGTAAGAGTGATTTCAAACAAGCTCTGATGTCACATGTTAGAAAATAAACATCTCAAAAGTACTATAATCAATCCAGATTATACCATACTCAAATATAAACCTATATGAGATGCAGCGAAAGATTTAAAGTTACCTCTAGCCATTAGCTTGATTGATCTGGGGAAAACTGAGATCAAAATGAGATACCTGTCAAAAGAGAACACTGTCAGATAAACAATAGGTTCTTCTAGCTGGTGATTAGGCATAGCGATGTCAACTTATTTTCAGCCGTCACCAGTGGGAAACCTTCAGAAGCGAGTTGAGATTAGAGTTTCACTCTAGACTCAGAAAGAGATCTCAAAAAGTGAATTGTTAATTTTCACCATCAGAAAAATTAATTTTAAATAAATTGAGTCAATAACCTTCCTTGGACCTAATGACTACAAGCCACATTCAAAAATATTTATTAATTATCCTAATTAATATCTAAATATATTATAATAAATAATAAATATCTAACACTAATACAAATTCAAAATCCCATCACACCGTTATTGACTAGAAAGCTTAAATCATTACCGCAATTTACCCAAAAAAATTACTTAAAAAGTAGCAGCTTTGAAGGTGTTCCTGAAGTTGGGCAAAAAATCATAAAACCAAGAAGCAAACATGGCTGGGTGGAGATGACGAGAGTAAGAAGCAAAGAGAAGCTTTCAAACCATTTGAAAGTGTGGTAGAGGAAGAAGAAAAGAGGAGAATGTTTAAGCGACTGAGATTCTAAAGATGCAGATCTAAAATTAGTGAGAGGCTGAACTCCAAAAGCCAGATTTACGCAATCTGAGATATACACAATCAACACCATAAATTAAGATTTACACAATCAAAAACCAAATTTACACAATCGCAAGAAGAGTCGACCTTCATCTACAATTTCATAGGTGCCATGGCTAAGAAATTGATTTGAAGGTGAAAAGAGATTTTGATATTTTAGAGAACGAATATTGTAGCCACTGAACTAGAACCACCATAGTCACTGTTTCTCGTCATATTCGCATCTCAAATATTGTTGCCCCGCCTCCTCCAACATCGAATATACGTCCCTCTGTAATCGCGGCCCCATGTTCTCATCGGTGGCACAGGGCATCGGCGGTTTAGAGTCCCTGGTCGTCCTCCATCTCAACAGCCACGCATTGGGTATGATTCATCATGGTGGTCTGGGATCGGAGAAGAAGATGAAGTAAGAACCCTCTGGAAGCTTGCGCCATGAGAAATGGGAGAGAGCAAGCGAGGTTAAGGTAATCTAGGAGATCATACGTTAATTTAAGGGAAAATAGAAAAAAAAAAAAAAGAGAAACAATATTTTTTTGTTTAGTTTAAAAAAAGAAAAAAAAGAAGAGATATAGATTTATTATAAATTGATAAATATATTTTTATTATTTTATTATTTATTTATTATTTTTTATTATTAAAGTGGGGAAAATAGATTTTATAAATATTTTATAGGGGTTCTATTAGTTTTTATTTCTTTTATTTCTCTTCTTTTTATTTGTTAAAGTGGGGAAATGAATTTCTTATTTCTCTTCCTCTTATGGAGACATCACCGACATTATTATCATCATCTCAACCTCACCTTCTTCTCTCCTCAACCATTCACCCCATCATCCACATGCTGTCATCACCTATCACCCCCATGTATCATCAGCTCCACCCCTTTCCTTTCTAGAATCGCCTAGCATCTCTTTCTCTAACTAGATGATGGGTCTGGCAAAATTCTAACAATAAGATGGTGGGACAACGACCGCAATCTTAATAGCAAACAATGCGAGACGCAAAACCCCTCACATCCGGCAATATGACTGAAGATGACCGGGAATGCTAGAAGGTAGCATTAGAATATCTAAAAATAAACAAAAGTCTCTCACCCTTCTAAAAACCTCCTGATTTTGAAGGGATGAGAGAGTAGGGGAGGGGAGCAGAAAAAGACAAATATTCCCCTCCCCTCCTTTATATTTTCTGAATTAAATAGGTTTATCCTCAACCCTCTCTTCCAAAAACTTCAAACTAAACAATGACTAAAGCAAATGAGGGAGGAGAGATATGGATGAGGTGGATTATTGGTTTTGGTGGAATATGTCCATTGGTTAAAATAAGAATGATATGGTATTTAGGGAGGAATTAACAGTCAACATTAGGGCACCATTTCCTTATGTCAACATTGCTATAGTGCTAATACTTCCTCGGCAACATTACTTGACAAAAATTTCCAAACAACCAATGTTCTTCCGACAAAATTTCTAAGACAAAATTGTACTTTAACCTTATCAATAAATAGCTATTAAAAGTATATGATTAAATAATTAAAATACCAAATGTTAATAATTTAATTTAAAACTAAATAATGGAAATTAAAATCATAAACATTTATAATTTAATATATTCAACAAATAAATTTTTATAAAATTGATATATAAAGTTACTAAACAGAACCCACGAGTGTAATTGAATTTGTAAGTAGTACGAGTTTAAGTTGTTAGCAAAGTTTGTAAAACAATAAAATATATAGTTCAAGTCCCATCCAATGGCACTATCTTTAAGAGATATTCCATAACCCTTTAGTAAACTAGGAAATGGCATTCTTAGGATTAAATAAACTTTTCCTGTAAGGATACAAATAGATAGAACAAGTGGAAGATAAAAGAACTCAGCAAGACAAAATATCTAAAAGAAGGAAGATCTCAATAGTCATGCATACTTCATCTTCATCAAGAAACCCTTTTTATATACAGTGAAAAGATACGAGACATGCCTTTTAAACATAAACTCCCAAAACCTAAGAGTTATGTTAGAAAGACACTTCTTTCTTTAATGCACCCTTACACAATATTTATAATATTTCTAACAATCCCTCACATGTGTAAAAGAAACACCATTAGTTGAGTTATACACGTAGATATAACTATTGTATCTAGTAGTCATATGGACTATAAACTAGTCCTATACCTATAAACTTGGTACATAGAGATGCCAGTAGTCCTATTAACTTTGAACTATCACCTCTAGGGCGTATACCAGAGGTATTAAGGGTCAGATTATTCCCTCACATTTATGTTGTTAACAGGAAGTTTTGGACATTAAACGACCATGCACGTTAGAGATTTTGCCACAATCTCATAGGAGTGGCCTTACTCCTCATTCGTATAGGTGATTTTATGAAATGTATCTATAATGAATATATCATCTAATAGGATTATGAAATCAGTAAGAGCTTTTCGCTCAGCCCTCCAGAAATACATCATAGCACTTTCTTGTACCATAAGAAAGGACCAGTTATATATTTTAGTGCTAGTAGAACTAAAAAACAATTTGTTTTTACCAATTAAACCTTCTTCATGGAATCATCAATCACAAAAGTTTGGTTTCCATCTCTGTTAATTTCAAACTGGCTTAAGTAACATTTCCTTCGATAAATTTATTTTTTCCCAGGGGTTTTGTTAATGGATTTGACAAGTTTATTTTCACCTCACAAAATTGAGTAAGATAACTTCATAATTTTTAAGCTAGCTTTCCCATATTATATCTTAAACAATTTTCACTTGCATCATTTTTCTTTATACAATGGTTTCTTCCATTTGGCAATTACAATTTATTAATATTAAATATTGGTTTTACACATAATTTTTGCTAAAAAAATTTCAACAATTTAACCTCCAGTCCTGACCATCTCTAGAGTAATAATAAACTCATGTTTACATTAGTTAACATCTATGTATCTTACTATAAGGGAATCTATCACATATGATATTTTCTCACATATATGAAATTGAAATTTAGTTAATCATCCGTGTATCGTAATATAACAGGAATCCGCCATTCATAATATCAACATTTATGGTACTCCTCAAATATTTAATCCCTCATTAGATTCAATTTTTATGTATGTATGCTCAATCCTCTACACAATATATGTTATATCATAGGAATTAATATTAATGCACAAAATTTTCATAATTTGTGTATAAAAAGATAGAGCAAACAACACTTCAAATAATGTTTTATCATTATAAGTATATTCATAGTGCGGTTCTCAAAAATAAACTTTGAATCATTTCTCAAGATGATATATCGATCACTACCAAGGGTGGATTTACATAAGGGATAAGAGGGGTGGCTACCCCTTCTATTGACCGGTGCTTCAATTTCATCCTCAGGCTTTTTCACCATACTTAGGAGTTAGACCTTTAATTTATTTGAACAATCTAAGCTCTAGCTTCATTAATTTTTTGGATTCAATTTCTATTTTTGAAACTAATTGTTTGATTTGATTCAGTGAGTGAGAAACATATTCCTATTAACTAGAATGTTTTGTAGAAACATCAAACACGTCACTTACATCACATCTAATATTCTAATGAATATCAAATTTAATTATCTAAATATAGAATGTTTATTAATTATTAGGTATGATTTGTTGAGTCATTTTCTTTACATACTATTTTTAAATATCTAAAACAATCTAAAAACTCTGGTTATAGGAAAACATATATAGAAGAGGATTTGAGTTTTAAATTTTTATATTTTTTTCTAATATCCTAAAATCCGTTTTGATTCTTGTAAATCAAACTATATATATTCCTTTTAAAATTTAATGAATCCAATTAATTTTGTTGCCCAACCTAACTTTTTATATGTAAACTTAATTTTATACACCACTTAAACACTCACTCACTCTTTCTTTTTATTCTTTATCTCTTGTGACAAATCATGGAGAAACCCACATCGTCCAACCCTACAACTAGCCAAATACACTACTACAAAATAGGCCTTCTAAAGCCCTATTTCTAAACCAGTTCTTGGAGAGACGATTTAAAAAAAATGAACAGTAATATTATTGTAAATAAGATAAAATATGTACACTAGATATACACGTAACCAATGAAGAAGAAAATTACTACACTGGATACCTCCATGAATGATTTAAAATATACTTTTTACATCAATTACATTGAGGTCCAATTTAGAAAAAGTTCTTTCTACACTGGTTACCTTTTTCCGTTATAACAATAAACATATATAAACATGTTGCTTGTAGGTACGGTTTAGATGTTTTCTTTCTATACCCGATATCATTTCATTAGGTGTAGATTAGCTTCGTCCTCTTGTGACTATTCAGTTTCTTGTCTATCATTTCTCGCTTCTTTTATGTCACTTCTTTAGAAAGTTCATCTCACTTCTTCAGTTCCCAACATTTATAGTTATTACAATAGAAGGCAAATTGTATTCTTCTATATATTTTTTCTAAAACCATTCATTCCTCAACCTTAAATATATATCCTTCCTCAGTACTTTCATCTCATTTTCTCCATGTTTTCTTTTCTTCTATCTGAACCTCCAATGGTTTCTTCCTTATGCACACCTCCTTCTCCGCCACACAAAAGAAATAGAGACAATTTTAAAGACAAACACCCTAACTTTCACCTTTCAGTTACTTCTCCTCCTCCCCTGTTCTCACTTTGGTAGAGCGCCTTGAGAAACTCATCCTATGCTTCAATAGCCTAGAGAACTCCGTAGAAAAAATAACTTTGAAACTTGAGAGATTGAAAGATCCTTTCAGAACCTTTTGCTCTAAAGTTCACTGCTATCAATAGAATGATAGTTTCTATAATTCTGTTGATCCCAACTCTGACTCCTAAAACTCTAACTCTAATGAGTGAAATTAAAGCCTCACCATTCTTTTGCAACTCCTTTGTTATCTTTTTTATGTAAGACAAAAAAGAGAATACAATATATTATATATAGGTTAATAGATATTTTTTTTAGATTTCAAACTTTGGATGTAAAGTCAATAAAGTTTGAATGAATGAAGTTTAACAAGTTTATTGTTCTGACATGGTGTTCCTTTTATTTTTCAAAAACTAAAGGAAAAAATACAAAAGAATAAAACAATAAGATTGAAACCGGACATGTCAAAGTTAGGTGTAGGTTATCACTTTCTAAACCTTATGGAAATTTCATCTAGTGTAGATTTGCTTCTAAAATACGTTTTAAAAAATTACTGGTGGTATCTTTCTACACTAGTTGTCTATTTGATTCGGTGTTGAAAACTTTCTAAACCGGATGTGAATTATATTTAGTTTAGAAAAGAGTTCTTTCTATACTAGATATCCATTTCATCCTGTGTATATTGTCTTATGAAATACACTTTAGTTGAAACCCCCTTTGCGCATCTCATCTCTCATTTTTCACTGGTTTGTGTACGTGTTCTTAGTTGTTCTGTCATGGTGAGTTTTGTTTTGAACTCTTTATCTCGAGAACTAAAAATTTATGCACCACTGGTAGCTTTTGCTGTTATTTGTGTGGATTCATTATTGTCATTTATTTATTTTAATTAGTGAGTTCTTCCACTTATGCGTGATATATTCTCTACCAGAATTAGCTTCAAGCTATATTTTCTTATTTTTTTAGTGTTCCATAAATATGGATCATAGTTGGATAAATTCTAAACAGACAATTGTTGAGTATTCTAAAGGGGTGAAGGAGTTTTTATATTTTAGAAATCGAAAGAGACTTGATGGCAGTCAAGAGGAAGAGGTTAGAAGAAAACACAGTCAGGTCCTTCTGTTCTTATTTCTTCCCATCTCGAGTACACCACTAAGATAAATTATTATAAGCTCACCAAATAAGGAGCGGATCATATACAAGCGATCATGCTCACATGATTGCAAAAAATTATAAGTATTACTATTATTTTATTTTAGTAGACTAACTATATTATTACTTATGTTTGTTCTTTATATGATATAGACCAATCTTAAATAAGAGGCCCAGGGATCCTTTAAGTTAAAGGGTAGGAATGACATATTGACTGTCGTTATGGGTAAACAAGAGCATGGGGTCATGTTAGGCGAGTTAAAGGATATGTAGGTATAAGAGATTACTTTGGAGTATGTCCATGACATTTCCCACATGTGGTGCCAAGGGTAGAGCTGGAATTATTGTTGGCCACTGTGAGGGCGGAGGCTATGGTGGAGGCAAAAAATTCACTTGATGCATGATTACAAGAGGGGTTGGTAAAGCTCAAGGAAAAATGTTGTATATGATGACATTAAGACAACATGAGCCAAGTACCCTCATACGCATTCACCTATAGCCTATCATAGTACTAAAGGGAGTTGTTACATTAATAGGCTGGCATCAGAGGATCTGGATGTTGAACCTTATTATCTATATGTGGATGATCCTCTTAGACAGTTAGTGACACATGGTTCTATTCATAGCTTAAGGACAACTGTCCACCATATCCAAATTCAGGACGATCAATTAAGGGTGACAATTGAAGACATGATAATTGAAGATGCTCCTGTCATAATTCTCACAGATGAGGTAAAGATAGTGAGTCAAGCAAAGGAAACTTTCATATTGTGACAAAAGCATCTTATTTTGGAACACATCGTATCATCACCGAGCAAACTTCCAACTCCTCCCCATAAGTTAGATCCACCTCCTACTTTGAGTGCCATATAATGTGTGATCCTATTAGCATTTGACAAAATGCTCCATTTGGATGGCTTGTCTATAGATCAGTTATGCGCAATATGGGGTACCAGCCTATCTTGATTGTATAGATGTGACATCTCTTATCACACCTAAGGATCAACTAACCATCACATGCATCTAAGTGTTTTTTAGGTAAGTCTAATTTAAATGTAAATATATATAAGAATTTTTTTTAACTCTTATAACTAATGCGGGGTTTGCATTCATTGTAGGTACATGAAAGATGAGTTACTTTCCAAGGGAAAACAAGGTAAGTTTGGATTCCTATGCCCGATTTAGACTTATGCAAAAGTGACATCTCAAGCTTCGAGACTTTAATGCATTTTCAGGAGGCTCGGTGAAATTGATATTGATTGTTTCTTCGCACCATCTATGCATGAGTAATAATAGTAATATTTTATTTTATTTAATACTACTTTTGTATTTTCTTAATGATAATGCTCATTTTTTTAATTTCTACAGCAACCATTGGCAATTGTTTATCCTATGTAAACATAGGTATAAAGTTGTCTTCTTATGCTCCCTTAATTACAAACCATCGGGTAATGTCAAGAAGATTATAAACTCGTTAGTTTCTTCTACAGAACAATAGTCTTTGTAATAAATGGGTTATTAACTTTATAACATTGGTCATAAAAAGGAAGTTCACAATTGTAAAAGGTCTTAACCACGCCAACGAGATAAATGACCTAAATAGATCACATTGAAGGTAATAAAAGCATTAAGTGTTAGACTCCAAGTTTTGATGATGATAAATAATTTTGATGATATTAATATTACAGAGTCGAAGGTAACTTAGAGAAAGAAACTTGTGTGGCTTATATATGGTTAGACACATGGTCAATATTATAGTGTCAAATAGGACTGACCTGATTGAGGAGGTAAAATTGTATTTTTAATGATTTTATATTTTTTCAGTGTAATATATATTAGTAATGCATAAATTGCTTTTGATTTTAATTTGATATTTTAGATATTTGATCAATCTTATCCATTTCTTGAACAAGATATTGAGGACTTAGGCAATAGTTGGGCTGAGTTTTTTTTATTCAAAATCTTTATTCTCAATAGTATATATTTACCTTTCAATAAATTTTTTTAATTTTTGGTGCCAATTATTACACTTTTTTTATTGAATTTTATTAAATGAATAATGAGCAATTGAATTATATCTCCGCCATCTTGATCTCTGTCTCTATTACTGTCTCTTTGATTAATATATTTGGGCTGTTCATTTATATGAAGCTTCAGGGGATGGGATAATGAAATGATGAATGAATCGTATTAAAAAAAATAACATTTAAACCGAATAATAGAAGTCTAGTGTAGAAACAATTTTAACTACATCGGTTGTAACATAACTGATGCAGAAAATGCATTCGTCTATATCAGACATCACAACAGGTGTATATCTTAGCATATTCTACACCAGATGTCTTGGAGATCGATTTAAATGTTCTATTTTTCCTTAGAAAGTGAGCCTTCTACACCTCATATTTAGACCAGTTTAGAAAAAAATTCTTCTACACCATTAGACCCCCCCAGTTTAAAAGGTGGTACACTTTCTATATGGGCTATATTTATAGCACTTTGAGGTCAGGTGTAAAATAATATTTTCAACCAAGTTAGAAAGCCTATTTTGCGTAGGAATAAAGCAAAATAAAGTAATTTTTTTAGTTTTATTTTATTATTTTGTTTCGGTATAATAGTTAAATTATTTATGTTCTACATTTATTATTGAAATAATAAAGTATTTTAGGTATGGAGAAGTTTTTTAAATGCATAAAAAAATACAATTGAATCAATAACAAATTTGTTATATAATGATACTACCTCGTTTGGATTGATACAAAGGGAGGAGATAAGAGAAAAAATATTTTTATATATACAACTGTGAGATGGTGAATGAGTATTTTAGGAATATTAAAAAATATTATTGATATAATAATCAAAATAAGATAAAAATTTAATTAGGGGAGGGTTAAGAGAGGAGGGGAGAGAAAATCTTAAAAAATTTCCCCTCCTACAAATTTTTTAATGCCAAATAAAAAAAATAAACAAAATCTCTATGCTTTCTCTCCTCTCATCCATCCCTCCCTCATAGCAAACCCAACCTTGGGCGTGGGGGCTTCAACTTCTGATCACATTTACATATTCCTAGCCAGCAATTTATTATTATGGGCCTATTTGGTTTCTTCCCAAACCATAGTTTTAAAAGCCCTTTTGGACAAAATTTTAGTTTAGAGAAATTTTAAAACAAACAATCATATTTGTCCAAAAGGGCTTCTAGACCAAACTATAGTTTCAGATAAACTAGTCAAAATAGCTTTTGGAACAGTAAAAGAGCTTATAGACTACTCAATTACTATTACTTTTTCTCCACTCTCTCTCCTCTCTCATCTATCTTTTCCAATATCTCTCATCTCTCTTTTCAACTATCTCTCATCACTCATCTCTCTTTTATCTTTCCACTATCTCAAATCTCTTTTCTATCTTCTCTACCATCTCTCTTCTCTCCTTTATCTTTTTCACCCCCTCTCATTTCTCATACTTTTAATAAAATTATGCCTGTTTTGGTAATTTTTCAATTATAAAAGTCCTTTTAGTAATAACTATCTAAACACTCATTTATTCAGAACCAATTTTTTTCATAAGCTCTTTTCTAAAAGCCCTTTTCTAAATGCCATTTTTTTTCATAAGCCCTTTTCTAAAAATATATCCAAACACATACTAAAATGATAATGATAGGGGCCCTCTTTTTCAGTTTCAAATGAACCATCATGATTCATGATGATAGAGTTTAATCACGGACTCATGAAATGGCTTGTGCCTTGTAAAAAAATTATTTTAATTTTTTATATTATACATAAATGTAGTAATTAATTAATCTGTGTATATAATATATGTTTTTTTAATAAGTCAAGTATGATTATACTATAGTAATTTTATTCATAAATCTAACAGTAATATATTATATTTTTTTAGACTTTGCTTAGTTAAATTACATAAAGAAGTGACACTTATTGAGAAGACTTATCAGAAAGTTAATACTCTATGAGTTCCTGGGTTGATTTTGTATTTCTCTGGAAGGGACAATTATATATATATATATATATATATATATATATATATATATTATTTTTTGATTTGAAAGATTAAAAATAATAATATATATTATTTTCTTAAGCATTTTTTCGAACAAAGTAAGATGTGTTTCACTATTTCTGCGGAAATTTAACTTCCCATCCCTACTTAGAATAAATGGGATTATTCATAACTTTTATCTAATGAAATCTGTTATAAATTTTATAATATAAGTATTATATAAATTATATAATATTGACAATAATCTGGTTTGTATATAGCAAGGCAGGAAAGTAAACGAAATTACATAAAGTGATATAATATAATTGATTAAAACTAAAGCCAAAATAATTAAATCTGATAATAAAATTCTAAATGAATTCATACACACCTAGCAGCCGACCATCATTACAATCCTGGCCATTACACAAATTCTAACAATTAAATCACCATTGCACTTAAATTACCAAAAATACTTGTCAAACTACAGACAATTAATTAAACTAATGCAACGATGATCTAGTTCTTATTCTAACTCATCATGAGCCGTTTTCTTTTATTCATAAACCTCATGATGATATCATCATCAGAAATTCATCAGAATCAGGAGCTTATATATATATTGATAGCGAAGTTTTCTCCTTCAATGTTGCCGACAGGGTTATAGCGGCAAATCACGAACATCCAATTGTTCTTGCAGTTAGCCTTATCACACACAACATAAGTGGTCTTGCGTGCAACCACTTGAGTGTAGTGTCCACATCCCCACTTGCGGGTTTTACAAGTGTTTGTAGCGTGGTCGTAGTCCGCCTTCTCGGTGCACCAGAACATCACGGCATCCGTCCCTTCCATGTCCTCCTAGTTCATCGCAAGGTTCTAACTATATCTCAATCGAAATCTAAATCTAGAAAAGTATGAAATTATATAGAAAACAAAGATCAAATGAAACAAATAGTATAACTTTAAATATTTAGCACAATGAACTCAAGCTTTAGACATCTATCCTCAAGAATAAGAGAAGACTAACCACTCATGGGGTTAAATAACACCATTGGATGTGAAAAGAGAGCAAAACGATGAAGAAGATATGGTGGATGAAGGAATTCCAAATTGACTTTGAGAAGAGAAGAGATGTGTGTAATGAGTTTGTGTGGAAGAAGGAATGTCAAATTGACTTTGATCCCTGGCCGTCTCTTTCTCTCTCTCAAATCCTTCCAGTGTGCCACTTGATTCCCATATCTCTCTCTCTCTCTATATATATTATCTATCTATTGACCGTATCTCCTTCTCCCTTATATATATATATATATATATTATCCTGTGATTTTCCTTTTTTCTTGAATATCCGAATATTTCCTTATTGTGCATGGGGAGCTCTCATCTTGTGCCATCTTTTGGAGGTAGCATTATCTTCAATATCTTTATTTTATATTCAAATCTAAGTTATTCCTTGATACGTGAAGATGCCATTGAAGCCGTAGAATATATCTCTTGGATTATCTTTTTTTTCCAAATGCGATTCTAAGATAATATAATAATTTAGTATATGAATCCATTATCCATGGTGCCATATATTAAATTAAATCCTATATCTAGTTCAAGATATAAATCAAGATGAATTGATATATTTTGTGGGGTGATTTGAAATATTTGGTGGGGGGTAATATTTTAAGTCTTTAATTCAAGATACTGAGAGAATATATATTTAAAATATTCAAAGTAGATATTAATTTTAATTATGAAAAATGTACTTTGACTAATTTAAATATTAATATCAGACTAATATCTAAAAGGGGATAAAATAATTTTCTCTAATTAGGATATCGAACTAGATAATAATAATAATTTCCCTTTTAATAAATTAATGCGTGCTTTCACCATTTTATACTTCATTAATCTTAGGTGGCTTCATTTGCTGTCCAGTTAGTTCAGTCATAATTAATTATTTTCCTCTTCTTCCTAAAAATAATAAAAGATAAAAATACCTCCATGCATATTAGTGTGATTAAAAAAATAATAAAATTAGTAAAATCTCAAGAAAATAACATTTTTAGTTATTTGATTCATATAATAAATTAAACACAAAATGAGTAAAATTTCTATAATGATTCCTATTAAACATGAAAAATTCCCTCAAATAGATAGGAAACAATATAACAAAATAGGGATTCATCAAATTCCCCAATACTTAAACCTTTGCACTCTTGGGAAAAGCTTTAGAAAATATTATGACAAACACTTAAAACAACTACATGAATCAAACGATTTTGAACACGAAAGTGATAATCAATCAATGAAATTATTCAAGTCAGCTATAATCACATAATAATAAATGCAATGTGATTAATCTCTATGAACACAATTAAAACACAGGAACATGATAAAAGAGAGTACACTTAGAGATATAATTATTTCACTCATCTCACCTTTTAGGGGTTCTTTCATTCAAACATGCCTATACTAGCCCCTTACTAGGCTTGTAATAGTTCTAGGTTTCTGCCATTAGTTACATGTGTATTCTTTAATCAAGAGGACTTTATAAGTTTTTAATGTTAGAAATAGGTTACGTGGAATGGAATATGAAAAATATAAAGTAGTATATCCATGTAACAATGAATAGATAGCATGAATTCATGTTATAAGAGATATAGGGGTGGTAATTGTATTAATAAGAGTTAATAATGGTACATTCTCCTTTTTCTCTCCTTTGGTTTTTTTTATTCTCTCTTTTTTTCTTTGCCTTTTCTTCACTTTCTCTATTTTTTTATATTTTTCTTGCACTATCTTTTTTTTTTGAAATATGCTTTTCCTCTCCTTCTTCTTTTTTATTTGGTACATTGTATACAAAAGATATAGCACAACATCCCAATAATAATAATTTTCTGACATGAATAAAAATTTTATTTCAAAAATATATTCATGCATATATGACTTTCTATAGACAACGGATATAATGTGTAATGAGCTTGTATTTATGATAAAATGGGTTTAGAATATGATGTCCTCAAGCATTTTAAAGAGTTGCACATGAGTTAAACAACATATAAAAGAACTATGACAAGTTCTAAAGAGAAACTAGTGTAAGAAGTACTTACTCAATTTAGGAATATAAGGTCAAGAATCCTTCCAATAGGGCTATCTCTCTTCATTCCTCTACATAGGGCACCGATGAAGACTTCAACTTTTCTCAATGTATTACATTCCCTGTTTCTAGAATAACTCTCATAATATTGACTAACTTAACTATCAATATCAATAATAGACTTAAAAGATTCATATATGTATCAATGTAATCAAGATGATATTTTAATTTAAAATATGAGTGTTTAGAAGCATTAGTGTAATTTGTTTTTTTTTTGAAAAAAAAGCCTTTTTAAGAGCTCAATCAAATAGTCAATTAAATTCATTCCTTTCCCACAGTAAAGCCATGTGTTGTCCTCAATGTAACACTAAAGCATATATTAGAGGGAAAAGGGAAGAAGGCTAAATAGTCAACTGCTAAAAAAGGAGATTTTGTGCAAAGAAAAACTAACCTAAAACTAAAAAATCCTTAAAATGCAACCTATTCTAGGAAATCTGTAAAGTGCAAACTACTCTACTCCTAAACTACCAGAATGGTTCCTTCCCCACAATTATCTCAAACAATAAGCTCAAAGTACATAAAAGAGATAAGAGAGAAAAGAGACAACCTGGTTATTATGGTATTGTGTGCTCTCATGGTAGAGCTTCAAAAGATGACCATTTATCTTGGCATTCCAATGGCATTTTCTATGAGCTTTACCATTCCAGACTTGTGAGTTTTGGTGATAGTGAAAGGTCCTTCCCACTTGGTAATGAACTTTCCAGGTTTCAACTTGAACCTAGCTGCAAACACAATACTTAATCCCCTACTTGAAACTGCTTCCTTATAATGCCTTTGTCATGGAGCAGTCTTATTTTCTCTTTATAAATGTGAGAGTTTTTATATGCATCTCACCTCATCTCATCCAATTCCTTCAGCTGTAGCATTCTTTTCAAACCTGAGGCTTCTATATCCCTATTACACATCTTGATAACCTAATAAGCCTTGTGATCAAGTTCTATAGGGAGATTACATGGCTTGCCAAATACAATCCTATATGGAGACATCTGTTAAAATGACAGTACATCTAAGAGGGGTTAAATTGGGTGATATTTAAAAATTTAAAATTCTTCAGAAATAAAATAGATAAGATAAGTGATTTCATTGAGTATTAGAAAGAAGAAGCGGACATAGTGATTTATCTTGGTTCGGCCTAACCAATTGGCCTACATTTAGTCCTCAAATTCCCTTTGAGATTTTTCATTATAATTTCCAAGATTACTTGGGCTCTCAGTGCTTTAGTACAATCACTGTGAGAATCTCCTCTCACTCCCCCTTAAAACCTATAAGAACACAATTTACTTAAGAGTCTCACACTCTTAAGCAACTCAGAATTTAATAAGAGAATTGATAAATCTCTCTCTCATAGAGAAGTAATAATAGTCACTGAAGTACCATGAATTCTCTCTCAAATAGACTCTCTATTCATGCTAAGAAAATAAAGGATAACAGAGTATAAACACTGAACACTTAGAGAATAAGAATGAATGTGTGATAAATGTTTCTCATAGGTAGTTGAGCTTCTTAACTTCAACATTCAATTTGCCTTGTATTTATAGCTTTAGCTCTTGAGTCATCCATTGGACACGTTAAGCATTAAGTGAAGTGGAGACAAGTTATTAGTAGTTGACAGTAGTAGGTAGTAGTATTTAATGAGTTGCTCTGACAGTTAACTTTTTAGCTGCTACCTCTTCATTTGAATCTATAATGTAAACATGCTAGGTAAATATTGTGAGTGTAATAGATAATGATAAGAAACAAATAGGAATGATTACACTATGTTTAATCAATTGTATCAAAATCTGATTGTTAAAATTATTTGAAAAAATATATTAGTAATTATCGGAGAGTTCATTGATAAGATTATTTATCGAAGATGACTTCGATAAAACTTAAATGAAATCATTTATAAAATAGTTGTATCTTTGGTTTATTCAAATAACTTATCGATAAATGTCATAATTGAATCAGACTTAATTTAAATTTTCTGCATCTAATTTATTAAAGAGTCATTTGAAGAACTATCTTATCGAATAACTTATCGATAAATTACTTCAAATAACACTTTGAAATAAAGTCAAGATCAGTGAGTCTAAAGTAAAATTTTCTCATTCTTGTCGAAGAGTTATTCATAAGTAGTTTTATCGAATAGTTCTTCGATAAATTGAGTCTTTGAAAACTTGTCAAACTTTATATTTATCAAAAAGCTTATTGATAAGTTAATAAGATCTTCAAACAAAGTTTATATTAGAAATACATCATTTATCGAATATTTTATCGATAAACCCTTTTATCAAATAGATATTCGATAAATTCTTTTCTAAAAACATTTCATAAATCATTTTCTGCTTGAAGTCTTTATCGCTGTTTAACATTCTTATCGATAAATACTTGGATAAATACATGCACAAAATCTACTGAGTCAATTTCAAATGAATTGAAGACCTTATCAATAAATAGCCTTATCCAATAAATCTTTGAACAAAAAATATTTTAAAACAGAGACTCAGAGTTTTCTTCAAGAGACCATTTATCAAAGGTGTAATATCCCCATTTCTATTTTAGAATTTAAGTAGTATTAGAAAGAATTAATTTATAGTAGATAAAATTTTTATTTAATTATATAAGTTAAGAGAGTTTATTTAAAAATATTATTTTTATTAAAAGTAAAAAAAATGAAAAATAAAAGAAAGAGAGGAGAAAAAAATAAAAGAAAAGAAAAGACCAAGGCATACGTTCAGGAAAAGAAAAAAATGAAGGAGAAATATATATATATTATAATGGTGTGGGACCCACACTATTATAATAATACCCAATAGTTCTCCCTCTCCCTCCTAACTTCATTTCTTTCTTCATCTTTCAGTTTCTCTTTTCTCCATTCGCCGAAAGCAGTACCTCCTTCCACCATAGAAACTTTCAGATATTTTTGGAGCTTTATTCTTGCTCCTAAAATCTTTTAACTATAATGATTAATTTCCAAATGTTTCTCTACTCAATAAGAGCTCTTCAGAGATACAGTTTTTGTTGGGAGCAAAGCAAGTTTGAAGTTTAGGGCTTGAAACAAGTGTATATTTTCAACAAATGAGAATAATAGAATTGTAGAGGTAAGTGAATACTTGCATTTAATAGGTTTAGAATTTTTCTATTTATAATATTTAAGAGGTTTAGAGTTAGGGTTTAAATGTTAGAGAGTAGAGATGATTTAATATGAAAATTTTGTTGATTTAATTTGAGCTTAATGATTGGGTTATGTTTATTGGAGGTACCCTAGATTAGATAAATTGGGGATTTTGATTAAACTGAATAATTATGGGTTAATTGATGGTGAAAATAAGTTATTAAAGTTTAATAATGATGTGATTTAATATTGAAATAAATATTTAGATATTAAGAGTGATATTTAGAAATTAGAAGTAAAAAGTAGGAACTTTAAATTTATGTAATTAAATTGATTATTTATTTAGCAATTTGATTGGTGATGAAAGTCAATGTTTAGTATATTGAGTGTTAATTATAAGTTAAGGGATTTGAGGATTTTGTATAATTGAAGGATTTAGTAGTCGATTTAAGTAAACTAAAGTTAGACTTTGATTGAAAATTATGAATTATGCTTTTTGAGGTTGATTATGAAATGTGAAAATTGAAAATTTTGGGCAAAACTTTAAGGGTTGTAAATTTAGGATTTTTGGATTGTTTGAGGAGTTTGATGTTAAATGAGAATTTATACGAGTAGAATAAAGTTGAAACAATATAAAATTATAATTAGAATGATAATTTGAGAAATCGATGAATTGTAGTTATTTTTCTTTAGATTAAAGTGGGCAAATTATGGGATTTTATGATAGTTAGATGAAAATTTTGAAGTTATGAAGTTATTGGATAATAGAGTTGTGATTGGAATCAATAAATTAAGTTATGGTATTGAGCTAAGAATTTATAAATAAAATAGAATTAGAAGATAAAAGTAAATATTTATTTAAAAGTATATGTTGTGTTCAATTAATAACTTATTGACGCACATTTAATAAATGATGTAGATTGACTAGTGAATTGTGAACTAAACACGGGGCTCCTCATTTATGATACTTTTATTAGCTTTGGCGAGAGGTAACCACTTTTCACTCATTGTGTTTGCTAATATGATGTTTGTGAGTGATTTGATATATATAAATCTACTGATGATGATATGATTATATTGATAAAAGTTAATTGCTAATTTTATTGAAAATTTGTCTTGTGGGATTTAGAAAGTTTAAATAGAGATTAAAAACTTGTTATATCTCGAGATTAGAATTTGAAGAAAGTTATTTTGAGTAAAACTCCATTATGTCATTTATTGATGTTATTGATTATTGAACTATTGAGATTTTGATTATTATGAATATCTTGAGAATTATGCATTGGGGATTGGTGATGATGGAGTTGTATTTCTACCACGTGATATAGCCTCCATTAGAGCTCAATGGTTGTCTTTTGTCCCACCAGTTTACCAAGGGACTTGCCCCACCAGTTTACCGAGGGGCTGCGACACCCCCACCAATTTATCAAGGGGGAATGAACCCATGGTCCAGTATTGTGCTCTGTAGATTTTGGCCAATCCATTACACTTGACCGGTTAACTTTTTGAGTGGCCATTCATATGGTAGTTATCACTATCCCATGGGTTCGATTGGCAGGTGTAAGGGAGTTCGGTTGGTTTAATGGGAGGAACTGGGTTGATATTTTGATTTGATCATATTATGATGTATTATTTTCTATCTTGTGTATTTTATTAACTGTCCCACCTGACACCTAACGAGTACATGTTAGTATGCATGGTGAGTAAGATTGTTGGTTACTGAGACATTTGTCTCACCCCGTGGTTATTAACATATTTCAGGCGATAGTTTTGCGCTATGACATCAGGGAAGGCTTCAGAGGCTTGAGTTGTGCTATATTGATTGTATAGCCTCTTCCTCTTGATTTATGTGTGAAATATTTATATATTGACACAGTAGAGCTCATGTTACATATCCTGATATGATATGATATTTTATTTGAATTTGATGCTGGGAATGCGTGCTGGTAATGGGTTTAAGGCCCTAGACTGCTGCTTGTGATTTGTTGATTGTGGATCTACTATTTAAAATGTGGGATATTGAGAATTGAGTTATGAATGATGATTTTACCTGATCTTGGTTGTGAAGTGGGTTTATGTAATATTATTTGTGAGTTGATGCCCAAAGGTAAATTCGAGATGATTGTGAGGATGACTATGATGATAGGATTAATAGAGTGTTTGACCTCTATAACCATGTTAGTGGGTCGAATCCTTTCTAACATGGTTTTATACGCAATTATTGTGTAAAGCTTTTATATCCATGATAGTACCTTTATATAAGTTTTATTCTTTTCTATCATGGATAACCTTTTCAAAATAGTTGAACTCTTTTAACCGATAGCACTTATGGGTAGCTTTATTTTTTCTATCATGGTTAATTCTTTAGAAGTAAAGTTTTCTTTCTTTAGCCATGATAAATTTCAAATGGTTAATAAAATTTATTTCTATCATGGTTAGTTTGTAACTCATTTTGGTAAAAATGATTTAAGGTAATTAATTATTGTTATGAAGAGGAGAATTTAACAAAAGGTCCTATCGATAAACAAGCTTATTGAATTGGTCTTTGATAAATATGCTTTAAAAATCAATTTTTTTTGTAAATTTCTTATTCATTTATCAAAAGGCTTATCGAATAGTTGTTTTATTGATAAATGCTTTTTATCAGTCTAAAAACCTTTTTCAAATATTTTCTCTATCATCATCAAAACATTGGAGTCTAATATTTCTCCTCCTTTTTGATGATGGCAAAATTTAATAGATGAATTTTGAAAATGATATTGTTTGTGATGCCTGGAAATAAGGAAAGCAAACAAAGTCATCATTTAAGTTAAAGAAGGTAGTCTTAACTGAAAGACCACTTCAAATGCTTCATATAGATTTGATTGGTCCTGCAAGAATAAAAAGTTTTGGAGGGAACTTGAATACTCTTGTAATAGTTGATGATTATTCTAGATTTACATGGACTTTATTTCTTCTATCAAAAGATGAAACATTTGATGCCTTTTTTATTTTTCCCAAGAAAGTTCAAAATAAGAAAGATATTTCTATTGTGTCTATCAGGATTGATCATAGAGGAGCGTTCGAGAATCATGAATTTACAACATTATGTGAAGAACATGGGATTGATCATACCTTCTCAGCTCCTCGAACACCTCAACAGAATGGAGTAATAGAATGCAAAAGTAGAGTCTTTATGACAAAGGTGTATCTTAAGTTTTATGGGCTGAGGCCATGAGAACCATGTGTTATATCTCAAATAGAGCCTATGTCAGAAGCTTACTTAATAAGACACCGTACGAGTTGTATAAAGGAAGAAAACCCAACATTGCTCATTTTAGGATCTTCCACAGTAAGTATTTTTAAAAAAAAAGATAACCTCAGTAAATTCAATCTTAAATCTGATAAGAGTATATTTTGTGGATATTCTAATCGTAGCAAATAATACAGAGTTTTTAATAAAATAACTTTTACAATTAAAGAATCTATTCATGTTGTTTTTGCTGAAATTGAAATTTTTTTCAAAAACTTCTTCTGAGGATGATGCTGAGCTTATTCAAAAATTTGAAAATTTGAATCTTAGTAAAAAAACCAGCATAATCAGATTCTAAAAAGATTTATGAAAATGATTCCCATGAAATTGATGATCATCCTAAAGCTTGACACTATGTAAAGGATCATCCTTTAGAACAGGTAATTGGTGAAGTCAATGAAGGGGTTAGCTCCTGATGATAGCTATTTAATAAAGTATGCTTTGCTGCATTCATTTCAAATATTGAACTAAACAATCTGGATGAGGCTCTATCAGATGCCTTCTGGATAGATGCCATACAGTAGGAGTTGAACCAAATTGAGAGAAAACAAGTTTGAGACTTGGTACCCGGCCAATAGATCATCCTGTTGTAGAGACCAAATGGGTATTCAAGAATAAGCTCATTGAATCTGCAGTCATCATTAAGAATAAAACTAGACTAGTTGCAAAAGGCTTTATGTTTAGAAACTTATAAAGGCTCTATATGGTTTAAAATAAGCTCCAAGAGCTTAGATGAACGATTAGCAATTTTCTATTAAACAAAAGTTTTGAAAGAGGAAAAGTGGACACAACACTTTTTGTTAAAAGAACTAAAAATGATTTGCTAATGGTTCAGATTTATGTAGATGATATCATTTTTGGAGTTACTAATGATGATCTTTACCAAGAGTTTGCCAAGTTAATGCAGGGATAGTTTGAGATGTCAATGATGGGTGAGCTCAATTTCTTTTTAGGGCTTCAAACCAAACAGAAGAAAAATGGGATTTTCATCTCACAAACAAAGTATCTCAAGGAGCTATTAAAGAAGTTTGAGATGGAAAATACCAAATGCATATCAACCCTGATGAGCTCAACGATACATCTGGATGCAAATGAAAAAGATAGTTACTTTGATATCAAGAAATACAGAGGAATGGTTGGATCATGATAGGACATAAATTGTGCATAGTTTCTATAATATTATGAGGGTTTTATGATAACTTTACCATTCATTTTATGCCTGCAATTATGCTTTTGTGGCAATACATGATTGTTCTTGGTAGTATTCTAATTTAAGGGTAAAATAGAAAATTAACTCCTTCGAATTATATATATGTTATTCTTTAGTAACTGGTTAGACTTTTACAGTGAGCTTCGATATTGAATCGCATGTATTTTGGAGGAGAATCAAGAATTAACATGAGTAGAAAAGAGATAACAAGATAAAGAGAACCAAATCAAGGATGACAGCATCTGTGTACTTCCATCGCGACCAAAGTGTTCACAGGTCACGACCACACTTCTTCTGGGATATTTCTCTGCATTCACAAGTTGTGACAAAAAATAGGATCTAGTCACGACCAAAGGAGAGAATCAGTGAAGCTGCACAATTTTTATTAGGGTTTATGGCTTTAAAAGGAAAGGGAAGCGACAGGCAATCGGGGAGGCTACATTTTTTACCAGAAACGTCTAAGAAGCAGTACTCTAACATTCTATCAATGCTCTCTCCATAACCTACCACCATACCTTCCATTATTCACCTTTCTATCACCGTTCTTTAGTTTTCTTCATGGCATCACATCTGATCAGCGATTGTAGCACAACAGGAGTTATGAGAGGCTAAATCTTTAGTCTCTTAGTGATGGATCACATATCTTGAGCTTATAGACTACACTGCACTGGGGAGTTTTCTATTTTGATATAACCTTTTTCATATTTTGGAAATGCTAGATCTAGGGTTTTCAATGTATAAGTAGGGATATGATATCGATCAATTATTCTGAGATTAAATTTTGTAATTGAATTTGGATGATTTAGATGTTGGTTTAATATGAATATTTTGATTTTGATTTCTGGATAATTGGGTTTGTTTCAACGATCCTTGCTAACTGATTTGATTGCTTGAAATCTATGGCCATCGATTGATAATCATTAGAGGACATCTTCATCATCTGATTTAATTACACGCTAATTGGTTTTTAATAGCACATTAATAGTTTTTGAACTAGCTTTGATCAAATGAGTTTAAGGAATGTTAGTATTTTGGACTTAATCGATCGATTGAGATTTTATTTAAGACTTGGTGAATTTAAAATCCCCATATCATATTAAAAGTAAGGATTATAGGTCTCCATCATCAAGAGTCTTTCTTGACATATTTCTTTAACAATCCACTCATTTTTCATCTTAATCAAAAAAGCAAAAATATTTACTTTACTGCACCCTTATTTTATTGCATAAAAAATAAGCCAAACCCAAAACCCATTTTTACTTTCACTCAGGTTTTCAATAATTTTGTTACCAATTTGCTAGGGTTCCAATAAAAAGGCTCCTTGAGAAGAACAATAGGGATGTGCCTATTACTATATTAATAGGGTGCGATTAGTTTAATTTTGATAAGCTGGACGACGACATCTGCGATGTAAATCAATGGTGCCGTTGCTGGGGAGCCAAGTAATTGGTTCATTAACAATTAGTCATCAATTTCATTACTTACCAGAGTTATTTTTTTATTTGAATTTTAGTTTTTGTTGTTTTTATTGCATAGCATTCTACAGTTTTTCAAGTTTAAGTGAATTTACTGTCTGTGAAAACAAGTCGCGACCAAACCATGTTTTAGTTGCGACTTAAAATCCATTTTTAAGAACTTTTACTCTCTGTGAACTCCAGTTGTGATAGTAACAACCTCTTGTCACAATTGTTTTGGAAGATTTCCTCTGTGTGATTTTTGGTCACGATAAGAACACATTGCAGTCATGACACTGAACCAAATTTTTAGAACTTTTTTCCTCTGTGTAATTGGGTTGCAACCTGAAGACCCTTGTGTCATGACCAGTTGAATTTTTCTGCTGAGAAACTCTGTGTCTGATTCTAATTGCTTGCTTGGTTATTCTTGATTGTTCCTGTGTTGCATGCGTAGAAGAACTAAACTATTAGTACCTTTTGAACCAAAAATTGAGAGACAACTTAGGAAACTAAGGAGAGAATTTAGAGAAGAGGCAAAGTTAACAAAATCTAGCTCATCCTCTAGTGTCCCTAGATCTAAAATCAGACTTAATTTAGAGATTCCATTAGAAATTCCTAATATGGATGAGATTAATCCTAATGGGTATGATAGGCATAATATACAAGGAGAAAATAAAATACCAATAAATGTAGAAGATAATAGAAGTGTGAGGGAAATAAATCATTCGCATGTGAATTATGATCCTTATGGTTTTTATACTGAACAGGCTATTTTTGAAATTAAAGGAGCTTTGATTGCAGCCTTACCTAAATTTCATGGTTACAAGAGAGTGTCCATATCAGCACTTATAAAACATGCATATGATATGCTCCTCGATAAAGCCTCTAATTACTGCACTAGATGATGTCTTATGGAGGTGTTTCCATTTTACTTTGGAAGGGAAAGCTAAGGAGTGGTTATACAATCTTCTAACTCACTTCTTAACTATTACATGGGATTAGTTGAAGTCAACATATTTAGAACAGTTCTTCCTAGCCTCTAAGATAACTCTGATGAAGAAAGAGATTATAAACATTCTACAATAGGATGGAGAGTCATTACATGAATATTGGACAAGATTTATCAACTTGTTGACTTGATGTCCATACTATAACATGACAAAGCTGATCTAGTAGACATTTTCTTTGATGGTCTACTTCCTCACAATCAGGTGTCCTAGAATGCAGCAGCAAATGGATCTTTGCGAGATAAGACTCCATAAGCAAGTTAAAAATTATTCCAGAAAATGGCTAATGAAGACCATTAAACTGAGTACCCAAGGAGAATGACCTTATCATCTTCGGGTAATTCAAAAGAGATTTTGGAACAAATAGCAGCTTTAGGAAATTGAATGGAAAATATAATGAATTTAATTGAAAGAGAGCTACATTCCATAAAACAAGTTCATGCAGTGGGAACTCACAAGCACTAGTTACAAGATATGAGTCATGTGGTTCAATGATATATGCTACCAGTATATATGATAGACAATATGAAGAAGTAGTAGCAATGTATCAAGGGAGAAAAAATCAATACTAGAAGAGAGACCCATACTTTAACACATATAACCCTGGTTGGAGAGACTACCCAAATTTCAGGTGGGGGAGTGAGGAAAGTAGGCTAAACTAATTCCAAGGAGGTGGTGTTTCCTCAAACAACTACCAAAATAATACAAGGTCTATAGTTCCAACTCACTCTAATAGTTTAGTAGCATCAAGACTAGATGAGACCTCTCAATTTTTGAAGAGTATGGTTGCAGAAATGAATAACATGGATGGTAGAATGACCAATATAGACAAGAAGCTCAAAGAGAATGACATTTAGTTCACCTTTATAGCTTTAATCCTTCAAAGCATGAGCAGAATAAGGCCAATGTGTATATGAAACTCGAGGAGTTAAGTTTCAAGAATGTAGATATTACAAGTCATTTAACTCAAGTTGCCAATATAGTGAGTAACATCCGAATGAAGAGTAGTGGCATCATACCTTCGAATATTGTCATTAATCTGAAGGGTCTAAATGCCATATCACTCAGAAGTGGGAAAGAAGTTTGATTTAAGGAAGATGAAATAGTAAGAGAAGATATGGAAGATTCTAAAGTTAAAATTCAGCATCACAAATGAAGATTGGAAAATTATAGAATATTAAAGAACAACAACTTATGCTCAAGAAGGCAACCCTAGAGGAGAACTCACAAGAAGAGGAAGTGATAATTCTAAGTCCATCATACAAGGGAAAGCAAATTGAGGAGAAGGCGGAGTCGAGCAAGCAAAGAGCCTCTACACGTACAAGTAAGGAGGTAAGTATAAAGGATCTCCCTTTTCCAAAAGCTTATTTTGTTGAAAAGAAACATATTGATTTTAAATTTGCAAAAGATGATTTCAATCTCTTCAATAAGTTAGAAATAAACGTTCTTATGGTTGAATTCCTCAAGAAAAATCCTAAATATGCTAAATTTTTAAAAGAGTCATGTGTTGATAAGAAAAAGTTTAGGCCTCTTGAGAGAATTCAAGTGAGTGCTAATGCATCATCACTTTTTAAGACTGAATTATCAGTTAAATGACAAGACCCATGATCTTACACGATCCCATGCACTAAAGGAAAGGTTCATATTAAGGGAGTGTTATTAGATCTAGGGGCTGCTATTAATGTAATGACTTGGTCAGTATACCTAGCCTTAGGTATAAACAATCTTAGAGACACAAGTGTAGTGCTCCAATTAGCTTATAAATCAATTAGGTATCCTAAGGAAGTTCTTGAGGATATTCTAGTATAGGTTAAGGATTTAGTGTTCCTAGCTAATTTTTATGTTATGGACATGTCCAGTAAACTAGTGAATGAAAACACTTTGATCCTAGGCGGACCTTTCCTTCAAACTTTTAAGAGAATCATTAGTATGAAGCATAGTTCTATTACAATAGAAGTTGGAGGACATGTAGTGACTTTCAATATGAACAAAGCAATGAAGTATCCTTTTTATAATTCTGCTTATGTTGAATTGAATGCCATCAATTATGCTGTTAATAAAACTAGGGATGAGCATGAAATGAGTTTGCATGATGAGTATGATCCCATGTTACATAATTTCCAAAATTCCCATGAAGTATTGCAGGAGCATGAGGATTCAAATTTATCTTTAAGTTCTTATGATAATTATTTTGAATCTCTCTCCTCTATTTATTCTTTTTCTTATTATTGTGAAGGTAATGCATTATCTTTTCCTAGTTTTAATATGAATAGCATGCATTTATTTTTCAAAGATTTCTCATTCCCATCTAACTTTGATACGATTTCATTAATTGCCAATGATAATATTTTTGGAAAGGAATTTGTGAGTGATTTTACAGGAATACAAGACAGTATGGAAGCTGGAAATAGAACAAACAAAGAGAGGTCGAGCTTATGTGACAACAAGTCATGACGTCGCGACTAGATGTGAACTTGTTGAGGAAAAGACTCTCTGTGCAACAGAGTCACGACAGGATGATTGTCTGGTCACGACCAATCACTCCCAAGATGATAAGTCACAACGTGAAGATTATGAAGTCGCGACTAAATATCAGGATGCTGAGGGAGAGTCTTTCTGTGCTTCCAAGTCATGACTAAAGGATGATTATGTCACAAACAAATGTTTTAGAGACACTAACTATCAATTTGAGTCGCGACAAGGTGTTCAAGACAACCTTGATATGTCACGACCAGAAATGGTAGACACAACCAGTGAATTTCAATTTCTTGCAGCTCCATAGTCTGCTATTTTGGTTAAAGGGCCAATATGTTCTAACTCTACTTGTCCTTACTCACATTCACCAATTACCTCTCATACTTTAAGATTCTTAAATAATTTGATCTCAAATAATGATACAGGAATGAAAGAGACTGATCTTAACTATGTTGCAGCTGTAAACTAACTTAAGCTTAGTGCAACACCTGAAGAGATTGGAAGCAAGATGGAGAACTAAACAAATCAAAGGAGTGTAATCCTAAGTATGTTGTAGCGGTATACTAACCTCAACTGGGTAAAATACTTAAGGAAGTGTAATATACAAAAGATATAAAGGGAACACGACTAAAGTTTTTTGCTAATTTATACCAACCACAGTTGGACAAGTGCAAGCTTAAACTGGGAAAATTCATGACAAGCTTTGATGGGCTTTGCAATTTAATTAAAGTGCATGATTTTGGTATTCTAGGGGAGAAAGAAGGCTATGGGGAAGATTTTTCAATCAAACAACCATTTCTCAACATTTTATGAGTTCCTACCACTGCCTTGAGGCTAGGTTGTCTCTTTCCTATCTCTTACCTTTTACAAAAATGTGATATATGTTTGATATGTTGGTTTGATGATTGGAAAGGGATGAACTAGAATAAATAGTAGTTAATTTTTCTACTTGATTATTCAATAGGATAGTATTTAATTTTAGTTTAGTTATATTTTGAATAATATCCCTATGTTGCCCATGTGATGTTTCTTTAGTGATGGTTATATGAGGTGAGACACACTCAACTGCATGCTATAGTTTACTCATCTTATCATTTTTGCTTTTTTTGTATTGCAATATATGATTTGAATGTGACTGCAAGCTTCACTGTGAATTTGCATTGAGTGATGTGTTTAACTACTATGCTGAAGCTAGATTTAAATTGACCTTATATAATGTTGTGATGTCTATAATTTTGCTAATAGTGAGGACATTGTCAAGTTTAAATATGGGGGAGATGTTATTGTTTCTAGGCTAATTAATGCAAAATTCTTTGATTAATCCAATCTTTCATCACAAAATTTTTGGATTTTGATTTTAATATGTGATGAATTGCTAAAAATTGGATCCCCACTTTAAACTATTTTTGTAGTTAGAAAAAAAAAGGTTTTAGTGCAAACTATATTATGGGTATTGAAAACTATCAAGTGGTAGTCTCTGTTATTTTTAGTCATAACCTGTGGGTTGCATGGTTGTGACCTGATATAGAATTTTGGACTTAATACGCTCTTTATGAAAATCAGTCGCTACACAAGTGCAATTAGGTCGAACAATATCTCTGTGTATTATTGTCGCGACTTACTCATTTCTGGTTTTGACTATCTGTTATAAGTTTAGGGCAAACACTCACTGTGAAATTTTGCCTTCATTGCTTTCAGTCATGACCTGAGTGTGAAAATGTCCATTTGCCTTCTCTTTGCTTTGTGCAATGCTGTATAGAAGGATTCCTTTTGGGCTACTAAAGTTTTTATAAATGATTCATTGCCCTTATATTTTTAACCTTTTGCATGAAATAGTTTATAAAAACCATTGTCACACTTGAATTTTTGGAAAATGGAAATTGAATTGGAAACACTCAAGTTTTTACTATTAGATTTAGGATCATTACATGATTCTGAGTGATTACTTTGGAACTTTTAATTCGTCATTCAAGAGGGTTTTCAATCGTGATAAGTGTTTTAATGCCTAGTGAATGATAAACATTATTTGAGACCTTAGCTTATGAGCAATTTAAATGAAAACCTTAGTTAGAAGGATTCTCAGCCTAAATTTCTATATTGAGTAGTTATTCAATTGGTTTATATCCTCTAGAACTTGTCTTACCTCTGAGTTGAAAATTACTTGCGCATTTATGTTATTGAATATGATAGAGGCAGTCATTTCTAAACCCTTATATCCTAAACACAAGTCCGCACATATTATATCCATACTCACCCCCTTTGAGCCCATCATTTTTATTATTTTCTATCATAGAAAGTCATATATGTATGAGCATCTCTTGGAAATAAACCTCTTATTTATGTTAGAAAATTATTGTGATTGTAAAATTGTGCTATATCTTTTGTCGTATCCTAAATTTTCCCTATCTGTATAGTACTGATAGTGGAAAGAGGTTTAGAAAGGATTATGACGAAGATCAGACGAAATAATAAAGGTTAGATAAGTCTTAAAGAGAAGGACCTAAACGCAAATTGAAAAAGGTTAAAGGCCAAAAGTTAAAGTAGAAATAAATGTTGGGCCAAAAGTGGTAATTTTCAAAAGTTTAGGGACATAAATGTAATTAAGCAAAAAGTCAGGGACATAAATGTAATTATGGAAAAGTTCAACAGAAAAGGGTTAGAACTGCCTGTAAGTATTTCAGTCCCACATTCCATCAGTAAATAGAGGAATTCATGCTGGGTAATCTGGCATGATACAGAAATTTTATTAGGGTTCCAGATAGCAGAAAATTATCTGATAGTCTAAAAGTTATCTGAATTTTTATCAGATTCTATGGACATCAGATATATGTAGGGGAATTACAGGAAAATGTGCCCTACAGTGTCAGATGTTATGAATCTGACAGAACTCCAGAGGAAGTTATGTATAAAAAGTTATTTACATATTAATGAATTTTTACGGGAGTTTGATAACACCCGTGATCCGATAATGGAACTTATCGGTATGTGAGACTGGATAAAATGAGATCAGATGACCTCATATATAGGCCCACGATGATGCCAAGAAGGGCCCAAAACCCAGGATACCATTCCATCAGTAGAAGGGGCTAGTGTCCAGAAAAAGTGCAAAATTACAAAAATGCCCTTGGATGCCCAGATTGTACCAGAGATGGATGAAGGGCATTTTGGTCACTTAGGACAGCCTTAAAACGTGGCACATGGTATAAATATTATTATTTGAGCCTAGATACACCCTGAGGCAGTATAAAGAGGGGTAAAATGACAATTATGCCCTTAGGGTCAATATAGTGAAGAACTGACACCAAGGGTATTTTGGTCATTTCCCAAGAAATGGATGGCAGATAAATACTTAGTATAACCATGTCAAGGGTATGAGAAGCCTAGACATTAATTTCCAGGATAGAATACATATCCTAGCATATCATAGAAAAATTTGAAACAGAAAACAGTCCGGTTGTTGCGAAACTGCTCCGATCAGTACCGGATTGGACTAAAATTTTTTTAGAAGCTTCCTATCATGGTGAGCACGCCACATAACCCCTTGAGGTGTCCCTTGAGCTGTCCCACATGATGTCATAATTATTCTTTTATGAAAAAGTAAAATCCAAGAGTAAATGTGAGCGTTTAGATCAAATAGTAACCAAATCAATCTTGGCCATTGATTTTTCTTGGATTTTGGCTATAAATACCCCCTCATTCTGCATCAAAACCGTGGCTTCATGGACCCTTGGGGAAACTCTTGCAAAATGAAAACTCAAGCCAAGACAAAGAAAATTGAAGGTTCCAAAGTTCAAGCAAGCTAGAGATTAAAGGTAAGCAATCTCTCCTAGCTTATTTTCCTTTGATTTGGGAGCTTGAGCTTAGGGTTTTGATGGGAGAAAAGTTGAGTTTTCTCTAAGGGGTGGTGCTTCTCAAAGACCTTAAAGGAAAGGGGAAAGAAAAAATTAAAGTTAGAACCATATGATTGAAGCTTAAATAAGCTAGTTAAGTGGTTGGTTGTTGAATCAAATTGATATTCTTGACTTTGCCATGGTGTTCCCTGTTCAGTATGCACTGTTCATGAGGGAAGGAAATTGAATTTCAATGATTTAATGCTTCCATTGAGTTTGTATGATTATTTTGTGTAGGATTGGAAAGGTTTTGAACCTTGGAAACATTAAAATCTCAAGGTTGTAGTCTTTGAGATTCCTTACGGTTACTGTTCACTCGCATGAACAGTGATTGGAATTTCATGATTTTGATGGTTCCAATGGTTTTAAAATGAAAAGTTGTGTGGGGTAAAGTGGAGAAACAAGTATGGGAAGCATTAGAATCAAAATGAGAATTTGTGAAAGAATTGTATGCTTATGTTCAGTTCTGTACAGCAGGCCATGAAGGAGCTAGAATTTCATGATTCTAAGCTCATAAATGGATTCAAAAGATGAAATTGTGTAGGGTAAAGTCAAGACATCAATTGGTTTAAGAGTCAAGTGGATTAGTGAAAATTAGAGAAAGTTATGACAATAAAGAGTGTAACAAAGTTAGTCTTGAACATGGTTAGAGTTCATGAGTCCTAATGAGTTATGTGATGAATATGAATATGTTTAGGACCATGAAACATCCAAGAAGATGTTGGGAATTGATGGACATAAAGGCTTCATGGTTGGAAAGCTAGGGAGCAAGGGCTAAAGGTCAAGAGAAAAGCTTAAGTGCAAGGTAGCGAACTTACCTCTTTATGTGCTTGATGTGGTATGCTTATGTGTTGACATGGATATGTTATTTGAATGATATTGTGACATGATAAATGATGTTGAATGTATTGTGAATAACATGTTTCCATGGCCATGCACTTTATGTAAAAGTATATAGCATGATGGCATGTCACTAATCAAAGAAAGTTAATGAAATTACATATCATGCATTAGGATCCATCTTGCATATTTAAGTGGTAATGTTTGCTACTGAGATTCCCTAGAATCTCACTCTCCCATAACCAACCAATTTAGGTCAAGCATGATGGATAATGTATGCATGGAGAAGAGTTAAAGCATGGAAGAAGAAAAATGAAGTATTTAAGATGTTTGCATATGCTATGCACTTTCCATGTATGTCAAAACCATGTAAAGTATCTATTTATGTGATGAGATTGTATGAAACAATTATTGTATAACCCCATGGTGTATATAAATTCAGAAAAAGCAAAAGAGATGATTTATGTATGCTGGAACAATTATGGAAAGTGAAAGAAAGGAAACTGAAATGGTAAAAAACTAGGTTAGGAAGCAGTTTTGTTGTGGCTTCAGTTTGACCTAGCAAATGAAGGAATTATTTCAAGAAATTTTATGATCATGTAGTACACATCCAGATATTTAAGTTCATAAGTAGAACGTTTCATTTGTGTGTATATCAAGAGAAATGAATTTCCAAAGTAAGGGACCAGAATCTGTTTCCAGAGTTTTTGACCAAACGAACAGTAAACTTCAACGAATAAACTGTATCAATTGGCTAATCATTTGGTCTGGAAATTATTTTTCACTTAAATTGCAAGATGTTATCTTCACGTATATTTTTGAACCATTTCATTTTGAGTTTTCTATAATTAATTATGATTTTTTGAATTTCATTGCGTAATCTGGAATACCATATGAACAGTAACTCGAGAAAGAGTAAAATTCCAGATTTGGTTAATGGACTTCCAAGGTCTTGTAAGTGGTTCTAAATGCTACTGAATGGTCTCTAAGACATATAAAAGTAAGGATGTTACATCTTTTATATACAAGGTGCCAAATAAATGAGAGAAAAATCATATTGCATAAACAAAAAAATAAAAAAAGGGAAGAGTGCAAGAAAAAATTGAAGAAAGAAAAGAGAAATGAATGAGGCACTATTATTAACTCCTATTAGCACAATCACCATCTCTACATCTTGGAAGACATGAATTCATGTTATATATTCATTATTGAATGCATACGGTACTTTCTATCTCTCATATTCTATTCTACGTGGCCTATCTCTATCATTACATCCCTAAAAGACCTCTTGATTCTTTGTATAATTGTTGTATCGTTAATAAGATTTAGAGACATTATAAGCATATGGTAGGATTTTTTTCAATTTAAATCTGAGTGAAAGAACCCTACCAATAAGAGGACATGGAGATCTAAACACTTTCATCCTTAGAGAGAATCTATTGCGCTCATATAGTTGAAGTTGATTTCATTTAGTAGTTGATTACTTGGCATTGCTCATATTATCACTTTTGCATTTCCAAAAGTTGCATTTCCAAAAGTTAGTGCATTAATTGTCTTAAGGTTTCGTTGTGGATTATGTTATTATCTTAGATTTAATAGCTTTGACTTAGGTATACTTCATGTCTTTGTCTAGGAGTATAAAGGTTCAAGTGTGGGGGAATTGATAGGATAAAAATTGTGCATGGTTTCTATAACATTTTGAGGGTTTTGTGATAACTTTATCATTCATTTTATGCCTACAATTGTGCTTTTGTGGTAATACATGATTGTGCTTGACAGTATACTGATTTAAGGGCAAAATGGTAAATTAAATCCTTTAAACTGCATATATGTTATCCTTTAGTAACTGGTTGGATTTTTGCAGTGAGCTTTGACGTTGAATTATAGATAGTTTAGAGGAGAATCAAGAATTAATGTGAGTAGAAAAGAGATCACAAGACAAAGAAAACTAAATCAAGGATGGCATCTTCTATGTACTTTCGTCGCAACCAAAGTGTCCATAGGTCATGAACTCACTTTTTATGGGATGTTTCTCTACATTCACAGGCCGTGACCAAACAAGAGAATTAGTAAAGCTACGCGTATTTTATTTTTGTGACTTTAAAAGGAGAGGGAAGCAGCAGGTAGCCAGGAGACTGGTTTTTTTGCCAGATATGACTAAGAAGTAGTACTCTAACATTCTATCAATGCTCTCTTCATAACCTACCACCATACCTACTATCATTCACCTTTCCATCACCGTTCTTTAGCTTTCTTCATGGCATCACATCTGAGCAGCTATTGAAGCACATTAGGAGTCATGAGTTTTTTGTTTTGAGCTCAAAGACTACACTACACTGGGGAGTTTTCTATTTTGATCTCACCTTTTTCATATTTTGGAACTACTAGATCTAGGATTTTCATTATATAAGTAGGGATAGGATATCGATCGAATATTTTGAGATTAGGTTTTGTAATTGAATTTGGATATTTGGATGTTAGTTTAATATGAATATTTTAATTTTAATTTCTGGATAATTGGGTTTGTTTCAACGATTGTTGTCGTATCCTTATTTTCAACCTCAATTGTACTCAATTGGAAGTCATTTGAGCCAATTACATAACATTTTTCTTTAGAAACATGCATTTTTAAAAGATTGCTTCTTAGGTACTAGTCATGGTCACTGTTTATTTCTAGAACATGTACCTAACTTTGAAAATTCATAATTAAATATAGAAACATCGAAATAGGGTGGTTCAAATTTTTAATGAAACCTATTTTATATAAATTTGAAGTAAAAATGTAAAACTAAGATTCCATTGTCCCAATGAAATCAGTTTATTCGTTGAAATACATTATTCATTTGGTAAATCTGGAAGTGCCAGTTTCTTTACCTTAACTTCAAAAATTCATTTCTCTTTGGTTACTTGTCCAAATGAACCTTGTTACCTATGAATTTAAATCTACAGAAGTGTTATTTAAGCTCATAAAATTTCATAAAAAAACTCCTTCATATATTATATGAAATTAATGATGGAACGTCACTGCCTCCAGTTGCTCACTTTATGTCAATTCCAGATTTTATCTCCAACTTAGAAAAATCATAGTAAATCGAATACTTAACCAATCGATGCATTTTTAGTGTCCATTTAAATATATATATATCTTAGCTATTATCATACCAAATTTTAAGTTCAAAATCGTGGGTTAAGGCATCATAAACATCGTCATAAAGCTATAGCCTTAGAATACAACCACATGATAATACACTGTGCATCCATCATATCCTTCCATAGTGTCAAGTAACCAATATCGCTTATTATACAAGTTCAACCATCTATATTTATCCTTTTTACTTGAGATGTTCTAGCACCTATAACATGGTTATGCATATGAAAAGAATGAGATTTCATGGAAATCTCAATAGCAAGTCATACAAACTATAATATCATGCATGATTAATTAGATGATTAGCATGTTATCATGAGATGGGAGCTACTTCATAATAATAAATAAGCAAACTCTAACATGCATATTGTCATGACATTATTTGCAAGGAGTTGCAATTATTCATACTTCATTATCAACATGATGGCATAATCTTAAGCTCAACCAAACATTATAACTAACAAGCAAGCAAACATGAAACTATAGTTAGGTATTCTTGCTACCTCTTAAGCTATCCTTGACAAAGTCTTCTTGAGATGGTTTCCTTCTCTCACAAATGTCAAAATCTAGCCATTACAAAGTAACATCAAGTTACAACTCAACTTTAAAATAATTCCAAGACTAGGTTTTCACTAACTTCCATTCTTTTCCCATTTTATGTTCCATACTTCCATATTTCTAAAATAAATTCTCATTGTTCATTTCCAAATAATTTTTTATGTAGAATCCAAATATAAAAGCAGAATATCCAAAATCAAAACATACCATTAGCTGTTGTACAGAACTAAAGTGACACCCTTATTTTCCAAAAATTTATATTTTGATTATAATGCTTCCAATACTTGTTCTCCTACTTTAACCCACACAAATTTTCCATTTTAAACTCATTGAAAGCATCAAAATCATGAAATTCCAATATATAAATAGTGTTTTGTACAGTAGCAGCCAAGAATACAAAAACCTAACTACATGCATACTTGAATTTCCAAGCATATACCACTTGATTCTAGCTTGTTTAAGCTTATCTAAAATATCCATAACATAAAATTCATATTCTTATCACATATGGATAGAACTTTTAGTAGTACTGTTAAGGGAAATATGTCAAAAAAACTCCTTAAAACCAAGAGCTAGCTTGCTAGATTAAAGTTCAAGAACAAGGGAGCTAGTTACCTTGCTTATTGCTCTAACTTGTGTGTTTCTTTCTTGTTCAAAGAAAATTTGGTCAGAGGTTCCCTAAGGTACTCCAAGGTGCCTCACAAGTCTGGTTTGGGGCATATTTATAGAAAATTTAGGGTTAAAATGAAAGGCTAAGATTAGTTTGGTTACTATTTGATCTAATGGTCCATATTCCACCTTGAATCAAGCTTGCCCTAGAAGTCTTAGATTGACACCATGCATGACATCATTTAGGGTCATGTTTAGATGGAAAAAGGTAGATATACTGATAAGAAATATTCTAATCCAGTCCAATACCGATCGGAATAGTTTCACAAAAACCATATTGTTTTATGTTCCTAATTTTTATAATATTCCAGAATATGTATTTTGTCATAAAAATTAATGTATAGGTTTTTCCTACCATTGATATTGTTAGACTGAGTATTTATCTGCCAAACATCCCTTGGAAAATGACCAAAATACCCTTGTTACTCTTTCTTGCACTATATTAGCCCTAAGGGCATAATTATCATTTCATTCCTCTTTACACTGCATCAAGGTATATACTAGCTCTAACTACCCCTCCTTGTACTTGTACATTTTTAGCCTATCTAGAATGACCAAAATGCCCTCCATCTATCACTGGTACAATCTGGCTACACGGGTATTTTCATAATTTCACACTTTTACCGGGTTGCTCTGGACTCTGGCCTACTTAACTATCTAACCACCTTATTAGGCCTCTTGGGATGCCATTTGGGCCTTAATATTAGTCCATTACCTTTATGGCACAAATCCCAAGGAACCTCTCCCGACTGTATTTATCGGATATTTTATTCCACTGTAAAATCACGTAAGAATTCTACAGGATTCCTTTTTTAACTCTGTCAATTTTATAAATTCTTATATTAAATATAGGAATTTACTGTAAAGTTTCATCTAATTATGAGGTCTGAAAAATACTGTAATAATTCTTCCTGACTTCAAGAATTTATATCAATTAATCGGGACCTCAAATCAAAATTCCGTGTTGCATTAAACTGATTAGAATAATTTCATCTATCTACTGGTAAAATTTGGGACTAATCTTATTCTGGGTATTTTTAGGTTTTTTTCAGTTCAAATTTCTCATAATTATATTTTTGTCCCTAAACTTTTAGTTAATTACATTTATGTCCCTAAACTTTTGATAATTACACATTTTGCCCTAACTTTTGTTTCTACTTTCATTTTTGGCCTTCAACCTTTTCTAATTTTCATTTAGGTCTCTGAACTTTCCTTAGTTACCAATCCCTCTCTTTCCTTCCTCAATCTGATACAGTTTATTTCAAGAATCTCATGTCTATTATGTAAGGAATTGGAAGACACGCAGCAGAAATTAACTTGAAAATTTTTTCATTCTCTGCCAGGATCTACCGTATGTGTTTAAGTCAAGTGGAAAGAAGTATTACCCTCAGTATTCAGTCGCGACTTTCTCAGCTTCTGGTTGCGATGTCCACAGCTTCTCTCTGCGGCTCATGATCTCTTTTTGATTAAGAGTATATAGAGGAAGGCATGACACGCAGGCCGTATTTAAAAATTACAGCACTTGCAATCTAGAGCCATATTGTTCACCATACCCAAACATCCAAGAACCAATATTCAGATTTAATTGAAGGGCAATTAATGTTTCAAAACTAAAACATTCACAAAATAGTATATGTTATGGTTATGTTGCACTACAAATAGTTAGCCACAGCGGTCCCGCTAGCCGGTTAGTGGGCGGCCCGAGAATTTTTTTTTGTTTCATAAATAATCACGAATCTGAATTCATTTTTCTTAGACCCCATCAATATTAATTGATCAAATCAAAATGCATCCACTATCGATTTCAATTCCCTTTCAGATTCCTTATATGTTATACATAAAAGGGATTCCTTATATGTCACACATAAAACGGATTCCTTATATGTCACACATAAAACACATGTTATCATATGATCGGCTATGACTAACACATATCATATGAATCAACAATCAAGCCTAACTTAAAAACAAAATGGCATGGCTCTGATACCACTGTAAGGAATTGGAAGACACGCAGCAGAAATTAACTTAAAAAATTTTCCATTCTCTGCCAGGATCTATCGTATGTGTTTAAGTCAAGTGGAAAGAAGTATTACCCTCAGTATTCAGTCGTGACTTTCTCAACTTCTGGTTGCGACGTCCATAGCTTCTCTCCGCGGCTCGTGATCTCTTTTCAATCGCAAGAAGTCGACAACTCAGGTCAGCTTCCTCTACTGGTATCCACACGAATAGCATTCCAACCACGAACGACGTGTTAGCGCCTCCTGTCCCTCCAGGGCTTACTCAAGAATTCGTCCTCTCCGTCTCTATTTTGGCAGTTTTTTATCTACAATCCTTTTATGGATTCTCGTTCACTCTTTTTCTTGTACCAACCATAGCTCCTAAATATCATATATATAGGATGCTATGCGTGTTACCACACACTTGGATTTTTGAAATTAATCTTATATTAATTATGAAATTAATACAATATCATATATTGTATACTTTGATAAGAAACTAATTAAATAAATAGTTTTCGTATTAAATTCGTCCCACAGATTTAATTCATCCATTTATTTAATTCAAAATAAAGATAAGACGGAATTACATTTGATTTATTCTCATAAATCAAATTTGAGATATCATATCAATTTGAATTTCAAATTCAAAAGTGATAGAGATTTAATTTATCCTTATAAATTAAATCTTATAAATATCTCTTATATATAATATATATATACAAATTTATATATATACAAATATAAATATAAATAAGTATATACATTCACCCTGGATCATTCATTGAATCTGGACATGTCTTAGATTCAATGAATCTGGACATCATAGCTCGTGTTGGGCTATTTTATGTGCGACCCTGTAGGCCCATATGAAGTTGGCAGTGGGCCATTTACTATACTGACTCACAAGTTACAAGCAGTCTCCAGCAAGGCATCATGACTACCCAAATCATATGAGGATCGATGAACGATGTAACCTTTTATACAACCATAGCATGTCCCTTTTGTCACACGATATTTTGGTCATGGATGAGGCATGGAGAATGTCATCCTCCTATTTCTGACCATTACTTTCTCGATCCCTAAGTAGTCTGACTATAAAAATAGAACTACCTTTCCATTACAGTATGGCCATAAATTTCTTAGACTCACTCATCAAGGGGCCCAGTAATATCTCTCTTCGAATGTGAGGGACAAATTCCATCTTGACCATTCACATTCCTCCGCACGGAAAACCACTAAGCCCGAACATAGTCTTTATGATCACTCGGTCAAAAGTGACTTTTGACTAGGTCAAAGCTGAGCATTTATCATGTAGGAATCCATGATGATCTCAGATCAAAGAGCATAGTGACATGGTTTGTATATGAGAGAAGCTTATGACTTAACCCATGCAGCTCTCTCATAGCGGGTCGGTCCAACACCTTGTACTCTTACATGTGCCTATGACTTTGATTTATATCTTTATACATATTCAAAGTCATACTAGTCTTATTTCATCTCTGCTCCCGCATAGATGACCGATCGGGACATTTAGGATAAGATCATGAGTTATCCAAGGATGGTCATCACAATAAACACGCAAATAATATGATAAAATAATTAATAAATTCATAAATCAACAATGTTCATAAGACAATGATTGGCCCCTAGGGCATAATTTCCAACAACCTCCCACTTGCACTAGGTACAATCATTAATTTGACTAATTCCCATTGACCTAACATGATGCTTATGCTTTGCCTGCTCAAGCAGCTTTGTTAGAGGATCAGCAACATTATCTTCTCCTGCTACTTTGCATATTTTTATATCACCTCTATCGTTGATTCTCTGATGAGATGAAATCGCCTGAGTATATGCTTGGTCTTTTGATGTGACCTAGGCTCTTTGGCCTGTGCAATGGCACCGCTATTGTCACAGAGCAAAGTTATTGGATTTGAGATGGTAGGTATCACCCCTAGTTCCATGATGAACTTCCTGATCTAAACGGCTTCCTTAGCTGCATCAGATGCTGCTATATACTCAGCTTCCATTTTAGAATCTGCTACAGTGCCCTACTTAGAGCTCTTCCAGCTTACTGCTCCATTATTGAGGAGGAATATATATCCAGACTGCGATTTTTGGTTATCCTGGTCAGTTTGGAAACTCACATCTGTGTAACTAGTTACACAGAGTTCGTCATCTAATCCACCATAGACCAAAAATAAGTCCTTAGTCCTTCTTAAGTACTTAAGGATATTCTTGACAGCAACCCAATGGCCCTCACCAGGGTCCTGTTGATATCTTGTAGTCACACTTAAGGCAAATGAGACATCCGGTTGAGTACATAACATGGCCTACATGATAGATCCTATGGCCGAGGTATATGAAACTTTACTCATGCGACCTCGCTGATCAAATGTACTAGGACACAGATCTTTGCTGAGGTGAATACCATGAGACATGGGTATGAAACCCCTCTTTGATTCGTGCATACTAAATCTATGCAGTATTTTGTCTATGTATGTACTCTGACTGAGTCCTAGAAGTCTTTTAGATCTATCTCTATAGATTCTAATTCCTAGGATGTAGGTGGCTTCACCCAAGTCTTTCATCGAGAAAGACTTTCCTAACCAAGACTTGACAATCTACAAGTTAGGAATGTCATTTCCAATAAGTAGGATGTCATCGACATAGAGTACCAAAAACACAACTGTGCTCCCACTAACCTTCTTGTACACACAAGGTTTATCAATGTTTTGAAGAAATTCAAACTCTTTGACTACTTCATCAAAACAATAATTCCAACTCCGAGAGGCTTGCTTTAGTCCATAAATGGACCTTTGAAGCTTACACACTTTATTAGAGTCCTCAGAACGCACAAACCCTTCAGGTTGTGTCATGTACACATCCTCAAGGAGCTTTCCATTAAGGAAGGCTATCTTGACGTCCATCTGCCATATTTTATAGTCATAATATGCTGCTATGGCAAAGAGAATTCTGATTGATTTGGCCATTGCAACTGGGGAAAAGGTCTCATCATAGTCCACACCATGAGTTTGAGTAAATCCTTTTGCAACCAGTCGTGCCTTGAAGACATTTATATTGCCATCTATATTAATTTTCTCCTTAAAAACCCACTTACACCCGACAGTTTTTACACCTTCAGGTGGGTCGACTAAGGTCCAAACTTGATTGTCGTACATGGATTGCATCTCAGACTTCATGGTATTAGGCAATTTTTTAGAGTTTGGTCCCACTATAACTTCTTGATAGGTAGTCGACTCATTATGCTCAATGAGCAACACATCACGACTGTCAGAAATTAGAAATCCATATCTCTGTAGACCTTGCTTGACTTGAAGAGTCTCAATAACTTGTTGTGAGTCTTCTTTATTTTCCATCTGTAGTTTTATGGTGTCTTGTGGCTCTCGAACTTCTTCGAGGTGTACCTTTCTCCTACTGGTTCTTTTAGAGATAAATTCTCGTTCGAGAAAGATACCATTTCTGACAACAAACACTTTGTTATCAGCAGGGTTATAGACATAGTATACCTTGATTTCCTTAGGATATCCCACAAAAAGGTACTTTGAGGATTTGGGCGCGAATTTGTCTGAGGCTTGTTGCTTAACATAGACCTCGCATCCCCAAATCTTGAGGAAAGACAAACTAGGTGTCCTCCCAGTCCATATCTCATACGAAGTCTTTTCAATTACTTTAGATAGAACACGATTGAGTGTGAACACAGCTGTCTCTAGGGCATGGCCCCAAAAGGAGGGTAGAAGATCTGTTTGACTCATCATAGATCGAACCATATCTAATAGTGTTCGATTCCTCCGTTCAAAAATGCCATTCCATTGTGGTGTCCCTAGAGGAGTCAATTGTGAGACTATCCCATAACTCCTAAGATGATCAATGAACTGTTGGCTCAAATATTCACCACCCCGATCAGATCGAAGGGCTTTAATTGTTTTGCCAAGCTGGTTTTGTACTTCATTTTGAAATATTTTGAACATTTTAAAAGATTTGGATTTATGCTTTATCAGATAGATGTACCCATATCTGCTAAAATCATCTATGAATGTATGAAGTACGAATAACCTCCTCTGGCATTTGTGTTCATCGGTCCACACAAATCTGTATGTATGAGGCCCAATAAATCAGTGGCCCTCTCACTGTGCCCAGTGAAAGGTGACTTTGTCATCTTTCCTAACAAGCAAGACTTGCAAGTTTCATATGATTCAAAATCAAATGAGTTGAGAAATCCATCTTGATGGAGTTTGGAAATGCGTTTCTCATTTATGTGGCCTAGACGACAGTGCCAGAGGTATTTCAGATTCAAATCGTTTGGTTTAACCCTTTTGGTAGTTATGTTATAGATATTTTCATGATTGGGTTGTTCCAAATTTAATATGTAATGATCAGCATGCAAATCACCATGAGCATAGAAAATATCATTATGATAAATAGAACATCTACTATTCCCAACAATGGAAGTGAAACCTTCCTTATCCAAATAAGAAAGTGAAACTATATTACTACTTAAAGCAGGAATATAATAGCAATTATTTAAAACTAACAAAAGCCCAGTGGGCAAAACTAATTCATAAGTGCCTACAGCTAACGCAGCAACCCTTGCTCTGTTTCCAACTAGTAGGTCAACTTCACCCATTTTCGTCTTCCTACTGTCCTTTAGTCCCTGCACATTTGTACAAATATGAGAACCACATGTAGTATCTAATACCCATATGGTGGAAGTAGAAAGATGAATGTCTATAACATAAATACCTGAAACGATAGCCCCGCTATCCTTCTTGTTCTTTTTCAGATCTTCGAGGTAGAGTTTGTAGTTCCTCTTCCAATGACCAGGTTCATTGCAGAAGAAGCAGACTCCTTCCTTCAGAGGCTTTGCCTTTTTTGGTGCAGTCTTGATTTCAGGCTTGGCTGACTCTTTGGTCTTACCTGATGAGCCATAACCCTTCCCCTTGCCTTTGCCTTTCTTTTCCATACCCTTTCCTTTCTGAACCATTAAAATAGTACTGGGCTTCTTCTTAAGACTCGGCTCAGCAGTTTTAAGCATCCCATGCAGTTCAGAAATAGATTTCTCCATGTTGTTCATGTTGTAGTTCATGACAAACTGGTCATAACTTTTCAGGAGTGAGTTCAAGACTAAATCCGTAGCTAACTCTTGGCTCATGGGAAATCCAAGCCTCTCAAGGTGATCAATGTACCCTTTCATCTTTAAGACATGAGTACTGACTGATGTACCTTCAGCCATCTTACAGGAATATAAGGCCTTAGTGATCTCATACCTCTCTTGTCTTGCCTGTTGCTGGAATATTTCCTTGAGATGCACAATCATCTCATAAGCTTCCATATGTTCTAGATCTCTTTGGAGCTCCGGAACCATGGTGGCTAGTATCAAGCATCCCACATCGACAGAGTCTTCCTTATGCTTCGTGTAAGCATCTCTCTGAGCTCTAGGAGCATTGGCTACTAGCTCCTCAGGAATGGGTTGATATAGGACATGTGCCTTTCTTTCCTACTTGAGAACAATTCTCAAGTTCCTAAACCAGTCAAGAAAGTTTGTCCCATTGAGTTTGTCCTTCTCAAGGATAGATTGCAGCGATAATGTAGTAGTATTACTAGTCATCATGATTCTACAATTAAAATATGCAATTGAATTAGCAATCTCCCACTAAATAAACAATACTCAATGCAATAGTTAGTGGGCTAAGATCCATATTTGGGTCAAACTTAAGTCTACTTTGGTAGGATGCTTAAATTAAGTTATTTAGGTAGGTAACACCTTTACCAATTATATCAAATGTAACTCTTAGATATTTATGGGATCCTATCATCATATGATCTGTCATGTTTTTAATCCTATCTAATGCCTTAAGACCCAAAACCGTTTTGTTAATCTCAATTAAGTCAAACAATAATAAACATGTGAGAGTAGCACCATTACTCTTGCTTATCTCCCCAAGATAACTCAAAAGCACCCACTTTGGTGGAGTCCACAATTGAGCGATCGAGGTTTTGACAAGTATTCATAAATTGACGGCATTATGACTTAAGATTTCATTTAGAGGGCTTAATTTAACTATCTGGTTTATAAGAATACATGTTTCTCAGTTTGTATCTCATACAAGTAATATACATGTGCTGATATAATCATAAGATGCATAATTTAAACGTGATACAATATGGCTCACCTATCCTAAGTCCACTCAAGCTAATGAGAGGATCTCTCTAGTAAGAAAAGCAAAATTACATATAGAAACCTCTTTTAACATTCGAGGGGAGTGAGATGAGAAGAGAAAGTACATTAAGAGTCTATAGAGGAAGGCATGACACGCAGGCCGTATTTAAAAATTACAATACTTGTAATCTAGAGCCATATTGTTCACCATACCCAAACATCCAAGAACCAATATTCAGATTAAATTGAAGGGCAATTAATGTTTCAAAACTAAAACATTCACAAAACAATATATGTTACGGTTATGTTGCGCTACGTACAGGTAGCCACAGCAGTCCCGCTAGCCGGTTAGTGGGCGGGGTCTGGGGCAGCGGACCGAGAATTTTTTTTTATTTCATAAATAATCACGAATCTGAATTCATTTTTCTTAGACCCCATCAATATTAATTGATCAAATCAAAACGCATGTACCACCGATTTCAATTCCCTTTCAGATTCCTTATATATCATACATAAAACGGATTCCTTATATCTCACACATAAAATGCATGTTATCATATGATCGGATACGACTAACACATATCATATGAATCAACAATTAAGCCTAACTTAAACACAAAACGGTATGGCTCTGATACCACTGTAAGGAATTGGAAGACACGCAGCAGAAATTAACTTAAAAATTTTTCCATTCTCTGCCAGGATCTACCGTATGTGTTTAAGTCAAGTGGAAAGAAGTATTACCCTCAGTATTCAGTTGTGACGTCCATAGCTTCTCTCCACAGCTCGTGATCTCTTTTCGATCGCAAGAAGTCGACGACTCAGGTCAGCTTCCTCTACTGGTATCCACACGAACAGCGTTCCAACCACGAATGACGTGTTAGCGCCTCCTGTCCCTCCAGGGCTTACTCAAGAATTCGTCCTTTCCATCTCTATTTTGGCAGTTTCTTATCTACAAACCTTTTGCGGATTCCCGCTCACCCTTTTTCCTATACCAACCGTAGCTCTTAAATATCAGATATATAGGATGTTATGCGTGTTACCACACACTTGAACTTTTGGAATTAATCTTATATTAATTATGAAATTAATACAATATCATATATTGTATACTTTGATAAGAAACTAATCAAATAAATAGTGTTTATATTAAATCCGTCCCACAGATTTAATTCACCCATTTATTTAATTTAAAATAAAGATAAGACGGAATTACATTTGATTTATTCTCATAAATTAAATTTGAGATATCATATCAATTTGAATTTCAAATTCAAATGTGATAGAGATTTAATTTATCCTTATAAACTAAATCTTGTAAATATCTCTTATATATAATATATATATATACGAATTTATATATATACGAATATAAATATAAATAAATATATACATCCACCCTGGATCATTCATTGAATCTGGACATGTCTTAGATTCAATGAATCTGGACATCATAGCTCGTGTTGGGCTATTTTGTGTGTGACCCTGTAGGCCCATATGAAGTTGGCAGTGGGCCATTTACTATACTGACTCACAAGTTGCAAGCGGTCTCTAGCAAGGCATCACGACTACCTAAATCATATAAGGATCGATGAACGATGTAACCTTTTATACAACCATAGCATGTCCCTTTTGTCACACAATATTTTGGTTATGGATGAGGTATGGAGAATGCCATCCTCCTATTCCTGACCATTACTTTCTCGATCCTTGAGTAGTCTGACTATAGAAATAGAACTACCTTTCCATTACAGTATGGCCATACATTTCTCAGACTCACTCATCAAGGGGCCCAGTAATATCTCTCTTCGAATATGAGGGACAAATTCCATCTTGACCATTCACATTCCTCCGTACAGAAAACCACTAAGCCCGAACATAGTCTTTATGATCATTCAGTCAAAAGTGACTTTTGACTAGGTCAAAGATGAGCATTTGTCATGTAGGAATCCATGATGATCTCAGGTCAAAGGGCATAGTGACATGATTTGCATATGAGAGAAGCTTATGACTTAACCCATGCAGCTCTCTCATAGCGGGTCAGTCCAACACCTTGTACTCTTACATGCGCCTATGACTTTGATTTATATCTCTATACATCTTCAAAGTCATACTGGTCTTATTTCATCTCTGCTCCCACATAGGTGACCGACCAGGGACATTTAGGATAAGATCATGAGTTATCCAAAGATGGTCATCACAGTAAATATGCAAATAATATGATAACACAATTAATAAATTCATAAATCAACATTGTTCATAAGACAATGATTGGCCCTTAGGGCACAATTTCCAACATATTACATATAAGCTGTACATATACATCAGATAAGAAAATTGGGGATATGACAATTGTTGCTAACTAATTCGATTGCTTGAAATCTATGGTCATTGATCGATGATCATTAGAGGGCTTCTTCATCATTTGATTTAATTACACTCTAAGTGGTTTTTAATAGCGCATTAATGGTTTTTGAACTAGCTTTGATCAAAGGAGTTTAAGTAATGTTAATATTCAGGACTCAATCGATTGATTAAGGTTTTATTTAAGACTTAGTAAATTTAAAATCCACATATCATATTAAGAGGAAGGATAGATAGGTCTCCATATTTCTTCAACAATCCACTCATTTTCCATCTTAATCAAAAATACAGAAATATTTACTTTACTGCACCCTTATTTTATTGTATCAAAAACCAACCAATCCCAAAACCCATTTTTCCTTTCACTATATTTTCAATTATTTTGTCACCAATCTGCTAAGGTTCTAATAAAAAGGCTCCTTAGGAATAAAGATAGGGTTTTGCCTATTACTGCATTAATATGGTGTAATTACTTTTATTTTGATGAGCTGGACAACAACATCCATGCTGTAAATAAGATAGTTTCTCTATTTGATAGCAAGCACCTAATATACTATATAGTGTTGGCATGTGTGCAAAATATCAAGCTACTCCTAAAGAATCACACACCAAAGCTGTCAAAAGAAGCTTCATATATCTTAGTGGAACCATCAATCTTGCAATATGGTATCCAAGAAAAGGAGGAGAATTCCTAGTGGCTTATGAATTGGGAATGTGAATCTCAATGAATTGTAAGGTTTCCAAGCAATAACTTTAAAACTCTTCATTTCATTTCTTGTTTAATGATTTTTTTACTTAAGTATCGGAGTGTCTAGAAATTTTTTTGCAAGAAAGTTTAAAATTATAGATAAATTCTTCGATAAGAAGAATTATCGAAAAATATTTCGAAGGAAAAGAGAGTTTTTGTTCAGGAAAATGACGATATTTATCAAATTACTTATCGATAATAGTGTTTATCAATAAATACTTTGATAAATAAGAGGTAACAAGTTGTATGTCAATACTTGATTGTATTGAATTTTATTGATAAACTACTCGATAAAGAAATTTATTGAGCATCCATTCGAAACATAGTTGCTTTTAGTTCAATTACTCTATGAAAATTTATTGAACAAATCTTCGATAAAGGAGTTTAGAAATATACTTTGAAAAGAGTGAATTATGTGAAGTATTTTTATTGAAATTTATCGAACATCTTATCGATAAACTAGTCGATAAATAAACTAATTTTGCAAAATATCCTTTGATGTTTTATTGATCAGTTCTTTGAAGAAAGGTCATATCAAATTGTTATTTAGAATTTGTTAAACAGTATTGAAATTTATCAAACAATTATCGATAAGGACACTTATCTAAAATCTATTTGATAAATATGCTATTTCTTTAAAAAGAAAGTGAAGTTTTTAATCGAATAACCCTTTGATAAAAGTGTTTTTCCAAGTGTTATTCTATAAATTTAGAGCAAACTCTTTGAAAAAGGCAATTATTTATCAAACAACTTATTGATAAGTATTCTTATCGAAGAGCTATTTGATAAATATCTGATCATTATTTGAATAATTATTGATAAAAACTTTGAATAGGGTTCTTTTCTAAAAGCCTATTGATAAGATAGTAGTTATTTGAGCAAAATATTACTATTATTGTTCAGTTTATCGAATATTTTCTCAAATAATCACTTTTTCTCTCAGAACCTAGAATACCTTAACCGCTCTCATAAACTCCCATCAATAATTAAACTCTCCTATAACCATTGTACTAACATTCCAAAACCTATTACACTATAAAACAAATTTACGTATAACAAATAATCACATAACATATACACTATCCAATCCCTAATTCCTCTTCATGCTTCATCATCCTCTTTCATCATTCATAAACCTGTGGGATTTGGATTACATGGAAAGGGATGAGATTTCTGGGGAAATCTCAGTAGCAAACATTACTAAATAATGCATGCATCAATGTAACTACTTGTGCTTGCTTGTGAAAGTGTTATCATTGTGTAATGTGCATGCTTCCATGTAACATATGAAATACAATTGGCCAAAGTAATAATAGAAATAGAGCTTCATACATAAGCACTATTGCAACATAATTCACCAAAGCCATAGCACAATCAAGCATAACATTCAATGCATACAAGTTTAGGATGAGTTTACTACCTTATACACTTGACTTTCTTCCAATTTATCTTGCTTCTTTCTTCTCACTTTTCTTGAACATGTGGCTGTCTCTTTTGGAGCATACCAACCAATCCCTAACATCACATAACCATTCATCCATTACCATCTAATTTCCTTGAGCATTAAACTTACTTTAACTACATAACTCCCTCTTAAACATTAAGCTCACTTACTTTTCTTAATCTTAACTAATGAACTTGGTCTTTGAATAAATTGATATCTTGACTTTACCCTACACAATTTTATCTTTTGAATCTATTTATGAGTTTAGAATCATGAAATTCCAGCTCCTTCATAGCATGCTTTACAGAACCGAAACTGCACCTGCTTCCTTCAAAAATTCTCATTTTGATTCCAATGCTTCCCATACTTGTTTCTCTACTTTATCCCACACAATTTTTCATTTTAAAACCATTGGAAGCATCAAAGTCATGAAATGCTAATCACTATTCATTTGTATGAACAGTAACAGAGAAGGGCTTCAAAAACTACAATCTTGGAATTTCAATGCTTCTAAGGTTTAAAACCTTTACAATCCTATACAAAATCATCATCTAAATTCAATGGAAGCATTAAATCATTGAAATTCAAGTTCCTTCCCTCATAAACAGTGCAAAATGAATAGTTTCCATTATAGTAAAGTCAAGAATATCAACTTGATTCAACAACCAATCTCTTAACATAGCTTCAATCATATGTTTCTAACTTTAATTTCTTCTTTTTTCTTTCATCTAAGGTATTTGGGAAGTACCACCACTTAGATAAAACTAAAATTTTCCCCCATAAAAACCCTAAGTTCAAGCTCCCAAATCAAAGAAAAATAAGCTAGGAGAGATTGCTTACCTTTAATCTCTAGCTTGCTTGAACTTTGGTACCTTGAATATTCTTTGTCTTAGCTTGAGTTTTCATTTTGCAAGAGTTTCCCAAAGGGTTCATGGCTCACATTTTTGCTACAGAATTGAGGGGGTATTTATAGAAAATTTCATGAAAAATTAATAGCCAAGATTGATTTAGTTACTATTTGATCTAATGGCCCACATTTAATATTGAATTTTCCTTTTTCAAAAAGGTAATTGTAACATCATCCATAACATCACAAGGGACACCTCATGGGGCTTAGATGGCGCAATTCACATGGGGGAGGAAGGCTCTAGAAAATGCCAGTACAATCCAGTACTGGCTCGGTCCGATTCCCCATAAACTGGATTATTTTATACCTCTAATTTTTCAGAGACTTCATAATATACTTTCTGACCTTAAATCCAGTATCAAGATTCTTCTTATCATTAACATATTTGTATTGGGTCAATACTTAATTACTGATCCCTTGGAAAATGACAAAAATGCCCTTGGTTCACTGTCTTGCACTATATTAACCCTAAGGGCATAATCGTCATTTTACCCCTATTTGCACTACCTCAGAGCATATATTGGCTCTGATTAATCATATTTATACTATATTTCACATTTTTTGCCTGTCCAAAATGACCAAAATACCCTCCATCCATCATTGGTACAATAGGGGCATCCAAGGGCATTTTCATAATTTCGCACTATTCCTGGACTGCTTTGGACTCTCGTCCACGTACTGTCTCACCACTTTATTGGGCTCATTATGGCACCATTTGAGCCTTGGTATGGTATTATTGGCCTCATTACCTTTATGACACAAATCCCAATAAATCTCACCCAATCCTATTTATCGGGTATTTTATTTCACCGTAAAATCCCGTAAGGCTTCTACAGAATTTCTTTTCTGACTCTGTCAATTTTATAAATTCCTACATTAAATATAGGAATTTTCTATAAAGTTTCATCTGATTCTGATGTCTGAAAAATACTACAATAATTTCTTCTTACTTCAGGAATTTATATCAATTAATCAGGATCTCAAATCGAAATTATGTGACTCCTTAAACCGACCAAAATCACTTTGTCTATCTACTAGTAAAATTTGGGTCCGATCTGATTCTAGGCATTTTTGGCCTTTTTTGGCTCAACTTTCTCATATTTACATTTAGGTCCCTGAACTTTCGAATAATTGCACTTAGGCCCCTGAACTTTTGGCTATTTACATTTAAGTCCCTTAACTTTTGAAAATTACACTTAAGGGCCCAACTTTTATTTCTACTTTCACTTTTTGTCTTCAACCTTTTCTAATTTTTGTTTTAGTCATTCTCTTTCTTCAATACTCATCTGACCTTTATCTTTTCTTCTGATCTTCATCATAATCCTTTTCAAACCTCTTTTCGCTATTAGTACTATAAGGATAGGGAAAAATTTAGGATATGACATTGAACGTTCCTAAGAATGGATTATGTTGCCTATCATTGATCAAAATAATGTCAAAGTTATAATATTATATATACTAAGTCCTATTATATAGAACCTTAGACAATTGTCTTAGTCATAATCATAAAATTAACAATTATACATAGATGTAGCATATAATTCCATCAAAGATGATTATTTAAAGGTATCACTTAGCATGTGAATTGATCAACAAGATGATTAGTCCTTAATCATGGGTATTCAATAGAAACCCTAAATATAACTAACATATTAATCCAAACATAATCATGATAGAGAAGACATGCATAGCTATATGAGGAAGCAAAATATATGAAATAAAAACTCAAATCATAACTCGAATAACAAAATACAAAGGTTTGATCATAAGGTATCTCAATCGAAATCCTAGGTCAACCTACACAATTTTTAAAATCTAAATCTAGGAAATCATACAATTGCATAGAAAACAAAGATCAATTGAAATAAATAGTATAACTCTTAACATTTAGTACCATGAACTCAAGCCTTAGAAATGCATCCTCAAGAACAAGGGAGGACTAGCCACTCATTGGGCTAGATAACACCATTGGATGTAGAAAGAGACCAAAAAGATGAAGAGATAGTGGATGAAGGAATGTTAAGTTGGCTTTGAGAAGAGAAGATATGTGTGAAATGAGTTGGTATCCTCCAGAGTAACTCTAAGGTCTCTATTTATAAGTGAAGTCAAGTGTTGATCCTTCTCTCTCTCTCTTAAATCCTTCCAATGTGCGACTTGATTCAAATATGATTTTCTCTCTTTTCGTTACTGAATCTCCTGTGCGCCACTTGATTCCCATATCTCCCATATCTCAATAATATATATCCATATATATTATTTATCTATTGACCGTATCTCCTTCTTCCTTATAAATATATTATCTTGTGATTTTCTTTTTTCTTGAATCTCCTAATATTTCCTTGTTGTGCTTAGGGAGTTCTCATCTTGTGCCATCTTTTGGAGGTAGCATTATCTTCAATATCTTCATTATCTTGTATTCAAACCCAAGTTATCCCTTGATCTATAAAGATGCTATTGAAGCCTTGGAATATCTCTTGGATTATCTTTTTTTTTAAAAATCTAATCCTAATATAATATAATAATTTAATATATGAATCCATCATCCATGATGCCATATATTAAATTAAACCCCATATCCAGTTGCAAGATATAAATCAAGATGAATTTATATATTTTATGTGGCAATTTGAAATATTTGGGGGGAAACTTCAAATCTTGAATCTATGATACTGGGAGAATATATTTAAAATATTCAAAATGAATATTAATTTAAAATTTGAAAGATGTACTTTAACTAATTCAAATATTAATATCATACTAATATATTACAAGGGGATAAAATAATTTTCTCTAATTAGGATATCAAACTAGATAATAATAATTTCCCTTTTAATAAATTAATATGTGCTTTCACCATCTTATACTTCATTAATCTTAGGTGGCTCCTTTTGCATGTTAGTTAGTCCAGTCATAATTAATTATTTTTCCCTTCTTTCTGAAAATCATAAAAGATAAAAATACCTTCATGCATATTAGTATGATTAAGAAAATAATAAAATTAGCAAACACTTAAGAAAATAACATTTTTAGTGATTTAATTCATATAGTCTATTAATACACAAAATGAGTAAAACTTCTATAATGATGCCTATTAAACATGATAAATTCTCTTAAATAGATAGGAAACAATGTAATAAAATAGGGATTCATCACATATACACAATGGTGATCCCCATTTCATATGTGGAAAATGATCCTAAACATGTTTATTTGACAACAATACAATACATACCAAGGTTTTCTATGGTGGATAGGACATATTGAACAATTTAATTATAACTAATACTCCTTTGGTCCTTAATATATAACTTAATTGAGGAGTTGATTTTGGCTCTAAATATAAGATATATTTTTTGTATTTATCCATTTTTTTCAAATTATCCCTATTGATAGTCCCTCCATAATAATAAAATAAGAGAGGGAATGAAAGAGCTAAGGTATTTTAGAAAAATATATATTATATTAGCCAATTTAACTAACTTTCTTAATTTTAATCAAATTAGTTAAATAGGTCTTATATTAAGGACCGAAGAAGTAATTGCTATATCATAACTAGCTTTCCTAAACTCTAGTATTACCACATTTTTGGGGTTAAGTAAAGGAGAAAATGAAGTATGATTAGCTAGATAGATTAAGACACATTAAAATGGAGATATAATAATTATTAATTAAATATTATAATTATTGAAAAATCATGTGTACAGTGTACTTATAAATAATAAGTAGCATATATATAAACATAAGAAAAAGATGAAGAAACTTAGGCCAGTTCTAGCTGGTGCCTTAAAGGGTGTTTGGTTCGAAGGAAGGGGAAGGAAGGCAAGGGAAAATGAACCCTTCCCCTCTTTTAGTTTGTAAATTTTATGGGGACGAAGCCAAAATTTTAGCGCTTGTCCCTTCCCTCCCCTCCTCAACCCAATTTTACGTCCCTCCAAATCGAGATTTTTTTAAGGGATGCCAAAATTTGGGACAATTATATCCTCGTGTACGCAACTATCATATGTGTTTGAAGATTGTCTTTTGTTTTCACGCTATTATCGCTGTCGAATTGCCTAGTGGGTTTGCTATTTTAGATGGAAAGTCTAGTGTTCATCCCATTTTAGTGCTCAAACACCATTTTGCCTAACAAATTGGATTTTTTAGAGTTATTTATTACTGTTAGCTAGTAATACAACTCTAGTTAAGTAAGGGAAACTCTAGTGTTATGGTGACAAGACTCGAGTTTTATCACTTCAACTCTAGTTGATAAACTCTTTACCATATGAACTTGATTTCGTAAATAAAACTTGACTTTTAATAGAGATGAAATTCGAGTTTCAAACATTAAACTATAGTTGTACATCTACTTACTTACCATATATAGTCAATTTTGCAAAATAAAACTTGAGTTGAACCTATTATAACACTTGAGTTTTAGACGTCGTACTCTAGTTTAACCTATCCTAATCATATATACTCAATTTTGTAAAGGGAACTTGAGTTTTCCCTATAACAACACTTGAGTACGTAATGGGTACTTAACTTTCCCTAGTAAATGGCCTATAGTTTTCCATGAAAACTCTAGTACTAAAATGCATGTAACCACTCAAACTCGATTATGCGGGGAAATCGAGTGTAGTCACTGAGAAGCGTTGTCAACTTAGATTTCATTTAAGAACTCGAGTTTCCTAACAATAAAACTTGAGTTTTGGTGTAAAATTTGTGTGCTCCATAGTTGAACTCCAAATTTAAACAAAATGAACTGTTTTTTGGCTTTCCATATTGTTCATATAGCATTAGAAATTAGATGAAGACATTTTAAAGACACGTACATAGATAGAAATACAACTAGACTTACTTTGATTTGTAGTTTGTACATATGAACAATTGGTAGCTGAACAATTCATACACACTTTAAATCAATTCATACACATTAAACATCAGTACATTGGAATTGACAAACAAATTAAGATTTTATTATTGGGGTTAGTTTTTTGGATTTCTTCGAGCCAGCACCTCTATCCCTTTTTTGGCAGCATTAGAAAGGGGTAGCTGAACAGGAACAAATGGAGCAGTGATTAGGCAAGTAAGTCACAGGAATAGGAAAAGGAAGGGATTGTCATGCATGAGTTACTGGTGGTTAAGATAGGGTAATCAAATAACCAGGAGTGACAGGGTACAAGGGAGATTCAAGTCAATAATTAGACTTTAGAAATAGATGGAGTAGGAGAGTTGGATTGGTGTTCAGGTGAGTGACTAGGAGAGCAACTAGGAGACAACATGGGAGACTCAGGTAAATATGTCTCAGGAGGATAAAATGACCATAATGAGCCTGAGGGGATGAAGTAGAAGCCTGTGTATGCTTAACCGAACTCCAAAGTTCAATAACTCTGGTCCATAATATCTATCTTCTACATAAAATGGTTAAATCTGGCATCCATTACTTCCCCCATAGTTTCCAGTACAACTAGCACTAAAGTCCTAAAGTTTTGAAACTCTTGTGCAATGCATTCCTTGAGATCATCTTTATGCTATTTTCAAGGAATGATGGTTGAGCAGTCCCACGTGCATTAGAATATGCTTCATCTTGACTCTTATTGACTCAGCTTATTTACCTTTTCCTTTCCCCTTATACTAAGAACTAGCATAGGGTTCACCCTTAGTACCAATATGTATATAGTGCAATTGCTTCTTCCAAAAAACTTGTCCTTTCATTTAATTTCTTCACCATATTCTAGATACCAAATCTTGTTGGCTTTAAGGATAAATGAGATGAGTGTGAAAGATATGGCAGATAGGTCTGTATTTTGGTAGGGATAGCTACCCGCAGCATTCATCAAGTATTATTTTCCTGACATTCAATTGCTCCATCCTCACCATTGCTATGAGAAGCTGCATGTCCTTCGAAGTCAGAGTGGAGAAATTTCCACCCTTATTCATAAAAATCCTATTGTATACATAGTGCAGAATCCTATGCTGATTAGGTAATTCAGCAAGTTTTAAGGTGGGCTTCTGTGGGACAATAGTAGAATTCAAAAGGGTAAGTAATGTAAAATTTTCCTAAAATTTAACTATTATTAATTATTTATACCTATTTTGTACCCATATAATTTAAAAATAATATTATAAATAAATTTGGTTTATCTGAAAAGAGCTAATTATGGTAGAAAAGAGTTTTACTAAAATCTAAAAGAAACTCTACCATGGTTATAAAAAGGAATTTTCTTAATAGATAAATAATTAATGTAATATTAGAGTATGCATAATGAAAACTATTGTGGCAATATATAAGTATTCTACACATACTTTGAAAAGGGAAGGCTACACAATTAATATAACTTTAATTGAGCCTCTGAAGTTTTTCATTGGGGTCCTAAGATGAGACTATTACCTGAAAAATATTAATAAAAATATGTGAGACAAACGTCTCAGTAACCAGCAATTCTACTCATAATGAGTATTAACATATGCTCATGAAGTGTTAGGTGAGACAGTTCACAAAATACAATATATAGAAAATAACATATTATCATAATAAAATCAATAGATAATCCACCCAAATTCCATCAAACCAACTGAACCACATTATTTCTATAGAACGAACCCATGGGCTAGTGATAATTCACCACTCAAAAAGCTAACCGATCAGTGGTATGGATAGGTCAAAATTCATAGACTACCTGACCAGACCATGGGTTTATTTTCCTCAATAAATATGTGGGGGTATCACAGTCCCTTGGTAAACATGTAGGGCACATCCCTCAGTAAACTAGAGGGATAAAAACCAACCATTGAGCTCCAATAGAGGCTATACTACATGGTAGAAATACAACTCTATCATTACCTATCACCAATGTATAATTCTCAAAATAATCATATTAATCAAAATCTTAATAGTTTGATAAATATCACAAAATGGTTTTTCTCAAGATAATAACTTTCTTCAAATTTCAAATCAAGATATAACAAAATTATAATCTCAACTCAAACTTTCTATTTAAATTTTAAGTCTCACAAGATTATTTTTAATAAAATAATCAAACAAGTTTTCTCAATACAATCATATTAATATCAATAGCTTTATATATATATATATATATATTAAATCACTTACAAATATCACATTAGCAAACACAATGAGTAGAAAGTGGTTACATCTTGTCTAAATATATGAATAATTACCACAAGATTTGAAAGGTAAATCTTAACTTTGGGTGAGTTGAACTAAGGTCGTGTTTAGGAGGAAAATAGATATGGGATTGTTTGGGGAAAAAAAAGGGACTTAGAGAGAGGCCTAAAAAGATAGGAGCAAACTCAATAATCAAGTCTGAGGAATAACTCAGAGCATTAGCTCTATTTATAAAGCTATAATAATAATTTAAAATTTAAATCCATATCTAAATCCAAAGCTAAATCCTAATAATGCTTTAACTAATAATAATAATAATCAAATCATAAAACCCTAAGTAAATATAATGGTAGGATAATCCAGATATTCTATTTTATTAAAAATAATAAAAATACTAAACCATAATAATTTAATTAGATAATATTTTTAAGTTATTGATAAATAATATTTTTAATTTTACTTAAATATAAAGATAAAAATTGGGATGTTACAAGGAAGATATCCTTGTCAAAGTATGCTCAGTATGCATAGGGAAATCAATATGAAGCAAATCTATAATATCCTCTTGTGTTGTCTTTATTTCTTTTCCTCTCACTTTGGTTTTCACAGACTTTGATTTCTTATCCAATCGTATGTTCCATAAAAGACTTTCACTACTGATTCACTATACGGTAGGCTCAATTTCAATAGGTGCTCATGTGATAGTAAGATATCCAATAAATCAAAGTTATACTTAGATAAAATTTTTTTAATATCTACCTTAACACCTAGGCTGAACTTTCTTTGTCTGAAAATTGACTATACATCTTCAAGTGGACTAGAGGAAAAATCCTATTTCCTATCTGTGATCTTTTGAGCTTTATTGCTCTTATGTCTCTTCAATAGTCTTGCTCTGACAGAAGCCTCAGAATCTAGATTAGAAGAATAGGGGTGTTCAGAGTTTGTACTTTATGTGGTGGGATCCATCAGAGAGGTCTCCATGGTTGTAGTTCAAGCCACTTTCTTCCCTTTTCTAACTTCCTCAACTTTTCTTTTCTGAGAAGTTGGACTAGACACATTTGTATGCCCTTGTGAAGACTTGGACCCTACTCGGAAGAAGTCGTCCCCTTTTTCTACTTCTCCTTCTCTCGAATGGTCTATTTTTTCTTTTACAACCCTTTAGGTTCAGCTACATCCTTCCTCAATCTTTGACTTTGCCTAATCATTTTAAATTGAGTGTTCACTTCATATACCCTTTTCATCGTAGGAACTTTCAATCGGGCTATTCTAGGGTTAGTTTAGACAAGAGACGATCACAACATAGAGAAGGCAAATGGAGTGGGAAGGCTGAGCATGGGTTCAAAGAAGAGATGATCAAAGCACAGAGAGGACAGATGGTTCAATTTTTGTAATTATGAGGCAATTATAGGGCTTTAAAATATGGTGACCCAATCTGGACAAGTCCATTTTCAAAGAAAAAGACGAATTTAGCATGAAAACTCGATTTATATGTATAAGCATTACATTGTCAAAATTCAAGTTTATTAATCAAAATTGAGTTGTTACACAAATTCGTTAAACTTGATTTTTTCGCCATGACTCGATTTTCTTCTTGTTACGCAACTTGAGTTTGGTTAAAAAATCCCCCTTTCCATACACAAGTTTGTCAGTTTTACAATAAGGGTGTAATGGTAAATTAATCATATCATTCCCTCCCCTTCCCTTTTTAACCAAATAAAGGATCACTAAAAACATATTCCCTCCCATCCCTTCCAATCAAACCAAACAAGGTAACTTTCATCCCTCCCCTCCCCTCTCCTCCCTTTCACAACCGCTAAACTGAATACCCCCTTAGGCTTTGTTTGGTTCAGCTGAGGGGAGGGTAGGTTAGGTTAATTTAAGGGATGGTAGGGAAAGGTAGGGGAGGTTAATTAATGATATTTTTTGTTTGGTTTAGAAGGGGAAGGGAGGGGAGGAGAGTAGAATTAATTAGAAGTTGACAAATATACCCTAATCTCTTTATTTAAATTTATTTATTCTTTATTTACAATATTTATACTAAATTATTATTTCTTAATTTATAAATTTAAAAAAAATTATCTTATTTATATATATAATAAAATTAAAAAATATTGATAAATTTTAACATTATATATCATTTACATATATATTATTATATATATATATGTGCGTATACATGTCATCTCTTTTTTGTCATTAGCGTTTTGTTTGATTTATCAAAAATCATATGAATGCTCAACAGTGCCTTATGTTTATACCAAAAAAAAAAACCGTTGCCTTACGTCCAGCAGCTGCTTTATGTGTTGTGAAGAAGAGGAGGGCATGATTGAAATATTAAAAAATCATTATGGACAATTGTGTCATTAATTTCTCTCCCCTCCAAAAAACTCCAATTTTGGAGGGGAGGTAGGGGAGGATAGGTTAACACTAAAAGACAAAAATTTTAACCTCCCCTCCCCTCCCCTCCATTTTTTCCAACCAAACACACTTTTATCTCCCCTCCCCTCCCCTCCAAAACCTCCAAACCAAACAAAGCCTTAGGCTTTGCTAATAGATCTTGTTCTTGAGGAGGTTGATCCAAATGAATAAATTATGATCACTACATATATCATCCTAATATATTAAATTTTGTGGAGTGTAGTGTATATTATTACATAAATAATTATTCTTATTAACTTTGACAAAGTAAACTTGTAATGTTTTTTTCATTGGCCAAAATATAACTCAATTTTTTGCTGATAATATAAAAAGAAAAAAGTACCTCTTTTATAGTGTAATTTTTACTATAAAATAAATTTTATATTAAGGGTCAGGGGAGTAATTTGTAAGTGTAGTATGTACTTTAGCCTGACTATGGGCTACAATGGCAAACGAGATGGCAAGTAAACACACCATGAAAAAGGCCAAAACATTGGTTTTTGGTGAGGAACTCAGGTTTCTATTCTTTTTAATTTGTTTGTGTTTTGTTTGTGTGATAATAAGTAATAGGGATCGATAAGGTAAATACGATGAGTATATTTATAGGAACAAGTTTGGAAACCATCAATAGAAACATATATAGAAAGAGAATTGAAATGTGGGTTAATTGACACAATATGATATTATTAGTCTTAATCTATCGTAGCAAGTGGATAAAATTTGTGTGGAAAACCTCTTCTTCATCTTCTCCACTAATTTTGAAATAAAAATGATCAAATTTTTATGAAAACTGAAAAGGTAATTAACTTATATTGTAAGGGTTAATATAGAAAGAGAATGTAAAATTAACCGAATGCGAGTGCCTAGATATAATTTTGCGAAACTAACTTTCAAAACTAGACTCCTCATAGGGAAAAATTGCTAACTTTATCTTAATTCTAGAGTTTTACTACAATTTAAAAAAATCATAATAAATTGAATACTTAACCAATTGAGGCATTCTTAGTGTTCCTTTAAATATCTGTATCTTAGCTATTACCATACAAAATTTCAAGTTTAAAATCGTTGGTTAAGGCATCGTAAACATTGTCCCAAAGTCACTACCTCAGAATACAACTACATGATTATACACGATGCATCCCATCATATCCTTTCATGGTGTCAAGTAACCAATATAACTTATTATACAAGTTCAACCATCAATGTTTACCCTTTTTCCTTGAGATGTTCCAGCATCTATGACATGGTTATGCATATGGAAAGAATGAGATTTCATGGAAATCCCAATAGCAAGTCATATAAACTATAATATCATGCATGATTGATTAGATGATTAACATGTTATCATGAGATGGGAGCTACTTTATAATAATACATAAGCAAACTCTAACATTCATATTGTCATGACATTAGTTTCAAGGAGTTGCAATCATTCATACTTCATCATCAACATGATGGCATAATCTCAAGCTCAACCAAAAATTATAACTAACAAGCAAGCATACAATCAAGCAAATATGAAACTATAGTTAGGTATTCTTGCTACCTCTTTAGCTATCCTTAGCAAAGTATTCTTGAGATGATTTCCTTCCCTCACAAATGTCAAAACCTAGCCATTACAAAGTAACATCAAGTTACAACTCAATTTGAAACAATTCCAAGACTAGGTTTTCACTAACTTCCATTCTTTTTCTATTTTATGTTCCATACTTCTATCTTTCTAAAATAAATTCTCATAGTTCATTTCCACATACTTTTTCATATAGAATCCAAATATGAAACTATAATTTCCAAAATCAAAACACTCCATGAGCTGCTGTACAGAACCGAAGTGAACCCTTAATTTTTCAAAAAATCACATTTTGATTCCAATGCTTCTAATACTTGTTCTCCTACTTTATCCCCACATAATTTTCCATTTTAAACTCATTGGAATCATCAAAATCATAAAATTTTAAAATACAAACAGTGTTTCATACAGTAGCAGCCAAGAACACAAAACCCTAACTACATGCATACTTAAATTTCCAATCTTATACCACTTGATTCTAGCTTGTTTAAGCTTGTCTAAACTATCCATAACATAAAAATCATATTCTTATCACATGTGGATAGAACTTACAGCAGAAACCAAAAGGGAAATATGTCACAAAACCCCCTTAAAACCAAGAGCTAACTTGCTAGATTAAAGTCCAAGAACAAGGGAGATAGTTACCTTGCTTGTTGCTCCAAGTTGTATGCTTCTTTCTTGCTTCAAATGAAATTTGGCCAAAGGTTCCCTAAGGCACCATGCATGCTGAATCAAGTCTAGTTTGGGGGTATTTATAGAAAATTTTGGGTGAAAATAAATGGCCAAGATTAATTTGGTTACTATTTGATCTAATGGTCCACCTTCCACCTTGAAGCAAGCTTGCCCTAGAAGCCTTAAGTTGACGCCATGCATGACATTATTTAGGGACATGTTTGGCTGGAAAAAAGATAAATATATTGATAGAAAAAATTTCAGTCCAACCTGGTACCTATCGGAGCAGTTTCACAAAAATCAGACTGTTTTATGTTGCTAATTTTAATAATATTCCAGAATATGTATTCTGCCATGGAAACCAGTGTCTAGATTTTTTATACCATTGGCATTGTTAGACTAAGTATTTATCTACCAACTATTCCTTAGAAAATGACCAAAATACCCTTATTGCTCTTTCTTGCATTATATTAACTCTAAGAGCATAATTGTCATAACCTCTTTATACTGATTCTGGGTATATACTGGCTCTAACTAATTATCTTTATGCTATCTTAGATATTTTTGGCCTGTCCAGAATGACCAAAATGCCCTCCATATATCACTGGTACAATCTAGCCATCTAGGGGCATTTTTGTAATTTCACACTTTTCCTAGTTTATTCTGGACTCTAGCCCACTTAACTATCTCACCACTTTATTAGGCCTATTGGGATGCCATTTAGGCCTTAGTATTGGTCCATTACCTTTATGGCATAAATCCCAAGAAATATCTTCTGACCGTATTTATCGGGTATTTTATTCCACTATAAAATCCTGTAAGAATTCTACATAATTTCTTTTCTGACTCTGTCAATTTTATAAATTCTTACATTAAATATAGGAATTTACTGTAAAGTTTCATATGATTCTGAGGTCTAAAAAATACTATAATAATTCTTCTTGACTTCAACAATTTATATGAGTTAATTGGGACCTCAAATCAAAATTATATGTTGCGTTAAACTGACCAGAATAATTTTGTCTATCCACTGGTAAAATTTGGGGCTAATATGATTCTAGGCATTTTTTAGCCTTTTTCGGTTTAGCTTTCTCATAATTACATTTAGGTCCCTAAACTTTTGGTTAATTGCATTTAAGTCCCTACACTTTTGGTTAATTGCATTTAGGTCCCTACTTTTGTTTCTACTTTCACTTTTGGCCTCCAACCTTTTGTAATTTTTATTTAGGTCCCTGAACTTTCCTTAGTTAAAAATTCCTCTCTTTCCTTGTCCATTACATATAAACTGTACATATACAACAGATAAGAAACTTGGGGATATGACACCTTAGGCCCATTACCAGCACAAATTCGTAACATCAAATCCAAATAAAGTATCTCATTATATCAGAGTATGCAAAAAGAGTCATGCTGTGGCAATATATAACTATTTCACACATAAATCAAGAGGAGAATGCTGTACAATTAATATAGCACTAACCAACAAACGGGGGTTGATCCGAGTAGTAAGCGGCTATGTATTTCTTAAATGAGGTCTCTACTTTGAGCCTTGGCGAATGTAAAAAAATTCCTGTTAAGAGACTCACCCACTATAGCCAGGTGTACGACGCGGGTCAGATCTAGATATAGTCGGGGCAAAGCTCTAGTGAATTGGATGGGCAACCAATATATATATATATAGCACTAACTAAGCCTCTAAAGACTTCCCTGATGTCCTAAAATGAGAATATAACCTAAAAAATATTAATAACCACGGGGTGAGACAAACGTCTCAGTAACTAATAATTCTACTTATCATGTATACTAACAAGTGCTGTGAGGTGTCAAGTGAGACAATTAATAAAATATATGAGATAAAAAATAATACATTATCATAATATGATCAAATGGAAATATGGTCAGTTCCTCCTATCAAACCAACTAAACTGCCTGATACCCACCGATTGAACCCATATGCTAGTGATAACTACTATATGACTGGTCACTCAAAAAGTTAACCATTCAAGAGTTATAGATCGGCCAAAATCCCTAGAACACAAGACTGGATTATGGGCTCATTCTCCCTCAGTAAACTAGTGGGGTGTCGCAGCCCCTTGGTAAACTGATGGGACAAAAGCCAACTATCGAGCTCCAATTGAGGCTATACCACGTGGTAGAAATACAACTCCATTATAACCAATCCCCAATGCATAACTCTCAAGATAATCATATTAATCAAAATCTCAATAGCTCGATAATTAATAACATCAATAAATATCATAATAGGGTTTTTTCTCAAAATAATAACTTTCTTCAAATTCTAATATCAAAATATAATAAGTTTCTAATATCTATTTAAACTTTCTAAATTACTTTAAGTCCTAAAGACCATTCTCAATAAAATCATCATTAAAATTTTCTCAATATAATCCTATCATCATCAGTAGATTTATATATATCAAATCACTTACAAATATCATATTAGCACATACAATGAGTGAAAAGTGGTTACCTCTCGCCAAAGTTAATAAAATTACCATAAATGAGGACCCACGTACTTAGTTCACAATTCACTAGTCAATCTACATCATTTGTATAAATGTGCATCAATAAGTTGTTAATTTGACACAACATATACTTTTAAAGAAATACTTACTTTTCTCTTCTAACTTTATTTTATTTATAAATTATTAATTCAATACTATAACTTAATTACTCTATCTTAGTTACATCTCTATCATCTAATAACTTAATAACATTAAATTTTCATCCAATCATCACAATTCCCAAAATTTGCTCACTTTAAACCTTAAAAAATAACAACAATTCCTCTTTTTCTCAAATTATCATCCCAATAACAAGCCTATATTATCTCAATTCTATTATACCCTTTAAAATCTTTATTTAATATCAAACTCCCCAAATCACCTAAAAATCCCAATTTCCAATTTCAAAGTCTCATTCAAAATCTCCAATATTCACATTTCATACGCAACCTCATAATCAATCCATCAAATCATTAATATCAAATTGCTAAACAAATAAACAATTTAATTTCGTAAGTTTAAAGTTCCCAATTTTTACCTCTAACTTCCAAATATCACTCACAATATCTAAATCTTCATTTCAATATTAAATTATATTATTTCTAGATTTTAATAACTCATTTAAACCATAAATTAACCCACAATTATTTAATTCGATCAAAATCCCCAATTTCTCCAATATAAGGTTTCAACCAAAATACCTATTTTTAATTATAAGCTCTAACCACAATCTAAACTGATTAAATATCAATTATAACTCCAATAAATATAATACAATCATTAGACTCAAATTAAATCAACAAAATCTTTATATTAAATTATCTCTACTATCTAACAGTTAAACCCTAACTCTAAACCTCTTAAATAATGCAAATAGAAAAATTCTAAATTAATTAAATATAAGTATTCACTTATCTCTACAATTCTATGATTCTCATTTGTTGAAGATCAACTTTTATTCCAAGCCATAATCCTCAAACTTTCTTTGCTTGTAACATAAATTATATTTCTAAAAACCTATCTTAGTATAGAAAAATAATTAGGAAATAATTATGGTAGTATGAATATTTTATGAGAATAAAATGAAGCTTGAAAGGTTCTAGAAATGGAGGGAAATGGAGCTGGAATGCGAACGCGAATGGAAATGTTGAAGGAGAAGAAGACGCCTCGGGGTTCTGTGTGTGTATGTTTGATATATTATAAAAAGGTGTAGGCCCTACTTCTTTTTATTATATTAAATAGTTATTATTGCAAAGTCATGGCTTTTGTTTCTTTTTTGTTTCTTTCTTTCTTTATTTTATTTTATTAATTAATTTCCCCTTCTTGCCACGTCTTTGGCTTCTTTCTTTTCTTTTTTCTTTCCATTTTCTTTTGTTATTTTTTTCTTTTTCTTTTTTTAACTTTTAATTTTAAAAAATATTTATTTATTTTTATACTTTAGATAAACTCTCTTAACTTAGGTAACTAAATAAAAATTTTATTTACTATAAATTAGTTTATTCTAATGCTACTTAAATCTTAAAGTAAAAATTGTGATGTTATAGTTGTAGTAGGCAGGTTGTGATGCATATAAGATATATTTGAAGCAATTGACTATGACAATGAACACGTTATAGAGTTTAGATAAAACATATTGTGGTGACTAGTAAATCACGAGCTCAACTCAAGGCGAGAATTTGTGGCCTACTTCCACCAAGCGAGATAGCCACATTAACCAAATGATGTTTCAATTTTTGTAATATTGAACTTCTGTAATGTTAAATTTTTGTAATGTTCAACCATTAACCAACTATTGTTCCAAGTTTCCAATTGACTATGACCACATTTTGTAATGACTGTCAAAATTTTCTATTACACATTTACAACTAAAATTGTAACATATTACTTTCAGGTTTATAACTCTTTTAATGATATTTGCAACTCCTCTAATAGGATTTACAATTTTCCCTAAAATATTTACAACTCTGTAAAACGAAGTAATTGCAATTGCTTTCAGGTTTATAATTCATCTAATCGTATTTGCAACTCTTCTAATAAGATTTATAACTTCAACAACAGAATTTGCAACTTTCCCTAAGACATTTACAACTTTAAAATTACAAAATATTGATTTTGGGTTTGCATGCAAATCCTACAATGAGATTTACAATTTTAATAATAGGATTTACAGCTTTCCCTAAAATATTTATAACTCTAACAAAATAATTGCAATTGCTTTTGAGTTTGCAACTCCTCTAATGATATTTACAACTTCTCTAATTAGATTTGCAACGATAGGATCTGCAATTTTTTCTAAGAATTTATAACTTTGAAATTGCAAGATATTGCCATCGGGATTGCAAGTCATACAATGGGATTTGTAACTCTTGTAATAGGATTTACAACTCCTGCAATAAGATTTGTAACTTTAATAATGGGATTTGTAACTTTTTCTAAGACATTTACAACTCTAACGAAGTAATTGCAATTGCTTTTAGGTTTGTAACTTCCACAATGAGATTTATAACTTTGACATTTACAACTCTAAAATTGTAAAATATTGTTTTCTAGTTTGTAACTCCTGTAATAGCATTTGCAATTTTTCCAAAGACATTTACAACTTTAAAATTACAACTCATAAATAGTGATAACTTACTGCACAATTTCATTCAGTGATATTGACCACTTTACTTATGGCCTTTACAAAAAAATCATCATGCCCATGACAATAATGACATTACATATAATCAAATGACAACAATGTACATCACACATCTATAACTAGTAATAAACCCTTGTATACAAAAAAATCCTTCCCATGACAGCAATTACTTAGATAAATGACTTGCAAGTAAGTTTTACTATCAACATTATGAGTCATGTGGAAAGCAAGGAACTGCTCTTTCACTAATGATTACTCTTTCCTACTCAATCTAAATGGGCTAAAGATGAATGACCCAATGCTAAAAGCAGTAGACTACAAGACACATAAATGCCCCATAAATGTGCCGAGTTGCCGATGGCTTCAGGTATTGTCTGGGATTTTTTTTGCAATTTCTCCTATTAATTTCTTCAACTAGTTGAAACTACAATAAAAGTGAAAGTCTTTTTGTCAAGATAACCATCAAAATGAACAATGACAATAGTGATTATCGGAGGAATATAACAAGACTATTTGTGTCAAAAATTTACTTATACTTTCTCCTTTACAGCTTCAGCTCAGTAAAAGACATTTCCTGCAAGCTTTGTCTCCCATGTGTACCAACAGTTCCTTCTTCACATTGATGCTTTAGTATACATTTCATTTATTCCAGTGATCATTTGATCTTTTCACCCAAATTTATAAATGACAGATTGGACCTCCTGTTCAATTTGTCTTTTTAGATATTCATATACCCAAATTGTCATTTTTAAATTCAAAGTCTTTTATTGTCTTTTTTCCCTATCATCAATGCGGTCCCTCAAGATAAAAATAAAGAAAGGTGACCAGTTCATCATTGCTTTGATCCAAGTTTTAATTTATATCAAACTGATGTTTGATTTTACATTAGTTTGATCAAAATACCGTGAGATGTTTGAGAGGAATACCGGGTGCCACACGGGGAACAAATTGGTTTCTGAGCACTGGTAAATGTGACCAGTTCATCGTTGCTTTGATTCAATCTTCTTATAAAATAGTCTAACTCCATACCTATTTCCAAATATATCAAAAACCATAATGGGGGGTGAATTGTGTTTCTGAGCGTGGAGAACTAACATAAAAAGGAAGAAGAAGCCCCACGAGTTATTCAGAGTTCATTTCTTGAAAGCAACCACATCTAATATTAAAATAGATTTTTTTACACTACAAAAGTTTATATGAGTTGGATTTCAAGGGATGAGCTCAGGGGTTTCTATCAAAACATGACTCTAAGTAGGAAAAAACACTTATAGATGCCGATGAAAGTTGAGTCTAGTAGAAGGGATTAATGTCTTATAACGTAACTAATTAATATTAAAATTCTCATAGGAAAATATATCAATATTTAATATCAGTGATTCAAATAAAACTGTTTCAATAAGAGAATAGTTCTGCTTTTAAAAACAATACTCATAAAGGTATTTAACCATAAGAACCTAATGTAGAGAGCGAGATTTCAATTTATTGTAAATTATAAACAAACTCTTTACCAGCCTGATTAATTAAAATAGATTTTTAATATAACATAGAGAGACTTAGATTACTAAAATTATTTAGCAAATAAGTAGAGAGATCACTGTACTACCGTTCTATAATGCCTCATTTAGAGAATGACCTGATCAATAACCCCACGACTCCGCTCTCTTCTTCGTCTTACTCTTCTTTCTTGAATCACTCTAACATCAATACACGTTATTTCCTTTCTATTTCTCATTTCGTACCTCGGACTACCCTGAAAAGCCTACGTTGAATTTGAATATTGATCAAAATTTGTGCAACTTTCTTCTGCTTAAACTTTAAAAGGTTTGTTTTTCTTGTTCCTTCTTTGGCTATTTTAGGAATCAGAATGTCTCTTTGCCATCGAAAAGCATGGGCGTTTGTAAATGCTTTGAAGCACCCCAAGAATTGCAGACTGGTACCCAGAAACCTTCTCTATGAAATAATAATTTGCTTGCAATTATTTCATTTTTTAAACAATTCCTGTAAAAGTTGTTTCTATTACTATAGGCACGGTTGATATTGGGATTTCCTTCCTTAACAACATTAGTAACATAGACTTTTTCCATTCTTGTTATAATTCCTCTTTATTCTTTACACAATATAAATTTAATCGTATTCTTGTTATTCTTTAAGAGAAGCTAATCTACTAGCAGAAATACCCATACAAAAAAGTAATTTAGTTCAATTAAGAAGTAATACTCTATAAGTAAATTTAACTCCGAAAAAAAGATGAAGTTAAATTCAAAACTAGCTTTAACAGAAATAAACTTGTGCTCATTAGATCCTATTATATAAATCAATAAATATATATATGTGAGTATAGTAAATTATGCAAATCTAACAGCACATGAAAACCAATATATAATCAATTATTTTATTAAAACTACCAGCAACAAGGGAGCAACTAAGCCAACTAGTTCAATTTGCTAAGAATAATGGGTCAATAATAGTATTTGATTCTGCTTATGCATTGTATATATCAGACGACAGCCCATGTTCCATCTTCGAAATTCTAGGAGCCAAAGAGGTTTATCTTCAATCTTACACCCTCTTGATTATAATTTTGAGCATTGTCATTTATCAACATGATACCCAGTTCTGATTATAAAATAATTGTTTATGAATGAGTCACATTGTTCATACCTTTGTGAATAACGACTCTTGCGATGGATTTTATTAGATACATTAATATATTGATTTAGCTAATAAACCTGTACATCACAATACATTAGGCCCTATCTGAATGTTCATTTCATCAAAAGGTTTGCCTAGTCAAACACCTTACAAACTTGTAGCCTTTTCAACCTAACTTCAAATGTGATATTTGCATCCCCTCAAGGATCTTAATCACCATTATAAGGAAAATTTATAAACACAATGGGATGATGTCATCAAGCAAGATTTCCATCAAAGAAACTATTGACCAAGTAGCTTGTAAAAGATGGCTTAGGCTTTTGTTGTAGGCTAACATGTAGCAGGGTTCAATTAGGAAACTGTTTCTAAGCTTGGATACATGGTAGATTTCTGTGTCATAATATTGTGTATAGAACCTTGTTGAGCAGGTTGCGATCGTGACTGCATCATTTAGCAAGTACGCCGGATTAACTGGAGTTAGACTTAGGTGGAGCGTGATTCCAAAGTAGTTACTGTTTTCTGATAGTTTTCCCGTTGCAAATGATTTCAGCCAAGTTATAAGTACTTGCTTCAACTGTGCATCTAATATTTCCCAGGCAGGCAGTCCGGCTTACCTTTCACCAGAATGTCTCAAGGTCAGTCAATTTTTCTTGGACCAGTTTCTGAAAGCATTACATTTTCTTAACAGTATTTCATACCTTATTGGGAAAAAAAATTAGCATTCTCACCCAATAAAAAGAAAAAAAGATAAAAGAACAGGTTTTTGTGTCATATAGCATTAACTTTTGTAGCTAATAATATACTGTCATAGCTAGCCTTGTTGAGGAAGAAGCAGGAATTGCTTGAAAATGTTGTGGGTTCTGAGGTGACTCCTTTGTGAAAGATGGCTTGTCCTTTTGTAGAATGCTTCTTGGACAAGCTACAAAATAGACTCTCTAAATTTGAATGCAGGCTATGAAGGAAGTCATTGGATTTTATAAAGAGAATACCAAGATAACAATGGAGACATTTCAATCTCTTGGTTTTAAAGTACATGGAGGTAAAAATGCACCATATGTGTGGGTCCATTTCCCGGGACGAAGCTCGTTGGATGTTTTCAACGGGATACTTGAGAAGACCCATGTGGTTAAAACCTCTGGCAGTGGTTTCGGACCCGATGGCGAAGGTTTTATTCGCGTAAGTGCGTTTGGTCGTAGGGAAAACATTTTGGAGGCCTGCAGAAGATTCAAGGACCTATACGGTGGAACTCAAATCATCTCATTGGTTTCAAGCTGAAACTTCCTGGACTAAGGAAGACTGGCCTCAAATTATCTCTTGAAATAATATATTAGTTATATATGGTTATACATAAAATAAGTTTATCCCCATGCTGTTTCTCTTCATCGCTTATTTCTATTTCTGTTTATGTGGGTTTTTTTGCTGTGACCATTAGAGGTAAAAGTAAGAAATGGCCCCCATGGGTCAGAGAGAAGGTTTTGCAGAAAATTAAGTGTCTGCCATGAATATGTAGGTCTTGTTTAGGGAGACTAAAAGCATATATTGCACATAAATTGCTCCTCCTATCTTCCGTAGAGTTTCTTCCAAAGATATTAATGGAATCAATTCTTTAAGCACCATGAACCAGTTGTGCTTATTTTTGTTTATGCACCGGTATATTTTTTTTGATAAATATATATATATACATATCATTCTATTAGAAATAATCATATCCTTTTATTAGAGACATATTATGAATATTAGAATATAGATGTTTATCTCCATCTCCCTCTTCCTCTTCAAATTCCCTAAGTCATTATTCCTCCATTAATTACTAGACTATTCATTACTCCTCCATTAATTATTAGACTCTTCATTATTCCTCTATTAATTAATGGACTCTTCATCTTAAACTTTTATGCCTATAAATAGGCCATGCCATTTGTATTGTAAGGAAGAAAGAAGAGAATATAATATATACTTTTCTGATTTTCTTGTTCACATCTCTTCTCTCCTCCTAATCTTATTGATAGTTTTATAAGACGTTATCAGCACGATTGCTCTAGCCAACTGATATTATTGTAAAATCTATCATTGGAAGGTGAGTTTCTATATTACTTTCATGTTAAATTGTAGTTTCATGTTTGATTATTTTCTAATTACTCAACCTTCTTAATCTAAATCTCTATTTATCTTTTGATATACTTTTATGATAGTATCATCAGGTCAAATCTTACAAAACTTGAGTTTGTGGCTCTTAACATTACTTGAGTTTGTTATACTTTTGTTATACTTTTGATGGCTGAACAAAATAATGAGTTTCTAATGAGGAATAATGAATCTTGTCCAACTGGCTCTATTGCATTCCCAGAAGTGAATGTAGTAACAAGTGAATCATCCCATGGTCGGGGATGTGGACGTGGACATGGACATGGACATGGAAGTGGCCGTGACTATGAACGAGGCCGTGGTCATAATTACCACTCAAGGTGGCAAACAATGATGATAACCACAAAAAGGAAACTAGTGGGAATGATAATTATATTGATAATTATATTGGGCTCGTACTTGTCGTACACCAAGATATTTGATTGAATTATACCAAGAATCGCTTAAAAGAAAAAATAAAAATAAAGGCAAAGAGCCAAAGATAGAAACAAATTTTGCTGGGGAAGAAAGCGATTCTGATTATGGCAACATGAATATTACTCATTTAGATGTTGCTGATTTCTTTGCCGATCCTAACGGAAGAATTGATCACCTAATTGGTGATAGGAGTGTTCAAAAAACAAACTCAACTTTTATGATTATGTGTATTTTCTTTTTGCTATAATGAAGTTATTTCTCTCAATAAATAAAATTATGAGTATTTTTTTTTTCATTAATTCTTTTGTGTTTCTTTTACTATGTTCTTGTTAATGAAGAATGACACTCATTGACATTAATAAAGAAGATTTATGTCTCGTTGATAGTGCAACAACTCATACAATATTTAAAAATACAAAATATGTTTCATCTTTGGTAATGCGAGAAGCCAATATCCAAACCATATCTGGAAGTATAAAGATGATTGAAGGATTTGGAAGAGCTAATATATTATTACCTGGAGGAACACAATTATACATTGATAGTGCATTTTATTCCTCCAAATCTAACAGGAATTTTTTGAGTTTCAAGGATATCCGTAGAAATGGATACCATATTGAAACAACAAATAAAGAAAATCAGGAATATCTTGTTATCACATATATAATTTCTGGTAGAAAATGCACATTGGAAAAATTCCCTGCTCTTTCATTTGGAATGTACTACATGTTTATTAGTACAATTGAAATACATGCTATTGCAAACCAGAAGTTTGCAAATGAGAATAAATTTAATATTTGGCATGACTGGCTAGGCCATCCTGGCACAATAATGATGTGAAAAATAATTGAGAATTCATGTGGACATTCATTGAGAAGAGAATCAATTCCACAATCCCATATTTTCTCATGTGCTGCATGTTCTGAAGGGAAACTAATTATTAGACCATCATCAGTAAAAATAGAAAGTGAGTCTCTCACTTTTCTAGAACATATACAAGGAGATATTTGTGGACCAATACACTCACCATGTGGACCATTTAGATATTTTATGGTTCTAATTGATGCATCAACAAGATGGTCACATGTTTGTTTATTATCTTCTCGTAACCTGGCGTTTGCAAGATTACTTACTCAACTAATTAGATTGAGAGCACATTTTCCAGATTATCCCATCAAGAAAATACATCTAGATAATGCCGGTGAATTTACTTCACAAGCTTTTAATGAGTATTGTATGTCTCTGGGAATCGATGTTGAACATTTGTAGCACATGTTCATACACAAAATGGTCTTGCATAATCATTAATTAAACATTTGTAGTTGATTGCAAAACCATTGCTTATGAAATCAAATCTCCTAATATCTACTTAGGGACATGCAATTTTACATGCAGCGATGTTAATTCGTATTAGGCCAACTAGTTATCTTAAGGTCTCGCCTTTACAAATGATTTTTAGTCAGAAACCAAATATTTCCCATCTAAGGACTTTTGGATGTGCGGTATATGTTCCGATTGCTCCACCACAATGCACCAAAATGGGTCCTCAAAGAAGGATGGGAATATATGTTGGATATGAATCTCCTTCTATAATAAAATATTTAGAGCTAACAACAAGAGATTTATTTACGGCTCGATTTGCTGATTGTCATTTTGACAAATCAAATTTTCCAACATTAGGGGGAGAAAATAAATAGCTGGAAAATAAAGTTAGTTGGAATGAATTATCATTGTCTCATCTTTATCCTCGTACAAAACAATGTGAACTAGAAGTTCAAAAGATGATTCATTTACAGAGTTTAGTCAATCAATTGCCAGACACATTCACTGACCCCAAGAAAGTGACCAAGTCACATGTTCCAGCTGTGAATGCTCCTATCAGAATTGATGTCCCTATTGGACAATCCACTGATACAAATGGATTAAAAGCACGCTTGAAGTGTGGCAGGCCCATCGGTTCTAAAGATAAAAATCATCAAAAAAGAAAATGAGCTATAAATATAGATGGCCAGGTCGAGGATATTCAACAAAATTTAGTGACTCCAGAAGAGTCCTTTGACAACACTAATATCTCAATTTTGAGAGACATTCAGGTACCTGAAATATGTGAAAATAATGAGATCTCAATAAATTATGTTGTCAATAGAATACGATTGGATCTAGATAAAGTCAATGTTGACGATATTTTTGCATATAATGTAGCGCTTGCTGTAATAAATGATTATGAGGATCATGAACTAAAGTCTATTAGCGAATGCAAACAAAGAGATGATTGGCCAAAATGGAAAGACGCAATTGAGGCAGAATTAAAATCATTAGAAAAACGAAAAAATTTTGGTCCTGTGGTTCTTACACCTAAAGATGTAAAACCAGTTGGATATAAATGGGTTTTTGTGAGAAAAAGAAGTGAAAATGGTGAAGTAGTAAGATATAAAGAACGACTTGTTGCTCAAGGATTTACACAAAGACCTGGTATTGATTTCGTAGAAACATACTTACCAGTGGTGGATGTAACTAGTTTTCGATATCTAATTAGTCTGACAGTAATTGAAGACCTCGATTTACGTTTAATGGATGTTGTTACAGCCTATTTGTATGGCTAACTTGACAATGACATTTATATGAGTCTCCCTGATGGATTTGAGTTGCCAAAAGCATACAATTCAAGTTCTCGAGAACGGTACTCAATTAAGTTAAATAAGTCTTTATATGGATTGAAGCAATTAGGGCGCATGTGGTATAATCGACTTAGTGAATATCTATTGAAAGAATGATATAAGAATGATCAGATATGTCCATGAATTTTTATAAAAAGATCTAGAAATGAATTTGCTATAATTGTTATTTATGTCGATGACATAAATATCATTGGAACTCCTGAAGAGATTTCCAATGCGGTGAATTGCTTAAAGAAAGAGTTTGAAATGAAAGACTTGGGAAGAACAAAATTTTGCCTTGGACTACAAATTGAATATCTGAAAAATGGGATCTTCGTGTATCAAGAAACTTACACGAGAAAAGTTTTAAAACATTTCTATATGGATAAATCACATCCATTATGCACTCCATGATTATAAGATCTCTGGAGAAAGATAAAGATCCCTTTAGACCTCAAGAAGGTGATGAAGAACTACTTGGCCCAGAAGTGCCTTATCTTAGTACAATTGGTGCGCTTATGTATCTTGCTAGTCACACACGACCAGATATATTATTTGCTGTTAACTTACTAGCAAGATATAGTTCTTCACCAACACGAAGACATTGGAATGGGGTTAAGCACATTTTTCATTACTTGAAGGGTACAATGGATATGGGATTATTTTATTCAAATGAATACAAAATTGATTTTGTCGGCTATGCCGATACTGGGTTTCAGTCTGATCCACATGTTGGTAGATCGCAAATAGGCTATTTGTTCACATGTAATGGTACAGCTATTTCATGGCGATCAACGAAACAAACCATATCAGTCACATCATCTAATCATGCAGAAATACTAGTGATACATGAAGCAAGTCGAGAATGTGTATAGTTAAGATTGATAATACATCATATACGTGCTACTTGTGGATTGTCATCTAGTAAAATGATCCCAACAGTCCTATATGAAGATAATACTGCATGTATTATCCAACTAAAAGAAGGGTATATCAAAGGAGATATGACAAAACATATTTTTCCAAAATTCTTTTTCACACATGATCTTCAAAAGAATGGTGAGATTAATATCCAGCAAATCCGTTCTAAGGAAAATCTAGCAGATTTGTTCACCAAGTCACTTCCAGCAACAATATTTGAAAAGCTCGTACATGATATCGGACTTCGCATATTCAAATATATTAATTATCATTGCAAAAAGGGGGAGTCGATACACGCTGTACTCTTTTTCCCTTGACTAAGGTTTTGTCCCACTGGGTTTTTCTAGCAAGGTTTTTAATGAGACATCACTGTTAGTGTATCAATTAAATGTGTACTATTTTTCTTTTACTATATTTTTATCCCACAGGGTTTTTCCTAGTTAAAGTTTTTTAGTGAGGCACATTATTAAAGAATAGACATCTAAGGGGGAATGTTATGAATATTAGAATATAGATGTCCATCTCCATCTCCCTCTTCCTCTTCAAATTTCCTAAGTCATTATTCCTCCATTAATTACTAGACTCTTCATTACTCCTCCATGAGTTATTAGACTCTTCATTATTCCTCCATTAATTAATGGACTCTTCATCTTCAACTTCTATGCCTATAAATAGGCCATGCCATTTGTATTGTAAGAAAGAAATGAGAGAATATAATTTATACTTCTTTGATTTTCTTGTCCCTATCTCTTCTCTCCCCCTAATCTTATTGCTAGTTTATAAGAAGACAATCATATTTAAAATATTATTAAGCATTAAATGTGATCACTTCTCCCAACAAAGATTCAACTTTTAATTTATTATATTATAAAAGACTAATTTTTTTTTGTTAGATCTAATTATGTTGGTTGTATATGCGTGTTTGAAAGCACATATGTGCAAATGGACACTATTAAAATTGTGTGTATGCATACATAGGGCAGATATTGGGAATAGGTCCTAAATCTTAACTTTTAGTTCATAACGTATAAGCCAAGACTTGATTCTTAAATAATATTATTTTATTATAGTTCCAATCACAATATTTAGATAAATATCCTAACTCTTGAGTGTCTAAGTTTATACATAAAGATAATTGACGACTTACTCTACCTGATATTAATATCGTTTAATAAAAAGGGAAACTTTGTCTAACCCTTGGATCATGGATAAACCCAACATTTTTTTTAAAATTTTTGTATAAAAAAAAAGTTCATAACGTATAAGCCAAGGCAAAGCTAGAACTTGTTGAACAAGTGAATTTGAAAACTGGTTACGAAGGCACTGGGGGAGATATTTCAACCCTTACGTTTTTGCTAAACTCATTCTTGACAAACTCCATCTCCATTACAGCTTTTGATTACAAACCTGACAATCTTACTAAGTTGCTTTAGTTTACACATGCAGATTGAATAAAGTGGAATAAATTTCTTACACAGCCTAAATAAATTATATATATCCTTGACATTTCGTCCCTAGATGCTAACCATGCTAGTTCATGTGACCTAAGAGTACAAAATTAGACACCTAAAACTGTTCTATACTATGACTAATCTCTGCTTTGCACGTTGTCTTGTAATGTCCAGTTTGATTACACCGACTACAATGCACCGTATGCTTCTTGCGATTAAGGTCCTCGACACAAATTCTTTTCTTCTCAGGTCGTCCAGGTGGCCTTCGTAATTTGGGTGGCTGTACAAGTAGGGCTTTGTCATCAATGGAAGCCTTATCTGTTTTTCTCCATTCAAGTTTTTCAGGGATTGGATGTATTTCCTCTGCATAGGTATCCCTGTAACTAGCAGCAGTAAAACACTTCTCAGTGAAAGCGTAACATCCTTTCTACATGAGATTAGAGCCACAACAGCGTGAGAACACGGTATTCCATATAGCTGCAAACGCAGCAAGAACAGCTATGACTACCACCAATATTTACAATATCTGAGCGATCAGCTGAGAGAACCTCAAATTCCACTTCACCTTATCCAAGGACTTTATATGTAGATGCACAGCTAATAGCTTCTATCATTCGTTTCTCAGAAAATGGAGCAAGTACAGAGAACCATGAACTGCTCTTTGATCGCATCTCATCAAACTCAGTCTTAAAGCTTGTTATGAATCCGCTCAATCACCTGAATAATTGGCAATTCCTGGGCTTTAAGAATCCATCTATTGAACTCCTCAACATTAGAGGACAAATAACCATATCTTGTTCCTTCAAAATGTACTAGGGACCACTCAGAAGGGTGAAATTGCTGTAAACATTTAGCAGCTTCAGGAGAAACCTCTTCTATTCCTGGGCTTCAAGAATTCATCACTTGGTGGCATATGCTGCCTTTCATAGAAGTTGGACAAGCCTAGAATTCTTGAACTCTTTGCCAATACTTTCACTTAAGTGACGCGTGCAGAATGCATGGGAAGAATTAAGGAACTTCTTACTGAATCCATAATACCTTTTTGTTCATCTGACAAAGATATAATTGGTGGGATGGTTTCGATATTTATCTCAAGTGTCTTGTGCAACTGAGACAAAAACCAAGTCCAGCTTTCATCATTTTCAACATCAACAACACCGAATGCGAGTGGGAACAACCCACCATCAGCATCAAATGAAGTTGGTGAAAGGAATGTGCTAAGATATTTGCTTTTCAGTTGGATTGCACCAAGTCCAACAACGGGCAAACAACCATTAAGGAAGCCATAAATCGATGCATAAAAAGAAACAAAAAGCCTCTGAAAATGGTTATCTGCACCTGCAGTAAACAACTCTGCAAAACTTCCAGGATTAGTTTTCTTTATCTGCTCACAAAATGAAGGAAGTAGGCAATATCCTTCTTCAGAGGAGCCATATATTGCAGCAAGGCCACGTTCCTTTGCACGCCAAGCTTGCTTATATGGTATTGTTATCCCATATTGCTTATGGATGTCATGTAAAATATCTTTTAGTTTGAAATTGATATTATCTCGCAATCTTTCCTCGATAAAACTCATAATCCAGTCCATAGAAGCCTGGTGGTGCCCATTACGTGCATTTCTCCCACAAGTACGTGTCCCCTCAAGACTTCTAATTGTAAAGGTGGGAGCATTAGGGAGTTTGACGGCATGAATGCGCCATGGACAGCCATCTGATGCACACTTAGCAAAATAACGAATCAGGTCACGTTTAATGATATGAAGCTCAAAGTGCTGTGCAATAGCTGCTTCTTTAATTGCATTGCGGAATGCTTTTACATTAGGGAATTCTTGACTAACAGCAAATGTGTGATCTTCCATGTTGTGAAGTTTTGGGTGTAAACTCCTATGATCTACTCATCACCACTCAAACCTTTTCCATCAGATGGGAGGTAAAAATAAGAAGGCCATTTTCTCTACTATATTAGCAAATGTGACCAGCCACGATAAAATAAGCTTTCTCATGTAAACAACCTGCAATAATTTACCGTATAACATCATCAAAATACATCAGAACTAGTTCCAAGGAAAAAATCTAATAGTTCAATGTATGAACAGGATTCTACGGAAAAAAGGTAATGAATAATAACTTCTTAAGCAAATTGTTACATCATAAACATAAAAGTTCACATAATTTCAGATACTAATAAATTAGTTATCTAGCTCCCAAATGGGAGAGAGTAGTACAAATACAGAGTAGCATATGGGATCAATTTGTACTATTAGTGCTAGTAGGGCATCCCAGAGCCACATGATACTCGTAATAAAAGAAAAAGGCAATAAGAGCAATGCTGACTTTACTTTCAGATGACAAGAAAAATTGTCCGTTTTGAAGTACAATTGTTTGTTTGTCAGTTCACATTGCCAAAATGTTGCCAAATGAAATTAAACTTGTATAGCTGAATCACAGGATTACCTCTACTTCTAACAACTGTGTTGTTACATGATTTAGAGAGATAAAGAAGACAGCTGCAGAAAAGCTGGGGAAACCAATTCTGCAGAAACTAGAAAGGGATGTATTCATGGAAAACGTCTGCAGTGGAATATTACTAAAGGAATGATATATATTTTAAAACATTTGCAATCATGTAAACTGTAAAATGGCAAAGAACAAAAGCCCAAACGAAGAGGAAAATTCAGTTGAACTTAAAATTCGATAGAACCATGAGAAAATCGTTCAACACGAATTCATACTATACAGAATAAATTCAAACAATAAACATCAGAATTGGGTGAAAGCATCCAAAATCCGGAGCTGGATCATTGAGAAAACAGGCAAATCGCAAAAGATTTTGTCGCATAAACAAATATTATAATGACCCGAGCATCAGCAGAGTAGGCTTCTCAGAGACCGAAAGAGGCGGATTCGAATACTAACTGCGATGCCATATCAGCGGACGGAGAAACAGGCAAAGATGAAGAGGGTTGATTTGGGTCACTCGATGTCGTCGTCATTTCAAAATACAAGATGGACATACATTGCGTTTGCTTAGTAAACACAAAAACAATAGTTGTAGAAGTCGGGCAAAATTTTAATTTAAATTTTTTTTAAAATAAATCATTATATTTATTTAAAAAAAATAAATTAAATTATAATTTAAAATTAATATTTTATATAAATTACTAAGAGTAGTCTATAGAATAGTAAAAAAATTTATAGATTAATTAAATACTATTTTATCTTTATTTTTCCTCCACACTTTCTCCTCTATCATATCTAATCTCTCATATATTATTTCTTATCTCTCATCTTTCTTCTTTATATTCTCTCATCTTTTTTATATTTAATAAAGTCATACCCTTTCTAATAGAGGTATTCATGGGCAGGGCAACTCCTGCATGGTGTCCTACCTGAAAAAAATATGGGTTGCATTTTGTAGCCCGATGCCCTACCCTACCCGATAAAAGCCCTAACTATTTTGGGCTGAGCTAGGCATGGATAGGCTGAGCATGCCCAAATTGTGATGTCATGCTCATGTTGTGAAAAATAATATGTAATTATAAACTTTTAAAATAATATCATATTCATATATCTTCAAAAGTTAAATAATATTTATAATCCACTAAAAATAAAGCAACAAAATGATAATAATTAAAGTATTGAAATTTATTGTATATAAAAAAAACTTTGAAGTATAAGTAATTTATAATTGTAACTTTGTATCAATTTTTCAAATATTGACAAGGAAGAAGTATCTAAAAAGAATAAAATAAACAATTATAATTTATAATGTAATCATATTATGATTAATAAAGTTAAAGAAAAAAATTAATATAGTTATAAATATTAAAAGACGTAACTTATTTACTTAATCATTTATATTTTTAAAATGATCATTTAGTCACCAGTAACTATCATATTTTTTCTTTCAAGTATAGCATATAGGGAAAAAAGTAAAAAAAGAAAAAAGAATGAGTATTCATAGGCAGGGCAAGGCAGGGCAACCCTCTGCTCGGTGTCCAGTTAGAAAAAAGCATAGGCTGTATTTTATAACTCGATGTCTAGCTCTGCCCTATATTTATCGGGTTGGACATGGCTTTTTTCTCACTGGCTCAGATGGACATACTGGACTGTGGGCTTTATGAACGGGCCCTACTTTCTAATAGTTTTACATTTACAAAAAAAATTCTTATAATAAACATCTAAATCTTATTTATTTATAGGGAAAAAGACATAAAAAGCCCATTTGAATTTTAAAAGAATAAATTGGGCTTCTGAATATTCAAAAGGACAGATTGGGCAGGAGGCTCAATCTGTCATTTCCAAATTTATGTGCAAAGACCATATTACCCTTCACTTTCCCAATATTTTGACAATACGATTTACAACTTGGCCAATGGTATTTACAACTCTGACAATGGTATTTGTAACTATGAAAAGTCAAATTCTGGCAAGTGGGAGAAACACTGTAGCTAACACTGTAGCTTATTTTGACAATACGATTTACAACTTGGCCAATGGTATTTACAACTCTGACAATGATATTTGCAACTGTGAGAAATCAAATTCTGGCAATTGGGAGAAATATTGTAGCTGACACTATAGCTTATTTTGACAATACGATTTACAACTTGGCCAATGGTATTTATAACTCTGACAATGGTATTTGTAACTGTGAGAAATCAAATTCTGGCAATTAGGAGAAATACTGTAGATGACACTATAATTTCTTTGACAATACAATTTACAAATACCATTGTCAAAATTGTAAATATCATTGTCAGAGTTGTAAATACCATTGGTCAAGTTGTAAATCGTATTGTCAAAATATTGAGAAAGTGAAGGATAATATGGTCTTTGTACATAAATTTGGAAATGACAAATTAGGCCTCCTGCCCAATCTGTTCTTTTAAATATTCAGAAATCCAATTTATCCTTTTGAAATTCAAATGAGCTTTTTATGTTTTTTTCCTTTTATAGAGAAAAAATATCTATTTTTTTTCTATAAATTTTTTTCTAAAAATTGTTAAAATATTTTTTAAACTCTTATATCGCCATTAACTTTAAACACCCATCTTGTGCCAATTTAAGAAAAATTTATTTCTTCAAGGACCTTCTGTAATTTTCCACAGATCAAGTAAAAAGAGATGGAATACTAGACTGCTGTGCTTAATTTTTAAGTATATATTTTGACGTGGACTTGGTCTATAATTATTTTCTTGCTGACCGAAAAATTCTACAATTATGCTTAATTTAACTGTAATTTAAATATAATATATCCTCTGGACAAAAACATATAATTTATCAAAATATATATTAAATTTTTATACATACCACCCATAAAATATATATAGTTTAAAAAATTAATTGAAAAATTTCTTTTAAATTTTGAAAAATGTTCAAATAGTATATTTATTTTTAAATAAGAAAAAAAAGAGGGATTCTTGAAATTTCATACTTTAAGAGGCTATTTGGTAAGAGGATTTGGAAAGAATGGGAGGAGAGGAAAAAATTTCTATGTTGGATTTAGATTTTGAGTAAAATACATTTTGTGAAAAGATTATTTATGAATAAAATAGATTATGCAAAAGGAAATTGATTCTTAAAAGTTGTTTCCTCTAATTTATACTAAAACCATAAGTTTAGGGAAAAAAATATACTTTGAAACAAAATTAGTATTTAAATAGTTTATTGATTTTTGTAAAAAATTATTGATTTTGATGAAAAATTTGATTGCGAAAAATTTGAAGTGTTTATCTAAAATTATAATTTTTAAAATTATCCAAACATATACTTAAAAAAATTAGAGAAGTTGAGTTATAAATTTTAATAAAAATATGTTAAATAAAAGAGTAAAATAATTAATTAAAAACTTTCAATAAGAAAAATTAATTAAAAAAATGTTAATCCCCTTCTTCAATTTTTTTAAATCTAAAAAATTTTCTCTCACCCCTTCCCACAAATCCTTCCTACAGAGACTTAAAACATGTTATCATATCTTTCTTCCCAAATCTGAAAAAACAAAAAGAATGCAAATTTCAAAAACAAAAAACTTAAAATATTAGTTTAAGTTTTCCGTAGCGGAAAATCATTTGATTGTTATCAAATTCATACTTATTTTAATCTCTGACAATCACAACTGCAGAAGATCTTCGCACACGGCCAAATGCTCCTCCAAAGTCAAAAATCCATTGCTCATAATAAACAGAAAACTTTAAAGTTTGGTGATATGTGATAGGGCTGTGCATGGGCAGGGCTGGGCAGGGCAACCCCCTTGCTCGGTGCCCTGCCCGAAAAAATCATGGGCTGTAGCCCGGCCCTGCCCGGTAAAAGCCCTAACTATTTCGGGCTGGGTATATGTGGGCTGGGCATGGGCGGGCTGGGCATGCCCAAATAGCGATGTCCTGCTCATATTATAAGAAAAAATCTACAGCCATAAATTTATAAAATAATATTATATTTATATCTTCAAAACTTAAAAAATATCAATAATCAACTTAAAACAAGGCGACAATAACATAATAATAAAAGTTTTAAAATCTATTACAATTAAAATGATCTTCAGTCATCAGTAGTCATCATATTCTCCCTTCCAAGCGTAGCATCTATAGGAAAAAATACAAGAAAAACGGTTACATATTATGAAGTAAAATATATAATGAAATTTATGAGCTCCAAAATAAAAAATTACCTGCAAGTTGAATGACATTTTCCGTTTCATCAAAATTATCGAACTCCCGAAGCTTGTCAGCTAAATCATTGATAGATTGGCCAGCTTGTAGCCAATTTTGGCTACAAATCAGTGCTTCTGTCATTCTATAAGACAAAGAACTCTTGTAATGATCAACTATACGTCCCCCAGTACTAAAGGCGGACTCAGAAGCAACTGTAGAAACCGGAATAGCCAATAATCTCGTGCCATATGGGAGAGAATTTTATATTTTTGAGAATTAGCTTTCTACCATAGCAATATGTTAAACTCAGATGCAGAAGGGATTTCATCTCTTGAGTCAGTTACAATATATCTATCTAACTCAATTTGAGGATCTGTAGAAGTTTTTATTTTCATAGATTTTAACCACTTATGACCAGGATCTTCATCATCATATAACCGATACAAACAATCTTTAACCTGAAATTAACTATTAAAATATTAAAATACATAATAACAATAACATAACATAACAATTAGAAACAATGAAAAGTGAGGGAACACCCTTTAAAACTGTCTAAATAATTGCGTCTAAATAAAGGTCATAGGTATATGGCTATGTGAAAAAAAATTAAAAATATTTTTGCATGCTAAGGTAATTAACTTTCACATTTGCAGAAACAATGAGAAGTGAGGGAACACCCTTTAAAACCGTGTGTACGTGTTTATATAAGTTAACAATTGATTATATTTTTGCTAAGGCCATAAGATCATAAAATAAAATTAAACATGTACAAATATTAAAAATGATCAAGAGGATGAACAATATCGTCATACATGAATGTTCAAACTGTGGAAGAATGTAGAAAGAAGGGCAAGTCCAGTGATAATGAATGTTGACTTATAGAGGAAGAAGTTAATTCCATGCATGATGATGCCTATCTCTTCAGACCTAATAATTATGTTCTCCACTTTCATTTTACAAGAATCGGACATTTGAAACTCAAAAACATGGACCACTCCACAACCTAAGCAACAAGGGAATATATATACATACATATATATATATATATATCAGATATGCAGATACAAGACCAGATACAAGGGAATGTTAGTTGGTGGGTGGGAATATATATACATATTAGTAGACCCCAAATGCATTGATTCATTTCCAGTTTTCCACCACCTTATTTCATTCCTTCAACCTTTTCAGTTTTCATCATTTCATGGGACACCCCTCCCTCCCTCCCTCCCTCCCCCTCTCTCTCTAGAATATATATATATTCATTTGAAGTGACATGACTAGTTTGCTATGATAACAGCGTTCCTTTTGTCTCTTATATGTGCGCATGCTGTCTTCTCCTTTTTACATCTTTGCCATCACTCTTCTTTCTTTCACTCTCTCTCTCTCATAGAGGAGAGAATTTCAAAAGCAAAATAGAGGAATAACTACGCAAAACAGAACATGCCACACAGCCACAGTATTGGATAAATGGTCAAGAACTTAAACGAGAATTCTTGTATTATCTATAGGCATAAATTTGCATCCCACTAAAACTATTCAAAGTCATGTTTGGTGGGTGGGGGTGCTATATATATATAGACCCCAAATGCATTTCCAGTTTTCCACCACCTTATTTCATTCCTTCAACCTTTTCATCATTTCATGGGACACCCCTCCCTCCCTCACTCTCTAGAATATATATATATTCATTTGAAGTGACATGGGTTCCTTTTGTCTCTTATATGTGCGCATGCTGTCTTCTCCTTTTTACAGCTTTGCCATCACTCTTCTTTCTTTCACTCTCTCTCTCATACAGGAGAGAATTTCAAAAGCAAAACAGAGGAATAACTACGCATTACGCAAAACAGAACATGCCACATAGCCACAGTATTGGATAAATGGTCAAGAACTTAAACGAGAATTCTTGTATTATCTATAGGCATAAATTTGCATCCCACTAAAACAGTAAAACTATTCAAAGTCATGTTTGATCTGCAATCCGTTTTTCAGATCTTAAATTTCAGTGGTATAACCAGTAAGAACCTACCCCCAAATCCACAAATAGCAACAGCAATTAGGAAATGAATAAAGAAGAAGAAGGAAATAACAAGCTAAAATGGACTAACCGGTTGTAGAAGGGAACAAGAACAGAGAACAGAGAACAGAGAATGTCGATGTCTCGGTGAAGCGAATATCGGTGAAGCGAAGCGAATGAAGAACACTAACTCTGGAGAGTGGAGACTCCGGAGGCTGAAAGGCGCACGACGACACAGCAAAAGAGCAACTCCTCAGTCCTCACTTCAATTCTGATGATCGAAGTCTCGAAGACGGAAGTCGCAAATGCAATCCCTAGGGCAAATGGCAAATAGCAAACTTAATAGTTAATACCCAATTAGTAAAAAAAAAAATATATATATATATATAATATATCGGGCCGGGCCAAACGGGCAGGGCAGCACATCTAGCCCGGTGCCCGGCCCGGCCCGACATTTGGCCCGGCCTGAAACAGCCCATTCATATGTTGGGCTACTTTTTTTGGGCCGGGCAGGGCTATTTTTCCTCGGACTCGGGCGGGCGAACCGGGCTACCGGGCATCATGCACACCCCTTATGTGATTCAGAATTTATTTTCCCTCCAAATTCAAAATCCTATCCCTAGTCACAAGTTACCATCAAAATTTTACCTGCCTAAAGTAGGTATCTTTCCGAGCCCATGATCTTCAATTTTATGACTTTCTACCATTGCATCAATTTAGTCACAATACTTAGAAAGACATCTTAGTTATTAAATACATAAGTTTACATCTGAGAGTAATAGACAGTTTACCCTACCCGATATTAGTATTACCTAAAAAGAAGAGAGACTTCACTCAATCCTTAGATCATGGGTAAACTTAACCCTTTTCTAAAATTTTTTTATCAAAAATAAAATTATTCTCTATACAATTTTCTTAGTTTTATGAACACAGATAAACCATAATAGCAGCACAAAACATGATCTAGCACTAGCTATGAGGATGCAGCATATTATTACTCTCTGCAAATCTTACAATTGGAAGATAGGCTCCAGGAATTTTCTTTTGCTCCAATTCAGAGAACAAAATACAAATGAAGCAGCACTTGTCCAGAGTTATTGTTCTTAATCAAGCCTGGGGGAAGAAAATACGAACTATAAACAGTTTTCTTTTTCCAAAGAGAGAAAGAGAAAGATACAGCAGAAACTATATGTACGAACTGACTTAAAATTTCTCTCCATTCTATATGCGGTCTCAGTTTGAGTCATGTAAATGAACAGGAAGAGTTCTGTAATATACTGGCACGGTCACTGGGAAGAACACCTGCCATACTCCTTCGGCCTTAATAAAGGGGAAAATGATTCCTGATGCACCCTGAAAATATAACACAAAAAATTCATATATCATAATCTGCTGTGGCTTAGGTAGATTCTAGTTATCCAGATGAGAAACACGAAAAAATAAACTCTTGAGTAGACTCGTAGACAACGAAAATATGAATTGAAATATAAGATGTCAGACACTTCAAACTCACTTGAATAAAGTTTACCTTTAACTTGCTTATATGACTTATTCATGTTAGCGTTTTTTTTTCACTGGGTTAAATTTAACATACTTAAATTTGTCTACCAAAAATACTCACTGAAATCAATCTAGCTCCAATCCACAAGCGCTTTGGAGAAGGAAATGGGATTAGCAAACGGCCAAAACCATAGATAGCCACCGCAAAGAAGTGGAGGACCAGGCTCAGTGGACGGAGGTTCAAAACCACATAATAAAGATATTGGTCCATTCAAGAAAATGCTTCAAGGCTGAGATAGTCAAAACATGCTTGCCGCATCTCCTTCCTCGCAGGATCAGGGGAAGCACAAAAGACCTTGTACAATGCACCTGCCAAAGTGTTCATTGTAGATGCCACTGGCTGAAAACAAAATCAGCCACTACCCATCAAATCCCTTCAAATCAAGCTTCATTAAAACTACAAAACACTGACTCTAAATAAAAATAGGTGGCAGCCATATCTTGATATCTTGGACTTGTATTACATGACTCGGCCAATTATACAAGATTCGGATTTTATAGTGTCCCTGTCAAATCTGTCATATCTTGTACCTCCGTCCATGCTTCTTAACAACGGAACAAGATGTAGAGATGGTTTACAGCCATAGACATAGTTATCTAACAACTTATCAGATTTACCTAGCATAATTGTTGGTTTCCTTGTCTTTTGTGGTGAAAAGACTAAGAATGGTTTTTATTTAATTTTATTTTTCTTCATGGGCATTTCATATTATATATGGGTGCAGAGTCATGTTTGTGATATCTCGTATATCTCTCATGCTTATAAGCATTGGAAAAAGTCATAAATAACAATAGGCAGCCATAAATATGATTTACCATCGACACAAATATTAAAGAAACAATCATCCAGTAGTTTCATATCACATTTACTTCGCAGTGTAGTGTTTTTCTTCGTCATATTTTGTCTTGTGAGTGAAAGCCTAAGACGGATTCTTATTTATATCACATTTACCTTGCACAGTTTGTAGAATGATTCAAGATAGTCGCAAAGAGCAGAAGCATCTTGCAAATTACGAAGTGGCTTAAGGAGATTCCTCAGCACAACAATGTCTGACAGTGCCACTGTCATTCCTCCTCCCGTCAAAGGGTGACGCAAATTAAAGGCATCTCCCATCAGAAGGGCACCGGGTGTGGGGTAAGGAGAGGTGGGCATGCTTCTGTTTGGTTCTTATCTTACCCTTATCAATGGCTGCTAGAAAAGCATCATACAGCTCTGGTGGAACCTGAAACCATACAATATCCCTTATTGCATAAAGGTTATCTAGCTAGCATGAATATCTAAGAATGTTCATTATTTAAGACAAGACCAACAAAGGATCACCTATGATAACGTGTCCATGGTTTGCATATGGAAGATCGCAATTCTCCAGGACAAGACCAACAAAATGAGATGGTACATCAACCTGGAGAAATAGTTTGTCTATTAAGCAACGAAGGGCAATAAATATTGCAGCGCGAGTAAAAATCTATTATGAAGCACCAAACACTTCAAAAAAATTGGGTTGTACGTCTTCAGCACATATCTGACATTCATATTAACTCTTCATAGTTTCATAAATACATTTCACATATAATAGTCCCGTCCACTTTTGGTTTTAGCATCTGTGATTAGAAGATAAACATCATTGTAAGACAGGGAAAGAAACCTAGTATATTCACCTTTGGCTTGCAAAGAGAACGCCTCGAGTTGGAAAAGCAACCATCACAGACTATGGGGAGGGGGCCCTCGCTGTGAGCTCTTGCCCATCCTTGGATTTGTCTTGCACCCATTTGATGATTGCATTTTCTTCAATGAGAGATGTAACTGTTCCTTGTTCTAGTTTGACACTGCAGAAATATTGGAGATAACATGATGTAAATGAAGGGTTTCAATAACATATTTTTGAACTCCTAGTAATTGAAAGTTTTAGAAACTAACAGTTAAATGGAAACAAAGTCGGAAGTGTGAAGAAAAGAGTACTTCGGGAAAAAATGAAGCCTTTCCTCGCATTCTCTGTATGGATCGCCCATTATGAAAGCTCCTCCCCGAAACATCAGAATCAAATTTCTCCAAAGGATAAGATAGCTTTGTATTTCTCCCATATTTATAAAGAGCATAGCCGTAGACCCTCTGAGCATCAATTTTCTCCACACAATCTGAAACAACTTAGTAACCTTATTCATCTGTTAAGACACCTAAATTATCAAGATCTTTCAGATTCTTTCTTACCCTCAAGACCAAATTCTATTAACTTCAAATACCCTCCAGGCTGCAGCAATTCAGCCACCATCCTATCAGGCTCATTCAAGTCCCTTTCAATAACATGCACTTTTCGTCCATTAGCAGCAATTACAAGTTACAACTCCATGCCTCCATGCAACAGAAGCTCACAGAAAATAATCGCATAGCTAAACTAAATCTGGATGAGTAATTGCAAATATTTTGTCAGTTCCACACTCTGGTGGGTTTTTGTGATTTACTTTCTCTTGTGAGTAGCATAAACAGAGTTTGAAATAATGAAATACAAAACGTCTCACTTATTTTGATGCTTTCTATGATTGATTGATGGTAAAATGAAATAGAAGAGTTAGTTACAAAAGCATGAGAAGTTGGTGGGTTTTTATTATTTCCCTAATCTCGAAGGTCTCAAACAGATTTTGGAAAGAAATAAATACAATACTTTTGACAGATTCTGATGCTCTGTTCGCCTGATTTTACAGATTCTTCCGTGGCAGAAGTCTAGAGAAATCCGGTGAGCAGAGGCTTTGGAAACCTAGAAATACAAGGGATTTCAGAAGTTTCTTTTGCTCTTCGTCTTATTGATAGGAAAATGTCAAAGAAAAAGTTTAGCAAAAAGTCTGAGAAAATTTGGTATGTTTTGTGATTCCCCAACTCCGGCGGGCAATCAGGTTTTAGAAACCAAAAAAATACATGAATTTCACAATTTTTGTTGCTTTCAGTGGATGATTGAAAATAAAATGAGAACGAAAAAGAAAGATAATGACATGTAAAATTGACAAAAAAATAAAATTATGCATCAACTGTATTTTTCTATCTCAAGCCTTTCATGGTTAGCCCCCTCGAATTTCTTTGAAAAATACCAGTGAAAAATATTACTACTACTTTCCTTCCAAACCTTCGAAGTTTTCCCGGCAAGTGAAAACAAACTATTCACAATTTCTATCTACATATATATATATATATATTCTCTTTTTACCTAGGAACATCCAAAACAAGAACAGATGCATGAATTCAAACTCGTACAAATTACGAGAAAGGAAAATCATCATACAGATGGAGGGCATGGGGATCTTATAAGGACAAAACAAGTAACATTTTCACATTCCCATGTGTGTAAGCAAGAGCCGCCCCAGCAACACTAGCACCCACAATGATTATTTCTGCATCTCCCGCATCCTTGGATCCGCATTTTCCATTTTCTGTAACCCCTGTAAATCCACCACTGTTTACCCCTCTTGATTTTGAGAATTTCTTCTTCTTCACGGCAAATCCGGAAAGGATAAACACCAGAAATAAGAACGAAGCTATAATCCCTCTGACAATTCCATAATATGCTTTTTGATATAAAATCTAATATCTAAATTTTTTCTACTATTAAAATTCTTATACTGGATCTAAATTTAATTGTTGTTCCTTATAAAATGATCAAAATACCCTTATTTTATTGTTATTCCCTTTATTAAGTCTAGAGTATTATCATCTTTTTATACTTCACCAGAGTATTCTCTAATGCTGGTCAACTATTCTTTAAACCCTCTATGACTTCTTCCTCTTCTTTCTACCTTGGTCAAATGACTAAAATGTCCTTCCCTCATTTCTAGTTATTTTTACAACATAAGAGTATTTTTATCATTTTGTATTTTTCAAAGTTTTTGTAGAAACTAAACCCTGTTCTTAACTTGCCTCATTGCCTTATTTTTTTGTCTAGGAATATACTATTTTCATCAGTTAACTGATCTAATATTATCCAGAAACTTTTATTGAACATTTAATTATTTCAAAAATTCATAACAATTTGTTGAGATTCGGATCAAAATCCCCTATTACTCAAAATAATCAACACATGCTTCTCTATCATCTCTTGAATTTCTAATTTTTGGGCCTCTAGGTCTTTTTTCCATAATTATAATCATGCCCCTAATTTTCCATAATAACCATCTTGCCTTTTTCATATTTTATTATTTTAAAATTCTATTATAAATTCAACAAAGCTCCTTTTTTAGTTCTATCAATTTTATAAATTTTTATAATTAATATAATAATTTATTATAAAATTTTATCTGATTCTGAGGTCTAAAAGATCCTATAAAATTTTTTAGAACTTAACAAATTAATATCAAATTTTTGGAACCTCAAATCAAAGTTCTTACAGACATAGTTGCGATCAGAATTACTTTCTCTATTTCCTAGTAAATTTGAAACTAAAATGCTCTAGAGCAGTTTTGGTTATTTCTTGCTTAATTTTCTCATAATTATACTTTTGCTTTTGAATTTGGTAAAATGTATTTTAGTTCCTAAATTTGTTAAATTCTATTTTAGTCCCTTATTATATTTTTTGAAATGTCAATCTGGTACCCTAACATTTCAAAACTTCCTTTCCTTCCTATAACTTTACATTCTCCTTTTCTTTTCTAACCTAAATCTTCTCTAATCATTATCTCACGATATTTCTTAACTTCTTTCCTCTATTAGTCTTATACAAATAGAAAAAATTAGGATGTAATACTATCAAAATACGTGGGATAAGATTTTCCCACAGAAAATTTATCTATGAGGGAAAATGGGTTGATGGAAATTTTGGCAATCAAACTGTCTCTACTAGGGGAGAATTTAAATTTTCCCTTTTCGCTGCTAAGGGAGTATTTAAATTTCCCTTTCTGCTACTAAGGTTGACCCGGATGGTTTAGATGGTGGTAAATGCTGATTTTCCTTGAAAATTGGAAATGGAAATTACATTTCCCATAGTTTAGATGTAGCAAATGATTTATCACATTACCCCTTGACAAAAATAAAACGCAATATTTTCATCGCATACAATCTCATCACACAATTAATGAAAACCAAAGCGAATTCCAACTAATTATTCCATGCTAGAACTATTTATTCTTTTCTCTTCGGGCCAATTTTCACATGTAAGGAGAGGTTCTTTTGTTGTTTTTTTAGGGGAGGTTTGAATCAATCTATTATAACAATAAAAAGATGCATATAAAAATTTGGCTAAAATATACTTTTAGTCAAATAAGTTTACGTGAAGTTTCATTTTAGTTCCATAAGTTTAAAAAACATATTTTTAGTCTTTTCAATTTAATATCGTTAACCTCATTAACAGAAAATATTAACTTCACGAATTTAAAATGATAACTCAACATTTAAGTGTTGACAAGATATGTATAAATATTAATTATTTAATATAAACTATAACACAATATAAAAGGATTAAAATATAAAGCATATTTTGTCAGTATTTAATTGTACAATCATGATTTAAATAAGCATTTTTTGTTAAACAAAATTAACGGCATTAAATTTAAAGGATTAAAAATATACTTTTTAAATTTTAAAAAATTTAATATAAATATAAATGACCAAACATGTAATTTAACCTAAATATTTTGGTATAAAGCTGTATTTTTACGTTGAAATATGATTCTGTTATCAAGGGTAATTAATGAAAATAATTCTAAATAAAATAAGGTAAATATATGTCTTTGTTATGTATTAACTTTTATGCTTAATGTGCCAGAGGTAGTGAATTAAGAGCAAAAAAAACATCTCCTGTTGACTGGTTCTCCTTGATTTCAAGTTAAGCATTAACTTAAAATGCTATTCAATTTCGTTATTTTCCCAAACCTAGATCTCTTCTGTCACTTGGTCGATCATTCTCCTTTCTGTCTTTCTTCTGTAGAAAAAACAAAGGAACAAGAAAGATGAGGACCCAAAAGAGGAAGAACACCAACGTATAAAGGCATGCATGCATATTTGCGTGTAAAATCATATAGATAGATATATACACACATATATATAATCATATAAAAAAATTTAAAATGGGGTTGTTCTATATGTTCTCATTGGCTATAACTATTAGTATGGTGATTTTCTCGTTAAAATATTTTGCTGGACCTGATGTACCTAAGTATGTGTTCTGCACCGTTGCTTACACCTGGTTCTGCTCCCTCTCCATCATTGCCTTTGTCCCCGCCGACATATATATGGACGGTATTCCCAATCCATATTATAGTTTCATATTTTAACTTTATATATCTATATAATTACAAGGATGCATTTGGTAATAATCTGAATGATAAGCATATAAAAGTAGATTCAGTTGAATTGCAAGACATTCTTGTTGTCAGCTTTATATATGTTTAACCTTCATATTTTCTTGAGGCAGGGAATTAAAACAAATGTTTCATAATAGAGAAAATTAATCTGTTAGTCTTTATAATTTTCTTTGAATATTTTTAATTAGATCGATAGATTTTTTTTCTTTTTTACTGGTCTTTGTACCATCTTCAGTTACAGATGTTGATACCTATACTCAAAAAATATTAACTAGGGTTAATATGAATATGGATTAAGTAACATATAAATTGTCACAAAAAAAGGGTTTTTAATTTGAAGATTTGAATTATGGAATTTTGAGTCTTGGATATGGGTTGCTTCAGTATGATTGAAATCAAAAGATGATGAGAAGAAGAGAACAAGGATATTTTTGTAATTTGTTATATTTATTTTTTTTTCTTAGTTTAATCTATATCTATGCTGAGTTAGAACCACATAAATGACATTCCCCTTAATGCCAATGAGACACAAATTAATGGATGACATATAGGGATCAATAATGCATATAATTGAGAAGACTATAAAGACCCAATAATAAGAAAACAAACTATAAAGATCTAATTAAAAATTTAAGTGAAATCATAGGGACTTCAATTTTCCTTCCATAATATATATTTAATTTGATTTCCTTGGGACTCAAATGTGGTATAAAACTGTTTATATATCTATATATATATATGTTGTCAAGGATTCTTATGTGTTATATATATATATATATTAACTACATCTGAAATGCAACCTTACCCTAGTCATTTTATTCATTGCATGAACTAGACGATCCATGGAGATTATAGTGTTGAGATTTCCTTGTGGAGTTTGTCATATTGGAGTACGTTCTTGTTGATATAACGTTGTTTTAAACCTTGGCCTATAAGCTGAACCTTAACGAAAACTGATGATGATGAAGTATAGTTAATAGAATTACAAACTCATATAGAGATTTTGTATTAAAGTAATTATTGGTCTAAACAGGGCTGTGGTTCCCCCTATGCAAGGTTATGAAGATGCTGGAGATTTTATAGTGAAAGCAAGACTGAAGACAAGCACACGTGGAAACCTAGTTTTCTATCTCTCCATTGGGCTTGTCGGGCTCGTTGGGCTTGTGTTACTGGTTATTTTCCACACACACTAGTTTGTTTCTTACTTTTGTTGATAATTATAATTAAATTTAATTTAGGCATGCATGTTGACTAATTTGGTTTCATTTTAATTTGGCAAATTATTAATGGTTGGAATTAATTGTTTTAGAACTGGGAATATTATGGGGTTTGCCATGGCTTGCTCTAATACATTTGGGCTGGTGACTGGCGCATTTCTACTTGGATTTGGATTGAGCGAAATTCTAAGGAGCCTTTGATTTAATGCAGATTGGAACACTGGCCGAAAGGTCCTTTCTCCCGTTGTTGCAAAAATGGCTGTCAAATTAGACAATGCTTAGCAAGACTTCTCAAATGCCGTTGCTATAAGCCATCTGTCACTTCTATTATATCAAATTATATTTACTCCGTCTATAAGGAGTAAGATAACTGACTTGTAGAGATTTAGTCAACTTAGTTTTTTACTTGGCCCAATGCATATATACACAGTCCTAATTTCAACATGTGACTACGTGATAACAATCTTACCAATGTAGATAAATTAAATATTAGACAATTTAAGCTAACTATTTATAAGAAAATATGTGTTAGTTTCTCTAAAGTATCACTTTTAATAAATTGCATAGGAAACTACTCACTTGATGATATACAGAAAACTCTTGTACTTATTCTTATATTTAGGAGTTAGGACTAAAGTAAATAACCTCAATGAAACTAAATCTCTATTAGGTATCAAATATCTTAAACAAAATCAAGGTATAAAACCCTCCTGAATAGGAAAAACTATATATGATATACTATAGCAGCTAGAACTACCTGTTAGATCAATTTAATAGTGCTTGAATCTAGATTAGTCAATAGTACCAAAGTCAATGGGGTAACAAATAGTTGTTTTTGAAACCTAAATTAGTGGGATATAGTAGCCTCCTTTTTTGTCAGTGTTAATAATAATTGTTCAAAAATTTGGGAGGGCGGGGGACAAAATCTTTCCTACTGTATTTTATATTTTGCAGGCATAACTTCTAATGATGGCGTGCATTATTATTTATCAAATCCTGTGAAACCCTACATGAATGTCATTGATAAACATGTTGCTTCAGAAGGTAAGGTCTATTTGTTGATATAATTATTGTTATTTCTTTTAATTTATTCTTATAGTTGAAGGAAGATCCTTCCTTCAAACCACAGGGAGGTAGATTAGGGGAAAATGAAATGGATTATGACACTGATTTGAAGTCAATTGCAGCATTACAACGGTTACCTTAGAAGATCTCAAGAGGAGTATTACCGATATAGAAGGTATATATGACAATAAAAAATTCTTATCCACTAAATAAAGTCGACTACTTGATGATACCTAACTCTTTCAACACGTCATCATTAATTAGAATTTATTGGACTTCTTCATAAGATTAAAAACTATAGGCTCGGCCTTCCTTAATTGCACCTCTAATTGCCTTCTTTTTTTACATAATTAAACCATCTTAAACAATTTTTTTACTATTTTCTTTTCAACAGACACGATACCTCCTCAACAAATATGATACCAATAATTATTATTTATTTTGTCTCTTCTTATATTATTATATATCTATTTTAATATCCTCATCTTTGTCACTTCTCTTGTTTATGCTATATCGGCTTTTAACCCTTAACATTCACTACCATATGACTTAGCATTCTAACTAGGGCTTAAGGGGTGGGCCGATGAGTTGGATATATTTGTCTTTCCTTCTAGAACTTTATTAATTAATTTCAAGTTAATTATAGATTGATTAAATTGGCCTAATTAATTGCTTTTTTTTGCAGTGAATATATAAAGTTTGTCTTAGAAGCCCTAGAGTTGGAGGATATTATAAAAACTTTTGGAAGTCACAAAAATACCAGATGGTTTGCCTGTAACCTACGTTGCTTACCTCTGATATTGTCATGTCTCCACTTACTAGTAAAGTTTGGATATTTTGCATAGTATTCTTAAATATCTACAAGTTTACATGAACTTAAAAATTATAATTGAACTATAAAGTTAAGAGACTGGTTGCCCCATTCCAGTAATTATTTTTAATTTTGTTCTATTAAATAGCAGTGAAGGTTTAGTAAGTTTTCATCTTGATGGCGATTTTTTTATTCAAAAAGTCTCTTAGTAGGTATGTCCAATAACAAGATAAAGAATCTTTTTTAATCTCTACATAAACAAATAGGGAGACAGATTCTTTGCTGTCAATTCTGGGAACATATTCTTGTGTTAGGGTTTAAGTCAAGATATAGGATCAATCCTAATTAAGAACAAAATATTATTTCTATGTACTTAATTAAATCTTCTATTTGGCTTGTTAGAAAACTAAGGTAATATTATTCTATCATTGCAGGAAATATGTTTCATGCTTCAGGCCTGAACGAACTGATAGATTTGCTGGATTTTTGGATACAATTGGTATATATGCTTTACCTCAAAACACTTAAATTTAGTACACTTAGTAGGTTTTTGCTTTTACCTAAAATGACAATTAAATTTAGTATAGTATTTGCTCTTCTTATATATATGTGTGTGTGTGTGTGTGCACGCTACTTTCCTAATTAAATGCCAGAGTTGGTATGGAGGTGCATATGGAAGAAGCAATTGGAGAAATCATTGGCTGTAACATTGGGTTGCATGTCAATGGCGATTCTATTAGCAGAGGCTACCATTCTACCTAGTGGTGTTGATCTCTCCTTTTTCTCTCTCTTAATACATGCTTCTCCATGGAGAGAGATGCTTGTGTAGGTATAACTCATCATCCAAGTTTCAAATTTCACATATTTTCTTGTATATCAATCCATCTAGTCTTACAAGGTATTTCCAACTATCTCATGCATCTTAAGAAAGGCTTGTTACATTGTTAAATTTGTCAAAAAAAAAAAAAAAAGTTTAAGGCTAATAATGTAATAGTTTAGTGACATGAAAGCTATCTTGTAAATAAGAGGCGATGCAAGTTTAATCCCATTTATGACATTAAATCATTAGTACAAAATAAAGTTCTAAGATTCCATTATTTTGCCCCATTAATTAAAAAGAATATAAACATAATTATTATTTCTATCTCAATTTACAAGATCACTCATTAAAAGACAAAGGGAAAAAAATGTCAAATCATTAAATAATACTCCCCTCCTTAGTGTAGAAGCTAACTAACTAATTTGTAAATATTAATAAAATTTAGTAAATTTAGCTATTCGTAAGAAATATGTGGTAGGTTTTTAAAATAATATTTTTAATAATTTATATTAGAGTTATCCTTTAATCGAAATCTATATATGCAATCAATAGAGATAGTTTAGGAGAAAATTATAAATTTAGAAAATAAAATAAATTGAATTGTTATATTATTTAATATCAAAATAAATTTATGATTTGCTCGTAAGTTTCTCTTTATCTCCCACTCTAGATGGATATTGACGGTAAAGTTTATTTGAACTATTTAATTCAATTGGTTGAAATAATATTTATACTTTTTAAATGAAAGAACAAATATATAATATATGGACCATTCAAATAGTCAAAACAATAAAAGTTTACTCAAAATAAATGCATCACTTCCCCCAAAAGGGAAATACACATAATTTATAGCTTATAAATGAGTTGCACCAGCATAATAATTTTTTAGATGCTTTTTGAGTAATAAATTCTGTAATAGGGATTTTTTTAACAAATTTTTCTAAATTATACAGCTTACTATAAAAATCTATTTTTATATTATTAATTGATAATGATAATTTGATTATGGGTAGAATCATCTTAAATAATGAGGGTCTTTTTGTGACTTGTTTTGTAGGATGGTTGCCTGATATGCGCCTCCTATTTCATACAACTTTCTCAACCTCATTCGCATTGATGGCGGTGCAAAAACCATTTTTAACATGTCATTTACTATTTTATTATATGTCCCATGAATAATTAATTAATTGATTTACTATTTTATAAATGATAGCAAATATATTTTTTAATTACATAAATGCATACTCTCTTACAAATGATGAGTACCACCACTACTAGAACAAAGATTTTCAACTGTGGTTAAAAATGGTTTTTCACAACATGTTTGGGCGCGGTGTAAATTCTACCTCTATTGTAAGTATATCTTTTAATACAACAACAAGCCTTATCCCATTAAATGGGGTCGGCTATATGGATCATACGACGCCATTATGCTCTATCAAAAACTAAATCCTTGGATAGGTTATTGATCAGGAGATCCCACTCAATGACCTCGTTGAGCGTTTTCTTTGGCCTTCCTCTATTCCTCTTAACCGGTGTCCATACTGTTTGATCTACCCTCCTCATCGGTGCATTCCTTAGCCTTCTTTGCACGTGTCCAAACCACCTAAGACGGTTCTCTACTATTTTCTCTTTAATAGGTACCACTTCAACTCTTCCCCGTATGTGTACATTACAAATCTTATCTTTTCTTGTATGCCCACACATCCATCTCAACATCCTCATCTCATTTACCCCAACTTTATATTCTTGTTGTCCTTTTAAAACCCAGCATTCACTTCTATAAAGTATTGCTGGTCTTATAGAAGTGCGATAAAACTTTCCTTTTACTTTATCTAGCACTTTCCGATCACATATAACTCCAGTAGCCTTTCTCCATTTGAACCACCCAGCCTGAATTCTATGATTAACATCCTCTAAAATTTCACCGTCCTTCTATATAATTGATCCCAAATATTTGAACTTATCTTTTTGTGGAATAACTTGATTTCCCAATCTAACCTCCAAGTTACTTCTAACTTGCCTCTTATCAAAATTACAATGCATATATTCAGTCTTACTTCTACTTAAACGAAAACCCTATGACTCTAAAATACTTCTCCATAACTCAAGTTTAAATTATCTCTTCTCTTGATTCCGTCACAAGAACTATATCGTCCGAAAAAGCATGCACTTAGGGATTTCTTCTTGAATAGGCTTAGTTAGAACATCCACTACTAGATTAAATAAATAAGGACTCAAGGATGATCCCTGGTGTAGACCAATCCTTATAGAAAAATCCTTTGTTTCACCCCCAGACGTTCTTATAGTAGTTGTTACCCCCTCATACATATCTTTTATTGCCTTGATATATGCCATGCGTACACCTTTCTTTTCCAAAGCACCTCCCTTGGCACTCAATCATATGTTTTTTTCTAAGTCAATGAAGACCATATGCAAGTCTCTTCTTTTAGTCCGAAACCTTTCCATTAACCCCCTTAATAAATAAATCGCCTCGATTGTAGACCTACCAGGCATGAAACTACATTGATTCTCAGTAATATCAGTCTCTAATCTCAACAAGTGTTCAATTATCTTTTCCTACAACTTCATAGTGTGACTTATAAGCTTTATCCCCTGTAATTTGCACAATTTTGAATATCCCCTTTATTTTTGTAAATAGGAACTAAAGTACTTTTCCTCCAGTCATCCAGCATTTTCTTAGAACTTAAGATCACATTAAAAAGTTTAGTAAGCCACACCACCCCCACTTCACCTAAACACTTTCAAACTTCAATAGGAATACCGTCATGTCCAATAACTTTACTAGTTTTCATTTTCCTAAGCGCTTCTTTAACCTCGCCAACACGGATCCTACGATAAAAAACCAAATTTGGTTCAACTTCTCATGTTAAATCCTCTAACTCATAACTCGATCCTCCTCCCTCGTCATTAAACAATTTGTAGAAATAGGTTTCCCACCGTTCTTTAATATCACTATCTGCAACCAAAACCTTACATTCTTCATCTTTAATACATCGTATTTGATTCAAATCCCTCAATTTCCTTTCTCTGTCTCTTGCAATCTTATAAATCTTTCGTTCTCCCTACTTTGTCCCTAACTCCTTATAGAATTCCTCAAAAGCCTTAAAACGAGCTACACTCACCGCCTTCTTTGCAGTTACAAAATCACTATTAAAAGATACTGTTAAAAGATAGACTTATTGAAACATCCTACTTTTAAACCCTTAGAGTACGTGTTCAAAAGCTTCTTTGACTAGCAGAAGTATTACTTTAGCCTAAAAATTAAAACCGTTTAATTTTGACACCAGGTATTGTTCATTATTTATCTTCCAGCTGATAGTCCAACTTTAAAAATTATTTCTTTTACTGTACACATACATTTGAGGTGTGCTACCTATGAAATTAAAGATTAGGATGTTTACTATAAATCTACAAAATTTTGTGATCAGACTCCTTCATTTACTATATCAAAATGAAACTAGAACATACTGCTCCAGGACCTATATTTTTATCATGCTACTTTCTTTAATTCTCATAAATCATTCTAGCAAACATAAACCTTTCTCTTAACTTCTCATACACTCATGTGTATAATAGAAACATGTCATAATTATTCTTATATAAATGGTTATATAATAAAATCATTAGATAAAAGGAATATTCATACATCATATACAATAACATCATTTCTCTATTTTTCCTCTTCTATTTTTATATTATTAATTGATAATGATAATTTGATTATGGGTAGAATCAACTTAAATAATAAGGGTCTTTTTGTGACTTATTTTTTAGGATGGTTGTGTAAGGAATTGAAAGACACGCAGCGGAAATTATCTTAAAAATTTTTCATTCCTTGCCAGGATCTACCGTATGTGTTTAAGTCAAGTGGGAAGAAGTATTACCCTCAGTGTGTCTCAGCGACTTCCACAACTTTCAGTCACGACGTTCACAGCTTCTCTCTGCGGCTCGTGCTCCCTTTCTGATCACAAGAAGTCGACGACTCAGGTCGGCTTCCTCTACTGGTATCCACACGAACAGCTTTTCAACCACGAACGACGTGCTAGCGTCTCTTGTCCCTCCAGGGCTTTCTCAAGAGTTCATCCTCTCCGTCTCTATTTCGGCAGTTTCTTATCTGCAAACCTTTTGCAGAGTCCCCTTCGGCCTTTCTGTGTTCTATGTGTGTGTCACTTCCAAAACGTAGCTCCTAATATTAGATATATAGGATGCTCTGCGTTTTCCCTAACCGAAAAGAATTTTAGGAGTTAATCTTATATTAATTCTGAAAATAATACAATATCATATATTGTATAATTTTATAAGAAATTAATTAAATAAATAATATTAAATCCGTCCCACAGATTTAATTACCTATTTATTTAACTTTAAATAAAGATGAGACTGAACTATATTTGATTTATTCTCATAAAAAAATTTGAGATATCCTATCAATTTGAATTTCAAATTCAAACATGATAGGGATTTAATTTATCCTTAAAGTTAAATCTTATAAATATCTCTTATATGAGATATCCTATCAATTTGAATTTCGAATTCAAACGTGATAGAGATTTAATTTATCCTTATAAATTAAATCTTATAAATATCTCTTATATGAGATATCCTATCAATTTGAATTTCGAATTCAAACGTGATAGAGATTTAATTTATTCTTATAAATTAAATCTTATAAATATCTCTTATATGAGATATCCTATCAATTTGAATTTCGAATTCAAACGTGATAGGGATTTAATTTATCCTTATAAATTAAATCTCATATATCTCATATATAATATATATATATACGAATATAAATATAAATAAATATATATACATTCACCTGGATCATTTATTGAATCTGGACATATCTTAGATTCAATGAACCTGGACATCATAGCTCGTGTTGGGCTATTTTGTGTGCGACCCTGTAGGCCCATATGAAGTTGGCAGTGGGCCATTTGCTATACTAGCCCACAAGTCGCAAGTGGTCTCTAGCAAGACATAACGACTACCCAAATCATATGAGGATCGATAAACGATGTAACCTTTTATACAACCATATCATGTCCCTTCTGTCACGCGATATTTTAGTCATGGATGAGGCATGGATAATGTCATCCTCATATTCCCGACTGTTACTTTCTCGATCCCTGAGTAGTCTGACTATAGAAATGGAACTACCTTTCCATTACAGTATGGCCATACATTTCTCAGACTCACTCATCGAGGGGCCCAATAATATCTCTCCACGAATGTGAGGGACAAATTCCATCTTGACTATTCACATTCCTCCGCATGAAAAACCACTAAGGCCGAATATAGTCTTTATGATCACTCGGTCAAAAGTGACTTTTGACTAGGTCAAAGCTGAGCGTTTTCTCATGTAGGAATCCATGATGATCTCAGGTCAAAGGGCGTATTGACATGGTTTGTATATGAGAGAAGCTTATGACGTTACCCATGCAGTTCTCTCATAGCGGGTCGGTCCAGCACCTTGTACTCTTACATGTGCTTATGACTTTGATTTATATCTCTATACATCTTCAAAGTCATACTGGTCTTATTTCATTTGTGCTCCCGCATAGATGATCGACCAGGGACATTTAGGATAATATCATGAATTATCCAAGGATGGTTATCATAGTAAACATGCAAATAATATGATAACTCAATTAATAAATTCATAAATCAATAATGTTCATAAGACAATGATTGGCCCCTAGGGCACGATTTCCAACAGGTTGCCTGATATGCGCCTCCCATTTCATACAACTTTCTCAATTTCATTCGCATTGATGGCGGTGCAAAAACCATTTTTAACATGTCATTTAATATTTTATTATTCGTCCCATGAATAATTAATTAATTGATTTACTATTTTACAAATGAGAGCAAATATATTTTTTTAATTACATAAATGCATACTCTCTTACAAATGATGAGTACCACCACTGTTGGATATTTATTATTATTATAACCTATTTAGATATTAATTAGGATAATTAATAAATATTTCTAAGTGTGACCCGTAGTCATTAGGCCCAGTCTAAGGTGGGTTATTGACTCAGTTTATTTAAGGTTAATTTTCTGATGATGAAAATTAACAATTGATTTGATTGTGAGATCTCTTTCTGAGTCCAGGACGAAACCCTAATCTCAGCTCGCTTTTGAAAGTTCCTGACTGGTGACGGTTGAAAACAAATTGCCATCGCTGTGCCTAATCACCAGCTGGAAGAACCTGTTGTTTATCTGACAGTGTTCTCTTTTGACAGGTATCTTATTTGATCTCAGTTTTCCTCAGATCAATCAAGCTAATGGTGAGAGGTAACTTTAAGTCTTTCGCTGCATCTCCTATAGGTTATATATTTGAGTATTGTTGATATGGACTGATTACATTGCATTTGAGATGTTTATTTTCTAACATGTGGCATCAGAGCCTTGTTTGAGATCACCTCTGCTTGCTTATTGTTTATTTTCCCTTTGACCGTTAACCATTTTCTTTCCTCTGCGACAGTGAGAGGCGAGAGACAGCGTGAATGGCAAGAGATGGCCAGAGACATCACGAGAAATTGAAGCAATTGTCGAGAGCATAACCGCCATCGATGTTCTAGAGATAAAGCTCTGGAGAAAGAAAAGAACAGGCGCCGTCGCGTCACCGTGAGTTCATCGCCGTGAACCACCTTCAAATGGAGAGAGGGAGCAACTATTGCTGTTCTACAAATGAAAGTCACGGCGACCATAGTCACTGTTCTGTCATAGAAGGTCGCGGCTGTCCTGCGCCCTACGTCTCGAGTCACGGCAGGGAGACGGGTCGTGAGTCGAGTTAGGTCAACCTGACTCACGCTGATGGGAAACTGACTGAAACGCACCGTATGAATTAATAAAAAAAATTCCGCCTACATGCGTTGGGCCATTTGTTATTCATTTTGTTTTTCTTTTGAAAATTCCTTATGGGTCGTCAGCTCGTCTGCTCTTGGGCCAAACAATATTGTTTTTGGGCCACTGAAATAAATTTTGAGCAGATTGGGCACTGCGGTTTTTTGGCCTGTAGAAGTTTTTTTTCCTAGAAACAGACTCAGCCTTGCGTTTTGGGCATATTTTGGGCCAACAATTTTTTTTTTGTTCCAGAAAAATGTTTTTGGGCCTGAATTTTGGTTTTTATTTCTGAAAATTATTTTAGACCCTATTTTTAGACTTTTGTGTATGCCACTTAGTTTTATTTCCAGAAAATTATTTTGGCCAATTAATTTGATTTTTCCATAAAATATTTTAATTATTATTTCATCCACTGTTAATGTTTAAATTAATTTCTCTATTATTTTAATTTTGGAAAAAGGTATTTACAAATTTTAACTTTTTTGTTATTTAATTGCCTATTTCATTTTTTAATTTCTCCTAAGGCAATTAAATTAAATATTTAATTTTTGTAAAAATCTTTTGAGTTGAAATTAATTTATTAGACTTTTTTGTGTGCATGAAATAGTGGGAGGGTTTAAATTAAATTATATTTAATTTATTAAATGCTCCATTATGTTGTGCATATTTGAATTTATATGCACGTTATTGATATTTGTGATTAGCATGCATTTTTGTGAAGAATAGCCACAGCATACTCATTTATTTTTGTTGTGTGCATTAATTAATCACATATGGATTTAAAATATCAATAATAATTAGATGTATAGTTATGATTTATCTCATGATTGTACATTTAATTAGGGGGAGAATTAATTTCTCCATTAAGTTGTGCATATTTGGATTTTCGATGCACATGAATGATATTTGTGGTTAGCATGCAATTCTTTGAGGAGTAGCCACAGCATCCTTGTTTATTGAATCTGTTGCATGCATTTATCAATCACATCTAGATTAGAAATATCATTTGTAATTAAATGTATAGCTATAATTTATCTTTGCCCATAGGTAGATATTTCATAATTGTATATTTAATTAGGGTGGGATAGAATGGCCTCGTTATTTTGTAATTAATCCACAGGTATTGGGAAATTACGAATGCGTTCTAATTCTACCACTTGAGATAAATACCTGGTTATGTTAATGTCTTTACCCACAAGTAGATATTAGTGATACGTATTTATACTGCTTGCATGCTACATTTGAGCTAAGCATGCATACATGGCACAGTGACTTGTGATTGCTTCAAATTCTTTCTGTGAGCTTATTTGTGCATTTGTCTGTTCTCATTTTGCAGATCTGATTGCTGCTCCCAGGATTATGGATGATGATTAGCAACAAAACAATCTTAGATGGCAGCATTAACTATGCTGACTAGAGAGACGATGTTTTACTGTAGCTCAGTTTCTTGGACTTGGATTATGCCTTGAGGTTTGATAAACCTCTGAGACCTGATAATGCCTCTGATGACAGAGAGGCAAAGGAAAGGTATAATATGTGGGAGCGGAGTAACCGTTCATCTCTTCTACTTATAAAACAAAGGATCTCTAGGTGCATTAAGGCAGCAGTCCCTAAGTACGACACAACTAAAAGGTACCTGAAAACCTTAGATAAGCAATTCAAGCAGACAGACGAGCAGATGGGTCGTGCCATCATATATGAATTATGTGCTGTGAGGCTTATAAGTATTGGCGGTGGGGCAACATATCATGGAGATGAGAGGTATGCTTTCATCGTGTGTTACTTTTGAGTCTAACTTTTCTAGCGTTAATGATGACACTTGGGGGATTGACACTAGTTCGATGATCCATATTTTGACTACCATGCAGGGCTTTCTGTCAAGCAGGTCTCCACATTCTAATGAGGAAACTGTTTTTTCAGGCTGTGGGAGAGGAAATCCTGTGAAAGCTGTTGGAACCTTTCTCATTCATCTTTCAAATAAAAATGTTTTGAAACTTTATGATGTTTTTTATGTTCCCTCTTATAAGAGGAATTTGATTTCTATGTCAAAGCTCATTCCATTTGATTATCATCTAGTTATTTCTACGAAACGTATGACTTTGACAAAGAATTCAATTTTGATTGCGAATTTGGTTATGATTGATGGCCTGTTTAAAATTGTTTCTGATTTGCCTCAATCTTTTTCTGTTTCGCATGGTACTAAGAGAAGTGTCATCGATGAGAATTCTTATAGCCTATGGCATAGGAGATTGGGTCATATCTCCGTTGACATAATCAAAAGGTTAAATAAAGAAGGAATCCTTCCATCTTTAAACCATTTGGAGTTTGATTCTTGTGTGGATTGCATAAGGGGAAAGTAGACCAATAAGTCATATAAGGGGGCTAAAAGAAGTTTTGAGTTGCTAGAAATTATACACACGGATATTTGTTGCCTTGATTTGATTGCGTATGGTCAAAAGTACTTTATCACCTTTATTGATGATCACTCATGATACATGTATGTCTACATGCTTTATAATAAAAGTGAGGTACTAGATGCTTTCAAGGAATATAAAGTAGAAGTAGAAAACCAGATTGGGAAACCAATTAAGATTATGAGATCAGACCGTAGTGGTGAGTATTATAGCAGATACACTAGTGAAGGACAAGCAGCAGGTCCATTTACTGAATTTCTTCGAGAGCAAGGTATAGTGGCTCAATACACTATGCCTAGATCACCTGACATGAATGGTGTAGCTGAGAGAAGAAATAGGACCTTGCTAGATATAGTTAGTAGCATGATGAGTAGCTCCAAACTGCCATCTTCTCTGTGGAAGAAAGCACTCAAGATAGCCACATACATATTAAACAGGGTTCCAATAAAGGCAGTGTCCAAGACACCTTTTGAAATCTAGAAAGGATGGAAACCCAGTTTAACTCATTTCAAGGTATGGGATTGTCCTGTGGAAGTAAGAGTGTATAATCCACAGGAGAAGAAGTTGGACCCTAAGACCATTAGAGCTTACTTTGTAGGCTATGCAGAGAGGTCTAAGGGTTATAAGTTTTATTGTCCTCCACCTTCTACAAGGTTTGTAGAGTCTAGGAATGCCAAGTTTCTTGATAATGATGCGATTAGTGGGAGTGATTATCCATTGGATGATCACATAGAGCGAACTACTGATATCATTCATGAGGGGACGTCAATAGTCAATGTTCATCCCACTGTTGGGATTAACATTGAACGTGATGTAGACCCTGTGGCTCAAGCTAATGTGTTGAACAAGATGGACACATACCTGATGGTCAACCTATCACACAAGTGGAACCACTACAAGTTGTGATAGAGGATGTCATTGTTCAGCAACCTGGTTCAACCCAAGAGGTTAAATTGAGGAGGTCAACTAAAGAAAGAAGACTGGCATTACCTGATGACTATATAGTGTATTCTGCTAAGGTTGACTGTGATGTAAGTGTTAAGAATGATCCTTTGTCGTTTACTCAGGCTGTGAGGAGTGTGAACTCTAAGTTGTGGCATGATGCTATGATTGATGAAATGAATTCTATGGCAAACAACCATATTTAGGAACTTATAGAGTTGCCTAATGGGTCTAAAGCCATTGGCTGTAAATGGGTTTATAGAACCAAGAGAGACTCACAAGGTAACATCGATAGATACAAGGCTAGGTTGGTTGTAAAGGGATTCACTCAAGTGGAAGGAATCGATTACAGTGAAACCTTTTCACCTGTATCTAAGAAAAATTCATTCCATATCATCATGGCATTGGTTACCTATTTTGATCTAGAGTTACACCAGATGGATGTTAAGACTGATTTCCTCAATGGTAAACTGGAGGAAGAAGTCTACATGAAACAACCTAAGGGATTTGTTATAGAAGGTAAAGATTAATTAGTGTGTAAGCTAAAGAAATCAATATATGGTTTGAAACAGGTTTCACAGCAGTGGTACTTGAAGTTCCATGAAGTGATCACGTCATTTGGTTTCGTTGAGAACATCATGGATGATTGTATATAACATAAGGCTAGTGGGAGTAAAATCATATTCTTGATTTTGTATGTGGATGACATACTATTTGCTACCAATGATCTGGGACTATTACTTGAGGTGAAACAGTTTCTGTTCAAGAGCTTTGACATGAAAGACATAGGTGAGGTTTCTTATGTCATTGGCATAAAGATCCATAGAGATAAAATTCAATGTCTTGTAGGCTTATCTCAAGAGGTTTACATTGTCAAAATTCTTGAATAATTAGGATGCAGAACTATTCATCTAACATGGCTCCTATTGAAAAAGGAGACAAGTTTAGTCTAAGTCAATGTCCTAAAACTGAGTTTGATAAGAAACAGATAGAAGAGTCCCATATGCCTCAGCGGTAGATAGCTTGATGTATGCACAGGTTTATATAAGACCTGACATCGCTTTTGTTATGGGTATGTTGGGAAGATACCAAAGTATTCCTGGGGAAACACATTGGACAGCTGCAAAGAAGGTGTTTAGGTACCTACAAGGCATTAAACAGTACATGCTCACATACAGAAGAACAGACAGTTTGGATGTGATTGGATACTCAGATTTAGATCTTGGAGGATACGTAGACTCGAACAATTCTGCATCTAGCTACATCTTCCTATTGACAGAAGGAGCTATATCATAGAGAAGCGCTAAGCAAACTCAAACAGCTCCTTCTACCGGTGATGCTGAGTACATTGCGTGTTTTGAAGCAAGTTCACAAGCTATTTTGATAAGGAATTTCATTGTTGGGCTTAAGATTGTGGATTTAGTCTCTAAGCCAATCAGAATGGACTATGATAACGTAGCTGCGGTGGCCATAGCGAACAACAAAAGGAATAAAATTCGTAGCAAGTTTGTTAAACTTAAATTCCTTTGCTTGAGAGAAATGGCTCAGGATGGCCAAGTTTTCGTTGAACGTATCAGTACATTAGACATGTTGGCTGATCCTTTGATGAAAGGGTTGAAGTCGAACATTTTTTTTACACTTGTACCTCATATGGGACTTCATCCTACTTTTGATTAGTGGAGGTATGAGCAATGAAATTATATTTTGTGGTTTATCATTTCAATTTGTGATTGTATACATTTTGTGTTATTGAAATTGATAAACATTGAGACAGGAACATATGAACATTGAGTTCATATATATTGTGATACCCATTAAGTAATGGTGCTACCTGTAATACTTGGAAGGTAATACCCGATAAAAGGGGACTTATCGCCTTGATTTCTATAACACGATATCATTTTACCTAGACAAGGCAATGACATTGAGTATACGAACAAAGTAGGAGAATGTTAGATATTTATTATTATAACCTATTTAGATATTAATTAGGATAATTAATAAATATTTCTAAGCATGGCCTGTAGTCATTAGGCCCAGTCTAAGGTGGGTTATTGGCTCAGTTTATTTAAGGTTAATTTTCTGATGGTGAAAATTAACAATTGATTTGATTGTGAGATCTCTTTCTGAGTCCAGAGCGAAACCCTAATCTCAGTTCGCTTTTGAAGGTTCCCCACTGGTGACAGCTAAAAACAAGTTGTCATCACTGTGCCTAATCACCAGCTGAAAGAACCTATTATTTAGCTGACAGTGTTCTCTTTTGACAAGTATCTCATTTGATCTCAGTTCTCCTCAGATCAATCAAGCTAATGGTGAGAGGTAACTTTAAGTCTTCCGCTGCATCTCATATAGGTTATATATTTGAGTATTGTTAATCTGGACTGATTATATTGCATTTGAGATGTTTATTTTCTAACTACTAGAAAAAAGATTTTCAACTGTGGTTAAAAATGGTTTTTCACGACATGTTTGGGAGAGGCATAAATTCTACCTCCGTTGTAAGTATATCTTTTAATAGCGGTTACAAAATCACTATTAAAAGATACTGTTAAAAGATAGACTTATTGAAACATCCTACTTTTAAACCCTTAGAGTACGTGTTCAAAAGCTTCTTTGACTAGCAGAAGTATTACTTTAGCCTAAAAATTAAAACCGTTTAATTTTGACACTAGGTATTGTTCATTATTTATCTTCCAGCTGATAGTCCAACTTTAAAAATTATTTCTCTTACTGTACACATACATTTGAGGTATGCTACCTATGAAATTAAAGCTTAGGATGTTTACTATAAATCTATAAAATTTTGTGATCAGACTCCTTCATTTACTATATCAAACTAAAACTAGAACATGACTGCTCTAGGACCTGTGTTTTTATCATGCTACTTTCTTTAATTCTCATAAATCATTCTAGCAGACATAAACCTTTCTCCTAACTTCTCATACATTCATGTGTATAATAGAAACATGTCATAATTATTCTTATATAAATGGTCATATAATAAAATCATTAGATAAAAGGAATATTCATACATCATATACAATAACATATCATTTCTCTATTTTTCCTCTTCTATTCTCTAGCTCCTACATCATATACAAGTTTTATATCATAATTGATCTATCATAGTTAGTTATAGGAGGGTGAGATTCTCGAGAATCTCAGTAGTAAACAGATACCATATAATATATACAACTATATGCTTGATGTTATATATGTGCACTTAATGATCATACTTGTATAATGATAACTTATATGCTTCCATGTCCCTTAATTATAAAATATGGCCATAGCATAAAAAGAAACAGAGTATCACTTAATCATACATGCTTCACATAATCAAGGTAAACAAATATCACATAAAACATCCAAACAATATAAATATACAAGTAGGTAAGTTCAATACTTTATACCATAGATATTCCTTAGTTTGACTAGCCCTTAACTTCCTTTCACTTCATGGCTAGCCTTATCAAGAGAGAGATTCCTTAATTATAACTGTTAAATCCACTAGAATGATCCTATAATTTATTACAGCCAGGATTAGGAGTAGTTACTTATCTCAAGCATCAGCTTATCGAGTCCCTAAGTAACTTAGATTGCTCCTAACTCGATAATACATCCTCATTTTTATTCTTTTCTTTCTCTCTTCTCTCTCTCTTCCTTTCTCCTTGCTTGTCGTGGTGTGGAATGGTTTGAAGGGGTGGGGGTATTTATAGGTGGAGTGAAATGAAATGGATAATCCAAATCAAATCACGACCGACAGCTCAGATCGCTTGCTTCTTTACCAAGTAATTAACTTCTGCATCATCATGATGACATCATCCCCTTATGTCATCATGCTAGGTGGTGCCTTGTGTGGCTATCAAAAGGACACATCACATGGTGAATCATCGCTTCTGGAAGCTTTTAGGTTATTCCAGAGTAATCCAGTATATTCTATTCAATTCTGTACAATCTTATACTATATAAAAGGGCTTTCTCCTTAATTTTACTGAATTATTATTTCAGTGTAATGGACCTCTCTTAGGCACTATTATGTACTCACTTAGTCCCAGCTCTTCTACTACTTAAATTTTACTATCTAGATATCAGGTATTCACAAACTCCCATCAAAATTTACTAAAATATGAATAACTTTTTCCACATGACTCCTTTAGGAATTCTGTCAATTCCATAGCCTTTTGCTTTACAAGATGCACATTTCTATAAATTTTCATTTATATTTGAGATTCAGAAGGTCTGATAACAATTTTAGATAACTTTTTAGAGTTTCAGATAAATATCAACTATTTGGGACCTCAAATAAAATTATGTGTCACGTCATAGCGACCAGAATAATTTTCTCCATCTCCAGGTAAAATATGGGATTCAAATGCTTCAAGGCAATTTTTGACCATTTCTAGCTCAACTTCCTCATAATTATCATTTTTGCCTTAAATTTGGCAAAATACACTTTAGTCCTTGAATTTATTAAATTCTACTTTAATCCCTTACTATAAATTTTGAAATTCCAATTTAGTACTTGAAATCTCAAATTTTCATTTAGGTCATTTTTCTATTTTTCGTTGAATTTTTAACTATTTATAATTTAGTCCCTGGACTTCTACTATTTATAGTCCTTGAACTTTTATTATTTCCAATTTAGTTCTTGAAAACCCATTGTATATTTCTAGGACTTCTACTCAAAAGGATCTGGTAGCCTTCCTATTTCAATCTACTGTATAGACTTTTATGCCTAAAAATTAGGATATTACACTTACAACGGCGGTTTATAATAAACTGCTATTAAATATTTAAAATATTACGGCAGTTTTCGGTAAAATTGTCGTTATAGTTTAAGCTTTTAACAGTAATTTTACAAGTAACCGCCTTTACAAGTATATACTTGTAACGATGATTTATAAAACAACTGTTAAAGGCTTTTTATTATTATTTTACAGTTTCTTTTAATTTTTTATCAATACCGCTCTGTATTTGACATAATGAAGACAAAGAGCAACAAAGTATGAATTAAGGCATAATGCAAGAATATAAATTAAATGTTAATATATAGTAATAAATTAATTTGAATTCTTATAATTCATGCAATGAACCAAAATATAATACAATCATATATACACAGATATTGTACAATCATATATTCACAGACATAAATGATGGATTAAGGCATGTTCTATTGTATTACAATATGGAATTGCTTATTTAGAACAAGGAAGAATGAAGGTAATTGTATTGATTTCATATTACAATCTACAGGTATATATATACACGTATGGACATATGCTTGGGGAGTAAAATATGGGATACAATAAGAGTGAATCATGGAATATAGTTAATGGTCTAATCCCCATAATCCCTCTTAATTATTCCCAATAATCAAATCTAATCAATTTTAATTAACTGCCATATCAACAATTATTGCACCATATCAATAATTATTGTAGTATCTCCCACACTCCCCCTCAAGTTGGAGTATAGATATTTAACATGTCCAACTTGCCAAGTAGGTATTCAAATTTATCTCTAGTTAACCCCTTTGTGAGTATATCTGATGGTTGTTCCTTGGAAGGAATGTGTTTGAGTTCCATTGTTCCAGTATCAATCTTCTCTCATATGAAGTACTTATCTATTTCTATATGCTTTATTCTGTCATACTATATTGGATTGTGTGACATACTTATTGCCACCATATTGTCTTAATAGAGTTTGATAGGTAGCTCCATTAGTACTTTTAGCTCTTCTAGAACTCGTTTTATCTAGATACCTTTACATATTCCAAAGGCTATGGCTCAGAACTCAACTTCAGCACTACTTCTAGCAACCACACTCTGCTTGTTATCGTGCCATGTAACTAAATTTTCCCACACATAGGTGGCATATCCCGAGGTTGACCTTCTGTCATCTTGATCCCCTACCCAATCGGCATATGTTAGAACTTCCATATTTCTCTTGTCATAATTTTTGAATAGTAATCCCAGACCAGGTGAGCATTTCAGATATCTGAGAATTCTGTAAACTTCATTTAGGTGCTTCTGTTTAGGGTTATGAGAGTGTTAGCTCACAACGCTGACTACATAAGCAATATCTGGCCCAGTATATGATAGATAAATCAGCTTCTCTACCATTCGTTGATATCTTCCCATATCTACTTCCTTTCCTAGATCATTGTCATCTTTAATCTTATCAACCCGAATAGGAGTATTGCTGGGCCTACATCCTATCATACATGTTTCTTCTAGGAGATCTAGTATGTATTTTCCCTGTGAGATACTAATTTTCTTTGCAGATCTAGCTACTTCCATGCCTAAAAAATATCTCATCTTTCCCAAATCTTTCACTTGAAAATTTTGATTAAGAGCCCTTTTGATTCTATCAATCTCTGTTAGATTGTCACCTATGAGAATGATGGCATCTACATATACTGTTACTACTACAAGGTTCTTATTTATGTGTTTGAAGAATAGAGTGTGATCACTTTGCCCCTTTATATAGCCTTGTTCCTTCAGTATTCTGGTGAATCTTTCAAACCATGCTCGTGGAGACTGCTTTAACCCATATAGTAATTTTTTCAATTTACACACTTGGCCTTCCTTCTTTCCAGGAAATCTTGGGAGCATTTTTATGTATACTTTCTCCTTCAATTCCCCATTTAAGAATGCGTTCTTGACATCCATTTGATGTAGTGGACAATCCATGTTTGTAGCAAGAGATAGTAGGATTATGATAGTGTTTAATTTTGCTACTGGTGTAAATATCTCTGTATAATATGCGCCATAGATTTGAGAGAAACCTTTAGCTACCAGTTTGGCTTTGTATTTATCAAGACTTCCATCTGCAAGATACTTCAGGGTGAATACCTACTTGCATCTAACTGTTTTCTTTCCTTTCAGTAGTTCAACTACTTCCCATGTTTCATTTTCCTCCAGTGCCATCATTTCTGCTATCATAGCTTTCCTCCATTCAGGGCATGCAAGCGCCTCATATATATTCTTTGGTATTCTGATTTGATCAAGGCAAGAGGTAAAAGCATGATGTTAAGAAGCTAGAGCCTTATAAGAAATAAACCTCTCTATGGGATATCTAGTACATGACCTGCACTATCATCTTATTGCTATTGGAAGATCAAGATCATCATCATTCTGCTCCAGTGATTGTTCAAGACCTACTTTTGGATTAGACTCTTGGTGTGCATCATTCACTCGAGTGGCATCACCTATCGTGTTTCTCTGATTATAGACTTGTCCCTATTTTTTAGTGTCTCCCTATGAACTAGTATGTCCTTCATATTCTATAATCTTCTCTTGTACTGGCATTTCTAAGGTATAGATCCTATCAGGTTCTTAGTGGAGATATAGTGGTTCTAGTTTAGCTTCTGGTTTCTGAGATTCACTCCAAATCTCCCCTGGACCGAAGATGAGGTATAGAAAGGAATAATTTTATGGAAGGTGACATCACATGTGATATAGAGACATTTGGCTACTGGGTCAAAACATTTATACCCTTTTTAGTGCCAGCAGGTCCTAGGAAAATATATTTTGTAGCCTTAGGATCAAGTTTGGAAGTGTGATAAAGATGAACAAAGGTAGTATACTCGAAGACCTTGAGGGGAAGGGTGTTCTCTAGATAAGGTAAGTGAAAATAGTTCTGGAGAACTTGGAGAGGTGTTTAGAATGATAAAAGTTTACATGGTATATAGTTAATTAGGAAGATAGCCATGAAGATAGCATCGGACCAATAGAAATTTGGGACATGGCTATTGCATAGAAGGGCTCTTGCTGTTTCTAAGATATGTCTATTTTTCCGTTTAGCAATACCATTCTATTGGGGGCTGTATAGACAAGAACTTTTATGGGTGATCCCACGTTGTTTAAGAAACTCATAGAGTGGGTAATTAAAAGTATTTAGTGCCATTGTGAGTGTGAAAAGTCTGAATCTTTGTATTAAATTGGGTAAGAACCATGTTGTAAAAGTTCACAAAAGTTTGATAGACTTCAGTTTTATCCCTTAAGAGAAAAACCCAAGTGACTTGGGTATGATCATCAATAAGAGTCATGAACCACTTTGACTGAGTGCAGTTGGAGATTTGAGAAGGACCCTACAAGTTACTATGAATAATAGAGAATGGCTTGGATGGACAATATGGGACACTCGAGAAATGTGTGTGATGATGTTTGGCAAGCTTATAGGACTCACATGAAAAAATTAAAGTTTTATTGGAGCAAATTGAAGGAAATATTTTGCACATGTAATGAAAATTTGGGTACCCTAGTCGTTTATGCCACAACTCTAATTCACTAGTATTAGGGAGAGACACTTTATTGCACGTGTGTAGTACAGACTTATAATGGTCATCTAGATAGTAGAGTCCATCGAGCTTCTTAGCAACACCAATCGTCATCCCCGTGAGTAGATCCTGAAAAACACAATGGGTGGCAAAGAAATTAGCCTAACATCGTTCATCCCTAGTCAACTAACTGACTGATAGTAAATTACATTTTAGATTTGGAACATGGAGAATATTGTGTAATGTCAGGATTGGGGAGACATTAATAGTGCCACTTCTAGCAACCAAAGAGTCATAAGCATAAGCAACTTTTACCTTAAGAGATGATTGTGCAGGAGTATATGTAGAAAAATAGGAGGCCTCATTTATCATGTGATCAGAGGCACCTGAGTCTACTATCCAACAAGAATCCATAGGCTTACCTTTAAGAGTAGCAAAGGCTTTAAAAGAATTATCTCTTTGCACAACACTAGCCATTGGCTACTTATGGGATTGATTTTCAAGTGCAGTGAGACGTTCCAAAATAATAGTAAGTGGATCTTGGACTAATTGATTTCCATGTATTGGGCCTGTGTTGACACAGCCCATTAGAGAATACATCACTGGGCTAGGTGAGTAATTGCTCTGTGGTTGATCTGTTACTGGGCCCAAATCATTTGGGCTATCTTATAGCTCTGTAACATAGCCTCTAGATCACTGTTGCCTGGGTTTCCAATCTAAGGGCTTCCTGTGAAGCTCCCAATACTTATCCCGTGTGTGACCCTGCTTCTTGTAGTGGTCACATGTTGGGCAGTCCTTCTTATAGTCATTAGCACGGGCCGCAAGGGCAGAAGTCATCTCTATAGTGGTCACTGGTTCAGGGTTGGTAGTGTCTGGTATCATACCTCGTCAGCGTGCTTCCTCATCACGGAGAAGAGCAAATGCCTCAGATATTGTTAGAAGAGGTGTGCGCCTAAGGAGTCAGCCTCTAAGGTCTTCATATATTGGGTTCAGTTCGACGAGAAACTCGAAGAGTCTTTTTCTTCCAGAGCGCGTCAGTGGGTGGCTACATCCTTAGCGTCCTGCCAGACATGTTGCTTTAGCTGATCTAACTCCTACCATAGAATCTTCTTCTCTAGGTAATATGTGTTCAAGGGGCAGTTTTCTTGTCTAACAGTCTATAGTTATGGTCTGAGGTTGAAGACTAGAGAGACTGTCAGTTACTTGTCGTAGGCCTCTTTCACGGCTTGCCAAATTTCTCTGGCTGAGGTGATGAACATGAAACTCCTGCGGACAGCAGGGACCATGGTGTTGAGGAGCCAAGATGCCACTAGTGAATTTTTTGTCTTCCACTGTCGACTTGTATCAGCATTATTAGTGGGTAGAGAATCATTCTGGATCAGCTATAATCAGTCACAGTCATCCAAAGTGAGGTATATGGATTGTGCCTACTCCAAGTAATTATAAATCATGAGATGCTCGGGGACAATAATCATGGTGGAGCCTTCAATGTCGGTGATCTTTGCTGGAAGGCGCAATCTACCATCAGTTATGATGGAATAAACTTCGGTGAGGCAAAAATATGGGACCCTAAACTCTGCTATGATACCGTATTGTATTACAATCTAGAATTGCTTATTTAGAAAAAGGAAGAATGAAGGTAATTGTATTGGTTTCATATTACAATCTACAGGTATATATATACACGTATGGACATATGCTTGGGGAGTAAAATCTGGGATACAATAAGAGTGAATCATGGAATATAGTTAATGGTCTAATCCCCATAATCCCTCTCAATTATTCCCCACAATCAAATCTAATCAATTCTAATTAAGTGCCATATCAACAATTATTGCACCATATCAATAATTATTATAGTATCTCCCACATGTTCTCAAGGATGAATTTTGCCCAATCATCCATTATTGAGTGTATTCTCGCATCTTCATAGCTCATTTTGTTCTCCTCAAACAATTGCAGTTAGAAGTAATGGGTAAATATTCAAGATATGAATAAATTGAAAATGCTGCTAAATATTGATCCTAACATAAAATCTTGAATCAAATAAATTAAACACTATTATGCCCACGGTATTTAGTAATTTGTTGCATTATTAATTTATTGGATAAATTATATTTCTTTTGATCAATATTTTTTCTCATAATATGCGCACTTTCAATTTTCTTTAAAGTACTCATTGTTGAATGTGTAACTAATAACAAGGTAAAATTGATGTAGCTCTCATAAAAAAAGTTCTTTACATATATATATTTGTTGAGTTTTGAGCTATATCCGACAACCTTGAAAGCAATTTATTAGAACAATAACTTATTTTGGAAATATTCTAACTAGTTGATTATTCTTTACAAAATATTCTGACTGACTATTCTTTATATCTGTAACTTGTATCATCCCATCCCATTCGCCAGTGTCTAAAAGTATCCAAAAAAAAATAGTAAAGCATTTCAATAAGATGAAGTAGAGTTTTTTGAGTCATCTGGGTCATTTAAAGGGTGATGGAAGTGCATATTGTTACGTTGACAATAGAAATAAGAACAGAGACTATCGAACCTTTCTTGCAAGTTCTCTACTTGCAGGGAGAGATCTTCAACCAAGTTCTTTAAATTATCTATTCTATTTATCAATTCCTCTAGACATTTGAGGAGGTCTAGAAACGACGGTGAAGCAAGCATTGGGTTTGGGAGAGGATGTTTATCCTCAAAATCATCACGTGATATTTTCTATGAACGGGAAAGAGAAACTCCTAAAGAGGATGTAATTTTAAAAAGGCTAAAAATGAGAATAAGACAAAACGATATAAGAAGAAACATATTGAGGAAAATGGAGTGGACAAAAGATACAATGGAAAGGTTTTTTAGATTGAGGAAAATACAATTCTTAAGAGATAGAAGCTGACTGTTAGACTTCCCTTATAATGGGTAGAGACTTTAGGAACCAAAGAGTTTTTCAGCAACAGATCAGAGGAGGAGGAAAAGATAGGAAAGACTTGTAATGGTGTTTTTCCAAAAAATCGCCTTTATAGAAACTTTTAACATTAGTTTTTTAAATAGCTGTCGTCATATTTTTTTAAAGTGGGGATTTATTTACAAATATGCCATCGGTTTTTTTTACGGCATTGTTTATTTTAACTACCATGAAGTAACCTCGTGATAAGTATTTTTCTAGTAGCACCTATACCGTTTACAACTTAGTGATCAATTATATAACAAAATTTCTAATGTTTTGTATTGATATGTCATCATTGGGCATGATAAACAAGTTTTATTCTATTATATGAGATTAGCTATAAGGTTGCATGGTGTTATATTATGTTTTATCACTAACTAAATTTTTAATACATGGTTTACCATAGAACTTATTCAATAATTTTATTAAATATTTTCTTTATTTTTTCTATAAACTTTTCAAATAACTTTTTATTATTCGATTTACCCTTCTCATCTATATTTGCATCTGCCTTTTTTGTCCATGTTCAAACCAATTTAAATGATTTTTTATCATTTTCTGTTTAATAGATATTATGTCAACTCTTCCTTGTATATGTTTATTAAAACTTTTCTTGTATGACTATATATCTTAACATTATTCTGCTGCCCCAACTTTATACTCCGCTTATCCCTTTAAAACTTAATATTCACTACCATATAATATTGCTAGTATTTTAGCAATTTAATAAAATTTCTCTTTAAGCTTATTAGGTACTTTAATTTCTATCCCAAATAACTCTAGTAACCTTTCTTCTTTATATTTCATATTTCTGTTAGTGTGGAGTTGTGGAATTTCCCCTAATTCTTATTGAAGATTTGGATTGGGAATTTCCATCAAAACATAGACCACAATTGTTGCATGATTTGAGAAACTTTTTGGAGTTGACTACATGATAGTGATATGTTGATTATCGTTTGTGCAGAGGATGGGAAATATTGATGCAACTATACCTTTTTTTGGGAATGGATTCTACAAAATGTACCCACTCATTATGGCCATATACACTCTCCTAATAGCAGCAGGCAACTTTTTTAATCGGATCATTAATTATTTTGGAAATTTTAAGATTTTCAAGTTTAGAGATGATACAGCAGATATGGATGGTCTGGAGTCATCATTTTACAGAAAGGTGCATGAGTCCAACTACTTCTGCTTATTATTTGCACACTATATTTAATTAAAGGATTAAAATGCAAAAATTTCTATAGACTTTTTCAAAAAATGTGGCTGGTATCATAAACTTCACTTGGTGGTGTAAAAGTTCCAATAAACTTGACAGGATAGAGCTAGCTCCTTTCACTGAGTTTCACTTCTGTTACCTTTTTATATGGTGGGCCCCATATTACTATTTTTAAATGATTCCTTAAAAAACTCACTCTCCCGTCCCCAACCTCTTCCCATGCGATCCGTCGCACCCCGCTTCTCTCTCTTTCTTTCTGTTCTTTTTAACTTCTGAAGTCTCAACTCTCTCTTGATTTAGAAGACTTTTGCGGACGAAGTGAACACTACTTTTCAGGGAGAGTGCATAATCTGATAGGGATACTGTCAGTATGCGAGGAGCTGCTTGTTTCGGCGGACTTCAGGTGCACCGACGTGTCATCCACCTTGAACTCGTCGTTGACGATAATGAAGGTGATTGCATGGTATGACAATGCAATGGGTTTACTCCCAAAGGGTTGGGGATTTGGCTGACATTGTTGCCAACAAATGGAAGTGAGCATCTTCATCTTCCCCATTTCTCCGTCATCTACAGACTTGAGCCATTTCTCTTTTTTATGATTATTACAACATTTCTTCAATTTTCTTACTGAAACTTGTACCAAGATATAGAACTCTCAATTTTCTCTTGCCTTCTTAATCTATATTAAAATTCTTCTCGCCTTTAATTCTGAATGTTCATGCCATGCCAGCACTAGCAGCCTTTCTTGCTTGTTTATTTAGCTTCAACTTAAAAACAATGGCATGGGAAATATACACTCAACTAGTCCCTTTTTTTTTTAGTATAAGTGACCCAATTTACTATTTCTCTTACTAACGAATTGAGAGAGAGGAAGAGAGGAGTCTAGACTTCAAAAATAAAAAAAGGGGAGATACAGAGAGAGAAGAGAAGAGAAGAGGGGTGCAACTGAAGAGGGTGGGGAAGCAGGAGAATATGAGAGTTTTTAAAATAATCATTTAAAAATAATAAAAGGGGCCCACCGTACAACAAAGTAACAGATATTAAATTCAGTTAATGGAGCTTGTAGTTTTTCCTATTTATAGATAGAGCTTGTAGACAACGGGGTTCAAAATGGACTGACAACAGTGTGAGCTGCCTGTTTTTTTTTTTTTTTTTTAAATAATTATTAATATTTTTATTTATTTTATCTAAATATTATTTTAAATACTCTTATTATTAAATATTAATAAATATAATTATTTATTTATTAATATATATTGATATATTATAATTGATTAATATTATGTTAATATTTATTTAGATTTATAGTTATAAAATTTAATTTTTTTATAAAAAATAGGATTTTTTAAAAGTATAATGTTAATAATTTTTTGATTATATTAATATAATATTAAAAAGTTTTAATTAACATTTTAAAAATTTAAAAATAAATTTTTTAAAATATTAAAAATAAAAAGAAAAAAGTAGGCCTCAAGTTTAGGCTGGTATTTACAGTCTAACCCCTCTTAGCCTATCAATATTAGTAAGTTAGTCCATTTTTAAACTGATCAACCCCTTTCTCACTTTTAATTATAGAACTTTATGGCACTTTCGTACTCAAATAAAGTTTATAGTGTTAGGTTTATTTTTTTAAAAAAATTATAAGTATTTTTTAACATAATGCTAAAATTTAATTTTAATAAGAATAATATTGGAGATCAAATGAATTTTATAAAAAATTAATACTTTTAATTATTTTTATTCATACCTATAAATTAGTTAGAAATAATTTAAAGATAAGAGACAGTGTTTTAATCTTTTGTATTCTTTTCATGATATTAGATGGGCCTTTAGAATTACTCCATTCCTTTTGATCCGGAAAAAAAAACAGAGAAACAAGAATTACTCCATTCCTCCTCTCTTATTTGCTACCCCTCATACGGTTATACGACGTATTAAACCATTTTAAATTATCTAATAAAATTTAAAAAAGATAATAAAAAGGAGAGCAGCTACAAAATACGCGTTCAATTCCCAGATATTTTCTCTTAACTAATTATTTATTATTTTGTTTTATAACAACCATGCTTGTGTTCTCAAATGATGGCTTCTGTTTTTTAAGAACTTGATTAATTATTGCTTATGTTCCTTTATGACAGGAGCCATAATTGCTACTTTTCACTGTGGTTATTTCTACTACGGGGCTTTCACTTGAATCTATAGTTTTAAAAAAAATTTAGGATAAAATTTTAATTTAAAAAATTTTAAAATAAATAATCATATTTATTTTTTAAAAAAAATTGAGTCAAATTATAATTTACAATTATAATTTTAGATAAACTAGTCAGAGTAACTTTTAAAATAGTAAAAGATCTTATGAATTACTCAAACACTATTTTACCTTTACTTTTTCTTATATCATCTCTCCTCCTTTTTCTATCTTTTCTATTATCTTTCATTTCTCTTTTATCTTTTTTACTATCTCTCCTCTTTCTTCTATCTTTTTCACTCTCTCCCCTCTTTTTTTTTTACCCTCTCTCATCTCTCATACTTTTGATAAAATTATACATTTTTTAGTAATTTTCTAATTATACAAGTATTTTTAGTAATAATTATCTAAACACTTATTTATCCAAAATCATTTTTTTATAGGCTCTTTTCTAAAAATTACCAAAAAAATCCATTTTTTCATAAGTATTTTTTTAAAAATCTATCTAAACACCCACTATATCCCATAAAATTTAGCCTAAATACATTTATAATAGATACAGAATATGTTATCTTTGCACTCCCGAAAGTGATGTTAATAACTAACCATGTTTTGTAATTTGCCTGCAGAAAACTATATTAAAATTTGACAGTTAATTATAAAAGTGTTATCATAAAATTGTTAATAGCTAACGGGCGAATATCTAGAGTGTTGTAACATTGGGTTGTGATTCACTTGCACTAGAGGTTTATCAAAGTTTGCAAGTTCATTATAAAAGTGTCGCATAAAACTATTAATAGCTAATTAGTTGTTGTTAATAGCTAACTACTTGTTATGATTTACTTATACCAGAGATTTATCAAAGTTTGCAAGGGTTTGGTAAAAAGGAAATGGAGGGAAGGGAGGATATGGAGAGAAGAGATTTTACTTCTTCTTTTTTTTAAATTTATAGGATGGGAGTATCTAGATAAAAATATATTTTCCTATTCCTCTTATATCATAAACAAAATAAGAGAACATTAAAATCTTTTTACCTTTTATCCTCTAATTAATCTAAACAAAATAATATCAACATATTTCTCTTTCCCTCCTTTTATTAAGCTAAACACTCTAAGGTAAAGGTTAAAGTGTTGTATGATATTATTATTAGCTCGATTGTTGGATGTGAATATCTAAAGGGTTGTTATTAATAGCTAATCAATTGTTGTGATTCACTTACCCTCGAAATTTATTTGTTTGTTAGTTGTAAAAGTGTTAATCACGAAACTATTAATAGCTAGTTGTGAGAAGCAACGTGGTAAAAGTACAACATTTACAAATTTTAAATCAGTCTTCTTGAATTAATTTGGGATTTGTCATGAATTTATTCATGTAAAGCTGTGTAACATGTTGGTTCCAACTGGCTTTGCCCAAAGAACAATATTTCTTCTTTTGATATGATATGGAACAAAACCCCTACATTAAATTAAGATTTTAGAATTTTTTTTTTTAATTTCAATTTTATTTTTAAAAAATTTAAAATAAACTATTATATTTATTTAAAAATATTTTTTAATTAAATTATAATTTAAAAACTATAGTTTTAGATAAGTTATTGAGATTAATTTTTAAAATAGTAAAAAATTTATAATTATCTAATTATTATTTTATCTTTTTTCTCTTCTCTTTATAAAATTATACACTTTCTAATAATTTTTTAATTATAAAAATATTTTTAATAATAACTATTTAAATTGATAATTATTTTTTATAATTTTTTAAATTTTTTTTTAAAAACTATGTATAAATTTTTTTATAAACTTTTTTCTTAGTAATAATTTTTCCCTTTAAATTTATTACTACGTACGCAATAAATGGCCTATTTGGAACCACTGTGATTTTATAAACTTTTTTAAGTAAAACTTAAGTTTAGAGAAATTTTAAAATAAATAGTCATATATAATCAAATGGGCTTTTAGATTAAATTATGGTTTAAAACTAAGGTTTTAGATAAGTTTATCATAGTAGTATATAAAATAGTAAAAGAGTTTATGAATTAACTAATTACTATATTACCTCTACTTTTTCTTACACCCTCTCTCATCTTTCATACTTTTTCTTACACCCTCTCTCATCTTTCATACTTTTTTTACACTCTCTCTCCTACTTTTTCTTATACTATCTCTTCTCTCTTTTCTTACATATTATCTCCTCTCTCATCTCTCCTCTAATCTCTTATCTCTCCTTATTTAATACTCATATTATTTTTCGTAATTTACCAATAATAAAAGTACTTCTGGAAATAACTATCCAAATACTCATTTATTCAAAATTATTTTTTTTTCGTAAATTCTTCTCTAAAAACCAATTTTTATAAACTGCTCAAAAATTCTTTTTTTTTTATAAATCTATTTTTAAAATACTATCTAAATAGGCTAAATACATAAACCTTATGTACCTTCTTCCCCAAAGTCATTAATTATCATTTATTAATTTTCCATCTTTCTAATCTTCTTCACACTGTAACTGTAACTGTAACTGTAACTGTAACTGTCATATACAGTAATATGGCTCTGTAGTTTTTATACCAAAAGTCCATAAAGATAAACAGGGAGAGACAGTGATATGAGACAAAGGAGGAGAGGGTAAAGTAAATGGATGGTAATAGCAGATGCACAAGACTTATAAGGTAGCTTGGGCACGTGCTAACTAAGACTTATAAACTACAACAGTTATATATTAATTTACTTTAATTACTTTTCTCTTTAAAATTAATAATTATGGTAAAAAGTGATTTTCTAAAATTTATTGATTCTCTTTTATGTTAAAAAAAAAGAGAATCAGTAAATTAAATTAAAAGTGAGCAATAACCTTTTTTATAAGTGTGCTCTTCGTTACAATAATTTAAAGAAATTTAATTTATTTTTAAATAAATGAATCTTAATAAATTGACGCTTGATATATATATGTATTGGTCAATATAAATATAAATATGATGGTAGAAAAAGTCGTTATAATGTGTACCAAACAGTAAAGAGGTTCCACATATAGCACAAAGATTTTATTTTTTTACCCCTCCATGAACAAATACAAGGCTTTTTATATTTTTATAATTTTTTACAATATGAAAAATATTAACAGTATAATTAAAGTATTTCAAATATATATAATTTTTAAGTATTATTATAATAATATTATTTTACCTTTTATTTAAAAAATCTTTAAAAAAATAATAAATATATCATGGGAGAAAAAAATGTAAATAAAAAAGAAAAAATGTGGGTCTCTAGGATTTCTTTTAATTTTCACTGAGTTTTTTTTTTTTTAAAAAAAACTATTACTGAGTTATAAGAGTCCTTGAATTATGCCATAAAAAAAACCTTTATTCTTTTAAATATTGTTTAGTGAGATTTTTTAAAGGGGGGAGAGAGAGAGAGAAAAGGGAGGGAAAAGGAAATATAAATACGTTTGGTTAAGATAAATGAAGGGAGTGAGAAGTAAGTTTTTATCTTTATGCGTTCACTTCCTTTCTAAAAATGAGAGTTTTTTGTAGGGGAGATAATTTTTTATCTAATTTTAATAATTTTTTTTATATTTTTAATATTTCAATTGTATCTTAATGAGTTTAAATTTGTTTTTCAATTCTTCTCATATATAATTTTTATTTTGATTGATAAAGCTTAATAAATATAATAAATAATTTATATATTATATTAAAATATCTAATAATTATAAAATTAATGAGAAATAATATTAAAAGTTTATTAGATTTCTTATTTTTTTTTAATTTTATTATATATATAAATAGGATAAAAAATTTTAAAATTTATAAATTAAAAAATAATAATTTTAATATAAATATTATAAATAAAGAGTAAATAAATTTAAATAAAAAGATAATAATATATTTATAAACTTTTAATTAACTTCATTCTTCTCTCCTTATTTTTTAAATTAAATAAAAAGTATTTTTTTACTTTTATATGTATACTTTTTTTATTTTTTTTTAAATTAACTTAAACATATACTTTCCTAAATTTGAAGTAAATAAAGCCTAAGAAAAAAATTTTAGTTGTAATTATTCCAATTAATTTGAGTGGTTTCAGCTGTCATTCGCATTTAATACGCATTGGATTATAGGGTTTTATAAAGGAGAAGACAGCAGTAGAAGAAAGCTAAAGATAGAAAGAAAAAAGTGACAAAAAAAAAAAAAAGCAAAATAGGGATAAAAGCTTGGAAGGAAAAAAGCGCATAAATAAAGAGATCATTCTCATAATTATCATCTCTCCCTCCCTCAAAAACAGATTTTTTTCATTGTTATTTTTCTCCTCATCTTCAGAAGCAAGTCTCCTCCCGACTTTTTCTATCCCCATTCTCTTTGCTCTTCACTCCTAGAGCCTCAACAGTTCTAGAACCTTTTTTTATTAAAAAAGAAAGTACATGTCAGATGGCATGAAGGGGAGAGATGTGAGAGGGAGATGTAAACTCAATTTGACTTATTTATAGTTATAAAATCGTTTTCACCCAATAATATTTTGATAAATTTTTCTATTCCATGGGATTTAGGTAATTTACTTAGCTGTTTATGGTAGGATGGTAAATTTACCATTGAAGGTAATAGCGTATAGAAACAATAAATAAAAAATATATAAAACCATGAATTGATTTCATCGATACTGGATAGCATATATAGAATTGTTTGTATAAACAAAACAGAAGGGTGAACGTTCACTCAAAGAAATAAACAAAAGCAAGAAGAAAGGTGAACACGAATACAGGGGCAAAGGATAAGATCAAAGAATAATGGACGTAGTCCCAAAAGACAATTTTAGTATATCTTGTTCAATGTAAGAGCTAAAAATAAAATTTATTTTAATTTTAAATATAAGATTTAAATTTATTTTATTTTTTAAACTTATAATATTTTTAAAATATTTTTATTTAATTATACATATTTAAATAGTTGTTATTAAAGCTAATTTAAAAATATATAATTAAACAAGATATTTTAAAAATTAACATATAATTATTATAAATAATTAATTTAATTATTTTTAAATTAAATAAATAAATATTATATTAAAAATTGGATAATTATCCAGATGGCCTCTATCTAAGCTATCCATCCACAATCATCGATGAAATCAATTCTTAGTCTTATATATATTTTATTTATTGTTTCTGTGGGCTATTACATTCAAAGATAAATTTACCATCCTATAAACAGTCAAGTAAATTACAAAGAAGCCAGGATGAGTTTACATCTCCCTCATATCTCTCTCCATCATGTAATCTAATATGTACCTTTTCTTTTCAATAAAAAACGTTCTCAAATGAAAGAGAATGGAGATGGGAAAATTGGAGAGGAGACCTGCTTTTGAGGAGGGATGAGGAGAAAAATGCGAATGAGAGGATCTGGTTATGAAAAATTAAGTCGAAAGAATCTCTCTCATATTTTTTAATTTGTATCTATTTTCCACTCAAATCCATTCTTTCAATTTAAAAGTTTCTTTCTTTCTCTCTTCTCTCAGCCTTGGCCTAAAATTAGCACGTTCCAATCTTCCTAAATCCGAATATCATCTCAAAGAAATCTATTAAATTTCAAGGTAACTCTTCTAAAATAACTTTCATATATATATATATATATATATATATATTTTAAATGTTAGTATCAAAATCCTCCCTCTTTGATTTCTTTTAGTATTTTCTCTTTAAATATTCTACTATCTTTTTCAATTTTTATAACTATTTCATCCTATTTCTGTTACTTCCTCGACTTTTACTTGCTATTTCCTACTCTCACCTTCACCTTTGATTTATGTTTCTTCTTCAAATTTTTGTCTCTGTGATGGCTTCAGATTTTGTCTGAACTACACTTACTTCCACCCTTTTATTCTTGTTCTTGCGATTTCCTTCTTCATTTAGCTGCTTCTCGCCATGGTTTTCACTTGAGCCATGGTTCTCACCGGGAGTCTCCTGTCCGCGTCCCCAGTGTGATTCTCAATTGAAGAAGAAACTTGCAAAGTTTACTCTTTTTCTCTTCTGCCTCACTTTGGTTCCATTGCTTTTGATTAACTTTTTCACCTTGACTTTTTGCTTCTTATTAGATTTGTTCGGTTGGTTTGACTGGGAGTATGATTTCATTGGTTAAATTATTTAGGTATTATTCGTGGATTTCTTATTTTGTGTAATATTTTCAAAAACTTTACTCTCATATTTTGGGTGTAGTGGGTAATTTCTCAAATATTTCTATTTATTTTAAGTTCTGAACATAATTATAAAGATGGAAGGAAGAGCTAGTTTAACTATCTCTAGTAAAGTTGACGTTCCTTTTATAGTTATGCGAATAAAAGATAGCATCTCGTTCTACATGAATTTGGGTGTAGCGTGAGATTTTTTTTGTGATATAAATAAATTTATTTTTTATGTATTTAATTTTTTATTTTTAATAAATAAATTATATTTTTATAATTTTTAGGGAGTTTTTTGATGTAATAATATGTCATCTCTTCTTTTCGGACATGCAAAAAAAAAGTAAAGTTCATTCACCTACTCGATGTGTAAGCATTTTTTGATAAGTGTATTCTATAATTATAATATTTTATGAGATAATATACCTATGGAATATTTGTTTTTAATGAATTTGAAGGACGTCTTCCAACAAATTTTTAGTTATAAAATAAAAAAATAAAAATTAATAATAAAAATTAAACAAAAAAAATATATAAAATTTTAAATAATTAAAAAAATGCTTCCCTCATATATGTAAATAATATTTTTAAAAAAGATATTGCTTAGAGTATTTTTTTCAATCTACCCTGAAAAAATAATCTATTTTTCTATAAAATCCTTCAAATACAATAAGATAATATATGGCATCGGACACCCAGCAAATATAGCTTAACAAAAAGTGCCAACATTTATAGCTTGCTGGCCTATAGTTGAAGTTAAAAGTTTTTCCATTGCCATTGTATTGTCATCTTATATTTAAAAGATTTTATATAATAGGAAACTATTTTTTCACAGCGTCCTTTTTTCTAAAATATTATTTAGATATGTGTGAAATATATTTTTTAATTATTTGAAAATTTATGTATATTTTTATTTGTTTATTTTATAACTAAGAATATAATGGAGGATGTCTTTTAAATTTATGACAGACAAATAGTCCATAGGTATATTATCACATAGAATATTATAATTATAAAAGATATTTATCAAGAAATATCTATATGTACATGTAAAATTTTCAATTTTCATAAAGCGCAATAACTCGAATGATAATGACTATATTTATACTAAAAAATCTATATTCTTTATAAAATTTATTAACAAGTTTATTAAAAGATAATGACTATTATTGGCGCTTACTAGAGTAAATGCATGAAGATAAATTTTAAAATTATGGTATAGATATTTTTAATTTGGGATGTACTATTACATACTGTTTAATATAAAAACATTTTTTAGGAGAAGATCCAAGAATTTGTCGGACAAATATTTTAAAGAGGACATGGTTAATCAAATTAAATTATTTAATATTTCACTTGAGTTGGAGGACTTGATAAGTAATTAAATGATAAAGAGGAAACAAAATAAGTAATTTTTTTATATGATGTAAATGAATTTATCTTTTATATTTAATTTTTTATTTTTAATAAATAAATTATATTAGTATAACTCTTAAGGTGTCTATGTAAGTGGTAATACGCCATCCTTATTTTCGGAATATAGAAAAGAAAATAAAGTTTTTTAAACTAGTGGGAGAGTATATACAAGAATATAGGATGTGTTAAAAATAATTTAACTCAAATACAATTATAAATATAGTGTGTAATAGAAATTGGTATTGTTTAGTAGATTTGATCATATGGGACTATGCTATTACCATTGGACATTATTGCAATATCCATGAGGCCATGCACACTTATGCACCGTACTTTCTAGGACTTTTATAAGGAATTTATTAACTTATTGTTAAGATTGGAAGCATAAATTAAAGATATAAATTATAAAGTTGCTCACATAAATTAAAGATATAAATTATAAAGTTGCTCACACTTATAAATAATAAAGTTTTGTTCAATATTTCCTAAATACATTTTTAAAGTTGCTCACAATAATTTATTTTTGCCTAATAGGACAAATATTCATAATCATAATAATTTTAAAGATTTTTTTTACAAGGATTGTTGAGTTTGTACTATACAATTAATTTTTTTATAAATATTATCTGTAAACTTATTGGATATAGAAAATATAAGAACATATTTAAATATTCTTTTGAAATTGACACTTCGTTGAATTTTATTTTTCAATTACAATACTTTTGACTTGAACTATGGGCCATCATCAAGTGACTATGTTACTGGCTTCTATCCATCATTTCCTTTGGTTACATTTGGATATGACAATTAGGAATTGAATTTGTTTTCTGCTCTGGTATTCTATGTGGGGCATGCCAATATTTAAAATTGTTGAATGAGTTGCATTCTATTCATAGACTTGGAACTAATTTGGCAATTGTTCAATTAAATTTAAAATTCTTACAAAGTGGCAAGAGTGTTAGTAGAATCAATGTAACTCTATGATCCAGAGGAGATGACCTTATTTTAAATTCAAATGGAAATAATGTTCAGAAACATCCCGGAACAATTGGACATGGACCCCTAGTAGCTAATATAGTGGCCACAAGCATTAGTTTTTCTGTTGCCAGTAAGAAATTTCAAACTGTATTTACTGTGACAATAGTATGTACTATTACTAAATGCACATCCACATATACATTTACCAGCCCATAAGGGTCTTCTGCCACCATCATAAGCTAAAAAATAGTGGAGAACTAAATTTAAGAAAATAAATTTACTAATATGTACATTCATATTAATATATTACATCTAGGGTAAATTTAACTATTTATAACTATATTTTAGCCTTAATTTGGTACTGATTGCTTGAAACCATTTTTAAACCATGTTAGTGTTCATCAATTTGAGTTTTGTTTTGCTTGTTTTGCAATGCCTCTTGATGTATTCATCAGACTATTGGGATTTGAGTTTTGCATATTTTGAGCCAAATTTCGTTGGAATATTTAAGCCTATATTCCTACATTGATTTTAGTGTTTTGATGCCAAGCCTCACCAAGATTGCCATGACATATTTAAATTAATAGTAAGAATAATTATTTTTAACATATTTATACTATCTCTTAATTGTTTGACTCTGTAGATCATCATCATTGTACTATATACTCTATCTCTTATATTCTATAAAGTCTCTTAATATTAATTTTAAAAATAATTGTTCCAAACAAATTTTTAGTTTTTTTTCAAATACATTTTTTTGGAATTATTATCTAAATATATTTTTTATTTTTTATTCAAGAACTTAATTTTCAAACAGTTTTGTGTTCTTTATTTGGAAATAGTTTAGAGCAAATATCTTAGTAGGAACTGGAAGGCTTCATTTTCTCATATCAAGCATTCATGTAATGCAAAATTTGAAGCGTTTGGAAATTTAATAGAACTAAAACACAATTTTTTTTGCCCATCCAGTTTATCAGAGTTTTGCCCCGACTACATCCGGATTCGACTCGCGTTATGTACTTGACTATAGTGGGTGAGTCTCCCAATAGAAATTTTTTACATACGCCAAGGTTTAAACTCGAGATCTTACTTAAACGATACTGAGCCACTTACTACTTAGATTAACCCAGTTAGTTAAAACACAAATTGAATATAACTTATATACACTGATCGTACGAGCCCAATTTCATGTCACGATTCAAGGAAAGGAAACCTATTCCTAACTACACTTGTAGCCTTGCTTAATTCAACAAGGAAAAAGGACAAAAAAGAACTTGGAAATTGCAAGATCTCAAAGTTCCTAAATTTTAATAATTCTAGGGAAGGTATGAGATCTCAAAATGAGATTTTAGAAATCAAGGAAAAGGACAAAACTAGAAAAAAAAATACATAAATGTCCCTTAATATCATTTACTTCTAAAATTTCTATTTTAAGTAATGGCTATCAAAGTAATATATATTTTTTGCAGAACATGTTTAAAAACAATCTAAACTTTTAGGACCATTTTTTACTTTTAAATTCTACTAGTAATTTAAGAAAATAATTAAAATAAATAATATTGGTAAGTGATCAAAATAGTGATGATAGTGATTAGATTATGTGAAAGGGTGTTTTCTCGGTTTTTTTTTAGATCTCTTTATTTTCCTTTTCCACATTTAGCTCAGCTCGGCTCGATTAGTTACGTACGGTTTGGTAGGAAATTAAATATGTGGTTTGGTAGGAAATTAAATATGGGATTTGGCCGAAGTTATTTTGGGAAATTCGTTGGGTGGCTTTGAATGATGAAGTGCTAGAATGGCCTATGTGAAAAAGGTGGGAGATTAAGATTTAAGGGTAAATATATTATTTTTATTTTAATCTTTTATTTTTTATATTTAATATATTGGTCCCCATTAAATTTTTACTTAATAAAAATTTAAATTATTTTATCTCTTAAATAGTTAAAATATATAGTTTAAAATTTAAAAGACTATAACCAAAATTTATATGATTTATTTTGGGAGAAGACAAAAAAATACTATTTGAATTTTAAAAGGATAAATTGGGCTTCTTAATATTAAAAATGACAGATTTGGCAAGAGGCCCAATATGTCATTTGTAAATTTGTGTGCAAAGATCAAATTAGCCTTCACTTTGTCAATGATATTTGCAAGTTTTACAATACGATTTACAACTTTGCCAATGGTATTTACAACTCTAACAATAGTATTTATAATTCTTATAATAGTATTTATAACTTTGATAATAGTATTTGTAATTTTGACAATGATATTTTTAATTTTGACAATGGTATTTGTAACTCCCATAGTGGTATTTGTAATTTCAACAATGATATTTATAACTCCCACAAAGGAGAAGAAATAACTTTGTCAATATGATTAATAACTTTGCCAATAATATTTGTAACTCCTACAATAGAATTTGTAGCTTTGTTAATTGTATTTACAACTCCTGCAATGGTATTTATAACTCCCATAACGGAGAAGAAACAACTTTGCCAATGGTATTTGCAACTCCCACAATTATATTTGTAACTTTACTAATAGTATTTACAAGTTTGTCAATGGTATTTGTAACTCCCACTGGTATTTGACACTTTTACAATGAGATTTATAATTTTGCCAATAGTATTTACAATTTCCACAATGGTATTTGTAATTTTACTAATGGTATTTGCAACTCCTATAATGGAGAAGAAGCAACTTTGCCAATATTATTTGTAACTCCCACAATAGTATTTACAGTTTTACCAATGGTATTTACAAATTTATCAATGGTATTTATAACTCATACTAATATTTGCAAATACCATTAGTAAAGTTAAAAATCCCATTGTGGAAGTGTCAAATACTAGTAAAAGTTATAAATATCATTGATAAATTTGCAAATACTATTGACAAAAGTTACAAATACTTTTGTGGGAGTTGCAAATAATATTGGCAAAGTTGTTAATCCTATTGGCAAAGTTGCTTCTTCTCTATTGTGAGAGTTGCAAATACTATTAACAAAGTTGTTAATTTCTTTGGCAAAGTTGCTTCTTTTCCGTGATGGGAGTTGCAAATACCATTGTAGTTGTAAATACCATTGACAAAGTTTCAAATCCCATTGTAAAAGTGACAAATACTAATGGGAGATATAAATACTATTGATAAACTTACAAATACTATTGGCAAAGTTGCAAATATAATTGCAGAAGTTACAAATACCATTGAAAAAGTTGCTTCTTCTTCGTTGTAGGAGTTACAAATACATTGGTGAAGTTGATTCTTCTCCCTTGTAGGAGTTGCAAATATCATTGCGGGAGTTGTAAATACAATTGACAATGTTACAAATTTTATTGTAGGAGTTATAAATATTATTGGCAAAGTTATTAATCTTATTGGCAAAATTGTTTCTTCTCCTTTGTGAGAGTTACAAATACCATTGCGGGAGTTACAAATATCATTGTTGAAATTACAAATACCACTATGGAAGTTATAAATATCATTGGCAAAGTTGCAAACACCATTAAAAGTTATAAATATTATTGTCAAAGTTAAAAATACCATTGTCTAAATTATAAATATTATTGTCAAAGTTATAAATACTATTATAGGAGTTACAAATATTATTATCAGAATTGTAAATACCATTGGTAAAGTTATAAATCGTATTATAAAACTTGTAAATAATATTAGCAAAGTGAAGGTTAATTTGATCTTTGCACATAAATTTATAAATGATAGATTGTGCCTCCTACCCAATCTATCCTTTTTAATAGTAAGAAGTCTAATTTATTCTTTTGAAATTTAAATATTTTTTTTATTTCTTTTCATTTATTTTTAATTATATATAATATTTTTTAATTATATAGGAATATCTTTTATTTCGTAGGTATATTACATACGCTTAACGCTCAAGAGTACTACCGTCTGCCAATGACCTTTTGCAGCTTTAATGATACTTGTCATTGTTTAATTGTAGAGGTTGCAAATTTTTCACTTTACTATTTTAGTCCTATTTACCATTTCCCTTTTCCCTTCATAACTCACATAGAATCTGATTCTTGCTTTGATGCTTTCATCATCTGATGTACTAAAATCCGACCACACGTTCATCCGGTTAAGTTATCATGTCAATAGTTAGTGGTTTAGATTAAAGAGTTACATTAGTTATATTAAAATAATATAATTTAATAAAAAAAATTATATTTTACTATAAACAAACTAGTATTTAAATAAAAAATTACTCAAGACATAATATTTGGATACCTCTATATCTCTTTCATTATAATAATAACAAAATATGATACTGAGAATATATATATTTATCTTTATAATTTTTTAAAAACTATAAAATAACAAAATAATAAAACATTAAAATATAGTCACTAATAATTAATGGTAGTTTGATTTAATAATTTAAGAAACAAAAGTAAGAAATCCATAAAATAATGATAAATTAAAATAATAAATTTAATTAAGAGTAATTTAAATACATTAAAACCAAAAAAAAGATAAGAAATTGATAAAAAATTTATATTACTTGAAAAATTTTTATTATTAAATCCCTCATTCTCATAAGAATATTCTAACAATAATACAATTTAATTTTATATTTCATATATTGATGTAGATTGAAAACAAACTTTAAAAAGTCGTGATTAACTTAAAAATGGTTTTATTATTTTCTAAATAATATTTTTTTATTTTTATTGTCATTTTTTATTTTAAACACATCAAAGATTTAAATGAAAATTTTAGGATTCAATTTTTTTTATTTCTATTTTAACGGGGCTACTCGTGTATACAGCAATCTGCCATCTTTTATATATATATATATATATATATATATATATATATATAATAGTCTAATGAAAGATACACATGTTATATATTACAGCACACAAACACTAACTCACCAACAACCACACAGATTTGAACTTGTAACATCTCCATAGGAAGAAGTGTTTTGGATGTTTAAAATTTTTTAACATAAATTTAAAAATCTTAAAGGCAACCAGATTATAATAGAGTAAAGATAATATATATTAGAAATATATCATTGAAGGATAGAAGAATCAAAACAAGATAGTTTATCCTAGTTCAGACTAATCCACTTATCTTAGTCTAGTCCCTAGAGGCCTTCTAAGATTTCTAACTATACTCCAAGATTTAAGTGGGTTTTTGGTGTCTCACTATAACAAGTGATTCTTTCAATCACTCCACTTTACTTCCCGTAAGGTAACTACAACAAGTGATCCTCTCAATCACTCTCCTTTACTTTCCGTAAGGTAATAATCCTAATTTAAGAGATTCAATCTCTTAAGTTTACAAAATAAATAAAAATTTTACCAATTTCTCTCCCATAGTATATATGATGATGAACATTAAAACATAAGAATATCGGGTTACAGAATAATAAATGAAGGATAAAGAGTGTAATAAATCTAGTTGTTATTATTCATTTTTTATTAATGCCAAGTTTTCTTTAAATAACATTTAATTCATTTGGTAGTCGTTAGACTTAAACTTGTAACCATTGTAACTGTTGGAGTCGAGGAGTCGTTAGTAGGTAGGTGAGCATTTAATACTTTATTAGATGTGGTAAGTTAAAGCATTTAATGCTTTGGTAGATGTAGTAAGTTTCTGTTAACATAGCTTTCATCATTTTAAACTTTAACCTTTTCTAAACACACTTATTCTCAAAAGGTTTCTCAGGAGTTTAAGTATTGATTAAGTATATGAACAATTAATAATCAACTCATATTATAAAGATCAAGTTCTAATATGTTTCAAATGACTTTCTAAAAAATATACTCTATTAATCGATTAGCTAATTGATTAAATATCATTAATTCGATTAATATTTCAATTAATGAGAAGAACATAAAACAAAACATATATTGTTTAGAATATTCAATAAAATCAATATAATTTGATAAGATAAGTTTCTCTAGAGATTCATCAATAAATATTAGTGAGAAACAGAAGCACACTTAGTGATTAATTCAAATATATATAGTTCAAAAAAAGATGCAAGTAGTTTCAATCTAAAGAGATGAATATAAGTGAAATTTATAGTATTAATTAAACAATTAAACAATTAATATAAATTAATCGAATTCTTAGTCAATTAATGTCTCAAGAGAAGTTGATACAGAAATACGTTACTTAAACAATTAATAGATTAATGTATATTAATCGACTAACTAATTGATTAAAGAATTCATATTTGATCTTTACTAAATGATTCTTAACTAATTAATTGAATAGTTAATATATTAATATAGATTAATCGATTAACTAATCGATTAATAGAGTTTATTTTTTACTAAAGGAAAACAAGTTCTAAACAAATTAATTGAATAGACAATTGATTAATTAGAATTAATGGATTAACTAATAGATTAATTGATTTATCTTTTCAATTATAGAGAGCAACTTTATAACATTAATCAAATAGTTAATCGATTAATAGATTAATTGACTTTCTTTTTGAATAACAAAGAGCAATGTCATGATATTAATCGAACATTCTATCTATTAAATGATACTCATTAATCAATTAACTTGATCTAACTTCTTCTGTCACTTTTGGCATAATCTAAAAACACGGAAACAACTTGATTGATTAAATGATCTTTTATAGAAATAATTTGAGTTACTTTTGATATCATCAAAATATCATTAAGTAGCTTGCTACATGGAGAAGGATAATGCTGGCTATCTTTGTCCCGACCATGTACATAATAACAAGTTAGTTTTGTCTTGATTACCCTTCAATGCTTAACGCAATAAGACAATGTCTTATTCTTCAAGACTTTATTATTGGGAACATCATAAGTGAGTTATAATAATTGTCATTGAAACTTGAGTTAGCAACAACAATTCTATTTTTTGGTATTGCTCTCCATATTAGGGGTGTGCATGGGCAGGGCTGGGCAGGGTAGCCCCTGCTTGGTGCCCTACCCAAAAAAAGTATGGGCTGTATTTTACAGCCCGATGCCCGGTAAAAGCCCTAATTATTTTGGGCTGGATATGAGCGGGCTGGGCATGGGCATGCTCAAATTGTAATGTTTTGCTCATATTGTGAAAAAAAAATCTGCAATCATGAATTTATAAAATAATATCATATTTATATCTTCAAGAGTTAAATAATATATATAATTCACCAAGAATAAGGTAACAAAAAGATAGTAATTAAAGTCTTAAAGTCTATTGTATATATAACAAAAAATATTGAAATATGTAGAGGTCGGATATTTATAGCGTTATTGTAACATCAAAAATCGAATACTTGGCAAGTAAAGCAGAGGAGCAACTTTGGTATCTACATAAATATGAAAGTTATGTTTAATATTTTAAAAATAAGCAAGGAGAGTTGTCAACTAAAGTGAAAAGTGTAAAATTATAAATAAAATAAGTTAAAAAAAAATTAAAAAATATATATATATAGGGTTGGGCCCAATGGGCAGGGCAGCATACCTTGCCCAGTGCCCTACCCTGCCCGACACTTGGCTCAGCCCGGCCCTGCCTAAATACATTTTGGGCAACTTTTTTAGGGTCGGGCTGGGCGATTTTTTTACTGGCTCAGGCAGGCAGACCGGGCCATGGGTATTGTGAACACCCCTACTCCATATAATATAAAATAGTTAGTTTTTATACCCGAATAGTGTCCTAAATTTGATTCTTCACACAATCATCAATAGCGTCCCAAGTCTCTATGATGATTGAAACATTATACTTTTAACCCCTCAAAGTACGTGTTCAGAAGCGTATTTGACTAGAAGAAGTATTACTTTGGTCTAAAATTAAAACTGTTTAATTTTAGCATTGAGTATTGTTCATTGTTTTTCTTCCAACTAATAGTTCAACTTTAAAAATTATTTATCTTATTGTACACATCCATTTAAGGTGTGCTACCTATGAAATTAAATCTTAGGGTGTGTACTATAAGTTTGCCAAATTTTGTGACCAAACTCCTTTGTTTACTAGGTCAAACTGAAGCCATAACATGACTACTCTAAGACCTATATTTTTATCATGATGATTTCATCATTAATTTCTAGCATAGATAACTCATCATTAAACTTTCCCATATTCATTTAGACATGTCTATAATATCATATAAAATTTCATCATATAAATAGGCAATACAATATTCAATACAATTAATTACATAAATGGAAAATTTATATAATACATGCTAGAATATCAACTAGTCTATGTTTCTTCTTTCTCTTTTTTTTCTATTACTTAAGTCCTCTTCATGCATATTTCCTCCATCATATTGAACCTATTATGGTTGGATATAGGAGGGTGAGATTTTGGGGAATCTCAATAGTAAATGGATATCATATAATATATGCAACTACATGCTTGATGTTAATATATATGTGCACTTAATGATCATGCTTACGTAATAATAATTTACATGCTCCCATGTTCCTTAATTATAATATATGGCAATGACATAAAAAAAAATAGAGTATCACTTAATCATACATCCTTCACATAATCAAAGTAAGAAAGCATCACATAAAATATCCAAACAACATAAGCATATAAGTAGATAAGTTCACTACTTGATGCCATAATGTTTCCTTAGTCTAACAAGCCCTTAACTTCCTTTCTCTTCACAGCTAGCCTTATCAAGAAAGAGAAGTTCCTTAATTTTAACTATTAAATCTACTAGAACAATCCTATAATTTATTAGAGTAGAGACTATGATTAGTTACTTAATTTAATCCTTAGCTTAATGAATCCCTAAACTCCTTGGATTGCTCTTAACTCGATCAGACCTCATTCTTTTTTCCTTTTCTTCTCTCTTCTCTCTTTCTCCCTCTCTCTCTTCCTTTCTCCTTTGCTTGCTGGGGTTTGGAATGGAATGAAGGGAGTGGGGGTATTTATAGGTGGAGTGAAATGGAATGGATGGTCCAGATTGAATAAGGACGGACGACTTAGATTGCTTGCTTCTTCACCAAGTAACGCCTGCATCATCATGATGATATCATCCTGTTATGTCATCATACTAGGTGGCGCCTTGTGTAGATCCCACAAGGACACCTCACATAGTGAGTCATCGGTTCTGGAAGGGAGTTGTTTTTCTTTGTTCCCATAGTTTTGTTTTTTTGGTTCATTGCTTGGGTTGGGCTATCCCGCCCAGTGTATTCTTGTATCTCCCGAAATGCTTGGAAGAATTATGCCCATGTTATTATTCCTTCACCATGGACTTGTTATTACCTATTAGTGGAGTTGTTATTATTTGACACACCTATTTTTATTTCTTATGTTTCATTTGTCAAATTCCCTGCCTACTTAAGAAATGAATTGTCACACGATACCATTAAACATGATAAAATTATTTTATTAACATTACAATTTTACATTTCTTGAACTTGTAATTAATTCATAATTTGTTTATAATTGTCAGAGTCCAAATTACACTTAAATTGTCACCTTAGTGACTAAGTACCAGATTCTTAATTACATACTAGTACTCACTAATTGCATAATACAAATCTTCTCTTTCCCTCACCAAAGGTAGGAGCCTTAATAGTAGTTGCCTTCAACAATCTGTAAACTATTTTTAGTAGTCTTTCAAGTTTCAATTGTCACCACTCCTGTAAGTTCATGATCTACAACCTATATATGCTGCTAGGGTTATAAATGAATTCACAAAGTTTAAAAATACAGATAATGACAACCTGCATTAGACACAAATTATATACAACCTAGTACTATTTATCAACTTGAATTTGGATTATTTTAAGTTTTAACTGTTTGTCCAAACTTATGGCATTGTTCTCACTTGACCACCAACATATGTATGATTTCCTCCATTGTTTTCAAATTGTCCCCTCATATGAACATAACAAAATATATACTTTCTAGAATAACTCACAATCAGTAATGACAACCTGCACTAACTACAAATTATTAATAATTTAACCACTCATATTAAAAACTATCGTGTACTATAATAATAGCTCATGTTCTCCTTCTTATTGGAGCATGCTCTACCATTCATATTTTACATCAACCAGAGTGAGTATTTGAGTTCTTCTTCTCTTCATGTCTATTTCTTTGGGATTCCTCTAGACTCAAGGCTCAATGGGTCCTTGTTCTGGGTCAGTGTTAAACTAGATAAAGTTTAAGAAAATAACTATATAGCTTGTTCAAAATTAAGGCGAAGAAGAAGAAGGATATGAGGAGGTGAGAGATGTAAAGAGAAAAGCAGACGAAGGCGATAAGGAGAAGAGTGTCGATGGCGAGGAATAGTGACTCCTTCTCTCTCCTTTCCCAATATTTGAGAATAATCTGACTAATAGAATATGAGTAAGGGGTATTTATGTCTTTTTATAATTGAAAAAAAAATTAATCTCAAGTCCCATGGGATTTCACATTTATTATGTCATTTCATGGGACTTTTTTACAATTTAATTCCTTCTATGGAACCTTGATGTAATTCCCCCTATTTATATTCCGTGTTTAAATTTTCTTGGTGAAATATTTTCATTTTTAAATTTCTTTTCTAAATTCTAATTTGCTTTGATAATTTTTCTAAATTCTTTTTTTATACAAAAGATGCAGTACCTAAAAATGAAATAAACTTATAGCTAGAGGGAAATGATTCCCAAAGTCTCTTTGTCTATAAGCATATGAAGATGAGGCGGCATGAGTTATGATCTTTTATATATACCTTTTTTTTTTTTGGTATGATTATATATACCTTTTAAAAGGGCCTTATATACCCATCCATGGTACGGCTCATTAGAGTATTGGGCCCAATGATGAAGGAGATATGGAGTCTAGGGTTTATAAATACTTTTAATTCCCCTCTTCACTCCTCGTTTGTGGATTTAGTTGGCGAAGGAGTGTAATATGCGGCTATTTAGAGTATATTTAATTTATAAGGAATACTACTTTATTGTAATTCTAATTATGATATTTAAAGAAGTATTTTAACTGTTCGGTGCTAGCCAGTGGGATTGAATGGTCATGCTTTTCACAATTGTAAAATGTAAACAACCTCCTTTCTGTTTCTCCACCGATTTTGTATAGTTTTGTAAATCTCGTCTTTCTTTTCATTTCTTAGGTTTGTTGATTAGCTTTAGTGGCGTACAGATTTCAATCTCAGTTTGTAATAGAAGTACTAGAATGGGTCAATATGGTTAAGCTTAAGTTATACACTTCTGATATGGGAACAATCCTTTATCGCATTGTGCAATTTGTCGTACGTTGACTGCATAATCTTCTTGTCTCAATTTTCTCATGATTGTTTCATTGATTATATTCTCATATGGTTATTCTTGAAATATTGCCCAAATGAATGATTTTTGAGTGTCAGATGTAGATTTCCTGAGTTCTTGAATTCCAGAAATTTGATAATAATAATTCCAAAAAGAATCTTTGGAATTGAATATTGTTGTAGTTGAGATGCATGCTTTTGCTGATCAATGTTGGTGAAAAAATTGATAGCCTGAATGAACTTCCAAGCAGTTCATTCGTAGTTAAATGAACTGCTTAGAAGCTCAATCCTAGTTAAATCCAGGCCTGAATGAAATTGATAGTTGGTGTAGACTACATCAAACTGAATCAGGCTTGAATCAAGTTTCTTAATTTTTCTAGCATTGATACTTAATTAAGTGCTATGAGTTTATGCTTAATTAAGAAAATGATTTAAAATTTTAATTAATTATTAAATGTGATGAAATGTGTTACCATATTCTCTGATAAATCAATAGCCATCAATTTTTCTGGGTGCATAACATGCTCATAGAACATAGTTGTTCATCATGTTTTAGTTTCTCAAATGTTAATGCCTCACTATTTCGGCCTATGTATCATGTCAATTTTTGCTTTAGTTACGCTAATTCTTCTGTGAATGCGTTTGCATTTTTCTATATAGCCTAAGCAAATCCATGAGATTTAGGACTTTCTCCTCACTGCCCGGAGGAAAGATGCAAGGTCAGTGAAAATCAAGAGTAGGGATGTTGTTAAGTTCAAGGTTCGATGTTCTAAGTACCTTACACTGTGTGTTTGACCTAGAGAAGGCTGACAAATTGAAGCAATACACTTCCTCCAGGTTAGTAATGGATAATATTCTGTTTGGGGTAATATTTTATTATTTTCTATTTCTAATACTATCCGCTATCTCTAAATATAGCAAATGCCCATTGCTTTGACAAATAGAAATATTATTAGGATGAAGTGTACATTCTTCCTTATCAAACTGACAGAGTTTTTGTATTATGTCTTGTCGTATGTTGCATGTGGCCTAGTGATAACTCTTGAAAATTACTATGATTTGAAAAGTTTGTCTTCGTTATATGATTTGTCCAAATCATATATTCAATCTCAAAACTGCTATGCCACTCATATACCTTGGGCAAATCTTCTCTTTGTTTTGGATTTATTTATTTTATTTGTTAATTTATATTTTGTGGTCTTAATTGAAGTAATGGGGGTATTGGTGGCATGGAATGGGGTACTTTAATCTAACTCAAGATATGATTGATTGTTGTGGAGTTAGTCCATTGTATTATTGAAATGGCGTCTCTTATTATGAATGGAAAATTCTTATATATTTAAACTTACTAACAAAGAAATCTAGTTAAACCCAAAGATGTTGCTAATGCCAAAAAAGATGTTGAATAGAAATTTGTTTGTTATCTTATCTTGACCATTGTAATCTCTTTAATATTTGCAGATTTGAGCGTTCAAGACCTGTGAAATTACAAAGTGTTGGAGCAAATTGCTAGCGTTTTTTTCTAGTTTTCTTCTGCCTGTTTTTCTGTAATTGAAGCTCAAGATTTTGTAGTCTCTCATTTAGTGAGTTTTTGGGTAGAATTATACTTCATCTAGTGAAAAGAAATTTGATTGTCTCGTGATGGATTTCAGACTTTAGTGCTTTAGAATGATACATCAATGCATTGTCCTTTTAATTTTGCTATCAAGATTGGAGCTAAGAAATGATCATTAAACACTGCATGGAACTTTTAGTTTTTTTTTAAAAAATCCTTTTTGTTAGATTTCTACTAAACAATTTTTGGGAACAATGTTATTTATAATTCTAATTTATAGAAAACTAGGTTGCATGTTAAGAATTCCAATACAAACTAGGCGACTGTTATATGATTCATAAAATAGGATTTGATCAATTATTCATAAAATTTCATAGTTTATAGTCATTTCTTTCTTTAATCTTGGATAATATGATTCTTTTATGTAAAATTTGTCGAGAAGAATTTAGGCGTGTGGGTGTATCAATTTTTGCTAGTTTTTTCAGACCAATTATATATTTCCCCTTTTCCTTGGCCAAGCCTTCATAAATAGTCTCTTTTTTTTACTTCTAAAACAAATATAAATTGGAGTTTGCTTAAATTTTGAATTTAGTTCTTTAAGTTTTAAACCATAAGTTTGAGTATTTCAAAGAGTAAAATAGTATAAATTTTTATTAAATTATGAGGATCAATATTTTATATGAAAAAAAAATTTGGTAGACCAAAATTATGGCCTGAAATTTAAAAGACATAAAATTAAAATGAAGGCAAATTTAAGAAATTAAATATTGTATCAACCTTAAAATAAAAATGATATTTGTCCCTACTCTATACTTATCTAATAATCTTTGCGTTTTAGATCTTGCTATCTCCCTTTGCTTCCCGCCACTAATTCACTATCTTTTCAAAGACCAATTCCTGATTTAAATACGAGAGATCTCGAACTTGAAGATGCTTTTATATGTGCTATATCATTTAGATGCTTCAGCTTATGCCTTTTCTTCCCTTGTTCAACTACTCTTTATTTGGGAGACCGTGAGTGATTTTAAATTAAAGGTGTACTAGAAAAATATAAGAACATGATCCAACATATTAATTTAGATTCAGTAGACTGTAATGCATTTTTAAACAAGCTAAATTTTCTTTTTTCCCCTTTTTTATAAAAGGACAATTTATACAATCAAAAGATAAAATAATACATATAAAGCCACCAAATGATCCTTAGTCACGACCAAACAATTGGTAGAAAATTTAAAAACAAAAATACAGTTCAACAAACGAACAGAAAAACAAACAAAAGCCTAACAATAACATGAGCAAATGGAACAAGAAGCTGCAACCAAGACAATCAAGAGATAGCATTTCGAAGACTAGGCAAAGCTTGAGTCCCATCTCGAACCAGCTACAACACTACCAAATTAGACTTTACTCGAAATCCCAAAGCGTAGGAGTAGAAGTTACTCGACAATCACAGTTAAACAAGAAACAAAGGAGGAGGACGCCATCACTAACCTCAATAACTCTCGAGCTTGCAAAAAGGGTTCTACGAATAAAATGTAGTCTTGTAGGCCATGGATGGAGCATGTCGAAAACTTACTAGAGGGATGATGCTGGGGAGGAAGGCTGACAAGATATTGCAAGCTCTCTGAAACAAAACAAAATATACACCAAAGCAACAAGCAACAAAAGACACAAGCAAGCAAAGCAAAACTTAATAGAGTGATGATGCTTGGGAGGAAGGCTGACAAGAGATTGCAAACTTCCTGAAACAAAACAAAATATACACCAAAGAAAAGCAAAGCGAAGCTAAAAAGTATAAAACCGAGAAAAATATCACAGGAAGAAAACTCTATCAAGTACCCTACAAGCCAAAGTTTCAATTCAGATTATTACGCATAAGTTAATTATTTTTTTATCTTTTCTTTAAAAAAAAAGTAGGCGTGATTTACTATAATATAAATTTAAATACTCATAATATTCTCAAGAGAGTACAAAATTAATATACATAATTTACAAGACAGAGCTGGAGGTTCCACAAGTCTTAGCATCAAGTGTGGTATTAATTTTACCATCAGTGAATTAAGCTTTCTTCTGCATTCTTCTCTAACATCTGGTGATTATGTGGAGAAGAAGAAGAAGCTTGAAGATTATTGACACCATTAATGTCACCACCACCACTAACATAAACCACTCTATAAACATCATACTTTATATGAAAAGTAGAGGAACGTTCACGTGTGGAAGCATCCATTTTCTGTGATCAAAGTTGAGAATCCAAGAGTAGCAAAAATGGAGAGATTTCCACACACGAATCACTATAACTCTGGGCATGCTGTGGCCTTTCAAACACATCCCTGATGCTATTCCTTCGGTTTTTGCGAACCGGGACCGGAACAGCGCAAGCACGGCGTAGCACAAGTCACTTAGGTCCTTGCTGGTTATGGATGTTGAGTTCATGGAGATTATATCACCACTGCAGATTTTTGCAGCAGTGGACCCATCTCTTGATTCACCAGCATATGCATCAAAGAATCTGTGTTCTACTAAAACTCCCATGCTTGATACAACTTTTAGCATTGATAACTGTACAAGAAACATGGGAAAATTATCAGCGCTTGATCTTGCAGGTGTATACTCCATTTGGTTCTCAGAGCTACATAATTAATTCATTAAAATTAAAAAAATAGTTAAATTAGTTATTTATAAAAAATATATATATTAGTTTACTAAAATATCCTTTTAATCATTTATATTGGAAAATAATATCTTAATATATACAATCAATTTGAGATTAGTGATATTTATGTACACACCCACTAAACCCTTACCGTTGGATTTGTTTCTAACTTCTATACAAACTAATGTAACTCTTTCATTGTCAAGCATATTTTGAGTGATATATATATATATATATATATAGAGAGAGAGAGAGTATATGGAGAGAGTCTCTTTGTGAGCCTCTTTCCTTTTCTTGCTCCATCTTTCAATAAAATATTTTTTATATTGTTTGGGTAATCCAAAAAAAGCACTTTTAAGAGTATAAACCACCTAAAATTTCTAAAAAGCACTTTATGATGGAAAACTATGCTTTTAAGGAGTAAAATCGAAATTTTCAAGAAAATAATTCTACTTTTTTAAAAACCATTCTCTACTATTTTTTTTTTCAAAAACTATTTTCTAAAAATTAATCCAAACACACCTTATCAGATATGTAACTAAAGAATATGCTATTCCTTTTAAATCAATACACAGGAGAAGATCATCTAGTAAGAATGATGGGCAGTACTTTTTAGTCCCATTCATGGATATTTTTACATAATTCAATATTCCTTTAAAATTTTAATTTTTTATCTTTTATTCTTTCATCGATATGAAAATGATGAATCTTGATTAATTGATAACAAGTTAAAGAAAAAAATCATGTTCAATTACATAACTAAATAATTTTTCCATTTTCCTACAAAACAGCATTATTGAGCCAACTCCTAGAATATCATTATTGTTCTTAATTCTATAAAGCTAATAAGGACATATAAATCTTAGTTCAAGGAGTGGTTTCACTGAAGTTATTTTCTTCTTTTTTGTTTTTCTGCTCTCTCAATACTACCCAATTAGATTTGAGTTTTGTTGAATCCCAAATGGAAAAAAAATTTCTGCATGGCATTTTTTATTTTAAAAACTCGAACTCGTGATCTTACGTAAGAGATATCAAGTCTCTTTTCTCCAATTCACCCACTTTTAATTAGATGTTTTAATCATTAATACTGTTGAAGTAATAGGTAAATGCTGTAAACTGGTGCAAGAAAGAAGATAATAATAAAGCAATGAGTGAAGTATTTATTGCTCTTACCAGAGTTTCTGTCAATTGTTCTTTCTTTTCACTATGCCGCTTCTGCCAGCTCCATACCATATGACCTGTTATTACATGACAAGTATATTCAAGCCATAACACCAAAACACACACACACACATGCAGTGCCAAATATTAAATACGTAAGCTAGATAACTAATTTATTAAAAAAAAGAAATTAGTAAAAAGTTACTGTTTTAAAATTTTATTAGTTAAAAAGACCTGATACATACACAAAAAATATTAGTAAATAGTATTTGAACTTAAGTTTTTCTAACCAATAAAATTTGTAAACAAGAACCTGTCACTGATTTTGCCTTAAAAAGATTAGTTAGATAATTATGTATAAAAATTTGGAATCGTCTTCCCATGTAAAACCCCTAAATATATTCAATCAAAAGGAAGGGTTTAAGAAAAAAAGTAAATTTAAGAGATAAAATAAATTGATAATTGACTCTTATATTTAGTACTAAAAAGAATATTAAAAAAACAAATGAGATTAGGACATTGGTACAAAATATACTTTTTAAAACCCTATTTTTAAACCGGTCCTTGTGGAGACGGTTTAAAAAAATGACCGGTGATATTTTTGTAAATAAGATAAAATAGTCACACTGGATTTACAGGTAACCGGTGTAAAATATAATTACTACGCCGGATTCTAATATCAATAGGTGTAGATTAGTTGCGTTATATTTTGACTCCTCAGTTTCTTGTATATGCTTTCCCACTTCTTTTCTTTAACTTCTTCAGACCTTGCGGAGAAACTTTAGAACAAATGACTTGTGGCATTTCTGTAAATCAGATAAAATATTTATACCAAATTTATATTGAACCGGTGTAAAAGATATATAATCGGTGTTAAATATACTTTATATTCTGACTCTTCATTTTTCTGTCTATGCTTTCCCGCTTCTTTTCTCTATACCTTCTCAGGCCATTCATTTCACTTTTTCGGTTCCCAATATTTTTACTCATTATGATAGAAGGCCAATTGTATTTTTTGATATTTTTTCTGAAACTGTTCTTAGTCCTCAACTATATGTATACCATTCCTATGATCAGTATTTTCTGTCTCATTAATTTATCTCTATTTTATTTTCTTTTATTCTCTCTGAACACTCCAATGGCTTCTTCCTCACGTACACCTCCTTCTCTGTCACACAAAAGAAACAGGACAATTTTAAAGACAAACATCCTAACCCTCACCTTATAGTTCCTTATCTTCTGTTGCTAGTTGTCACTCTGATTCAGCGTCTTGAGGAACTCATCATGCATTTCAATGCCTTGGAGGACTCAGTAGAAGAACTATCTCAAAAAGTTACTAAACTGAAAGAGAGTTTCAGAGCTTTTTCGCTCAGAAGTTCGCCACATCAACATCATAATAGCTTGTATCATCTTGTTGATCCTACTAACACTGATGAATCTCAGACCTCTGAGTTTTCTGAGGAGTGAAAGCCTGCAACCTTTATCTGCCACTCCTATTTTATTTTTTGTACTTAATGACAAAAAGAGAGAATATATTATATATTCTGATAGATATTGTTTTAAAAATTTCATACTTTTGATGTAAAATTATTAGTAAAGATGAATGAATGAAGTTTCTTATTCTGATGACATGTTATTCTTTTATTTTGCAAAAAAAAAATACAACAGATTGAAACCAGACATGTCAATGTCACATATAGAATATAATGACAGGTTTAAAACAAGTTATTTCTACACCAGTCTTCCACATCTTCCGGTGCAGAGTTGTTCAATTTATATTATTTTATATTGGTGTAAAAGTGATCGGTGTAGAATATAATGTCCGATTTAGAAAAACGTTATCTCTACACTAGTATTGCATTTTATCCGGTGTAGATTTGCTTACAAAATACACTTTAATTTAATCGAAAGCATCTTCACGCCTCACATCTATCATTTTCACTTGTCTGCGTGTTTAAGTCTTCTCGACCTTTCACAGCCAGTGAGTTTTGTTTTGAACTCTTTGTCTCGAGAATTGAAGATTTATGTACTACTGGTAGTACCTTTTGCTATTATTTATTCTAGATTCATTATTGTCATTTACTTATTTCATTTGGTGAAGTCTTCCACTTGTGCGTGGTATATTCTCTCCTAAAATTAGCTGCAAGCTAGGTTTTCTTATTTTCTACTTTTATAGTCTTTTAGTCTATCATAAATATGGATCGTAGTTGGATAAATGCTAAATGAACAAGTATTGAGTATGCTAGGGGTAAAGGAGTTTTTGAATTTTGCTAAACAAAATGGTGATGATGACAATGAAATGTTTTATTGTCCTTGTGTGAGTTATTTGAATGTGAGAAAACAAAGTCCTACAGATATGTACACTCATCTAATTTGTGAGGGGTTTTGCAAGAGTTACACAATATGGGTATGACATAGTAAAAATGTGAAAAGGTCAAGTGCATCTGAACAGTTGGAACATACCTTTGATGATGATATGGATATTGATAATCTGGTAGAGGATATGATTCGTGATATTTGAGAAGATGATTTTATGTGGCCACATGCATATGGTACTATGTGCAATGGTGCAGAAAAATCTCTATACCCAGGGTGCAAAAAATACAACCTATTAAATGCGGTGTTGAGATTGGTAAGTATGAAAGTAAGGCATAGGTGAAGTGATAGAGGTTTTTCATAATTGCTTGAGTTGTTGCCAGAAATGTTTCTAGAAGAAAATGTGTTACCCAAATATTACTATGATCCTAAGAAAATAATATATCCTTTAGGCATGCAGTATAGAAAGATTCATGCATGCCCAAATGATTGCATATTGTATAGGAAAGATTTTGAAGATAAGGAGAAATGTCTAATATGTAAAACACTAAGGTACAAATCAAACAAGTCTCCTGCAAAGGTGTTATAGTATCTTCCAATTATACTAAAGTTTAAGCGGCTTTTTGCTAATAAAGATGATGTAAAAAAATGTTATGACATGTGACTGAAAGGGTTTGTGATGGAAAGCTTCGTCATCCAACTGGATCTTTATAATAGAAGAAGATTGATGACACGAAACCTAAGGCTTAGACTCAGTACAAATGGCATGAACCCTTATGGTAGCCTTAGTAGTATACATAGTTCATGGTCTATCCTCTTGGTGGTTTACAACCTATCTCCCTTGTTATGTATGAGACACAAGTATGTAATGTTGTCTATATTGATCTCAAGATCAAAACAACCGGGAAATGACATAAATATTTACCTAATACCCTTGATCAAAGATTTGAAGAAGTTATGAGAAGGTGTGGATGCTTTTTATGCTATTAAGAAGGAGGTATTCAATATGCAGGCCATAATCTTTTCTACAATTAATGACTCTCCTGCATACAAAAATTTGTCAGGGTATAGTGTTAAGGGCCATAAATCATGTCCCATTTGTGAGGAATGGACTTGCTACTATCAACTTCGTTATGGAAATAAGATAATCTACCTAGGTTATAGGAGATTTCTAAGACAAGCCACCCATACGGTCGACTGAAGAAAAACTTTTTTGGCGGCCAAGAATTTGAAAATGCTCTGAAGCCATTGCCTCAAGAACAAGTTTATGAAAAGGTGAAAGACATCAACGTTACTTCCTCTAAGACTATCAAGAGAAGTGAGAAAAATATATGGCAAAAAAGATCTATCTTCTTTGAGCTTCTGTATTATCAACATCTTCAGGTAAGGCACTGCATTAATGTCATGCATGTGGAGAAAAATGTGTGTGATAGCATTGTTGAAACACTTCTCAACCTATATGGTAGTTCCAAAGACGCTTTGAAGGTAGGATTAGATTTAGAAAAAATAGGAATACGTGAGGATTTACATCAAGGCCAGATGGTGAAGGGAGTTATTGTGTTGAAGAGATTAATATTTTGTCCAAGGATGAGAGAAGAAGTATTTGTGAATGTTTACAAGGAATCAAAGTTCCCTATGGGTACCCATATAATCTTAAGAAGATTGTGTCGATAAAAGATTTGAAATTAGTAGGTCAAAAGTCTCATGATTGTCATGTATTGATGCAACAATTACTCCCAGTAGTTGTTAGAGGAATCCTTCAAGATGATTTGAGACACATTGTAACCTGACTTTACTTCTTCAATGCCATATGTAGCAAAGTCCATGAGACTAAAAAGTTAGATGAATTGGAGAATGACGGTTATGTTATTTTGTGCAACTTGAAAAACTGTTCCTTCTAGGCTTTTTTGACATCATGGTACAACTAATTGTTCATCTAGTATGAGAGATAAAACTGTGTGGCCATGTATACTTATGATGGATGTACCCATTTGAAAGATACATGAAAATCCTTAAAGGGTACATGAAGAATCTAAATTGGCTCGAAGCATCCATTGTTGAAAAAAAATATTTTTGAAGAAGTTATGGAATTTTGTCAACACTACCTGTCTAAAGTAAGATTTACCTGTCTCATTAAACCTCGTGCCAAACATGGGGTCAATGTGGAATGTCAGTGAAAAGTGTTGATCGAAATGAATTGTAGCAAATACACTTACATATCTTGAATAACATTGATGAAGTTCTAAACTATATAGATGTTCAAAAAGAGCTTGTCTGAAAATAAAATAATAGAATGACAAATCAAAAGCTTATTAGAGAACATAACAAATCTTTTGCACATTGGTTCAAATAGAAGGTTGAAAATGATAATTGTGCATCTGATTCAGTTAGATGGTTGGCATATGGTCTTGAATTTAATGTTATATGTTAGAATTTATTTGATATTAATGGGGATTCCTTTTATACGAAGTCCCTAGATGATAAAAGTAGCATGCAGAATAGTGGTATTATTTAGTGGCTGAAGCTATGCACTTCTCTAGTTCAAAAGATAACAATATTAAATTAGTAGTAATCCCTTATTATGGTGTCGTTGAAGAGATTTGGTAGTTATACTACACCAAATTCACAGTTCCCATGTTCAAATACATGTGGGCTAATATAAGCAATGGTGTTATGGTAGATCGGTTAGGATTTATACTAGTTAATTTGAATAGTACAAGTTTTGGGAATAAGCCTTTCATTATAGCAGACCAAGCAAAACAAGTATTCTATATCACTTATCTGGCAAATAAAAGATGGTTTGTTGCTCTCCAAGGAAAAGATCAAGGAAAAAAATGTTGTCCATGATGACATCAAGGCAATAGGAGCCAAGTGCCCCCCAAATGCTTTCACATGCAGCCTGTCTTAGCACTAAAAGGAGCTATTTCATGGACAGGCTGGTGTCAGAGGATGCTAAACCTTGTGATCTATATGTGAAGGATCCTATCAAAAGGTTAATGTCATATGGTTCCATCCATATCTTAGGGGCAACTACCCACCACATTCAAATTTAGAACGATCAGTTAAGGGTGGCAGTTGAAAATGTGATAATTGAAGATGTTCTTGTCCCAATTCTGACTGGTGAGGTGAAGACTGTGAGTCAGGCAAAGGGGACTTTCATATTATGGCAAAAGCATCTTGTTTCAGAGCACGCTGTGTCATCCCCAATCGAACTTCACACACCTCCCAATTTGAGTGTCATGCAATATGTGATCTGATTGGCATATGATGAAATGTTCTATGTGGATGCATTGCCTATGGATTCAGTTATAGGTGACACGAGGGCACCTGCCTTTGTTGACCATACAGATGTGAAATATGTTATCACTCCTAGGAATGAACTAACCTTGGGTGCATCCAAGTATTTTTGATGTAAGTCTTATTTAAATGTAAATATATGTAATAACAAAATTTATGCAAGCTGAGTGTTTGCATTAACTAATGTCGTGTTTGTATTAACTGTAGGTACATGCAAGTTGAGTTGGTTTCTAAGGGCAAACAAGGTCGGTTTGAGTTCCTATGCCCATTTCACATTTATTCAAAAGAGACCTCCTAATCTTCAAGACTTTAGTACAATTCAAGGAGACTTGGTGAAATCTATATTGATTGTTTCTTCACACCATAATGCAGGAATAAGGATAATAATATTTCAATTTTTTTTCATACTAGGTTTGTATTTGCTTAATGCTAATGATCATTATTGTTTAATTATTTTTTACAGCATTCATTAGCAATTGATCATACTATGTAAGCATACTTATAAAATTTTCTTCTTATGCTCCTTCCATTACAAGCCATTGGTTGATGCCAAGAAGGTTATGAACATGTGAGTTTTCTTCTTTATAGAACAATGGTGTTTGTAATAAATTAAATATGGTCTTTGTAATAAAGTAGTTACTAAGTTTATAACTTTGATCATAGGGCCATGACAACGTTTGCAATTACAAGGGGTCTTAAGAAAGCCAACTCAATGAGGGACCCTGAATGAATCACGTCAAAGGTAATAAAAGTGTCAAGTCTTATACTCCACATAGTTTTTTTTGCTGATGACACATAATTTTGTTTATATTAATATTACAGAGTTGAAGGCAATACAAAGAAAGAAACTTGTGCGACTTCTACATGGTTAGACACATGATTAATATTATCTTGTCAAATAGCACTGATCTAATTGAGGAGGTAAATTGTGTTTTTAATGATTTCATATATTTCTTGTCAATTTAATATATCTTAGTAATACCTTAATTTCTTTTATTTTAATTTGATATTTCAGATGTTTGATCAATCTGACCCATTTTCTGAACAAGATATTGAGGACCTGGGCAATATTTAGGTTGAGTTTTTTTGTTCAAATAATTCATTTTCAATAGTATTTGTCATTACCAGAATATATATTTTTAATTTTTCTGTTCAAATTGTTGTATATTTTTATTGAATTTTATTAAATGAATAATGTAACGAATAATTGAAGATTTATCTCTGCCATATTGAACTCTGTCTCTACTGCTGTCTCTTTGAAGGGGATGAGGTTAATGAAATATTGAAGGGATTATTTTTTAAAAATACATTTAAACCAGATAAAGAATACGACATGTGTAGAAACAATATACATATATATAAATATTACAACATCTACATCGGTTAACCAGCGTAAAAAATTGATTAATATACACCAGATGTAAATACAACCAGCGTAAAAAATTGATTAATACTGTTCATATAACCTGTGTAGATATTAGCAAATTCTGCTCCTGATTTTAAAAGGGATGTGTTTAAATTCTACTAATTCTACACCAGTGAACCGCTCGATTTAAAAAGTGTAAACTTTCTAAACAGTTTGTTTCTAAACTAGTTATTGTCTGATGTATAATAACATTTTCATCTGATTTAGAAAGCCTTTTTTGCAGTAGTGTGAATACAGAATCTTTTAAATTTCTAGATAGTTAGAAGGAAAAAAGAGTAGAACAGAAGAAAAAATATGCAAGTTTTGTTGCGTTCTTTGTTAATAACTATATATATATATAATCATCAGTGCCAATAACCATAGTAAGCTTAAAAAACAAAAACAAATTTCTGATCTCTGATAATTAAAACCCTGACTCTGCCCTTTGATTCCACTAATAATTAAAAATTAAAGAAGAAGAAAAAATGTTACCAAGTTTCCATGGATGCTTCTGAATATAGAACTCTGCAAACAACCAAGGCTTTGGGTTTGTGATGAAAACTGTTTGAGACCATGAACAAGATTCTCTACGATAACAACTGTTGGTTTGAACACGAAAAAGCTTATGTCCAGATTTTTGCTGTGGAAGGGGACATAACAAGCCATTTTTTTTTTCCTGTTTTTGAGGTTTTGATTTATGTGAAACTAACAAAAATGATTCAAATATGAGAAGGAAGCCATAGAACGCGCTTACGATCAACAAAAGTTGCTTTCTTGAATCTTTCCAAATATTTTGTTTGATTTTGTGTGGCATGTGTTGTTTTCAGTAAACGATGAATTAATATTTATATAAATAGATAAGACTTTGAAAGACTATCACAGTATCACGTTTCTTCATTGACTGCATCAATTTTGATTGCTTCTAAGAAACTTCTCTTTGATCTTTGTTCATAGAAGATGCTTTTTGAATACTTCGTGTTTTAATTTGACTTATTATTTCTTTGGTTAAGTTATACAAAACTTCCTTAAATTTTTAATTATGTAAAAATAACCCCTTAACTTTTAAATCTAGGGAAAATAAAAAAAAAATACCACTTGAATTTTAAAATTTTAAATCAATTTGTTTACTACATTTTATAAGTTATTGACTACGATTGTAAAACAAATAACACTATATTTTTGTAGTAATTCATGATTTGGGATTTTGAAATTTAAATAGTATATTTTTAGGATTTTTCCTAAAACTTACGATGAACACGTAAACTTTCAAATCGGTATGGGTAAACCCAATTATCAATTATATATCCCTTAACTTATATTTTGACTATATATAATCCCCTTAAATTTTGAGTTATATGAATATAAGTCCTTAAACTTCAATTTATATGAAGATAGGTAATGAATAAAACTACTAGGGGTTATCTACATTCATGTAAGCTTTAAGGGGATAGATTTATTATAAAGTTTCCAAACTTATGGAAGTTATCTATACATAATATAAAATTTAAGGGAATTATGTATAATATTATTATGATTTTTATTCTTAAACTTAAATTGATAAGCAAATAACTCATTATTTTTATTTTTTAGGGGTACGAGGTCTCAAAAGATAAATTATCAATATTAGATCCCATAGAATCAGCAAATTGATGTAACATCTTAAGGGGCCTATGTGTGTTTATTGGAATTGTGACAAGTCAATGTTACCAATAATAAGTTAAGATACCTCAATTGATAAGTTAATTTGTCACTAATAACAAGTTAGAGTAAAATAAGTTAAGGTACTGCCAATGACAAGTCAAAGTGACATAATTGACAAGTTAGATGGTAGTCCCTGTCCATTCCTAAAGTCTAGGAATATGTTATGATCAGTGCGATGTTCCTGATCCTAATAAATCCCAGCCTTCTTTGTTAAAGACAGATAATGTTGACCATAGTGGTCTTAAGAAAGCTGCGGTAAGTGAATTACTCAGTCTAGATCAAGGGATAGACAAAAGTAGAGATTAAGAATAGTCAGTTATCTGTAGTTCCTCAATGCCGTAACATGGATGATGAACAGACATACAGTAGAGGGCATTAACCTATTATACTCAAGAGGACATGAATGAGTCTTAATTGGCTATGAAGATGCTGACCTCCCCGAAGGTTGTTAGTTAAAAGTTTAGCTCCATGTGTAAGCAAGCGAAATAGTACGAAGCACTAAGATACAGAAGATCAGTTTAAGAAGAGGTTCAACAGTAGATCCTTTGTATGATAATCAGGAGTCGATCTATAGTACGAAAGACCTTGTGCAGCTAGTCTATATGGAAAAGAATAATGAGAAGTTAGAATGAGACTTGCCTAAGAATTATCTAATACATGGCTTAAGGATCAAGATGTGATGGCTAATAGATAGAAGGTTAATGTTCCTAAAGCAAAGGGATTCCATTATGAAGAGATAGTAACCTAACGCTCTGCCTAGAGAACAAAAATATCAATGTTAGATGATGAATGAGATCCAAGTGACTTGAATTGGTCAGGATCTAAAGATTGACCAGAAACGAATCATAGTCCAGTCAAGAGCCGACTGAGACTGATAGACATAGAGTTAAAGGATAGTAGAGATATATAGAAGTTACTCCATACGAGATGGAGAGTGATCCACTTACTTTAGAAGTTTTTCTCAAAAAATTTAAAAGAAGTATTCCTCTCAATTAGAGAGAGGTGAGCGTGAAGCTAAAGGTTAGAGCAAAGGGAAGAGAAACCCTTTAATGAATAATTAGCCGAGTTCATCTACATGAACCTTGATGTTTAATAAGAGATACTTTCCGCCTGTTAGTAATCCAGGAGGATAAGAGAAAACTTAAAAGTACAAATGGCATAAAGATATGAGCCAGACCTTTTTCCAAATAGCTGAAAGAAAATAGCTAACCCAGTTATGGATTACAGTAAGGCCAAGGACACATAAGTCCTTTAGGCTAGAGACACTAAAGTTTACAGGCGATGAGAAATGTTATGATGAGGTAAGATAGCCTGATATGATAAGCTATCTCCGATTCCTAAATGAATAAATAGGATATTGGAGATGTAAGCTAAAGATAAATTGCCTCATAAATTGTTTGAGGTTTAGTAGAAAGAGATATATGTAAGCTAAGAGAAAGAAGTGTATGAGGTTTAAAGAAAGCAAAGTAGCCACAGATTTAAAGGTAAAGTGACTCCCCTATTCCTTATGTAAGAAGGAGTAAAGAAGGGTTGAGTCTATACCCTAGTAAGAGGGTAACGTGGCAGCCTAAGTGAAACAAGTGACTCTGGTACCTGAATATATAATCAGGACCTAGCAGTTAAGGTGATAAAGGGATAGAATGTTGTAAGGTCTACCTAGCTAATTGTTTAATTGCAATGTAAGTATAAAGGATGGTTGAGCAAACTATATAATAATGATATGGCTTATATTGCCATAAGTTATGATGAGAAGTTGCAACTCCTTGCAGTTGTCATATAATGACACGCATGTTAGAGAATGCTTAAATGATTACATCTCCTTGCATATTATGCATGTTGAGTATGCTATGATAAATGAATACTCCCCTTACGCAGTACATACAGGGTAGAGTATACCAGATAAGAAAGTTATGTTGCTCCTATATCCTACGACATGCAATTAAATAATTTAATATGATGATGATAGAGCAATAGAAAAGTGATGAATAAAATAATTAGCTAGTTAATTTCTGAGGAATGGAATGAGAATTTATGATAAGACAATGATAGTTAATGGGATAAGAAATGAGATGCAATTATGAAAGATGATGTGGCTTAAAGAAGGAGCAGTTTCTAAGTAATATAAGCTAATGTTTTTGCAATAGAGTAAGATTACTTTTAAAATAAAGCCAAGAGAATAGACAGTATAACTCAGATAGAGTAAAGTCCTTCATATAAGATGAATAGATGATGATAGATATGTGCATGGTAAAGCATGTGTAGCTTTCTATAGTAATGGACATAGTCAAATTATGAAAGATGAGAATGATATGAGAAGTTTCTGAGTGATAAAGGAAATGAGTAAAGTCCTGATAGATAATATTGGCTTATGTGATCATTGTTGGGGAATTATTTGTTAACAATTATGTAGAAGTGACTAACCTTGTAACTTTGCCCGTTGGTTTAGATCTTCCAGAGATAAGAATGCAGTACAACAGAATCGTAGTAGATTTCAGAGGATTGTAGTTAGATCCTAGTATGGCTCCCAGTGAACAGAATTCCAGGGTCGCAGTTAGATCCTGAAGAGGCTTACAGTTGATCGCAGTAGATCCCGAGGATTGCAGTAGACCTAACCTAGAGAAAGAAAGTATTGAGCCATAAGTACAGTATGTCTTTGGAAGGACGAATACCAAGGAAAAGTTAAGGTATAGAAGCTTCACAAGTTGGTTAACTTATAAAAGAGAAAGTACCCATGATGTTAATTTCAGATAGCCTTATTACTATTAGGGACTGAACTCAGAATTTCCTTACACATAACAGGAACTAAGTGATCAAAGTTAAAGTTGTTAATCCTGAGTCCCAAGGATTTATGAGAATATTTCATAAGATATGAGTAAAGGTCAAATGAGAATAAAGAGATCCTTATGATGAGGTTATAGAGAATAAGAATGAAAGACGAATAGATCCTCCAGACGAGGATAGAAAGAGATAAGAAGGCTAGATAGACCCAAAAGAGATAGTATAAGATGGGTCTAGGATAATAAAGTATTAGGGTTGGAGCCTGTGAGTACCAGTGCTTCAGATTTTTATCTGCATATTTCAGTTAAACGTGCTTAGGTAAGGGTAGACCAATGATGGGTGACCCCCTGGGAAGTAATAGAAAAATGTGTAAATGTCATAGAAATTGGCATATATGCATAAAGCTATGTAAAATGATAGAAAGAGCTATGAAAAGCTAGAAAGGGTTATGAATAATAAGAGACTAGAACCTTTATGTCAAGTCCAAATGAAATGGATTTGAAATATAGACCATTATATAGCCAAATTTGGCCAGATATGCCATGTTATGGTATGAAAGATACGAAATGAGAAATGCTATAAAGAGTACATAATGAGATATGTTATAAGAAATATGTAATGAGAAGTATAATATGAAGTAGCTTTATAGCTTGCCCTATAAACGGATTGAGAGGCTCCCTTTTTGAAAGGGATAAGATGTTTGAATATCATGTTACATGTGAAAGAGCAAATGAGAGCTTTCACTCCTTGCATAAAATGCCAAGCCTTATGTTATGTTATGCTACGATATGTTTGTGAAATATGCTAAAGCTCCGAATGTTAGAGTAGTGCAAGCTCTATGTGATAGAGCTGTGCAAGCTCTGAGTGTTAGAGCTGTGCATATTAAGAGAAGGAATGCTTGAGCTATGATGTTAGAGCTTTGCATTCAAGAGCAGGTACATAGTCTTACAATATGTTGGCCAGGCATTATGCATGTTAGAGTATGTGCTCCTATATGCTTCTATGTGCTCCTGTTTAGCAGTAGAGCAATAAAAGAAAGAATAATGACATAAGTCCCCTCTCTCTATTATGATGAGTTATTAAATATTATTAAAAGTATGATAATATGAAAATGAGAGATAAAGTTGTATGGATGTTCAAAGAATTCCGCTAGATACTCAGATGAGCAATATGTGATTGCACTAAGAAGTATGATGAATCATTAACAGAAACTCCCGAATATAGTAGTATTCGAGGGAGTTTGATATGAAAGAAATGGACACTACTCACAAGTCTAGAATTGTGAGAAGTCCAAATGCAAATAGATACATAGCAAGAAAGCAAGTAATAGAATAAGCTTGAGTTCAGCTCTAATTGAGTTGATTTATGACAGAAGAATGATCATAGTAAGGATATGAAGATTTGAGGATATAGAAAGTACTCCGCTGAAATGTTAAGATAAAAGATAAGAGATAGATACCCCGATCCTTGATTAAGGTGTTGAGTAAATTTCGAGGCTGAAATTTATTTTAAGAGGGGTAGAAATGTCATATCCTAATTTTCCCTATCTGTATAATACTGATAGTGCAAAGAGGTTTAGAAAGGATCATGACGAAGATTAGAGGAAATGATAAAGGTTAAATGAGTCTTGAAGAAATTGAAGGACCTAAACACAGTATAAAAGGTTAAAGGCCAAAAGTTAAAGTAGAAACAAGAGTTGGGCCAAAAGTGGTAATTTCTAAAAGTTAAGGGACTTAAATATAATTAAGTAAAAAGTTAAAGGGTAAAATTGTAATTATAGAAAGATAAGCCCGGCAAGGGTTAGAACTACCCGAAAATATTTTAGTCCCATATTCCATCAGTAAATAAAGGAAGATATGCTGGTTAATATGACATGATACATAAATTTTATTAGGGCTCCAGATAGCAGATATTTATCTGATAGTCTAAAAGTTATATGAAATTTTATCACATTTCATGGACTTTAGATATAAATTAGAGAATTACAAGAAAGCGTTCCCTACAGTGTCAGATGTCCAGGATATGACAGAACTCCGGAAGAAGTTATGTATAAAAAGTTATTCACATATTAGTGAATTTTGACGGGAGTTTGATAATACCCGTGATTCGATAATAAAATTTATCGGTATGTAAGCCTGGATAGAATGAGATCAGATGACCTCATATATAGGCCCATGATGATGCCAATGAGGGCCCAAAACCTAGGGTACCAGTGTCCGAAAAAGGTGCGAAATTATGAAAATGCCCCTAGATGCCCAGATTGTACTAGAGATAGATGGAGGGTATTTTGGTCATCTAGGATAGGCTAAAAACATGGCACATGGAATAAATATGATTAGTTAAGCCATTATATGCCCTGAGGCAGTACAAAGAGGGGTGAAATGACAAATATGCCCTTAGGGTTAATATAGTGTAAGAAAGGATACCAAGGATATTTTGGTCATTTTCCAAGGAATGGATGCAGATAAATATTTAATATATCAATTTCAATGGTATGAGAAGTCTATACATTGATTTCCAAGATAGAATACATATCCTGGTATATTATTAAAAATTAGGAACAGAAAACAGTCCGGTTGTTGTGAAACTGCTCCGATCGGTATCGGATTGGACTAGAATTTTTCTAGAAGCTTCCTTACATGGACAACATGCCACATACCCCTATTAGTTGTCCCATGATCTGTCCCACATGATGTCATAATTATTCTTTTTAGAAAAAGTTAAATCCAAGATTAAGTGTGAGCCCTTGGATCAAATAGTAACCAAATCAATATTGGCCATTGATTTTTCATGGATTTTGGCTATAAATACCCCCTCAATTCTGCATCAAAACATGGCCATGGAATCCTTGGGGAAACTCTTGCAAAATAGAAAATCAAGCCAAGACAAAGAAGATTCAAGGTATTAAAGTTCAAGCAAGCTAGAGATTAAAGGTAAGCAATCTCTTCTAGCTTATTTTCCTTTGATTTGGGAGCTTGAACTTAGGGTTTTCATGGGAGAAAAGTTGAGTTTTCTCTAAGGGGTGGTGCTGCCCAAATACCTTAAATGAAAGGGAGAAGAAGAAATTAAATTTAGAGACATATGATTGAAACTTAAACAAGCTAGTTAAGTGTTTGTTTGTTGAATCAAGTTGATATTCTTGACTTTGCCATAATGGAACCTGTTCGGTCTGCAATTTTCATGAGGGAAGGAAATGGAATTTCAATGACTTAATGCTTCCATTGAATTTATAAGATGTTTTGTGTAGGATTGGAAAGGTTTAGAACCTTGGAAGCATTGAAATTCCAAGATTGTAGTTTTTGAAATCCTTCTTTGTACTGTTCACTCACATGAAAAGTGATTGTAATTTTATAATTTTGATGCTTCCAATGGTTTTAAAATGAAAAGTTGTGTGGGATAAAGTAGAGAAACAAGTATGCGAAGCATTGGAATCAAAATGAGAATTTTTGAAAGAATTGTATGCGTATGTTCAGTTCTGTACAGTAGGACATGAAGGAGCTGAAATTTCATTATTCTAAGCTCATAGATGGATTCAAAAGATAAAATTGTGTAGGTTAAATTCAAGACATCAATTGATTCAAAGGCCAAGTCCATTAGTTAAGATTAAGGAAAGTAAATGAGCTTAATGTTCAAAAAGGAGTTATGTTAGTTAAAGTAAGTTTAATGCTCAAGGAAATTAGATGATGATAGATGAATGATTATGTGATGATAGGAATTGGTTGGTATGATCCAAAAGAGGTAGCCACATATCCAAGAGAAGTGAGAAGAAATAAGCAAGATAAAGTGAAAAAAATCAAGTATATGAGGTAGTAAACTTATCCTAAACTTGTATGCATTGTATGTTATGCTTGATTGTGCTATGATTTTGTTGAATTATGTTGCATATGTTCTTATGTAAGAATCTCTATTTCTATGATTATTTTGTCCAATTGTATTTCATATGTTATATGGAAGTATGCACATTACACAATGTTAACATTTTTATAAGCAAGCACAATTAATTACATTAATGCATGCATTGTTTAGTAATGTTTGCTACTGAGATTTCCCCAGAAATCTCATCCCTTTCTATGTAATCCCAATACCATAGGTTTATGAATGATGAAAGAGGATGATGAAGTATGAAGATGAATTAGAGATTGGATAGTGTATATATTATGTGATTGTTTGTTATATGTAAAGTTGCTGTATGACCAATGTAAGCAGTGATGGTCATGATATAAAGAAAAATAGTAAATGATGGAATAAATGTATGAAATTTTACAGACACTTAGATGACATGCCAAGCTTCATTTTGACACTAAGAATGCCTTATTTTTTATGTCTTTACAAAGAGAACCAATTTTCCAAAGTAAGGGACCAGAATCTGTTTCTAGAGTTTTTGACCAAATGAATAGTAAACTCTGGCGAATAAACTCTATTTATTGACACGTCATTTGGTCTGAAAATTATTTTTCCCTCAAATTTCAAGATGTTATATTCATGTAGCTTTTTGAACAACTTCATTTTGATTTTTCTAGAATTAATTATGATTTTTTGAAGTTCATTGCGTAATCTAGAATACCATATGAACAGTAACCCGAGAAAGAGTAAAATTCCAAATTTGGTTAATGGACTTCCAAGGTCTTGTAAGTGGTTCTAAATGCTACTAAATGGTCCCTAAGACCTATAAAATTAAGGATGTTACATATTTTGTCATGAAAACTAGTGTCTAAGTTTTTCCTATCATTGACATTGTTAGACTAAGTATTTATCTACCAACCATACCTTGAGAAATGACTAAAATATCCTTGTTGCATTTTCTTGCACTATATTAACCTTTAGGGCATAATTGTCATTTCACACCTCTTTATGCTTCATCATAGTATATACTGGCTCTAACTAATTATCCTTACACTAGCTTGGACATTTTTAACCTATCCAGGATAACCAAAATGCCCTCCAACTATCTCTGGTACAATCTGGCTATGCAGGGATATTTTTGTAATTTCACACTTTTTTGAGGTTGCTTTGGACTCTAGCCCACTTAACCGTCCAACCACCTCATTGGGCCTCTGGGACGTCATTTTGGGCCTTGATATAGGTCCATTACCTTTATGGCACAAATCCCAAGAAACTTCTCCTGACAGTATTTACCGGGTATTTCATTACACTGTAAATTCCCGTAAGAATTCTACAGGATTCCTTTTCTGACTCTGTCAAATTTATAAATTCTCATATTAAATATATGAATTTAGTGTAAAGTTTCATATGATTATGAGGTCCAAAAAATAATGTAATAATTCTTCCTGACTTCAGGAATTCATATCAATTAATCGGGACCTCAAATCAAAAATCTGTGTTGCGTTAAATGAATCAGAATAATTTTGTCTATCTAATGGTCAAATTTGGGACTAAACTGCTTCTGGGCAGTTTTTGGCCTTTTTCGGTTCAACTTTCTCATAATTACATTTTTGTCCCTGAACTTTTGATAAATTATATTTAGGTCCCTAAACTTTTGATAATTACACCTTTTGGCCCAACTTTTGTTTCTACTTTTAGTTTTGGCCTAAAACCTTTTTAAATTTTCATTTAGGTCCTTGAACTTTCCTTAGTTACCAGTCTCTCTCTTTCCTTCCTTAATTTGATACAGTTTACTTCAAGAATCTCATGTCTATTACATATAAAGTGTACATATACATCAAATAAAAAAATTGGGGATATGACATAAGTGAGCAAAGAGAAATGAATTTTTGAATTTAAGACCAAAAAACTAGAACTTCCAGATTTAAAAATGAACAATATTTCTCAACAAATAAACTGATTTCATTTGGATAATGAAATATCAGTTTTATATTTTTTCTTCAAAGTTTAATGAAAGAGATTTCATTAGAAATTGGAACAACTCCATTTTGAGTTTTCTAGATTTAATCATGAATTTTCAAAGTAAGGTATGTATTATGGATTACAAAAGGAACAATACCCATGAATAGTACCTGAGAAGCATTTTCTTGACAATTCATGTTTTTAAGTTAAAGAGGTACTTAATTGATTCAAGTTACTTCCAATTGAGTATATCTAAGGTTAAAAATAAAGATATGACATTTTGATATTATAGCAAAAGTTCCTAGCATCAGATAGGACAGTCCCCAGACCCTAACTCTAAGTAGTAAGTACTTTATTAAGTTAAGGTAGTTATTGTCATGGTTAGCATTGCTTATTTAAGCAAATCTTGCAGGAGTGGATATGGGATTTCATAAAGTTAAGTCAGAGCCATCAGTTAATAAGGGAGCCCCTTGGCCAGTAATGATATATGAAGATGATATATATCTAGACTTTGATCCTTATTCAGATAATGAAGAGAGTTTAGATGATAGTATAAAGGATCAGTCCAGAAGGCCTATAGTAGAATATCTCATAGATATTTCTATAGACTCAAACCTATAGTCTGGAGGTTATGTAGATATTCAGTCTGAAGTTGTGCATGACTAGATGATGTTGAATCTAGTCACTCTATACAATATGAGTTTGTAGGTGTGCCCTCTAACCCTAATGTAAGCCTTATTCCTCTAATGAGAGGACAAATTATTGCTGAGAAAGCTGAGTACTGGTACTTGATTTTAGGTAGATAAGATATTATCTAGAGTTTGCAGATAGATTGGATATAAGTAACATACAGTAGTCCCTTAATCTAAAGATCCAGTCAGAGTCTACAACAGTCCCTTCCTATTCTCGTAGTCTAGGAATACATGACTATATAGATAGAGATCAATATGATATTCCTAGTCCTAACCTAAAGACAGATAATGTTGATTATACCAGTCTCAAGAAGGCTGTGGAGAGTGAACTACTTAGTTTAGGTCAAGGGATGGATAAAAGTAGTGATCAAGAATAGTCAGTCTATCTACAATTCCTCAATGTCATAGCAAGGCTGATAACAAATATACAATAGAGGGCATTGACCTGAATCAGATTTACACTCTAGAAGATTGGCATAAGATGGTAATAAGTTAGATATTACCATATACCCCTATATGGCATGTAGAGTTAAGTGAATTTTTGGCAAATGATCCGCCAACTAATATATAGTAGTGGCATTTCTATATGTAGAAGTATCTACAGTTTATTATTCCCTAGAAAAGAATGTAAAAAGAGATTAGAGGTAATATAAATTGGTAAATAGTATAAAGTAACGTAAATTTATAGATATATCATAGTTATGATGTACCCCGTATATATAGTTGTCATGTATATAATGTATGTTCAAATGTTATGATGATATGAACTATGAGTTTTTATGTGATTTAATGAAATGATAGTTGGTTAAACATCTATGTGAGTATGTTCCCTATTTAAATTAAATATGGTAGATAGAGATGGGTGAGTTTTAAATGACTCAAGTTCATCAAAGTTGAGAACACGAAGAACATTAGAAGAGAATGTTTAGAGGAAGCCATGTCCAAGTCATGATGTAAGAGTGTAAAGGCCACGACTTGTAGTCACAGAGAAGTAAAGTTACGATGAGTCAAGTCATAAGACACGACTAATATGCGCAGAGCAATTTAGGTCGCGATAAGAGAAGACATGTTGCCATGATTGAAGAACACATATATGTCAAATCATAAAGAGTAGATTGAGATGGTTGCAACTAAAGTTCATAGAGAATATAAGTTACGACTAGCTAGTACTTAGGTGGCGATTAACATACACAAATACCTAATGATGAGAATGAAGATACCAGCCTCACTCAAGTTTATTAGTTAAAAGTTTATCATAACATGTAGGTAAGCCAAATAGTATGAGGCACTGAGATATAGAAGATCAGTTTAAGAAATATTTAAAAGTAGATCCTCCATGTGATTACCAGGAGTTGATCTATATTACGAAAGATTCATTCAGCTAGTCTTTACTGAACAGAATAATAAGAAGTTAGAATGAGACTTGCCTAAGAATGAGCCTAATACATGGCTTAAGGTTAGAGACATGATGGTTAATGGATAAAATGTTAAAGTTCCCCGAATAGAGGTATCCTATCACAAAGAGACAATATCCTAGCAGACCTAGGGTAGAACACCCTAGAGAACATAAGTAATAGTATTAGATGATTAATGAGATCCATGTGACTTAAGTTAATCTGAATCTAGTAATAGACCAGAAAGGAACCATAGTATGGTCTAGAGCAAACTAAGACTGATATACAAAAAGGTTAAAAAATAGTATAGAGATGCAAAAGTTACTCCATAGAGATGGAGATTGATCCGCTCACCTGAGAAGTTTTTTCTCGAATAGTTTATGACAAGCATTCCTCTCAGTTAAATAGAGATGACGAATACTTAACCGAGTTCATCCATAAGAGCAATAAGAGTTGAATGACTAATAAGTTGGTTTACAGATTGAATTCCATGCTATAAAGAAAGAACTTTTCTCAGGTAGTTGTAAAAGTTCAATAGAGTGGTATACGTATGCAATATTAGAAAAAGAAGTTTATGATATCTAGAGAGAGAAAGGTAGCCACAGTTTCAAAGATAAAGTGACTTCTATATTCCTTATTTAAGAAAGAGTAATGAAGGATTGAGTCTATACCCTAGTAAGAAGGTAATATGGCAGCCTAAGTTAGATGAATAGTTATTTCATGTTCTTGAATAAATTGTCAGATCCTGATTAGATAATGTGATAGATAATCTGGCAGATAATATGACAGAGGAAACAACGCTTTAAAGTACCTAGTTAATTGTTTAATTGTAGGGTGCGTATGATGGATGGTTGAGCAACGTATGTGATGATGATATGGCTTATGTTGCCATAAGTTATGATTAACCGTTATATCTCCTTACAGTTGTCATATGATGACACACATGTTAGAGAATGCTTAAATAATTGCATCTCCTTGTATATTATGCATGTTAGAGTATGCTATGATGAATGATACTCCCCTTTCATATTTCATGTAGGGTAGAGTATATATGATGAGAAAATTATGTTGCTCCCATACCATACAACCAGAAAAGTGATAAATGAGATAATTAGCCAGTTAATTCCTAAAGAATAGAATGAGAATTTATGACCAGACAATGATAGTCAGTTAGATAAAGAATGAGATTCAAGATTAATGCTAATGGCAAATCTATAGACATGTGATTACAGTACTCACGGCATATCCTTTCAATGTGGAAAGATATATAAATGATGTGCCTCCAACATGAAATGAAATGAAATGAGAATCATTTATGAAAGATGATGCATCTTTAAGAAAGAGTATTGTCTATGTAATAAAAGTTAACGTTACCACAATAGAGCTAGATTGCTCTTGCGATAGACACAGTATATATTTTTTATATACTTTATATTTAGGATATTTTTTAAATTTATATTTTCTATATTTTTTCTTTTTTATTCTTTTACTCTTTTCTTCACATCCCCATCTATGAGGTGTTTCTAATTCTGAACATTTTAATGTTAATTTATTTGTCTTATAATATTTTATATTTCTCCATGCTTGTTTACATTTATTAGATAAATATTCTCTTAAATAATCTTCTCGTCTTCCCATAGTATCTATGAATATTAATATTTCTGGATTATTTTGAAAAGCTGATAAATATTCCTCTAATATTGTATCTGATATTAATCTTGGTAATTTTCTATAAAATAAATCTAAATAAAATCTTTGTTCTTCATTACTTTCTAATCTTGCTTCATAGTAATATTTTTTATATTCACATATATATTGATTTAAATATTTTAGATCTAAAGAACATATTTCTATTTGATGCATTTTCGTTATTGCTCTATCTCTAGTTGTCTTTTCATTTAATGCAGCACTTCTTCCTATAAATTCATTTCTTAATAGTTGTTCATATTGTCTTATTAATAATGCATAAAATTCTTTTCTATTTTTATATGGTTCTGTAACTACTCTTGCTCTTTCTCTAAATTCATGACTTTTACTTTTCCACCAGTTATGAACATTTCCAGTAAAACTGGCTTCTATTAACATGTTTGCTACTTGTGTATCTATATTTTTTCCAATTAAGGCTATTAGTTGGGATTTAGTCCATTCTTCTAATATTTTTTCATTATCTAGTAAACAATTCATATCTAACCATATTCCTGAATTTGGTATTGTTCTAGTTTCATATTGTTCTATTGGTGTTGGTATAAATCTTTTATCATTATTAGGTGTCTTAAAAGATGCTTGAAATAATATTTCGTCTTTATTATCTTTGTCTTTTAATAGTTCTTTATGATTTAACTCAACTTCTTCTTTTTCTTTATCTTTTCTATCTTCTAGTCTTTCTTGTCTTCTCTGACTATTCTCGGTTTCTATATTACTATAGGCTTCACTATGTACTTGTGGTTCTTTAAAAACTATTCCACCTTGTTGCATATTTATATTATCTATTTCATAATTTTCTACATTCATATCTTCCATTTCTTTTAATATTTGTTCTAATTTTTCTTCTTCTTCTTGACCCATAATTCTTTCTATTTCATTATATTCTTCATCTTCTATTTCTTGTATTGATTTAGCCATTTTTATCTCATCTTTATTTTTTATTGGTTTAAAAAATTTTTCTATATCTAAATAATCTGATCCTATTTGACATGCTATTTCATTTATTCTATTTTCTTCTTTTTGACTTAAAGTTAATATTGTTTCTTCTTCTTTATGCTTTACTATTTCTTTTCCTATTTTTTCTATTTCTTCTCGAGTTTTAATCATTAATTGATTTTCTTCTATATTTTGTTTATTTCTATTTTTTAATTCTATTTGTTCTATTTCTTCGAATATTTTCCATAAATTATTATTTATTATTTCTTGTCCTTTATATATTTTTTCTGTTATTTCTCTAGTTTGCTTAATATTTTCATTCATTTCTTGGGAATATATTTTTTCTTTTGTTATTTCTTCTTTAATATCATTTTCATCTCTTATTCGTAACATATTTATCTGATCTTTTTCTTTTATTGGTTCTATAATATTATTTATTCCTAATGCTTTCATTATTTTGTTTAAATTATTTTTTATTTCTATTAACTCATTTTTTATTTCATATATTTTTTGTTCTAATGGTTTTGATAATTCGATTAATCTTTTTATCCTATCTTTAGGATTTTCTTTTTCTATTATTATTCTTTGATCTTCTGGTATTTTTTCCATTATTTGTTCTATACTAAAAACTTTTAATGAATCTTCTATATTCATATTTATATAACTTCCTAATTGTTTCATTATATACATGTTTGTCCAATTATTTTGATTTATTATACTGTCTCCATCTCCTCCTAATATAAATGGTACTAACATACAATCTTCTTGATTATTAGTCAATATATAAGAATCTATTGGTAATTCGTTATATTCTAATCCATATATCCTAGGTTCCATTATTCTTATATGATTCATCCTTCTAAATCTTCTTTTAATTCGTCTATTAAACTTTCAATTCTTCTTAATACTCCTGGATCAAAATTTCGTGATCTTTTAAATATCTTTTTAGCTTTCTTTAAAATCTTTATATCTTTCTTAATCTTCTTCTTATATTTCTCAGTAACACTATTTACTATAGAAATTACTCTTTCTCTAGCAGAATTATTAATCTCAGTTTCAGAATTATTAACAGAACTACTAGTAGAATCAGGCATTAAACAAGATAACTTTTTCACAAATTGATAAAACAAGGGATTAAAGAATTCATATTATCTTCCATTTACCTTAAGCTCTGATACCATAACAGGGTGAACAATAAGCGCAGCATAATTATGTCAAATGTAATCAATGAGCATATTGTAAAACAATATAATTGCTTATAATAAACTTAGATTTTGACCAGAAATAATCCGGGAAATAAGGAACCCTGTCCTCTTTCATACAAGGTATTATCAAATTCCTAATCCACTGGAACTTTCAACCTTATCCCTTCAGATTATCCCAGCACATCCATCTTTCGTTTCCTACCTGAGGCGTAACTAAGTTTCTTCTACGCACTTATATCGTTGAACAAAATGCTTATTAACTATATTTGAGATAATTATAATACACAGATTTAATCCTATTATAATAACATAACTCTTAGTAAACTTCCGAATAATAATCCTTCTTTAATCCCTTTATAGAAATTTAGCTACTCATACCTGTTTATTGCAATCCAAATATTCTGAAAGTATAATTTTAGTGAGCGGGTAGGGAAATGAAAACAAGAGAGAGCACACAAGGATACTGAAAACTTGAATGTTATTGCTGCAACATTCGATATCTTACAATGACTTATTCTTCCTAATTTATAGACTCCTTCGGCTTACAGACTCAATTATTTTTACAGACAATACATGACTTCAACTTTTGACTAAATATAATAAAACAACATACTTTATTACAATTATTGTCCTTCAGCTAATAATCATCTTATCTTATCTTATTTTTTCTTCTGTCGACAGCTTTTCTTTTTCTTGTCGGTCTTCTTTTTGCGCATGCTTCTTCTGTTTGATAAATACTCTTTGTCATCTTGTATATTATTGGACTGTCGGCAGCATCTTTTTACTATTCAGCAGCAACTTTTGACTTATTCTTCATATCTGAGTCATATCTGTAGTAGGATCTTCATAATCTTTGTCAAGCTTTTCACGCTCTTCGCAATATTCACAGGCGTGATTAGCATATTCTGATAATGCTCTACAAATCTTTTTCTTGGTTCTTTCTAGATTCTCCATCTTATTTGTCTTGATGCGATCATACCACATCTCTAATAGTCTTTTATTTTTCGCATTCTTCCCTACTGAAAAAATTAATGTTGTAGGTCCAGCAAAATAGACCCATTGAGTTTCATCCGGGGAAGATATTGTTCTATTTAATTCTTGGAATATAATATTTGTTTCAGAGGCTCTAATATTAGAAATTTTATATTGAAAATCTTCATCTTCATTAATATCTTCTTTCTCTTCCTCATCATATTCTATAGCTTTTTTAGTGGTTCCAAATCTTATTAAATTAATAGGTGGATAAAATTTATCAGGGGTTATTTCAGCTATTGTAGAATAACATCTAATAAAGACTCTATATTGAGTTACTATTCCAAAATAGTGTTTAGCAGCTTCTTGAAAAGATATTGGTAATTATTTAATTTCATCCATATTACTTGACGGATATAAAGTATGTATTAATCCATAACTATACAATATTTTTACTAGTTCTGGCGATGTTCATGGGTATATTATAGCTTTATTGAAAGCATAGTGAGAAACATATTTTATTGTTCTAGAATTATTTTGTAAATGATTCATTTTATATATTAAATGTCTAAAAAATTTATATTATTCTATAGTTTTAAAACTATCACTTTTACTCAATTTACTACTGCTACTACTACTACTTATAACTACTATTTCTTTTTTTCTTTCTTTCTTCAGATTGTGCTTTTACTATTTCTGTAAAGGGTACTATTTCAGTATTTATTCTTTTATTAGTAACGATACCTGATACTGGTATTTTTACTTCCTCAGAAGATATTTTTTTGGATGATACTTGGACTGCAGTGTCCACTATTGATCTCTGCTTATTCTTTTCTTCAAGCTCCTTAATCTTCTTAGTAATTTCTTCGATTTGAGGTAAAATATTATTGATACTATTTGTCAAGGCCTGCATATTCTGATTCATCTGATTGTACATCAGACTTTGATTCATCTCCAAGATATTGATCTTTGTAATTATTTGTTCCATAGTAGTCATAGTCGGGATCTCTTTTTGAGATTCGTTACTGGTCATTCTATTGTCCATCTGCTCAAATAATCAGCAATCAAATTATTTTTTCCTTTAATATATTCAATCTCATAATCATAATATGATAAATCACTTTGCCATTTAATCAACATTTTACTACTTAACTTATTTGTTCTTATTCCTTTATCAAGCCAATGTTTGACTTGAGTATTATCCGTTCTAATAATAAATTTAGTATTTACTATAAATAATTCAAATTTCTCTACAGCTTTTACTATTGCTAAAAATTCTTTCCAATTAGAGTGATAATTACTTTGACTATCATTAAATTTTCCACTAGCATATCTTGTTATTATTTCTTCATTCTTATCATTTTCATGAAATAATACAGCTCTCCAATAGTTATCTGATGCATCTGTATATATTATCCATTTAATATTTTCTTTTATTGGAATAGTTAATTTTGGCAATTTTTGACATAATTGTTTTATTTGATTTACTATATTTTCAGTTTCTTTATTCCAGTTCCATATACTTTTTTCTCCTGCTAATCTTGATATTTTAGCTGTTAATTTTGATAAATTGGGAATATAATTTCTAGTTTGATTTACTAATCCTAGAAATGATTGTAATTCTTTCTTATTACTAATCTTAGGAAATTCTAATATTTTCTTTCCTATATTTTCTTGTAATTCTATTCCTTCTTTTGACACATATTGTCCTAGAAATCCTATTCTTTCTTTTCTTAATTCAACCTTTTTTGGTGATATATTTAATCCTTTTTCCTCTATTAAATTTATAAATTGTTTTAGATGTATTTCATGTTCTTCTTTATTGTTTGAACTTATTAATATATCATCTATATAAATTACTGCAAAATCTTTAATTGGTTTTAATATCTTACTAACATATTCTTGAAATATACTAGGACTATTATGTAATCCTATAGGTAATACATTCCATTCATATAATCCTTCTGACGTACTAAAAGCAGTATATTTTTTACTTTCTTCTTCTAATTTTATTTGAAAAAATCCTGACTTACAGTCAAATTTACTAAATATTGTTCTTCCTTTTATTAGATTAAATAATAATTCCATCTTTGGTATTGGATATCTATTTCTTATTGCTAAATTATTCAATTTTTTATAATTTATTACTAGTCTAGATTTTCCTCTTTTTTGTTCATTATAATTCATTACTATCATAGCAGGTGATGAATATTCTGATCTACTTTCTCTTATTAAATTATATTTTTTCATCTCATTAATATGCATAATAAACTCTTTCTTATCCTGTTCTGTCCATGGATAAGGCTTATAATTTATTTCTTTACTATAATCTTTTAATTCTATTTTTGCTAAAGGTTTAGACTTTTCCCAATGAATTAATGGGTTTTCACTATAATTTTCTTCTAATCTTTGTTCTATAGATTTTTCTAGTTTATTTATTATATTTAATGCAAATTTTTCATTTATCTCTATTGGTTTTTTATTTGGTAAAAATTGCACTTCTTTTTCATTTATTTTTAATTGAAATTTTTCATCATTTCTTCTATAAGGTCTAGTTATCCTAATTCCCCATGCTTCATGTTTACATGGAGTTGTTATTATCCATATATTTTTTGTTATTTTCCAAGGATAATATTGTTCTAGAAAATCTAATCCTAGTATTATATCACAGCTTGAATCATTAAATTGATTTAATTCTAATATTTTTAATTCATAATTTCCTATTTGTACTAAAATATTTTTTGCTTCCAATTCTATTATCTGTATTTCCTGTCCTACTCCTTCTATTCTTCTCATATTTTGTTTCTTTTTCCATAATTCTGGGGGTAAAACATTATATTTTGCTATTGTTAAATTTGCTCCAGTATCTACTAAAGCATGATATTTTCTTGATCTATATTTCTCATAATTAAATTTTACTAATATATAGTATAATTGATTTGTCATTTTATTTTTGGTATTATTAATGTTTGATGATCTATATTTAATATTATTCTATTTTCTTGAATTTTATAAGGTTTTACTAGGTTTAAAAAATCTTTTCCTAATACTATTTTATATATTTCATTATTATTTTCTTCAACCCATAATTTTAAATTTATTACATCTCTTCTATTAAATCTTATAATAGAATTACTTTTCGTTCCTTCATTTGTTATTTCTAAATTGTCTTCTGTATATTCTAATTGTATTTTTGATCTTTCTATACTATTATCTATTTTTGCTATTATTTCTTCCCATATAGCTTCTTTCTTTATTTCTATTAATATTAAATTTTCATTTATATTACTTTTAGTAGTATCTATTTGACTTGTTCTTGGTCTAATTGGTACTAAATTTGAATTTAATGGTATTTATGCTAACCTACTAGCATTATAATTTTCTTCTCTTAAGCTTGAATTTCTACTTATTCCTCTTCTAGATATAGGTCTGTATTCTAAACTATGTCTTGGTATATTTATTACTGGTTCTAAAGTATTTATTCTTAATGATCTTTGTCCTATTATATCATTTGTTTCTATTCTTCGAGGTACTTCATTATATAATCTAGTTCTATCTAACTCTATTTGTAACTGTCTTGGTATTGTTATATTCGTTGTTTCTAAAGGTAATTCTCTTAATATTGGCATAAAATTCCTATCTATGGTTAATCTTCCTTTTGATCTATTATAAATTTTATGTTCATTTGTAAATACTAATCCTATCATTGCTGTTATACTTATTGTTTTAGCTCCTTGTAATAATCTTACATTATTTAGTTTATGATATACTAATATTGATTTATTCATTTGTTCATCAGCTCTAGATATTGTAAAATTTGTATTTAATGTAAATTTTATTTTTTGATATATTAAATTTCCAGTTAATGCTCCTAATATACTATCTCTTACACTATTTATTATTCTTCCATCTGTAATTAATAACTCTATTGGTGAATCTATTCCTTGATGAAAATAGGCTTTTACTAATAATTGTACTCCAGCTATATATATTTCTGATACTTCATCTTTAAATTCTAGTTTATTTATTTCTGATTCTATTAATGCTTTGTTTATTAAGGGTATTCTTAAAACTCCTTCTGTCATACTTGATTCTATTGGATGTTTCTTTTCTAGTACTACACATGCTTGTTTTTCTTTTCTTTTTGATTTTAATAATTTACTTACTCTTTGTATAAAATTTTCATCTTTTAATTCATTTGCTCTTAAATCTAATCTTGCATTTTTAATTTTATTATATTGATTTTGACTAAAAGTTATTCTCCTTTCTACTATTCCTTCTTCGGCATTTCTATATTCTTCGTATTCATCAAATTCTTGTTGTTCTTCTATTTCCTGTCTATTACTACTTTCTCCATCTTCTATTTCTCTTATCATTTTTATTTTATAATTATCTTCTATTGGTGAATAAAATTCATCATCACTATAACTATCACTTTCACTTTCACTATTTATGCTTTTATTATTTTCTTCTAATTCTTTTATCTTATATATCTCTATATCATTTCCATCTATTTCACTTCCAGATAATTCATTGTACTCTAATGGTTCCATTTCTAATTCTTCTGCTTCTTTTAATATATTTATTCTCCTTTTATCTTTTTTATTCTTACAATTAGTTGAAATATGGCCTATTTCTCCACAATTATAACATCTACATTTTTTAGGTTTACTCTTATAATTCAATTTTCTATTTCCTTTCTTAAAATATTTTCTTGGCTTATATTTTTTATATACTTTATATTTAGGATATTTTTTAAATTTATATTTTCTATATTTTTTCTTTTTTATTCTTTTACTCTATATTTTCTTGGCTTATATTTTCTATATTCTTTAATATATTTCATATATACTCTTTAATAAATTTAAGGTAAATGGAAGATAATATGAATTCTTTAATCCCTTGTTTTATCAATTTGTGAAAAAGTTATCTTGTTTAATGCCTGATTCTACTAGTAGTTCTGTTAATAATTCTGAAACTGAGATTAATAATTCTGCTAGAGAAAGAGTAATTTCTATAGTAAATAGTGTTACTGAGAAATATAAGAAGAAGATTAAGAAAGATATAAAGATTTTAAAGAAAGCTAAAAAGATATTTAAAAGATCACGAAATTTTGATCCAGGAGTATTAAGAAGAATTGAAAGTTTAATAGACGAATTAAAAGAAGATTTAGAAGGATGAATCATATAAGAATAATGGAACCTAGGATATATGGATTAGAATATAACGAATTACCAATAGATTCTTATATATTGACTAATAATCAAGAAGATTGTATGTTAGTACCATTTATATTAGGAGGAGATGGAGACAGTATAATAAATCAAAATAATTGGACAAACATGTATATAATGAAACAATTAGGAAGTTATATAAATATGAATATAGAAGATTCATTAAAAGTTTTTAGTATAGAACAAATAATGGAAAAAATACCAGAAGATCAAAGAATAATAATAGAAAAAGAAAATCCTAAAGATAGGATAAAAAGATTAATCGAATTATCAAAACCATTAGAACAAAAAATATATGAAATAAAAAATGAGTTAATAGAAATAAAAATAATTTAAACAAAATAATGAAAGCATTAGGAATAAATAATATTATAGAACCAATAAAAGAAAAAGATCAGATAAATATGTTACGAATAAGAGATGAAAATGATATTAAAGAAGAAATAACAAAAGAAAAAATATATTCCCAAGAAATGAATGAAAATATTAAGCAAACTAGAGAAATAACAGAAAAAATATATAAAGGACAAGAAATAATAAATAATAATTTATGGAAAATATTCGAAGAAATAGAACAAATAGAATTAAAAAATAGAAATAAACAAAATATAGAAGAAAATCAATTAATGATTAAAACTCGAGAAGAAATAGAAAAAATAGGAAAAGAAATAGTAAAGCATAAAGAAGAAGAAACAATATTAACTTTAAGTCAAAAAGAAGAAAATAGAATAAATGAAATAGCATGTCAAATAGGATCAGATTATTTAGATATAGAAAAATTTTTTAAACCAATAAAAAATAAAGATGAGATAAAAATGGCTAAATCAATACAAGAAATAGAAGATGAAGAATATAATGAAATAGAAAGAATTATGGGTCAAGAAGAAGAAGAAAAATTAGAACAAATATTAAAAGAAATGGAAAATATGAATGTAGAAAATTATGAAATAGATAATATAAATATGCAACAAGGTGGAATAGTTTTTAAAGAACCACAAGTACATAGTATTTTAATTCTGAACATTTTAATATTAATTTATTTGTCTTATAATATTTTATATTTCTCCATGCTTGTTTACATTTATTAGATAAATATTCTCTTAAATAATCTTCTCTTCTTCCCATAGTATCTATGAATATTAATATTTCTGGATTATTTTGAAAAGCTAATAAATATTCCTCTAATATTGTATCTGATATTAATCTTGGTAATTTTCTATAAAATAAATCTAAATAAAATCTTTGTTCTTCATTACTTTCTAATCTTGCTTCATAGTAATATTTTTTATATTCACATATATATTGATTTAAATATTTTGGATCTAAAGAACATATTTCTATTTGATGCATTTTCGTTATTGCTCTATCTCTAGTTGTCTTTTCATTTAATGCAGCACTTCTTCCTATAAATTCATTTCTTAATAGTTGTTCATATTGTCTTATTAATAATGCATAAAATTCTTTTCTATTTTTATATGGTTCTGTAACTACTCTTGCTCTTTCTCTAAATTCATGACTTTTACTTTTCCACCAGTTATGAACATTTCCAGTAAAACTGGCTTCTATTAACATGTTTGCTACTTGTGTATCTATATTTTTTCCAATTAAGGCTATTAGTTGGGATTTAGTCCATTCTTCTAATATTTTTTCATTATCTAGTAAACAATTCATATCTAACCATATTCCTGAATTTGGTATTGTTCTAGTTTCATATTGTTCTATTGGCATTGGTATAAATCTTTTATCATTATTAGGTGTCTTAAAAGATGCTTGAAATAATATTTCGTCTTTATTATCTTTGTCTTTTAATGGTTCTTTATGATTTAACTCAACTTCTTCTTTTTCTTTATCTTTCCTATCTTCTAGTCTTTCTTGTCTTCTCTGACTATTCTCGGTTTCTATATTACTATAGGCTTCACTATGTACTTGTGGTTCTTTAAAAACTATTCCACCTTGTTGCATATTTATATTATCTATTTCATAATTTTCTACATTCATATCTTCCATTTCTTTTAATATTTGTTCTAATTTTTCTTCTTCTTCTTGACCCATAATTCTTTCTATTTCATTATATTCTTCATCTTCTATTTCTTGTATTGATTTAGCCATTTTTATCTCATCTTTATTTTTTATTGGTTTAAAAAATTTTTCTATATCTAAATAATCTGATCCTATTTGACATGCTATTTCATTTATTCTATTTTCTTCTTTTTGACTTAAAGTTAATATTGTTTCTTCTTCTTTATGCTTTACTATTTCTTTTCCTATTTTTTCTATTTCTTCTCGAGTTTTAATCATTAATTGATTTTCTTCTATATTTTGTTTATTTCTATTTTTTAATTCTATTTGTTCTATTTCTTCGAATATTTTCCATAAATTATTATTTATTATTTCTTGTCCTTTATATATTTTTTCTGTTATTTCTCTAGTTTGCTTAATATTTTCATTCATTTCTTGGGAATATATTTTTTCTTTTGTTATTTCTTCTTTAATATCATTTTCATCTCTTATTCGTAACATATTTATCTGATCTTTTTCTTTTATTGGTTCTATAATATTATTTATTCCTAATGCTTTCATTATTTTGTTTAAATTATTTTTTATTTCTATTAACTCATTTTTTATTTCATATATTTTTTGTTCTAATGGTTTTGATAATTCGATTAATCTTTTTATCCTATCTTTAGGATTTTCTTTTTCTATTATTATTCTTTGATCTTCTGGTATTTTTTCCATTATTTGTTCTATACTAAAAACTTTTAATGAATCTTCTATATTCATATTTATATAACTTCCTAATTGTTTCATTATATACATGTTTGTCCAATTATTTTGATTTATTATACTGTCTCCATCTCCTCCTAATATAAATGGTACTAACATACAATCTTCTTGATTATTAGTCAATATATAAGAATCTATTGGTAATTCGTTATATTCTAATCCATATATCCTAGGTTCCATTATTCTTATATGATTCATCCTTCTAAATCTTCTTTTAATTCGTCTATTAAACTTTCAATTCTTCTTAATACTCCTGGATCAAAATTTCGTGATCTTTTAAATATCTTTTTAGCTTTCTTTAAAATCTTTATATCTTTCTTAATCTTCTTCTTATATTTCTCAGTAACACTATTTACTATAGAAATTACTCTTTCTCTAGCAGAATTATTAATCTCAGTTTCAGAATTATTAACAGAATTATTAACAGAAATGAAATAAAATGAGAATCATTTATGAAAGATGATGCATCTTTAAGAAAGAGTATTGTCTATGTAATAAAAGTGAACGTTATCACAATAGAGCTAGATTGCTCTTGCGATAGTCTCAGATTGCTCTTGCGATAGACTCAGATTGCTCTTGAGATAGAGCCAAAAGAATAAATAGTACAGCTCATGTAGAGTAATGTCTACTAGATGAAATGTACATATTATGATAGATATATACATGGTAGAGCCTGTGTAGCTCTCTACAATGTTAGATGTAGTAAAGTTATGAAAGATGAGAATGATATGTGAAATTCTTGAGTGATAGATGAAATAAGTAAGGTCTTAAAAGATAATATTAGCTTTTGTGATCAGTGTTAGGGAATTATCTGTTGAGTTAGCAACTGAGTGGAAGTGGCTAACCTTGTAACTTAGTCCATTGGTTTAAGTCTTCTAGAGATGAGAATATACTACAATAGAATCGTAGTAGATTTTAGAGGATCACATTTATATCCTAGCATGGCTCATAGATAATAGAATTCTAGGGTCACAGTTAGATCCTGAAGAGGCTAACGGTTAATTGCAGTAGATCCTGAGGGTCGGTGTAGACCTAGCCTAGAGAAAGAAAGTAATGAGCCATAAGTATAATATTTCTTTGGAAGGACCAATACCAAGGATAAAGTTAAGGTAGGGAAGCCTCACAAGTTGGTTAACTCATAACAGACAGAGTCCCATGATGTTAATTTCATATAGCCTTATTACTATTATGAACTGAACTCATAATCTTCTTATATGAAACAGGAACTAAGTAATTAGAGTTAAAATTTTTACTCCTGAGTCACAGATATTTATGTTTCTATAGATAGTATGCCTAAGGACGAGAAAAATAATATCTTATAAGATATGAGAAGGGGTCAAATAATAATAAAGAGATTCCTAAGATAAGGTTAAAGAGAATGAGAATGAGAACTAGATAGATCTTCTAGATGAGGATAAAAAGGATTAGAAAGCCAAGTAGACCCAAGAGAGACAGTATGAGAAGGGTTTAAGATAGTAAAGTACAAGGGTTATAGCTTGTTAGCACCAGTGTTTCAGATTTTTATCGGTACTTTTCAGTTAAATGTGCTCAGGCAAGAGTAGCCCAATGAGCGGTGACCCCTAGAAAGTGATGATAAAAGTTGTAAATGCAACAAAAGTTTGGCATATATGCACATAGTTATTAAAATGATAGAAAGAGTTATAAAAAGTTAGAAAGTGTTATGAATGTTAAGGGACTAGAACCCTTATGACAAGTCCCAATAAAGTGGATTTGAAAGGAAAGATTCAGACAAGTTTTCTCGAGAACCAGTGAAATTATAAGTTAAAGATAATGTTAGACTTATGATATCTTAGGATACATTATGATAAGGCAAGATAAGCCATAAAAGGGTGAGATACATTATGATATTGCCAGATTTAGCCATAATACAGCATGAAAAAAATACATAATGAGATATGCTATGAGAAACATGTAATGTGATACATAGTGAGAAGTATGTATCAAGAAGTACAATACGAAGTGGCTTTATAGCTAGCTTGATAAATAGATAGAGAGGCTTCCTTTTTGAAAGGGGTAAAATGTTTGTATGTTATATTACAGATGAAATAGCAAGTGAGAGCTTTCACTCCTTGCATGAAATGCCAGGCATTATGTTATATTTGTAAAATATGCTAAAGCTCCAAACATTAGAGTAGTGCAAGCTCCATGTGATAGAGCTGTGCAAGTTTCGAGTATTAAAACTATGCATATTAAGAAAAGGAATGCTTGAGCTATAAACCTTAAAGAAATTTTATAGAATTTATTGCAAAAACTAGGGTACTTTAAGTATATCGGTGTAAGAAAATTCAAGAGAAGTGCCTTGGGAATTGTGCCAAATGGTAATTAGGCTTAATAAGGGACCTAAATGTCATCATATGGAGAGGCCCAATGTGTCCAAGGAATACTTGGTGCTCAAGTTGAATTTTAAGGGTAAAATGAGAAAAAAAAGAAAGAAAGAAAGCAAAACTCAAGAAGCATGATGTGGCATTGTGAGGTATCCAAATGGACCCCACAGTTCACCATAAATGAGAAAAAGAAGGAAGATGAGCTTTTGTCACATGGTGAATTATAATAAAATAATATAAAGTATTATGCTAATTAAGATTATGGTTAGTTAATTAAAGAAACAACCAATTAAATTCAAGATTTAGCCATTGTAATAATTAGGAAAAGTGAGGTTATAATGGACCTATTCTTCATAAATGCATGAAGGTTGGATGCCTTGGGGGAAACTTGACCTAAACCAAGATAAATCAAGAAGGAAAACCAAGTTACCATGATCTAAGAAAGCTAAGGCATAAGGTAAACAATCTTCCTAGTTGTTATGTATATGTTTTGGAAGATTAAACCTAGGTTTTTAAAGTTAGAACATGAATTCTTCCTTGGTTGAACATGCTGGCCAAATTTGAAAAAGAAAAATGAAAGGAAGGAATTAAGCTAGAGTAAGGGAATTGGCACTTGAATAAGCTAGAATTGATGATTAGTTGTTCGATTAAATTGCATTTTTTACTTTGTCCAATATGAAGGCCATTCAGCCAACTAGGAACTTGAGTCAAGGAAATGGAATTTCATCGTTCTAATGCTTCTATTGAATTTAAATGATGATTTTGCGTATAATTGAATAAGATTGGAACTTTGAAGGCATTAGAATTGGAAATAGAAATTTAAGAGCCTATGTTACTGTTCACACACATTAATACTAATAAGAATTTCATGATTTTGATGATTTCAATGAATTTAAATAAAAAATTTTGTGGGATTAAGTAGAGAAATAAGTATTGGAAGCATTGGAATCAAAATGAGAATTTTTGGAAGTTCTTGAGGGTGCTATTAAGTTATGTGCATAATTGGTGTAGGAGCTGGAGTTTTATAATTCTAACCTCATAGATGAATTTAGAAGGTGAAATTGTGTTGGGTAAAATAAAGGAACAAATTAATTCAATGGACCAGACAATTAATAACAAATTAAGAAAGATAGGGGTTAATTGATTAAGTTCAATGTCCTTATATGCAAATTGAATGGATCATGATGAATGAATGAATATGTGATATTTAGGATTTGTTTTGTGGACTTAAGAAGGTAGCCACTTAGTAGGGAAAGAGGACAAGGAAAATAATAAAAGAAAGTAAAGCAATAAGGTAGTAGCTCTCACAAACTTGTATGTATTGGATGTTATGCTTGGTTGTGCTATGGCTATATTGAATTGTGTTGCATATGTGTATATGATTAAAGCTCTATTTCTATAATTACTTTGGCCAATTATATTTCATAAGTTACATGGAAGCATGCATATTACACAATGTTAACATTTTCACAAGCAAGCACAAGTATTTATATTGATGCATATATTGTTTAGTACTTTTTGCTATGAGATTTCCCTAGATATATCACTCCCTCCATGTAATCCCAATCTCACATGTTCATGAATGATGAAAGAAGATGAAGAAACATGAAAAGAATTTAGGGATTGGATAGTATACATGTTATATGATTAATGTATATAAAGTTAGTTGTTAAAATTCTGCACTTGAACAATAGATAGTTTTAAGCCATGCCACTTGGTATATAATTAAAACTAGTAAATGATGGAATAAATATATAAATTTTATACAAACTTAGTTAACATTTCAAACTTCATTTTGACACTAAGTATGCCTTATTTCGATGATTGTTACAAAGAGAATGAATTTTCTAAATTTAGGGACCATAATCTGTTTTAGAATTTTTGACCAAAAGAATAGTATATTTTAACATAATAGTTGACTGGTAAATTGGTCCAAGGAAGTATTTTACCTTTAAAGTTAAAGATGTTAGCTTCATGTAGCTTTTTTAACTGATTCATTTTTATTGTTTTAGAATTAATTATGATTTTTTAAGTTCATCGTCGAATCTGGATATACCATATGAATAGTAAATCGTGAAGAGTGAAATTCTAAATTTAGCTAATAGACTTCAAATATCATGTAAGTGGTTCTAAATGCTACTGAATGGTCCCTAAGATGTACAAAAGTAATGTGTTACATTTTTGCTATTAGAGCAAAGTTTTTAGCATTAGATAGGATAATTCCCATACCCTAAACCTAAGAAGTTAACATTATGTTAAGGTTAGGGTACTTACTGGTAAAGTTAGTATAACTTACATCTGAATCTTAAGTGAACTAAGAAGATCTTGTCCCTAGATGATTGATTCATTCCTAAAAGTATGATTTAAATAACGTATCTTAGGAAGAGAATGTTTAGAGAAAGATATGTTCAGGTTGCGATGGGAGAAGACCTTTAGTTGTAATGGAAGAATATAGAGCTATTGGTCATGATGAATCAAGTAAGAGGGTCGCGATGAAAATTCATAGAGAATGTGAGTCACGACTAGCCAATACTTAGGTCAAGACTGGGATGCACAGAGACCAGATGTTATGGTAATGAAGAGAATGAAGGTGCCAAGCTCACTAAAATTTATCAACTAGAGGATGGCCACAGGGTGTCAACAAGGTAGATGATACAAGGTATAGAGATACAGAAGATCAATTTAAGAAGATGTTCAGTAGTAGATCCTCTATGTGATCACCAAGAGTCGATCTATATTATGAAAGACTTTGTTCATCTAGTCTTTCCTGAATAGAAGAATTAGAAGTTAGATTGAGACTTGCCTAGGAATGATCCTAGCACCTGGCCTAAGGTTAGAGACATGATGGTTAATAGATAGATATTCTTAAAACAGAGGAACCCTTTCACAAAGAAACATTAACCTAGTAGATCTAGGGTAGAGCACCCTAGAGAGCAAAAGTAATAGTAGTAGATGTTGAATGAGATCCATGCGATTCAAGTTTGCTAGGATCATGAAAAAGATAAAAAAGGAATCATAGTCTGATCAGGAATAGGCTGTGACTGATATATAGATAGAAGAAGTTAAGTTGTAGTAGAGAGACACAAAAGTTACTCCATAAAAATAGAGATTGATATATTTGTCGAGAAGTTTATGATGTCTAGAGAGAGAAAGGTAGCCACAGTTTAAAGATAAAGAGACTCCCCTATTTAAGAAAGAGTAATGCTCAAGAGTTAGATAGAGTAGTGAAGAGTTGAGTCTATACCTTGTTAGGAGGGTAATATGGTAGTCTAAGTTAGATGAGTAGTTATATCATGTTCTTGAATAAATGATCAGGAACTGGCAAATAATGTGATAAAGGAAAAGAATACTTTAGTATTTACCTAATCAATTGCTTAATTGTAATGTACATATGATGGATGGTTGAGCAATTTATGTGATAATGATATGGCTTATGTTGCCATAAGTTATGATAAATAATTACATCTCCTTGTAGTTGTCATATGATAACAGGCATGTTAGAGTATGCTTAAATGATTGCATCTTCTTGCAAATTATGTATGTTAGAGTATGCTATAATGAATGAATACTTTCTTTTCGCAGTACATATAGGATAGAGTATATAAGATGAGAAAGTTATCTCATATTCCTGAATAAAAGATCAGGATATGACAAATTATGTATAAAGGAAAAGAATACTTTAAAATTTACCTAGTTAATTGTTTAATTACAGTGTAAGTATGATAGATGTTGAGCAAATTATGTGATGATATGACTTATGTTGCCATAAGTTATGATGAATAGTTACATCTCCTTACAGTTGCCATATGATGACAAGCATGTTAGAGTAAACTTAAATGATTGTATCTTCTTGTATATATATGTTAGAGTATGCTATAATGAATGAATACTTCCTTTTCACAGTACATATAGGGTAATGATAAAGCAATAGGAATCTACCCAAGATGATAGGCAGTCTCAGTAAGTCGGACAGTCGGTTATAATATGACAATCAATTATAGTATGACTGGGGATTACTCAAGTATTTCTATAGGCTTATGAATGCAGTACTCAGGGCTATTTCTTATGTTAGGTTTACAAGAAGTACCAAGATGGTGGTAGTGTTATACTCTATCAAAAGAAATAATATATAGATTAACAATAGATAACAGTAAAGATATTACTTTCAAATTGCTCTTTAGACAAGAGTTGGATCTAAAACAGATAGCTCTCAGATAGAGCTAGATTCATATCACTTTTCATATAAGAGTTAAATCTTATACAGATTGCTCTTTAAATAAGAGCACATTTCAGATATAGATTGCTCGTAATTAGAGCACAAATTGAAATGAGATGTTATGATATGGTGATGAGGTCGGATTGTCATGGTCTGATCCATCAAAATAAAGTTTATTGTACCCAATATAATATAGTATAAGGCACAACCCTATCGTTATTCTTGAGGAGCCTTTTATGTGGAAACCTAGTAGATTGGACGTCAAAATCAATGAAAAACCTGAGTAAGGATAAAATAGTTTTTAAGTTTTAGTGGTTGATGCAATAAAAGTAGGGTGCATAAAAGTAAATATTTTTGGATTTTGTTTACAATGGAAACGGGTTGGTTAAGTTGAGAAATATTGTCATATCCCAAATTTTCTGACCTAATATAGCTGTACAGTTTATCTGCAATGGATATGAGATACTTAGAATAAACTGTATCAACTTGAGAAAGGATAGGGAAGGATTAATAACTAAGGAAAGAATAGGGACCAAAATAAAAATTGAAAAGTTTGAAGGTAAAAAGTGAAAGTAGGAAAAAGGAGGGACCTAAATGCAATTAATAAAAGTTCAGGGACTAAAGTGCAATTATCAAAAGTTGAGGAACCTAAATGTAAATATGGAAAAGTTGAGCCAAAATAGGCCAAAAATGCCCGGAATCATATCAGACCCAAATTTTACCAGTAGATAGACAAAAATATTTCGGTCAGTTTAACGTAACACAGAATTTTGATTTGAGGTCTCGATTAATTAATATAAATTCCTGAAATCAGAAGTAATTATTACAGTATTTTTCAGATCTCAAAATCCAATGAGACTTTATAGGAAATTCATATATTTAATGTAAGAATTTATAAAATTGATAGAGTCAGAAAAGGAACATGTAGAAGCCATACAGGATTTTACAGTGAAATAAAATACCCGATAAATAGGATCGGGAGAGTTGTATTGTGAATTGGGCCATAAAGGCAATACAGGAAATAAGACCATACCAAGGCCCAAATGGCACCATTATGAGCCCATTAAGGTAACAGGACAGTTAAGTGGGCCAGAGACTAGAGTAGTCCAGGAAAAATACAAAATTACGAAAAAGCCCCTAGATGCCCATGATGTACTAGTGGTGGATGGAGGTCATTTTGGTCATTATGGACATGACAAAAACGTGGCACATAGTATAAATATGATTAGTTAGAGCCAGTATATGCCATAAGGAAGTACAAAGAAGGGTGAAATGACAATTATGCCCTTAGGGTCAGTACAGTGCAAAAAAGGACACCAAGGGTATTTTGGTCATTTTTCAAGGAATGGATGGTAGATAAATCTTCTGTATATCATTTTCAATTGTAAGAGAAGCCTAGACATTAATTTCCAAGATAGAATATATATCCTGGTATATTATAAAAAATTAGGAGTAGAAAATAGTCCGGTTATTGTGAAACTGCTCCGATCGGTACTAGATTGGACTAAAATTTTTCCATAAGCTTCCTTACATGGTCAGTACTCCACATAACCCTCTTAGGTGTCCCATGAGCTGTCCCACATGATGTCATAATTATTCTTTTTAGAAAAAGTTAAATTCAAGATTAAATGTGAGCCCTTGGATCAAATAGTACACAAATCAATCTTGGCTATCCATTTCAACCCAAATTTCTCTATAAATACTCCCTTATTCAGATCATTTCGGTATTTATGGTGAACCATAGTGAAACTCTTGCAAAATTTCCATTCAACCAAGAAAGAAGCACACAAAGTGAAGTAACAATCAAGGTAATCATCTCCCTTAATCTTAAGCTTTGTTCTAGCAAGTTAGCTCATGGTTTTAAGGGGTTTTCATGCTATATTTCCCTTATGGTTGCTTCTAGAAGTGCTTCTCATATATGGTTAAAATATAAGTTTTATGTTATGGATAGTTGAGAGCTTAAACAGGCTAAAATCAAGTGGTATAAGCTTGGGAATTTAAGTATGTTTGAATTTAGGGTTTTGTGTTCTTGCTGGTACTGTGCATGACACTGTTCATATGATGGAATTTCATAATTTTGATGCTTACAATGAGTTTAAAATGGAAAATTATGTGGGGATAAAGTAGGAGAACAAGTATTGGAAGCATTAAAATCAAAATGTGAATTTTTGGGAATCAAAGGCTTCATTTTGGTTTGGTACTGTAGCAACTAAAGTGTTTTGATTTTAGAAATTCTAGTTTCATATTTGGATTCTACATGAAAAATTATGTGGAAATGAACCATGAGAATTTATTTTGGAAAGATGGAAGTATGAAACATAAAAGAGAGAAAGAAAACAAGTTAGTGAAAACCTAGTCTTGGTTTTGGTTTCAAGTTGAATTGTAACTTGATATTAATTTGTAATGGCTAGATTTTGACATTTTTGAAGGAAGTAAATCATCCCAAGAAGGTTTTGACCAAGATAGCTAAAAGGTAGCAAGGATACCTAACTATAACTCATGTTTATTTAATTGTTTGCTTGCTTGTTGATTATGGTGTTTGGTTGAGCTTGAGCTTATGTCATCATGTTATGATAAAGTATGAATGATTGCAACTCCTTTCAAGTTATGTTATGACAATATGCATGTTAGAGTTTGCTTATGTATCATTATGAAGTAGCTCCCATCTCATGATAACATGTTAAGCATCCAATTATTCATGCATGATTTTATGATTTGTGTAACTTGCTATTGGGATTTCCATGAAATCTCAATCCTTCCACATGCATAACTATGTTTTAGGTGATGGATCCTCTCAAGGGAAGATATTAAATGTTGATGATTAAGTTTGTATAATAAGTTACATGACTTACATGACACTATAGGATGACATGCTAGCATGCATTGTGTATGTTTCTGTAACCCTGTTTTGAGGCCGTGGTTATGTGACAATGTTTATGATGCATAAATCAATTAGTTTTAGTCTGAAACTTGGCATGATTAAATTTAATATGCAGATATTTAAATGAACACCAAGAATGACTCATTTGGATAAGTATCCGAATTGTTATGATTTTTCAAAGTTGGAAGTAAGATCTAGAATTGAGATAAATCAAGTACCGAGAGGCAGTGACATTCACGCAATGATTTTATATATCAAATGGATGAGATTTTCTATGAAATTTTATGAAATTAAAGAGGACATCTATAGATTCAAATCTATAGGTAACACAGTTCATTTGGATAAGTAACCAAAGAGAAATGAATTTTTGAAGTTAAACTGAACAGTGATCTTCAACAATTAAACTGATTTCATTTGGACAAGAAAACCTGAATTTCATATTTTTTCCTCAAATATATATATGAAATATATTTCATTAGAAATTGGAACCATATTATTTCAAATTTTCTATAATTAATTATGAATTTTTAAAGTAGGGTACATGTTCTAGAATTATCAAATGAACAGTAAAAGTGAACAGTACCCAAGAGCAATTCTTTTGGAAATGGATGTTTTCAAATCAAATGATCATGTAATTAGTTTTAATCACTTCTAATGGAGTATAATTAAATTTAAAAATAGGGATGTGATATTTTGGTATCAGAGCAAAGGATTATAGCTTAAGAAATACTATGAATAGATTATTTTAGACTAATACATAAGTAAACCTATGCATAATTAACACTAAGTTAGTTATTGTAGGGTAAAAATAACTAATTCCAGGACTGGATCTAGATTGAAACCCACAGTAAACTAAGGGGACCCAAGACGGTAGTCATACTGGTCTTATTTCATCTCTGCTCCTGCATAGATGACCGACCAGGGACATTTAGGATAAAATCATGAATTATCCAAGGATGGTTATCATAGTAAACATACAAATAATATGATAACACAATTAATAAATTCATAAATCAATAATGTTCATAAGACAATGTTGGCCCCTAGGGCACGATTTCCAACAACCTCCCACTTGCACTAGGTACAATTATTAATTTGACTAATTCCCATTGACTTAACATGACGCTCATGCTTTGCCTGCACAAGCGGCTTTGTTAGAGGATCAACAATATTATCTTCTCCTGCTACTTTGTATATTTTTATATCACCTCTATCGTTGATTTCTCTGATGAGATGAAATCGCCTGAGTATGTGCTTGGTCCTTTGATGTGACCTAGGCTCTTTGGCTTATGAAATGGCACCGCTATTATCACAGAGCAAAGTTATTGGATCTGAGATGGTAGGTATCACCCCTAGTTCCGTGATGAACTTCCTGATCCAAACGACTTTCTTAGCTGTATCAGATGCTGCTATATACTCAGCTTCTGTTGCAGAATCTACTACAGTGCCCTACTTAGAGCTCTTCCATCTTACTGCTCCATTATTGAGGAGGAATATATATCCAGACTGCGATTTTTGGTCATCTTGGTAGTTTGGAAACTTGCATCTGTGTAACCAGTTACACAGAGTTCATCATCCAATCCACCATAGACCAATAATAAGTCCTTAGTCATTCTTAAGTACTTAAGGATATTCTTGACAGCAGTCCAATGGCCCTCACTAGGGTCCTGTTGATATCTGCTAGTCATACTTAAGGCAAACGAGACATCCAATCGAGTACATAACATGGAGTACATGATAGATCCTATGGCCGAGGTATATGGAACTTTACTCATGCGACCTCGCTGATCAGATATACTAGGACACAGATCTTTACTGAGATGACTACCATGAGACATGGGTATGAAACCCCTCTTTGATTCGTGCATACTGAACCTATGTAGTATTTTATCTATGTATGTACTATGACTGAGTCCTAGAAGTCTTTTAGATCTATATCTATAGATTCTGATTCCTAGGATGTAGGTGGCTTCACCCAAGTCTTTCATCGAGAAAGACTTTCCTAACCAAGACTTGACAATCTATAAGGTAGGAATGTCATTCCCAATAAGTAGGATGTCATTGACATAGAGTACAAAAAACACAACTGTGCTCTCACTAACCTTCTTGTACACACAAGGTTCATCAATATTTTGAAGAAATCCAAACTCTTTGACTACTTCATCAAAATGATGATTCCAACTCTGAGAGGCTTGCTTCAGTCCATAAATGGACCTTTGAAGCTTGCATACTTTACCAGAGTCCTCAGAATGTACAAACCCTTCAGATTGTGTCATATACACATCCTCAAGGAGCTTTCCATTAAGGAAGGCTGTCTTGACGTCCATCTGTTATATTTCATAGTCATAATATGCTGCTATGGTAAAGAGGATTTTGATAGATTTAGCCATTGCAACTGGGGAAAAGGTCTCATCATAGTCCACACCATTAGTTTGAGTCAATTCTTTTACAACCAGTCATGCCTTCAAGACATTTACATTGCCATCCATGTCAGTTTTCTCCTTAAAACCCCACTTGCACCTGACAGTTTTTACACCTTCAGGCGGGTCGACTAAGGTCCAAACCTTATTGTCGTACATAGATTGCATCTCAGACTTCATGGCATTAAGCCATTTTTCAGAGTTTGGTCCCACTATAACTTCTCGATATGTAGTCGTCTCATTATTCTCAATGAGCAACACATCACGACTATCAGAAATCCATATCTCTGAGGCTGAAGTCATGTCCTATTATATTTCCGTGGACCTTGCGTGACTTGAGGAGTCTTAACAACTTATTGTGAGTCTTCTCTGTTTTCTATCTGCAGTTCTGTGGTGTCTTGTAGCTCTCAAACTTCTTTGAGGTGTACCTTACTCCCACTGGTTCTTTTAGAGATAAATTCTCGTTTGAGAAAGATACCATTTTTGACAACAAACACTTTGTTATTAGCAGGGTTGTAGAAGTAATATCCATTAGTTTCCTTAGGATATCCCACAAAAAGGCACCTTGAGGATTTGGGCGCTAATTTGTCTGAGGCTTGTTGCTTAACATAGACCTCATATCCCTACATCTTGAGGAAAGACAAACTAGGCGTCCTCCCAGTCCATATCTTATACGGAGTCTTTTCAATTGCCTTAGATGAAACACGATTGAGTGTAAACGCAGCTGTCTCTAGGGCATGGCCCCATAAGGAGGGCGAAAGATCTGTTCGACTCATCATGGATCGAACCATATCTAATAGTGTTCGATTGCTCTGTTCAGAAATGCCATTCCATTATGGTGTCCCTGGAGGAGTCAATTGTGAGACTATCCCACAACTCCTAAGATGATCTATGAACTCTTGGCTCAAATATTCACCACCTGATCAGATTGAAGAGCTTTAATTATTTTGCCAAGCTGGTTTTGTACTTCATTTTGAAATATTGTGAACTTTTCAAAATATTCAGATTTATGTTTTATCAGATAGATATACCCATATCTACTGAAATTATCTATGAATGTTATGAAATATGAATAACCTCCTCTGGCATTTGTGTTCATCGGTCCACACACATCTGTATGTATGAGGCCCAATAAATTAGTGGCCCTCTTACTATGCCCAGTGAAAGGTGACTTTGTCACCTTTCCTAACAAGCAAGACTCGCAAGTGTCATATGATTCAAAATCAAATGAGTTTAGAAATCCATCTTGATGGAGTTTGGAAATGCGTTTCTCATTTATGTGGCCTAAATGACAGTGCCAGAGGTATGTGGGATTCAAATTGTTTGGTTTGACCCTTTTGGCGGTTATGTTATAGATATTTCCATGATTGGGTTGTTCCAAATTTAATATGTAATGATCAACATGCAAATCACCATGAGCATAGAAAACATCATTACGATAAATAGAACATCTACTATTCCCAGCAATGGAAGTGAAACCTTCCTTATCCAAATAAGAAAGTGAAACAATGTTACTACTTAAAGTAGGAACATAATAGCAATTATTCAAAACTAACAAAAGCCCAGTGGGTAGAACTAATTCATAAGTGCCTACAGCTAACGCAGCAACCCTTGCTCTGTTTCCAACTCGTAGGTCAACCTTGCCCTTTTTCAGCTTCCTACTGTCCTTTAGTCCCTACACATTTGTACAAATGTGAGAACCATATGCAGTATCTAATACCCATGAGGTGGAAGTAGAAAGATGAATGTCTATAACATAAATACCTGAAGCGATAGCCCCGCTATCCTTCTTGTTCTTTTTTAGATCTTTGAGGTAGAGTTTGTAATTCCTCTTCTAATGACCAGGTTTATTGCAAAAGAAGTAGACTCCTTCCTTCGGAGGCTTTGCCTTCTTTGGTGCAGGCTTGGCTTCAGGCTTGCCTGACTCTTTGGTCTTACCTGATGTGCCATGACCCTTCCCCTTGCCTTTGCCTTTCATTTTCATTCCCTTTCCTTTATGAACCATCAAAACAGTACTGGGTTTCTTCTTAAGACTCAGCTCAGTAGTTTTAAGCATCCCATGCAGTTCAGAAATAGATTTCTCCATATTGTTCATGTTGTTATTCATGACAAACTGGTCATAAATTTCTGGGAGTGAGTTCAAGATCAAATCCATACATAACTCCTGGCTCATGGGAAATTCAAGCCTCTCAAGGTGATCAATGTACCCTTTCATCTTTAAGACATGAGTACTGACTGATGCACCTTCAGCCATCTTACAGGAATATAAGGCCTTAGTGGTCTCATACCTCTCTTGCCTTGCTTATTGCTGGAACATTTCCTTGAGATGCACAATCATCTCATAAGCCTCTATGTGTTCTAGATCTCTTTAGAGCTCCAGAACCATGGTGGCTAGCATCAAGCATCCCATATCGATAGAGTCTTCCTTATGCTTCGTGTAAGCATCTCTCTGAGCTTTAGGAGCATTGGCCGCTGGCTCCTCAGGAATGGGTAGATCTAGGACATGCGCCTTTCTTTCCTACTTGAGAACAATTCTCAAGTTCCTAAACCAGTCAAGAAAGTTTGTCCCATTGAGTTTGTCCTTCTTAAGGACAGATCGCAGCGATAATGTAGCAGTATTACTAGTCGTCATGATTCTACAATTAAAATATGCAATTTAATTAGCAATCTCCCACTAAATAAATAACCCTCAATGCAATAGTTAGTGGGCTAAGATCCATATTTGGCTCAAACTTAAGTCTTCTTTTGCAGGATGCTTAAATTAAGTTATTTAGGTAGGTAACACCTTTACCAATTACATCAAATGTAACTCTTAGATGTTCATGGGATCCTATCATCATATGATTTGTCATACTTTTAATCCCATCTAATGCCTTGAGACCCAAAACCATTTTGTTAATCTCAATTAAGTCAAACAATAATAAACATGTGAGAGGAGCACCATTACTCTTGCTTATCTCCCCAAGATAACTCAAAAGCACCCACTTTGGTGGAGTCCACAATTGACCGATCGAGGTTTTGACAAGTGTTCATAAATTAACAGCATTATGACTTAAGATTTCATTTAGAGGGCTTAATTTAACTATCTGGTTTATAAAAATGCATGTTTCTCAGTTTGTATCTCATACAAGTAATATGCATGTTTATGATATAATCATAAGATGCATAATTTAAATGTGATACAATATGCTCACCTATCCTAAGTCCCCTCAAGCCAATGAGAGGAGCTCTCTAGTAAGAAGAGGGAAATTACATATAGAAATCTCTTTTAACATTTGAGGGGATTGAGATGAGAAGAGAAGGTACATTGAGAGTATATATATAGGAAGGCACGACACGCAGGCCGTATTTAAAAATTACAATACTTGCAATCTAGAGCCATATTGTTCACTATACCCAAGCATTTAAGAATCAACATTTAGATTTAATTGAAGGGCAATTAATGTTTCAAATCTAAAACATTCACAAAATAATATATGTTACGGTTATGATGAGCTATAAATACATACCCATGGCGGTGCCGCTAGCCGGTTAGCGGGTGGGGTCTAGGGGCAGCGCCCCGAAAAAAAATTAATTCATAAATAATCACGAATCTGAATTCGATTTTCTTAGACCCCATCTATGTTAATTGATCAAATCAAAATTATCACCACCGATTTCAATTCCCTTTTAGAGTCCTTTTATCTCATACATAACACGGATCCATTATATGTCACACATAAAACGCATATTATATGATCGTCTATGACTAACACATATCATATGAATCAACAATCAAGCTTAACTTAAACACAAAACGGCATGGCTCTGATACCACTGTAAGGAATTGGAAGACACGCAGTGAAAATTAACTTAAAATTTTTTCCATTCCTTGCCAGGATCTATCATATGTGTTTAAGTCAAGTGGGAAGAAGCATTACCCTCAGTGTTCCTCAGTGACTTCCACAGCTTCTGGTCACGACGTTCACAGCTTCTCTATATGGCTCGTGCTCCATTTTCAATCGCAAGAAGTCAATGACTCAGGTCAGCTTCCTCTACTGGTATCCACACGAACAACATTCCAACCACAAATGATGTGCTAGCGTCTCTTGTCCCTCCAGGGATTCCTCAAGAATTCGTCCTCTCTATCTCTATTTTGGCAGTTTCTTATCTGCAAACCTTTTGCAGATTTCCCTTCGGCCTTTTTGTGTTCTATGTCTTTTAAAATGTAGCTCCTAAAATCAGATATATAGGATGCTATGCATTTTTCTCTACCGAATTAGATTTTGGAGTTAATCTTATATTGATTCTGAAATTAATACAATATCATATATTGTATAATTTGATAAGAAACTAATTAAATAAATAATATTTATATTAAATCCGTTCCACATATTTAATTCACCTATTTATTTAATTTAAAATAAAGATAAGACTGAACTATATTTGATTTATTCTCATAAATCAAATTTGAGATATCATATCAATTTGAATTTTAAATTAAAACGTGATAGAGATTTAATTTATCCTTATAAATTAAATATTATAAATATCTCTTATATGAGATATCCTATCAATTTAAATTTAAAATTCAAACATGATAGAGATTTAATTTATCCTTATAAATTATATCTTATAAATATCTCTTATATGAGATATCCTATTAATTTGAATTTCAAATTCAAATATGATAGAGATTTAATTTATCCTTATAAATTAAATCTCATATATCTCTTATATATAATGTATATATACAAATTTATATATATGAATATAAATATAAATAAATATATACATCCACCCTGGATCATTCATTGAATCTGGACATGTCTTAGATTCAATGAATCTGGACATCATAGCTCGTGTTGGGCTATTTTGTGTGCGATCCTGTAGGCCCATATGAAGTTTGTAGTGGGCCATTTGCTATACTGGCCCATAAGTCGCAAGCGGTCTATAGCAAGACATAACGACTACCCAAATCATATGAGGATCGTTAAACGATGTAACCTTTTATACAACCATATCATGTCCCTTCTGCCACGCGATATTTTGGTCATAGATGAGGCATGGATAATGTCATCCTTCTATTCCTGACCGTTACTTTTTCGATCCTTGAGTAGTATGACTATAGAAATAAAACTACCTTTCCATTATAATATGGCCATATATTTCTCAGACTCACTCATCGAGGGCCCTAGTAATATCTCTCTACGAATGTGAGGGACAAATTTCATCTTGACTATTCACATTCCTCCACATGAAAAACCACTAAACCCGAACATACTCTTTATGATCACTTGGTCAAAAGTGACTTTTGACTAGGTCAAAGCTGAGCGTTTGTCATGTAGGAATCCATGATGATCTCAGGTCAAAGGGCATAGTGACATGGTTTGTTGTGAGAGAAGCTTATGATGTAACCCATGCAGCTCTCTCATAGCGAGTCAGTCCAACACCTTGTACTCTTACATGTGCCTATGACTTTAATTTATATCTCTATATATCTTCAAAGTCATACTGGTCTTATTTTATCTATGCTCCTGCATATATGACCGACTAGGGACATTTAGGATAAGATCATGAATTATCCAAAAATGGTTTATCACAGTAAACATACAAATAATATGATAACACAATTAATAAATTCATAAATCAATAATGTTCATAATACAATGATTGGCCCCTAGGGCACGATTTCCAACACGTTCGATGTCCAAAAAATGGAGGATTGGATCAATAGATTAGAGAAGATCTTTAAGGTACTAGGTTATCTGTGTGAGAGTAAAGCATAGATGGCAATCTACCATTTAGAAAGAGATGCCTACAGATAGTGGAAGAATACAGAGCTAGTATTGCAAGCAAGGCACATTCCTATCACGTGGGAAGTGTTCCTTGAGCAGTTTTATGAGAAGTATTTTCCCCAGTCTGTACGGGATGAAAGAGAAACAGAGTTCCTTGTGCTGAGACAAGGAGAAAAAGAATGTTTTGATGAGTACTTAGCAAAGTTTATCCGTCTTTCTCAGTATTCCACTTACCTACGATAGGTGGATGATGAACGATGGATGACGGAGAGGATGATTAGGGGATTGAATACTACTCTGAAAGACAAGTTGACTCCCCAACAGTACAACCAGTTTAATAAAGCAGTAGAGGCCTACATAATTATTGAGAATAACCTAAATCACCGGATGATGATGAGAATGGTGAGCTTAGAGACTGCTGCTCCTGAGACGACTAACCAGAATAGAAATACAGGCAGTGGCAGTGGCTATAATAGGAAAAGGAAAAGACAGTGGCAGTAGAACTGAAATTCTAATAGAGGAGACTACAGGGGTAACACAAATAATAGAGACTAGAGGTATAGAGTATGCGACAAATATGGAAAGAACCATGGAGACAGACTATGCTTGGTATGGCAGAATGTTTGTTACACATGTGGAAAGCCTAGACATTTTTCCTGAAGTTGTCCCCAGGCATCTAATGATCAAAGGCCACGCACTCAAGGGCGAGTGTTTACAATGATAAGGGAAGAAGCACAAAGGTCACCCGAGATGATTCAAGGCATCATCTATCTCAATAATCATGATGTGATTGCTATGTTTGATTCGGGTACAAGTCATTCCTTTATTTCTTATGAATGTGCTAAACATTTTAACCTTACAATTAGCAAGCTACATTATGCCATATGTGTCACAATCCCTACAAGTGCTAAAGTAGTTACATTAGATGTTTGTCTAAATAGTGTCATTCGATATGATTGTGATGATAAATAGAGGAAAGTTAATAAGTAGATAATGGTATAAAGAAGAGGGGACTAAAGTAAAAACCCTAAAAGTTCCATGGTGCAAAATGGAAGTAGACATAAGCCTTAGGCCATTAAGTGTAATTATGAAAAGTTGAGGGCCTAAAGTATAATTTTCAAAAGTTTAGGGGTAAAATAGTAATTATGGAAAGTTAAGCCAGAAAAGGCTCAAAATTGCCCTATAATGTTTTGACTACAAAGTTTACCAATAAATAGAGAAAATTATCCTGATCAGTTTAACGTAACATGGAATTTTGATTTAAAGTCTAGATAAATTGATATTAATTTTTAAAATTCAAAAATTAGTAAAGTATCTTTTTGACCTCAGAATTAGATAAAATTTGATTATAAATTATTATAATTTATGAAACTGACAAAAGTAAAAAGGAGTCATGTAGAATTAATTAGACAATTTAAGGTGAAAAATGACGCTGATAAAGGATTTAAAGAAGATGTATGAATTTTTAATAGGACTTTTGGGTCTTAGAAAATTATGAGACTTTGCAATAATTTTTTTATATTAGAATGAGTTTATTAAAATTTTATAATTATTAAAAGATCTCTATAAAAGTTATCTTAAAAATCAGGGTAATATAAGGATATCGGTATAGGGTATTCCTTGGGATTTATGCCAATTTGCCAATTGGGTCCAATTTATGCTCAATATGGTGTCACATTAAGGCCCAAGAAGCCAAGAAATTTCTCATGGGGCTAGATAAATTTTCTAGGATGTTTTAAGTATTTTTAAAAAGAAATAAATCAAGAGATAAGGCTAGGTGGCATGTGAGGTGTGTCATATCCTAATTTTTAGACATAGAAGCCCAGTATGTAGCCTAAAAGAGGTAGGCTACTAGGCCCTATGGAGCAGAAGTCCCATAAGTATACATATGATGTTTAGGGACTAAACTGTAAGAATGTGAAAGATCAATGACTAAATTATAAATAGTGAAAGTTCCTGGGGGCATATTGGTCATTTTGAAGAAAAAGAGGGACTAAACTGAAAATTCTAAAAGTCCCAAAGCCAAAAATGAAAGTAGATACAAGTTGTGAGCTATTAAGTGTAATTATGAAAAGTTGAGGGACTAAAGTGTAATTTCCAAAAGTTTCTAAGGGCAAAATTGTAATTATAGAAAGTTCAGCTAGAAAAGGCTTATAACTGCCCAGAAGCATTTTAGTCCCAAAATTTATCAGTAGATAGAGAAAGTTATGCTAGTTAATCTAGCATGATACAGAAATTTTATTAGAGTTCTAGATAGTCGGCATTTATCTGATAGTTTGAAAGTTATCTAAAATTTTATCAGATCCTATGGACCTCAGATATAATTAAAAATTTATTGGAAGGTGTGCCCTAGTATGACAGATGTCATGGATCTGACAGAACCTCAAAAGTAGTTCTATAGAGAAAGTTATTCACGTTTTAGTGAATTTTGACGGGAGGTTGTGAACGCCTGTAATCTAATTATGAAACATAACAGTAAGGAAGTTATGGCTGAATGAGCTCAGATAATGTCATAGAGAGGCCCATAATGATGCCAAGTGAGGCCTAAACCCATGATATAAGTTCACCGTCAAAGGGGCCAGTGTTCAAAAGAAGTATAAAATGACGAAAATACCCTTATGTTGTCAAATAATTAATGGGTGAAGGGTATTTTGGTTATTTGATTAAGATTAGACATTCAAGGAAGGTTATCTGGATAGTTGACCAAGTTTAGAAAATACTCTAGCAAAGTATGAAAAGACAATAATGCCCATAGAATTATTCAAGTAAATAAAGAGTAACCAAGGGCATTTTGGTAATTTTCTAAGGGATGTTTCTTGGGAATCAAACCACTAGAGTGCTTGAGCTTGATTATAGGCCAAGATAGCATTCCAAGGGTCCAAAAACGTGGCCCAAGAGCTATGTGGATCCAAGTGGCATTAAAATAATATTTTAGTACTTTTCCATAAAGTAAAGTTACCCGGTTAGAGATAGAACTGGGGAAGTGATCAGATAAAGTTTTAGACTCATCCAGAACCACGAGGTGGCATGAAAGGTGTCTTCATGGGACCCATAAGGCGCCACATGGCATGAATCTAGGCAAAGAAGAAAATGCTAAGGACATGTGGCACGATCTCAATTGTTAATTCTAGGACAGGGCTTTGGAGTTCTCTAGAAATGTTGAGTAAGCTGGTGAGGTGTCCAAAGGGCCCCACTATTGTGTCACCTAATCATGTGAAGTGTCTATGGATGATGTCATTTTTTATAAGTCATTGAGGATGATGATGTCATTGTGATGATGCAGGCAAAGCTTCTTTAGAAAGCCAAGTGATTTGAGCCATTCATTGCGATTCGATATGACCCATCCATTCCATCTCCCTCAATTCCATTCATGGCCAGCAAAGAAAAAGAAGAGAGAAAGAAAGGAAGGAAGAAAGTAAGAGAAAGAAAGGAAGGAAAAAGGAGGAGTTATCATGGAGTTAAGAGCAATCAAGGAGCTTAGGGACTTGGCAAGCTTAAGAATAAGGTAAGTAATTTATTCTAGTCCCTGCTCTAATAAATTAGAGGATTTTTCTTATGAATTTAATAGTTAGAATAGAAAAATATATCTCTTGATAAGGTTAGCCGTGGATAGAAAGAAAGTTAAAGGAATGTCAGGTTAAGGGTATTACCTCAAGTTAAGCACGAGTTATGTAGAGCTATACTGGATAGGATAATAAGGAAGATATTATTATGCTATGTATAGAATCTGACCTATGAAAAGAAAGAACCTTTGAGCAAAGGCTAAGAGTTACAGGAAAGGCTACACGTCAGGTAGTAAACTTACCTAAACTTATATGTATTGAATGTATGGTTGTTAGTGTTATGGCTTGATTAATATTGTTCATATGTAAATGTTGAAGCTCTGTGCTATGATTACTTTGGCCAATTGTATTTCATATGTTACATGGAAGCATGTACATTATAGTATGTTGAGACAATCATAAGCAAGCACTAATACCAAGCATTAATGCATACATTGTTTAGTACCATTTACTACTGAGATTTCCCCATAAATCTCACCCCTTCCATATCAATCCAATTATAGTAGGTCTTCTCAAGATGGAGGAGATAAAGATGCATGAATAGAAGTTGATAATTATTTAGTATGATTGATATGTGATTGATGTACGTATAATTAGTTGCTAGAAATTGTCATTGTGAACAGTAACTCGTGGGGAGACAATGATAATTGATCTGTAATTAGAAATAGTAAATGATTGAATAAATATATGATATTTTACCAGTAAATAGTAGATATATCAAGATTCAATTTGATATATAGAACATCTCATTTGGATGTCTACACATGGAGATAAGATTTTTTGAAGTTGGGACCAAAAATGCTGGAATAAGGGAAGGACGCTAGATGAACAGTAAACTTTAATCATTGACTGGGTCAAGGTGTGATCAATGAGTTATTTTTCCCTGAAAGAGAATTAAGTTAGCTTTGTGTAGCAATTTGAACCACTTGATTTCTATTTTTTTAGATTTAATTATGATTTTTCAAAGTCAGGTCACATATCTATAATTTGCACAGTAAACAATACTAGAGTAAAATTCCAAATTATGTAATTTGCCTTCAATAACCTTAGAAGTGGTTCCAGATACTACTGTTTGGTCCTTAAAATATAAGAAAATAAGGATGTTACAAGGTGTCCTTGGTAGGACCCATACCATATGCAAGAATACCACTTGGAAGCCAAACAACTAACAAATAGTTTTGACAAATGTGGAATTATATTAAAATAATTCAAGAATTAAGTTAATGGTAATTAAGGAATTAAGCAACCAATGATATTCAAGTTTAAAGGAGGGGTATATTATTCCAAGGAGCCTTGAAATTTCACTATAAATACCCCTTCCTCTTTCACAATTTCGTGCACCTAGAGGACCCTTGGGGAAACCATGCTAAAATGAAGAGGGAACCCAAAATAAGATCAAGGAGAAGTCACCTAAGGAAGTACTTAAGGTAAGATATCCTTCCTAGTTTATTTATAAGTATTTTGGAAGGATAAAACCTAGGTTTTAATGGTTAGAAAATGGATTATTCCCTTAGAACCCTTGCTGTCCAAAATTCAAAGTTAAAAGAGGAAGAGGAAAATTAAGTTAGAACTATGAAATTGATGCATAGATGAGCTATAATTAATGATTGATTGTTAAATAGAAGTGTGTTATTGACTTTACTATTGAACACGCCATTACAGGACCAAGAAGAATAAATTTCAATTATCTAATACTTCCATTGAATTCAAATAATGAATAGTGATTGGAATTTCATGATTTTGATGCTTCTAATAGTTTTAAAATGTAAAATTGTGTGGGATTAAGTAGAGAAATAAGTATTAGAAGCATTAGAATAAAAATGAGAATTTTTGGAAGAATTATGTACACTTTTTCGGTTCTATCCAGCGGGCTAGAAGGAGCTGAAATTTCATGATTCTAAACTCATAGAAGGTGAATTGTGTAGGGTAAACTCAAGGAACAAATTAATTCAATGGACAAGAAAATTAACCACAAATTAAGAAAGATAGGGGTTAATTGATTATGTTCAGTGTCCTTATGTGATAATTGAATTGGATCATGATGAATGAATAAATATGTGATATTTAGGCTTTGTTTTATGGACTCAGGAAGGCAGCCACTTAGCAGTGAAAGAGGACAAGGAAAAGAATAAAAGAAAGTAAAACAATCAGGTAGTAGTAGATTATCCTAAACTTGTATATATTGGATGTTATGCTTGGTTATGCTATGGCTATATTGAATTTTGTTGCATATGTGTATATGATTGAAACTTTGTTTCTATAATTACTTTGGCCAATTGTATTTCATATGTTACATGGAAGCATGCACATTACACAATGTGAATACTTTCATATAACATCCTCCTTTTCTTACATCTTAGGGACCATTCAGTAGCATTTGGAACCACTTCTAGGGCCATTGAAGTCAAATCATACAATCTGGAATTTTACTCCCAGTGAGTACTATTCACTATGTAAATTCCAGCGGAGTGACCTGACTTTAAAAAATCATAACTAATTCTAGAAAAATTGAAATGGAGTGGTTCAAATTGATACTCGAAGCTAACTTAATGTTATTTCAGGTAAAAATAACTCATTGACCAGGTCCATGTCAGTCAACGTCCGAAGTTTACTGTTCATCCTGCTTTTTTCCCTGATTCTAGCACTTTGGTCCCATCTTTGCATAACCTCTGCACTATCCAATCCCTAGCTCCTCTCTATGATTCTTCATTACTCTTTAAAAATACCTGTGGGATTGGGATTACATAGAAGGGGATGAGATTTCTGGGGAAATCTCAGTAGCAAATGGTAACCATACAATGTATGCAACTATATGCTTGATGTTACTATGTGTGTACTTAATGATTATGCTTGCATCATGATAACATACATGCTTCCATGTTACTTAATTATAACATATGGACATAGTATAAAAAGAAATAGAGTATTACTTAATCATACATGCCTCACATCATCAAGGTAAGAAAACATCACATAAAACATCCAAGCAGTATAAGCATACAAGTAGGTAAGTCTACTACGGGTGTGTAGCCTTTCCTTCCAGCTCCTAGCCTTGTCTCTATGGTCCCTTCTTTTCATATGTTAGAGCCTATACATAGAATAATAATATCTTTATTATTATCCAGTATAGCTCTACCTAACTCATGCTTAACTAGGGGTGATATCATTAATCTGACATTCCCCTGTCTTTCTTTCTACCTTTAGCTACCTTTATTAATAGAGATATTTCTCTATTCTAACTACTAAGAGCAATCCTCGACTTTATTAGATCTGAGACTATATAATTTTCTTACCTCATTCCTAAGCTTTGCCCAGTCCCTCGGCTCCTTAGACTGCTCTTAGCTCCACCAGAACTCTTTCCTTTCTTTCTTTCCTTTCTTTCTTTCTTCCTCTCTTTCTCTCTTCTTTCTCTTCCTTTTCTTGCTAGATCCGTGGTGTGCCTTGAAATGGGAGGGGAGTGGCCTATTTATATGTGAGAGGAGGTGGAATGAATGGTCCAGATTGATTCGCGATGAATGTCTCAGATTGCTTGCTTCCTCAAGAAGCTTTGTCTGCATCATCACGATGACATCACCCTCCCTGATGACTCACCATTCATGACATCATCTAGGACACCTAAAGGGACACCTCAGGGGTATATGTGGCACAATGGTAGGGCCCTTGGGACACCTCACCAGCTAACTCAGCCTTTCCAGAGAGTTCTAGAGTCTTTTCCCTGAATGGACGGCCGAGATCGTGCCACATGTCCTCTTGCTTTTTCTCCTTTTTCTATAATTATGCCATGTGTCCTTTGCTTTTCTTCTTTTATTGTAATCATGACATGTGGCTCATTGTGGGCCCCATTTATGTCCCCTTATGATTCCATATCACTTTACCCAGTTCTATCTTAGACCGGGTCACCTTACTTTATTGAAAAAGCACTAAAATAATATTTTAATGCCTCTTGGGCCCACATTACTCTTGGGCTACGTTTTTGGGCCTTGGATTGTCATATTGGGTTTCTAACCAAGCCCAAGAACTCTAGTGGCTCGGTTCCCAATAGACATCCTTAGTAAATTACCAAAATACCCTTACTACCTCTTTAGTACTTCTAGGGGCACTATTATCTTTTCATACCTTACCAGAGTATCTCTTGACCCTGGTCAACTATCCAGCTACCCTTTCTTAACTATCTTATTTAAATAATCATAACGCCCTTTGTCTGATTCTGACTTAATGACACAACACAATAGCATACCTTCAGTGGCATTTTCATAATTCTTCATTTTTCTCGGTCTTTATTAGCCCTGGCCCACATACTTATCTAAAAATGTCATTGGACCTATAAGGTGCCATTCTGGACCCTCTGTATGATCCCCTATCTTCATGGGCTCAATTCCCTAGAAATTCCCTTAAAACCTATTTATCAGGTTTTTTAATCCACTATAAATTCTGTAGTAAATTCTACAGAACTCCTTTTTGAGCTCTGTCATTTTCAAAAATTGTTATATTAATTATAGGAATTTACTGCCATATTTCATCTGATTCTGAGGTCTAAAGAATGCTGTATTAATTTTCCTTCTCTTCGGAAATTAATATAAATCTTTTGGTACCTCATATTAAAACTCTGTGTTGTATCAACTGATTAGCATCATTTTCTCTATTTATTGAGACCTCTTCTCAATAGGGTCTAGTAGCATCCCTTTTTCAGGCTATATACTGGGCTTCTAAGCCTAAAATTTGGGATATGACATTTCACAAGTAAGTACAAGTATTTACATTGATGCATACATTGTTTAGTACTGTTTACTATTGATATTTCCCTAGAAATCTCACCCCTCCATGTAATCCTAATTCCAACAACTTCATGAATGATGAAAGAAGATGAAGAAGTGTAAAGAGAAGTTAGGGATTGTCTTAATTTCAAAAATTCATTTCTCTTTTCTAACTTATCCAACTTAAATGGGTTACATATGGATTTAAAGCTCAAGATGTGTTTTTTAAGTCCATAAAATTTCGTATAAATATTCATTCATTTACTATATTAAATTAGCACTTGAATATCACTGCCTCCAGTCGCTCACTTTATCTTAATTTTAGATTTCATCTTCAACTTAGAAAAATCATAATAAATCGAAAACTTAACCAATTGAGGTGTTCTTGGTGTCCATTCAAAGATATGAATCTTAAACTATTTTCATACCAAATTTCATGCCAAAAATTATTGATTAAGTCATCGTAATTACCATCACAAGGATACTGCCTCATAATACAAACACACTGCAATGTACTATGTATCCCATCAAGTCATCCCATGGCGTCAAGTAGTCATCTTACTTATTATACAAGTTCAACCATTCACATTTACTATTTTTCTTTTAGATGTTTGAGAACCTATAGCATGGTTATGCATATGGAAAAAAATGAGATTTCATGGAAATCCCAATAGTAAGTCATAGAAACCATAATATCATGCATGATTGATTAAATGTCTAACATGTTATCATGAGATGGGAGCTACTTCATGTTTATACATAAGCAAACTCTAACATGCATATTTTCATGATATTAGTTACAAGGAGTTTTAATCATTCATATTTCATTATCATCATCATAGTATCATTTTAAGCTCAACCAAACATCACAAATAACAAGCAAGCATACAATCAAACAAATATAAAATTATAGTTAGGTATTCTTGCTACTTCTTATACAATCCTTGATAAGATTCTCTTGAAGTGATCTTCTTTTCAAGCAAATATTAAAACCTAGCCATTACAAAGTACTACAAGTCACAACTTGATTCCAATACAAATTCAAGACTAGGTTTCTCACTAGCTCCCTTTCTTGGTCCATTTTATATTTTATACTTCTATCTTTATAAAATAAATTCTCATGGTCCTTTTTCACATAAGTTTTAATGTATAATTCAAATATGAAGTTAGAATTTTAAGATTCAATTCCTTCTTAGCCTATTATATAGAATAAAACATACCTTCTTTTTTCACAAAAATTTTCATTTTGATTCCAATGACTTGTTTCTCTACTTTACCCCACACAATTTTCCATTTTAAACCCATTGGAAGCATCAAAATCATGAAATTCTCACATATGAATAGTGCTATGTACAGTGGCAGAAGTGAAACCAAAACCCTAATTCCATGCATACTTGAATTCCCATGCTATTTCCACTTATCTTTAGCTTGTTTAAGCTCATCTAACTCGTCTATAACATAAATTGAATACTTTCCCTATAATATGGAAGAACTTCCAGCAACCATTATGGAAGATATGTTTCCATTAAACCACTTAAAAAGAGAAATCTTTCCATACCAGAGTCCAAGATTTAAAGAAGTAGCAACCTTGTTGTTCCAAGTTTGCTTGCTTCCTTCTTGGCTTAAATTGAAGTTTTGGCAGCACCTTCCTAAGCTCAAACATGACACCATCTCAAGGAAAATGAGGGTATATTTATAGCCAAACTTTGGCACTCTAGGTCCCTTATCTCCTTATTTTTCTTAATTATTACACACCCTTAATCCTTGCTTTCATTGGTTGGTTTTCTACTTAATTAAGCTTTATCTAATCTTTACATTATTTTATTCTAATATATCACATTCTTCAATTCTTCTTCCTCTTAGAGCATAGATGTGGCGTAATTGAGAGTTAAGTGGGACCCAAACAATACACATCATGCCACCATTCCATTCATGAACTTTCATACTTCTTTTCTTCTCTTTTTCTTTTTAAAAATCTGTATGAAATATTCATTGGACCAAAACCATGGACTTGGTCTATTGCGCTTCTTGTGGGACACCATATTGGTTATGTAAGTTCATCCCCTTATTTTTGGCACACATTCCAAGGTATTTCCTTTACCGAGTATCTTAAATCACCATGATTTTTTAAGATAAATTTTGTTTAATTCTTTTTATGGTTCAGACATTTTTAGAAATTTATTCTACTATTAAATAATTTTCCTACAAATTCTCATAATTTTTTGAGACCTAGAAGTCCTAATAAAAATTCTATACATTTTGTTTAAATCATTTATCAGTGTCTGATTTCACTTTAAATTCTATAATAAATTCTACAGGACTCCTTTTTGACTTATATTAGTTTCATAAATTTATATATTAATTATAAGAATTTACTACTAATTTTTATCTAATTATAAGGTCAAAATGATACTATATTAATTTCCCTTCCTTCAAGAATTAATATCCTTTTTTAGGACCTCAAATCAAAATTCTAGGTTGTGTCAAATTAGTCATAATAATTTTCTCTATTTATTGGGAAAATTTTGAACTAATTTGATTCTAAGTATTTTTGTGCCTTTTTTGGCTCAACTTTCAATAATTACCATTTTGCCCTTGAACTTTTGAAAATTACATTTTATGCCTTCAACTTTTCATAATTACACATAATGGCCCAAAGTTGATGTCTTCTTTCCTTTTTCACCATGAAACTTTTAGACTTTTCATTTTAATCTATTTTCTTTATACCTTTGTCTAATAATCACTTTTCCTCTCTATTTATCATCACAATCATTTACAAACATCTTTCCTCTATCAGTCTTATACAGATAGGAAAAAAGTCAGATATAATATTATTCTTAAAAATAAATTATTCTAAGCTCTATTAGATAAGTAGATTTATTGAATAAGCCTTTGATAAGTATTTCACATACTCATCTTTGAGAAAAGAATTTTATAAAAAAATTTATTGAAACGTTGATCGAACAATGGATTTATTGATAAGATATTAAATCAATCATATCTATTTTCAAAGAAGCTATTTGGTTTTCAAAGACTCATTTATCAAAAGACTATTCGATAAGGGGATTTATTGAATTATACTTTAATAAATAAAAATAAGTTTCTAAGTTTTCCAAAAGCACTAATAAATGATTTCTCATATATTCTACCACTTTGCTTTAGTTATATTTTATAAAACCTTATTAGAAATTTGGAAAGTTTAAAAGTTTAAAATCTGATCATTAAAAATATTTTAAAATTATCCAGATCACTAAGTTTGAAGTTTCTCATAAATAATCTTTTCCAAGTGATCTAATTGCTTTCTTTTCAATTTGATCTTTAGAATATTGAATCACAAATTTATATAAGATCAAATGAAAGAAAAGATAAACTTGTTTCATATTCAAATTACTGGAATCTTAATATTGATTAATACTTTTAATGGGATTTGATTGTTTGGAATGTTTTGATGATGAGTCATTTATTATAATGCTTAATTGATATATCTTGAATCTACGAAGAAAAGTTTATTCATAAAAGATTAAAAGATTAATCCATTATGCTTTTTATCAATAAACTATTGAATATGATATTTATTAAACTAATATCTGATTAATAGTCTGTGAATGATATCGTTGAGATTATGAATTACTTAAATTTGATTGAATGAATGATGTTCATGAATGTATAGCCTACTCTTAATTGACTATATGATAATGACTTCTCTGACCTGATAAACCTCTTTCCAGTCTTACATGTTAATGACTTGCATGGTTTGATCTATTGTACTAAAATGAGAAGTCTTGTTATTTATTGAAGATTTATCAAAGTCCTTTTCGATAAGACTGATTATAGAAGAATTGCTCGATAAGATTTTAACTGTTTTAAATACAATTCTTCAGCAATTTATCGAAGACCTTTTTGATAAGGTATTCTTCGATAAGTTCTTCAGTGAGTCAAGCCAATTTGCAAAAGGAATCTTAAACCATACTTTGTTAAATTTTGACCTTTAATTCTAAATCATTTAGAAACATTTGCTATATGCTTACACAGATGATATATCTTTATTAAAGCATGTTTTAAGATTATTTGTAAAATCAATTGAAGAAAATAATCACAGCACAAAAAGCATAAGATGCACATTTAAGCAATAACAGCTATATCAATGGCTATAATAATGCTTCAATCGATTTATGAAGAATAAAGTATAAAAGAAAAAGAATACAAATTGAGAAAGCTAAAGAAGTTGGGAGATTTAACTAGAAAAGGTTATAATGCATTTTGATAATATATATTAGGTCTCTGTTCCACTCTATTTCTCATCTTAATTTAGAGTATATCATATTCATGTAAAAAGAGAAACTCATAGTTCATAAGCTTAAGTGGTTGTCTTATCTACTCTACATAGAGAGTTTGTTTGTAACAATTATTTTCTTTGATTTGCTTAAGAGGAGTTCTTGAGTGTTATAACCTTATAGAGTATAAGGAGAAGTGAGAGGGATTATCACTTATTGTGTCCTTATGTTGTAAGAGGGAGTGTGAGGGATTCACATGTTGATTATACTGAGGCACTAAGAGGCCACTAAATATTGTAGTAAAGTGGAACACTCAGAGAAACTCTCTAGGGACTGGACGTAGGCCAAGTGGATTAGGCCGAACCAGTATAAATTGTCTTGTACAATCTTTTGTTATTAACTTCTTCATTTGGTGATATCATTTTAAACTCTACTCTTTAACTTTATTTTAAATGTCTTGAGAGTTTTCAAGAGTTTTAAAATCATCCAATTCACCCCCTCTTGGGTGATACAGCTAGATTCAACACGATACTCTCGACGAGGATAGCCATGGTGGTTGACGATGGATAGTGGCATATAAATCATAGTGAATGACTTTTCATGGCGATTAATAGTATAATAAAAATCAAAAGTCACTTTCAATGGCATTTACAAAACCACCGTGAAATACTTTAACTTATAACAGCGATAATATTTACACCACTTATAAAAACGCTATTAAAGACCACTTTTAATTGTCATAAAAAGCATTTTTTTCTAGAAAATGGAAGAGAAGTTGTCACATCCTTATTTTCAACCTCAATTATACTCATTAATAAGTCATTGGAACAATTACATATCCTTTTGTTTTAGAAATCTTCATTTTCAAAAGAATTGTTCTTGGGGGGTACTGTTCACTTTTACTGTTCATTAGGTAATTTCAGAACATGTACCCAACTTTAAAAATTCATAATTAAATGTACAAAAATTGAAATAAGTTGGTTCTAATTTCTAATTAAATATATTTCATTGAAAATTGAAGGACAAATATAAAACTGAGGTTCCATTGTCCCAATGAAATCAGTTTATTCATTGAAAAACACTGCTCATTTGGTAAAATTTGGAAATTCAAGTTTCTTTGCCTTAACTTCAAAAATTCATTTCTCTTTCATTACTTGTCCAAATGAATCGTGTTACCTATAAATTTAAATATCTAGATGTACTCTTTAATTTCAAAAAAAATCTTGGAAAAAGTCATTCATTTGCTATATAAAATCAACGTGTGAACGTTGCTACCTCTGACCACTCACCTTATCTCAATTCCTGATTTTAGTTCCAACTTTAGAAAATCATAACAATTCGAATACTTAACCAATTGAGGAGTTATTAGTATTCATTTAAATATCTGTATCTTAAATATAAGTATACCAAGTTTCAAGTTCAAACTCATTGGTTAAGGTACTAAAAATAGCATCACAAGGTCACTGCCTCAGAATACCAACACATGGACATACAATATACCTTCTAGTATATGCATCCATATGGTCAAGTAACTCATATAGCTTATTATACAAGCTTAATCATCAACATTTAATCTTTTCCCTTGAGGGGATCCAGCACCTAAAACATAGTAATGCATGTGGAAGGAATGAGATTTTATGGAAAGCACAATAGCAAGGCATACAAACTATAATATCATGCATGATTAATCGAATGCTTAATATGTTATCATGAGATGGGAGCTACTTCATAATAGTTCATAAGTAAACTCTAACATGCATATTGTCATGGCATAACTTGCAAGGAGTTTCAATCATTTATACATCATCACCAACATGATGACACATTCTCATGTTCATCCAAATACCATAATCAACAAGCAAGCAAGCAATTAAACAAACATGAAACTATAGTTAGATATTCTTGCTGCCTCTTAGCTATACTTGTCAAGGTCTTCTTGAAGTAGTTTTCTTCCTCCAAAAATGTCAAAACCTAGCCATTACAAAGCCATATCAAGTTACAACTCAACTTGAAACCAAATCCAACACTAGGTTCTCACTAACTTCCTTTCTTTGTCTATTTTAGGTTTTATACTTCCTTCTTTCCAAATATGAGACTAGAATTTCTAAAATCAAATCATACTACTTGCTACAGTACCAAACCGAATGCATGTACTTGTTCTCCAAAAATTCACATTTTGATTCCAATGTTTCTAATACTTGTTCTCCTACTTTATCCCTACACAATTTTCCATTTTAAACTCATTGGAAGCATCAAATCATGAAATTCTAACATATGAACAGTGTCACATACAGTATCAACAAGAACACAAAACCCTAACTTCATGCATACTTGGATTCCCAAGCTTATACCACTTAATTTTTGCTTGTTTAAGCTTGTCTAAACTATCCATAACATAAAACTCATATGTAAGGAATTAGAAGACACGCAGCGGAAATAAACTTTAAAAATTTTCCATTCCTTGCCAGGATCTGCCGTATGTGTTTAAGTCAAGTGGAAAGAATCATTACCCTTAGTGTTGCTCAGCGAATTTCACAGCTTCTCTACGTGGGTGGTGATCTCTTTCTGATCGCAAGAAATCGACGGAGTGTTCCTCAGCGACCTTCACAGATTCTCTCCGCGGACGGTGGTCTCTTTCCGATCACAAGAAGTCGACGCCTCAGGTCGGCTTCCTCCACTGGTATCCACACAAACAGCGTTCCAACCACGAATGACGTGCTAGCGTCTCCTGTCCCTCCAAGGCTTTCACAAGTCTCCGTCTCTATTTCGGCAGTTTCTTGTCTGCAAACCTTTTGCAGATTCCGTTCGGCCTTTTGTGTTCTGTATTATTTTCAAACGTAGCTCCTCCAATCAGATATAGAGGATGCTATGCGTTTTTCCACTTAACCTAATTGGATTTTGGAGTTAATCTTATATTAATTCCGAATTGATACAATATCATATATTGTATAATTTTATAAGAAACTAATTAAATAAAATAATATTAAATCCGTCCCACAGATTTAATTACCTATTTATTTAACTTTAAATAAAGATGAGACTGAGTTATATTTGATTTATTCCCATAAATCAAATTTGAGATATCCTATCAATTTGAATTTCAAATTCAAACGTGATAGGGATTTAATTTATCCTTATAAATTAAATCTTATAAATATCTCTTATATGAGATATCCTATCAATTTGAATTTCGAATTTCAAACGTGATAGAGATTTAATTTATCCTTATAAATTAAATCTTATAAATATCTCTTATATGAGATATCCTATCAATTTGAATTTCGAATTTCAAACGTGATAGAGATTTAATTTATCCTTATAAATTAAATCTCATATATCTCATATATATAATATATATACGAATTTATATATATACGAATATAAATATAAATAAATATATATATCCACCCTGGATCATTCATTGAATCTAGACATGTCTTAGATTCAATGAATCTGGACATCATAGCTCGTGTTGGGCTATTTTGTGTGCGACCCTGTAGGCCCATATGAAGTTGGCAGTGGGCCATTTGCTATACTAGCCCACAAGTCACAAGCGGTCTCTAGCAAGACATAACAACTACCCAAATCATATGAGGATCGATAAACGATGTAACCTTTTATACAACCATATCATGTCCCTTCTGTCACGCGATATTTTGGTCATGGATGAGGCATGGATAATGTCATCCTCCTATTCCTGACCGTTACTTTCTCGATCCCTGAGTAGTCTGACTATAGAAATGGAACTACCTTTCCATTACAGTATGGCCATACATTTCTCAGACTCACTCATCGAGGGGCCCAGTAATATCTCTCCACGAATGTGAGGGACAAATTCCATCTTGACCATTCACATTCCTCCGCATGAAAAACCACTAAGCCTAAACATAGTCTTTATGATCACTCGGTCAAAAGTGACTTTTGACTAGGTCAAAGCTGAGCATTTTGTCATGTAGGAATCCATGATGATCTCAGGTCAAAGGGCATATTGACATGGTTTGTATATGAGAGAAGCTTATGACGTTACCCATGCAGTTCTCTCATAGCGGGTCGGTCCAACACCCTGTACTCTTACATGTGCTTATGACTTTGATTTATATCTCTATATATCTTCAAAGTCATACTGGTCTTATTTCATCTGTGCTCCCACATAGATGATCGACCAGGGACATTTAGGATAATATCATGAATTATTCAAGGATGATCATCATAGTAAACATGCAAATAATATGATAATTCAATTAATAAATTCATAAATCAATAATGTTCATAAGACAATGATTGGCCCCTAGGGCACAATTTCCAACAACCTCCCACTTGCACTAGGTACAATCATTAATTTGACTAATTCCCATTGACCTGACATGACGCTCATGCTTTGCCTGCACAAGCGGCTTTGTTAGAGGATCAGCAACATTATCTTCTCCTGCTACTTTGCATATTTTTATATCACCTCTATCGTTGATTTCTCTGATGAGATGAAATCGCCTGAGTATATGCTTGGTCCTTTGATGTGACCTAGGCTCTTTGGCCTGTGCAATAGCACCGCTATTGTCACAGAGCAAAGTTATTGGATCTGAGATGGTAGGTATCACCCCTAGTTCTGTGATGAACTTCCTGATCCAAACGGCTTCCTTAGCTGCATCAGATGCTGCTATATACTCAGCTTCCGTTGCAGAATCTGCTACAGTGCCCTGCTTAGAGCTCTTCCAGCTTACTGATCCATTATTGAGGAGGAATATGTATCCAGACTGCGATTTTTGGTCGTCCTGGTCAGTTTGGAAACTCGCATCTGTGTAACCAGTTACACAGAGCTCATCATCCAATCCACCATAGACCAAGAATAAGTCCTTAGTCCTTCTTAAGTACTTAAGGATATTCTTGACAGCAGTCCAATGGCCCTCACTAGGGTCCTGTTGGTATCTGCTAGTCATACTTAAGGCAAACGAGACATCCGGTCGAGTACATAATATGGCGTATATGATAGATCCTATGGCCGAGGCATATGGAACCTTACTCATGCGACCTCGCTGATCAGATGTACTAGGACACAGATCTTTGCTGAGGTGAGTACCATGAGACATGGGTATGAAACCCCTCTTTGATTCGTGCATACTGAACCTATGCAGTATTTTGTCTATGTATGTACTCTGACTGAGTCCTAGAAGTCTTTTAGATCTATCTCTATAGATCCTGATTCCTAGGATGTAGGTGGCTTCACCCAAGTCTTTCATCGAGAAAGACTTTCCTAACCAAGACTTGACAATCTGCAAGGTAGGAATGTCATTCCCAATAAGTAGGATGTCATCGACATAGAGTACCAAAAACACAACTGTGCTCCCACTAACCTTCTTGTACACACAAGGTTCATCAATGTTTTGAAGAAATCCAAACTCTTTGATTACTTCATCAAAACGATGATTCCAACTCCGAGAGGCTTGCTTTAGTCCATAAATGGACTTTTGAAGCTTGCACACTTTACCAGAGTCCTCGGAACGCACAAACCCTTCAGGTTGTGTCATGTACACATCCTCAAGGAGCTTTCCATTAAGGAAGGCTGTCTTGACGTCCATCTGCCATATTTCATAGTCATAATATGCTGCAATAGCAAAGAGGATTCTGATTGATTTGGCCATTGCTACTGGGGAAAAGGTCTCATCATAGTCCACACCATGAGTTTGAGTAAAACCTTTTGCAACCAGTCGTGCCTTAAAGACATTTACATTGCCATCCATGTCAGTTTTCTCTTTGAAAACCCACTTACACCCGACGGTTTTTACACCTTCAGGCGGGTCGACTAAGGTCCAAACCTGATTATCGTACATGGATTGCATCTCAGACTTCATGGCACTAAGCCATTTTTCGGAGTTTGGTCCCACTATAGCTTCTCGATAGGTAGTCGGCTCATTATGCTCAATGAGCAACACATCACGACTATCAGAAATCAGAAATCCATATCTCTAAGGCTGAAGTCGTGTCCTATTAGACTTTCGTGGACCTTGCGTGACTTGAGGAGTCTCAACAACTTGTTGTGAGTCTTCTCTATTTTCCATCTGCAGTTCTGTGGTGTCTTGTAGCTCTCGAACTTCTTCGAGTTGTACCTTACTCCCACTGGTTCTTTTAGAGATAAATTCTCGTTCAAGAAAGATACCATTTCTGACAACAAACACTTTGTTATCAGCAGGGTTGTAGACGTAATATCCCTTGGTTTCCTTAGGATATCCCACAAAAAGGCATTTTGAGGATTTGGGCGCTAATTTGTCTGAGGCTTGTTGCTTAACATAGACCTCGCATCCCCAAATCTTGAGGAAAGACAAACTAGGCGTCCTCCCAGTCCATATCTCATACGGAGTCTTTTCGATTGCCTTAGATGGAACACGATTGAGTGTGAACGCAGCTGTCTCTAGGGCATAGCCCCAAAAGGAGGGCGGAAGATCTGTTCGACTCATCATGGATCGAACCATATCTAATAGTGTTCGATTTCTCCGTTCAGAAACGCCATTCCATTGTGGTGTCCCTGGAGGAGTCAATTGTAAGAGTGTCCCACAATTTCTAAGATGATCTATGAACTCTTGGCTCAAATATTCACCACCCCGATCAGATCGAAGGGCTTTAATTGTTTTGCCAAGCTGGTTTTGTACTTCATTTTGAAATATTTTGAACTTTTCAAAAGATTCAGATTTATGTTTCATCAGATAGATGTACCCATATCTGCTGAAATCATCTATAAATGTTATGAAGTACGAATAACCTCCTCTGGCATTTGTGTTCATCGGTCCACACACATCTGTATGTATGAGGCCCAATAAATCAGTGGCTCTGTATGTATGAGGCCCAATAAATCAGTGGCCCTCTCACTGTGCCCAGTGAAGGTTGACTTTGTCATCTTTCCTAACAAGCAAGACTCGCAAGTGTCATATGATTCAAAATCAAATGAGTTTAGAAATCCATCTTGATGGAGTTTGGAAATGCGTTTCTCATTTATGTGGCCCAGACGACAGTGCCAGAGGTATGTGGGATTCAAATCGTTTGGTTTGACCCTTTTGGCGGTTATGTTATAGATATTTCCATGATTGGGTTGTTCCAAATTTAATATGTAATGATCAACATGCAAATCACCATGAGCATAGAAAACATCATTACGATAAATAGAACATCTACTATTTCCAGCAATGGAAGTAAAACCTTCCTTATCCAAATAAGAAAGGGAAACAATGTTACTACTTAAAGCAGGAACATAATAGCAATTGTTCAAAACTAACAAAAGCCCAATGGGCAGAACTAATTCATAAGTGCCTACAGCTAACGCAGCAACCCTTGCTCTGTTTCCAACTCGTAGGTCAACCTCGCCCTTTTTCAGCTTCCTACTGTCCTTTAGTCCTTGCACATTTGTACAAATGTGAGAACCACATGCAGTATCTAATACCCATGAGGTGGAAGTAGAAAGATGAATGTCTATAACATAAATACCTGAAGCGATAGCCCCGCTATCCTTCTTGTTCTTTTTCAGATCTTCGAGGTAGAGTTTGCAATTCCTCTTCCAATGACCCGGTTCATTGCAGAAGAAGCAGACTCCTTCCTTCGGAGGCTTTGCCTTCTTTGGTGCAGGCTTGGTTTCGGGCTTGCCTGACTCTTTGGTCTTACCTGATGAGCCATGACCTTTCCCCTTGCCTTTGCCTTTCTTTTTCGTACCCTTTCCTTTCTGAACCATCAAAACACTACTGGGTTTCTTCTTAAGACTCGGCTCAGCAGTTTTAAGCATCCCATGCAGTTCAGAAATAGATTTCTCCATGTTGTTCATGTTGTAGTTCATAACAAACTGGTCATAACTTTCCGGGAGTGAGTTCAAGATCAAATCCGTAGCTAACTCCTGGCTCATGGGAAATCCAAGCCTCTCAAGGTGATCAATGTACCCTTTCATCTTTAAGACATGAGTACTAACTGATGCACCTTCAGCCATCTTGCAGGAATGTAAGGCCTTAGTGGTCTCATACCTCTCTTGCCTTGCCTGTTGCTGGAACATTTCCTTGAGATGCACAATCATCTCATAAGCCTCCATGTGTTCGAGATCTCTTTGGAGCTCTGGAACCATGGTGGCTAGCATTAAGCATCCCACATCGACAGAGTCTTCCTTATGCTTCGTGTAAGCATCTCTCTGAGCTCTAGGAGCATTGGCGGCTGGCTCCTCAGGAATGGGTTGATCTAGGACATGCGCCTTTCTTTCCTGCTTGAGAACAATTCTCAAGTTCCTAAACCAGTCAAGAAAGTTTGTCCCATTAAGTTTGTCCTTCTCAAGGACAGATCGCAGCGATAATGTAGCAGTATTACTAGTCGTCATGATTCTACAATTAAAATATGCAATGTAATTAGTAATCTCCCACTAAATAAACAACCCTCAATGCAATAGTTAGTGGGCTAAGATCCATATTTGGCTCAAACTTAAGTCCGCTTTGGCAGGACGCTTAAATTAAGTTATTTAGGTAGGTAACACCTTTACCAATTACATCAAATGTAACTCTTAGATATTCATGGGATCCTATCATCATATGATCTGGCATGTTCTAATCCCATCTAATGCCTTGAGATCCAAAACCGTTTTGTTAATCTCAATTAAGTCAAACAATAATGAACCTATGAGAGTAGCACCATTACTCTTTGCTTATCTCCCCAAGATAACTCAAAAGCACCCACTTTGGTGGAGTCCACAATTGAGCGATCAAGGTTTTGACAAGTGTTCATAAATTGACAGCATTATGACTTAAGATTTCTTTTAGAGGGCTTAATTAACTATCTGTTTTTATGAGGATGCATGTATCCCAGTTTGTAACTCATACAAGTAATATGCATGTGCTGATCTAATCATAAGATGCATAATTCAAACGTGATACAATATGGCTCACCTATCCTAAGTCCCCTCAAGCCAATGAGAGGAGCTCTCTAGTAAAAAAAGAGAAATTACATATAGAAACCTCTTTTAACATTCGAGGGGAGTGAGATGAGAGGAGAAGGTACATTGAGAGTATATAGAGGAAGGCACGACACGCAGGCCGTATTTAAAAATTACAACACTTGCAATCTAGAGCCATATTGTTCACCATACCCAAACATTCAAGAATCAATATTCAGATCTAATCGAAGGGCAAAAAAACATTCACAAAGTAACATATGTTACGTTTATGTTGCGCTACGAACAGGTAGCTACGGCGGTCCCGCTAGCCGGTTAGCGGGCGGCTGTCCCGCTAGCCAGTTAGCGGGCGGGGTCTCTGGTTTTCACAAATAATCACAAATTTGAATTCGGTTTTCTTAGACCCCATCTATGCGAATTGATCAAATCAAAAAGCATCACCACCGATTTCAATTTCCTTTTAGATTCCTTTTATATCATACACAACATGAATTCCATATATGTCACACATACAACGCTTATTATATGATCGGCTACTACTAACATATATCATATAAAATAACAATTAAGCCTAACTTAAACACAAAACGGCATGGCTCTGATACCACTGTAAGGAATTAGAAGACACGCAGCGGAAATAAACTTTAAAAATTTTCCATTCCTTGCCAGGATCTGCCGTATGTGTTTAAGTCAAGTGGAAAGAATCATTACCCTTAGTGTTGCTCAGCGAATTTCACAGCTTCTCTACGTGGGTGGTGATCTCTTTCTGATCGCAAGAAATCGACGGAGTGTTCCTCAGCGACCTTCACAGATTCTCTCCGCGGACGGTGGTCTCTTTCCGATCACAAGAAGTCGACGCCTCAGGTCGGCTTCCTCTACTGGTATCCACACGAACAGCGTTCCAACCACGAACGACGCGCTAGCGTCTCCTATCCCTCCAAGGCTTTCACAAGTCTCCGTCTCTATTTCGGCAGTTTCTTGTCTGCAAACCTTTTGCAGATTCCGTTCGGCCTTTTGTGTTCTGTATTATTTTCAAACGTAGCTCCTCCAATCAGATATAGAGGATGCTATGCGTTTTTCCACTTAACCTAATTGGATTTTGGAGTTAATCTTATATTAATTCCGAATTGATACAATATCATATATTGTATAATTTTATAAGAAACTAATTAAATAAAATAATATTAAATCCGTCCCACAGATTTAATTACCTATTTATTTAACTTTAAATAAAGATGAGACTGAGTTATATTTGATTTATTCCCATAAATCAAATTTGAGATATCCTATCAATTTGAATTTCAAATTCAAACGTGATAGGGATTTAATTTATCCTTATAAATTAAATCTTATAAATATCTCTTATATGAGATATCCTATCAATTTGAATTTCGAATTTCAAACGTGATAGAGATTTAATTTATCCTTATAAATTAAATCTTATAAATATCTCTTATATGAGATATCCTATCAATTTGAATTTCGAATTTCAAACGTGATAGAGATTTAATTTATCCTTATAAATTAAATCTCATATATCTCATATATATAATATATATACGAATTTATATATATACGAATATAAATATAAATAAATATATATATCCACCCTGGATCATTCATTGAATCTAGACATGTCTTAGATTCAATGAATCTGGACATCATAGCTCGTGTTGGGCTATTTTGTGTGCAACCCTGTAGGCCCATATGAAGTTGGCAGTGGGCCATTTGCTATACTAGCCCACAAGTCGCAAGCGGTCTCTAGCAAGACATAACAACTACCCAAATCATATGAGGATCGATAAACGATGTAACCTTTTATACAACCATATCATGTCCCTTCTGTCACGTGATATTTTGGTCATGGATGAGGCATGGATAATGTCATCCTCCTATTCCTGACCGTTACTTTCTCGATCCCTGAGTAGTCTGACTATAGAAATGGAACTACCTTTCCATTACAATATGGCCATACATTTCTCAGACTCACTCATCGAGGGGCCCAGTAATATCTCTCCACGAATGTGAGGGACAAATTCCATCTTGACCATTCACATTCCTCCGCATGAAAAACCACTAAGCCCGAACATAGTCTTTATGATCACTCGGTCAAAAGTGACTTTTGACTAGGTCAAAGCTGAGCATTTTGTCATGTAGGAATCCATGATGATCTCAGGTCAAAGGGCATATTGACATGGTTTGTATATGAGAGAAGCTTATGACGTTACCCATGCAGTTCTCTCATAGCGGGTCAGTCCAACACCCTGTACTCTTACATGTGCTTATGACTTTGATTTATATCTCTATACATCTTTAAAGTCATACTGGTCTTATTTCATCTGTGCTCCCACATAGATGATCGACCAGGGACATTTAGGATAATATCATGAATTATTCAAGGATGGTCATCATAGTAAACATGCAAATAATATGATAATTCAATTAATAAATTCATAAATCAATAATGTTCATAAGACAATGATTGGCCCCTAGGGCACGATTTCCAACATCATATTCTAAACATGTTTGGACAGAATTTCCAGCAGCAACCATAAGAGAAATATAGCATAAAAACCCCTTAAAACCATGAGCTAACTTGCTAGAATTAAGCTCAATATCAAGGGAGCTGATTACCTTGATTGTTACTTCACTTGGTGTGGTTCTTTCTTGGTTGAATGAAAATTTTGCAAGAGGTTTCCCAAGATTCACCATGCATGCCGAATAGGTTCTGATTTGGGGGTATTTATAGATGAGCTTGAGTGAAAATGAATGGCCAAGATTGATTTGTGCACTATTTGATCTATGATCTCACATTTAATCTTAGATTTAACCTTTTTCCAAAAAGGAGAATTATGAAATCACAAGGGAAAAATCAAGGGGACACCTCAGGGGGTATGTGGCACAATTCTCATGGGGAGGAAGCTTCTGGAAAAATTCTAATCCAATCCGGTACCGGCTCGGTCCGATTCCCTAAAAATTAGACTGTTCTATAACTCTAATTTTTATAATATTCTAGGATATGTATTCTATCCTAGAAATTAATGTCTAGGTTCCTCATACCATTAAAATTGTTAGAATGAGTATTTATCTATCATCCATCCCTTAGAAAATGACCAAAATACCCTTGGTGTCCTTTCTTGCACTATGTTAACCCTAAAGGCATAATTGTCATTTTACCCCTCTTTACACTGCCTTAGGGCATATACTGGCTCTAAGTAATCATATTTATACTATGCCCCACATTTTTAGCCTGTCTAGAATGACCAAAATACCCTCCACCCATCTCTGGTATAATATAGGCATCAGGGTTTTTTTTTCGTAATTTTGCACTTTTTTGGACACCAGCCCCTTCTACAGATGAACTAGTATCTTGGGTTTTAGGCCCTACATGACATCATCATGAACCTATATAGGAGGTTATCTGATTCCATTCTATCCAGGCTTACTTACTGCTAAGTTCTATAATAGGATCACAGGTGTTCTCAAACTCCCGTCAAAATTCACTAATATTGGGATAACTTTTCATACAGAGCTCTTTCTAGGGTTCTGTCAGATTTATTATAACATCCTACTTTTCATATATCTTAGGGACCAAATGGTAGCATCTGGAACAACTTTTAAGGTCATTGAAGTCAAATTACATATTTTAGAATTTTACTCTATCGAGTATTGTTCACTGTGTAAATTTTAGAGAATTGACCTGACTTCAAAAAATCATAACTAATTTTAGAAAAATCAAAATGAAGTTGTTCAAATTGCTACATGAACATAACTTAATGCTCTTTCAGAAAAAAATAACTTGTTGACCACGCCTTAACAGGTCAACATCAGTCAATGCTCAAAATTTACTGTTCATCCAACGTCATGTCCTTGATTCTAGCATTCTGGTCCCAAATTTGAAAAATCATATCTCAATGTGTAGAAATCTAAATTAGACGTTCTATATATCAAATTGAAGCTTGGTATGTCTAATATTTACTGGTAAAATATCATACATTTATTCTATCTTTATTATTTCTAATTACAGCTCAAATATCACTGCCTCATCATGAGTTACTGTTCACAATGACAATTTCCAGCAATTAATCATACATACATCAATCACATATCAATCATGCTAAATACTTATTAACTTGTCTTCATATATCTTTATCTCCTCCATATTGAGAAGACCTGCTGTAATTGGATTGAAAGAATTGTACACTTATGTCCAGTTCTGTATAGCAGGCCATAAAGGAGCTGGAATTTCATGATTCTAAGCTCATAAATGGATTTAAAAGATGAAATTGTGTAGGGTAAAGTCAAGACATCAATTGGTTCAAGAGCCAAGTGGATTAGTGAAAATTAGAGAAAGTTATGACAATAAAGAGTGTAATAAAGTTAGTCTTGAACATGGTTGGAGTTCATGAGCCCTAATGAGTTATGTGATAAATATGAATGTGTTTAGGACCATGAAACATACAAGAATATGTTGGAAAGTGATTGACATAAAGGCTTCATGGTTTGGAAAGCTAGGGAGCAAGTGCTAAAGATCAAGAGGAAAGCTTAAGTGCAAGGTCAGCTTGATGTGGTATGCTTATGTGTTGAGATGTATATGATATTTGAATGATGTTGTGACATGATGAATGATGTTGAATGTATTGTGAATTGTTTTCCATGGCCATGCACTTTATGTAAGAGTATATAGCATGATGGCATGTCACTAATCAAAGAAAGTTTAATGAAATTACATATTATGCATTAGCATCCATCTTGCATATTTAAGTGGTAATATTTTCTACTGAGATTCCCTAGAATATCACTCTCACATAACCAACAATTTAGGTCAAGCATGATGGAAAAGGTATTCATGGAGAAGAGCTAAAGCATGGAAGAAGAAAAGTGAAGTATTTAAGATGTTAGGATATGCTATGCACTTTCCATGTATGTTAAAGCCATGTAAAGCATCTATTTATGTGATGAGATTGTATGAAACAATTATTGTATAACCCCATGATGTATATGAATTCATAAAAGGCAAAAAGAGATAATTTATGTATGCTAGAATAATTATTGAAAGTGAAAGAAAGGAATCTGAAAGGGTAAAACGTAGGTCCTAAAGCAGTTTTGTTGTTGCTTCAGTTTGACCTAGTAAATGAAGGAATTATTTCATGAAACTTTATGATAATGTATTAGACATACAGAGATTTAAGTGAGGTAGAATGTTTCATTTGGATTTGTATATTAAGAGAAATGAATTTCCAAAGTAAGGGATCAGAATCTATTTCCAAAGTTTTTGACCAAATGAGCAGTAAACTTCAACGAATAAACTGTATTAATTGGCTCATCATTTGGTCTGGAAATTATTTTTCCCTTAAATTTTGAGATGTTAGCTTCATTTATATTTTTTAACCACTTTATTTTGAGTTTTCTAGAATTAATCATAATTTTTTGAAGTTCGTTGCGTAATCTGGAATACCATATGAACAGTAACCCCGAGAAAGAGTAAAATTCCAGATTTGGCTAATGGACTTCCAAGGTCTTATAAGTGATTCCAAATGCTACCAAATAGTCCCTAAGATGTATGAAAGTAAGGATGTTACACTTAATGATCATGCTTGCATAATGATGACATACATGCTTCCATGTTAATTAATTATAACATATGACCATAGCATAAAAAGAAAGAGAGCATTACTTAATCATATATGCTTTACATCATCAAAGTAAGTAAACATCACATAAAATATCCAAACAGTATAAGCATACAAGTATGTAAGTTTACTACCTGATGTGGAGCCTTTCCTCTAGTCCTTAACCTTTGCTTTAAGATTCCTTCTTTTCATAGGTCAAAGCCTTATTCCTAAAGCTCCTTGGACTGCTCCTAGCTCCACCAGAACTCCTCCTTTCTTTCTTTCTCTCTTCTTTATCTTGATTTCTCTTGCTTGCCATGGATGTCTTGAATGGAAGAGGTAAGGGTCTATTTATAGGTGGAGGGAGGTAGAATGGATTGTCCAGATTGATTCGCAATGAATGGCTCAGATTGCTTAGCTTCCTCAAGAAGTCTTGCCTGCATCATCATGATGACATCATCATCCTAGATGACTCATCAACATGACATCATTCGTGGAACACCTCACATTCAAGGTGGCACAATGGTGGAACCCTTAGGACACCTCACCAGCTGACTCAGCACTTCCAGAGAATTCCAGAGTCTTTTCCCGGAATAGACGGCTAAGATTGTGCCACGTGTCCTTTTGCTTTTTCTCCTTTTTCTAAACTCATGACATGTGTCCTTAAATTTTCTTCTTTTCCTATAATCATGTCATGTGGTGCCTTAAGGGTCCCATGAGGACACCTTTCATGCCACTTCATGGTCTAAAGCTTTATCTGATCACTTTTCCCAGTTCTATCTTTAACCGGATAACTTTACTTTATTGAAAAAGTACTAAAATAATATTTTTAATGCCACTTGGGCCCACATCCCTCTTGGCCTACGTTTTTGGGCATCTAGGAATGTCATCTTCAGTCTAATCAAGTCCAAGCACTTTAGTGGCTCGGTTCTCAAGAAACACCTATAGTAAATTACCAAAATGCCCCCAGGGACTTTCACTATTTATAATTTAGTCCCTGATCTTTCACTTTCTTGCAGTTTAGTCCCTAAACATCATTTGTATACTTTTAGGACTTATGCTCAACATGATCTAGTAGCCTATCTCTTTTAGGCTCCATATTAGCCTTCTAGGCCCAAAAATTGGAATATGAGATTCATGACATCTGATATAATGGGGCACACCTTCCTGTAACTTTTCCACTTATACCGGAGTTCCACAGTATCTGATAAAATTTCAGATAACTTTCAGACTATCAGATAAATATCCACTATATGGAGTCCTAATAAAATTTCTATATTTTGCTAGATTAACTAGCATATCTTCCTCTATTTACTGATAGAATATGGAACTGGAATACTTTTAGGCAGTTCTAAGCCTTTTCTAGCTGAATTTTTCCATAATTATATTTATTGTACATTTACATTTAGGTCCCTAAACTTTTTGAAATTACCACTTTTGGACCAACTTTTATTTCTACTTTAACTTGTGGCCTTTAACCTTTTCTACTTTACGTTTAGGTCCCTATCTTTTGCTTAGACAATAATCCTTCTCTTTCCTTCCTCAATCTGATACAGTTTATTCCAAAAATCTCATGTCCATTACATATAAACTGTACAGTTATATCAGGTAAGAAAATTGGGGATATGACAAAAGTGGTTAAGAGTCATGCTCATTAATTCATCAGGATCATTTGTCCAAGTCCCATCATATCTCATTAGACTTTTGATATTATTTTAGCTCTCCTTCTAGACACTAGAGTATGGAAATACTTCGTATTCCATTCACCAAGATTAATCCAGTCAACATTGGCTCTTTGAACCTAATAACTAGCCTCACAATCATAAATATACTTGGGCTCATACTTGTGCTTATTGATTTTTTCTTCCATGTTCAGTGGAACAGGTAAGCTTAAAGGGATTTGCTCAAAAAGTTTCAAACGATTAGCTTCTGCCACTAAAATATGAAGAGAGAGATTCCTAATTTGATTATGGCTCCAATTAAATAGAGTAGAAAGTGTGTGAGAAAGCTTAGACTATAGTTGGAAAGTTGGTGAGCCTACAATTTGCTGGTTCCAATAATAAGCTATTATTCTATCATAATTAAGGAAGTTATACTAGTAGTTTTCAAATTTCTTGAATATGTTTTTATGCCTAAAGCCTTTAGTGGAGAAGATAATGGGATAGTGGTTAGATGTAGCTCTTGTCAATGTAAGGGAGTGAGGCATTGAGAAATGATCATACCACAAAAGGTTATTTAAGCTCTCTAACACCATATTTGTTATTGAATGATTGTTAACAAATTAAAATTAGGACCATATTGCACCATTGACATCAAATTGTTTGATAAAATACACTGTTGAAAGCTAGCCATTCCACTAAAGGATATAAAAATATTAAATTTATCATGACACTGTAGAATTTGATTGAAGTCACTAATATTAGCTATGGTTTATCAATATGTGACGTAGTTATAGTGATATAATCCCATAAGATATATGTGTGATATTGAGTTGGATGTCTATACATAAATGAGAGTAATAGGAAAGGGGGTGATACATAAGATGTCTATATCATAATAAGAGTTCCAAACTAGAATTGTACCCCACCCCTATTGATAGCATCAATACCCTCAAAAGTATTGAAACCTAAAGTGATACATCATTAACTCTTAACTTCTTTCCATGTAGAAAAGTACAATTAGGAGAATATTGTGAAGTGAGCCTCTTGCCTCGTTAAACTACTGTGGCTTTCTTGAATCCACAATAGTTTGAGCTTAAAATCCTCATAGCTCTCAAGGAAGCTTTAGAGAGGCAACTTCCTAAGCCTGAGTGATAGAAGTTGAGTAGGATAAATATCAAATTTTCTTGCTCACTTTCTCAAGAGTCAATGCATCTTCAAACTGTCTCTTTTTATTAGTGGAATGACAAAGCTAGCTTTAAATGATATATGCAATAAGATCAGAGAGACCCAAAAGGAAAATGATTAAAATTAGAGAAACTCTAGTTCTCTTCTTGCACAGCTCTCTTTTGCATACAAATTTTACACGATCAATTACCCTATTTCCTTTTTTGAAATATGGCTATTACTTACACTCACCTTAGCTAATACCTCTTCAAAAGTATGAGGAGTCTAGTCAGAAGATGATTTTTTTTTGTCAATGGCTAATGAACTATCCACCTCCATACTAACATCCGGCTAATTTAACTCTTCTTCTTGAGGTAAATTCTATTGGTTTAAACTTGCTTAAGCTCCACCATGGTTACAATCATCAATATTTTTCTTAACCTAACAAGTTGTTGAGGAGTGTTATTAGGCCTCTTAGGAGATGTATATTTCCAACATTGAAATTTTACCCTATCAAAAGCCACTTGGGAAATTTAATCCTGCCTAAGTAGTTTAACCTCCTAGTTACTAAGATTGATCTCCTTCAGCTACTTAAAACCCACAATACTAAGGCATTTCTCAAAGAGATTTTCAAAAGAAATATTAGATGTGTATTGAACACCCCTTGTACCAATCCTTTTGATATATAAAATATTTTTAGGCATGTATAATTTGTGTTTAGATGTGGCTAATTTTTTCATGTCTATATGATTCCAAAAACCAACGAAGGTGTTATGAGGGTTTAAAAGAAAACATCTAAAAGTTTGAGGCACATGAGCTGAATAAGCTAGTTGATATACAAGACATCTTCAGCCAACATAAAGTTCCAAGGTTGCTATAGGTTAAGATTTATAACTCCATTAAACCCCAAGATCAACCAAAAGATTAGCAAGAAAAGGTTTAGAGATATGAAATCTGTCTCAACTAACGTCGAACTATAGAAGCTTGAGAGTAACAGTGATATTGACATCTTTCTTTTAAGCTTAGACAAGGAAAGTTGATATTTACGAGTGTTTATGTCACATTCAAATAGAGTGAAATCCATAACTAAACAGAGAACACATAGTTGAAAAGAGACACCTACTTAGAAACTAGAAGAAAGTGTCATGCAAAGTATAGATGTTTAAAGGATGAATATATTATTAATAGAACTACTAGCCACCAGAACAATCTAAGGAACAAATAATTAGAAGAAGAAGAAGAAGAAGACAAATTCAGCAAATCAACATAAAATTTGAGAGAGGACATACTCCCTAATTAGGGTAAAGTACAAAAAGAAAGAAATATTAAAAATAAGAGGATCCAAGGTCTTTAAAAGAGAAGTGAATGTTGAAACCATTTTGTTCAATCCGTTAGTTACTAAAGTAGAATCTAGAGAAAACCAAGAGAAAATCAATTCAAATTAGAGTTTAAGTGCAAATGTTGGAATTTGGGCATTGATCCACCCTTGGTGGATTGGGCCCAAGCCCATTTAATATGGTGCTTAGGTGATAATAACTAAGTCTAGGCTATTATCCGAAGATTTTCTATTTTATTCAAATTTTGAATTTTGAACAAGATATACATGTGATACTGTGGGATACACCTAGTAGGATTGAGTGAGACAATAATGGGATTGCATAATTCCTGGTAGGGAGACCTATTTTTCATTATTTGATATATTCTATCCTCCAAAGAATTTTACCTATATTATTAATGAATATTTTGCTATTTCTTTTAATATTATTGATATGAAAACTTGGCAGGCTAGACTAAAACATATTAACCAAAATAGAATGATTAAACTGGCTAAGAAGAATTCCTAGATTCCATTGCGAATATGGAAATGTCCTTATATGAAAATTGTCTAGCTAGCAAGGCAACCAGAAACCCTTTCAATAAGGGAACAAGAGATAAAAGTTCATTGCAATTAATCCATTTCGATATTTGTGATCTAATGAATGTGAAGGCAAACCACAGAGCTTGGTATTTTATTACCATTGTTGATGACTTTTCATAATAAGGTCATGTCTATTTGATCTCACATAAGTCTAAGGCCCTTGAGTGGTTTATACTATATACTAATGAGATAGAAAATCAAATGAATAATAAAATTAGAGCATTATGCACTGATAAAGGTCATGAATATTTGTTTGATCAATTTAAACAACTTTGTGAATAAAAAGGGATAATTTGACAACTAACTATCTCTAGTACACCATAATATAATGGAGTTGCTCAAAGAATAAATAGAACTCTTCAAGATATGGTTAGGCTTCAAGATATGGTTAGGTATATGATGGCCAAAGCAAATGTGCCAATTTCATATTGAAGTGATACATTGTTGACAACAACCTTCATCTTTCACTATATGCCCTCAAAATTAATCGCTTCCACACCCTATAAGTCATGGATGAAATGCAAGCCAGATTTAATCATCCTTAGACCATGGGGGTTAGCTATGTATATCCATAATTATTCCCAAAAGTATGGGAAGTTGGGTTTGATTTACATAGATTATCATCGTTCGATTCATCAAAATAAAATAATTGCACCCTATTAATGTAGTATACGGCACAACCCTATCATTCTTCTCAAGGAGTCCTTTTTATTGGAATCCTAGCAAATAAGTGACAAAACCATTGAAAACCTGAGTGAAAGTAAAATGGGTTTTGGGGGTTTAATTATTTTTATGCAATAAAATAAGGGTGGAATAAAGTAATTATTTTTGTATTTTTGATTAAGATGAAAATTCAATGGATTGTGAAAGAAATATGTTAAGAAAGACTCTTGATGATAGAAACTTATATGTCCTTTCTCTTAATATGATATAGGAATTTTAAAATTACCAAGTCTTAAATGAAACCTCAATTGATCGATTGAGTCTAGAACATTAACATTCCTTAAACTCCTTTGATCAAAGTTAGTTCAAAAACCATTACTGTGCTATTAAAAACCACTTAGCATGTAATTAAATCAGATGATGTAAATGCCCTCATATGATCATCGATCAATAACCATATATTTCAAGCAATCAAATCAGTTAGCAATAATTGTTAATAAAACCCCAATTATCTAGAAATCAAAACTAAAATATTCATATTAAAATTAACATTCAAATCATCTAAATCCAATTATAAAGCAAACCTCAGAATAATTGATCGATATTCAATCCTTACTCATACAATGAAAACCCTCAATCTAGGAATTCCAAAACATAAAAAAGGTGATATTAAAATAGAAAACTCCCCAGTGCGGTGTAGTCTATGAGCTCAAGATATGCAATCAATCACTAAGAAAATTTAGTCTCTCATGACTCCTGCTGTGCTGCAATCGCTACTCATATGTGATGCCATAAAGAAAGAAAAAAAATCATGATGAAAAAAATGAACAATGGAAGATATGTGTGTAGGTTGTGGAGAGAGAGTTGAGAGAATGTTCGAGACTGCTTCTTTGTCGTATCAAGTAGAAAACCAGCCTCCCTGACTCCTGATGCTTCCTCTCCTTGTAAAGCCAGAATAACCTAATCAAAAATATGCAGCTTCACTGATTTTCTTCTTTAGTCTCGACCAGATCCTATTTTTGGTTGTAACCTGTGAATGCAGAAAAATTTCTCAGAAGAAGTGAGGTTGATATCTGTGGATACTTTGGTCGCGACTGTAGTGCACAGAGGCTGCCATCCTTGATTTGGTTCTCTTTGTCTTGTGATCGCTTTTGTGCTCACGTTAATCCTTGGTTCTCCTCCAAAATACTTGTAATTCAATATCAAAACTCACTGTAAAAGTCTAACAAGTTACTAAAGAATAACATATATGTAGTTTGAATGAGTTAATTCACCATTTTACTCTTAAATTGGCATATTGACAAGCACAACCATGTATTACCACAAAAACACAATTACAAGCATAAAATGAATGGTAAAGTTATCACAAAACCCTCAAAATGTTATAGAAACCATACACAATTTATGTCCTATTAATTTCCCCACACTTGAACCTTTGTACTCCTGGATAAAGACATACAATACACCTAAGCAAAGCTATTAAATATGAGATAATAACATAATCTATAGTGATACCTTAAAACAATTAATGCACCAACTTTTGGGAATGCAAAAATTATAATATGAGCAATGCTAAGTAATCAACTACTAAATAAAATTAATGACATATCCCTAATTTTCTTATCTGATATATATGTACAGTTTATATGTAATGGACATGAGATTCTTGGAATAAACTATATCAGATTGAGGAAAGAAAGAGAGATTATTAACTAAGGAAAGTTCATGGATCTAAATGAAAATTAGAAAAGGTTGGAGGCCAAAAGTGAAAGTAGAAATAAAAGTTAGGCCAAAAGTGGAAATTATCAAAAGTTTAGGGACCTAAATATAATTAAACAAAAGGTCAGGGACTTAAATATAATTATGAGAAAGTTGAACTGAAAAAGGCTCAACAATGCCCAGAATCATATTAGACCTAAATTTTATCAGTAGATAGACAAAATTATTTCACTCAGTTTAACACAACATAGAATTTTGATTTGAGGTCCTAATTAATTGATATAAATTCTTAAAGTCAAGAAGAATTATTATAGTATTTTTCAAACCTCAGAATCAGATGGAACCTTATAGTAAATTCCTATATTTAATATAAGAATTTATAAAATTGACAGAGTCAGAAAAGGAATATTGTAGAATTCTTACGGGATTTTACAGTAGAATAAAATACCCGATAAATACAGTCGGGGAGAGATTTCTTAGGATTTGTGCCATAAAGGTAATGGACCAATACTAAGGCCCAAATGGATTCCCAATAGGCCCAATAAGTTGCTAAGAAAATTAAGTAGGCCAGAGTCCAGAGCAGCCTAGAAAAAGTGTAAAATTACGAAAATACCCCTGTGTAGCCAAATTGCCCTAGTGATAGATGGAGGGTATTTTGGTAATTTTAGATAGGCCAAAAACATCCAAGATAGTATAAATATGATTAATTAGAGCTAGTATATACTCTAATACAGTATAAAGAGGTGTGAAATGACAATTATGCCCTAAGGGTTAATATAATGCAAGAAAGAGCAACAAGGGTATTTTGGTCATTTCCCAAGGGATGGTTGGCAGATAAATACTCAGTCTAACAATTTCAATGGTAGGAGAAACCTAGAAACTAGTTTCCATGACAGAATACATATTCTAGAATATTATAAAAATTAGGAACATAAAACAGTCTGATTTTCGTGAAACTACTATGATCGGTACTAGACTGGACTAGAATTTTTCCTATCAGTATATTTATATTTCTCTAGAAAAACATGGCCCTAAATGATGGCATGCATGGTGCCAACTTAAGGCTTCTAGGGCAAGCTTGAGTTAAGGTGGAATATGGACCATTAGATCAAATAGTAACCAAATTAATCTTGGCCTTCCATTTTCACCCAAGATTTTCTATAAATACCCCCAAACCAGACTTGATACAGCATGCATGGTACCTTAGGGAACCTCTAGCTAAATTTTATTTGAACAAGAAAGAAGCCCACTACTTGGAGCAATACGCAAGGTAACTATCTCCCTTGTTCTTTGACTTTAATCTAGCAAGTTAGCTCTTAGTTTTAAGGGATTTTTGTGACATATTTCCCTTGTGGGTGCTGCTGGAAGTGCTGTCCACATGTGATAATAATATGAGTTTTATGTTATGGATAGTTTAGACAAGCTTAAACAAGCTAGAATCAAGTGGTATAAGCTTGGAAATTCAAGTATGCATGCAGTTAGAGTTTTGTGTTCTTGGCTACTACTTTACAAATCACTGTTCATATGTTAGAATTTCATGATTTTAATACTTCCAATGAGTTTAAAATGGAAAATTGTGTGGGGATAAAGTAGGAGAAAAAGTATTGGAAGCATTGGAATCAAAATGTGAATTTTTAGAAAATTAATTTGGTTCTGTACAGAAGCTCATGGTGTGTTTTGATTTTGGACATTCTGGTTTCATATTTGGATTCTACATGAAAACTTATATGGAAATGAATCATGAGATTTTATTTTTGAAAGATGGAAGCATGAAGCATAAAATGGAAAAAGAAGGGAAGTTAGTGAAAACCTAGTCTTGGAATTGTTTTCAAGTTGAGTTGTAACTTGATATTAATTTGTAATGGCTAGATTTTGACATTTGTGGGGGAAGAAAATCATCTCAAGAAAACTTTTTCAAGGATAGCTAATGAGGTAGCAAGAATACCTAACTATAGTTTCATGTTTGCTTGATTGTATGCTTGCTTGTTAGTTATGATGTTTGGTTGAGCTTGAGATTATACCATCATGTTGATGATGAAGTATGAATGATTGCAAATCCTTGCAACTAATATCATGACAATATACATGCTAGAGTTTGCTTATGTACTATTATGAAGTAGCTCTCATCTCATGATAACATGTTAAGCATTTAATTAATCATGCATGATATTATAGTTTGTATGACTTACTCTTGAGATTTCCATGAAATCTCATTCTTTCCATATGCATAACCATGTCATAGGTGATGCAACATCTCAAGAAAAAAAGGGTAAACATAGATGGTTGAACTTGTATAATAACTTATATTGGTTACTTGACACTATGGAAGGATATGATGGGATGCATAGTGTATGATCATGTAGTTATATTCTATTGCTGTGGTTTTTTAATGATGTTACGATGCCTTAACCAACAAGTTTAAACTTGAAATTTGGTATGATAATAGCTAAGATACAGAGATTTATTATGATTTTTCTAAATTGGAGTTAAAATCTGGAATTAAGATAAAGTGAGCACCTGGAGGCAGTAACGTTCTGACATTAATTTCATATTATAAATGAATGAGTTTTTCTATAAAATTTTATGAACTTAAAGAAAACATCTGGACATTTAAATCCATAGGTAACACGATTCATTTGGAGAAGTAACGAAAGAGAAATGAATTTTTGAAGTTAAGGCAAAGAAACTGGAACTTCCAGATTTACCACATGAACAGTGTTTTTCAACGAATAAACTTATTTTATTGGGACAATGAAACCTCAATTTTACATTTTTTTCTTCAAATTTAAATGAAATAGCTTTCATTATAAATTAGAACCACCCTATTTCAATTTTTTTACATTTAATTATGAATTTTCAAAGTTAAGTATATGTTCTAGATTACCAAATGAACAGTAACCATAAACAGTACCCGAGAAGCAATCTTTTGAAAATACATCTTTTTAAGGCAAAAGGCTATGTAATTGATTCAAATGTCTTCCAATTAAGTATAATTGAGGTTCAAAATAAGGATATGACAATCAATATCAACTATATGATCATAATAGATTATCTCTAAGGATGTAAGGGTTTAGCTCTCCATGTCCTCTCATTGTTAGGGTTCTTTCACTCAGATTCAATTGGAAAATATTATACCATATGCATGTAATGGCTCTAAATCTCATCAACTATACAATACTTATGCAAAGAATCAAGAGGTCTTTTAAGGGTGTAATGATGGAGATAGGCCATGTGGAATAAGATATGAAGGATAGAAAGTTCCATATGCATGTGATATTGAATATATAGCGTGAATTCATGTCTTCCAAGGTGTAGTGTGCTAATAGGAGTTAATGCTATTTTCTTTCTTCAATTTTTCTTGCACCATTTTTTTTTATTTGTGCAAGATGCTTTTTCTCTCCTTTAGCTGGCGCCTTGTATATAAAAGATGTAGCACAAATTTGCAATCACAATGATTTTTTTACATGAATAAGAAGTTTATTTCAAAGAGATACTCATGCAGATATGACTTTCTATGATGGAAAAAAATAATGTGCTAGCTTGTGTTTGGGATAAAAGGGTTTAGAAATGAATGCCTCTATCATATTCAATAACATAGATGTGCAAGTAATTTTCAACTTAGAGCTAAGACAAGTTCTAGAGAATATAAACCAATTGAATAACCACTCAATATAGAAATTTAGGCCGAGAATCCTTCCAACTAAGGCTTTCATGTAAATTGTTCGTAAGCTAAAGTCCTAAACAATGTTTATCATTCACTAGGCATTAAAACACTTATCACAATTGAAAACCCTCTTGAATGACGGATTAAAAGTTCCAAAGTAATCACTCAGAATCATGTAATAATCCTAAATCTAACAATAAAAGCTTGAGTGTTTCCAATTCAATTTCCATTTTCAAAAAGTTAAGTGTAACAATAGTTTCTATAAACTATTTCATGCAAAAGGTTAAAAATAAGAGGGCAATGAATCATTTATAAAACTTTAGTAGCTCAAAAGGAATCCTTTTATACAACAATGTATAAAGCAAAGAGAAGGTAATTGGACATTTCCACACTCAGGTTGCGATTGAAAGCAGTGAAGGTCATGACCAAATTTCACAGTGAGTGTTTTCCCTAAACTTACAACAGATAGTTGAGACCAGGAATGATTAAGTCGCGACTGATTTTCATAGAGAGCATATCAAGTCTAAAGGTCCATGTCAAGTAGCAACCATGCAACATATAGATCATGACTAAAAATCACAGAGACTACCACTTGATAGTTTTCAATGTCCAAAACATCTTTTATACTAAAACCTTTTAGCTAACAACAAAACAGTTTAAAGTGGGATCCAATTTTCAACAATTCATCACACTTTAAGATCAAAAACAAAAACTTTGTGCTAAAAGATTGGATTAATCAAAAAATTTCACATTAATTAGCACAGAACACAATAACATCTCCCCCACACCTAAGCTTGACAATGTCCTCATTGTCAGCAGAATTATAGACACCATAGCACTATATAAGATAAATTTAAATTGAGCTTTAGCACAGCAGTTAAATACATCACTCAATTCACAGTGAAGCTTGCAGTCACATTCAAATCATATGTTGCAATACAAAGAAAGTGAAGATGACAAGATGGGTAAACTATAGCATGCAATTGAGTGTGTCGCACCTCAGATAACCATCACTGAAAAATAGCACATGGGCAACACAGGGGTATTATTAAAACAGAACCAAACTCAAATTAAATACTGTCCTATTAAATCATTAATCAGAAAAATTAACTAATACTACTACTTCTACTGGTTCATCCCTTTCCAATCATCAAACCAATATGTCAAGCATATATCACTTAGGCAAATTTATAAAAGGTAAGAGATAGGAAAGGGACAACCTGGCCTCAACACGACAGAGCAGATTCCTCATAAAGTTTCAAAAGGTGGCCATTTGCTTGAAAGATTTTGGTCATTGCCTCCTCTTTCAACTCAATCATCTCAAATTTGTGGACTTTAACAATTGTGTAAGGTCCATCCTAGCTAGTTTTGAATTTACCATATTTAAACTTGAACCTAGCTTGGTACCTTAATACACTATCACCCTCCTTAAATATTTTCCTCAAAATATAAGCATTATAGATTACTTTTGTCTTTACTTTATAAATCTCAGAGCTAATATAGGCATCCAACCTAATCTCTTCTAGCTATTGTAACAACCTCTCTAAACTAGCTTCTACAAGGTCCTCATTGCAAGCTTTCACTACCCAAAATGTCTATTTCCATAGGCATGTTATAAGCATTCCCAAAATCTGTCCTATAAGGGGACATGCCTAAAGGAGTTTTGAAAGTTGTTATGTACGCCCATAAAGCGTAGTCAAGTCTTAAATTATAATCCTTATTGGATGGCTTAACAATCTTTTCTATAATGTGCTTTATTTCCCTATTAGAAACCTCTGCTAAACCATTAGTTTGAGGGTGGTATGGTGTTGAGACTTTTATGGATTACACCATATTTTGCTAATAAGTTATTAATTAGCTTATTACAGAAGTAGGTACCTTGGTCACTGATTACTGCTTTCGGCACTCCAAATCTAATAAAGATATGAGACCTTATAAATTTGGAGACCGTTTGGGCATAATCTAGTCTTGTAGGAATGGCCTCCACCTACCTAGATAAATAGTCTATAGCCAATAAAATGTAATGAATTCCTACTGAAGGTGGAAAAGGTCATATAAAGTCTATTCCCTAAATGTCAAAAACCTCATAAAATATAATAGGTTGTTGTGGTATCTCATGACTTTTACTAATCTCCCAAATCTTTGGCACCTATCACAGGCTTTACAAAACTCAAGCATCCTTAAAAAGAGAAAGCCGATACAAACGGGATTGAAGGACCCTACGTGCAATCCTTTTCCCTTAAAATGACCACCACAAACCTATGAGTGGCAAGCTTCTAAAATTGATTTCTGATCTTGGTATGGGACACATCTTCTTATTACTTGATCTAAGCACAACCTCCACAGAAAAGGTTTTTCCCAAATAAAGTATTTATATTCACTCTTTAGCTTTTGGGCTAAAATTTAGACAATGAGATGGGATTAGGCTGGTATCAATGAAATTAACTAAATGAGCATACCAAGGTTCTATAACAGTAACCAAACAAAGAGATTGGTCAGGCAAAGAATCATAAATAAGATCAAAACTAAGTACTCCCATTGTCTCTGTTAGTAATATGCTTAGATAATCTGCAACATGGTTCACATTTTTAGCTCAATCCCTCACTTCTATATCGAACTCTTGAAGTAGTAACATCCATTATAAAAGTCTATCTTAGATTGAGTTTTATAGAATAAGTACTTGACTGCTGCATGATCTGTGTAAACAATAACTCTGGAGTTAATGAGATATACTCTGAATTTATCCAAAGCCACCATAATTGCAAATTATTCTTACTCAGTAGTGGTATAATTAATTTGAGTAGCATCAAGTGTTTTTTAGGCTTAGGCAATCACCCTAGACAAATGACCTTCCTTTTGTCCTAGCATAGCTCCCATAGCATAATTGGAAGTATCATATGATAGCTAAAAAGGAAGATCCCAATTTAGTGAAGTTGGAATAGGTGGAAAAAATAACCTATCCTTCAATTTTTCAAAGGCCTCTTTACAATCAGTAGAAAAAACAAATTCAGTCTCTTTTTTAAGAAGTTTTAAGAGTGGCAAAGCAATTTTACTAAATTCTTTGATGAATCTTCTATAAAATCCAACGCGCCCTAGAAAAGATCAAAGTTCTTTTAAAGTTGTGGGGTAGGGCAATGAGGAAATGACTTCAATTTTCACTTTATCTACCTCAATTCCCTTGCTAGATATAAGATTCCCAGTACTATTCCATGATCAACCATGAAATAGCACTTTTCAAAGTTCAAAACCAATTTTTTCTCAATACATCTAGCAAGGATGCTATCAAGGCTCTATAGATACTTATCAAAAGAAAGCCCATATATAGTAAAATTATCCATGAACACTTCCATGCATTTTTTTTAATGAAATCTACAAATATAGAAAGCATACAACGCTGAAATGTGCCAGGAGCATTACACAAATGAAATGGCATTCTTTTATAGGCATATGTACTAAAGGGGCATATAAATGTGGTCTTTTCTTAATCCCTCGGATCTATTAGAATCTAGAAATATCCTGTACCCATCTAGAAAATAATAATGGCTTTTCCCTACTAATATCTCAAGCATTTGATCAATAAAAGGCAAGGGAAAATGATCTTTCCTATTAGAATCGTTCAACTTTTGATAATCAATACAAACCCTCTATGAATTTTGTACATTAGTAGGTATTAATTCATTATTCTCATTCTTTAATACTATCAGTTTGCTCTTTTTAGGCACCACATACACATGAGATACCCATTCACTATCTAAAATAGCATATATGATTCATGCTTTTAACAATTTACTAATCTCCTTCCTAACCACATTAGAGAAAATGGATTTAATCTTCTTTAGGGTGTTTAATTGACTTGGAATCTTCATTCAGCAAAATCCTATGAGTGCAAATAGACCCTTTTATATAAGCTAATTGCCAACCCAAAGCCTCTGTATTCTTTCTAAGCACACTTAATAACCTATACTCTTTACTAACATTTAAAGAACTAGAAATTATTACTGGTAATTTTGAGTCTGGCTCAAGGTAAGAATATTTTAGGTTAGAGGGTAAATCTTTTAACTCTAATTCTGAGGGTTAGGCAATAGAAAATAGGGAAAATCATTTAAATTAGAAATACTCCCTTTTAAAGTAAATAAATTCTCCAGATGAGGATAAGGAGATTATAAGGCCAGATAGACCCAAGAGAGATAGTATAAGATGGGTTTAAGATAGTAGAGTACCAGGATTTGAGCCTGTTAGCACCAGTGCTTCATATTTTTATCTGCATATTTTGGTTAAATGTGCTCAGGTAAGAGTAGCCCAATGATGGGTGACCTAATGGGAAGTGATAAAAAAAATGTGAATGCCATAAGAAATTGGTATATATGCACAAAGCTATGTAAAATGATAGAAAGAGTTATGAAAAGCTAGAAAGGGTTATGAACAATAAGAGACTAGAACCCTTATGTCAAGTCCAAATGAAATGGATTTGAAAGATGAACTATGATATAGCCAGATTTGACCAGATATTCCATTTTATGTCATGAAAGATACAAAATGAGAAGATATGCCTTGAGAAGCGGCTGTATAGCTAGCTTTGTAAATAGATGAAAGAGCAAATGAGAGCTTCCACTCCTTGCATGAAATGCCAGGCATTATGTTATGTTATGTGATGTTTACAGAATATGCTAAAGCTCTGAATGTTAGAGCAGTGCAAGCTTTGAGTGTTAAAGCTGTGCAAGCTCTGAGTGTTAGAGTTGTGCATATTAAGAGAAGGAATGCTTGAGCTCCGATGTTATAGCTTTGCATTCATGAGCAAGTATGTAGTCCTGTAGCATGCTGGCCATGCATTATGCATGTTAGAGTATGTGCTCCTATGTGCTCCTATTTAGTAGTAGAGCAATGAAAGAAAGAATAATGATATAAGTCCTCTCTCTGTATTATGATGAGTTTTTAAAGATGATAAGAATGTATGATGATATGAGAATGAGAGTTAAAGTGTGCGGATATTCAGAGAATTCCGCTAGATACTCAGATGAAAAAGAAGTGATTGCACTAAAAAGTATGATGAGTTGTTAATAGAAACTCCCGAATATAGTAATATTCGAGGGAGTTTAATATGAAAGAAATGGACACTACTCACAAGTCTAGTATGGTGAGAAGTCCATATGCAGATATATGTATAGCGAGTAAGTAAGTAATAGAATGAACTGGAGTTCAACTCTAATTGAGTTGATTCAGAATAGAAGAATGACCATAGTAAAGATATGAAGAATTGCGGATATGAAAAGTACTCTGTTAAGATGTTTATTTTAAGAGATAGATACCCCAATCATTGACTGAGATGTTGAGTAAATTTCGAGGACGAAATTTATTTTAAGGGGGTAGAAATGTCATATCCTAATTTTTCCCTATACTTATAGTACTAATAGTGGAAAGAGGCTTGGAAAGGATTATGACGAACATTAGAAGAAATAATAAAGGTTAGATGAATCTTTAAGGAAGAGAAGGATTAAAATGAAAAGTAGAAAAGGTTACAAGCAAAAAGTGAAAGTAGAAAAAAGATTTGGGCCAAAAGTGGTAATTTCTAAAGGTTAAGGGACTTAAATGTAATTAAGTAAAAAGTTCAAGGGCAAAATTGTAATTATAGAAAGATCAGCCCGAAAAGGGTTATAACTGCCCAGAAGTTTTTTAGTCCCATATTCCATCAGTAAATAGAGGAAGTTACGCTGGTTAATCTGACATGATACAAAAATTTTATTAGGGCTTTTGACAGTAGAAAATTATCTGGTAGTCTAAAAGTTATCTGAATTTTTATCAGATTCCATGGACATCAGATATAAGTGGGGGAATTATAGAAAAGTATGCCCTACAGTGTCAGATGTTATGAATTGGACAGAACCTCGGAAGAAGTCCTGTATAAAAAGTTATTCCCATAACAGTGAATTTTGACGGGAGTTTAATAACACCCGTGATCCGATAATGGAACTTATCGGTATGTGAGCCTAGATGAAATGAGACTAGATGACCTCATATATGGGCCCATGATGACGCCAAGAAGGGCCCAAAACCCAGATTGTGCAAAAATATGAAAATACCCCTGGATGCCCAGATTGTACCATAGATGGATGAAGGGCATTTTGGTCTCCTGGGATAGGTTAAAAATGTGGCACATGGTATAAATATGATTAGTTGAGCCCAGATACACCCTGAGGCAATATAAAGAGGGGTAAAATGACGATTATGCCCTTGGGGTCAATATAGTGTAAGAAAGGATACCAAGGGTATTTTGGTCATTTCCCAAGGAATGGATGGCAGATAAATACTTAGTATAACCATGTCAAGGGTATGATAAGCCTAGACATTGATTTCTAGGACAGAATATATATCCTGGTATATTATAGAAAAATTCAGGACAAAAAACAGTCAAGTTGTTGTGAAACTGCTCCGATCGATACTGGATTAGATTGGAGTTTTTCCAGAAGCTTCCTTACACTATGTGCACGCAACCTAACCCCTTGATCTTTCCCTTGAGCTGTCCCACATGATGTCATAATTATTCTTTTATGAAAAAGTTAAATCCAAGATTAAATGTGGGCCTTTAGATCAAATAGTAACCAAATAAATTTTGGCCATTCTTTTTTCTTAGATTTTGGCTATAAATACCCCCTCATTCTGCACAAAACTGTAGCCTTGTGATACCTTGGGGAAACTCTTGCAAAATGAAAACTCAAGCCAAGACAAAGAAGATTCAAGGTTCCAAAGTTCAAGCAAGCTAGAGATTAAAGGTAAGCAATCTATCCTAACTTATTTTCCTTTGATTTGGGAGATTCAACTTAGGGTTTTCATGGGAGAAAATTTGAGTTTTCTCTAAGGGGTTGTGCTGCCCAACAACCTTAGATGAAAGGGGAAAGAAGAAATTAAAGTTAGAAACATATGATTGAAGCTTAAACAAGCTAATTAAGAGATTGATTGTTGAGTCAAGTTGATATTCTTGACTTTGCCTTAATGGAACCTGTTCAGTATGCACTGTTCATGAGGGAAGTAAATGGAATTTCAATGATTTAATGCTTCCATTGAATTTAAATGATGATTTTGTGTAGGATTGGAAAGGTTTTGAACCTTGAAAGCACTGAAATTCTAAGATTATAGTTTTGAAACCCTTCTCTGTTACTATTCACTCATATGAACAGTGATTGGAATTTCATGATTTTTATGCTTCCAATGGTTTTAAAATGAAAATTTGTGTGGGATAAAGTAGAGAAACAAGTATGGGAAGCATTGGAATCAAAATGAGATTTTTTGAAAGAATTAAGTGCAATTTCGGTTCTGTATAGCATGTGATGAAGGAGCTGGAATTTCATGATTCTAAGCTCATAAATGGATTCAAAAGATGAAATTGTGTAGGGTAAAGTCAAGGCATCAATTGATTCGAAGACCAAGTCCATTGGTTAAGATTAAGGAAAGTTAATGAGATTAATGTTCAAGAAGAAGTTATGTTAGTTAAAGTGAGTTTAATGCTCAAGGAAGTTAGATTGTAATGGATTAATGATTATGTGATGTTAGGAATTGATTGGTATGCGCCAAGAGAGGTATCCACATGTTCAAGGAAAGTGAGAAGAAAGAAGCAAGTTAAGGTGAAACAAGGTCAAGTGTTCAAGGTAGTAAACTAATCCTAAACTTGTATGCATTGAATGTTATGTTTGATTGTGCTATGGCTTGATTGAATTGTGTTGCCTATGTACTCATGTATGAAGCTCTGTTTATATGTTTACTTTGACAAATTGTATTTCATATGTAACATAGAAGCATGCACATGCACAATAGTAACACTTTCATAAGAAAGCACAAGTATTTATATTAATGCATGCATTGTTTAGTACCGTTTGCTACTGACATTTCCCCCAAAATCTCATCCCTTTCCATGTAATCCCAATCCCACAGGTTTATGAATGATGAAAGAGGATGATGAAGCATGAAGAAAAGCTAGGGATTGGATAGTATATATGTTATGTGAATGTGTAATATTGATGGTCATGATGTAATGAAAAATAGTAAATGATGGAATAAATGTATGAAATTTTACATACATTTAGATGACATGACAAGCTTCGTTTTGACACCAAGAATACTTTATTTGGATGTCTGTACAAAGAGAACTGATTTTCCAAAGTAAGAGACCAGAATCTATTTCCGGGATTTTTGACCAAATGAACAGTAAATTTTGGCAAATAAACTAATTAATTGGCTAATCATTTGGTCTAAAAATTATTTTTCCCTTAAATTTCAAGATGTTATCTTCATGTAGTTTTTTAACCACTTTATTTTGAGTTTTCTAGGATTAGTTATGATTTTTTAAAGTTTGTTGCGTAATTTGGAATACCATATGAACAGTAACCTGAGAAAGAGTAAAATTCCAGATTTGGCTAATGAACTTCCAAGGTCTTGTAAGTGGTTCTAAATGCTATTGAATGGTCCCCAAGACGTATGAAAATAAGGATGTTACATGAAGGTATAAGCTAAATGGAATGAAATGGGGAGACTGATTCTATTTTGATAATTGTCGTTTTAATTATCAAACAAGACTAAGCTAACTAATAGTAAAATGGAGGCTAACTTAGGTTAATTCACAAAGAACCTAAATGGCTGTATAAGTTCCTAATTAATCTAATGAGCCATAAATTAACAAGTTAAAGAGATGGTGTTTGATGATTTTTAATCTAACTACTGAAAGCAAATCTTATGTTATTTTTATGCTTTTAAGTGTTTATGATGATGGGATGAATGAATGACAAGTGTGTTCCCTTGGAGATTACCTTACCTTCATTATCCACATAATATGAGAAGTTCACAGTTGAATTAGAATATGTTTGCTAACAACTCGCTAGCTAAATCTCAATCAAAGCTACAACTCGCAGACATTAAAAGAGATTACGAATCATTCAACTTAGATAGTAGAATATGAATTAAACAGATACAATTGTACTCTATTATAGAATCACCTCAATTAATCATCACTATGTTCAACTCGATCACAACTATGTTCAACTCAATCAAAGATGAGAATTAATCAAAGGTCAGTTATATAGAAATAAGAAATCCAACGCGATTCCCTACTTCTTTGTCATCTACTACTCTAATTGTATCAGTAATTAAAGAGTTAACTACATCAACTCGATACATTTAACTCTGAATTAAAAACACAATGAACTACCTGTTCAGCTCAAGGATTCAGGTTCAACATCATCTCTAAGAGAGCACAACAGCTTAGCCTTGTATTACTATCTAAACTTCAGAAATAACAGAAAACATAGTAGTAGTCATGATGAAAATTATAGAACAATATGAAGATAAACTGCAGAACTTTCATCTGGTTCTATTAACTAGAACAAAGGAAAGTTGTAGAATAGAAATAGAGAATGGAGAGACAGTGAGAATTGATCTGTAGATAGAGAAGGAGAGTGAATGTTTGTGTGAAGGTATGAGCTGAATAGAATGGAATGTTGATGAATTAGCAGAATCAATCTCCCCTTCTCCTAGAAATTGTGCGTGACATATATAAGAGGGGTGTGTAAATAGTGTAACTGTCAGCTGATTGGAGTGAATGATGTGTGGAGTGTATGATTTGTAGCTAAAATGAGTAATTATGTTCAGATGAGGTGCGTGTGCGTGAACAATGCCAGATATGTGGAATTCTGTTATGTTGTAGTACATGCTTGATCTCCCACTTGTAATCTGTTATTAGATCTGGATCCAACACATGTTCAATCTATTGCAGCACATGTTCCATATGATTCTGTTAGCCCAACTTCTTCTGTTGGAAGCTCTTAGAGTCAGCACGTCCAATCTGTTCTCCTCAGCCATATTCCCACGTGAATGCTCCTTAATTCCTAGATGTAGCAATGTGCAATCACTAGCTCCTTTAGTCCAGCTGTTATTCTTCCTTAATCCATTATATTAGTGCATTGGCCTGTAACAGAAAATAAGAAGAAATAGATTATTTATCCAATTAATCACTAAAATCACTTCAATTAATTTCCTCTTATTCTATTTTATGTTTGTTAATTAATTGCTCATTATACTGGTAAATGGGGATAAAATCAATTATAAAATTCACTTAAAACACACCAAAAATCACTACAAAAATAAGCTTATCAATTCCCCCACATTTAGCTTTTACACTCCGAGCAAAATTATGGATCAAAATTGAAGTTCAAACACTCATGTTCAACAAATTTGGCGAATGATTCATCATAAGCACTTTTAGTCATAAATATTTTCCCTTCAATTGGCAACAGTACAAACTAATCTCATATTAATCAAAGAATCTAACTCATGCAATGAAATCATAGTAAGCAACTAGGTTGAGATTTTCTCACAAGGTATAGTGTTTCACTCACTCTCTTATCAAGGTAATTTCACTCAACCATCTTGCTTAGGCTTCCTATAGGCTTATAACCATCTTACTTCTCTACCACTAACTACTACGAGGTTTGTGAATCAAATGATCTTTATTAGGTTGTAATGTTAGAAAGGCTAAGTGATGGAATAGAAATACATGTCAATGACTAATGAAATACTGCACATAATCTTAATTCTTCAATCTAATTCAACATTTTTTTCTTCACATGAACTTGCAATTGCACAAAGTATCACAAATCACCAAATCTTTTCCTTTCATTCAAGTTGAATATCACTTTTTTTCTAGTCTATCTCCTTTCTTTTTCTCTTTTTTGTACTTTTTTCTTTTTGCTTTTCTTTTCTTTCACTATTGAACCAGATAGCAAATGTATTGAAGTTCAAATATCCAACAAGTGATGCAATTTTCACATTTACTACAGCAGAAAATATCATGTACAATATTCATTAATCAAGGATAGAATTTTTAAAAGAAAATAAAGCTCCCAAAAGGGTTAAGCAAAGGATTTAATTTTTATGTGGCTACTATTTGTATAAAAAGGTTTTGAAAGAAATGCCCTTATCATATTCATAATTCTCTTATGCACAGTATCCATGTCATCCCCTACAGGTTTATGGATGAGCAAACCCACCATAGTCTTCAAGTGCTTGAAAGGATCTTCGCCTGCCAATCCATAAAATTTTGGTAAGTTACTTAACAAAGTATCTTTTAGCTCAAAATTAACGTCCAAAGCAGGACAAGTACGGAAAGAATCAAAGTTTGCATTAGAAGAAGTCAATTATCTTATGCTCCTACGTGCTCTTCTATTGTTCATGTTATGCTCTCCATGTTGCTCATTTTGAATATTCTGATTATGAGTATCAGTTTCAGCTTCATTAACATGCTCCATGACAAAATGATTATCTAATATAGCTCCAGATGCAAAATCAGTCTCAGATACAATAGATTTACTAGAATAACTAGGCTCAACAAAAGATGCAACACTAGTTTGATTTAAGATCTTAGCCTTCTTAATTTGCCTAAGTGTTCTATTGATTTCTCTATCCAAAGAAAAGAATTCAGAGCTTCTAGTCATGCAAATCCAACTTTAATAATGATGCAAGATATCAAATATATCAATAATGCAGCAATTTTAGCAAATGAGATCAAGTAATCGCAGTACAAAACAGTCAGGTCACAACCAAATGTCACGCCAGTCACGACTCACAAACACAGAGAGATATGGTCGAAACTAAGTGCCAATTTAGTTGTGACTAGAAGTCACAGAGAAAAAAAACTTTGATGAAAAATATTTTTTTAGTTACGACCACAAGGAACAACGGTCGCGACTAATAGCAAAATCAAATTAAAGGTTGTGACCAAATATGTTTATGGTTGCGACTAGAGTTCAAGAGATATTCAGAAATTAATTTTAAGTTCTTTGGTCATAACTAGAAAGGTGAGTGGTCATGACTTCACAAGACAAAATACTGAATTTGCAGAAAAACTAAAACACCTATATACTTTTTATGATCTTTAGGTCCATGAGATTGCTTAAGAAACCTTAACAAGTAAGGCTCCCCAGCAAGGGTGCCATTTTGATAATTGTCATTTTAATTATCAAACAAAACTAAGCTAACTAATAGTAAAATAGAGGCTAACCTAGGTTAATTCATGAGAAGCCTAAATAGATGTAGAAGTTCCTAACTAATCTAATGAGCCACAAATTAACAAGTTAAAGAGATGGTGTTTGATGAGTTTTAATCTAACTACTGAAAGCAAATCCTATAATATTGTTTATGCTTTTAAGTGTTTATGATGATTGGATGAATAAATGACAAGTGTGTTCCCTTGGAGATTACCTTACCTTTATTATCCATAAAATATGAGAAGTTAATCAACTAAATTATAATATGTTAGCTAACAACTCGCTAGCTAAATCTCAATCAAAGCTACAACTCGCAGACATTAAAAGAAATTATGAATCATTCAACCTAGAGATAGCAGAATATGAATTAAAAAGATACAATTGTACTCTGTTATAGAATCACTTCAATTAATCACAACTATGTTCAACTCGATTAAAGATGAGAATTAATCAAAAGTTAGTTATGCAAAAATAAGAAATCCAATTCAGTTCCTTACTTCTTTGTCATCTACTACTCTAATTGCATCAGTAATTATAGAGTTACCTACATCAACTTGATACATTTAATTCTGAATTAAAAATACAATGAACTCCCTATTCAGCTCAAGGATTTAGGTTCAGCATCATCTCCAAAAGAGCACAACAACTTAGCCTTGCATTCCCATCTGAACTTCATCAATAACAGAAAACATGGCAGCAGTCATGGTGAAAATGATTGAAGAAGATAAAGATAAACTGTAGAAATTTCCTCTGGTTCTATTGACTAGAACAAAGGAAAGTTGTAGAATAGAAATAGAGAATGGATAGAGAGTGTGAGAATTGATCTGTAGATGGTAAATGAGAGTGAAGGTTTGCATGAAGGTATGAGCTGAATATAATGGAATGGTGATGAATGATCAGAATCAGTCTCCCCTCCTCCTGTAAATTATGCATGACATATATAAGAGGGTGTGTGAATAGTGTGACTGTTAGCTCATTGGAGTGAATGATGTGTGGAGTACATGAGCTGTTGCTAAAATTAATGATTCTGTTCAGATGCGGTGTGTGTGCTTGAACAGTGCCAGATATGTAGAATTCTATTATGTTATAGCACATGCTTGATCTCCTACTTATAATGTATTATCAGATATGGATCCAACACATGTTCAATCTGTTGTAGTACATGTTCTATGTGATTCTGTTAGCCCAACTTCTTCTGTTCAGCTCTTGGAGCCAACACATGTCCAATCTGTTCTCCTCAACCATATTCCCAAGTGAATGCTCCTTAATTCCTAGATGTAGCATTGTGCTATCACATGCCACTAGCTCCTTTAGTCTAGCTGTCATTCTTCCTTAATCCATTCTATTAGTGTGTTGGACTGTAATAGAAAATGAGAAGAAATAGATTATTTATCCAATTAATTACTAAAATCACTTCAATTAATTTCCTCTTATTCTATTTTATTTTTATTAATTAATTGCTCATTATACTGGTAAATAGGGATAAAATCAATTATAAAACTCACTAAAAACACACTAAAAATCACTACAAAAATGAGTTTATCATACGTCTTAAGAGTTTCTGGTTGCGACCAAACAATCATCTTGTCATAACTCTATTGCATAGAGAGTCTCTCCCTCAGCAAGTTCATACTAATAACAACTTTTAGGTCTTGACGTCACAACTTGTGGTCACATAAGGTCGACCTCTCTTTGTTTGTTCCACTTCCAGTTCCCACAATGTCTTATTTTCTTGTAAAATCACTCACAACTTCCTTTCCAAAAATATTATCACTAAAGAATGATGATATTGTATCAAAGTTAGATGGGAATTAGAAATCTTTGGAAACTAACAGCATACTATTCATGTCAAAACAATTAAAACAAGATGCATTGCCTTCACAAGATCGAGAACAAGAATATATAGAGGAAAGACATTCAAAATAGTTATCATAAACACTCACTCAAAGATGAATTTGAATCCTCATGCTCCTAAAATGATTCATGAAAATCTGGGAATTATGCAACATAGGATCATACTCATCATGCAAACTCAATTCATACTCATCCATAGTTTCTTTAATAGCATAATCGATGACATTCAACCCAACAAAAGAAGAATTATTAAAAGGATACTTCATTGCTTCATTCATATTGAAAGTCACTACATGTCCTCCAACTTCCATAACTAGGCTTCATATTAATGATTATCTTGGAAGTTTGAATGAAAGGTCTACCTAGGATCAAAATGCCCTCATTCACTAGTTCACTGGACATGTCCAGAATATAAAAATCAGCTGGGAACACTAAATGCTTAACTTGCACTAGAATATCCTCAAGAATTCCCTTAGGATATCTAATTGATCTATCAACTAATTGGAGCATTACACCTATGTCTCTAAGATTGTTAATACCTATGGCTAAGTATATTGACCAAGGCATTACATTAATGGCAGCCCCAAGATCTAATAATACTCCCTTAATATGAACATTTCCTATAGTGTATGGGATTGTGTAAGATCTTGGGTCTTGGCACTTAACCGATAATTCATCCTTAAAAAGTGATGACACATTAGCACTCACCTAAATTCTCTCAAGAGGCCTAAAATTTTTCTTATCAGCACACAACTCTTTTAAAATTTTGCATATTTAGGATTTCTTTTGAGGAATTCAACCATAGGGATGTTTATTTCTAACTTATTGAAGAGAATGAAAGCATCTTCTGTAAATTTAGAATCAATCTTTTTCTTTCCAAAAAAATAAGCTTTTGGAAAAAGGAGATCCTTTATACTTACATCCTTACCTATATGCGTAGAGGCTCCTTACTTGCTCAACTCTGCCTTCTCCTCAGCTTGCTTTCCCTTGTATACTGGACTTACAATTATCACTTCCTCTTCTTGCTTTTCCTATATTTCCTTTTGTGAGTTCTCCTCTTGGGTTGCTTTCTTGATCATAAGTTGTTATTTTTTAATACTCTATGATTTCTCAATCTGCATTTTTGTTGCTAAATTTTCAACTTCAGAATCTTCCATATCCTCCCTTGCTATTTCATCTTCCTTAAATCAGACTTCTCTGAGTGATATGTCATTCAGACCCTTCGGATTAATGACAGTGTTTGAAGGTATGCTGCCACTGCGCTTTGTTTGGATATCACTCACTATATTGACAACATGAGTTAAAGGACTTGTAATATCTGTATTCTTGGAACTTAACTCCTTAAGTTTCCTGTGCACATCAGCATTATCCCTATGCATACTTTGAAGGATTGAATCTATGGAGGTAAATTGACCATCATTCTCTTTAACATTATGGTCTATATTGGTCATTCTACCGTCTATGTTATTCATCTGTGTAGCCATACTTTTTAACAACTGACAAGTCTCATTTAGTCTTGATGCCACTAAAGAATTAGGGTGAGTTGGAACCATAGACCTTCCATTATTTTGGTAGTTGCTTGAGGAAGCACCACCTCCTTGAAATTGATTTGGCCTATTTTCCCCCTCCCCCACCTGAAATTTGGGTGGTCTCTCCTGTTGGAAATTGTGCCCTAGGGGCCAATCATTGTCTTATGAACATTATTGATTTATGAATTTATTAATTGTGTTATCATATTATTTGCATGTTTATTGTGATGACCATCCTTGGATAATTCATGATCTTATCCTAAATATCCCTGGTCGATCATCTATGCGGGAGCAGAGATGAAATAAGACCAGTATGACTTTGAAGATGTATAGAGATATAAATCAAAGTCATAGGCACATGTAAGAGTACAAGGTGTTGGACCGACCCGCTATGAGAGAGATATATGGGTTACGTCATAAGCTTCTCTCATATACAAACCATGTTACTATGCCCTTTGACCTGAGATCATCATGGATTCCTACATGACAAACGCTCATCTTTGACCTAGTCAGAAGTTATTTTTGACCGAGTGATCATAAAGATTATGTTTGGGCTTAGTGGTTTTTCATGCGGAGGAATGTGAATGGTCAAGATGGAATTTGTCCCTTATATTCGTGGAGAGATATTACTGGGCCCCTCGATGAGTGAGTCTGAGAAATATATGGCCATACTGTAATGGAAAGGTAGTTCCATTTCTATAGTCAGACTACTTAGGGATCGAGAAAATAATGGTCAGGAATAGGAGGATGACATTATCCATGCCTCATCCATAACCAAAATATCGCGTGACAGAAGTGACATGATATGGTTGTATAAAAGGTTACATCGTTTAACGATCTCATATAATTTGGGTAGTCGTTATGTATTGCTAGAGGCCGCTTGCGACTTGTGGGCCAGTATAGCAAATGGCCCACTACCAACTTCATATGGGCCTACAGGGTCACACACAAAATAGTCCAGCATGAGCTATGATGTCCAGATTCAATGAATGATCCAGGGTGGATGTATATATTTATTTATGTTTATATTCGTATATATATAAATTTGTATATATACATTATATATAAGAGATATATGAGATTTAATTTATAAGGATAAATTAAATCTCTATCACATTTGAATTTGAAATTCAAATTGATAGGATATCTCGTATAAGAGATATTTATAAGATTTAATTTATAAGGATAAATTGAATCTCTATCACATTTGAATTTGAAATTCAAATTGATAGGATATCCCATATAAGAGATATTTATAAGATTTAATTTATAAGGATGAATTAAATCTCTACACGTTTGAATTTAAAATTCAAATTAATATAATATCTCAAATTTGATTTATGAGAATAAATCAAATATAGTTCAGTCTTATCTTTATTTTAAATTAAATAAATAGGTGAATTAAATCTGTGGAACAGATTTAATATAAATATTATTTATTTAATTAGTTTCTTATCAAATTATACAATATATGATATTGTATTAATTTTGGAATTAATATAAGATTAACTCCAAAATCCAATTTGCTAGAGAAAAACGTATAGCATCCTATATATCTGATTTTAGGAGCTATATTTTGAAAAGACATAGAACACAGAAAGGGAGAAGGGGAATCTGTAAAAGGTTTGCAGATAAGAGATTGCTGGAATAGAGATGGAGAGGATGAATTCTTGAGAAAGTCCTGGAGAGACAAGAGACGCTAGCACGTCGTTCGTGGTTGGAACGTTGTTCGTGTGAATACCAGTAGAGGAAGCTGACCTGAGTCGTCGACTTCTTATGATCGGAAAGGGAGCACGAGCCGCGGAGAGAAGCATTGAACGTCGTGACCAGAAGCTGTGGAAGTCACTGAGGAACACTGAGGGTAATGCTTCTTCCCACTTGACTTAAACACATACGATAGATCCTGGCAAGGAATAGAAAAAATTTTAAGTTAATTTCCGCTGCGTGTCTTCCAATTCCTTACATCTCTAACTCGGGTTATATGTGTTAGAGTATGGGTCTCTCTTCTGGTACTGATCTTCTCTCCCTTGATACATTGCTACTACTTTTCATAATGTCTATCATATGTACTTGTAGCATGCATCATTGAACCGCATGACTCACATCCTGTAACTAGTACATGTGAGGTTCCAACTGCATGAACTTGCTTTATGAAATGCAACTCTCTTTCAATAAAATTCATCCTCTTTTCCATTCGGGTTCCTAAAGCTACTATTTCTACCCAAATCTCTTTTGAATTACCTAAAGATGATGAGGTCATTTTCCTTGGAACCTCAGTTTGATGGTCTTCATTAGCTATTTTTTGGAATAATTTCCAACTTGCTTGTGGAGTCTTACCTCATAAAGATCTATTTGCTACTGCATTCAAGGATACCTGATTATGAGGGAGTAGACCATCAAAGAAAATGTCTACTAGATCAACCTTTGTTGTCATATCCCCAAATTTTTTTTATGATGTATATGTACAGTTTATATGAAATGGACATGAGATTCTTGGAATAAATTGTATCAGATTGAGGAAGAAAAGCAGGGGATTCTTAACTAAGGAAAGTTTAAGGACCTAAGTGAAAATTTGAAAAGGTTGGAGGCTAAAAGTTAAAGTAGAAACAAAAGTTGGGCCAACAGTCATAATTATCAAAAGTTTAGAGACCTAAATATAATTAAGTAAAAAGTCAGGGACTTAAATGTAATTATGAGAAAGTTGAACCGAAAAAGGTTCCAAAATGCCTAGAATAATATTAGACCCAAATTTTACCAGTAGATAGACATAATTATTCTGGTTAGTTTAACGAAACACAGAATTTTAATTTGAGGTCCTAATTAATTGATAAAAATTATTGAAGTCAGAAAGAATTATTACAGTATTTTTCAGACCTCAGAATTAGATGGAACCTTATAGTAAATTCCTATATTTAATATAAGAATTTATAAAATTGACAGAGTCAGAAAAGGAATCCTGTAGAATTCTTACGGGATTTTATAGTGGAATAGAGCACCTGATAAATAGGGCAAGAAGAGATTTCTTGGGATTTATACCATAAAGCTAATAGACCAATACCAAGGCCCAACTGGTATCCCAATAGGACCATAAGGTAATGAGATAGTTAAGTGGGTCAGACTCCAAAGCAGCCCAGGAAAAGTGTGAAATTATGAAAATGCCCCTAGATGACCAGCTTGTGCTAGTGATGGATGGAGGACATTTTGGTCATTCTAGATAGGCCAAAAATGTCCAAGATAGTATAAATATGATTAGTTAGAACCAGTATATGCTCTGAGGCAGTATAAGGAGGTGTGAAATGACAAGTACGCCCTTAGGGTTAATATAGTGCAAGAAATGACACCAAGGGTATTTTGGTCATTTCCCAAGGGATGGATGGAAGATAAGTACTTAGTCTAACAATGTAAATGGTATGAGAAACTTAGACACTGAGTTCTAGGACATAATACATATCCTAGAATATTATAAAAATTAAGAACAAAAAACAGTCTGGTTTTTATGAAACTGCTCCAATCGGTACCGGACTAGACTGGAATTTTTCCTATCAGTATATTTACCTTTTTCTATCCAAACATGATCCTAAATTATTTCATGCATGGTGTCAAGTTTTGGCTTCTTGGGCAAGCTAGATTAAAAACTTAATATGGACCATTAGATCAAATAGTAACCAAAATCAATCTTGGCTATCCATTTCCACCCAAATTTATCTATAAATACCCCCTCATTTTAGACTTCATTCGGCAGTTCTGGGAACCTTAGGGAAACTCTCGCAAAATTTCAATTGAAGCAAGAAAGAAGTACTTAACTTGGAGCAACAAGCAAGGTAACTATCTCCTTTGTTCTTGAGCTTTAATCTAGCAAGTTAGGTCTTGGTTTTAAGGGGTTTTTGTGGCCTAATTCCCTTGTGGTTGCTGCTGGAAGTGTTGTCCACATGTGATAAGAATATGAGTTTTATGTTATGGATAGTTTAGACAAGCTTAAACAAGCTAGAATCAAGTGGTATAAGCTTAGAAATTCAAGTATGCATGTAGTTAGAAGTTTGTGTTCATGGCTGTTACTGTATGTGACACTGTTCATATATTGGAATTTCATTATTTTGATGCTTCTAATGAGTTTAAAATTGAAAATTTTATGGGGATAAAGTAGGAGAACAAGTATTAGAAGCATTGGAATCAAAAGAGGAATTTTTAGAAAATCACGGGTTTCACTTCAGTTTGACACAGCAGCTCATGGGATGTTTTGATTTTATAAATTCTGGTTTCATATTTGAATTCTACATGAAAAATTATGTGAAAATGAACTATGAGAATTTAGTTTATAAAGATGGAAGTAAGAAACACAAAATGGAAAATGAATGGAAGTTAGTGAAAACCTAGTCTTGGATTTGTTTTCAAGTTGAGTTGTAACTTGATATTACTTTGTAATGGCTAGGTTTTGACATTTGTGAGGGAAGGAAATCATCTCTAGAAGACTTTGACAAGGATATCTAAAGAGGTAGCAAGAATACCTAACTATAGTTTCATGTTTGCTTGATTGTATGCTTGCTTGTTCATTATGGTGTTTGGTTGAGCTTGAAATTATGCCATCATGTTGATGATGAAGTATGAATGATTGCAACTCCTTGCAACTAATAACATGACAATATGCATGTTAGTATTTGCTTATGTACCATTATGAAGTAGCTTACATCTCATGATAACATGTTAAGCATCTAATTAATCATGCATGATATTATAGTTTGTATGCCTTGCTATTGGGGTTTTCATGAAATCTCATTCTTTCCATATGCATAACCATGTCATAGCTTCTGGAAGATCTCAAGGAAAAAGGGTAAACATAGATGGATGAACTTGTATAATAAGTTATATTGCTTACTTGACACTATGGAAGGATGTGATGATGTGCTTAGTGTATGATCATGTAGTTGTATCCTAAGCCTGTGACTTTGTGACGATGATTATGATGCCTAAACCAGCTAGTTTGAACATGAAATTTGGTATGATAATAGATAACATATATATATTTGAATGAACACCAAGAATGTCTTAATTGGTTGAGTATTCGATTTGTTATGATTTTTGTAAGTTGAAGTTAAAATCTGGAACTAAGATCAAGTAAGCAAGTGGAGGCAGTAACTTTCCGACATTAATTTTGTATAGTAAATGAATGAGTTTTTCCATGAAATTTTGTGAGCTTAACTAGCACGTATGTAGATTTAAATCCATAGGTAACATGGTTCATTTGGATAAGAAATGAAAGAGAAATGAATTTTTGAAGTTAAGGCAAAGAAACTGGAACTTTCAGATTTTACCAAATGAACAGTATTTTTCAACGAATAAACTGATTTTATTGGGACAATGAAACCTCAGTTTTACATTTTTCCTTCAAATTTTAATGAAATATATTTCATTAAAAATTGGAATCACCCTATTCTAATTTTTCTACATTTAATTATAAATTTTCAAATTTGGGTATATGTTCTAGAATTACCAAATGAACAGTAGCGTGAACAATACCCAAGAGCAATTCTTTTGAAAATGCATGTTTCCAAGGAAAATGGTCATGTAATTGGTTCAAATGACTTCCAACTAAGTATACTTGAGGTTAAAAATAATGATATGACATTTGTCATATTGTGGTATGGATATCGAGCTAACAAGTTGATAAATCTTGTCTAATATTCATGTAATAACTCTCCATCATGTTGCATAATATTTGTAATTTCCTTTTTCATCCGAGTTGTCTTAGAGGACAGGAAGAACTGTTCTAAATATGTTGACTTCAACTGATCCCATGTAAGAGTTGAGAAATGAGTTGGCATATTGTATAACTACTCATTTGCCTTCCCTTCTAAAGTGAAATGGAAACACCTCCTTAAGACATCATCCAATGCAGTCATTAGAGGCTTCATTGAGGAGGAGATCATATGCATGGTTTGTAAGTGCCGATGTGGATATTCTCCTACAAAATCATTAAATTTAGGTAACGCTACAATCAAAGCTCCTTTAATTTCAAAATTAGTCTCTTCAGTATAAAAACCATAAGGATCATAATTCACAAGCGAAGGATTTATTTCCCTCACACTTATATTATCTTCTACATTTATTAGTATTTCATTTTCTCCTTATCTATTATGCCCATCATGCCCATTAGGATTAATCTCAGCTATATTAGAAATTTCTAATGGAATCTTTAAATTAAATTAAGTCCAATTTTAGATCAGGAGTACTAAAGGACGAACTAGATTCTATTGATCTTGCCTCTTCTCTAAATTCCCTCTTTAGTTTCCTAAGTTGTCTTTCAATTTCAAGTTCAAAAGGCGTAATGGTTTGTTCTTCTAGGCATACAACACAAGAACAATGAAGAATAACTAGGCAAGCAATCAGAATTAGACACAAAAGTTTGACAATACAAAAGTTCAATTGGTCATGATACAATGGTGTTCAGGTCACGACCCAATTACAAAGAGTAAAAGTTCTTAAAAATATATTTAAAGTCACAACTAAAACATGGTTTGCTCACCACTGGCTTTCACAGAGAGTAAATTTGTAGAAACTTGAAAGAAAATAAAAATGCAGAATGCTACGCAATAAAAATAACAAAAACTAAAAATCAAACAAAAAATGACTCAGGTAAATAATGAAATTAACAACAATTGCTAATGAACCAATCACTTGGCTCCCCGACAATAGCACTATTGACTTACACCGATTGTCATCGTTCGATTCATCAAAATAAAATAATTACACCCTATTAATGTAGTATAAGACACAACCCTATTGTTCTTCTCAAAGAGCTATTTTTATTGAAATCCTAGCAAATAGGTGACAAAACTATTCAAAACTTGAGTGAAAGTAAAATCATTTTTGGGGGTTTGATTGATTTTTAATGCAATAAAATAATAGTGCAGTAAAGTAAATATTTATGTATTTTTTCTGAAGATGGAAATTTAGTGGATTGTGAAAGAAGTATGTTAAGAAAAACTCTTGATGATAGAAACCTTTATGCCCTTGCTTTTAATATGATATGGGCATTTTAAAATCACCAAGACTTAAATGAAACCTTAATCGATCAATTGAGTCTAGAACATTAATATTCCTTAAACTCCTTTGATCAAAGCTAGTTCAAAAACATTAATGCACTATTAAAAACTATCGTGTCCTTATTTTCAACCTCATTTATACTAATTTGATAGTCATTGGAACCAATTACATAACCTTTTGCCTTTAAAATATTCATTTTTAAAAGAATTGCTCTCAGATACTGTTCATATTACTGTTTATTTGGTAATTCCATAACATGTACCCTACTTTAAAAATTCATAATTAAATGTAAAAAAATCAAAATTGGGTGATTCCAATTTATAATGAAATATATTTCATTGAAATTTGAGAAAAAAATATAAAACTGAGGTTCCATTGTTCCAATAAAATTAGTTTATTAGTTGAAAAACACTGTTCATTTGGTAAAATCTGAAAGTTCCAGTTTCTTTGCCTTAACTTCAAAAATTCATTTCTCTTTCATTACTTGTCCAAATGAACCATGTTTCCTATGAATTTAAAGATCTAGATGTGTTCTTTGAGTTCACAAAATTTCATAGAAAAACTCATTCATTTACCATCTGGAATTAACATTAGAATGTTACTGCCTCCAATTGATTACTTTATCTCTATTCCAAATTTTAACTCTAACTTTGGAAAATCATAACAATTCAAATACTTGTCCAATTGAGGCGTTCTTGATTTTTATTTAAAGCTATGTATCTTAACTATTATCATGCCAAATTTCAAATTCCAACTCGTTGTCTAATGTGTCTTAATTATCATCACACCATCATGGCCTCAGAACACAATTACAGAATCATACATCATACATACTATCATATTCTTCCATAGTGTTATGTAAGCAATATAACTTATTATACAAGTTTATCCATGCATGTTTACCCTTTTTCCTATCATGCATGATTAATTGAATGCTTAACATGTTATCATGAGATGAGAAATACTTCATAATGGTACATAAGCAAACTCTAACATGCATATTGTCATGGCATAACTTGCAAGGAGTTGCAATCATTCATACTTCATCATCAACATGATGAGACATTCTTATGCTCAACCAAACACCATAATCAACAAGCAAGCAAGCAATTAAACAAACATGAAACTATAGTTAGGTATTCTTACTACCTCTTAGCTATCCTTGTCAAAGCCTTCTTGAGATGATTTCCTTCCTTCACAAATGTCAAAACCTAGCTATTACAAAGTAATATCAAGTTATAACTCAACTTGAACACAAAACCAAGACTAGGTTTTCACTAGTTTCTATTCTTTCTCTATTTTAGGTTTCATACTTCCATCTTTCCAAAATAAATTCTCATGGTTTATTTCCATATAATTTTTCATGTAGAATCCAAATATGAAGCTAGAATTTCCAAACTCAAATCATATCATAAACTGCTATGCCAAACCGAACCAACCCTTGGTTTTTCTAAAAATTCACATTTTGATTCCAATGCCTCCAATACTTGTTCTCCTACGTTAACCCCACACAATTTTCCATTTTAAACTCATTGGAAGCATCAAAATCTTGAAATTCTAACATATGAACTGTGTCATGTACAGTAGCAGCCATGAACACAAACTTCCAACTTCATGCATACTTGGATTCCCAACCTTATACCACTTGATTCTAGCTTATTTTAGCTTATCTAAACTATCCATAACATAAAACTCATATTCTAACCATATATGGATAGCACTTCCAGCAGCAACCACAAGGGAAATAGGGCACAAAAAACCCTAAAATCAAGAGCTAGATTGCTAGAATAAAGCTCAAGATCAAGGGAGATGGTTACCTTGCTTATTGTTCCAAGTTGTCAACTTCTTTCTTGGTTGAATGGCAATTTTACAAGAGCTTCCCCATGGTTCCCAAGGCTTCCGAATCCATGCTGAAATGAGGGGGTATTTATAGATAAATTTGGGTGGAAATAGATGCCCAAGATTGATTTGGTTACTATTTGATCTTGTGGTCCATATTCATTCTTGAACCAAACTTGCCCTAGAAGACTCTCATTTGATGCCATGCATGACATCACACAAGGCCATGTTTGGCTACAAAAAGTGGAATATAATGATAGGCAAAATTCTAGTCCAGTCCGGTACCGATTGAAGCAGTTTGACAAAAACCAGACTCTGTTTTGTTCCTAATTTTTATAATATTCTAGGATATGTATTATGTCCTAGAAATCAATGTCTAGGTTTCTCATACCATTCACATTATTAGATTGAGTATTTATCTACCATCCATCCCTTGAGAAATGACCAAAATACCCTTGGTGTCCTTTTCTTGCATTATATTAACCCTAAGGGCATAATTATCATTTCAACCCTCTTTGTACTGCCTCAGGGAATACACTGGCTCTAAATAATCATACTTATAACATATGGGATGTGTCTAGACTATCTAAAATGACCAAAATACCCTCCATCTATCACTAGTATAATATGGGCATCTAGGGGCATTTTCATAATTTCACAATTTTCCTGGACTGCTCTGGACTTTGACCCACTTAACTGTCCAGTCACCTTATTGGGCCTATTATGGCACCATTTGGGCCTTGGTTTGGGCTCGTTGTCTTTATGATGGAAAGACAAATGAAAAACAGAGGTTACAACGAGAGGATAATTCGAGGCTTCTAAGAGGGAACTTTCTTTTAGAATGTTGAGGAAAATGTTTCTGTGATGTTTAATTGCAAAGAAGAAGGTATATAACATCAATTATTGTTTTGGGTTTAGAGAGAATGATAATTTTTTTGAGGAGAAATTCGATGAACTTAATAGTAATGGTCATATTTTTCCTAAATAACTGATAATTTATCGATAAGATATTTGGTAAGTGTCTTATTTAAAGTATTTATCAACAAATCTTCAAACAAAGGTAAGAAATTTATCGAATATATATTCGACAAGCCTCCTTATTTAAGAGTTGTTCGATAAATAATAACATTTTCAAGTAAAACACAAGATTTATCAAAGAATTATTGGATAAACAACCTTATCAAAGTGTTGTTCGATCAAAAACATCATTTGTTTAGCAAAAATGGTTAATTTATCATATAGCTTTTCGGTAAGTACCCTTATCAATAAGTTGTTTGATAAATTTCAATATTTTTTCGCATAATTTATCAAATAACGTTTGGTTAAGTGTTCTTATTGAAGAATTAATTGATGCAAACAATACATAACACTTCAAAAAATAAATTAATTTATCGATTAGCTTATCGACAAGAACCTTTATCAATAAGATGTTTGATAAATTCCAGTTTTAAAACTTCACAAAATCTTTAAACCAGCTCATTCTTATGGAAGACATGTTTGATAAATGACTATCGAATAGGTTTTTGAAAAGACTCAGTTTATTGAATGTCAAAACATCTCAATAAATTCATGATTTCTTTTACAAATTCATATGATATTTAAAACAGAACTTTAAGAGCAATATCTTAGTTTAAAAGTAATGTATTAAAGGAGATTTTGACAAAGACACATAAACACATATAGCATGAAAAATATGATCATCAAAATAGCTCATATATATTCAATATAAAGAGAGGGTTTAGAAATGTTTATTTTGTTTCGGCAACTGAATGAATTGATCCATGAAGTTCTTTGCCTTCCTCTCTCATTGTGTTTGAGCATCTTTTACATTGGCATGAATGATGATCCTTTTAATTTTTTCCAAGCAATTTAGTAGCTTCAGCACTCCCTTGTATCAATCCTTATACTTGATGCATCAGTGTAACCCATTGAGAAATTTTATTTATTCTCCTATTATGAATGCAAATTTCTTTCTTTCTAGGAGAATCATTAGTATAGTCAAGTAGAGAATAATTTCTATATCTAAAACCATATAGCAATAACTCATCATCAAAATCAATCAACCACAATCAATTGATAATTAATGTAGATGAGTATACTAAGAGTTGAGCTTTTAAAGTATTATGTATAAATTTGAAGCTCCCCTTCTTTGAAAGAAGTATATTTTGAATAATAATATTTATTTTTAAAGAGAACAATTTCAATGTGATTTTTCAAAAATATGGACCTTTGAAAATTTGATCTTGTGAAGATATTAAAGGTCGTTAGATTGGAGAATATATTTGTAAGATCACATGGTGTTAACATGTTTTGGGAATTTTTAATAGGAGTAAAAGTCATATAAAATAGGATATCATCTAAATGATGTTTTAAATGATGTTTGAACAATGAAACATATTAACTCGTTAGTTCAAATGATCAGAGTAACAAGTATATTCTTGCAACTAGACACTTTTAAGCATAAGGCTTTAATATTCTAGATTATTTCTTTTTATAAATAGATAAGCTTAAACTTCATGTAGATTATTTAAACAAAAAAGCGTTTAACTTATTGGGAGATATATTGGGAGATAAGGAGTTCATGCATTTGATAGCACAATTAAGATGATGACTCTTAGCAAATGCATTTGGAAGATTTTTGAAATTTCCATTCAAATGTATTAATCTCCAATATTGATGACCACATGATTCAAAAAAAAATTCAAATCATTTATATGCATTTTGTAAAATTAGGATGTTTGATACAAGAGTTGAAATTCAAATTTATCTTCCAAACCGTGGATATGTATTTTTGTAAATCAAGATAAACTTATGAATTAAAAATCATGAAAGAATTTAAATTATGTATGTGAAAGCACAAGCATAGAAAGCATACACAATTTCATTTAATAATCTATTTAGCAAACTGAAAACATATTTAGAAGAATATTGAAATGTTGAATAGTAAAGGGATGCAACAATGAACAAGTATTATTTACCCAGGTTTAGAATTCATATAAACATAGTAAAGGGGTAAAGATTAGATTTCACATGTTTTCTTCTTGTCCTTGTGACAACTAGCTTAATTTAGGTGAATTGATGTTAAACTTTTCTTTGCTAACAAAATTCAAGATTCTCCGGTTCATCTTCATTAAGAATTAATTTATTTCTCTTTGTAGCATCAAATCTTGAGATGAACCTTTCAATTATATTTCCTACAAAATAAGATAAATAGTTTTTTTTCTTAGTATATCCATCAATGGTTAGTTTGTAGGAACAACATAACTCACATGCTCTATAATATAATTAATTTAAATCAATTAAGCATGATTGCTTTATGCATATAAAGATATTTTCATTTTTAGAAATATGTTTGTACAAAGAATTGAGTTATTAAATAATACAATTCTAAAGACATTTGTCAAATAGATTTTCTAACAGGAATGAAAATAGCATTTCATAGTATTGCAATATTTATTTGTGAACCCTTATCATAAGAGTTAAACGATTGACTCTTGTCTTTTGTCTCATCTACTTTCAATTGACTTTGTTCTTTTATTGTAATGTATATGAGTAGGGTAGAATTCTCATATCTCTTCTGAACATAGTCCCTAATATGAAATTATGCAAATGTTGGGAAAAATATATGAATGCCCCTGAATTTTTCTCACTCTTTCTCTCTCCCTTCTTTCCCTAATTTCATCGCTGCAACATTCAGCTTCCTTCAATGATCGATTTGACAATTTGGCAAATTTAATCAAGGTTAAAAACATGACACCCAATTTGGCAACTGTAAGTTACAATCAAGATTTAGAAATCGAATTTCATAACAAGGCTAGGTAAATGGACACCTTGGAGACATCTCGACTGAGCCTCCTCATGGTATTAGAAAGCAAAGTGTTCTCCCTAAGCAAGCCCTCCTACACCAAAAATGGGGAGAAATTAGATAAAAACGAATTCAATTGGGGTTATTGAAAAAATGGGTTCGAGGCTGGGACCTTATCTTGGTTGGCTCATACGAGCTTATTAGTGGTTTTGGAGAGGGAGGCATTGAGGAATTCAACCTAAGACTGAAGCTCAATGATAAGGGAATCTTTCTTGGTCATCGGAGGGACTTGAGGGTTGTAGCGATGAAATTAGGGCAGGAAGGGAGAGAGAAAGAGTGAGAAAAAAAATCTGGTGCACTCACGTATTCTTCCTAACATCTACAAAATTCCATATTAGGTCTTCATTCTTCTCTGTCAATTGCAATTTTTACAGTCTTAAATTAGGTTTTCTTATTTTCTAGAGTCTTTTTAGATTTTCTCTAGTTAAAAATTAACAACCACACAAGCTTTTTTATTTTAAAAAACAAAAAATTGTTTCTAAATAAAGAAACAAACAAAGCGGAAACTTCTATGGTGGCCCCAACTTCTTGTGAACATCATCCACGTTTTGGATTGAACGCATATTCAAGATTTATGAATTTGTGAAAAAAATTTGGTGTAGTGGGATTGTGAATGATTGCCTATAATTTGAGCCTCAAATGTGGCCTAAGCCCAATTTTGCATCCAAGCTTCCTTTCAAGTGTCGTACTTGTACATGTTCAAATAGAAGCCCACCATCCCTAGAATCTAACAAGAAAAAAAACTTCACCCTAAGCCTAATTTTTTTTCAAAAATATTTTTACAAAAAAAAATGGAAGCCCACCAACTATACTCAACCAAGGACCCACGTCCCACACAATACTACATCTAAGGTGCGCTCCACACTAACCATTGTCAGCATCTTAGCCTATGCAATTAGCAAGCTCATTGACTCAAGCCTACATTCAAAGAGTTGTAGAACTACACAGAAATTAACATATACTATTATATTTTACTATATAAGTGGTCTCATTGATTATTGATTTGTTATATTCCTCCAATCTTTAAAATATAATCTAACTAGATAGTTAATTTTAGTTCTAAATATAAATATTTTTTCATGTATTTATCATTTGTTTTAAATTATCCATATTGATACTCTCTTAATAATAATCAAGAGAGGTGGGGGAGAGAGAAATTTAAAGAAAATGATTAAAATATTTTAGAAAAAATATATCATATTAATTAACTTCCTTAATCCCATCAAATTAGTTAAATATTTTATATTAAGGACTAAAAAAATATTATTTTATTGTTATGATTTCTTCTCTAAATCCCAACAAAATCAAGCTATTAAATATCCAAACACTCACATGAACATACAACCCAACGATAGCTCAAACTTTTCATGATTAGAGGCACCGTCTTGGAATAGCCCTCCAAGTATAGGCTCAAAATGACAATGTTTAGATGGCATCTATTATATGGCTCTTCATACTTGGCTACTAGAAAGAGTAGCATTTGGATATTTTAGATGAAACTGCCTCTTTGGGCTTTTGTCATTGTCGCCCTTTTCACCAGTCCTCAGAGAATGTGAGGAATTTTGTTCTGATTCAATGGACCCTTGTCTGAAGTACTAATTTTTTTAACGTCCTTTGCTTATATTTGAACGTTACTAATACTAATAGCGTTAGTCTGAGTGGTAAGTGACTCAGTATTATTTAAATGAGGTTTTGAGTTTGAGCATTAGCGTATGCAGGAAATTCCCGTTAGGAGACTCACCCACTATAGCTAGATGTGTGACGCGGGTCGGATCAGAATGTAGTCGGGGTAAAGTTCCGATGAACTAAGTGAGAAAAGAAAATAGAATGTTGCTAGTATTCTTTATGCAACTCTTATTATTTGTATGTGAAAATCATTATACACAAATTTGCTTAACTGGTTGATGAATGAGGAGAAGTGGTTACAGAATTGCCTTTAAATATTTTTAAAAACTACTTTTTTTAATCCAAGGATTTTTTTCTTGAACACCATATTTTATCTGGACATTAAATAAAAAAATTTTAAAATATAAAATATATACATAAAATATAATAATAAAAATAAATCTGTAATTTCATATTGTTTAATTAGTAGTTAGTATTTGGTTTAAAAAAATATATCATAAGAAAGGAGGAGGAGGTGGAGGGGGTTGTTTTAAGTAGTGAGAAAATCAAATTAAATCAAGATTGGAAAAAAAGATGCTTGGAGATGTTGAAGATTGAGAGGAAAACAGAAAACGGCGAAAATTGAAGGAGAAGAGGAGAGGAGATTCGGCGGAAAAGAAAAGAGGAACCCGAGATTCACAAGGAGAGACGAAGGAGTAGCAAGAATTGAGATGGAAGATTGAACAAGAGAAAACAAACACAAGTAATTTTTCCATCGTTCTTTACTTCATCTTTGCTGAAGACTGAATGTGACGGAGTGCTTTCAAGATGTTGAAAAACATGCATTTTTGTTTAGCTTTATTTGGGGAAAGAAACTTTGGCCTGTAAGTTGTGGCTGCTGAGTTGAGTTGCCAATGATATAATATGATAATTTTTGCCTTAGTTGGAGTTTGATTTCCTATCTCGAATGACATAAGATGCATTCTTGTATTTGCCCAAATGATGTTTGACAAAATGCTTGAGAGGGTTAAAGATTAAAGGAACTATCTTCAAGATGCAATCTTGTGTTTTGCCCTGGATATTCATTTCTTGCTCACCAAATGATTTGTTCTAATGCCTTTTCAGACTGCACAGCCAACTTTGGGCTTTTTTCTGTACTTATACAGAGATAATCCTACCATGAAGTTTTTCATTGATGGTCCTCTGTGTTTTGTTTGATGTATAAATTTTTTGAGTTTTGGAGCCCATTTGCATGGTCAAATTTGCGGGTCTTTGGAACTGCTAAAACATGCTTGCCTTTGTCAGTTTATTACTGCTCATTTCATGGATTTTTCTATACTGGTATAGGGGTTAACTTGATCTGAAATTTTGTATCCAAGCTTCCTTTCAAGTGTTGTACTTGTACATGTTCAAATGGAAGCCCACCAACTAAACTCAACCAAGGGCCCAAGTCCCACACAATACTATATCTAAGGTGGGCTCCACAAGAACCATTGTCAGCATCTTAGCCTATGCAATTAGCAAACTTTGCCAATGAGAATTGACATATGTGGTAAGAAACGTTATCGTATCCCATAAAGACGCGAGTTTAATTCTCGTTGTTGTCATGAGAACTTTTTTTATAGGCGATCTATTAAGTTCCCTGTAAGCGCTCTCCCAGCCTTGAAACTGTGCCCTGACCTTAGTGGAGAACCCATGCCTAACTCATCTAAACTTTTCTTTTAATAAAAAAAATTAGCAAGCTCATTGACTCAAGTCTAATATCTAGCATTCAAAGAGTTGTAGAACTACAGAAATAATTAACATATACTATTATATTTTACTATATAAGTGGTTTGAATTAACTATATGCACTAAATGGAAAAATTCATATCCAACAATCATAGCATGCCTATCTCCACTTCCTTGCATAACTCATCTTTAATCACATATTATGTTAAAAAAAAATTTGCCAACTAATTCCAACCAAATTTTCAATCCAACCATAACTCCAAACTATGAACTTAACAACATAATTTGCAATATCAAAGGCACACAGACTAAGCCCAATATCCATGTATATTAATTTATTCTGGCAAAAGTTGCAAAGCCAATAATTTATTATCAATATAAACCAAATATGGTTGAGACTAGAATTGCTTATTTCACACTGAATATGACCAAAGAAAAGTGAGAAGAAAACATTTGGTGTGGGGACTTTTGTTTGGCAAAATCATGCACAAGATTGAAAAGTCATATGAAAAATAAGTAAAATAGACCAGATTTAGATCTTCCTTTAATCATACATCATATTGATAAGCGTTACTCCAAATTTATATAGTTTCAAAAGCATTAGAAATTCAAGCGAAAAAAAAACACTAAAAACATTTGTAAGGAACAAAGTAGTTTACAATCTAAACTCTCACAAAAATCCTCCATCTGTAAGGAACCAAAAATGGAGTCTTGCTGTCATGCAAACTAATAGCTACTGTCTACTATTAGCATAACAAAGTCATGCATGACCTCCCAGTACGGCCTTCTTTTGCTATTGTTATCTTGGTCCTCCGTACAGAGGAAACATAACACATAGTAAGCTTACTCATATCAAATTCTTCCTACTTATTTGGAGCAAACTAAGTTATTAGACTCCTCTTAGCAAATCAGATATTCGAGAAGACGGATGAAATATAGCAGGAAAGACTCACCTTCTTCAGTGATTTCAGTTGTATAACCAAAAGAAGAAGTCGATAGTGGACAAATAGAAGACAGCGATGGGTTTAGCGTCAAATAGCTTAGGAATTCACTGAACAACACCGAAACAAAATTTTCCCCTTTTATGCTTCAATTTCCATAGGCCAAATCAACCCCAAAACTCACAGATCGGGAAAATCAAAGCTACGCTTGAAATCAGAGGGCTCACCTTAGAAGAAATCCACTGTTCCGTACACTCGTCGACCTCTCTCCCCATGACGACAGCCACCGTTACTCTCTAGCAAAATCGCTATGGCTCTCACTCTGTCTCACGCTGGACCCTACTGAAGAGAGGACTACTTTGGGTGAGGGCGCGGTTCCTTTTAGGCGGGCTGGGAAAATAAACAGTGATGACCTTTAGCGACGACAATAAAACGTCGCTGCTAAAAGTAAAACTTTCAAGCGCGAAAATAAAACATCACCACAGAAAACATTGGTATCTTCCTATCAGCCTTCAACAGTCTTACTTTCAGTAGCGACATTAAATGTCGCCGCTAAATGTCTACTTTCAGCGGTGACTATTTTATCGCTGTTGAAGTATTTCTTTTACAACATATATTTTACAAAATAATCCTATTCATAAAATAGGGACATTTTTCCTCCAATACCTTCTTCAACTAATTAAGAAATTTTTATAAAATTTTCTGGACAAATAATAACCTCTAACTATTTTTCTTTAATTTTCTAATAAAATAGGCTTTTAATTACCGAAAAATAGCTATTAAATCATTTGAGTCTCTTTTGGAAAATAAGCTCTTTCACAATTTTTTAAGCCCCAAAAATACTAATTTTATGATTTTTTTTTCTTAACCCTAAACTATTTTTAATAATTATTTTTTTATTTATTCTTTCTAAAATTTTACTTTTGAGACGTTTTTATTTCAGAAAAATACTCTTAAACTCAATAATACCTTATAAATACTTTTATAGAAGTTGGGATATTATATGAAATGTAGTGACAGAGGGCATATGTAATAGTAATTAAAAATGTATATATGTATATATGTATATATGTATCTATTTTACGTCCATTCTTTATCTTTATCTCTCACACACACACACACATCTCCTTCTCTCTATCTTCACCATCACATTGTCTCTAACATACACATATTTAACTATCATACTCATTGACATACATTTATGATATATCTCTCATACACATATACCTACTTCATCTCCCTCTTTCACATACATCACATTATTATTTATATAATCACTTTTTATTACAATAACATGTAAAATTCTTTTATTTATTATTTAAAAATGATATTATTCAATAATTTATTTATATATATTGCTTAAAACTCGTATGAGGAGGAAAATTGTATGAAGACTTTTAGCGGCGACTTCTAAATCCTATCTTCAGTGGCGGCAAAAACTTGTCACCGCAGTACTATGACCTTTTGTGGCGACAGTATGTATCGCTGCAGAAGGTCATAGTATCTGCGGTGACAAAGAAATGTCTCAAGCCTTTCAGCAGCGACCATTATAGTTGCCATTGAAAATTTACTTTTAGCGGCGAAATTTTTTGTCACCACTAAATTCGTCGCCAAAGCCTTTTTTTTTTGTAGTGATCATTAGTGATTTGTCATACTCCTCCAATTCTTAATATAAGATCTAATTTGAAAATTGATCTTAGTTCTAAATATAAGACTTATTTTCTATATTTATCAATTTTTTCTAAAATTACCCATATTGATTCTCTATCAATAATAATCAAGAAAATCAAGAGATGGAGTAGTGAGTTAAAGAAGATGATTAGACTATTTTAAAAAATATATATCATATTAGCTAACTTAATCTAATCAAATTAGTTAAATAAATCTTATACTAAGAACCGGAGGAGTATTATTTTATTGCTATGATTTCTGCTCTAAATCCCAACAAGATCAAGCTATTAAACATCCAAACACTCACATGAACATGCAACCCAACGATAACTCAAACTTTTCATGATTAGAGAGTGTCTTGGAACAGCCCTCCAAGTATAGGCTCAAAATGACAATGTTAAGTGGAAGATACTCTGATGATACCAACCAAGGATATTAACTGAAATACATTTAAGTAGGTGTTATTTCTACCGGAAATCTCGTTCTCCATACAGCTCATTCCACTCCTTCAGTTCATGCATTATCAATCCATCAGCATCAAAACTTGCAGGAACCTGCATTAGAACAGGTCATTAATTAAGCTTCCATGAAGATAATGAAATTACTTTATAGAAATAAATGCTGTGATAAAATACAAGATTTAGATACTTCTACAAGTGTCCCATTGTTAAATGATTAAGCTTTGACGATGGCCATTCAATAAACAAATTATGATCTCTTGTAGCAATCTCTTGTTTACCTAACAATTTTGGTAGATTAGGTTATGTTATGAAATCATAACCTCTTGTAAGTATTTCCCACAATAATGCAAGAGAAAGCAACCAAAATGGTTGCAAAATCAGTCGACTAATGACTTGTTCGTTGAATCTTTGATTGCTAAGATACGACCGAATCATTAATGAACACTAAAAAAGAATAATCAGCCCCCACATTATTCTCACAAATATCCACTTATAGTAAGTATTTTCCCATGATGGTAAAAGAGAGGAAACAAAAATTGTAGGCCCAAATCAAGCAAAAATCATAGTCATTAACGAAAATTGTGAGGGGTTTTAAGTTAACCCTACCTGATTCCTAGCCTGAATCATGTCTTCCATATTTATAGGCCTCAAGGTAATTACTGGCTCTTCTTTGTCCTTCTTAGCACTTGAGACAGCTTCAGAGCTTTGACCTTCGACATGTTTCTCGCTCTTGTCCTGAATTAAGATAAAATTTATGCTAGATAGTCAGCTAAATGATAATAATTAAGTTGAGAGAGCATATTGAGATTATGTTACAAGTCAAGGAAATTACTTTCTCATTTGTATCCTCTTTGGTACTTGAAGCAGCAGCTTCTGAGGTTTGGCCTTCGGCGTCTTTCTTACTCTTTTCCTTAAATAAGAAAAAAAAATTATTAGAAACATTAAATAGAAAAGGTACATTGACATGATGTAACAAGTCAACATTGTCATGTTTGGTTAGAAACATTACTTTATCCTTCAATCTCTCCTGCTTTATTAGCTCCCTAACAAGTCGATAAGCAGCAGCAGTAGCCAAATTCTATTTATTAGAAAAAAAACAACAGTGTTAAGAAATTGTGAAAGCAGGTTATAAAGTAGAAAAATAGAATCAGAATTTCATAAGGGGAAAAAAACCTTGAGGTCACTTCCGGTATATCCCTCTGTCATGATTGCAAGCTCTTTCAAGTCTAAATTTTCAGTATTTTCCTTAGCTAGTAGAGTTTTCAAGATAATCTCCCTAGCCTCAACTGATGGAAGACCAACCATGATTCTGCTCAACAATGAAATTTGTAAAGGTATCAAACTAGGTTACTAAGCGACCAAGCCAAAATAAACTTGCCAAGAGAAGCTCTAGAGAGATTTTGAATAGTTAATACATCCTAATGCGAAACTGAAACCAAGACTCAATTATCGATACAAGAAACAGCGGATAAACACAAATAAAAAATTCATAAAAGTAACGATCATAAGATATTTATAGTTTTACCTGAAGAGTGGGAAAAATATATAAAGAAACAAAAGAATATGTCTTTGAAGGGTGTCAATGGTATGTATGTGAAATGTTTTGATTATTGTGAGGCTAAAAATTTAACTTCATGAAAAATCATCTCCTTTTTCATATGAGCATGCATTCAGAAACGAATGAAGACATACATACCTTCGTTGAAACCGTCTTATGATTGCATCATCCAGGTCAAATGGCCTATTGGTTGCAGCAAGAACTAGAATTCGCTCATCTTGTTTTGTCAATAAACCATCCCAATGGTTCATGAATTCATTCTTAATCCTCCTTGTAGCCTCATGCTCTCCGCATCTTGCCCGTCGCCCTAGCAAGCTATCAACCTCATCAATAAAAATAATAGTTGGAGAAACCTTTGCAGCCAGCGTGAACAGAGCTCGGACATTCTTCTCACCATCTCCAAACCACATTGATGTGATACTAGACATTGGAACATTGATGAAACTTGCTCCTGATTCATGTGCAATTGCCTTTGCAAGCATTGTTTTGCCGGTACCCGGAGGTCCGAAAAGTAGAATACCTCGACAAGGCTTAAGAAGTCTGCCTTTGAAGAGTTCTGGTCTTTGAAGAGGAAGCATGATTAGCTCTTGGAGTGATTCCTTAATTTCCTCTAATGCACCAATATCTTCAAATGTAACTCCTATCTCATTTGGAGGGATAAGCTCTGATCTTATGTTCTCTTCGTACTGATTATCTGGAGGAACTTCCTGCCAACACAAAAATGAAGTTGAGGTAACACTAGATAATGAAATAATATTGCCTAAACACTTGCTTTTTTTTTTTTTTTTTGCTTTTTTTTCACTCTGTAATGGAAACATACTTTCTTTTCATCAGTCTCTTGTTTCTGAGTATCCTTGACAATATTTCTTGTGCGAAATAGATCCAAACTGTGGCACAAACTGTGAATTCCCATGATCATCAGTCACCAAAATATTTTTTTTTGTAAACAAATACTTAAAAACAATTGGAGCAAATTCATACCTTTCAGATGATATTACAAGCTTTCCATTATGATATTCTGGATCCTTTGTTTTCATCAAGTAGTAAGATACTGCAGATACCACAATTTCTTCAATATATTTGCTTAGTATATTCGTATCCTCATGGCTGATTGAATTCAAGTCTTTACATTCAACATCAATTTCTGCTAGTACTTTAGCAATGTGGTTTTGGTTATCTTGAGACTGAGTTGTTCTATTGTTCTCCTCAAGTTGGGTTTTCCAGTTTTGAAGATTATTCTCATCTTTAGGAGGCTTGATCTTAATGTTGTAAGGGAATAATGCAGCGAGCCTTTCATCAGCTTCTGTATCAGCTTCTAGAGGATAACATGGTAACCACTCATTTTCTAGCAGTTCATCTTCTAAACGTTCATCGTGGACATCGATTACTTGGGAACCAAGTATCAAAATTGGCCCTGAAAGTTTCTCTTGAATTTCATGAAACAAATTATATAATTGCTCTGATTGTAGGAAAATCTTCTCAACATCCCTGATGTATAATATGATGGAACTTTTTTCTAAGACAGAAACCAAAACCTGCAAGAATTAATATTTTGTCTTTCTTGTTATGTGCGTTTTTATGGAAAGCATTGCAATTATTGTAGTTTTCAAATAAATCCATCGTAAAAAATCACCTTATAAAGCAACTGAATAAAGAGTTCTTCATCGATGCCCATGTTGCTTTTGTTCTTCAAGGGATCTGAGAATGGAGATTCAAAGCAATATAATAAGCATCCAGAATACTTATTTGAGGAGCAAAATGTTGTTTCTTCCTTCCTCACCTTCAGTTTTGCTTGTCAAAGAGGAACCAAACAAACTAGCAAATGTCTTGGAAGCCACCTCAGATAAGTACCTTTTAGAAGACTACGTACAAAGTAAATGAGTTAAGGAAAATCACATGACAAACAAACTTAGGGATGTTTGTTATGAGGGATCTAGGGGGGGAGGGTTGGGGAAATTTTCTGAGTTGGATTTAGAAAAATTATAGAAATGGGGTTAAAATTTTTTTAATTTTTTTTTACTCTTTTATCTTACATCTTCTCTTTATTAAAATTTTATAACCCTACTCCTCTAATTGTTTTTAATTCAACTCAGAAAAGTTTTCCCTTCCCTCTCCTCCAAATCCCTCATACCAAATAGCCCTTAATGTTTGTTATTTTGTTGATCAATATTTTAAAGAACGTAATGGACTTAAATTTCCATCATATAATGACAAGAAATAAAACAAACACAGAGCAAATGCAGAGCAGAATAACTTACTGATTCTTTTCTTGCACATCCATATTTTCTCTTTATCTATAAATAGTGAAATAGGTCAATTATTAGCAAATATTTGCTAATTCAACTTAAATATATTAATAAAAATATAAAAGTAATAATCACCTTGAAAGAGAAGTCAACAACATCTAGCAGCAGCAACTTTGATTCGAAGTGATGAGCTAAAGCCTTGGTAATTGTTTGCAGATAAAGTTCTTCAAAATTTGTAAAGAAAGCTAGTATGAGTCACACATACATACATGAAAAACCAAACAATCATGTGCTGGACTCACAAGATATTTTCCCTCTGGTCCTTGTTATATTGCACATCTATTCTAATGATCTCATCAAAAATGAAGGAGAGCTAGATAAACCATGGGAAAATTTAAGAAAAGTCCCAATTAAAAATTGTATTAGTAATAAGGACCTAAATCAGATTATGGTACTCTGTGTATGAAATTTGTAGAATACAGGTACTCTGTATGTATAAAATTTTATTATATCCTTCTCATCAATAAAGTTCTCAAAGAGACACTTTTCCCCAATTTTCCTATAAATCATTAACTTCGTTGGACAGGAAAATATTTCCTAGTTATCCATATTTAAAGCAATTCATTGTTATCATAAATAAGTGAGGTGGAGGAATAATTGCATGGGAAATTGAGTATGAAGGAAAAGCAATAGAAGAACCCTTCATTTGAGATGCCAAAGAGAAAAGTAGCATCAGAATATAAATAGGAGAAATTAGGAAATAATTGAATTTATAACCTATCCAGTAACTTATAATATGGATTATTCATTCCTTCTAGAATGTGTCTTATAATAAGATCTGATTGAGTGTGCATATATTCTTCTAATCATTAATATAAGACTTAATTAGAAAATTGATCTTAATCCTAAATATAATATCTATTTACTATATTTATTAACTTTTTTCTAAATTACCTCTATTGATACTCCCTCAATAATAACTAAGTAAAGGAGGGGGAGAGGGAGTTAAGAAAGATGATTGAAGTATTTTAGAAAAAATATATCATATTAACTTATTTAACTAATATTCTTAATTTAATTAAATTAATTAAATATGTCTTATGTTAAATATTGGAAGAGTATAACATACCTGAGGGTCCAGAAAGTAGAATTGAGCTGCTTGCTGGTGGAAGGTTCCAGATGTGTCTAGATAAGTGATGAAGTTGTTTTAGATGAACAAACGCAGCACTCATCAATAAGTACCGAGTTCTCTCACTGTTAATGCAATTGAATAAGAATTACTATGTTATCAGGTTGCTCTGTTTTAGCTCATATTATAATAGGGTGATGATAATAAATTACTGTAATTTTATATCATTTGAATAAAAAAATATAAGAATCCAGATATATTCATTAGTATGAGTGTGTGTGTATATATTAACAAGTATGAAATGTGTAAATGAAACTTTTTAAAACCTTATATCCAGTGCTTAATATAAAATATATTTAACTAATTTAATTATATTAAATAAGTTAATTAATATATCATGTTCTTTCTATAACACTATAATCATCTTATTTAATTCTATCCCTCCATCTCTTCATTATTTATTATTAAGGGGAATATCAATATGACTAATTTGAAAAAGATGAATAAATATAATAAATAGGTCTTATATTTAAGACTATAATCAACTCTCTAACTATATCCTATATTAAGAACATTAGGAGTATTGTATATTAAGTAAAGTCAACACCATCGATTTAATTGCGCCTTTTTCATAATACTCTACTAATCTTCAATGTATTACCTAATTGATAAACTTGATATTAAGTGTAAGACATATTTCTTCTATTTATCAATTTTATCAAATTGCACTTATTGATACTTCTTTAACAATAATCAACCGTAAGAGAGAGAGGGAAAGAAGATGATTATGGTATTTTAGAAAAAAATATCATATTAACTAACTTAATTAATTTTCTTAATATAATCAAATTAATTAAATAAATTTTATATTAAAAATAAGAGAAGTCCTATTTTATGAAGAAAGTGCCAAAAGTTAAAATTACCTTAAGTAATAAGGAAAGTCTTGAAAAGTTTCTTTGCATTCCTTGCCATCAATGACCTGCCTCATAAGCTCTTGCTTAACTTGCTCATTCCATAGATCTTCTTCACTAAACTTGGCATTTCCTCCAAGCCTTGCTCCCAAACCAACCCCAACGCCCAATGCTGAAAGCAAAATGTTCTTATGCTCCATATTTTCCCTTCTTCTTTTCATCCTGCTCTTGGAAATTGTGATTCAAAGAAGACGCATGTATATGAAGATATAGGGATTAGAGAATAAAGAATAAGCTGCTATATGTGAACCTTTTCACCTCTCACCTTCATATATATATATATATATATATATATATTCATATTCCTTAGAAGAAGCTTTCATTCTTTTGTTTTCTTCTTGTACAAGTTTCACAACTATAATGCCTAAATGTGTAGGAAAAGTAGAGAATCTTTCTGTCTTCACCATCATATTCAAATTTGATCGTTGATTTATTTATTTTGGCAGAAATCACCAGGTATCTCCTAATTGATAGTTTAGAAACTAATCTTTTCTAGACGTAGATATCCCTAAATATATTTTGTCTCTCATAACAAAGCCTTATTCTATATGTGTCTAATTCGAACTTAGGATATCATATTTAAGGGACATAACTATCCACCAACTATATAAGTTTGGTTGAAGATTTATTTATTTTGACTCAACGTTGACTTAAAAAGAAAAAAGAATCATATACAACTACAATGGAATTAAAGCTGGTGTAATGCCAGTACATAGCAATAATCTTATTTATATTTAATAATAAGAACAACTTTAAAATTCAGTAATACCTTAGTATTTGAAAATAATTTTAATTTGTATTTAATTATAAGTTCTTTTTTTGGCCCAAAAATATAATTTCTTTTTGAAGCTGGGTCCTCAAATATTTCTTTTGTAAAAGGGGGAAAAATCCCCATGATAGAATCAAATCAAATATTTTTTTTTTTAAAAATGTTTAGCACTGAGAGCTCCGTCTGAAATCAACAAACATGAATTTGCAGAAAACGCATATTTATAGAAAGCGACGAAGACAATATATATTGTTTTTAGTCAAAGAAAGAACCATTATCTATTCTATGCCAACGACAGCAACCAGGCTCTTTCTTATTAGCTACTAAACTAGATTATTCTTTTAATTTCTAAATATTTATTCCTACTATAGTTTTAGAATACATTATATTATTAATTTTGCTAATAGTTTTCATTTAGTTATTTAACTTCCTACAGTTACATTGAAATTGTGATATCCTTTATTATATCATAAATATTTATGTATTTCAATTGAAAATAATGTTTTCTATTTGTATTTTAATACTAAAACCAAAAGTTTAAAAAATTAGCAATTGCTTATATTTAAAAAAAATTAGGGAAAAATTATTTGTAAGTTGTTATAGTTTACCCGATTTTTAATTATATCTATATAACTTTTCTTTATCAAATCTTTATGGTTTTATCTGATTTTTTATCATATCCTATAATTTTAGGTGACTAATAAAGAGAAAATTTATAAAAAAATCATGTGAAATTATGGGACATGTCACTTACAACACAAAATTTTATAAACATATTTTTAAAAGAAAAATATTACCGAATCTTATTATGGAATGTGGCGTGTCACTTACAACACAAAAGGGACATTAAGACATATAAGACAGCCACTTGTAATTGTCAAGAAGAAGAATATTATTTACGGAACGAAAATAAATTTGCATGAAGCCAGGCTTGCGCACTTGATTAAAGCAAGAAAAGATGAGGTGCTTGCGTATAAAATCCTTAGTTTCTTTTCTTATTCACCGATGATTAAAAAAAAGTTCCGACTTTATCACTTGGAAAGTAATTTAGCAGCTAGGACGGCATCAAGTGGAGAATAACTATGTGTATACACATATTGCCCCTAAATAATTAAAAAAATAATGACATCATAAACAATATTAATTTGTTTTAAGCATGGAACGCGTTGTAAAACTAGCCTTTACAGAATATATGTTAATAGCATGCTTGGTTCGATTATATATGAGAGGAGAGTACAATAAAAAAAATTACACGTAATCCTTATGCAACGGATTAATTTAGGCGTTTAGTTAGATTAATGTAATGAAAAAGGATTACACTTTATAATCATGATTACTTCAAATAATGTACAAAGGATTATATTGTCAAGACATATGAATATGAGGATTATAACATGTTCTTATCTTTTCTGTAATCTTTCTCCATAAACATTTACTATTGCCTACCAACATCTTCCAACAACGCTTTGCCAATTGCAAATATCTTTAGCTATGGTCCTCTCTTTTAGACATGATATCATCAGATAAATATATTATAAAATGATACTTCTTGTTATAATATATATAGAAAAATTTAATTTTAACAAAACATGTATTATACTTTATTATATAACATACTATTTTAATACTAAAAACCAAAAGTTTAAAAAATTAGCAATTGCTTAAATTTATAAAAACTTTTAGGAAAATTTATTTGTAAGTTGTTATAGTTTGACGCAATTTTTAATTATGTGCTTATTTAGAAAGACTTCAAACAATAGTTTTAAAAGGGTTTTTAACCCCAACTTTAGTTTAGAGAAATTTTAAAACAAACAATTATATTTATTTAAAATAACTTTTAGATCAAACTATGATTTGAAACTATAGTTTTGGATAAATTATTGAAAGTAACTTATAGAATAGTAAAGTAGTTTATGGATTAACTAATTATTATTTTACTTCTACTTCTACTTTTACTTATATCTTCTCTCATCTCTCTTCTCCATCATCTCTCCTCTTTGTTCTCTCTTTTCCACCCACTCTCATCTCTCTTATTTTTAATAAAATCATACCATTTATGGTAATTTTTTAATTATAAAATTCCTTCTAATAATAGCTATTCAAACACTTATTTATTTAAAATTATTTTTTTCCATAAGTTATTTTCTAAAAGCTATTTAAAAACTTTTTTTTATAAAACATTTTCCAAACTCTTATCTAAACATGCCCTATATCTATATAATTTTTTTCTTTTTATTAAATTCTTATAGTTTTACCTGATTTTTTATCATGTCCTATAGTTTTAGGTGACTAATAAAGAGAAAAATTACAGGCATATAATTAAAAATCATGTTCAATTATAGGATATGTCACTTACAACACAAAATTTTATAAACATATTTTCAAAAGAAAAATATTACAAAATCTTTTTATGGAATGTGGGCGTGTCAATTACAACACAAAAGGGACATTAAGACATATAAGACAAAACCACTTGTAATTGTCAAGAAGAATATTATTTACGGAACGAAAATAAATTTGCATAAAGCCAGGCAGGCGCACTTGATTACAGCTAGAAAAGATGAGGTGCTTACGAATAAAATCCTTAGTTTCTTTTCTTATTCACCTCTGACTAAAAAAAAGTTCCAACTTTATCACTTGGAAAGTGATTTAGCAGCTAGTACAGCATCAAGTGGAGAATAACTATGTGTATACACATATTGCCCCTAAATAATTAAAAAATAATGACATCATCAACAATATTAATTTGTTGTAAGCATGGAACGTGTCGCAAAACTAGCCTTCACAGAATATTATATGTTAATAGCATGTTTGGTTCGATTATATATGAGAGGAGAGTATAATAAAAAAACTTACATGTAATCCTTATGCAACAGATTAATTTAGACGTTTAGTTAGATTAATGTAATGAAAAGGGATTAAAATTTATAGTCATGATCACCTTAAATAATGTAAAAGGGATTATAGTGTCATGACATATGAATATGAGGATTACAACGTCCTTATCTCCTTTATAGTCTTCCTTCACTTGACCAAAGATTTACTATTGCCTACTCAACATCTTCCAACAACACTTTGTCAATGGCAAATCTCTTTAGCCACGGTCCTCTTTCACCGACAAGTCATTGAATAAATATATTATAAAATGATACTTCTTGTTATAATATAAATAGAAAATTTTAATTTTAACAAAACATGATTATACTTTATTATATAACACACATAATTTTAACAAGAAAATGTATTATACTATAATTTATTTTCATTCTATATATATAGATAGGGTTTAATTTATTAGTTATTATACACAAAGTTACCTAGGTTTATTAGCTCAGATTTAGATTTATATAAAAGTTATGTTGGCTGTTAACTTGTTATAAAAATTTTGTTTTACTTTAATTCAATCATACCTGTTTTGTATACAGGTTAATAAAAAAAATTAATGAGATAAATAAACAACTTGATTGTAGTAGAATGTACACTACAAAAAATTATTGATTTGGCGACAACTTTTCAGCGGCGACATAAAAAGTCGCTACTAAAAATAGCTCTTCAGCGGCGACTTTATCTTGTCACCTCAGAAGCTCAAAAATATAAAAAATTTGTCCACACCTTTCTGCGGTGACACTAATTGTTGCCGCATAAGGTCATATTATATGCAGCCTCATCCCTGTGTCACGACAGAAAGTCTATAGTTTCTGCGGCGACAATAAGGTCAACGGAGACTTTTTATCTTTCAGAGTCAACATTCATACAATTTTTCCCCTACTTGAAGGGGTTTTATGCAACTATAGAATTAAATTATTGAATAATATTATTTTTAAATAATAAATAAAGAAATTTCACATGTTATTATAGTAAGGAGAGATTATACAGATAATAATGTAATGACTGTGAAAGAAGGAGATGAAGTGGGGTTATGTGCATGATGGAGATATTATATATGTGCATGATAGAAATAATGTAATGTAACATGCGTGTCAATGAGCATAAGAGTTAGTATCTATGTGTTAGAGATAATGTGGGAGAGGAGATAGAGAGAGGGAGATGTGTGTGTGAGAGAGAGATCATATATTCTTAATGTGTGTGTGATAAAAAGAATGGACGTAAAATACATACATACATTCTTAATTACTGTTGCATATGTCATCTGTTGAAGGAAAAATTTATAAAATGCGTATCTTGGGGCTTGAAAAATTATGAAAGAGTTTATTTTCTCAAAAGAGATCCAAATGATTTAATAGCTATTTTTCGGGAATTAAAAGCCAATTTTCTTAGAAAATTTAAGAAAAATAGTTAGAAGTTATTATTTACTCAGAAAATTTTATAAAAATTCTCTAATAAGTTGAAGAAGTTATTGAGGGAAAATATCATTATTTTATTAAGTGGATTATTTTTAAAAATTATTTGATAAAAGTAAGACTTTCAACGGCGACTTTTCTGGTCGCCGCTGGAAGTAGGCGACTTTTTCTTATTGCCACTGAAGGTCAATTTATTTTGCTAGCCCCCACTCATGTGACTTCTCTTCCCCTTTAAATACCTTAGTTCCTTCGCTCTCTTCTCATTGCATCATCGTCATCTTCGAACGTTCTAGAACCAAAATGGGAGCGTAGAGAGAGAGAAAGAGGGAGTAGAGTGCTAAGGCATCGGAAGAGTGGTCGAAGGAGGGACGAGCTTGTGATGCTGAGACCAAACTCACAGCCCCGTCGACCTCCTGAGGTGAACTCTTTGACTCCGTCTTTAGCTCCATCTCCTCTGCTCTTTCGATTTTGGATTGGGTCACTGATTTAAGTTGAGATTTTGAGTGGTTTATGGTCGATTTAGCTAAGATAAGTAAAGATTGAAACACTTAAACACAGATCTAGCCTAAAGCGTGGGGGTTCTCTTTTTCTTTGTTTGCGACATTGCTGTGCATGTGTGAGAGCAGAACGCCTTCTTCCTTTCCTCTTTCTCTCGGGTGTCAATGATATGGGGTGTTTGAGACTTCTTTTCCTTATTTCACTGTTTGGTTTGTTGTGGGCTATGAGTGACGTGAATTTTCAATAGATTACTGAATTTTATTGTTTCTCCGTGCGTAAAGCATGGGAGGAGTTAGTGTTAGAGATTGCTTAAAATTGAAGACTAAGAAATTCATATAGGGCATGTATTTATAATTTGCATATTTCTGATTTAGAAAAAGTGGAAAAAGAATGATCTTTATTTCCACTCTGCCTTGATTTTAATCTAAGTGAAAATTTGTGATATTTTGTTGATGTTTGTTTGTGGTTTGATTAATTATTTAAGAACCTTGGGACTCATTTTATATGTAGGATGCGTATAATGTTTGAGGGGATTATTGTGTTCACTGTACTTGCAAGTAATGTCAGCAAAAGAAAGACAGTACATGCGACAGTGTGCCAACTACAAGGTAAAAGTGTCTTTGCTTTATAATTTTAGCCATGGAATCAAGACAAATTGCTAACACCAAGAGAAGACTGCACTGCATATATTTGTTTTGGTGGCATGCATTCTCTTGTTCCACACCCCTTTTTTGGTGCTTATATTTCCTTACTGATATTAATTCTGTTAACCATTTCAGTATAGGCTTGGTTTCACAGTGTGTGTTGCTTGTGTTCAAAAGCTATGGGCATTCTCACAGTATATGAAGCCTGACAAAGAGACCTACAATTGGGTTATTTAAGCATATACCAGAGCTGAATCTTATGACAGGTTAGTTCATTGCTTGTGCTTGCCATGCACACCATTTTTGTGCCACAAACCTAGACAACTCATTCACAACTTATATTTGGAATGCATGATTAAAAAAATTGACATGGAAAACTAATGAGAGAACAGACGATGAAGACGAACATAAGTTGTCATACATCTTGAACAGGCTACAAAAAATATGTTCTAGTTAAAGTAAAACCGCTGAAATCTTGCACACAAAAGATATCAGTTTAAGGGGACATTGGAATGATCACGTAATGGAAGCATGACTAGAACAGACTTAAAAGAATAACATGTGATGCCGATAAAACAAAAGAGAAAGACACATACCCTGATGTATTCAGCCCAAACTTCCTCCTTGGCAATAATAGATCCTGTGGCTTCATCCCAAGTAAAATCACTCAGTTCGAGAATAGACTTCACAGTTGTATACTGCTTCCTCAATACTGAATATCGATTTTTGAGTTGCTCCTTATCCCATTTGAGACCTGTCTTGCTGTAAAATTCATCACAAATATATTTCCATGCCTTCTTGTTAAAAGAATTGCTCTATTTATTCCTTTTAAGTACTTGGTCAACCATCAGGTCTACAAGTATCTTAGTGAGCGATATGGTCCACCTAGCCTTTGACTGTTGTTCCTGCTGCTGAGTTGCTAGTCTTCTTGATCTTGTAACTCGGGTTGCCATCTACCATTTTAACAGACAAAACATGCCTATTAAAGAGGGATACATATTTATGTATATGAGAGTGACCGATGGCTTCTAGATGACTGCCCATAACTGATTCAATTATTATTGCAAGAGGCAAGAACAAATAACTGCAAATGTAAACAAGAACATTATGATGGATTAAGTCAAGGAACATGAAACCTACAAAACACACACACGCACAACAAAAGAAGAACCCGAGCAGGCCATGTATTTACCAACCCAATTTAGTCCTGGCATAAATAAAAAAAAAAAAGAGAGAGGATGTAGTATATGAAGTTGAAGAAGTGACACCATTTTCATATAGCATTATTATTGCATGATAGTCTATGTTCTCAATGGCTTGAAATTGTTTCTATAAACTCTTGTAATTTTGCTGAGCCTCTTGAAATTTTGAGTGATGTTGAAGTTATGGAAGATGACTCAAAAGAAGTTGAAGAAGATAAAGCTTATGAGGAGGAGGAGGAAGCAGAATAATTTGAAGAAGTAGAACCAGCAGACAACCAATATGTAGTCAGAGTAAAGGACAATGAAGTTGAAACTAAAAAGTCCCTTCAAATTATTGGAGTTCAATTGTTAAAAGATTCTGATAAATATTTTTATTTTATTTTTAAATGTCTTATTAATTGATGTACTATGATATTTGAAAGGATAATGTGAATTATTTATTAATTTTATTAGATTTTAGTTCATTTAGTTATTTATTATTTTATTTATATATTTATAAGCCCATTTCAAGTTTTTATTTAAAAAAATTAAGAAAAAATTTAAAAGCAATTATTGACTTTCAACTTATACTTTACCTTTTTTGGTGACGAGTTTAATTTTTTTTGTTAAACTTTTAGCGGCGACATTAAGTCGCTGCTGATTGTTGACATTTAGTAGCGACTTTCAATTGTCGCCACTTATGCTTATATGCGACAGTCTTATAGGCGGTGACTTGGCGGCAACAAAAAGTCGTCGCTAAAGGTTTTTAATGGCGACTAAGAAAGTCAATTTTTTTGTAGTGGTATATAGATAATTATGCACATTGATTTCACTCATTTGTTCAGTTTCATATTTATATAAAAATTATTCTGGTTATTATAATATATATATAGATATATAAACAAAATCTTGGTGAACAATACCCCGTTTTAATTCATTATGCATGTGATGTATTGATATGGGTGATTTTATCTCTTTATTTATTATTTTCATCTGTTACAATATTTATAGTAATCCAATCAAATATTTTTATGCCAATGCATCATATTCCCTCTAATTTAGTGAACCAAACCAGCTCTTAGAGACTACCCTCTAATATTTAATGTAAGATACTTTTTAGAATTTTTGTCTAAACTCGTAACCTCCCCCTCACAAGCTTTCATAGCACTAAGTCTCGTGATCATTAGCGATAATACTATTTAAAGGTAGCAGTTAATATTTTAATTAAAGATAATTTAATAATGTTACAGTAATTTTTTAAAAAGAAAATCAAGATTCTTAATTTTAACATTTTTCTTCATCCTCATGGAATAAATTTGTGCGTTTTGAAAATGTTGTAGCATAACATGTTAGTCCTTTTGATTAATGTGTTAATGAATCTATTTGTTCAAAATCTAGAAATAAGCAACTCACCTTTCACATTTTAACTCTCTTATATAATGAAATATCTAAGCACTCAAAATATGTATTTGTCTCTAAGAAAATCTTAACATGTTACGCTACTTGAGCTAACCCATTATCAAGCTTCTAAGTCTGAGCTTAGTTCTTGAGGAATATATATATATATATATATATATATATAAACACATTAACTTTTATAACCAACGCGTTATACCATGTCAAACAAAAATCTTGAACTTCATTTCATATTCAACACACTAAGCCTTTTTCTTAACATGTGAATCTTTTAGACTTTTGCTCTCTGAAAAATGCTAATGTTGTTTGTCTAGCATGTTATAGAGCTTGGAACTCAAACATGAAACTTTCTAATTTTATACTTAATGCATTAACTTCCACCATAAGCGTAAACTCGAGATGTTAACTAGCTTTATATTTTGTTTATAATGGGTTTAACTGAGTATCTAAACGTGTTAACGAGTGTTTGACATGCAATTAAAATAGTTGTGAATTTTTTTTTTATCTATTTAGTTTCCAACAACTTTTTATTGTTTCTAATCACTAGTTTACTACATAAATTATAAATATCACAATATTTAAGTTTGTAAGTATCATATTAATACTCGTATTCATTGTGCATTTCATTATTTCAACTACTTTTCATTAGAAGCTCTCTTGTTCTGTTTTAATGAATTTCATTGCTTGTATCAACTTTTGTTTTCTAGTACTTGTTCTAAAATCTTCCACTTATATTCTGGAGAGATTTCTTAAGGTGAGGTATCTTAAGTACGATGGTGAGTACAACAATCTAAGAGAAAATAAACTAGCATTGAGTCTTTACAGTTGTAGTGGCTATAAGTGCCCGTTTTGTAAACTTGCAAGAATAGTATACATCTCTTGTGTATCTTTTTCTCCTTTGCTTCCCTCCTCCGATTTCAAAGCTTGCATTTTTTTTGATACAATGATCAAATATATTAATAAAACTTTAGTACAACATAGTAAGAGTACAATAATATAGAATACATAAGCTGACCTCACACTGGACACCAACTCAAAGGAAAGTACACAAGATTGAACATAAAAACATCATACACAACTACTACTTTCACTCCAATTAACAACAAATTAGGACTCCAAACACCCTAAGGAGTAAAAGGATGCAACGGCCTATGATCAGCAGCAAGACAAAAACCATGTTAAGCCATAAACATAAAGTTGAAGATCCATCAGCACAACATGAACAAGCAGACATCTTCTGAAATATCCTTGCATTGAAATGGCACATATTGAGAGAAGCGTCAACAGGAAGTTGATAAGAAATGTAAGGCCTTAACTTCACTCTTAAAAGAGGAAAAACTGGCATCTACCCAAAAAGGGTTTGAAAGAAATGGGTACAAAACCAACTTTGACACTACAAAAAAAATAAAGTTTTGGTAACGAGCTAAAAGTAGATTTTCAGTGGCGACTATAATTGTCAACGCTGAAAGGCTTGAGTTTCTACGGCGACAACAAAGTCGCCGCTGAAAGTGAGACTTTTAGTGATGACTTTTCTTTATCGTCGCAGAAACTATGACCTTCTGCGCGATACATACTGTCACCGCAGAAGGTCATAGTATTTGCAGTGACAATAAAATTATCGCCACAAAAGGTATAATTTAGCGATGACTTTTATATGTTGCCGTTAAAAGTCTTCATACAATTTTTCCCTTGGAGGGGTTTTAAGAAACTATGTAATATATAGAAATAAATTATTGAATAATGTCATTTTTAAATAATAAGTAAAGGAATTTTACATGTTATAGTAATAAGAAGAGATTATACAGATAATAATGTGATGTATGTGAAAAAGGGAGATGAAGTAAGGATATGTGTATGAGAGAGATATCATATATGTATATCAATGAGCATGAGAGTTAAGTATATGTGTGTTAAAGATAATATGAGGGATGAAATAGAGAGAGGGAGATGTGTGTGAGAGAGAGAGATAAAAAAATGAAGGGTCATAAAATGTATACATACATACATTCTTAGTTACTGTTGCATATGCCCTTTATTACTGCATTTTATGTAACATTCCAATTTCTATAAAATAATTTATAAGGTATTATTGAGTTTAAGAGTATTTTTCTGAAATTAAAAAGTCTTAAAAGTAAAATTTTAGAAAGAATAAATGAAAGATTAATCATTAAAATTATTTTGGGGTTAAGAAAAATTAAGAAAAAATCATAAAATGAGTATTTTGGGGGCTTAGAAAATTATGAAAGAGTTCATTTTCCCAAAAGAGACCCAAATGATTTAATAGCTATTTTTTGCTAATTAAAAGCCTATTTTTTTTAGAAAATTGAAGAAAAATATTTATTTGCCCAAAAAAATTATAAAAAATTCCCTAATAAGTTGAGGAAGGCATTGGAGGAAAAAGATTATTATTTTGTTAAGAGGATTATTTCTTAAAAAATATTTCATAAAAGAAATACTTTCAGCGACGACAAAATAGTCACTGGTGAAAGTAGACATTCAACGGCGACATTTAATGTCACCGCTGAAAGTAGGACTTTCGAAGGTCGATGGGGAAATGTCAATCTTTTCTGCGGCGACATTTTTTTATCGCTGTTAAAAGTAAAACTTTCAGCGGTATTTTTTCTTGTCACCGCTGAATGTCATCACTGTTTATTTTCCCAGCCCGCCCAAAGGAACCGCGCCCGCTCCCAAACACGTCCTCTCTTCAGTAGGGTCTAGTGAGAGATAGAGTTAGAGCGAGAGCCATAACAATTTTGCTATAGAGTAATAGAGGCCGTCGTCGTGGGAGGAGAGGTCGAAGAGTGTACACAACAATGAATTTCTACTAAGGTGAGCCCTCTAATTTCACTCGTAGCTTTGATTTTCTTGATATGTGAGTTTTGGGGTTGATTTGGCTTATAAAAATGGAAGCTTAGAAGGGGAAAAATTTATTTTGGTGTTGTTTAGTGAATTCCTAATATATCTGATGCAAAAGCCATCGTCATCTTCTATTCGTCCACTGTCGAGTTTCTTCTTTTGGCTGTACAACTAAAGTCACTGAAGAAGGTGAGTCTTTCCTACTATATTTCATCTGTCTTTTCCAATATCTGATTTGCTAAGATGATTCTAATAACTTAGCTTGCTCCAAATAAGTAGGAAGGCTTTGGCATGAGTGAGCTTAGTATGTATTATGTTTCCTCTTTACTGAGGACCAAGATAACAACAGCAAAAGAAGGTCGAACTGGGAGATCATGCATGACTTTGTTCTGCTAATATTCGACTGTAGCTATTAGTTTGCATGAGAGCAAAACTCCATTTTTGGTTCCTTACAGATTGAGGATTTCTCAATTTAGTCCCTTATAATTTTTCTTTTAATTTAGTCCCTTATAAAATCATTTTCTTAACTTGATTATCGATAAATAACTGTTATCACTAGTGTGCTATTGGTAATCTAATATTTGTTTATTTGTGCAGGACATTATTAATAATTATTGTTTATAAGGAATTAAGTTAAGAAAAGACAATTATGAGGGATCAACTTGTGAAACTAATCTATGAGAGATTAGATTGTAAATTACTTAAGAGACCTGGTTGGGGTTTAGTTGTTTACTATTTACATATTCAGAGCTATTTTATATCTGAGCTAGTAACCAGGTTTGAGTTGTATACAAGCATGTTTTTAGTGTTTTTTTTGGCCTACATTTCTAATGCTTTTGAAACTATGTAAATTTGGTCTAACGATTATCAATATGATGTATGATTAGAGGAAGATTTAAAATTGGACTATTTTACTTATTTTTCATATTACTTTTCAATCTTCTGCATGATTTCACCAAACAAAAGCCCCCACAACAAATGTTTTCTTCTCACTTTTCTTTGGTCATATTGAGTATGAAATAAGAAATTCTAGTCTCAATCATATTTGCTTTATTGTAATTCTAATTAGAAGGCCAGGGAAGGGTATGAAGCAGAGAGACAAGTTTGTCACCACTTTTAACTTGTTCCTAGATGTTTCACTCCCTTGTTGATTTCCTTTCATTATTTGTTTGATAAAAAGACAATATATTAAATATAGGATAAAAAGAGGTTATATGATCCATGATTGAGACTACGCTTCCAATTAAAGTTCTGGATGGGAATTCCATCACAACAAATAGAGGCAGAAAGAGAAGATCCATGATTGCCTTTTTTTAGTAGAAAGATAGACTATCCATCTTTGGAGGGAAAATTTGAAGCTCTTTGGTAAGGCATGGTATCCTTGGATATGTGTAAGATTGGTTTACGATAAGGATCGGATATGACCATGTGATTGTAGGAGCATTTGCCATTAACAGAGGCAATGATGGCTTCAGGATTGATGCACTTACCCTCATAGATTGTAGAATTCATTGTGAACCATATTGAGTAGAGTATGACAAGAATTTTCTTGATTAGAGGGGCATTAAATTCATTGTTTAGTTATAGAAGAGTGAGCTTTAGCCCCTACCCAATTTATCTCTTTATACACATTGTTCCTTAGCTCATAAACTCCCATTCTTCCTCAAAAAATAGTGCTATTAGGTTAGGAACACGAACATGAGATGAAAAGAAAAGAGTCTAGTTTTGCAATGTACCCAAATTATGAAACCAAAATGGGCCTCTCAATGGATGAGGAAAGCAGACCCACGCTCATTCATTTGAGACCATCCTTTTGATTTTTGTTTTCCTGCAAAGAAATGGTGGTATTTTGGTTATGTGATTCATTGTGGACGTACACACACAAAAAAAAAACTTGTTCAAGAGCCCTTTGCATGTTATGTAAAGTGTAAAAGTGTATGTTGACTAGAAACAAAAGGAAGAAAGGTTAAAGTGTAAAAAGTAAGAAGCATTTGAATGCTAGCTAGCTGGTATTATTGTTGTAGCCTTTATGTATATGCAAAATGATTATATATAAAGCATTCACACACACACATATATGCTTAAGATATAACATATATAATATAGAAGATAAGAAAATTTACTGGGTTTTATTCACACAGAAATAAGTAGGAGTGACAAGTAACATCAAGTGTATATATAATGATACTCAATGATACGGTAGACAGACATGAGTGCATTTGTACATGTTATAGAGACAATACAAGCAAGCCAAACATCTCCTTACGAAATACCTTTCTCATTTGCTTTATTTATTTCTCGCCCAATAAGAGCATACCAATCCATACCTTGGATTCTCTATGATTGTAAAACATCATGCATGCTGCTGATTCTTTTATAGGCCAAAATTCACAAAATTCAGATAAATTTTGGATCATGTACAAATAAACCCTTAATTTTTAAAACCTAAGGATAAATTTCCATGAGCTTTCTGGTTTGTATAGATAACCCCCAACTATTAAATAACCCCTTAATTGTTTTTACTATACTAAATCTCTCTTCATGTATAGATATGTTTGTTGGATTTTCTTGTTGTATCCTAGGGTTAACTTTTTAGGAAACATAAATGGATAAAAGTTGGCCACATATTAAAGACAGAGGCAACCTATCATATATTAGAGGAGTGGATGCTTTTCTAGAATGGGCGTTTAGTCAACCTGGTATGGTAAATCAAATACATTGCTCTTGTAAAAGATGCATGAATATTATATTTAAAGTGAGAAGAGATGTTAAGACAGACTTATTGAGCAAGGGTTTCTAGAATAGTTACAACGTGTGGGAGTTATATGGGTAATTAAGAACATTTAAGACAGATTGTGGAACTTCCAGTCATGACCTAGAAAATGGTACTGATAATGAGAATTTTGTCAGGATGGTATGTGATGCATATGGAGTTCCATGTATATATTATACAAATACTAGCGACTATGAGAGTGAACAGCCTAATGTATATGCTAAAAGGTTCTTTGACTTATTAAAAGATGCTAAAACTGAACTTTATCTAGGTTGTGTGAAGATGTCTAAACTTTCTTTTGTTGTAAAGTTGCTTCAAGTGAAGTGTCTTAACCATTAGAGTAATAAATCTATGGATGTGTTGTTGGGCTTGTTAAAAGAAGTTATCCCATTAGGGGCTTTAGTGCCAAACTCATTCTATAAAGCTAAGAAGATAATTCATGATCTGGGTTTAGATTATCATAAAATTGATGTTTGAGAGAATGATTGCATATTGTATTGGGGAGAGAAGACAAATGCATAATCATATCCTAAGTGTAATATTCCTAGATGGAAGTTAAACAAACAGAAAGGGAATAAGGTTCCACATAAAGTCTTTAGGCATTTTCTCATGACACTTAGGCTACAACGACTTTATATGTCAAGAGATACAGCTAAAGAAATGAGGTGGCATAAGGAGAAACACTCAAATGATAATGTACTGAGACATCCAGTTGATTCTTTAGATTGGAAAAACTTTAACCACCAATACCTTAACTTCTCTGTTGATACAAGAAGTATTCGTTTGGGTTTAACAAGTGATGGATTTTAACCTTTTAGGAATATGAGTGCCAATCATAATATTTATCCTGTTGTCTTAGTGCCATATAACTTGCCACCATGGCTTTGTATGAAAAGCCTATACTTTATTATGACACTTCTTATTCATGGTCCAAAGTGTCCAGGTGACAAAATAGATGTTTACCTCCAACCAATGATTGAGGAGCTAAAACAATTGTGGGAAGTAGGGGTACAAATATATGATGCATATTGTCAATCAAATTTTATCATGCATGCAGCAATATTGTGGACTAAAAGTAAAAGTAAACTTGCATGTCCATATTGCTACAAAGATACACATTGTATTTCGGTAAGGAGCAAGTTGTCTTACATAGGGCATAGGCGCTTTCTTCCACAAAATACCCATAGTGTAAAAATAAGGTATCATTTGATGGTAAAGAAGTGTATATGGATCACCAGTTCCATTGATTGGAGATGAAGTACTTAAGCAACTAGAACACTTGGGTGATGTGTCATTTGGGAAGGGTACAAAATGAAAGTATCATACACATAATAATGCTTACAATTGGAAGAAAAGAAGTATTTGTTTCCAATTGCCTTATTGGAAGAACTTGCTAATACGATATAATCTTGATGTGATACATATAGAAATAAATATTTCTCATAACATTGTGTGCTCAGTGATGGATTTGGTTGGAAAGACGAAGGATACAGTTAAAAGTAGGTACGACTTGACGGAATTGGGTATTATGAGTTATATGCACCTAATTGAAGATGGTAATAATGTTTCTCCTCTTGCTCCTTACACATTATCCCCTAAAAATAAATAATCCATTTCAAAATTCTTGGCTAACTTAAAAGTGCCTGATACTTTTTCATCTAATATTTTAAGATGTGTCAACATTTAGGAGCAAAAATTATTTGGTTTGAAGTGTCATGATCACCATGTGTTATTGCAAGAGATATTTCTAATTGCAATATGTAGGTTATTACCTTTTAAAGTGTGTGAACCAATTATAGAGTTGGGAAGATTTTTCAAAAATCTTTGTTCAAAGTCTTTGACTTGTGAACTACTTGACAAACTCTAAAGTCAGATAATATTGACATTGTGCAAGTTGGAGACTATCTTCCCACCTGCTTTGATGTGATGGTTCACTTACCAATACACTTGGAAGGGGAGGCAAAAGTTGCTGGATCAGTTCAATATCGTTACATGTATCCAATAGAAAGGTAACATGCATCAATATCATTGTATATTTATTATTCATAACTATAGAAGTTTAATTAATTTTAATTCACTAGGTACTTATGGATACTTAAATCGTATGTTTGTAATAAAGCTTGACCTGAAAGATCAATTGCAGAAAGATACTTGGTAGATGGAAGTCTCACATTTTGCTCAAGATATTTGAAAGATTTTCCTACAAAATTTAATGTGCCATATAGGAATAATGATACCAATGATGATATCAACCATGAGTTTTCAATATTTAAGAAAAGTGGTCAAGTTAAGGGATATTGTGAGTCAATTTCTCTTCCCTATAAAGAGTACTGTCAAGCAAGAATGTATGTGCCCAAAATTGTGAAGAAGTTTGGCCATTTATAGAGTAAGTTGCATGACTTAAAGAGAAAAATTATTTGTCCTAATGCATATTTTTCTTATTGCTTTGAAAATTTGTAGGGAATATATAACAGAGCTTGAAGCCCATAGTTTAAGGAATGAGCAAAGCCAATATGAGTTTCCTCAATAGTTTCATTCACAAGTAAGTTATAACATTTTGAGCCATGATATTTCTAGAAATTACATTAGTATAAAATATCTAACACATGACTTTTGTCCTCAAAGGTGACATCATTGTCTACACAGAGCCATGTGAGTGATGAACTAATAAGTTTATCAATTGGTCCATTGACGATGGTGAATCGTTATTCCATGTTCATAGGCAATAGATTTCATTTTTACACAAAAGACAGTGTAACAGAAAAAAAAACTAAAATAGTGGTATCTTGGCTAAAGGTGATGACACTAATGCTGACATAAAATATTATGGTGTGTTACAGCATATTTATGAGTTGTCTTACGTAGGCAACATAAAAGTATACTTGTTTAAGTGTTATTGGTGGGATGTGGCACATTATGACAAAGGATATAAGGTTGATAAGTACGGGTTCATAAGTATTAACAGGCGATATTCATTACAAACCAATAAACTATTTATTCTAGCATCTCAAGATGAGTAAATTTTCTATGTGGATGATATTGTTGCACCTAGTTGGCTCATTGCTATCAAAACAAACCCACGTGACTTGTTTAATGTATCAACTGATAATGATACTGATAATAGTGGGGTCAATGATCATATGGTTGATAAAGAACCTTATTAATAGTTGGTGGTTGACTTAAATATTTACTATGCAAGTCCTACACAACTTGATGATATTATCATTAACTTATATAGAGAAGTTGGACAAACGTAAACCTTAGCTCAAAGAGAACCATCATAAATACATAAAAATAATGCCATTGAGACTAGATTTAGTGATGAAGATGATCTTCTTGACAACTTTAATAGTAATATTGAAGAAGAAAGTGACATAGAAACTGAAATAGAAGAAACAGATGAATCAGAAGATATTGATAGAAGTGATAGTGTGACAGAAGATTCAATTGAATGAAATTACTTGATATGGTAGATTGTATTAATATCTAGATTGATTCTTGATTCCTTGCTATTTAAAATTTGATTAATTGATATTCCCTAAAAGAAATTTATATATTTATAGGATATGTCAGTATTAAAGAGAGGCCGAGGTGGGAAAGGTCTTTTTGTTATATCTTATGACAACATAAATAGCTGAGGTACATGCTCTACACCTCAATCAAGACCTGTTATTTCACCTCTATCACTACAACATCAACTTAAGGAAATGCTTGTCAATTCTCCTCCTACTCCCCATACTCAAAATAGTAGTGTAGGTAAGTTTGCTTCAATTTTATAATAATTGATTTATATCACATGTAACATTTAATTGTTCTAATTCAACTTCAATGATAGGCTCTTCTAGTGCAATCAACAAGTTTATAAGAGTTTATAAGTCTATTAACATGAATTTGAGGACTGCACAAGGAGCAAAGATTTGAGTCAAATTTTATGATTCCATGTCAAGAGCAATCGGTCTAGAAGCAAGAGACTTTTCTAATTATTGTGGGTTAACTCTTAGAACCACAATCTCTTTCAGGGATGGTGGAGGTAACTGGAAGAATATTTTTAAAAAATATGGTCAAGATATGATTTTAAAAATAAAGGTATTATTTATTTCAAATTTTTATATTTATCTTAGTTTATTTATATTATTATATAAAGTGTTCATATTTATTTGTTTCAGGATAAATTTGAACATGCTGATGCAATTGCTGAAGAAAAGTTTCATATAGCTATATCTATTATTTTACAAAGTGCATTTAGAAATTGGAAGACCAATCTGCACTCTCACTATAAGAAATATGAGACTGATAAGTATAAGTTAGTTGATCGTCCTCAAACTATTAGTTTTCAAGATTGGGAATGGTTATTAATATATTTTAAGTCTGACATGTTTAAGGTTCCTCACTATCCTCCCAAATAAATGATATTTTTTGTTTCAATAATTAAATTCTTATTATTTACCAAATTTTGTTGTAGAACAAAAGTGCAAGAAACACGATAAATTGAGAAAAACAAATGACTAAATATACTTGTGGTCCTCGATCATTTGCAGAAATTGAGTTTGCTACAGTAAGTTCAATCTATCACCGCTATAATTTAAGTTTTTAATCATTTTTTTATTTTAAAATCTATTTTATATTTTCTTATATGTTATTATTTTGTAGAGAGATCTTACTACTGGACAACCTACCCCTCCTGACCAGCTATGGGAGATAACTCATACTAGAAAGATATTAGATAGACAAGTAGTATGGGCTAACCCACACTCTGAACAAATTCATGTATGTATTGTAATTTAATATTTTATTTTGATTTAGTTTTATTATTAATCTAATAGTTTCATATGTTTTTTTTATAGAGTCGTATGCACGGACTTTCTCAGCAACAAGACCAAGAGTTAGATAGTGATGCTCGAATGACATCAAAGGAAATATTGGCGATAGTTCTTAGTGAGAGGTCAGAGTATGTAAGAGGGAAAGGATATGGAGCAGAGCCTTCAAAGAAGAGAAATTGCCCTTAATCTAGTGATAGTTCAGTTGTGCAGAGTGTGCATGCTCAATTATAGAGAGAGTTTGATAAAAATTTTCAAGAGGAGAGAGAAAAATAGAGGCAGAGCATGTAAAGATGGAAGAAGAGCGTGGAGCAGAGCATGAAAAGATACAAGAAGAGTGTGTGCAATTTGAGCAAAGACTAATGGAACAAATGGAGTAAATGATACAAGCTCAATTCCCTAACTTGATGCAAAGGGGGCAACCACATGCGCCTACATCTTCTACTCTTAGTATTGGTCATTCTATATCATGTTTATGTATAAATTAAACAATTTTATTTTAATTTTAAATATATTTAAATAATTGAAGTAATTTGATATTTATACGATGATCTAAATTATTTATCAACGTTATTAGATTATGGTTTATTTAGTTATTTATCATTTATTATTTTTGTCATTCAACTTTAGGTGGCAACAATTTTGTCACCGCAGATTTACCTTTAGGGTCGCCACAAATTCACCTTTAGGCGGCGACTATTTTATCATTATAGATTTACCTTTAGGTGATGACTAATGATTCGGTTTTAGATGGTGACTTTTGTCAACGTCTTTGACTTACCTTTGCTGGCGACATTGATTGGACGACATCTGTTAAACTTTTAGCAGTGACTTATTGTCACCGCTAATTATTGACATTCAGCGACAACTTTCAATTGTCGCTGCCAATGTATATAGGCGATAGTCTTATAGGCAGTAACTTATTGGCGACAAATTATTGCCACTAAAGGTATTCAGCGATAACTTTTGTACTTGTCGCTGCTGAAAGTCAATTTTTTTGTAGTGTAAGTTGGGAAACCCATATAGATAATGTGAACGCTTGTCATACTCAAAAATTTCATCAAAGCTGAACATGAACATGGTGCTGCCTTTGAATCTAGACTCTTGTACCTACAAGAAAAAAAAACCAGAAACACATAAGAAGATTGAGGGTGATTCTCTAGTCCTTGGGGCCACCACAATATCACTACCCCTTATCCGCTTCATTATATCTTCTGGTAGGTTTTCTTGTAGGATAACCCACCATAACCTAAGACTTGTGTTTCCCAATTAATCCCAACCTAGCTAGAGACACAAATACCATCTCACATCAAGCATATTGTACCTCCTTTATCCAAGTTACCAACAACATATTCATCATCAAGTTTGGTTGACTCTTCTGAGAATGCATGAGCATCGCTGGAGAAACAAAACTTGCACTTTTGATTGATGACAAGAACTTTATAGGAAGTAATGAATTCATTTCTTCACTGTTAGACTCTATGTTTTGATGATGACAAATGATTTTGATAATGTATTTCAGAACTATTTTGAAACAGCTTATTCTTTGATAAGTTTATCGATAAGCCCTTTGATAAATAACAAGAAAATTATGTTATGGAAAACTATTTTACAAAAGGAATTTTTTGAATACTTGTTCGATACTTTTTAAACTTAGTTTGTAAAACTTATACAAAGTTGTTTTTACAAAAAGATTAATCAAACGATTGATCAATAAAGGCATTTATCGAAAAAGACATCGATAAATGCAATCAGTTAACTTAGTTTCTAAAATATAGTCTATTTTTAAATGATTTTATCAAAGCATTTATCGATAAGATGTTCAATAAATAAGGTCAAATTGTGTCAAAATATGTTTCAAGCTTTATTTATCGAAGTATTAATTAATGAGACAATTTATTGGTAAATAATTCAACAAATAGAGAAAAATTCAATTTCAATCAAAGCATTGAACTGATGATTTTGATATATTATAATGATTTGCTTCTAAAATGATTTATTAAATATTGTTTGACAAATATTACATAAGATTAAAAATCAAAGGAAAAAAAGTTTGAAAGTCTAATTTATTGTTCTTCAGTCATTTATCGATAAACCTATTTATCAAAGAATATTTCGATAAATTGGCTATCTTGAAATGTTTTAAAATGAATCTTGTAAGTTTGAAAACCTATGTTATCAAAAGGTCATTTTTTGAAAGATATTTCGATAAGGCTGAAGTCCTGTTAGATAAGAACAAATCTGTTTCAATACAATATATATTTGATATTGATTGAAGCTATTTTCGATCAAGCATATCTTCGATAAACACTTTAATAAATTCAACTAATTTTTGAAAAGAACTTCAAACTAGACTTTGACAAAATTTGATATTTCAATCTAAAATATTATGAATCAATTGATATAAGCTTAAATTCTTTATATATCTTTTATGAAACATATTTCCATATCATTTGCACGCAAAAATAAGATCAAACGAACAAATTCATCAAAAAGCAAAATCTGTCAAAATGCATGCATAAGCAACCAATGGCTCTATTATTCAACGGCTACTTCAACGACTGTCTAATGGATATTTAAACTATTCAACTATAAAAAAGAAGCCAGAGAAAATGCTAGAGTTAAGAAGCACAACAAACATCAACGAACAATATTATTGAAGCATTCATCACTATGTTCATTGATACTCTGTTTTATTATGTTTCTCATTCTTTGAATAGAGCATGTTTCATTCTTTGAGAGAGAAACTTAAAGAGTATAATCTTCCGTGTTTATCATCATCACTCTAGTAAAGAAAGAGTTTGAAATTTTTATTCTAAGATACTCAAGAGTGAACTCTTAAGTAGGGGGAGAGAGAGAGACTCTTGAAGAATAGTGAAATCAAGAGTGAACTCTTAAGTAGGGGAGAGAGAGAGACTCTTGAAGAATAGTGAAACATTTAAAGGAGCTCTAAGGATTAGGTGTAGGCCAAGTGGTTAGGTTGAACCAGTATAAATTGTATGCATGTATCTTTTGACTTATCTGCTTCTTCTATTGGTGATATATTTCCTAACTCAATATTTATTCTTTATTTAAGTTTTAAAATTTTAATATAACGTAATTCACCCCCTCTTGGGTGATACAACTATTCCAACATTCACTACTTCCAAAAGTGTTGTCCTCCTTAGTGCAAGTACTATTAGTATCCTATATTCTGATCTATTTACTGGCCTTGTGATCCCCATCAAATGATTCAGCTTTCCGCTTGAACATATACCTAGTAACCATATCCTCTTGTTGTGGGTCACATGAGCTTATGTCACACTTGTCAACCAAAACTTCTTGAAGAGAACAATTTGCCGTAATCTGAACTCCTATCGCTTGAGCAGAAGAAGTATAAAGCCTAGAGAATCCATCATATTTAACATTCATAGACTTGGTTCCAACAACAAAAACTAAAACTCGGGGTTGAAGACTGGAGGCTATTAAGCAGTTTTGAGCAACATGTCCAAAACCCATACAATAAGAACACATTCTTCTGACTTGTTCCAAAACAATTGACACTTTCTGAATCCGACCATCATGCAATGGAAATATACCCAAATTGATAAACCTTTGGACAGATTCTGAGAGACAGACTTGAAGGCGTAAGACATAGCAATTTAAGTTATTCTTGTCATCATAGCAAATGAATTTTCCAAAACGCTCGCCAATGTAGCATGCTGTCCCCACATTACAATATTTAAAAGGTGTGCCATGAATTTGAATCCAACCTGGAAAATCATAAGCATGCAGATTAACTAATTAATGTGGTACCCCGCCTCCATGGGATTAGAGTAATAAAATATCTTTGCAAAATCCATGAACCTTGTAAGAGAATATAATTTAAATCCTCCACATACTGAAAATAAAGCATAAAGGAGTTATTGAAATGTTGAACCACAGATATCCACCCCTTCATCTTCCAATGAATCCTAATCAAGGGCTGTAATTTTGAAATATACAGCTTACGACCATCCATGACTTTAGCAAACACAAAGTGACCCCTATTTACCTGTGCTTTACTCTTTCATTCAGCTTGAGCTTGTAAAACTTTTTAGTCAACCAAGTCACTCTCTCTTATTTTTATTTTTTTATTTGATCAAAGATATCTTTAAGCCACTTTAAACTTGAAACGAATCTTTTTATGGGCTTAGAATACAAAAGGTTTTTTTCTCTCCCGATAAGTAGGGATGGAAACAGGCCAGGCGGCCTGTTAGGGGCCTCTGGCCTGGCCTGCATTAGGCCTGGCCTGTTTAGAAAAATACACAGGCTCAGACCTGTTTAAAAGCCTATTTTTCTTAAGAGGCCAAGCTCAGGCTTCTTACGAAGCCTGTTAGGCCTGTCAGGAGGCCTGGGCCTGTTAGTCAAAATTTATTTAATATTAAAGTGTAATAAATGGGTGTTAAACCTACCACATATTTAACATAATATAAGAGTCAAACCATTAAACTAATATGTATTATTATACATTTTATTCTTGAATTTTATTTTAACAGGCCTGTTAGGGGGCCTGTTATGAGGGCCTATTACGAAAGTCTATTATGAAGGCCTGTTAGGTAGCCTATTAGTATAATTAAAAAAATCAGGTTTTTTAAACAGGCTTCAGGCCAGGCCAGGCATTTATACAGGCCAGGCTTAGACAAAAGAAATAGCCTATAACAGGCCACAGGCCAGGCTCAGGCCGAATTGGCACTTAACAGGCCAGGCCTGTTAAGGCCAAAGCCTAGCCTGGCCTGACAAAAATTCAAGAGTACTATCACCTTCAGTCGAAAACTCAGTTTCATGGCGATCAACGTGCCACACGGAGGAAGCCAAATTCGGTTTCTTCTTCTGGGTCTGTTGAGATATTTCAACTAAATCGAGGGGAACATGAAGATAAACAAATGGGGCATTCCCATCCCGTGCAAAACTCGAAAGCTTGAGCTTGTTTGTGGTTATGGGATTTGCATAGAGGTGCTGAAGGTGTTGGAGAAGCAAATCCAAGTGAAAAGACGAAGGAGAAGGAGATTAAGGAGGAGGCGTTGGAGGTAGAATAAGCATTGACTGAATTTCAAAGTGGATTTTAGGTGTGTCGGTCTGTTTGACTGCACAGGGAGCACAGATTTATTGGGGAAGAGAGAACCCTCCATTATTACAAGAGAAAGCGATAGCAACAGAAGAAGAAGAAGAAGAAGAAGAATAGTGGGTTAGCTGGGAATATGAAGCAGAAAGGAAGCCATGAAAAATAGAGTATTCTTGAAAAGGGAAGATGCAAAAAAGGGGTAATCTGGTGTCTGCGCAAAGACGCAAAAGCAATCCCTCATTTAGGGCAAATTCAATTATTTTAAAAAATATAAATATATAATATATATTGGGCCGGGCCAAATGGGCAGGGCAGCACATCTTGCCCGGTGCCTGGCCTGACATTTGGCCCGGCCCGAAATAGCCCATTCACATGTTGGGCTAATTTTTTTGGGCCGGGCAGGGCTATTTTTTCTCGGGCTCGGGCGGGCGAACTGGGCTACCGGGCATCATGCATACCCCTAATCATCATGCATGTAATATTGAATTTTGAACCTTATTCATAATATCTTTGTAATAGAAAATTATATATTTGTCTAATTTCCACAGGAAAAAGATCTCAAGGATATTGTAACCCACGTATAGCTTTTTTATAATTAATTTTTTTCCTTTAAAACACAAACAGAATGTCCTATTATTTTTCCAAAAGGATCTTTCCATTTTGGTGAGGGTTGAGCTAAGCATTTTGCTTTTGGTTTGCATTTATGATTTGCAGATATTTAGAATAAGTTAAAATCAACCTTAGAAAAAGGCATTTTAACAAATATACTTAAAGGATTTTTAGAAGAAAAGGAAAAGATTGACCAAATAAAAGGTTTCTTTAGAGAATATGGAGTTTTCAAACGTAAATATTTTATGTTGGGTCATTTTTGCATTTTACTTCTTTTTTCTCTCTCTTTTAGATAAGGATATTTTGATCGATATTTATATCATAAATACACACACACACACACACACACATAAAAGCTCACTTCTATTTCTTTTATAAACGGGTTTGGAGGTAGCATTTCTTTTATTCTTCTTTCACTTTTAGATTTACATGTGTTAACAAATGTACTTAAAGGATTTTTAGCAAGCATTGGCACAAAAAGGGAGAGAGCAAAAGGGGGAAATATTGACTAAGTAAAGGGTTTCATTAGAGAATGTGGAACGATCAAGCGTAAATATTTTATGTTAGGTCATTTTTGTCTTTTACTTCTTGGTTTCTTTCTCTTTAGGATAAGGGTATCTTTTTGCCCAAGAAAAAATTCACGTGAATTGGGTTCCAGGATTTATCAGGTTAGAGCATATCTTCAATCTTAAAAAAATATTTATACAGATACTTACCTATTGTTTATCAATAAGGTCGTCACACTGAGACTAAAATTTAAACTCACCATCTTGTAGTATGAGCTAACCTTTATCAATTAGATTAATATTTTTTTTTGCTTTAGATAAAGATATTTTGATCTTTAAATCATAAATATACATACACACATATAAAATCTCACTTCTATTTCTTCAATAAATAGGTTTGAAGGTAGAGTATTTCTTTTATTCTTCTTCCACCTTTAGAACACACAGCTTCTTATTTGTACTATTTGAATCAATCTATCCTAATATTTTGACGCTCATATTTCTTCATATAATCCTTATATAATATTTTAGTAAAAATCTTGCATTCAGAATATTCAAAAGCAATATCAACTTTAAAACAATTTGGTAAAAAATACAATCTTTAAAACAACATATAAAGTCTACCAATTTAATTAAGTCTCAAGGATCAAGTGGGATAAGATTAACATGAGAGCATCAACATTACATGAGAATATTGAACATAAGGAGAAACCAAAATTCACGTTTAGAAATTACTGTAGGGAAACATGTCTCAAAAAGGGCATAAAATAAAATAAAAATAAATAAGAAAGTAACCTATTTAGATAATAGTCTACAGTTGCGAACTATTTAGATAAATTTTAACCGTATAAATTTATTTTTATATTTTTTATATAAAATTATAAAAATATTAAATATAGACAGTTGAAATTTTTATCTAAAAGTGTAGAGTGAAAGATGGGAAGGGAAGTCCATTCTGCATAGGGGCCATTATAATTTTATTGCAAAATGCATGGTAAAATGAGTTTAATTTATTAAAAAAAAGAATATAATCTGTGTAGAAAAATAAATTTTAAATAAGTTTAGTAATTTAAATAATTATCCACCCCAATTGTTATCTTAACCATTGTATAAACTATTTTCTACACCAGCTGCTAAATAACTGGTACATAGAAAATCAGTTGGTCTGACCTTTTATTTTTTAAAATAAAAATGTTATGGATGATAACTTTTACATTGTTTCTACAAATGGTTGGATCATGTTGTACACAACTCAAAAAGAATTGCATCAGTTTAAAATGAGTTGCACTCTGATTAAAAATAGATATTCTTAAATATCTTTAAATAATAAATTTTATAATAAAATATTTTTTGACAATTTTGTAAGATAATAGATATTTTTCCTATGAATTTTAAGGGGAATGAGAAAGAAATAGATTATAATAATTAATTATTTATGATTATTAAAAATTTTATTATAATTAAAAATTTAAAATATTATATAAATTTAAAATTTGTTCATCAAAAGATTTTGATCATCCTATTATAATATGAACAAAAAAATAATAATATTTAAATTAATCAGTAATTCAAATATAATATTAACAAAATATTTTGAGTTCTGATCACTTTAATTTTTGAAAAATTTTGAATTAATGATGGTAATTAATTAGTAATTTAATTAAAATAAGATTTAAAATCTTTTAAAGATTAAAATAAAATTATTAATTATAATTTATAAATAAAAAAATTAAAAGTATTAAGTAGAGTTGATTCACATCTATTTTTAACTAAATTTATTATTATAAAATTTAAAAAATATAGTTGATAATTGACAATAAAGTGATGTTGATGTTGATTCAAATCAGGTTACATTACCAAAGGATTAAATCTATGTTTTTATTAAATTAAAACAATTCTTACCAGTTAATTCAAACACTCAGTATTATCTAAAAATATCACACCTTCTCAAATTTTGTCTTTAAAGAAGGGATATAATATCACTGCTACTCAAGTTAGGACAAAAGTATATTTAGTTATGTTTTGGCGTGACAAATTAAAATAGAAATTGTTAATATATAATTTTAAATATAAGAGTTCAATAATTAATTTATATATATTAAAAAATTAATTAAATTAATTATTTATAAAATATTATAGATTAATTTAAAAAAAAAAAATACTCCGTCCAATCATTTAAATTGAAACTTGCTACATTGGTGGAAACTGTTTACACGTTTACTCTTTCATTAGTTTCTATTTAGGTGAAAAATTAGTTATATGATATTTAATATATAATTTAATTAAAAAATTTATTATTTAACCTTAATTATAAATTTATTTTACATATTTATCAATTTTTTTCTTAAATTATATTTATTAATATTTTCTCAATAATAATCAAATAAGAGAGAGGGAATCAATATACATTTGATTTAGCGGTATAAATCCCACTAGATTTCTTTAAATCTCAAATTCACTTTCTAAATAAAATAATTATAAATTTTAAAATTACAATATTTAATAATAAAATTATATTAAATAATATATTATATATTAAAAATTAGAAGAATATTATTTATATACATTTATTTTGTTCCGTCAACGTAAGTCAAGAACCAAAAGCAGACCCAGCCAAAATGGAAAAGATAAAAGATTCTCCTTACCGAAACACATTAGAAATTGGAGTCTATGGTTTCAATAAAGGGGCAAGTTTGCCATTGGCCTCTATGCTGTATACCCACGGTCTTTGTGTGCATGAATTTTATAATAATATAAATAAATAAATAAAGTGGTCAGTATTAATCAAATAGATTGAAGGATGAAGATTTAGAATTTCTTTAATTTAAAATCAAATTCACTTTCATAATCTTTTTCCCATTTGTGGCATTTCAAGTGGTTTCTTTGTGGAGGGGCTTTATCATATTTATGTTTTGCTTAAAGTAAATACTGTAGGGCTGAGTTTATACTATATAAAAAAAATAGTTTATACTATCAAGCCTAATAATACTCTGTATTTATTAAATACTCATTCCGGATTTTTTTATAAAGAAAATTCAATTTTTTTTAGCTTAAATATAAGGAGTAATTGCTCATTGTCTTGTGCATTTATTAATTTTTTATCTTCTTTAAAAATAATATTATTAAATACATATTCACCATATCAAACAACAAATATGCTTATTTTTTAAAAAAAGAATTAAAATATCACACACAAATATATAATTAGTTTTTTAAGAAAAATTGAAGAATGTACAATATAATTATCTATATAAAAAAAAAAGATGGAGCCAATAATCAGCATACAAGTAGACGCTCACGCTTATTCAAGGCCCCAGTATAAATTCGAATAGGAAAAATTTAATAATTAATCCCTACATTTTATTATATTTTTAATTAAGTCCCTATACTTTAAAATTTTATACATTAGCCCTTGTAAGATTCATTCCTAGTGAAGATGATCCCGTGTTCAATAGGCATATATAAACGGCATTAACACCTAAGGATGACGTGGCAAAAAAAAAAGCAAAAACAAAACAGGTCAGCACGTGACAGATCCGAGAAGGAGAAAGTAGCACGTGATGTGCACCTGATATCGTCCCTCCCGAGTCCCAATCGCTTCTTCCCGTTACTGAGTTCAATATAAGGATAGAAACAGGTGACTTGTTTAGTCTGGCCTGCTAGGGGTGTTTAGTCTGGCCTGCATTAAGCTTAATTTGACCTGACTTGTTTAGAAAAATACACAGACTCAGATCTGTTTAAAAACCTGTTTTTCTTAAGAGGTCAGACTCAGGCTTCTTACGAAGCCTGTTAGGCTTGTCAGACGGCCTGGACCTGTTAGTCAAAATTTATTTAATATTAAAGTGTAATAAATTGGTGTTAAACCTACCACATATTGAACACAATACAAGAGTCAAACCATTAAACTAATATGTATTATTATATATTTTATTCTTGAATTTTATTTTAACAGACCTGTTAGGGGGCCTGTTATGAGGGCATGTTACAAAAGCCTATTATGAAGACCTGTTAGGTAGCCTATTAGTATAATTAAAAAAATCAAGTTTTTTAAACAGACTTCAAGCCAGGCCAGACATTTATACAGGCCAGGCTTAGACAAAAAAAATAGCCTATAACATGCCACAGGCCAGGCTCAGGCCGAATTGGCACTTAACATGTCAGGTCTATTAAGGCCAAAGCCTAGCCTGGCCTGGCCTGTTAAATATGTTTCCTTGAATTCAAACTTGTGATTTTCTCTTTATAGAGATAAGACTACTTACTACCTTAATCAATAGTTTATTGGTCACTCTCTTATATGTTACCTTTTCCAACAAAGAAACAACCAAAGATGTAGCAGGCCCTTACCAAAAACAAAAATGTTCTTAGCAGACAGTTGCTTCATTGGCACAAAATCTATATTGGGTTCACAAGTAATAGAGCTTTTGAGGGGCTTTTGGAGCACCTGTGATAGGAAATATGGAAAATTTTACTTTACAAATAAATGACTTCCTTTTGTGTTGCCTTTTTTTTGTTTTGATTACATTTTTTATTAAAAGGATGCAAGTTTCCTTCCTGTTAAAGAAATCTCAGCATATAAATAGAAGATATCTTGTGCCTTGAAAGGAGATAGATTTTGATGAATGAAAATATGTTTCCTTTATCAGATTCTGATCTCTCTCCATATTCCCCTTTGTTTTGTTCTCTCTCCTCAAATTTCTGTTCTGTTTCTCTTTTTCCCCTCTGTTCCTCTGTTTGCATTAGAACAAGTGTGTTATATCACTTTGACAACCTATAAAGACATCACTTTATCTCTTATATTTATCTACGTTATTGTGGTTGCACACTCTACTGTCTCTCGCCTTTTCTCAGTTCTTCAAGTTGATTTTAAAAATAATTATTGCAAACAAGGTTTTATGTTATTTTCTTCCAAAGGTAAATTTTTAAACAGATTTTTTTTTTCTTTTCAAAATGGATTTAGAAACAATTTTATAAAATTATTCTGAAAAAAAAAAACAAAAACAAAACACAGAAACAAACAGGCCCTAAGATTCTACCATTTTTATCATCTCTCAATTATGAATTGTGTGCAAGTATGCCATAGAGGCGATTATATGCTTTTTCAAAGTAATTCAATAATCAATGATGCTCCATTCAATAGAATTATAATCTTTTTTCCCTTTTCTAATTCAAAAATTTCCCACAAGGACGTGGGATCACAACAAAGATTTTTGTTGTTTTGGGCTATGCTTTCTACTCTGAATCCCAACAAGATGAAGCTATTAAATGTGTATAAACACTCACATGAACATACAACTAAAAGAAAACTCAAGCTTAATTTTCAAAATGAGTCTTAAACAGTGATGCTGTCTTGGAACAGCCCTCCAAGCATAGGCCTCAAAATGAAAATGTTTTGCTTAATGAAAGTTACTCCGATTATACCAAACAAGGATATTAACTGAAATGCATTTAACTAGGTTTTATTTCTACCGCAAAACGTTCTCCTAATAAAAGTTGCTCCAACTGAAATCCATTTTACTAGGTGCCATTTCTACAGCGAAACCCGTTCTCCATACACCTCATTCCATTGCTTCAACTCATGCATAATTAATCCGTGAGCATCAAAACTTGCGGGAACCTGTGGTAAAATATAAGATTTAGATTCTTCTACATGCGTCTCATTGATAAATGGGTAATTTTTCTCAAAGGCAATGAAGAAAAGGCTATGTGCTGAAATCTTAATCTGTTGTAAGTATTTTCTCACAATGGTACAAGAGAAAGCAAACAGAAGAGTTCCAAAACCAACCGACTAAGGACATGTGTTAGTTGAATCTTCAATTGCTAAGATCATATGGTATTATTAATGAACATTAAAAGCATAACCAGCCCCCATATTATTTACACAAATATCAATTTATAGCAATTATTTTCCCATAATGGTAGAAGAGAAAGGAAACAAAAAGTATAGGCCAAAATCAAGTAAAAATCATAGTCATTTATGTGAATTATGAGGGGTTTTAAGTCAACCCTACCTGCTTCTTAGCCTGAATCATGTCATCCATATTTATAGGCCTCAAGGTAATTGTCAGCTCTTCTTTGTCCTCCTTAGCACTTGAAGCAACTTCTAAGCTTTTGCCTTCAGCATCTTTCTTATTCTTGTCCTAAATTATGATAAAATTTATGATAGTGAGCTAAAAGATGATGATTAAGTTGAGAAGGCACAGTGAGATGATGCTACAAGTCAAGGAAATTACTTGCTCTTCTGGGTTCTCTTTGGGACTTGAAGCAGCTTGGGAGCTTTGGCCTTCAGCATCTTTCTTATTCTTGTCCTAAATTAAGATAAAATTTTATGATAGTAAGCTGAAAGATAATGATTAAGTTGAGAAGGCACAGTGAGATGATGTTACAAGTCAAGGAAATTACTTGCTCCTCTTTGGGACTTGAAGCAGCTTCTGAGCTTTGGCCTTCAGTCTCTTTTTTGTTCTTTTCCTTAAATGAGAAAAAATTTATGCCAGTCAGCTAAAAAATGATGATTAGAATGAGAAGGCACATTAGTATGATGTAACAAGCCAACATTGTCAAGTTTGGTTAGTAACATTACCATATCCTTCAATTTCTCCTGCTTTATTAGCTCCCTAACAGGTCGATAAGCAGCAGCAGTGCACAAATTCTATTTAAAAGAAATTGTGTCAAGAGATGGTGACCACAGGTTATAAGTGGAAAATTAGAATCACAATATAAAAAAGGAAAGACCAAAAAACAAAAAACAAAACCTTGAGGTCGCTTCCAGTATATCCCTCTGTCATGACTGCAATCTCTTTGAAATTTAAGTTTTCAGTATTTTCCTTAGCTAGCATAGTTTTCAAGATAATCTCCCTAGTCTCGACTGATGGAAGACCAACCATGATTCTGCTCAATATTTAAAGTTACGAAGATATCAATCATAAAATCATAACAATTTGTATTTAAAAATTGAATTATTCAATAATGTTACCAAGAGATCAAGCCAAAAAACAATTCGAAGAGATGCTTTAGAGAGGTTTTGAGTAGTTACTACTTACTAATGCAAAATTGAAACTGAGATTTAAATATGCATGCAGGAAAAAAATTGGACAAACACAAATCAAACATTGATAAAAATAAGGATTGTTAGAGATTGGAAGTTTTACCTGAAGAGTGGAGAAAATATAGAAAGTAAGAAAAGTGTATGTCCGCAAAGGGTGTCCTTGGTTGCTATGTGTAATGTTTTGATTATTTGAAAGCTAAAACTTTAACTTCATGAAAACTAATCTCTCTGTTTTCTTATGAGCACCTAACTAACAATGGTCATGTATGCATTTGCCCTTAAGACAAAAATGATAAAAGTAATCAGAAACGAATGAAGACATATATACCTTCGCTCAAACCGTCTTATGATTGCATCATCAAGGTCAAAAGGCCTATTGGTTGCAGCAAGAACTAGAATTCGTTCATTTTGTTTTGTCAATAGACCATCCCAATGGGTCATGAATTCATTCTTAATCCTTCTTGTAGCCTCATGCTCTCCACATCTTGAACGTTGCCCGAGTAAGCTATCAACCTCATCAATAAAAATAATAGTTGGAGAAACCTTTGCAGCTACTGAGAAGAGAGCTCGGACATTCTTCTCACCTTCTCCAAACCACATGGATGTGATGGTAGACATGGAGACATTTATGAAGCTTGCACCTGCTTCATTCGCAATTGCCTTTGCAAGCATTGTTTTTCCAGTACCTGGAGGTCCAAAAAGCAATATACCTCGACAAGGCTTAAGAAGTCCACCTTTGAAGAGTTCTGGTCTTCGAAGGGGAAGCATGACTAGCTCTTGGAGTGATTCCTTAAGTTCCTCTAATGCACCAATATCTGAGAATGTAACTCCTATCTCATTTGCAGGGATAAGTTCTGATCTTATGTTCCTCTCATTCGCATTGTCTGGACGAACTTCCTGCCAGCACAAAAATTAAACCAAAAAATTGAAATAACAGAATGAAGTAACCACGTAAAACATGGGTTAAACACTCCTGTTTGGCATCATTACACTATCAACCAGCTGAGTCCTATTGTATAAATTTAGGATATTGGTCTTTCATCATCCGCGTAATCTTTTTTCCATCTTTGGAAGCATTTGTGCTGATCCATGTTGCTCTCACTCATGATAATGAATGTAAACATACCTTCTTTCCACTAGTCTCTTTATTCTTCTTTCCATCTTTTCCATCATCATTACTTTTCTTTTTGCGAAATAGATCCAAACCATGGGACAAACTGTGAATTACTAAGATTAGTAAGTAGAACATTTTTTCCTCAAACAAAATAAATAACTGGTCCAAATTCTTACCTCTCAGATGATATTACAAGCTTTCCATTTCGATATTCTGGATCCTTGGTATTCATCAGATAGTAAGATATTGCAGATACCACAATTTCTTCAATATATCTACTTAGTATCTTTGTGTCCTCATGGCTGATTGAATTCAAGTCTTTACATTCAACATCATTAGCTGCCAGTACTGTAGTGATGTGGTTTCTGTTATCTTCAGACTTAATTTTTTTCTTGTCCTCTTCCAGTTGGGCTTTCCAATCTTTAAGATCAGTTTCATCTTCTGGTGGTCTGATCTTAATGCTGTAAGGGAATAATGCTGCGAGCCTTTCATCGACTTTTGGACATTTATCCTCTTTGCGAGACAGAACAACCCATGGTGGGAGATTTCCTATAATCACAAACAACACAACCGTTGTATTAACAAATAATATTATCACTTTAAGAGAAAACAAAGCTTAATATGTATTATGCCCTACTTGCCCTTTAATTTTCTTTTAAGTTTCAGAAAACAAATGCATTTGACACCTACATCGGTCATTTAAAAAACAAAAAATTATAAGCACATGTTTAAGCTTCTCAAATAGAACATTGGTCTTTACTTTTCTACTTTTTCAATCTACTGTAAACTCTTTCACCAACTAATTTTTATTTTTAGTTCCTTAATCATACTCTCTATTGATTACAAAAACGAAGGCTTATAATGAAATAGAATATACATACATATATATATCACTTTTGTAGAAAATAATTTGATTTTTTTTAATAGTTCAAATTTCTTTATGAATCTAGTCTTAAATAATATTTGGATACAAATTTTGCCTCCCTCACCAGGTTTTTTGATTTTGTCTGCAATCTTGGAACCTAGTATCAGCACTGGCCCTGGCAGTTCCCCTAGCATTTCATGAAACAAATTATACAGTTGCTCTGATTGGAGGAAGATCTTGTCCACATCCCTGATGTACAAAATAATGGAACTCTTTCCTGACACAGAAACCAAGACCTGGAAGAATTATATTCATCCAACTAGTTAGCTAGAACTAATTATTGAGAAATTATCTTTTTTCTTGAATGTATTTCAGTGCCAAGATTCTATTTAAATAAAGAACTGGTTTGAGTTAGAGAGAGAAGGCGTATTGATGACAATACCTTATAAAGCAACTGCATAAAGAGTTTTTCATCCACACACAAGCTGCTTTTGTGCTTCAAGGGAGCTGAGAATGAAGATTCAAAGCAATAAGGAAAGAAAACATTTAATTTTATGCACAATCATCATAAAACAGGGCATCAACTATTTTAGGTGGATTAAGAATGGCAAGAATGAAACATTTAAATATGGAGTTAATTCCTGGTACTTACTAAAGAAACATTAAACAACATACGGATTTTCCAATTAAACCAATTAGCAGGAAAGAGGTGAGCAGTGTATACATCTGAATTAAATGAAGGGTTATTGAAATTAAATTGGAGAAGGAAGAGTAAGCCCAAAACTTGCAGACCTTAGCAGCCTATAGTTCTGGAGATTAGTTTAATTTTAATATGGTTATCCTACAATGATGATAAATCTATCAAGAATATAAATAATATGCATATGAACTAAATAGGAGAGCAAAGAGAAATAAAAATGGGTTCAAGTATAACCAGAATTTGCTGGAGCAGATTGGGAAGCAGTATTCCCATGAAGCCTTGAAGTAACGTTAGGACTTCCAGTAGCATTACTGTGTTTTTGAAAATTGCCTGCATAAAGGTAGTCAATCAAGATGCACTGATGTGACATAATACAATTTAGTAAAGTATAAAAAGAGGTCAAGAATAGAAGGGGAAAGGAATTTAATGTTAAGAAATATGATAATTTCAGGGGAAAAGGCCTGTTTCTTCCCTCCCTACCTTTAGTTTTGCCATTTGAAGAGAGGACTGAAAAGGAACCAAGCAAACCAGACACTCTCTCAGAAGCCACCTCAGATAAGGACATTTTAGAAGACTACAAACAAGACAAACGAGTTAGGGAATTCACCTATCAAACCAACCAAATGTTTCTGACTTTGTGATTCTTTTTTAAAATATGACCAGAAAGCGAAAATGGAGAAAACACATATTTTGATGTAAAAAGGGAAGTATCTTCAGCTCTTAGTGCAGAGCGTGACAAGAAAAAAACAAACAAATGTAGAGCAGAAAGACTTGCTGATTCTTTTCTTGCACATCCATATTTGCTCTCTATCTGTAAAAGCGAAACAGGTCAGATATGAATATTAGCTTATTCAAAACAAACAAAAGAAATTGCTATATGAAAATAATCACCTTGGAAGAGAAGTCAACTACATCTAGCAGCAGCAACTTTGAGTCAAAGTGGTGTGCTAAAGCCTTGGCAAGCGTTTGTATGTAAAATTCTGCACCCAAAAAATTGAAAAATGAAAATGAAGCAAGTATGAGTCAAAAAGACATGAAAACCCAACACAATCTTGTGCAGGAACAACATAAGACATCTGCATAGCATACCTGCAGGTCCAGAAAGCAGAATTGCCTTACTTGCTGGTGAAAGGTTCCGAGTGTGTTTGGAAAAGAAAAGTTGTCTTAAACGAACAGATGCAGCACTTGTTAATAACTCTCGAGTTCTTTCACTGTCAATGGGGTGGAATAAGGCTTGGGTTATATATAAGGGTAATAATAACTCATATTTATATATGATTTGAAGCCTGAACGAGGAACCTGGTTTTTACAAAGTCACTCTATTTAAGAATAAAGGTACAAAGTCACTCCATTTAAGAATAAAGGTCTCAAGTCAAGCCCATAAAATTCCTCCAAAGTAGAACATAACACCATATTCACCAGTATGGTATCACATAAGGAATCAATCTGAACCGTAAAAATAAAATAAAAAACTAAAAAAGAGCAGCTGAACAGTATATTCCTAGATGAGTAAAACCATATATATTCAAATAAAGTAAATACTCTTCATTGCAAGAAATGCTCAAAACGTTAAATCACCTTAAGTAATAAGGAAACTCTTGAAAAGTTTCCTTACATTCTTTGCCATCAATCACCAGCCTCAAAAGGTCCTGCTCAATCTGTTCACTATAAAGCTCATCACCAGACTCGCGGTTCCCTCCAAGCCCTGAGCTCAACCCAAGGCCTGCTGCGAGACCCACCCCAACACTCAATGCTGACAGCAAAACGTGCTTCTGCTCCATCTCTTTGAAACAAATTGATCTTAGCCCCTTTTGAGCAACCAAAGCTCCACTCCTTTTAGCTCTGATATTGGGAAAAATAGACGAAAGGCTTCTTGACAGTTCAAGTACCCACCATGTGTGAGACCCTCTTCCCCTCTCACTCTATATAAGCATGCCTTGACTTGGTTGTGTGAATTCCTAACAGAGAGAAACTTAACTCACAAGTTGTTCACAACATGAGAGACGTGTGTATTAAGAAAAGAAAATTAATCCCTTGGTCCCCACATTTTTCACTCATTTTCAAGAATATATTTTAAAATCCGCCCCTGTTGTTAGCTACAGTTTAAAAGTTAGTCCTTATGATTCATCCTATCCAGAGAACAATACCCCCAAGGCATACCTGGCATTAACACTGTCAAGTAACTGCTGAGGTGGCGAGAAACTAAAACTTGAACGATGATGTGGCACATACGTGGCATTAAAAATGTAATGACGATTTTGATAATTAATTAAAATGCACATTTGACCTCTGTTTTGAATCAGAACAATTTATTCTTAAATGCAAGAGAATTCAATCTCTAGGGCAAGTGGCCAAAGGCAATAATGTGCGAGGTACAAAAACTGTGCTTACTGATCAGATTCAGCGATCCCAAAATGTAAAGTTCTCCTATCCCAATCATCATTGTCAGAGGAAAGCTAACAACTTTCTCTATAGAAAAAAGAAGACCGTATTCCTCTCTTTCAATTTGAATGCATTTGATTTGACTGGTTTTACAGATGCAGAATTCAAGAGTTAAGAGAGATCACAAAACTTCACAGAATGTTTAGAACTTTTCTTACATAGAATTCGCTTCCATAATAGTCTTTCCATCGTCGCAATCTCAGTATTCCATTCATGCGATTACCTCCAAGAACCTTTATTTGCTCTTTCCATAATAGTCTCCGTCCAAACTTCCCCGCCATTCCTTCTCCTATCTCCATTTCTGACTTCGCATTCTCTCTCCTTCCTGCAACTGCTTCAATCACCTTCACCACCACACTTCTCATCGATTCCAACACTGATCCCTACTTGTCCTACTCAACCTGAGACCGCGCAATGGATTACTTTTGTGTTGAACTCAGTAACGGGAAGAAGCGATTGGGACTCGGGAGGGACGATATCAGGTGCACATCACGTGCTACTTTCTCCTTCTCGGATCTGTCACGTGCTGACCTGTTTTGTTTTTGCTTCTTTTTTTTGCCACGTCATCCTTAGGTGTTAATGCCGTTTATATATGCCTATTGAACACGGGATCATCTTCACTAGGAATGAATCTTAGAAGGGCTAATGTATAAAATTTTAAAGTATAGGGACTTAATTAAAAATATAATAAAATGTAGGGATTAATTATTAAATTTTTCCTATTCGAATTTATACTGGGGCCTTGATAAGCGTGAGCGTCTACTTGTATGCTGATTATTGGCTCCATCTTTTTTTTTTATATAGATAATTATATTGTACATTCTTCAATTTTTCTTAAAAAACTAATTATATATTTGTGTGTGATATTTTAATTCTTTTTTTAAAAAATAAGCATATTTGTTGTTTGATATGGCGAATATGTATTTAATAATATTATTTTTAAAGAAGATAAAAAATTAATAAATGCACAAGACAATGAGCAATTACTCCTTATATTTAAGCTAGAAAAAATTGAATTTTCTTTATAAAAAAATCCGGAATGAGTATTTAATAAATACAGAGTATTATTAGGCTTGATAGTATAAACTATTTTTTTTATATAGTATAAACTCAACCCTACAGTATTTACTTTAAGCAAAGCATAAATATGATAAAGCCCCTCCACAAAGAAACCACTTGAAATGCCACAAATGGGAAAAAGATTATGAAAGTGAATTTGATTTTAAATTAAAGAAATTCTAAATCTTCATCCTTCAATCTATTTGATTAAGACTGACCACTTTATTTATTTATTTATATTATTATAAAATTCATGCACACAAAGACGGTGGTATACAGCATAGAGGCCAATGGCAAACTTGCCCCTTTATTGAAACCATAGACTCCAATTTCTAACGTGTTTCGGTAAGGAGAATCTTTTATCTTTTCCATTTTGGCTGGGTCTGCTTTTGGTTCTTGACTTACGTTGACGGAACAAAATAAATGTATATAAATAATATTCTTCTAATTTTTAATATATAATATATTATTTAATATAATTTTATTACTAAATATTGTAATTTTAAAATTTATAATTATTTTATTTAGAAAGTGAATTTGAGATTTAAAGAAATCTAGTGGGGTTTATACCGCTAAATCAATTGTATATTGATTCCCTATCTCTTATTTGATTATTATTGAGAAAATATTAATAAATATAATTTAAGAAAAAAATTGATAAATATGTAAAGTAAATATATAATTAAGGCTAAATAATAAACTTTTTAATTAAATTATATATTAAATATCATATAACTAATTTTTCACCTAAATAGAAACTAATGAAAGAGTAAACGTGTAAACAGTTTCCACCAATGTAGCAAGTTTCAATTTAAATGATTGGACGGAGTATTTTTTTTTTAAATTAATCTATAATATTTTATAAATAATTAATTTAATTAATTTTTTAATATATATAAATTAATTATTAAACTCTTATATTTAAGATTATATATTAATAATTTCTATTTTAATTTGTCACGCCAAAACATAATTAAATATACTTTTGTCTTAACTTGAGTAGCAGTTATATTATATCCCTTCTTTAAAGACAACATTTGAGAAGGTGTGATATTTTTAGATAATACTGAGTGTTTGAATTAACTGGTAAGAATTGTTTTAATTTAATAAAAACAGATTTAATCCTTTGGTAATGTAACCTGATTTGAATCAGTTTAGTTTGTAATTAGAATTCTTTAATAGATTGATCAAGATATTAGGTACTCAAAAAAATTAAATTAAATTAAATTAAAGGATCGTATTTTTTTTTTTAAAAAAAAACAAGTTTATAGAAACCTAACTGTCATTTTCATATAATTGATCCCTTGTGCATTTCTTTGAAGTTTCCTAGCGACGAAATAATGATGACGTTTAATTTTAACCTTGTGAATTTCTTTGAAGTTTCCTAACGACAAGAGAAGTAAATTAAACATAAACAAATCTACCGAAAGTATGAACATAAAGACTTTATTGGTGCAAGAGCCATTGCTTATTTTAAACCAAAGACAATGACTTAGAACTTGGTCTTTAGCTCCTAACTTTGGTTACTGAGTTTTCTTATTTGTTTTTTTGTCCACATGTGAAGACAAGTTTCACCATAATTTCTAAAAGCATCAGGAGAATTATTCAGCCATCAGCATCAACATCACTTTATTGTCAATTATCGACTATATCTTTTAAATTTTATAATAATAAATTTAATTAAAAATAGATGTGAATCAACTTTACTTAATACTTTTAATTTTTTTATTTATAAATTATAATTAATAATTTTATTTTAATCTTTAAAAAATTTTAAATCTTATTTTAATTAAATTACTAATTAATTACCATCATTGATTCAAAATTTTTCAAAAATTAAAGTGATCAGAACTCAAAATATTTTGTTCATATTATATTTGAATTACTGATTAATTCAAATATTATTATTTTTTTGTTCATATTATAATAGGATGATCAAAATCTTTTGATGAACAAATTTTAAATTTATATAATATTTTAAATTTTTAATTATAATAAAATTTTTAATAATCATAAATAATTAATTATTATAATCTATTTTTTTCTCATTCCCCTTAAAATTCATAGGAAAAATATCTATTATCTTACAAAATTGTCAAAAAATATTTTATTATAAAATTTATTATTTAAAGATATTTAAGAATATCTATTTTTAATCAGAGTGCAACTCATTTTAAACTGATGCAATTCTTTTTGAGTTGTGTACAACATGATCCAACCATTTGTAGAAACAATGTAAAAGTTATCATCCATAACATTTTTATTTTAAAAAATAAAAGGTCAGACCAACTGATTTTCTATGTACCAGTTATTTAGCAGCTGGTGTAGAAAATAGTTTATACAATGGTTAAGATAACAATTGGGGTGGATAATTATTTAAATTACTAAACTTATTTAAAATTTATTTTTCTACACAGATTATATTCTTTTTTTTAATAAATTAAACTCATTTTACCATGCATTTTGCAATAAAATTATAATGGCCCCTATGCAGAATGGACTTCCCTTCCCATCTTTCACTCTACACTTTTAGATAAAAATTTCAACTGTCTATATTTAATATTTTTATAATTTTATATAAAAAAATATAAAAATAAATTTATACGGTTAAAATTTATCTAAATAGTTCGCAACTGTAGACTATTATCTAAATAGGTTACTTTGTTATTTATTTTTATTTTATTTTATGCCCTTTTTGAGACATGTTTCCCTACAGTAATTTCTAAACGTGAATTTTGGTTTCTCCTTATGTTCAATATTCTCATGTAATGTTGATGCTCTCATGTTAATCTTATCCCACTTGATCCTTAAGACTTAATTAAATTGGTAGACTTTATATGTTGTTTTAAAGATTGTATTTTTTACCAAATTGTTTTAAAGTTGATATTGCTTTTGAATATTCTGAATGCAAAATTTTTACTAAAATATTATATAAGGATTATATGAAGAAATATGAGCGTCAAAATATTAGGATAGATTGATTTAAATAGTACAAATAAGAAGCTGTGTGTTCTAAAGGTGGAAGAAGAATAAAAGAAATACTCTACCTTCAAACCTATTTATTGAAGAAATAGAAGTGAGATTTTATATGTGTGTATGTATATTTATGATTTAAAGATCAAAATATCTTTATCTAAAACAAAAAAAAAATATTAATCTAATTGATAAAGGTTGGCTCATACTGGTGAGTTTAAATTTTAGTCTCAGTGTGACGACTTTATTGATAAGCAATAGGTAAGTATCTGTATAAATATTTTTTGAGATTGAAGATATGCTCTAACCTGATAAATCCTGGAACCCAATTCACGTGAATTTTTTCTTGGGCAAAAAGATACCCTTATCCTAAAGAGAAAGAAACCAAGAAGTAAAAGACAAAAATGACCTAACATAAAATATTTACGCTTGATCGTTCCACATTCTCTAATGAAACCCTTTACTTAGTCAATATTTCCCCCTTTTGCCCTCTCCCTTTTTGTGCCAATGCTTGCTAAAAATCCTTTAAGTACATTTGTTAACACATGTAAATCTAAAAGTGAAAGAAGAATAAAAGAAATGCTACCTCCAAACCTGTTTATAAAAGAAATAGAAGTGAGCTTTTATGTGTGTGTGTGTGTGTGTGTATTTATGATATAAATATCGATCAAAATATCCTTATCTAAAGGAGAGAGAGAAAAGAAGTAAAATGCAAAAATGACCCAACATAAAATATTTACGTTTGAAAACTCCACATTCTCTAAAAATGACCTTTTATTTAAGTATATTTATTAAAATATGCCTTTTTCTAAGGTTGATTTTAACTTATTCTAAATATCTGCAAATCATAAATGCAAACCAAAAGCAAAATGCTTAGCTCAACCCTCACCAAAATGGAAAGATCCTTGTGTTTTAAAGGGAAAAAAATTAATTATAAAAAAGCTATACGTGGGTTACAATATCCTTGTGATCTTTTTCCTGTGGAAATTAGACAAATATATAATTTTCTATTACAAAAATATTATGAATAAGATTCCAAATTCAATATTACATGCATGATGATTGTACACAAAAACAATTTTATTTATGTAAAATGTTGTGATTAAATCTGAACTTTATTGCTCTATCTTTTCATCAATTGATCAGGATTTAAAAACTTTATGAATGAAGAGTACTTACTGATCCTACTATGTGGATAATCCCTTTTTGTTGAATGAATGGATTTATTTTCGAACAAAAGAAAAAAAAAACATTAGTCATTGGGAGAAAGTTATTTACATTTCTTTACAAGAATTTTTTAGTCCTTTCGTAATTGTCAAAAGATACTCGCACAAACCTTTATACAGTACTCTCTTTTACAATAAATTTATGGACCCTACTATAAATCCCTTCAAGAGTTATTAATTAATATTTTCCAATATTTTCCTATTGCAAATTATTAAAATGATAATTTATTAATTCTACGTCTTTTTAGTTTTTTGTTGGGTTCTAGTGCTTTTATGGCATTTTATAATGTTAAGGAGCCTACTAGTTTGTGTATCGTTTTAATTTACTCAGTTTTAATAAAATGTCTTTTTTTTCAAAAAAACAAAAAATTTAATTCTTCTGTCCAAAAAAATAATAATTCTAATTTAGTGTTTCGAAATCATTTCTCAAAAAATGCGGTGCTTTTTCTCTCTTTTCTTTCAAAACTTTCCTTCCCATGCAGTGAGTCTCTTTTATTAGTACCCGTTGGACAGAGAGAAAGAGAATAGGGTGTGAGTTTTGCTTGAAATTTTTGTTAGAATAACTTTTTTTATTCAAATTGGGGTACATTGGGTAATTTTAAAAATTTAAAACTTTAAATAAAATCAAAATTTAAGTAGAGGAAGATATCACCAATAAAATAAGATGAAGAAGATATGTTGCGTAGAAACGATTTACACTAGTTTAGCTCAACCACTTGGTTTACTTCTGTCTTTAGAGTTCCTTTGAGTATTCCATTATCCTCCAAGATTTGCAGGCTCTTGACATCTCAGTATATCAACTATAAGATTTCCTCTTATTCCCCCTTATAACCCGTAAGGTGACAATCCCACTCAAAAGACTTTCTCTTAAGTATATCAGAAAAATGAATAAAGATTTACAACACTCTCTTATTAGAGAGATTATATTAAACATTAAAGTACATACTCTCTAATTTTCTCTTTCTCAAAGAATAATACATGCTCTATTTAGAGAATGAGAAAACAAAGTGAAACAGAGTTATAATAATCATTATATCAATTAACAAGATTGTTCATGATTGTGGTGCATTGTTGCGCATCACTCGTCTTTCTTCTTAACTTCAGCTTTTCTCTCTGGCTTCTTTTATAGCCGTTAAAGAATATATCCGTTTTATAGTTGAGTATTCATAAATCCGTTAGATAACCGTTAAAGAATATATCCGTTTTATAGTTGAGTATTCACTCTCTTGATCTTGTTTTAACCTGCAAATTATCTTAAAATATGTTTTATAAAAGATATATAAACAATTTAAGCATATAACAATTGTTTTCAAATGATTTAGATTGACACATTAAATTTTGTCAAAGTCTAGTTTAAAGTTCTCTTTGAAAAGGAGTTAAATTTATCGAAGTGTTTATAAAAAAAAAAGTGCCTTATCAAAAATGATTTCAATAAATTTCAAACATTTGGCGTTGAAACAATTTTAGTTCTTATCAAATAGAACTTTGATAAATAGCTTTATCGAATAAATTTTAAAAAAAATATCATTTTTACAACATAGTCTTTTAGACTTATCAATAATTCAAATTTTATTTCAAAATATTTCTTAATAGCTAATTTATCGAAGTATTTTTGATAAATAAGCTTATTGAATTACTTATAATTCCTAAAGAACATCCTTTCAAACTTTCTTTGATGTTTAATCTTTTCTCAAACAATGTAATATATTTGTAAACAAGAATTTATAAGATAATTTATCAAATCAAAGCAAGTCATAAGCTCATTAAGTTCATTTATTTAAGGAATCATTCATTAAATCTTTAACAATTTAAAAAACTTAATTTTCTCTCATTTGTTTTAAGTGTTTATTGAAGTGAGGTCTTATCAAAAAGGACTTCGATAAACATCATGTTCGAATAGCTTATAGATAAAGAGACTTATCGAATAGCTTATCGATAAGATCCTGAAGAGCAGTGAATTAAACTTCCAGACTTTCATTCTTTAATGTTTAATCTCACCTTATTTGCAAATATTTAATAAAATCATTTGAGAGATAGATATTTCAAGCAATGCAACATTATTATCAGTAATAAATCATTATCAAAATATTTTATCAAATCAATATTTTAGTCCTTTAGATAAAATAGAATTTTTCTCTATTTATCAAAGTATTTTTCAATAAACTACCTTATCTATTAACTATTCGATAAATGAGGCTTGAAACACACTTATAGTCCAAAACTCTATATTTATCGAATACCTTATCGATAAGTTCTTATGCAATATGAGAGAAACAAAACAATTAACTTCATTTATCAAAATCTTTATCGATAAGTTCTTTTATCAATCAATTCTTGGATAAATACCTTTTGAATAACAAGTTTGGTAAACTTAATAATAGATGACTTTATCAAAATCTTTATTAATAAAGTTCCTTTATCGATCAATACTTCAATAAATCCCTTTATGTAAGGTGATTTCTCATACTAAGTATATGTTATATTTATCAAAGACTTCTTCGATAAATACCCTTATCGACTAAGTCATAGAAAAGTTTTAGTTCTAAAACAGTGATTCTGACTTTTCATAAGCTAAGTTTATATCCATTTATTAAAGTCCTTATCGATAAGTATCCTTATAAGATAAGGTTTCTAAAAAATGTTTTGACAAATCTTATTTTCTTAACAAATTTTCTTTCTTACTTATCGATGAGCTTATCAATCAATATACTTATCGATAAGCTTATCAAAAATAATCTTACTTAAAATAGTTCTTTGAAAAGCATTTGTTATCATCAAAACATTAGATTCTAACTTTTTCCCTCATTTTTGATGATGGAAAAATGCACTTTATAATAGGAGAATGATTTGAATTATTAGATTAACAATTGAAATCAATTAAATGATAGTAATTCAATAAGAATATTAGTAAAATCAAATTGCATTAGACTATAAGCATTAAAAAACATTCAAGAAAACATGAAAACATCTAAAAAAAAGTATGACCATAAATAGTATCAGTGTACTTCTCCCTTATTTTGTCATTATTAAAAAGAGAAAATCAATTATTAGAAGGGGTTGTAGGCTGATAAGTGAAAGGGGTAGAGGCAAAGAGAATGGGTACAGGGTAAAGTGGAGTAGAAGTGGTTAGAGCAGGATGCTAAGAGGCTATTGGAGTAGGAGGAGGTGTGACCAGAAGTTCATCCATAGAAAAGACTATATTGGTTTTGGCTATTGAATTCTTCAAATTAGTCACTTCTTGTCCTAGGAACTGGATTGCTTGCCTTTGTAGATAAACAATCTTTAGAAAAATAGCCACTAATCCTTGTTAATGCTATTACCTTTTGCAACCTCAAAGACAACTTGTGCTCCAAAGAGTGTCCAAACTCATTGTTCATTGAGAGAAATTATGAACAAAAGATTGCATGCTTTCTTGAACTTGAGCCATCAAATTCTCTCTAAAACTCTTGAGTTCTTGTTGTACAAGATGTTGGATAGCAGCTTGGACAAATGAAGGAGCAAATAAAGGTTGAGCAGGACCTGCTAAAGATTGTGCCTCATCTAGCTGCTGCGTAGTGGACATTTGTTGCTTCCTTTTCTAAGCTCGCTTACCATTAGCTGAAAAGGGTAGTGTGATCTTTATTCGATGAATTTGCTTACCCTAACTCTTGAAGGAGAAAGAAACTAATTAGGAGCAGGGGATATGTATGGCCTTGAAGTTGTCAAAGTAAAAGGTCTTGATCTCACTATAGATCAAAGCCCCAATATTGATCTTCTCACCACTTATAATCCTAACCAACAACAGATAATCCCCTAAGTAAGATAGGTTAATCTACCTAATTTGCTCACCATTCTTCTTGAGTAGATGTAGTAGATTATTCTATGATAATCACATATATCCTTTGGCATAAATTTCAGATCTCCTGTGAAGTTGTCACTGAGCATGAGAATATGATAGATGTTCTTTAGAGACATATAAGGACATTTTTCATATGCAGTGGTCTTGAGCATGAAGTTAATAACATTTCCATCAATCTTAATCTTTCTTCCTCTCAACTCAGTAATCAAATGACTACTCTCCAGCTCACCATCATCATTAGCCTCATCAATTACTCTTATGTTGCAATAGAACCTTCTGACTACTTCTTGGCTATATGAGAGATTGATTCCTAACCAATTCTCATAGTACTTCATCTGGTTGTCAAGGTCCAATTGAGTCTTGTCATTATATTTTAGATAGTCTAAGTCCATATAGACTACTGGACAAAACTCCCTTTCTGTAAACTCAGCCTTGAACTTGCCCTTATCAACCCTTTTATCCAAATCCCTAAAATGAAAGACAGTAGAAGTAGGGCTAAGAAAAAAGTAGGAATGGAGGCAGGAGCAGGTATACCTTGAGATGAATCATCTCTTGATTTCTTTACTGTTTACTTTACTTGCTGACCAAAAGCAATAGGGAAAGATAGAGTGGACTGTTAGAAAACGTGCCCTAGGGGCCAATCATTGTCTTATAAACATTATTGATTTATGAGTTTATCAATTGTGTTATCATATTATCTGCATGTTTACTATAATGACCATCCTTGGATAATTCATGATCTTATCCTAAATGTCCCTGGTCAGTCATCTGTGCGGGAGCAGAGATGAAATAAGACCAGTATAACTTTGAAGATGTATAGAGATATAAATCAAAGTCATAGGCACATGTAAGAGTACAAGGTGTTGGACTGACCTGCTATGAGAGAGTTACATGGGTTACGTCATAAGCTTCTCTCATATACAAACCATGTCACTATGCCCTTTGACCTGAGATCATCATTGATTCCTACATGACAAACGCTTAGCTTTGACCTAGTCAAAAGTCACTTTTGACCGAGTGATCATAAAGACTATGTTCGGGCTTAGTGGTTTTTCATGCAGAGGAATGTGAATGGTCAAGATGGAATTTGTCTCTCACATTCATAAAGAGATATTACTAGGCCCCTCGATGAGTGAGTCTGAGAAATGTATGACCATACTGTAATGGAAAGGTAGTTCTATTTCTATAGTCAGACTACTCAGGGATCGAGAAAGTAACGGTCAGAAATATGAGGATAACATTATCCATGCCTCATCAATGACCAAAATATCGCGTGACAGAAGGGACATGATATGGTTGTATAAAAGGTTACATCGTTTATCGATCCTCATATGATTTGGGTAGTCGTTATGTCTTGCTAGAGACCGCTTGCGACTTATGGGCCAGTATAGCAAATGGCCCACTGCCAACTTCATATGGGCCTACAGGGTCACACACAAAATAGCCCAACATGAGCTATGATGTCCAGATTCATTGAATCTAAGACGTGTCTAGATTCAATGAATGATCTAGGGTTGATGTATATATTTATTTACATTTATATTCGTATATATATAAATTCGTATATATATATATTATATATAAGGGATATATAGGATTTAATTTATAAGGATAAATTAAATCTCTATCATGTTTGAATTTGAAATTCAAATTGATAGGATATCTCAAATTTAATTTATGAGAATAAATCAAATATAGTCCAATCTTATCTTTATTTAAATTAAATAAATAGGTGAATTAAATCTGTGGGACGGATTTAATATAAACATTATTTATTTAATTAGTTTCTTATCAAATTATACAATATGTGATATTGTATTAATTTCGGAATTAATATAGATTAATTCCAAGATCCAATTCGGTTGAGAAAAATGCAGAGCATCCTGTATATCTGATTTTAGGAGCTACGTTTTTGGTACACAACACACAACACAAAAGGTCAAACAGAATCTGCAAAAGGTTTGCAGATAAGAAACTGCCAAAGTAGAGATAGAGAGGACGAATTCTTGAGAGAGCCTTGGAGGGACAGGAGACGCTAGCACTTCATTCGTGGTTGGAACGCTGTTCGTGTGAATACCAGTAGAGGAAGGCGACCTGAGGCGTCAACTTCTTGTGATCAGAAAGAGAGCACGAGCTGCGGAGAGAAGCTGTGGACATCTTCTTGCGATTGGAAAAAGATCACCAGTCGCAGAGAGAAGCTGTGGAAGTCGCTGAGGAACACCAAAGGTAATGCTTCTTTCCACTTGACTTAAACACATACGGTAGATCCTGGTAAGGAATGGGAAAAAAATTTTAAATTAATTTCCGCTGCGTGTCTTCCAATTCCTTACATGGACTGTGGAGATGCACCCATGTTGATGGCAGTGTGGATTGCTTGGTTGAGGTTGTCGTTTGAGTGTCTGTCCTCAAGCTCAGTCTCTTTCAACACGATTGACAAAATATGCTTCTTTCTCTTTAAGGCTTGCCAAGCACTTTGCCGAATCTCAATGGCTATTGAGTTGTCTCAGTGCTCTACTGTGCTTTAGATCTCAGTATGGACTTCTCCTTCGAAGGACTCTTATCTTTTCTCACTTTGGTCCTATGTTTTGACTTCAAGGAAGGTGCAACTTGCTTCCCCTTTCCACTATCTTGCTCATCATTAAATGACGGTGCAAAGATAGAGATTTATGGTGAGGAATTGGTTTGAGAAGTTAGGGAGGATGTTTTAGAATGTTTAAAGAGGTGTATTGAAGATTGGAAGACAGTTATGGAGTTTTGGTTTTAGAAAATTTGATAATTTTTTTGAATAGGGTTTCGATGAACTAACACAGTAATGATCAAAATTTGTTTTTATAACTAATAAATATCAATATAATGGTAAAAAATAACTTTACCAAATCAATGCATTTATATCGAATAGTTGTTCAATGAATGTCTATGCTTTTTCATTATAAACACACTTAATTTATAAAAGAACCCTTCGATAAGTATCCTTATTGAAGAGGTATTTGATGAATGCCAGCACTAAACACATAAACATCTTTACTAACTTTTTTCTCTTATCAAAGGCCCTTTTGATAAATGTCTTTATTGAAATATTTTCAATAAGTCCTAATTTAAAGATGATGATGAAAAATTTAGAAAACTTAACTTTTGCCTCTTATTTTTCAAAGCATTTATTGATAATAACCTTTGTCGATAACTAAGATAAATTTTTGACTTCTTTCACAAAATTTATACTTTCATTTATCGAAGTCTTCTTAGAATAACCCTCTTATCAAAGTGAGATTTGATAAACTAAAGTACGACATAATTTACATGATATTTGTAAACATAATTTTCAAAATCACTTTTCTCTATTTGTCACTAGAAATTTTGAAGGATTAAAAGCTTTTCCTATCAAGGACAATATCTTATCCTTATAATTTAAAGTGATGCGAATAAAAGAAAATTTTAATGAAAGTAAATAGAGACATATAATAGAAATATCATCCAAAAAGCTCAGTTTATGCAATATATTTTATAGATACGAGCTTAATATAAATAAAGAGAATGTTTATAAATGATCATTTGGATTTAGCAGATTGATGAATTGATCCATGAAATTCATTGCTTTACTCTCTTGTCGTGTTTGAGCATCCTTGGATGATTCTATCTTTTGCTATGTAACTTTGATGTGTATTCATTCCAGTTGAGTTGATTTCCTTCATAGCTAGCATGTGATGCTTATTGCTCCTTTGTATTGGCATGGATAATGATCCTTTTAAAGTTGATACCAAATCTAGTGCTCTCTTGTCTGCACTAGATTGTCAATTCTCAAATTTAGATGTATCTCCCATGTAGTCCATTGAGGAATTTTCTTTCTTAGCATAGATTCTCCTTTACTTATGAATATAAATTCTTTCTTTCTAGGAGAATAGTCAATATGATCAAGTATTAAATATACAAAGAATAGTTTTATACAAGACTATAATGTCATCATACAAAATAATCAATTGATAATGAATACAGATGAGCATGTTAGGAGATAAGCTTGTAATATATAATGCATATTTAAATACAAAGCTCTCCCTCTTTAAAAAAAAGGAGCCTCTCTTAAAAAATAATTCTTCTTTTTGAATAAAACAATTTCAATGTAGTTTTTCAAAATATGGACCTTTGAAATTAATCTTGTGGAAATATGGCAGTGAACAAATTAGAGAAAAATATTCTTGTAAGATTATGTTAGATAGTATGTTGAACAACAATGTTAACATGTTTGGGAATTTTCTAAAAGCAAAAATCATTTTGGATAAAATGTTAGGAAAAGTAGCATAACGAAGGCTCAAAGACTTTACTCATACTCAAATGATATTTGAACAATAAGGTACATTAACTTGTTAGTCCAAATGACTACAATAGCAAATATGTTCTAGTTAATACATAAGCCATTTCAATTATGATTATCATTCAACTGATAGGAACAAATATTTTTATGCATATGGCTTTGATATTTTGGAATCTTTCTAAACATATAGGCTTGAAACCCATGTAAAAATGAGTAACTTGTTAAACAGAAGAAATTTTAACTTGTTGGAGGATTAAGAGTTTAAGCACATAATAGGGTCAATGATGACTCTAGCAAATATATTTGAACCATATTTGGAATTTTCATATAAGCATATTAATCTCCAATATTAAAACCCATATGGTTCAGTTATAATTTTTTCCAAAGTCATTTGTATGCATTTTGTAAACCAAGACATATGATGCATGAGTTGAAATTTACAATTATCTCTCAAATCATGAATATGCATGTTTATAAGTACAAAATAAATTCATCAATTGAAATCCATAAAATAATTTAGATTGTAAAATTGAAAACTCAAATAGAAAGCATGTATGCATAGTTTATATAATCCTTTTAGCAATCTGAAAAACATATTTAAGATATTGAAATGTTGAATATTGAAGGAATGCAACAAGGAATAAGTATTCATTACCCAATTTTATGATTCATTTAAGCACAATGAATGTGTAAAGATTATATTTCACCATGTTTCCTCTTAACCTTGTGACAAGTTGCTTGATTTTGGTGAATTGATGTTGATCTTTTATCCTTGTACATTCAGTACCAAAATTTAAGCTTCACTAGTTTATCTTCATCAAGATCTAAATTATTTCTCCTTGTAGCCACAAATCTTGAGATGAATCTTTCAATTATATTCCCTACAAAACAATTGAACTAGCTTTTTTTCCTAGTATCCAACTTTTCTTGGATCCATCATTAGTTAGTTTGTAAAAATCACAACTATACAGTTCACATGCTCTATAGATATAACCAGTTCAAATCAATTGACCATAATTGTTTTATGAATATAAAAAATATTTTTTTAGAATCATGTATGCACAAATAATTGAATTATTAAATATTGTAATCTCTTTATAAATATGCTTGTCAAATAGATTTTCTAATGAATATAAAAGTAGTATTTCATAACAGTGCAATATTCTTTCTTAAGATCCTTTCGTGAGCCCTTAAAATCAAAGAGTCAAATATGACGATTGACTCTGTCTTTTCTTTGTGAGGATTACTCAAAATGTCTCACCTACTATCAACATACCTCATTCTTGTAATGTAGATGAGTAGGGATGAATTCTTTCTTTTGAGCAAGGTCCCCAAATCACCTTTTTTGTGATGTTGAAACTTCAAATTTCTTGCTTTAAGGACTTGCAATCTGCTTGGTATTTCAGAAATCCAATTTCTCTTGTTCTTTTCCAGGTAATTGAATGGTACTTGTAGTAGTCCATTCTTGAGATGCGAGGCACTCTTCTTCTTTGTCTCTCTTGCTTTCCTTTATGGATGTTCTTTGTAGCTTCAGTAATAAGTGCACCAAGAGTTTTCTTGTTGATCATGTGAGTAGCTCTTTTAGGCACTTTCTTTTTCTTTGGGCCAATATGTTCATTCTTAGAAATATCCTACAAAATTAAAGAACTATGACATTTTGGTACCCACTTATCTTTAGGTCCTTGAATGAACGCATTTGACTTTACTAGCTAGTCCTTTAGGAACCCAAACTATATTTCTCACATTAGAATTTCTTCTAATATAGCATGTGTATTAAATGTGACATAGTTTACCACAATAATTGCAGATAATAGAATGATGACTTTCATGAGTATTTTTGCAAATATTGTGTTATTTGAGTGGGAACAATTTAAGATAATTAGTATGCATAACTTCTTTCTTCCCAGCAATATCATTAAACTTAGAGTGCAAAACATTTTTACTTTTAGAAACAGAATCAACAATAGGTTGAACAACAAGTTTATGCAATATTTTGAAATCATTTTTCACATATATACTAGAAGAATTAGAACTGTTTACCATAAGTACATCTTGACTTCCATGTAATGATTCATTTCCATTTGATTCGTCCATGTTGACCTCATCTTGTTACTCATCTTCCTCTTGTCTCTCAAACTAATGGAAGTATTACGAGATTTCTCATTTTTCAATCTCAGGTACTATTTTTTCAAATGAACTGTTAGAACCATTCATTTCAACATAGTCATTAGAAGCATAAATAGAGTCAAGAGTGTCCCAAATAATTTTAGCATTAGAGTAAAATTTGATTATCATACTCATTATCAGTTAAACTACTATATAGATTTTCATGGCTATAATATTTAAGAAATACATTTTCTTTTCTTTCTTAGTCCAATCATTTCTTATTTTGAAGTCAAAATCATTTGTGAAAAGTAAAAATATATCTCATATCAAAGTCAATAGTTTTTAAAAATATGATCATCCAATCTTTTCAAAAATAGAAATTAATGTCTTTAAGAAAATGAGGATTAGTGTAATCAAAACATTCATATTCAATCATGATCTTTACACTTGAAACCATTATATCCTTTAAACAAGTGACCTGCTCTAATACCAAATATTAGAATAGTTGTTTCAACCAAGAGTAGGGTGAATGGGTGATTTAAAAATTTAAAACTTTAAAAAAAATTAAAAGATTAAGTTGAGGAAGATATCACTAATGAAAGAAGATAAAGAGGAGATATTACATAGAGACGATTTATACTGGTTCAGCCTAACCACTTGGCCTACATCCAGTCCTCATAGCTTTTCAGAGTGTTCCACTATCCTTCAAGATTCACAGGCTCTTGGTGCCTTAGTACATCAACCGTGAGATTCCATCTTACTTCTCCTTATAACCCATAAGGTGATAATCCCTCTCAAGAGACCCACTCTTGAGTATATCAGGAAAATGAATAAACATTTACAATGTTCTCTTACTAGAGGGATTGTGTGAAACACTGAAGTACACACTCTCTAAGTTTCTCTCTCTCAAAGAATAATACATGTTCTTTTTGAAGAATAAGAAAACATAGTGAAATAGGGTTATAATTATTATATCAATGAATCAAATTGTTCATGATTGTAGCATTGTTGCACATCACTCGTCTTTCTTCTTAACTTCATCTTTTTCTCTCTAGCTTCTTTTATAGTTAGTAATTCATAAATCTGTTAGATAGCTATTGAAATAGCTATTGAAGAATATATTCGTTGGTTGGTGATATATGCATTCTGATAGATCATGCTCTTTAATGAATCTCTTCATTTGATCTTATTTTTGCTACAAATGATTTGGAAATATATTTCATAAAAGATATATAAACAATTTAAGCATATAACAATTATTTTCAAATGATTTAAATTGACACATCAAATTCTATCAAAGTTTAGTTTGGAAGTTCTCTTCGAAAATGAATTGAATTTATTGAATTGTTTATCAATAATGTGCCTTATCAAAAAGGACTTCGATAGATTTTAAACATTTTATGATGAAGTGAGGTCTTATCGACAATGACTTCGATAAACATCATGTTCGAATAGCTCTTCAAAAAATATCATTTTTATAACAATAGCCAATTTATCAAAGTGTTCTTTGATAAATAGGCTTATTGTAATATCCTCAATTTTTGTACTTGATGTAATTATACAGTTTATATGAAATGGACATGAGATTCTTGGAATAAACTGTATCAGATTGAGAAAGGAAATAGAATGATTATTGACTAAGGAAAATATAGGGACCTAAATGCAAAGTAGAAAAGGTTGAAGGCAAAAAGTGAAAGTAGAAACAAAAGGAGGGACCTAAATATAATTAATAAAAATTATAGGGACCTAAATATAATTAATAAAAATTTTAGAGATCTAAATGTAATTAAGCAAAAAGTCAGGGACCTAAATATAATTATAGAAAAGTTGAGCTGAAACAGGCCAAAAATGCCCAGAATCAGCTTAGACCCAAATTTTACTAGTAGATAGACAAAATTATTCTGGTCAGTTTAAGGAGTCAAAGAATCTTGATTTGAGATCCTAATTAATTGATATAAATTCTTGAAGTCAGATAGAATTATTATAGTATTTTTTAGATCTCAGAATCAGATAAAATCTTATAGTAAATTCTTATATTTAATATAAGAATTTATAAAATTGACAGAGTTAGAAAAGGAATCCTGTAGAATTCTTATGGGATTTTACGATGGAATAAAATACCCGATAAATAGGATCAAGAGAGTTGTCTTGGGATTTGTGCCATAAAGGCAATGATTCCAAACCAAGACCCAAATGGCACCATCATGAGTCCAATAAGGTGACTGGATAGTTAAGTGGGCCAGAGTCCATAGTAGTTCAGAAAAAGTGTGAAATTATGAAAGTGCCTCTATATACCCATATTGTACCAATGATGGATGGAAGGCATTCTGGTCATCCTAGACAGGCCAAAAATATGTTATATAGTATAAATATTATTAGTTAGAGACAGTATATGCCCTGAGGTAGTAGGGTAGAATAACAATTATACCCTTAGGGTTAATATAGTGCAAGAAATGACACTAAGAATATTTTGGTTATTTCCTAAGAGATGGATGGCAAATAAATACTCAGTCTAACAATTTTAATGGTATGAGGAACCTAGATACTAGTTTCTAAGACAGAATACATATCCTGGAATATTATAAAAATTAGGAACAGAAAACAGTCTAACTTCGGTGAAACTGCTCCGATCGGTACTGGGCTAGACTAAAATTTTTTCTATCAGTATATTTAGTTTTTTCAGCCAAACATGCCCCTAAATGATGTCATGCATGGTGTCAAAAGGCATGGCTTCTAAGGCAAGCTTATGCAAGAATGAATATGGACCATTAGATCAAATAGTAACTAAATCAATCTTGGCCATCCATTTCAACCCAAGCTCATCTATAAATACCCCCTCAATTCTGAATGGTTGTGGCATTCTTGAGAGCTACAGGGAAAATCTTGCAAAAGTTTCATTCAATCAAGAAAGAAGCACACAACTTGGAGTAACAATCAAGGTAATCATCTTCCTTGATCTTGAGTTTAATTCTAGCAAGTTAGCTCTTGACTTTAAGGGGTTTTTGTGCCATATTTCCCTTATGGTTGCTTCTGTAAGTTCTGCCCGTATATGGTTAGAATATGATTTGTATGTTATGGATAGTTTAGATAAGCTTAAACAAGCTAAAATTAAGTGGTATAAGCTTGGGAATCCAAGTATGCATGAAGTTAGAGTTTTGTGTTCATTACTGCTACTGTGTGTTACACCATTCATATGTTAAAATTTCATAAATTTGATGCTTCCAATGGGTTTAAAATGGAAAATTGTGTGGGGATAAAGTAGGAGAACAAGTATTGGAAGCATTGAAATCAAAATGTGAATTTTGGAAAACAAGAGGGTTTGCTTCGATCTGAACAGTAGCTTGTGACATGTTTTGATTTTAGAAATTTTAGTTTCATATTTGGATTCTACATGAAAAATTATGTGGAAATGAACTATAAGAATTTATTTTAGAAAGATGGAAGCATGAAACATAAGATAGAGAAATAATGAAAGTTAGTGAAAACTTAGTCTTAGTTTTGTGTTCAAGTTGAGTTGTAACTTGATACTACTTTGTAATAGCTAGGTTTTGACATTTGTGAATGAAGAAAATCGCCTCAAGGAGACTTTAATAAGGATAGCTAAGAGATAGCAAGAATACCTAACTATATTTCATGTTTGCTTAATTGCTTTCTTGCTTGTGGATTATGGTGTTTGGTTGAGCATGAGATTGTGTCATCATGTTGATGATGAAGTATGAATGATTGCAAATCCTTGCAAGTTATGTCATGACAATATATATGTTAGAGTTTTCTTATGTGTCATTATGAAGTAGCTCCCATCTCATGATAACATGTTAAGCATTCGATTAATCATGCATGATATTATAGGTTGTATGCCTTGCTATTGAGATTTCTATGAAATCTCATTCCTTCCATATGCATAACCATGTTATAGGTGCTGGATCTTCACAAGAAAAAAGGGTAAACCTAGATGGATTAGTTTTTATAATAAGTTACATTACTTACATGACACTATGGAATGATATGATAGTATGCATGGTGTATGATCATGTAGTAGTATTTTGAGGCTGTGACCTTTTGACAATTATTATGATGCTTTATCCCATGAGTTTGAATCTGAAATTTGGCATGGTAATATCTAAGATACATAGATTTAAATGAACACCAAGAATTCCTCAATTGGTTAAACGTTCGAATTGTTATGATTTTCCAAAGTTGGAGTTAAAATCTGGAATAGAGATAAAATAAGCAATTAGAGGCAGTAACATTTTGACAATAATTTAGTATAGCAAATGAATGATTTTTTTATGAAATTTTGTGAGCTTAAAGAGGATGTCTAGAGCTTTAAATCTATAGGTAACAAGGTTCATTTGAACAAGTAATGAAAGAGAAATAAATTTTTGAAGTTAAGGCAAAGAAACTGGAATTCCAGATTTTACTAAATGAACAGTATTTTTCAACAAATAAACTAATTTTATTAGGACAATGGAACCTCAATTTTATATTTTTTCTCAAATTTCAATGAAGTATATTTCATTAGAAATTGGAACCACCCTATTTTTATTTTTTTACATTTAATTATGAATTTTCAAAGTAGGGTACATGTTCTAGAATTATCAAATGAACAGTAACGTAAACAGTACCCGAGATCAATTCTTTTGAAAATACATGTTTTGAAAGAAAAAGGCTATGTAATTGGTTCCAATGACTTATGAATGAGTATAGTTGAGGTTAAAAATAAGGATACGACACTTATCGATAAGATCATGAAGAGTAGTGAATTAGACTCCCCGACTTTCATTCTTTACTGTTTAATCTCACCTTATATGCAAAGATTTCATAAAATCATTTGAGAGATAGATATTTCAAGCAAGGCAACATTATTATTAGTAATAAATTATTATCAAAATATTTTATCAAATCAATATTTCAGTCCTTTATATAAAATATAAATTTTCTCTATTTATCAAAATGTTCTTCGATAAACTGCTTTATCGATTAACTCTTCGATAAATAAGGTTTGAAATACACTTATAAGTCAAAAACTCTATTTATCGAATACCTTATCGCTAAGTTCTTTTACAACATAAGAGAAAGAAAACAATTGACTTCATTTATCGAAGTCTTTATCGATCAATTCTTCAAAAAATATCTTTTGAAGAATAAGTTTGGTAAACTTACTGATAAATGACTTTATTGAAGTCTTTATTGATAAGTGCTTTTATCGATCAATATTTTGATAAATATCTTTATATGTGTTTATTTTTCATATTGAGCCTATGTTATACTTATCGAAGACTTCTTCGATAAATACCCTTATAAATAAGTCATCGGAAAGTTCCAGTTCTAAAATAGTGATTTAGACTTTTTATAAGCTAAGTTTATATCCATTTATCAAAATCTTTATCGATAAGTATTCTTATCGAATAACGCTTTTAAAATAGCTTTTCACAAATCTTATTTTCTTAACAGATTTTTTTTCTTACTTATCGATAAGCTTATCAAAAAATAAGTTTACTTCACACAATTCTTTAAAAATCATTTGTCATCATTAAAACATTGAAATTTAACAATTTAATGTTGCTTTAAAGTAGTTGTCCATAAGAATGCACAACATATTTGAAAAAAAAAATCGTTTAATTTTATAATCTATTTTCTTTAATTGGGGAAAAGTTGTAAATTTGTTTAGTTTTAATATAAATTTAATGGGTTAATTCCTCTTCCTTAAGGTGAGTGTCCCGCCCAAGATCCAAGTCACAGGCATAAGCAATATACCTATTAGTGCAGGACTCGTCTTAGGTATTGAATTGGGTGTGTATAAATATCTGGCATTTCAATTTAAAAAGCACAAGTACTAAGTGAATATAAATCAGATCTTCCTGCGTAATTAGGAAAATAAAGCTAGAGAGATAACATTGTAGGTTTGCAAGGGCAGTGAGAATATGAAGCACTAGGCAATTTATCCGGATTCTATCTTATTCACCACGACCTCCATCAAATCCCTAGGAATTTAGTGATATTTTAAGTCACTATCTCCCTCAAATTTAAATTGGATATTTAAAAACCACTATTAAAAACCACTACAATCCCATGAGTTTATCACTAAGTATGTGTGAAGTCTTTACAATCTCAAATTTTACAGGTACTTGAGAACCTTCCCAAACCTAATCTATAGTAACTCCCACTTACAACGTAGCAACGCCCACTTACAACTCATCAAGTAATAACTCTATAATAACTCTTTAACAACTTCTTTCAAAAGATTGAATGATAGTAAAAAATTCTCTCCCCCTCTTGCTTGAATTTAAAAAAAATTAAAAAAGTTAGGTTATAAATTTTAATAAAAATAATATGTAAGATAAAATGTTAATAAAAATTAATTAAAAAACTCTTAACTCCACTTCTTTAATTTCTTTTCTCTTCCATTCCTTCCAAAGCCCTCGTATTAAACTAAATCTTAAATTAAATGATGTTAAATACTAAAGTATATAATAACAAAGTTTAAATGTGAAAATTTTCTTTCTTTTTTTTCTTGTATATAATCCATGGATTGGAAAATTATGGTCTTTTTCTAATTGGTGCTAGGTTTGGCTGTCCTAAGTTTGCTGATTAAATAAAATTCGATTAATTGTTTGAGCCTATTAAATTTGGGGGATTGTGATAAGAAGAGAAAAAAATTTAATTTGGAGCTTGCCAATGATTGAAAGCATATTAGGTGTTGGATAAAATGTTTGAAAGAAAAAAAAATTAATTAGACAAATATGCCCACACCATTTTTCTCACGAAGAAGAAATTAGTGTTGGATAAAAATATTTGAAAGAAAAGAAAGTTATTTCAACCATAATATCAACAAATGGGCTTTAAGTACATCCAGGCCCACAACATCTATTGTACCAAAGCCCACAAATCAATCTTTTATAAATATTACTCATCAACAGTCATCACATCATTATCACAACTTTCGTAGAAGTGGATCCAATAATCAAAACTCACACTCAGGGAATGTTGGTTAGAAGAGGAATAGAAATAAAATCTTCTACCGACTAATGAAACCTATTTTAATTTTTAATTATTTTAATTTTATCAAAAACAAATAAAATAATAAAAGTAAAAATAAAATATTTTAGATTATTTTATTTAAAAATATAAAATTGTTAAATAATTTTAACCCTATCTAAATTATAAAAAATATTTTATATTATTTTATTTAAATTATAAAAAAATATATATTAATTATATATTTATTTATATTATAATAAATAAATTTTTAAATTTATTTTTAACGTAATTCTTTTTTCTCTTACTTCTATTTCTACTTGACTTCAATAAAAGAATAACTCTTCCATCTCGCCCGAGAGGGTTCTGGCCGACAACCCTCCGAGGAAAAAATGCTATCAGTGACATACCCCTCAGCAACTACAAGAGCTCGAAGCGTATGATATTCTCTCTCTTCGCAAAGAATTTACTGGGTTCTTCTCTTCAATCTTCAATCTTCAATCTTCAATGCTACTGTTTTTTTTTCTTTTGGTTTATTCTATTCAAGGAGTGTCGACACCCAGATGAGAAGCAAAGAGTAGAACTGAGCAGAATGCTTTGCTTGGGAACTAGACTGGTGAAATTTTGGTTCCAAAATTGAAGAACCCAGATGCATCAGGAGAAAATATGGGCCTGGTTTCATTCGAAACATAGTTTTAACAAAACTTAACTTTAAAAATATTTTAAAATAAATAATCGTATTTATTCAAATAAATTTTTAAATTAAATTAAAATTTAAAATTAAAATTTTAGATAAATTAATTACACTAATTTAAAGAATAATAAAAAAGTTTATAAACTAACCAATTACTATATTATCCCTATTTTTTTATATTATTTCTCTTTTTTTATACTATCTCTCCTATTTTTTTATACTCTCTTTCCATTATCTTCTTACACTCTCTCTCCTCTTATATCTTATCTCTCTTCATTTAATATTCATATCCTTTTTTATAATTTATCAATAATAAAAATATTTTTATAAATAACTATCTAAACACTCATTTATTTAAATTTTTTTTTATAAATTATCATTTTTTTTATAAACTCACCTCTAAAATTTTATCCATACATAATATATTTTAGTGTTTTGGAGCCTTGAAACATTTGGGCTATATCAAATTGTTAACAAAGAAAAAACGGGTTGGATTGAAGGAGGGAGAAAGAGGTGTGAGGTGGGTAAACAAATTGAATTAATGATTGAAGAGAGAAGGCTGAGGTGAGAAGAAGTAACTTTAACCCATGACGCCGGGGTGTGGCAGGAGGGAGACGGGGCTGAACCATGATAAATGAGAGAAGGTGGCATACTGGGTAAAGTGTGGGACCCATGTAAAAGAAAAGGTAATGGACGTTTGGACCCATTAACGATGGTGACAAAAATGATCACTTTTTAAATCACTATGTCTATTTTAGCACTGCTAAAAATTTTATAGTGGCAATCGGTAATAACGTAAAATTTTATTGTTAAAATTGCCTCTTAACCTTTATATAAACCAATATGTGCTTTGTACTTTGTGCTTTGTGAGTCAAGTTGGACATCTACAAGGGCTTAATATTAATAGAACTTTCAGTGTCATAGTATATTAAAAAGCAAGGGTTAAACTCCAACCATCTTTATATTTGCCTTATATCCTACATCCTAGTTTTTGGGACTCTAGAGTCAATTGTAACTATTTTATCCTAATAATTTTTGTAATATTCTATTTTTAAAATATAGTATCATATTAGTTAGAAATAAAAAATATCATTATATCAATTTTTATACACTATTAAAAATATGTGTGAGATGAAAATGATGTTTAGTAAATTATGCAATTTAAATTAAGTTGTAAATTAATTTATATAATATATAAATAAAAAATATAAACTAATATATAAGGGTAGAATGGTGAATTAATTATCACAATCCCCGCCCCACAAAAAAATATTAGAACTCTTCAATATAATCAAACAAGGTAACCCACTACCCTCAAATTAACGATGGCTCAACTAATATTATAGTATTTGAGGAGACATCTCAGCTCTTAGGTGCTTAAATTTACGCTTGAGGGTAATAGATAGCTCGCCCTGCCTGATATTAATATCGCCTAGGAAGAAGGGAGATTTTACCCTGCTCTTGGATCATAAGTGAGATCAACCCTTTTTCAAAAATTTATATATAAAAAAAAATTGCTTCCAATATGAGAGATGTCACTCTCATTAAATTGGCCTTTAAACCTATTTATATATTATTTTCACATGTGCTTTTTATAAGAGAAACTAAAATAACTAATTCATCAGACCAATTAATACATTCAAAATTATTTAGAATCCATAAACATGTTAGAAATATAAATTTTTTTAAAAAAATATCTTCATTTAGTTATAATTAACTAGTGAATTTTAATAATTGATCTCCTTAATAAATATTCTTTTTTGATGAGGATTCTAAAGAAAAAAATTAATGAATGCTCTAGTTAATATAAATTATATTGAACTAATTTGATTAATTAAAGAAATTAGTTAATATAATATTTTTTAAAAATACTATAATCGTCTTCCTTAATTTTTTATTTCCTCCTTTACTTGATTATTATTAGAGTATCAATAGGGATAATTTAAATAAATAAATAAATATAAGAAATAAATTTTATACTTATGATTAAGATTAAATTTTTAATTAAATTATATATTGAGGATAAAAAAATATATAAAAATACTCAAAATTCTCTCATTTAAAGAAATAGGAATAATTTAAAAAAGATTTTGAGTATCTCAATGAAATTTAAAGGGTTAAAGTATAAAATTACTTACAAACTTATAAACTTATTTCAAAAGTGCATCTCGCACCATAATAAAATGTTAAGCACAAAAATGCACATAAATTTATTTAAACGGAGCAAAAATGTCATATCCATTGAATCCTATATAAATGCCTGTTTTTTATGGAGGTTCTCACCTATTGTCCATGTGTCAACTACTCTCGAGTCCCCATGTTGTTTCTCATCTCAGTGAGCTCTCTCTCCCTCTCACCCTTCTCTCTCCCAAAGAATCAGAACTCAATTGAAGTGGCAACGCACTAACTAGAGGTGTTTACAGTACCCGGTGGCCCGGTCCGCCTGCCTGAGCCCGGTAAAAAATCACCCGGCCCGACCCTAAAAAAAATGCCCAAAATATATTTGGGCAGGGCTGGGCCAGGCCAAATTTCGGGCCGGGCCGGGCACCGGGCAGGGTATGCTGCCCTGCCCATTTGGCCCGGCCCTATATATATTCATTATTTTTTACTTTTTTTTAATTCTTATTTCTTTTCTTAACTTATTCTATTTGTAATTTTACACTTTTTACTTTAGTTAGCAACTTTCCTTACTCATTTTTAAAATATTAAATATAACTCTTATATTTATATAGATACCAAAGTTGGTCCTCTGCTTTACTTGTTAAGTATTCGATTATTGGTATTATAATAACGTTACAAATATTTGACCTCTACACATTTCAATATTTTTTTTATATATGCAATAGATTTTAAGATTTTAATTACTATCTTTTTGTTACTTTATTCTTAGTGAATTATAGATATTATTTAACTATTGAAGATATAAATATGATATTATTTTATAAGTTCATGATTGCAGATTTTTTTCTCACAATATGAGCAGAACATCACAATTTGGGCATGCCCAGCCCGAAATAGTTAGGGCTTTTACCGGGTCAGGCCGGGCATCGGGCTGCAAAATGCAGCCCAGACCTTTTTCGGGCAGGGCACCGGGCAGGGGGGCTGCCCTGCCTAGCCCTGTCCATGCACACCCCTAGCACTAACACAGTTCGTAGCAATTATTTTTTTTGCAAACAGATGTGTGCTACAGTAAAAGAAACTTCAAGAATAGGTTAACAGTTTAAATATTTTTATTAATTATTATACTTTTTTCGAAAAATAAAAATAAAAGTTTAAGTTGTTTAGATGGAATTTGGCATACTCAGAAAATAGATTTTTATCAATATTAATTGAAATATGAGTCTGAGGAGAAATTTTAACGGGAACCAAAAACATAGGGAAAATATATGAATGATTAATGTCTATGAATGTTGAGGTAATTTTCTGTAATCAGGGTCAAGTAAAATAGTATTGTTATTAATTGCAGTGTATTGCCATATTACAGAGAGCCCTTGCCTCAGCAAACCAGAGCGCAAGGCTTTCATTTATTCTTAGGTAATCGGCCCTCAAGTTCTTAATTTGTTTTTCTCATATTACTAATTTTACATGCATGCCTTTCATTTTTAATGTACATAGGAGCCAGTGTTAGAAAATTAAACATCTCAAAAGCAATATAATTAATTCAGATTATAACATACATGAACATAAAACCTATATAAGATACAGCGGAAGATTTAGAGTTACCTCTCGCCATTAGCTTGATTAATTTGAGAAGATTTGGAATCAAATGAGATACCTGTTAATCAAAGAACACTGTTAGATAAACAACAGGTTCTTCCAGCTGGTGATTAGGCATAGTGACGGCAACTTGTGTACTGCTTTCACTAGTAGGGAACCTTCAAAAAAGAGTTGAGAAATTAGGTTTCGCTTTGGACTCAGAAAGCAATCGCACAATAATTAATTTGTTAATTTTCACCATTAGAAAATTAACTTTAAATAAACTGAGTCAATAACCCACCTTGGACTGTGTCCAATGACTACAGGTCACACTCAGAAATATTTATTAATTATCCTAATTAATATATAAATAGGTTATAATATAAATATATCACATTCTCCCAATTGACCCGTATATTCAATGTCATTGCCCTGTCTAGATAAACTGATGTCATGCTACAAGAATCATGGCGATAAGTCCCCTTTTATCGGGTATTACCTTCTCTATATTACAGGTAGCACCATCACTTAATGGGTATCACATTATACATGAATTCAATGTTTATCAATTTCAATAACACAAATGTATACAATCACAATTTGAAATGATAAACCACAAAATGTAATTTCATTACTCATACCTTCACTAATGAAAAGTAGGATGAAGTCCCATATGAGGTACATGTGTGACAAAAATGTTCGGCTTCGAACCTTTCGTCAAAGGATCAGCCAACATATCTAATGTACTGATACGTGTAAGGAATTAGAAGATATGCAGCAGAAATTAACTTAAAATTTTTTCTATTCCTTGCCAGGATCTACCGTATGTGTTTAAGTCAAGTGGGAAGAAGCATTACCCTCAGTGTTCCTTAGCGACTTCCACAGCTTCTGGTCACGATGTTCATAGCTTCTCTCCGCGGCTCGTGCTCCTTTTTCGATCGTAAGAAGTCAATGACTTAGGTCAGCTTCCTCTACTGGTATCCACACGAATAGCATTCTAACTACGAATGACGTGCTAGCGTCTCCTATCCCTCCAGGGCTTTCTCAAGAATTCATCCTCTCCGTCTCTATTTCAGGAGTTTCTTATCTACAAACCTTTTGCAGATTCCCCATCGGCCTTTCTGTGTTCTATATCTTTCAAAATATAGCTCCTAAAATCAGATATATAGGATGCTATGCATTTTCTGAAAGGAATTGGAAGACACGCAGCGGAAATTAATTTAAAAATTTTTACATTCCTTGCCAGGATCTACCGTATGTATTTAAGTCAAGTGGAAAGAAGCATTACCTTCAGTATTCCTCAGTGACTTCCATAGCTTCTAGTCACGACATTCACGGCTTCTCTCCACGGCTCGTGCTCCCTTTCCGATCGCAAGAAGTCGACGACTCAGGTCAGCTTCCTCTACTAGTATCCACACGAACAGTGTTCCAACCACGAATGACGTGCTAGCGTCTCTTGTCCCTCCAGGGCTTTCCCAAGAATTCGTCCCCTCCATCTCTATTTCGGCAGTTTCTTATCTGCAAACCTTTTACAGATTCCCCTTTGACCTTTCTGTGTTCTCTGTGTGTCTTGCTAAAAACGCAGCTCCTAAAATCAGATATATAGGATGCTATGCGTTTTTCTCTCTACCAAATTGGATTTTGGAGTTAATATTATATTAATTCCGAAATTAATACAATATCATATATTGTATAATTTTATAAGAAACTAATTAAATAAATAATATTAAATCCGTCTCACAGATTTAATTACCTATTTATTTAACTTTAAATAAAGATGAAACTGGACTATATTTGATTTATTCTCATAAATCAAATTTAAGATATCCTATCAATTTGAATTTCAAATTCAAACGTGATAGGGATTTAATTTATCCTTATAAATTAATTCTTATAAATATCCTTTATATGAGATATCCTATCAATTTGAATTTGATATCTATCAATTTGAATTTCAAATTCAAACGTGATAGGGATTTAATTTATCCTTATAAATTAAATCTTATAAATATCTCTTATATGAGATATCCTATCAATTTAAATTTCAAATTCAAACGTGATAGAGATTTAATTTATCCTTATAAATTAAATCTTATAAATATCTCTTATATGAGATATCCTATCAATTTGAATTTCAAATTCAAACGTGATAGAGATTTAATTTATCCTTATAAATTAAATCTTATATATCTCTTATATAATATATATATATATATATATACGAATTTATATGTATATACGAATATAAATATAAATAAATATATACATCCACCCTGGATCTTTCATTAAATCTGGACATCATAGCTCGTGTTGGGCTATTTTGTGTGCGACCATGTAGGCCCATATGAAGTTGGCAATGGGCCATTTGCTATACTGGCCCACAAGTCATAAGCGGTATCTAGCAAGACATAACGACTACCCAAATTATATGAGGATCGTTAAACGATGTAACCTTTTATACAACCATATCATGTCCCTTTTGTCACGCGATATTTTGGTCATGGTTGAGGCATAGATAATGTCATCCCCATATTCCTGACCGTTACTTTCTTGATCCCTGAGTAGTCTGACTGTAGAAATGGAACTACCTTTCCATTACAGTATGGCCATACATTTCTCAGACTCACTCATCGAGGGGCCCAGTAATATCTCTCTAAAAATGTAAGGGACAAATTCCATCTTGACCATTCACATTCCTCCGCATGAAAAACCACTAAACCCAAACATAGTCTTTATGATCACTCGGTCAAAAGTGACTTTTGACTAGGTCAAAGCTGAGCGTTTGTCATGTAGGAATCCATGATGATCTCAGGTCAAAGGGCATATTGACATGGTTTGTATATGAGAGAAGCTTATGACGTTACTCATGCAGTTCTCTTATAGCGGGTTGGTCCAACACCTTGTACTCTTACATGTGCTTATGACTCTGATTTATATCTCTATATATCTTCAAAGTCATACTGGTCTTATTTCATCTGTGCTCCCGCAGAGATGACCGATCAGGGATATTTAGGATAAGATCATGAATTATCCAAAGATGGTCATCATAGTAAACATGCAAATAATATGATAACACAATTAATAAATTCATAAATCAATAATGTTCATAAAACAATGATTGGCCCCTAGGGCACGATTTTCAACATTTTTCTCTACCAAATTAGATTTTGGAGTTAATCTTATATTAATTCTGAAATTAATACAATATCATATATTGTATAATTTGATAAGAAACTAATTAAATAAATAATATTTATATTAAATCTGTCCCATAGATTTAATTCACCTATTTATTTAACTTAAAATAAAGATAAGACTGAACTATATTTGATTTATTCTCATAAATCAAATTCGAGATATCATATCAATTTGAATTTCAAATTCAAACGTGATAGAGATTTAATTTATCTATAAATTAAATCTTATAAATATCTCTTATATGAGATATCCTATCAATTTGAATTTCAAATTAAAATGTGATAGAGATTTAATTTATCCTTATAAATTAAATCTTATAAATATCTCTTATATGAGATATCCTATTATTTTAATTTTAAATTCAAATGTGATAGAGATTTAATTTATCCTTATAAATTAAATCTCATATATCTCTTATATATAATGTATATATACGAATATAAATATAAATAAATATATACATCCACCCTGAATCATTCATTGAATCTGGACATGTCTTAGATTCAATGAATCTAGACATCATAGCTCGTGTTGGGCTATTTTGTGTATGACCCTGTAGGCCCATATGAAGTTGACAGTGGGCCATTTGCTATACTAGCCCACAAGTCGCAAGCGATCTCTAGTAAGACATAACGACTACCCAAATCATATAAGGATCGTTAAACGATGTAACCTTTGATACAACCATATCATATCCCTTCTGTTACGCGATATTTTGGTCATGGATGAGGCATGGATAATGTCATCCTCCTATTTCTGACTGTTACTTTCTCGATTCCTGAGTAGTCTGACTATAGAAATAGAACTATCTTTCAATTACAGTATGGCCATACATTTCTCAGACTCACTCATCGAGGGCCCCAATAATATCTCTCTACGAATATGAGGGACAAATTCCATCTTGACCATTCACATTCCTCCGCACAGAAAACCACTAAGCCTGAACATAGTCTTTATGATCACTCGGTCAAAAGTGACTTTTGACTAGGTCAAAGCTGAACGTTTGTCATGTAGGAATCCATGATGATCTCAGGTCAAAGGGTATAGTGACATGGTTTTTATATGAGAGAAGCTTATGACTTAACCTATGCAGCTCTCTTATAGCAGGTCAGTCCAACACCTTGTACTCTTACATGTTCCTATAACTTTGATTTATATCTCTATACATCTTCAAAGTCATACTAGTCTTATTTTATCTCTGCTCTCGCATAGATAACCGATCAGGGACATGTAGGATAAGTTTATGAATTATCCAAGGATGGTCATCACAGTAAACATGCAAATAATATGATAATACAATTAATAAATTCATAAATCAATAATGTTCATAAGACAATGTTCGTAAACCACAAAATGTAATTTTATTACTCATACCTTCACTAATGAAAAGTAGGATGAAGTCCCATATGAGGTACATGTGTGACAAAAATGTTCAGCTTTGACCCTTTCGTCAAAGGATCAGCCAACATATCCAATGTACTGATACGTTCAACAGAAATCTGGCCATCCTGAACTCTCTCTCTCTCAAGCAAAGGAATTTAAGCTCGACAAACTTGCTGCGACTTTTATTTCTTTTGTTGTTCACTATGACCACCGCAGTTGCGTTATCACAGTACATTCTGATTGGCTTAGAGACTGAATCCACAATCTTAAACCCAGTAATGAAATTCCTTAGCCAAATTGCTTGTGAACTTGCTTCAAAATACGCAATGTACTCAATATCACTGGTAGAAGGAGCTGTTTTAGTTTGCTTAGTACTTCTTTATGATATAGCTCCTTTTGCCAATAGGAAGATGTAACCAGATGTATACTTGTTCGTGTCTATGCATCCTCCAAGATCTGAATCTAAGTATCCAATTATGTCCAAACTATCTATTCTCCTGTATGTGAGCATGTAGTGTTTAGTGCCTTGTAGGTACATAAACATCTTCTTTACAGCTGTCAAATATGCTTCCCCAGGATTACTTTGGTATCTTCCCAACATACCCACACCAAAAGCGATGTCAGGTCTTGTATAAATATGTGCATACATCAAGCTTCCCACCGCTGAGGCATATGAGACCCTTTACATTTGTTTCCTATCAAGCTCAGTTTCAGGACATTGACTTAGACTAAACTTATCTCCCTTTTCAATAGGAGCCATGTTAGATGAATAGTTTTGCATCCTAAATCGTTCAAGAATTTTGACAACGTAAGCCTCTTGAGACAAGTATACAAGACATTGGGTTCTATCTCTATGGATCTTTATGCCAATGACATAAGAAGCCTCACCCATGTCTTTTATGTCAAAACTCTTAAACAGAAAATGCTTTACCTCACGCAATAGTCCCAGATCATTGGTGGCAAGTAATATGTCATCCACATACAAAATCAAGAATATAATTTTACTCCCACTAGCCTTGTGGTATATACAGTCATCCATGATGTTCTCAACAAAACCAATTGATGTGATCACTTCATGGAACTTCAAGTACCACTACTGTGAAGTTTGTTTCAAACCATATATTAATTTCTTTAGCTTACATACCAATTGATCTTTACCTTCTACAACAAATCCCTCAGGTTATTTCATATAGACTTCCTCTAGTTTACCATTGAGGAAAGTATTTTTACATCCATCTGGTGCAACTCTAGATCAAAATGGGCAACCAATACCATGATATGTAATGAATCTTTCTTAGATACAGGTGAAAATGTTTCACTGTAATTGATTCTTTCCACTTGAGTGAAGCCCTTGGCAACCAACCTAGCCTTATATCTATCGATATTATTTTGTGAGTCTCTCTTGGTTTTATAAACCCATTTATAACTAATGGCCTTAGATCCACTAGCCAACTCTACAAGTTTCCAAACATGGTTGTTTGCCATGGAATTCATTTTATCAATCATAGCATCATTCCACAACTTAGAGTTCACACTCTTCACAACTGAGTAAACGTTAAAGGATCATTCTCAACACTTACATCATAATCAACCTCAGTAGAATACACTACATAGTTATCAAGTAATGCCGATCTTCTTTCTCTAGTTGACCTCCTTAATTCAACCTCTTGGGTTGATCCAGGTTATTGAACAATGATATCCTTTATCACATTTTGTGGTGGTTCCACTTGTGTGATAGGTTGACATCTGGCATATGTCCATCTTGTTTAACACTGTCAACTTGAGCCATGGGGTCTACATCATGCTCAATTTCAATCCCAATAGTGGGATGATCATTAGCTATTGATATCCTCTCATGAATGATGTCAGTAGTTTACTTTATGTGATCATCTAATAGACAATCACTCCCACTAATCATATCATTCTTAATAAACTTGATATTCCTAGACTCTATAAACCTTTTAGAAGGTGGAGGACAATAAAACTTATAACCCTTAGACCTTTCCGTATAACCTACAAAGTAAGCTCTAATGGTCTTATGATCTAACTTCTTTTCCTGTGGATTGTACACTCTTACTTCCGCAGGATAACTCCATACCTTAAAATAATTTAAACTGGGTTTCCATATTTTCTAGATTTCAAAGGTTGTCTTGGATACTGCCTTTATTGGAACCCTATTTAATATGTATGTGGCTATCTTGAGTGCTTCCTTCCATAGGGAAGACGACAGTTTGGAGTTACTTATCATGCTCCTGACCATATCCAACAAGATTTTATTTCTTCTTTCAACTACAACATTCACGTCAGGTGATCCAGGCATAATATATTGAGCTACTGTACTTTGCTCTCGAAGAAAATTGACAAGTAGACCTGCCGCTTGTCTTTCACTAGTGTATCTGTCATAATACTCACTACCATGGTCTGATCTCACAATCTTGATTGGTTTTCCAATCTATTTTTCTTCTTCTACTTTATATTTCTTGAAAGCATCTAGTGCCTCACTTTTATTATAAAACATGTAGATATACATGTATCATGAGTAATCATCAATAAATGTGATAAAGTACTTTTGACCATATGCAGTCAAATTAGGGCAACAAATATCCGTGTGTATAATTTCTAGCAACTTAGAACTTCTTTTAACCCCTTTATGCTACTTATTGGTCTGTTTTCCCCTTATGCAGTTCACACAAGAATCAAACTCTGAATGATTTAAAGATGGAAGAATTCTGTCTTTATTTAACCTTTTGATTATGTCAACGGAGATATGACCCAATCTCCTATGCCATAGGCTATAAGAATTCTCATCGATGACACTTCTCTTAGTACCACATGAAACAGAAAGGGATTGAGGCAAATTAGAAATAATTTTAAACAAGCCATCAATCATAACTAAATTCGCAATCAAAACAGAATTCTTTGTCAAAGTCATAAGTTTCTTAGAAAGAACTAGATGATAATCAAATGGAATAAGCTTTGACATAGAAATCAAGTTCCTTTTGTAAAAGAGAACGTAAAAATATCATAAAGTTCTAAAACATGATTATTTGAAAAGGTTATGCGAAAAGTTCCAACGGCTTTCACAGGATCTCGTCTCCCACTGCCTAAAAGGACAATTTCCTCATTGGGATATGGAGACCTGCTTGAAAGAAAGCCCTGTATGGTAGTTGAAATATGGATCAACGAACCAATGTTAATCCACTAAGTGTCATTGTTAACGCTAGAAAAATTGGATTCAAAAGTAACACACAATGAAAGCATACCTCTCATCTCCATTATATGTTGCCTCATACCGCCAATACCTATAAGCCTCATAGCACATAGTCTAAACATGATGGCACTACCTATCTACTCATCTGTAGGGTTAAATTGCTTATTTAAGGCTTATAAGTATCCTTTGGTTGTGTCGTACTTAGGGACTACTCCCCTAATGCTCTTAATGATCTTTTGTTGTATAAGCAGAAGAGATAAGTGGTTACTCCGCTCCCACATATTATACCTTTTTTTTGCCTCTCTGTCATTGGAGACATCATCAGGTCTCAAAGGTTTATCAAACCTCAAGGCATAATCCAAGTCTAAGAAATGGAGCTGTAGCAAAACATCATCTCTCCATTCAGCATAGTTAATGTTGCAATTTAAGATTGTTTTGTTGCTTATATCAGCCATAATCCTGGGGGTAGCAATTGGATTTGCAAAATGAAAACAGATAAACGCACAAGCTTATAGTAATAATTTGAAGCAATCACAAGCCATTGTGCCGTGTATGCATGCTTAGCTCAAATGTAGCATGCAAGCAGTATAAATACATATCACCAATGTCTACCTGTGGGCAAAGACATTAGCATAGCCATATATTTATCTCAAATGATGGAATTAGAACGCATTCGTAATTTTTCAATACATGTGGGTTAATTAGAAAATAACAAGGCCATTCTATCCCACCCTAATGAAACATACAATTATGAGGTATCTACCTATGGGTAAAGATAAATCATAGCTATACATTTAATTACAAATGATATTTCAAATCTAGATGTGATTAATAAATGCATGCAACAGATTCAATAAACAAGTAAATGCAATGAATCAACCAATAAAAGAATAATAAGTTACCATCTTCTTGATAAGTTGCTGAATTATTCAGGCTTAGTACTCTATAAACCTCAAAGGCTTTGATCATGGCTGGCAAATCTGATTCTGGGTTGGGTTTGATCAAAATACGAAGATGATCTACTTCTGTGATATGATGAACAATTATGACTAGCTTTAGATGTTGAGTGGTAATATGAGGATGCTCTTCTATATACAAGAATTTGGTTTAATTGTACCAAAAAAAAGAATTTGGTTTAATTAAAATTTCTCAAGCTCTTGGAGAATTAGAGAAAAGAATCAATGCTACTCATATACATAAATACTTATTGTTGTGGTGATGGTGGTTAAATTTATTAAATTTGATCTTGGCAAGGAGAAATGAGAAAGGTGGAGGACGATATCTAAAGTTTAAATATTGGATTTGTTAACTGAGGGTGATAAGTTTTATTATTATTTATATGGTCAAGATATTATCCAAAAAAAAATGGGGATTAAAGTTTAAATTCTATGTCTATTTCAAAGTGTTATAAATTGAGCATTGAAATAGAATTTTGGATAGTCAATATATATAATTAGAATTTTAATATGTTATTTTTGGGATATCAGGGAATTGTGAAGTAAAAATTGAAAGTTGTTTAGATGGAATGAGTAAAGGTTTAGGAGTATAGCATGTGAGTGGATAACATCTTATCAAAGTAATATTTAAATAATATCTTGTTACTTGATACATTTTATTTCAAGTGTCAATTTTTTAGTATGATTTGCTAAAAGTATATTTATGAAAACTATATAGTCATTGATTGATATATGAATGTTTAGTTGAAATAATGATGGTTATTACTTAAATGTTTTACACACTTTATTGTTAAAAAATTTGTATGCATGAGGATTTAAAGAAAATTTGTAAAATAATTTTTATGCTAGGGTCTCTGATTATGAAATATTCTTTATGAAATTTCAGTATTGAAAGATGATATTGTTCATTAATGTTAAATTGACCCCATACATGTTTGAAAATGTTTTTGAGAGGACTGAATATAGGACGCTGGTTACTAATAACAATACTGTTATTACTTGGAACACCATGGTTAAACTCGAGTTCGATGGATATTCGTGAGCATAGTACTCACATAGATATTCGTGGATTTATTCTTGTGCATGTTATTTGTAAGTCTTGTACCTGCGCCTGTTATTCGTGGGTTTCACACCTGCAGCTATTTTCATAGCTTCAGGTCACGCTAGAATAGTTAGTTGCCCTCATGGACTGTGTGTCTACACTAGATAATTCATTTTGTTGAAACCTTACGAAAATATGAGATTTGAAAATTATCATTTTAAACTAGTTTCTTTAAACAAGCTGTTTTAGTGAGTATTGGAGTGATTTGATTAATAATTTTTATGCAGATTCATTTTTTCTATATTTCTATAATGTGAAAATTGAGATTTATTATCAATCATCATTATTCGAAGTTAAATGTATTTAAAGTATTTATTTATGTATTTTATTATTTCTCTTAATGGTGCGTTATTTATCGGTAGATTATTTTGGCCTCAAATAATACCGTTGACCTTGCACCTCCAACAAAATAGAGAAGACTCTCATGGCTAATCAAAATTTGTAGGTACTCCATGTAGTCTATAAGCAGGATTTCTGTCCCCTTTTTGTCCTTTAGAGATTTATTATCAATTTTATAATTTTATGGGAGTTGATAATAATAATTTTTTTTAAGACATGAGTGTGGTATCCTCTATTTTTATTATCAATGGTATGACTAGCCAAATACTCCTGTAAATAGAGTGAGTAACTCTCATGCAATCAAATTCCAATAAAAGCTTCAACAAGAGACGAGGAAGAAAATAGAAAATGAAGCCCCAAACTAGAAGGTAAAGCTACTCACAACTAAATAGTTAATGTATTATCCCAGCTTAGCATTGAACAAAATCAATTGCAACTTCAAAGAACAATGGAGGATAGAGGCACAAAAAAGCAAGACAAATAGAAACTGACCTACAAAATTGTAAGGTAAATCTATATACAACTTTGATTATCTATAATCACAACTGGATCCCTGAAGCTGCAGTATATCAAGGTGGAGAACTAGAGGCTACTTTCTAAGCCTCACAAAGGTAATTAAATCATATTTCAACATCATACGTACGGTGCCAAAAACAATGAGCTTACTAGCTGTTGCATATCAAGGACCCATCTCTAACTTATGAAATTGCTAAAATCAGTCGTGTATCCTAAGCCCTCAACAGAGTTTAATAACAAGAATCTCAACAGCGGGTATATAAGGTTAGATTGGTGTTCAACCGGGAATTGAAATTTTAAAATAAAACCACCAATAGTAAACGTTTTTGAGGATTGACTTACAGAATCAATTCTCGGAATCTTGTGGAAAGTAAACCATCTAAGTACTGTCTCCCGAAATGTCTTCCCAACATCAATCAATATATAGTTACGTTTACCATCACTTTGGCAATACTCAATTAGAAGGGATGTATTGCACCTGCAATGGCAAAAAGAATTAAAAATGCCACTAAGACAACACAATTTCATGGTAAACATATAGAGAAACACGAGAACATCAATCAGAATATATATACAATGAAAAAACAAAAGCATGTAATCCAATATTGCTTCAACAAGTACAGATCTTGTTCAAATATCAAATGCTATTCATTTTCTCAAATCTCCGCAGTATCCAAACAGTAGCGCTAGGTTATCTTTTGGCTCTGTCCCCGTCCATATTGCTCAGAGGTTCATCTTGAGAACAAGTCCTGCGCTATAAGCACAAGGAATAAAATACGATTCAACAAGAAATGATACTAATAATAAAGCTTGGTCTCCCATTGCATATTAACATAGCTTTGCCCCATTGCACATTCACTATAAAAAATAATGATTTTGCTATGACTTTTTAGTGACAACAAAAAATATCGCTGCTGAAAATAGACTTTTAGCGGCGTCTTTATTTGTCACTGCTAAAAGTTCTGGCTCAGCGGCGACAAAAGAAAGTCGCCGCTCAAAGTCTTACTTTCAGCGACGACTTTCCTTTGTGGCTGCAAAAGCTCAAAAAACTCGTCACTTTTCCACCATGACACTAATTGTCGTCGCAGAAAGTAGGATTCAGCGACAACTTTTATATCATTCAGTGACGATAAATGTCGCTGCTAAAAGTGGTCATACAATTTTTCCCTTCTAAAGGGGCTTTAAATTACTATCTAATCTATATATAATATATAAAATTAAATTATTAAATAATTTTATTTTTAAATAACAAATAAAAGAATTTCATGTGTTATTATAGTAAATAAAGATTATACAGAGAATAATGTGATGTATATGAAATAAGGAGAAGAAAGAGGGATATGTACATGAGAGAGATATTGTAAATGTGTGTCAATGAGTATGGGAATTAGTATGTGTGTGTTAGAGACAATGTGGAGAGGAAATAGAGAGGGAGATGTGTGTAAGAGAGAAATAAGAAAAAAAAATAGATATAAAATACATACATACATACATTTTTAGTTACTATTACATATGCTCTCTGTTTTTGAGCAATATTGCCCAAGAACTCATATGGAAAGCATTTCCTGTACTCAACATTGCCTCCAAGCTTTCAAAACCGTGCTGGTTATGATGTTGAGTTGTTAAATGATTCATTCCCTCTTAAAATAAAAAACAAAAGAAGACTATAGGCACCACATAATAAAAGCAGATGCCATGCTCCGCTCCCAGATAACAGAGTGACGAAACATTCAACATAATTAGTCTCATCTCATACACTGAAATCGTCACAGAAGACAAGAGAGAATACACAATATAGTTCCAACTTGAAGAAAGTAAACCAAATAAAATCTACAACACGACTCCCGAAATACAAGGGGAAAATACCTGTAATTAGGGTTATGTTCGGGTGGGACCGACAATGCCTGAGAACAGACGGTGCAGGGAGGATCTGCCGGCTGGAGCAGGCACATCAGGTTGGGGACCATGCTAGAAGATCCGGTCCCAAGAAAGATCAATGCCGATCCGGCGCCTTCGGCGCCTTCGGACGGAGGAGCAGGGTGGTGGTCGTTGTCAACGGACATAGCTTGAGGATTGAAGAGAGGACAAGAGAAAGAAAATGGAAAGAAAATAGAAAAGTTTGGTGAAGAAAAATTGATGGAGAAAGAAGAAAAGACACGAAATGGAAAATAAATAGTGATGAAGGAGGAGGGAATATTCAAGATAGCTTTATTGAGAGTAACCCGTGAAAATCAACTGTCTTCTTTCATTCCACAATTCATATATAAATTTTTAATACGTGTGCGCACGTGTCCATGAGTCATTCCTTCTTCGGAATTAATGCCAAGGGAATATTTATGTTAATCTTAAACTATTTAATATCACTTCATTTAAATTCTATCTAATTAAAATATAATAATTCAATTAATAAAATATTTAAAAAAATTATAATTAATTTTTTTTACATATGTATCTAATATTTTAAATTAATTCCTTGTTCGAGAAATTCTATGATCCCAAAGTAATCTGAATTCAAATTTTGAAAGGACTATCTTTTTAAATGATGCCTTTATCACACTACAAAAAAATTGATTTTCTCACCGCTAAAGGCACAAAAGTCGCCGCTGAATATCATTAGCGGCGATATATTGTCGCCGCTAAGTCGCCGCCTATGAGACTGTCGCCTATATACATTTGCGGCGACAACTGAAAGTCGCCGCTGAATATCAATAATTAGTGGCGACAATAAGTCGCCGCTGAATGTCAATCATTAGCGGCGACAATATGTTGCCGCTAAAGGTAAGTCAAAGGCGGCGACAAAAGTCGCCACCTAAAGCATGAAGGTGGATCTGCGGCGACAATTTTGTCGCCGCTGAAAGTTGTTTGTTTTTAAAAAAAAAATTCTAAAATTTTTTCTTATATAAAAAATATATAATTTAATCTAAAAAATAATGATAAATAACTAAATAAATAAATCAAAATATAATATCATGCATAAATAATTTCAATTATTGACATACTTAAAATTAAAATAAAATTGTTTATTTTATATATAAATATTATATAGAATGATCAATAGTAGGAGTAGAAGAAGTAGGTGCATGTGGTTGTCTCCTCTGCATCAAGGTAGCAAATTGAGCTTGTATCCTTTACTCTATTTGTTCCATTAGTCTGTGGTTCTAAGAGTTAAACCACAATAATTAGAAAAATCTCTTGCTTCTGGACCGATTGCTCTTGACATGGAATCTGAAAATTTGACTCGAATCTTTGATCCTTGTGCAGTCCTCAAATTCACATTAATAGATTTGTAAACTCCTCTGCGCTTGTTGATTGCAGTAGAAGAGCCTATCATTGAAGTTGAATTAGAACAATTAAATGTTACAAGCGATATAAATCAATTATTATAAAATTGAAACAAATTTACCTGCACTACTATTTTGAGTATGGGGAGTAGGAGGAGAATTGACAGGCATTTCTTCAAGTTGTTGTTGCAGTGATAGAGGTGAAATAACAGGTGTTGATTGAGGTGTAGAGTATGTACCTCGGCTATTCGTGTTGTCATGAGATGTAACAGAAAGACTTTTTCCACCTCGACCTCTCTTTAATACTGACATATCCTGTAAACTTGCTCAACTTGAAATGTTAGAATAAATAATTCATTCGTTTGTAATGAATATCGCATGTTAATTATATAACTATATGTAATGAATAAAAGACTTATCTAGTTCACTAGAGCAATCAAAGACTTATCTACACGGTTAGCCAGTGATATCATACATGTCAATCACATCATAGGTGGCATCTATAGTCCTCAATGGTGATGTGTCCATGTCATTTAAAAAAGATCCAATCAATCTTCTGTATGCATTGAAGGCTCAAGAATTAGAAACACAACAAGGAGCAGAAGAATCAAGAGGCTAGATAGAACATTTAGGTTTCAATTTGATACATTAAAGACACAAAATATTAGTATACAATCTTGAAGGTGCAAAATGTAGTCTTAATGAATACCCTTAAAAGCTTGAGTCCATAGCAAAGCATGAATATCCATAAAATTGATGTGGCATAAGTATGGAAGAAGTTTTGACGTGTTGGATCAAACAACAAGCTCCCTCATAATAGAAATCTAACAGTACGTTGTTACCAAATCTTTTTATGTCAAGTTGATTATTTTAATTATATTTTAAAGTATTTTCAGTTGGTTAAATGTAAATAAACATGTCATGTGCCACATAGATCACCACCACATGTACTCATGTACCAAATCTTTAGTGGGTTTGGTTCAGTTATTTATTGACCTGAATTTGCAAAAGCTTGATCCATTCAACAACTAAAAAATGTTGTCGGAGAAGGACAACCTTTTTATGCACAAGCAAGCAGTTGGAAGTGCAAATAAGTAATTGGAACAAAAAGTACTGTCAAATGACAGTGCACAAATGTAGATAATGCTTTTAAATAATATATCAATCCATTTCATTTCATTCATCACAGCCACACGCGTCTCTCTATATAATATATCAATCCATTTTATTTCTCACAAAATTTGATCACAATTGCCATGACAGAACCTCAAGAATTGCAGATTTCCATAATTGGTATGTCAACATTCTCATCTTTTAAACTATCATCTCTCTTCTGTTCATACATCACATGTCACTCTGCAGAAATTTACTCAACATATACAGATGATCTCTCCTTACGCACACACTCACATATTTAAAATTGATGTTCAAAGCTTTTTTAATTTGTATCCATGAAAAATACATGCTTGAAATCAAACTGCATGACAAGGATGCAACAGAGGAATAACATGGTTTCAATATGAAGTTCAATGATTTATAAGACGACATGAACCTGAAACAAAGCCATCTTTGATAAATCCAACTACAGATTCACAAAAGACAAAATGCTCCATGTTTTAGAATATACAATATGACCACCTATATATGTATAGCTAATGGATCGATCATTTGAATTGTTTTCTTAGAATCTGATGATGGAGCCAAAGACAAGAATAAATATGGTGATATAGAGACTGATGCAGCCAAGAAAACAAATCCCAATGGAGATACCGATGAATTCCCTAATGAAGCAAGCACCACAATCAATGAGAACTAAAACTAAGCTACTCACAACATGTTTAAGAGGAAAATTTATTAGTTTTGATGGGAATGATGACACGCCTTTAATATAACCAAATACAAGCAGATTGGTTCTGTCCATACATAGCTTGAGATTAAAGCTTGATTCCACGTTTTCAAGCTTCATTATTACATAAGCAGTGATTCAACCTCAAAACCCCAAATTTAAATGGTGACAAACACTTCAAATTGCCGACGACGTCACGCGATAATTGAAAGAAAAATCAGAGACAGATTGGATAAGCAGTCGGAGAACTCACCTCAAATTGCCGATGACGTCACAAGCTCGCTCTCCGTCCTCCGGTCACTCCTCTAACATCACAATCCTTCAGCTGTTTGCTCGTGGTCTGCCTCTGTCTCTCGCTCTCAGAGTTCTTTTTCGCGTCGACGAGAAATAAGGAACAGAAGGGGAACCCTAAGATATAAACATGTTTCAGCGGCGACAAATAAAAGTCACCGCTGAAAGTCCATTTTCAGCGGAGACTATATTATGTCGCCGCTAAAAGTCTAAATATTTTTAAACCCACTGGAGGGGGAAAGAATTGTATTAAAACTTTTAGCGGCGACATTTGGATATAAAAGTCGCCGCTAAAAGTCTAAATATTTTTAAACCCACTGGAGGGGGAAAGAATTGTATTAAAACTTTTAGCGGTGACATTTGGATATAAAAGTCGCCGCTAAAAGTCTAAATATTTTTAAACCCACTGGAGGGGGGAAGAATTGTATTAAAACTTTTAGCGGCGACATTTGGATATAAAGTCGCCGCCGAATATAACCTTCTGCGGTGACAAAAAATTGCCGCCGCAGAATTCTTGACCTTTTGCGGCGACAATTAGTGTCGTCGCAGAAAAGTGGCACTGAGTTTTTAGCATTAGCGACGACAAAGCGAAGTCGCCGCTGAAAGTCTTTCTTTCAGCGGCGACATATCATTGTCGTCGCTGAAAGCCTTACTTTCAGCAACGACATTTCTGTCGCCGCAGATATTCAGGACTTTTAGCGGCGACAAGTAAAGTCGTCGCTGAAAGTCAATTTTCAGCGGCGACATTTTTTGTCGCCGCTGAAAAGTCGTGGCCAAATCCTTGTTTTTTTGTAGTGTCACTTTATAATGTTGCATATCTAAATTTAAAATTTAAGATCTTTAATTAGATTAAAACAACTTTCTACTGGTTACAATTGATCTAAATGTTTTGATAGTATTATATGAAAGTGAGTGATAAATCTTCAAAGTAGAACAAAATTTTTGGAGGCGTAGAGATGAGAACTGCAAGATTGATATGTAGTGATATAAAAGAAGATAACATTGCATTCGTAATAACTTCATATGAGAAAAAAGTTGGCATAACATTTATAAATAGAAAAAGGTATAAAATCATTCTAGTTTAAACACAGGCAGGGCAATACAAGTATTGGTGAGGACGATAGAGTATATAGTCTTTATAAAGTATGATAAAGAGAAAAATAAAGAAAGTCAGTCAAAGAAGTTATCAAACAAAATTTATTAGTATAAAATTATCCCTAATTCTTAATATATAAATTAGTTAAAAATTAAATTTATTTTTAAATATAAAAATTTAGTCTATTTTATATTTTATATTTATTATTTTTTAAAATTAATTTATCAAATTTTATAAATTGAAATATAAAATTTTTAAACTCATATGTTTAAACAAATTCATGATAATAAGAACATAAACTAGAACAATAAATTTTTAAAAAATTATCTTTATCAATAAGATTAAAATATAATTTTACCCTAAAATTTTTTAGAGAAGTTGTCCAGAATGCATTTTTTTAAGTAATATCGCCTGATCAAAATCGTAACAATGTTGAGTTGAGGAAACGATGCCCTAACAGACGTTTGGGAAAGAGGGCGTTATGACATGTGGGCAAAAACCGTGGCAATTGCTCATAAGGCTAGTGTTCAAGGCTAGGAAAGCTAATCGACCTCCATCAACAACCATGGCAGCTTTGAACTCCTCCATCTTCTGCAATGTTTTCAACTCGTTCTAATGCCTAGAAATTCAAAATCCCATCACACCATTACTGACTAGAAAGCTTAAATCATTAAGGCAATTTACCCAAAAAAATTACTTAAAAAGAGGAGAATGTTTAAGTGACTGAGATTCTAAAAATGCATATCTAAAATTAGTGAGAGAGGCTGAACTCCAAAAGCTAGATTTACACAATCTGAGATATACAAAATCAACACCATAAATTAAGATTTACACAATCAAAAACCAAATTTACACAATCGCAAGAAGAGTCGACCTTCATCTACAATTTCGTAGGTGCTATGGCTAAGAAATTGATTTGAAGGTGAAGAGAGATTTTGATATTTTAGAGAACGAATATTGTAGCTACTGAACTAGAACCACCATAGTCACTATTTCTCGTCATATTCGCATCTCAAATATTGTTGCCCTGCCTCCTCCAACATCGACTATAAGTCCCTTCGCAATAGCGGCCCCATGTTCTCATCGGCGGCGCAGGGCATCGGCGGTTTAGAGTCCCTGGTTGTCCTCCATCTCAACAGCCACGCATTGGGTATGATTGATCATGGTGGTCTGGGATCGGAGAAGAAGATGAAGTAAGAACCCTCTGGAAGCTTGCGCCATGAGAAATGGGAGAGAGCAAGTGAGGTTAAGGTAATCTAGGAGATCATACGTTAATTTAAGTGAGAATAAAAAAATAAAAAAGATAAATGAAGAAAGAGAAACAATACTTTCTTGTTTAATTAAAAAAAATATAAATTTGTTATAAATTGATAAATATATTTTTATTATTTTTATTTTTTATTATTAAAGTGGGGAAAATAGATTTTATAAATATTTTATAGGGGGTTCCATTAGTTTTCACTTCTTTTATTTATCTTCTTTTTCTTTGTTAAAGTGGGGAAATGAATTTGTTATTCCTCTTCCTCTTCAAGTATGGAGACATCGCCGATGTTATTATCATCATCTCAACCTCACCTTCTTCTCTCCTCAACCATTCACCCTATCATCATCCACATGCTGTCATCACCCATTACGCCCACGTATCATCAGCTCCACACCTTTCCTTTCTAGAACAGCCTAGCATCTCTTTCTCCAACTAGATGGTGGGTCTGGCAAAATTCTGACAATAAGATGGTGGGACAATGACCGCAAACTTAATAGTGAACAGTGCGAATCGCAAAACCCCTCACGTATGGCAAGATGACTGAAGATGACCGGGAATGCTGGAAAGTAGCATTAGAATATCTAAAAATTGCCCAAGGCAATTTTGAAAAAATAAACAAAAGTCTCTCACCCTTCCAAAAACCTCTTGATTTTGAGGAGTGAGAGAGTAGGTAAGGAGAGCAGAAAAAGGCAAACATTCCCCTCCTTTCCTCTATATTTTCTGAACTAAAAAGATTTATCCTCAATCATCTCTTCCAAAAACTCAAAACTAAACAATGTCTAAAGCGAATTAGAGAGGAGAGATATGGATGAGGTGGATTATTGGTTTTGGTGGAATATGTCAATTGGTTAAAATAAGAATGATATGGTATTTAGGGAGGAATTAACAGTCAACATTAGGGCACCATTTCCTCATGTCAACATTGCTATAGTGCTAATACTTCCATGGCAACATTACTTGACAAAAATTTCCAGACAACCAATGCTCTTCCATGAAAATTTCTAAGATAAAATTGTACTTTAACCTTATCAATAAATAGCAATTAAAAGTATATGATTAAATAATTAAAATACAAAATGGTAATAATTTAATTTAAAACTAAATAATGGAAATTAAAATTATAAACATTTATAATTTAATATATTCAACAAATAAATTTTTATAAAATTGATATATAAAGTCACTAAACATAACCCACGAGTGTAATCGAATTTGTAAGTAGTACGAGTTTAAGTTGTTAGCGAAGATCTCAATAGTCATGCGTACTTCATCTTCATCAAGAAACCCCTTTTATATATAGTGAAAAGATACTATACATGCCTTTTAGACATATACCCCCAAAACCTAAGAGTTATATTAGAAAGACACTTCTTTCTTTAATGCACCCTTACACAATATTTATAATATTTCCAACAATCCCCCACATATGTCAAAGAAACACCTATTGTATCTAGTAGTCATATGGACTATAAACTAGGCCTAGACCTATAAACTTGATACATAGAGATGCCAGTGGTCCTATTGACTATGAACTAGCACTTATAGGGCGTATACCAGAGGTATTAAGGGTCAAATTATTCCCTCACATTTCTATTGTTAACAGGAAGTTTTGCACATTAAACGACCATGCACATTAGAGATTTTGCCACAATCTCATAAGAGTGGCCCTACTCCTCGTTCGTATAGGTGATTTCATGAAATGTATCTATAATGAATACATCATCTAATAGGATTATGAAATCAGTAAGAGCTTTTCGCTCAACCCTCCAGAAATACATCATAACACTTTCTTGTACCATAGGAAGGGACAAGTTATATATTTTAGTGCTAGTAGAACTAAAAAACAATTTGTTTTTACCAATTAAACCTTCTTCATGGAATCATCAATCACAAAAGTTTGGTTTCCATCTCTGTTAATTTCAAACTGGCTTAAGTAGCATTTCCCTCGAAAAATTTATTTTTTCCCAGGGGTTTTGTTGATGGATTCGACAAGTTTATTTTCACCTCACAAAATTGAGTAAGATAACTTCATAATTTTTAAGCTAGCTTTCCCATGTTATATCTTAAACAATTTTCACTTGCATCATTGTTCTTTCTACAATGGTTTCTTCCATTTGGCAATCGCAATTCATCAATATTAAATATTGGTTTTACACATAATTTTTGCTAAAAAATTTCAACAAGTTAACCTCCAGTCCTAACCATCTCTAGAGTAATAATAAACTCATGTTTACATTAGTTAACATCTATGTATCTTACTATAAGGGAATCTATCACATATGATATTTTCTCACATATATAAAATTGAAATTTAGTTAATCATTCGTGTATTGTAATATAACAGGAATCCACCATTCATAATATCAACATTTATGGTACTCCTCAAATATTTTATCCCTCATTAGATTCAATTTTTATGTATGTATGCTCAATCTTCCACACAATATATGTTATATCATAGGAATTAATATTAATGCACAAAATTCTCATAATTTATGTACAAACAGATTGAGCAAACAACACTTCAAATAATGTTTTATCATAAGTATATTCATAATGTAGTTCTCAAAACCAAACTTTGAATCATTTCTCAAGATGATATATCGATCACTACCAATGGTGGATTTACATAAGGGATAGGAGGGGCAACCACCCCTTCTATTGACCGGTGCTTCAATTTCATCCTCAGGCTTCTTCACCATACTTAGGAGTCAGACCTTTAATTTATTTGAACAATCTAAGTTCTAGCTTCATTAATTTTTTGGATTCGATTTCTATTTTTGAAACTGACTGTTTGATTTGATTTAGTGAGTGAGAAACATATTCCTATTAACTAGAATGTTTTGTAGAAACATCAAATACGTCGCTTAAATCACATCTAATATTCTAATGAATATCAAATTTAATTATCTAAATATAGAATGTTTATTAATTATTAGGTTTGATTTGTTACGTCGTTTTCTTTACATACTATTTTTAAATATCTAAAACAATCTAAAAAATTTGGTTATAGGAAAACATCTATAGAAGAGGATTTGAGTTTTAAATTTTATCTTTTTTTTCTAATATCCTAAAATCCGTTTTGATTCTCGTAAATCAAACTATATATATTCCTTTTAAAATTTAATAAATCCAATTAATTTTGTTGCCCAACCTAACTTTTTAAGTTTCAAAGAGGTTAAGTCGCGATGAGTTAAGTCACAGGCCACGACGGAAGATGACCTATGGTCACAATAGAAGAGCACTGAGTTACCAAGTCATGATGATGAAGTTGAGATGGTCACCACTAAAGGTTACAGAAAATATGAGACACGGCTAGCAAGTACTCAGGTGGCGACTAAAATGCACAAAGACCTGATGACAGGTATGAAGATGCTAACCTCACTAAAGATTATCAGTTGGAGGTTTAGTATAGAGTATAAGCAAGTTAGACAGTATGATGCACTAGGATACAGAAGATTAGTTTAATAAAAGGTTCAGAAGTAGATCTCCATATGATCATCAGGAGTTGATCTATATTAGAAATGCTTTGTGCAACTAGTCTCTATTGAACAGAGTAATAAGAAGTTAGAATGAGACTTACCTAAGAATGATCTAATACATGGCCTAAGGTTAAAGACGTGATGGCTAATAGACAAAAAGTTCATGTTCCTAAAACAGAGGGATTCCATCACGAAGAGATAGTAACCTAGTAGATCTAGGGTGGAACACTCTGGAAAACAAAAGTAATGATGTTAAATGATGAATGAGATCCATATGACCTAAGTTAGTAAGGATCTAGAGACAGGCCAAAAAGAAGTTATAGTCCAGTCAAGAACAAACTGAGGCTGACAGACAGAAAGAGTTAAGTGATAGTAGAAAGATATAGGAGTTATTCCATAGAGATGGAGATTTATCCGCTCATTTGAAAAGTTTTCTCAAATAGTTATGAGAAATATTCCTCTCAGTTAGATAGAGGTGAACGTGAGGCTAAGGGTTAGAGTAAAGGAAAAAGAACCCTTTGATGTATACTTAACTGAGTTCATTCATATGAACCTTGAGACTTAATAAGAGATACTCTCTTACCTGTTGGTAATTCAAGAGGATAAGGGAAAACTTAAGAGTATAAATGGCATAAAGGTAAGCCAGACCTTTCCTCAGTTAGCTAAAAGAAAACAACTAACTCAGTTATAGATTACAGTGTGGCCAAGGACACATAAGTCCTTCAGGCTAGAGATACAGAAGTCTTACAGGCGATGAGAAATGTTATGATAATAATGAATATAGCCTAATAAGATAAGTTGCCTTAGAAATTGCTTGAAGATTAGTAGAAATGTAAGATACGAAAAAGAAGTTTATGAGGTTTAAAGAAAGTAAGGGTGCTACAGTTTCAAAGATACAGTGACTCCCCTATTCCTTATATAAGAAAGAGTGAAGAAGGGTTGAGTCTATACCCTAGCAAGAGGTAATGCGACAGTATAAGTGAAATAAGTAAATGATTTAGGTTCTTGAATACATGATCAGGACCTGTCAGTTAAGGTGACAAAGGGACAGAATGATTTAAAGTCTACCTAATTAATTGTTTAGTTGCAATATAAGTATAAAGGATGGTTAAGCAAACTATGTAATAGTATATGGCTTATGTTGCCATAATTTAATAAATTTATGATGAGAAGTTGCATCTCCTTGCATATTATGCATGTTGAGTATGCTATGATAAATGAATACTCCCCTTACGTAATACGTACTGGGTAGAGTATACCATATGAGAAAGTTATATTGCTCCTATGCCCTACGACATGCAATTAAATAATTCAATTTAGCAAGGATAAAACAATAGAAAAGTGATAAATGAAGTAGTTAGCTAGTTAATTCCCAAAGAATAGAATGAGAATTTATGATCAGACAATGATAGTCAATGGGATAGAGAATAAGATTAAAGATGAGGATTAATAGTGAATCTATAGATAAATGATTACGATACTCAGGATATATCCCTTCGATAGAGGTAAGATATATGATGAGGTTCTATAAATATGAAATGAACTGAGAAGTATTTATGAAAGATGATGCAGCTCTAAGAAAGAGCAGAGTGTATGTAATATAAGTTAATATTTTTGTAATAGAGCTAGATTGCTCTTACGATAGAGTAAGATATCTTTTGAAATAAAGACAAGAGATGGGACAATATAATTCATATAGAGTAAGGTCCTTATGATGAGATAGATAGATGATTATAGATATATGCATGGTAGAGCCTATGTAGTGTCATATCCCAATTTTTCCCTATCGGTATAATACTGATAGTGGAAAGAGGTTTGGAAAGGATTATGACAAAGATCAGAAGAAATGATAATGGTTAGATGAGTCTTAAAGAAAGAGAAGGACTAAAATAAAAAGTAGAAAAGGTTAAAGGCAAAAAGTTAAAGTAGAAACAAAAATTAGGCCCTTAAGTGTAATTTTTGAAAGTTAAGGGCCTTAAATACAAATAGCTAAAAGTTCTAGGGCTAAAGTGCAATTATTCAAAAATTCAGGGACCTAAATATAAATATGGAAAAGTTGACAAGAAACAGGCCAAAAATTCCCAGAATCATATTTGACTCAAATTTTATCAGTAAATATACAAAATTCGGTCAGTTTAACGCAATACAGAATTTTAATTTGAGGTCCCGATTAATTGATATAAATTTTTAAAGTTAGAAGAATTATTACAGTATTCTTCAGACATTAGAATTAGATGGGATATTACTGGGAATTCCCATATTTAATATAAGAATTTATAAAATTGACAGAGTCAGAAAAGGAATCCTGTAAAAGCTTTACGGGATTTTACGGTGAAATAAAATACCCAATAAATATGATCGGGTGAGATTTATTAGGATTTGTACCATAAAGGTAATGAGGCCAATGAGCCCATTCCAAGGCCCAAATGGTGCCATAATGAGCCAAATAAAGTAGTGAGACAGTTATGTGGGCCAAAGTCCAGAGTAGTCCAGGAAAAGTGCAAAATTATAAAAATGCCCTTGGATGCCCATATTGTACCAGTGATAGATGGAGGGCATTTTGGTCATTTTGGATAGGCAAAAAAGGTGACATGTAGTATAAGTATGATTAGTTAGAGCTAGTATAGGCCCTGAGGCAGTACAAAGAGGGGTGAAAAGACGATGTTACCGTTAGAGTCAATATAGTGTAAGAAAGAACACCAAGGGTATTTTGGTCATTTCCTAAGGAATGGATAGCAGATAAATACTCAGTATAACCATGTCAAGGGTATGAGAAACCTAGACATTGATTTCCTGGATAGAATACATATCCTAGAATATTATAAAAAAATTAGGAACAGAAAATAGTCCAGTTGTTATAAAACTGCTCTGATCGGTACAGGATTGGACTAGAATTTTTCCAGAAGCTTTTGGCATGGTAAGCATGCCACATACCCCCATTAGGTGTCCCTTGAGTTGTCCCACATGATGTCATAATTATTCTTTTTGGAAAAAGTTTAATCCAAGATTAAATGTGAGCACTTGGATCAAATAGTGCACAAACTAATCTTAGCCATTGATTTTCCATGAAACTTTCTATAAATACCCCCTCAAATCTGCAACCAAACTGTGGCCTCATGAACCTTGGGGAAACTCTTGCAAAATGGAAACTCAAACCAAGACAAAGAAGATTTAAAGTACCAAAGTTCAAGCAAGCTAGAGATTAAAGGTAAGCAATCTTTCCTAACTTATTTATTTTCCTTTGATTTGGGAGCTTGAACTTAGGTTTTCATGGGGAAAAGTTGAGTTTTCTCTAAGGGGTAGTGATGCCCAAAAACCTTAGATGAAAGGGAAAAGAAGAAATTAAAGTTAGAAGTATATGATTAAAGCTTAAACAAGCTAGTTAAGAGATTAGTTGTTTAATCAAGTTGATATTCTTGACTTTGCCATAATGGAATCTGTTCGGTATGACCTTTTAATGAGGGAAGGAAATGGAATTTAAATGATTTAATGCTTCCATTGAATTTAGATGATGATTTTGTGTGGGATTGTAAAGGTTTTGAACCTTGAAAGCATTGAAATTCCAAGATTGTAGTTTTTGAAACCCTTCTCTGTTAATGTTCACATGCATGAATAGTGATTGAAATTTTATGATTTTGATGCTTCCAATGGTTTTAAAATGAAAAATTGTGTGGGATAAAGTAGAGAAACAAGTATGGGAAGCATTGGAATCAAAATGAGAATTTTTGAAGGAAATAGTGTGCATATGTTCGGTTCTGTACAGCAGGCCATAAAGGAGCTAGAATTTTATGATTCTAAGATCATAAATGGATTCAAAAGATGAAATTGTGTAGGGTAAAGTCAAGACATCAATTGATTCAAAGGCCAAACTCATTGGTTAAGATTAAGGAAAGTTAATGAGATTAATGTTCAAGAGAAAGTTATGTTAAGTTAAAGTGAGTTTAATGCTGAAGGAAGTTATATTGTGATGGATGAATGATTATGTGATGTTAGGAATTGGTTGATGTGATCCAAAAGAGGCAGTCACATGTTCAAGAAAAGGGAGAAGAAAGAGGCAAGATAAGGTGAAAGAAAGTCAAATGCTTAAGGTAGTAAACTTAACCTAAACTTGTATGCATTGAATGTTATGCTTGATTGTGCTATGGCTTTGGTGAATTGTGTTGCAAATGTGTTTATGTATGAAGCTCTGTTTCTATAATTACTTTGGCCAATTGTATTTCATATGTTACATGGAAGCATGTACATTACACAAAGTTAACACTTTCACAAGCAATCACAAGTACTTACATTAATGCATGCATTGTTTTGGTACCGTTTACTACTGAGATTTCCCCAGAAATCTCATCCCTTTCCATGTAATCCCAATCCCACAGGTTTATATATAATGGAAGAGGATGATGAAGCATGAATAAAAGCTAGGGGTTGGATGGTATATATGTTATGTGATTGTATAATGTTGCTATATGATCTGTATGAGCAGTGATGGTCATGATGTAATGAAAAATAGTAAATGATGGAATAAATGTATGAAATTTTAGAGACACTTAGTTGACATGCCAAGCTTTGTTTAGACACAAAGGATGCCTTATTTTGATGTCTGTATAGAGAGAAATGAATTTTCAAAATTAAGGGACTAGAATCTATTTTCAGAATTTTGACCAAATGAACAGTAAAATTTGGCGAATAAACTGTATTAATTGGCTTATCATTTGGTCTTGAAATTATTTTTCCCTTATATTTAAAGATGTTATCTTTATGTAGGTTTTTGAACAACTTCATTTCTATTTTTCTAGAATTAATTATAATTTTTTGAAGTTCATTGCAAAATCTAGAATACCATATGAACAGTAACCAGAAAAAGTAAAATTTTAGATTTAGCTAATGGACTTCCAATTTCTTGTAAGTGATTTTAAATGCTACTGGTTATTCCATAATACGTATGAAAGTAAGGATATTACATTTTGGTATCAAAGCAGAAGTTTCTGGCATGATTTAAGATAGTTCCCAGACCCTAACCCTAAGTAGTAAGTATTTTGTTAAGTTAGGGTATGTATTGGGATAGTTAGCATTGCTGAATTAAGCAAACATTGCAGAAATAAATATGAGATTGGATAAAGTTAAGTAAGAGGCTTCAGTTAATATGGGAGACCCCAGGCCGTTAGTGATATATGAAGATGATGTATATTCAGACTTTGATTATCCATCAGACAGTAAAGAGGGTTAAGAGGAAAGTTTAGGGGATCAGTCAGGAAAGTCTACAGTGAAATGTCCCATAGAGATTTCTGTAGACTCAAACCTACAGTCTGGAGGTCATGTAGAGATATAGCCTAAAGCCCAGTATACCTTAGATGATGCTAAGTCTAGTGACTCTACACAGTATGAGTTTGTTGGAGTGCCCTCTAGCCCTGATGTAATTTCTATTCCTCCAATGTGAGGACAAATTACAACTGAGGAAGCTGAGTACTGGTACTAGATTATGTGTAGACCAGATATTATTCCTCCTCCACTGGGGTTTGAGGACAGAGTTACTATGAGTAATATACCACAGTCCCCTAATTCATATATCCAGTCAGAGTTTATAATAATTCATGTCTATTCCTAAAGTCTAGGAATATGTGGCTTTATAGAGAAGGACCAGTGTGATGTTCCTGGTCCTAGTTAACCCCAGTCTTCTTTGTTAAAGATAGATGATACTGACTATATCAATCTCAAGAAATCTATGGAGAATGAATTACTCAGTCTAGGTCTAGGGATGGACAGAAGTAGAGATCAAGAGCAGTCAGTTTACTTACAGTTCCTCAATGCTATAGCAGGGATGATAAACAAATATACAGTAGAGGGCATTAACCTAAATTAAGTTTATACTCTATAGGACTAGCATGAGATGGTAGTAAGTCAGGTACTGCCATATACCCCTACATGGCATATAGAGCTAAGTGAGTATTTGGCGAATGATCAGCCAGCTGATATTCAGGGGTAGCACATCCGTATATAGAAGTATGTGCAGTCTATGATTCCTTAGAAAGAAATGTAGAAGTAGATGAGGGGTAATGTAAAGATGTAAAGTGTAAAATAATTACTCATATGTATGATAGTTATGATGTATCTCGAATATGTAATTGACATGTATGTAATATATGTTTAAATGTTATAGTAACATGAAATATGATTGTTGGTTGAACATGTATGTGACTATATTCCCTATTAAAATGTGATTATGATGTATGGATATGAATGAGTTTTAATTGATTCAAAGTCATCCAAAGACAAGAGTTTTCACGAGCTGTTAGGCTGTGATGGAAGATAACTTATGGTCGTGATGGAAGAGAACTGAGTTGCCAAGTCGTGACGATAAGGTTGAGATGGTCAAGACTAAAGGTTACAGAGAGTATGAGACGCTGTTAGCAAGTACTCAGGTAGCGACTAGAATGCACAGAGACTTAATGACAAGAATAAAGATACTGACCTCACTAAGGTTTATTAGTTAGAGGTTTAGCACAGAGTGCAGATAAGCAAGATAGTACGACTGAGATATAGAAGATCAGTTTAAGAAAAGGTTTATAAGTAGATCCTTCATATGATCCTCAGGAGTTGATCTATATTACAAAACACTTTGTGCAGCTAGTCTTTACTGAATAGAATGATAAGAAGTTAGAATGAGACTTTCTTAAGAATGACCTAATACATGGCCTAAGGGTAAAGACGTGATGATTAGTAAATAGAAAGTTAATGTTCCCAAAACAGAGGGATCCTAGCACGAATAGATAGTAACCTAGCAGACTTAGGATAGAATACCCTAGATAATAGAAGTTACTCCATAGAGATGGAGATTTATCCGCTCACCTGGGAAGTTTTCTTGAATAGTTACGAGAAATATTCCTTTCAGTTAGATATAGGTGAGGGTGAGGCTAAGGGTTAGAGCAAGGGAAAAAGAAACCCTTTGATGAATGTGGATGCTTAAAAAGAGACACTTTCTCGCCTATTAGTAATCCAGGAGGTTAAGGGAAAACTTAAATGCGCAAATGGCATAATGATATAGACAGAACTTTCCTCAATTAGCTAAAAAAATAATTGACTCAGTTATGGATTACAGATAGATTACAGTGAGGCCAATGACACATAAGTCCTTCAGGCTAGAGACATAGAAGTTTTACAGGCGATGAGAAATGTTATGATAAGAATAAATATGACATAGTGAGATAAAATGGCCTAATATGATGGGCTATCTCAGATTCCTAAATGAATAAATAGGATACTGGAGATAAGAGCTAAAGATAAATTGCCTCAGAAATTTCTTGAGGATTAGTAGAGAGATATATGTAAGATAAGAAAAAGAAGTTTTTGAGGTTTGAAGAAAGTAAGGGCGCCACAGTCTTAAAGATAAGGTGACTCCCCTATTCCCTATATAAGAAAGAGTAAAGAAGGGTTGAGTCTATACCCTAGTAAGAGGGTAGCATGGCAGCCTAAGTGAAACAAGTAAATGACTTAGGTTCCTGAATAGATGATCAGGACCATATGTTAATGTGATAAAGGGATAGAATATTTTAAAGTTTACCTAGCTAATTGTTTAATGGCAAGGTGAGTATGAGGGATGGTTGAGCAAACTATGTAATGATGATATGGCTTATGTTACCATAAGTTATGATAAGAAGTTACGTCTCATTGCAGTTGTCATATGATGACATGCATGTTAGAGAATGCTTAAATGATTGCATCTCCTTGCATATTATAGATGATGAGTATGCTAGATAAATGAATACTCCCCTTATACAGTACGTACCGGGTAGAGTATACCAGATGACAAAGTTATGTTACTCACATGCCCTATGACATGCAATTAAATAATTTAACTTAGCAAGGATGAAGCAATAGCAAAGTGCTAAACTAGATAGTTAGCTACTTGATTCTTAAAGAATAGAAAAAGAATTTATGATCAGACAATGATAGTCAATGAGATAGAGAATGAGATTAAAGATAAGGATTAATAGTGAGTCTACAGATAAATGATTATGATACTCAGGATATATCCCTTTAGTAGGGGTAAGATACATGAATGAGGTGCTATGAATATGAAATGAAATGAGACGTAGTTATAAAAGATGATGCAGCTCTAAGAAGGAGCAGTGACTATGTAATATAAGTTAACGTTCTCGTAATAAAGATAGATTGCTCTTGCAATAGAGTAAGATTGTTTTTGAGATAAAGCCAAAAGATAGGATAGTATAATTCATATAGAGCAAGGTCCCTCTAATGAGATGAATAGATGATGATAGATATGTGCATGGTAGAGCTTATGTAGCTCCCTGTAATGTTAAGGGTAATAAAGTTATAAAAGATGAGAATGATAAGAGAAATTTCTGAGTGATAGAGGAAACGAATAAAGTCCTGATAGATAATATTGGCTTCTATGATCATTTTTAGGGAATTATCTGTGGAGTTAACAACTATGTGAAAGTCACTAACCTTGTAACTTTGTTCCTTGGTCATATCTTCCAGAGATGAGAATATAGTACAATAGAATCGCAGTAGATTCTAGAGGATTACAGTTAGATCCTAGTATGGCTCACAGAGAATAGAATTTCAGGGTCACAGTTAGATCCTGAAGAGGCTTACGATTGATTGCAGTAGATCCTGAGGGTCGCAGTAGACCTAGCCTAGAGAAAGAAAGTATTGAGCCATGAGTATAGTATTTCTTTGGAAGGACAAATACCATGGATAAAGTTAAGGTATAGAAGCTTCACAAGTTGGTTAGCTTATAACAGAGAGAGTACCCATGATGTTAGTTTCAGATAGCCTTATTACTATCAGGGACTGAACTCAGCATTTCCTTACACATAACAGGAACTATGTGATCAGAATTAAAGTTGTTAATCCTGAGTCTCAAGGATTTATGAGAATATTACATAAGATATGAGAAGAGATCCTTATGATGAGACTACAGAAAATAAGAATAAGAGACAAGTAGATCCTCCAGATGAGGAGAGAGATTAAAAGGCTAAATAGACCTAAGAGAGATAGTATAAGATGGGTCTAAGATAGTGAAATACTAGGGTTGGAGCCTGTTAACACCCGTGCTACAGATTTTTATCTACACATTTCAGTTAAGTGTGCTCAGGCAAGAGTAGTCAAATGATGGGTGACCCCCTAGGAAGTAATAGAAAAGGTGTAAATGCCATAGAAATTTGGCCTATATGTACAGAGTTATGTGAGATGATAGAAAGAGCTATGAAAAGTAAGTAATGATATATGTTATGAGAAATATGTATTAAGAAGTACAAGATGATGTGGCTTTATAGTTAGCCCTATAAGCAGATAGAGAGGCTCCCTTTTTAAAAGGGGTAAGATGTTTGAATGTTAGACTACATGTGAAAGAGCAAATGAGAGCTTTCACTCCTTACATGAAATGCTAGGCATTATGTTATGCTATGTTATGTTATATTTGTAAAATATGCTAAAGCTCTGAATGTTAGAGCAGTGCAAGCTCTATGTGATAGAGCTGTGCAATCTCCGAGTATTAGAGCTGTGCATATTAAGAGAAGGAATGCTTGGGCTCCGATGTTAGAGCTTTGCATTTATGCGCAGGTATGTAGTCTTGTACCATGCTTGCCAGGCATTATCCATGTTAGAGTATGTTCTCCTATATGCTCCTATGTACTTCTATGTGCTCCTATTTAGCAATAGAGCAACAAAAGAAAGAATAATGATATAAGTCCTCTCTCTGTATTATGATGAGTTATTAAAGATAATAAGAATGTATGATGATATAAGAATAAGAGATAAAGTCTTGCGGATGTTCAGAGGATTCCGCTAAATACTTAGATGAGAAAGAAGTGATTGCACTAAGAAGTATGATGAGTCATTAACAGAGACTCCAGAATATAGTAGAATATAAGAGAGTTTGATATGAAAGAAATGGATACTACTCACAAGTCTAGATAGTGAGAAGTCCATATGTAGATAGATGCATAGCAAGTAAGTAATAGAATGAACTGGAGTTCAACTCTGATAGAATTAATTCAGGACAGAAGAATGATTATAGAAAAGATATGAAGATTTACGGATATGAAAAGTAATCCACTAAAATTTCAAGATAGAAGATAAGGATAATTATCCAAGATTATTGACCAAAGTACTGAGTAAATTTCGAGAACAAAATTTATTTTAAGGGGATAGAAATGTCATATCCTAATTTTTTCCTATCGGTATAATACTAATAGTGGAAAGAGGTTTGGAAAGGATTATGATGAAGATCAAAAGAAATGATAATGGTTATGAGTCTTGAAGAAAGAGAAGGACTAAAATGAAAAGTAGAAAAGGTTAAAGGCAAAAAGTTAAAGTAGAAACAAAAGTTGGGCCCTTAAGTGTAATTTTCTAAAGGGACTTAAATGAAAATAGCTAAAAGTTTAGGGGCCAAAGTGCAATTATTCAAAAGTTCAGGGACCAAAATGTAAATATGAAAAAATTGAAATGAAACAGGCCAAAAATTTCTAGAATAAGATTAGACTCAAATTTTACTAGTAAATAGAAAAAATTATTCCAGTCAGTTTAACACAACACAAAATTTTGATTTGAGATCCTGATTAATTGATATAAGTTTTTGAAGTCAGAAGAATTATTACAGTATTCTTCAGACATTAGAATCAGATGGGATATTACTAAAAATTCCTATTTTTAATATAAGAATTTATAAAATTGACAGAGTTAGAAAAGGAATCCTGTAGAAGCCTTACGGATTTTACGGTGAAATAAAATACCTGATAAATAGAATCGGGTGAGATTTATTGGGATTTGTGCCATAAAGGTAATAAGGCCAATGAACCTATACCAAGGCACAAATTGATCCATAATGAGCCCAATAAAGTAGTGAGATAGTTATGTGGGTTATAGTCCAAAGCAGTCCAGGAAAAGTGCAAAATTACAAAAATGCCTCGAGATGCCCATACTGTACCAGTGATGGATGGAGGGCATTTTGGTCATTCTGGATAGGGAAAAACATGGTATGTAGTATAAGTATGATTAGTTAGAGCCAGTATAGGCTCTGAGGCAGTACAAAGAGGGGTGAAAAGACGATGTTACCCTCAGAGTCAATATAGTGTAAGAAAGGACACTAAGGGTATTTTAGTCATTTTCTAAGAAATGAATGGTAGATAAATACTCATTATAACCATGTCAAGTGTATGATAAGCCTAGACATTGATTTCCTGGATAGAATACATATCCTAGAATATTATAAAAAAATTAGGAACAGAAAACAGTTTGGTTGTTGTGAAACTGCTCCGATCGGTACCGTATTGGACTGAAATTTTTCCATAAGCTTCCTGGCATAGTAAGCACGCCACATACCCATATTAGGTGTCCCTTGAGCTGACCCACATGATTTCATAATTATTCTTTTTGAAAAAAGTTTAATCCAAGATTAAATGTGAGCCCTTGGATCAAATAGTGCACAAACTAATCTTGGCCATTGATTTTCCATGAAAATTTCTATAAATACCCCCTCAAATCTTCAACCAAACAGTGGGCTCATGAACCTTGGGAAAACACTTGGAAAATGGAAACTTAAACCAAGATAAAGAAGATTCAAGGTACCAAAGTTCAAGCAAACTAGAGATTAAAGGTAAGCAATCATTCCTAGCTTATTTTCCTTTGATTTGGGATCTTGAACTTAGGGTTTTATGGGGGAAATTTGATTTTTCTCTAAGGGGTAGTGCTGCCCAAAAACCTTAGATGAAAGGGAAAAGAAGAAATTAAAGTTAGAAGTATATGATTGAAGCTTAAACAAGCTAGTTAAGAGATTAGTTGTTGAATCAAGTTGATATTCTTGACTTTGCCATAATGGAACCTGTTTGGTCTGCACTTTTCATGAGGGAAGGAAATGGAATTTAAATGATTTAATGCTTCCATTGAATTTAGATGATGATTTTGTGTAGGTTTGGAAAGGTTTTGAACCTTGAAAGCATTGAAATTCCAAGATTGTAGTTTTTGAAACCCTTCTCTGTTAATGTTCACACGCATGAAGATTGATTGAAATTTCATGATTTTTATACTTCTAATGGTTTTGAAATGAAAAATTGTGTGGGATAAAGTAGAGAAACAAGTATGGGAAGCATTGGAATCAAAATGAGAATTTTTGAAGGAAATAGTGTGCATATGTTCGGTTGTGTACAACAGGCCATGAAGGAGCTAGAATTTCATAATTCTAAGATCATAAATGGATTCAAAAGATGAAATTGTGTAAGGTAAAGTCAAGACATCAATTGATTCAAAAGCCAAACTCATTGGTTAAGATTAAGGAAATGAGCAAATGAGAGCTTTCACTCCTTGCATAAAGTGCCAGGCATTATGTTATATTATGTTTATAAAATATGCTAAAGCTCTGAATGTTAGAGTAGTGCAAGCTCTACGTGATAGAGCTATGCAAGCTCTGAGTGTTAGAGCTGTGCATATTAAGAGAAGGAATGCTTGAGCTCCGATGTTAGAGCTTTGCATTCATGAACAAGTATATAGTCTTGCAGCATGCTTGCCAGGCATTATACATGTTAGAGTATGTGCTCCTATATGTTCCTATGTGCTCCTGTTTAGCAGTAGAGCAATGAAAGAAAGAATAATGATATAAGTCCTCTCTCTGTATTATGATGAGTTATTAAAGATGATATGAATGTATGATGATATGAGAATGAGAGATAAAATTTTGCGGATATTCAGAGAATTTCGCTAGATACTCAGATAAGAAAGAAGTGATTGCACTAAGAAGTATAATGAGTCATTAATAGAGACTCCAGAATATAGTAGAATATAAGGGAGTTTGATATGAAAGAAATAGACGCTACTCACAAGTCTAGATGGTGAGAAGTCTATATGCAGATAGATGCATAGCAAGTAGGTAAGGAATATAATGAACTAGAGTTCAACTCTGATTGAGCTGATTCAGAACAGAAGAATATTTATAACAAAGATATAAAGATTTGCGGGCATGAAAAGTACACCGTTGAAATGTCAAGATAAAAGATAAGAGATAAATACCCTAATCCTTAGTGAAAAAGAAGACAAGGATATCTATCCAAGATTCTTGACTGAGATATTAAGTAAATTTCGAGGACAAAATTTATTTTAAGGGGGTAGAAATATCATATCCTAATTTTTCCCTATCGGTATAATACTAATAGTGGAAAGAGATTTGGAAAGGATTATGATGATGATCAGAAGAAATAATAGAGATTAAATGAGTTTTGAAGGAAGAAAGGGACCTAAACAAAAAATTAGAAAATGTTAAAGGCTAAAAGTTAAAGTAGAAACAAAAGTTGGGCTAAAAGTGATAATTTTCAAAAGTTAAGGGACTTAAATGTAATTAAGTGGAAAGTTAAAGGGCAAAATTGTAATATTGAAAAGACCAGCCCGGAAAGGGCTAGAACTGCCCGAAAGTTTTTCAGTCCCACATTCTATTAGCAGATAGAGGAAGTTATGCTGGTTAATCTAGTATAATACAGAAATTTTATTAAGGCTCCAGACAACAGATAATTATCTGATAGTCTAAAAGTTACTAAAATTTTATCAAATTCCATGGACATCAGATATAAGTGGGGGAATTACAGGAAAGTGTGCCCTACAAGGTCAGATGTCATGAGTCATATCCTAATTTTTCCCTATCAGTATAATACTGATGGTGGAAAGAGGTTTGGAAAGGATTATGACAGATCAGAAGAAATGATAAATGTTAGAGGAGTTTTGGAAGAAGAGAATGACTAAAATAAAAAGTATAAAAGGTTAAAGGTAAAAAGTGAAAGTAGAAACAAAAGTTGGGCCCTTAATTGTAATTTTCAAATGTTAAGAGACTTAAATGCAAATAACTAAAAGGTCAGGGGCCAAAGTGCAATTATTTAAAAGTTCAGGGACCTAAATATAATTATGAAAAAGTTGAGGCAAAATAGGCCAAAAATGTCCAGAATCATATTAGACTCAAATTTTACCAGTAGATAGACAAAAATATTCTGGTCAGTTTAACGCAACACATAATTTTGATTTGAGGTCCCGATTAATTGATATAAATTTTTGAAGTCATAAGAATTATTACAATATTTTTTAGATATCAGAATCAGATGAGACTTTCCTAGAAATTCCCATATTTAATGTAGGAATTTATAAAATTGATAGAGTCAGAAAAGGAATTCCGTAGAATTGTTACGAGATTTTACAGTGAAATAGAATAACCGATAAATATGATCGAGAGAGTTATATTGTGAATTGAGCCATAAAGGCAATGAAGGCAATGATCCCATATCAAGGCCCAAATGGTGCCATCAAGAGCCCAATAAAGTAGTGAGACAGTTATGTGGGCCAGAGTCCATAGCAGTTCAAGAAAAGTGTAAAATTATGAAAATGCCCCTGGATGCCCATATTGTACCAGTGATGGATGGAGGGCATTTTAGTCATTCTAGATAGGCAAAAAATGTGACATATAGATCAAATAGTGCCAAAGATGTGACATATAGATCAAATGTGATGTCATGGATGATGTCATAAATCTTCTTTTTGAAAAAGTAAAATCCAAGATTAAATGTGAGCCTTTAGATTAAATAGTGCACAAACTAATTTTGGCTATTGATTTCCACCAAGATTTTTCTATAAATACCCCCTTAAATCTGCCCAAAAATTGTGAAGCACATGAACCTTGGGGAAATTTTGCCAAATGGAAACTCAAGCCAAGACAAAGAAGATTCAAGGTACTTAAGTTCAAGCAAGTTAGAGATTAAAGGTAAGCAATCTCTTCTAACTTATTTTCTTTTGATTTAGGAGCTTGAACTTAGGGTTTTCATGGAAGAAAATTTGAGTTTTATTTAAGGTGTTGTGCTGTCCAAAAACCTTAGATGAAAAGGAAAAGAAGAAATTAAAGTTAGAAGTATATGATTGAAGCTTAAATAAGCTAGTTAAGAGATTGGTTGTTGAATCAAGTTGATATTCTTGACTTTGCCATGGTGTAAGCTGTTCGGTCTGCACTGTTCATGAGGGAAGGAAATAGAATTTCAATGATCTAATGCTTCCATTGAATTTATATGATGATTTTGTGTAGGATTGGAAAGGTTTTGAACCTTAAAAGTATTAAAATTTCAAGATTGTAGTTGAAACATCCTTACTTTCATACATATTAGGGACCAACCAGTAGCATTTAAAACCACTTACAAGACCTTGGAAGTCCATTAGCTAACTCTGAAATTTTTCTCATTCACAGGTTATTGTTCATATGGTAATCTAGAGTTCACAATGAACTTCAAAAAATCATAATTAATTCTAGAAAAATTGAAATGAAGTGGTTCAAAAGGATAAGTGAAGATAACATCTTGAAATTTAAGGAAAAAAATAATTTCCAGACCAAATGATAAGCCAATTAATACAGTTTATTTGCTAACTTATACTATTCATTTGGTCAAAAATTCTAAAAATAGATTCTGGTCCCTTACTTTGAAAATTCATTTCTCTTTGTACAGACATCAAAATAAGGCGTGCTTGGTGTCAAAATGAAGCTTGGCATGTCAACTAAATGTTTGTAAAATTTTAGTACATTTATTCCATCATTTACTATTTTTCATTACATCATGACCATCACTGCTTACATTGGTCATACAGCAACATTATATATTCACATAACATATATACCATCCAATCCCCAGCTTTTCTTCACACTCCATTATCCTCTTCCATTATACATAAACCTGTGGAATAGGGATTACATGGAAAGGGATGAAATTTCTGGGGAAATCTCAGTAGCAAATATTACTAAACAATGCATTCATTAATATAAATACTTGTGCTTGCTTGTAAAAGTGTTATCATTGTGTAATGTGCATGCTTCCATGTAACATATGAAATACAATTGGCCAAAGTAATCATAGAAATAGAGCTTCATACATAAACACATTTGCAACACAATTCACCAAAGCCATAGCACAATCAAGCATAACATTCAATGCATACAAGTTTAGGATAAGTTTACTACCTTAAGCACTTGACTTTCTTTCACCTTATCTTGCCTCTTTGTTCTCACTTTTCTTGAACATATGGCTGCCTCTTTTGGAGCATACCAATCAATTCCTAACATCACATAACCATTCATTCATTACAATCTAACTTTCTTGAGCATTAAATTCAGTTTAACTTAACATAACTTTCTCTTGAACATTAATTTCATTAACTTTCCTTAATCTTAACCAATGAGCTTGGTCTTTCAATCAATTGATGTCTTAACTTTACCCTACACAATTTTATCTTTTGAATCCATTTATAAGTTTAGAATCATAAAATTCTAGCTCCTTTATCACATGATGTACATAATCGAACATATGCACATACTTCTTCAAAAATTCTCATTTTGATTCCAATGCTTCCCATACCTTTTTCTCCACTTTATCGCACACAATTTTTTATTTTAAAACCATTGAAAGCATCAAAATCATGAAATTCTAATTACTGTTCATGCAAGTGAACAGTAATAGAGCAGGGTTTCAAAAACTATAATCTTGAAATTTCAATGCTTTCAAGGTTCAAAACCTTTCCAATACTATACAAAATCATCATCTAAATTCAATAGAAGAAGAGAAGGACTAAAATGAAAAGTACAAAAGTCTGTGGGTATGGAAAATACTCCGCTGAAATGTCAAGATAAAAGATAAGAAGTAGATACCCCAATCCTTAGTAAAAAAGAAGACAAGAATATCTATTCAAGATTGTTGACTAAGGTTCTAAGTAAATTTTGAGGACAAAATTTATTTTAAAGGGGGTAGAAATGTCATATCCTGATTTTCCCTATCAATATAATACTGATAGTGGAAGGACACAATTACTACTGTTACGCTAGATTCTACCCTACCATTATCTATTTCTTCATCATATCCTGCGACGAGTATTCCTCCTTCTGAGCTTGATCCAGCTTCTAAGCTTGATCCAACCCCAGATCCCTCCCTGAATCTGCCCATTGCTCTTCGCAAAGGTAAACGCACTTGTACCTATCCTATTTCTTCATTTGTTTCATATGACCACCTCTCTTCTTCTTCTCGTGCTTTCGTTGCCTCTTTAGACACTATTTCCGTTCCTTAATCCCTTTCTGAGGCCTTGTCCCACCCGGGTTGGCGTACTGCTATGGAAGAGGAGATGGCGGCCCTTGATCGTGCAAGTACGTGGTCCTTAGTTGATTTACCGGCAGGAAAGAAAGCCATTGGGTGTAAATGGGTGTTGACCCCTAAAACTAAGGCTGACGGCACTCTTGAACGTCTTAAAGCTCGTCTTGTTGCTAAAGGTTATGCTCAGAAGTATGGTGTTAACTATTCTGAGACTTTTTCTCCCGTGGCCAAGCTCTCCTCTGTTTGTTTCTTTATCTCTCTGGCTGCTACTTATGGTTGGGATCTCTCTCAATTGGATATCAAAAATACCTTCTTGCATGGTGACCTTCTTGAAGAAGTATATATAGAGCAACCACCTGGGTTTGTTGCTCAGGGGGAGCGTGGTAAAGTGTGTCATCTTAAGAGATCTTTATACGGGTTGAAGCAAAGCCCTCGGGCATGGTTTGACAGATTTAGTACTGTCATGAAAGACTTTGTCTTGTGCCAGAGTAAGTGTGATCATTCGGTATTCTATCAGAGAACAAGTGCTGGCATAATTCTACTGGTTGTGTATGTTGATGACATTGTAATTACAGGGAGCGATACCTCAGGGATTTCATCACTCAAATCATTCCTTAACTCCCACTTTCAGATGAAGGATCTGGGTTCATTAAAATACTTCTTGGGAATCGAAGTTATGAGGAGCAGGAAGGGCATCCTATTGACTTAGAGAAAATATGTTCTTGATATGCTGAAAGAAACTGGTAAACTTGGAGCTGCCCCAACTAGCTTTCCTATGGTTTATAATCCGCTTCTTGATGCTGATAGTAGTATACAATATGAAAATCCCGTTGAAGCTACTAAGAGCAAGTTGTTCGAGAACCCAGAGAGGTACAGAAGATTAATTGGAAAATTGAATTATCTTACAGTTACCCTCCCTGATATCACTTATCCAGTGAGTGTTCTTAGCCAATTTATGGTCTCTCCAACTATCTGACAGTGGGAAGCCTTAGAACATGTATTACATTATTTAAAGGGCTCTCCAGGTCATGGGATATTGTACAAGAGTCATGGCCATATAGATATTGAGTACTTTTGTGATGCTGATCATGGTGGATCAAAGGCCACAAGACGGTCTACTACCGGTTACTGTGTCTTCATCGGAGGAAATTTGGTATCTTGGAGAAGCAAAAAACAAAATGTAGTGTCACGATCGAGTGCAGAAGTGGAATACAGGGCCATGGCACAATCTGTATGTGAGATAGTCTAGATATATCAGTTAATGAAGGAAGTGGGCCTTAAAACCTCATTACCAGCAACGTTGTGGTGTGACAATAAAGCAGCCCTACACATAGCTTCTAATTCGGTATTCCATGAACGCATGAAACATATTGAGATCGACTGTCATTTTATTCGAGACAAGCTCAAGGAAAATTTCATCTCTACAAGACATGTCCGATCCAGTGATCAACTAGGCGACCTCCTCACCAAAGCTCTTAATGGGGCTCGAATTAAATATCTTTGTAACAAGTTAGGTATGATTGACATCTATACTCCAACTTGAGGGGGAGTGTAGAGATATTGTAGTGATATTATAGGATATCTAATATCCTGTAATTAGTACGTAATATTCTATATTTAGTATAGAGGATACGATATGATATTATAGCATTAATGACTAGGGTTACCTATTGTATATAAATACCCCTCAGCACATCAATAATATTCAAGCATTCTACAAATCCTTTCTCTCTGAATCAACAAATGCAAATAGCTAAAAGTTCAGGGGCCAAAGTGCAATTATTTAAAAGTTCAGGGACCTAAATATAATTATGGAAAAGTTGAGGCAAAACATGCCAAAAATGCCCGGAATCATATTAGACTCAAATTTTACCAGTAGATAGACAGAAATATTCTGGTCAGTTTAACGCAACACATAATTTTGATTTGAGGTCCCGATTAATTGATATAAATTTCTGAAGTCATAAGAATTATTACAGTATTTTTCATACATCAGAATCAGATGAGACTTTACTAAAAAATCCCATATTTAATATAGGAATTGATAAAATTGACATAATCAGAAAAGGAATTCCATAGAATTTTACAGGATTTTATGGTGAAATAGAATACCCGATAAATAGGATCGGGAGAGTTATATTGTGAATTGGGCCATAAAGGCAATGAAGGCAATGAGCTCATATCAAGGCCCAAATGGCTCCATCATGAGCACAATAAAGTAGTGAGATATTTATATGTGCTAGAGTCTAGAGCAGTCCAAGAAAAGTGTAAAATTACAAAAATGCCCCTAGATGCCTATATTATACCAGTGATGGATGAAGGGCATTTTGATAATTCTGGATAGGCCAAAAACGTGACATATAGTATAAATATGATTATTCAGAGCCAATATATGCCCTAAGGTAGTATAAAGAGGGATAAAATGATGATTATTCTATTAGGGTTAATATAGTGCAAGATAGTGAAGCAAGGGCATTTCTGTCATTTTTCAAGGGATCAATAATTAAGTGTTGACCCAGTACAAGTATGTCAATGATAAGAAGAATCTGGATACTGGATTTAAGGTCAGAAAGTATATTATGAAGTCTCAGAAAAATTAGAGTTATAAAACAGTCCTGTTTTTAGGGAATCGGACCAAGCTGGTACCAAATTAGACTGTAATTTTTCCAGAACATTCTTCCCCATTGGAATTGTATCACATAACCCCATGAGGTGTCTCCTTGAGTTGTCCCTTGTGATGTCATGGATGATGTCATAAATCTTTTTTTTGAAAAAGTAAAATTCAAGATTAAATATGAGCCTTTAGATCAAATAATGCACAAACTAATCCTGGCCATTGATTTCCACCAAGATTTTTATATAAATACCCCCTCAAATCTGTCCAAAACTGTGAAGCATGTCATATCCCAATTTTTAGGCCTGAAAGCCCAGTATGTAGCCTGAAAAAGAAAGGCTACTAGACCCTATTATGCAGTATGTAGCCCAGTATCCACATGGCATTATTACAGGAAAAGAAGAAAAGTTAAAGACACATGTCATGAGATTAGAAAAAGGAGAAAAAGTAAAAAGGACACGTGGCACAATCTCGACCGTTAATTATAGGAAAAGGCTCTGGAATTCTCTAGAGAGGCTGAGTCAGCTGGTGAGGTGTCCCAAGGGCCCCACCAATTGTGCCACATACCCCCTGAGGTGTCCTTGGATGATGTCATAATTGTGAGTCATTAAGGAGGGTGATGTTATCGTGATGATGCAGGCGAAGCTTCTTAAGGAAGCTAAGCAATCTGGGCCATTCATCATGATTCGATTTGAGCCATTCATTCCATCTCCACTTACCTATAAATAGGCCACCCCTCCCTCTAGGAAAGCCACGTCCAAGAGCCAAGAAAGAAGAGAAAGAAGAGAGAAAGAGAGAAAGAAAGGAAGGAAGAGAAAGAAAGGAGCGAGGAGCAGTCTAAGGAGCTTAAGAACTGGGCAGAGCTTAGGAATGAGGTAAGTAAGTTATCTAGTCCCTGCTCTAATAAAGTAGATGATTGCTCTTAGTGGTTAGAATAGAGAAATATTTCTATTGATAAAGTTAGCTATAGATAAAAAGAGAGTAAGGGGAATGTCAGATTAAGGATATTACCCCTAGTTAAGCATGAGGTAAGTAGAGCTATACTGGATAATAATAAAGATATCATTATGCTATGTATAGGATCTGACTAATGAAAATAATGAACCTTAGAGACAAGACTAAGAGCTAGAAGGAAAGGTTACACGCTAGGTAGTAAACTTACCTATTTGTATGCTTATACTGCTTGGATGTTTTATATGATATTTTCTTACCTTGATAATGTGAAGCATGTATGATTAAGTAATGCTCTATTTCTTTTTATACTATGGCCATATGTTATAATTAAGTAACATGGAAGCATGTATGTTATCATTATGCAAGCATAATCATTAAGTACACATATAGTAACATCAAGCATGTAGTTGCATACATTATATGGTTTCCATCTGCTACTGAGATTTTCCCATAAATCTCACCCCCTTCCATGAAATGCCAATCTTACAGGTATGTTAGAAGAGGGTTGAAGAAGCATGGAGAGAAGCTAGGGATTGGAGAGTATAAAGTTGGGACCAAAATGCTGAAATCAGGGAAAAACACAGGATGAACAGTAAATTTTGGATGTTGACTGAGGTTGACCTGGTTAAGGCATGGTCAATGAGTTATTTTTCCCTAAAAGAACATTATGTTAGCTTCGTGTATCAATTTGAACTACTTCATTTTGACTTTTCTAGAATTAGGTATGATTTTTTGAAGTCAAGTCAATTCTCTAGAATTTGCACAGTGAACAGTACTCGCTAAGAGTAAAATTCCAGATTTAGTCATTTGACTTCAATAGCCTTAAAAGTGGTTCCAGATGCTCCTGTTTGGTCCCTAAGATGTAAGAAAAGGAGGATGTTTCATTTTGGTATCAAAGCAAAGGATTCTGGCTCAGAGCAGAAGGTTCTGGTACAGAATCAAGAGGGCTCTAGTACAGAGCAAAGGGTTCTGGCACAGAGCATAATATTCTGGCACAGAACAGAAGGTTCTGGCTCAGTGATACTTTGGTGTAGTTAGAGGTTTGAACTAAAAGGTTCTCCCCTAGTATAAAATATGGGGATGGTGTTAACGACTTAGAGATTGTGACACCCAGATAGATAGAACAGTACCCTATACCTTACAGCTTTATAGGGTAATCTTCAAGGAAGTAGTTAGTCTTAGTCAGCCGTTACCGCTAAGGTCTCGTGTTTCTTAGGATGATGTGGCTGGACTAAGTAAGCTAACTTTTAGGGACCAGTTTCCTCTATTGATAGAGACAGAAGCTAACTAGTCCCAGGTTAAGGGAAGCTGCCATACATTACAGTGGCGATAATAATGAAGGTACCAACCTGGTTGAAGTTAATCAATTAGAGGATTGGTACAAAGCATAATCAAGTCAGACAGTATAAAGTAAGGAGATATGAAAGATTAGTTTAAGATAATGTTCAGAAGTAGATCCTCTATGTGAGTATATCTACATTACGAAAGAATTTGTTCAGCTAGTGTTTCCTGAACAAAAGAATTAATAGTTAGAGATAAGATGATTAATAGATAGAAAGCTGATGTTCCCAAGATAGAGGAACTATAGTCTAGTCCAGAGTAGACTGAGACTGATAGAAAAAAAGAGTTAAGAGATAGTTGAGAGTTGAATGACTAAGAAGTTAGGTCACGAATTGAATTTCGTGTTACAAAGAAAGAAGTTTATAATATTTAAAGAGAGAAAGGTAGCTACAGTTTCAAAGATAAAGTGACTCCCATGTTCCCTATGTAAGAGAGGGTAATGAAGGGTTAAGTCTATACCCTAGTAAGAGGGTAATATGGCAGCCTAAGTTAAATGAGTAGTTATTTCAGGTTCCTAAATGAATGTTTAGAATTTGGCAGATGATGTGATAGAGGAAAGAATGTTCTAAAGTTCAGTTAAATGTTCAATTGCAGTGTACGTATGATGGATGGTTGAGCAAATTTATGTGATGATGATATGGCTTATATTGCCATGAGTTATGATGGATAGTTGCATCTCCTTGTAGTTGTCATATGATAACACGCATGTCAAAGTATGCTATGAATACTCCCCTCCTGTAGTACATGTAGGATAGAGTTTATGATGAGAAAGTTATATTGCTCCCATACCATACGACATGCAATAAGAATGTTTCCAGAATGGTAAAAGTCTTAATAAGTGGGACAGTTACTATAGTATGATTGGGGTTACTCAGGTATTCCTACAGACTTGTGAATACAGTACTTAGGGCCATTTCTTATGTTAGTGTTACAGCAAGTACTAAGAAAGTGGTAGTGTTATAACTCTATCAAAAGAAATGGTATACAAAAAGAGTAAAAGATAGCAATAAATAGATTGTTTTCATATCACTCTTAAGATAAGAGTTAGATATGAAACAGATGGCTCTCAGTTAGAGCTAGATTCAGATGAGTTCAGATCACTCTTTAAATAAGAGTTAGATCTGATGTAGATTGCTCGTAGTTAGAGCATAGATTGAAACGAGAAGTTATGATGAGGCCATAGCAATAGAATGCAATGGCAGGTGGTTAGACCATAATTGGTAAGCCACAACAGAGTAAGAAAGATGAGAAGGAACTCCTGAGTAAGGGAAAATAAGTAAAGTCTTGGTAAATAATATAGGCTACTGAATGTATTTTAAAATTTTTATTAGGATATCAACAAGTGGAAGTAGTTAACCTTATAACTTAGTCTATTGGATGAGATCTTTCAGAGATGATGATACAGTATAATAGAATCACAGAGGATTCTGGAGGGTCGTAGTTAGATCCTAGCATGGCTCAAGGATCACAGTTAGATCCTAACAGCTTTAGAGTCAGTTATATTCTAAAGAGACTTATGGTTGATTGTAGTTAGATCCCGAGGTCGCAGTTAGACCTAGCCTAAGGAAAGTAAGGAGCCATGAAGAAATGAGAATAGTACAGTATCTCTCTGGAAAGATGAGTACCAAAGATGAAGTTAAGGTAAGGAACTTTATGAGTTGATTAACTCATCTAGAAAATTTATTTATAGCCTATATTATATACAGACTGAACTTAGTTTAGCCTTATGAAAATGGAGTCCAAGTTCAATTTGGGGTGCTGATATTCAAAGAGTTTTGGAGAACTATGCTTGAGGAATAGAGAAGAGAACCCTATATGTTTTGAGAATGGAAAAGTATGAGAAGATAAATCCTTCAGATAAGGATCAAGAGATGAAGAGGCTAGTAAAGACCCAAAGAAGAGGGTTTAAGATAGAGTAAAGATATAATGCAATTATATGAAAAATGTGTAAATGCTACAAAAGTTTGGCATAGATACACAAAGTTATGAAAGATAGTAAGAGAGGTTGAGAAGAGTTAAGAAAGTTAAGAAAATGTTATGAAATGAAAGGGACATTCTCCTCAGAGAAAACTATTCATAAAAGAATGAATAGAGGTTTAACCCTCAAATTTCGAGGACAAAATTTATTTAAGGGGATGAGAAATGTCATATCCCAATTTTTATGCCTGGAAGCCCAGTATGTAGCCTCAAAAAGAAAGGCTACTAGACCCTATTATGCAGGAGTCCCAAATGTATACAGATGATGTTCAGGGACTAAACTGTAAGAAAGTGAAAATTCAGGGAAAATAGTGAAAGTCCCTGTGGGCATAATGGAAAAGAAAGAAGTGTTTCTTGGAAATCGAGCCTTCAGAGTGCTTGGGCTTGGTCAGAAACCCAAATGACATTTTAAAAGTCCAAAAACGTTGGCCCAAGGATTATGGGGTTTAAAAGACATTAAAATAATGTTTTAGTACTTGTTAATAAAGTAAAGTGACCCGGTCAAAGATAGAACTGGGAAAAGTGATCAGATATGACTTTAGACCATGAGGTGGCATGAAAGGTATCCTCATGGGACCCACAAGGTGCCACATGGCATTATTACAGGAAAAGAAGAAAATTTAAGGACACATATCGTGAGATTAGAAGAAGGAGAAAACGTAAAAAGAACACATGGCATAATCTCAGTTGTTCATTCCAGGAAAAGGCTCTGGAATTCTCTGGAGAGACTGAGTCAGCTAATGAGGTATCCCCAGGGCCCCACCAATTGCTCCACATACCCCCTGAGGTGTCCTTGGATGATGTCACAATGGTGAGTCATTAGGAGAGTGATGTCATCATGATGATGCAGGCGAAGCTTCTTGAGGAAGCTAAGCGATATGGGCCATTCATCACTATTCAATCTGAGCCATTCATTCCACCTCCACTCACCTATAAATAGGCCACCCCTCCCTCAAGGAAAGCCACGGCCAAAAGCCAAGAAAGAAGAGAAAGAGAGAAAGAATGGAAGGAAGAGAAAAAAAGGAGCCAGGAGCAGTCTAAGGAGCTTAGGGATTGGGCAGATCTTAGGCATGAGGTAAGTGAGATATCTAGTCCCTGCTCTAATAAAGTAGAGGATTGCTCTTAGTGGTTAGAAATATTTCTATTGATAAAGTTAGCTATAGATAAAAAGAGAGTAAGGGGAATGTCAGATTAAGGATATTACCCCTAGTTAAACATGAGGTAAGTAGAGCTATACTAGATCATAATAAAGATATTATTATGCTATTTATAGGCTCTGACTAATGAAAAGAAGGGACCTTAGAGAAAAGGCTAAGAGCTAGAAGGAAAGGCTATACGCCAAGTAGTAAACTTACCTACTTGTTTGCTTATACTGCTTGGATGTTTTATGTGATGTTTTCTTACCTTGATGATGTGAAGCATGTATGATTAAGTAATGATCTATTTCTTTTTATACTATGGCCATATGTTATAATTAAGTAACATGGAAGCATGTATGTTATCATTATGCAAGCATGATCATTAAGTACACACATAGTAAAATCAAGTATATAGTTGCATACATTGTATGGTTTCTGTCTACTACTGAGATTTCCCCATAAATCTCACCCCCTTCCATGAAATACCAATCCTACAGGTATGTTAGAAGAGGGTTGAAGAAGCATGGAGAGAATCTAGGGATTGGAGAGTATAAAGTAGGGACTAAAATGCTGAAATCAGGGAAAAACACAGGATGAACAGTAAATTTTGGATATTGACTGAGGTTGACCTGGTCAAGGCGTGGTCAATGAGTTATTTTTCCCTGAAAGTACATTATGTTAGCTTCGTGTAGCAATTTGAACTACTTCGTTTTGATTTTTTTAGAATTAGTTATGATTTTTTGAAGTTAAGTCACTTCTCTAGAATTTGCACAATAAACAATACTCGCTAAGAGTAAAATTCTAGATTTAGTAATTTGACTTCAATAGCCTTAAAAGTGGTTCTAGATGCTCCCGTTTGGTCCCTAAGATATAAGAAAAGGAGGATGTTTCAAAGCACATGAACCTTGGGGAAAATGTTGCCCAATGGAAACTCAAGCCAAGACAAAGAAGATTTAAGGTACCAAAATTCAAGCAAGCTAGAGATTAAAGGTAAGCAATCTCTTCTAGCTTATTTTCATTTGATTTGGGAGCTTAAACTTAGGGTTTTCATAGAAGAAAATTTGAGTTTTATCTAAGGTGTTGTGTTTTCCAAAAACCTTAGATGAAAGGGAAAAGAAGAAATTAAAGTTAGAAGTATATGATTAAAGCTTAAACAAGCTAGTTAAGAATTAGTTGTTGAATCAAGTTGATATTCTTGACATTGCCATGGTCTAACCTGTTCAGTATGTACTGTTCATGAGGGAAGGAAATGGAATTTCAATGATCTAATGCTTCCATTGAATTTATATGATGATTTTGTGTGGGATTGGAAAGGTTTTGAACCTTGAAAGTATTGAAATTCCAAGATTATAGTTTTTGAAAACCTTCTCTGTTACTCTTCTCTCACATGAACAGTGATTGGAATTTTATGATTTTGATGCTTCCAATGGTTTTAAAATGAAAAATTGTGTGGGATAAAGTGGAGAAACAAGTATGGGAAGCATTGGAATCAAAATGAGAATTTCTAAAGAAAGTAGGTGCAGTTTCGGTTATGTACAGCATGTTATGAAGGAGCTAGAATTTCATGATTCTAAACTCATAAATGGATTCAAAAGATGAAATTGTGTAGGGTAAAGTCAATACATCAATTGATTCAAAGGCCAAGCTCATTGGTTAAGATTAAGGAAAGTTAATGAGATTAATGTTCAAGAAGAAGTTATGTTAGTTAAACTGAGTTTAATGTGTTAGAAATCGTGCCCTAGGGGCCAATCATTATCTTATGAACATTATTGATTTATGAATTTATTAATTATGTTATCATATTATTTGCATGTTTACTATGATGACCATCCTTAGATAATTCATGATCTTATCCTAAATGTCCCCGGTCGATCATCTCTGCGGGAGCACAGATGAAATAAGACCAGTATAACTTTGAAGATGTATAGAGATATAAATCAAAGTCATAGGCACATGTAAGAATACAAGGTGTTGGACCGACCCGCTCTGAGAGAATTGCATGGGTAACGTCATAAGCTTCTCTCATATACAAACCATGTCAATATGACCTTTGACTTGAGATCATCATGGATTCCTACATGACAAACGATCAGCTTTGACCTAGTCAAAAGTCACTTTTGACCGAGTGATCATAAAGACTATGTTTGGGCTTAGTGGTTTTTCATGTGGAGGAATGTGAATGGTCAAGATGGAATTTGTCTCTCACATTCGTAGAGAGATATTACTGGCCCCTCGATGAGTGAGTCTGAGAAATGTATGACCATACTGTAATGCCCGCTAACCGGTTAGCGGGATTGCCGTGGCTACCTGTTCGTAGCGCAACATAACCGTAACATATGTTATTTTGTGAATATTTTAGATTTGAAACATCAATTGCCCTGCAATTAAATTTGAATGTTGATTCTTGAATGCTTGGGTATGGTGAACAATATGGCTCTAGATTGCAAGTGTTGTAATTTTTTAAATATGGCCTGCGTGTCGTGTTTTCCTATATATATACTCTCAATATACCTTCTCTTCTCATCTCACTCTCCTCGAATGTTAAAAGAGATTTCTATATGTAATTTCCCTTTTCTTACTAGAGAGCTCCTCTCATTGGCTTGAGGGGACTTAGGATAGGTGAGCCATATTATATCACGTTTAAATTATGCATCTTATGATTATATCAGCACATGCATATTACTTGTATGAGATACAAATTGAGAAGCATGCATTCTTATAAACCAAATAGTTAAATTAAGCCCTCTAAATGAAATCTTAAGTCATAATGCCGTCAGTTTATGAACACTTGTCAAAACCTCAATCGCTCAATTGTGGACTCCACCAAAGTGGGTGCTTTTGAGTTATCTTAGGGAGATAAGCAAGAGTAATAGTGCTACTCTCACATGTTTATTATTGTTTGACTTAATTGAGATTAACAAAACGGTTTTGGATCTCAAGGCATTAGATGGGATTAAAAACATGACTGATCATATGATGATAGGATCCCATGAACATCTAAGAGTTACATTTGATGTAATTGGTAAAGGTGTTACCTACCTAAATAACTTAATTTAAGCGTCCTACCAAAATAGACTTAAGTTTGAGCCAAATATGGATCTTAGCCCACTAATTATTGCTTTGAGGGTTGCTTATTTAGTGGGAGATTACTAATTAAATTGCATATTTTAATTGTAGAAGCATGACGACTAGTAATACTGCTACATTATCACTGCGATTTGTCCTTGAGAAGGACAAACTTAATGGGACAAACTTTCTTGACTGGTTTAGGAACTTGAGAATTGTTCTCAAGCAGGAAAGAAAGGCGCATGTCCTAGATCAACCCATTCTTGAGGAGCCAGTGGCCAATACTCCTAGAGCTCAGAGAGATGCTTACACGAAGCATAAGGAAGACTCTGTCGATGTGAGATGCTTGATGCTAGCCACCATGGTTTCGGAGCTCCAAAGTGATCTGGAACACATGGAGGCTTATGAGATGATTGTGCATCTCAAGGAAATATTCCAGCAACAGGCAAGGCAAGAGAGGTATGAGACCACTAAGGCCTTACATTCCTACAAGATGGCTGAAGGTACATCAGTCAGTACTCATATCTTAAAGATGAAGGGGTACATTGATCACCTTGAGAGGCTTGAATTTCCCATAAGCCAGGAGTTAGCTACGGATTTGATCTTGAACTCACTCCCAGAAAGTTATGACCAGTTTGTCATGAACTACAACATGAACAACATGGAGAAATCTATTTTTGAACTGCATGGGATGCTTAAAACTACTGAGCCGAGTCTTAAGAAGAATCCCAGTAGTATTTTGGTGGTTCAGAAAGGAAAGGGTATGAAAAAGAAAGGCAAAGGCAAGGGGAAGGGTCATAGCTCATCAGGTAAGACCAAAGAGTCAGGCAAGCCTGAAACCAAGCCTGCACCAAAGAAGGCAAAGCCTCTGAAGGAATGAGTCTGCTTCTTCTGCAATGAACCTAGTCATTGGAAGAGGAATTGCAAACTCTACCTCGAAGATCTGAAAAAGAACAAGAAGGATAGCGGGGCTATCGCTTCAGGTATTTATGTTATAGACATTCATCTTTCTACTTCCACCTCATAGGTATTAGATACTGCGTGTGGTTCTCACATTTGCATAAATGTGCAGGGACTAAAGGATAGTAGGAAGCTGAAAAAGGGCGAGGTTGACCTACGAGTTGGAAACAGAGCAAGGGTTGCTGCGTTAGCTGTAGGCACTTATGAATTAGTTCTGCCCACTGGGCTTTTGTTAGTTTTGAACAATTGCTATTATGTTCCTGCTTTAAGTAGTAACATTGTTTCACTTTCTTATTGGATAAGGAAGGTTTCACTTCTATTGCTGGGAATAGTAGATATTCTATTTATCGTAATGATATTTTCTATGCTCATGGTGATTTGCATGTTGATCATTACATATTAAATTTGGAATAACCCAATCATGGAAATATCTATAACATAATCGCTAAAAGGGTTAAACCAAACGATTTGAATCCCACATACCTCTGGCACTGTCGTCTGGGCCTCATAAATGTGAAACGTATTTCCAAACTCCATCAAGATGGATTTCTAAACTCATTTGATTTTGAATCATATGACACTTGCGAGTCTTGCTTGTTAGGAAAGATGACAAAGTCACCTTTCACTGGGCACAGTGAGAGGGCCACTGATTTATTGGGCCTCATACATACAGATGTGTGTGGACCATTGAACACAAATGCCAGAGGAGGTTATTCGTACTTAATAACATTCATAGATGATTTCAGCAGATATGGGTATATCTATCTGATGAAACATAAATATGAATCTTTTGAAAAGTTCAAAATATTTCAAAATGAAGTACAAAACCAGCTTGGCAAAATAATTAAAGCCCTTCGATCTGATCGGGGTGGTGAATATTTGAACCAAGAGTTCATAGATCATCTTAGGAGTTATGGGATAGTCTCACAATTGACTCCTCCAGGGACACCACAATGGAATGGCATTTCTGAACGAAGGAATCGAACACTATTAGATATGATTCGATCCATGATGAGTCAAATAGATCTTCCGCCCTCCTTTTGGGGCCATGCCCTAGAGACAGCTGGGTTCACACTCAATCGTGTTCCATCAAAGGTAATTGAAAAGACTTCGTATGAGATATGGACTGGGAGGATGCCTAGTTTGTCTTTCCTCAAGATTTGGGGATGCGAGGTCTATGTTAAGCAACAAGCCTCAGACAAATTAGCACCTAAATCCTCAATGTGCCTTTTTATAGGATATCCTAAGGAAACCAAGGGATATTACGTCTACAACCCTGCTGATAACAAAGTGTTTGTTGTCAGAAATGGTATCTTTCTCGAACGAGAATTTATCTCTAAAAGAACCAATGGGAGTAAGGTATACCTCGAAGAAGTTCGAGAGCCACAAGACACCACAGAACTACAGATGGAAAATAGAGAAGACTCACAACAAGTTGTTAAGACTCCTCAAGTCACACAAGGTCCACGTAAATCTAATAGGACACGACTTCAGCCTCAGAGATATGGATTTCTAATTTCTGATAGTCGTGATGTGTTGCTCATTGAGCATAATGAGCCGACTACCTATCGAGAAGCTATAGTAGGACCAAACTCTGAAAAATGGCTTAATGCCATGAAGTCTGAGATGCAATCCATATACGACAATAAGGTTTGGACCTTAGTGGACCCACCTGAAGGTGTCAAAACTGTCGGGTGCAAGTGGGTTTTTAAGGAGAAAACTGACATGGATGGCAATGTAAATGTCTTCAAGGCACGACTGGTTGCAAAAGGATTTACTCAAACTCATGGTGTGGACTATGATGAGACCTTTTTCCCAGTTGCAATGGCCAAATCAATTAGAATTCTCTTTGCCATAGCAGCATATTATGACTATGAAATATGGCAGATGGACATCAAGACAGCCTTCCTTAATGGAAAGCTCCTTGAGGATGTGTACATGACACAACCTGAAGGGTTTGTGCGTTCCAAGGACTCTAGTAAAGTGTGCAAGCTTCAAAGGTCTATTTATGGACTGAAGCAAGCCTCTCAGAGTTGGAATCATCATTTTGATGAAGTAGTCAAAGAGTTTGGATTTCTTCAAAATATTGATGAACCTTGTGTGTACAAGAAGGTTAGTGGGAGCACAGTTGTGTTTTTGGTACTCTATGTCGATGACATTCTACTTATTGGGAATGACATTCCTACCTTACAGATTGTCAAGTCTTGGTTAGGAAAGTCTTTCTCGATGAAAGATTTGGGTGAAGCCACCTACATCCTAGGAATCATAATCTATAGAGATAGATCTAAAAGACTTCTAGGACTCAGTCAGAGTACATACATAGACAAAATACTGCATAGATTCAGTATGCATGAATCAAAGAGGGGTTTCATACCCATGTCTCATGGTATTCATCTCAGTAAAGATCTGTGTCCTAGTACATCTGATCAGCGAGGTCGTATGAGTAAAGTTCCATATGCCTCGGCCATAGGATCTATCATGTACGCCATGTTATGTACTCAACTGGATGTCTCATTTGCCTTAAGTATGACTAACAGATATCAATAGGACCCTGGTGAGGGCCATTGGACTGCTGTCAAGAATATCCTTAAGTACTTAAGAAGGACTAAGGACTTATTCTTGGTCTATGGTGGACTGGATGACAAACTCTGTGTAACTGGTTACACAGATGCAAGTTTTCAAACTGACTAGGACGACAAAAAATTGCAGTTTGGATATATATTCCTCCTCAATAATAGAGCAGTAAGCTGGAAGAACTCTAAGCAGGGCACTGTAGCAGATTCTGCAACGGAAGCTGAGAATATAGCAGCATCTGATGTAGCTAAGGAAGCTGTTTGGATCAGGAAGTTTATCACAGAACTAGGGGTGATACCTACTATCTCAGATCCAATAACTTTTCTCTGTGACAATAGCGGTGCCATTGCACAGGCCAAAGAGCCTAGGTCACATTAAAGGACCAAGCATATACTCAGGCGATTTCATCTCATCAGAGAAATCAATGATAGAGGTGATATAAAAATATGCAAAGTAGCAGGAGAAGATAATGTTGCTGATCCTCTAACAAAGCCGCTTGTGCAGGCAAAGCATGAGCGTCATGTTAGGTCAATGGGAATTTGTCAAATTAATGATTGTACCTAGTGCAAGTGGGAGGTTGTTGGAAATTGTGCCATAGGGGTCAATCATTGTCTTATGAACATTATTGATTTATGAATTTATTAATTATGTTATCATATTATTTGCATGTTTACTGTGATGACCATCCTTGGATAATTCATGATCTTATCCTAAATGTCCCTGGTCAGTCACCTATGCGGGAGCACAGATGAAATAAGACTAGTATGAATTTGAAGATGTATAAAGATATAAATCAAAGTCATAGGCACATGTAAGAGTACAAGGTGTTAGACCGACCCGCTATGAGAGAACTGCATGGGTAACGTCATAAGCTTCTCTCATATACAAACTATGTCAATATGCTCTTTGACCTGAGATCATCATGGATTCCTACATGGCAAACGCTCAGCTTTGACCTAGTCAAAAGTCACTTTTGACCGAGTGATCATAAAGACTATGTTTGGGCTTAGTGGTTTTTCATGTGGAGGAATGTGAATGGTCAAGATGGAATTTGTCCCTCACATTCGTAGAGAGATATTACTAGGCCCCTCGATGAGTGAGTCTGAGAAATGTATGGCCATACTGTAATGGAAAGGTAGTTCCATTTCTATAGTCAGACTACTCAGGGATCGAGAAAGTAACGGTCAGGAATAGGAGGATGACATTATCCATGCCTCATCCATGACCAAAATATCGCGTGACAAAAGGGACATGATATGGTTGTATAAAAGGTTACATCGTTTAACGATCCTCATATGATTTGGGTAGTCGTTATGTCTTGCTAGAGATTGCTTGCTACTTGTGGGCTAGTATAACAAATGGCCACTGCCAATTTTATATGTGCCTACAGGGTCGCACACAAAATAGCCCAATACGAGCTATGATGTCCATATTCATTGAATCTAAGACATGTCCAGATTTAATGAATGATCCAGGATGGAAGTATATATATTTATTTATATTTATATTCGTATATATATAAATTCGTATATATACATTATATATAAGAGATATATGAGATTTAATTTATAAGGATAAATTAAATCTCTATCACGTTTGAATTTGAGATTTAAATTGATAGGATATCTCATATAAGAGATATTTATAAGATTTAATTTATAAGGATAAATTAAATCTCTATCACATTTGAATTTGAAATTCAAATTGATATGATATTTCAAATTTGATTTCTGAGAATAAATCAAATACAGTTCAGTCTTAACTTTATTTTAAGTTAAATAAATAGGTGAATTAAATCTGTGGGACGGATTTAATATTATTTATTTAATTAGTTTGTTATCAAATTATACAATATATGATATTGTATTAATTTTAGAATTAATATAAGATTAACTCCTAAAAATCCAATTTGGCAGAAGAAAACACAGAGCATCCTATATATCTGATATTAGGAGCTACGTTTTGCACAGATATACACATAGAACACATAAAGGCAGAAGGGGACTCTGCAAAAAGGTTTACAGATAAGAAACTGCCGAAATAGAGACGGAGAGGATGAACTCTTGAGAAAGCCCTGGAGGGAGAAGAGACGCTAGCACGTCGTTCGTGGTTGGAACGCTGTTCGTGTGGATACCAGTAGAGGAAGCCGACCTGAGTCATCGACTTCTTGCGATCAGAAAGGGAGCACGAGCTGCGGAGAGAAGCTGTGAACGTCGTGACCGAAAGCTGTGGAAGTCGCTGAGGCACACTAAGGGTAATGCTTCTTCCCACTTGACTTAAACACATACGGTAGATCCTGGCAAGGAATGGAAAAATTTTTGAATTAATTTCCGCTGCGTGTATTCAAATTCCTTTCATAATGCTCAAGAAAGTTAGATTGTAATGAATGAATGAATGATTATGTTATGTTAGGAATTGATTGGTATGCTCCAAAAGAGGCAGCCACATGTTCAAGAAAAGTGAGAAGAAAGACGCAAGATAAGGTGAAAGAAAGTTAAATGCTTAAGGTAATAAACTTATCCTAAAATACCATTGAGTTAGCTTTATGTAGCAATTTGAACCATTTCATTTGGAATTTTCTAGAATTAGTTATGATTTTTTGAAGTCATGTCATTTCTCTAGAATTTGCACAGTGAACAATATTCGCTAGAGTAAAATTCCAGATTGTGTAATTTGACTTCAATGACCTTAAAAGTGGTTCCAAATGCTACCGTTTGGTCCCTAAGACGTAAGAAAAGTAGAATATTTCATTTTGATATTAGAGCAAAAGGTTCTGGCACAGAGCAGAAGGTTCTGGTACAGAATCGAGAGGGATCTAGTATAAAGCAAAGGGTTCTAGCTCAGAGCATAAGATTATGTCACATAACAGAAGGTTCTGGCTCAATGATGCTCTGGTTTAGTTAGATTGACCCCTTTAAACAAGTTAGATATTTAAACCAAAGAAGTTTAAAGAGAAAAAGGTAGCCATAATTTCAAAGATAAAGAGACTCCCCAATTTAAGAAAGAGTAATGAGCAAGAGTTAGATAGAGTAATAAAGGGTTGAGTTTATACCCTAGTGAAAGGGTAATGTAGCAGCCTAAATTGAATAAGTAGTTATCTTAGGTCCCTAAATGAATGTTTGGGATATGGTAGATAATGTGATAGAGGAAAGAATGCTTTAAATGATTACTTAGTTAATTGTTCAATTGCAGTGTACGTATGATGGATGGTTGAGCAAATTTATGTGATGATATAGCTTATGTTGCCATGAGTATGATGAGAAGTTGTATCTCCTTACAGTGGTCATATAATGATATGAATGTTAGAATATGCTATGAATACTCCCCTCATACAGTGCATGTAGGGTAGAGTTTATGATGAGAAAGTTATGTTTCTCCCATACCATACAACATGCAGTAAGAATGTACCCAGGATGATAGGCAGTCTCAATAAGTGGAATAGTTGTTATAGTATGATTGGGGTTACTCAGGTATTTCTACAGACTTGTGAATACAGTACTTAGATCTATTTCTTCTGTTAGGGCTATAGTAGTACCAAGAAGGTAGTAGTGTTATAACTCTATCAAAAGAAATGGTATACATAAAGAGCCAAAGGTAGCAGTAAAGAGATTATTCTCATATCACTCTTCAGATAAGAGTTGGATATGAAACAGATGGCTCTTAGATAGAGCTAGATTCAGATGAGTTCAGATTACTCTTCAGATAAGAGTTAGATCTGATACAGATTACTCGCAGTTAGAGTATAGTTTAAATGGCTCGCAGTTAGAGCACAGATTGAAATAAAAAGTTATGATGAGGCTATAGCAATCGAATGCAATGGAAGTTGGTTTGACCATAATTAGTAATCCACAACAGAGTAAGAAAGATGAGAACAAACTCCTGAGTAAGAGGGAAAATAAGTAAAGTCTTGGTAAATAATAAGGGCTACTGAATATATTTTAAAATTTATTGATTGAGTTATCAACAAGTGGAAGCAGTTAACTTAGTCTGTTAGTTTGAGATTGCAACATCCTTACTTTTATACGTCTTAGGGACTATTCAGTAGCATTTAGAACCACTTACAAGACCTTGGAAGTCCATTAGCCAAATCTGGAATTTTACTCTTTCTCAGGTTACTGTTCATATGGCATTCCAGATTATGCAACGAACTTCAAAAAATCATAATTAATTCTAAAAAACTCAAAATGAAGTGGTTCAAAAAGCTACATTAAGATAACATCTTGAAATTTAAGGGAAAAATAATTTCTAGACCAAATGATTATCCAATTGATACAGTTTATTCGTTGAAGGTTACTGTTCATTTGGTCAAAAAACTTTGGAAACAGTTTCTGGTCCCTTATTTTGGAAATTCATTTCTCTTGATATACACATCCAAATGAAATGTTCTACCTATTCACTTAAATATCTGTATGTGTACTACATGCTCATAAAATTTCTTGAAATAATTCCTTCATTTGCTAGGTCAGACTGAAGCCACAACAAAACTGCTTCAGGACCTAGTTTTTTACCATTTCAGTTTCCTTTCTTTCACTTTCCATAATTGTTCCAGCATACATAAATCATCTCTTTTGCTTTTTCTGAATTTATATACATCATGGGGTTATACAATAATTGTTTCATACAATCTCATCACCTAAATAGATACTTTACATGGCTTTGACATACATGGAAAGTGCATAGCATATGCTAACATCTTAAATACTTCACTTTTCTTCTTCCATGCTTTAACTCTTCTCCATGCATACATTATCCATCATGCTTGACCTAAATTGGTTGGTTATGGGAGAGTGAGATTCTATGGAATCTCAGTAGCAAACATTATCACTTAAATATGCAAGATGGATGCTAATGCATGATATGTAATTTCATTAACTTTCTTTGATTAGTGACATGCCATCATGCTATATACTTTTACATAAAGTACATGGCCAGGGAAACATGTTATTCACAATACATTCAACATCATTTATCATGTCACAATATCATTCAAATAACATATACATGTCAACACATAAGCATATCACATCAAGCACATAAAGAGATAAGTTCACTACCTTGCCCTTAAGCTTTTCTCTTGACCTTTAGCCCTTGCTCCCTAGCTTTCCAACCATGAAGCCTTTATGTCCATCACTTCTCAACATATTCTTGAATGTTTCATGGTCCTAAACACATTCATATTCATCACATAACTCATTAGGACTCATGAACTCCAACATGTTCAAGAATAACTTTGTTACACTCTTTATTGTCATAATTTTCTCTAATTTTCACTAATCCACTTGGCTCTTGAACCAATTAATGTCTTAACTTTACCCTACACAATTTCATCTTTTAAATCCATTTATTAGCTTAGAATCATGAAATTCTAGCTCCTTCATGTCCTGCTGTACAGAACTGAACATAAGCATACAATTCTTTCAAAATTTCTCATTTTGATTCTAATGCTTCCCATACTTGTTTCTCCACTTTACCACACACAAATTTTCATTTTAAAACCATTGGAACCATCAAAATCATGAAATTCCAATCACTGTTCATGCGAGTGAACAGCAATCGTAAGGAATCTCAAAGACTACAACCTTGAGATTTTAATGTTTCCAAGGTTCAAAACCTTTCCAATCCTACACAAAATAATCATACAAACTCAATGAAAGTATTAAATCATTGAAATTCAATTTTGTTTCCTCATGAACAGTGCAGACCGAACAGGGCACACCATGGTAAAGTCAAGAATATCAATTTGATTCAACAACCAATCACTTAACTAGCTTGTTTAAGCTTCAATCATATGGTTCTAACTTTAATTTCTTCTTTCCCCTTTCATCTAAGGTTGTTGGGAAGCACAACCCCTTAGAGAAAACTCAACTTTTCTCCCATGAAAACCCTAAGTTCAAGCTCCCAAATCAAAGGAAAATAAGCTAGGAGAGATTGCTTACCTTTAATCTCTAGCTTGCTTGAACTTTGGAACCTTGAATATTCTTTGTCTTGGCTTGAGTTTTCATTTTGCAAGAGTTTCCCCAAGGGTTCTTTCTCACGGTTTGGCTGCAAAATTGAGGGGCTATTTATAGAAAAATTCCATGGAAAATGAATGGCCAAGATCACTTTGTACACTATTTGATCTAATGGCTCATATTTGTTCTTACATCAAGCTTCCTTTCCAAGCCAACTTGAGATAAATCCACATGATAAAAATCTTCTCCTCCCCGTTGTCTTGTACGCCAAGTGTATGGGTGTGTGGGTCCCACCATGTGCAAGCCATAATTCACACTTTATCCTTTTTTTCTTTTCAAAAATTCATAAATTATTCATTATTGGACTTGGGCTCCAAGACAGCTCTTGGGACTTAATGGGCTGCCATAGGCCTTCCTTGGGTCCAATAGCTAATTGGCACAAATCCTAAGGTACTTTCCTTATACCGATATTCTTAAAATATCCTGATTTTGAAATAAATGCTATACACCTCTTTTAATGGTTCTAACATTTTTTGAAATTCATTCTAATATAAAATAAATTTCCTGTAAAGTCTCATAATTTTTTGAGACCCAAAAGTCTTGATAAAAATTCCCTACATTTCTTTTAACCTTTTATCGGTGTCCGATTTTACTTTAATTTCTCAAAGGGCATTATCGTCTTTTCAAACATCATCAGACTATTTACCATCTCTAATTAATCATCTTTATACCATCTTACATGTTTTTGGCCTGTCCAGAATGACCAGAATACCCTCCATCTATCACTGGTTCAATAGGGCATCCAGGGGCATTTTCATAATTTTGTACTTTTCCTGGACTACTCTGGACTCTGGCCCACATAACTATCTCACTACTTTATTGGGCTCACTATGGCACCATTTGGGCCTTGGTATGGGCTCCTTAGCCTCATTACCTTTATGGTACAATTCACAATAAATCTCACCCGATCCTATTTATTGGATATTTTATTTCACCGTAAAATCCCGTAAGGCTTCTACAGGATTCCTTTTCTGACTCTATCAATTTTATAAATTCTTATATTAAATATGGGAATTTCCTATAATATCACATCTGATTCTGATGTTTGAAGAATACTGTAATAATTCTTCTGACTTCATAAATTTAGTATCAATTAATGGGGACCTCAAATCAAAATTTTGTGTTGCATTAAATTAACCAGAATAATTTTGTCTATCTGCTGGTAAAATTTGAGTCTGATATGATTTTGGGCATTTTTGGCCTATTTTGGCTTAACTTTTCCATAATTACATTTAGGTCCCTGACTTTTTACTTAATTACATTTAAGTCCCTAAACTTTTAGAAATTACCACTTTTGGCCCAACATTTATTTCTACTTTAACTTTTGGCCTTTCACCTTTTCCAATTTTCGTTTAGGTCCTTCTTTTTCTTCAAGACTTATCTATCCTTTATTATTTTTTCTGATCTTTGTCATAATCCTTTCCAAACTTCTTTCCACTATCATTATTATACAGATAGGGACAAATCAGGATATGACAGAGATCTTTTAGAGATGATGATACAGTACAACAGAATCACAAAAGATTTTGGAGGGTCGCAGTTATATCCTAGTATGGCTCAAGGGTCACAGTTAGATTCTCAAGAGGCTTACGGTTGATCGCAGTTAGATCCTGAGGTCGCAGTTAGACCTAGCCTAAGGAAAGTAATGAGCCATGAAGAAATAAGAATAGTACAGTATCTCTCTGAAAAGATGATTACCAAGGACGAAGTTAAGGTAAGGAGTTTCACTAGTTGATTAACTCATCTAGAAAACTTATTTGTAATGATTTTCCTTAAAATATCCTATATTATATATAGACTGAACTTAATTTTCTCTTAAACGAAGATGGAGTCCAAGTTTAAATTTGGGTACTGATATTCAAAGTTTGGTAGAAGTATGCCTGAGGAAAAGAGAAGAGAACCCCATATGCTTTGAAAATAGAAAAGTATGAGTAGATAGATCCTTCAGATGAGGATAAAGAGATTAAAAGGCTAGCAAGACCCAAAGAAGAGAGTCTAAGATAGAGTAAAGATAGAACACAGTTATATGAGAAATAGTGTAAATGCCATAAAAGTTTGACATAGATACACAAAGTTATGTAAGATAGTAAGAAAAGTTAAGAACAGCTAGAAAAATCAAGAAAATGTTATGAAATGTAAGGGACATTCTCCTCAGAGAAAATTGTCATTAAATAATGAATAGAGATTTAACCCTGAAATTTCGAGGACAAAATTTATTTTAAGGGGAAGAAAAATGTCATATTTCAATTTTAAAGCCTAGAAGCCTAGTATATAGCCTAAAAAAGGTATACTACCATGCCCTATTGAGCAAAAGTCCCAGAAGTATACATATGATGTTCAGGGACTAAACTACAAGAAAGTGAAAGATCAGCGACTAAATCGTAAATAGTGAAAGTCCCTGGGGGCATTTTGGTAATTTACTAAAGGTATTTCTTGAGAATCGAGCCACCAGAGTGCTTGGGCTTGGTTAGAAACCCAAGATGACATTCTAAGAGCCCAAAAACGTGGCCCAGTGATTATGGGGGTTTAAGTGTCATTAAAATAATATTTTAGTACTTTTTCAATAAAGTAAAGTTACCCGGTTAAGGATAGAACTGGGAAAAGTGATCAGATAAGGCTTTAGACTATAAGATGGCATGAAAGGTGTCCTCATGGGACCCACAAGGCATCACATGGCATGATTACAGGGGGAGAAGAAAAGCTAAGGACACATTGCATGATTCTAGGAAAAGGAGAAAAAGCAAAAGGACACGTGGCACAATCTCAGCCATTCATTCAGGGAAAAGACTTTGGAATTCTCTGGAAAGTCTGAGTCAGCTGGTGAGGTGTCCCAAGGGCCCCACCATTGTTCCACCTTGCATGTGAGGTGTCCCATGGATGATGTCATGTTGGGGAGTCATTGAGGAGGGTGATGTCATTGTGATGATGCAGGTAAGGCTTCTTGAGGAAGCTAAGCGATCTTAGTCGTTTATTGCAATTCAATCTAGACCATCCATTCCACCGCCACTCAACTATAAATATCCCACCCCTCCTTCCATTCTATTCACGTCCAAGATCAAGAAAAAGGAGAGAAAGAAGAGAGAAAGAGAGAAAGAAAGGAAGGAAGAGAAATGAAGGAGTTCTGGTGGAGTTATGAGCAGTCCAATGAGCTTAGGGACTTGGCAAAGCTTAGGAATAAGGTAAGTAAGTTATTCTAATCCCTGCTCTAATAAATTAGAGGATTTTTCTTAATGGTTAGAATAGAGAAATATATCTCTTGATAAGGCTAGCTGTGGATATAAAGAAAGTAGGGGATTGTCAGATTAAGGATATTACCCCAAGTTAAGCATGAGTTAAGTAAAGCTATACTGGATAATAATAAAGATATTATTATGCTATGTATAGGCTCTAACCTATGAAAAGAAGGAACCCTAGGGCAAAGGCTAAGAGCTAGAGGAAAGGCTACATGTCAGGTAGTAAACCTATCTTAAACTTGTATACATTGAATGTTATACTTGATTGTGCTATGACTTTGTTGAATGGTGTTGGATATGTACTTATGTATAAAGCTCTATTCCTATCATTACTTTGGCTAATTGTATTTCATATGTTATATAAAAGCATGCACATTAAGCAATGTTAACATGGTCACAAGCAAGCAGAAGTATTTATATTAATGCATGCATTGTACAGTACTGTTTGCTATAGAGATTTCCCCAAAAATCTCACCCCTTCCATATCAATCCAATTACATCATGTCTTCTCAATATGGAGGAGATAAAGATGCATGAAGAAATGTTAATTATTTAGCATGATTGATATGTGATTCATGTATGTATAATTGCTGGAAATTGTCATTATGAACAGTAGCTCATGGAGAGGCTGTGACTTTTGAGCTATAATTAAAAATAGTAAATGATTGAATAAATGTATGATATTTTACCATTAAATATTATACATGCCAAGCTTCGATTTGATATATAGAACATCTCATTTTGATGTCTACACATGGAGATATGATTTTTCAAAGTTGGGACCAGAAATGCTGAAATAAGGGGAAAACGCTAGATAAACAGTGATTTCAGAACGTTGACCAACATTGACCTGGTCAATGTGTGGTCAACAAGTTATTTTTTCCTAAAATACCATTGATTTAGCTTTGTGTAGCAATTTGAACCACTTTATTTCAATTTTTCTAGAATTAGTGATGACTTTTTGAAGTCAGGTCACTTCTCTGGAATTTGCACAGTGAACAGTATTCGCTAGAGTAGAATTTCAGATTTTGTAATTTGACTTCAATGACCTTAAAAGTGGTTCGAAATGCTACCGTTTGGTCCCTAAAACGTAAGAAAAGTAGGATGTTACATATTTTATGATTTCCTAGAAAAGAAAATAGAAGAAGAGGAGGGGTAATGTAAATATGTAAAGTGTAAAGTAAATACATAGATGTATGACAGTTATAGTGTACCCCGAATATGTAATTAACATGTATGTAATGTATGTACAAATGTTACGGTGACATGAAATATGAAGTTTTTATGTGATATAATGAAATGATAGTTGGTTGAACATTTATGTGACAGAAGATGACCTATGGTCGCGACTAAAGAACACAAAGTTGCCAAGTTGTGATGAGTAAGTGGAGAAGGTTGTAACTGAAGTTTACAGAGAATATGAGTCGCGACTAGCCAGTACTCAGGTCGCTACTAGAATGCATAAAGGCTTGATAATGAGAATGAAGACGCTGACCTCACCAAAGTTTATCAATTAGAGGTTTAGCTCAGTGTGCAGGAAAGCTAAACAATATGATGCATTGAGATAGAGAATATTAGTTTAAGAAAATGTTCAGAAGTAGATCCTCTGTATATGAAAGGAATTGGAAGACACGCAGCAGAAATTAATTTAAAAATATTTCCATTCCTTGCCAGGATCTACCGTATGTGTTTAAGTCAAGTGGGAAGAAGCATTACCCTCAGTGTTCCTCAGTGACTTCCATAGCTTCTGGTCACGATGTTCACGGCATCTCTTCGCGGCTCGTGCTCCCTTTCCGACTGTAAGAAGTTGACGACTCAGGTCGGCTTCCTCTATTGGTATCCATACGAACAGCATTCTAACCACGAACGACATGCTAGCGTCTCTTGTCCCTCCAGGGCTTTTCCAAGAATTCATCCTCTCCGTCTCTATTTTGGCAGTTTCTTATCTGCAAACCTTTTGCAGATTCCCCTTCGGCCTCTCTGTGTTCTCTGTGTGTCTTGCTAAAAACGCAGCTCCTAAAATCAGATATATAGGATGCTATGCGTTTTTTCTCTCTACCGAATTGAATTTTGGAGTTAATCTTATATTAATTCTGAAATTAATACAATATCATATATTGTATAATTTTATAAGAAACTAATTAAATAAATAATATTAAATCTGTCCCACGGATTTAATTACCTAATTATTTAACTTTAAATAAAGATGAGACTGAACTATATTTGATTTATTCTCATAAATCAAATTTGAGATATTGTATCAATTTGAATTTCAAATTCAAACGTGATAGGGATTTAATTTATCCCTATAAATTAAATCTTATAAATATCTCTTATATAAGATATCCTATCAATTTGAATTTCAAATTCAAACGTGATAGGGATTTAATTTATCCTTATAAATTAAATCTTATAAATATCTCTTATATGAGATATCCTATCAATTTGAATTTCAAATTCAAACGTGATAGAGACTTATAAATTAAATCTTATATATCTCTTATATAATATATATATATATACGAATTTATATATATATATACGAATATAAATATAAATAAATATATACATCCACCCTGGATCTTTCATTGAATCTGGACATGTCTTAGATTCAATGAATCTGGACATCATAGCTCGTGTTGGGCTATTTTGTGTGTGACCCTGTAGGCCTATATGAAGTTGGCAGTGGGCCATTTGCTATACTGGCCCACAAGTCGTAAGCGGTCTCTAGCAAGACATAACGACTACCCAAATTATATGAGGATCGTTAAACGATGTAACCTTTTATACAACCATATCATGTCCCTTTTGTCACGCGATATTTTGGTCATGGTTGAGGCATGGATAATGTCATCTTCTTATTCCTGACCGTTACTTTCTCGATCCCTGAGTAGTCTGACTATAGAAATAGAACTACCTTTCCATTACAATATGGCCATATATTTCTCAAACTCACTCATCGAGGGGCCCAGTAATATCTCTCTATGAATGTGAGGGATAAATTCCATCTTGACCATTCACATTCCTCCGCATGAAAAATCACTAAGCCTGAACATAGTCTTTATGATCACTCGGTCAAAAGTGACTTTTCACTAGGTCAAAGCTGAGCGTTTGTCATGTAGGAATCCATGATGATCTCAGGTCAAAGGGCAAATTGACATGGTTTGTATATGAGAAAATCTTATGACGTTACCCATGCAGTTCTCTCATAACGGGTCGGTCCAACACCTTGTACTCTTACATGTGCCTATGATTCTGATTTATATCTCTATATATCATCAAAGTCATACTGGTCTTATTTCATATGTGCTCCCACAGAGATGACTGACCAGGGATATTTAGGATAAGATCATGTATTATCTAAGGATGGTCATCATAGTAAACATGAAAATAATATGATAACACAATTAATAAGTTCATAAATCAATAATGTTTATAAGACAATGATTGGCCCCATAGGGCACAATTTCCAACATCATTTGCCTTAAATATGACTAGCAGATATCAATAGGACCCTGGTGAAGGCCATCGACTACTGTCAAGAATATCCTTAAGTACTTAAGAAGGACTAAGGACTTATTTTTTGTCTATGGTGGATTGGATGATGAACTCTGTGCAACTAGTTACACAGATGCGAGTTTCCAAACTGACCAGGATGACCAAAAATCATAGTCTGGATATATATTCTTCCTCAATAATGGAGCAGTAAGCTGGAAGAGCTCTAAGTAGGCCACTGTAGCAGATTCTACAATGGAAGATGAGCATATAGCAGCATCTGATGCAGCTAAGGAAGCCATTTGGATCAGGAAGTTCATCACGAAACTAGGGGTGATACCTACCATCTTAGATCCAATAACTTTGCTTAATGATAATAGCGGTGCATTGCACAAGCCAAAGAGCCTAGGTCACATCAAAGGACCAAGCATATATTTAGGCGATTTTATCTCATCAGAGAAATTAACGATAGAGGTGATATAAAAATATGCAAAGTAGCATGAGAAGATAATGTTGTTGAACCTCTAACAAAGCCGCTTGTGCAGGCAAGGCATGAGTGTCATGTTAGGTCAATGGGAATTAGTCAAATTAATTATTATACCTAGTACAAGTGGGAAGTTATCAAAAATCGTGCCCTAGGGGCCAATAATTGTCTTATGAACATTATTGATTTATGAATTTATTAATTGTGTTATCATATTATTTGCATGTTTACTGTAATAACCATCCTTGGATAACTCATGATCTTATCCTAAATGTCCCTGATCGATCATCTATGCGGGAGTAGAGATGAAATAAGACTAGTATGACTTTGAAGATGTATAGAGATATAAATTAAAGTCGTAGGCACGTGTAAGAGTACAAGGTGTTGGACTGACCCGCTATGAGAGAGCTTCATGGGTTAAATCATAAGCTTCTCTCACATACAAACCATATCACTATGCCCTTTGACCTGAGATCATCATGGATTTCTACATGACAAATGCTCATCTTTGACCTAGTCAAAAGTCACTTTTGACCGAGTGATCATAAAGACTATGTTCAGGTTTAGTGGTTTTTCGTGCGAAGGAATGTGAATGGTCAAGATGGAATTTGTCCCTCACATTCGTAGAGAGATATTACTGGGCCCCTCGATGAGTGAGTCTGAGAAATGTATGCCATACTATAATGGAAAGGTAGTTCCATTTATACAGTCAGACTACTCAGGGATCGAGAAAGTAACGGTCAGGAATAGGAGGATGACATTCTCCATACCTCATCCATGACTAAAATATCGTGTGATAAAAAGAACATGATATGGTTGTATAAAAGGTTACATTGTTCATCGATCCTTATATGATTTGGGTAGTCGTGATGTCATGCTAGAGACCGCTTGCGACTTGTGAGTCAGTATGGTAAATGGCCCACTGCCAACTTCATATGGACCTATAGGTTCGCACACAAAATAGCTAACACGAGCTGTGATGTCCAGATTCATTGAATCTAAGACATCTCCAGATTCAATGAATGATCCAGGGTGGATGTATATATTTATTTATATTTATATTCATATATATTTAAATTCGTATTTATATATTATATATAAGAGATATTTATAAGATTTAATTTATAAGGATAAATTAAATCTCTATCACGTTTGAATTTGAAATTCAAATTGATATGATATCTCATATAAGAGATATTTACAAGATTTAATTTATAAGGATAAAATTAAATCTCTATCACGTTTGAATTTGAAATTCAAATTGATATGATATCTCAAATTTGATTTATGAGAATAAATCAAATGTAATTCCGTCTTATCTTTATTTTAAATTAAATAAATGCGTGAATTAAATCTGTGGGACGGATTTAATACAAATACTATTTATTTAATTAGTTTCTTATCAAATTATACAATATATGATATTGTATTAATTTCAGAATTAATATAAGATTAATTCTAAAAATCTAAGTCTGTGGTAACGCGCATAGCATTTGATATATCTGATATTTAGGAGCTACTGTTAGGACAAAAAAAGGGTGAACGAGAATCCACAAAAAGGTTTGCAGATAAGAAACTGCTGAAATAGAGATGGAGAGGACGAATTCTTGAGTAAGCCCTAGAGGGACAGGAGGCGCTAGCACGTCATTCGTGGTTGGAACACTGTTCATGTGGATACCAGTAGAGGAAGCTGACTTGAGTCATTGACTTCTTGCGATCGAAAAGAGATCACGAGCCACAAAGAGAAGCTATGGACGTCGCAACCAGAAGCTGAGAAAGTTGCGACTGAATATTGAGGGTAGTACTTCTTTCCACTTAACTTAAACACATACGGTAGATCCTGGCAGGGAATGGAAAAATTTTTAAGTTAATTTTTGCTTTGTGTCTTCCAATTCCTTACAAGTGTATGCTATGATAAATGAATACTCCCCTCACACAGTACATACAGGGTAAGGTATACCAAATGAGAAAGTTATGTTATTCCCATGCCATAGGTCGTGCAATTAAATAATTTAACTTGTTGATAATAAAGCAATAGAAAAGCAATAGCAAAGTGATAAACGAGATAGTTAGCCAGTTAATTCCCAAAGAATAGAATGAGAATTTATGATCAGATAATGATAGTCAATTGGGTAGAGAATGAGATTAAAGATGGGGATGAATAGTAAATCTATAGACAAATAATTACAGTACTCAAGACATACCCCTTTAGTAGGGATAAGATACATGAATGATGTGTTATGAATATGAAATGAAATGAGAAACATTTACGAAAGATGATGCAATTTTAAGAAGGAGCAGTGTTTATGTAATATAAGATAACGTTCTTACAATAGAGCTAAATTACTCTTGCGATAAAGTAAGATTGCTTTTGAAATAAAGCCAAGAGAATGGATAGTATAGCTCATATAGAGTAATGTCCCTCATATGAGATGAATAGATGATGATAGATATATGCATGTTAAAGCATGTGTGGCTCTTTACAATGTTCAATATAGTAAAGTTATAAAACATGAGAAAGATATGAGAAATTTCTAAACGATAAAGGAAATGAGTAAAGTCCTGATAGATACTATTGGCTACTGTGATCATTTTAGGGGAATTATTTGTTGAGTTAACAACTATATGGAAGTGACTAACCTTATAACTTTGTCCATTAGTTAGATCTTCTAGAGATGAGAATACAGTATAACATAATCACAGTAGATTTCAAAGGATTGCAGTTAGATCCTAGTATGGCTCATAGAGAATAGAATTCCAAGGTTGTAATTAGATCCTGAACAGGTTTATAGTTGATTGTAGTAGATCCTGAAGGTCGCAGTAGACCTAGCCTAGAGAAAGAAAGTATTGAGCCATAAGTGCAGTATTTCTTTGGAAGGACGAATACCAAGGAAAAGGTTCAGGTAGAAAAGCTTAACAAGTTGGTTAACTCATAACAAAGAGAGTACCCATGATGCTAGTTTCGATAGCCTTATTACTATCAGGGACTAAACTAAGAATCTTCCTACATGCAATAGGAACTAAGTGATCAAAGTTAAAGTTGTTAATACTGAGTATCAAGGATTTATGAGAATAATTCATAAGATATGAGAAGGTAAGAATAAAGAGATCCCTACGATGAGATTACAGAGAATAAGAATAAGAGACAAATATATCCTCCATATGAGAATAAAGAGGATAGAAGGCCAGATAGATCTAAAAGAGACAGTATAAGAAGGGTCTAAGATAGTAAAGTACTAGGATTAGAGCCTGTTAGCACCAGTGCTTCAGATTTTTATCTATATTTCCATTTAAGCATGCTCAAGCAAGAGCAGCCCAATGATGGGTAACCCCTGGGAAGTGATAGAAAAATGGGTAAATGCCACAGAAGTTTGGCATGTATGCACAGAATTTTGTAAGATGTTAGAAAGAGCTATGAAAAGTTAGAAAGGGTTATTAACAGTAAGAGACTAGAACCCTTATGTCAAATCCAAATAAAATGGAGTTGAAAGGAAATATTTAGAAGAATTTTCTCAAAAGCTAGCAAAGTTATTAGTTAAAGAGAATGTTTGACGTATTGTATCTCTGAATACATTATGACAAGGCAAGATAGACCATGATGTAGCTAGATTTGGCCAGATATGCCATGATACGACATGAAAGATACGTAATGAGATATGCTAAGAAAAGTACATAATGAGATACGTTATGAGAGATATGTGATATGATAAATAATGAGAAATATATATTGAGAAGTATAATATAAAGTGGCCTTATAGCTAGCTTTGTAAACAGATAGAGAGGCTCCCTTTTTTAATGGATAAGATGTTTGAATATTCAGTAACATATGAAATAGCAAGTGAGAGCTTTCACTCCTTGCATTAAATGCCAGTATTATGTTATATTTATAAAATATGCTAAAGCTCCAAATGTTAGAGCTGTGCATATTAAGAGAATGAATGCTTGAGCTCCGATGTTAGAGCTTTACATTCATGGGCAGGTATATAGTCCTGCAACATGTTGGTCAGGCATCATGCATATTAGAGTATTTTCTCCTATACACTCTTATGTGCTCTTATATAGCAGTAAAGTAAAGAAAGAAAGAATAATGACATAAGTCATCTATCTATATTATGATGAGTTATTAAAGATGATAAGAAGAAAAGCAATACGATGGTACGAAAATGACAAATAAAATTTTGTGGATGTTCAGAGAATTCTACTAGATACTCAAATGAATAATAAGTGATTGCACTAAGAAGTATATGAGTAATTGATAAAAACTCTAGAATATAGAAGTATTCAAGAGAGTTTAATATGAAAGAAATAGACACTACTTACAAGTCTAGTATATGCAAATAGATGCAAAGCAAGTATGCAAGTAACAAAATGAGGTAGCGTTCAACTCTGATTGAGTTGATTTAGAACAGAAGAATGAACACAATAATGATATGAAGATCTGCAGATATGGAAAGTATTTTGCTAAAGATATCAACATAGAAGATAAGAGATAGATACCCCAATCCTTAGTCATAAAGAATATGAGGATATCTATCTAAGATTGTTGACTAAGGTGCTAAGTAAATTTTGAGGATAAAATTTATTTTAAGGGTTAGAAATGTCATATCCTAATTTTTCCTATATATATAATACTAATAGAGGAAATAGGATTGGAAAGGATTATGACGATGACCGCAAGGAATAATAAATGTCAAATGAGGCTTGAAGGAAGAGAGGGACTAAATTAAAAAGTTTAAAAGTTTTATCGTAGAAAGTGTAATTCTCAAAAGTTCAAGGACCTAAATAAAAATTAGAAAAAGTTAAAGGCCAAAAGTGAAAGTAGAAACAAAAGTTAGGCCCAAAGTGGTAATTATCAAAAGTTTAGTGACCTAAATATAAATAAGCAAAAGTTTAGGGACAAAAATGTAATTATGAGAAAGTTAAACCGACAAAGGCTAAAAATTGCTCACAAGTAGTTTAGTCCCAAATTTTACAAGTATATAGACAAAATTATTCTGATAAGTTTAAATCAACATAGAATTTCGATTTGAGATCCCCAATTAATTGATATGAATTCCTGAAGTCAAGAAGAATTATTACAGTATTTTTAAGATCTCATAAATAGATGAAACTTTACAGTAAATTCCTATATTTAATATAAGAATTTATAAAATTGATAGAGTCAGAAAATGAATCCTGTAGAATTCTTACGGGAATTTACAATAGAATAAAATACCCGATAAATACTGTCATGAGAGGTCCTTGGGATTTGTGCCATAAAGATAATGGACTAATATTAAGGCCTAAATGGTGTCCCAAGAGGCCTAATAAGGTGGTTGAATAGTCAAGTGGGCCAGAGTCCAGAGTAACCTTGAAAAAGTGTGAAATTACAAAAATGCCCCGTGTGGCTAGATTATACCAGTGATGGATGGAGGGCATGTTGGTCATTCTAGATAGGCCAAAAAGTCCAAGCTAGTATAAAGATAGTTAGTTAGAGCCAGTATACACCCTGATCCAATATAAAGAAGTATAAAATGACAATTATGCCCTTAGGGTTAATATAGGGCAAGATAGTGAACCAAGGGCATTTCAGTCATTTTCCAAGGGATCTGTAATTAAGTTTTAGGCTAGTCCAGTAATGTCAATGGTAGGAAAAATCTGAATACTAGATTTAAGGTTAGACAGTATATTATGAAATCTCAGAAAAATTAGATTTATAAATCAGTTTGGTTTTTTGGGGAATCGGACTAAGTCGATGCCAGATTGGACTAGAATTTTTGCTAAAGCTTTCCCCCATTGGAATTTTGCCACCTATCCCTATGTGTTGTCCCTTGATGATGTCATGGATGATGTCATAATTCTTTTTTAAAAAAGTTAAATCTAAGATTAAATGTGAGCCATTAGATCAAATAGTGCACAAAGTAATCTTGGCCATTGATTTTCTATGAGATTTTTCTATAAATACCCCCTCAAATCTGAACCTATGGCATGTCAACCTTGGGGAAACTCTTGTAAAAATGGAAACTCAAGCTAAGATAAAGAAGATTTAATGTACCAAAGTTCAAGCAAGTTAGAGATTAAAGGTAAGCAATCTATCCTAACTTATTTTCCTTTGATTTGGGAGCTTGAACTTAGGGTTGTCATAGAGAAAAGTTGAGTTTTTTCTAAGGTTTTATGCTGTCCAAAAATCATAGATGAAAGGGAAAAGAAGAAATTAAAGTTAGAGATTTATGATTGAAGCTTAAACAAGCTAGTTAAGTGATTAGTTGTTGAATCAAGTTGATATTCTTGACTTTACCATGGTTGAACCAGTTCATTTTGCACTGTTAATGATGGAAGGAAATGGAATTTCAATGATTTAAGGCTTCCATTGAATTTATATGATGATTTTGTGTAGGATTGGATAGGTTTTGAACATTGGAAACATTGAAATTCCAAGATTGTAGTTTTTGAAATTCTTCCTTGTTATTGTTCACTCGCATGAACAGTGATTGGAATTTCATGATGTTAATGCTTCCAATGGTTTTAAAATGAAAATTTGTGTTGGATAAAGTGGAGAAGCAGTATGGGAAGCATTAGAATCAAAATGAGAATTTTTGAAGGAATTGGGTGCATGTTTTGGTTCTGTCAAGCAGGCTATGAAGGAGTTAGAATTTCATGATTTTAAGCTCATAAATGAATTCAAAAGATGAAATTGTGTAGGGTAAACTCTATACATCAATTGATTGAAAGGTCAAGTCCATTACTTAAGATTAAGGAAAGTTAATGTAGTTAAATGAGCTTAATGTTCAAAAGGAAGTTATGTTAGTTAAAGTGAGCTTAATGCTCAAGGAAGTTAGATTGTGATGGATTAATGATTATGTGATATTAGGAATTAATTGGTATACTCCAAAAGAGGCAGCCACATATCCAAGAGAAGTGAAAATAAAGAAGCAAGATAAAGTGAAAGAAATCAAGTATATGAGGTAGTAAACTTATCCTAAACTTGTATTCATTGAATGTTATGCTTGATTGTGCTATGGCTTTGTTGAATTGTGTTGCATATGTGCTTATGTATAAAGCTCTATTCTATGATTACTTTGGCCAATTATATTTCATATGTTACATGGAAGCATGCACATTACACAATGTTAACACTTTTACAAGCAAGCACAAGTATTTACATTAATGCATGCATTGTTTAGTACTGTTTGCTACTGAGATTTCCCCAAAAATCTCATCTCCTTCCATGTAATTCCAATCCTACAGGTTTGTTAATGATGAAAGAGGATTGAAGAAGCATGAAGAGAAGCTAGGGATTGAATAGTATAAATGTTATGTGAGGAATTATTATATGTAATGTTATTATTTGACCAATGCAAGTAGTGATGATTATGATGTAATGAAAAATAGTAAATAATGAGATAATGTATAAAATTTTACATACATTTAGTTAACATGTCAAGCTTTTTCTTGACACCAAGAATGTCTTATTTCAATGTCTATATAAAAAGAATGAATTTTCCAAAGTAAGGGACCAAAATCTGTTTTCAGAATTTTTGAACATTAAACAGTAATTTTTTACGAATAAACTGTATTAATTGGCTAAGCATTTGGTCTGGAAATTATTTTTCCCTTAAATTTCAAAATGTTATCTTCGTGTATCATTTTGAACTACTTCATTTCAATGTTTCTAGAATTAATTATGATTTTTTAAAGTTCATCGTATAATCGGGAATGTCATATGAACAGTAACTCAAGAAAGAAAAATTCTAGATTTAGCTAATGGACTTTCAAATTCTTGTAAGTGGTTCTAAATTCTACTGAATGATTCCTAAGATGTATGAAAGTAAGGATGTTTTATTCTACAGATTTCTCCACCTCTCTACACCATCAATCTACTATCTTCTCACTGTTTGTTCATGGTATCTCATCTGAACAGGGATTGCAGTACAACAGGAGTCATGAAAGGCTAAACCTTTAGTCTCTTGGTGATGAATAAGATATCTTGAGCTCATGGACTTAAATGGGGAGTTTCTACTGTTCTAATTTGCATCTTCTCATGTTATGATTGCTGTAAGATCTAGGGTTTTTATGTTATGAGCAAGTTTTGAATGTCGATTAGTCATTCTCAGCAGACTTTGTAAATTAATTTGGATGATTTGTACATTTACTTTTAATATAATATTTTAGTTTCAATTTTAAGAAAGTTGGATTATTATCAACGATCGCTGTTAATTAATTCAATTACTTGAAATATAGGGTTTTTGATCGACAACCATTCGAGGGCATTTTCATCATCTAAATTCAACTTACACGCAAAGTGGCTTATGACAGTTCGCTAATAATTCTTAAACCAGCTTTGATCAAAGGGGCTTAAGAAAAATTAGGGTTGTAAACTCAATCGATCGATTGAGGTTTTCTTAGAGACTTGTGATTTCTAAACTCCAATTTTAAACATGAGAGCAAGGATAGATACATTTTCATCATCAAGAGTTTTTCATAACATATTTCTCAACAAACCAACTCATTTTTATCTTAATAAAATATCCAAAAATATATACCTTTCTGCACCCTACTTTTATCGCATCAATCTCTAGAAACCCTAAAACTATTATATCCCTACTCAGGTTTTTCATTGATTTTGACATCCAATCTAGTAGGTTTTCACATAAAAGGCTCCTCGAGAAGAACGATATGGTTGTGCTATATACTATATTATATTGGGTGCAATAAACTTTATTTTGATGGATCATACTAAGACAATCTTCCACCTCATCAATGGCATCATTGTCGGGGAGCCAAGTAATTGGTTCCCTAGTAATTGATTGTCAATTTCATTAGCTATTTGAGTCATTTTTCTTGTTCTTGTTTGGATTTTAGTTTTTAGTGGTTTTTAAAATTGCATTGCATTCTGCACTTTTATGAGTTTATGCAAAATCAGTCTCTATGACTGTGAGTCGTGACCTAAACTCACCTGCATCACGACAACTACTCTATGTGACTTTAAGTCCCTACCAAATATCATTTGTGTCAAAACCTGATTGCTTCCCTGTAAAATGTGACTACTCTGCGAAAACCAGTTGTGACATTTGAAACCTTTAGTCACGACTAACTGCAAATTTTCTGCTGTGCAATTTCTGTAACTGACTCTGACTGATTGCATTGATCATTCTCTATCTTTTCTACATTGCATGCATAAAATAGCTGAACTATTAGTACCTTTTGAACCTAAAATTGAGAGAAGACTTAGGAAACTAAAAAGTGTTTAGAGAATTTAGAGAATAATAAGAAAAGTTTAGTTCCTCCTCTAGTATTCCAGAGTCTAAAACTGAACTGAATATGGCTGATATTACTCATAATGGGCCTAATGTGAATTATGATCCTTACGGTTTCTATACTGAAGAAGCTAATTTTGAGATTAAAGGAGCTTTGATTACAGTCTTACCTAAATTTCATGGTTTTGTAGGAGAATGTCCACACAGGCACTTATAAACCATGCATATGATATGTTATTCAATGAAGCCTCCAATGACTGCACTGGATGACATCTTAAGGAGGTATTTTCATTTTACCTTGGAAAGGAAGGCTAAGGAGTGGCTATACAATTTTCCCACCCATTTCTCCACTCTTACATGGGATCAACTAAAATCAACGTATCTTGAACTATTTTTCCCAGTTTCAAAGACTACTCAAATGAAGAAGGAGATCACTAATATTCTGCAATAGGATAGAGAATCTTTACATGAGTATTGGACGAGGTTTCTTAACCTGTTGGCTCAAATACCCTCACCACAACATGACTAAGGCTAATTTAGTAGACATTTTCTTTGATGGTCTACTTCCTCATAATCAAGTTTCTTTGAATGCTGCAGCAAATAGATCCTTGAGAGATAAGACTCCATAAGTAAGTTAGGAGTTATTCCAGAAAATGGACAATAAAGACCATCAGACAGGGGATCTGAGGAGAATGCCCACACTATCTTCGGGTAATTCAAAAAAGATCTTAGCAGAAATAGTAGCCTTGGGAAACAGAATGGAGAAGAGGATAAATTTGATTAAAAGAGACCTGCATTCTACAAAACAAGTTCATGCAGTGGATACCTCACAAGCCGTGGTTACAAGATGTGAATCATGTGATTTAATGATGCATGCTACTAGTACATGTGCAGACAGTATGAATAAGTGGTAGCAATGTATCAAGGGAGGGACAACCAATAGCAGAATAGAGACCCATACTCTAATACATACAACCCTAGTTGGAGAGACCACCTAAACTTTAGGTGAGGGGTAATAGGCCAAATCAATTCTAAGGAGGTGGTGCTTCCTTAAGTAACTACCAAAATAATGCAACGTCTATAGCTCTAACTCACCTTATGACCTTATTAACATCAAGGCCATATGAGACTTCTCAATTGTTGAAGAGTATGGCTACGTAGATTAACAACATGAACCGTAGAATAACCAATATACACAACAAGCTCAAAGAGAAATTCACCTCTATATCTTCAATCCTTCAAAGTATGCAGAAGGATAATGCTGATGTGCACAGGAAACTTGAGGAGTTAAGTTTCAAGAATACAGATATCACAAGTCACATAACTCAATTCTCTAATACAGTGAGTGACATTCAAGGAAAGAGCAGTGGCATCATACCTTCGAATACTGTCATCAATTCGAGGGGTTTGAATGTTATATCCCTCAGAAGTGGTAAAAAGGTACATTTTAAGGAAACTGATACACCGGAGTAGGATATGGAAGATGCTGAATTTGAGAAATCATCTCTACTATAGGTACAAATTGGGAAATTTGAAAGTTCTAAAGAACAGCAGCTTATAATGAAGAAGCTAACCTAAGAGGAGAACTCACAAGCCCAAGAAGAGATACAAGACCTGCAAGAAGAAGAAGCAACAGTGCCAAGTCCAGCCTACAAAGGAAAGCAACCTGAGGAAAAGCCAGAGTCAATCAAACAAGGAGTCTTTATACACAAAGGTAAGGAGGTAAGTATAAAAGATCTCCCTTTTTGTAACTCTTACTTTGCTAGAAAAAAATTGACCCTAATTTTGCAAAAGATGCTTATACTCTATTTAACAAGTTAGAAATAAATGTCCCTTTAGTCGAGTTCCTCAAGAGAAACCCTAAATATGCAAAATTTTTGAAAGAACTGTGTGATGATAAAAAGAAGTTTAGGCCTCTTGAAAGAATCCAGGTGAGTGCTAATGTGTCATCACTATTTAAGGCTAAACTACCTGTTAAGTGCCAAGACCCAGGATCCTACACAATAATATGCATTATAGGAAATGTTCCTATTATGGGAGTGTTACTAGATCTAAGGGCAACCATTAATGTAATGCCTTGGTCGGTATATCAAGCCTTAGGTATCAATAATCTTAGAGACACAAGCGTAATGCTCTAGTTAGTTGATAGGTCAATTAGGTATCCTAAGGGAATCCTTGAGGATATTCTAGTATAAGTCAAGGAGTTAGTGTTCCTAGCTGATTTTTATATTTTGAACATGTATAATGAGTTAGTAAATGATAGCACTCTGATCTTATGCTAGCATTTTCTCTAAACTTCCAAGACCATCATTAGTATCAAGCATAGTTCCATCACAATAGAAGTTGGGAAGCATGTGGTAACCTTCAACATGAATGAAGCAATGAAATTTCCTCCTGTGAATTTAATTGATTATGCTGTTGAAGAGACTAGGGATAAACATGAAATGAGTTTACATGATAATGATAGAGATAATGCATTTACAAAAGGTTTGTTGAGTGATCTTGCAAGATCCTAAGATGTTCTGGAAGCTGGAAGTACAACAATTGAAGAAGGGTCAAATTTCTGTGACCCAAGGTCACGACTAAATGACCTCCACGTCATGACTAAACATCAACCTAAGATTTACTGTAAAGCTGAGTCATGACCAAATGGCTTTAAGGTCATGACACAAAACTCTAGAGACCATCAATCAGACAAAAAGATGAAGATGTCGTGACTAAACACCAATCTACTAAGGGAGTGCATTTTTGCTCCCCAAAGTCATGACTAAAAGATCAATAGCTCACAACATCAACTTCTAAATACATACCCTATCAACTAGAGTCACAACGAGAAACTGAAAGGTCATAACCAGAAATGTCAAATGCAACCAGGGAACTCCAAACTCCTTTAGTTCCACACTCCACTGTTTTAGTTAAAGGACCAATACTTTCTAACTCTTCTCACCCTCATTCTTATTTCAAAATTATGTCACATACCTTAAGGTTTTTAAATGATTTAATCTTTAGTAATAATGTAGGTATGGAAAAGAATGATCCCAAGTACGTTACAGTTGTAGACTAACCTCAGCTTGGTGCGACACTTGGACAATCACATGATAAATTGGAGGAGCTATGAAATATCCTTACTTTCATATGTCTTAGGGACTAACCAGTAGTATTTAGAACCAGTTACAAGACCTTGTAAGTCCATTAGCTAAATCTGAATTTTTTCATTCACAGGTTACTGTTCATATGGTAATCTAGATTTTGCAACAAACTTCAAAAAAATCATAACTAATTCTAGAAAAATTAAAATGAAGTGGTTCAAAAAGATACGTGAAGATAACATCTCAAAAGTTAAGGTAAAAATAATTTCTAGACCAAATGATTAGCCAATTAATACAGTTTACTCGTCAAAGTTTAGTGTTTATTTGGTCAAAAATTCTGAAGACAGAATCTGGTCCCTTAATTTGGAAATTTATTTCTCTTGATATACACATCCAAATGAAGCGTTCTACCTATGAATTTAAAGCTCTAGATGTTTTCTATATGCTCATAAAATTTTGTGAAATAATTCCTTCATTTGCTAGGACAAACTGAAGCCACAACAAAACTGCTTTAGGACTTACATTTTTACCATTTCAGTTTCTTTTCTTTCACTTTTAATAATTGTTCCAACATGTATGAGCCATCAAGTAAGTTTCTCAATATTCATATACATCATGTACATATGCCATAATTATTACATACAATCTCATCACATAAATAGACACCTTACATAGCATTTACATACATGGATAATCTAGGATCTCAATTACTTCATTTCCTTCCATTCTTTAGCTCTTCTCCATGCATACCTTTTCCATCATACTTGACCTAAATTGGTTGGTTATAGGAGAGTGAGATTCTAGGGAATCTCAATAGCAAACATTATCACTTAAATATGCAAGATGGATGCTAATGCATGATATGTAAATTCATTAAACTTTCTTTGATTAGTGACATACTATCATGCTATATACTTTTACATAAAATGCATGGCCATGTAAAACATGTGATTTACAATACATTCAACATACTTTATCATGTCAAAATATCATTCAAATAACATATACATGTTAACACATAAGCATACCACATCAAGCACATAAAGAGGTAAGTTCACTACCTTGCACTTAAGCTTTTCTCTTGATCTTTTACACTTGCTCCCTAGCTTTCCAACCATGAAGCCTTTATGTCAATCACTTCTCAACATATTCTTGGATGTCTCAAGGTCCTAAGTACATTCATATTCATTACATAATCTATTAGGACCCATGAACTCCAACAATGTTCCAGACCAACTTTGTTACACTCTTTGTTATCATAACTTTCTCTAATCTTCACTAATCAACTTGGCTCTTGAACCAATTGATGTCTTGACTTTACCCTACACAATTTCATCTTTTGAATCCATTTATGAGTTTAGAATCATGCAACTCCAGCTCCTTCATGTCCTGCTGAACATAAAAGAACATATGCACTCAATTCTTCCAAAAATTCTCATTTTGATTCCAATGCTTCCCAGACTTGTTTCTCTACTTTATCCCACACAATTTTTCATTTTAAAACCATTGGAAGCATAAAATTCATGAAATTCCAATAACTGTTCATGCGTGTGAATAGAAACAGAGAAGGGTTTCAAAAACTAAAATCTTGGAATTTCAATGCTTTCAAGGTTCAAAACCTTTCCAATCCTACACAAAATCATCATCTAAATTCAATGGAAACATTAGATCATTGAAATTCCATTTCTTTCCCTCATGAATAGTGCATACTGAACAGGTTCCATTATGGCAAAGTCAAGAATATCAACTTAATTCAATAATCAATCTCTTAACTAGCTTGTTTAAGCTTCAATCATATACTTTTAACTTTAATTTCTTCTTTTCCCTTTCATCTAAGGTTTTTGGGCAGCACCACTCCTTATAGAAAACTCAACTTTTCCCCCATGAAAACCCTAAGTTCAAGCTCCCAAATTAAAGGAAACTAAGCTAGAAGAGATTGCTTACCTTTAATCTCTAGTTTGCTTGAACTTTGGTACCTTGAATCTTCTTTGTCTTGGCTTGAGTTTTCATTTTACAAGAGTTTCCCCAAGGTTCATATGCTTCAAGGTTTTGGGCAGATTTGAGGGGGTATTTATAGAAAAATGTTGGTGGAAATCAATGTCTAAGATTAGTTTGTACACTATTTGATCTAAGGACTCACATTTAATCTTGGATTTAACTTTTTCTAAAAAGAATAATTATGACATCATGAGGTACAACTCAAGGGACACCTCATGGGGTATGTGGCATTATCATAGTGTAATGAAGCTTCTGAAAAAATTCTAGTCCAATCTGGTACTGATCAGAGCAATTTCACAACAACTAGACTGTTTTTTGTTCTTAATTTTTTTATAATATTCTAGGATATGTATTCTATCTTGGAAATCAATGTATAGGATTCTCATACCCTTGAAATGGTTATACTGAGTATTTATCTGCCATCCATTCCTTGAGAAATGACCAAAATACCCTTAGTGTCCTTTCTTACACTATATTGACACTAAGGGTAAAATCGCCTTTTCACCCCTCTTTGTACTGTCTTAGGGCCTATACTGGCTCTAACTAATCATATTTATATTATATGCCACATTTTTTTCTGTCCAGAATGACTAAAATGCCCTATATCCCTCACTAGTACAATATGGGCATCTAGGGGTATTTTTGTAATTTTGCACTTTTCCTGGACTGTTCTGGACTCTGGCCCACATAACTGTCTCACTATTTTATTGGGCTCATGATGGAGTCATTTGAGCCTTGATATGGGCTCATTACCTTTATTGCCTTTATGGCCCAATTCACAAGATAGCTCCCCGATCCTATTTATCAGGTATTTTATTTCACTGTAAAATCCCGTATAGATTATACATAACTCATTTTCTGATTTTGTCAATTTTATAAATTCTTATATTAAATATGGGAATTTCCAGTAATGTCTCATCTGATTCTGATGTATGAGAAATACTGTAATAATTCTTCTGACTTCAGAAATTTATATCAATTAATCGGGACCCCAAATCAAAATTCTTTGTTGCGTTAAATTGCACAGAATAATTTTGTCTATCTATTGGTAAAATTTGGGTCTAATATGATTCTTGGTATTTTTGGCCTATTTTGGAACATTCTTACTTTTATACGTCTTAGGGACCATTCAGTAGCATTTAGAACCACTTATAAGACATTGAAAGTCCATTAGCCAAATCTGGAATTTTACTTTCTCGGGTTACTGTTCATATGGTATTCTAGATTACGCAACTAACTTCAAAAAATCATAATTAATTCTAGAAAACTCAAAATGAAGTGGTTCAAAAAACTAAATTAAGATAACATCTTAAAATTTAAGGGAAAAATAATTTCCAGACCAAATGATTCGTCAATTGATACAATTTATTCGTTGAAGTTTACTGTTCATTTGGTCAAAAACTCTGGAAACAGATTCTAGTCCCTTACTTTGGAAATTCATTCCTCTTGATATACACATCCAAATGAAACGTTCCACCTATGAATTTAAATATCTGGATGTGTGCTACATGCTCATAAAATTTCGTGAACTAATTCCTTAATTTGCTAGGTCAAATTGAAGCCACAACACAACTGCTTTAGGACCTACGTTTTTACCATTTCAGTTTCTTTTCGTTCATTTCCAATGATTGTTTCAGCATGCACAAGCCATCAAATAAGCTTCTTAACATTCATATACATCATGTACATATGCCATAAGTATTACAATAGTTTTATCACATAAATGAACACCTTACATGGCATTTACATACATGGACAATTTATAGTATATGCTAAAATCTCAATACTTCACTTCCTTTCTTCCATTCTTTAGCTCTTCTCCATACATACCTTTTATTCATGCTTGACCTAAATTGGTTGGTTATGGGAGAGTGAGATTCTAGGGAATCTCAGTAGCAAATATTACCACTTAAATATGCAAGATGGATGCTAATGCATGATATGTAATTTCATTAACTTTCTTTGATTAGTAACATGCCATCATGCTATATACTTTTACATAAAGTGCATGGCAATGGAAACATGTTATTCACAATACATTCAACATCATTTATCATGTCACAACATCATTCAAATAACATATGCATGTCAACACATAAGCATATCACATCAAGCACATAAAGAGGTAAGTTCACTACCTTGCACTTAAGCTTTCCTCTTGATCTTTAGCATTTGCTCTCTAGCTTTCCAACTAATAAGCCTTTATGTCAATCACCTCCCAACATGTTCTTGGATGTTTGAAGGTCCTAAACACATTCATATTCATCACATAATTCATTAGGACTCATGAACTCCAACCATGTTCAAGACTAACTTTGTTACCCTCTTTATTGTCATAACTTTCCCTAATATTCACTAATCCACTTGGCTCTTGAATCAATTGATGTCTTGAATTTACCCTACATAATTTCATCTTTTGAACTCATTTATGAGCTTAAAATCATGAAATTCCAGCTCCTTCATGGCCTGCTGTACAGAATTGAACATAAGCATATAATTCTTTCAAAAATTCTCATTTTGATTCTAATGCTTCCCATACTTGTTTCTATACTTTACCCCACACAACTTTTCATTTTAAAACCATTGGAACCATCAAAATTATGAAAATCCAATCACTGTTCATGCGAGTGAACAGTACTGTAAGGAATCTCAAAGACTACAACCTTGAGATTTTAATGTTTCCAAGGTTCAAAATCTTTCCAATCCTACACAAAATCATCATACAAACTCAATGGAAGCATTAAATCATTGAAATTAAATTTCCTTCCCTCATGAACAGTGCAGACCGAACAGGGCACACCATGGCAAAGTCAAGAATATCAATTTGATTCAACAACCAACCACTTAACTAGCTTGTTTAAGCTTCAATCATATGGTTCTAACTTTAATTTCTTCTTTCCCCTTTCCTTTAAGGTCTTTGGGAAGCACCTTTCCTTAGAGAAAATTCAACTTTTCCCCCATGAAAACCCTAAGTTCAAGCTCCCAAATCAAAGGAAAATAAGCTAGGAGAGATTGCTTACCTTTAATCTCTAGCTTGCTTGAACTTTGGAACCTTGAATCTTCTTTGTCTTGGCTTGAGTTTTCATTTTGCAAGAGTTTCCCCAAGGGTCCATGAAGCTACAGTTTTCTGCAGAATGAGGGGGTATTTATAGCCAAAATCCAAGAAAAATGAATGGCCAAGATTGATTTGGTTACTATTTGATCTAAAGGCCTATATTTAATGTTGGATTTAACTTTTTCATAAAATAATAATTGTGACATCATGTGGGACCCATCAAGGGACACCTCAATGGGTTAGGTGGCGTGCTCATAGTGTAAGGAAGCTTTTGGAAAAATTTCAGTCTAATCCGGTACCGATCAGTGCAGTTTCACAGCAACCAGACTGTTTTTTGTTCCTAATTTTTTTATAATATACCAGGATATGTATTATGTCCTGGAAATCAATGTCTAGGCTTCCCACACCATTGACATACTTGTACTGGACACAAATTAATTACAGATCCCTTGGAAAATGACCAAAATACCCTTGGTGTCCTTTCTTGCACTATATTGACCCTAAGGGCATAATTGTCATTTCACCCCTCTTTGTACTGCCTCAGGACATATATTGGCTCAACTAATCATATTTATACCATGTGCCACATTTTTAGCCTATCCCAGATGACCAAAATACCCTTCATCCATCTCTGGTAGAATCTGGGCATCCAGGGGCATTTTCGTAATTTCACACTTTTTCTGGCACTGTCCCCTTCTATTGATAGACTGGTACCCTGGGTTTTGGGCCTTCCTTGGCGTCATTATGGGCCTATATATGAGTTCATCTGATCTCATTCTATCCAGGCTGACATACCGATAAGTTCCATTATCGGATCACGGGTGTTAATAAACTCCCGTCAAAATTCACTGATATGTGAATAACTTTTTATACAGAACTTCTTTTGGAGTTCTGTCAGATCTAGGACATCTGACAGTGTAGGGCACACTTTTCTGTAATTTTCCCACTTATATCTGAAGTCCATGAAATCTAATAAAATTTCATATAACTTTTAGATTATCAGATAAATATCTGCTGTCTGAAGCCCTAATAAAATTTCTGTATCATGTCAGATTATCCAGCATACCTTCCTCTATTTACTGATGGAATATGGGACTAAAATACTTCTGGGCAGTTCTAACCCTTTCCGGGCTGATCTTTCTATAATTACAATTTTGCCCTTGAACTTTTTACTTAATTACATCTAAGTCCCATAACTTTTGGAAATTATCACTTTTGGCCCAACTTTTGTTTCTACTTTAACTTTTGGCCTTTAAATTTTTCCAATTTTCGTTTAGGTCCTTCTCTTTCTTTAAGACTTATCTAACCTTTATTATCTCGTCTGATCTTCGTCATAATCCTTTCTAAGCCTCTTTCCACTATCAATACTATACAGATAGGGAAAATTTAGGATATGACATATTTCATGTCAACTTTTCATATTTATATTTAGGTCCCTTAACTTTTGAAAATTACACTTAAGGGCCCAATTTTGTTTCTACTTTCACTTTTTACCTTTAACCTTTTATACTTTTCATTTTAATCCTTCTCTTCTTCCAAAACTCATCTAGCCTTTATCATTTCTTCTAGTCTTCGTCATAATCCTTTCTAAACCTCTTTCCACTATTAGTATTATACAGATAGAAAAAAATTAGGATATGACAAGCTACATAAGCTAGAGAAGGGCAACTGCAGGGAATATACGAAGGAGGCAAAGGAAATATTTCCTAAGTCTGTTGCTACGACATGCCAACCACAGTTGGTTAAGTTCAAGTTTAAACAGGGAGAATTAAAGACGGGCTTGGACAAATCTCAGTATAAGAGGCATAATTATGGAATGCTGAAGTGGAGAGAGGGCAATAGGGAAAACCCTCCAATCAAACAGCCATCTCTCAGAGTTTTATGATTTTCTGTCACCGCCTTGAGGCCAGGTTGTCCCTTTCCTATCTCTTACCTTCTATAAATTTATATATGCTTGACAAGTTGGTTTGGTAATTAGAAAGGGTTGAACCAGTAAAAGTAGTTAATTTTTCTGCTTGAGATTTTAGTAGGGTAGTTTTTATTTTCTATTTATTTCTGTTTATTCTAGGCCTCTTTCTATTTTGAACACCCTTGTTACGGTCCATATATCATTTACTCATTTATTGTTCTATATGGAACTTACACACTCACATGTATGATCTTAGCTTACCCATCATATCATCTCTGCCTTACTATTATTGCTTTGTATGACCTAAATATGACTATGTGCTGAACTTTTAATTTGTATTGAGTGATTAGGCTACCTGCTATTTTAAAGCTATATTTGATTAACTTTACAGATTAATTGTATTTTTTTTGCTTTAGTTCTGTTGACAGTGAAGACACTATCAAGTTTAAGTGTGGGGGAGATGTCTTTGCTTCTATGCTAGTTAATGTGTGTTTCTGTGCTACTCAATTTGACATTCTTTGATTAATCCAATCTTGCATCATAAAATTTTTTGGTTTTGATCTTAATGTGTGATGAATTGCTGAAAATTAGATCCCCACTTTAAACTTTGTTGATAACTGGAAAGGTTTTAGCATGAAAAATCATTTTGGGACTTTGACAATTATCACTCAGTAGTCTCTATCAAAAATGGTCGTGACATACTGGCTTTTAGGTTGTGACCTGTAATAGAACTTTGGACTTGATATGCTCTCTGTTACCTAGATCGCGACCTATGTACATAGTGGTCACAACAAAAACTCTCTGTTGATTTGAGTCGTGACATGAGTACTACCTGGTCGCAACTATTCCTCTCTGTGTGTATACGTCACAAAAGATATATCTCATGGATGTGACTAAATGTTTTGAAAATCTTGAGCATGCACCCCTGTGATGAGTGGCCGTGACCTTCACTGTTCTACGTCGCGTTGAAAAATGTCCAATTACCTTCTCTTTGCCTTTTGCAAAGCTGTATAGAAGGATTCCTTTTGAACTACTGAGATTCTTTTACAAATGATTGATTGTTCTCTTATTTCAAAACCTTTTTATCTTCTAGAAACCACTGCCTCACTTGAATTATTTTTTGAAAATCTTGAAAATTGAATTTGAAAACACCTAAGGTTTTGCTGTTACTTTTGGATTATCATATGGTTCTAAGTGATTACTTTAAAACTTTTAAATCATCGTTTTAGAGGGTTTTCAGTTGTGATAAGTATTTTAATGCCTAATGAATGATAAACATTGTTTGAGACTTAGGCTTATAAGTAATCTAGATCAAAACCTTTGTTAGGGTGATTATTTTTGTCTAAAAGTGAGATCTCTCTTATTATTATGGGGTATATATTGTGGTTGATTTGAAAATAACAAAATAATATGATTTTCAATCATAAGACTGTGGACCCTGTGACTGAGAAAAAAAACTTTGTTTTTTAATTTATTCACTAATATTTAATTCTATTAACAACTAGTTAGTTCAATTTATGAAAATATAGGCTCACAATAAAAGAATCATGTTACCTCCGAGTAATTATCACAGTTATATATCTAAGACTTAGATATAAGATCACTAATTAAATTGGAATAACATATTAATTCATTTAAGCGCTAGGTGGTGAAATTAAAAAAAAAAAATTAGAAGGAAGATTTAATACTAAATAGAGAATTGAATATATCTACTTATAGTTGGTTTTCCGTAATCAACATTCGGTCAAAGTGAATCGCTAGTGGCCCAGCTGCTTTTGACATCTTATGTCCCTTCCCATGCTTACAACAAAAATTTGATTCTGTCAAAGAAGGTACTAGAAAATTTTCTTAAATAATTAGAAAATTCTCTTTTTCAAAATGAGTAATTTTTTAAAAATTAAGAAAATACTTTGCTGGAGTTAGAGATAGAATTTGTAATTTTACTTAAAACATTAATTATCAATAACAATAGAAAATACTCAAAAATTATATTACCTAAAAATAAAAAATAGTAAAATTGATTTTAAATTATCGCTGACATTCAAAGTCCTTTCTATATTTTTTTTAACTAATCATTTTAATTCCAAGAGCCAATCACTTCACTTCACTTAACTATTGTCTTTATTTAGCCACATAATAACCTTCAAACCAACAATCACATTATGGTCATTTTTTTAATTTTTAAATTTCATAATTATTTAGTTGGCAAACAAAAAAACAAAAAAAATTCATAGTCATGCCAATTTGTTAGTTAGCTGACAGTGCTAAAGATCTACCGACAATAATAAAGGAATACTTTTCATAAACGAACCAACCAATTGATGATGTAACAATGCTAAATTATCAAACAATTGAACAATAATTTTTTAAAAAAATAATGAACCAACTGATTGATGTAACAAATTAATTAACAATGATAAAGACCATTTATACTTTTCAAAAATGAACCAACTAATTTATGTAAGGGAAAATGATATTTAGGTTCCGTAGAAATAATTAAATGATAAAAAATCTAAAAAATAGCATAATTAATTTTATATCCTATAGGATCTTAAATAAATTTTTTTCAATTGTAAAAATATACAATTGCTTTATGAAATAAAAAAAGCAATAAAAAGCAAATGGCACTTAGTGTGCTTTGGTGTAGAAAGAAGAGGAGAAAATAAGACGAGAAAAACAGTATACGATAGCTCACATAGTATGTTCACAAGGGTAACTATATCTTTTTATAATTAAAAAACTTTATATGAAATCCCATGGAACTTAAAAATTATTTATGCTATTTTTTAAATTTTTTTTACTATTTAATTGCTTCCATATTATTCACATGTAATTTCCCTTCATGTTAGTACTTTCTTGAGAATGGGAATTAAGATTAAACAATTAACTCTGATTATTCTGTTTAAGACTGGCCGGTTGAGAAGGACATTCTAATCAATCCATACAATAATATGCAATATATTGAGGCATTGAAAATTGTATCAGTCATTGACCTATAGGGGTAGTGGTTGTTTAAAATGACATAATTTAATTGAAATATATAACAATATTTATGTATAAGTTATAACCATAAAAATAGTAAATTTAAATAATAAATATTAACATACAAATAAATAAAATTTTCATGTATAAATTAAATATAATTTAATAAAACATATAAGAAAAATATAACATATAATCTGATTGACCCATGAAAAACTCTGGTTAGATTTTTCAGGAAATTAGTTTATTAATTTATTAGTCTATTGGGTTGAATTTTAATACTATACCCAATATATAACTCAAGTTTTCTTTTTGTTGGGCTAAGCTGCATATAGTTTTATTTGATGGTCTCATTCATTTGTTGGGCTGAAAGTAGCTGTTTGTTGACAGCCTTAATCGTTATTAGATTAAATTATTCTCATTTAATTAGCAATTTTTTAAAAATTATTTTCATTTACATTGCATCTTTATTCTCAGCATGCATGGGATCGAATCAATGTAGAAATTAGATTCCATACTCATCTCTTTATACTTATATGTTAAAATTAGATGGTTGTCTCTTTATTCTTTTCCATTCATCTTACCTTTTTTTTCCCCCATTTTCTTTACTTTTTTCATATTATTTACTAGAAAATATTGAAGTTTTGGCCTTACAATTTTTGAATCAGTTGTTATTAAATCTTTACATTTTAACTCAATGCAATTCAACTACTAAATTTTAACTTACTCAACTCATTTCTTATAGTTTAATAATTTAAAATATTAGTCTCTATAATTTAAAAAATAAAATTATATATTTAACAACCTTTAGAGACTAGAGTATAAAATAATTAAAACTATTGGAACCTAACTTTAATGAGTTAAAATTTGGAGACTGAATTATACCAGACTAAAATTATAATAGTTGAGTTACGCTGACTCAAAACAAAATAACTTAAGTCAAAAGTATAGGATTAAAAAATTGATTTTCCATGTCAACAATAAGCTTCTCACAATAGTAATAAGATTTAAATCTATGCCCTTATAAAAGGAACAGATCCTCTCAACGGCATCCCCCTCCTCATCCCTCCTAATCTCAATTTGCTTTATTTTGTTTCCTTCTCTTTTCTCTCTACTACACAAACATAAATTTTTTTTTTTAAAAAAATAAATAAATACTTTTTTAAAAGTGTTTTTAATTTTTTTAAAAAAGTGTATTTTTAAATTTTTTCTCAAAAACAGTTTTAAGACTTTTTTTTTTAAAAAAAAAGTGTTTTTTAAATAATTTTTTTTTAGAAAAAAGTGTTTTTTAAATAACTTTTTTTTTTAAAAAAAAAAAAGTCTTCTCTCCGCTGCCCATGCGTGAGGGATGAGGCAAATGTGAAGAAAGAATGCTTCTGAGCGATGGGTCAATGACTGAATCACGGGGCCATCTGTTCAAGAGAAAAGATTAGTAAAGTGTATCAGGCCCAACCCAAGATGCTGGTGGTAATGGGGAAGGGCAGAATAGTAATACACAATCTGAGTAACGATTTTGTAACAGTAGCAGAGTAGTGGGAATGCGTAAGGATCATTGTAGGGCATGAGGAAAGTCTTGTGAGAGGATAGGTCCAGGTCTCGAAAACCAGGCTAGATTTTTTAACGTTTCTTTGCTGTTTTTGTTGATTTCCAGAATAGCTGTCACTGTATTTCACTCCATTTTTCATTGTCATTTAGCAAATGGGATGTAATATTAAGTGTATTTGGAAATTACGGAAATATAATTTTAAAAGAGCTTTTGAGACAAAATTTTAATTTAAAATTTTTTTAAAATAAATAATAATATTTGTTCAAATAGATTTTTGGACTCAACTATAGTTTAAAAATAAGGTTTCAGATAAGCTGATCAGAGTAACTTATAAAACAGTAAAATAGCTTATGAACTAACTAATTACTATATTACTCTTACTTTTTCTTACACCTTCTCTCATACTTTTTTTACACCCCTCTCTCTTACTTTTTCTTACAGCCTCTCTCTTTTCTTTCTTACACTCTCTCTCCTCATTTAATATTCATACTATTTTTCGTAATTTTTCAATAATAAAAATACTTTTAAAAATAATTATCCAAACATTCATTTATTTAAAATATCTTTTTTATAAGCTCTTCTCAAAAAATCTTTTTCTATAAATTGTCTAAATTTTTTTTTTATAAGTTCATTTTTAAAATTTTATTTAAACGGGTCCATTATCTCTATCCCTTGTTATTACTAGCTGGTCCTATCAGCATCCTATATTACTAATTTACTCAAGTGCCCTGGAGAACATTTTATACTACTTATGTAATATAAATTTGGAACAAATAATATGCATAGCATGCATCTTCAAGAGCGATAAGAAGGCAGAAGTTCAAGCTCCTTATATCCAATACTGTTACGATTGCAAGTTAAGCAAATAATTCAACCATTCATTTCAGCAGAGGCTTTAACATCTATTATATCTTCTGATAATGCTCCCTTCCCTCCTTAAATCCATTACTGTTATGATTGCTTATCAGATTTTTATTAGACACACAGAATTAAATGCCCTTTTTAGAATTGAAACAATAGATTTCATCCAATCAGAGAAACACAGGTGTGTGACAAGAAACACCAGATCATGCGCACAAATGCATATGTAACAGTTGTAAGTCTTTCCAAAAGCATCAGCGTTATTTAAGCAAGCATATAACATATCACATTGTAGATCTGACAATTAAAGCAAGAAATAGTTCAATTTAGTGGTAACAAAAGTATTCATTTTCATTAATGGAAAATGTGAAAAACTGTCATTGATTATATTCAAGTCATTATGGTCAGGTTTTGTACCTTGAGTTCATTATTATTTAAGTAAACTATCTTGTTTTTTTTTTTCAAACAAACTATCTTCTTCAAGAACCGATGCTACAGCCTAAAATTAAAAATATGCGATTATTTATTAATTTTTCATTATTTGATATAATTATTAATCTGTCATTAATCGTATTGGGGAAATTATGGTTATCAAGTTTACTGTTTGAGATAGTGAATTATTATCCCATCATGTAATTTTATTACTATTAATGCAAACCATCTTCATGAAGCGATGCTACTGCCTACAAGTAATCTACAAATATACGATTACCTATTAATTTGTCACCGTTTCAGATAATCATTAATTTATTCATATTGAGGCAATTCTAGGATTAGGTAGGTCAGTTATTAGGTATCAGGCTTTCAGTTTGAGGTAGGAAATTGTTGTCTCATCATATGATTTTATTAGGATTAAGATTTCTTTCAGTATTCTAGTAGAATTAGTATATCTTATTTCTGTTGCTTATAAATAGGGCTTTAACTACTCATTATCATAAACCCCTTTCTCATTGATTAATAATAATGTTGAGATTTTTAAAATTTTGAAGTTCTCTGTGAGTTCCCTATTGGTTCTACGCTAACAAGGCTATTTGAAGAATTACATGGCTAGACCTATTTTGCTTAATTTGTCATCTTGGTCATTGAAGTATGTCGGCATTTTAATATTTTGTCTGGTATTACCATAATAATATTAGCTCTTATACCATTTATTATGGCTTGAAGAAAACTGATGCTATGGTAAAATAACTATGAAACTTTTCAACTAAACTATAACATTTTATTAGGAAATAATCGCATATTCAACTCTTCAAAATGTTAAACCTTATGCCAGGTAAATCTTTTACTGAAAATAATTTTCAGTCTCGTGTAAAATTGACAAAGGCTCATCACACCATTGTGTCAGTCACAAGAGGCTCAGGGAAGAAAGCCTGTAATTAGGATAAGTGACTTAAGAAAATTTTCATCCTGTGTTTCTGGATAATTTGTAGCAGAGATTACAGAAGAAACACAAATAAGTGTATAAATTAGAAAATCTAGTATAAGTTAGAAAATCTAAAAGGACATAGGATATAACATCATACTTTTCTTATATCTTAGGGACCAAATAGTAGCATCTGGAACCATTTTTAAGGTCATTGAAGTCAAATTACACAATTTGGAATTTTACTCTCCCGCGTACTGTTCACAATGTAAATTCCAGAGAAGTGGCCTAACTTCACAAAATCATAACTAATTCTAAAAAAATTGAAATGAAGTGGTTCAAATTGCTACATAAAGCTAACTTAATGCTCTTTTAGCAAAAAATAACTCATTGACCATGCTTTGACCAGGTCAACATCAGTCCTACTGTTCGTCCTATGTTTTTCCCTAATTTCAACATTCTGGTCCTAACTTTACATAACATTCGTACTATCCAATCCCTAACTTCTTTTCATGCTTCTTCGATCCTCTTTTAACATACTTGTGGGATTAAGATTTCATGGAAAGGGATGAGATTTATGGAAAAATCTCAGTAGCAAACGGTACTAAACAATGCATGCATTAATGTGAATACTTGTGCTTGCTTGTGAAAGTGTTAACATTGTCCAATGTGCATGCTTCCATGTAACATATGAAATACAATTGGCTAAAGTAATCATAGGAACAAAACTTCATACATAAGCATATATGTAACATAATTCAACAAAGCCATAGCACAATCAAGCATAACATTCAATACATACAAGTTTAGGATAAGTTCACTACCTGACATATAGCCTTCCTCTATTTGTTAAAAGATTCCTTCTTTTCATAAGTCAGAACCTATACATAGCATAAAAATATCTTTATTATTATTCAGTATAGCCCTACTTAACTCATGTTTAATTTTGGGTAATATCCTTAATTTAACAATCCCCTACCTTTCTTTTTATCTACAGCTAACCTTATCAAGAGATATATTTCTCTACTCTAACTATTAAGAACAATTCTCTAATTTATTAGGCCAGGGACTAGAATAACTTACTTATCTTATTCCTAAACTCTGCCAAGTCCCTAAACTCTTTGGACTGCTCCTAGCTCCACCAGAACTCATCCTTTCTTTCTCTTACTTTCTTTCCTTCTCTCTTTCTCTCTTCTTTCTTGCTTTTGCCTTGGCTGGCCGTGGAGTGAAATGGAAGGAGGGATGGGCTATTTATAGTTGAGAGGAGGTGGAATGGATGGTCCAGATTGAACTGCGATGAATGGCTCAGATTGCTTAGTTTCCTCAAGAAACTTCGCCTGCATCATCACGATGGCATCACCTTCCTCCATGACTTATCAACATGACATCATCCATGGGACACCTCACATGCAAGGTGGCATAATGGTGGGACCCTTGGGATATCTCACCAGCTGACTCAGCCTTTCCAAAGAATTCCAGTCTTTTCCTGGAATGAACAGCCGAGATTGTGCCACATGTCCTTTAGCATTTTCTCCTTTTCATAGAATCATGCCATGTGTCCTTAGCTTTTCTTCTTTTCCTAGAATCATGCCATGTGGCACCTTGTGGGTCCCTTTTATGCCCCCTCATGATTCCAGATCACTTTTTCCAATTCTATCTTTGACCGGGTCACTTTACTTTATTGAAAAAAATACTAAAATAATATTTTAATGCCTCTTGGGCCCACATACCTCTTGGGCTATGTTGTTGAACATCTGGGATGCTATCTTGAAATGTCATCTCGGGTTTCTAACCAAGCCCAAGTACTCTGGTGGCTTGGTTCTTAAGAACCCTCCTTAGTAAATTACCAAAATGCTTCTAGGGACTTTTACTATTTAGAATTTAGTCCATGATCTTTCATTTTCTTACAATTTAGTCCATGAACATCATATGTATACTTCTGGGACTTCTGCTCAAGAGGCTCTAGTAGCCTATCTCTTTTAGGCTATATATTAGGCTTCTAGACCTACAAATTGGGATATGTCATAGGAGGTGAAAGAAAACTAACAGAAATTTTGAAATGACTCCATGGCCTACAACACCTTTAATTGTATCGAGGCTTTCTGCCACTTTAGCTGCAAATAGAAATTGACATGAAAACAATGGACAACAGAGAAAACTGAGAAATGGAGTTTGAAACAGTCATCATGGCTAAGAATTTACCAATGCTTTCAATCGGAGATGTAAAAATAACATCAAGCATATTATGTCCTTCTTTGGTGACTAGTGGGAAGTCACCTCCTAGGGACCGGCTAGCCCTATAGATGGTCTTCTCCAGACCTTTTCTTGTAGGGATAAACCATGAATACAATCAGGACATGCAGGTATACCAAGCACCACTAAATAAGAAGTAATATTATGTGGAGATATATCATAATCAAAAGAACATAGCTATACATTGGACGATGTTTCTTCACATGGGAAGTTGAATATATCATCAAGTAGTACAAGTAGGGGGTTTTGTTGATTTTTTACTATAACTCTGTAACTACACGGTCCTTCATGAAACTAATTAATAAATCATATAAATAAAAACAAATGGATTCCTTAAAAACAAATTGTGGCCATTTTTAAGTCAGGAAAGCTAGAAATAAGACCTAACATTCTTAATCGCCGGATCACAGAAAAACCAGTAACACTTCACATTATGTGTATGAGACAAAACGTATTAAATGTTTGTATGTTTTAGCGAACCTCAGCATTATTCTCGAGGCCCAACGAGTCAACGGACTGTAGCCGGCGTTCGGTTTCTCTCATGGTTGCTTTTGCGCAGTCAAGACAAGGTGCAAAATCGTAACCATCTATTTGATCTAACAGTGGATAATAATTCACTTAATAAACGACACCCTCATTGTACTACCCCTCATACCCATCAACGCCCCAGAAGTTCGCAACCCTAATTTGGGAGGACAATTTTATTGCCCATCAGATGGTTCAGATTTATTATTATTTTATTTTATATTTATAATAATCTAGAATTTTAATGGATATGAAATTTGTAATAACAAGATTTTTTTAAGAGATTGCTTTTAAATTTATTTTTTCAGTTTGTCACGTAAAATCTAGTTAATAAATTTAGATAGATCAATAAATTAGATAAATTATTTAATTATAATAAATATAATCCAATCTTTAAAAGAAATCTTTGTATAATATTATATTATTTATAAATAATATAAATTAGTTTGTAAGAAAATATTTAATATAATAAATAAAATGAATTGAGTTTTTTATTTATGATCAAGAAAATCCTCTACCTAACTCTTTCATTAGAATGGGAGAGAAGTATTGAACTATTTTTTTATTCTAAAGGTTTGATTAACTAGCTCATAAAATTGTTTTATAAGTAAATATTTTTCATCAATTATTATTTTTTACTATTTTAGTTAAAGTAATATTTTATGAATATAAACATTTTTTCTTGTTTACATAAATATTTATATTCCATTTTTACATTTTTAAATGTCTTTTCTAAATTCTAATTTGTTTTGATAATTTTATAAATTTTTTTGTTATAAAATTTTTTAAAAATGGATTAAACTCACTTACGATCTAAGGGTATAACAAAGTTTCATTTTCTCATAAATGATATCAATATTGGGTAAGGCGAGCCATCAATTATCTTTAAACATAAATTTAAATATCTAAGAGTTATGATATCTCCCTAAATACTACGATTAAAATTATAATAAAGTTTTTATATATACTTTTGAAATGGGCCTTATATACCCATCCATGATCCGGCCCATTGGGCCCAATAAAAATGGAGAGATGGAGTATATGGTTTATAAGTAGTTTTAATTACTCTTTTCCATCTATCGTCTATGATTCAATTAGTAAAATGTAAGACATATGACTATTTTAAGATATATTTAATGGGGACTATCACTTTATTATGGTTCTAGTAGCGATGCTTAGGGAGGCATCTTAGCTTTTAAATGGCTAAGTTTATGTTTGAAGATAATAAACGGCTCGGCTTACCCTTCAATCTTAGGTGAGTCCAATCTGTTCCAAAAAAATTTTGTACCTAAAAAAAATTCCCCTCTTCCGCTCTCTCAAACGCTTGTGTGCCGGATGCCGAAGCTAAGAGCCAGGGGGATTGAACGATCACGCTCTTCACAATGGTACACAACCCCTTCTATTTCTCCATTGATTTTGTATAGTTTTGTAAATCTCGCCTTTCTTTTCATTTCGTAGCTTTGTTGATTACCTTTAGTGGCGTACACATTTCAATCTCAGTTTGTAATAGAAGTACTAGAATGGGTCAAAGTTAAGGTTAATTTATACACTTCTGATACGGGAACAATACTTTATCGTATTGTGCAATTTGTCGTACGTTTACTGCATGATCTTCTTGTCGTAATTTTCTCATGATTGTTTCATTAATTATATTCTCATGATCATTCTTGAAATATTGCCCCAATGAATGATTTTTAAGTGTCAGATGCAGATTTCCTGAGTTCTTGAATTCCAGAAATTTGAGAATAATAACTCCAAACACAATCTTTGGAATTGAACATTGTTGTAGTTGAGATGCATGCTTTTGCTGATTAATGTTGGTGAAAATTTTGATAGCTTGAATGAACTTCCCAGCAGTTCATTCGTAGTTAAATGAACTGCTTAGAAGCTCAATCCTAGTTAAGTCCAGCCCTGAATGAAATTGATAGTTGGTGTAGACTACATCAACTGAATCGGGCCTGAATCAAGTTTCTTAATTTTTTTCTGGTATTGATACTTAAGCGCTTAAGAAAATGATTTAAAATTTTAATTATTAAATGTGATGAAATGTGTTACCATATCCTCTGATAAATCAATAACCATTAATTTTTCTGGGTGTGTAGCATGCTCATAGAGCATAATTGTTCGTCCTGTTTTAGTTTCTCAAATGTCAATGCCCCACTATTTCGGCCTATATATTATGTCAATTTTTGCTTTAATTATGCTAATTCTTCTGTGAATATCTTTGCATTTTTCTAAACAGCCTAAGCATTCCATGAGATCAAGGACTTTCTCCTCACTGCCCGTAGGAAAGATGCTAGGTCAGTGAAAATCAAGAGGAGTAGAGATGTTGTTAAGTTCAAGGTTCGATGTTCCAAGTACCTTTACACACTCTGTGTGTTTGACCCAGAGAAGGCTGACAAATTGAAGCAATCCCTTCCGCCAGGTTAGTAATGGATAATTTTCTGACTGGGTAATATTTTATTATTTTCTATTTCTAATACTATCAGCTTTCTCTATATAGCAAATGCTCTTTGCTTTGGCAAATAGAAATATTATTTGGATGAAGTGTACGTTCTTCCTTATCAGACTGAAACAGTTTTTGTATGATGTCTTGTTGTATGTGGCATATGGCCTAGTGAGAACTCTTGGAAATTACTATGATTTGAAAAGTTTTTGTTCATTATATGATTGTACAAATCAAGAGACTTCATGCATGCTCTTTATTCAATCTCAAAACTGCTATACTATTCATATACCTTGGACAAATTATCTCTTTGTTTTGGATTTATTTATTTTATTTGTTCATTTATATTTTGTGTTCTTAATTGAAGTAATGGGGGTAGTGGTGGAATGGAATGGGGTACTTTAATCATACTCAAGATACGCTTAATTGTTATAGAGTTAGTCCATAGTATTATTGAAATGGCGTCTCTCTTGTTATGAATGGGAGTTTTATTCTTCTGGGTTTCACTGTGTTAAAATTCTTAAATGTTTAAACTTACTATCGAAGAAATCTAGTTAAACCCAAAGATGCTGCTAATGCCAAAAAAGATGTTGAACAGAAATTCGTTTGTTATCTTATCTTGACCAGTGTAATCTCTTTAATATTTGCAAGTTTGAGTGTTCAAGACCTGTGAAATTATTGAGTGTTGGAACAAATTGCTAGCGTTCTCCTTCTAGTTTTCTTCTGCTTGTTTTTCTGTAATTGAAGCTCAAGATTTTGTGATCTCTCATTCAGCGAGTTTTTAGGTAGACATATACTGATACGTTTTCTTGATGAAAGAATAAGGAACAAGATAGAGGGAAAGGAAACAGAAGGGAAGGCTTAGAAAGGGAGTGACGAAAGAAGAATAGAGGAGAGGGGTTAGACGAAGAGTCGGGTAACTGCTTTTGTTACTGTACTATCATTGTTCCTTCCTCAAATTAGTTACAAACTTACTATTTATAGACTAGGGACCTAGGGGTCTTCATAACTAGGTATAGTATTACAATAATAACACTACGGTAATTACAGTAATTGCTAATTAACTAAAACTTTATATCAATACCCCCTAAACAACCCTTGTCCTCAAGGGTTAGAAATTGTAAACTCAGGAAATTATTGCTGCAAACTGTAAAGATAAGTCCAGGAGGCTTCTTTTGGATAACCCCTCTATTGGACCAAAACTTTAGTGATAATGCGCTTTTTCTTCCTCCCAATTCTAGTTGCCAATATTTTTTCATGATATTGCGAAATAGGGATGATAGGATAATCAATAGGAGGATGCCGTTGCTTCACTCCAGGATTAAGACACAGCTTCAACAAACATACATGGAATGTAGGATGAATCCTAGATTTAGGAGGTAATTCTAGCTTGTAAACTATAGGTCCAATCTTTTCCTTGACTTGATATGTACCATAAAACTTAGGGGCTAATTTATGCGTACTTCTAGTTGCTGCAGACACCTGTCTATAGGGTTGTGCTTCAAAAAAAAAACCGTTGGCCCAGTTAAAACTCCTTATCAGACCTCTTAGAATCTAGTTTTTGCTTCATAGTGTTGACAGATCTATGTAAGTGGTGACTTAGTACTGCCAGCATCCTTTCTCTTACTTCAAAGGTTTTGTCCACAACTTCAATGACAATTGATCTAGGTATATAAGGAGAATAAATTGGGGGTTTCTGGCCATACAACAATTCATATGGGGTTGTTTTAGTAGATTTATGGAATATCGTGTTATACCACCATTCAACCAGAGGTACCTACTAATTCCATTCCTTGGGGTTCTCCTAGCACATATACCTTAGATAAGATTCTAGACATCGATTCAAAACTTTCGTTTGGCCATCACTTTGAGGGTGGTATGCAGAAGACAACTTTTGTTCAATCTTCAAAATCCTAGTGAACTCCTTCCAGAAATTACTAATAAAAATAGGATCCTTGTAGCTTATAATTTCTGTTGGTTCCCTCTGGAGTTTGTATACTTGATCAAGGAAAATTTGAGCAAGAGAAGAAGCTAAAAATGGGTGGAATAAACTAATAAAGTGAGCATACTTACTCATCCTATCAATTATAAACCAAAACACCTCCTTCCCATTAGATTTAGAAAGTCCTTCAATAAAATCCATTGATACACTTTCCCAAACCTTGATAGGAATAGGGAGAGGTTGTAACAACCCTGAAAAAGCCACATTTTCATACTTGCACCTAGCACATGTATCACACCCCTTCACGTATTATTCGACTTCCTTATGAAGGTTCTTCCACCAAAATAACCCACGAATTTAAGTTGCATTGATCCCTGAGTGTGCCCCTTGGGCACTGAAATGGAGCCATTCAAGAATCCTTTGTTTTGTATAATCAATATTTCCAACTACAATCTTTCTATCTTTGCGTAAAATAAATCCATCCCAAGAAAATTTCCCTAAGACCCCTTCAGCTTGCTATCTAATATTAGCCAGGACTACTGCTACTGCTGAATCTGCTTCCCATAACCCTTTTATTAAATCCAACAATTCTGGTGAAACAGTGTCAAGTGATTTGCACAATTTGAGACCCATGCAGTCTCGATAGGGCATCCACTGTAGAATTACCACTCCTACTTTTATACTGTATCTCATAATCATACCCCATCAACTTAGCTATCCAGTACATCTAAAAAGGGGTTTTAAGCTTCTGCCCTAACAAGAACATTAGACTTTATTGATCAATCCTGATACAGAACCTAGCCCTTTCTAGGTATTGGCCAATTTTCAATAGCCAAAACCACTGCCAATAGCTCCTTTTCATATATAGATAGCTTCACGTGTTGAGGAGCCAAAGCCTTGCTGAAAAAAGCAAACGACTATCCTTCCTGCATAAGGACAACCCTACCCCTACTCCACGTGTCTATTTCTACCATAAACTTCTTAGAAAAATATGGAAGAGCAAGCACCGGGGCTGAAACTAATAGGTTCTTCAACCTTTGGAATGAATTGTTAGCTTGTTCGGACCATTGAAATGCATCCTTACACGTGAGTAAAGTCAAGGGACGGGCTAGCGCTCCAAATCCCTCAATAAACCTTCTATAGCAATCTGTCAGTCTAAGAAATCCTCTTAATTGCCTCACATTCTTGGGTTCTGACCACTCAACAACTGCCTGAATCTTCTTAGGATCAGTTGACACCTTACCCACTGCAATTATATGCCCTAAATACTCAACATTTTGAGCTGCAAAAGTGCGCTTACTCTTCTTGACAAAATATTATTGAGCACGTAGAATCCCTAAAACAATTTTCAAATGATGAACATGCTCATCCATAGAAGGACTATAAACCAGAATATCATAAAAAAAATACCAATACAAATTTACAGAGGAAGGGTATGAAAATATCATTCATTGCCCCTTGGAAAATGGCTAGAGCGTTGGTTAATCCAAAAGGCATAACCAACCACTCATAATGGCCTGAGTGAGTTTTGAAGGCTATTTTATGGCAATCTGTAAGAATCATCCGTATCTGATCATATGCAGCTCTCAAATCCAGCTAACCATCTAGCTAAATGCAGTTCATCCAACAAATCTTCCACCAATGGAATTGGATACTGATTTTTAATGGTGCATTTATTCAATTCTTTGTAATCAATGCACATTCTCCATGTTCCATCCTTCTTTTTTACTAGAACAATAGGGCACGAAAAGGGGAGGAACTCTCTTGCAGAACCCCGTGCTGTAGTAATTCTGTGATCTGCTGTTCAATAACATCATTTTGCTCCACATAATATTGGTAAGGCTTGAGATTGATTGGGTTTGTCCCTCTTTTAACACTATAAGATGATTATGGCCCGCCCTCAAGGGTGGCAACTGTTTGGGCTCTCGGAATACATCCTCATATTCAGTTAACGTGGACTGGACCTTCTCTAAAATAGACTCAGTTCCAATATGAACTACAAGACACTAGTTTCCTCCCTTTCTGGAGGTCGCATGAGCTATACCAAAAACATTTGTTGATCCCCCTTCACTTGAGGATTCAAACGAGACACAGACCTTACGTCAAGTATCTTAGGCCCAGTAGCTTGTGGCTTGCACAGCTTCCCCTTATACCAAAAATTCATAGTCATTTGGTCATATTCCCAATAAGCATTTTTAATAGATTTCAGCCACTCTAGACCTAATACAATATTATAGGTGTGAAGGTCGATAATCCTAAGGGCACACTCAAACTCTATACCCTGCATCTTCCACCTAAACCTTTCCCAAATCCCATGAACTTTCATTCGACGCCCCCTGGCCACTTGCACAAAGGAAAGGTTTTCACTCTGCCCCTTCTAACCCAACCTTCTTGCCAACCCCGGATCGAGGAAGTGGTGAGTGCACCCATTATCTATCAATATGTAGATGTTTCTCTTACCTATGCTGACTATAATCTTCATAGTTCTCCCTGTTTCATCCCCATTAATGGAATGTAAGGAGATCAGGGGAACATAGTAATTCAGGTCTCCTACTCCAGCCTCATCGCACTAGGACTCATCCCCATCATTATTAGTGGCAACAAAATGTAACAAACAAGCAAGCTATGTCAAAGAGAGCACAGCTTATCCTCTTAAGTAAGCATCATTGAGGTTTAACAAACAAGCTATTGAATGTAGGATCTGTGTACAATGTCCAATTTTGTCTATTCACCAATGGACTAGATTGGCTGATTGTTTTCTTGAAATATTAATTGAAATTTTTATTTCAGTATGGGCTCTTTACTACTAATTGATTTCATATTAATATAAAGTTTTACTATAAGTAATTATTGTTGATTACTATAAGTAATTAATATTAAGTACTGTGACAATAGTCTATAAATAGTAACATACCTATTGTAACATTTTTATGAAATGAGTTAGCAAATGGGTATAGTTACTTGATTTCGTATGTCTCTTCTTTTCTCTTCTCTTCTGGTTCCCTCTTCTTTATTATGCTCTCATCCCTCTCTTCCTTTCTATCTGTTTCCCTCTTTTTCTATCTTGTTCTTTATTCTTCATCAAGAAAATGCATCAGTAGTATTAGAGCACTCCTTCCTTGGACTCTATTCGGCGTAACTCTGAATGGTACAACCTATCGACAATAAAATGCAAGAAAGATGGATGGCAAGTTACAGAATTAGAGCAACAATTGTCAAAGGTATGTGATTTGCAAGAAATAGTGCTAGGCTTTCGAGAAAAAGTGCAGATGATGGGCCATTCATGTCAAGCTATAGACCATAGTGCAAGAAATGCATGATATCGCCAATGGTGCTCTCCACCATAATAGACACCAGAGGAACAATGAGAATGCTAATGACCAGCGTCAGACCCAATTGCCCAAAATGGAATTCCCAAGATACAAGAAGCCCATGACATAATTAACGTACCTTAGGCAAACGGGGTCACTGGTGGAGTTTAACATCGAGTTTGATACGATCTTGATGAGATTGGACTTCCTAGAGATGTATTTGGTATATGTGTACGTGGGAGCATTGAAGGAGGAAATTGCCGACTCTGTCTAATTATTTAATCCAAGAACTCTAGTTGAGGCGTAACGCATGGCCAAAGTACAGGAGATTTCTTTGTTGTGGCGGTTGTGGCAGAGCAAGAAAAATACGGTCTTATCGATCAAGAATGGACTTAAAGGAAAATTTCCAGAATCCCAAGAACTCGTCGCAATGCAAGAAGTGGGGTTCCAGACTAGCGACTTTAGGAGGCATCTCTATTTTTATCTCTGATTTTCGCACTTAGGAGTGTGGGAAGGTGCAAAAATGATCTCTGAAATTAATGGGTCTTCAATCTTTGACTTTGCTAAAGAGTTACAGGCTCTTTTGTACCATAGAGATAGGTGAGGTTAGGAAACAGATGCCAAGTGATAGTGGGTCCCAGCTAGTGATATACAGAGTGATCGGGTTTCCTAATTTTCTTATTTCTAGCACTATTTAACCTGTTGCAACTACTATTCCTTCATGTATTGGGTTACAGTTGGCTACTATCTTCAAGTGACAGAAGTACTATGGGTGTCTATTAAATGTAGTAATACCATATGGATATATGGGCTTAGAAGGTAGTAGCGGGGAGAAAAACCCAATAGAATTGCAATTAGGTTTTACAATTCCTTTGGGTGCCATGAATTACTGGTTATTTCAGAAGTGGGCCTTGTTTCTAAACTTTTCTCCAACAAGAATTCTAATGCTAGAATGGTTTAAAGGAGAATTAATTGCAATGATTTTTAGGTGGGTTTGCTCTCTAAGTAGGAAGAAAAGAAGGAAGTGAAGTATGCAAAGCTGTAACCAAATACAATCCTCTGGGTCCAAGTCACACAGACTTCTTCACTGACTAGCAGAAGCTTTTCTCAGAATTTAAAGCCTATGTTTTGCTTTCATATTTGTATGTTATACTTATGTATGTTAAATTATTTTGTTGTTTAATGTCCGTTTAACACCTAGAATCCTTATTATAAACAATTGTCTTGGTTTGCATAACAAAATTTGATGGGCATAGGAATGATTTGATTTTTTTGCATAATTTGGTAACTTGTTACCATACATTATATGCTATCTTTTATTTAAGTCTTAGGCTATGTTTGGTAAGGGGAATTTGTTGGGTTAGGAATGATTGATTTTTGGCATAATTTGATAACTTGTCACTATACTTTATATGCTTTCCTCTAGAACTCTATTCAGATGAATGTTTTCTTTATTAGTGGTTTCAAAGTTGTTTACCATTGTTAAGATCCTCTAGCTTAGGGAAATTGGTAAGACAATTGTAGCACAAGGATGAGAAGGGAGCATACTGATCTGGTGATCAGTTTTTCTATCATAGAACTTTGATCTTCCAGAAGTTATTAAATATAATATAGAAGGGAAGAATAAAGACACCTAATATTTCATTAGTGTGCCTAAGATTGCATTTAGAGAGCCTTTATTGGACTGTTGTAAGTTCTATAATAGACTCTGCTAGTTAAAGTGGCTCAACAATGTTTAGTTGTTTACAAATTAATTGGCTACTTCTTCTAATTTATTTTTATGAGGTTTAAAGTAGAACGCGTAGTGTAAAAGTTGCTTGATTTTGCCCTCCTGGAAATCTATCTTAGGTATTACCACAACATCACATCAAACACATTGTTGGTTTTAGAGTATGTGGCTAAACATGGTGTGACAACATTGATATATTCTAGTACCTGTGCAAAATATAGGGAACCTGAAAAGATGCCCATTACAGAATAAACAACCCAGGTAGAAAAACTACATGTGGCTTGTGTATTTTGTAACATTTTCGTTTTAGTGTTCTTATTTGGTTCCCACAATGGTTTTAGCACAAGGGAATTGACTTCTAACATTGATTTGTAATGTTTCAGTTCCCAATAAATCCACATGGAAAAGACAAGAAGATGGCTAAAGATATCAGCCTTGATTTTTCTAAAACCTCAAATATGCCTGTAATGATCCTAAGGTATATGTGATACATAAATTTCCCTCCATTGCTTAGGAATTCTTATTTATTAATGCCTTAATTGCTGCTTAATTTTTATTTTTGATGTGTTTTCAATATTTGGAATCTTGCATGAGTTGGGTCACATTTTCTTTTGATCATTTGTTGTGCTTTGGCAATACGACTTTTTCCCTCTTCTCTTTCGCTTTATTCCCCTCCCAAAAATGCCTAGTTTGGATGGTGTTGGCGTTAAAATAGGGAATTTCCAGATATAGAAGATTTATTTTTATTGTCTTTATTCTAATATCTTTTTTGATTCCCTCCATTGATTATGATCCCTAAAATCATGGCATTATTATTATGTATCAGTATCCCATAATCATAGAGATCCTAGGAGCCATCTTGCCATAAGTTTAGGGATTCTATGTTAATGCTACATCTGAACCTATATCTATTTATATCAGCCTCACATATGAATAAAGGACAAAAATTCTGGCATCAAATTTTCCATGTTATCATAGCAGAAATGATTCAGTTCGTCTCTAGGTTGAACAACGATAGCCAGGGCAGTTTGCATCCATTGGCACACAATACCACAGTGCTGCTGATGTCGAATGGAAACCTCCAAGCACCACACGATGCTAGTTCATCACATATAACTATTCACCGCTATAATTATCTGTAGGGGGCCTCGGGCGTTCGTCTCTTTGTCGTTGGTAAAGGGAAACTTGGATATCTGGATGGTACTACTGTAAAACCACTAGTAACAGATCCAAGATATAGCATGTGCAGGTAGAAGACTCGATGGTTCAATTGTGGCCTGTGGATTCAATAACTATAGAGATCAGTGCAACCTTCACGCTATACAAATCCAACCAAGCAGTCTAGGAAGTAGCGCGAGATATGTTTGTAGCATTTAAAATGGTGCTGCAATCCTTGATATAGAAGCCAACTTGGAGAAAGTTCGACAAGGAAATTTCACTATCACTGAATACTAGTCCAAACTTGGTCATGGGAGAAAAAGTCTTAGAGTAGTCAACACCATACTTCTGAGCATAACCTTTAGCAACAAGACGAGCTTTAAGACGTTTAAGGGTGTCATCAGCCTTAGTTTTAGGGGTCAATACCCATTTACACCCAATGGCTTTCTTTCTTGTCGATAAATTAACTATGGACCACGTACCTACACGATCAATGGCCGCTATCTCCTCTTCCATAGCAATACACCAACCCCGGGTGGGACAAGGCCCCAGAAAGGAACAGATTCCTAAAAAGTAATATCAGCAGAAACCATGTAATGATTAAGAAACGGAGAGAAACACCTATAACCTTTCTAAACACGAGAGTAGCCAAGGAAGACATACTTGAGGGACTTAGGATATAACTTAGAGACACTCGGACGCACATCTCAAACAAAGCACACACATCCAAAAATCTTAGGGGTAATGGGAAATAAAGGTTTGGAAGGAAAGAGAGTAGTGTAGAGAATATGACCATCAAGAATAGAGGAAGGCATGCGATTAATGAGAAAGCAAGCATTGGAGACCGCATCGACCCAAAAAGGTTTGGGAACCTTCATTTGAAACAGAAGGGCACGGGCTACTTCTAAGAGGTGATGATTTTTTCTTTCAGCAATGCCATTCTGAACTGGTGTATACACACAAGAGGATTGATGGAGAATGTCGTGTTGAAGCATAAAAGAGCAAAATGATTCAGAAAAATATTCTTTAGCATTATCACTGCATAAAGTTTGGATAGACGTATTGAATTGATTCTTAATTTTAGCAGTAAAGGCACAAAAATGAGAGAACAACTCAGAACGATTTTTCATTAAATATAACCAAGTAGTACGGGAATAATCATCCACAAATATAACAAAGTACTTGAAACCAGCTTTGGACTCAACTGGACATGGACCCCAAACATCAGAGTGTACTAACTTAAAAAGTGACAAATCTCGTTTATTGACTTGAGAAACTAAAGGGAGACGGTGATGTTTTGCAAATTGACATGACTCACATTCTAAGGACGACAAATGCTAAAATTGAGGATAAACCTTTTTTAAAGATGATAAAGATAAATGACTCAAATGATAATGTGCTTCAAAAGGAGTGACACCACCTGCACAACCTACCGCACGTGACCCCTGATCATCAAGGAAGTAATGACCGTCACATTCATAACCTCTACCAATAATCTTCTTCGTCAAAAGATCCTGTATCAAGCAATGATTAGGAAAAAGTGAGACCTAACAGTTTAATTGACGAGTAAGTTTACTAGGAGACAAAAGGTTAAAAGCAAGGTTAGGGACATTAAGCACATACTCCAAATGAATAGAAGAGGTAGGTTTAACTATGCCTGAACTAAGAACACGGGATTGGGAACCGTCTGTAATGGTAATGTTAGAAGGGTTAGCATAAGAATTGTAAGTAAAGAAGAGATAGCGGTTATCTGTCATGTGGTCAGTAGCACCAGAGTCTATGATCCATTTGGAGGAGGAAGAGACAAGGGCAATAACCTTATTACCTGTTGCAATAGCAACACTAGCAGGAGGATTACTAGACTTTAATTGAGCATATTCAGTAGCAGATATGGTAAATATGTCATTAACTATCGTGGCCACATGTGCAAAATTCTGTCAATTCTGTCTGTTCTAGATGACATGTACATTTCGTATGACCAGGCTCCTTATAGTAGTAATAAATCACATCTTTTGACTCCTGATTAGAACCCCTGGTGTAAAACCACAAGGATTAGGTAGCCCAAGAGCTTTATTCTGACCACGACTGAGCAAGGTGCTAGTAGACACAGTAGAAGCTGGTGAATAAATTTGTTCAGTTCTCAATACACGAGAGAAGGCTTCTTCAAGAGAAGGGAGATGAGCCCTAGATAATATTTGAGAACGAGCAGCCGCATATCGAGGCGAAAGTGCAGTAAGAAAACTCATGGTAGCTATCTGCTCTCGGTGAGACACATTGACCTTTCTCTCATCAGAAATAGGCATGTGGGCATTGAGTTCTTCATACATTCCTTTGAAATCCATAAAGAAGGCTGTAAGAGGATGATCATCCAGCATCTTTGCTTGATGGAAAGATCTGCAAACCTCATATATTCGAGCAATATTATTCTTGCCTGAGTATAAGAATGCCAAGTAGTCCATTAGTTCCTTAACAAATTCACAGTGAGTAATAGAGGGCATGATCTCACTTTCAATAGAATTATGAATTTGTAAGAGAAGCCATGCATCATCCCTTAACCATGACTTGTGAGAGGATCTTTCTCTTCTGGAGGGTCATCGGTCAAGTGATCTTCCTTCTCAATACTTAGGAAATAAATACGCATAGATTTACTCCAATCTAGGTAATTTTTCCAAGTTAATTTGTATTCAGTAATCTTAGTGACTACTGGAACTATCTCAAAAACTATTTGTAGACTTATTTGCAGCCATCAAAACAGATTAGTATTAATAAAATCAACTAAACAACGATTAGCCAAAAGAACTGGATTTTTCAATTACTGTAGCTTCACTGGGAGCCCCATAAGAACAAATATTCAAACAAGTAGAGGAAGATCACTCCAGGGGTCAAATAAAATCACCACAATGAACAAACTGATATGGAATCAGAAACAACAAATCTGCAGCCAAAAAATACGTATCAGAGACGAAAGACTTAGTATGTGGCAGTCAAAACTAGGGCACAAAACTTAAAGGGTATGCTAAGGAAGATAAGTCGAGCCCAAAGAAGTGTATCGCCTTCAGAAAAGGTCACCGGAGATGGCCTCACTCGCCAGCGTGTGAAATTTCTGGTGAAGCTAACGGTGGCGTGTGACACTCACGGCCTGCTCAGACAGCCACAAAATTTTGGGAAAACGCCGATCGGGGTTGTGCGACCTTCCTTAACTGGCGCGTGTCGTGGTCTATCATCAGAAAATGTGACATCAACAGTGAACAGTGCTGTCAGAAATAGAGATAAAAAAATAGCATGAAACCGACGCCAAAACAACCGAACGTGCACCAAAATTTTAAAGCTCTGATACCATGTTGATTTAGAGAGAAAGGATTTGTAAAATGCTTGTCTCTCATTGATATGCTGAATAGGTATTTATATACAATAAGTATTCCTAGTCATTAATGATATAATATCATATCGTATCCTCTATACTAAATACAGAATATTACATACTAATTACAGAATATTACATATCGTATAATATCGCTACAATATCTCTACATCTATAAAAGTAGTAGATGGGAAATATATTAAAGTTCAGGGAATAGGAGAAGTTTGCTTGCTTGGTACTGTTATGCTCACTAATGTCTTATATGCACCTGACTTGAAGTGCAACCTGATTTCTGTTAGTAAAACTACCCTATAGAGGTGATGCCATATTGACTTCTCAACCACTCTGTTTATTTCAGGACTTGGGAGTTAGGGAAGATGATTGGAACAGTTTAGCTACTAGAGGGACTTTACTATGGGAGTGGAAATCTTTCAAAGCAGAACTCAAGACAAGTGACCAGCTGTGCAACCGAGACCCAAGTTCATTTTTCAGATGAAGAAATGTTACTTTGGTACTATAGGTTAGCCCACCCAAATTTCAAATACATGTCTAGAAATTTCCTAAAGGCTATGAATAAAACTTAATCTTCTGACTCTTGTGAAATCTTCCAGCTATCTAAACATACCAAACATAGCTACAAACCCCATTCTCATGAATTCTCTCACCCCTTTTCTCTTGTGCAAAGTGATATTTGGGGTCTTGCCTATGTACCAACCCTCTCCCATGTAAAATAGTTTGTTACTATCATTGATGGCCACACACGGTTCACTTGGGTTATCCTCAACAACAACAACAACAAGCCTTATCCCATTAAATGGGGTCAGCTATATGGATCATACGATACCATTATGCTCTATCAAAAACTAAATCCTTGGATAGGTTATTGACCAGGAGATCCCTCTCAATGACCTCGTTGATCGTTCTCTTTGGCCTTCCTCTACTCTTTTTAACCGGTGTCCATACTATTTGATTCACCCTCCTCACCGGCGCATCCCTTGGCTTTCTTTGCACGTGTCTAAACCACCTAAGACGGTTCTCTACCATTTTCTCTTCAATAGGTGCCACTCTAACTCTTCCCCGTATTTGTTCATTACGAATCTTATCTTTTCTTGTATGCTCACATATCCATCTCAACATCCTCATCTCAGCTACCCTAACTTTATGCTCTTGCTGTCTTTTTAAAGCCCAGCATTCACTTCCATAAAGCATTGCTGGTCTTATAGCAGTGCGATAAAACTTTCCTTTTACTTTATCTAGTACTTTCCAATCACATATAACTCCAGTAGCCTTTCTCCATTTAAACCACCTAGCCTGAATTCTATGATTAACATCCTCCAAAATTTCACCGTCCTTCTGTATAATTGATCCCAAATATTTAAACTTATCTATCTGTGGAATAACTTGATCTCCCAATCTGACCTCTAAATTACTTCTAACTTGCCTCTTATCAAAATTATAATGCATATACTCAGTCTTACTTCTACTCAGACGAAAACCCTTTGACTCTAAAGTACTTCTCCATAACTCAAGTTTAAAATTAATCTCTTCTCTTGACTCTGTGACAAGAACTATATCATCCATAAAAAATATGCATTTAGGGATTTCTTCTTGAATATGCTTAGTTAGAAGATCCACTATTAGATTAAATAAATAAGGACTCAAGGCTGATCCCTGATGTAAACTAATTCTTGTGGGAAAATCCTTTGTTTCGCCCCCAAACGTTCTTATAGTAGTTGTTACCCCTCATACATATCTTTTATTGCCTTGATATATGCCATGCACACACCTTTCTTTTCCAAAACTTTTCAAAGCACCTCCCTTGGCACTCGATCATAGGCTTTTTCTAAGTCAATGAAGACTATATGCAAGTCTCTTCTTTTAGTCTGGTACCTTTCCATTAACCCCTTTAATAAATAAATTGCCTCTATTGTAGACCTACCGGCATGAAACCACACTGATTTTCAATAATATCAGTCTCTATTCTCAACCTGTGTTCAATTACCTTTTCCCACAACTTCATAGTGTGACTCATAAGCTTTATTCCCTAGTAGTTTGCACAATTTTAAATATCCCTTTTATTTTTGTAAATAAGAACTAAAGTACTTTTCCTTCAGTTATCCGTCATTTTCTTAGAACTTAAGATCACATTAAAAAGTTTAGCAAGCCACACCACCCCCACTTCGCCTAAACACTTCCAAACTTCAATAGGAATACCGTCAGGTCTAACAGCTTTGCTATTTTCCATTTTCTTAAGCGCCTCTTTAACCTCACCAACGCAGATCCTACGGTAAAAAGTCAAATTTGGTTCAACTTTTCGTGTTAAATCCTCTAGCTCATAACTCAATCCTCCTCCCTCGTCATTAAACAATTTGTAAAAATAGGTCTCCAACTTTTCTTTAATATCACTATCTGTAACTAAAATATTGCCTTCTTCATCCTTAATACATCGTACTTAGTCCAAATCCCTCGATTTCCTTTCCTTGTCTCTTGCAATCTTATAAATCTTTTGTTCTCCTAACTTTGTCCATAACTCCTTATAAAATTCCTCAAAAGCCTTAAAATGAGCTGCACTCACTGCTTTCTTAGTTTCCTTCTTAGCTAAATGATACTTTTCCCAATTTTTGATATTATTACCTAAGTGTATAGCTTTAAAACAGTCTTTCTTGTATTTAACTTTCTCTTGTATGTTCTCGTTCTACCACCAAGTTTCTTTATCTCTTCGACCAAAACCTTTAGATTCTCCCAAAATTACTTTAGCAACTGCTCATACCTTCTCAGCCATTTCCTTCCACATGATATTAGCATTTTCCTGCGCCTCCCAAACCTCTTTCATTTAACATAGTCCTTTTAAAAGTTTCCCTATTCTCCACCTTTAGCTGCCACCACTTGACTCTTGTGTTTAAAATATGTTGGCACTTTTCCTTCCTACACTTAATACGCACGTCAAGGACGATTAACCTATGCTGGGTTGTCACTTCATCCCATGGAATCACTTTACAATTTGTACAAAGTCTTCTGTCATGACTCCTTACCAAAAAGAAATCAATTTGTGACCTATAGACCCCATTCTTGTATGTGATCAAGTGCTCCTCCTGCTTCTTAAAGTATGTGTTGACAATCTTAAGGTTGTAAGCTAAGGAAAACTCAAGGATAGATTGCCCTTCATTATTAATTTCTCCAAAACCAAAACCACCATGAGCCCTTGCATATTACCCTGCCTCCTTACCAACATGACTATTAAGGTCCCCACCAATAAAAATCTTCTCAGTAAGTGGTATGCTCTGAATTAGCCCCTCCAAATCTTCCCAAAACTTTTCCTTAAGATGTGTTTTTATTCCCACTTAAGGTGCATAAGCACTAATAATGTTGATTGTTTCCCTACCAACAATTATTCTTAAAGATATAATTCTGTCGTCAATCCTTTTAACATCTACCACATTCGTCTTCCACTCTTTATTCACAATGATACCAACACCATTCCTTATACCTGTTTTACCTGTGTACCAAAATTTGAACACATTGATTTCTCAATATTTTTCTCCAACCCATTTAGTTTCCTGAAGGCACAAGATGTTAATATTTCGCTTTACCATTATGCCCACCACCTCCCACTCTTTTCTGCTCATAGTTCCAATATTCCAAGTGCCAAATATGATCTTTCTCTCTTGAACTAGCTTCTTTAGCCGCCTCCATCCATAAGAGAGCAGTAGCCCTTGCTCATTTAACACTACATCCGGGCGACGATGCAGCGGCCCTTGCTCACTTGTCACTATACTTGAGCCATATAGCGCGTTACTTACGGGCAATGACCTAGTATTAGCACAATTTCTTTGTATGTCCATGTTCATAAGATTCGACAGGTTTTACGTTGGCTGTCGGGGCCTAACATAACCCTCCACCTAACACAATCACTTGGGTTATCCTCAATAAAGAAAAATCTGACTTCACACAAATTTTTATCAATTTTCACAAAATGATCCAAAGAAAGTATAACACCTCCATAAAAGTCCTTAGAAGTGATAATGGGAGGGAATATACAAATATACAACTTCAAACCTACCTTCAACAGCATGGCATTATCCACCAAACTAGTTGTATTAACACACCACAAAGAATGGCACCGTAGAGTGAGAAAATCGCTATCTCCTTGATGTTACCCGTGCCATCATGTTGACAAATAATGTTCCAAAGTATTATTGGGGGAAGTGTGAATATGCCGAGATTGTAGGATCGAGAGAGATTGTAGGGATTAGTGTTATAATTTCATTATTCATTAGAGTTTATTGTATATCCTGGGAAATCAGGTTGAGTCATTATAGCCCTGATATCCTTCATATGTGTATATAATCTCGTTGTACATAACAAGAAAATAATAAGCTAATACATTACCCATAAACACGTATATGGTATCAGAGCTAGGTAAAGAATCCTCGACAATATCTTCAGCAGAATCACACGAGCAATCAGAAGGTGTCCCCAAAACTGGGTCCTCGAAGCTCGTCAATGTTGAAGGATCAACATCACTACTATTATTAGAAAAACTCATAGGCAACAACTACATGGAATGGGCCTAATCCATGAGGCTCACCATTGATGTCAGGATAGAGTCGACTATCTCCTCGTTGATACCCCTGTATCCAGCAACGCTCAATCACAAAAATAGTGGAAGTCAGAGAACTCACTAGTGTCATCTTGGCTCATCAATGCGATGGCTCCAGCCATTAAGAAAAGCTATATGTTTCTCCCTTCAGCCAAGGCCATCTGGGAAGCTGTCCGCGACTCCTATGGCAATAAGGTGAATGCCTTTGTGATATTTGACGTTCGCTTAAAGCTATGGTAGGTAAAGCAGGGATCAAGATAGCTGAATGAATATTGGCTTGAAAAAATAGCGCTCTGGCAGGAACTAGATCAATTGAAGGATCGGTTGTGGCATTTTGCTGACAACACGACTGAGCACAGGCAAGAAGTGGAAGAACGCTTGTTTGAATTGCTCACGGGGTTGGATCCAGCGTACGATGATGTCAAGGGATGGCTTCTTGCTTGCGACCTACTTTCGATAGTCAGAGAAGCCTTTGCCATCTTGTGCTATGAAGAGACCAGACGCAAGGTGATACTGGTTTCAGAGCCTTCACGCGTGAGTCCATGTGATGCATCTGCCTTAGCTACTTAAGGAACAAGTTCACTGCAAAAGAATGTTAGCCAAAGCCCAGATAAACGTCTTGACACAGCCTAAGTCCATCAGCGACCTTTTTTGTGAGCATTGCAAAAAAGTGGGTCATACAAAAAGTACATGTTGGGATATTTATGGCAAGCCACCAGATTGGAAACCTAAAAAAGGTAAGTCAAAAGGGTATACTGCTGATATCACTAACCAAGACAATGTGCCTCTGGCTCCTACACTTGACCAACTTAGCCTAATTTTGGAGAGACTGGCTGCTTATGAATCTGCTTATGAATCTGCTGATATCATTATGAATCTTGTGAACTTGCTAAACACCATCATACTTCATTTCCTCATACTCCCTATCGTCCGTCTAAACCATTTTCTCTAATCCATAGTGACTTATAGGGTCCATCTCGTGTCCCAAATCGCACTCATTCCAAGTGATTTATAACATTCATTGATGATTATAGTAGAGTTAGTTAGATCTTTCTTTTAACTGATAAAACCCAAGTCCCACAAACCTTCATTCGGTTCTATAACATGATCTAAACTCAACTTTATGAGAAAATCTCTTCACACTGATAATGGGACTAAATATTTCAATTAAACCCTATCCACATTTCTAACTAACCATGGCATCCTCCACAAAAGATCCTATCCTTATAGTCCCTAACAAAATGGCATAGCCGAACGGAAAAATCGTCACCTTGAGACCGCTAGAGCTATGATGTTTAGTAGTAATGTCCCTTCCTTTTATTAGAGCGACGTTATCCTTCAAGCTATATTTCTCATCAACCATATGCCTAGTAAACCACTCACCTTTCATACACCATTACAGGTTTAACAGGAATACTTTAATCTTCTTTACCTAGAAAACACCCTTCCACTACGGGTATTTGGGTACATCACGTATGTCTATCTTCACCATACTACCAAATTAGAACCTAAAGCTACTCAGAGCATTTTCGTGGGCCATGCAGGGACACAGAAATGGTACAAATGCTATCACCCTATCTCCAAACGTCTCTACCTAACCTGTGACACTACATTCCATGAAACAATTCCTTACTATCCTTTGTCTTCAATTTAGGGGGAGAACTAGAGAGAATTTCTGACATCACAACCTGAGCCCAATCAACCTAACCTATCCAATAACTTAGACCTTGAGATTATTATGTTACTTAATCTAACACTTACACCTGAGAGTCAAGAAAACACTAACTTAGGGGGAGACACTTGGCAAGACTTATACACGCTGACACATGACAGGTAGAGCTCCTCAAAAAAATGATGCAACTCTTGAATCTGATCTAGAAACAGGTTCAGAAAAGGATGTTCCCACACAAGATGATCTTAAACTACCCATTGTACTACGTAAATAACCCAGGACGTGCACTCAACACCCCATTGAGCGGTTTGTTTCGTATAAGGTTCTTGCCTCTCACTATTATACCTCGATCTCTCATTTAGATTAGGTTGCAATACCCAACAACATACATAAAGCACTAGCTAATCCTCATTGGAGACAGGCTGTTATGGAAGAAATGAAAGCTCTATAAGTAAATGGCACTTAGGAGATTGTTGATATACCAAGAGGAAAGAAACCAGTGGGTTGTAAGTGGGTGTTCACTCCTAAATATACTATTGATGGGAATCTAGACAAATATAAGGCACGCTTAGTCGCAAAAGGATTCTCATAGGTATATGGTATGGACTACATAGAGACGTTTGCCCCAGTAGCAAAGCTGAACACTATCAGAGTCTTATTATCCTTAGCTACTAACCTAGATTGGCCACTACATCAGATGGATATAAAGAATGCTTTCTTGATAGAGAACTGAAGGAGGAAGTATACATGAAGCTCCCTCTAGGATTTCCAAGTGACAAAGGTAATCAAGTCTGTAGACTCAAGAAATCCTTATACGGACTCAAACAGTCTCCTCGTGCATGGTTTGAAAGATTCACTCGTGTCTTGAGAACACAGGGATATACCCAAGGGCAGAATAACCATACTCTATTCTTCAGACACCTCAAAGGGAAAATAATCATATTAGCAGTATATGTGGATGACATTATTCTCACAGGTGATGATTCAGTAGAAATTGAACGGGTTAAGAAGGCATTAAACCAAGACTTCTAGGTTAAAGATTTAGGATAAATGAAATACTTTCTTGGGATGGAGGTCACAAGGCCAAAAAGAGGAATCTACATCTCACAAAGGAAATACATCATGGATCTCTTAAAAGAAACAGGCATGTTGGGTTGTAGACCCAGTGACACTCCCATAAAGGTTGATAAAGTGAAAGATGATACGGATTTAGGAAAGGAAGTATATCTCAGAAGATATCAACGCATGGTAGGAAAATTGTTCTATTTATCACATACCTGATCAGACATTGCCTTCGTAGTCAGTATGGTAAGTCAATACTCTCACAATCCAAAGCATAAACATTTGAACGAGGTGTATAGGATTCTCAGGTACCTAAAAGGATCTTTGGGACATGGTCTTCTATTTAAAAAGTCAAAATAAAGATCAGTTAGGATGTTCATAGATGTTGATTGGGTAGGTGATCAAGAGGACATAAAATCAACTTTTGGCTACTTCACCTTTGTCTAGGGAAGCCTGGTGACTTGGAGAAGTAAAAAACAAAGTGTTGTAGATCGAAGTAGTGCCAAAGCTGAATTCATAGCCATTGCACTTAGTGTTTGTGAGGGGATTTGGATAAAAAGGATACTAGAAGAATTGAAAGTACCTACAGACTTGCCCATTACACTTCACTCAGATAACATGGCAGCTATGAACATATCTCATAATCCAGTGCAACATGATCGGATGAAACACGTAGAAGTTGATAAGAACTTTATACGAGAAAAAATCGATGAAGGAATTGTTGAGCTCAAATATGTCCCCTCTAGAGAACAATTAGTAGATGTCCACACAAAAGCACTGAGCAAAGAAAAATTTGACTACTTCATTAGCAAGTTAGACATATTCGATATCTATGGTCCAACTTGAGGGGGAGTGTGAATATACCGAGATTGTAGGATCAAGACAGATTGTAGGGATTAGCGTTATAATTTCATTATTGATTAGAGTTTATTGTATATCCCAGGAAATCAGGTTGAGTCATTACAGCCTTGATATCCTTCGTATGTGTATATATCTTATTGTACAGAACAAGAAAATAATAAGCTGAATACATTACCCACAAACACGTATAGGAAGCCATCTTAACTGCTACTTAATCAATTGACTGCCCTAAAAAACTTTCACCTATTACACTCCCTTTAACCTTCTCTCCAAAGCCTACCCAAATTCTCCTCTCCTAAACCACCTCCTTGAAAAGGCCTTCGAATGTATTGCTTATGTTCACAATGACAATGGTGGCAAATTGGATCCCCATGCCATAAAATGTATTTTTGTTTACTCACCTACACAAAAAGGATTCAAGTGCTATTGTCCTACCCAAAAGAAATTCTACACCACTTTGAATGTTACCTTTGTTGAACACCTACCCTTTTACCCCAAAACACCCATTCAGGGGAGAGCATGAGAGAATGGGAGTTTATGATTGATCCCATACTAGTAGTATCAGTTGCACCCATACCAACCATTGGTAATTTTGTTTCCTATTATAGATTGTCAACCTCTATGCGAAGTTTTGTTACCTACTTAGCAGATGAGCAACTGCCTACTGTCTTTGGATTAGCCATTAAAGATTCAAACTGTAAAAGGGCCATAGTAAAAGAATTGAAAGCCCTCATTAAAAACAAGACTTGGAAACTTATGAAACTATTACCAGGAAAGAAGACTGTAGGGTGTAAATGGGTATCTACTAAGAAGGATAACCCTGACAACTCTACAAACAAATACAAGGCTCAACTTGTAGTAAAAGGATATTCTCAAACCTATGGCATTGACTATCAAGAGACCTTTGTACTAGTGTCAAAGTTAAACACTATTCGAATACTTTTGTCCCTAACAGCAAACTTAGATTGGCCTCTATATCAACTAGGTGTGAAAAATATCTTCCTCAATGGAGACCTAAAGGAGGAAGTCTATATGGATATCCTAGAAGGACTTGCTGAATATAATACTCTGGGGCTAGCATGTAGACTCTACAAGTCATTATATGGCTAAAACAATCACCAAGAGCATGGTTTGAAAGACTTACAAAGGCTGTAAAGAGAGTTAGTTTCACTCAGTGCCAAGGAAATCACACACTGTTTGTAAAACACAACAAAGACAAGATAGCCATCCTTATTGTGTACGTTGATGATATTATCCTAACAGGGACGACATTGATGAACTAATAAGACTTAATAAGTCACTAGAAACTGAATTTGAATTGCAAGACTTGGGAAGTCTCAGATACTTCTTGGGAATAGAAGTTGCAAAGTCTAAGAATGAAATTATTGTATCCTAGAGGAAGTACACTTTGGACCTACTAAAAGAAATAAGGATATTAGGGGTTAGGCCAACAGAAACACCAATGGAATTTGCTTGTAAACTTGAAGATTCGAATGATGACAAGAAGGAAAAGAACTCAATGCTTGTAGATGCAGACAAGTATAAGAGGCTTGTAGGAACACTCTTGTACCTATCCCATACTCACCCTGATTTATGCTATGCAATTGGTGTGGTAAGTTGTAAATAAGTAGGTTTACAAATAAACCATTAAAAGAACACATGGATGCAGTCTATAGAATCATACACTATCTCAAAATGACCTTAGGAAGGGGTATATAATTCAAAAAAGGGAAGTAACATGAATTGATTATATACACATATGCGGATCATGCAGGATTTCTATCAGACATAAGATCTACATCTAGATATTGCACCATGTTGTGGGGAATGTAGTGACGTGGAGGAGTAAGAAGTAAACTGTTGTCTCAAGAAGCAGTGTAGAAGTTGAGCAACGAGTCATAGCTCATTGTGTATGTGAAGGATTATGGATTATCATAATCTTGAAAGAAGTGGGCCTTACATTAAAGACTCCTATTCAACTTAGAAGTGGCAACATATTAGCTATAGCTATGGTCTGATATCCTAGTCACCATGAATGGACAAAACATGTGGATATAGACAAACATTTTGTTAAAGAAAAAGAGGAGGAAGGCATTCTTGAATTAATGCATGTCCCATCCATATATCAAGTAGGGGATCTCTTCACTAAAGCCTTAGCGAGACCGCAGTTTGAAGAACTTAGATGCAAACAAGGAATGGAGGACATCTATTCGCCAGCTTGAGGGGGAGTGTTAGCTTTAAAATAGGGAATTTCTAGATATACAAGATTTACATTTATTGTCTTTATTCTAATATATGTTTTGATTCCGTCCACTGACTATGATCCCTAAAATGATGGGATTATTATTCTATATCAGTATCCTGTAATCATGGAGATCCTAGGAGCCATCTTGCCATAAGTTTAGGGATTCTATGTTAATGCTACTTCTGAACCTATATCTATTTATATCAGCCTTTAGGATGAATAAAGGACAAAAATTCTAGCATCAAACTCTTCAGATGGGTTGATCACCAATAGGGCACACATGTTGTGCATGCATGGAAGTAGATAATATTTGTGTTTGAGAAACAATAGATAGCTTTGTTGATGTGCATGTTAAGGAATTCTAATGTAACATATGGGTCTTTAATTGTGGGATTTCAGTAGAGTTTGCTTATAAAATATAACTGCATCAACATGGATTTGTGACTAAAAATGATCACTTTACGTTGTTTGGACCATTAGGGTACAGTTTGAGCAATATGAATGAAGATAACCAATTTGGGATACTTGACCTAAGTTTAATATTTTGGGAATTCACAATATTCTGGTCATCTTTGACATTTTTTGGCTAATATCCAGATACTTTAATGTGATTGGATCAGATCCTGAGTGTAGAGCTTCCACATTCTTTCACCATTTCCTACAGTTAGTAACAATATGAAAATAACAAGTGTTTTTATCTCCATAGGCATACCAATTGCACCTCGAATGTTAGACCCACATAATCTCTTCTTTACTACCGCAAAAAAGGCTTTCTAAACTGGTTTAAAATGGTATTCTACATTGGACAATGACCTAATGTAGAAACAGACTGTGTAGAAAGTGTAGACCTTTTAAACTGGTCAGTACCCCTATATAGAATATATGTTTTTCTAAACTGGTCCCTTTTGGTATCAGGTGTATAATTTACTAATATCTGTACCTAGTTTGTTTACATCCAGTGTAGATGAATGTATGTTCTACACCTATTGTGTGAACTTCAGGTGTAGATTAGGAACTTTTTACACAGGTTGTGTATGCGTCTGGTGTAGATTAGTCTATTTTCTACACCTAACCATAAAGATAACCAGTGTACATGTTATAAAATTTATATATATTGTGTCTACACCTACCAATATTCTTTGTCCAGTTTAAATATATTTTAAAAAATGAGTCATTCAATGTTTCATTACCCCATTCCTTGAGCTTCATAAATAAACTGCCTAAATATACGACTCAAAGAGACAAAGCTCAAGATGGTAGAGACAAAATTCAATTGCTTATTATATTATTCATTTAATAAAATTCAATACAAAAATACTACAATTTGAATAGAAAAGTAAAAAAAAATGTATTCAATGAAAGACAAATACTATTGAGAAGGAAGGAATTGAACAAAAAAACTCAGCTCAAAGATTGTACAAGTCCTCAATATCTTATTCAAGAAATGGATCAAGTTGATCAAACATCTAAAATATCAAATTAAAATAAAAAATTAAGGTATTACTAATATATTGTAATTGACAATAAATATGAAATAATTAAAAACACAATTTTACCTCCTCAGTTAGGTCAATCCTATTTAACACGATAATATTGACCATGTCTGACTATGTAGAAGCCACACAAGTTGCTTTCTTTAGGTTGCCTTCGACTCTGTAATATTAATATAATAAAAATTATTTGTCATCATCAAAACATATAGCCTAACACCTAATACTTTTATTACCTTCAGTGTGATCCATTTAGGGTCCCTCACTGAGTTAGCATGCTTAAGAACCCTTGCAATTATGAATGTCATAGCCTTATGACCAAATTTATAAAGTTAGTAACCCATTTATTAGAAAGACCATTGTTCTGTATAGAAGAAAACTCACGTGTTTATGATCTTCTTGACATCAAATGATGGCTTGTAATGAAGGAAGCATAAGAAGAAAACTTTATAACTATGCTTACATATGATAACCAATTGCCAATGATTGTTGTAAAGATTAATTAAAAGAGAATGAGTATTATTATTCAGCAAATAAAAAGCTAATATGACATAAAATGAAATATTATTCTTACTCCTACATATATGTTACAAAGAAACAATCAATATCGGTTTCACTAAACCTCTTTGAAATGTATTGAAGCCTAAAAGCTTGAGATGTCCCTTTTGCATAAATTTGAATTGGACATAGGAATCCAAACTTACTTGTTTTCCCTTGGAAACTAACTTAGCTTGCATGTACTTACAATTAATGCATACACAATGTTAGTTATAAGAGTTAAATTTTCTTATTACATATATTTACATTTAAATTAGACTTACATAAAAAATACTTGGATGCACCTGGAGGTCAATTCATCCTTAGGAGTGATAAGAGATTTAACATCCGTATGGTTAACAAAGGCTGGTGCCCCCATGTCACCCATAACTGAATCTATAAGTAACGCATCAACATGGAACATTTTGTCATATACAATTAGATCACACATTGCATGGAACTCAAAGTGGTGGAGGTGTGGGAAGTTGGCTGGGGGATAACACGATGTGATCTAAAACAAGATGTTTTGACCATAATATGAAAGTCCCCTTTTCCTGGCTCATTGTCTTTACCTCATCAATAGGAATTGGGAGAAGATCATCTTTAATTATCACATCTTCAACTATCACCCTTAATCGATCGTCCTGAATTTGAATGTAATAGACAGTTACCCTAAGCTATAGAAGGAAGTATCTGCCACTAAGCATATAAGAGGTGTTGGAAAATGTGCCCTAGGGGCCAATCATTGTCTTATGAACATTATTGATTTATGAATTTATTAATTGTGTTATCATATTATTTGCATGTTTATTGTGATGACCATCCTTGGATAATTTATGATCTTATCCTAAATGTCCCTGGTCGGTCATCTATGTGGGAGTAGAGATGAAATAAGGCTAGTATGACTTTGAAGATGTATAGAGATATAAATCAAAACCATAGGCACATGTAAGAGTACAAGGTGTTGGACCGACCCGCTATGAGAGAGTTGCATGGGTTACGTCATAAGCTTCTCTTATAAACAAACCATGTCACTATGCCCTTTAACCTGAGATCATCATGGATTCCTACATGATAAACGCTCAGCTTTAACCTAGTCAAAAGTCACTTTTTGACCTAGTGATCATAAAGACTATGTTCAGGCTTAGTGGTTTTTCATGCGGAGGAATGTGAATGGTCAAGATGGAATTTATCCCTCACATTCATAGAGAGATATTACTGGGCCCCTCGATGAGTGAGTCTAAGAAATGTATGGCCATACTGTAATGGAAAGGTAGTTCCATTTCTATAGTCAAACTACTCAGGGATCGAGAAAGTAACGGTCAGGAATAGGAGGATGACATTATCCATGCCTCATCCATGACCAAAATATCGTGTGACAGAAGGGACATGATATGGTGGTATAAAAGGTTACATCGTTTATCGATCCTCATATGATTTAGGTAGTCGTTATGTCTTGCTAGAGACCGCTCGTGACTTGTATGCCAGTATAGCAAATGGCCCACTGCCAACTTCATATGGGCCTACAGGGTCGCACACAAAATAGCCCAACACGAGCTATGATGTCCATATTCATTGAATCTAAGACGTGTCCAGATTTAATGAATGATCCAAGGTTGATGTATATATTTATTTATATTTATATCCGTATATATATATATATAAATTCATATATATACATTATATATAAGGAATATATAGGATTTAATTTATAAGGATAAATTAAATCTCTATCATGTTTGAATTTGAAAATCAAATTGATAGGATATCTCATATAAGAGATATTTAAACTATCACGTTTGAATTTGAAATTCAAATTGATAGAATATCTCATATAAGAGATATTTACAAGATTTAATTTATAAGGATAAATTAAATCTCTATCACGTTTGAATTTGAAATTCAAATTGACATGATATCTCAAATTTGATTTATGAGAATAAATCAAATATAGTCCCGTCTTATCTTTATTTTAAATTAAATAAATAGGTGAATTAAATCTGTGGGACGGATTTAATATAAATATTATTTATTTAATTAGTTTCTTATCAAATCATACAATATATGATATTGTATTAATTTTGGAATTAATATAGATTAATTCCAAAAGTCCAATTCGGTTGAGAAAAACGCAGAGCATCCTATATATCTGATTTTAGGAGCTACGTTTTTGAACGACACACATAACACAAAAAGCTGAAGGGAATCTGTAAAAAGTTTACAGATAAGAAACTGCTGAAGTAGAGACGGAGAGGACAAATTGTTGAGAGAGCGTTGGAGGGACAGGAGACGCTAGCACGTCATTCGTGGTTAGAACGCTGTTCATGTGGATACCAGTAGAGAGCGCGAGCCGCAGAGAGAAGCTGTGGAAGTCGCTGAGAAACACTGAGGGTAATGCTTCTTCCCACTTGACTTAAACACATACGGTAGATCCTGGCAAGGAATGGAAAATTTTTTTAATTAATTTCTGCTGCATGTCTTCAAATCCTTTCAGTGGTATCAGAGCCATGCCTTTTTGTGTTTAAGTTAAGCTTGATTGTTGATTAATATGATATGTGTTAGTCATAGCCGTTCATATAATATGCGTTTTATGTATGACATATAAGAAATCCGTGTTATGTATGACATAAAAGGAATCTAAAAGGGAATTGAAATCGGTGGTGATGCGTTTTGATTTGATCAATTAACATAGATGGGGTCTAAGAAAACCGAATGTAGATTCGTTATCAATTAACATAGCGGGACCGCCGTGGCTACCTGTTCGTAGCGCAACACAATCGTAACACATGTTATTTTGTGAATATTTTAGATTTGAAAGATTAATTGCCCTTCAATTAGATCTGAATATTGATTCTTGAATGTTTGGGTATGGTGAACAATATGGCTCTAGATTGCTAGTGTTGTAATTTTTAAATACGGCCTACGTGTCGTGCCTTCCTCTATATACTCTCAATGTACCTTCTCTTCTCATCTCACTCCCCTCGAATGTTAAAAGCGGTTTCTATATGTAATTTCCCTTTTTCTTACTAGAGAGCTCCTCTCATTGGCTTGAGGGGACTTAGGATAGGTGAGCCATATTGTATCACGTTTAAATTATGCATCTTATGATTATATCAGAAACATGCATATTACTTGTATGAGATACAAACTGAGAAGCATGCATTCTTATAAACAAGATAGATAAATTAATCCCTTTGAATGAAATCTTAAGTCATAATGCTGTCAATTTATGAACACTTGTCAAAACCTTGATCGCTCAATTGTGGACTTCACTAAAGTGAGTGCTTTTGAGTTATCTTGGGGAGATAAGCAAGAGTAATGGTGCTACTCTCATATGTCTATTATTGTTTGAATTAATTGAGATTAACAAAATGGTTTTAGGTTTCAAGGCATTAGATGGGATTAAAAACATGACAGATCATATGATGATAGAATCCCATGAATATCTAAGAGTTACATTTGATGTAATTGGTAAAGGTGTTACCTACCTAAATAACTTAATTTAAGTGTCCTGCCAAAGCGGACTTAAGTTTGAGCCAAATATGGATCTTAGCCCACTAAATATTGCATTGAGGGTTCTTTATTTAGTGGGAGATTGCTAATTAAATTGCATATTTTTAATTGTAGAATCATGACGACTAGTAACACTGCTATATTATCGCTACGATCTGTCCTTGAGAAGGACAAACTTAATGGGACAAACTTTCTTGACTGGTTTAGGAACTTGAGAATTGTTCTCAAGCAGGAAAGAAAGGCGCATGTCCTAGATCAACCCATTCCAGAGGAGCCAGCGCCAATGCTCCTAGAGCTCAGAGAGATGCTTACATGAAGCATAAGGAAGACTCTGTCGATGTGGGATGCTTGATGCTAGCCACCATGGTTCCAGAGCTCCAAAGAGATCTGGAACACATGGAGGCTTATGAGATGATTGTGCATCTCAAGGAAATGTTCCAGTAACAGGCAAGGCAAGAGAGGTATGAGACTACTAAGGCCTTACATTCCTGTAAGATGGCTGAAGGTTCATCAGTCAGTACTCATGTCTTAAAGATGAAAGGGTACATTGATCACCTTGAAAGGCTTGGATTTCCCATGAGCCAGGAGTTAGCTACCGATTTGATCTTAAACTTACTCCCAAAAAGTTATGACCAGTTTGTCATGAACTATAACATGAACAACATGGAGAAATCTATTTCTGAACTGCATGGGATGCTTAAAATTGCTGAGCTGAGTCTTAAGAAGAAGCCCAGTGCTATTTTGATGGTTCAAAAAGGAAAGGGTATGAAAAAGAAAGGCAAAGGCAAGGGGAAGGGTCATGGCTCATCAGGTAAGACCAAAGAGTTAGGCAAGCCCGAAACCAAGCCTGCACCAAAGAAGGCAAAGTCTCCAAAGGAAGGAGTCTGCTTCTTCTACAATGAACCTGGTCATTGGAAGAGGAATTGCAAACTCTACCTCGAAGATCTGAAAAGGAACAAGAAGGATAGCGGGGCTATCGCTTCAGGTATTTATGTTATAGACATTCATCTTTCTACTTCCACTTCATGGGTATTAGATACTGCATGTGGTTCTCATATTTGTACAAATATGTAGGGACTAAAGGACAGTAGGAAGCTAAAAAAGAGTGAGGTTGACCTATGAGTTGGAAACAGAGCAAGGGTTGTTGCGTTACCTGTAGGCACTTATGAATTAGTTCTGCCCATTGGGCTTTTGTTAGTTTTGAACAATTGCTATTATGTTCCTTCTTTAAGTAGTAACATTGTTTCACTTTCTTATTTGGATAAGGAAGGTTTCACTTTCATTGCTGGGAATAGTAGATATTCTATTTATCGTAATGATATTTTTTATGCTCATGGTGATTTGCATGTTGATCATTACATATTAAATTTGGAATAACCCAATCATGGAAATATCTATAACATAACCACCAAAAGGGTCAAACCAAATGATTTGATTCCGACATACCTCTGGCACTGTCGTCTAGGCCACATAAATGAGAAACGCATTTCCAAACTCCATCAAGATGGATTTCTAAACTCATTTAATTTTGAATCATATGACACTTGCGAGTCTTGCTTGTTAGGAAAGATGACAAAGTCACCCTTCACTGGGCACAGTGAGAGGGCCACTGATTTATTGGGCCTTATACATACAGATATGTGTGGACCGATGAACACAAATGCTAGAGGAGGTTATTCGTACTTCATAACATTCATAGATGATTTTAGCATATATGGGTACATCTATCTGATGAAATATAAATCTGAATCTTTTGAAAAGTTCAAGATATTTCAAAATAAAGTACAAAACCAGCTTGGCAAAACAATTAAAGCACTTCGATCTGATTGGGGTGGTGAATATTTGAGCCAAGAGTTTATAGATCATCTCAGGAGTTGTGGGATAGTCTCATAATTGACTCCTCTAGGGACACCACAATGGAATGGCATTTCTGAATGGAGGAATCGAACACTATTAGATATGGTTCGATCCATGATGAGTCGAACAGATCTTCCACCCTTCTTTTGGGGTCATGACTTAGAGACAGTTGCGTTCACACTCAATCGTGTTCCATCTAAGGCAATTGAAAAGACTCCATATGAGATATGGACTGGGAGGACGCCTAGTTTGTCTTTTCTCAAGATTTGGGGATGCGAGGTCTATGTTAAGCAACAAGTCTCAGACAATTTAGCACCCAAATCCTCAAAGTGACTTTTTGTGGGATATCCTAAGGAAACCAAGGGATATTACGTCTACAACCCTGCTAATAACAAAGTGTTTGTTGTCAGAAATGGTATCTTTCTCGAACGAGAATTTATCTCTAAAAGAACTAGTGGGAGTAAGGTAAACCTCGAAGAAGTTCGAGAGCCACAAGACACCACAGAACTGCAGATGGAAAATAGAGAAGACTCACAACAAGTTGTTGAGACTCCTCAAGTCACGCAAGGTCCACGGAAGTCTAATAGGACATGACTTCAGCCTCAGAGATATGGATTTCTGATTTCTGATAGTCGTGATGTGTTGCTTATTGAGCATAATGAGCCAACTACCTATCGAGAAGCTATAGTGGGACCAAACTCTAAAAAGTGGCTTAATGCCATGAAGTCTGAAATGCAATTCATGTACGACAATAAGGTTTGGACCTTAGTTGACCCGCCTAAAGGTGTAAAAACCGTCGGGTGCAAGTGGGTTTTTAAGGAGAAAACTGACATGGATGGCAATGTAAATATCTTCAAGGCACGACTGGTTGCAAAAGGATTTACTCAAACTCATAGTATGGACTATGATGAGACCTTTTCCCCAGTTGCAATGGCCAAATCAATCAGAATCCTCTTTGCCATAGTAGCATATTATGACTATGAAATATGGCAGAAGGACGTCAAGACAGCCTTCTTTAATGGAAAGCTCCTTGAGGATGTGTACATGACACAACCTGAAGGGTTTGTGCATTCTGAGGACTCTGGTAAAGTGTGCAAGCTTCCAAGGTCCATTTATGGACTGAAGTAAGCCTCTCGGAGTTGGAATCATCGTTTTGATGAAGTAGTCAAAGAGTTTGGATTTCTTCAAAACATTGATGAACCTTGTGTGTATAAGAAGGTTAGTGGGAGCACAGTTATATTTTTGGTACTCTATGTCGATGACATCATACTTATTAGGAATGACATTCCTACCTTACAGATTGTCAAATCTTGGTTAGAAAAGTCTTTCTCAATGAAAGACTTGGGTGAAGCCACCTATATCCTAGGAATCAGGATCTATAGAGATAGATCTAAAAGACTTCTAGGACTCAGTCAGAGTACATACATAGACAAAATACTGCATAGGTTCAGTATGCACGAATCAAAGAGGGGTTTCATACCCATGTCTCATGGTAGTCACCTCAGCAAAGATCTGTGTCCTAGTACATCTGATCAGCGAGGTCACATGAGTAAAGTTCCATATGCCTCGGCCATAGGATCTATCATGTACGCCATATTATGTACTCGACCGGATATCTCATTTTCCTTAAGTATGACTAGCAGATATCAACAGGACCCTGGTGAGGGCCTTTGGACTGCTGTCAAGAATATCCTTAAGTATATAAGAAGGACTAAAGACTTATTCTTGGTCTTTGGTAGATTGGATGACGAACTCTGTGTAACTGGTTACACAGACGCGAGTTTCCAAACTGACCAGGATGACCAAAAATTGCAGTCTGGATATATATTCCTCCTCAATAATGATGCAGTAAGCTGGAAGAGCTCTAAGAAGGGCACTGTAGCAGATTGTGCAACGGAAGCTGAGTATATAGCAGCATCTGATGTAGCTAAGGAAGCCTTTTGGATCAGGAAGTTCATCACGGAACTAGGGGTAATACCTACCATCTCAGATCCAATGACTTTGCTCTGTGACAATAGCGGTGCCATTGCACATGCCAAAGAGCCTAGGTCACATCAAAGGACCAAGCATATACTAAGGCGATTTCTTCTCATCAGAGAAATCAACGATAGAGGTGATATAAAAATATGCAAAGTAGCAGGAGAAGACAATGTTGCCGATCCTCTAACAAAGCCGCTTGTGCAGGCAAAGCATGAGCGTTATGTTAGGTCAATGGGAATTAGTCAAATTAATGATTATACCTAGTACAAGTGGGAGGTTGTTGGAAAATGTGCCCTAGGGGCCAATCATTATCTTATGAACATTATTGATTTATGAATTTATTAATTGTGTTATCATATTATTTACATCTTTATTGTGATGATCATCCTTAGATAATTCATGGTCTTATCCTAAATGTCCCTGGTCGGTCATCTATATGGGAGCAGAGATGAAATAAGGCCAGTATGACTTTGAAGATGTATAGAGATATAAATCAAAGTCATAGGCACATGTAAGAGTACACGGTGTTGGACCGACCCGCTATGAGAGAGCTGCATAGGTTACGTCATAAGCTTCTCTCATATACAAACCATGTCACTATACCCTTTGACTTGAGATCATCATGGATTCCTACATGACAAACGCTCAGCTTTGACCTAGTCAAAAGTCACTTTTGACCGAGTGATCATAAAGACTATGTTCGGGCTTAGTGGTTTTTCATGCGGAGGAATGTGAATGGTCAAGATGGAATTTGTCCCTTACATTCGTAGAGAGATATTACTGGGCCCTTCGATGAGTGAGTCTGAGAAATGTATGGTGTAATATCCTTACTTTTATACATCTTAGGGACCATTCAGTAGCATTTAGAATCACTTACAAGACTTTGGAAGTCCATTAGCCAAATCTAGAATTTTACTCTTTCTCGGGTTACTATTCATATGGTATTCCAGATTACATAATGAACTTCAAAAAATCATAATTAATTCTAGAAAACTCTAAATGAAGTGGTTCAAAAAGCTACGTGAATATAACATCTTGAAATTTAAGGGAAAAATAATTTCCAGACTAAAATGATTAGCCAATTGATACAGTTTATTTGTTGAAGTTTACTATTCATTTGGTCAAAAACTCTAGAAACAGATTTTGGTCCCTTACTTTGGAAATTCATTTCTCTTGATATACATATCCAAATGAAACGTTGTACCTATGAAATTAAATCTCTGGATGTGTACTACATGATCATAAAATTTCATGAAATAATTACTTCATTTGCTAGGTCAAACTGAAGCCACAACAAAACTGCTTCAGGACCTACGTTTTTACCATTTCAGTTTCCTTTCTTTCACTTTCCATAATTGTTCCAGCATACATAAATCATCTCTTTTGCCTTTTCTGAATTCATATACATCATGGGGTTATACAATAATTGTTTCATACAATCTCATCACATAAATAGATACTTTACATGGCTTTGACATACATGGAAAGTGCATAGCATATGCTAACATCTTAAATACTTCACTTTTCTTCTTCCATATTTTAACTCTTCTCCATGCATACATTATCCATCATGCTTGACCTAAATTGGTTGGTTATGGGAGAGTGAGATTCTAGGGAATCTCAGTAGCAAACATTACCACTTAAATATGCAAGATGGATGCTAATGCATGATATGTAATTTCATTAACTTTCTTTGATTAGTGACATGCCATCATGCTATATACTTTTACATAAAGTGCATGGCCATGGAAACATGTTATTCACAATACATTCAACATCATTTATCATGTCACAACACCATTCAAATAACATATACATGTCAACACATAAGCATACCACATCAAGCACATAAAGAAGTAAGTTCACTACCTTGCACTTAAGCTTTTCTCTTGACCTTTAGCCCTTGCTCCCTAGCTTTCCAACCATGAAGCCTTTATGTCCATCACTTCCCAACATCTTCTTGGATATTTTATGGTCCTAAACACATTCATATTCATCACATAACTCATTAGGACTCATGAACTCCAACCATGTTCAAGAGTAACTTTGTTACACTCTTTATTGTCATAACTTTCTCTAATTTTCACTAATCCACTTGGCTCTTGAACCAATTGATGTCTTGACTTTACCCTACACAATTTCATCTTTTGGATCCATTTATGAGCTTATAATCATGAAATTCCAGCTCCTTCATGCCCTGCTGTACAGAACTGAATATAAGCATACAATTCTTTCAAAAATTCTCATTTTGATTCTAATGCTTCCCATACTTGTTTCTCCACTTTACCCCACACAACTTTTCATTTTAAAACCATTGGAACCATAAAAATCATGAAATTCTAATCACTGTTCATCAAGTGAACAGTACCGTAAGGAATCTCAAAGACTACAACCTTGAGATTTTAATGTTTCCAAGGTTCAAAACCTTTCCAATCCTACAAAAAATCATCTTACAAACTCAATGGAAGCATTAAATCATTGAAATTCAATTTCCTTCCCTCATGAACAGTGCATACTGAACAGGGCACACCATGGCAAAGTCAAGAATATCAATTTGATTCAACAACCAACCACTTAACTAGCTTGTTTAAGTTTCAATCATATGGTTCTAACTTTAATTTCTTCTTTCCCCTTTCCTTTAAGGTCTTTGGGCAGCACCACCCCTTAGAGAAAAATCAACTTTTCTCCCATTAAAACCCTAAGTTCAAGCTCTCAAATCAAAGGAAAATAAGCTAGGAGAGATTGCTTACCTTTAATCTCTATCTTGCTTGAACTTTGGAACCTTGAATCTTCTTTGCCTTGGCTTGAGTTTTCATTTTGCAAGAGTTTCCCCAAAGGTCCATGAATCCACAGTTTGCTACAGAATGGAGGGGTATTTATAGCCAAAATCCAAGAAAAATCAATGGCCAAGATTGATTTGGTTACTATTTGATCTAAAGGCTCACATTTAATCTTGGATTTTACTTTTTCATAAAAGAATAATTATGACATCATGTGGGCCAGCTCAAGGGACACCTCAAGCACTTAGGTGGCATGCTCATAGTGTAACGAAGCTTCTGGAAATATTCCAGTCCAATCCGGTACCGATCGGAGCAGTTTCACCACAACCGGACAGTTTTCTATTCTGAATTTTTTTATAATATACTAGGATATGTATTCTGTCTTAGAAATCAATATCTAGGCTTCTCATACCATTAACATGGTTATACTAAATATTTATCAGCCATCCATCCCTTGTGAAATGACCAAAATACCCTTGGTGTCCTTTCTTGCACTATATTGACCCTAAGGGCATAATCATCATTTCACCCCTCTTTGTACTGTCTCAGGGCATATACTGGCTCAAATAATCATACTTATACCATGTACCATGTTTTTAGCCTGTCCCAGGTGACCAAAATACCTTTCATCCATCTCTGGTATAATCTGGGCATCCAGGGGTATTTTCGTAATTTCGCACTTTTTCTGGACACTGGCCCCTTCTACTGATAGACTGGTACCCTGGGTTTTGGGCCCTCCTTGGCGTCATCATAGGGCCATATATGAGGTTATCTGATCTCATCTATCTCAGCTCACATATCGATAAGTTCTATTATCGGATCACGGGTGTTATCAAACTCCCGTCAAAATTCACTATTGTGGGAACAACTTTTTGTACAGGACTTCTTCCGGGGTTCTGTCAGATTCATAACATCTGACACTGTAGGGCACACTTTCCTGTAATTCCCCCACTTATATCTAATGTCCATGGAATCTGATAAAAATTTAGATAACTTTTAGACTATCAAATAATTTTCTGCTGTCTGGAGCCCTAATAAAATTTCTGTATCCTGCCAGATTAACCAGCATATCTTCCTCTATTTACTGATAGAATATGGGACTAAAAATCTTCCAGGCAGTTATAACCCTTTTCGGGCTGATCTTTCTATAATTACAGTTTTGCCCTTGAACTTTTCTCTTAATTACATTTATGTCCCTAACTTTTTGCATATTTACATTTAGGTCCCTAAACTTTTGAAAATTACCACTTTTGGCCCAATATTTATTTTTACTTTAACTTTTGGCCTTTAACCTTTTCCAATTTGCGTTTAGGTCCTTCTCTTCTTTCAAGACTCATTTAACCTTTATTATTTTGTCTGATCTTCGTCATAATTCTTTCTAAGCCTCTTTCCACTATAGGTACTATACAGATAGGGAAAATTTAGGATATGACATATGGTCATACTGTAATGGAAAGGAAGTTCCATTTCTATAGTCAGACTACTCAGGGATCGAGAAACTAATGGTCAGGAATAGGAGGATGACATTATCCATGCCTCATCTATGACCAAAATATCGCGTGACAGAAGGGACATGATATGGTTGTATAAAAGGTTACATCATTTATCGATTCTCATATGATTTGGGTAGTCGTTATGTCTTACTAGAGACCGCTTGCGACTTGTGGGCTAGTATAGCAAATGGCCCACTGCTAACTTCATATGGGCCTACAGGGTCGCACACAAAATAGCCCAACACGAGCTATGATGTCCAGATTCAATGAATGATCCAAGGTTGATGTATATATTTATTTATATTTATATCCGTATATATATATATATATATAAATTCGTATATATACATTATATATAAGGAATATATATGATTTAATTTATAAGGATAAATTAATTCTATATCATGTTTGAATTTGAAATTCAAATTGATAGGATATCTCATATAAGAGATATTTACAAGATTTAATTTATAAGGATAAATTCAATCTCTATCACGTTTGAATTTGAAATTCAAATTGATAGAATATCTCATATAAGAGATATTTACAAGATTTAATTTATAAGGATAAATTAAATCTCTATCACATTTGAATTTAAAATTCAAATTGACATGGTATCTCAAATTTGATTTATGAGAATAAATCAAATATAGTCCCGTCTTATCTTTATTTTAAATTAAATAAATAGGTGAATTAAATCTGTATGACGGATTTAATATAAATATTATTTATTTAATTAGTTTCTTATCAAATCATACAATATATGATATTGTATTAATTTCAGAATTAATATAGATTAATTCCAAAAATCTAATTCGGTTGAGAAAAACGCAGAGCATCCTATATATCTGATTTTAGGAGCTATGTTTTTTAACGACACACATAACAAAAAAGGCTGAAGGTAATCTACAAAAGGTTTGCAGATAAAAAACTGCTGAAATAGAGACGGAGAGGACGAATTGTTGAGAGAGCCTTGGAGGGACAGGAGACGCTAGCACGTCATTCGTGGTTAGAACCCTGTTCGTGTGGATACCAGTAGAGGAAGCCGACCTGAGGCGTTGACTTTTTGCGATCGGAAAGAGAGCGCGAGCCGTGGAGAGAAGCTGTGGATATCTTCTTGCGATCAGAAAGAGATCACCAGCCACGGAGAGAAGCTGTGGAAGTCGCTGAGAAACACTGAGGGTAATGCTTCTTCCTAGTTGACTTAAACACATACGGTAGATCCTGGCAAGGAATGGAAAATTTTTTTAATTAATTTCCGCTGCGTGTCTTCCAATTCCTTTCAAGAGGATCCTCTATATATAGATCATAAGATTCTGCATCCTCTGACACCAGCTTGGCCATACAATAACTCCCTTTAGTACTATTGGGGAGCACTTGGCTCCTATTAACTTGATGTCATCATGGACAATATTTCTTCCCTGAGCTTTACCAACCCCTCTTGTAATCGTACCTCAATTGAAACTTCTGCCTGTGCCCTAGCCTTTGCCCAAGCCTCTACCATGATAGTGGATAATAAGGATTCTAACTCTACCCTTAGTACCACATGTGGGGAATATCTTTGAGATGCTCCAAAGTAATCTCTTATACCCATACCTCCTCTAACTCCCCTAAAATAGCCTCTATGCTATTGTTTATCAGTAGCAACAATCAAGATATCATTCCTATCATTTGACTTGAAGGATCCATGGGCATGTTGTTGTTTAAGATAAATCTACAACATATAAAAACCAAACATAAGAAATAATATAATTAGTCTACTAAAACAAAATAATAGAAGTAGTACCTACAATTTTTTCCATAATTATGCTAGTGTGATCGCTTGTATATGTTTCGCTCCTTGTTTAGTGAGCGTACAACTATTTATCTTCACTACGTATTAGAGATAGGGGAGCAAGAATAACATTAGGATTTGACTCAACATTTTCTTTTAGCCTCTTCCTCTTGGCCCCAACAAGTCTCTTTCAGCCTTCTCATAACCCCCTCGACACATTGTGTGGGGGTAATTTTTCTTGAGAGCGTATTCAATTGCTTTTGCATTTTTTTCCTACAAGACTTGAAGTAGTTAAAATCAATATATATGATATTCTAATACGTTTGCTGCCAATACATGCAAAAGGAAGATACATGGGAAATACAAGATTCCTTTTTCACATAATATTGCATACAAGACACTCTAAGATGGATCAACTCACCATAATGCTGGCGTTGTTTGAATCCTAATAAATTCTTCCCAAGTAGCTTCGTCAATGAATTGATACTTGCTGCATGGAGAAGGATGAGGCTGGCCATCTTTGTCCCATCCATGCACATAATGACGAGCTAGTTGTGTCTTGAATGCCTCCAATGCTTAGCGCAATAAGACAACATCTTCTTCTTCAATACTTTATTGTTGGGAACATCGTAAGTGAGCTACAATAGTTCGTATTGAAAGCAGAGTTATCAACTAACAATTGTATTTTTTGTATTGCTCTGCCTACAATATAAAAGTTAGTTCTTATACACGGATATTGTCCCAAATTTGATTCTTCATGCTATCATCAATAGTATCCAAGTCTGTATGGTGATGTCAGGCTTGTTGCATGCTAGAAGGCTGACAAAACTTATGTACTCGGTCATGTGTTCACCAATTGGGTTCCAATGTCCGTCAAACTCAATCGGTAGCATTTTTCTCTCTTTCCTATCTTTCGCAATATCTTCCATTGCATCGCACTTCTGCCCCTCCTTTGTGTAGAGTCTCTTGGAGCATCACTAGCCTCATTCTGAGTAACACTACCCCCATGTTCCTAGATACGCAATTACATGATCAAACATAATAAACAGACTTAACCCTTTTTCCTCCACCCCGTCAGACTACACAAAACTTGTTCCTTTAACATTTATATATGGAAATAAGTATAATAATTTATTGCAGGACAAATAGAAAAACTAGATTAAATGAACATAAAAATGGCGAAGCATGTACAAGAGAAAATAAGTGTTGAGAACGCGTACATGGCAAAGCACAATGAGTGCAAGAACAGAGATGAACAAATGATCACAGAGAACCACCATAAAAACTACAAAGCACGACGAGTGGAGTAATGATAGAAGTAAGAAAGAAGACTGAAGAAAACCTGAGAAATGTTAAAAAGAGACGCGCCAAGGGGTAGGTTTCTAAAATGTATTGTCATCAAACATTTTACACTGGATATATATTACATCAGGTGTAGTAAAACACATTTCTAAACTTGATTCTAACACAACAAACCGATTTAAAAAGTTATCTACTTATTTTCAAAAATATCGCAGAATATATTTTGAATTTCAAAAGACTTTTTACACCAAATAACATATAAATTCAGTATAAAAAAGGTATTAATTTATTTACAAAAATGACACCTTCAGCTTTGCATATCACCTTTTACATCGGATAACATTTACATATGGTGCAAAAATAGTTCTAATTTATTTAAAAAAAGGTCATAACAAAGTTTTTACGCCTGATGAAATTTACGACCGGTTTAAATGTTGATCCTTGAAGTTACAACATATATATGCAATCAGAAAAAGAAACTTGTATTATTATTACATAAAAAATATCTATGCAATCAGAACAAAAAACTTAATTGCATTATTATACTACATCAAAAATATAAAAAACTTATATATAAATCAATCATAATCCACTTATTCTTCATTCAATTTTGGTAAACCTACTAAAAGAGAAGGGGTCTCACAAATTGAATCATCATCGTCAACAACCATTTTTCCTTAGAGAGTGACATACTATCTTTTATTTACTGGACCAATGATATAGAACACTTGATTTACTTGGCTTGCCATAATGAAAGGCTCATACCCAAAACTTATACTATTCAAATCAACCAGTATAAATCCTAACAAATCGACCATAACACCTTTGTTTACATTAGCCTACTTGTATTTGAACATAGGAACTGTGAATTTATAGTAATCAATAATGCTATAATAAGGGATGGTTGCTGATTTAGAATTGTTTCCTTTTGAACTAGAGAAGTACATAGCTTCAGCTACTAACATAACACCACTATTTTACAAGCTACTTTTATCATCTAGGGACTTCATATAAAAGGAATACTTATTGATATCAAATTAATTTCAACATATCACATTAAATTTAGAAACATATGCCAACCATCTAACTGAATCAGAAACACAATCCTCATTTTTAACTTTTTGTTTGAACTAATGTGTAAAAGATTTGTTGTGTTCTCTAATCAGCTTTTTTTTGTCATTCTATTATTTTTTTCTGGACAAGCTCTTTATCAACTACTATATAGTATTAAACTTCATCAATGTTATTCAAGATATGTAAGTGTATTTGCTACAATTTATTACCATCAACACTCTTCACCGACATTGCGCGTTGACCCCCTGTTTGGCATGGGGTATAGGGAGACCGATAAGTCTTACTTTATATAGGTATTGTTGACAAAAATCCACAGCTTCTTCGACAACATATTTTTAAACAATGGATGCTTTAGACCAATTTGGATTATTCATATACCCTTTAAGAATTTTCATATATCTTTCAAATGGTATATCCATCGTAAGTATATAGGGCCACATAGTTTTATCTCTTGCACTAGATGAGCGATGAGGTGTACCATGATGTCAAAAAAGGCAGGAAGAAATTGTTTTCCAAGATGGTACAAAATAACATAACCCTCTAGCTCCAATTCATCCAACTTTTTAGTCTCAAAGACTTTGCCATATATAGCATTGAAGAAGAAGCAAAGTCAAGTTACAATATGTCTCAAATCATCTTGAAGGATTTCTCGAACAGTTATTGGGATTAATTGTTGCATCAATACATGACAATCATGAGACTTTTGGCCTACTTATTTCAAATCTTTAATCCATACAATCTTCTTAAGATTAGATGAGTACCAGAAGGAATTTTGATTACTTACAAATACTTCTTCTCTCATCCCTAGATAAAATATTAATCTCTTCAACACAATAACTCCCCTCACCATCTAGCTTTGGATGTAAATCCTCTTGTATTCCTATTTCTTGCAAATATAATCTTGCCTTAAAAGTGTCTTTGAAACTACTATATATGTTGAGAAGTGTTCTAACAATATTGTCACATACATTTTTCTCCACATACATGACATCAATACATTTATTTACATGAAGATGTTGCTAATAAGGAAGCTCAAAGAAGACATATCTTTTTTCCATACATTTGTTCCACTTATCTTGGTAGTCTTACCGAAAGTAACGTTGATGTCTTTCACATTTTCATAAACTTGTTATCCAGTCAATTGCTCTGGAGCAGCTTCAAATTCTTGGCCACCAAAATATTTTTTTCTTTACTTGACAATATGGGTAGCATTGTCTTGGAAATCTCCTATAACCTAGGTAGATTGCATTTTTTTTATGACAAAACTGATAGTAGCAAGTCCCTTTCTCACAAATCAGACATACTTTATGGCCTTTAACACTATACCCTAATAAATTTTTATATGTAAGAAAGTCATTAATTGTATAAAAGATCATGGCCCGCATATTGAAGACCTACTTCTTAATCGCATCAAAAATATCCACACCTACCTATAGTTTCTTCCAATCTTCGATCAAGGGTATTATGTAAACGTTTATGTCATTTTCCAGTTATTTTAGTCCTAAGATTAACATAGACAACATTATATACTTGCGTTTCATACACAATAAGGGAGGTAGGTTGTAAATCACCAAGAGGAATGGCCATGAACTATGTATACTACTAAGACTACTATAAGAGTTCATGCCATTTGTACAAGTCCAAAACTTAAGTTCCATGGTTTATTGCTGAACTCAGGAAACAAATCATCAATCTTCTTCTATTGTAAAGAATCAGCTAGATGACGAATCTTTCCATTATTAATCATTTCAGTTGCATGCCATAACATTTTTTTGCATCATCTTCATTACCAAAGAAGCGCTTAAACCTTGATATAATTGGAAGATACCATAACACATTTGCAAGAGAGTTGTTTGATATGTATCTTGGTGTCTTACATATTGACACTTCTCATCTTCAAACTCTTTCTTGTACAATATGCAATCATTTGGGTATACATGAGTCTTTATATACTGCATGCATAAAGGACATATTATTTTATTCACATTATAGTAGTCTTTGGGTAACACATTTTCTTCTAGAAACATGTCTTGTAACAACTCAAGCAACTCTTAAAATCCACTATTACTCCACCCATGTCATGCTTTTACACCTACTAATCTCAACACCGCATTCAACATGTTGTATTTTTTGCACCCTGGGTATAGAGGTTTTTCTGCATCATTGCACATATTATCATATGCATATGACCGCATAAAAGCATATTTTCCAACATCACGAATCATGTCCTCTACTCGATCATTAGTATCCATGTCATCATCAAAGGTATGTTCCACCTGTTCAGATGTACTCGACCTTTCCACATTTTCAACATGCCATACACATATCGTGTAACTCTTGTAAAACCCTTCAAAAATTAAATGAGTGTACATATATGCAGGACTTTTTTCCTCTCATTCAAACAACTCACACAAGGACAATTCCATTATCATTATCACCATTTCGTTTAGCAAAATCTAAAAAATCCTTCACCCCCTTAGCATACTCAACACTTGTTCATTTATCATTTATCAAACTACGATCCATATTTATGGAAGACTAAAAAATTAGAAAAATAGAAAATAAAAAAACCTTAGGTTGCAGCTAATTATGGGAGAGAATATATCACGCACAAGTGGAAGAACTCACCAATTCAAACAAGAAAATGACAACAATGAATCCACATAAATAACAGTAAAAGCTACTGGCAGTAGGGCATAAATTTTTAGTTTTTGAGATAAGGAGTTCAAAACAAAACTCACCATCTGTGAAAGGCCGAGAAGACTTAAATGCGCGAACTAGGGAAAAATAAGAGATGGGAGGCTCGGAGGGGGTTTCGATTAAATTAAAGTGTATTTAGTGAAAAAATATACATCGGATGAAATGGAACACCATGTAGAAATAACTATTTATAAACCAGACATATTTACAACCGGTGTAGAAAGTATATTTTACACCTGCTATGAAAGTAACTAGTGTAGTAAGTCTATTCTGCACCAGTCACTAGTACAACCGGCATAAAATATTAAAACTTAATTATTTATAAACAAATCCACAGATGAAATTTGCATTTGGTGTAAAAAATGTGATAATCTACAATGGACATTGACATGTCCAGTTTCAATGTTTCATTTTTTTTTTGAAAAATAAAATAACACCATGTTATCAGAACAAGAAAATTAATTCATTTAACATTACTAATAACTTTACACAAAAATTTAAAATTTGGAAAAATGTATATATGAAAATATATAATATAGTCATTACGTAAGAAAAATAACCTAGGAGGGGTAGATAAAGGTTGCAGGCTTTAATTCCTTATCAGACTCAGAGTTTTAGGATTCATCAGAGTGGATAAGATCAACAGGATTATAGAAGCTATATCATTATGTTGATAGCGGTGAACTTCTAAGCGAAAAGATCTAAAATAGTTTTTCAGTTTGTCAACTTTCTGAGTCAGGTCTTCCGTAAAGTCCTCCAGGCCATTGAAGCGCATGATGAGCTTCTCAAGGCGCTCCATCAGAGTCAACCAAGAGAGGAGGAGAATGAACAGAAGGGTAAGGATCAAGATGTTTGTCTTTAAAATTGTTTCTGTTTCTTTTGTGGGGTAGAGAAAGAGGTGTGCGTGAGGAAGAAGCTATTGGAGGGTTCAGATAGAAGAAAAGAAAAGAAATAGAGATAAAGTGATGGGAAAAAAGTACATATCATAAGAACAGTATACATATAGTTGATGAATAAAAAAAATAGAAGAATATAATTGGCTTTCCATCATAATGACTACAAACGTTGGGAATAAAAAAAGTGAAATAAACGGTCTAAAGAGTTACAGAAAAGAAGCGGGAAAATATAGACAATAAACTGAAGAGTCAAAATTGTAAGGAATTGGAAGACACGCAGCGAAAATTAATTTAAAAATTTTTTTCCCATTCCTTGCCAGGATCTACCGTATGTGTTTAAGTCAACTGGAAAGAAGCATTACCCTTGGTGTTCCTCAGTGACTTCCACAGCTTCTCTCCGCGACTGATGATCTCTTTCCGATCTCAAGAAGATGTCCACAGCTTCTTTCCGCTGCTCGTGCTCTCTTTCTGATCGCAGGAAGTCGACGCCTCAGGTCAGCTTCCTCTACTGGTATCCACACGAACAATGTTCCAACCACGAATGACGTGCTAGCGTCTCCTGTCCCTCCAAGGCTCTCTCAAGAATTTGTCCTCTCCGTCTTTACTTCAGCAGTTTCTTATCTGCAAACCTTTTGCAGATTCCATTCGGCCTTTTGTGTTGTGTGTTGTGTGCTAAAAAAATGTAGCTCCTAAAATCAGATATATAGGATGCTCTGCGTTTTTCTCAACTGAATTGGATCTTGGAATTAATCTATATTAATTCTGAAATTAATACAATATCACATATTGTATAATTTGATAAGAAACTAATTAAATAAATAATGTTTATATTAAATCCGTCCCACAAATTTAATTCACCTATTTATTTAATTTAAATAAAGACAAGATTTGACTATATTTGATTTATTCTCATAAATCAAATTTGAGATATCCTATCAATTTGAATTTCAAATTCAAATGTGATAGAGATTTAATTTATCCTTATAAATTAAATCTTGTAAATATCTCTTATATGAGATATCCTATCAAATTATACAATATATATATACGAATTTATATATATACGAATATAAATATAAATAAATATATACATCAACCCTAGATCATTCATTGAATCTAGACACGTCTTAGATTCAATGAATATGGACATCATAGCTTGTGTTGGGCTATTTTGTGTGCGACCCTGTAGGCCCATATGAAGTTGGCAGTGGGCCATTTGTTATACTGGCCCACAAGTCGCAAGCGGTCTCTAGCAAGACATAACAACTACCCAAATCATATGAGGATCGATAAACGATGTAACCTTTTATACAACCATATCATGTCCCTTCTGTCACGCGATATTTTAGTCATGGATGAGGCATGGATAATGTCATCCTCCTATTCCTGACTGTTACTTTCTCGATCCCTGAGTAGTCTGACTATAAAAATAGAACTATCTTTCCATTACATTATGGCCATACATTTCTCAGACTCACTCATCGATGGGCCCAGTAATATCTCTCTATGAATGTGAGGGACAAATTCTATCTTGACCATTCACATTCCTCCGCATGAAAAACCACTAAGCCCGAACATAATCTTTATGATCACTCGGTCAAAAGTGACTTTTGACTAGGTCAAAGCTGAGCATTTGTCATGTAGGAATCCATGATGATCTCAGGTCAAAGGGCATAGTGACATGGTTTGTATATGAGAGAAGCTTATGACGTAACCCATGCAACTCTCTCATAGCGGGTCAGTCCAACACCTTGTACTCTTACATGTGCCTATGACTTTGATTTATATCTCTATACATCTTCAAAGTCATACTGGTCTTATTTCATCTCTGTTCCCGCACAGATGACCGACCAGGGACATTTAGGATAAGATCGTGAATTATCCAAGGATGGTCATCATAGTAAATATGCAAAGAATATGATAACACAATTGATAAACTCATAAATCAATAATGTTTATAAGACAATGATTAGCCCCTAGGGCATGTTTTCCAATAACCTCCCACTTGCACTAGGTACAATCATTAATTTGACTAATTCCCATTGACCTAACATGACGTTCATGCTTTGCCTGCACAAGCGGCTTTGTTAGAGGATCAGCAATATTGTCTTCTCCTGCTACCTTGCATATTTTTATATCACCTCTATCGTTGATTTCTCTGATGAGATGAAATCGCCTGAGTATGTGCTTAGTCCTTTGATGTGACCTAGGCTCTTTGGCCTGTGCAATGGTACCTCTATTGTCACATAGCAAAGTTATTGGATCTAAGATGGTAGGTATCACCCCTAGTTCCGTGATGAACTTCCTGATCCAAACGGCTTCCTTAGCTGCATCAGATGCTGCTTTATACTCAGCTTCCGTTATAGAATCTGCTACAGTGCCCTGCTTAGAGCTCTTCAAGCTTACTGCTCCATTATTGAGGAGGAATATATATCCAGACTGCGATTTTTTTGGTCATCCTGGTCAGTTTGAAAACTCGCGTCTGTGTAACCAGTTACACAGAGTTTGTCATCCAATCCACCATAGACCAAGAATAAGTCCTTACTCCTTCTTAAGTACTTAAGGATATTCTTGATAGCAGTCCAATGGCCCTCACCAGGGTCCTGTTGATATATGCTAGTCATACTTAAGGCAAATGAGACATCTGGTCGAGTACATAACATGGCGTACATGATATATCCTATGGCCAAGGCATATGGAACTTTACTCATGCGACCTCGCTGATCAGATGTACTAGGACACAGATCTTTGCTGAGGTGACTACCATGAGACATGGGTATGAAACCCCTCTTTGATTCGTGCATACTGAACCTATGCAGTATTTTGTCTATGTATGTACTCTGACTGAGTCCTAGAAGTCTTTTAGATTTATCTTTATAGATCCTGATTCCTAGGATGTAGGTGGCTTCACCCAAGTCTTTCATCGAGAAAGACTTTCCTAACCAAGACTTGACAATCTGTAAGGTAGGAATGTCATTCCCAATAAGTAGGATGTCATCGACATAGAGTACCAAAAACACAACTGTGCTCCCACTAACCTTCTTGTACACACAAGGTTCATCAATATTTTGAAGAAATCCAAACTCTTTGACTACTTCATCAAAACGATGATTCCAACTCCGAGAGGCTTGCTTCAGTCCATAAATGGACCTTTGAAGCTTGCACACTTTACCAGAGTCCTCAGAATGCACAAACCCTTCAGGTTGTGTCATGTACACATCCTCAAGGAGTTTTCCATTAAGGAAGGCTGTCTTGACGTCCATCTGCCATATTTCATAGTCATAATATGCTGCTATGGCAAAGAGGATTCTGATTGATTTGGCCATTGCAACTGGGAAAAAGGTCTCATCATAGTCCACACCATGAGTTTGAGTAAATCCTTTTGCAACCAATCGTGCCTTGAAGACATTTACATTGCCACCCATGTCAATTTTCTCCTTAAAAACCCACTTGCACCTGACGGTTTTTACACCTTCAGGCGGGTCGACTAAGGTCCAAATCTCATTGTTGTACATGGATTGCATTTCAGACTTCATGGCATTAAGCCACTTTTTAGAGTTTGGTCCCACTATAGCTTCTCGATAGGTAGTTGGCTCATTATACTCAATAAGCAACACATCACGACTATCAGAAATCAAAAATCCATATCTCTGAGACTGAAGTCATGTCCTATTAGACTTCCGTGGACCTTGCGTGACTTGAGGAGTCTCAACAACTTGTTGTGAGTCTTCTCTATTTTCCATCTGCAGTTCTGTGGTGTCTTGTGGCTCTCGAACTTCTTCGAGGTGTACCTTACTCCCACTGGTTCTTTTAGAGATAAATTCTCGTTCGAGAAAGATACTATTTCTGACAACAAACACTTTGTTATCAGCAGGGTTGTAGATGTAATATCCCTTGGTTTCCTTAGGATATCCCACAAAAAGGCACTTTGAGGATTTGGGCGCTAATTTGTCTGAGGCTTATTGCTTAACATAGACCTCGCATCCCCAAATCTTGAGGAAAGACAAACTAGGTGTCCTCCCAATCTATATCTCATACGGAGTCTTTTCAATTGCCTTAGATGGAACACGATTGAGTGTGAATGCAGCTGTCTCTAGGGCATGGCCCCAAAAAAAGGACAGAAGATCTGTTCGACTCATCATGGATCAAACCATATCTAATAGTGTTCAATTCCTCTGTTGAGAAATGCCATTCCATTGTGGTGTCCCTGGAGGAGTCAATTGTGAGACTATCCCACAACTCCTGAGATGATCTATGAACTCTTGGCTCAAATATTCATCACCTCGATCAGATCGAAGGGCTTTAATTATTTTGCCAAGATGGTTTTGTACTTCATTTTGAAATATCTTAAACTTTTCAAAATATTTAGATTTATGTTTCATCAAAGAGATGTACCCATATCTGCTGAAATATCTATAAATATTATGAAGTACGAATAACCTCCTCTAGTATTTGTGTTCATCGGTCCACACACATCTGTATGTATGAGGCCCAATAAATCAGTGGCCCTCTCACTGTGCCCAGTGAAGGGTGACTTTGTCATCTTTCTTAACAAGCAAGACTCGCAAGTGTCATATGATTCAAAATCAAATGAGTTTAGAAATCCATCTTGATGGAGTTTGGAAATGCGTTTCTCATTTATGTGGCCCAGATGACAGTGCCAAAGGTATGTCGGATTCAAATCGTTTGGTTTGACCCTTTTGGCGGTTATGTTATAGATATTTCCATGATTGGGTTGTTCCAAATTTAATATATAATGATCAACATGCAAATCACCATGAGCATAGAAAACATCATTACGATAAATAGAACATCTACTATTCCCAGCAATGGAAGTGAAACCTTCCTTATCCAAATAAGAAAGTGAAACAATGTTACTACTTAAAGCAGGAACATAATAGCAATTGTTCAAAACTAACAAAAGCCTAGTGGGCAGAACTAATTCATAAGTGCCTACAGCTAACACAGCAACCCTTGCTCTGTTTCTAACTCGTAGGTCAATCTCGCCCTTTTTTAGCTTCCTACTGTCCTTTAGTCCCTGCACATTTGTACAAATGTGAGAACCACATGCAGTATCTAATACCCATGAAGTGGAAGTAGAAAGATGAATGTCTATAACATAAATACCTGAAGCGATAGCCCCGCTATCCTTCTTGTTATTTTTCAGATCTTAGAGGTAGAGTTTGCAATTCCTCTTCCAATGACCAGGTTCATTACACCTTCGGAGGCTTTGCCTTCTTTAGTGCAGGCTTGATTTCGGGCTTGCCTGACTCTTTGGTCTTACCTGATGAGCCATGACCCTTCCCCTTGCCTTTGCCTTTCTTTTTCATACCATTTCCTTTCTGAACCATCAAAACAGTACTGGGCTTCTTCTTAAGACTCGGCTCAGCAGTTTTAAGCATCCCATGCAGTTCAGAAATAGATTTTTCCATGTTGTTCATGTTGTGGTTCATGACAAACTGGTTATAACTTTCTGGGAGTGAGTTTAAGATCAAATCTGTAGCTAACTCCTGGCTCATGGGAAATTCAAGCCTCTCAAGGTGATCAATGTACCCTTTCATCTTTAAGACATGAGTACTAACTGATGCACCTTCAGCCATCTTGCAGGAATATAAGGCTTTAGTGGTCTCATACCTCTCTTGCCTTGCCTGTTACTGGAATATTTCCTTGAGATGCACAATCATCTCATAAGCCTTCATGTGTTCCAGATCTCTTTGGAGCTTCGGAACCATGGTGGCTAGCATCAAGCATCCCACATCGACAGAGTCTTCCTTATGCTTTGTGTAAGCATCTCTCTGAGCTCTAGGAGTATTGGCCGCTGGCTCCTCAGGAATGGGTTGATCTAGGACATGCGCCTTTCTTTCCTGCTTGAGAACAATTCTCAAGTTCCTAAACCAGTCAAGAAAGTTTGTCCCATTAAGTTTTTCCTTCTCAAGGACAGATCGCAGTGATAATGTAGAAGTATTACTAGTCGTCATGATTCTACAATTAAAAATATGCAATTTAATTAGCAATCTCCCACTAAATAAAGAACCCTCAATGCAATAGTTAGTGGGCTAAGATCCATATTTGGCTCAAACTTAAGTCCGCTTTGGCAGGATGCTTAAATTAAGTTATTTAGGTAGGTAACACCTTTACCAATTACATCAAATGTAACTCTTAGATGTTCATGGGATTCTATCATCATATGATCTGTCATGTTTTTAATCCCATCTAATGCCTTGAGACCCAAAACCGTTTTGTTAATCTCAATTAAGTCAAACAATAATAAACATATAAGAGTGGCACCATTACTCTTGCTTATCTCCCCAAGATAACTCAAAAGCACTCACTTTGGTGGAGTCCACAATTAAGATATCGAGGTTTTGACAAGTGTTCATAAATTGACGGCATTATGACTTAAGATTTCATTTAGAGGGCTTAATTTAACTATCTTGTTTATAAGAATGCATGTTTCTCAGTTTGTATCTCATACAAGTAATATGCATGTTTCTGATATAATCATAATACGCATAATCTAAACGTGATACAATATGGCTCATCTATCCTAAGTCCCCTCAAGCTAATGAGAGGAGCTCTCTAGTAAGAAAAGGGAAATTACATATAGAAACCTCTTTTAACATTTGAGGGGAGTGAGATGATAAGAGAAGGTACATTGAGAGTATATAGAGGAAGGCACGACACGCAGGCCGTATTTAAAAAATTACAACAATTGCAATCTAGAGCCGTATTGTTCACCATACCCAAACATTCAAGAATCAATATTCAGATCTAATTGAAGGGCAATTAATGTTTCAAATATAAAACATTCACAAAATAACATGTGTTACGATTGTGTTGCGCTACGAACAAGTAGCCATGGCGGGTCTTGGGGCAGCGCCCCGAGAAAAAAAAATTTGTTTCATAAATAATCACGAATCTGTATTCGGTTTTCTTAGACCCCATCTATGTTAATTGATCAAATCAAAACGCATCACCACCGATTTCAATTCCCTTTTAGATTCCTTTTATGTCATACATAACACGGACTCCTTATATGTCATACATAAAATGCATATTATATGAATGGCTATGACTAACACATATCATATTAATCAACAATCAAGCCTAACTTAAACACAAAATGGCATGACTCTGATACCACTATAAGGAATTGGAAGACACGCAGTGAAAATTAATTTAAAAATTTTTTTCCCATTCCTTGCCAGGATCTACTGTATGTGTTTAAGTCAAGTGGAAAGAAGCATTACCCTTGGTGTTCCTCAGCGACTTCCACAACTTCTCTCCGCGACTGGTGATCTCTTTCCGATCTCAAGAAGATGTCCACAGCTTCTCTCCGCGGCTCATGCTCTCTTTCTGATCTCAAGAAGTCGACGCCTCAGGTCAGCTTCCTCTACTAGTATCCACACGAACAGTATTCCAATCACGAATGATGCGCTAGCGTCTCCTGTCCCTCCAAGGCTCTCTCAAGAATTCGTCCTCTCCATCTCTACTTCAGCAGTTTCTTATCTGCAAACCTTTTGCATATTCCATTCGGCCTTTTGTGTTGTGTGTTGTGTGCTAAAAAATGTAGCTCCTAAAATTAGATATATAGGATGCTCTGCATTTTTCTCAACCGAATTGGATCTTGGAATTAATCTATATTAATTTTGAAATTAATACAATATCACATATTGTATAATTTGATAAGAAACTAATTAAATAAATAATGTTTACATTAAATCCGTCCCACATATTTAATTCACTTATTTATTTAATTTAAATAAAGATAAGATTTGATTATATTTGATTTATTCTCATAAATCAAATTTGAGATATCCTATCAATTTGAATTTCAAATTCAAATGTGATAGAGATTTAATTTATCCTTATAAATTAAATCTTGTAAATATCTTTTATATGAGATATCCTATCAAATTATACAATATATATATATACGAATTTATATATATACGAATATAAATATAAATTAATATATACATCAATCCTAGATCATTCATTGAATCTAGACACGTCTTAGATTCAATGAATATGGACATCATAGCTCGTGTTGGGCTATTTTGTGTGTGACCCTGTAGGCCCATATGAAGTTGGCAGTGGGCCATTTGTTATACTGGCCCACAAGTCGCAAGCGGTCTCTAGCAAGACATAACAACTACCCAAATCATATGAGGATCGATAAACGATGTAACCTTTTATACAACCATATCATGTCCCTTCTGTCACGCGATATTTTAGTCATGGATGAGGCATGGATAATGTCATCCTCCTATTCCTGACTGTTACTTTCTTGATCTCTGAGTAGTTTGACTATAAAAATAGAACTACCTTTCCATTATATTATGGCCATACATTTTTCAGACTCACTCATCGAGGGGCCCAGTAATATCTCTCTATGAATGTGAGGGACAAATTCCATCTTGACCATTCATATTCCTCCGCATGAAAAACCACTAAGCCCGAACATAATCTTTATGATCACTCGGTCAAAAGTGACTTTTGACTAGGTCAAAGCTGAGCGTTTGTCATATAGGAATCCATGATGATCTCAGGTCAAAGGGCATAGTGATATGGTTTGTATATAAGAGAAGCTTATGATGTAACCCATGTAACTCTCTCATAGCGGGTCAGTCCAACACCTTGTACTCTTACATGTGCCTATGACTTTGATTTATATCTCTATACATCTTCAAAGTCATACTGGTCTTATTTCATCTCTGCTCCCGCACAGATGACCGACCAGGGATATTTAGGATAAGATCATGAATTATCCAAGGATGGTCATCACAGTAAACATGCAAATAATATAATAACATAATTGATAAACTCATAAATCAATAATATTTATAAGACAATGATTAGCCCCTAGGGCACGTTTTCTAACAAAAATAGGACAAAGCTAATGTACAACGGTTGTTTATATTTTACATCAGTTACTTTTACATTTAGTGTAAATATTTCATGTTATTTATAAAAATATTACCGGTCATTTTTTAAAACTATTTCTACAAAGACTAATTTAAAAATAGGGATTTAGAAAATATATGTTGTAGTAGTGCTTGCACCAAGCACTTTTCTAACTCTTCCCGCATCTCCATGCTCATTCTAATTCATGCATTAAAACTTTGTAAGAAGCGTCATTTTCTTTTTATCAGAACTCTCGAATACTTTTTTGTCCCAATTTGTCACTTCTTCAAAATAAGCAACATTATCTTCCCATCTTCTAGAATGTCACCATAAATTTCTTACCACATCCCAAAAAAAAAACCATTATCTGGTACCCAAGGTGCAAAAAAGTGAAAGGGTTTCTTCGTTTGACTTGGACGAACTCTACTACTCAGCTTCAGGAGTAAGGGGCAATTATCTGACTCCATTTGAGGTAGATGTAGAACTTACGCTTCCGAAAACTGTGCAAGCCAACCCGAGTTAACTAGAATGCGATCAATTCTATTGTAAGATCTTCCCCTACACTACATAAATTTGGGACCTTGAAAATCTACCTTTGTTAAGCCATACGATGATACGTATATCTATTTCTGTTAAATGACCTTAGTCCTTTTTCCCAATTAACATAAATTTGGGACCTTGAAAATCTACCTTTGTTAAGCCATACGATGATATGTATATCTATTTCTGTTAAATGACCTTAGTCCTTTTTCCCAATTAATTTTCTGTTAAATTACAAAAAATTATTAAATGATTGAGAAGTCGATCAAAATTAATTTTTTTTAAATTATAAACTGACATAATTATTTTTAAAAAAATATTTTAGTTATTATTTTTTAGCCCCATTTATTATTTTTTCTTCTAGGAGTTATTATTTCTATTATTTGAGTTATTATTATTTTTATTTAAGTTGTTATTTTTTCTTTGTAAAATTGTTATTCCATTACTTGAGTTGTGTTTGAAGGATTAATTCTATTATTTTATAATTTAAAAAAAATTAATTCTAGTTAAACAGTCTAATTTAAATTAATTATTCTATTCACTTTTTCTATGCTAAATCCTAAAACAACCCCTAGAAAGAAAAAAAAACCATAAAACGCCAGGTTCCTTGAATCGCAAAGTCCACTGACCGCGAAACTCATTCCACTCCCTCTTGCTGCATTCAACATTTGGAGGGTCGCTGTATAAGGTTTTGTTTGGTGCAACTTATTAGGTTAATCTAAAAGAAGATAAGGAATAGTAAAGGAGGTTATAAGTATAAAGGTAAAGAAAGAGAGATGATATTATTTATTTGATTTAAGAAAATAAGAAAAGAAAAATTAATTAAAAGTTAATAAATATACTCTTATTTTTTTATTTAAATTTATTTATATTTTATTTATAATATTCATATCAAAATTATTATTTCTTAATTTATGATTCATACAATTTTTTTATCTCAGTTATATATATAATAAAATTAAAAAAAAATTTTAACATTATCTCTCAATAATTTTATAATTATTATATATATTAATATAATATATAAATTATTTATTATGTTTATTAGGTTTCATCAATCAAAATAAAAATTATAAGTGACTAGAATTATAAAAAAAGATTTTAGCTCATGAGGATACAATTAAAATATTAAAATAATATAAAGGGTAATTTTGTCAAAAATAAGTAAAAATTTTCTCTCCTCTTCAAAAACCCCTCACTTTTAGAGGAGAGATGAACACATAAAGGTAAAAAATTTACCTCCCCTCCCTTATATTTTTTTCACCTAAATATATTTATATCTACCTTCCTCTATCTGTCTTTCTAAAAAACTTAAACTAAACAAAGTCTAAATTTGTTGGGTCAACTGTTCTAATTCTTCTTAAAATTGTATTCAAAATTTAAAATGATAACTAATAAGAGTTAGTTTAAATAGTAAATTATTCGATATCATTTAAATGAGGTATTGAATTTAAATTTTAGCATATATAAAAAATTTTTACTTATATACTATAATTAAATATATGATATGAATCAGATTCAGATATATTTAAGATAAAAATATGATAAACCGGATCACCTGCAAAAAACAATTCAAAACGATACCACTCGCTCTATCCCTCAAATGGAGGATGCTGAAAGGAGTCCTCAGCTTCGATTTCGAGGGCGGCCTCGACACTGCTCCCTCCAACCCAGCTGCGCCGTCCGGACCTCTGGCCCCATCTGATTCTCCCACCGTTGCTACCTCCATAGCTAATGGTGTTACACCTGGCGCTGCTGACCCTGCTGCGAGCAATATTCCTGGCCGCCGGAGCTTCCGACAGACGGTTTGCCGGCACTGGCTTCGTGGACTCTGCATGAAGGGCGATGCCTGCGGCTTTTTACACCAATATTTCAAAGCGGGGATGCCGTTTTGCCGGTTTCTTATTTTATACGGGGAGTGACGGGAGCAGGACTGCGTGTACAAGCACACAAACGAAGATATCAAGGAGTGTAACATGTATGTATGACTCAGTTTCTTTTAACCTAATGCTCTGCATAAACTCGATTTGACTTAATGTGCCCCGGAGATGAATGGGGGTTATGTATTCTGTACAATAGTTGATTGTCGGCTTAAATTCTGATGGGTCAGCAAAAGTTCAGTGAGATTGATGGCCACTGTCAATATTATAAGTTCTTTCAACAATAATTGCGCTCTTGCTATTTGGCCTGTTTGGAATGTTCCCTTAGGCATCTTTCTCTGAGCAGTTGTTTTACTTTAGGGGTTTGGGAGAAGGAAGGTGTGGAATTTTTGTGGAGTTGGGCAAATGTATGTGTGGTTCTGACTTTGGGGTACTTGGTTGGAGTGACAAGTTTGAATTGCATTATTTCTTGGCAAATCTCTGCTAATAAATTTATAGGGGAGCTTCTTTTTTATGTTTATCCAAAGTGGTGGGAAGGATTTATATGTTTGATGTTCTCTCCTTTCTCTTTTCATTGATACTCCTCTGGTCCTTAATATAAGATGGAAGAGTATCTTGGAAGATGGCTTATTCTGCTGGTCTGGTTTTGAATTTTTCTTTTTCATCTCTTCAATAAATAATTTTTTCTTCACTCAAAGAAGAAAAAAATTGCATTCAATGTGCCTTACTGCATGTTCTTTGATAAAAGAGGACCATGAACTTGTGTGTCAATGATTTTACTGTTGCTGTGTCCGCAAGTATAAGTTGGGATTTTGTCTGAATGGTCTTGATTGCCGGTATAGGCATGCAAAAGTTCCTGGACCTCCCCCTCCTGTTGAAGAAGTGCTTCAAAAGATTCAGCATTTATATTCTTATAATTATGGCCACTCCAACAAATTTTTCCAACAAAGAGGTTCTGGCTATTCTCAGCAAGCAGAGAAATCTCAGTTTCCACAAGGTCCTAATTCTGCAAACCAAGCTGTGCCTGGAAAGCCATTACCAGCAGAATCAGGCAATGTCCAGCAGCAGCAGCAGCAACAAAAGCCAATATCACAGCCTCAGCTGCAGGGTAGCCAGAGTCAAATACAAAATACTACTAATGGTCAACCCAATCCGACGAACAGAACAACAATACCATTACCTCAAGGAATATCTAGGTGTGTTCAGAGACCTGTAGCTTTCAAATAGGCTGTATAAATTGGTTATCAGTTTGCTTATTCAATAATTTATGCAAAGTTTTAAAGATTATTTGCATGAAAGCATAATTGTCACTCATCAATTTTAGATAGTTTGCTCATAAGAGTATTGTTGCCCACTACGGTTTTGGCTCTTTATACATGTATTTCATGCTTGGCAGTATTAATTTAACTTTTTATACAATTGGTTTGATTTACCACAGACACTATAGTTTTAATTTTAATGGGAAATGCAGATGTTACACCCTTTGGATTTCCTATAAGAATTTCCTGCCTCAGTTAATTGCCCGGTCTGGACAATAAGTTATTAATGATTTGTAAATATTAGCAGGGATTTTGTATCTTTTCAATTTTATTTTTGGAAGATCTTTACTAGTAGATAGTAAGGTCTTATTTAAATGTCCCCGGTTGTTTCTTTAGTTGGGTCTGGAATTGTGTTAAAAAAATATTTTATTGCACTTATGTAATCCATGCATTTGTCATAAGATCTTATCTGGTTGCTTTTGTTGGTCATAGAAGCATGCGCACGCACATACATAATTACATATATATAAAAATGTGTTTGTGTGTAAGTTAGGCTATGCAAGGGGTATTATTCTCTGCCCTATTGCATTGCTACATCTGTTTGCGTCTTGATTTCCTTCTCTGTTGAATGTTAAAATTTGAAACAAAAGCCTATTATAAATGTGTTTGACCTTTGTTGCTACTGGCTGGTGCCCTCCAGAACGTACCATAAGGGATAGGGTCTTAGTCAGTAATTATTTTACAAGGGATTATATGTTTCATGATATTATGTATGAAAACTTTCTCAACATCTACAGTTGAGAAAGGGTGTTATAACCTATTGAAATGTGCATTTTTCCTCAAGCGGTCTACAACCACTAAAATTACTTATTAAAGGACTTGGGAAGTTCTTCAATGTAATCTATTACCAAATCCGTACAAAGTGTGGTTGGAATAGATAGCGACTTTGACAGTTCAGGTTAATTCCTTACATCTTTCTCCATACCCTTCCAATAGATGTATAAGTCACCCCCGAATGCCTACCTATGGGGCTACTGTGAAAGTCTCCTATCAATGTACTTTGTGATTTTGAAGGTCTGGTTTAGCCAAGAATGCTTAGGATATCTATCTGGATTCTGCTTTAGCTCATTGATAAGGCTTCTCATATTCTCATTATGAACTCAAGATTGTTTAATAATGGTGTGCAAGCTTGATAAAATTCTAGCAATAGACAAGCATTTGTTTCTGGCTTCCTTTACCTCTCTTGCCTTGAGATAATGTGCTTGCCAAACAAGCTGCATATGAAGTTTTCCATGGTAGCCCTATGACGGCTTATTGTTGTCAAGATATTACTTGCAGCCCCCAGTATAAATAAATTATACTTATACTTAAACGTGGTAAAAAGTTGTCATACTGTTGAAGTGTGAAGGAAGTATATATGTACTATACCAAACAAAACAATGTGAAAAACCGCACACTAACTCTGTTACCTCTTTTTTTCTTATTATTCTGAAAAGGCTAGGCTACTATTTTATAAAGAATATCTGATCTGTTATAAGCTAGAAATTTGATTTTCTAAAAAGAGATGATGGTTGACGAGAAATGACATATATCTGACTGAAAGAAAAAATAAATAAAAAATAACTAGGAAAAGAAATGAATAGGGTGAAAGAATGAGTTGGGCCTGGATTGAAGCCCAATTTCCAAATTTCCACTTAAGTTCTCTTGAAATTAATATATTTTATTCACTTAAATTTTAGTTCATATCATATTGCCCTCTATTAACATCAATTTCAAATTATGCTATTACATTATGATCCTTTATGACTAGAATTTCAACTAGTATTATCTGTAATGACTCTGGTGATCATGTACAAGATCTGAAATTGAAAGCAAGGTCATGTTTTCAAGAAGGGATTATGTTCAGATTGTAAATAATAAACTATAAAAGTATATCTTCAGTTGAAGACTGTTCTTTCACTTAAATGAATTTCACTAAAGTACTTCCAACACAAATCTTAGGTATTTTATTGTGAAAAGTTGCACTCGTGAAAATTTGGAGCTATCTGTTCTACAAGGAGTATAGGCAACTCAAAGGAGCAATGAAGCTAAACTAAATGAAGCCTTTGACTTGTTGGAAAATGTGATATTGATTTTCTCAGTCAACAGAACACGACATTTTCAGGTGAGTTTCAGCAGTTGCATCATCCCACTTGACTAAGTCACATTGTATCCATTTTGAGCAGCTTTATGATCTAGCAAGATGGAAAACTAGTAGATATATCTAAGTACTGGGGCTTACTATGTTATAGACTAAGAAAGTCCCAGCCGACATATGGACGGTATTAATTTCCTATCCATTATAGTTTCATATTTTAACTTTATGTGTGTGTGTGTGTGTGTGTAGGATTATCAGGATGTATTACATGTAAGGCAGTATTCATGTACTGTTAATCTGAAATTTATAAGCATATAAAACTAGATTCAGCTGAATTACAAGACATTCTTGTTGATAGCTTTATAGATGTTTAACGTTCATACTGTCAATAATTATATATATATATATATTAAATTAAAGTTTGCATTTGACTTTTATTGCATTTTGTTGGCTAATTATTCCTTGGATTTAGATAGAGGAAAATTCCAAGGAGCCTTTGGTTTAATGCCGATTGGAACACTAGTGCTAAAAGGTCCTTTCTCACATGGTGAAAAAATGGCTTTGGAAAATTATATAATGCTCATCAAGACATCTCAAAGGCCATTGTGATCCCAGGTGGTTTTCTCTTAACCTACTTTTGTTACCTCTGATATGTCATTCTCCATTGATTAGTAAAGTTTGGATATTTAGCATAGTATTTACAATATTTACAAGTTACAAAGTTAAGAGACTATTTCCCCTTTCCAGTAACTATTTTTATTTTTGTTCAGTTAAATGAAGAGAATGTATAGTAAGTTCTCGTCATGATATTTTTTTTTCAAAAATTCGCAGTAATTATGTCCAAAAATAATAATATAAAGATTATATTTAAATCTCTACACCCACCCACATATATATATGGAGATAAATTCTTCAAAATTTATAGATGCCATTCATCAAAAATCTAATTATTGAGTCTAAATTTAACAATCCTTCAAAAAAAATATAAAATTATCATCATTACATACATGTGTTTGATTAGTTAAGCAAAAATAAATTCTTGTGAGTAGCTGTAGAAATGTATACAAGAAATATTGAACAAAACCATTTGCGTTAATAACATTACTAACACGTTTAAGAAACACCTAAAAAAATCAACACATAAAAAAATATTGGATATAAATATATATTCTCATATTGATATAATTTATAATTAATTTTAAATAGCTTATAATATATACCTTTAGTTTAGGCTGCCAATTCCAACAATGAGTTGATAAATCTCTTATCAATTTAAGCATTCTTGAAAGATACCGACTATAGGTTTGCTTAGCCTTATTGATAGAGCGAAGCTAACGATTGCTAGCAATAGAATCTCATATAGTCGAATATATTAAATTCTGCCAATCGCCCTTGCCCATTATATTTATAATTTCTTCTCTGTTGTTGACACATGTGATGTTATTTAACATACTCTCCAACTAACTTAAATTTTTTTTTAAGTCCAAAAAATAAGGATGTAATGCTTTTTCAATAGACACCCTGAAAATTATAAAAATATAATTTATTAATTAAAAATAAAAATTAGATAAAAAATAAATTTATTTGTATAAGATAAAACTATAATCAATTAACTATTTTGTCTCTTTGTCATGTAATTACTTATCAAATTTGTCATGTAATTACTTATCAAATTTGTCATGTAATTACTTATCAAATCTTCCAACTCTGGGGAAGCATTATACAGTTCCCTTTGATGAAACATTCTACCTGTTAAAATATTGTTCTTGCAAATTTTTGGATCTCTAAAAGGATGTTTTTGTATTACACAATAAGCAATAGTGCAGCCTAAATTGAAAATATCTATGTTATCATTGTGAATTTCGCTATTTGTTAGTTGTTCTGGAGATGGCCAATGATAGTCATCTATGCCCTTGAATAAACCTGTTCATAATTTTTATGAAGAATATAAATTTAAAGTATAAATATATAATAAAAGATAAGAAAAAAATAATTGAGATATTTAGCAATTTTGTCTTTGAGCTATGTTTTTCCTTGTATCAACGGTTCTGCTTTGTAAAAATTGAAAACTTTATCTGTATATGTTTGACGAAGACGGTCTTTTACAATTACAATATTCCATGGGGTAATACACCCATGGACTATTTTTGTTTGATGGATTTGTAAGACTCCCTCCATCATATCCCTAACACCAAAATAAAAAAAATCAAAATATAAATAGTTTTAAACAACTGAAAAATATTTTATACTTAAACAATTTTTTAAATAAATGATGCCGTATGGATTGCTTTTTCTCATGCCTAATAAAAAAATAGTCTGCTGTATAATTAAACTTTTCAAATGTAATATGACAGTATATATCATCAACTTCTTAATTATTGTAGTTTAACACATTCAGACGGTGTTAAAACTTAATGAGATCAATAATTTCTTTGTTTGCTGCTACATCTTCTCTTTTATAAGTTTTAGTACAAAACTGCTTTCCCCTAATCGCGCTTGAACGAACTTCATTTAAGTGAGAAATTTGCTGAGTATATATAGTTAACTTAGTATCTATTTCTCTTTAAATTTGTAGATTTGAATTTGCCATCTTTATAAAAAGTACTGATAATAACAAGTAGAAATTGGTAAGAAATGATATTGGGCGACGATGATCGATGAGGCAGTGGCCAAGACAGAGACAATTAATAAATAAAAGTTGAAGAAATAACAGAAACAAAAGAGAATAGTGTGAGAAGCACAAGTTAAAGATAAAAAAATATTCAAACATAATATACCTAAAGAGATCAAATAGTGATGATCCTTGAGATCAATATTCTAAGATTATCTTTAAAATCTAAAATAATGTAATAGAGCTAATCTGAGCTGAGAGAAATTTTATGTTGAAAAAGTAGAATGGGTGGAAAAAAGATGTAAATGGGAGAAAGAGAGATTCTTTAATGAGATAGCTGAAAGATACAAATGGGAGAATTGAGAGATTCTTTAAATTTGTTGAGAGTAATACGAAGTGAGAAGGAAGAAAACGATATTAATGGGAAAATTATCTCTTTGTTTCTTTCTGTTTCTCTCTCTATTTTTTCTTTTATAAGGCTTATCTCTTTTGATTTTTCTGGTGTCAATTTTTCTTCTTTCCATTCTCAACTTTGCTCCAATTTGCTGATTTTTTTCTAGTTTCTCTCGTCATCCACTCTAGGTACTTGCTCATTTCCATCCCATTTTATCTCATCTCACCTTACCTTTTACTTTTACATGGATAACACCGTGCATTTTACCTAGCTTGTTTCTCCTAAATCTTGCTTTCTCTCCTTTTTTTCTCTTTAATCGTGTTGCCTTTCTTAATTATCTAACTTTTTTAGATAGTTGACATTCTGAGGGAGAAGGAGAAAAATGCTAACGAGAGAAGATCTGTTTCACCAGCATGCCCTTTCTGTGGTTAATGCCGAACCACAGGGCAACTGCATCAACAATTATGATCCTAGCAGAAGCAGACGGCAGAAGAAAGCTAAGAATGGAAAGAAGAAAAATTGACACTAGAAAAATCAAAAGAGAATAAGCCTTATAAAAGAAAAAATACAGAGAAAAACAGAAAAAAAGAGATAATTTTTCCATTAATATCGTTTTCTTCCTTCTCACTTCGTATTACTCTCAACAAATCTAAAAAATCTCCCAATTCCCCCATTTGCATCTTTCAGCTATCATTGAAGAATCTCTCTTTCTCCTGTTTACATCTCGTTTTCACCCATCCTACTCTTTCAACATAAAACTTCTCTCAACTCAGATTAGCTCTATTACGTTTTTTTAGATTTCAAAGATAATCTTAGAATATTAGTCTTAAAGATCCTCTCTATTTGATCTATTTAGGTATATTCTGTTTAAATATTTTTCTATCTTTAACTTATGCTTCTCACACTATTCTCTTTTATTTCTATTATTTCTTCAACTTCTATTTATTAATTGTCTCTGTCTTGGTCACTGCCTCATCGATCATCGTCACCCAATATCATTTCTTACCAATTTCTGCTTGTTATTATAAGGACTTCTTATAAAGATGGCAAATTCAAGTCTACAAATTTGAAGAGAAGTAGATACTAAGTTAACTATATATACTTAGCAAATTTCTCACTTAAATGAAGTTCGTTCAAGCGCGATTGGGGGAAAGCAGTTTTGTACCAAAACTTATAAAAGAGAAGATGTAATGGCAGACAAAGAAATTATTGATCTCATTAAGTTTCAACACCGTCTGAATGTGTTAAACTACAATAATTGAGAACTTGATGATATATACTATCATATTACATTTGAAAAGTTTAATTATACAGCAGACTATTTTTTATTAGGCATGAGAAAAAGCAATCCATACGGCATCATTTATTTAAAAAATTGTTTAAGTATAAAGTATTTTTCAGTTGTTTAAAACTATTTATATTTTGATTTTTTTTTATTTTGGTGTTAGGGATATGATGGAGGGCGTTTTACAAATCCATCAAGCAAAAATAGTCCATGGGTGTATTACCCCATGGAATATTGTAATTGTATAAGATCGTCTTCGTCAAACATATACAGCTAAAGTTTTCAATTTTTACAAAGTAGAACCATTGATACAAGAAAAAACATAGCTCAAAGACAAAATTGCTAAATATCTCAATTATTTTTTTCTTATATTTTATTATATATTTATACTTTAAATTTATATTCTTCATAAAAATTATGAACATGTTTATTCAAGGGCATGGATGACTATCATTGGCCATCTCCAGAACAACTAACAAATAGCGAAATTCACAATGATAACATGGATATTTTCAATTTAGGCTGCACTATTACTTATTGTGTAATACAAAAATATCCTTTTGAAGATCAAAAAATTCGAAGGAACAATATTTTAACAGGTAGAATGTTTCATCAAAGGGAACTGTATAATGCTTCCCCAGAGTTATAAGATTTGATAAGTAATTACATGACAAAGAGACAAAATAGGTAATTGATTATAGTTTTATCTTATACAAATAAATTTATTTTTTATCTAATTTTTATTTTTAATTAATAAATTATATTTTTATAATTTTCAGGGTGTCTATTGAAAAAGCATTACAACATCCTTATTTTTTGGACTTAGAAAAAAAAATAAAATTTTTTAAGTTAGTTGGAGAGTATGTTAAATAACATCACATGTGTCAACAACAGGAAAGAAATTATAAATATAGTGGGTAAGGGCGATTGGCAAAATTTAATAGATTCGACTATATGGGATTCTATTGCTAACAATCGTTAGCTTCGCTCTATCAATAAGGCTAAGCAAACATATAGTCAGTATCTTTCAAGAATGCTTAGATTGATAAGAGATTTATCAACTCAATGTTGGGATTGACAGCCTAAACTAAAGGTATATATTATAAGCTGCTTAAAATTAATTATAAATTATATCAATATGAGAATATATATTTATATCCAATATTTTTTTATGTGTTGATTTTTTCAGGTGTTTCTTAAACGTGTTAGTAATGTTATTAACGCAGATGGTTTTATTCAATATTTCTTGTATACATTTCTACAGCTACTCACAAGAATTTATTTTTGCTTAACTAATCAAACACATGTATGTAATGATGATAATTTTATATTTTTTTTTGAAGGATTGTGAAGTTTAGACTCAATAATTAGATTTTTGATGAATGGCATTTATAAATTTTGAAGAATTTATCTCCATATATATATGTGGGTGGGTGTAGAGATTTAAATATAATCTTTATATTATTATTTTTGGACATAATTACTGCGAATTTTTGAAAAAAAAATATCATGACGAGAACTTACTATACATTCTCTTCATTTAACTGAACAAAAATAAAAATAGTTACTGGAAAGGGGGAATAGTCTCTTAACTTTGTAACTTGTAAATATTGCAAATACTATGCTAAATATCCAAACTTTACTAATCAATGGAGAATGACATATCAGAGGTAACAAAAGTAGGTTAAGGGAAAATCACCTGGGATCACAATGGCCTTTGAGATGTCTTGATGAGCATTATATAATTTTCTAAAGCCATTTTTTCACCATGTGAGAAAGGACCTTTTAGCACTAGTGTTCCAATCTGCATTAAACCAAAGGCTCCTTGGAATTTTCCTCTATCTAAATCCAAGGAATAATTAGCCAACAAAATGCAATAAAAGTCAAATACAAACTTTAATTTAATATATATATATATATATTTATTGACAAAAGGAAAAACATACTAGTCTACGTGAAAAATAGCCAGTAACATGAGACCAAGAAGGCCGACAAGACCATGATAGGGAGATAGAAAAGTAGGTTTCCATGTATGCTGGTCTTCAGTCTTGGTTTCGCTATAAAATCTCCAGCATCTTCATGACCCAGAATAATGGGAACCACGGCCCTGTTTAGACCACAATTATAATTTAATACAAATCTCTATTGACTTTAATTGTTATAATAGTATCAACCTATACTTTATCATCACCATTTCACTAAGATTTATCTAGCTAAGGTCAATTAAGGTTTACAACAACGTTATATATCACCTAAGATAATTTCAAGGAAGATGTATAATTTCAACGTTATTAGAAAGTTAATTTTTTTTGTAAATATATAACTCAATTCATATAGTTATAACTTTTTCTTAAATTACTCATATTTGATACCTCTCAACAATAATAAAAAAACAAGGAGTTAAATATTCTTTTTTTATATGTTATAAAAATTGTGTCATATTGACTAATTTAACTATTTTTTTAATATAATTAAATTAGTTAAATAATTTATATATTAAGGACTAAAGTAGTAAATATAATCTACAATGAAATTGATTCACAATGTAATGAGTAATGAGTAATAGTTGAAAGCTCTATAAGGAATAAGCTTACCAAGTAAATGAAAACGTCCTCCAATATGAAACTCCACAGGAAAGAAATTTCACCACTATAATATCCATTAATCGTCTACTTCATAAATAAATAAAATGACTAGGTTAAAATTGCATTTCATATGTAGTTAATCTATATAAAATAAAACTCATCAGAATAAATAGCTTTATACAAAATGAGTCCCAAGGAAATCAAATATATTCAATTCCTTGCCCCATGATAGTATGAACGTTAAACATCCATAAAGCTATCAACAAGAATGTCTTGTAATTCAGCTGAATCTAGTTTTATATGCTTATAAATTTCAGATCAACAGTACATGAATACTGCCTCACATGTAATAGGAGTGAAAAAAACTATTTCCTTCATTTATTTGTGTTGCTTCTTTGCATAATACTTTATCTAGCAAAAGGAATGAAATGTGCTACCAACTGGGTTAAAAATAGAAATTAAATGGCACAAATTAGAAACTTGTAATTTGGATCCAATTCAGGAGCAACATCAAATCTAAGAAAAGCATGCATGTAATCCTTCCAGTATAATTCGATCCAAAGTTTAACACCAAATTTAAAAATTTGTTAACTTTAATATTTTTGGCCAGCAAAGTTGGCACGAGTAATATTGCAGGTAATATAATAGATTGACTAAATTGAAAGAAATGATCTCTAGAGGACCAAATTGATAGTTCACCTATCTCTTCTATCTTTTATGGGACCAAGATAAGATTTTCCTAGGTATATTTTACTAAGAGCAAGCAATAATAATAGAATATCTTTCTGCATGCACTTGTGCAAAATAAGAGAACCAATAGACACGTATGAAGGCCACAGAAAACTATTTCCTTCATTTATTTGTGTTGCTTCTTTCACCTATTGGGTGGAGGGATACTTTGGTATGCACCAAAAAAAATTATCTCAAGCTAGGGTGCAATTTCCATTGTCATGTTACTCTACGGGCTACAGATATGGTTCATGTATATTTTTATTAAATTATGAATTTTTATGTTTTTTTCTTGCTGTGCAAAGGATATGATTCAAGGGATTCTTATCCTACATTAAGATTAGTTTATAATAACCTTACTTCATGCCAAAGATGACTCGTGTCTGATAATTTTTATGTATATTTTAATGTATGTATTTATATGATTATTTGAAAAAAATGAATGGAATCCTGAATCCTTAGCTAATATGAGTGAAAGTTGATAAGGGTGGTATGGGTATAATTTGTAATTAAATAGTCCAAAATGATGTGCCATTCAACTGGGCCTATAATTAGTGTATCTAACTTCTCTATAATTTTTCTAATATCAAAGAATCTAATTTAAATTCGATTATAATATCTACTTTTGTTAGTTGAGATTTTAAGGATATTGTATCAACTGTTGGGATATTTTGTGTTCCTAAAATGTCCTTGTCACTACTATATAAAGATGTAAGCCTTTAGTCACAATTAGGTAAGAGTGAGAGAAATGAGTTAAGAAGGAAGATTAAGATATTTTATAAAAAATATTGAATAATTATATTAATTAATTTAATTAAATATAAATATATCATAAATTAAGTATTAGAGAAGTATATTATATTCCCTGACTAAGACCATCATGCAACAATACCCCAAAACACATACACTGGACACAAAGAACACACTCACACACAGCAGAACCCTCAACAGCATAGCGACACATAATGCATAAGAACAGCAAACAGAGGCAATCTGCAAGCCAGGTATCCCTTTAACACTCTTACTTCTACCCATCACAACTCATTAATCATTCCCACAGATTTATCCTCACCAATACTAAATAGGATTCAGTCAAGCAGAGAGCAATGGAAATCAATCACACGGCTACAATACAGAACAGAAGAGTCAGCGGCCACAGCACAGAGCATCCCAGGGCAACTAATACTGATCAAGACAGAAAATAAAGGAGAAAAATGGCCAGAAATCTCCATACCTGCACAACAACAGACAGAAACCACTAAGTAAGTGTCGCCTGTAGAGATTCACGTTACGCTCACAGTTGCTCTGTCTATCCCCAAACACCCCACTTCCCTGCCTTCCGTCCTTCATTGCCACACTACTACCTTCACATAGCTTCACGCTTCTGCCATGCCTATTACTCATGACAGACAGAAAGGAAAAGGATAGAGGATTTTGGTAATTTGCTACAGTGAACAGGATGCCCTTTCCACTCTTCCCTCTGACGGTGACTGCCTACGTTGCCTTTGTCGACCCAGTCGCGTCTCCTCTCTCACTGGTTCACTGTGTCGATGCACTCTACCACTCCTTCTCTTCCACAGCTTCTCCGTCCATCTCTTCTCTGCTTCCCTTTATCAAGCTGTCAACACTGAGGTTGGATTGAGAGCTCTGGCGCGACGATACAGAGGGAAATTGACAGAACACGGCATCGATGGCGTGCGACTCTCCTTCCTCGCTGCTCCCTTCCACTGATGCTGCTGAGAATTCGCCTGTCGCGCTGTGAGTTTCAGAAGAAGAAATGGTGAAGTACAGTTGAGCAGAGTTGAAAAAGGGGAGGGGTAATATGGTAATTTTGCACTCAGGAAAAATAAAAGAAAAAATCACCTCTGCAGTCTCAGGGTTCGAACAAAGGATCCCCCCAATATTCCCTACACCTTTGAACCACTCATCTAATGTCCTACTTCAAAGTTTTCTATGATGATTATATATATTCTTTGTTGTCTGGATAATATATATATAAGTGAAATTCAGAGTCATAACACTAAATTAGGTCATTTCATCATGCATTTGGAAATTGAGAATGACACAAGAATGTGGGGACATTTTTGTTTTTTGAACCCAAATTCAAACCCCAACTTTTTTTTGCACGAGAATTTTTAAAAAATGGTTGGATTCACCTATGATATAAGGACAAAATGAAATCTCCATTTTACCTAAGTAATACTAATGTTAGGCCCGCATTTGCCCCTTTTCTTGGATTTATATTGCTTTATTATACTTAATCATTGTTCCTTTTTCTATTTCCCACTTTATTCATATTGTTTTCACCACATAAGTTTGCGGCATGCTTATGACTCAATTGTAAATACTTATAAATATACTGATTAATTTATCATTAAGTCTACACATCAGCACAAAGATTATAACTCACATTCTGTGAGATATGTATCATATCCTTATTAACTAGATCAATTTTTATTAATTTTAGTTATTTTAATGTATTATATTTACTATTATGAATAAAGGGGATTTGGAGTGCAAATTAACTACAAAACTATTGAAGAAACTCAATTAAATAATATATACGTATATTACTGAAGCTTACATACATACCAAACTACTTTTGTAGTTAGACTCAAAATCTATCCATGATATTTCAACCATAAGAAAAAACTAGAAGTAATATTCATGGATATTGCATTCTTATAGAAGAAACTCTAGGAATGCAGCAATGTGCATCGACAATTACGACTAAAGGAGATGTAAGTGGCTCTTGATGGTTGAAGTGAACACATATGTAGTTGCAACGGGACGAATGTTTGCGAGGAGGTTTCAGATCTCTCAAAGCTTTATTCATCTTCTTCTTCTTCATTGATTGTTTCCAAGGTGCTTTGGAAATTAACCCTAGAAACCTTCATCAACTGACGTGGCGTAATCTACCATAACTAGGGTTTCAGAGATAGGTTTCTTTTTGGGACCACAAGCTTGGTTTCTTAGCTATGGTAGATTACTAGCTTTTGGTGCTAAAGAGAAGAGAGACGAGTTTATTCTCTCGCTGCGTGGTATTTATATTTCTATTGGCTTTGAATATTAGCCACAAAAGCGCTACGCGTTTTCTATATGATTATTGCAATAGTGACGTTTGAAACCTGCATTAATGTTTATCTAAAAGTAAAATACTGAGAGATTTTGTTAACCAAAAGCACATTTTATTTTCAGCCCGCTCACGTTTAAAAAAAATATTAAACATAAACTACCTTCGTTTCAAATATAAGGCATTTTTAACTAAAACATATGAATTAGAACAAAAGTTAGGTAGTTAAGATTTCAAAAAAAAATCTAACTTTACTTTTATTTAGTAGTAGTAATAAGTAATAATTAATTATTTTTTATTTACATAGGAGATAAATAATTTTGATATACTTCTAAGGGCATTTTAGGTGAAAAGTTACTAATTGCTCTTATATTGAAACTTAAAATTTTTACAAAACTTGCCTTATATTCTAAAAGTAGAGAATATATAGAAACTTGTATCATTTATAGGACATAAAATAACATGATTCACCTCAAAATTTGATAAGTGCATGGGTAAAATGTTTTTAGCATACTAGTATATATACAATAAAAATTTACTTTGAGAGTATATTGATACACATGTATTAATACTATCGAAAAAAAATAAATGGGATTAAAAATATTTGGGTGTCCGAATATATATATATATATATATATATATATGCGGTTTTGCCCATCATTAAATTGATAAAGCAGTTGAGTTATAATATACCATTACCACTACATGGGAAAATGGAGAGTACTCGTGAGAGGCATTTTTAAAAAGCAGAAGTAAATATTTATTGAATTTTACAATATTTCTAATATTTGAGAACAGAAAATCTTAAAAAAAAAATTCTTATATATATTTGATAGAAGGAGTATAAAGAAGGATATAAGAAAAATAATGAATTCTATATGAATATTTCCAGAAAAAATTGCATGTGTTTTAACATAAATATAACAATTATTAATTCGTCCTTAGTGTTATAAAAATAAGAAAGTGAGAGAGTAGAAAGAATAACAAGACAAGATTTAGATATGAGAGAAATGGAAGGATAAGAGAGAATTCCTCATATGCTTGTATATTCACTTGTCCAAATGCCTTCTACATAGCCACTATTTATAGGCCACACCCATTAAAGACTAAACATAAGGTTACAAAAGATTAAAGAGGAATAAAATGTCATTAACCATAAGAAACCCCTCTCAAGTCATTCATTGAGGAAGTTATAGGTTTATGGCATAAAGGGAAGAAGGAATCCTAAGAGGAATCCCAAGAGGTATAAGTTTTATGGACATCCACATGTGCAAGAATATTTGTACACTCCCCCTTGGATGTCCATGACAGATATTATGCCTCATTAAAACCTTATTAGGAAAAACCCATTGGGACAAAAACCTAGTGAAGGAAAAAGAGTACACAATATTTATTTAGGTTGCCTTATCAAAAAAAATTTCAGGAAAACCCAATAAAAAACAAAATCCTTAAAATAAAGAGTATATTAAGTACGTGTTTACTCCCCCTGATGACGTTGTCAATTTATGTCTTTGAATCTGCGCATTCCAATACCATACACTAACTTCTCAAATGGCTTAGTTGGTAGTGTCTTGGTAAACAAATCTGCAAGGTTGTCACATGATCGAATTTGCTGAACATCTATATCACCATTCTTCATAAGATCATGAGTGAAAAAGAATTTTGGAGAAATATATTTTGTTCTATCTCCTTTGATATATCCTCCTTTCAATTGAGTTATGCATGCTGTATTATCTTCATATAATACTGTTGGAATCTCTTGTTCTGGAAGTAAACCACTCATTCTTTGGATATGTTGGATTACTAACCTTAGCCAAACACATTCTCGACTTGCTTCATGAACTGCAATGATTTCTGCATGATTTGATGAGGTGGCTGATAAAGTTTGTTTTATCGAACGCCAAGATATAGCTGTACCTCCACAAGTAAATAAATATCCGGTCTGAGATCTACCTTTATGTGGATCTGATAAAAATCCTGCATCTGCATAACCAATTAATTGTGATCTGGATTCATTAAAATAAAATAATCCCATATCAATTGTCCCTCGAAGGTATCGAAATATATGTTTAACTCCATTCCAATATCTTCTTGTTAGAGAAGAACTAAATCCTGCCAATAAACTCACAGCAAATGCAATATCAGGTCGTGTTGAATTAGCAAGATATATTAGTGCCCCTATAATACTAAGATATGGTACTTCTAGACCAAGAAGTTCTTCATTTTCCTCTTGAGGGCGAAAAGGATCTTTTTCTTTAACTAGCGATCTTACAACCATTGGAGTAGTTAATGGATGTGCTTTATCCATATAAAATTGCTTCAATATTTTTTCAATATAAGCTGATTGATGAAGAAACACTCCATTTGTTAAGTGCTCAATTTGTAAACCGAGACAAAACTTTGTTTTTCCAAGATCTTTCATTTCAAATTCTCTCTTTAAACAATCCACTGCTTTTTGAAGCTCTTCAGGAGTTCCAATTATATTCAAGTCATCCACATTGACAGCAATTATAACAAATTCTGATGTTCCTTTTTATAAAAACACATGGGCTAATTGAGTCATTTTTATAGCCTGCTTTCAACAAATATTCACTTAGACGGTTATACCACATTCTTCCATATTGTTTTAATCCGTATAAGGATTTATGCAAACGAATTGCATAATTTTCTTGAGGATTCTTACATGCTTCAGGCAATTTAAATCCTTTAGGGATTTTCATATAAATTTCAGTATCTAAAGAACCATATAAGTATGCTGTAACAACATCCATTAGACGCATATCGAGTCTTTCATGCACTGCCAGACTGATTAGATATCTGAAAGTAATTGTATCCACCACAGGAGAATATGTTTCTTCATAATCAATGCCAGGTCTTTGCGAAAAGCCTTGTGCCACAAGTCGTGCTTTATATCTAACAACCTCATTTTTCTCATTTTGTTTTTGCACAAAAACCCATCTATATCCAACTGGTTTAACACCATTTGGTATTTGGACTACAGGTCCAAAAACTTCACGTTTTGAGAGTGAATTCAATTCTGCTTGAATTGCATCTTTCCATTTTGGCCAATCATTTCTATGTCTACATTCTTCAACTGACCTAGGTTCAAGATCATCACTTTGATTAGTTATTTCAACAGCAACATTGTATGAAAAAATATCGTCGATGACTATATTTTCTCGGTTCCACCTTTTTCCCGTATTGACATAACTTATCGAGATCTCTTTTTTATTTTTAGGTACCTGGACCTCTTCTGGGGTCTTTTGATTTGTTATGTCCTGGGTATCTCCTATAAGATCAGCCTCCTCAATTTGACCATCTTGATTGTCTACTCTTTTCTTTCTAGGATTTTTATCTTTGGAACCGATTGGTCTACCACGCTTCAAACGTGGTTTAGTTTCATTTGCACTTGCTACTTGTCCTGCTGGGACATCAATTCGAATTGGAGTATTTTCAGCTGGAATATGAGATTTAATAATTCTCTTGGAGTCAGTAAATACATCTGGCAGTTGATTTGCAATATTTTGCAAATGAATTATTTTTTGAACTTCAAGCTCACATATTTGTGTTTGAGGATCTAAATGAGACAACGATAATGCTTTCCATGTGATTTCTTTATCCAGCTGCTTATTATCTCCCCCTAATGTTGGAAAATTTGTCTCATCAAAATGACAATCATTGAAATGTGCCGTAAATAAATCTCCCGTTAACGGTTCTAAATACTTGATTATAGAAGGAGATTCATAACCAACATATATTCCTAACCTTCTCTAAGGTGGGACAAATACCGCACATCAAAAAATTCTAAGATGAGAAATATTTGGCTCCTGACCAAAAGCCAATTGTAATGGGGAGAATTTATGATAACTTGTTGGTCTGATGCGTATAATTGTTTATGCATGTAAAATTGCATGTCCCCAAGCTGAAATGGGAAGTTTTGTTCTCATAAGTATTGGTCTTGCAATCAATTGGAGGCGTTTAATTAATGATTCTGCTAAACCATTTTGAGTGTGGACATGAGCAACAGATTTCTCTACTGTTATTCCAGTTGCCATGCAATAATCATTAAACTTTTGTGATGCGAACTCACTCGCATTATCAAGACGAATTGTCTTAATTGCATATTCTAGAAATTGTGCTCTTAATCGAATTATTTGAGCAAGTAATCTAGCAAATGCTAAATTACGTGTAGATAACAAGCACACATGTGACCATCTTGTAGATGCATCTATTAAAACTATAAAATATCTAAATGGTCCACATATATCCCCTTGGATACGTTCTAGAAATGCAGGGGATTCTACCTCAACTTTTGTTAATGAAGATCTTGTAATTAGTTTGCCTTGAGAACAAGCAACACATGAAAAATCTTTAAATTGAAGAATCTCCTGGCTCTTCAATGGATGTCCATATGAATTTTCAATAATCCTTCGCATCATAGTTGATCCGGGATGGCCTAACCGGTCATGCCAAATAATGAATATATTTTTATCAGTAAACTTCTGGTTTACTATAGCATTTGTTTCAATTATACCAATATTTGTATAGTACAAACCAGAAGATAATGCAGGTACTTTTTCAAGAACACATTTTTCTCCATGTCTAACAATTGTAATATATAGATATTCAATATTTTTCTCATCTATAGTCTCAATATGATACCCATTTCGGCGGATATCTTTAAAACTTAATAAATTTCTTTGAGACTTAGAGGAATATAAAGCATCATTAATTATAAAATTTGTCCCTTTGGGTAATATTATCATTGCTCTTCCAGAACCTTCAATTAGTTTTGTATTACCCGCTATAGTATTGATGCTTGCACCATTCATTGTCAAATGAGAAAAATATTTTTATCTTTAAGTATGGTATGTGTTGTAGCACTATCTATGAGACATATATCTTCATTCTTGTGCCCAATAAAAGAGAGAGGAACATCCATATTCTTCATCAAAGGAAAATAAATGTATTAAAATATATTATTAGCAATAATGCTCTTAAAAGAAGAAAATAAAAGTAAACATAAATAAAGCATAAAGCATAACTAAATTAAGATGAAAAATAGATAAAACATAGACTAAATTTGTTTCTCTAATCATGATTCTCAAAGAAATCAGCCACTTCTAAGTGTGTCATAGCATCAAGGTCATCATATAGCTCATTGGTATCATCATTCTTGTATGCAAAATTTGCCTCAACATCATCATCTTGGAAAGTCATATTTGCTTCCATGTTCTTTGAATTCTTTTTTATGGAGGCTTGATAAAGCTTTGCTAGATGCTCAGGCGTACGACAGGTACGCGACCAATGCCCTTTCATCCCACACCTATAACATAGATTTTTCACAGTTTTTGAGGGACCACCCTTGTCTTTTTTTTGCCCTTCATTATATTTCTTCTTTTGGTGGGTATTTGGATTATAATTACTTCCACCACCATGATGACGGTAATTGCCATGTCCCCTACCACGGCCACGGCCACGACCGCGACCACGACCATGGGCATGAAAATCAGTGCATTCAGTCACATTCACTTTAGGGAATGGAGCTGATCCAGTGGGACGGATCTCATGATTTTTCATTAACAACTCATTATTTTGTTCAGCCACAAGAAGACATGAGATTAGTTCAGAATACTTTTTAAAACCTTTTTCACGGTATTGCTGCTGCAGGAGCACATTTGAAGCATGAAAGGTAGAAAAAGTTTTTTCTAATAAGTCCTCATCTGTTATTTTCTCACCACACAATTTCAGTTGAGAACTTATTTTAAAAACAGCTGAATTATATTCAGATACAGATTTAAAGTCTTGTAATCTCAAATGCAGCCATTCATAACGAGCTTTGGGCAAGATTACCGTCTTTTGGTGATCATATCGTTCTTTTAAATTGTTCCACAATTCTAACGGGTCTTTCACCGTTAGGTATTCAGCTTTTAGCCCTTCATGTAAATGGTGGCGAAGGAAAATCATGGCCTTAGCCTTGTCTTGATTGCTTGCTTCATTTCTAGGTAAAATAGCATTCCCTAGACCTTTGGCATCTAAGTGGATTTCAGCATCTAAAACCCAAGACAGATAATTTTTTTTCGAGATATCAAGAGCAGTAAACTCGAGTTTCGTCAGATTAGCCATGGATCGAACTAAAATAATAATAACAATTAGAATTCTGATAAAGTTCATTAGAAAAATATGATAATAAAAATATAAATAAATAAATAATATATATTCAACATAAATATAAATTCAATAAAAGTAACAAAATATAAATGGTATAAATAAAAATAAAATAACATAAATAAGTATAAAATATATATAGTAACATATAAGCAATTAAATAAATAAAATAAAATAATGGAAACAACATAAATAATATAGAGAAAATAATACTATAATAGAAGTAACATAAATAAAATAAGCAATATAAATATAAATAAATATAACAAAATAAATTAAATAACATAAAAATACCATAAATAATATGTTACAATACATAGAATTAGAAATAACATAAATCAAATATATAAATAGTAATATAGTATAATTATTTCGTAATATAAATAAGTTAATATTATATAACTATAGTAAATATATAATAATGCTAAGAATACAAAGAAGATAAATAAATCAATTGAAATATAAATTAATAAATATATAGGGAGGGGGAATTGGAAATGAAAACAATATATAGGGAGAAGGAAAAATATAAACAACACATATATGTAAATATATATAAATAGAGAATCAATAATAATATTGTATCAATATATCAAAAGAAGAAGAAAAATTAGAATAACACAATATTTTATATAAGAATAAAATACAATAAAGATAACCTACACACACATATCTAACAACAAAAATTAAAATGGATATGAAAGAATAATAAATAACTGTATATAATAAATATAAAAATAACATTTGCCCATAATAATTAAGTAATATAATAATAGAAAATAAAACATATATAATAATTAGATAAAGAGAAAACTAATATCCTTTGTACATAATTGAATATAATAGTATATGAATTGATAAGGAGTTCATACCTTAAATTCAGAGCAATGTCGTGCTGATAACGTGTCATAAAAACAAGAAAGTGAGAGAGTAGAAAGAATAACAAGACAAGATTTAGAGATGAGAGAAATGGAAGGATAAGAGAGAATTTCTCATATGCTTGTATATTCACTTGTCCAAATGCCTTCTACATAGCCACTATTTATAGGCCACACCCATTAAAGACTAAACATAAGGTTACAAAAGATTAAAGAGGAATAAAATGTCATTAACCATAAGAAACCCCTCTCAAGTCATTCATTGAGGAAGTTATAGGTTTATGGCATAAAGGGAAGAAGGAATCCTAAGAGGAATCCCAAGAGGTATAAGTTTTATGGACATCCACATGTGCAAGAATATTTGTAACACTTAGCTCTTTTATCAATATTTATCTTTTTTTAACTGAATTTTTGTTTACTTAAGTGTAAATAATTTTCGCCTCTCGTAAACTTTTATATCGGTCTTTTACCCATCTTGCTTATGGCGATATTTTCACTGCGATATTTAAATAGTGACTCATTTTATGACCGCAGAAAGTATGATAGTATTATAGCCACACGAATATTTTCCATTGTTCTGCGGTCCAATTTGGCTTGCACCAAACGTATTAAAATTTCATCAGTAAATTATAATGATTGGGGCGAAAAACATTCAGCAATTTTTTTTATTAATGTAAGAAAGCAATAAAATTACTCTACGTATTGCAAGAAAGAAATAGACCAAAATCTTTTAAAAGAATCAAGTGAAATCCTGGAGGAATCGTTAAAGCACGTTTAGCAATAGCAACAGAGTTAGTCTCTCTTATGACGCGCTGAATGTCAACCAACCAGTCATACTTAAGCATATTATGTTAAGCATATTATGACTTTCCTGGATTAAATTTCTTGTAGATTATAATTTCTATCCTTGATAAACTAAATTACATATGATGGATCTTTTTTCATGTAGAGTCGTCTATGATTCCCATCCTATGCCCTTTTAAATCCCATAAGAATATGCCCAAAGTTCAACCTAAAGGATCTCTATTTGGGACATTAAGCATGAAAGCTTCAACTAGATGTCCTTTATGATCTTTAATAATACCTCCACATCCTTATATGTCATTTCTATGAGAGTAAGTTCCATCAATATTGATAATTACTTACTCATCTATCCCCATTTTATTGAGATCATCGCTCATCAATGTAGTACATCTGATTTTAACTTGACTCGCCTGTAGTTTAGCTGCTTGAAAACTAGACAGAATGGCTTTTGCCTTCACAAGGAGTCCGCGAACACTAGAGTAAATGTTCTCAAAGACTTTTGCAAATACGCAACAGATAATGGCAAAAAGATCTTTCCAATATCCATCACACCGTCCCACCTTTCCATTAAGATTCATACATCATCAAATCTAGAAGTCACAAAATTGTACCAAAATTTTTGTTAAATTATAGATTCTTTAATTTTTACTGAAATTATAATTTTTTAGTTTTAAAATGGTGTTAAAGGACATTTTTTCTCTAGAACTATTTCGCAAAGACCACTTATAATAAAATATTTATTGGAGTAATGACATCCCTTAAATATCAAAATCGTTGCAAGATTTTGCCAAAAAAAATCGTTGCAATGTTATCCCATTTTTTTGGCCAAATGTTACCCCATTGATTAATGGACAATGATGTTGATTGTTAACCATATTCATCATGTACCATTATGTTTAGTTGCTAATTGATTATTAATTTTATTGACATCTTTTTTTTTTACTGGTGAATATCTATGTAATCTAGTTGACATCTTTTCATCGCGATTCTATGTGGTCAATTCTGGTTTTTTCCTTGCAGATTACATAGATCCTCCAGGGATTTGCGGATATGGCTTAACAGGTGCTGGCCCCCGCAACGTTGTTATGAATGTGGATTTGTGCTTGGTTTTGTCCAATGCAAGGTTGCTTTTCCCATTGTTGGTTCTTAGATAGCTGTGTGGGTGTACTGTGGAGCTTTGAGAACCCGTGGTTGGAATACATGAGAAAGTGAGAAGAAGAAATATCCATTCCAAGTCCTATCTAGAAAGTTATATGAATCTGTTTGACTTATTGAAATTTCATTTCTTTGTTCATTGAAAGTTGTCTGGTCGAATCTATTTTTTTGTGCAAGGAAGGAATAGGCAGGGGAAAATAGGATTGTAACGGGAATGATTTATGCAGTTGATTTGTAGCATAACTTCTGAGTATACATATTTTTTGGATAGCAGTTGATTTGTAATGGGTGGAATCTTGGATAGCAGTTGATTGTAATGGGAATGATAACATATTTTTTGCTTCAACAAATTGTTTTTCAGTATACATTCTCTGCACAAATTACATTCTGTCTATACCGAAGACCAATTGACTTTGTTTGCACAAATTTTGTTTCTTGCACAATCAAATGTACTGATTCATTCACTGGCTATATAGATAATAACAAAAGAGGATCAACAACACAAGTAAATATATTTAATAGATATTGAAATAAACTAAAGGACAAGTTTGTTTTGATTAAAAACTAGAAATGATAAGCTCATAAGAGTTGCATAACATAATTAAGACAATGTACGGTCCTTCATTAAACAAAATGAAGAATGTTTTAAACAAGCATTCATCTAAATAAGGACTTTCAAAAACAAAATATCTTAGTAGGTTGTAACATGCTATATCATTACTATATACTAACCTCCTCAAATAAGATCTTTTAGCAACAAAATCCATCTTATAAGAAATATACCTTATTTTTCATCTCCTTACTACAATAGTCATATATTGACATATGAAACCTCGCATTGCCTCAGCCATGATCACCCACAAAAGCAATAAACGTAATAGTTTTTTCTTTTCTTCAAATAGTACTATAACTATGTAACCAATTATAATTATATATAAATACGAGTATTCTAAGTTCAACTAAATCAATACATAGGAAGTAGTAAAAATGAAGTAAAAGACAAACAGTTTATTCAAGTAACTCCCTTGTGACAATAATCTTGAAATAAGCATGAACAAAGTAGAGTTTCCTACTAGTATTTCCCCCCCCCTTTGGTTCTGGTATTTCCCCTGTGACAATAATTTTGAAATAGATTTATGGTGTTTTCTAAAAGAAATTTATCTCATATAAAAGTTATAGGGGAAGACATATGGTTCTGCAGTATATTGTTCAAGGGGAAACATCACAAATGCTCCGAATTCATAACTTGGGTAAAACAAGAGGCTTTATTTTGATCACAAAGAGGCTTTATTTTAGGTAAAATGCCATTCAGCTCTATTACCATACTAATAAAATTACTTCAGAAACCGTTATTCACCAACAATGGAAAAAATAAAAAGTGCAGATAACCAAGTTCATGGGTATAGAAGCTAATAACTAGAAGCAAGTAACCATATTACTATTACCTGCTGCGAGTGAGAGCAATGAAGACCAAGCTAGGCTTACCGAGAGAATGACGAACAAGAGCTATGAAGACCGAGCAATGTATGTCACAGATAGCAGCATTCTTCTCCCTGAGTGCGATGACAACCTAGCAGCGTCCTTGTGAGAAGATGGCAATGAACGAGACACATGTATAAATCTTGGCCAAGGTAATTTTGTCCAAATATTAGCATAGGACATTTTTGTCTTCAAAAATTTTAATCATAGGTTTAAAAATGCAATACGGGGAAAAGGTGATACTGCACAATCATAGGTCTTCAAAAATATGTGATATTGTCCAATCCCAAGATATATCTAATGCTATATACCAAATAGTCCAATTAGTTCATTCCTTATCCCTGTGTCAGTCTCAAGCTCCAATTGCTACGTACCAAACTGGCCATAATGGTCTTTATGGCAAGGCAAGGCTCTGTTTATGTATAATATACTAAATGCGAAGACGAGGACCTGTGGCAAAGAGACAAAGGGAGGGATTATGTGGGTCTCGGGCAGGTTTATGGTTTTAGGGATGAAAAATCATGACATGTTTGGTTGAATGGAAGTGCCAGTGGAAAAATAGAAATAGAAATAAAATCTCCTATTTTTTTTAATTTTATATAATAAAAGCCATTTTTATTTTTAATATTTTAGGCCTTCTATAAAAAAATTTAAAAAATGAGATGATAGAAGTGGAATTGACATATTTTAGATAATTTAACTTCAAATTATAAAATTCTTGGATAACTTTAACCTTTTTTAAATTATAAAAAAATATTTTAGACCATTTTACTTTAAGTTATATAAAAAAATATATCAATTTCATACTCATTTTTATCATATCAAACAACTTTTAAAATCTATGTCCAATTTAATTCTATTTTTATTTCTATTTCTATCAAAAAAAATTCTTCCTACTACTAAACATACCCTCAGCCATCATTTAGGATCCACTTTTCAGTCGCTAATCTAATCTAAACGCTTCTGATTTTGAGAGTCCAAGTCTGATTTTTTTTATTTTTTTAAAATAATTATTTTAATGGGTATAAAATTTAAAATAAAGATAATATTTTAACTATTATTTTTTTAAAATAATTTTTATTCAAAAAAGTTCATTTGAAAAAGAAAAAATTAAAATCTGGATGGTCCAAATTTTTAGATCTGATGAGCTCATCGAAACTGTGTCCCATCGTTTGATGTTTCCATGGTGATTTGTGATTTGGAAGCCTCATGGAAAGTGAGAAACTATTATTGCGAGCGGGCATATTTGGGCGCTAGTTATGTTGTGGATAGGTTTTAGTAAAGTAATTGAGAATAAAAATGGAATAATTATTGAACAAGAGAAAAACAATTAGAGTTATATAGTATTCCATATCTTAATTTTTTTTATATGTATTTAATATCTTAATTTTATTTGTAATATATTTTTACTCATAATCTTTTTAATTTAGTATAATTTTACTCATAATCTTTTTAAGTTGATGCAATTCTTAGTATTTGAAAAATAAAATTATATATAAAATGATACTAAATTAAAAAGATTATAAATAAAATTTTACTAAATTAAAAAAATTATGAGTAAAATTTACTATAAATAAGATTAAAATACTTGACACATCTAAAGAATAAAATCAAGTTATTAGATGCTATATATCTCAAAAAATTATATTTAAAAAATCGGGTGAATTGGGTGTCACCATAACTAGTACACACTTTAAATTAGGGGTGTTCATTAGACGGATCTAGATCGGGATACCTATGTCCCATGTCCTATCTTGATACCGATTATCCTCCTACTTTAGTCTCTTTTTCTTTCATCCTCTTTTCTCTAACCTTCACCTCTCCACCACCTTTTTCTACCCTATTCTAGCTCTCATTTTTAGAAATTTATTTTTGAAATCTTTGCCATATCATTTTTCCTCTGTTTATCTCTATCTATATCCCTGTTGAAGTTGCCACAAAACACACCTAAAAAAAAAGGCCACCACAAATTGCATATCCGACAGCTATGAAGGGATTGCGTATAGTCTGGTCCTAGGGATTCGGTAAGCTAAGGAAGACAACCTTACAAGAGACGAAATGACGTCATCCAAGTGTCCACAAAGAAATGTGCCATTTCACTAATTCCTAAGGAATAGGCTGATAGGTTTGGGCCTATGTGTTTTTGACTTAAAAATATTCCTATAGTTTGCTATCTTATTTCATTTCTACTTTTGGACCGCTCTGTTTTGGGTTTCTATGAATTTTATTATTTAATCTGCCTTATTTCCTTAGTTCATTTTTGTTATGGACCGAAGTGGTTATTGGGTTGTTTGTTTTCATTTAACCAGGAACTGTCTTTTTTTCATCTTTTTATTTTTCATTGGTCTCCTCTAGATAGGACGAGATATCCCAAGAGTCATTCCAATATCCATCTTGCCCCAATACTTTCTATTGTCTTGATCTAAGATTGTCTTGTCTCGCTCTTTCTTAGAATGAGATAGACTCATCCTGAAAACGTTAGGAGGGGACGAAAATGAACACTTCTACTTTAAAGTTTAGAGATAGAGATACTTAGAGATTATCTACTAATAATATCATCACATCGACAGCAAGATTTGAACCCATAACCTTATAAGTTATAATTTAACTCCTTATTAGTTGAATCTAACATTTATTAATACAAAAAATATTTTGATGATTATGGAAAATGTATAATCTTAAAACATACAAATACTAATTTATAAAAAATTATTACAATTCTCATAACAAGATGTTTTTTAATAAAGATAATTTAAATGGGGAGAGATATATAATATAAAGAGAGAGTAAACTCAAACACACTAATTAATTATACCTCCCTTTGAGTACCTCACAAGATTAAAGATAATGATATGGTCGAATAACTAAAATAGAGTGAGAGAGATTCTTCAAGGGATGCTTTGATGCAACATTAATTGAACGAAAAGCAGTTTGGCACTTAATATTTCGAGTCATCTTAAATGAGGTTATATTTATAATTTTTCTTAATGAGTATCACTACTACACAAAAAAAAACTTTCACGGCGCCTATTCATGGTGGTTTATTGACAAATCGCTATTAAAAAAACTACTATGATATTTTTGTAAATAAAATTCTGTTAAAAAAATTACAGTAATTTTTCATAAAAAAAACACAGTTAGGAGTATCCTAACGCAGCCAAAAATGCCAGCTGGACAAAAATTGCAAGAATTTTGACGACGATTATAAGAATATCATCATTAAAAGTATCACAATACAGCCAAAAATGCTAGATGGACAAAAATTTTAAGGTTTTTAATGGCGGTTATTAGAAAACCGCAGTTCAAAATACTTTCAATAGCAGTTTTTCTAAAACTCGTCGTTAAAAGTTTTAAGATTTTAAAAGACCCTATTAGTAAATAATTCACAGTTTTACTTTTTATCGCTGTTTATGGTCCTTTGCCATGCCCCACAACCAGCGATGTCAACGAGAAGCGAAGTTTAGCCATTTCCCTCCATTTTTTAGAGCCACAACTCCCTTAGTTGTGCTCATCATGTTCGTGCTTGTCTTTGCCATCTTTAGCAATGTCATTCATCATAAATGTCATTCTTATTGTCTTCCTTGTCATTTTTTTATGATTTTCAATATTTTGTTGTATCTAAACATTAATAGATGTTATTGGTTGTATTTCCTTAGGTTGAAGACTTGATTTTGGTTATTATAGTATTTCCTATATCTACATGATTGTTATATGCGATTTTTGTCTTATAAACCATTGTGAATATAACTTTTTGTTTCTCATTTGTATAAATAGCTTGTTTATTTGTTATGGGTATCATTGAAATAGTAATAGAAGTTTTCTTGTGAGATTATTTTTGATGCTATGTTGATTTTTTATTTTTGAGATATATATTTGGTATTTTTTGTTATTTTTTTAGCAATGTTAGTATTATTTTAAAAAGTTATAAATCAAGTTAAAAGTTTTGGTTAATGAGAAGTTTGCTTATCAAGTTTTATTGATAATTGACTTCAATTGAGTTATCATTTCAAAGTTCAAAATTTTCAAAATTTTATTTTAAAAGGAGTTATTTGGTATTGTGGAATTGAGACTATTAAAATTAGTTGGTTATTTAGTTAGTTGATAATATTGTTAGTTAGTGGTTGTTATTGTTGTTATTTGGGATTGTTTATATTCAAAGGAAAACTTTGCCAAAATTTTTATAAAATAAAATGGAATTCCCTATTAATTTGACAAGTACTATGCTAAATGATGATATAGAATGGATCATAGTTGGATGAAAGTTAGGAGAATTAGCAAGAACAGGGTTGAAAGGTTTCACTACTACAAAAAAGGTTTTCTAAACTGGTTTAAAATGGTATTCTACACCAAACCAATATCTGTTGTAGATACAGACTGTGTAGAAAGTGTAAACCTTTTAAATCGGGCATCAGTGTAGAAGAAATCTTTTTCTAAATCGGGCTAAAAATGAGGTGTAGAAGCTTAACATTTAAATCAGTCCTTTTTGACATTAGGTGTATAATTTACTAATATCTACATCGGTTGTGAGGTTATCTGGTGTAGATGAATAAATTTTCTATACCAATTTTGAGTATGTAGCTATAGATGAATAAATTTTATATATCGGTGGTGAATATGTCTAGTGTAGATGAATTCATTGTCTACATCTCACCTGCACATAACCAGTGTATATGTTTTTAAATACGACGCGTTGAATGTTTCATTACCCCATCCCCTGAAGCTTCATAAATAAACTGCCCAAATATTCAAATCAAAGAGACAGCAACAGAGACAGAGTTCAAGATGACAGAGACAGAATTTAATTGCTCATTATTCATTTAATAAAATTCAACACAAAAAGTGCAACAATTTGAATAGAAAATTAAAAAAAATATAAGTGAAGGATAAATACTATTGAGAAGAAATGAATTTAACAAAAAAACTCAGCCTAACAATTGCGTAGGTTCTCAATATCTTGTTTAGAAAATGGGTCAGGTTGATTAAACATATGAAATATCAAATTAAAATTAAAGAAATTAAGGCACTAATAATGTATATTAAATTGACAAGAAATATGAAATAATTAAAAACACAATTTTACCTCCTCAGTTAGGTCAGTCTTATTTGACTTGATAATATTGACCATGTATCTATGTATAAGCTGTATAAGTTACTTCTTTGGGTTGCCTTTGACTTTGTAATATTAACATGATCAAAATTATTTGTCATCATCAAAATGTGGAGCATAACACTTAATGCTGTTATTACCTTCGGTATGATCCATTCAGGGTCCCTCACATCATTGGTGCATTTAAGACCCTTTACAATTGCAAACGTCCTCATAGCCCTATGACTAAAGTTATAAAGTTAGTAACCTATTTATTACAAAGACCATTGTTATGTAGGAGAAAACTCACGTGTTCATAATCTTCCAGACATCAACTGATGGCTTGTAATCGAGGGAGCATAAGAAGATAACTTTATAACTATGTTTACATAAGATGACCAATTGCCAATTGTTGCTGTAGAAATTAAAAAATAATGAGTATTATCATTAAGCAAATACAAATCTAGTATGAAATAAACTGAAATATTATTATTCTTACTCCTGTATATATAGAGTGAAGAAAGAATCAATATCGGTTTTACCGAGCCTCTTGGAAATGTATTGAAATCTTAAAGCTTAAGATATCCCTTTTGTATAAATCTGAATTGGGCATAGAAATCCAAAATTACCTTGTTTGCTATTGGAAACCAACTCAACTTGCATGTACCTATAATTAATACAAACATGAAGACATTAGTTATAAGAGTTGAAAATTTTTATTATATATATTTACATTTAAATTAGACTTACATCAAAAACACTTGGATACACCCGGAGGTCAATTTATCCTTAGAAGTGATAAGAGATTTCACATCCGCATGGTCAATAAAGGTTGGTGCCCCTTCGCCCATAATTGAATCCATAGGAACACATCCAAATGGAACATTTTGTCAAATACCAATAGGATCATACGTTACATGGCACTCAAAGTGGGAGGTGTTGGAAGTTGACTCATGGAACCGAAACAAAATGCTTTGGCCATAATATAAAAGCCTCATTTGCTTGACTCACTATCTTCACCTCATTAGTGGGAATTGGGACAAGTGCATCTTCAATTACCATATCTTCAATTGTCATCCTTGATTGATTGTCCTAAATTTGGATATGGTGGACAGTTTTCCTTAAGCTATGGATGTAACCATGTGCCACTAACCATCTAAAAGGATTATCTACACATAGATCACAAGGTAGGTTCAACATCCGGATCTACATGATCCTCTGATACTAGCTTGACCATACAAAAACTCCCTGTAGTATGATAATAGGCTGCAGGTGTGTGCGTTTGGGAGAAACTTGGCTCCTGTTACCTTGACGTCATCATGGACATTATTTTTTCATTGAGCTTTGCCAACCCCTCTTGTAATCGTGCCTTAAGTAAAGCTTTTGGCTTAGCCTTAGACTCTGCCCTCATGGTGGTTAACAACGATGTTAACTTTGCCCTCGACACTACTTTTGGGGAATGTCATGGAGATGCTATAAAGTAATCTCTTATACCCACACCTCCTCAAACTCCCCTAACAGAACCCTCATACTTTTGTCAGTCTGTAGCAACTGTCAAAATGTCATTCTTACTATCTGACTTGAAGGATCATAGGCCTCTTGTCGTTTAAGACTAGTCTATAACATATAAAGAACAAACATATGAAATATATAATTAGTTTACTAAAACAAAATAACAGACTCTCTCCCTTCTTCTCTTTAACTCTTCATTTTTTATTAGATTCTGATAAACAATATGAAAAAAAAAGAAGAGAAATGTTAATTTCTGTTCCAAAATTTTAAACAATATGAAAATAAGGCTATGAATTATTTTACTTGCTGGCTAGAAATGTAAAAGAAGGAAGAAAAAAGAAATCTTGAACAAAGTGAAAAGAATGTTGTGAATTATTTTACCTATCTATAGACATTGAAGAACCTAGGAAAACAAACAAGAAATATGGTATTATATATTTTAGGGCCCTAGGTGCACCTGAAAAATACTTTCGGGCACTGGACATATAATAAATTACTTTAGGATACTAGGCGCATATGAGAAACTATTTTAGGGAGCTGGGCACACATAAGAAAACACTTCAAGATACTGGGTGCACCATAAATTACTTTTCGACACTGGGCACACCTGAGAAAATACTTTAGGGCATTGGGCCCACTATAAATTATTTTAGGACAATGAGTGCATCTAAAAAAATATTTTAGGGCATTGGGCACACCTTAATCCTCCAACTCAGCAAAAAATGTCAACTTAACATATTCAAGTAATGACTATGTAACTAAATGCTGACATAATATTATTATTAGATTTTAATTTTTTTAATATAATATTTTGATATTTTAAATCATGCAAATTAAAAATGTTTAAATGAAATTAAATATAAGATTTTAATAAGTTTTTCAATAAAAAATGTTAAGATAAAAAGGTAAATAAATTAATCATAAGGCCTAGTATTAGTACTTATCTGAGCCTCTTAAGTATCTAAAAATTATAAAGTATGGGATTAAAAATTCACTTTATAAATTTAATAGATTAAAGTAAAACATAGTATAAATTTAAAGGACTAAATATATACTTTAGTCTAAAATAGTTTTATTTTAATTTGACTTTAGTCTTTAATTTGATAGCATGAATGTTTTAATTGAATTTATAGTTCATGACATTATGTAAAAAAAATTAGATGGCTAATAGGAATATAGAATTTTAAAATATGATTAATTTACATATATGCTTTTTTTACCCTTCACTTTCCCCTACTCTCCACAGTCGTTTATCATAATTCAATGACTCTTGTAACTCAGTAATACTGTTCTAGAGGAAAAAAACTCAGTGATACACTTCATGAGACCCACTCTTTTTCTTTTTCTTTTTCTATTTGATTTTTCTCTCTCATGGTATATTTTCCTTCACCTTGTCTTCTCTATCACCCACACGGATTAAAAAGATAAGCCCTAAAGCATTTTTTGGACAAATCTAGAGGGATACTATTTTATTGTATTTGCAATGCTTTGGTGGGGCTATTGGCCCACTTTTCATGTTTTCTTTTTGTCTCAAGTAGTATATTAAATTATTTATACCAAATACAATATTTTTGTATATAATTTTATCTCTTATCCTTAATATAAAATTTAATTAATTTTTTTATAAATTAAAGGAATAAAATAAATTAATTAATTATTACTAAATATATAAACTAATTGAATAATTTAGATAGATTAAATATGAATTTATTTTGATTGATTGAATTTAGTCATAATTAATTTATTTAACTTTCTTAATAAATTCTAAAAAAATAACTAGCTCTTATATTAAGTATTAAAGGGAGTACTACCTTACCTCTAATCCTTATACAAAGGGTTAGATAGATTTAATATTAAATATAAAACTTTAATCTATTATATATATTTATTATTTTTCTCTAACATAATATATCTAACTTATAAAATACTATATAATCTAATATTATAAATGGGTACTTTAGAGATTATATCATATTTATTATAATTAATTAATTTAATCTATTTAATATATTTAAATTAGTTAATTCTATCTTATATTATATTAAGGATAGCAAGAATCATAAATTAACATGTTATTTATAAAACATAAAAAAATAATTGATTCTTAAAAGTTAAACCACTATAGCTCTACTTTACTTTAGGATTGAGAAACGTGAGAGCAACAGAAATCTGTCAAGTCAGCTTTCAACTTTTTCAAAAGAGCAAGTTGTGGTATTTGTTCAACTTTTTTTAAAAAATACCATCCTAAGTTAGAGGCCAAAAGTTAAAGTAGAAACAAAAGTTGGGCAAAAAGTGGTAATTTCTAAAAGTTTAGGGACCTAAATGTAATTATAGAAAAGTTCAGCCAGAAAAGGCTTAGAACTGCCTGGAAGTATTCCAGTCCCATATTTTATCAGTAAATAGAAAAAGTTATGCTGGTTAATCTAGCATAATATAGAAATTCTATTAGAGTTCTATATAGTGAATATTTATCTGATAGTATGAAAGTTATCTAAAATTTTATCAGATCTCATGGACCTCAGGTATAAGTAGAAAAGTTACAGGAAGGTGTGTCCCATGACATGAGATGTCATGAATCTGACAGAACCCTGGAAGGAGCTCTATATGAAAAGTTATCCCCATATTAGTGAATTTTGACGGGAGTTTGAGAACACCCGTGATTCAATTATGAAACTTAGTAGTAAATAAGCCTAGATAGAATGAGCTCAGATGACCTCATATATAGTCCTATGATGACGCCAAGGAGGGCCCAAAACCCATGATAAAAGTTCATTAGTAGAAGGGGCCAGTGTTTAGAAAAAATGCAAAATTATGAAAATACCCCTAGCGACTATATTGTACCAGTAATGGATGGAGGGAATTTTGGTCATTATGAAAAGGTTAAAAATGTGGGATATAGTATAAATATGAATAGTTAAAGCCAGTATATGCCCTGAGGCAGTACAAAGATGGGTGAAATGACAATTATGCCCTTAGGGTTAATATAGTACAAGAAATGACACCAATAGTATTTTGGTCATTTTCTAAGGGATGGATGGTAGATAAATACTCAATCTAACAATTTCAATGGTATGAGAAACCTAGACATTGATTTCCAGGACAGAATACATATCCTATAATATTATAAAAATTAGGAACAGAAAACAGTCTGGTTTTTATGAAACTGCTCCGATCGATACCGGACTGGACTGAAATTTTGCCTATCATTATATTTTACTTTTTCAAGCAAAACATGGACCTAATGATATCATGCATGACAAAAATACTAAGGCTTCTAGGGCAAGATTGGTTTAAGAATGAATATGGACCACTAGATCAAATAGTAACCAAATCAATCTTGAGCATCCATTTTCACCCAAATTTTTCTATAAATACCCCTCATTTCAGGTTGGTTTCAGAAGCTTTAGGGAACCATGGGAAAACTCTTGCAAAACTTTCATTCAACTAAGAAAGAAGCACACAACTTGGAGCAATAAGTAAGGCAATTATTTCCGTTGATCTTGAGCTTTATTCTAGCAAGTTAGCTCTTGATTTTAAGGGGTTTTTGTGCCCTATTTCCCTTGTGGTTTCTACTGGAAGTTCTGTCCATATATGGTTAGAATATGAGTGTTATGTTATGGATAGTTTAGATAAGTTTAAACAAACTAGAATCAAGTAGTATAAGCTTGGAAATCCAAGTATGCATGAAGTTAGAAGTTTGTATTCATGGCTACTACTGTACGTGACACTGTTCATATATTGGAATTTAATAATTTTGATTCTTCCAATGAGTTTAAAATGGAAAATTGTGTGGGGATAAAGTAGGAGAACAAGTATTGAAAGCATTGGAATCAAAGTGTGAATTTTTGGAAAATCAAGGGTATGTTTCAGTTCTGTACAGCAGCTTATGACATGATTTGATTTTGGATATTCTAGTTTCATATTTGGATTCTACATGAAAAATTATATGGAAATGAACCATGAGAGTTTATTTTGGAAAGATGGAAGTATGAAACATAAAATAGAGAAAGAATGGAAGTTAGTGAAAACCTAGTCTTAGTTTTGTATTCAAGTAGAGTTGTAACTTGATATTACTTTGTAATGACTAGGTTTTGACATTTGTGAAGGAAGGAAATAATCTCAAGAAGGCTTTGATAAGGATAGCTAAGAGGTAGCAAGAATACCTACCTATAGTTTCATGTTTATTTAATTGTTTGCTTGCTTGTTGATTATGGTGTTTGGTTGAGCATGAGATTGTGTCATCATGTTGATGATGAAGTATGAATGATTACAACTCCTTGAAAGTTATGTAATGATAATATGTATCTTATAGTTTGCTTATGTACCATTATGAAGTAGCTCCCATCTCATGATAACATGTTAAGCATCCAATTAATCATGCATGATATTATAGTTTGTGTAACTTGCTATTGGAATTTCCATGAAATCTCATTCCTCACATATGCATAACCATATTTTAGGTGCTGGAATTTCTCAAGGAAAGAGGATAAGCATAGTTGGATGGACTTTTATAATAAGTTACAAGAGTTACTTGGCATTATGGAAGCAAATGATGGATGTATGATGTATGATTCTGTAATTGTCTTCTGAGGCCATGGTGGTTTGACAATGATTATGATGCCTTAATCAATGATTTTTAACTTGAAATTTGGTATAATTATAGCTAAGATACAGATCTTTATATGGACACCAAGAATGCCTCAATTGGTTAATAATTCAATTTATTATGATTTCATAAAGTTGGAGTTAAAATCTGGAATAAAGTTAAAGTAAGCAACTAGAGGCAGTAACGTTCCGACATTAGTTTCATATGGTAAATGAACGAGCTTTTCTATGAAATTTTGTGATCTTAAAGAGCACGTCTAGAGCTTTAAATCCATAGGTAACATGGTTCATTTGGATAATTAACCAAAAAGAAATGAATTTTTGAAGTTAAGGCAAAGAAATTGGAACTTCCAGATTTTACCAAATGAACAGTGATTTTCAACGAATAAATTGATTTCATTGAGACAAAGGAACCTCAGTTTTATATTTTTCTTTCAAATTTAAAGGAAATAGTTTTCATTAGAAATTAGAACCAACCTATTTCAATTTTTTGAATTTAATTATGATTTTACAAAGATAGGTACATGCTCTAGAATTATCAAATGAACAGTAGCATGAACAGTACCTGAGAAACCAACTTTTGAAAATACATCTTTTTTATGCTAAAGGTTATGTAATTGGTCCAAATGGGTTCCAATTGAGTATAACTGAAGTTGAAATTAAGGATGTGACATTTTGGTATTAAAGCAAAGGATTATGGCTTAAGAAATGCTCTGAATAGATTATTTATAGACTGATATAAGATTATTCCCAGACCCTAACCCTAAATAGTAGGTACTTTGTTAAGTTAGGGTATTTATTAGGATAGTTAGTATTGTTTAATTGAGTAAATAGTGCAAGAATAGATATAAGTTTCATAAAGTTAAGTCAAAGGCCTCAGTTAAGAGGGCAGTTAATAAGAGAGACCCCTGGTTAGTAGTGATATATGGAGATAATGTACATCCAGACTTTGATTATCCCTCAGACAATGAAGAGAGTTTAGAGGTAGATCAGATATTATTCCTCCTCTACCAGAGTTTGAGGATAGATTTAAGATAAGTAATATATATAATAGTCCCACAATCTAGAAATCCAGTCAAATTTTATGATAGTTCTTGTCCATTCCCAAAGTCCAAGAATATGTGACTTTATAGTGAAAGATCAGTGTGATGTTCCTGGTCCTAGTCAACCCTAGCATTCTTTGTTAAAGACAGATAATATTGATCAAATCAGTCTCAAGAAAGCTGTGGAGAGTGAATTGCCCAGTCTAGGTCAAGTGATGGACAGAAGTAAAGAGCAAGAACAGACAGTTTATTTATAGTTCCTCAATGTCATAGCAAGGATGATAAATAGATATATAGTAAAGGGCATTAACCTAAATCAAGTTTATGATCTAACAGACTGACATGGGATGGTAATAAGTCAGATACTAACATATTTCCCTATATGGCACATAGAGATAAGTGAGTTTTGGCAAATGATCTGCCAACTGATATACATGGGTGGTACTTCTATATGCAAAAGTATGTGCAGTTTATAATTCCCTAGAAAAGAACGTAAAAAGAGATTAGGGGTAATGTAAATAGGTAAACATAGTAAAGTAAAGTAATTACTCAAATGTATGATAGTTACATTGTACCTCAAATGTGAAATTGACATGTATGTAATGTATGTGCAAATGTTAAGATGATATGAAATATGAGTTTTGTTGTGGCTTTAGTTTGACTTAGCAAATGAAGGAATTAATCCACAAAATTTTATGATAATGTAGTACACATCCAGATCTTTAAATTCATATGTAATACACCTCATTTGGATGTGTATATCAAGAGAAATGAATTTCCAAAGTTAAGAGACAGAATCTGGAATCTCCAGAATTTGCTATATGAACAGTAAAAAGTAATGATTTAACTGTATCAATTGGCAAGGTAAATGTCCATATTTATATTTTTCCCTTAAAGATATATGAAACATCTTAAATTAGAAATTTGGATCACCTCCATATGATTTTTCTACATTTAGTTATGAATTTTTAAAGTTGGCTTGTAAATTTGGAAATCACCAAGTGAACAATACCCGATAAGTAAGTTTTAAAATTTTAATTTTTGGGCTAATGTAATGCTTTCACTAATCTAATATGCTTCCAAATATGTACTCTGATATGGTAAAAGTATGATGTTTAAATTTACATATCACATTGACCTTAGATCTATGCATACAATTTTTTCACATTTAGCCAATTTCTATCGATTGTGAATGATGCGTCTTGTTATATATTTAATAGACTATTAGATATTGATATATCCTCTATCTTTAAAGCATTGGCTTATTAAGATGTATTTCTAAATGATTGGTTGAATAATGTATATGTTTGGAAATCCTAATGTATATGTAAATTTTCAATTTTAATTTATATAAAAATTGCTGCTTTTTTTATATGTAAATTATTCATTGAATGATCCTCTCAAAATGTTTTTGTCTATTTACTTCTATAAATATAGCTTTAATTGTGATTTATTTCAATTGAGTCAAATAAGCTCAAGCATGACAAGGAAGGGCTTCTATGTATCTCTAAAAGAGACATGGAAGTTTCTAATTCTCATTTTGAGATCACGCTGAAACCAAATAAAAGCCTTTACAGGTTCTTTAATATGGTTACCTATTGTCTTGTTTTCTTCTCCCCTTCTCATGATTGATGTGACATTGTCAGAAAAAACATTTGCTACTGCACATATTAATTGTGATGTAATTATGAGGCGTTAGGAGTGGATTGTCTTCTCAAGGGGAGAAGGTAAAACTGAATACATATACCTGGTTTGTCTTTAGATTAAGATTGACATTTAGAATTAAATATAACTAAATGATCTTGTATATGATGGAGTGAACTCCTATGTACTCTTAACATAATCAAGACAGGGCAAGTGAAAAGAAGCAGGGCCATCTTTCTCAAAAACAAAGCTTCATAAAGATGAAGCATGTACCTAGTGTGTGTTTGTGTATATATATATAGAGAGAGGATACAATCGCTGCATTGCCTGCTTAAGTTTTCTTGCTTATATGATGGTTAATACAGGACCATTTTTGTACAGGAATTATAATCATGCTGACTTGATTACATTAAATTGAATTCTTTTTTTTTTGCCCGACATTAAACTGAATTATTCCCATGAGACGGGAGGTCAATGCTAGTGATAAAAAACAAAGTGTATAAAAATAATTTTTTTACCATATTTCAACAACAAATTTCCAAGGCTATTGATAAAAGTGTATCATGTCATAAAAAAATCACCTTTGGTTCAATATCCTTAATTCTTATTTTTATACTCCTTTTCATTAAAGGATGCATTATGAGATCACAATCTACATTAGAAGAGTATAAAAATAAAAATTGAAAATATTTTGTCCAAGGTGATTCTTGATAATTCTTAACAACAACCCTTGAGATCTGTTGTTGCATAATATAAAATTTAAGCCATAAAAGAGGATGAAGGAACTTCCATATTCCTACTAATGCAAAAATCAGAAGCATAAACAACTTCACTATTTTCAAGTCAATATTTTAACCTGGACGCAGAGCAAAGGATTAAACAATGAGACAACGTTCAAAAAGAGAACAAGAGTGTGATTCCTGAAAGTGGCAGATGACATATGTAATAATCATATTCTGAAGTAGAATTTGTGTGTCAAAAGAAAAATCTAAAGTAGAATTTGATGATACTGTAAGGAATTGGAAGACACGCAGCAGAAATTAACTTAAAAATTTTTCTATTTCTTGTCAGGATCTACCGTATGTGTTTAAGTCAAGTGGGAAGAAGCATTACCCTCAGTGTTCCTCAGTGACTTCCACAGCTTCTAGTCACGACGTTCACAGCTTCTCTCCGCGGCTCGTGCTCCCTTTCCGATCGCAAGAAGTCGACGACTCAGGTCGACTTCCTCTACTGGTATCCACACGAACAGCGTTCTAACCACGAACGACGTGCTAGCGTCTCCTGTCCCTCCAGGGTTTTCTCAAGAATTTGTCCTCTCTGTCTCTATTTCGGCAGTTTCTTATCTGCAAACCTTTTAGGGATTCCCCTTCGGCCTTTCTATATTCTATATCTTTCAAAACGTAGCTCCTAAAATCAGATATATAGGATACTATGCGCTTTTCTCTACCGAATTGGATTTTTGGAGTTAATCTTATATTAATTCTAAAATTAATATAATATCATATATTGTATAATTTGATAAGAAACTAGTTAAATAAATAATATTTATATTAAATCTGTCCCACAGATTTAATTCACCTATTTATTTAACTTAAAATAAAGATAAGACTGAACTATATTTGATTTATTATCATAAATCAAATTTGAGATATCATATCAATTTGAATTTTAAATTCAAACGTCATAGAGATTTAATTTATCCTTATAAATTAAATCTTATAAATATCTCTTATATGAGATATCCTATCAATTTGAATTTCAAATTCAAACGTGATAGAGATTTAATCTCTTATATGAGATATCCTATCAATTTAAATTTTAAATTCAAACGTGATAAAGATTTAATTTATCCTTATAAATTAAATCTGATAAATATCTCTCATATATAATGTATATATACGAATTTATATATATACGAATATAAATATAAATAAATATATACATCCACCCTGGATCATTCATTGAATCTGAACATGTCTTAAATTCAATGAATCTGGACATCATAGCTCGTGTTGGGCTATTTTGTGTGCGACCCTATAGGCCCATATGAAGTTGGCAGTGGGCCATTTGCTATACTAGCCCACAAGTCGCAAGCGATCTCTAACAAGACATAACGACTACCCAAATCATATGAGGATCGTTAAACGATGTAACCTTTTATACAACCATATCATGTTCCTTCTATCACGCAATATTTTGGTCATGGATGAGGCATGGATAATGTCATCCTCCTATTCCTGACTGTTACTTTTTCGATCCCTTAGTAGTCTGACTATAGAAATGGAACTACCTTTCCATTACAGTATGGCCATACATTTCTCAGACTCACTCATCGAGGGGCCCAGTAATATCTCTCTATGAATGTGAGGGACAAATTCCATCTTAACCATTCACATTCCTCCGCATGAAAAACTACTAAGCCCGAACATAGTCTTTATGATCACTCAGTCAAAAGTTACTTTTGACTAGGTCAAAGCTGAGCGTTTGTCATGTAGGAATCCATGATGATCTCAGGTCAAAGGGCATAGTGACATGGTTTGTATATGAGAGAAGCTTATGGCGTAACCCATACAGCTCTCTCATAGTGGGTCGATCCAACACCTTATACTCTTACATGTGTCTATAACTTTGATTTATATCTCTATACATATTCAAAGTTATACTGGTCTTATTTTATCTCTACTCTCGCATAGATGACTGACTAGGGACATTTAGGATAAGATCATGAATTATCCAAGGATGGTCATCACAGTAAACATGCCAATAATATGATAATACAATTAATAAATTCATAAATCAATAATATTCATAAGACAATGATTGGCCCCTAGGGCACGATTTCTAACAGATACAATGTAGAAACAAAAGTAGATATTTGGTTGCAGATAATAGCAGACAAAAAATGAAATACACTCTTACAAACGCTCACTAGATGAATAAAGTGAGAAGTTACTAACTTGAGAAGGATCACAGAAAGATAATCCATATATGATTTTATGCTTTTATTTAAACCTCAATTGCTTAAGAAATCATATATGATTTCCCCTAAGAACTAATTTATGGAATCAGGAAGCAGTAAATATATACTGAATAAAGCTATAAAGGATTATACTCCAAATTGCACCCATAAAGGACAATGCCCTACTTGAAAGATCTTACACAAATTATCAACATCTAGATATAGCACAAAAACATATCACTTTAGTTGTTGAAAAAGGAATTCGATGAAGATTAAGGAAAATAGAAGAACAGAAAATTTGTTGAGGAAAAAAGTAGAGTCAAGATGACTATATTTCTTTATGAGAAATGCAACCAAGTTAACTCATGGGTTTTTGCTAATAATTGATTCTTGGTGGGCAAAAGCAGGCACATGGCTCTTGAATTTTGGAGAAAGTTAATACATTATTTTGTATATAAAAGATGGTAGGGGAATACAACAAAGTATCCATAATTAATGACTAACAACTTTGTGTCGATAATTAATGACTAACAAAGTTGCCCATACTTAATTAGATGTTAAACGCATAAGTTTAAGGATCATTTAGGTAATTGTGTGGAGTGCTCTGGGACAAGCTATTTAGGCTCCATCCTAAGATGAGCACAGTGATTTGTGATTCATTTTGGGGTTTCTTATTAAGGTTAGCGGTGGTTTTTCTTTCATTTTTTTATTATTTTAGAAATTTTAAACTGTTTAGTTGGTTTTTGTCTCAAATATTGTCAGCGGTTGATTTTGTCATTTTCCTCTAAATAATATATGCCAGATGCGGACTATAAATAATGAATAGATGTCTGCAAGTAGTCTAAAGCAAGGAATATTGAAATGGGGTGGTAGATGCCATTCATTGTGTGGTTGAGCATTTTGATGACCCCACTAGGATTCCTTGCTCTTATATAACATGTGGCAATTTGAAACTACTTCAACTAGATGTATGTAAGTCGCACTTAGTGAGGCATGGAATGGGTCAGAGTTATAAGTTTTGGATAAAGCATAAGGAGATAAGGGATGTGAGTAATAATTACTAGGGTATAGCAAAAGGCCTATATCATCTAATTTTCACACAAATAGGTAATAGGTTGACCATCTAGAAGATATGACTAATGCGATTGAAGAGAAACTTAAGGATTGTCCATAAATGTTTGAAAGTTTGAAGAGTGACGTGTAGAATATTTTTATGAGGGTTGTACTAACTTTACCTTACTATTTGCAGTGTTGAGATTGTCCAACTTGAAAGTAGGAAATGGGTGGAGTGATTTGAGCTTCAATGAATTTCTCTTGCTTTTAATTAAGACAATGCTACCGAAGAAAAATGAGCTTTCAGCCAAGGTGTATGATGCAAAATAAATGTCGCGCTCTATTGGCATGAGCTACAAAAAGATTAATGCTTACTCAAATGATTGTATTTTATTTAGGAAGAAACATGAATCGTTAACTCATTATTCTAAATATAAGATTCCACTCTACCAAGAGAATGAGAAAAGTCCAAAAAGGCATTGTAATATTTTCCTATTATACCTATTTAGATGTTTGTACAGTAATGCATTGAAAGAAGCTATTAAAATTGAATCAATGGTTTTTAGAAATTAACTGAGGTGGCTCTTCAGAGAATTAACATGAGGAAGCATAAATATAGTGGAGGATTTTTCTCTAACTCAGGAAAACACATTAAATGCTCTACTAATGTGCGAAAGTTACTGGATTTATATGAGATTAATCAATTTTTTTCTTTAAGAAATTGTGTTCTTCCCCTGCTTCTTGAGGTGTCAACAGCTTGGCATTTTCACTTGGCCTTATGCATTAGAGGAAGATGAATTAGCTTGCCATGATTTCCTTTTTACTTTTAATTTTTCTTACTCTAAGTTTAAGTGTCAGCGGCTCATGATTTGCAAGAAAAACAAAGAGCATTCTAGATCTATTCGTGAAGCTTAAATAAATCAATATCCCCTATTTCATGGTATACTCAGCAACTGAATCATAGTTACAATATCATGTAACATCATTGTTTCTCTCATTATGATGAGGTGCTTTTCTGTGTTTTTCTTCATCATTGGAGACATGAGGATCAAACTCATCTACGTATAACTACGGGAGATTTGTCTTTTATCATGGAATATGACATGCAATCTCAGTCATTCTCTCCAGTGGCCATGGAAAATACCAACATCCGTCCAACTTCTGCTCGTTGGTACAATGAAGAATATGCCTGGTTCCATTGGATATACAGTCTCCAGTGCATTCATGAACCTTATGGTCAACGTTGAGAGGTGGTAGATCGTGCCAATATATACTTTCTGGGATCACTTCTGTGCTGCTTATCCAGACCTCCGTGTTCCATTTACTCTAGAGCTTGATCAAGCGCTTCTCCTCCATAATCATCAAGGCTTATCTTACATGTGTATTCAAGCTTTCCTAGGTTCGGAAGTTCATGAGCAAAATACCAGCCTTACTCAGATGAATCATCACGCCCCTCCTTTTGACTTCTATGCGACTGACTCTGGCTTTGCTACTCTTTCCTATCGTCGGAGTCAAACTAAGTTTAAGGGCACTAAAAACGGATGGGTTATTACAAAACTCACTTTGTCGCTGTGGTTTGCCTAGCTTTTTGCCACAAAAGCTCAAGAAGTTGTCCTATGAAGATGATCTAGAATGCTTACTACAGTTTGAGCGGCTCCGTAGTAATTGCAAGCTTTATTTTTAAGCCACTTTCTACTAGCAACTCTAGATTTTATGTTTGGTTTACTTTCTATGTTGTCTTTCTTTTAAGATTGTTTTTGAAGACAGGTCCACTTCTATATGTGAAGTCTGCTTCTAGCTATAGTTACCTAATTGCTAGTTTCAGTTGCTCCTCTTTCAAAGCCAATGGCGAAGCTCACGTAAGGAAGTATGGTGACATGTTCATGCTTCTTGTTGGCATATATTATTGGATCTCTCTTAGCTCTTGGGCTTGTGATATTGAGGTCTTCTACTATCGGGGTATTTGTTATTGACAGAGGCGATATGGCTGACATGTAGGATTTTGGGCTTTTGCTTCAAGGGTGGATCACTTTGTAGCTGCTTGCACTCTTGATTCTCTTTTGAGGCCTCAACCGTTACCAGTATACTTTATGTAGCTTTTACTTTATGGGCCTGTTTAGATAGACTTTTAGAAAATAGTTTTTGGACAACTTTTAGAAAAGGGCTTCTGTAGAAGAGTTTATGAAAAAAAGTAGTTCTAAATAAATGAGTGTTTGGATAGTTATTACCAGAAGGATTTTTATTATTGGGAAATTACCAAAAGGATATGAGATAAAAAATAAAAAATATCACTGTTCACCAAGTCAAAACTATTTTCTATGTCTCCTCTTCTTCCTCGATGGAGATAATGGTGACAAAGAGCATGGTGATAGAGAGAACGGCTAGCATGACAGAGAGCACGGTGATAACTTTAATCCCCTCCATAGCGACATTGACTAGAGACTAGCTCTGATGACCAGCGACCATGAGTGACGAGTGACCATGAGCGACTAGTGACATCCAGCCACTAGTGATGATGGAGAAGACCACCAACGATATGGAAGAGAAGAGAGAGGAGAGAGATTGTCTAAAAATATAGGGGTAAAATAGTAATTGAATATTTTATAAGCTATTTTACTGTTTCAAAAATTATTCCCAGGAGTTTATTCAAAACTATGATTTTAAATCATGGCTTAGTCTAGAAGCCCTTTTAGATAAATATAATTTTTTTAAAAATTTTCCCAAATCAAAGTTTGGGCCAGAAGCCCTTTTAAAACTAAGGTTTGGATCTTATCCAAATAAGCACTATATCATAGCCCTCTAACTTCTTGTTAAGCAAGGGGTCCCTTTTTGTAATACTCATATGACTTAATGAAATTTCTCATGTTATAAAAAGAAAGACTAAATTTTTTTTATATTTGAAAACAGAGTAATGTATAAAACTAGGGGTTGGAAGTTTGAATGAATTGTGGAGGTTGATTGATCTCATAAGGCTTGATTGACTGTGGAACCGTCCTACTCTTCAAATCATGAACAACCCATCGCCTGTGGGTTCAACTAGCGAAAGGGTGAGACATGCGACCATTTAGAGCGTGTTTGATCCCTAAGGAGTATTATTTTGTTATGGTTTCAGTCATGGCAATTGAGGAGGCATCCTAACTCTTGGGTATTTATATTTACACCTGAGAGTAATAGACAACTCGCTTTGCCCAATATTGGTATCACCTAGGAGGAAGGGAGACTTCACCCTGCCCTTGGATCGTAAGTGAGCTCAACCCCTTTCCAAACATTTTTATATAAAAAAGAAATCATGACCAGAACTTTTATTTTTGAATTTTTAATAATTATATTCATTTTAAAATACATTAAAAATTGTTATAAAAATAAGAAAATAAGATAGTAGAAAAGAGAATAGTAAGATAAGAATTTAGGAGAGAAAGCAATGGAATATTTCTCATTTACATATGTGTCTTTCATCTTACCTATGCCTTGTATATAACATCTATTTATAGGCCTCTAACCCTTAAAGCTAATACAAAGGTTATAATGAAATAAATAGTAACATAATGACATTTACAATAAGAACATAATGACATTGACGATATTATGAAGTTAAGGACATTAAGAAAAAAGTAATCCTAAAGGTTGGGGGTTATGGATATCCATTATTCAATATTCATAACACCCCCTTGAATGTCCATAACTAATATTGTGCCTCATTAAAACCCTATTAGGAAAAACCCAATAGGACAAAAATCTAATGAAAGAAAAAAGAGTACACAATATATATTAAAGCTATCTCATTAAAAACCTTACCAGAAAAATCCAATGGAATAAAACCTTAGTCAAAGAAAAAAGAGTGCACCATAATTTTTACTCCCCCTATTGATAATATCACATTTACTTCTCCTTGTTACCATATCATTTTTTTCCCATGATGATAACATCGGCTTTTCATTATCACTTTTTCAATAGAGTGTACTATTTTCTCAAGTGGATTATTTGTAATACTTTTTTAGCATATTTTTCTTTTAGTTGAACCATGCATGATGTATTATTTTCATATATTTCTCCAACATATCTTCTGAATATATTGAATTATCAATACACTATTCCCTGCCTTATCCGCGAAAATCTCAAATTCATTTTCTATTGTGTCCCTGCGAGAACTTAATTTTGCCAATAAAATTACATATAATACCAATATAATAGGTAAATATAATAGAATAAATATATAGGACTTCTGGTCCACTAAATTTAATATATTTTTATAGATAATAAAGATTCTGAAATCATTGGATATTTAACTCTAGACATTTCCTTTATATGCTTCAAACATTTTAAATCCTTAAAATATTATCATGTAAATTTCACTATTTCGTTAGCCATATGCATATGTTATAACAATATATATTAGACGTATATTTTATTTTTTTATACTGTCATACTATTAATATATACAAAAATTATTGCCTCCACCACAAATTAATATTTCTTATCATTAGCTTTTGTGAAAATTTTTATTTTCACATAAATGTTTCTATACTTTATATTGCATATATTTAGACTACAGGTCCATAATCTTCACATATTGAAAGAATATAATTCTATTTCCATTGTGTCTTTGCTTTTTTACTTTTCCTTTTGGCCAAACATTTTTTCTGTCTACTTCATATGATAGATTTACATATAAGATCCTCATTTGATCACGTGATATTATTATCAAAACTGTTATTGACAACTTTATCTCTTCGGTTCTAGTTTTCTTATTTTGATATAACTTATTGAGATCTCTTTATTAAATTTCATGTACCTTGACCTCTTTTGAGGTTTTTGTAAGTAGCCATGTCTTGGCACTCTTCTAGAGTACCTAACTCCTCAATATGAACTTCTTAATTGTATGTTCCTCTATTTTCAATATTATATTTGGAACCAATTATTGTTTAATGCTTTAGGCATGTCTCACTTTCATTTATACTAATTGGAGAATTTTCAACTGGAATTTTAGGTCAGTAATTGAATCTACAGATATTTTGTAATATTTTATGAATACAATATTTGATGAACTTATGGTTCAGACCACTATATTTGAGGATCTACCTTTAATAGTAATAATGCATTACATTTGTTTCTCTTCTCTAGCTACTCAATTTCTTCCCCTCATATTGGAAAAACTTTGTTGAATGACAATAAACTAATCATGTAGTATAAGTCTCATAAATCTATTTACTTCTTTAGAAATATCCTTGTGTTTCATTTAGAGACAAACAAGAAGGGGGTTCTTACCCAACATCGATCCTAACTTGTTTTAAATATCCATCTATGTGCATTGTGGTAGATCAATATTTCAATATACATTGCACATTTAAAAATATTTGGCTCCTGACCAAAAGCCAATTCTATTGGGAGAATTTTGTTGGCTTGATATCTATATAAGAGTCTACAATATATCAAATCAAATATACCAACACTGAAATAGAAATCTTGTTCTCCAGTTATTTATGGAGGCATTAATAAATAATTTTGCTAATAATAATCTCACTAGCATCAAAGAATAATTTTAGGATCACATATTCTAAAAATTGTGCACTCAATATAATGATTTATTTAAATAATCTTATAAACTTCTGGTTGAAAACTCATAATAATCACACATGTAACTATCTTATAAATGTATCTATCAGATTTATTAAATACTTATATGGTTTACATGCTTTCTGAATAGGCCCATATATTTGAATTTCATATATTTTTAGAAATACACATATCCATTCTATAAATCATAACTAGTGAGATTCTCATGATCAATTTTGTTTGAGAACAAGCAGCAAATATTAATTCTTATGTTAGCTATTCATGAAGAATCTTCTAGTTTTTCAATGGATATCAATATATAATTTTCAATAATATGTTACATCATCTATGATGATCAAACAAATTATGCCAATAATATATCTATTTGATCAGTAAACTTATGTTTTATTATAACCAATAATAAATTTAATTTTTATAACATGATTAATTTATAATCTCAATATGACATCCATTTGAGAGATCAATTGGGCTTATATGAATATCTGAGTAGAATTTTATCTAATGTTAACTCACACTTGTATTTCAACAATCTCTACCTCAAGTGTGAGTTATGTCAACGTATTTTTCTTTTTCATGTTTTTCACTATCAAGTATAGATATTTCTTACTTTATATACAATCATAGATCTAATATAAATCTATGGGTCATAATTTTAATTATCATTTCTTTTCTTTCTTTTTTTTAATATACTTGAGAAATATGGTTTATCACACTAGGAAACAATATGATCCTTACCGTTTACCACCCCCAATATTATATTATATGAATGAAAGCTTTATCCTAGCATTTATCAACTAGCACACAACTGCAATAGAAAATAAATATTTACCTTCATCTGAGTTCGTCCTAGCATGCATGCCTCCTATCTTTGTTTGTTCCGGCAACTTTAGGTAAAAATTATCGCAAGCTAGCAAGAGCTATACAACAAAGTGTGGCAAAAGGTTGGAGTGAGTCTAGTTAGAGGGCAACTCGAAAATACATGTGTGAATCCAAATTATCTCAACTGTATGCCCCATACCATGCAACATCAGATTCACTGCCCTCACTCAACTTGCACCTTCATTGTGTTCATACACACACCATCATAGACCTGCGCAAGTTTAATTTAAAACCTGTCACCCAAGATGTCTCACAGTGGATCTATGGATTGCTGGGCATATCTAACTCTATAGATGGAGACACACACAAAGAGTAGTGACCCATTCAAGTTGCTATGACCTTCTTACACTCGTGACCTCTCAACTCCAATGCCTCATGTCAATTTGTGTTTTGATGATAGAGACGCAAGGTTCCATGAACACAATGTTACTTAGTACTTACATGTCACAACCTCTGAGATTGTTACATGCTTTTGAAAAATTCCATCACAGCAGCCTTCTAAAAAAAACTATAAAATATCCATGTAAAGCCGAGTTCAAAGGCATTACAGAGTAATGACTCGTGCACATACAAATATAAAAGGCATTAAAAAGATCATAAACCCATGAAATTCATAAAACCATAAATAAATTATTATTATATCAATATGTTAGTCACCATTACGTTTGCAACAATATCTAATTTGATCTTAACCAATTCAATATATGAATTAATTAAAAGTAATACAAATAAGTGACATTAAAAGACAAATGGAAATATAATGTACATTTAAAATCCATAAAACTCAACATTGAAACCGCTAGCCACCCTTTTTTATTATTATTCACACAACTGAATTACTATGTTTCTCTGGAAATAAATTTTCCTTTCTCTTTTCGGAGGAATAAAAACTCATTACGAATATAAGCAAGCCACTTGTCTCTAACTAGGAACAGAAGGAGTCACACAAATATCCATATTAAGTTATAGTCACAATTAGCAAGTAGATTCAAATTCATTGAGATTATGATTTAATGCAGGAAAACATATAGCTAAACTTATACAAACAATATTTAAACTTCATATATTTAATTTTACAAATAAATTAGCACACTATATTACATTCACAATATGACCAATAACTACTTTTTGGTCTTTCTAATTAATTTCATATACCATTTTTAGTTTTTTTTTTCAGTTTCATATGTCTTTGACATAATAGATACATAAAAAAATTATTGGAACAAGTAAAATAGATTTAGTTACCTCGAAAATAAAAGTTAGGAGAAAATCTATAACGTTAACAATATCACGTGTCACTCAATAACATAATTTGGTTAATTTAATTTCATATCATTCTTAGAACACCTACAAATATCATAATATCAATCAAGTACTTACCATAACTTATCTCTCATTGATCACAATAAATTTAAGCAATAATAAGAATTAAAAAACATATAGTCAACTAGGTTTATAATTATTTCTTTTGACTTGCTTTCTGGGCTTATGACTATTCCTTTAAATATTTTTCTCCACAACTTATTACATTGGAGTCACAATTACTTTTAATATTTTCTATAAAATCTCATGGTCCTTAACATTTAATTTTAATAAATTGATACAAATTTGTCTATATGACTTCCGGTCACGTTTTAAAATTTGTTTTTTTGTCCATATAACTTATAGTCATATTATAATATATATTTTTTATTTATATGACTTTTGGTCATCTTGTAATATTTTTCTCATATGATTATCACCCTCAGTTATATTCTCTTGCTTTCTGTAACATCCCTATTTTTTATTTTAGGATTTGAGTAGTATTAGCAGAAATTAATTCCTAATAGATGAAATTTTAATTTAATTACATAAGTTAAAATAGTTTAAAAAATAATAATAATAATAATAACAATATATTGTTTCTATTAATAGTAATAAAAAGATAATAAAAGAAAAAAAAGATAAGAAGAAGAAAAAGTATCCTGGTAATATATATATTAAAAAAAAAGAAAGAAGACGTGGCAGGGGAAAATTAATGAATGAAAAAAAAAGAAGCATGTGGTACGCTGGAACAAAGATTTATATAATAATATTATATATATATATATATATAAAGAAGTAAGTGGGGCCCACATCTATTTTTAAATTTAACACACACAAACATTTCCAGAGCACGCGGTTTCTTTCTTTCCTTCTTCTTCCTTCGCCATTTTCGTTCAGCTGCTGGAGCTTCTCCTCTCCTTTAAAGAATATCATATCTATTTAAGCTTCGGTTAGTTCTTATAAAATCTTTTAATTATTATAGTTATTTCCTAATTATTTTTCTATACTAAGAGAGCTATTTAGAAATATAATTTTTGTTAGGAGTAAAGAAGTTTAAGGATTAGGGTTTGGAATAAGTGTGATTTTTCAACAAAGGAGAACCATAGAATTGTAAAGATAAGTAAATACTTATATTTAATCGGTTTAGAATTTTTCTATTTGCATTATTTGAGAGAGTTAGAGTTAGGGTTTAAATGTTAGAGAGTAGAGATGATTTAATATAGAAATTTTGTTGATTTAATTTGAGTTTAACAATTTAGGTATGTTTATTGGAGGTATAATTGATATTTAATCGGTTTAGATTGTTGCTAGAGTTTGTAAATTAAAAATGGGTATTTTTGTTAAAACTCTAGATTAGAGAAATTGGGAATTTTGGTCAAAATGAATAATTATGGGTTAATTGATAGGTTAAATGAGATATTAAAATTTAGAAATGATGTGATTTAATATTGAAATGAAGATTTAGATATGTGAGTATTTGAAATTTTGGATGAAACTTTAAAGATTATAAATTTGGGGTTTTTGGGTTGTTTGGAGAGTGTGATGTTATATGAGAATATATATTAGTAGAATAAAGTTGAGGCAATATAAGATTATTATGGGAATGATAAGTTAGAAAAATAGATATGTAATTGTGATAGAGAAATTTAGTTATGATATTGAATTAATAATTTTTAAATAAAATAAAGTTAAAAGAGAAATGTGAGTATTTATTTAAAAGTATATGTTGTGTCAAATTAACAACATATTGATACACATTTATATAAACTATGTAGATTGACTAGAGAGTTGTGACCTAAGCCCGTGACTACTCATTTGTGGTATTTTTGTTAGCTTTGGAGAAAGGTAACCACTTTTCACTCATTGTGTTTGCTAATATGATATTTGTGAGTGTTTTGATATATATAAATATACTAATGATGATATGATTATATTGAGAAAAGTGAATTACTAGTTTTATTGAAAATTGTCTTGTGGGATTTAGAAAGTTTAAATAGAGATTAAAAACTTGTTATATCTTGAGATTGGAATTTGAAGAAAGTTATTATTTTGAGTAAAACTTCATTGTCATTTATTGATGTTATTGATTATTGAACTATTGAGCTTTTGATTATTATGAATATCTTGAGAATTATGCATTGGGGATTGGTAATGATAGAGTTGTATTTCTACCATGTGGTATAGCCTCCATTGGAGCTCGATGATTGGCTTTCGTCCCACTAGTTTACCGAGGGACTTGCCTCACCAGTTTACCGAGGGGCTGCGACACCCCCACCAGTTTATCGAGGGGGAATGAACCCATTGTCCAGTCTTATGCTCTATGGATTTTGGCTGATCCATAACACTCGACCGGTTAGCTTTTTGAGTGGCCATTCATATGGTAGTTATCACTAGCCTATGGGTTCATTCGGCAGGTATAAGGCAGTTCAGTTGGTTTGATGGGAGGAATTGGGATGATATTTCTGCATGATTATATTATGATAATATATTATTTTCTATCTTGAATATTTTATTAATTGTCCCACTTGACACCTCATGAGCACATGTTAGTATGCATAATGAGTAGTATTATTGGTTACTGAGATATTTGTCTCACCCCGTGGTTATTAATATTTTTCAGGAGTTAGTTCAGTTGTTAGTTCTCACAGGAAGGTGCCAGAGGCATAGCGGTGCTATTTGACCTGTATAGCACTATCCTCTATATTTATGTACTGAATAGATATAAATTGCCACTATAGGGCATATTTTTGTTTATACTATGATAATTTACTATTTTGATGATTATATTGTACAATGTGTGCTGGTAGAAGGTCAGAGACCTCTCAGGATTATGCATGTGAATTTGTGGATCCACAGTAGCTATTTTGCCATATTAATTATATCATACTGTATGTTGTTGTGTTATGGAATTAAGGTAGTTTACTCAAGTTCAATGCTTAGAGACTCATTTTAAAAGTTGAAATTGATAATTATGATAGTGTTGGAAGAATAATTTGGGATTTCTAATCATATTTATTGGTTGATTAAGAAAAATCTTTTATAACCATGGTAGTGTTCATTTTAGAATCTCTGTAGAGCTCTTTTTCTACCACGGTTAACTCTTTTGAAATTATGAAATTCATTTATAAACATGGTTAGTTTGTAGCCAATTAAGGTATAAATGATTTTAAATGATTAATAGTTATTATTTTAAGGAGAATTTTACACTTTCAATAGCACATCATCAATTTTTTAGATACTGAGGACCATAATAAAAATCTTTTCAAGCTACAAGATTTTGTTTGTAATTAAATATTTTAGTCATTAGCCTTCAGGGATTTGATATTTGTAATCATTATATCATTAAATTATCATAATATTTTAGTCCGTCATGCCACCCATAAGACAAGATGGTCTTTTATCGAAGAACCATTATCAAAAGTGATAAGACTTCTAATATTTGACTTTTGATCATTTATCACAAAAATATTATGACTACTAGTCATTTGATAACATTAAATTATAATATCAATAGAGAGAGAGAGACAAAATATAAAAAGAATAAATAAATATATTAAAACATAAATTAATATATATAAAGAGGGGGAATTAGCAATGTAAATAAATATAGCAATTTAAATAATATAAATAAATAGAAATATATGCAGCAATTTAAATCATTACAAGAATAATATTAGATAAAATAAATTAAATTTCATAATCAAATATAAATAATAAATAAACCCATAATCATATAAATCACATTATATACTAATTAAATAATATATCACAAAGAAAAATAACATAAATATGCTTGTTGTGCGTTACAATGAGGAAACCCATGACAATATGAATAACTAAGGAAAAATAACAATATGATTGGAACCCATTTATCAAACTATGCATGCAATGTGTTAATTTATACAGAGCTTATATCTCAAATTAAAATATATAGAAAAAATAATAGAATAAATAACATAAAAGAAACATAAAGATATAGGAAATTAAAATTGCAAATAATAATTGGGTAGGGGATAATTAGGAAAGCAAAGCTAATATAGAACAACATTATACATAACATAATAACACATGAATCTATAAGAAGTTCATACCTCAAATTTTTAGAACGAATTCGTGCTAATAACATGTTAAAAAAATAAGAAAATAAGATAATAGAAAAGAGAATAATAAGATAAGAATTTAGAAGAGAGAGCAATGGAGTATTTCTCATTTACATATGTATCTTTCATCTTACCTATACATAGTACATAATCTCTATTTATAGTCTCTAACCCTTAAAGCTAACACAAAGGTTCTAATGAAATAAATAGTAACAACAATAAGAATATAATAACATTGAGGATGTTATGAAGTTAAGGACATTAAGAAAAAAAGAAACCTAAAGATTGGAGGCTATAAATATCTATTATTCAATATTCATAATAAAAACAATATAAATATAAGATAAATAAAAAATGAGAGTTTTTCTATATTATTAGCTTCAGACTAGAAATTGAAGATCAAATAAAATGTAAATATGATAAATTCTTTTCTAAAAATTTATAGAGAAGATTACATATTTCTACAATTTAATTAGATGTGAAATCAAAAAAAATATACATATATATTTTTATTTAAATTTATTTACTCTTTAAGTCAATATATATATCAGAATTATTATTTCTTAATTTATGAATCTCAAAATATTTTTTATATCATATATATATATATGATAAAATTATAAAAAATTAAAAAATCTCATAAAATTTTAATATTATATCTCATTAATTTTATAATTATTATAGCTATTAATATGTAAATGAACAAAAAGCCCTTTCCCGCTTTTGTCACCGGCGAGCTTCTTCGCACAAATGGCGGCTCGCCTATTTTTTGGCATTTAGTTTCATCTCTCTGACTCCGGTTGAAAAACCAAAACCAAATTCCCAATCTCTCTCTTGCTCTCTCTCTATTTTTCTATTTCATACCCGAATTTCAATTTCTGCAATTTGCCTCGATTAGATGCAGGTTTCCCTCTCGTTCCCGTCTCTCTCGTACGCAGAAGAAGCCCTAACCTAGCGCTCATAGCCACCTCTTCTCGCGAATCACCATCCGACCTTCAAATTTCTGATTCCGATCTACCTTCGCCTTCCGGTTTGTTCTTCTCTCTTGACTGTGCATAGTTAATATGTGAGTTGTTTTTGAAGTAAATTTTGTTTACATGCGATGCTAAATTATTTCATTTAAATCATCGCCCTTTTGTTTTGTTAATCCATTGGTGCCATTAATTGAAATCAGACTTGATGTGTTCGGGGTCAAATATATGTATGCCGTGGACCGATTGACGTTTAAGTTCTCTAGCTATTTTGATTTCCATTTGGCGAACTACTTCTATAAATCTTTACCTTGTGTCTATATATTTTGCATTTGAAAAATGTGGAAGGGAACATCAAGTGTTGCATTTGAATAATGATGCTTTATACGAAAATAGATGTTATATTTTGTACATTAGATTATAGTTTACCATCTTCCGGTTCAACCTAGACTAAATTGATCTCTCCCTATTTGTTTCGCCCTTTTTTGGGCCAACTATCTCCCTCTGGTTTGAAGTGTCACATTCAGAGTCTTTGCAATTTGTTCTGTTACTCTTACGTCCATATGATATTCTTTATCCAAATGTTATGAAATGGATGAGATCATTGTTAGAAGGATGAAATGTATCGTTGTTTAAAGGTTCTTTTGGGATACAAAATGTTCGTTGTGTATAACTTGGAGGCTTAGACATTCTTATAGTGTTTGACGCCATTGTCAAAAATGTTGTTTAATCCCAGTAATAACCTTTCAGATTATTGAAATATTTTTGGTGAAAATGATCCAAACTTTTGGCTATGAAATTGTACACCATTTTGATTTTGAAACACTTCAAGCAACAGGAGGGATTTGATTTTAGGCCAAATCATGGGGAGGTAAACTGTAATTTACTTATATTGAATTGCTATGGTTGCTTTCATTTATATCTGTATAAAAAGCTAAAGAATCTTGACTAGGCAACCTTCTGGGTTACTAAGCATGAGAGGGCAGATAAAAACTTCATTTGATGTTGTGAATTTTCTGGGCTGAGTCTTTTTCATACCTTTTTTCTGCCACATTGATTGGTCAATTTTATATGTAAATGCTGCGGCTTTGATACGATATGTGTTCTGCTTCTCATGTAATATGACATATTATCATTGCATAATAACAATAATTACTGGATCACTCTTTGCTGACTTTTTGTGACTTCAGTGGTTTTGTTGGCTTTAGTTCCCATACATAAAAGAAAGACAATGGCAGAGTTGCCGAAATTCCCTATTTTTATGGATATCAATTTACTTTGGCACACTAGAAGGATGATTTTTGAGGTACCATTTTTGTTTTAGTACTGTTGAATTGCAATGGTCATACATGAAGTTTTTACTTCTTCAATTCTACAACTTTGACTATTTGAGTAGAAATGAAATTTCATGAATTCTTTTATCCTCCCGGCTATTCTATGACACTGTCCCCTCTACTGTAGAAAATTTCTGTGGCATATGTGTAGGTAATAATCTGATTTCGTTAATATCACCTAGTAGAACCCCCTGTACTGCAATTATAGTCTCATATAAATATCAACAAAATCCCAAATTCATGAGTCCACTACTAAAATATCAAGTTAATAAGTTAGGATTTACAAATTTGGGCAAAATAACCTCACTGTGCCCCTCGGAGTTAAAGAAAAGGAAATTTAAAAATATTGTTCTTTTGCCAAATTGCCTCTCACTTGAAAAGACATGCCACCTCAGCTAGCGACCCTACCGGTTTATCATCATATATATTTACATTTCCTCATCTATTCATTACAATGCTTTATTTGGGTTAATATCATTTTTTATTCCTCTTATTTGTATAAATTTTAGTTTTCATAACTTAAATTTTAAATAGTGAGTTTTAGTTCCCATAATTTTATAAAGACTTTAAACGTTCAAAGGCTTTAATTAAAAGCATTAAATATAGAAATTAAAATTAAAATTTGTTTAAAATATAAGAATCAAAACTAAAATTTATTAAGTATAACATATGTTAAGTTATTAAAGGAAAATTAGTCTTTTAGTCTTTCAACTTTTGACTTACCTATGATTAAGTTCTTTAACTATGATTTGATCTGACTCAACCTCTAAATTTTGACTCATTTATAACTTATTCGTTTTTTTTACATTTTATATTATGATCCTTATCATCTATAACTCAGTCCTATGTGGCAAAAGAACCCCTTAAAATTAATTCAAGGGACTATACTTACATCATTTTCTTTGTATTCATTTTATCAAGTTTTCTAATCACATGACAATATGTACTATTTTTCTTATATGAATTTAAGTTAAATGAATATATTAAAAAAATAATATATGATAAAGTGAGATTGGAAAATTTGATAAAATAGATGCAAAGAACTTAACAGTTTACTAAATCTATAATATGTCTTTTGATAGTTTATTTAATATTCAATAGTAATATGTTGAATATTTTTAATAAATTTGAAACAATTATTAATTTTTATATTAAAAATCAAATATACACTTAATAAAATATATTTTTTTAAAAATAAATTATACATATATACTCCTCATATCTATAATATATATCATATTTAACTAATTTGATTAGATAAAAGAATTTAGTTAATATGATTTGTGTTTTCTAAAGCACATTTATGATCTTCCTTAATTCTCGCATTTTTTTTACTTAATTATTATTGAGAGAGTATTAATATAAATAATTTAAAAAAATTAATAAATATAAAAAAGATATCTTATATTTAGGATTAAGATTAACTTATCATCATTTGGTTTGATATTAAGGATAGGCTATAACACATCATTTTCTAACCTTATTAATATTAATGTAGTAAACTCATAACTATAACAGTTTATAATCTTAGAATATGATTGAAAAAATATATTTGCAAGACATTTTAGCCAATATATATTTAAAAAAATTCATTATAAGTAGGCTTAAATAAATGAAACTAAATATTTAAAATTTTGAAACGAAAGAAATTTATAATTATAAAGTTAATTAACTTGGTAATATGATCTAAATTAATTAATTTTATTAATATAATAAAAATTTTAAAATACGTACGTAAATTATTTTTTGGACAAAGATGGATCATATAATGATCATTAAGTAATATTTACGTTAATGAGGGGTGCTTTAGTTAAAATAAAACTTTTCTATTGTGATTTAAAATTCAATTAAGGATTGGTTGGATGAAAATTGAATATTAAAACTTTAGATATTTGTATAAAATGCGTTTTGATTTTATAGGAGGTTTGTATAGGTTTTTAAAATGAACAGGCAAAATTGGATAGAAGTTATTATATAGGTGAATCATTTCTAAAATTTTTAATTTTGTTCAGCTAAATAGCAATGAAGGTTTAGTAAGTTTTCATCAGGATGACGATTTTTTTCTTCAAAAATTCTCTCAGATTGATAAAAAAATTCATTGAGTATTCTCTGGATGGTTCACACATCAAATGCAACTTAGAACCATTTATGTCAGTACGTTAGACCATGCAAGAAGGTGTATAACATAGAACATCAACGGGTTTAAGTTCTGTACGTTTGCACATGATCAAAAATTGTTTACACAAAATTTTGGAGTTTGTGGCACATTTGGGACAAGATGTTACGTTAGCAGTAATGAAGTCGAGATATATTTTGGAGGTGTCACTTATGGTAGTTTCTATATGTTTTGATGATGTCAAGAAGGGAATTAAAGAATTAAGTTGTTTAATGATGTAAAAAGTGTTTTTAAAGTGATCAAAATTGTTTTTATTCAAATGAAGTTAAAAAGAAAAATAGAAATAGTTAATCGATTAGTCATTCGATTAATGGTACTTAATTGATTAGTTAATTGATTAATGATATCAATTAATCAATTGGTTGTTATATTAATGTAAATGCATCATTATGAGTTATAAAGGAATATTAATTAATTAATTAGTTAAACGATAAATGAGTGAATATTAGTCGATTAAGTGTTTGATTAATTTTATCAGTTGCCTTCTAAAATTGAATTGATAAATCAATTAATCAATTAATTATAATTAATTGATTAGTTATTCTATTAATCTTTAGAGTAGTTTTCAAATGAACAACAATAACTACATTAATCGATTGGTTAATTAATTAATTTAAATTAACAGATTAACTGTTCGATTAATTTATTTTAAAATATTCTCTCATTCAATTCTTCCATAAACATTAATAAATTAGACATTCGATTAACTTATATTAATCGATTAACATCAGAAATTTCAAATATCATTCTAAGCTTATTTTAACACTTTCTATATTACATATGGTTGATTCAAGTTAAAATATGTTTATATTTCTCATCATTCTTTAGTACAAACCTTTTGAGAAACTTGTCTTATTGAAATTACATCATATATGCTTGAATAATCCGATTAGTGTGATGTTTTGTTTTCTATTTCTTTCATTAATTGAAACATTAATCGAATTAATGATATTTAATTGATTAATATAGTTTACTTTTCTGAAAGCCATCTGAACTTATTTATAACCTTGATCTTTAACGACTTGATAATTAATAGTTTATACACTTATTCAATGCTTTAATTACTGACAAATCGTTTGAGGTTGAGTGTGTTCAGAAAATGATAAGAGTTTAAAATGATGAAGGTTGTAGCAACAGAAGCTTACTATTACCGGTAAAGCATTAAATGCTCACATACCCTCCAACGATTAACATCTCCTTCACTCCAATGGTTACAAATATAAGTCTAACGGCTACCAGCCGAAGTAAATGCTATTTAAAGACTCGAGATTCATGAAGAAAAGAACAACGAATAAACTGATCAACTTCTGAATTTATTACGTTCTCCATTTCTTCATTCTGTAAACTGATATTTATTGAGCTTCAGTGGTTATCATCATACATACTCTTTGAGAGAGATAGTGAAACATATTTTTCATTCATTCTATTTACTTGAAATATTGGTTTTCTTAAGTTGGGAATGTTACCTTATGGGAAGTAAAGGGGAGTAATTAAGTGAATTAATTGTTGTACTGAGGTGCTAAGAGCCCATTCAAATCTTGAGGTATAGTTGAAAATCTCATAAGGCCTCTGGGGACTGAATGTAGGATAAGAGGATTAGTGCATATCAAGATAAACTGTTGATTCTTCTATCTCTCAGTGAATTCTTTCTAATCCATGTTCTTTTTATTCAATTATATTTCTGTTGTCATTAAGTTTTTAATTTCTGTTAAAATTTTCAAAACACACAGTTCACCCCCTCTTGGGTGTATATGCCTAAACTAACAACTTACTATAGAAAGTTTATTGACATCATTAAGTTACCAGCTTTTTACCGTCACGTTGTTCAAGTGTTTGTGGGCAAACATGATAACTTCACATGGACTTAGCATTGACCACTTGGGAATCACCTTTGTTAATTTCTCTAAACTCATTCATAGGGAGGAATCTAAAGATGACAAGCCATATGTTCTTGCATCCAAGGCACACCAAGTTTATCATGTGCAAGACAAGAAACATAAAGACTAGAATATGGTCATCAACCTCTAGCCTCAGGAGCTTTATGATATGGGTGATAGTGACATTATTTATAACAGTGAGCCTTTCTAACCAATGAATTTTGAAGACTTCTTCCCTTAAAAAGACGATAATCTAGCCATTGTCAGGTATATGTCTTTCATTAAATTATATGGTACTAAATTTTTTCCTAAATATATTTAATAATCCTAACAATAATTTTTTTAATTTCTCTTTCTAGGCAAAAGGATGATCAAGAGTAGCAGAACCAATGATCTCTATTACTCATGTAATAATTTCTTTTTATACATAAATAAATATGTATAAATAAATCAAAATTGGTTCAATTTTTTAAAAATTAATTTTTTTCAAACTGCTAGAAATTTTTTCGGAGATGAAACCACTAGATATGTAGAAAACCACTAGAAATCCTGCACACGTTAATTCTTTCACTCCCATATTTCTTGTCCTCTCTCTCCTCTCCTTCATATCTTTCCTTAAAATTCCTTCTTCTTTTCTTCCCCTCCTCTTTTTCTTTACATGGTAAGCCTTTATTTATTTTATATATTTTTATTTAATTTTTTATTTTCATTTATAGTTTACTAAAATACTTATATTTTCTTCTTTTAGATTTTATTCTTTATCTCAACTAATCCAACCACTTCTTCAACTTATGAATTGAAATTCAACCCTACAAACTATCCTATTTACAATTCATGTATCTTTAATTCAATTATCTTAACAAATTAAATTAAATTTATATGATACAATCATAATTTAATTACTTATTATTTGTCACAATATATTTTATATACAATATGGAATATATTGCTAATTACACATATTAACATAATCATATCATATAATCTATTTAATAGCTAAAGACAAGAAAAGCCCATGTGAATTTCAAAATGACAATTTGTGCATATGAATATCTAAAAGGGCAGATTGGGCAAGAGGCCTAATTTTTCCTTTGTAAATTTAGATGAAAAGACTAAATTATCCCTAGAAGCATTTGAAGAAAACAAAGCTCATAACGAAGCGGGAAGTGGGAGAATGAAGCAGGAGATTAGGTTCTAACTCTCATCAAGCATTGCTCTGAAAATGGAATTTCGACCGCATTAGCAAGGGTAGTAGCCATCGTTTCAAATACTCTGCCACCAAAACAGATCTCAGATATGATTGAGCTATGTTTTCAAAGCAACAATGCTTCATCGCTGTTCATTAGGTTGGTAATTTTTATAACAAATTGTTGTGTATCTACTTTTTATCTGACCAATCAGTGATTTGATACTTAAATCATTTAGGAGTGATCAATTAACCTGTACAAATGAATATGTCACTCACATGATTATAGGCACTGCTTGTTTTTGCTTTGATTGAGCATATTATTGATATTTGCTTCTCCTGTGACCATTTTTTGGCCAAGTCTTGCCTTACTTTCAATAGTCAAAATGATATTTTATATATTTTCTGAATCCTCTTAAAGCTTACTGTGATTGAATTGAAACACTGATTTCTGAAACTTTATAGACAACCAATACTAACATGAGCTTGTTATTGTTTTGTCCTTGTAGTTGAATAGTTACTAGGGAAACGTGATGTTTCCACTTTCTTTCTGTGATTAAACATCCTTTTTTATGCATGTAGGAGATGAAATGATGCGGGTAATTTGAAAAATGATAAAAGACAAGGTAGTTGTGTATTGCATCATCTTCACAAAATAGTCAGACTCCTTTCTTTTCTCTTGAATATTATATGCATTTTCCTCTCTCCCTTATTCTTTTTGCAACTTATTTTCCCTTGTCTAGAGTTGGATATTAAGTATTTTGACCTTGGCCTTCCTTATCGTGATGCTACTAATGATAGAATTACTGTTAAAAGTGATGAAGCTACTCTCAAGTATGTACTCTCATTCTTGAAGATTTCTTTGGATATTTTCACTCTTGAGTATATGTTATTTGGATGTTGTGATCAATGCTACGCTGTCTACTTGGTATTCAATATTTGTTGATTTCCTTATGCTCTTACTATTGTGATATGTTGGCTGCTTATACCTTTCCTTATCATAATAGTTTCCTGATAGAAGGCAAGTTTATAGGAAATATTGTATTCACATAAATGATTCTGGTGGTAGAGATATTATTAAAATATACATGCGATGATATACATGTTCCTACGTCCAATTGATGATTTGGGTGAAAGCCATGTTTGTGGCCAAGGATATGATTCAAGGGATTATTATAATTAGTGTATCTAATCTAATTTCGAAGAATCTAATTTGAATTCCATTAGAATATCTATTTCTATCAGCTAAGATTCTAGGGAGATTATATAAACTATTGGGATATTTTGTGTTCCTAAAATATCTCTCACCATTACTATATAAAGAGGTAGGCCTTCAACCACAATTAAGTAAGAGGGGGAGGAATGGGGTTAAGAAGAAATATTAGAATGTTTTAGAGAAAATATATCATAAGTATATTAACCAACTTAATTAATTTTTTTAATTAAATATAAATAGATCATATATTAAGGACCACAAGAATATATTATCTCCCTTTTTTTTCTCACTTTCATCTACCCAGTACCCACTCATAAATAAGGGTATATTAAAAAATATATTTTATGTATTTATTATTTTTAATTATTTTTTTGAATATTTGGGTTTTATAATAAGGGATTAATGGAGTAATGACTAACAAATTATTGTAAATATCTAAAACATTGTTGTCAATAGCTAATAATTTACTGTGATTCAGTTACACTATGGTTTATTAGAGTTAATGAACATGACTCAGTTCGAGCATGTAAAAATTGTACTGAGGCAAAAAATAAAAAGAAAGGATCAACAAAAATGGGCTAGACTGGACACACCTTTAGACCAATTGGTCTGGCCCGCCCCACCGAAGTATTATACTATTTTTTCTTATTTACCTAACTAAGATGATTAGATGCAAGCTGCCTCCTCGTTCTCGTCTTTCTCGCACGTGGAAGAAGCCCTACCTACTATTCATTCATCCAGTTCCTGGTTCTAATTTTGATCCGCCTTCAGTTTCAGGTTTGTTCTTCTCTCTTGACTGTGTATAGTTAATAAGTGAGTTGGTTTTAAAATAAATTTCATTTACATGCGATGCTAAATTATTTTTATCTGAATCGTCGCCCTTTTTTTTGTTAATCCCTTGGTGCCATGAATTGAAATAAGACTTGATGTTTTCGGGATAAAATAGATAGATTTATGCCGTAGACCGAGTGAAGTTTAAGTTTTCCAGATATTTTGATTTCCATTTGGCAAATTAATCCTTTGAATGTTGTAGGAAGTCTAGACTTATATCGCTTGTTTGTTATTCATGGTATAGATATGGTCAATTTTGAATTATGACACACCTTTGATCCTTAGATTTCGTATTAACAGTTCAATTTTGATTATTTTAATGTTCCCCTTTCTTTATCTTTAAAATTTTTATAATTTTTGGAATAGCGTTTATTCATTTTATTGGATCAAATGGAAAGGTAAGTTTCGTGTGGTTTTGGTTAAATTAGAAGACATCTCCATTCCTGCTTATTTTTTCTGCGAGTGGAATTGTATTCTTTCTTCTAATCTAAAATTGAAAAGGATGGATGCCTTATTGAATATATCTGTGTCCTAATTACAAATATATATATATATATATATATCACAATCAACCACTATTTGCGCCGTAGTGGAATAGTGGCCTTCAAGGTCACTTGATCTTCCTAAAATGCGTTTGATTTTGGATGATATTTAATTATTTATGGTTGTTGAGGTTCAAATTATTTTGGGTTTATGTACCATTTATTATTTGGGTTTATATACACCTTTGTTTTAACTTAGTAGGAATGGGTACTTTGATTCAACTTGCAAATAATAAAATAATATGCAGGAAAAAGCCATAAACTTGGTTTCATTGTGCTTTTCATTTTACTTCTTTGACCCTTTAAGTATCATAATAAGTCAGATGTTTACCAATGCCAAAACAGCCTTAATTATATTTTTCGCTGTATCATGAATAGGAGACTGGAGTTTAGCCTGTTGTGAATTGCGCTTTCTATATCCAAATTTACTTTTATACCTAGTTGCATGTTCAATTTGAGCATTAAGGGAAGTCTCATCTATGTGTTGACTCAAGTGAGAACCTTACCTTATTAGATGCTTGACTTACTGGACGAGATGCTAATTAAGCATTTTTCTACTGATTCACCCGTGGGAGGGCAAATTATGTATGAAAGTCCCCGGTAACTTTGTGGAACTTAGCACATGAACTCACAAGGTGCTTCCTTTTTGTTCCAACTCCCATTGTAAAGTAAGCAACCCTTAAACATTGCAAGATTAATAAATATGCAGAATAACTCTTTAAATTGGATTCATTCTGCTTTTAATCTTTCCCTGTAATTTGTGGTCTTCGTTAACAGGAACCTATGATGAAACGTTTAATGTTCTAGCGTTACTAACCAGCTCTTGGTTTCTCTTATGCATAAGGTGTGCAAATCTACTGAATTTCCTTTTTTTTGGTTGGTGATGAGTATTTGGTTCTATTTTGCATAAAGTGTGTGAAATAATTTTTTCCTACTATTTTTAATTGGTATATGTTTACATGAATAAATTGAATGAAATCCTAAATCCCTGTATATCTAGTGAAAGCTGATTGGGGTAGTATGAGTGGGCCATGTAATTTAATAATGCAAACTGATGTTGCCATTATGCAACTGGACCTATGATTAGTGTATCTAACTTCTCTATAATTTTTCTGGTCTTGAAGAATTTAATATATATGAGAGTAAATGTCAGGAACAGTTTGATGTTTACAAGCAGTGTAAGAAAAACGTGGTGTTGGAATTATTTTCATCTATACCTTTTGTCTTTATATATTTTGCATTTGAAAAACATGGAATGGAACATCAAGTGTTGCATTTGAATAATGGTGTTTTATCTGAAACATGATGTATAAAAATAGGGGTCGTTATATTTTGTACATTAGATTATAGTTTACCATCTTCTGATTCAACCTAGACTAAATTGATCAGTGTGTTTGTGTTTCCCCCTTTTTTCAGCCAATTATCTCCCTTTGATTTGAAGTGTCACATTTAGAATCTTTGTAATTTGTTCAGTTACTGTTAAGTACCATACGATATTCTTTATCTAAACGTTATGAAATAGATAACATCATTCTTAAAACGATAAAATATATCCTTGTTGAAATGTTTTTTTTAATACAAAATGTTTGTTGTATGTAACTTGGGGGCTTGGACATTCTAATAGTGTTTGAGGTCATAGTTGGATGGCTTTATTGTCAAAAATGTTGTTTAATCGCAGTAATAACCTTACAGATTATCGAAATATTTATGGTGAAAATGATACATACTTTTGACTACGAAATTGTGTACCATTTTGACTTCTCATTATTGAAGAGTAATTGGAAGAGTTGAATGGGTCACTTCAAACAACAAGAGGGATTTGATTTCTCATGGGGAGATAAATTGTAATTTACCTTATATTGGATTGTCATGGCGGCTTTTATTTATGTCTTTATAAAATCTCAAGAATATTGACTAGGCAAACCATCTGGGTTATTAAGCCAGGCAGGAAAGATAAAATAGGGCATAAGGTAACTTAGCTTTCTAGCAAATTAGCTGAGCAAGTCAAGTTTCATGCTTTTGTTTAGTATGGCAGCAAGTTGAGCTTCATCACCATAGTCAATAAAGAACTACGGAATAAGAAAAGACTTTGTAAACTTTACTAGTCATAAGCGAAAATAATCTCCCCTAATCATGTAGTCTCGTTTCTAATATGTGTTATATCAATGGATTAGATCAATGTCATTGTTCTTATTATCTTGGTATGATAAGAGCGTCAAATTAAGAACCTTAACCTAACCTACACACGCTCTCCTTCACCCACATGAGCTTGCTTAAACTGCCCCATCATTATTATTTTGGTATAATTAATAGGTCTCTCTTGACTGAATTATGTGATTTCAGTGGTTTTATTGTTTTGAGGTGTGATACATAAATGAAAGACAATGGCAGAGTTGCAGAAATTCCCTCTTTTTATGGATGTCAAAATGTCTGTGTTCTCTGAAAGGATGAGTTTTGAGGTACCCTTTTTGTTTCAATACTTTTGAATTACAATGATCATGATGAAGTTTTTACTTGTTCAATTCTGCAACTTTGTCGGTTAGAGTAGAAATGAAACTTAATGAATGATCTTTTGTCCTCTCAGGTATTCTATGACCTTGCCCCCTCTACGGCAGAAAATTTCCTTAGCCTATGTGAAGGTAATAATCTGAATTCATTATTATCCCCACAGAAGAACCCCTACCACTGCAATTACAGTCTCACTAATTGAGCAAGCCCTTGGACATGCTAATTTATTTTGATTTTCTGGTTTATGATATGACTTCCTCATTTCTCATTTAATCTTCTCTTTGTTCAAGAGATTCAGGAATCAATCCTAGAACAAAATATCTTCTATGGTATGCAAATTGTTTCTTTCGTCAGGTTAGGGAAGGTAGCTCCTATGTGATGGTATGTAATAGTATAGTTTTAAGCTTATACTTACTAAGTTGAGTTGTCTATCTTATAATACTAAATATGCTTTTTAATTTCCAAAACAGTTTACTTTCTAACCCTGCCATCAATACTCGTACTGATATGAAGGGAGGGGCCATTAGCTAGGACACTGGTATGCTTTCTATAGATGCATTGACTTTAGGATGGTACCTATGACTATTTTCTAAAGTTTGTAATTTTATACTATACATTTATTTAATTTCTAACAATGCAATGTTTTTACTTTGCTAAATAGTAATTACTATTAATTACTAATTGAATGGAGGTAGATTCTCTTTTCTTTTCTGTTTTTTTTTTTTTTTGCATAGATGGTATTTGATGAATAAGCTATGAATAATATGTCATGTTATGCAATCCTCTCGGTCCTAATTATAAGAGCACTACAAACTAGCTCTTATAATTAGAATATGAGGTAGTATTTTATGTCGCATATTGATATATTGATATATTGATTATAATTGCTGAGATTCCAAATAATTACAATGTTAATTGCAATCACAAGTTTCATTTGGTTTGGTGCCCAGTTTGTTATAATTTTTTCAAGTCAGTTCTTCTTCCTAGATGTAATGTCTACTCTTTTACACTTGTCCGGGTCATTTTTAAAATTACATAAAAAATACAAGTAAATTTTTTTACTTTATATGCTTATCATTTCAATTTATATTCATCTTAATAATTTACGAATAAAAAAAATTATTTTAATAATAAATATTTAAATAATTATTTATTTACAATAACTTTTTTATAAAAAAAAAATTCCAAAAAAATTATCTAAAAACCCTTCAAGAGTTTTTTTCCCTATAAATCTTTTTTACAAGCTATTCTAAACTGCCTATAAGTAAAAATAATAGTATATAAAATGTACACATACTGGTTTTTTGTTTTTATGATTATGAGTGACTTAATTTCCTATTTTTCTCACTCAATCGAGAGGAAGAGAGAGAGAGTCTAGATTGCATAAATTAAAAAGGAGGGAGGGGAGAGAGAGGGGAGGGGTAACTAAAGATATCTGTTGGTGGTACATATAATTTTTTGAGTAATATTATAATAGTATCATTTTACCTTTTATTTTAAAAATTAAATATTTTGTTATTAATCACAAGTTTTTTTTGAAAAAGTTGGGATTAGATTTGACCGCTTTTGATATCTCACGTTTTTCAATGTTAAAGAACACAGAAAGCTTATCGAAGCAGAAACTGAAGAATATAGAAAGTTCCAATAATGATAATAATGATAGAATGTTAATAAAAAAAATGTTGATAGATAGAATGTTAATAGTTTTAAACTTTTTTTAATGATAGGTTGATTGTTGAAAATTATCAAATATAAATCTTTTAAATATCTACACATGTTCAAATTTGTCTTTGAAGAAATTTTAAAATAAAGGTGACTACAAAATTATTTGTCAGATTTTTTTTTGGCGGATTATTAATGATTATATTTTAATATTTTATTATTTTATAGTTTTTAAAAGATTGTAAAAATAAATAAATATTCTTAGTATTATATTTTATTATTGTTACAATGACATTGTTGTGCGAGATATGGATGTATTAAAATATTGTGGCTTGAGTAATCTTTTTATTAAAATATTAATTTGTTTATAGTTAAATATAAATATCTTTTATTAAATTATATTATTTTAATATAATTAATCTAACCCAGAGAATTAATTCTAAACTGACTCCCTGACTATTGACCTGTTATCTTAATTAGGGTGAACGTAGGCATTGGTATATTGGAATGAAAGCACCAGAGCAAGAATCGGATTTCAAGCAAGCTATGAAAGGGTAAATAAGAGAGGGTAAAATGGTAAAGTGATAGTCTACAAGCGTTATAGTTGATACTAAATAGATGGTAGATGTTGTTGGGAAGAGAAAGTGGTGAAAAGATGGAAGGAAAAAGGGTAAGGTGGCAGTGGGGGCGAAGGACAATTGTAGAGGAAAAGTAAATATCTTTTACACGATTTAGACTCTATTGTTATTATTATTTTCCTTTAATATGCATCACATAGACTCTACTAGTTTCTGACTAAAGCTATGCCACTTTTTTTTGGCAAAAGACAAAAGCTATGTCTGAAACTGTATTGCTTTTGAAAATGACCTTTTTTGAAAAAGTCAGGAACGGATTTGACAAGTTTTAATGGCTATCACGTTTCTCAATCGAAAGAACACAAAGTTATTAATATCAAAGCAAAAAGTGAAGAATATAGAAAATAACAGTAGTAATAATAATAATGAGGCAAAACCTTACTGATTTAAAGATATAATAATATTATATATTGAAATATTATGATTGGTATAGAGAATTCAATATATTACTAGAGACAAAACTAAAACATGATCAGAGGCTAAATGCAAAAGTAAAACGTATCCCTCAAGATTTATTCGAAAAACCACGTTAGGCTCATTTTTCTTGTCTGCGTGGGCAATTGAGAAGACATGATTAAGGAATAATAAATGTCATAAGAAAGAAAAATCAAATAGAAAAAGAAGGGTGGAACCTATGAAGTGTAGGTATTTGAAATATAATTTTTCCAAATAATTACTATAAAGATTCATACTTTTGGGAGGGGAATGAGCCCTTACATAAATAAATACATGTATTAATTTGAAGCTCTTTCCTATATTTCTTATAACGAAGAAAAAGATATGATTTTGCTGAATATTTTGTAACGGGATGTCTCATAATTTCTATTTACAGGGGGAAGAGCATCAGTATAATGATCATACATGATGAAGTTTTTACTTGTTCAATTCTGCAACTTGTGTATTAGAGTAGAAATGAAACTTCATGATACTTTGTCTTTCCAGGTATTCTATGACCTTGCCCCGTCTATGATAGAAATTTTCCTTGACCTATGTGAAGGTAATAAACTGAATTCGTTATTATCCCCAAAGAAAAACCCCAGGCACCGCAATTACTGTCTCACTAATTGAGCAAGCCCTGAGACATGCTAATTTATTTTGATTTTCTAGTTTATGTTATGACTTCCTCATTTCTCATTTAATCTTCTCTTTGTTCAAGAGATTCAGGAATCAATCCTAGAAGAAAATATCTTCTATGGTATGCAAATTGTTTCTTTCGTCAGGTTAGGGAAGTTAGCCCCTATATGATGGTATGTAACGATATAGTTTTAAGTTATACTTACTAAGTTGAGTTGTCCATCTTATAATACTAAATATGCTTTTTAATTTTTAAAACGGTTTACTTTGTAACCCTGTCATCATGACTATGTACTGAAAGCTACTTTTCCTTTTGCAGGGAGGGGTCATTAGCTGGGATACTGGTATGCTTTCTATTGATGTATTAACCCAAAGATGGCACCTATGACTACTTTCTGACGTTTGTAATTTTATACCATATACATTTATTCAATTTCTAACTATGCTATTTTTTTCACTTACAAGGAAGGGAAGTGAGGAGCAAGAGAAAGGACAAGTCGAGAGAAAGAGTAATAAATAAGGGATGAGATAAAGGACTTCTCGCGCAGTGGAAAGGGAAAAATATAAAGATAGATTAGTATTTTTAGTTTTAAAAAATATTTTACTATTTTAAAAGTTAATTCTATCAATTTATCTGAAATTATAATTTTATATTATAATTTTATTTAAAAATATTTATAGATAAATATGACTGTATTATTTTTCTTTTTATTTTAAAAAGAATAAATATTTTATTATTAATTACAAGTTGCTCTTTTGAAAAAATTGGGATTAGAGTTCACAATTTTCTACTGCTCTTACGTTTCCCAATCTAAAAGAACTTAAAAAGCTATTAATACGAAAGAGAAACTAAAGAATATAGCAAGTAATAATAATAATAATAATGACACTAGCAGAATTTTACTGGCACGGTGGCCCTTATGGAGACTTTGAGAGAGAATATCTAACATGTATAATCATAATGACCTAACTATCTCATAAAAATCCTTAAAAAGCGAACATTTTTCACTTTTCCCAAATTTTCTTTTTCAAATTTTTTTGCACATTTTTTTATTTTAATTTAAAATCATTTTATGAATTTATTATTTTTATTTTTTAGACTTCTAAATCAAACTATAATTAACTATTAATAATTATATTTTAATATTTTGTTATTTTATAGTTCTTGAAAGATAGTAAAGATAAATAAATCTTCTCAGTATTATATTTTACAATAATATTATTGTGTAAGATATGGATTATTAGTGGTCTTTTTATTTATATACTAATTTGTTTATAGTTAAATATAAATATTTTTTATTAAATTATATTATTTTAATATAATTAATCTAAACCCCAGAATTAACTATAAATTGACTCACTGACTATTGACCTGTTATCTTAACTGGGGTAAACGTCGGCATTGGTACATTAGAATGAAAGCACCAAAGCAAGAATCGGATTCCAAGCAAGTTATGAAAGGGTAAATAAGAGGGGGTAAAATGGTAAAGTGATAGTCTGCAAGTGTTACAGTTGAGACTAAATAGATGGCAGATGTTGTTGGGAAGAGAAAGTGGTCAAAAGATGGAAGGGAAGAGGGTAAGGTGGCAGAGGGGTGAAGGGCATTTGTAGAGGAAAAGTAAATCTCTTTTACACGATGTAGACTCTATTGTCATTATTGTTTCCCTCTAATATGCATCACATAGACTCTACCAGTTTCTGACAAAAGCCATGCCACTTGTTTTTTGGCCAATGACAAAAGCTATATCTGATAACGCATTGTTTTTTAGAAGGACCTTTTTTGAAAAAGTTGGAGACGGATTTGACAACTTTTAATGGCTATCACGTTTCTCAATCGAAAGAGCACAGAAAGTTATAAATATCGAAGCAAAAACTCAAGAATATCGAAAATAACAGTAATAATAATAATGAGGTAGAACCATACTGATTTAAAGATATAATAATATTATATATTAAAATATTATAATTGGTACAGAGAATTCAATATATTACTAGAGACAAAAGTAAAACATGAACAGAGGCGACATGCAAAAAAAAAAACGTATCCCTCAAGATTTATCCGAAAAACCACGTTAGGGCTCATTTTTCTTGTCTGCGTGGGCGATTGAGAATACATGGTTGAGGAATAATAAATGTCATAAGAAAGAAAAGTCAAATAGTAAAAGAAGGGTGGAACCTATGAAGTGTAGGTATTTGAAATATAGTTTTTCCAAATAATTACTATAAAGATTCATACTTTTTTGGGGGAATGAGCCCTTATATAAATAAATACATGTATTAATTTGAAGATCTTTCCTATATTTCTTATAACGAAGGAAAAGATATGATTTTATTGAATATTTTGTAACGGGATGTCTCATAATTTCTATTTACAGGGGAAGAGCATCAGCATAATGATCATACATGATGAAGTTTTTACTTGTTCAATTCTGCAACTTGTGTATTAGAGTAGAAATGAAACTTCATGATATTTTATCCTTCTAGGTATTCTATGACCTTACCCCCTCTACGATAGAAATTTTCCTTGACCTATGTGAAGGTAATAAACTCATTATTATCCCCATAGAAAAACCCCAGGCACCGCAATTACAGTCTCACTAATTGAGCAAGCCCTGAGACATGCTAATTTATTTTGATTTTCTAGTTTATGATATGACTTCCTCATTTCTCATTTAATCTTCTCTTTGTTCAAGAGATTCAGGAATCAATCCTAGAAGAAAATATCTTCTATGGTATGCAAATTATTTTTTTTGTCAGGTTAGTGAAGTTAGCCCCTATATGATGGTATGTGAAGGTATAGTTTCTATTGATGCATTGACCAACCTTTGACTACTTTCTGAAGTTTGTAATTTTATACTATATACATTTATTCAATTTCTAACGATGCTATTTTTTTTACTTACAAGGAAGGGAAGTGAGGAACAAGAGAAAGGACAAGTCAGGAGGAAGAGTAATAAATAAGGGATGTGATAGAGGACTTCTCAGGCAATGGAGAGGGGAAAATGTAAAGATAAATTAGTATTTTTAGTTTTAAAAAATATTTTACTATTTTAAAAGTTAATTCTATCAATTTATCTGAAATTATAATTTTATTTAAAAATATTTATAGATAAATATGACTGTATTAGTTTTCTTTTTATTTTAAAAAGAATAAATATTTTATTATTAATTACAAGTTGCTCTTTTGAAAAATCTGGGATTAGAGTTGACAATTTTCTACTGCTCTTACATTTCCCAATCTAAAAGAACATAGAAAGCTATTAATACAAAACAGAAACTAAAGAATATAGAAAGTAACAATAATAATAATAATAATGATACTAGCATAATTTTACTCGCATGGTGGCCCTTGTGGAGACTTTGAGAGAGAAGGTCTGACATGTATAATAATAATGACCCGACTACCTCATAAAAATCCTTAAAAGTGAACATCTTTCACTTTTCCCAAATTTGCTTTTTCAAAAATTTTTGCACATTTTTTTATTTTAATTTGAAACCATTTTATGAATTTATTATTTTTATTTTTTAGACTTCTAAATCAAACTATAATTAACTATTAATAATTATATTTTAATATTTTATTATTTTATAGTTTTTGAAAGATAGTAAAGATAAATAAATCTTCTCAGTATTATATTTTACAATAATATTATTGTGTAAGATATGGATTATTAGTGGTCTTTTTATTTATATACTAATTTGTTTATAGTTAAATATAAATATTTTTTATTAAATTATATTATTTTAATATAATTAATCTAAACCCCAGAATTAACTCTAAACTGACTCACTGACTATTGACCTGTTATCTTAATTGGGGTGAACGGCATTAGTACATTGGAATGAAAGCACCAAAGCAAGAATTAGATTCCAAGCAAGTTATAAAAGGGTAAATAAGAGGGGGTAAAATGGTAAAGTGATAGTCTGCAAGCATTACAGTTGAGACTAAATAGATGAAAGAGAAAGTGGTTAAAAGATGAAAGGGAAGAGGGTAAGGTGGTAGAGGGGGCGAAGGGCATTTGTAGAGGAAAAGTAAATCTCTTTTACACGATGTAGACTATATTGTTATTATTGTTTTCCCCTAATATGCATCACATAGACTCTACTAGTTTCTGACAAAAGCCATGCCACTTGTTTTTTTGCCAATAACAAAAGCTATGTCTGATACCGCATTATTTTGTCTGATACCGCATTATTTTTGAGAAGGACCTTTTTTAAATAAGTTGAGTTGTCCATCTTATAATACTAAATATGCTTTTAATTTTTAAAACGGTTTACTTTACAACTCTGCCATCATGGCTATGTACTGAAAACTACTTTTCCTTTTGTAGGGATGGGCCATTAGCTAGGATACTAATACGCTTTCTATTGATGTATTGACCCAAGGATAGTACCTATGACTACTTTATGAAGTTTGTAATTTTATACTATACATTGATTATATTTCTAACGATGCTATTTTTTTAGCCAAAAGATAAACTACATTTGAAACTTTTTTTTAGTAGTACATACCCTCAACCATTCGAAATTAATTGGCAATCATGTACCACCATCTCTGACCCTGCCCCCATTATGCTCTTTATGTGGTGAATACCGAGTTATAGAAAACAATTGCAACCACAACGATAATACTGCTATGAGAGGTCTACAACTGACAAAAACCATACCCCTAGTGTTTTGGCCAAAAGACAAGCTACGTCTGAAATTTTTTTTTGAGTAGTACCTACCTTCAACCTTTTGAAATTAATTGGTAAATATGCCCTTTACATGGTGAATACCGAGCTACAGAAAGCAATTGCAACTATAGTGCTAATGCTTCTAACAGAAGAAAGCTGAAAATAGAAAGAATAAAAAATGAAACATAAAAGTCATGCCCCTAGTTTTTTGGCCAAAAGACAAGCTATATCTGAAACTATATTTTTTTAGCAGTATCTACCCTCAACCATTTGAAATTAATTGGCAAGCATGTTGTACCACCACCTCCGACCCTTCCCCTAGTATGCCATTTATGTGGTGAACGCTGAGCTACAGAAAGCAATTGCAACCATAGCGATAATGCTACTAACAAAGAAGGAAGCTGAAAATAGAAAGAACAAAAAATGACACACACAAAAATAAAAGAGGGAGGAAACTTTGTAAAGATAAAGGAAAAAATGTCGAGGGAAGCACCATTAACATCTTTCCTTTTCTCTTTACTCAGTATTACTCTCAAAAAACGGTAGCGCCATTTGCATCTCAGCCATCTCACTAATAAACCTCAAATTCTCTCGTTTGCCTATCTTTTCCATCTTTTCCACCTAGTCCAGTGTTCTAACATAAAGCTTCTCTTAACCTTAGACTAAAATTCATCTAATATAGTCTCAAGGTAACTCTTTTATTTCTTTATCATTTATATATATATATATATATATATGCATATATATATATATATATATTATTTTTTATAAAATATTAATCTCAAGGATCCTCACTCTTTGACTTCCTTAGATATTCTCTCTTTGAATATTTTGTTATCTTCAACTTTTACTTCTCCTTAGTATTATGCTATTATTTTCTCATATTCTTGTTACTTCATGCTATTATCAGGATTTTTCTTAAACATGGCAGCTTCAGATCTACAAATTTGGAGAGAAGTAGATCCTAATAAATTAATTATATACACTCAACAAATTTTCCGCTTAAATGAAGTTCGTACAAGCATGATAGGGGAAAGTATTTTTGTACTAAAAGTTGTAGAAGAGAAGATGTGGTGGCACGTAAAGAAATTACATATCTCTCTCAGTTTTAACACTGTCTAAATGTGTTAAATTACAATTGTCAGGAACCTGATAATATATATTGTCATGTTATATTTGAAAAGTTTAATTGTATAGCAGACTATTTTTTACTGTGCTCAGAAAAAATCTACCCAGGCATCATCATTTGTTCAAAAAATTGTTTAGGTATGAATGAAGTATTTTTTAATTATTTGAAACTTCATCTATATTTTTATTATTCTTTTATTTTTATTTTTTTTTATTTTGGTGTTAGGGATATGATGGAGGGTGTCCAACAAATCCATCAAGCCAGAATAGTTCATGGGTGTATTTACCCATAGAATATTGTAATTGTAGAAGACCCCCTTCTTCAAACGTACATAGCTAAAATCTTCAATTTTTATAAAGCTCAACAAATCCCAGGGGAAAAAGATACGCTCAAAATTGGTAAATATTTCAATTATCTTTTTCTTATCTTTTAACATATATTTATATTTTAATTGTCTGTTCTTCATGATAATTATGAGCAGATTTATTAAAGAATACAGATGATTATTATTGGCATTCTCTAGAACAAATAACTGATGAGGAAGCTCAAAATTATAACATAGATGTTTTCAATTTGGGTTGTACCATTGCTTATTGTGTTAAACAAAAACATCCTTTTGGAGAGAATCCAAGAGATCATAGGAATAATATTTTTATAGGTAAAATGTGTTATCAAAAGGAACTGATTAATGCTTCCCCTGAGTTGGAAGATTTGATAACTAATTATATGACAAAGAGAAAAAAAAGGTAATTAATTTTATATTTATGTGATGTAAATGAATTTAGTTTTTTTATCTAATTTTTATTTTTAATAAATAAATTATGTTTATAATTTTCAGGGTAACTATCCAAATGGCAATAAGCCATCCCTATTTTTGGAATATGATTTTTTTTTTAAATAGTCGGAGAGTATGTTAAACACCATAAACCTTGTCAGCAACTGCTAGACAGGAATGAAACTACAAATATAGTTGGCAAAGAGGATTGGTGAAATATGATAGATTCAACCATATAGTAGTCTACTATTACCCCTCAACATCATTCTAATATACCTAAGGCTATGCAAGCTTATGGCTCATACCTTTCAGGATTTATTAAATTGATAAGGGATTTATCAACTCATTGTTGAAAATAGAAGCATGATCTAAAGGTATAAATTATAAAATATTTTATATTAATTATAAATTATACCAATATATGAATATACATTTATCTCTAATATATTACTGTGGATGGTTTTGTTCAATATTTTTTGCTTAAATTTCAAAAATTACTCATAAGAATTTATTTTTGCTTAAGAGGACAAAATCATGTATGTAATGATGATCATTTTAAAGAATTTTTTATAAAGGATTGTTAAGTTTGTACTCAACAATTAAATTTTTTATAAATGTTGTCTGCAAACTTGAGGTACAGAACATATAAAATATATTTGATGATTCTTCTCAAGCTAATTTGTTGAATTTTATTTTTTAATTATAATTTGTTTGACTTATGGGCCATCAGCACTATATTCAAGGCTTCTCAATATCTCGCTATTTCTTTTATCTGTACTTCCTTCGACCTTCGTATTTTGTACTTCGTATTTCGTCTGTACTTTGACTTGCCTCACTAAACCAACATATCTTATGCTTCTGTAGAAGAGATTGATTCACCCATCGAACATTAAGCTCAAGCATCGATGAGATAGTTGTAGATATAGATTATAAACCACACAAATAGATACGGATTGTGAATTTGGATTCACCACCATCTTTGTCGGCGTCCTTCCCTGCACTATTCATAAATCTGCACTCTTTACAAGTCTCAAGGGTTAACATATCGCATTTACCAGGGTCATTTTTAAAATAAAAAATTAGAAAAAAAATAAACCAATCATCAGCCATGTCATATGCTTGTGTGGACTTTTTCTTAAAGAAACCTAACGTGTCAGGGTTAGTTAATAGCAATTAGACAACATTTACTTGTTGGTGACATTAAACTAAATTAAAAACATAATACTTAAAATTATGCTATAAATAAAATAAAAATATTAGATACAGATAAAAAATTAGATTAGGATATTTAGTAATATTTTATCTAGTATAACTCTTTGGCTCCCTACGATATTATAATGCAGCCTAAAAAGAAATGCCTTGTTGCTCTGTGTATATATATCACCATATACACGCCATATCCACGACGGTGATTGCTTTTTACAAGGAGTGGGGTTGCAGAAATGTGATATTCTCGTGTGCCGTGCAACCGTCAAGAGTGTGAAACCTGAAATTTCATGATGAGGCAACCAAAAGTACCTGCCATTCTTTCAAATATTAAAAGATGTTCTATCACTCGAGAAACACGGGAAAAAAAAAGCAAACCAAAACTAAAACCAAACCATGCCACGCCCCGTCATTCAAGAAATTTTTTTTTATATATAAATTTTTTTAAAAAAATATTAGACTCACTTAAGACAATATCAATATCAGTAGACGATATTAATATCAGGATATCACTCAGTCATTCAAGAAACTAAATAAACCCTAACCCATCTCTCCCCCTCTTCTCTATCACTCTATATCTATACTGCTTTATGGTTTTTTGTAATTGCGCTTTTCCTTTATGCCCTCCGATAATTCACTCAAGGTTATACTTAACAGTCTAGTTAAGTTGGGTCATTTAATATTTAGTAGTCTCTGTTATTGCTATCATTATTGACTCACTCAAACAGTCTCTGAGTTCTGAAACTTTTTCAGATAGTGGAGAAAGGGGTGAGGGTTAATGTAATGATGATGAAGTGGCAGCGTTTATTGGACATTATTGACTACGTATGAGATTGGTGTATTAGAACTAAACTTGAATTGATATGTTAAATAAGTAAACTAATAAACTATTTTCCTATCGGTCTCATTAAGAGTTTGGGATAAATTGGGTTAATTTATTTATTTTTAACTAAATTTAAAATGATGTCGTTTTGAATTAAAAAATAGTAATGTTAAATATTTATTCTAATACTAAATAAAAATCCCAATCCACTTTATCTTTTAAGTTTATAATTTTTCTCCTAAAATATCCCTATATGATTGTATAGATAACTAACTTAACTAATTTTATTTAATCTATCTAAATTAATTAAGTAAATTTTATATTAAAGATAAGTGAATAGTTATATGGAATCAAATTAGTTTAGGTATAATAAATTTAATTATGCCTTCATCTCAAAAAGGCAAAATAATATCATTTATTTTCATTGCTTCTACTTTTTTGTATTGTTTGGTTGAAAGGTTTTGGAGAGGAAGGTAAGGGAGGGAAATGGATATGGGTGTTTGGTTAAAAAAATAAAAGGGATGGGAAGAGAAATTTTTGTCTTCTTCTGCTCCGCTTTACTACTCTCTCACCTATCTAAAATTAGGGTTTTTTTTTTAGGGTGAGAAACTTTTCTCTTTTTATAACAAAATTGCCAATGATAATTTTTTGATATTCCAGTGCTATCCTCTTGCCTATTTTTTGTTGCCTATTTTTCGTTCATTCCCTTCTTCAGTTGATCACCTTCATCTACCCATCTATGTCGCCTGATTCTTCGACTGCTTGAGTTCTCGCCCGAGAGGTTTCTGCTCTGGAACCCACCGTCGACAATGGCACAGACAAGCACGCAACAACGTTGCGACCGCCTTGCGCGGTGGTAGTTATGGGTCTCCCTGTAGACTGCTCTGTTCTCGATCTCAAATCCCGATTTGAGATCTACGGTGCCATCTCTGGCATACGCATCGACCGTGACAAAGGTGGCTATATTACCTATCAGACCAAGGAATCTGCCGATGCCGCTATGGCTGCTGCACTAGACCCATCTTTCGTCATCATTGTCACTCCGAAAAGGGTACTTCATGCTCCTTTCCATACTCGGTTCTTAAGATGAGTATTCGAAGAAACTCTGATTTCAATCACAAAAACGAATTTTCCAATATTTTGGATTCTGTAAACTCAATTTCTCAGGATTCATGCACTAGCTATGGCAATATAAAGTTTAACTTCAAATTTTCAAACAAGTTGTTGGAATTTCTGATAAATCTGAAGACTCGAATACTATGAGAGGGTTTTAATTGCGTAATTGTTTTGGAAATTGTAGACTAAGAGAAGTGTATGTAACAGGTTTAGGTATTGTGGGCTACTGATCCTCCAGCCATGTGGAGGGAAGGAGTAGGGAATAGTAATAAGGAGAAAAGGTCGATGACTGTTTGAACTCTTTCCATGCTTAGTACTTCATGTCATGGACTGTTTGAACTCTACTGTACTTTCTTTTCCTTTTGTGCTTTGTGATATATCATTTTGAGAATCAATATGATAAGCCAAGCTGATCTAACAATTGATCTTCTTAATCTTAGTTGATCAGTTTTCTTTTATTCTCTCTTTTTGAAGGAGGCACGAGATTTGGCATCTCTATTGAACTTCTTCCCTTGAGTTGCCCTGATGAAGAGTTCAACGTATCTCAATTCTATGCAGTATGTCCATGTTTTTAACATATAAATATTATATATTTTGTCTTGTATTTTCCCATAATTTGTTAGATATAATATCATTCTTACTTGATCGATCTTACGCCTTTCAGGATTTGATTGGGCTAGAAGGAGATGATCTCGACAGGTTTATGCCATATGTAGCAAACTAGTATGACTTTATATCATACTCAGGCTTCTTGCTTGGATTAGTATGATCATCACATATAACAAGTTGTTGAAATAGGGAAATAGCTATATGTTTGGAGTCTGACTTGATGAAGTAAGAGATAATGGGTTTTTGTAGTTTCATGATTTTGTATTTTATTGCTAAGTTGGTTAGAACTGAGTGCATATGCTACTGTAAGCCTGAAACAGATTGAAATTTAAGGTGGAGTAGTGGTTGTCTTCTATAATAAGCTTAAACTTATTTACATTGTTTTACTTTGCAAGTATTTGGATTCCAGGTAGATATAGTATATAAAGAGCTATTTTACATGAATTGAAGTTACAAAATCAATGGTCTATATTGGTTTACATGAATTGGAGGATATGAATGATCAACTAAGAAAGCACATTGCCAAAAGTATTAGATTTACAATAGTTAATGGGTTATCAATTGAAGTGAATTCATATGCTTTAATTCGTCTCACTGTTCCAAGTAAACATTCCCCAATTTTTTCTAGTTAAAATAGCCATCGGCTAGTGTAAATTCTTGCTTTTCTTTTCTTTAATTCTTTTATCCTGGATCATTTTTAGTTTTTTAATACAAAAGATAAAATAACAAAGAATTTTATATAAAAAATTAATAAGAGTATATTTGTCAATTTATAATAAATTTCTCTTGAATTAAATAAAAAATATATCATATCTTTCTCTACTTATCTCCTTCACCCTCTCTTACATTAATTTCTCTTATTCTTCTCTCTGTTGAACTAAACAAAACCTTTGTCAATCCCGTGTTTTTTAACAAAATAAAGCCTTTGTCCATCCCATATTTTTTAACGTTACAGATTAATTGTAATTCGTTGTTCATAAACCATCATGCACTATTATGATATGTGTATCCAATTATTTTTATTCTACTGTGCATCACAAACGAATATTAATAATTAATTATACTTAAGATTAAAAATTAAAAATTAATTACATGTATCAATAAACACTTAGTTTGTTAAAGTAATAAGTCACTTCACTCCTTTAAAGAAGATAATGCAAGTTCGGATATAATTATCTATACCATGATAATTTTCCAAATGAGAGATATTAAAACAAGAAAAAAATAAAAAATAATGAAAAAATTCCTATTATAAATTTAATTGATAAAAAAGATGTAAATTAAAATATTAATATTTTTTGTGTATAAAATTTATAAAACATCATATAATGAACCTAACTTATTTTTAATGTACTCTCCCCTACTTTTTCTACCCTATGTACTACTCTTCTCTTCACAACCCTTATGCCTTGTTTTGTATGATGGAATTAAGTCTTTAGAAAATAAAAGTGGAAGTGGAACTCAAAATTTAGATATTTGGCATCCTTAAAACTATTTTTACTTCTATTAATTGTGTATTCGGATAAACTTTTGAAAAAGTGCTTATAGAAAAAAAAAAGATTTTGGACAGTTTTTAAAAAATGACTTTTAGAAAAAAGCTTGTAGAAAAAAGTAGTTTTAAATAAATAAGTGTTTAGATAGTTATTTTTAAAATGACATTTTGTATTGATAAATTACTAAAAATGATATGATTTTATTAAAAGATGAGATAGGAGAGAGGGTGGAGAAAAGAAAAGAGAATGAGAGAGAGTGCAGAAAAGAGATGAGAGAAGAGAGATGAGAAAATGTGGAGAAAAGAGTTGAGAAAGAAAAGAGAGTGTAAGAAAAAATAAGGGTAAAATAGTAATTAGATAATTTATAAATTTTTTTACTGTTATAAAATCTAGTCTCGGTAACTTATTTAAAACTATAGTTTTACCCAAAAATACTTACGGATAAATATGACCGTTTGTTTTAAAAAAAATTTAAATTAAAATTTAGTCTAAAAACTCTTTTAAAATTGTAATTTTACTTGTTCCCAAACATGCCATAAATGTTAGAACTTACTCTTCTTTAGTCTACCCTAAAAATTGTTGCTTAGCTCCTAGCCTCTTTAATCCTAAACATGGTTCTAATTTCATTTTTCATTTAATTTTTTTTTGTATAGCCAGACTCAAGGAGCCAAGGTTGGTTTTAAACTTCTTCCTTCCTGCCCGCATACACGCACACGAGTACCCAATAAGGAGTGAAGAACATTGGAGAAAAGAAGGTAGCGGCAGTGCGCCACAGGCAGGGGTACTCGTATTCCATATTTTAGTAAAGCCTACATGGTGCCATTGGAGGGAGTCGACAGGATCAGAGTAAAAGTCGTCGTCAATGTGTTGCAATTTTTCTTATAAAAATCACAATTTTATTCCAGATTTTGAACACGATCAGTTCAATTTATGAGTTGCAATTAATCTCTTAAAATCAATATTATGACTAGTTTCTCTGAATTGTGGTTGAGAAAATAGCAGGAAGGTGGAGGGGTAGGTTCCTACCACAGATTTTTCTTTTCTTCTTTACAAAGCGGGCTAACCCACGGGTTATCAAGGGCGGGTTAAACAATCCAACTGTCACTTTTTGGCGGTTTACCCCCACGTCGCCAACACATGTTACCAATTCTATTTATTATCTTTTCTTATTTGGACAATTAGGCATTGTTTGATTCAATTGAGGGGAGGATATATTAGATTAATTTAAAAGAGAGTAGAGAAAAATAAGAAAGATTAATTAATGATATTTTTTATTTGGTTCAGGAGGGGAGGGGAGTTAATTAAAAATTAACAAATATACCCTCATCTCTTTATTTAAATTTATTTACTCTTTATTTATAATATTCATATTAATATTTTTCTAATTTATGAATCTTTAAATTTTTTATCTAATTTATATATATAATAAAATTAAAAAAATTAAAAAATGATTAAATTTTAATATTATTTTTTATTAATTTTATAATTATTATATATTTTAATATAATATATAAATAATTTATTATATTTTAACAATTAAAAAAATTAGGTGTGAGAAAAATAAAAAAAAATATTTGAGGGTATAATTGAAATATTAAAAATATATAAGGGCAATTTGGTTAAAAAAGGATAAAAGATTTCTCTCTCTCCCCTTCAAAAACTCCCTATTTTAGAGGGGAGTTAGGGGAGGGGAAGGGAGCACATAAGGATAAAAAAATTCCATTTTCCTCTATTTTTTCCAACTAAATATACTTTTTTTGTCCTCTCCTCTACCCTCTAAAATCCCTAACCAAATAATGTCTCAGTCGTTTGAGCCTCAGCCTGCGCCGAACTCTCGTTCTCGTCTCTCTCACATGCGGAAGAGGCCCTACCTAGAGCTCATAACCGTCTCATCGCCTGTTGCCATCATTTCATCAGCTTCTCTTCGTTGCACTCACTAACTCAAAGTGGGAGTCAGGTTCTTGGTTCATCTTCCATCTGGCCTTCATATCTCTTATTCAGATCCACCTTCTGTTTCAGGTGTGTTCTTCTTTCTTAACTGCTCATAGTTAATACGTGAGTTGTTTTTGAAATAATTTTCGTTTGTATGCGATGCTAAATTATTTCCATCTGAATCATAGCTATATTTTTTGTTAATCTACTGGCGCCATGAATTGAAATCAGACTTGATGTGTTCGGGATAAAATAGATTTATGTTGTACACTGAGTGAAGTTTAAGTTTTCTTTTGATTTCAATTTGGCAAGCTACTTCTGTAAATCTTGCAGTAAGTCTAGACTTATCCCTTGTTTGTTATTCGTGTTATAGATATATTGTGAGTTCTGACTTCTGACACAACTTTGTTCATTAGATTTCGTATTAACGGTTCAAATGCTTTGTCTCAAGTTTTATTGTTTTGATATTCCCCCTTTGTTTTCTCTATAATTTTTAAAATTTTTGGAATGTCAATTTATTTAATTTATTGGATCAAATGGTGTGGTCAGTTTAGTGTGGTTTTAGTTTAATTATAATAACACTTGTCTTTTGACTGTTCGGCTCGCGAGTGGGATTGCATTATTTCTTCTAATCAAGAATTTAAGAGGATGGATGGCTTATTGAATATATCAATCAACCACCATCTGCACTGTAGTGGAATAATGGCCTTCAAGGTCACTTGATCTTTCTGTGCTTGATTTTGGATGATATTTATGGTAGTTGAGGTTCAAATTATTTTGGGTTTATTTACCATGTATTATTTGGGTTCAGGTCCACCTTTGTTTTAGCTTAGTAGGAGCTTTGGTTTAACTTGCAAATATGAAAATAACATGCAGAAAAAAGCTATAAACTTGTTTCATTCTGCTTTTCATTTTAGTTCTTTGATGTATTAAGGATCAGAATAAGTCAGATGTTTACCAATGCCAAAACAGCCTTAATTATATTTTTTGCTGTATCATGAATAAGAAACTGGTGTTTAGGCTTTGTGAATTGTGTAGCTTAAGCATCTTAATCTAATGGAATATATTCACATAAATCAACTTATCTAATGTATCCCAATAACAAGAAAAATAGATGCAATTAGTTTAAGGTAGAGATTAGATGCTTGACTTGCTGGACGAGATGCTAATCAAGCATTTTTTTTGCTGATTCATCCGTGGTGGTGTTTTGGTATCTTTGCTTCTAAAAGGAGTATGAAAGTCCACGGTAACTTTATGGAACTTGGTACATGAACTCAAAGATGCTTCCTTTTTGTCGTTTCAACTCCCAAAGTAAAGTGAGTAACACTTAAACATCACAGGATTAGTAAATATGCAGAAAAATTCTTCAAATTGGATTCATTCTACTTTTGAAAACTTTTACTTTAATTTGAGGTCTTCAGTAACCTGCACATAGGTTGAAACACGAAATGTTCTAATGTTACTATCAAGCGTTTGGTTTCGCTCATACATAAGGTGGGTGAGTCTATTGAATCTCCTTTTTTGCTTGGTTGGTGCATGTGTATTCGGTTCTATTTTGCATAAAAGTGTGTGAAATAATATTTTCCCATGACTTTTTATTGGTATGTATTTATATGATTATTTGAAAGAAAATGAATGGAATCTTGAATCCTTGACTAATATCTAGTGAAATTTGATTGGGGTGGTATGAGTAGGACATGTAATTAAATAATGCAAATTGATGATGCCATTCTGCAGCTGGGCCTATAATCAGTGTATCTAACTTCTCTATAATGTTTCTAGTATCAAAGAATCTAATTCAGATAAGAGTAAATGTCAAGAACATTTTTATGTTTACAAGTGGTGTAAGAAAAACGAGGTATTGGAATGATTTTCATCTTCACGTTGTATCTTTGTAGATTTTGCATTTGAAAAACATGGAATGGAACATCGAGTGCTCCATTTGAATAATGATGCTTTATCTTAAATGTGATGTACGAAAATATAAAAAACTGGAGGTCGTTATATTTTGAACGTTAAATTATAGTTTACCATCTTCTGATTCAACCTAGACTAAGGGCCTGTTTGAAAACCACTCCAAACGTGATTTCTAACAGCTTTTGGACCTAAACATCGGTTTAAAGAAATTTTAAAACAAACAGTTATATTTGTTCAAACGGGTTTTTGGATTAAATCATGGTTTAAAATTAAGGTTTCAGATAAACTAGTTAGAGCAGCTTATGGAACAGTAAAAGAGCTTATGAACTAACCAATTACTATATTACCCCTACTTTTTTTACATCATCTCTCATATTTTTTCTTATACCTTCTCTCCTCTATCATACTTTTTCTCTATTTTCTTTCTTACACTCATTCTCCTCTCTCCTCTCATCTCTTATCTCTCCTCATTTAATACTCATACCCTTTTTAGTCATTTATCAATTATAAAACCCCTTCTACAAATAACTATCTAAACACTCATTTATTCAAAATCATTTTTTTTCATAAGTTCTTCTAGAAAAGCCATTTTCCATAAGCTGTCTATAAACCTATTTTTTTTTCATAAGTTGGTTAAATTTTTTTTTTTCAAACACGCACTAAATTGATATGTGTGTGTTTTCCCCCGTTTTTGGGCCAAGTAGCTCCCTTTGGTTTGAAGTGTCACATTCAGAACCTTTCTAATTTGTTCGCTTACTGTTAATAAAATATGTATTAGTTCATAAAATATTATAATTTAGAGTAAAATACATGGACTTCCTCTATATTTTACATTGATTAAATATATCTTCTTTGTTTTAAACTTATATAAACCTCACGTGTAATTAATAATTATATAACACAAAACCGCTATTCTACTTTTAAGATTTAAACTCGTGTTTTTCCTTGTATAGTATGTAAGCACTTATTTTCTTTCTTAATTTTTTATTTCTAAATCATTTTAAATTTTTTTGTCATGTGAAATTATTTATTTATTAATTTTTTAAAAATTTAAATTCATAAGCTGGCTAAAGTAATATTTCAAAGGAGAAAATTTAAGTCAAGCTCCTCACATATATTTCTGTTAAGTTCTCAAATCTCACTTTGTCTTGTGTCATTTTTTTAATATTTTAATCTATTTTAAACTCATGTAATAGCTTTTGACTTTTTATGTAATATTCAATTGTTTCTTTAATATTCAATAGGTTTAAATAAATGATATTAAATATTTAAAATTATTGAAAAGTAAAAGATTTATAATTATAAAGTTATTTAACTTGATAATATGATCAAAATCAATAAATTTTATTAATATAATAAAAATTTAAAAATATGTGCTAAAATTATGTTTTTTTTTGTCAAAATCAGTGATAAAATGATTGTTAAGTAAATCAAAGATGAGTGATAAAATGATTGTTAAGTAATATTTATGTTAACTAGGGTGTTTTATTCAAAACAAAATATTAATATTATGATTTAATGATCAATGAAAATTGAATATTAAACTAGAACAAATGTTTCTATAGAATGTATTTTGATTTCCATTTGTTATAAAAAATGTATTTTTTATTTTATAAGAGGTCTGTATATGTTTTCAAAATAAAATATCTATAAATTAGATTAAATAGAGGGGGAGTTAGTGTTTTTCTAAATAACTAAATAATTATCCCAAAAAAACAAATATGGTAAAAACACCTTAATCATATTTAATATAGGACATATTTAAGTAATTTGATTAGATTATTGGAGTTAGTTAATATATCATATTTATTCTAAAACACCTGAATCATCTTCCTTAATAGTATTTAGGTTCCACATTAACTTCTCAATTAGAGTTTATATTAATAACTAAAGGGTAATTCATTCCGAATTTTATAAACTATCAATAGATAAAAAAAATACCAATAAATGTTTGAAATAACCAGTGGCGTGGTAGTGAGACAAGGACTCTTAGTTTATAATATTTTAAGTCAATTTTAAATGGCATTTTCATTTTTAATTTAAAATATAATATTTTTTTTAATGATTTAAAAAGAAAAAGAAAGAAAAATGGTTAACATGAGGATGTAATTTTGGCAACAAATTTTTATTTTAGTTTGTTGTGCTTACTCAACGTGTTTCAGGGTAGATGTAACAGTCTAGACAATTAAGTTGTGCCCAGATCATTCTTTTTGGTCATACTGAACCTAAAAATTGAAGTTAAATGCATTGCTTGACTTTAGTTCTTTCTCTTAAATTAGGAATTTGAATATTAGTTTCTCAGTATTTACGTTTTAAAAGAGCTAATCTGTGCCCTTTTTTACTGCAAAATTAGGATTTTCATTTTCGATTTTGATGTTTTGATGAAAAAATGTTAAGATGCAAGTAGGGTTTTGACGTTTTGTTGAAATTCTCTTTTCATGAAGAAATTAGATTTATGAAGTTGATAAAACAAACGAAAATTGGGTAGAAAGAGAGAAGCCTAGGCATGATCCATAGCTTTTGATTTTAATTGCAACACACAACCAAGATAAGAGTAATTTAGGGGGAATAATTATTTTCTAAAATAAGGCATCATGATAAATAAATTTATTGACATCATAGAACTTACCTTACAGAAAGTGAGGTTTTTAATGTGTTTTTTGTTTTCATTTTTTCTTCTGGTTTAGTAATATTCACCCCACGAACAGGAACAACGTGAGGAAGAAGCTGACAATTAAAATTGTCTCAACTCTCAAGCTAGGGTGCAATTTCCATTGTCCTGGCTAAAGATATTTTTCATGTATAGTTTTATTAAATTATGAATTAGCATGTTTTGTTCTTACTGTGCCAAGGATATGATTCAAGGGATTCGTATCCTACATTAAGATTAGTTCATAATAACCTTACTTCAAGCCAAGGATATGACTCGTGTCTAGAGATATTTTTTATGTATATTTTAGTGTATGTATTTATATGATTATTTGTACATACACTAAAAGGACAGCAAGAGCATAAAGTTGGGGTAGCTGAGATGAGGATGCTGAGATGGATGTGTGGGCATACAAGAAAAGATAAGATTCGTAATGAACATATACGGGGAAGAGTTGGAGTGGCACCTATTGAAGAGAAAATGGTAGAGAACCATCTTAGGTGGTTTGGACACGTACAAAGAAGGCCAAGGGATGCGCCGGTGAAGAGGGTGGATCAAATAGTATAGACACCAGTTAAAAGGGGTAGAGGAAAGCCAAAGAGAACGCTCAAAGAGGTCATTGAATGGGATCTCCTGGTCAATAACCTATCTAAAGATTTAGTTTTCGATAGAGCACAATGGCGTCGTATGATCCATATAGCCGACCCCATTTAATGGGATAAGGCTTGTTATTGTTGTTGTATTTATATGATTATTTGAAATAAAATGAATGGAATCCTGAATCCTTGGCTAATATGAGTGAAAGTTAATTAGGGTGGTACGGGTAGAACTTGTAATTAAATAGTCCAAATAATTTGTCTATAATTTTTCTAATGTCAGCAGAATTCAATTAGAATATCTACTTTTATTAGCTGAGATTATAAGGATATTGTATAACTGTTAGGATATTTTGTGTCCCTAAAATATCCCTTCACTACTATACAAAGAGGCAAGCTTTTAGCCACAATTAAATAAGAGTGTGAAGAATGAGTTAAGGAGAAATATTAGGATATTTTAGAGAAAATATAGCATAATTATATTAATTAACTGAATTTTTTTAATTAAATATAAATAGATTATGTATTAAGGATTAGAGAAGTATAATATCTTATATCCTTTTTCTCACTTTCACCTACCCTCTTATAAATAAGGGTATAATAAAAAATATATTTAGATATATTTATTACTTTTAACTAATTTTAGTAGTTTTCTTGAATAAGTAGGTCTTATAATAAGGGACGAATAGAGTAATAACTAATAAATTATTGTAAATATCTATAATATTGTTATCAATAACTAATCATTTACGGTGATTTACTTCCACCGTATGTTTATTTGAGTTAACACGACTCAGTTCGATCTGGCAAAAATTATACCAAGAAACAAAATAGAAAGAAAAGATGAATAAAACTAGACTGAACTAAATGTACCTTTAGACCAATTGGTCTGGCCTTGCGCGATCCAAGTATTATACCATATTTTCTCATTACCTAACTATTTAAGATGATTAGACCTTCTCCTTCACGTCTTGACTCGCATGTGGAAGAAGCCCTACCTACTATTCATTCATCTGGTTCCTGGTTCTACTTCCGATCTGCCTTCGATTTCAAGTTTGTTCTTCTCTCTTGATTGTGTATAGTTAATATGTGAGTTGTTTTTAAAATAAATTTCGTTTACATGCGATGCTAAATTATTTTCATTTGAATTGTCGCCATTTTTTGTTAATCCATTGGTGCCATTAATTTAAATAAGACTTGATGTGTTCAGGATAAAATAGATAGATTTATGCTGTAGACCGCGTGAAGTTTAGGTTTTCTATATATTTTGATTTCTATTTGGCAAACTACTCCTATGAATGTTGCAAGAAGTCTAGACTCATCCCTTGTTTGTTATTCATAGTATCTATAGTCAATTTTGAATTCTAACACACCTTTATGGCTTAGATTTTGTATCAATTTTGATTATTTTAATGTTCCCATTCTTTATCTTTATAATTTTTGGAATGGAGTTTATTCATTTTATTGGATCAAATGGAAAGGTTTGTTTCGCATAGTTTTGGCTAAATTAGAAGAAGATCTCCATTCTTGCATTTTTTTTTCGGCGGAGTGGAATTGCATTCTTTCTTCTATGGGAGGGTGGATAGGGTTTTTATAGTTAAGGGTACATAGGCCTTTTCATATTATTCATGGACATTGAATAAAAAAGTATATCAGAGTTATAAGGGCATATTTTCACATATACCTGCCCGCTCTTGTTTTAAATAAAAGTTGTTTAGCTCCTAACCTTCGAATCCTAAACGGACATGGTTCTAATTTCATTTTTTTTAGTATCGCAAGACGGAAGGTGCCAAGGTTGGTTCTAGACTTGTTCCTTCCTCATCCTCTCAAACACGCACACAAGAGTACCCAATAGTCCAAGGAGTGAAGAACGTAGGAGAGAAGAAGGCGGTGGTGGTGTGCCACAAGCAGGAGTACTCGTATTCCATGTTTCACTGTCACAAATTGAAGACGCCGAAGGCCTACACGGTGCCGTTGGAGGGGGTTGACAGGATCAGAGTAAAAGTCGTTGGCATTCCGTCGCCACCATTGTACCACCACCCCTACCATCGTGCGAAGACTTGACTACCGTGAAAGTCGCCGAGCTTGCCACTAGTCTCTTTACAAAAGATTCTCCTTTTAGTTTCCCTCCCTCTCTAGACCTTCCTTATTCCAGATCTGTTCACTGTTCTCGATTTGTTCCCGATCTAATTCATCATTCTCAATTTATTCCAGATCTAGTTTGCCTTTCTCTATTTTTGTTGTGGGTGGTTTTGCGATTGATTTTCTATTGGATTTTGTTATGAAATTCAAGATTTTATTCCAGCTTTTGAACATGATCTGTTCAATTTATAAGTTGTAATTAATCCATTGAAATCATTTTTAGAACATGTTTCTCTGAGTTGGTCGAGAGGAATTATTTTTGCCTTGGTAAAAAGGTGTAATCAGCCTTTTAAATTAATTTTAGAATTATAATTAATATTTTAAAATATTTAAAATTAGATATTTGGATCACAAGTATAATTTTAAAAATATATATGTATCTAATAAAAATTTATATTTTTACCAGCTAAAAATTATTGTACCAATTTTTAACACTTTAGCACTTCCAAAAATAATATTATACCTTTAAAAAATTGTAGAGTACTTATTATATTTTTAAAATTAGTTTAAATATTAATTATATTTTTAAATATTTTTATATATTAATTTTTTTAAATTAATTTAAGATAGTAGCTGCACTTTTGACTTTTTTTTTCTTTTAATTTATTTTGCTCTCTACAATTCTATTTAATATGTATTTTTATTTAGACTATTAGGCTCAGTGACTCTCGTTCTCGTCTCTCTCGCAAGCGGAGGAAGCCCCACCTACAGCTCTTAGCCGTCTCTCCTCGCCTGTTGCCACCGTTTCATCAGCCTCTCTTCGTCGCACTCACTAACTCAGTCCGGAAACATCATTCATCAGGTTCCTGGTTCGTCTTCCATCTGGCCTTCAGATTTCTGATTCAGTTCCGCCTTCGGTTTCACTTGTGTTCTTCTTTCTTGAATGCGCCTAAATTGATCTCTCTCTCTCTCTCTCTGTGTGTGTTTCCCCCCCTTTTTCAGCCAACTACCCCCTTTTTTCAGCCAACTATCTCCCTCTGGCTTGAAGTGTCGCATTCAGAAGCTTTGCAATTTGTTCAGTTACTGTTAAGTACCATAAGATATTCTTTATCCAAATGTTATGAAATAGATAATATCGTTCTTAGGATAATGAGATATATCTTTGTTCAAATGTGTTTTTGGAATACAAAATGTTTGTTGTATGTAACTTGGGGCCTTAGACATTCTAATAGTGTTTGAGGCCATAGTTGGATGGCTTTCTTGTCAAAAATGTTGTTTAATCCCAGTAATAAACTTACAGACTATCGAAATATTTATGGTAATAATGGTGCATACTTTTGAAATTGTGTACCATTTTGACTTCTCATTATTGAAGCGGTAATTTGGAAGAGTTGAATGGGTCACTTCAAACAACAAGAGGGACTTGATTTCTGATGTGGAGATAAATTTTAATTTACCTTATATTGGATTGCCATGGGGGCTTTTATTTACATCTGTATAAAATCTCAAGAATATTGACTAGACAAACCATCTGGGTTATTAAGCAAGGCAGGAAGGATAAAATAGGGCATAAGGTAACTTAGCTTTCTAGCAAATTAGGCGAGCAAGTCAAATTTCATGCTTTTGTTTATTATGGCAGCAAGTTGAGCTTCATCACCATAGTCAATAGAGAACTAACTGAATAAGAAAAGACTTTGTAAACTGCACTAGTCATAAGCTAAAATAATCTCCCCTAATCATGTAGTCCCGTTTCTGATAGTGTTATGTCAATGGATTATATCAATGTTATTGTTCTTGTTATCTTGGTATGATAGGAGTGTCAAACTAAGAACTTTAACCTAACCTAAACACCCGCTCTTCCACCCACATGAGCTTGCTTAAACTGCCCCATCAGTATTATTTTGGTATAATTAATGGGTCTCTCTTGACTGAATTATGTGATTTCAGTGGTTTTGTTGTCTTGAGGTGTGATACATAAACAAAAGACAATGGCAGAGTTGCAGAAATTCCCTCTTTTTATGGATGTCAATGTGTTTGGGTTCTCTGAAAGGATGATTTTTGAGGTACCCTTTTTGTTTCAGTACTTTTGAATTACAATGATCATACATTATGTAGTTTTTACTTGTTGAATTCTGCAACTTTGTCTATTAGAGTAGAAATGAAACTTAATGAATGATCTTTTGTCCTCCCAGATATTCTATGACCTTGCCCCCTCTACGGCAGAAAATTTCCGTGCCCTATGTGAAGGTAATAATCTGATTTCATCATTATCCCCTAGAAGAACTCCTGCACTGCAATTACAGCCTCACTAATTGACCAAGCCCTTGGACATGCTAATTTATTTTGATTTTCTGGTTTATGATATGACTTCCCCATTTCTCATTTAACCTTCTCTTTGTTCAGGAGATTCGGGAATCAGTCCCAGAACTAAATATTATCTGTGTTACTATGACTGTTTATTTCATCAGCTTAGGGAAGGTAGCTCCTGTGTGATGGTATGTACTGGTATAGTTTTAAGCTTATACTTACTAAGTTGAGTTGTCCATCTTATAATACTTAAGATGCTTTTTAATTTCCAAAAAGGTTTACTTTGCAACCCTGCCATCAAGACTATGTACTGATAGCTACTTTTCCTCTTGCAGGGAGGGGCCATTAGCTACAATACTGGTACGCTTTCTATTGATACATTGACCTTAGGATGGCACCTATAATTGCTTTCTGAAGTTTGTCATTTTATACCATACATTTATTGAATTTCTAACGATGCAATTTTTTTACTTTGCTAAATAGTAATTACTACTAATTACTAATTGAATGAAAGTAGATTCTCTTTCTTTTCTTTTGTTTTTTCTGTATAGCTGGTATTTGATGACTGGGCTGTGAATGATTCGTCATGTTATGTAATCCCCTCGGTGGAGCACTACAAATTAGCTCTTATAATTAGGACAGGAGGTAGTATTTTATATCACATTGATATATTGATTATAATTACTGAGGCTCCAAATGATTACAATGGTAATTGCAATCACAAGTTTTATTTGGTTTGGTGCCCAATTTGTTATAATATTTTCAAATCAGTTCTTCTCCTTCCTAGACGTAATGTCTACTCTCTTACACTTGTCCGTGCCATTTTTAATCTTGTTTCAGAGGAATATGTAGAAAACTTGTATGGTCGACATTTTCCTAGTGAGAATTCTAGATCCTGAACTCATACTTTTTCAGAGTTATGAAAAATGTTTGTCTATTTGTTTTGATGAGCAAAGTTTTTACACAGTGGTTTATTTCAGTTGAGTCAAATCATATGAAGCATGACAAGGAAGGGCTTTTATCGATGTCCAGAAGAGATCAGAAAGCTGGTAGTTCTAAATTTTTGATCACTTTGAAAGCCGATCAAAGCCTGGACAGGTTCATTTATATAGTTAACTCTTGTTCTGCTTCTCATGACCGGTTGGGTGTGAATATACACTGCCTGGTTTTGCAAAAGTTACCTTTGTAGAAATTCAAAATGTAGTAATCCTGTTATTTGGACTTTGTTGCAGTTCCCATGTGATCTTTGGGAGGCTTGTTGGAGATACATGCGATGATATACATATTCCTACGTCCAACTGATGATTTGGGTGAAAACCATGTTTGTGGCCAAGGATATGATTCAAGGGATTATTATAATTAGTGTATCTAATCTAATTTCAAAGAATCTAATTTGAATTCCATTAGAATATCTATTTCTATCAGCTGAGATTCTAGGGAGATTATATCAACTATTGGGATATTTTGTGTTCCTAAAATATCTCTCACCACTACTATATAAAGAGGTAGGCCTTCAGCCACAGTTAAGTAAGAGGGGGAGGAATGGGGTTAAGAAGAAAGATTAGAATGTTTTAGAGAAAATATATCATAAATATATTAACCAACTTAATTAATTTTTTTAATTAAATATAAATAGATCATATATTAAGGGCCACAAGAATATATTATCTCTCATCTTTTTTCTCACTTTTATCTACCCACTCATAAATAAGGGTATATTAAAAAATATATTTTTATGTATTTATTACTTTTAATTAATTTTAATTATTTTTTTGAATATTTGGATTTTATAATAAGGGATTAATGGAGTAATGACTAACAAAGTATTGTACATATCTAAAACATTGTTGTCAATAGCTAATAATTTACTGTGATTCAGTTACACTATGGTTTATTAGAGTTAATGAACATGACTCAGTTCGAGTAAAAATTGTACTGAGGCAAAAAATAAAAAGAAAGGATCAACAAAAATGGGCTAGACTGGACGGACCTTTAGACCAATTGGTCTGGCCCGCCCCACCGAAGTATTATACTATTTTTTCTTATTTACCTAACTAAGATGATTAGATGCAAGCTGCCTCCTTGTTCTCGTCTTTCTCGCACGTGGAAGAAGCCCTGCCTACTATTCATTCATCCAGTTCCTGGTTCTAATTTTGATTCGCCTTCAGTTTCAGGTTTGTTCTTCTCTCTTGACTGTGTATAGTTAATAGGTGAGTTGGTTTTAAAATAAATTTCATTTACATGCGATGCTAAATTATTTTTATCAGAATCGTCGCCCTTTTTTTTGTTAATCCCTTGGTGCCATGAATTGAAATAAGACTTGATGTGTTCGGGATAAAATAGATAGATTTATGCTGTAGACCGAGTGAAGTTTAAGTTTTCCAGATATTTTGATTCCCATTTGGCAAATTAATCATTTGAATGTTGCAGGAAGTCTAGACTTATATCGCTTGTTTGTTATTCATGGTATAGATAGTCAATTTTGAATTATGACACACCTTTGATCGTTAGATTTCATACTAACAATTCAATTTTGATTATTTTAATGTTCCCCTTTCTTTATCTTTAAAATTTTTATAATTTTTGGAATGGCATTTATTCATTTTATTGGATCAAATGGAAAGGTAAGTTTCGTGTGGTTTTGGTTAAATTAGAAGACATCTCCATTCCTGCTTATTTTTTCTGCGAGTGGAATTGCATTCTCCATTCCTGCTTATTTTTTCTACGAGTGGAATTGCATTCTTTCTTCTAATCTAAAATTGAAAAGGATGGATGCCTTATTGAATATATCTGTGTCCTAATTACAAATATATATATATATATATATATATCACAATCAACCACTATTTGCGCCGTAGTGGAATAGTGGCCTTCAAGGTCACTTGATCTTCCTAAAATGCGTTTGATTTTGGATGATATTTAATTATTTGTGGTTGTTGAGGTTCAAATTATTTTGGGTTTATGTACCATTTATTATTTGGGTTTATATACACCTTTGTTTTAACTTAGTAGGAATGGGTACTTTGATTCAACTTGTAAATATAAAAATAATATGCAGGAAAAAGCCATAAACTTGGTTTCATTGTGCTTTTCATTTTACTTCTTTGACCCTTTAAGTATCATAATAAGTCAGATGTTTACCAATGCCAAAACAGCCTTAATTATATTTTTCGCTGTATCATGAATAGGAGACTGGAGTTTAGCCTGTTGTGAATTGCGCTTTCTATATCCAAATTTACTTTTATACCTAGTTGCATGTTCAATTTGAGCATTAAGGGAAGTCTCATCTATGTGGTGACTCAAGTGAGAACCTTACCTTATTAGATGCTTGACTTACTGGACGAGATGCTAATCAAGCATTTTTCTACTGATTCACCCGTGGGAGGGCAAATTATGTATGAAAGTCCCCGGTAACTTTGTGGAACTTAGCACATGAACTCACAAGGTGCTTCCTTTTTGTTCCAACTCCCATTGTAAAGTAAGCAACCCTTAAACATTGCAAGATTAATAAATATGCAGAATAACTCTTTAAATTCGATTCATTCTGCTTTTAATCTTTCCCTTTAATTTGTGGTCTTCGTTAACACGAACCTATGATGAAACGTTTAATGTTCTAGTGTTACTAACCAGCTCTTGGTTTCTCTTATGCATATTCCTTTTTTTTGGTTGGTGATGAGTATTTGGTTCTATTTTGCATAAAGTGTGTGAAATAATATTTTCCTATTATTTTTAATTGGTATATGTTTACATGAATAAATTGAATGAAATCCTAAATCCCTGTATATCTAGTGAAAGCTGATTGGGGTAGTATGAGTGGGCCATGTAATTTAATAATGCAAACAGATGTTGCCATTATGCAACTGGACCTATGATTAGTGTATCTAACTTCTCTATAATTTTTCTGGTCTTGAAGAATTTAATATATATGAGAGTAAATGCCAAGAACAGTTTGATGTTTACAAGGAGTGTAAGAAAAACGAGGTGTTGGAATTATTTTCATCTATACCTTTTGTCTTTATATATTTTGCATTTGAAAAACATGGAATGGAACATCAAGTGTTGCATTTGAATAATGGTATTTTATCTGAAACATGATGTATAAAAATAGGGGTCGTTATATTTTGTACATTAGATTATAGTTTACCATCTTCTGGTTCAACCTAGACTAAATTGATCAGTGTGTTTGTGTTTTCCCCTTTTTTCAGCCAATTATCTCCCTTTGATTTGAAGTGTCGCATTTAGAATCTTTGTAATTTGTTCAGTTACTGTTAAGTACCATACGATATTCTTTATCTAAACGTTATGAAATAGATAACATCATTCTTAAAACGATAAAATATATCCTTGTTTAATTTTTTTTTTAATACAAAATGTTTGTTGTATGTAACTTGGGGGCTTGGACATTCTAATAGTGTTTGAGGTCATAGTTGGATGGCTTTATTGTCAAAAATGTTGTTTAATCGCAGTAATAACCTTAGAGACTATCGAAATATTTATGGTGAAAATGATACATACTTTTGACTATGAAATTGTGTACCATTTTGACTTCTCATTATTGAAGAGTAATTGGAAGAGTTGAATGGGTCACTTCAAACAACAAGAGGGATTTGATTTCTCATGGGGAGATAAATTGTAATTTACCTTATATTGGATTGTCATGGCGGCTTTTATTTATGTCTTTATAAAATCTCAAGAATATTGACTAGGCAAACCATCTGGGTTATTAAGCCAGGCAGGAAAGATAAAATAGGGCATAAGGTAACTTAGCTTTCTAGCAAATTAGCTGAGCAAGTCAAGTTTCATGCTTTTTTTTAGTATGGCAGCAAGTTAAGCTTCATCACCATAGTCAATAAAGAACTACGGAATAAGAAAAGACTTTGTAAACTCTACTAGTCATAAGCAAAAATAATCTCCCCTAATCATGTAGTCTCGTTTCTAATGTTTTATATCAATGGATTAGATCAATGTTATTGTTCTTATTATCTTGGTATGATAAGAGCATCAAATTAAGAGCCTTAACCTAACCTAAACTCCTTCACCTACATTAGCTTGCTTAAACTGCCCCATCATTATTATTTTGGTGCAATTAATAGGTCTCTCTTGACTGAATTATGTGATTTCAGTGGTTTTATTGTTTTGAGGTGTGATACATAAATGAAAGACAATGGCAGAGTTGCAGAAATTCCCTCTTTTTATGGATGTCAAGGTGTCTATGTTCTCTGAAAGGATGAGTTTTGAGGTACCCTTTTTGTTTTAATACTTTTGAATTACAATGATCATGATGAAGTTTTTACTTGATCAATTCTGCAACTTTGTTGATTAGATTAGAAATGAAACTTAATGAATGATCTTTTGTCCTCCCAGGTATTCTATGACCTTGCCCCTTCTGCGGCAGAAAATTTCCTTAGCCTATGTGAAGGTAATAATCTGAATTCATTATTATCCCCATAGAAGAACCCCTAGCACTGCAATTACAGTCTCACTAATTGAGCAAGTCCTTGGACATGCTAATTTATTTTGATTTTCTAGTTTATGATATGACTTCCTCATTTCTCATTTAATGGCAGAGTTGCAGAAATTCCCTCTTTTTATGGATGTCAAGGTGTCTGTGTTCTCTGAAAGGATGAGTTTTGAGGTACCCTTTTTGTTTTAATACTTTTGAATTACAATGATCATGATGAAGTTTTTACTTGATCAATTCTGCAACTTTGTTGATTAGATTAGAAATGAAACTTAATGAATGATCTTTTGTCCTCCCAGGTATTCTATGACCTTGCCCCCTCTGCGGCAGAAAATTTCCTTAGCCTATGTGAAGGTAATAATCTGAATTCATTATTATCCCCATAGAAGAACCCCTAGCACTGCAATTACAGTCTCACTAATTGAGCAAGTCCTTGGACATGCTAATTTATTTTGATTTTCTAGTTTATGATATGACTTCCTCATTTCTCATTTAATCTTCTCTTTGTTCAAGAGATTCAGGAATCAATCCTAGAACAAAATATCTTCTATGGTATGCAAATTGTTTCTTTCGTCAGAGGTTAGGGAAGGTAGCTCCTATGTGATGGTATGTAATGGTATAGTTTTAAGCTTATACTTACTAAGTTGAGTTGTCCATCTTATAATACTAAATATGCTTTTTAATTTCTAAAACGGTTTACTTTACAACCCTGCCGTCAATACTCGTACTGATATGAAGGGAGGGGCCATTAGCTAGGACACTAGTATGCTTTCTATAGATGCATTGATCTTAGGATGGCACCTATGACTACTTTCTGAAGTTTGTAATTTTATACTATACATTTATTCAATTTCTAACAATGCAATGTTTTTACTTTGCTAAATAGTAATTACTAATTACTAGTTGAATGGAGGTAGATTCTCTTTTTTTTTTTTTTTGGCATAGCTGGTATTTGATGAATAAGCTATGAATAATATGTCATGTTATGTAATCCTCTCGGTCCTAATTATAAGAGCACTACAAACTAGCTCTTATAATTAGGATATGAGGTAGTATTTTATATCGCATATTGATATATTGATATATTGATTATAATTGCTGAGATTCCAAATAATTACAATGTTAATTGCAATCACAAGTTTCATTTGGTTTGGTGCCCAGTTTTTTATAATTTTTTCAAGTCAGTTCTCCTTCCTAGATGTAATGTCTACTCTCTTACACTTGTCCGGGTCATTTTTAAAATCACATAAAAAATACAAGTAATTTTTTTTACTTTATATGCTTATCATTTCAATTTATATTCATCTTAGTAATTTATGAATAATAAAAATTATTTTAATAATAAATATTTAAATAATTATTTATTTACAATAACTTTTTTATAAATTTTTTTCCAAAAAATTTATCTAAAAACCCTTCAAGAGTTTTTTTCCCTATAAATCCTTTTTACAAGCTATTCTAAACTGCCTATAAGTAAAAATAATAGCATATAAAATGTACACTCATACTGGTTCTTTGTTTTTATGATTATGAGTGACTTAATTTCCTATTTTTCTCACTTAATCGAGAGGAAGAGAGAGAGAGTTTAGATTGCAGAAATTAAAAAGGAGGGAGGGGGAGAGAGAGGGGAGGGGTAACTAAAGATATCTTTTGGTACATATAATTTTTTGAGTAATATTATAATAGTATCATTTTACCTGTTATTTTAAAAAATTAAATATTTTGTTATTAATCACAAGTTGCTTTTTTGAAAAAGTTGGGATTAGATTTGACCGCTTTTGATATCTCTCACATTTTTCAATGTTAAAGAACACAGAAAGCTTATTGAAGCAGAAACTGAAGAATATAGAAAGTTCCAATAATGATAATAATGATAGAATGTTAATAAAAAAATGTTGATTGATAGAATGTCAATAGTTTTAAAAAAAATTTAATGATAGGTTGATGGTTGAAAATTACCAAATAGAAATCTTTTAAATATCTACACATATTCAAATTTGTCTTTGAAGAAATTTTAAAATAAAGGTGACCACAAATTCTTTTTTGGCGTATTATTAATGATTATATTTTAATATTTTATTATTTTATAGTTTTTGAAAGATTGTAAAAATAAATAAATATTCTCATTATTATATTTTATTATTGTTACAATGACATTGTTGTGCGAGATATGGATGTATTAAAATATTGTGGCTTGAGTAATCTTTTTATTAAAATATTAATTTGTTTATAGTTAAATATAAATATCCTTTATTAAATTATATTATTTTAATATAATTAATCTAACCCATAGAATTAATTCTAAACTGACTCCCTGACTATTGACCTGTTATTTTAATTAGGGTGAACGTAGGCATTGGTACATTGGAATGAAAGCACCAGAGCAAGAATCGGATTCCAAGCAAGCTATAAAAGGGTAAATAAGAGAGGGTACAATGGTAAAGTGATAGTCTACAAGCGTTACAGTTGATACTAAATAGATGGTAGATGTTGTTGGGAAGAGAAAGTGGTGAAAAGATGGAAGGAAAAAGGGTAAGGTGGCAGAGGGTAAGTGGTGATAACAGCGTTACACGATGTAGACTCTATTGTCATTATTGTTTCCCTTTAATATGCATCACATAGACTCTATCAGTTTCTGACAAAAGCTATGCCACTTGTTTTTTGGCCAATGACAAAAGCTGTGTCTGATACCGCATTATTTTTTAGGACATTTTTTGAAAAAGTTGGGGATGGATTTGACAACTTTTAATGGCTATCACGTTTCTCATCGAAAGAACACAGAAAGTTGTTAATATCGAAGCAAAAACTGAAGAATATCAAAAATAACAGTAATAATAATAATGAGGCAGAACCTTACTGATTTAAAGATATAATAATATTATATATTAAAATATTAAAATATTAGGATTGGTACAGAGAATTTAATATATTACTAGAGACAAAACTAAAACATGAACGAGGTCAAATACAAAAAAAAGATGTATCCCTCAAGATTTATCCGAAAAACCACGTTATGGCTCATTTTTCTTGTCTGCGTGGGCGATTGAGAAGACATGGTTGAGGAATAATAAATGTCATAAGAAAGAAAAGTTAAATAGAAAAAGAAGGGTGAATCCTATGAACTGTAGGTATTTGAAATATAGTTTTTCCAAATAATTACTATAATGATTCATACTTTTTGGGGGAAAATGAGCCCTTACATAAATAAATACTTGTATTAATTTGAAGTTCTTTCCTATATTTCTTATAACGAAAGAAAAGACATGATTTTGTTAAAAATCTTGTAACAGGATGTCTCATAATTTCTATTTGCAGGGGGAAAAGCATCAGCATAATGATCATACATGATGAAGTTTTTACTTGTTCAATTCTGCAACTTGTATATTAGAGTAGAAATGAAACTTCATGATATTTTGTCCTTCTAGATATTCTATGACCTTGCCCCCTCTACGACAGAAAATTTCCTTGACCTATGTGAAGGTAATAAACTGAATTTATTATTATCCCCATAGAAAAACCCCAGGCACTGCAATTGTCTCACTAATTGAGCAAGCCTTGGGACATGCTAATTTATTTTGATTTTCTGGTTTACGATATGACTTCCTCATTTCTCATTTAATCTTCTCTTTGTTCAAGAGATTCAGGAATCAATCCTAGAACAAAATATCTTCTATGGTATGCAAATTGTTTCTTTCGTCAAGTTAGAGAAGTTAGCCCCTATATGATGGTATGTAACGGTATAGTTTTAAGCTTATACTTACTAAGTTGAGTTGTCTATCTTATAATACTAACTATGCTTTTTAATTTCTAAAACGGTTTACTTTACAACCCTGCCATCATGACTATGTACTGAAAGATACTTTTCCTTTTGCAGGGAGGGGCCATTAGCTGGGATACTGGTACGCTTTCTATTGATGCATTGACCCAAGGATGGCACCTATGACTACTTTTTGAAGTTTGTAATTTTATACTATATACATTTATTCAATTTCTAACTATGCTATTTTTTTACTTACGAGGACAGGAAGTGAGGAGCAAGAGAAATGACAAGTCAGGAGGAAAAGTAATAAATAAGGGATGGGATAAACGACTTCTCGGGCAGTGGAGAGGGGAAAATATAAAGATAAATTAGTATTTTTAGTTTTAAAAAATGTTTTACTATTTTAAAAGTTAATTCTATCAATTTATCTAAAATTATAATTTTAAATTATAATTTTATTTAAAAATATTTATAGATAAATATGAATGTATTATTTTTCTTTTTATTTTAAAAAATTAAATATTTTATTATTAGTTACAAGTTGCTCTTTTGAAAAACCTGATATTAGAGTTGACAATTTTCTACTGCTTTTACATTTCCCAATCTAAAAGAACATATAAAGCTATTAATACGAAACAGAAACTAAAGAATATAGAAAGTAAAAGTAATAATAATAATAATGACACTAGCAGAATTTTACTGGCATGGTGGCCCTTGTGGAGACTTTAAGAGAGAAGGTCTGACATGTATAATAATAATAATGACCCAACTACCTCATAAAAATCCTTAAAAGTGAACATCTTTCACTTTTCCTAAATTTACTTTTTCAAAATTTTTGCACATTTTTTTATTTTAATTTGAAACCATTTTATGAATTTATTATTTTTATTTTTTAGACTTCTAAATCAAATTATAATTAACTATTAACAATTATATTTTAATATTTTTTTATTTTATAGTTTTTGAAAGATAGTAAAGATAAATAAATCTTCTCAATATTATATTCTACAATGATATTATTGTGTAAGATACAGATTATTAGTGGTCTTTTTATTTATATACTAATTTGTTTATAGTTAAATATAAATATTTTTATTAAATTATATTATTTTAATATAATTAATCTAACCCACAGAATTAACTCTAAACTGACTCACTGACTATTGACTTATTATCTTAACTGGGGTGAACGTGGGCATTGGTACATTGGAATGAAAGCACCAGAGCAAGAATCGGATTCTAAACAAGCTATGAAAGGGTAAATAAGAGGGGGTAAAATGGTAAAGTGATAGTCTGCAAGCGTTACAGTTGAGACTAAATAGATGGCAGATGTTATTGGGAAGAGAAAGTGGTGAAAAGATGGAAGGGAAGAGGGTATGGTGGCAGAGGGGGCAAGGGCATTTGTAGGGGAAAAGTAAATCTCTTTTACACGATGTAGACCCTATTATTATTATTATTTTCCTTTAATATGCATCACATAGATTCTACCAGTTTCTAACAAAAGCCATGCCACTTATTTTTTAGCCAATGATAAAAGTTATGTCTGATACCGCATTATTTTGTCTGATACCGCATCATTTTTTAGAATGACTTTTTTTGAAAAGGTTGGGGATGGATTTGATAACTTTTAATGGCTATCACGTTTCTCATCAAAAGAACACAGAAAGTTATTAATATCGAAGCAAAAATTGAAGAATATCGAAAATAATAGTAACAATAATAATGAGGCAGAACCTTACTGATTTAAAGATATAATAATATTATATATTAAAATATTAAAATATTAGGATTGGTACAGAGAATTCAATATATTACTAGAGACAAAACTAAAATATGAACAGAGGCCAAATAAAAAAAAAAAAGATATATCCCTCAAGATTTATCCGAAAAATCACGTTTGGGCTCATTTTTCTTGTCTGCGTGGGAGATTGAGAAGACATGGTTGAGGAATAATAAATATTATAAGAAAGAAAAAGTCAAATAGAAAAAGAAGAATGGATCCTATGAAGTGTAGGTATTTGAAATATAGTTTTTTCAAATAATTACTATAAATATTCATACTTTTTGGGAGAAAATGAGCCCTTACATAAATAAATACATGTATTAATTTGAAGGTATTGCCTATATTTCTTATAACAAAGGAAAAGATATCATGTTGAAAATTTTGTAACGGGATGTCTCATAATTTCTATTTACAGGGGGAAGATCATCAGCATAATGATCATACATGATGAAGTTTTTACTTGTTCAATTCTGCAACTTATGTATTAGAGTTAAAATGAAACTTTTGTTCAAAAAACGTTAGCGCCATTTGCATCTCAGCCATCTCACCAATAAACCTCAAATTCTCTCATTTTCCTATTTTTTCCATCTTTTCCACCCAGTCCAGTGTTCTAACATAAAGCTCCTTTTAACCTCAGACTAAAATTCATCTCAGATAGTCTCAAGGTGACTCTTTTATTTCTTTATCATTTATATATATATATATATATTTTATTTTTTATAGAATATTAATATCAAGGATCCTCACTCTTTGACTTCCTTAGATATTCTCTCTTTAAATATTTTGGTATCTTCAACTTATACTTCTCCTTAGTATTATGCTATTATTTTCTCTTATTTTTGTTACTTCATGCTATTATCAGGATTTTTCTTAAACATGATAGCTTCAAATCTACAAATTTGGAGAGAAGTAGTTACTAATAAATTAATTATATATACTCAACAAATTTTCCGCTTAAATGAAGTTCGTACAAGCATGATAGGGGAAAAGTATTTTTGTAATAAAAGTTATATAAGAGAAGATGTGGTGGCACGTAAAGAAATTACATATCTCTCTAAGTTTCAATACTGTCTGAATGTGTTAAACTATAATTGTTGGGAACCTGATAATATATATTGTCATGTTACATTTAAAAAGTTTAATTGTACAGCAGACTATTTTTTACTGTGCTCAGAAAAAATATGCCCAGACATCATCACTTGTTCAAAAAATTATTTAGGTGTGAATGAAGTATTTTTTAATTATTTGAAACTTCGTCTATATTTCTATTATTCTTTTATTTTTATTTTTTTTATTTTGGTGTTAGGGATACGATGGAGGGTGTCCAACAAATCCATCAAGGCAGAATAGTTCATGGGTGTATTTACCCATGGAATATTGTAATTGTAGAAGACCCCTTTCTTTAAACATACACAGCTAAAATCTTCAATTTTCATAAAGCTCAACAGATCCCAGGGGAAAAAGATAAGTTCAAAATTGGTAAATATTTCAATTATCTTTTTCTTATCTTTTAACATATATTTATATTTTAATTGTCTGTTCTTCATGATAATTATGAGTAGATTTATTAAAGAATACGGATGATTATTATTGGCCTTCTCTAGAACAAATAACTGATGAGGAAGCTTAAAATTATAATATAGATGTTTTCAATTTGGGTTATACCATTGCTTATTGTGTTATACAAAAACATCCTTTTGGAGAGAATCCAAGAGATCGTAGGAATAATATTTTTATAGGTAAAATGTGTTATCAAAAGGAACTGATTAATGCTTCCCCTGAGTTGGAAGATTTGATAACTAATTATATGACAAAGAGAAAAAAAAGGTAATTAATTTTATATTTATGTGATGTAAATGAATTTAATTTTTTATCTAATTTTTGTTTTTAATAAATAAATTATATGTTTATAATTTTCAGGGTAACTATCCAAATGGCAATAAGCCATCCCTATTTTTGGAATATGAAAAAAATATATATTTTTTTAAAATAGTTGGAGAGTATGTTAAACACCATAAGCCTTGTCAGCAACTGCTAGACAGGAATGAAACTACAAATGTAGTTGGCAGAGGAGATTGACGGAATATGATAGATTCAACCATATGGCAGTCTACTATTACCCCTCAACATCATTCTAATATTCCTAAGGCTATGCAAGCTTATGGCTCATACCTTTCAGGACTTATTAAATTGATAAGAGATTTATCAACTCATTGTTGAAAATAGAAACATGAACTAAAGGTATAAATTATAAACTATTTTATATTAATTATAAATAATACCAATATAGGAATATACATTTATCTCTAATATATTTTATTTGTTGATTTTGCAGGTGTTTCTTAAAGATACCATTAACGATATCACTGTGGATAGTTTTGTTCAATATTTTTTGCTTAAATTTCTAAAAGTACTCATAAGAATTTATTTTTGCTTAAGAGGACAAAATCATGTATGTAATGATGATCATTTTAAAGAATTTTTTATAAATGATTGTTAAGTTTGTACTCAACAATTAAATTTTTTATAAATGTTGTCTGCAAACTTGAGGTACAGAACATATAAAATGTATTTGATGATTCTCAAGCTAATTTGTTGAATTTTATTTTTCAATTATAATATGTTTGACTTGAATTATGGGCCATCAACACTATATTCATGGCTTCTCAATATCTCGCTATTTCCTTTATCTGTAATTCCTTTGACCTTCGTACTCCGTACTTCATCTGTACTCTGACTTGTCTCACTAAACCTAGAGGTAGTAAAGCGGGCTGGCCCACCAAAAATGGGCCAGCCCGCTTTTGGGGCGGGCTAGGGCGGGGCAGGCTACACGGGCTGGCACCCTCCCCGCTTTAGGGGCGGGCCAGCCCGCGGCCCGCCAATTTTTTTTTAATTTTTAATATTTTTAAAAAATTATTTCTAAACTTTTAGAATACTAATAAAAAATTTCTAATGTTATATTAGTATAATTAAAATATAGTTAATGTTATACTCTTAAAAAAATTTACTTTTTATAAAAAAATATCAAATTTTATAACTATAAATCTAAATAAACATTAACATAATATTAATCAATTATAATATGTCAATACATATTAACAAATAGGTAATTATCTTTACTAGTATTCAATAATAAAAGTATTCAAAGTAATATTTGGGTAAAATAAATAATAATATTAATAATTTATAAAAAAAACGGGCTGGCGGGCTGGGGCTGGGGCTGGGGCGGGGCGGGCTGTGCAGCCCACCCCAAAACGAGCCCGCCCCATTTTAACATAAAACAGGCCCAGCCCGCGAACTCTGTCTAAACCAACGTATCTTATGCTTATGTAGAAGAGATTGATTCACCCATCGAACATTAAGCTCAAGCATCGATGAGATTGTTGTAGATATAGATTATAAGCCACACAAATATGTACGGATTGTGAATTTGGATTCACCACCATCTTTGTCGGTGTCCTTCCCTGCACTATTCGTAAATCTGCACTCTTTGCAAGTCTCAAGGGTTAACATATCGCATTTACCGGTTCATTTTTAAAATAAAAAATTAGAAAAAAAAAACCAATCATCAGCCATGTCATATGCTTGTGTGGACTTTTTCTTAAAGAAACCTAACGTGTCAGGGTTAGTTAATAGCAATTAGACAGCATTTACTTGTTGGTGACATTAAACTAAATTAAAAACATAATACTTAAAATTATGCCATAAATAAAATAAAAATATTAGATACAGATAAAAAATGAGATTAGGATATTTAGTAATATTTTATCTAGTATAAATCTTTGGCTCCCTACGATATTATAATGCAGCCTAAAAAGAAATGCCTTATTGCTTTGTGTATATATATCACCATATACACGCCATATCTGCGACGGTGATTGCGTTTTACAAGGAGTGGGGTTGCAGAAATGTGATATAGAGTGTGAAACCTGAAATTTCATGATGAGGCAACCAAAAGTACCTGCCATTCTTTCAATATTAACAGATGTTCTATCACTCGAGAAACACAGGAAAAAATAAAAAAGCAAACCAAAACTAAAACCAAACCATGCCACGCCCCGTCATTCAAGAAATTTTTTTTATATATAAATTTTTTTAGAAAGATATTAGACTCACTCATGATTTAAGGATAGAATAAAGTCTCATTTCCTCTTAGGTGATACTAATATTGGATAAGGTTAATATCCTTAGATATAAATTTAAATACCTAAAAATTATTATGTCTCCCTAAACATCACGATTAAAATTATAATAAAGTGATATTATCTAGAGTTAAAACACACAAACTATGCCAGGCATCTCTTCCCATCATTCAAGAAACTAAATAAACCCTTCTTTCGCCCTAACCCATCTCTTCTCGTCATTCAAGAAACTAAATAAACCCTTCTTTCGCCCTAACCCATCTCTCCTCCTCCTCTCTATCTCTCTATATCTATACCGCTTTATGGCTTTTTGTAATTGCGCTTTTCCTTTATGCCCTCCGATAATTCACTCAAGGTTATACTTAACAGTCTAGTTAAGTTGGGTCATTTAATATTTAATAGTCTCTGGTTATTACTATCATTATTGACTCACTCAAACAGTCTCTGAGTTGTGAAATTTTTTCAGATAGTGGAGAAGGGGGTGAGGGTTAATGTAATGATGATGAAGTGGCAGCGTTTATTGGACATTGTTGACTACGTATGAGATTGGTGTATTAGAACTCAACTTGAATTGATATGTTAAATAAGTAAACTAATAAACTATTTTCCTATCGGTCTCATTAAGAGTTTGGGATAAATTGGGTTAATTTACGTTTTTTTACTAAATTTAAAATGATGTCATTTTGAATTAAAAAATAGTAATGTTAAATTTATTTTAATAACTCTTTTATTAAATTATGTGGATTTTTTCCTCTTTGACCCGGTCCATATGTCATGTTTCACTTTTTTATGTTTTCCCTCTCTCTTATAATGCAATTGAAAAGGACACAATTTTGCTTTTGGGTATATATAATATGATGATATATATATAGAGGATTGAAAAAATAAATTTTAAAATTAAGAAATCAAACTGAAATGTTGTGCAAAGAAGAATAAATGTGCACTATTGCCTTATATATTTTTGTCATTCCATCACACCTAATTTCTTACTTAGATATTCATCTTCACTCTCGGTATCCATTTTCAAATATCACTTTCTTGAGGATAGATAGAGATTTTAGTTGGTTGGCAATCTTCTTCAGGTTTAGGAAGCTTGCAATTGGAGTGAGAATTAATTAAATTGTGTTTTGTATGGGGGATTTAGAAAGAAGGGGAATAAATGGCAGATATTTTACCTCTTTTTTCTTGTTTGTCCTCATCAAACTTTTAAAAGGTATGATTTTCCCTCCCCTTCCTTCTAAAATTAGGCCTTTAGGAGGAGAATTAATTTTTTATCTTATTTTTACTATTATATCCATAATATTTTTTTTAATATCCCTAAATTATTCCTTTCACATCTTATAGTTATGTATATAAAAATATTTTTCCCTATACCGTTCTAATTAAACTAAACGATGTAACATTAAAAATTTACTATTGCTTTTTTTTTTGAATAATTATTTGAAATGATAAATGTAGCAACAACTATTAGTTAATGTGGTAAGTGGTAGAAAAATATAAATATGACTCAAGTAGAGAGGTGAAAATCATTAGTTCTAAATTAAAAAAGAAAAATGGTAAATATATTTTTAATATTTAATTTTATACTAATTTTTCAATTTAATTATTAAAATCTATCAAATATTATAAAATAAAAATAAAATAATTCAATTTATTTAACATTACCAACATAGTTATTGGAAAATACTATATCCTGTCCTAATTACAAAATCTAGATAAAAATATTTATTCTAATACTAAATAAAAATCCCAATCCACTTTATCTTTTAAGTTCATAATTTTTCTCCTAAAGTATCTCTATATGATTGTATAGATAACTAACTTAACTAATTTTATTTAATCTATCTAAATTAATTAAATAAATCTTATATTAAAGATAAGTGAATAGTTATATGGAATCAAATTAGTTTAGGTATAACAAATTTAATTATGCCTTCATCTCAAAAAGGCAAAGTAATATCATTTATTTTTATTGTTTCTTGTTTTTTGTATTATTTGGTTGAAAGGTTTTGGAGATGAAGGTAGGGGAGGGAAATGGATATGGGTGTTTGGTTAAAAAAATAAAGGGGATACCAAGGAAAATTTTTGTCTTCTTCTGCTCGGCTTCACTACTCTCTTATCCATCCAAAATTGGGGTTTTTTTTTGGAGGGTGAGAAACTTTTTTCTTTTTATAACAAAATTGCCCATGATAATTTTTTGATATTCCAATGCTATCCTCTTGCCTATTTTTTGTTGCCTATTTTTCGTTCATTCCCTTCCTCTTCAGTTGATCACCTTCATCTACCCATCTATGTCGCCTGATTCTTCGACTGCTTGAGTTCTCGCCCGAGAGGTTTCTGCTCTGGAACCCACCGTCGACAATGGCACAGACAAGCACGCAACAACGTTGCGACCGCCTTGCGCGGTGGTAGTTATGGGTCTCCCTGTAGACTGCTCTGTTCTCGATCTCAAATCCCGATTTGAGATCTACGGTGCCATCTCTGGCATACGCATCGACCGTGACAAAGGTGGCTATATTACCTATCAGACCAAGGAATCTGCCGATGCCGCTATGGCTGCTGCACTAGACCCATCTTTCGTCATCATTGTCACTCCGAAAAGGGTACTTCATGCTCCTTTCCATACTCGGTTCTTAAGATGAGTATTCGAAGAAACTCTGATTTCAATCACAAAAACGAATTTTCCAATATTTTGGATTCTGTAAACTCAATTTCTCAGGATTCATGCACTAGCTATGGCAATATAAAGTTTAACTTCAAATTTTCAACCAAGTTGTTGGAATTTCTGATAAATCTGAAGACTCGAATACTATGAGAGGGTTTTAATTGCGTAATTGTTTTGGAAATTGTAGACTAAGAGAAGTGTATGTAACAGGTTTAGGTATTGTGGACTACTGATCCTCCAGCCATGTGGAGGGAAGGAGTAGGGAATAGTAATAAGGAGAAAAGGTCGATGACTGTTTGAACTCTTTCCATGCTTAGTACTTCATGTCATGGACTGTTTGAACTCTACTGTACTTTCTTTTCCTTTTGTGCTTTGTGATATATCATTTTGAGAATCAATATGATAAGCCAAGCTGATCTAACAATTGATCTTCTTAATCTTAGTTGATCAGTTTTCTTTTATTCTCTCTTTTTGAAGGAGGCACGAGATTTGGCATCTCTATTGAACTTCTTCCCTTGAGTTGCCCTGATGAAGAGTTCAACGTATCTCAATTCTATGCAGTATGTCCATGTTTTTAACATATAAATATTATATATTTTGTCTTGTATTTTCCCATAATTTGTTAGATATAATATCATTCTTACTTGATCGATCTTACGCCTTTCAGGATTTGATTGGGCTAGAAGGAGATGATCTCGACAGGTTTATGCCATATGTAGCAAACTAGTATGACTTTATATCATACTCAGGCTTCTTGCTTGGATTAGTATGATCATCACATATAACAAGTTGTTGAAATAGGGAAATAGCTATATGTTTGGAGTCTGACTTGATGAAGTAAGAGATAATGGGTTTTTGTAGTTTCATGATTTTGTATTTTATTGCTAAGTTGGTTAGAACTGAGTGCATATGCTACTGTAAGCCTGAAACAGATTGAAATTTAAGGTGGAGTAGTGGTTGTCTTCTATAATAAGCTTAAACTTATTTACATTGTTTTACTTTGCAAGTATTTGGATTCCAGGTAGATATAGTATATAAAGAGCTATTTTACATGAATTGAAGTTACAAAATCAATGGTCTATATTGGTTTACATGAATTGGAGGATATGAATGATCAACTAAGAAAGCACATTGCCAAAAGTATTAGATTTACAATAGTTAATGGGTTATCAATTGAAGTGAATTCATATGCTTTAATTCGTCTCACTGTTCCAAGTAAACATTCCCCAATTTTTTCTAGTTAAAATAGCCATCGGCTAGTGTAAATTCTTGCTTTTCTTTTCTTTAATTCTTTTATCCTGGATCATTTTTAGTTTTTTAATACAAAAGATAAAATAACAAAGAATTTTATATAAAAAAAATAATAAGAGAATATTTGTCAATTTATAATAAACTCCTCTCTTCTCTCCTCTTGAACTAAATAAAAAATATCTCATACCCTTCTCTACTTATCTCCTTTACCCTCTCTTACATTAACTTCTCTTATTCTTCCCTCTGTTAAACTAAACAAAACCTTTGTCAATCCCGTATTTTTTAACAAAATAAAGCCTTTGTCAATCCCATATTTTTTGTAATTCGTTGTTCATAAACCATCATGCACTATTATGATATGTGTATCCAATTATTTTTATTCTACTGTGCATCACAAACGAATATTAATAATTAATTATACTTAAGATTAAACATTAAAAATTAATTACATGTATCAATAAACACTTAGTATGTTAAAGTAATAAGTCACCTCACTCCTTTAAAGAAGATAATGCAAGTTCGGATATAATTATCTATACCATGATAATTTTCCAAATGAGAGATATTAAAACTAGAAAAAAAATAAAAAATAATGAAAAAATTCCTATTATAAATTTAATTGATAAAAAAGATGTAAATTAAAATATTGATATTTTTTGTGTATAAAATTTATAAAACATCATATAATGAACCTAACTTATTTTTAATGTACTCTCCCCTACTTTTTCTACCCTATGTACTACTCTTCTCTTCACAACCTTTATGCCTTGTTTTGTATGATGGAATTAAGTGTTTAGAAAATAAAAGTGGAAGTGGAACTCAAAATTTAGATATTTGGCATCCTTAAAACTATTTTTACTTCTTTCTTTACTTCTATTAATTGTGTATTCGGATAAACTTTTGAAAAAGTGCTTATAGAAAAAAAAAAGATTTTGGACAGTTTTTAAAAAATGACTTTTAGAAAAAAGCTTGTAGAAAAAAGTAGTTTTAAATAAATAAGTGTTTAGATAGTTATTTTTAAAATGATATTTTGTATTGATAAATTATTAAAAATGATATGATTTTTAAAAAGATGAGATAGGAGAGATGGTGGAGAAAAGAAAAGAGAAAGAGAGAGAGTGCAGAAAAGAGATGAGAGAAGAGAGATGAGAAAATGTGGAGAAAAGAGTTGAGAAAGAAAAGAGAGTGTAAGAAAAAATAAGGGTAAAATAGTAATTAGATAATTTATAAATTTTTTTACTGTTATAAAATCTAGTCTCGGTAACTTATTTAAAACTATAGTTTTACCCAAAAATACTTACGGATAAATATGACCGTTTGTTTTAAAAAAAATTTAAATTAAAATTTAGTCTAAAAACTCTTTTAAAATTGTAATTTTACTTGTTCCCAAACATGCCATAAATGTTAGAACTTACTCTTCTTTAGTCTACCCTAAAAATTGTTGCTTAGCTCCTAGCCTCTTTAATCCTAAACATGGTTCTAATTTCATTTTTCATTTAATTTTTTTTTGTATAGCCAGACTCAAGGAGCCAAGGTTGGTTTTAAACTTCTTCCTTCCTGCCCGCATACACGCACACGAGTACCCAATAAGGAGTGAAGAACATTGGAGAAAAGAAGGTAGCGGCAGTGCGCCACAGGCAGGGGTACTCGTATTCCATATTTTAGTAAAGCCTACATGGTGCCATTGGAGGGAGTCGACAGGATCAGAGTAAAAGTCGTCGTCAATGTGTTGCAATTTTTCTTATAAAAATCACAATTTTATTCCAGATTTTGAACACGATCAGTTCAATTTATGAGTTGCAATTAATCTCTTAAAATCAATATTATGACTAGTTTCTCTGAATTGTGGTTGAGAAAATAGCAGGAAGGTGGAGGGGTAGGTTCCTACCACAGATTTTTCTTTTCTTCTTTACAAAGCGGGCTAACCCACGGGTTATCAAGGGCGGGTTAAACAATCCAACTGTCACTTTTTGGCGGTTTACCCCCACGTCGCCAACACATGTTACCTATTCTATTTATTATCTTTTCTTATTTGGACAATTAGGCATTGTTTGATTCAATTGAGGGGAGGATATATTAGATTAATTTAAAAGAAAGTAGAGAAAAATAAGAAAGATTAATTAATGATATTTTTTATTTGGTTCAGGAGGGGAGGGGAGTTAATTAAAAATTAACAAATATACCCTCATCTCTTTATTTAAATTTATTTACTCTTTATTTATAATATTCATATCAATATTTTTTTTAATTTATGAATCTTTAAATTTTTTATCTCATTTATATATATAATAAAATTAAAAAAATTAAAAAATGATTAAATTTTAATATTATTTGTTATTAATTTTATAATTATTATATATTTTAATATAATATATAAATAATTTATTATATTTTAACAATTAAAAAAAATTAAGTGTGAGAAAAAAAAAGCTTGAGGGTATAATTAGAATATTAAAAATATATAAGGGCAATTTGGTCAAAAAAGGATAAAAGATTTCTCTCTCTCCCCTCCAAAAACTCCCCATTTTGGAGGGGAGTTAGGGGAGGGGAGGGGAGCACATAAGGACAAAAAAATTCTCTTTTTCTCTATTTTTTCCAACTAAATATACTTTTTTGTCCTCTCCTCTACCCTCTAAAATCCCTAACCAAACAATGTCTCAGTCGTTTGAGCCTCAGCCTGCGCCGAACTCTTGTTCTCGTCTCTCTCACATGCGGAAGAGGCCCTACCTAGAGCTCATAGCCGTCTCATCGCCTGTCGCCATCATTTCATCAGCTTCTCTTCGTTGCACTCACTAACTCAAAGTGGGAGTCAGGTTCTTGGTTCGTCTTCCATCTGGCCTTCATATCACTTATTCAGATCCACCTTCTGTTTCAGGTGTGTTCTTCTTTCTTAACTGCTCATAGTTAATACGTGAGTTGTTTTTGAAATAATTTTCGTTTGTATGCGATGCTAAATTATTTCCATCTGAATCATAGCTATATTTTTTGTTAATCTACTGGCGCCATGAATTGAAATCAGACTTGATGTGTTCGGGATAAAATAGATTTATGTTGTACACTGAGTGAAGTTTAAGTTTTCTTTTGATTTCAATTTGGCAAGCTACTTCTGTAAATCTTGCAGTAAGTCTAGACTTATCCCTTGTTTGTTATTCGTGTTATAGATATATTGTGAGTTCTGACTTCTGACACAACTTTGTTCATTAGATTTCGTATTAACGGTTCAAATGCTTTGTCTCAAGTTTTATTGTTTTGATATTCCCCCTTTGTTTTCTCTATAATTTTTAAAATTTTTGGAATGTCAATTTATTTAATTTATTGGATCAAATGGTGGGGTCAGTTTAGTGTGGTTTTAGTTTAATTATAATAACACTTGTCTTTTGACTGTTCGGCTCGCGCGTGGGATTGCATTATTTCTTCTAATCAAGAATTTAAGAGGATGGATGGCTTATTGAATATATCAATCAACCACCATCTGCACTGTAGTGGAATAATGGCCTTCAAGGTCACTTGATCTTTCTGTGCTTGATTTTGGATGATATTTATGGTAGTTGAGGTTCAAATTATTTTGGGTTTATTTACCATGTATTATTTGGGTTCAGGTCCACCTTTGTTTTAGCTTAGTAGGAGCTTTGGTTTAACTTGCAAATATGAAAATAACATGCAGAAAAAAGCTATAAACTTGTTTCATTCTGCTTTTCATTTTACTTCTTTGATGTATTAAGGATCAGAATAAGTCAGATGTTTACCAATGCCAAAACAGCCTTAATTATATTTTTTGCTGTATCATGAATAAGAAACTGGTGTTTAGGCTTTGTGAATTGTGTAGCTTAAGCATCTTAATCTAATGGAATATATTCACATAAATCAACTTATCTAATGTATCCCAATAACAAGAAAAATAGATGCAATTAGTTTAAGGTAGAGATTAGATGCTTGACTTGCTGGACGAGATGCTAATCAAGCATTTTTTTTGCTGATTCATCCGTGGTGGTGTTTTGGTATCTTTGCTTCTAAAAGGAGTATGAAAGTCCACGGTAACTTTATGGAACTTGGTACATGAACTCAAAGATGCTTCCTTTTTGTCGTTTCAACTCCCAAAGTAAAGTGAGTAACACTTAAACATCACAGGATTAGTAAATATGCAGAAAAATTCTTCAAATTGGATTCATTCTACTTTTGAAAACTTTTACTTTAATTTGAGGTCTTCAGTAACCTGCACATAGGTTGAAACACGAAATGTTCTAATGTTACTATCAAGCGTTTGGTTTCGCTCATACATAAGGTGGGTGAGTCTATTGAATCTCCTTTTTTGCTTGGTTGGTGCATGTGTATTCGGTTCTATTTTGCATAAAAGTGTGTGAAATAATATTTTCCCATGACTTTTTATTGGTATGTATTTATATGATTATTTGAAAGAAAATGAATGGAATCTTGAATCCTTGACTAATATCTAGTGAAATTTGATTGGGGTGGTATGAGTAGGACATGTAATTAAATAATGCAAATTGATGATGCCATTCTGCAGCTGGGCCTATAATCAGTGTATCTAACTTCTCTATAATGTTTCTAGTATCAAAGAATCTAATTCAGATAAGAGTAAATGTCAAGAACATTTTTATGTTTACAAGTGGTGTAAGAAAAACGAGGTATTGGAATGATTTTCATCTTCACGTTGTATCTTTGTAGATTTTGCATTTGAAAAACATGGAATGGAACATCGAGTGCTCCATTTGAATAATGATGCTTTATCTTAAATGTGATGTACGAAAATATAAAAAACTGGAGGTCGTTATATTTTGAACGTTAAATTATAGTTTACCATCTTCTGATTCAACCTAGACTAAGGGCCTGTTTGGAAACCACTCCAAACGTGATTTCTAACAGCTTTTGGACCTAAACATCGGTTTAAAGAAATTTTAAAACAAACAGTTATATTTGTTCAAACGGGTTTTTGGATTAAATCATGGTTTAAAATTAAGGTTTCAGATAAACTAGTTAGAGCAGCTTATGGAACAGTAAAAGAGCTTATGAACTAACCAATTACTATATTACCCCTACTTTTTTTACACCATCTCGCATATTTTTTCTTATACATTCTCTCCTCTATCCTACTTTTTCTCTATTTTCTTTCTTACACTCACTCTCCTCTCTCCTCTCATCTTTTATCTCTCATCATTTAATACTCATACCCTTTTTAGTCATTTATCAATCATAAAACCCCTTCTACAAATAACTATCCAAACACTCATTTATTCAAAATTATTTTTTTTCATAAGTTCTTCTAGAAAAGCCATTTTCCATAAGCTGTCTATAAACCCGTTTTTTTCATAAGTTGGTTTAAATTTTTTTTTTCTTCAAACACGCACTAAATTGATATCTGTGTGTGTTTTCCCCCGTTTTTGGGCCAAGTAGCTCCCTTTGGTTTGAAGTGTCACATTCAGAACCTTTCTAATTTGTTCGCTTACTGTTAATAAAACATGTATTAGTTCATAAAATATTATAATTTAGAGTAAAATACATGGACTTCCTCTATATTTTACATTGATTAAATATATCTTCTTTGTTTTAAACTTATATAAACCTCACGTGTAATTAATAATTATATAACACAAAACCGCTATTCTACTTTTAAGATTTAAAATCGTGTTTTTCCTTTTATAGTATGTAAGCACTTATTTTCTTTCTTAACTTTTTATTTTTAAATCATTTTAAATTTTTTTGTCATGTAAAATTATTTATTTATTAATTTTTTAAAAATTTAAATGCATAAGCTGGCTAAAGTAATATTTCAAAGGAGAAAATTTAAGTCAAGCTCCTCACATATATTTCTGTTAAGTTCTCAAATCTCACTTTGTCTTGTGTCATTTTTTTAATATTTTAATCTATTTTAAACTCATGTAATAGCTTTTGACTTTTTATGTAATATTCAATTGTTTCTTTAATATTCAATAGGTTTAAATAAATGATATTAAATATTTAAAATTATTGAAAAGTAAAAGATTTATAATTATAAAGTTATTTAACTTGATAATATGATCAAAATCAATAAATTTTATTAATATAATAAAAATTTAAAAATATGTGCTAAAATTATGTTTTTTGGTCAAAATCAGTGATAAAATGATTGTTAAGTAAATCAAAGATGAGTGATAAAATTATTGTTAAGTAATATTTATGTTAACTATGGTGTTTTATTCAAAACAAAATATTAATATTATGATTTAATGATCAATGAAAATTGAATATTAAACTAGAACAAATGTTTCTATAGAATGTATTTTGATTTCCATTTGTTATAAAAAAAAATGTATTTTTATTTTATAAGAGGTCTGTATATGTTTTCAAAATAAAATATCTATAAATTAGATTAAATAGAGGGGGAGTTAGTGTTTTTCGAAATAACTAAATAATTATCCCAAAAAAACAAATATGGTAAAAAATATGCATAATACTCCTTTGGTATTTAATATAGGACATATTTAAGTAATTTGATTAGATTATTAGAGTTAGTTAATATATCATGTTTATTCTAAAACACCTGAATCATCTTCCTTAATAGTATTTAGGTTCCACATTAACTTCTCAATTAGAGTTTATATTAATAACTGAAGGGTAATTCATTCTGAATTTTATAAACTATCAATAGATAAAAAAATACCAATAAATGTTTGAAATAACCAGTGGCGTGGTAGTGAGACAAGGACTCTTAGTTTATAATATTTTAAGTCAATTTTAAATGGCATTTTCATTTTTAATTTAAAATATAATATTTTTTTAATGATTTAAAAAGAAAAAGAAAGAAAAATGGTTAACATGAGGATGTAATTTTGGCAACAAATTTTTATTTTAGTTTGTTGTGCTTACTCAACGTGTTTCAGGGTAGATGTAACAGTCTAGACAATTAAGTTGTGCCCAGATCATTCTTTTTGGTCATACTGAACCTAAAAATTGAAGTTAAATGCATTGCTTGACTTTAGTTCTTTCTCTTAAATTAGGAATTTGAATATTAGTTTCTCAGTATTTACGTTTTAAAGGAGCTAATCTGTGCGCTTTTTTACTGCAAAAATTTCGATTTTGATGTTTTGATGAAAAAAATGTTAAGATGCAAGTAGGGTTTTGACGTTTCGTTGAAATTCTCTTTTCATGAAGAAATTAGATTTATGACGTTGATAAAACAAAAGAAAATTGGGTAGAAAGAAAGAAGCCTAGGCATGATCCATAGCTTTTGATTTTAATTGCAACACACAACCAAGATAAGAGTAATTTAGGGGTAATAATTATTTTTTAAAATAAAGCATCATGATAAATAAATTTATTGACATCATAGAACTTACCTTACAGAAAGTGAGGTTTTTAATGTGTTGATTTTTGTTTTCACTTTTTAGTAATATTCACCCCACGAACAGGAACAACGTGAGGAAGAAGCTAACAATTAAAATTGTCTCAACTCTCAAGCTAGGGTACAATTTCCATTGTCCTGGCTAGAGATATTTTTCATGTATATTTTTATTAAATTATGAATTATCATGTTTTGTTCTTACTGTGCCAAGGATATGATTCAAGGGATTCGTATCCTACATTAAGATTAGTTCATAATAACCTTACTTCAAGCCAAAGATATGACTCGTGTCTAGAGATATTTTTCATGTATATTTTAATATATATATTTATATTATTATTTGAAATAAAATGAATGGAATCCTGAATCCTTAGCTAATATGAGTGAAAGTTAATTAGGGTGGTATGGGTAGAACTTATAATTAAATAGTCCAAATAATTTGTCTATAATTTTTCTAATGTCAGCAGAATCTAATTTGCATTCAATTAGAATATCTACTTTTGGCAACTGAAATTCTAGGGATATTGTATAATTGTTAGGATATTTTGGGTCCCTAAAATATCCCTTCACTACTATATAAAGATGCAAGCTTTTAGCCACAATTAAGTAAGAATGGGAGGAATGAATTAAGGAAGAATATTAGAATATTTTAGAGAAAATATAGTATAATTATATTAATTAACTGAATTTCTTTAATTAAATATAAATAGATTATATATTAAAGATTAGAGAAGTATAATTTCTCCTATCCTTTTTCTCACTTTCACCTACCCTCTTATAGATAAGGGTATAATAAAAAATATATTTAGATGTATTTATTACTTTTAACTAATTTTAATAGTTTTTTTGAATAATTAGATATTATAATAAGGGACGAATAGAGTAATAATTAACAAATTATTGTAAATATCTATAACATTGTTATCAATAACTAATCATTTACTGTTATTTACTTACAACGCAGGTTTATTTGAGTTAACACGACTCAGTTCGATCTGGCAAAAATTATACCAAGAAACAAAATAGAAAGAAAAGATGAATAAAACTAGACTGAACTAAATGTACCTTTAGACCATCCAAGTATTATACCATATTTTCTCATTACCTAACTATTTAAGATGATTAGACCTTCTCCTTCACGTCTTGACTCGCATGTGGAAGAAGCCCTACCTACTATTCATTCATCTGGTTCCTGGTTCTACTTCCGATCTGCCTTCGATTTCAAGTTTGTTCTTCTCTCTTGATTGTGTATAGTTAATATGTGAGTTGTTTTTAAAATAAATTTCGTTTACATGCGATGCTAAATTATTTTCATTTGAATTGTCGCCATTTTTTGTTAATCCATTGGTGCCATTAATTTAAATAAGACTTGATGTGTTCAGGATAAAATAGATAGATTTATGCTGTAGACCGCGTGAAGTTTAGGTTTTCTATATATTTTGATTTCTATTTGGCAAACTACTCCTACGAATGTTGCAAGAAGTCTAGACTCATCCCTTGTTTGTTATTCATAGTATCTATAGTCAATTTTGAATTCTAACACACCTTTATGGCTTAGATTTTGTATCAATTTTGATTATTTTAATGTTCCCATTCTTTATCTTTATAATTTTTGGAATGGAGTTTATTCATTTTATTGGATCAAATGGAAAGGTTTGTTTCGCATAGTTTTGGCTAAATCAGAAGAAGATCTCCATTCTTGCATTTTTTTTTTGTGCGGAGTGGAATTGCATTCTTTCTTCTATGGGAGGGTGGATAGGGTTTTTATAGTTAAGGGTACATAGGCCTTTTCATATTATTCATGGACATTGAATAAAAAAGTATATCAGAGTTATAAGGGCATATTTTCACATATACCTGCCCGCTCTTGTTTTAAATAAAAGTTGTTTAGCTCCTAACCTTCGAATCCTAAACGGACATGGTTCTAATTTCATTTTTTTTAGTATCGCAAGACGGAAGGTGCCAAGGTTGGTTCTAGACTTGTTCCTTCCTCATCCTCTCAAACACGCACACAAGAGTACCCAATAGTCCAAGGAGTGAAGAACGTTGGAGAGAAGAAGGCGGTGGTGGTGTGCCACAAGCAGGAGTACTCGTATTCTATGTTTCACTGTCACAAATTGAAGACGCCGAAGGCCTACACGGTGGTGGTGCTGTTGGAGGGGGTTGACAGGATCAGAGTAAAAGTCGTTGGCATTCCGTCGCCACCATTGTACCACCACCCCTACCATCGTGCGAAGACTTGACTACCGTGAAAGTCACCGAGCTTGCCACTAGTCTCTTTACAAAAGATTCTCCTTTTAGTTTCCCTCCCTCTCTAGACCTTCCTTATTCCAGATCTGTTCACGGTTCTCGATTTGTTCCCGATCTAATTCATCATTCTCAATTTATTCCAGATCTAGTTTGCCTTTCTCTATTTTTGTTGTGGGTGGTTTTGCGATTGATTTTCTATTGGATTTTGTTATGAAATTCACGATTTTATTCCAGCTTTTGAACATGATCTGTTCAATTTATAAGTTGTAATTAATCCATTGAAATCATTTTTAGAACATGTTTCTCTGAGTTGGTCGAGAGGAATTATTTTTGCCTTGGTAAAAAGGTGTAATCAGCCTTTTAAATTAATTTTAGAATTATAATTAATATTTTAAAATATTTAAAATTAGATATTTGGATCACAAGTATAATTTTAAAAATATATATGTATCTAATAAAAATTTATATTTTTACCAGCTAAAAATTATTGTACCAATTTTTAACACTTTAGCACTTCCAAAAATAATATTATACCTTTAAAAAATTGTAGAGTACTTATTATATTTTTAAAATTAGTTTAAATATTAATTATATTTTTAACTATTTTTATATATTAATTTTTTTAAATTAATTTAAGATAGTAGCTGCACTTTTGGCTTTTTTTTTCTTTTAATTTATTTTGCTCTCTACAATTCTATTTAATATGTATTTTTATTTAGACTATTAGGCTCAGTGACTCTCGTTCTCGTCTCTCTCGCAAGCGGAGGAAGCCCCACCTAGAGCTCTTAGCCGTCTCTCCTCGCCTGTCGCCACCGTTTCATCAGCCTCTCTTCGTCGCACTCACTAACTCAGTCCGGAAACATCATTAATCAGGTTCCTGGTTCGTCTTCCATCTGGCCTTCAGATTTCTGATTCAGTTCCGCCTTCGGTTTCACTTGTGTTCTTCTTTCTTGAATGCGCCTAAATTGATCTCTCTCTCTCTCTCTCTGTGTGTGTTTCCCCCCCTTTTTCAGCCAACTACCCCCTTTTTTCAGCCAACTATCTCCCTCTGGCTTGAAGTGTCGCATTCAGAAGCTTTGCAATTTGTTCAGTTACTGTTAAGTACCATAAGATATTCTTTATCCAAATGTTATGAAATAGATAATATCGTTCTTAGGATAATGAGATATATCTTTGTTCAAATGTGTTTTTGGAATACAAAATGTTTGTTGTATGTAACTTGGGGCCTTAGACATTCTAATAGTGTTTGAGGCCATAGTTGGATGGCTTTCTTGTCAAAAATGTTGTTTAATCCCAGTAATAAACTTACAGACTATCGAAATATTTATGGTAATAATGGTGCATACTTTTGAAATTGTGTACCATTTTGACTTCTCATTATTGAAGCGGTAATTTGGAAGAGTTGAATGGGTCACTTCAAACAACAAGAGGGACTTGATTTCTGATGTGGAGATAAATTTTAATTTACCTTATATTGGATTGCCATGGGGGCTTTTATTTACATCTGTATAAAATCTCAAGAATATTGACTAGACAAACCATCTGGGTTATTAAGCAAGGCAGGAAGGATAAAATAGGGCATAAGGTAACTTAGCTTTCTAGCAAATTAGGCGAGCAAGTCAAATTTCATGCTTTTGTTTATTATGGCAGCAAGTTGAGCTTCATCACCATAGTCAATAGAGAACTAACTGAATAAGAAAAGACTTTGTAAACTGCACTAGTCATAAGCTAAAATAATCTCCCCTAATCATGTAGTCCCGTTTCTGATAGTGTTATGTCAATGGATTATATCAATGTTATTGTTCTTGTTATCTTGGTATGATAGGAGTGTCAAACTAAGAACTTTAACCTAACCTAAACACCCGCTCTTCCACCCACATGAGCTTGCTTAAACTGCCCCATCAGTATTATTTTGGTATAATTAATGGGTCTCTCTTGACTGAATTATGTGATTTCAGTGGTTTTGTTGTCTTGAGGTGTGATACATAAACAAAAGACAATGGCAGAGTTGCAGAAATTCCCTCTTTTTATGGATGTCAATGTGTTTGGGTTCTCTGAAAGGATGATTTTTGAGGTACCCTTTTTGTTTCAGTACTTTTGAATTACAATGATCATACATTATGTAGTTTTTACTTGTTGAATTCTGCAACTTTGTCTATTAGAGTAGAAATGAAACTTAATGAATGATCTTTTGTCCTCCCAGATATTCTATGACCTTGCCCCCTCTACGGCAGAAAATTTCCGTGCCCTATGTGAAGGTAATAATCTGATTTCATCATTATCCCCTAGAAGAACTCCTGCACTGCAATTACAGCCTCACTAATTGACCAAGCCCTTGGACATGCTAATTTATTTTGATTTTCTGGTTTATGATATGACTTCCCCATTTCTCATTTAACCTTCTCTTTGTTCAGGAGATTCGGGAATCAGTCCCAGAACTAAATATTATCTGTGTTACTATGACTGTTTATTTCATCAGCTTAGGGAAGGTAGCTCCTGTGTGATGGTATGTACTGGTATAGTTTTAAGCTTATACTTACTAAGTTGAGTTGTCCATCTTATAATACTTAAGATGCTTTTTAATTTCCAAAAAGGTTTACTTTGCAACCCTGCCATCAAGACTATGTACTGATAGCTACTTTTCCTCTTGCAGGGAGGGGCCATTAGCTACGATACTGGTACGCTTTCTATTGATACATTGACCTTAGGATGGCACCTATAATTGCTTTCTGAAGTTTGTCATTTTATAACATACATTTATTGAATTTCTAACGATGCAATTTTTTTACTTTGCTAAATAGTAATTACTACTAATTACTAATTGAATGAAAGTAGATTCTTTTTCTTTTCTTTTGTTTTTTTTTGTATAGCTGGTATTTGATGACTGGGCTGTGAATGATACGTCATGTTATGTAATCCCCTCGGTGGAGCACTACAAATTAGCTCTTATAATTAGGACATGAGGTAGTATTTTATATCACATTGATATATTGATTATAATTACTGAGGCTCCAAATGATTACAATGGTAATTGCAATCACAAGTTTCATTTGGTTTGGTGCCCAATTTGTTATAATATTTTCAAATCAGTTCTTCTCCTTCCTAGACGTAATGTCTACTCTCTTACACTTGTCCGTGCCATTTTTAATCTTGTTTCAGAGGAATATGTAGAAAACTTGTATGGTCGACATTTTCCTAGTGAGAATTCTAGATCCTGAACTCATACTTTTTCAGAGTTATCAAAAATGTTTATCTATTTGTTTTGATGAGCAAAGTTTTTACACAGTGGTTTATTTCAGTTGAGTCAAATCATATGAAGCATGACAAGGAAGGGCTTTTATCGATGTCCAGAAGAGATCAGAAAGCTGGTAGTTCTAAATTTTTGATCACTTTGAAAGCCGATCAAAGCCTGGACAGGTTCATTTATATAGTTAACTCTTGTTCTGCTTCTCATGACCGGTTGGGTGTGAATATACACTGCCTAGTTTTGCAAAAGTTACCTTTGTAGAAATTCAAAATGTAGTAATCCTGTTATTTGGACTTTGTTGCAGTTCCCATGTGATCTTTGGGAGGCTTGTTGGAGGGCTGATTACATTACGGAATATTGGAGAGGTTTGTTTCAGATCGCCAATTACAATTGTCAATTGTGGCGTACAGTATGGTGAGTTTCATTCTGACAATTTTGTGTTAAAGATGATTGTAATAATTTTGCGTGACATGGACTTGAAAATATTTGCAGATGGATATGTTCCTCGTGGTGTGACGTTGAGGACAGGTGAAGACGATGCTAAGTGGATTAAGTGGTTTGAAGAAGGAAAGATGAAAAAGAGGGTTGAAGATTGGGATGTTTGGGGAGATTGGCCGTCGATTGACGACTGGGGCGAGGGAAGATTGTTATGCGGTTAATACTACCTGAAGGAACTTTGGAATATATAAATTCCTGAATTTTGAAACTATAAAGTGGTTTTATTCTAATAAGTATATTTCACTAGATAAACACTTTTAAACTTAAGGTTTTAATGTTTAGGAATATTTCTATTTCTCAATATATAGGCTTGAACTTCACGGGGATGATTAAGTCATTGAAGGGGAAGGAGTTCAAGCAATTTACAGTTCAAGGAAATAATTCTGTCAAATGGATTTTGAGGAACTTGAAATATTCATTTAAATGTATTAATCTCAAAATCTTCATATTTCAAAACTAAATACTATTTAAGTCATTTGTATGCAATAAGGAAAATTTTGATGAAGAGGTTTGATTTTTTTTTTTAAAGAATATGGATATACATATTTATAAATCAATCAATGGATTGAATTTTATAAAAATAATGTTTAAAAATTACGTGCAATTTATTCTATAATTTATTTAGTAATATGAAAATATATTTCAAAATTTTTTAAAAAATTATTGTTAATGAAATGCAATCAAGGAATAAAAATTTATCGCTTAAATATAAATTTATTTAATAAATACAAAATTAGGTAGGAATATATTTCACTATTATCTTTCTTGTTCAAGTGAATATTTGATTTCTATGTGCTATTTACTGATTCTTGAGGTTTGTGAGATTCAGCACTAGAATTAAAAGTCTGCTTTCTAAGGATTTAAATTTGTCTCTATGTAGCTATATTCTTGTGATGCAGCTTTCTCTAACTTTATTTCTTAAAATATAAATCTTCTTTTTTTTCTATGGTATCTTTTTTTACTTGGATTCACTTATAGTTAGTTTGTAAAAAACACAACACACTTTATATGCTTAAAGAATATAACCGATTTAGAACAATTGAGCATAGTAAGATGAATATGTTTTTTTGCATAAAAGAGATTTCTTTTTTCAAAAACATGTATGTATAAACATTTGTGTTTCTAAATATTGCGTTTCACTTCTTTACAAAATATTTATCACATATAAGTATCAGTAGAAGTATATGAAAAGATTTTAGAATTCATTGCAATGTTCATTCTTAAAAGTACAAATATAAATTTTAAAGATATAACATGATAATGCATGAAGTTTACCGTTACACTTTTATCTTATGTGGAAAAAGGATTGTCTTTGCACACGTATTGCATCTTCGGATTTCTTCTGATACACGTTTACAATAGTCTCTCAACTAATTTGAACTTTGAAATGTGAGAGATTCTTCTTATCGTGTTTTCCTTAATATAATAAAATGGTACATTGTGATAGTCTATTCTTGAGACAGAATGTATTCCTTAGACTTTTCTTTATTACTTCTTAAGGTTTCCCTTGACATATCAACAATGGATACTCGTTGAGTTTTCTCATATGATGTAGCTTTTACTTATACATGTACTATGTCCATTTTCTTAATGTTATTATGCACATTTGACACACTAAAATGATATTTCGGTACCCATTTAACTTTGGGTCCTTAAACATTAGTTTTGAACCTTGATCATCGTTTAGGAACATAGATAAATTTATTTCTCACATTAGAATTTCTTCTCAAATGATATGTGTGAAAAATGTGACCTAATTTACTATAGTAATTACAGGCAACAAGACGATGCACTTCAGTAGTATGCTTACAAATATTGTTTTAGTTGAGTGAAAGTAGTTTATGGTCATTGTGCAAAATCTTCTTCTTCCTATTGATAACATCATTAAATTCTGAATATAAAATATTTTTACTTTTTAAAACCGAATTAATGATTGATTAAAAAAAATCATATCATGAGAACTTTTAAAATTATTTTTCTTAAATGTAAAGGAAAAATTGAAATTTTTTACCATTGAAAGATTTTGAGCTCTGAATGATGATTCATCAGATTCATGAACTTTGAACTCTTCTTGATTATTTTCTTCCTCTTGTTTTCCCGTGTTGATCATTTTATGGATGTTATGTGATTTCTCCTTCTTCAGTTTCATTTCCCATTTGTTCATCGGTAGATAATTCACAATTATCAACTATTGATGAACTGTCAATAATATCAGTTTTAATGTGATTGTCAAAAGAATAGATATAATCAAGAGTAACGAAAATTTCTCTGACATTAGAGGAAAGTTTGATTTTCAAATAATCTCTTTCAAACACAACATTATATAAATTTTTTATTGCTCTAAGATTCAGGGAAAATAATTTCTTTTCATTTTCATTCAAATCATTTCTTGGTTTCAAAGTGAAATCATTTGAAAGGATTTTTCTCATATTAAAATTAAGACTTTTTAAAAATATAATCATCCAACCTTTCTAAAATAAAAACTCAAAATTTTCTAAAATAAGAGGAATGATAAAATTAAAACCCTCAGAAAGTATTTCAGTGACAAATCTAGCCATAATCTTTGCACTTGAGATCGTTAAATCCTTTAACCAAGTGATCTGCTCTGATACTAAATGTTAGTTCTAGGCTGAATCACCCAAGAGGAAGTGAATTGGGTGTTTGTGCAATTTTAATACTTTGTTAAAACTCTTTTAAAATTCTTTTATAATCTAACCAGTGAAACAAATAAGTTTGAAAACTTTGATAAGATATTAGAAATAAGTTACTGGAAATCAAAGAGTTAAGGAAGAGAGAAATCACACAAAAGATTTATCTTGATTCGGTCCTTTCTTGACCTACGTTTAGTCTTCAGCTCCTTACTACGATTTTCAATCTATTATTTTTTAAGATTACAACAGGCTCTTGATAGCCTTTACAAACTCAATTTTTACAACTAATTAAGAACCACTTTAATCCTGAGGTAACACTACTCTCCAATGGCAACACTCCCTCTTAATAAGATACAAGCAAATCCCACATTGAATCCCCTGACTCCAAGGTTTGGTCTCAGATATGTAAAGAATGAAGGGATATCGAACTCTCAGATAGAGTGAATAATAAAACATTGTAGCACATGGTATTTTTCTCTCTCGATAAAATGATACATGAAGAACAGAGAGTTGAAGACTTTCTAGGTAATGATGGTTTTTGCATGATGAATCATTCATAGCTTTCATAAACGATGTTCTATTTATCAAAAGAAACTAAACTAATCTATAGTAAAGTAGAGCTAGCTTAGATTAATTCACCAGGAGTCTAGATAGAGTTAAGTTTCCAAGCAACTCTTTGACAATTAAGTTGTGTCGGGATCATTCTTTTTCGTCATACTGAACCTAAAAATTGAAGCTGAATGCATTGCTTGACTTTAGTTCTTTCTCTTAAATCAGGAATTTGAATTGGTTTATCTTGGTTGTAGTCTCAGCTGTAGTGAAGATGCAAGGAGGGGGATGTCCCAAAGAATAAAAGCTGTGGTAGATAAGTTTGTGGATGAGTTAAAGGAAGCATTAGATGCTAATATACAAGATAGGATCATGAAGGAGACATAGACGCAAAGTTACATTAAGGAACGTGAGCGTGAAGCTGCATGGAAGGCTGAGTTTTCTCGACGGGAGGTGTCCAATTTTTTGTTTTAATGGACGAAAAGGAGGATAATAAAAGTTGTGATAACTTTGATCCCACTTCAAGTAGCTAGATATGCTTGGTATTGTTAAAACAGTTTTCAAATTTTTGAGGAGTTATTATTGCTAGGTCTTTTTGTGTGTCAGAACTTGGCTTTAATTCTCAGTATTTACGTCTTTTTTACTACAAAATCAGGATTTTCATTTTCGATTTTGATGTTTTGATGAAAAAATGTTAAGATGCAAGTAGGGTTTTGACGTTTTGTTGAAATTCTCTTTTCATGATGTCTGCTGAAGAAATTAGATCTAGGAATTTGATAAAACAAAAGAAAATTGGGTAGAAAGAGAAGCCTAAGCGTGATTCATAGCTTTTGATTTTGATTGCAACGCAACCAAGATAAGAGTAATTTAGGGGTAATTAATTATTCTTTAAAATAAAGCATCACGATAAATAAAAATATTGACATCGTAGAATTTACCTTATAGAAAGTGAGGGATTCGATCCTAATACATAAGATGTTTGGTGCTGGGATTTGATCTTTAAGCTTGTTCTTTCATTTTTCTCTTGTCCTGTTGTGGGGAAGGCAAATTAATTCAAAGATATTATTATGTTATGCTTTGAAAGAGGACCGTGCTGCATTCTACTAACGTTTCCATCTATCGTTCAATGCCCAGAGTTACTGAAGATTATAGCTGCGGAATGGCCTAATCATTTATGTTACAAGCAGAGATTTCTGGCCAAGAAGCGAGGCTGAAGATGGAGAGAGAAAATCTTGAGAAAGAAAAAAGTGTATTAATGGGAACCGCATCAAATCAGGATGATTAAGATGGGGCTCTTGAAATTACAGTCAGCGGTGAGAAATATTGCTGCCACAGATTTGCCAAGGCCAAGAAATGCAGCTCTACTGGGTTGGTGCAAAGGAAATGAACACGAGTCGTCAGACATTAAATTCTACAAGAGACCTAAAATATGAACTATGTAGAAACTTTTTTTGGAAGATTCAATCATTTAGAAGCTAGAATCAAAAGGCAGTGGTCATGTTTTAAGTTGGAAAACTTGTAAGGCAAAGTCTCCCTTTAATTTCTGTGAGAGCTTTTTTTCTTTGATACAAATTTTTTTAAAAAGTGATTAACCTCACTTAAGAATATAGCTAAGGCTCTTTTTTCTCTAAGACGATATTAATATTAGACAAGACGAGCCGTCAATTGCCTTTAGGATTAAATTTAGTCACCTAATAGTTAGAAATTGAACACTCTCCAAATAATTTTATGTCTCACTATTTCATCAACTGAACCTACAGACAACAGGTATAATGTGAGAGTTTTAAAGTTGATTAAGTTTTCTATTTATTTTATAAGAATAGGCAGCTTCTTCTGATCCTCTGAGTTGTGTAGGTGTTTTTATAATTAAGGTGAGTTTACTTTTTGATGTTTAGAACAACTCAACAAATTCTCACTGTTGAATGTATTAATTTTTTTCCCTCCTTTTTTTCCTGGGTTAGTGATATTCAGCCCAAGAAGAAGAAGAGGAAGAACGTGAGGAAGAAGCTGACAATTAAAATTGTCTCAACTCTGCTAGAGATATTTTTCATGTATATTTTTATTAAATTACGAATTTTCATGTTTTGTTCTTGCTGTGCCAAGGATATGATTCAAGGGGTTCTTAACCTACATTAAGATTAGTTCATAATAACCTTACTTCAAGCCAAGGATATGATTCGTGTCTAGAGATATTTTTCATGTATATTTTAGTGTATGTATTTATATGATTATTTTAAATAAAATGAATGGAATCTTGAATCCTTGGCTAATATGAGTGAAAGTTGATTAGGGGGGTATGGGTAGAAATTAAATAGTCCAAACTGATGATGCCATTCTGCAATTGGGCCTATAATTAGTGTATCTAATTTCTCTATAATTTTTTTAATATCACAAAATCTAATTTAAATTCAATTAGAATATCTACTTTTGTCAATTGAGATTCTAAGGATATTGTATCACCTGATGGGATATTTTTTGTATCTCTAAAATATCTCGTCACTACTATATAAAGAGGCAAGCTTTTAGCAAGAGTGGGAGGAATGAGTTAAGGAAGAATATTAAGATATTTTAGAGAAAACATAGCATAATTATATTAATTTATTTATTTAATTCAATATAAATATATCATATATTAAGGATTGGAGAAGTATATTCTCTCTTATCCTTTTTTCTTTCACTTTCACCTACCCACTTATAAATAAAGGTATATTGAAAAAAATATATATTTTGATGTATTTATTACTTTTAATTAATTTTAATAGTTTTTTTTGAATAATTGGGTCTTATAATAAGGGACGAATGGAGTAATAACTAAGAAATTATTATAAATATCTCTAACATTGTAATCAATAGTTAATCATTTATAGTGATTTACTTACACCGTAGGTTTATTTTTGTTAACACAACTTAATTTGATCCGGTAAAAATTGTACCAAGGTACAAAATAAAAAGAAAGGATGAACAAAATTGGGCTAGATTGGATGCACCTTTAGTGTGTATTTGCGATCTAATTTTGAGAATATATTTTAATATCAAATTATAGTTTTGTGAAATAAGAGCCAAATAAGATTTTTTTAAAAAAATCACTTTTAGAACTCAAATCATGGTTTGAGTCTAAAACTATAGTTTGTGAATAATTGCTCTCCCTGTAGTTTCTCAGTTTTGTCCCCACTGCCACGCCACAGTACATTGGTGAGTTTATTAATAATTTAATAAATTTTATTTATTAAAAAAAGTAAAAACAAATACTTATTTAAAATCTAAAATTTGAATTTCTTATTTTAAAATTTTGGGAAAAAGATGAATTTGTCAATAAAAGTTACTATCTTCTATATTTTTCGATGGTCATCTAGATTGGTTAACTCTAATAAAATTTTTAGTGAAAAAAATTTAAATTCAAGTGAATATTGTAAATTTTTACCTTAGTTAAATACATATGTATATGTATTATTTTATAATCACTTTGAAAAAAATTAAAATCAAATTTATTCTTTATGTAATTATCATATTAATTTATATCATTTTTAGTAAATTTTCTATAGAAAAGTGATTATGCTACTAATAATTCAAACATCTCCAATTTTTAAAATTATTTTTTTCTCAGAATCTATTCTTCATAAAATCTATTCTCCAAAAACTAATCCAAACACACCCTTAGACCAATTGGTTGGCCTGGCCTGATCCAAGTATTATACTACCTTTTCTTATTACCTAACTATTTAAGATGATTAGAAGCAAGCTCCCTTCTCCTTCTCGTCTTTTCTCACACGCGGAAGAAGCCCTACCTACTATTCATTCATCTGGTTCCTAGTTCTGATTCTGATCTGCCTTCAGTTTCTGGTTTGTTCTTCTCTCTTGACTGTGTATAGTTAATATGAGTTATTTTTAAAATAAATTTCATTTACATGTGATGCTAAATTATTTTCATTTGAATTGTCGCCTGTTTTTGTTAATCCACTGGTGCCATTAATTTAAATAAGACTTGATGTGTTTAAGATAAAATAGATAGATTTACACAGTAGACTGCGTGTAGTTTAAGTTTTTTAGATATTTTGATTTGGATTTGGCAAACTACTCCTATGAATGTTGCAGGAAGTCTAGACTTATCCCTTGTTTGTTATACATTGTATCTATAGTCAATTTTGAATTCTGACACACCTTTGTTCTTTAGATTTTGTATTAATAGTTCAATTTTGATTATTTTAATGTTCCCCATTCTTTATCTTTATATTTTTTATAATTTTAGAAGAACATCTCCATTCCTGCATATTTTTTTCTACGGAGTGGAATTGCATTCTTTCTTCTATGGGAGGGTGGATAGGGTTTTTTTAGTTAAGGGTATATAGGTCTTTTCATATCATAGACATAGAATAAAAAAATATATCAGACACTTAGAAGAGGAAAGCAACTGACAAAAGTGACGAGAGAGAGGAAGAGCAGAGTATAGCGATGGTAGGGAGAAGAAGAGGAAAGTGATGGAGAAGAGGAGGAAGTAGAGATGAAAGATGAGAGATGAGAAATGAGATATAAGAGAAAATATTAGAAAAATAGGAGTAAAATGGTCTATTAATATCTATAAGTTATTTTTTTATTCAGAAGTTATTCCCATGAATTTATCTGAAACTATTGTTTAGCCTATAAGTCTTTGTAGACTAAAAATTTTATAAAATCATAGTTTAAACTAAAAATTTTATAAAACCTTAGTTTTGTATATATCTAAACACATATCTAATCATAGTCTTTGAATTTAGTAGAATGTTTTTAATTCTTTTATAGGTTCTCACCAACCCCTTGAAAAATTAACCAATTTAGATTGAAGCACAACATAAATCATTAAAGTTGGGCTAGACCTAAAAAATCAAATTCATAACCCTTAATTAAATTAGAGTAATTCCAGCTAATTGATTGAACCTGTTAGGATTGGATTGTTGCAATATGTGATCATATTGCATACTCATCAACTGTAGGCCATTTTATTGTGTTATAGTTTTCCTGTGTTCAGGGATATAAATGTGTAAACACCATCATTTGGTGCTGTTTGGGAAAGCAGGTCTGTCCCTTGGCCTGTATAAGCCGAGAAGAAATGAGCAAAGAGGAAAATGAGAGATTGATAAATATTTATTTTTTTGATAAATATATTTGATAAAGTCAGTCAGCGATGAGGGAATGGGCATGGGCCGGGGAATTTAGGACCTTGAGCCATGAGCCATGAGCCATGTCATCATTTAGAATCATTAGGCTATAATCGTTTGGCTTGAAAAGCAAGTAAAATTGTGCTTGGATGTAATGCTTATGATTCTAAACAGACTATGTTGAGTGCTTATACTCATATAGGATTATAGTGTCGGAGATTAAATACTTTTTATTAATATATTAGAAAGGGATAATAGTACTCATATTAGTAGCCTATATTTTTTACAAATTAAACAATTAATTAGTAGATAATAGGAGGTGTATTTAAAATATATTTTAAGGGAAAAAAATAAAATGACAGATATACTAATAAAGGAGAATTTTTTTATATATTTAATATATATTATATATTCATTTCATTTGAAGGAACTATTTAATATTGGCTATTTAGGATTAATTTTTTTATTAGTATAACCTATTTATAAGGCCACAACCCTCTCTCCTTATAAAAAAATCGAGCTTGGTTGATTTTGAGGACCAATATGTCGAGCGATTACAATCAGATGTCTTGTAAGATAGTTGGAGAAACAGAAAGAGCCATTGACGGGGAAACCAATACAAGGATATTGGGGGGTTTTAAAAGGGAGGATAAAAGAGAGAAAATATAAGTGTGTTTAGTTGAAAAAAATAGATGAGAGGAGATAATTTTTTTTACTCTCTTATCTCTCTCCTCTCTAAATTTGAGGTTTTTTAGAAAGGTGAAAAATATCATGTCTAATGTTAATTAAAATACTCTACTTATTTTTCAATTTTTCAAGTTCACCCCTCGGTGTAAAATCCCTTTTTCGGTTCTCATTTCCTCCAGAGAGCAGAGGATAGTGTTCATCATCGCCTTCTCTCCTGCGACTGAAGACCGTAGGCCGACTGCTGCCACTTCGCTCTTCTTCTTCTTAGATCTTTGACCATTGACGGCGTCAATCGGAGTGAGTACGGTAGGAACTCCGCTTTGCCGTCTCTCAATCTGTTCGTCTTCTCCTATTGGATTCTTGCACGCCGTCTGGATTGGGATAAGTTGGAGTTCGACGCCGTCGCCGTTGCGGACATCTTATTTTCAGCCGTGGGTCTCTCCATGTCCACAAGTTCACAGCTTCACTGCAGTCCATCACCATCTCCACACTCTGTCATCACTTCCAGGGTCTTCGATAAGAGGATCTGAGCTGACATAAGTGGACGTAGGACTAAGGAGATGGAGTACCATTTCTGAACTACAGAAACATTCGAACAGGTATCAGTTGCGGACTTTTTAACTTGCTTCACACACCAAAAAATTGAAGGGCCTACTGTTGAATGAACTGACTGTACCATTTTCTTGGCTCTTGGATACGCAACCTTTATCTTTGACTTTGATTCAATGTCTTAATGTAAGAGTCTGCTAATGCTCCTCTCTGTCCTTTGGTTTAGAGTGAGCAAACAGATGTTTTTACAATACCCAATTGGTCTTCATGAACACAATAACACATTTTCCATGATGGTGAACCAGTGCTGGATTCATTGGGATCACCATTCCTTTGGTAATGCTGATTCCTAAGTTTTAGACTCTTTTAATGTCTATCAGAATTTAGGCTTTGGGCTTGAACATGTTTATATATGCATTGACTACCATAAGGACGTATTGTTTTTTTTGGATATAATATGCAAATCTGTTTGCTAAATAAGAAAAAATATGAGAAATATATAAAATGTAGTGCATACTATGTGTTGGTAAGTAGGTAGAAGGAGGGCTTAGATAGAATCAAGCAAACTAACTGAAGGATCCTTTTTGTCATGAAAATATTCACATGGCTCCCCTCTGAGGGCCTCATTTTGAGCCAATAGAAGCCTTGCTTTTAAATGTATTGAGAATTTACTAGAGATGTTATAAGTTCATGCTTTTCCCCTTCTAAAAGTTCTCTAGCATGTCACATTAATGTTGTTTTGTAGTTCAGATGTGTAAGTAAGTGCTGCTTTTCCCCAACACAAATACATATTGCTTCAAGGGCTTGTTTGGATTAGTATTGACCAAATTACTTTTATCCCAATGAACTTTTGCAAGTTGGGGTTGCGATATAATATTAAATATGTGTAGTGTGTTCTTAAATTATTAGCAAATTTTCTCTAAGACCTACATTAGAATTCAATTATTGGAGCCTATGTGTATTGTGTTTTTACATTCAAGTTTATATATTATATTAATATATATAATAATTATAAAATTAATGAGATATATTGTTAAAATTTTGTCATATTTTTTTATCATATATATATAAATAAGGTAAAAAGTTTTTTAAAATTTATAAATAAAGAAATAATAATTCTGATATACATATTATAAATAAAGAATAAATAAATTTAAATAAAGATATAAGGGTATATTTGTCAATTTTTTATTACCTACTCTCCCCTCCCCTCCTAAATTAAACACGAAATATCATCTCTTCTCCCTTATGTTCGCACTTATAACCTCTCATATCCTTCTTTATCTTCCTTTAAATTAATCTAACATACTCTCCCTTTCATTGAACCAAACATAGCCTAGGTTAACAAAAATTTATCTTGCAAGAAACAAATATCACCAAAGAATTGATTGTGTTAAATTGCATTATATTGATGGAGACCTTTTTCTTAAAAAAAAAATCATGGAAGTATTAGATGTCGAATTACTTTTTTTTTTTAAATTCACATTGCATTAAATTGATTATAATAAAATTCACAAATATATTTTCTATTTTGCTTTTATTTTTTTAAACCTGCTCAAAATTTTTAAGAAAGCAGGCTTTATTATATTAAGGGTATTAAAACTCAGATCAAATACTAAATGTCAAAAAAAAAAAAAACTTTACACATATTTTACTCTCATTTTTAAATAACTCGTCATGTTTTGAAAGCGTGAAATTAAAGTGCACACGGGGTGTTAATATATTCTATTTTTTGCCATGCGTTCACACATTTATATATTGGAATACTATAACACAACAAAATTAACCTAAGCCTTCGAAACCCTTCGGACTTTGGTATAGAAATCCATAATTGCCTTCACCCTCTCTATTCACCCTGGCCCAGGCCCTCGTATAAACGCCTCTCATACCGATTCTGCATTCCGCAGGGTAAAACCCCAGACCAAATGATAAAGAATCAGAGAAAACGGATCAGAGTAATCTTCTACATCTTTCTATCTGACTCTTCACTTCCAATTAGATTCCATTCTTTCCCTTTAATTTAAATCAGTATGTTGCTTAGGTTCCTTTCTTCACCTCACGCTTAATCTTTGGTTTTTGCTTCTTGGTTTTGTTCTGGAATCATGTGGGAGGTGGGGTTAGGGTTTATAGTTCTGTTGCCGATATTGTTTTGTTGGGTTGTCACATGTTAATTACCTGTTGATTTCTTCCGTTTTCGTTCTTGTGTTGATATTTTCGATGGTTGTGTGTCGTGGCTTGTTTAGCAGCTTACTGCACCTTATGCTTCCTAGCAAGAGACCTTGTGAAGGAGTGGTTGTAGAAGAAGAGAATGAGAACAATAACAACATAGGCGCTGCGTCATTCCTTAAGAAGCATCGGATCGGCTGCTTTGGTGCCTCTTCGCCTGCTGATACCGCCGATTTGACTGTAAATAACAGCAAACAGAGATTCAGTTGCGGTAGCAACAACAACAATAAAAACCACAGTAGCGGATAATTGCCCGAAGGATCGTCGGTCATGGCTTTGGGTGATTCCAATCCGCCAGATATTGACGAGGATCTGCACAGTCGTCAGCTCGCCGTGTATGGTCGAGACACGATGAGGAAGCTCTTTGCGTCTAATGTCCTCATCTCTGGGATGCAGGGTCTTGGTGTTGAGATCGGTATAGTCATTGAACAACCTTTCAAATGCTTTTCCATATTTAAAATTAGATGTGGGATGCATGATTTCCCTGTGCTTTTGTATTCCTTCTGGCATGCAGTAAATATTGAACGAGGATTTCAGTTAAAGTTTAGATTTTACGCGTCTGTAACATTTAAGTATTCTACATTCTCCAGAATGCTATATTGATTACAAAATCCTTTTAGGGAAATGCAAGTGAAGAGTTTGATACCAGAATAATGTCTTTTATTCATCATGGAGGATGATATATATAGATACAAGTTCAGGAATAGAATCTCCAAGATTATGGCAAGATTGTCCTAGGATTCCTATTATTTTGGAACATTGAAACAAAACAATAATCCCATGATTTTAGGGATTATAATCAGATACAACAATCAAAACAGATATGGCAATAAATACAAATCATCTATATATGGAAATTTCCTTATTTTAGCGTCAACAGCAAGGAATGGTTTTCTTCTCTTTTTGTTTGAGCTTTCGTATCTCTTCTTCCAGTTAAATAAAATAGTTCTCTTTGTCAATGATTGGATTGGTATTGGCCCTAGTCCTGTCTTGTCTCTTCTCCAGAAAATCAAGTGGGGCAGAATGTTGTGCAACTCTCAGTTTTCCATAATCTTATCATCTAGCCAGCTGCTTATGTTAAATCTTGTAAATTTAGGCTTTTAATTTTTATTATCTGATTACCACATTCATGTGCAAATCCATTCGCAGCTTCTAAGGGGCCATTTATGTTGTCTTTTTGGGCAAATCCACTTGACTTGTTCTGTAACTTGTCTTCTTCTGCTTGCACTGCATTTCTTTATCGTCTCTTTCTTTACCTGATCAAGTACCTTGATTATCCCGTGAAATTATCTGATCTTCATGTTTAGTCTCTTCAATTTTGTGCTAAATAATTGAGTTTATCTCGGTATATGAATGAATACTATTTGAACCATTCTGTTGGTTTAATACCTTCTTTTAAATGCTATAGTTTTGATGATATGTAATTCAAGTCTTTAGCTCTGCAATACCGAATCATGCTAGTGTATTCAATTCGTGTGTTTTACAACCTGCAGCCAAGGATCTCATTCTTGCTGGTGTTAAATCTGTTACACTTCATGATGAAGAGAATGTGGAGCTGTGGGATCTATCTAGCAATTTTGTGTTTTCAGAGAAAGATGTTGGTAAAAACAGGGCAGTGGCTTCCATTAGTAAGTTGCAGGAGCTCAACAAGGCAGTTCTTGTGCTGAGCTTGGAAACTAACCTGACAAAAGGGCAGCTTTCTAATTTCCAGGTACTTCGTCCCTTCCCTACCATCCTATTCTTATGTTTATTTTGCGCCTCATTTTGGTCTATTAAGGTCATTTATATGCCTATCTGCTATGTATCAAGTAATTTAATATGGTACTGCTCAAGCTGTGCATGTTTTTATGTTCTAACTGCATGTTAATGCAAAGTTTGTCTTATGATGCACAAAAGTAGATGTATTTCAATGTGATTCATTCTTATCTACAGGCTGTTGTTTTCACTGATATTAGCCTTGAGAAAGCTATTGAGTTCAACGATTACTGCCATAGTCATCAGCCTCCAATTGCTTTCATTAAATCTGAAGTCAGAGGTCTTTTTGGCTCTGTATTCTGTGATTTTGGGCCTGAATTCACTGTTTTTGATGTAGATGGAGAGGAACCTCATACGGGTATAATTGCATCAATTAGCAATGACAACCCTGCCCTAGTATCTTGTGTTGATGATGAGAGGCTTGAATTTCAGGACGGAGATCTTGTTGTGTTCTCTGAAGTTCATGGTATGACACAGTTGAATGATAGAAAACCAAGGAAAATTAAAAATGCAAGAGCATATTCCTTTACTCTTGAAGAAGACACTACTAGTTACGGTACCTATGTAAAAGGAGGTATTGTCACACAGGTGAAACAACCCAAGGTTTTGAAATTTAAGACACTTAGAGAATCACTCAGTGATCCTGGCGATTTTCTTCTTAGTGATTTTTCCAAGTTTGATCGACCGCCACTGCTGCACTTAGCATTCCAGGCTTTGGATAAGTTTGTCTCTGACTTATATCGCTTCCCTATTGCTGGTTCAGAGGATGACGCTCAGAAGCTTATATCTATTGCTGGCAATATTAATGAGAGCTTGGGAGGTGCTAAATTGGATGATATCAACCCAAAACTTCTGCGGCCCTTTGCCTTTGGTGCTAGGGCTGTTTTGAATCCCATGGCTGCTATGTTTGGTGGTATTGTTGGACAAGAGGTTGTTAAAGCATGCTCTGGGAAGTTTCATCCATTTTTTCAGGTTAGTATGATTTCTGGGTGTTCATCCCGATAGTGCTGAGCTCTGGTGTTTGATATCTTACATGTTGGAAGTAAACTGAGACCTGATGAAATATCGTCTAGTGTTTGGGTGCATTTTTCTGGGGAAACTGAGAATAAGCCGACAACGTAGTTGTAACTTGTGTCATTTATTGCTTATAATGAAGGTAATTAGCCTTGTTATACAAGTGATAATTGCCTTAGGGTACTATTAGAGTGCAAATTTTGGGGTTTGGCTGTTCTTCTGCCTTCCTTTGGCAAACATTTGCTGCATGATGCTTGAAGGTCAATGATGTGTCTAAGATTGTGGTCTTTAAATTATCCCAATATGCATTGTTTGTTTGGATATTTTGTGTGATTGTGTCCAACATATGTTGGATATAATATTAGTGTAGAATGTTGTTTCCTCATGGATGGAATTGCATGTCATGTCATATTAGAGTTATGAAATTCCTTTCAACGACCAGTCCCTAGTTTGAATGATTAGTTACCTGGTTTTATGCTCAGTTTTCTACTGTGAAGTACCACTAGTACACATCCTATCCTGGTGCGCTTTACCCTACCTTTTCTTTTTATTTTATTTTTTATTTTTTCAATTAAAGAGGAAAAAAAGTTGATGGTGAAAGATTAAGATTGATACAAACTAGATTGATAGAAACTAGTGATCTAGATAGAAGAGATTGATTTTGTGCTCTTTTTATCCTCCACTTGATGGAATTGGCATACTGCAAGAATTAGAAAAGGATTTGATTGTGAAGTGGAAATATACCAAAGGTTTTAAAGTAGAAATGAGCTGTTTTTTCCTTGCTTACTAGGCATTAATCCTATGAATTCAAAGTTGTCTAGGTCTGTTATGATTTAACAATTTTATTATTTGATCTGCATAAAAAATATGAAATGATCAGTCAATGAATGCTTATTTTGAATTTCAAATTGATATTCTTATTTTAATTATATTTTAGTGAACTGTTACCAATAGATTATGTGCTGGATTGACTGTCTACTTCAAGAATTTGTAATTTTTGTGCGTACCTTGTAATTTGATTAATTGGTTTGTCTACCTTCCTATGTTCTTGAGTTCATCTTGATCATGTTTTGAAAATTCGTTTTAGTACATGGCATGGTCGTGCAGACATGTATACACACAGGGGATACCCCTAAGCCAACCTAGATGGATATGTTATAGTACTTGATTATGTTTAGCCTGATCAATGTGAATATATGCTGGATGATTTACATCCATTATCTTCTCATTGTCCTTAAGGAGGGGCGGGATTTGACTTTATGATTAATAATCATGTGACATATTGGTACTATGAACTTTGTGAAAATGAATGAGATAAAGCATATAAGAAAATGTAGTTATTTATTTGCTCCGCAGACTAGGGGTTTTGTGTTTGTCTTTGAGTTCTGTGGCTTGAGCATTCCTTTTAGATCGTTACTCTTTCTTTTTGTTGGTTAGTGATTGTTTCAAACCCTCCCTCACCTTTTCTTGCAGTATTTCTACTTTGACTCAATGGAATCACTTCCTACAGAACCACTTGATCCCAATGATTTTAGACCAGTAAATAGCCGTTATGATGCACAAATCTCTGTCTTTGGATCCAAGTTACAGAAGAAGTTAGAAGAAGCTAAAGTGTTTGTTGTTGGAGCTGGTGCTTTGGGATGTGAGTTCTTAAAGAATCTTGCACTCATGGGAGTTTCTTGTGGAAATCTGGGGAAGCTGACAGTTACTGATGATGATGTTATTGAGAAGAGTAACCTTAGCAGGCAGTTCCTCTTCCGTGATTCGAATATTGGACAAGCTAAGTCTACAGTTGCTGCATCAGCTGCTGTTTCTATAAATCCCTCTCTGAATATTGACGCACTGCAATACCGTGTTAGCCATGAAACTGAATACGTGTTTGATGATACATTTTGGGAAAACTTGAGTGTTGTGATTGATGCACTAGACAATGTGAATCCTAGACTATATGTCGACCAGAGATGTTTGTATTTCCAAAAGGCTCTCCTTGAGTCAGGAACTCTTGGAGCAAAGTGCAGTACCCAGGTGGTCATTCCCTACCTGACAGAAAACTATGGTGCTTCTAGAGATCCTCCTGAGAAGCAGGCACCTGTGTGTACTGTACACTCTCTTCCACACAACATTGACCACTGCTTGACATGGGCCCGATCTGAATTTGAGAGCTTGCTTGAGAAAACTCCTGCTGAAGTAAATAAATGTTTGTCCAACCCAAGTGAATATACTCATGCAATGAGGAATGCTGGCGATGCTCAAGCTAGGGATAACTTGGAGCGTGTTCTTGAGTGCCTCGACAGGGAAAAGTGTGAGACCTTTGAAGACTGCATTACATGGGCGCGCCTAAAGTATGTTTCTTTTATTGACCTTTCTTTACTCTTCTATGAATAACATAATTTTGTAGTGGGAGTACACTAATTTTATATATGTTGCTTAAACATGGGTGTCTATCACAGGTTTGAAGATTATTTTTCTAATCGGGTGAAGCAATTGATTTACACTTTCCCAGATGATGCTGAAACTAGTACTGGAGCTCTGTTTTGGTCTGCTCCAAAAAGATTCCCTCATCCGCTGAAGTTCTCAGCTTCTGATCCTGATCATCTTGATTTTGTCATGGCAGCTGCCATACTGCGAGCAGAAACATTTGGCATACCCATCCCTGATTGGGTGAAGAACCCAGAGAAGTTGGCTGAGGCAATTGATAAAGTGATGGTACCTGATTTTGAACCAAAGAAAGATGCGAAAATAGTGATAGATGAGAAGGCTACAAGCCTGTCTACTTCTTCAATGGATGATACAGCTGTTATTAATGATCTAATCCTCAAGTTAGAGCGTTGCCTGGCAAACCTGTCCCCAGGTTTCAGGATGAAACCAATTCAGTTTGAAAAGGTCTGTTATTCTATATTTTCTTCTATGCAACTGATTTTCATGATTCTTATTTCACCATCACATTGAGATAGCTTTTTGTCTGTGGTCTTGGTAATTTTGTTATGATTGGTTGATCTTGGAGCTGCTCTTTCTTGGTCATGATTGAGTTTTTTTTCTGTTGTACAAAGGATCCTTATTAGTGTTCTTGACTTTATTTGAACTTTCACCTCCAAATCATGTTTTGACCTTTTTTTTAGATGCATTTCATTTTCACTAAACATGCTACTGAATTATTCTCCAAAACTGTAGGATGATAATACAAACTACCACATGGACATGATAGCTAGCCTTGCCAACATGATGGCTAGAAATTACAGAATTCTAGAAGTTGACAAGCTCAAAGCTAAGTTCATTGCAGGACGTATCATTCCAGCTATTGCAACCTCAACTGCCATGGCCACTGGTCTTGTCTGCCTGGAGCTTTACAAAGCCTTGGTTGGAGGGCACAAAGTTGAGGACTATCGAAACACATTTGCTAATCTAGCACTCCCTTTCTTTTCCATGGCCGAGCCAATTTCGCCTAAGGTCTTGAAACACCGGGATATGAGTTGGACGGTTTGGGACAAGTGGATTCTTAAAGATAATCCTACAGTGAGGCAACTTATTGATTGGCTGAAGGAGAAAGGCCTGAAAGCTCATATCATTTTATGTGGAAGGTGTCTGCTGTACGATAGCACGTTCGACAGGTACAGAGACCAAATGGACAAGAAGATCGTGGATCTTGCAAGGGAAGTGGCCAAGGTAGAACTCCCTCCAGATCGCGGTCACTTGGATGTTGCGGTGATCTGTGATGATGATAATTATCTTATCGTGGACATCCCTCAAATATCCATTTATTTCCGTTAGGCTATTTTCATCTTATCCCTCTATCATTCCAGCAAGTTTAGCTCTACATAATTTTTTGTCGTGGCTTCTCAAGCTGACACTGTTAAATTATACACAATTCATGCATGAATTGCTTTGCCCATCCGATCATTTTAGCAAAATTGTACTTCTGAGAGAAAATTTGATGAGAAATTAACCTGGTCCACGAGATAATCTTGATAAGCATGCTACGCTTTATATAAAATTTGAAAAAATTATACACCATGTCTGTTATATTTTCAGTTTAGTTTAAAATAATACATCACTTGGATACTTTGTTTCTGAAAGAAGAGAAGGTAAAAAAAAAAAAGAAGCAAATATACCTCAACAAGAAAACAACTGTTTTAAAAAAAATAGCAAATATACCTCAACAAGAAAACAACTGTTTCCTTTAAGTTCGCTGATGGTACTCAACTACTCATCCTGAGAAACATTGACATGATTATTAGCACAACTTTTTACCACTATAAATAACCTAAAATTTTGATTTTGTATGATGTTTCTACAACAGTTATAACCACATGAGAGAGATGGTTGGTTAAGATTTTTTTTTGGTACAAAATGGTTGGTTAAGTTAAATGGACAGGATCGATGAAGTTCGGATTGTAGAAAGGGAGAGGACTGAGGAGGTTTTAAGATCTTGTATACTATGTATTTGTAAACTTAGAGGCAATTGTAAGTGTAAAATTTTCTACTTTTGGTTCTTAAAACTAAACAACATGTAAACTAGAAATCTATAAATCAGTCGCAAACCAAATACTGAAGAAAAGAGTAGAGTAAAAAGAAATATGATTACTAGTTCGACCAAATTTGATAGTACATCATTTCTTCAGTAAATAATGATTATACTTCAACAAGTATATAATTCATATTTACTTATTATTGTTGGCTCCCAAAACTTCAAGTTTTGTTAGATGTCCTATTTCATCAGGAAGGCTACCCAACTTATTATTGGAGACATGCAGCTCCTTTAAAGATATTAGAGATCCCAGTGCAGGAGGAAAAGTGGTCAAACTGAAAAAATGAGTTCATCAAGCGAATTATGTAAAGGAAATTATAATCTCCAAACAACTTGAATTAACACAGTAATCTAGCAGGAAAAAAATTGCAAGCATTCACCGAACTGTGCTATAAAGATAACATGACAAATATAAGTAATATTATTCAAATTCAGTACCCAAACTAAGAGAACCGTTGTAACCAAGCGGTTCTCAAATAGATCCCACGGGAAAATATATGTAATGACAATCTGGACAACTTCCGCATCAACAAGTTACAAGCGTTGCTGTTAATTAATTTGATATTTCATTGGAGGTAAGCCAAAACGAAAACACCCTGAAATCATAAATGACAGGAATTACTCGCTGATTTTGGTTCAGTGATAATACCGTTAGGTGCTTCAAAGTTGTTAATCCTTCTCAGCTTATTGATTCAACCAGTAACTCATTTGTATTAAGTAATAGTTTATATAACATTAGGAATGTGGCAAGCAGTGTTAAATGCTGCTTCACTGAAAATTTCCATACATAGGTGAGGTTAAACAAAACCACAGAGAAACAGACAAGTTCAGCTTTCCTTCAAGTCAATAAGACTTGTAATTTTAACAGGCGCATTTTGAGTTGAGTTGTTACTGCAATTAAGAACTCTTCCTGAAGACCCATATGCCCACACTTCATCCGCTATAGTCTATGTAAGTTACAATCAATAGAAAAAATAAGAGGAAATTCTATACCAAATTTGGCTAGTGATAAAAAATAACAAACAAAAAATATCTTCTTGTTCCTTCCCTTTCCTCGGGCTTCTTTTGCCATTATGTTCTTTCCTTCTCCTCCCCTTTCTTTGTTTATTAAAATTGAGCAGTTTCTCATGACTCACAACATATGCAGTCGTGATTAACTCTAACTAGATTAATCACTATTATCATTGGCCTACCAGTAATAGCTCACATAACAAACTTCAACCCCCTATTTCCAAATGGAGGGCTGATGTGTTCATTCCACTTTCACTCATACTATTGAGCAAAACTGAAAATTAAGTCTTTGTGCAGTAGGTGTCAAACTTAAATTCAAATTTGATTCACTGTCAGCTTAAATAGAGCATAAAACTGAAAGTAAACAGTATAGGGCCACATATTAATTCCAAGACTTGAAACATAGTTAAAGAAATCCTGAAATGCTTTTATAATCCTGTCCTTGTTCTTGTTTACTTGCAGTGTCAAAGTTTTATGCTGGCAATAGACCAAATCCCCAGAAAGTCTAATTTGTTGTTCACTGGATTATTTAGGAAAACTTGGAAACCAACATTTAAAATATTATCAATAATTTATTACCTTCAAGTTACATTCAGACAACGCTATAACTCCAGTGGTAGTCCATCTTTCCAATATGTTCTTAACATTAAGTTTCTTCATGTCACTACTCAGGCTTAGAAATTAAGTAAGATGGATGCCCGATGAGGATGGCAAGAAAACTGGCGCCAAGTTGATTCATGTACAACTTAGAAAAAATGAAAGGAAAATTAACAAGTCAATAACTTAATAGCGTAGTTATATGTAATCTTTCTCTCTATTTATAGCGTAATTATATACAATCTCTATTTAAGTACGAGGTTAGCGTTAAATTTTGTTTTTGTTTATAACCTTACATCTTTGGTGTTTAAACAAAGTTTAGGTGAGTTAGGTTTCAAGGCTCACCAAAGTTAAGGCATACCTTTAAACTTAAAAAATATTTACAGAAATATTTATAGATCGTCTATCAATAAGGTCTTCACATCGGCAGTAGGATTTAAACTTATAACTTTATATATTATAAGCCAACTAAACTAATCTTTGTTGGTTTGGCGTTTATGTCTTTAATTAAAAGAACAAAAATTATTGCAGTTTGTATTTGATGGATTCATTCTAACATGCCGTATAGTTTAAAATGTGTATTTTGATTGAGGAAGCAAGCTGTGGAAGGAGATGAATTTATGAGTATAGTTGTGAGGCCACACACTGGTTTTCTCATGAATATGGAATATCTGGTCCATCTCTTTTTAATAACATAGCATGCGCATCTCCATATTGAAGAGAAAAAATAAAGGAAGCCATGATTTGAGACTTGTGTGACATGGTGATTGGTAACAGTCATCAGATTCTATCAGTGTGAAACCTTTGACTTAAAAACCAAAACAAACAAGAAAATGGTCCAAATGGGACTTATGTTTCATACGTTTACATCTTATTAATGGATTGGCCGTAAATATGAACACTAGATGAAGTATCTAGAAACAACATAATGGAAGAAGGTAGGAACAAAATAATGGAAGAAGGCAGGAGCAGAGGAAGAAGGAAAGACGAGAGCACAGAATTATTGGGTGACATGAGTAAAGGGTGAAGCACAATGATTAAGGTTCTCTAGATGCTTCTAAAATGTTGAATCAATCGCATTCACGTTCGACATAACATGGCCATTTGTGTTTGTTTGGCTCAAATTACATGACAACCACGTGAAGCTTTGAAGCTTTTCAGAAGCCGCGCACTTGGCTGCACAAAAATTGGGATTCTAACCGTTTGCTTTTGCAAGTCTCTAATTATTTCCTTCTCTCCAAACACGCCTTCTTCTTCCCTATTCCTTTCTTTCCTTCTCTCTCTATAACCAGCACTAATTTTTTAATTACAACATCTTGTTATTCCTCATCATGATAACATTCCTTACAAATATACTATTCCTCCATGTCATTCATATTGAACATATTTAACTATTTTAATTAAATTAAGTAAGTTAAATTAGTTAAAATATCATTATTTTACTAAAATGTCTTAATCATCTTCTCCAACTCTTTCCTTCCCTCTCTTAATTATTGTTAAAGGGATATCAATAGAGGTACTTTAAAAAAATTGATAAAAATAAAAATATATATCTTATATTTAAAATTAAGATTAACTTATCAATCATATTCCATATTAAAGTTTGAATGAATATTATATAAAATAGTTTTATTGTTGTTACACATTCTTTTTTTTTTGTTATAATTTTTTTTGTAAAGGAGTTGGGCTCACCTATGATCCAAGGCGATATTAATGTCGGGTAAGACGAGACATTAATTATTCTTAAACATAAACCTAAATACCTAAGAGTTAGAATACCTTCCTAAATACTACGACTATAATCACCATATATAAGTAATAGAAGTTGAGTATAACATACAAGAGTTAGCTCACACCACGGTATGGTTATCTTCAATGAAAGATATGCAAATTACAAAAAATAGTTGGCATCACAAGGTTGAGTTTTCATGTAAAAACTTATTGTTTACACGAACCATTTATTTAAATACGGACTTAATTAAGTTACATAAACTATAAGTTGAAAAACCTAATTATAAAAAAATATTGGTTTTTGTAAAATTATATGGAAAAATAAATTTAATGACAAATATTTTACTTTGCAAAAATAATTCCTCGCATGAAGGCTAAATTCATTACACTTTATTGTAAGAAGGACAATAGAATGGATTGATGACTACAATCTACAAAGTACAAACAACAAATAAATGGTTCGTTTTAAAATGAAATTATTTTAATTAACTTATATGGACCAATGATCAAGCACTTAAGGTCATGGCAAATTTGAAGGGTAATTAATGTAAGGTGATGATATTAAGCCAGTTGGTGCTGGTACTTAATGATAGGTCTTTCTTTGTTTTTTTTAAATTAAGGACCATATAAGAAAAATTATGATATTTTTAATGGTTGGATTGCTTTATCTCTTAACCCATTGAAAATTAGAATAATTAGTCTTAGTTTTGATGTTTGACAACTTTTAAAGGCTTTTTTTAACCACAATACTATAAACAGTAAAAAAATTTACCTAAGATACTATACCGTGAAAAGTATTTACCAAAAAGCTATATTTAAAGTTATTCTCTACTACATGAATTTTAGATTTTTGAAAAAGTTGTTCGTTATTAATACGAGTTTGAGGACATGACAATTTTTTAAATTATAAAAATTAAAAGTTATTCTCTAACAAAAGAACTTTGAAAGTTATTTTCTGACAAAATTACTTTGATGATGTCATATAAATTAAAAATGATTCAAAAATGATTCATAATTAATTTAGAAATTTTAGATAGATATTTTTAATTTGTTTTATTATACTATCAAATTGACTATTTGCCATCATACTATAACGTACATTAAATTTATAATTCAGTTTTTTATTTGTTCAATAATTCAAATATTTAATATTATTTATTTATATAAACTTATTTACGGCATATTTCTTTAACACATATATTGATTCAAATGTCCTATAATCATATACATTTTCAATCAAATCATAAAATTATAAAATGACACAATTTTTAGAAAATTATGATATTATGACAATTTATAATTTTAAATATAATTCTTTAAACATACAATAATTTAAAAAAAATAATTAAATTTTTAGTAAGTTGTTAATATGTTTTATATTAAAATTACTTAATTATTTTCAAAATCTAGTGAAACATTTAAAAGATAACTAGTAACTATTAAATATCTATAAAAGAGATAAATTAGGCATTTAGTATGATGAGGGGTAGATTAATAACTATATATTTTCAATTAAAAAAATATGCTTTCAGAATTTTTTACAATATTCTTTACCATGTTAATGATTTGGACCACAATGTATGTTTTAAAAATAGAAGAGATATTATGTAATTAAGGCAAAATAGAAAAGTTGTCAGAGTATTTTGCTCTTAATTTTATACCTAAATAAATTCTTAGTTAGCATAACTTTTTTAAAATACAAAAAGTCAGAAGGAATATTTATTTTTTTAATAACTATTTCATATTTAATGTTACAACCTTGTCAAAAACATAAATAAAAGGTAATTTTTATTGGGGAAAATTTAGACCAAGTTCCCTATCTCTATTTTGTCAAATTCTTCAATCTCAATATATCATGTGTCCTATTTTTATAAATATATTTTTTCTTACAATTTTTAAATATCTTCATTTAACCTAATCACACATAAAAAAATTAGTACATGTGGTAAAGTCTGAGTGGGGAACTTGATGAAATAGATATAAAGAATTTGATATGAAAATGATATATTTTTATATCATATTTTTTATTTAATAAATTTTTAATTAGGGAATTTTCTCTAAAAGAATTGTGTTGAAAAAATTACATTTTATTTACTTTTTTTTTCAATCACATAACCGTTTACTAGGAAAACCTAATATTAACTATGTTGATAGCCAAAAAACAAAAAACAAAAAACATATGCAACATTTGAAATTTCATAATTTCATCCATAATGATAATGAATATATATTTAAATTTTTTCTAAAGAAATTAAACTGCACTATATTCTATAAGAAAATTAGCAACATGTCCACATCTTGAATGCTTAACTCAACCTGTCAAAAAATTCAGGACTAAATATAATAACTTTACAATAGAAATGAAAAAAGAAATTAAGTAAGAAAATGTATTTTAATTAGATTAATAATCAAACTTCAAGTTAGAATAAAATGCAGTAGACCACAATACGTGCACAACATCAGTATCTAACTGTAAGAGGAACGAAGCAATTGAGAAAGAAGAATAAATGGCTAATATGAAAGAGAAAGGAATGAACTGAGAAAGAAGAAGAGAAATGGATGGAGAAAGAAAAAAATGAGCGTGCAATATTTATATAGAGCTAGCACTTATTACTCTCATACAATTTTCTCTTCTATCACTTTAAATCTTCATCTTTACACTATGCCTTCATGAGCTTACATGGGAAGCCTTGGACTTTGTCAAGAGAAATAATCTCATGGATTGATGTTTGATTAGGCTGTGAGTGATGGGAATCTCACAAGAAGAGGAGGACATATGGGGTACTATTTAGATGGGGACAAAACTGAAGTTGTTCTGTTAGAGAACAACTTTCAAAGTTGTTTTGTTAGAAAACAACTTTCAATTTTTACAATTTAAAAAAATGTCTCATCCTAAAAGTCGTGTTGGTAGTAAACAACTTTTTCATAAATTTATAGTCAATATGATAAAGAATGCTTTGAGTGTAGGTTTTTAATGCATATTTTCTACACTGTAGTATTTTGGTAATTTTTTTTCCAGTTTATACTATTATGGTAAAAAGGCCACTTTTAAATGTAATCTCAGTAATTACTGATTTTTTAAATGCTACAATTATAACATACTGCCAAGTATATCTCATCCATAATTTTCTCTCTCATAAAACCCTCCCATTTTAAAGCAACAAAAACTAACCCATCAACTACCTTAACCCCTCCTTCTTCAACCCCAATTCGAATCCCTTTACATTTCATCATTTGACTTCTCTCTCATCTCCGTTAAAAAAGTTTCAAAATGCAAACAACATCTTAAAGCTTAGAGCCTCCCAAGCCCCTTGCATTCTGGACCTTCACCCGCTTTTGTAGCTCCTTCTTCAATCACCAATGCCTAACTTCAAGCAATCACACCCTACCTTCTCCCTGCTTAACAAACCCAATTCTTCTTCGATACCCTCTTTCTCCGACTTTCAATTCTATTTCAATTCCTTCTCCAAAGCCTAATTACCGAAGAAAGCTCATTTTCTCCTTCCCCTCAATAAGGCAATCGTGGGGCAAATCAACAGTTTGAATTCACAATACGTTTTCATCATCGGCTCCTTCCTTATCCTTCAAAGACATCCAATCTCTCTTCCTCAATAAGGCAATCGTGGGGCAAATCAACAGTTTGAATTCACAATACGTTTTCTTCATCGGCTCCTTCCTTATCCTTCAAAGACATCCAATCTCTCTTCCTCGACCAACAACTGTAACCCTCCTCTTGTCGCCCCTCCACCATTTTCCACTACGTATAAGTTGCCAGTTGACTTCTCAGAACCTGGTCAGCTCAGCAATAGCACCAACCCAAGCTACCCAATCCTGCCCCCAAATCTGATGCCGTATTTTGGATCCACCTACTAGAAACCTCACGGTGTAAACTAACACTCTTCCTACTTCGCCGCTAATACATATTCTAGGAGCAGAGCAATGCATTATTGTGTACTACACGAGCCTACGAGTGGTGGGTCAACTTTTGAGGATTATAGGAGCATACGACTTATTTTGTGAGGATTTCAGGTGAAAATGGACGAGCGAGATGTGTCGATGGATTGGGGTACATGAGGGAGCTAAAGTCAATTATGGGGGAGAAGATCAAGGTGACACTGTCACGCTTGTTCATCAGAGGGAGGTACATTGGCGATGCGGAGGAGGTAAGGCAGCTCCCTAAACCCTGTGCCAAAGAGGGGGTCAACATGGAATGACGATGAAGAGTGTTAATCATAATGAATTGTAGCAAACATATTTATACATGCAAATTTATAATGATTTGGTAGGTGGACTACTCCAAATTTACAGTTTTCATGTTCAAATGCAAGTGGCTAATGTAAAATGGTGTTCTGATCGATTAGTTAGGATTTACACTGGTTGATTTGATTAGTACAAGTTTTAGGAATAAGCATTTTATTATGGCAGAATAAGCAAAGCAAGTGTTTTGTATCACTAATTCGGCAAATAAAAGATTGTCCGTCTCTCTCCAAGGAAAAAGGGTTGTTAAAGATAATGATTCTATTTGTGAGACCCCTTCTTTTTCAATAGGTTTACCAAAATTGAATGAAGATGATTTGGATTCTAATTGATTGGTATGTGAGTGTTTAACTTTTTGATGTAATAATGCAAGTTTCTTATTCTAATTGCATATATGTGTTTGATGTAATAATGCAAGTTTCTTGTCCTTATTGCATATAAGTTGTAGCTTCAGTAGATGGGGTAATGAAAGAGCGTGTAGGGAAAAAAAATAAAACTATAAGATTTAAACTGGACGTGTTAACATTAGATGTAATTATAACTTTTTCTGAATTATTCTTTTGATACAAAAATTAACTAGTAGCGTTTTTGTAAATAAGTCAAACACTTTCTACACTGGTTGTAAATAATTACTGGTTTATAACTATAATATCTATACCGGATATTCATGTTATCGGGTGTAGATTGTCTTCTAAAATTCACTTTAAATTTAAAAAATGATTGGTGGTATTGTTGAAAATAAGTTAAACATTTTTAAAACCGGTTATTGTGTAGGTGGCATTTTTAAAAATAAGTTAAAAATTTTTAAACTGGTTATTATATAGGCTTGGTCTAAAACTATCATTTCTACACCGAATGTCCAATTCATTCGGTATATATTAGCTTCTGAAAATACATTTTTAAAGCATGTCTCTTGGCACGTCTCTCATTTCTCATTTTCCACTATTTTTTTTATCTCTCACATCAAAATCCCATATTCTTTCCTCTGATCTCTTGTGTGGGGTGGCTTTTGTTTGTCTTCCTTCTATTTTCTCTCATTACTCCGCTAGTCATACTCTATAGATTTCATTGGGCTTTTCCATGCTCAATTGCTCTTCTCTGTTCTCATGTTCATTGTGCTTTACCATGCTCAGTTGTGCTTTGCCGTGCTCGTGTTATTTGTTCTCATTTTTGTACGTGTTCTCATGTACCTATTTTGCCGTGTAAGTGTGCATGTTCATTTAATCTAGGGTTTCTAGTCTTGAAGAATAAGACATATTATTGCACTGAGAATTATAGGGCATTCAAGACATAACTAGCTCGTAATTATGTGCACGGTTGAGACAAAGATAGTCAGTATCATCCTTCTACATACATCAAGTATCAATTCATTGACAAAGCTAGTTGGAAAGAATTTGTTAGGCTTCAGACTACGCCAGCAACTATGGTAAGTTGATCTATCTTAAATTTTGTTCCCATGATAGATTATCATATGAATTAATTTTAACTACTTCAATTCTTGTAGAAAGAAAGGGAAAAAACGATTAAATACGCTTTCAAAAATGATTACCCCTACACAATATCTCGAAAAGGTTACACAAAGGCTAAAAGAGACTTGAGGATAGCCAAGGGGAAGAGGTTATAATAAAACACTGAGTCAGATCCTTCTATTCTTCTTTCTCCCCTATCTCTAATATATCGCGAAGAAAAATAGTTGTATGCTCACCAAACAAAGAGTTGATCCTATACAAGCGATCATGCTCACATGATTGTGGAAAAAATTGTAAGTTCTACTTCTATTATTTTATTTTAGTAAACTAATTATATTATTATTTATATTTGTTCTTTATATTTTATAGACCAATCTTAAAGAACAAGAGACCTAGGGATCCTTTCCTTCAAGTCAGAGGGCAGGAATGACATCTTGACTGTTACTATGGGAAAACAAGAGTATGGGGGTCATGTTAAGGGAGTTAGATGAGGTATGGGTATAAGATTATTTTAGAGTATATTCATGACATTCCCCACATGTGGTGCCAAGGTAGAGTTGGAATTGTTGTTGGCCACTATGAGAGTAGAGACAGAAGCTCCACTTAAGTCACGCTTACAAAAGGGGTTATCAAAGCTGAAGGAAGAAATATTGTCCATAATGACATCAAGGCAATAGTAAATTTTAATTTAAGTAGGCTAGGTATCAAGAAGTTTTTTTGAATTTAATGTCACCCCAAAAGTTTATTATTCAGTTAAATTTGATCGTTAATTGAGTAAATTTGTTTAATTGGAAGGTTAGTGTGTTATCTACTTCATCTTCTTTAGGTTAAGATGCAAACTAATTTTGGAGATGATGTGCAATTAATACATTAAAATATTTAAATTATTTCAATTTGCTCCTTATCTAACAAAATATACACTTTTATTTGATACTTGCCATATAAATTTTTTATTTTAATATATTATTATTTAAAAGGTTACATGCGTAATATTATTTTTAATAAATTATACTAAATAAACCATAAATTTTTCAATCTTCACATATAAATTATATACAATGTTAATTTTAAGGTTTATTCAGTATTTTTTTTAAATAATATAAAATATGTGATATTTTAAATAATAATATATTGAAATAAAAAGCTTACGTGACATTGAACAAGCAAAATTTGTATTTCTGTAAGTGAAATGATATAATTTTATCAATTTAAATAATTTAGGGTGCTGACCACACTTCTAAAATTAGTTTAGAGTGCTAATCGCCTTTTAAATATTTTAAAGTGCTAATTGCTCTTCTAAAAATATTTTAGGGTGTTGGATGCATATTTACTTTAATTATAATATAGTCCTTATCATTGAATATTATTTTAGTAAGGTTAAGTTGCAAATTTATTAGGAAGTTTTAATATAGAAGTACTAGGTATCATGAAGTTTTTTCGGGTTTAATGTTGCCTTGAAAATTTTTAAATCATAACAATGCTGTATTGGCTATTGTTTAGTTAAATTTGACCATTACTTGAATATATTTGTTGAGTGAAAAAGTCTATGTGTCATCTATTTCATATTTTGTAGGTTAAGGTGAAAATTTGCTTTATAAACTTTTGTTTTCGAGTGTTGGGAATAAAAAACTATATTAAAGTTAATTATTAGTTACCTAAATATATTGAGCTAATATGTCCATATATTATTCACATTAGTCTTTTAAGTCACATTTATAAATAAAAAAATTTAAAAAATAAATGCATCATGCATGAAGGATTGGAGAAATCGAAGGGGTAGTATCTTGTGCAAACTTTCGCAATAGAGTTGTACTTTAACCCATTTTATCATGATTTTTTATTATTAATATAAGAATTAAATAATTAATTTATAAATATTAAAAAATTAGTTATTAATTATTTATAATAAATTTATCTTAATTTCTCTAAAATATCATATGTAATCATGTGTATTAAAATTACTCTTTAAATGATAACCATCTTAGTATGGATTAATAAGGATACTTTAAATAAAAAATTATATAAAATCTATTAAAATCTTATATTTAGTATTAAAATAAATATCTTTACTATTATTTTTTATTATTAATATAATAATTAGATAATTAATTTATAAATATTAAAAAAATTAGTTATTAGTTATTTGTAATAAATTTATCTTAATTTTTTTAAACTATCATATGTAATTATGTGTATTAAAATTACTCTTTGAATGAGAGCTATTTTAGTATAGATTAATAAGAATATTTTAAATAAAAAATGATATAAAATAAATTAAAATTTTATATTTAATATTAAAATAAATATCTTGTGTAATTTTTTAGAAGTAAGTAATGTATATATGTAGTGCACGTTCGCATTGTGAGCCGAAATTATCGTGGATTTGACTAACGAATAAGCATAACAATGATTACATTCCCACTTCCGTGCAAAATACGAAAAAGCTTTATAAAAAAAAATACGAAAAAACTATAACTGCATATATTGTAAGAATAATCTAGTATATCAAATGCTCATATATACCAATTTTAATTAAGAAAATTATATTTAAATCTCATATAAAAAATATAATTACAGAAAAATCTTATAAATTTATTAAATAACTATGAAATTCTATGATATTTGATATTAATTTTTTCTAATTATAAAATAACAAAATTGGCCCTAAGAAAAAATAACTCAAGTAATGGAAATAATATCTCTATAAGAAAAAAATAATAATTTAAATAAGGAGAGAAAAAATAATAATTTAAATAATAGTAATAATAATTCTTGGAGAAAAAAATAACAACATGAGGATGAAAATAATAATAACTGGGACATTTTTTTTCTTAGGGTTAATTTCAGGTTCTGTGAGACTTTACAGTTATCTTATAATTTAAAGAAATTTTTATATAATTAAATTCTTTATATATGACTTAAATATAATTTTTTTCATTGTAATTTTAAATACTAAACATACTCCCTTGATATCTAATATACATAAGCAATGAATGAAGCTAGGCGTACATATTAATGAATCTACAGTTGAATGGATAATTATGTGAGATATTTTCGTAAAAGTCACGTTCAATATGCATTGAAGTTTGTAACGTTGCTGGTAGTAAAAATTTCTCCCATTTTATTGTTTATCTTAGGTAGTATCGGAAGTAAATAATTTTTTCAATTAAAACGATAATTATTAATGATATGAAATTATGAATAGAATTGACCTTGCGATTTTTTATTTATAAAAAAAAATCATATTAAGTTATAAAGTCGTTGGCTGGATTTTTTTTAAACATATCCTCATTAAATTTTATTAAAAAAATGGAATAATATGTAGATTCTTTGTTGGAACTTTAAGAAGTATGATTCATATAGTACCATCTCTGAATCTTTGAGGTCAGTTTTGCACCAGTTCCCATAAGATGTAGACAAATTATAGAGAATACAATCCAAATTCGCATAGAAATAATTAATTTACATGTAGAATGTTGAACTTGGGAATTATTTTTCAGTTACTCATTTAGAAAAAAATGAGATGAATTAATCCAAGTAAGCAGATCAATTTTTAATTGCGCAATGTGAGTGAACATGTAAAATCTGTTGTACGCACATGTGGCAGAGATGGAATTAATTCACCAAAGTATAATGTTCGATTTTATTATTTATAAAATCTCTTTAAAATTTAAATAAATTAAAAAATGAGCTAAGTTAATTATTTATAATAATTATGTATTAATTTTTTTAAAATAATCTTAAATTATATATATTTAAACTATTATTGATATAAATATTTTTAATATGTGCAATCCTATAAGAATATATTGAAAAAAATTATAATTTTAAGAGATATAGTTGATTAAGATTTTATATTTAAGATTAAAATAAATTCTATATCTAACTTTTATATTTAAAATTAGAGAAAATAATTTTTTAAATTTTTTATATATTATTAATTTAAAATATTTTCAATTCATTTGTGTGGATTTGAGTAAATTGAAACTAAGTAGGGACTCTGCTCTTTTGAAAGAAGCATAGCGGCCAATGAAGAAATATGAAAAATGTTTGAGATTATCAATTCTATTTGAGTGGGTTATTACGTAATGTTTGGTAGGGAGAAAAGTAGATAATTTCTCACAATATAAATAATTAATGTTTAAATTTTCACTTAAAAAGATACTCACATTTAATATATAATAGTATTTTAAATAGAATTGTCTTAAATACAAAAATATCTATATTTTATAAAAAAAATTATTTTAAAAAAACAGAAATAAGTAACGCATCCAATCCTTCTCATTTTCTTTCTCAGAAACCCTTTTCTTCTTACCAAACATTGCCTTAAGAATTGAAGGAAGATATGAGGGAGGGGACAAGGAGGGGGATAGTCTTAATGGCTCAAAAGATGTATCACTTATGGTAGGAAAGCAATCCAGTTTAAAATCCAGACTCGTTAAAAGTATGGATTTATTGGTTCTCAAATTAAACATAAGTTTGAATAATTTTCTAAATACTTATTTATTTTTTATTATATGACTTAATTAAAAAATTAATTTTAATGATAAATATAAAATATCTTTTCTATTTTTATCAATTTATTTTTAAATTATTCATATTAATACTCTCTCAATAATAATTAAATAAAAAGAAGAGGGAGGAAGTTAGTGAATGTAATTATAGTATTTTAAATAAAATATGTCATATTAAATAACTTAACTAATTTTTTTAATTTAATTTAATTAGTTAAATAAATATAAATAAGTCATATAAGGTGCTGCAATGGTAATGCAGCTCATAAAACAATTTAATGTATATTTATACAAACAAATATAGATAATTACATACATAATTTATTAACTAAATAAATTAATGGGCTTGCAAGCCATTTCATTTAGATAGCTCGCTCCAGTAATTAAAAATGCTCCCAATATAGCATATATATTAAGAAATAGACTCGTATCTTATAAAGATGGAAGGTTAATTTTTATTGTCATTGTGATAGTTTTTTTGATAAGCAATCTCATAAGTTTTATATAAACATTTTTTGAACTCTGGGATTATATCATGACCTTAGTAAGAAACTAGTACTAAACCCATATAATTTTTTTTTAAACGAAAATAAATGCTCCCAATATGTAAAAACTCCAAAAGATAATGTCAAATGTATTAGTATGTATTTAGTAAAGCATTATAAAGAAATTAAAAAAAAAAAGGTATTTGCGGCATAGGGAATGAAAACAGAGTAATATCTGCTCAATGCCCCTTGCTTCGAAAAAAGTAAGGAATTACTTGAACGAGGTTACATTAAAAAAAAAAAAAGGGATTTCATTTGTATAAAATATAAGTGGAACTAACAATATGAAGAAACACCAAAACTCTAACGTTTCAGTGGAAACAATAGAGATATACACGAGTATTTTAAAAGCTCCATAGACTCCTGAATAGTCCTATTCACCTCCTAGAATGTGATTTTGAACAATTTACAAGGAATTAAAACATTATGACACATGCCTTGACTCTTTGATCATGTTGCAGCGAACAATAATCTTCCGGAAATCATCCAGAATAAGCTGCAACAGAGAAAATTACTAATACATAATTAGGAAAAAAAACTGCAAACAGAGAAAATTCAAACATAACATCTGTCAACAAAAATTATTGCCAGGAAAATTATTCCCACTTTTTTTTTTTTGGTAAATAGATGTGCAAAGTGAAGATAGTTATTTTTTGTAACCGTGATCAATCCCTATCTTTTAAATAATAGGGTAAATCTTGATAAAGATAATTATATCTAAGGCATTGCTTGTACGTTTGATAGAAACAACTGATATAATTATAAAGTATATATATATATATAAAGTTATATTCTTACTTTAATAGTATTACAAAAAATGTGTCTAAGTTATTATTTTTTACTTTAGAAGTTATCATTTGTTGTTAGTGAAATTGTTATTTTCTCACCCATAATCCTATTTTTGAGGTTCATTTTAGGTATTGTGATTGCATGCCAAGTGTATTTTAAGTCTCCTTTAGGAGAAAACTTAGATTTATTAATGCACTACATATATACTATGTTTGGAAGTTAACTATTCCAAAATGACTAACTTTTTAAGGAACGTATATATTAACTAATAATTAATTAGATTTTGCAATTGCAATTCTCAAAATGAATGAAAAATTAAAAAAAATGTTCAATTTGCTTTTGATTAAAGACCTTTAATACATTATACCATCAATATTAATATAAAAAATATAAGCAGTTCATAATACTCATAAATTATGAATAAACCAATTTATTAATTAAACTCACTGTAATGCCCTAAAAAAATGTATCTAATTATATTGCATTTCATCTTCGTCGTACATCCATTTAATATAGTCCGTTCTATCTTATCCATCCATTCAATCTAAGCGTATTGATGTGCAGTTGGGCCCCTAGTGGCACTTTCATCATTTCATTTTACTCACCTTTTTCAACCTATCGTTCCATAAGTTTAACTACTAAAGAGATAAGACATATGATCATTTAAAATATATTTAAATTGTAGAAAATACTATTTTATTATGGTTCTAATCGCGGTACTTGGAGAAACATCCTAACTCCTATGTACCTAGGTTTATACTTAAGGATAATAGATAGCTTGCCATACCTAATATTGGTATCATCTAAAAGGAAGGGAGACTTCGCCCTACTATTAGATCGTAGGTGAGCCCAACTCCTTTCCAAAAAATTTTGTAAAAAAAAAACCTTTTCCAAAGCCTAAAGTTCTTCATACCATGCCAAATGGATCTTCATTATATGTACTTCATTAATTTAGGATCAACGTAGCTCATCCATGTTAACATCCGTCTAATAATCCTTTAAAATTTGGTTGCGTACTCCTTTCTCTCTCCACCGCGACCTATATTAAATTTGGGTTCAAATTTTGTAATCAAATTATATATGCCTTTTCATATATTACACTAAAAATCTAAGGAATAAATTACATTATATATATTTATATTTATCTATATGACCGGAAATGAAATTTTCTTAAAAAAACTTCAAGTAATCAAAAGCTTAATAATTTTATAGTATTTTTTATTTCCTATATATAATGATGTTATTGTTTAAGAAAATCAAAATTCAAAATTAGCTTCCGGCTATAGTATTTATTTGAGGAGAGGGACGAGTCTTCGTCAACGTCAACCCATATTCTCCCATCTCTGTTTTGTGACGAGCAACAAAACTTGAGTGTCTCATTTATCTCACCGTTTCTTCAACAAACCCAAAGAAGAAACATCGCGACAGCCAAATTTCTGGGTTAGGATATAGTTTTCCCTTTTACGTTCCATAGAACATAAACATATTTGAAGTTTATTGTGATTTTACTACTAATCACTCTCTTTATATATTTATTTCAGGGTCACAAGATCAAAACCAAGCAGATCCATGGCAGCATCAGTTTCAGTTTCACAATCCTTGAGGTCAGTTCTGAAAGATTTCCCAAGTGACTTAGGCAAAGAAGAATATTGCATAACTCACTTAGCAGAAGAAGATTCTGATGAAAACTTTGAAAAGAATATACCCACTAAGCAGATCTACAAGGAAACGATGTTCTCTCGTCTTAACTTTCTGAGTAACTACAAAGTTAAGTCAGTGGAGAAAACATTCTCTTTCGAAAACAAACAGCACGATTTATATTTGCTAACAAGAGCTGATATAAGAAGGCACAAGGAAAAATATGACTTTCTGCATATTGGACTCGTGCAAGCTTATGTTAGCCCATTTCATCGAAGGGGTCTTGATCACAGAATCTTAGTATGCTTGAGAGATGCGAAATATCCAAACTTGAAAGATTCAGTCTTAGCAGTGTTAGAGATAAGTTTGTATAATGGTGGAACAAAGTTCAACTGGTTCCCAAATTTCTCATCATCTTTGTCTGATCTTTCAAACTCCAACGGGTTGGTGATAACTGTGGAGCCTCATGGTCTTTCGGTTAAAGAAGGTTCTCTTATGTTTGGGATTAGCTACAGAATGTGTTATAAACTGATGAAGGGTTCTGTTGAAGCAAGATCGCAGTTTGAAACTCCTGTGTTGGAGGTGAAAACTGAGAAGATCAAAGTTCTTGCGCCGATAACCATTAGAAGGAACTGAAGTGACTGGGTAATTCGCTGAAAGATAGTCTCATTTCTGACAAGCACAAATGAGTAGTTTATTAAAGTTAATTCTCCTTTTCTGTAATCTTCTGCAAACTTTTGATGAAGAATGTATAAATTAAGCTGATCTCTAGATACTAGTCCATTTAATTTTGGGTTTTAAGGCTTGGTTTTTTCTATATATATGTTTTGTTGTGATTTTGGTATGTAAATCCTACTTTGCTTGTATTTATTACTAATTATCAGTATTTGGAGTTCCTTTGATTCTGTCTGAATTTTCCCTTACTGTTCAGTTATTTCCTGATATTTCTGGTTATTTTTTATTATTGAGGCCTTCTAGCTCTATGATACTACATGCTTCCTAAACTCTGTTTTAAGTGTGGGTTGTGAGTTCGACCTAGATAAATGATAAGTGTGAGTTTTTTCTTTGAAGGATGGTAAAGAAAAAAAAACAGAGAGGGAGAGATGATAAAAGAGAAACAAAATGGACAATGTTATAAAAATAAGAAGGTGAGAGAGTAGAAAAGAGAATTAGAGAGAAAGAGTGATGACTATTTTTCTTTATATTCAACCTTATAATTACTTGGTATATGTCCACTATTTATAGGACATAAATCCTTAAATTCTATTACAAGAGTTACACAAAGAATAAATCTACATAATTATGGAACATTATAACATTTGGAGGTTATGTACATTAATCATAGAAAACTCTCAAGAAGGCATTCGTTTGTAGGTTACATAGCTTTAGTGTAGAATTCCAAAAGGCAACTGAGGAAGTTATGGACATCCACACTTAATATTGCAATATTCATAACACTCCCCCTTAGATGTCTATAAATAAATGTGCCTCATTAAAACCTTACCAGGAAAAATCCCATGGGATAAAAACTTAGTGAAGGAAAAAGAGTACACAATATTTATATAAGTTGCTTTATTAAAAATAATTTCAGGAAAACCCAGTGAAAAAAAACCTTTAAAAAGGAAGAGTGCATCAAGTATTTGTTTACTCCCCCTGATGACGTTGTCAATATATGTCTTTGAATCTGCACATTCCAATACCATACACTAACTTCTCAAATGGCTTAGTTGGTAGTGTCTTGGTAAACAAATCTGCAAGGTTATCACATGATCGAATTTGCTGAATATCTATATCACCATTCTTCATAAGATCATAAGTAAAAAAATTTTTTGGAGAAATATGCTTTGTTCTATCTCCTTTAATATATCCTCCTTTCAATTAAGCTATGCACGCTGTATTATCTTCATATAATACTGTTGGAATCTCTTATTCTGGAAGTAGACCACTCATTCTTTGGATATATTGGATTACTAACCTTAGCAAACACATTCTCAACTTGCTTCATGAACTGCAATTATTTCTCCATGATTTGATGAGGTAGCTGATAAAGTTTGTTTTATCGAACACCAAGATATAGTTGTACCTCCACAAGTAAATAAATATCCTGTATGAGATCTACTTGTATGTGGATCTGATAAAAATCTTGTATCTGTGTAACCAATCAATTGTGATCCGGATTCATTAGAAATAAAATAATCCCATATTAATTGTCCCTCGAAGGTATCAAAATATATGTTTAACTCCTTTCTAATATCTTCTTATTGGAGAAGAACTAAATCTTTCCAATAAACTCATAGCAAATGCAATATCAGGTCGTGTTGAATTAGCAAGATATATTAATGCCCTTATAGTACTAAGATATGGTACTTCTGGACCAAGAAGTTCTTCATTTTTCTCTTGAGGGCGAAAATGATCTTTTCTTTAACTAGCGATCTCACAACCATTGGAGTAGTAATGGATGTGCTTTATCCATATAAAATTACTTTAATATTTTTTTAATATAAGCTGATTGATGAAGAAACACTCCATTTGTTAAGTGCTCAATTTGTAAACCGAGATAAAACTTTATTTTTTTTGAGATCTTTCATTTAAAATTCTCTTTTTAAACAATTTACTGCTTTTTGAAGCTCTTCAGGAATTCCAATTATATTCAAGTCATCCACATAGACAGCAATTATAATAAATTCTATTATATTCTTTTTTATAAAAACACATGGGCTAATTGAGTCATTTTTATATACTGCTTTCAACAAATATTCACTTAGACAGTTATACCACATTCTTTCATATTGTTTTAATCCGTATAAGGATTTATGCAAACGAATTGCATAATTTTCTCGAGGATGCTTACATGCTTCAGGCAATTTAAATCCTTCAGAAATTTTCATATAAATTTCGGTATCTAAAGAACCATATAAGTATGTTGTAACAACATCCATTAGACACATATCAAGTCCTTCATGCACTGCCAGACTGATTAGATATCTGAAAATAATTGTATCCACCACAGGAGAATATGTTTCTTCATAATCAATGCCAAGTATTTGCGAAAAGCCTTGTGCCACAAGTCGTGCTTTATATCTAACAACCTCATTTTTCTCATTTCGTTTCGCACAAAAATCTATCTATATCCAACTGGTTTAACACCATTCGGTGTTTGGATTACAGGTCTAAAAATTTCACGTTTTGAAAGTGAATTCAATTCTACTTGAATTGCGTATTTCCATTTTGGCCAATCATTTCTATGTCTATATTCTTCAATTGACCTAGGTTCAAGATTCTCACTTTGATTAGTTATTTCAATAGCAACATTGTATGAAAAAATATCATCGACGACTATATTTTCTTGGTTCCACCTTTTTCCCATATTGACATAACTTATCGAGATCTCTTCATTAATTTTAGGTACCTAGACCTCTTCTGGGGTCTTTTGATTTGTTATGTCCTAAGTATCTCCTATAAGAGTAACCTCCTCAATTTGACCATCTTGATTATTTACTCTTTTCTTTCTAAGATTTTTATCTTTGGAATCGAATGGTCTACCACGCTTCAAACGTGGTTTAGTTTCATTTGTACTTGCTGCTTGTCCTGTGGGACATCAATTCGAATTGGAGTATTTTCAGCTAGAATATGAGATTTAATAATTCTCTTGGAGTCAGTAAATGCACCTGGCAGTTGATTTGCAATATTTTGCAAATGGATTATTTTTTGAACTTCAAGCTCATATATTTGTGTTCGAGGATCTAAATGAGATAACGATAATGGTTTCCATGTGATTTCTTTATCCAGCTGCTTATTATCTCCCCCTAATGTTGGAAAATTTGTCTCATCAAAATGACAATTATCGAAACATGCCGTAAATAAATCTCCCATTAACGGCTCTAAATACTTTATTATAGAAGGAGATTCATAACCAACATATATTCCTAACCTTCTCTAAGGTTCCATCTTTGTGCATTGTGGTGGAGTAATTGGGACAAATACCGCACATCAAAAAATTCTAAGATGAGAAATATTTGGTTCCTGACCAAAAGCCAATTGTAATGGAGAGAATTTATGATAACTTGTTGGCCTAATACGTATAATTGTTGATGCATGTAAAATAACATGTTCCCAAGCTGAAATGGGAAGTTTTGTTCTCATATTGGTCTACCAATCAATTGGAGGCGTTTAATTAATGATTCTGCTAAACCATTTTGAGCGTGGACATGAGCAACATATTTATCTATTATTATTTGAGTTGTCATGCAATAATCATTAAACTTTTGTAATGAAAATTCACTCACATTATCAAGACGAATTGTCTTAATTGTATATTCTGGAAATTGTGCTCTTAATCGAATTATTTGAGCAAGTAATCTAGCAAATACTAAATTACATGTAGATAATAAACACACATGTAACTATCTTGTATATGCATCTATTAAAATCATAAAATATCTAAATGGTCCACATGGTGGATGAATAGGTCCACATATATCCCCTTGGATACGTTCTATAAATACAGGGAATTCTACTCCAACTTTTGTTAATGAAGGTCTTATAATTAGTTTGCCTTAAGAACAAGCAACACATGAAAAATCTTTAAATTGAAGAATCTCCTATCTCTTTAATAGATGTCCATGTGAATTTTCAATAATCCTTCGCATAATAGTTGATCCAAGATGGCCTAGCTGGTCATGCCAAACAATGAATGTATTTTTATTAATAAACTTGTGGTTTACTGTAGGATTTATTTCAATTATACTAATATTCGTATAGTATAAACCAGAAGATAATGTAGGTACTTTTTCAAGAACACATTTTTCTCCATGTCTAACAATTGTAATATATAGATATTCAATATTTTTTTCATCTATAGTCTCAATATGATACCCATTTTGGGAGATATTTTTAAAACTTAACAAATTTTTTTGAGACTTAGAGGAATATAAAGCATCATTAATTACAAAATTTATCCCTTTGGGTAATATTATCATTGCTCTTCCAGAGCCTTCAATAAGTTTTGTATTATCTGCTATAGTATTGATGCTTACACCATTCATTGTCAAATGAGAAAAATATTTTTTATCTTTGAGTATGGTATGTGTTGTAACACTATCTATAAGACATATATCTTCATTCTTGTGCCCAATAAAAAAGAGAGGAACATCCATGTTCTTCATCAAAAGAAAATAAATGTATCAAAATACATTATTAGTAATAATGCTCTTAAAAGAAGAAAATAAAAGTAAACATAAATAAAGCATAAAGTATAACTAAATTAAGATAAAATATAGATAAAATATAAACTAAATTTGTTTCTCTAATCATGATTCTCAAAGAAATCATCTACTTCTAAGTATGCCATAGCATCAAGGTCATCATATAGCTCATTGGTATCATCTTTCTTGTATGCAAAATTTGCCTCAACATCATCATCTTGGAAAGTCATATTTGCTTCCATGTTCTTTGAATTCTTTTTTATAGAGGCTTGATAAAGTTTTGATAGATACTCAGTCATACGACAGGTACACGACTAATCCCCCTTTATCCCACATCTATAACATAGATTTTTGACAATTTTTGAGGGACCACTCTTGTCTTTTTTCTGCCCTTCATTATATTTCTTCTTTTGGTGGGTATTTGGATTATAATTACTTCCACCACCATGATGCCGGTAATTGTCACGTCCCCTACCATGGTCACAGCCATGACCACGACCATGGGTATGAAAATTAGTGCATTCAGTCACATTTGCTTCAGAGAATGGAGTTGATCTAGTGGGACAGATCTCATAATTTTTCATCAACAACTCATTATTTTGTTCAGCCACAAGAAGACATGAGATTAGTTCAGAATACTTTTTAAAACATTTTTCATGGTATTACTGCTGTAGGAGCATATTTGAAGCATGAAAGGTTGAAAAAGTTTTTTTTTCTAATAAGTCCTCATCTGTTATTTTCTCACCACATAATTTTACTTGAGAACTTATTTTAAAAACAGCTAAATTATATTCAGATACAGATTTAAAATCTTGCAGCCTCAAATGCAACCATTCATAACGAGTTTTGGGCAAGATTACTATCTTTTGCTGATCATATCATTTTTTTAAATTATTCCATAATACTAACGGATCTTTCATCGTTAGATATTCAGCTTTTAGCCTTTCATGTAAATGGTGGTGAAGAAAAATTATGGCATTAGCCTTGTCTTGACTTCTCATTTTATTTCTAGGTAAAATAACATTCACTAGACCTTTTACATCTAAGTGGATTTCAGCATCTAAAACCCAAGACAAATAATTTTTTTCTGAGATATCAAGAGCAGCAAACTCGAGTTTCATTAGATTAGCTATGGATCAAACTAAAATAATAATAACAATTAGAATTATGATAAAATTCATTAGAAAAATATGATAATAAAAACATAAACAAATAAACAATATATATTCAACATAAATATAAATTCAATAAAAGTAACAAAATATAAATGGTATAAATAAATAAATAAATAAAATAAATAACTATAAAATATATATAGTAACACATAAGCAATTAAATAAATAAAATAAAATAATGGAAATAACATAAATAATATAGAGAAAATAATACTACAATAGAAAAACATAAATAAAATAAGTAATCTAAATTAAATAAATATAATTAAATGTAACAAAATAAATTAAATAACATAAAAACAACATAAATAATATGTTACAATACGTATAATTAGAAATAACATAAATTAAATATATAAATAATAACATAGTATAAGTATTTTGTAATATAAATAAGTAAATATTATATAACTGTAATAAATATATAATAATGCTAAGAATATAAAGAAGATAAATAAATTAATTAAAATATAAATTAATAAATAAATAAGGAGGGGGAATTGGAAATGTAAACAATATATAAGGAGAAGGAAAAATGTAAACAAGACACATATATGTAAATATATATAAATAGAAAATCATTCATAATATTGTATCAATATATCAAAAGAAAAAGAAAAATTAGAACAACATAATATTTTACATAAGAATAAAATGCAATAAAGATAACCCACAGACACATATCTAACAACAAAAATTAAAATGGAAATGAAAGAATAACATAATAAATATCGGTAGAATATATAACAAATATATAGGGTGTGTTTGGAAACACCCCAAACCATGGTTTGAAAAGGGCTTTTGGCCCCAAACCTCGGTTTGGGGAAATTTTTTACCAAACAGCAATTTTTGTTCAAACGGGCTTTTGGACTAAACCATGATTTAAAACCAAGGTTTCAGATAAACTGGTCAGAGCAGCTTATGGAACAGTAAAAGAGTTTATGAACTAACTAATTACTATATTACCCCTATTTTTTCTTACACCCTCTCTCCTACTTTTTCTTACACCCTCTCTCCTCTCTCTTACTTTTTCTCTCTTTTCTTTCTTACACCCTCTCTCCTCTCATATCTTATCTCTCCTCATTTAATATTCATACCCTTTTTCGTAATTTACCACTCATAAAACCCCTTCTACAAATAACTATCCAAACACTCATTTATCCAAAATCACTTTTTTTCTATAAGTTCTTCTAGAAAAGCCCTTTTTCATAAGCTATCTATAATCCCGTTTTTTTCATAAGCTAGTTTAAATTTTTTTTTCCAAACACACACATAAAAATAAAATTTGCCCATAATAATTAAATAAGATGATAATAGAAAATAATATATATATGATAATTAGATAAAGAGAAAACTAATATCCTTTGTACATAATTGAACATAATACTATATGAATTGACAAAGAGTTCATACTTTAAATTTTTCAAAGCAATGTCTTGCTGATAACGTGTTATAAAAATAAGAAAGTGAGAGAGTAGAAAAGAGAATTGGAGAGAAAGAGGGGTGACTATTTTTCTTTATATTCAAGTTTACAATCACTTAGTATATATCCACTATTTATAGGCCATAAGTCCTTAAATTATATTACAAGAGTTACACAAAGAATAAATTTATATAATTGTGGAACATTATAACATTTGGAAGTTATGTACATTAATTATAGAAAATTCTTAAGAAGGCATTCATTTGTAGGTTACATAGTTTTAGTGTAGAATTCTAAAAAATAACCTAGGAATTTATAAACATCCACACTTAATATTGAAATATTTATAACGGATGAAAAATTGTTGTCCATTATCATGTATATACCAATCTTCCTATATATAATTAGAGAAAAATTTGTTCCCAAGTTATTTATAGGATAATTAATAATTTTTTTTTTAATTTTACTCTTTTTGAATATAAACAATTTGTATGATAATCAATGACTTTTTTAATACATATTTTTTAATAAAGATAAATGTAAAACACAATTATTAATTTAATATATTTTTTGCTAAATAAGAATATGGTACAAGTGTATTATATATAAAAATATAGTGCTATGTCTTTAGCTTTACATGCACCGCGTATCTTTTGGAAGTAATGGATTTAAATGGTCCAATTAAAATTTATTTTTCAAAATGCTGGCGAAAAGAGGACTGGATATATTTTTTTATGGAAATCAAGGAACAAATGATTTTCACCCAACGCAAAAGCCAAAGAATCTTGACTCATCATGGCAATTATGAAAAGCAAAATGCCATGATGATAAAGTTTTTCCCTTGCATGCTGGCAAAGTTTTTCCCTTTTGTTTTTTACTTTTCATTGAACCTTTCTTGCGTCTCTGAATTAATCCGAACTTTTATGTTCAAATTCCCATATGATTTCTTCTAATCATCCCAACAGTCAAAAGATAAGGCCACATTAATAAAAGCTTGTACAACGGAATGATCAATGAAATTATAATATTTGATATATTGCTTAAATGGAATAAAAATATGTTCTCAATATTTGTTGGTACGAGATGAATGGGGTAAGAAAACAAATGTAAAATGACAAAAAGATAATTGTAGTATAAAGGAGATAAAATAAAACTATATTTCGTCCATAAAATTTTATTCGATTTCAATATAATCTCTATAATATAAGTTATTTATAGATATTAGGTCCATATGTAATTTATGTTTATAATTATAATATAGTCATTGTTGAATATTATTTTAATAAGGTTAAGATGCAAATTTATATAGGAAGTTTTAATTTAAAAGTGCTAGTTATTAAGAAGTGTTTTTGGGTTTAATGTCACCCTAAAATTTTTTAAATCATAACAATAACAATGTCATATTAATCATTATTAACTTAATTGAGTAAATTTGTTCAGTTGAAAGGACCATATGTTATTCATTTTATTTTTTTAGGTTAAATTGCAAACTAATTTTGGAAATACGTGCAATTAACATTATAAAATATTTAAATTATTTCAATTTTGCCACTTCGCTAACAAAACACAAATTTTTATTTGATATATACCATATAAACTTTTTATTTCGACATATTATTATTTAAAATGTTACATGTGTAATATTAATTTAATAAATTACACTAAATAAACTATAAAATAAAATTTTTCAATTTTCACATATGAATTCTATATAATGTCAATGTTAGAGTTTATTTAGTAATTATGTGACATTTTAAATAATAATGTGTTAAAATAAAAAAATTATGAGTGAAATGGCAGGATTTTATCAACTTAAATAATTTATGATACTAGTTGCCCCTCTAAAATTAGTTTAAGGTGTTATAAACTATATATATATATATATATATATATATATATATATATATTCAAGTAAAAGATCACATTTCTAATTTTAGAAGTTGGATTTCCTTTTCAAATTAGCATTCACACAAGTCCAGTACACTTGCTTCACCATCCTGGAGCTGTAAATGTTTGAAGCTTTCACTTGCAATTTAGCCATGACGGGAAAATTACAATTGTAGCACGATATTGCATGCTACTTCCTATTAGTAGAAAAGTGAAAAAGCCAAATCTAAATTTCACGAGTCCAAGTTACAGCCAACAAGCATAATGATTCAGATTCAAAATTTATCCAAGCAACAAATAGATGATTGAAAGAGCAGCCAAAAGATGAAACTAAGCACAAAAGATGATAATATGAAATTAAATTAAGTCAATAATCAAATTATATTTCGTGTCTCAGTGGTTCGATTTCTCCCAGACGCTATAACCTTCTCATCCTCAACAATCACACAGCTGGAAACACATCATGGTTTAAATAAAAACTAAAATGAATATATCAATAGTTAAGCTTCAATGAAAAAGCAGATACAAATTTTCTTCAATGAACCGACTAAATTATAAGATCAAGTAATGAATAAACAAAGCCTTATTCCAACAAATTGGAATCTCATTTACAAAATAAGACACCCATGTAGGGATACTATCATGCTGTGTTTGTCAAATTTGGAATTTAAATAGGCCAAGGAAAGTCTTTCCATCTTCAATGTATGGAAAATTAGGAATTCTGAAAAAAAAAATTATGAATTGAGGTAAAAACTAAAAACAAATTAAGGATTTCACTTAGGACAAACTTGAGGGATATTATAACAGATGCGGAGCAGAGCAAGCAAGAAGAGAGCTTTTGGAGTCCTATAGGGATGCCTTCGGTTGAAGTGTTGTATATATTTGCATCCAAGAATGGTGTTTTCTAAGTTTGGGGGTATGTTTGACAAACCCTTTTAATATTCCATTGTTAGGTTTTCTGAGTCAACAGAGAAATCAATTAACCATCAAAAGCTTTGAAGTGAAACTATACTCAAAAGAATATTTGTCGCTCCTAGGGGTTTCATACTGACATCAAAGGCCTGATCGGTTCACCAAATGGATGGGAATGGAATGGAATGATAATAACTGTAACGCTGTTTAGTATGATGTTAAGAATGTTGGAATAAGATTCATGTTTTATATTTAAAAGCTGAGTAATGGAATACGTTTGATGCAGTTTCTTCAAGTTCCACTTTGAATGATATTGCAATAAAATTTTCCATCTTAACTTGAAATGCACCAAGATGAGAAAGAAAATGGAGCATGACTGAAAATATGCACATAGGACTATTTTAATGCATCGTGCAAGAGAATAACAGTGAAAGTAATTTACCCAACGGGAACTTCAAGGGCATCCAAAGCTATCTTAGCCTGACACATAGGGCATCCAAAGCTATCTTAGCCTGACACATAGCAAAAGGCAAGAGCATACGAAAAAAGATTAATTATAGAAGAGTGAGGGTATATTGAGTAAAAATCCATTTATATTTGAATCAACATGGTCCACTAAGTGACTGCTAAGGCAACTTATAAGAATCCACACACATTTTGGGTGCAACTCTCTCTTTACACCTACATTCTCAACTGCCATGCAAATAATACTGCTAGACATGAATTAAGTGTCTGATGGTCCACAGCTTACCTACAACTTTTTTTTTCCATTTATAATTTCACACAAATTGATTCCGCCTTCTGTTATTTCAGCTTTGACCATTATTTATATTTGACAAGCGCATTAGCTGTGATAATAATGCCTTCAAGTTATATATTTGAACTTAAAAGAATGAATATACCAGTAACTGACACTGTGACATCAGCATAATTGGAACTGCATAAACAGAAGCTTCTATAATCTATCATTGTAAGAATGATAGCAAGACCTCAGCAAATACCTGCTGTATTGCAAGTTCCATAAATGCATTAGTATCTGTCGAGAAATCTTCTTGCAGAGAGGTCATCTTGATAAATTTATGATAAATGATTCATAGACAAACAAGGTTATAAACCATTCAAAATTTTATTGCTCCTGAGCTTAATCACCCAAAAAAAAAAACAGAAAAACAACGAGAACAACAACAAACACAAAAAGGTTAAATCCATTTCATAAATTTCAGTACAAATAACCTTACTTAAATATACATACGTGATGTCCAATAGTCCAGTATGTCCAAAAAGAAAAACTCGAAAAGGAAATAAAATATCGCACTACAATTTAGGTCTCCAATTTATGGGGAACTTAGATTTATTAATGCACTAAATATATACTATGTCTGAAAGTTAACAATTCCAAAATTGCTAACTTTTTAAGGATGGTATATATTAACTAATAATTAATTAGATTTTGCAATTTCAATTCTCAAAATGAATGAAGAATTCAAAAAATGTTCAATTTGCTTTAGATTAAAGACCTTTAATACATTATACCAACAATATTAATATAAAAATATACGTAGTTCATAATATTCATAAATTATGAATAAAGCAATTTATTCATTAAACTCACTGTTATACCCTAAAAAAGTATCTAATTCTATTATATTTCATCTTCATGATACATCTATTTATGATATATTTGATAGAATAGAAGAGTTTTTTTTTTTATAAGAGAGGGAGTATAAATAGAAGAGGCTGTAGAAATGAAATTATGATGTAAATGAGCTTTAAAAATTTGTTTGGTATGCTAAAAATAAATATGGAATTTATGTATATATTTTTTTAAAAAAATAGAAAATGGATGAAAGTAGAGGGAAAAAGACTTATTTGCCCTCATCATTGCCCTCATTTTTCATATCTCTGTACTGGGATTCCAGTGTAGCAATCAAACCAATATCTCTTCAACTTTTTAGCTTGGGATCATTGACTTCTCAGTAATGAGATTGTCAACTTCTCCATTTCAGTTCAGACCCAGGCAACAGCAAAATCCTTGTTGCTTCTTTTGTGCTCTAAGACAGTAGAAAATGACAGAGGACACTCCACTGACACCTCCGCTGGGAATGAACATGAAGGAACTACCGACACCTCTGTTGGGAATCGCCAACCCCTCCACTAGCCACCGCTGACACTTTGTTGCTACATTCATTCTATTCGACCAACCGATGTCTGCGGCCATCTTTGGTTCTAATTTGGGGAAAGGGTGTAGGGTTTTCTTTTGTTTGAGTAAGATTAAAATTGTTTAAGAATTTTAGAAGTTGAGGTAAAAGAACCCAAAATATTTTACTTTAATGGAACTCATCTCATTTTTCAACTTTAATTTCTAGATGGAACTAAAATTGACTAAAATGTTAGAAGTAGGAGTAGAAGTGGAATGAGTTCTACGATACTAAAAAAGAAAAATGCTTGAATCCACTTTTATTTCCACTTATGAGCTCCTAATTCTATGCTACCAAATATACCCTTAATGTAGTCCATTCAATCTTATCCATCCATTCAATCTAAGCTTGTTGATGTGCAGTTGGGCCCCTAGGGGCACTTTAATCATTTCATTTTACTCACCTTTTCCAAAGCCGACAGTTCTGCATACCATGCCGAATGGATCTTCATTATATGTACTTCATTAATTTAGGATCAACCTAAGCTCATCCATGTTAACATCCGTCTAATAATCCTTTAAAATTTGGTTGCGTACTCCTTTCTCTCTCCACCGCGACCTATATTAAATTTGGGTTCAAATTTTGTAATCAAATTATATATGCCTTTTCATATATTACACTAAAAATCTAAGGAATAAATTACATTATATATATTTATATTTATCTATATGACCGGAAATGAAATTTTCTTAAAAAACCTTCAAGTAATCAAAAGCTTAATAATTTTATAGTATTTTTTATTTCCTATATATAATGATGTTATTGTTTAAGAAAATCAAAATTCAAAATTAGCGTCCGGCTATAGTATTTATTTGAGGAGAGGGACGACTCTTCGTCAACGTCCACCCATATTCTCCCATCTCTGTTTTGTGACGAGTAACAAAACTTGAGTGTCGCATTTCTCTCACCGTTTCTTCAACAAACCCAAAGAAGAAACATCGCGACAGCCAAATTTCTGGGTTAGGATATAGTTTTCCCTTTTACGTTCCATAGAACATAAACATATTTGAATTTTATTGGGATTTTACGACTAATCACTCTCTTTATATATTTATTTCAGGGTCACAAGATCAAAACCAAGAAGATCCATGGCAGCATCAGTTTCAGTTTCTGAATCCTTGAGGTCAGTTCAGAAAGATTTCCCAAGTGACTTAGGCAAAGAAGAATATTGCATAATTCACTTAGCAGAAGAGGATTCTGATGACAACTTTGGAAAGAATATACCCACTGATCAGATCTAGAAGGAAACGATGTTCTCTCGTCTTAACTTTCTGAGTAAGTACAAAGTTAAGTCAGTACAGAAAACATTCCATTTAGAAAACAAACAGCACGATTTATATTTGCTAACAAGAGATGATATAAGAAGGCACAAGAAAAAATATGACTATCTGCATATTGGACTCGTGCAAGCTTATCTTAGACCATTTTATCGAAGGAGTCTTGATCAAACAATCTTAGTATGCTTGAGAGATGCGAAATATCCAAACTTAAAAGATTCAGTCTTAGCAGTGTTAGAGATAAGTTTGTATAATGGTGGAACAAAGTTCAACTGGTTCCCAAATTTCTCATCATCTTTGTCTGATCTTTCAAACTCGAACGGGTTGGTGATAACTGTGGAGCCTCAAGGTCTTTCGGTTGAAGACAGTCCTCTTATGTTTGGGATTAGCTACAAAATGTGTTATAAACTGATGAAGGGTTCTGTTGAAGCAAGATCACAGTTTGAAAATCCTGTGTTGGAGGTGAAAACTGAGAAGATCAGAGTTCTTGCTCCGAGAACTATTAGAAGGAGCTGAAGCGACTGGGTAATTCACTGAAGGTTAATCTCATTTCTGACAAGCACAATGAGTAGTTTATTAAGTTTAATTATCCTTTTCTGTAATCTCTTACAAACTTTTGATGAAGAATGTATAAATTAAACGGATCTCAAGATACTAGTCCATTTAGTTTTGGGGTTTAATGTTTGGTTTTTGCTATATATATATTCTGTTGTGATTTTGGTATGTAATCCCTAATTTGCATGTATTTATTACTAATTATCAGTATTTGGAGTTCCTTTGATTCTGTTCGGAATTTTCCCTTACAGTTCAGTTTCTTTATGATATTTCTGGATATTTTTTATTATTGAGGCCTTCTAGCTCTATGATACTAAATGCTTCCTAAACTCGTTTTTAGATAAGTGTGAGTTTTAATGCTTCCTAAACTTGTTTTTAGATAAGTGTGAGTTTTTCCTTAAGACGAAGGATGGCAAAAGAAAAACACAAAGACAGAGAGATGATAAAAGAGAAACAAAATGGATGAAAATTTGTTGTCCACTATCATGTACATACCACTCTTCCTATATGTAATTTGAGAAAATTTTGTTCATAACTAAGTCATTTATAGGATAATTAATAATTTTTTTTTAATTTTACTCTTATTGAATATAAAAAATTTGTATGATAATTAATGATTTTTTCTAATGCATATTCTTTAATAAGGATAAATATAAAATAAAATTATTAATTTAATATATTTTAGCTATATAAAAATATGGTACAAGTGCCTTGTATATAAAAATATAGTGGTATGTCTTTAACTTTACATGCACCGTGTCTCTTTTGGAAGTAAGGGATCTAAATGGTCCAATTAAAATTTATTTTTCAAAATGCTGGCGACAAAAAGACTGGATATATTTTTTAATTAAATCAAGGAGAAAAAGATTTTCACCCAAAGCAAAAGCCAAAGAATCTTGACTCATCCTTGCAATTGTGAAAAGCAAACTGCCATGATGATAAAGTTTTGCCCTTGCATGATGACAAAGTTGTTCCCTTTTTCCTTTTTTTTGTTCTTTTCATTGAACCTTTATGATTTCTGAATTAATCCGAACTTTTATGTTCAAATTCCCATATGATTTCTTTTAATCATCCCAACAGTCAAAAGATAAGGCCACATTAATACAAGCTTGTACAACGGAATGATCAATGAAATTATAATATTTGATATATTACTTAAATGGAATAAAAGTATGTTCTCAATATTTGTTAGTATGAGATGAATGGAGTAAGAAAAAAATGTAAAATGACGAAAAGATAATTGTAATATAAAGATGATAAAATAAAACTATATTTCATCCATAAAATTTTATTCAATTTTAATATAATCTCTATAATATAAGTTATTTATAGATATTAGGTCCATAATGTAATTTATGTTTATAATTATAATATAGTCCTTATAGTTGAATATTATTTTAATAGGATTAAGTAACAAATTTATATAGGAAGTTTTAACTGAGTGCTAGGTATCAAGAAGTTTTTTTGAGTTTAATGTTGTACTAAAAATTTTTAAATCGTAGCAATGTCATATTAGCTATTGTTCAGTTAAATTTGACCGAGTAAATTTGTTCAGTTGGAAGGTTTATGTGTTACCCACTTCATCTTTTTTAAGTTAAGGTACAAACTAATTTTGGATATGACATGTAATTAATAATATAAAATATTTAAATTATTTTAATTTTTCCCTTTTGCTAACAAAACATAAATTTTGTTTGATACATGCTACATAAACTTTTTATTTCGACACATTATTATTTAAAAGGTTACATATGTAATATTATTTTAATAAATTATACTAAATAAACTATAAAAATTCTAAATTTTTACATATGAATTCTATACCATGTCAATTTTAGGGTTTATTCAGTACTTTTTTTAAACAATATGATATATATATTTTTTTAAATTATAATATTTTAAAATAAAAGTTTACGTGATATTGATTGTACATAAATTTGCATGTCAATGAAATAAATTTTTTTTATCATTTTAAATAATTTAAGATGCTAGTCACACCTCTAAAATTAGTTTGGGTTACTAATTACACCTTTAAATAGTTTAAGGTGCTAATTGCTCATCTTAAATTACTTTGGGGTGCTTAATGTACCTTTACCCTAATTATAATATAGTCCTTATCGTTAAATATTATTTTAATAGGGTTAAGTTGCAAATTTATATAGGAAGTTTTAACACAAGAGTGTTTGGTATCAAGAAGTTTTTTCGAGTTTAATATTGCCTTAAAAGTTTCTAAACGTAGCAATGTCACCTTGACTGCTATTCAGTTAAATTTAACCATTAATTGAGTATATTTGTTGAGTTGGAAGGTCCATATGTCATCCTCTTCATATTTTTAGGTTAAGTTGCAAATTTGCTTTATAAATTTTTTCCTTTGAGTGTTGGGAATAAAAAAAATTTAGGTTCAATGTCGTTTTAAAAATTTTAAAATCATAACAATATTACCCCACTCAATATCCATATTAAATTTGATTATTAGTTGAGTAAATATATTCAGCTATTATCCGTATGTTATTCACATCATTTTTTAAAGTCATATTTATAAATAAAAAAATTTAAAAAATAAATGCATCACGCATGAAGGATTGGAGAAATTGAAGAGGTAGTATCTTGTGCGACGAAGAGCACTAATCGAAGAGGTGCTCATCTATGAGCGAAGGATTATAGGTAGCCTTGTTCTCGACAATCTCCTTCCATGTCTCCGCATCTACTTATCAAATCTTCTTATTCATTATTCATTGGAGGACGTGATCTCCTTCTCCATCTGCTGCTTCTTATTCTTCATTATTTACCTTGCAACAAGTGTTATAGATTTTCAAAATGGCTTATAATTTCTGTAATAAGGGATTATATTTGGTCAATTGATAGTCAAATTTAAATTGAATAATGATTAACGCAATATTAAACCTAAAGAAATTTACAAAAATCTAATACTTTTGAGTGCAAACTTCTAAGATAAATTTGCACCTTAATATAAAAAAATGAAATAAATGACATATGAACTTGTTTGTTTAATAAATTTAGTTAACTAAGGGTTAAATTTAACATTGATAATGGTCATTTCTACATTGCTACAATTTAAAATTTTTAGGATGATATTGAACAATAAAACATCTATATACCCAACACTAGCTTCTAAGTGAAAACTTTTAGAATAAATTTTCACTTTAACCTATTTTACTATTACTTCTAATTCTTCATATAAGAATTAGATAATTAATTTTAATTTTAAATACTAAACATACTCATTTGATTATCTAATATATATATATATATATATATATATATATGAGCAATGAATGAAGCTAGGCATACATATTAATGAATCTATAGTTGAATGGATAATTATGTGAGATATTTTTGTAAAAATCACGTTCAATATTCATTGATGTTTGTAACATTGCTCGTATTTGGTAGATTTCTCCCATTTTACTGTTTATCTTAGATAGTAATGCAAGTAAGTAATTTTTTCAATTAGAGAGACAATTATTAATGGAATGATATTATGAGTAGAATTGACCTTACGGTCTCTCACTTATAAAGAAATTCTCATGTTATTATACTATGAAGTTTTGGGTTAGATTTTTTTTAAAAATATACTCATTTAAGTTTATTAAAAAATGGAATAATATGTAGATTCTTGGTTGGAACTTTAAGAAGTATGATTCATATGGTACCATCTCTGAATCTTTGAGGTCAGTTTTGCATCAGTTCCCATACGATGTGGACAAATTATAGAAGAATACAACCCAAATTCGTATAGAAATAATTAATTTACATATAGAATGTTGAACTTGGAATTATTTTTCAGTTAATCTCTTAGAAAAATAGAGATAAATTAATCCAAGTAACCCAAACAATTTTTAATTGCGTAATGTGAGTGAACATGTAAAATCTGTTGTGCCCACCTGTATGGCAGAGATGGAATTAATTCACCAAAGTCTAATAGATCTACTTAATTAAAGAATTTAAGTAAATTAAAAAAATTAATTAAATTAATTATTTATAATGATTATGTGTTGATTTTTTTTAAAATAACATCTTAAATTATGTATATTTAAACTACCCTTGATATAAATTCTCTTAATATGTATAGGGATATATTGGAGAAAAATTATAATTTTGAGAGATAGAGTTGATTAAAATTTTATATTTATGATCAAAATAAACTCCTTTTCTAACTCTTATATTTAAGACTAGAGAGAGTAATTTTTTTAAAACTTTTATGTATTATTAATTTACAACATTTTCAATTCATTTGTGTGGATTTGAGTAAATTGAAACTTAGTAGGGACTCTGCTCTTTTGAAAGAAGCATAGCCGCCAAGGAAGGAATATGAAAGAAGTTTGAGATTATCAATTCTATTTGAGGGGGTTATTATGTAATGTTTGGCAGGAAGAAAAATATTTTTTTAACACATGGTAGGTCTGACAGAAAGAATTAGTTCTTTATAAAATAAATAGTCAATGTTCAAATTCTCGTTCAAAAAAGTATTCATATTTAATATTTAATAGTTTCTTAAATATAATTAATTATAATAGGAGAATACTTATACTTACCAAAAAATTATTTTAAAAAAATAGAAATAAAAAACCCATCCAATCCGTCTCATTTTTTTTTAACGGCTAAAAAGATGTATCACTTATGGTAGGAAAGCAATCCATTTTGAAAACCAAACCCATTAAAAGTATGAATTTATTGGTTCTCAAACTACTGTAAGCTTGGAATAACTTTCTAAATATTCCTCCAAACTTTAATATATAATCTAATTAAAAAATTAATTTTAATTATAAATATAAAAAGGAATATCAATTTATTTTCAACATATGATAGGTGTGACAGAACGAGTTAGTTTCTCATAACATAAAGAATCAATATTCAAATCCTCATTAAAAAAGATATTCATATTTAATGTCTAATTGTGCCTCAAATAAAATTATCTTTAATAAGAGGATACTTATATTTAACAAAAAAAATATTTTTTAAAAACAAAAAGAAATAAGAAATACATCTAATCCGTCTCATTTCCTTTCTAAAAGTGTATTTCTCATTTTCTTTCTCGTAAACCCTTTTCTTCTTACCAAACATTGCCTTAGGGTTTGTTTGGTTAGGGGGTTTGGGAGGAGAGGAGAGGGAAAAGTGTGTTTGATTGGAAAAAATGGAGGGGAGAGGAGGGAAGATTTTATCTTTCTGTGGTCCCCTCCCCTCCCCTCCCCTCCACTCCAAAAATGGGGGTTTTTGGAGGGGAGGGAAAATTTTACTCCCTTTTTGACTAAAATACCCCCAAGTTTTTTTTTAATATTCTAATTATACCCTCAAACCTTTTTCTTTTATTTTTTTTCACATCTAATTTTTTCTTTAATTGCATAATAATTATAATAAAACTTAATAAGTATAATAAATTATTTATATATTATATTAAAATATATAATAATTATAAAATTAATAAAAAATAATGTTAAAATTTTAACATATTTTTTATTTTATTTTTATTTTTATTATATATATAAATGAGATAAAAAAAATTTAAGATTTATAAATTAAAAAATAATAATTTTGATATGAATATTGTAAATAAAGAATAAATAAATTTAAATAAAGAGATAAAGGTATTTTTATCAACTTTTAATTAATCCCTCTCCCCTCCCCTTCTGAACCAAACAAAAAACATCATTTATTAACCTTCCATATCTTTCCCTACCCTTCATTAAATTAATCTAATATATCCTCTTCTATGGTGAACCAAATAAAGCCTTAAGAATTGGAGGAAGATACGAGAGAGGGGACAAGGAGGGAATAGTCTTAATAGCTCAAAAGATGTATCACTTATGGTAGGAAATGAATCCATTTTGAAATCGAGACTCGTTAAAAGTATGGATTTATTGGTTCTCAAACGAATGTAAGTTTGAATAACTCTTCAAATACTCTTCTAATTCTTAATATATGATATAATTAAAAAGTTAATATTAATTTTAAATATAAATATCTTTTATAATTTTATCAATTTATTTTTAAATTACTCATTTTAATACTCACTCGATAATAATCAAATAAGAAAGAGGGAGAGGGAGAGTTAAATAAGGTGATTATGATATTTTAAATAAAACATGACATATTAATTAACTTATTTAATTTTCTTAATTTAATCAAATTAGTTAAATATATTATATATTAAAAATTAAAAGAGTATTATAGAAACATGGGAAATAAGTCCTATAAGGTGCTACAATGATAATGCAACTAATAAAAAAAATTAATGGATATATATACATACAAATATAGATAATTACATACATAATTTATTAACTGAATAAATTAATGGGCATACAAGCCATTTCATTTAGATAGCTTGCTCTAGTAATTAAAACTACTCCCAATATACCAATAAGAATTAACACATATGATAAGGAATAGCTCGTCTCCTATAAGAATATGAGTTTAATTTTCACTCTCATTATAAGGGCTCAAATGTTCTTTGAATTATGAAGCTATGTCTAACTTTGACAGGAGACTAGTGTTGAATCCACTTAAATTTTTTTGAAGCGAAAAAAAAAATGCTCCCAATATGTAAAAACTCAAAAACATAATGTCAAATTGTTCCATATTAGTATGTATTTAGTAAAGCATTATAAAAAAATTAAAAAAAAAAAAGTATTTATAGCATAGAAAACGAAAACTGAGTAATATCTGCTCAATGCGCCTTGCTTAAAAAACAGTAAGGAATTACTTGAACGAGGTTACATTTAAGAAAAAAAGGATTTAATTTGTATAAAAGATAAGTGGAACTAACAATATGAAGAAACATCAAAACTCTAACGCTTCACTGAAAACAATAGAGATATACATGAGTATTTTAAAAGCTCCATAGACTCCTGAATAGTACTATTCAGCTCCTAGAATGTGATCTGAACAATTTACAAGGAATTAAAACATTATGATACATGCCTTGAATATTGGCCTTACCTCCTGTATTATCGTAACCTTTAATCCATCAAGAATTTTCTGACCCTTTGATCATGTTGCAGTGAACAATAATCTTCCGGAAATCATCTAGAATAAGCTGCAACAGAGAAAATTACTAATACATAATTAGGAAGAAAAAATACAAAGAAAATCCAAAATAACATCTGTCAACACAAATTATTGCCAGGAAGATTTTAGCAATCTTTTGTATGAAGAAGGCAAAATCATCAAAATCCATGTTTTTATAGAACCAGTGGTAAAGCAAATGATCTAGTAATTCTAGGAAAAGTTAGAGAAAGAAAACAACAAACCACAAGTGAAAGTCATCATCCCGATGATACTTCTATGAAGCCTTAACCATTATATATATATATTACCATTTCATAAAATTTCTGTGGTTCATATACATAATATATCATGAGTCTCTAGAACAATTTACTCACCCAAAACAAATAAATAAAAGGCCAAAATATTTCTTTAATCCTATAACTTTATATAATGTTTCTTAGTTCCTTTATAAGGTATATTTTCAATTATTTAACCCTAACGCATTTAGTCTCAAATGATTACTTCTATCCCAATCACTTTTATTTTTTGAAAATTAAACATAATATCTCAACATTTGAGAATATTTTATCAATATTTAAAATTTCAATAGCAAGATTTTTTGTCAATGAAACTAATGGTGTCAGGGTTAGATGATTGAAAAAAAAAATATTTTATAAAATTAAAGAATCAAAATAAAGTGTGAGGTTAAAGGATGGTATGTTATTGATCCAAGAATGAGAGAGAAAGAGAGAAGAAAATAATACGCTGCGTACAGGGAATCAAGAGGGAACAGACGAGAACAGAGGGTAGAAGGCAGAATTAGACTGAATAATACACTGCGTATTACTGATCAAAACATAATAGACAGTATCCCTGTAGTGATCTATTTATAGCCCATAACTAACATAATTGTTCCTAACGGCTATAATCCAAACTCATTAATAGTAATTCTTATTTACCTATCAGTAACTTATTAACTGTTACTAACTAAATTCAATTATTATTTATATATCAAAGGATCAAAGGTATACTTTTGCCTCAGATAAAAACGTCGAAAACAAGGGTTTATGGTAAAAACACCACATTATTCACTAATTACTGATTGCTATGAAGTAGAAGTGAAACAAGAGCATTAAGCCGCTGCATTACTTGCCTTTCCATCGTTATCACTATCAACGCAATGGATCATGTCAGATAACTCCTTGTCTGTCCACACAAAATCATGAGCTGCAGCAACTCTTTGTAAATCCCTCATTGTTACACTTCATTTGCCTGTTTCTGCAAGACATACCTTTCCTCATTAGCGATTAGCAATATGAAAATGAATAAAAGACAGCCAGCAAAAAGGCTGCTTTTTTCTTTCATAGTGAGAGAACCATTTATTATAGCATCGTAAGGGCAGAAAGTGGCTCCCAAGGCCAATGGTTGCATTCTATGCTTTTTGAAAACCTTTCAATGAATTTTCACACATTTACAAGAATAAAAGGTAGTGTTCAACTTACTCTTTTTCTAGTTAAAATGATGGGACCCAAAATGAATCGCTTATAAAGAATGATGTCACCTTAAAGTCGACACTTTTTTGCAATAATGTATCTCAATTTGAATAGAGCATACATGATACATTTACTCCATTCTAGATATGTGATACTAGTTAATGTGCTTCTCATGATTTTTGTGCCATTTTCGTCCTTGCCTCAACAAACATAAATAGCAGCAACAGAAATTACTATAAATCTTAAAGAAGTGTACAATGACTTCAACCTCAGTCATTTGCAACCGACTAGTAAATTGTTGATGAAGATCAAATTATTAGAATAAAAACCACCAATGGATAAATTAATTGTAAGGATTAAAAACTATTGGCGCATACCTAATGGGCCTAATATCCTAGGGTATCCTAGATAATTTCTGTGTTTAAAACATCTGATTTCTTTCTTGATTTAGTTGAGCCTAGAATCTTGGAATTAATCCAAATTTTGTCATACTTTATTCTTTATTTGATTCTGCTATAATCTTAGGCTAGAATCTTTGCCTATCTCTTTTAATTGAGAGCTTGTATCTATTTATAGTCAGTGAATATTGGAATAATGCTTACACTTCCAAACCAAATTACTCTGATCAGAGCCATGATACAGTTTGAATTTGGCCTCAATACCTAGAGCCATGGTGCTCAATCAACCCAAGAAATTATTCCGATGGGTTTGACAACTGCAACCCAAGTAGGAAATCACACACAGACTGATTCCAGCTCTATCTCCATCTCCATCTATCGGCTAAATGAAAAAAATTATGTACAGTAGGCTAACAATGTACGTCACTACATTATAGGTGAAGGGAAGTATGGATATCTCACAGGTTCTGTATTTAGACCCCCTGAACCTGATAAGAAGTATGTAACCTCGGAGGAAGAAAACTCGATGGTCCAAGTGTGGCTAATCAATTCTATGACCACCGAAATCAGCAGCTACTTCTCGTTCTTCATGACAGCAAAGGAAGTCTGGGATGCAACCCGAGACATGTTTACTTCACATAAAAATAAAGATGCAGTGCTAGAGATTGAGGGCTTTATTCATGATTGCAAGAAAGGTAATCGTTTAGTCATACAATATTACACTGAATTGTTTGTTAAATGGCAACATCTTGATAAATATGATGTGCACTAGTATAAGCACCTTGATGATGCAGCTCTCTACAAAAAGATAAAAGAAGAGCAGAGAATTTTCAAATTTCTTCTTGGTCTAGATGCCAGTTTGAGGAAGTAAGGGGCAGAATCATGAATCAAGAAATTCTACCCTCAATACGTAAAGTTTTCTTCATTGTTCGGGTTGAGGAGAGCATAAAGAAGTTAACTTTAGGAGACTCCTTTACTGAAGCACAACCTAATACACTAATGACAAAAGGTGGGGTGTAAGGAGACAAAAACAAACAGAACAAATGGTGTGACCACTACAAAAAGAGGGACAGACCAGAGAAATTTGGTGGAAGTTGCATGGAAAGCCTCCCATAAAAGGAAGACAAGAGGGAAAAGCATATGTTGGGTTTGTTGAAAGCAATCCCAGATCTAGATCTGGATTAAACAAAGAAGTTAAATTTTGAGAAAGATACTTGAAAAACATGAGGCTCCGGAAAAGGTGATCTCTTCAGGATATGTTGCCCACACAGGTACAATCATTCTGGCCATAAAAACTAATGTTCATCACAAAGCTCTTTGAATTGTTTATTCTGGAGCTACTGATCATATGACTGTGAATCAAAATTTATTGACTGATATAAGGCCTTGTATCTTGAATATATTTATTCAAGTGGATGATGGAAAATCTGTTAAGGTTGAAGGATTTGGTACAGCACATATAAATGATAAATTAATTCTGTACAATATTTTTTATGCACCTGAATTAAAGTGCAGCCTTCTTTTTGTGAGAACAATGACCTAGAATCAAAATTGTGGTGTTCATTTTTCTGTTGTTGAATGTCTATTTCAAGATCTAGGGTTGAGGAAGATGATTTGGGTAGCTAAGATCCTAGAAGGACTTTACTATTTGGAAACCTATCAACAGAAGCAGTCTCCTGAAAAGAAGAATTTATTTGCTCTATCTACTGTTTCATCAAATAAAGATGTGTTACTATGGCCCTATAGATTAGCCACCCAAGTTTTCATTATATGTCCAAACTTTTTCCTCAATTTATGAATAAGAGATGCCATGTCTTCTTCATGTGAATTTTGTCAGCTTGCTAAACATACTATAACAGCCTACAAAAGTCACCCTTATCAATTCTCCCAACCTTTTAATGTGATCCATAGTGATATATGGGGACTCTTACAGATTACATCCCTATCAAATTCAAAATGTTTTGTCACATTTATAGATGATCACATACGGCTCACGTGGGTTTACTTCATAAGAGAAAAATATGATCTTCCATCTACTTTCATAAACTCACAAATGATTACAACACAATTTTAAACCCCAATTTGAACTCTAAGGAGCGATAATGGGAGGGAATACATGAGTCAGACCCTAAAAACTTATCTTAAAGACCATAGGATTAACTACCAAACAAGTTGTGTCAATACCCCTCAACAAAATAAGATTGTCGAACGGAAAAATGGACATATTCTAGAGGTAATTCGAGCCATACTGTTCCCAAATATTATTGGGGAGAAGATATCCTCACATCTGTTTATCTAATAAATTGAATGCCTTCTAAGATTCTTAATTTTGAAACTCCCATAACCATCCTCACCAAACACTATCTAAACACTCTTATGACTGAAATTCCCATGAAAGTGTTTGGATGCCTAGCCTATGTTCACACACTCACTGGATGTAAACTTGACCCACTAGCTATTAAATGTACTTTTATGGGATATTCAACCCCTCAAAAGGGTTATAATTGTTATTCTCCTACCTTAAGAAATTTTTTGTTACATGGATGTCATCTTTGAGGAAAACTTAGGTTACTATCAGAATTCTCCCATTTAGGGGGAGAACTTGAGGGAATGGGAGCCTTTAGATTCACCAACAGCACTGAAATAGTACCAAACAGCTTTGAAATCTGATACGCACCCAAACAGATTCAAGTTGAGTTATTCAAGGAGGGTTAAACGTGGCAGAGAAAAAGCGGATATGGAGTAATGGGTTTTCAATATTTTTATTATTGTTTTTGTTAAACAAATTTCAGTTGAGAAATAAGTGGGATACCCCACTCTAACGTTAGCATTAGTTCCAGATTTAGTGGTGATTGTTATCTTTTATCATATTCTCTTTCCTGTAATTCATTATAAAAAGACTCATTAGCATCAGGAATGAAAAGGCAATTTTAGCAGAGTTTTACTCATATTGGAGATTCTCCTCTTGGTCTTTTAGAGAGTATTGCGAGATACTTGCAATTCTTCCTATTAGAAGTTCCCCGCGCATCCCTTATTTATCCCTTCTGTCATTCACCAATTCTGCTTCTATCAAATTGGTATCAGAGCTATGGTTGAAACTAGATCTTCCCGTCACACCAACCCACCTGAAAATACTGAAACCCCTTTCGCAGGTGATAATGATCCTCTTACCACAATAGCTGCGCGACTGGAAAATATTGAAGCGTTGGCCAACCGAGTAGCCTCTCTTGAGTCTGCGTCTGAGAGAAGTCGTAGAGGCACCCATCGTTCACATTGGGAAGCCGACAGCGAGGACGACCTTGAACCTTCCAATAGGCGCCAAATGCCTTACACCAGAATTGAATTCCCCAGGTTTAGCGGCGGTGATCCGTGAGGCTGGATATTGAAGGCAGAAAAATTTTTTCGGTACTACAATACCTCAGAAGACTCGAAGGTAGACCTTGCATCAATGTACTTGGAGGGCGACGCGCTTGATTTGTTCTCTTGGGTGAATAATGAACGCACTATAGTATACTGGGATGAGCTTGTAAAGGCTCTCCAAGAGACTTATGGACCTCCAGAATACCAAAACCCAGATGAGTTCCTGTGTAGTATTCGTCAAATAGGTACAGTAGCGGAGTATCGTTCGGAGTTCTCTCGGAGGTCTTCACGAGTCAAAAATTGGCCAGAACATTGCTTGCTGGGTGCTTTCATAAATGGTCTTAGAGATGAATTGAAAGCAGATGTCCGATTACACAGACCTCGGACGGTGTATAGGGCTTCTAGTTTGGCACTAGAATATGAGAATAAATTGAAACTATTGAGTAGGCCCAAGCCCAATAGTTTCTCCTCTCAACATCGCCCTAACCCAACTCTTCCCAGAAATGCGATGACAGACCCCTCGGTGTCCAAGACTCTGGTGACTCAAGTTCAGCGCAGTAACTCAGCGACGGTGGCAAGGCAAACACCCGTTGAGATTGAACGACAGAGAAGGAGAGATAAGGGGCTGTGTTACTATTGTGGGGAGACTTTTCGGCCTGGGCATCGCTGCAATTCCAGTTTCTCCCTCATGGAAATTACCGAAGATGAGGAGCTAATTCAGCCACTTGCCGAGGACGATAGCGAGAACTCACTGGGGTGTGTTGAAGCAGAAATCTCTTTCAACGCAATCCTAGGTAAGTCTTCAGCGTCCACTATGAAGCTGAAAGGTGTGGTGAAGGGGCGAAGCGTTCTAATTCTGGTGGATAGTGGATCCACCCATAACTTCATCTCAGAGGCATTGGTTGATGAATTAAGTCTAGCTGTCCAGAATGTTCAAATGTTTGGAGTTCAAATTGGGAATGGTAGTACTGTCAAATGCAATCGTTTATGTCCAAACCTTGAGGTAAAAGTCTCAGATTTAATCATCAAGCAGGACTTTTTTCCTTTCTCCCTCGGCGGTTCTGATCTGGTGTTGGGGATTAAATGGTTAGCATCACTAAATACTGTTGAAGCCAACTGGAACAAGATGTTCATGATTTTTTGGGTGGCTGGAAAAAAATATAAACTGCAGGGAGTAATGTCCGAAACCAACAGTCCAGTAAGTCTCCAAAGCTTAGTTTTAACACAGGAAGCAGAGAAGGATAAGCTTGGTACAAAGATTGCCCATACCATACTTGATGAATTCGCTCAAGTATTCACAGAACCCAAGTCGTTACCTCCAGCTCGTGAAAAATACCATTCCATCACATTGCTTCCGAATTCCACGCCACCCAACTTAAGGCCTTATCGGTACCCACATTTTCAAAAGGATGAGATAGAAGCACAGATTTCAGAATTATTGAGCAGGGGATTTATTAGACCCAGTTCTAGCCCGTTTGCTAGTCCAGTACTGTTAGTCAGTAAAAAGGATGGGTCTTGGCGCCTCTGTATTGATTATCGGCGTCTCAATCAAATTACTACACCAGATAAGTATCATATCCCTAATATCGATGAGTTATTAGATGAACTCCATGGGGTTGCTTATTTCTCAAAAATCGATTTACGTTCTGGGTACCATCAAATACTTATGCTACCATCTGATGTTCCCAAAACTGCTTTTCGGACCCATTCTGGGCACTATGAATTTGTTGTGATGCCATTCGGTCTTATGAATGCACCGGCTACATTTCAATCCATTATGAACGTGTTTAGACCATTCCTAAGAAAATTTGTGCTTGTATTCTTTGATGACATATTGGTATATAGTGCAACTGCCCAACAACATTTGGAGCACCTCCGCATTGTGTTTCAGGCATTACAGCAGCAGTCCTTCTTCGCTAATGCAAAAAAATGTTCTGTGGCACAGACCCGAATAGAGTATTTGGGGCACATTGTCTCAAATCAGAGAGTAGAGGTTATACCAGAAAAAGTGGCAGCAGTACTGAATTGGCCTGTGCCCAAAGATGTGAAGGAATTACGTGGATTTTTGGGACTAACAGGTTACTATCGGCGGTTTGTAAAACACTATGGCTTATTAGCTCGTCCTCTCACTGACTTAACTAAGAAGGGGGCATTTGAATGGACAGACAAAGCTCAAAGAACCCTTGACAGACTGAAGGTTGCTTTAACAACCACTCCGGTATTAAAGCTGCCAAACTTCCAGCTCACCTTTACAGTAGAATGTGATGCATCTATGGATGGTGTCGGGGCTGTATTAATGCAAAAGGGTCACCCTATTGCATATTTCAGCAAGGGATTCTCTTTCTCTAACCGTTTCAAGTCAGCATATGATCGGGAACTCCTAGCCTTGGTCTTATCTATTCAGAAGTGGAGACACTACTTGTTGGGCCGCCATTTCTTTGTGCAGACTGACCATTACAGCCTCAAGCATCTCCTTGATCAGCGAGTATTGAACTCCACTCAACAAAGGCTTTTGATTAAGCTGCTCCCATTTGATTTTACCATCATTTACAAATCAGGAAAGACCAATGCAGCTGCTGACTCCCTTTCTCGAAGACCACAAGCAGCAGAATTAATGCAAATGGTCATCCCGATGGTAGAAGACATTAACCAATTACCTCAGGCGTTGCTGGAAGATCCTGAGACAAAAATAGTAATTGAACAATTACAGCAAAGTCCGGAACCACTCTCCAACTACAGTCTCGTCAATGGCAGATTATACTACAAATCCCGCCTGGTCATTCCAGACGGAAGCTCTCTGCGGTCTAAATTGATGGAAGAAGCCCATGTCACCCCGACGGGAGGACACAACGGGTACCTAAAAACTCTAAAAAGGCTTAGTGCACATATGTACTGGAAAGGAATGAAGAATGCAGTGAAACACTTTATACAACAATGCACAACCTGCCAACAAAATAAATATCAGACACTGGCACCAGCAGGCCTCCTCCAACCACTTCCAATCCCTGAGCGTATATGGGAAGATATCTCTTGATTTCATCACTGGCTTACCTAAATCAAGAGGTTTTGATGTGATTCTGGTGGTGGTTGACCGACTTAGTAAGTATGTCCATTTCCTAGCATTATCCCATCCATATACTGCTAAGTCTGTAGCTGGAATATTCTGCCAAGAAATAGTCAGGTTGCATGGCATGCCTAGATCCATTGTTTCAGACCATGATCCTCTCTTCTTAAGTGCATTTTGGCAAGAACTCTTTCGTTTAAGCCAAACTCGCTTAAAAATGAGCACTGCTTACCATCCCCAAACGGACGGCCAAACTGAGGTTGTGAATCGTTGTCTGGAGGCTTACCTGAGATGTTTTACTCATGAACAACCCAAGTTATGGAGTAAATTCCTCTGCTGGGCAGAATTCTCCTTCAACACAAGCTTTCACGCATCTGCACAAAACACTCCCTTCAAACTAGTATATGGAAGGGACCCTCCTCCTCTCCTTCCCTATGTTAAGGGGGAAACTGCGGTGGCTGAATTGGAAGAACAATTGGAATTGAGGGATGATATGCTCAAACTTTTACGAGAAAATCTGTTAAAAGCTCAAAATCGTATGAAGCTACAGGCAGACCAACATCGTAGAGATCTTCAATTTGCACCAGGTGATACTGTTTGGTTGCGCCTCCAACCTTACCGTCAAAAAAGTTTGGCCAAGAGGAGATTTGAAAAACTCTCTCCTAAGTTTTTTGGTCCCTATAAAGTATTACGTAAGGTGGGAGAAGTATCATATGAGTTAGAACTTCCCTCAGATACCAAAATCCACCCAATTTTCCATGTCTCCTTACTCCGTCCTGCTTACGGCCAACACCCGCCCAACATTCCAGCTCCATTACCTTTATCGGCTGACATGGAGTTCCTACTAACTCCATTGAGAGTACTGTAACATAGATGGACCAACCCCAGAACGCTGGAACTACTTATTCAGTGGGAAAACCGCCCTACAGAAGATGCCTCGTGGGAGACCTATGACTCACTTGCTGCCCAGTTCCCACATTTTCGCCTTGAGGGCAAGTCGTTCTTCCAAAGGGGGAGTAATGATACGCACCCAAACAGATTCAAGTTGAGTTATTCAAGGAGGGTTAAACGTGGCAGAGAAAAAGCGGATATGGAGTAATGGGTTTTCAATATTTTTATTATTGTTTTTGTTAAACAAATTTCAGTTGAGAAATAAGTGGGATACCCCACTCTAACGTTAGCATTAGTTCCAGATTTAGTGGTGATTGTTATCTTTTATCATATTCTCTTTCCTGTAATTCATTATAAAAAGACTCATTAGCATCAGGAATGAAAAGGCAATTTTAGCAGAGTTTTACTCATATTGGAGATTCTCCTCTTGGTCTTTTAGAGAGTATTGCGAGATACTTGCAATTCTTCCTATTAGAAGTTCCCCGCGCATCCCTTATTTATCCCTTCTGTCATTCACCAATTCTGCTTCTATCAAAATCATTCAAGAAACACCTTCTATACCTAATGTTTTTCCTACAATCGAAACTGACCTGAAATAAACCCAGAAACTGATCCAAATTCCTTTCACAACGACTCTCCAATCCCCAGTAACACGTTGAATGGGGAGGAATCAGAAGAGGAAGATGATGAAGCGGAAGAAGACACTCATGAGAATCAACTTCCAAACAATGATGCTCCTTCATGCTCTGTGCAAAACCAAGAGTCCTCTCCAATATCCTAGCCTAATGACCTTGGGTGGCCAATTGCCCTAAGAAAAGGGGTAAGATAGTGTACAAAGCACTACATAAGTAATTTTGTTTCATATGACAAGTTATCTTCTTGCATGAGAAGTTTTGTTACTAGGAACGAAGAAGAAGAAAAATTCCAGCCACCTTTGAAGAGGCAATAAAAGACACAAGATGGTGTGAAGCCATAAATGAAGAACTGAGGGCTCTCAACAAAAATTAGACATGTAAAATCATGAAACTTCCTATGGGAAAAAAGGCAATTGGATACAAGTAGGTATTCACAATCAAATATAATCCTGATGGTACAGCCAATAAGTTAAAGGAAAGACTTGTTAACAAAGGGTACTCTCAAAACTCAGGGCATTGACTACCAATAGATATTTACACCGGTGGCAAAATTGAATACCATTTGAATTCTTCTTTCACTAGTGATTAATCTAGACTGGCCACTACATCAGTTAGATGTAGAAAATGCATTTCTAAATGGAGATCTTGAGGAGAAGGTATACATGAAGATACTAGAAGGCGTGATTGAATATGAAAACAAGAATAAGGCATGCATATTGGAAAAATCCTTGTATGGGTTAAAACAATCGCCAAGAGCATGATTTGAATGATTCACTAAAGTAGCAAAAGGGTCGGGATACACACAATGCCAAACTAACCATACTTTATTTGTGAAGAATACAGGTACTAAGATATCAATTTTGATTGTATATATTGATAATATTGTGGTGTCAGGAGATGATGTCGAAGAGATATTGAAGCTTAAAAGGACCTTAGCTACAACATTTGAAGTAAAGGATCTGGGAAGTCTGAGGTATTTTCTATGGATGAAAATTGCTAGATCACAGCAAGAAATTCCTGTCTCTCAAATAAAGTATACCCTTGATCTACTGAAGGAAACAAGGATGCTGAGGGCTAAACCTTCACCAATACCAATGGATCGATCCATCAATATCGAATATAAAAAAGATGAAGTACTTATAGATGCTAAAAGGTACCAAAAGCTAGTTGGGAAACTAATCTACTTGTCTCACACTAGACCTGACATAAGCTATGCAGTGAGCATGGTTAGTTAGTTTTTATCACAACCTCAAGAGCATCACATGGAAGCCATATACACTATTCTGAGGTATCTAAAAATGACACCAGGAAGGGAAATCTTCTTTGGTAAGATAGATTGCAAAGGAATAGTGATATGCACAGATAGTGAACATGGAAAAGACTCGGAGAATAGAAGATCATCAGGCAGTTACTTCACCTTTGTGTGGGGTATTTAGTAACATGGAGAAGTAAAAAGAAATCTTTTGTGTCACGAAGTAATGCTGAAGCTAAACTCAAGGCTGTGGCAGAAGGAGTTTGTGAAGGAATATGGATTATACGTGTCCTATAAGAATTGAAAATCAGTACACAATTTCCTATAAAGATGTGCTGTGATAACATGGCAGCCCTTCAAATGATCAACAACTCGGTCCATCATGATATGACTAAATATGTGGAGATTGATAGACATTTTATAAAAGAAAAAATAGAGTCAAAAATCATTAATTTGTTCCCATATAAGGTCCAGTGCTCAAGTGGCAGATGTTCTCACTAAACCATTAGATAGAGGTAAATTTGAATTCTTCATAGGCAAGCTGGGCATGTTAGATATTTACTTGCCAACTTGAGAGGGAGTATTGGCATAATAGACCTAATGGGCCTATGGGCCTAATATCCTAGCTGATTTCTGTGTTTAAAACATCTGATTTCTTTCCTGATTTAGTTGAGTCTACAATATTGGAATTAATACCAAATTTTGTGGTACTTTATTCTTGATTTGATTCTACCATAATCTTAGGCTAGAATCTCGACTGATCTCTCTATTTAAATTGAGAGCTTGAATCTATTTATAGTCATTGAATATTGGAATAATACTCTTACGAAATTAATATCACTGCAGTGGCCTAATGACATTTTATATACAATGAAACCGTATATCTATTAGAGATATTGTGGGATAAACGCATGAAGCTAAACTGAGGAATGTTTTACAACCTAACGATATATGATTCACTTAGCCAAACTATTATCGGTGCAGAGGATTCGAAATTCCACTCACAAACAAACTGTTTTTTGCAACCAAGTCTGCAAGAATAAAATTACTCACAAAAAACAATAGTTCCAGACAAACCGTAAGTTTTTCTTAATTGAGTTTTTCTAAGTTTTTCTTAATTGAGTAAAGAAAAAAACATAGAATCACAGGCGATTAAAGCTGAAACATTTTCACTAACCACCTTCCTTTTTCTTGATCTGGAAGCTTTTTCACTGACAAAATCCTCATCATCGTCGTCGTCGTCGTCATCATCATGCTCATCCTCTCGGCTCGAAGAACTTGATCTCGCTTCCGCATCATCAGGCACGTATTCTTCATCGTCCCCAACCTTCTTTTTCCCCTTCTTGTCAGTAACATTGTAACCTGGACGCTTCAAAGAGGACGCCATTTTGGCCAACCCTAGAGCCTCCACCATGCTCTGTTTTCTTGAGAGCCTCTGATTCTCATACTCGGAAATGCCTTGAGCATGGTCATGGGTGGCAACTTCAGTCTCCTCGGAGCTTTAATTCTCGTTCGCATCTTCAGATTCAGGACCAGATATATCGCGCTTTGGCATTTCGCCTATGTGGGGGATATGATTTTCATTAAAATTGACGAATTGAAGTGTGCAAGTTAAAGATTTTGGGCGGGTGCCAGTCTGTGGAGTATTTCGGGCAGGTAAGTAAAGCAGATCTATTATTATTACTATTATTACTAGTATTACAATAACTTATTAGTGAGGTTAATATACAAATTTACTCTCAAAATTTTAACTTAAAGTAATCAAAAGCTTTATTAGGAGTAATGTCCTAAAAAATTTTAAATTATAACAATATTATTTTAACTATTATTTAAAATTAAATTTGATCATTAGTTAATTAATATATTAATATGAGTAATACTCTATTAACCTTAATAGTATCAGGGTTAATGACAGATATAATCTCCCTAAAGTAATAGTCTCTCAAATTGATATGGTCTTATGAGAGCAATAATACTATTAATGATGGAACTTATAGCCGGATGTGTGTATTTTTTTAGTTTTTCTTTATTTATGAATCTAATTTTAAAAAAATGAAGTGGATAATATGTGTATTAATGAGCTCAATCTATTTAGTCAACTAAGACTAAATTGAACCTGGATAATAGTTGAAAGAACATTGAATCCAAAAAAGATTTTCGTATGCCCAACGCTTCTGAGTAAAATTTTTTAGAATAAATTTATACCTTAACCTAATAAAAAATGAAATAGATGCCATATAGACATATCATATTAGCATATTAGTTAACTAATAATTAAACTTAATATCGAGTAACTGTTAGAGTAATATTTGTATGATTTGAAAACTTCCAGAATAATAATGCTCTTAGAAAAAATTCCTAATAAGTTGAAAATTTTAAGGGAAAATCTACACTTTAACCTTTATTATTATTACTATTATTTGGTCAAAAAAATATATATATTAATTTAGTAGTTAGAATTGTTTTAGAAAAAGACGCAACGATATTAGTTAAAAAAAGGTTCTCTAGTTTACAATAGGACAAAGCACGAATAAAATGCTGAACAAAATTAAGAAAAAAAGAATAAGGAAACAACTTTAACATAAATTTAATAGGTAGAATTAACATATTAGTCGGTGGCATGACAAAAAAAAATACAAAATTACTTATAAACCCTTTATTTATTTTTTTTACCTGTAAACTTGTAAGCAAATGACAATAAACACTTTCTTTAAATATCTCCATAGAGTGAGGTTATGAGTTATCATCCTATAATTTATAAATTTCACGCACATCCCTATATTGTAGTTGTCTCTTCTCATAAACTTATAATGATGGCATGTGGCACTATAATATTTTTGCATCCTATTTCTTATGTATAATTGAGTTCTGTAATTAAAACATTTATTTTACTTTTGAATATAATTGCATAGTATTGTTTATGATGTGATTATATCTTTTATATACTAATTTTATCAATTAAAAATGGGAAAATTATGAACAAATCTTAATTAATGGATTTATTTATAAATAAATCTTACAAATTTGTAAAATATAATCTCACGTGATATGGAACTTGGTTAATGGTTATATTAATTTTATCAATAGAATGACACAAATACTCCTAGACACACCTCCTTTGATTGATGTTCTGTTGACTACGGCTTAAAAAATTTAAAAGAATGACTTGTAAATTTAAAAAGTTGACTTGTAAATAAATTTATAAAATTTGAATAGCCAATGCAAGAATTATGTAAATTCACTTGTAAATCTACAATGTTACTCTTAAAGCTAAAAAAATTGACTTGTTAAGCTATTATTTGTTTAGAGATTTGTTTGGACATTTATTTGTAAATTTAATATGTTTGACTTTAATCTTAAGAATTTACTTGTAAATATGCTAAATTTAACTTTTAAATATTAAAGTATTAATATTGTATGAGGTTGACTCTTGTAAATCAGTGATGTTTGACTTGTAAATATTAAAGTATTAATATTTCGATAAAAATATTTTTTAAAAAGGTACTTTTAGATTGGTTAACATTGGGTCATCGTACGGTCAACAATCACCAGCGTTAATCAACGCTAACCAATATTTAAATGGAGATGGGATAGTCAACTAAAACTTATATATGTGTTCAGAATATAAGATTACAAAAAAATCTCCTCAAAAAGAATATTGAATATGTTATAAAAATGAGAGAAAAATACAAAAGTAGAGAGGAAAGAAATAATAAGATAAGAGATTGAGAGGAGAGTATTCTTCATTCACTTGTATATTCATACTTATACAAAATCTTGTATATATCCTCTATTTATAAGCTCCAACTATTAAAGACTGAACCTATCATGTCCCAAAATTTAGACCAACACAAAATTGAATAATTTTACATTCTAAAAACCTAAAAACATTAAATAAAACATTTGAAACGAAAACCATAATACATTACGTTTCATTAATCAAAAGCAAGTCCTCTGTAGGAATCTCAGTATGACCATCGTTGTATAATTGATCTCCCGATGATACTACAATAGACTGCAAATATTCAAAATTTCTATAACGTTTTTCCAAAATAATAGAATCTTTTCTGAGGTATATATGGAGCTTTTACCCTTTTCAAAATAATATAAGTTCTTAAGAAAGGTAATTATATCAAAAAAGCAATCTTTGTAAAAAAATAACACTTTGGATCGGCAACATGACTCTTTACTGCTCAACAAGAGGATTATGGTCAACTATACTCTCTGAAGCCAAAATAATTTACTCGTAAATAACGTCCTAAAAATATTATTTAAAAATACGAAAATAAACAATGCATAATTATATTGAAAATGTATTTCATAACATTTCGTAGTTAAATGCAAACTTTTCATTAAACCTTTTGATTTCAGGAAATAACAGTTTTGAAATAACTATTTCAAATCAATCGTTTGAAAACAATCCTTTCAAAACCATAATCTTTCCATAAGACTTCAACAGAATGAAAACAGACGTGGACACACAGTCCACAAGGATAAATAACCATGCATAGCACAAAGCCACAAAACAGACGTGGACACATAGTCCACGAGGGTAAATAACCATCAGACGCGACATGAAACCACAAAACAGACACAGGTACAAAACCTATGAATAACAGACACAGGTATGAAACCCACGAAATAATCTGGTGGCTCACAGCCACTAATCATCACTAGTACAAAATCCACAGAATAATCTGGTGGCTCAAGGCTACTAACCATCGCGAGTACGAAACCCACGTAATATCCATCAAGCTCGGGTAACCAAGGTGCACCAAGGACTAACAATACTGCTGTTAGTAACCAGCGTTCTGTATTCCGTCCTTTCTAAAACGTTTCCATCATGCGTGGGGTTTATTTCACATGTAATAATCTCAACCGTTTCAATGCCATAACCGTTGGTTAAAACTACTTTAAATTTCAAAAACCCTAGCACGTACAATTAAAATCAAGTTACTGTGAAAACATATGAAATTCGCATAGGAATATACTTTATGAATAACATCAGTTCAATGTAAATTTTGCTAAACTCTTTTCAAAAACTTATTCATTCATTTTCATACATAATCGTAATTCCTTTATAAACTAATCAAAAGAAAATCATTTGTGACGATTTAAACCATACTTTTGTAAAATTTATTTTTCCTAATTCATATTTGAAATTCAACATTTGAAATGACAATGTATTTAAAAATATAAATTTTAGGGAACGTTATTCACTCACCTGCCACACCCTTAAACCTTTAGTCTACACAGCCAATCACTTTTCGATTATTTTCACTTCTAAATTCCATGGTATCCTGAAACAATATATTAACATTCTATTTAAAGCTTTAACAAAAAGTAATCATCCTTAATCCAATATTTCATTTCATTACATGCCATCAATCATTCAATCAAAGATTCAATACACAAACTTCTAACCATCAACTAATCGCTTCCTTACTCTATAACCCATCATGAAGGCAAACACTTATTCATTTCTAAATCTTAAACACGACCTTAGCACAGATTTATGACTTCCACAATTCATTCATATATATATATATATAGATATAGATATATTTTTAATAACCTACTTAAACTACATTAACTATACATTACCTTAAGGCCTTTATGCTTGTTTTAATTATACAAGACTATACTTGCGTAACATAAGCTTCCAAAACAATTTCTTAACCCAAGAAAAATGCCAAAACAACAAATTCTTCATTCCCCTAAAACCAGTGAACACAATAATCCCCTCAAACAATATACACATCCTACCTGTGTATTCCTTAACCACTGAAAACCTTACTTGACAAGTTCTTAAAACTATGGGTCTTTGCTTTCTATCTTATTCATACACCACAAATTTTGTAACTACAATATATACACCAAAACAGTCAATGCTTTGCATTTTCATCATCAATATTACAGCTCAACATAGCATTCTAGCCATTCTCCATATACTCAAACACATCCACCTAATTCACATACAGCACGTCACTCTTCTCTCTTTTCTTTCTAATTCATAATAGCAACATTATTCCACATAACCACATGCTTCTGTTTCCTCTTCCTTTTGGCAGCATACCCACACATAGCACAAACATACATATATTTATCTTCACAGAACCCGCCATCATATTATATATACAATCATTCACAACAGCAGCCATATATAGTATGATTCAAGCCTAAACATGTTCCTACTCAGTGAACCAACCCAAAACTCATGATTCTCAGAATAATACCACGAACAGAATCAGAGTATTCACTAACCATCACAGCACACGCATACACGGCCTATATATATATATATCCATAAGTACCATTTCTAGAACCAACACTAAACATACATATTTACATTGAAACAGCAATGTTGGCAATCACTCAGAAACATTGACAGCAATAGAGCCCAGATTTTGTAACTTAGCAGTAGAAAAATGTTTATATCCAAAGTAGAAACATCACAGGCCAAACAAGAAAAAGAAGAATTTACATCAGGATTTCAATACTTACAGCAGCAGCTTAACAATTTCTCGATTAGTGCTTTGACGCATTCTCATTATCTCTAGGAATGCCACCATAAGGGTTATTTGTTCTAACCATTCCAATTAACAACCTTTACTCCCAAAACAGATCAATACCACACATACACATACCCACACACATATGTCCATATACTATCCAAAACCCTTTCCTTACGGCATCATACACATACATTCAACAGAAAGACTTGCACACCAAAGCCTTCACAGCACTGAACAAAAAACACATCGCCAATGTGCTTGGCAAGCTCACAATTCAACCATGAAGAATCACCACAATGACCCACAACCCTAAATTTTCAAAATCCCAGTGACAGATACAAAAACAGAGTCGGGCACTTACTGGAGTTCACCCCACTGATTCTAGAGAAGACTCAACTCTCCATTTACTCTCTTCACCCTCAGCAACCACCTCTATTCTCCCTGCTTCGCCTCTCCACTTCTTTGCTCCCCGTCGCTCGCCAATAAAGATCATGGAGAAGGCCACAGCAGCTACAAAGCACTATGGCGATGGCGACAACGCTCAGGCAACATATAATAGTGTCAAACACACAGTGATAGCTTAGAGATGCGAAACCTTCTCCAAGATTTCTCTGTTCTCACCCATGCGATCAACTGAAACCCAGATGGAAAATATAGTAACAGAGAGAGTCGACGATGATGGAATAAGATGGCATAGACACTGGCAAAAGCAATCATCTGAGCACATGGCACCGGTGGCAGGACGCACCCTTCCTGCCTGCGTCGCTGAAGAGATTTAGAGAAGAAAAATAGCGCTGGGTACGGCGTCTGCAGAGTTGAGAAGGGGGAGGGACATTTTGGGCTTTTCACGCGCCTAAAAATAAAAAAATTTCCCTTCCTGCACCTTCTGGGAATCGAACACGGCTCACCACGGTCACAACTCGCACCTTCGACGACTCAGCTAATACCCCCTTTTTGAAATTTTTTGTAATGCATAAATATATATTCTTTGCTAATGGGATATAATATATGCAAAATTTTCAGAGTCATAACAGAACCTAAGGTTATAAAAGAATAACAATAAATATAATTATATTAACAATAAAAAACTCTTCTCAAGTCATTCATTATGGACATTATAAGTTTATAACATTAAGAGAAGATATAATTCTAAAAAGAATTCTAAGAGTTAAGAGTTATAGACATCCACATACATATGTAATATTTATAACACTCTCCCATTTATATTCATGACAAGTATTATGGCTCATTAAAATCTTACTTAAAAAACCTAATAAAAGAAAACGAGCACATAATAGATATTGAAGTTACCTCATTAAAAACCTAGTTATGAAAATATAGTGGGATAAAACCTTAGTTAATGGAAAAGGAGTATAATATAATCTTTGCTCCCCTGATGATAATATCACATTTACTTATCCTTATTATCACATCATTTTTATCCCTTGATGATAATATCAACTTTTCAATATTACTTTCTCAATAGAGTGTACTATTTTCTCAAGTGAATTATTTCATACACTTTTTGAGCATATATTTGTTTTAGCTAAATCATGTATGATGCATTGTCGTCATATATTTCTCCAACGTATCTTTTAGATATATTGAATTATCAACACACTATTCACCTACCTTATGCACTCAAATCTCAATTTTATTACCATTGTATACCTGCAAGAACTTAATTTTACTAATAAAATTATAACATATAATACCAACACAATAGGTAAATATAATAAAATAAATATATATAACTTTTGGTCCACTAAATTTAATATATTTTTATAAACAAAATAAAGATTATGAAATCATTAGATATTCAATTCTAGAAATTTTCTCTACATGCTTCAGGCATTTTAAATCCTTAAAAAAATTATCATATATATTTTACTATTTAGTTAGCCATATTTATAGGCTATAATAATATATATTAAACACATATTTTATTTTCTTATATTGTCAAATTAGCACACACCACAAAATAATATTTCTCATCATAATCATCATTAGCTTTTGTGAAAATTTTTATTTTCACATAGATGTTTCCTTACTTTATATTTTAGATGTTTAGACTATAGGTCCATAATTTTTATATATTAAAATAACATAATTCTATTTTCATTGCTTCTTTACCCTTTTACTTTTTCTTTTGGCTAAACATTTTTTTTATCTACTTTACATGACAGATCCGCATATAAGATCCTCATTTGATCACGTGATATTATTATCAAAACTATGGTCGATAACTTTATATTTTCAGCTCTGTTTTTCTTATTTTAACAAAACTTATTGAAATATCTTTATTACATTTCAGTTGCTTGAATCTCTTTTGATATTTTTGCAAGTAGTCATGTCTTGGTACTCTTCTAGAGTACATGCCTCCTCAATATAATCATCTTAATTGCATGTTCCTTTATTTTCAAGATTATAGTTGGAACCGATTAGTGTTTTATGATTAGGCATGTCTCACTTTCATTTACACTAATTGGAGAATTTTTAACTGGAATTTTAGGTCAATAATTGAATCTGGTATATAGTTTGCAATATTTTATAAATACAATATTTGATTAAGTACTTATGGTTTATACCACTATATTTGAGGATATACCTTTAATAATAATAATACATTTCACTTTTTTCTCTTCTCTATCTACTCTATCCCCCTCATATTGAGAAAATTTTGTCAAATGAGAATCAACTAATTATGTAGTATAAGTCTTCTAAATCTATTTGTTTCCTTTAGAAACATCATTTTATTTCATTTAGAGACAAACAAGAAGTAGGTTATTACCCAACATTGATATCAACTTTATTTAGATATTCATCTATGTGCATTATTGTGGATCAATATTTCAATAAATATTTCACATTTAAAAATATATGACTCCTGACCAAAATCTATTTTTATTAGTAGAATTTTATTAGCTTAATATATATATGTGCCGCAATATATCAAATCAAATATGCCAATACTAAAATAAAAATTTTGTTCTCATAAGCATGGGTCTAGTTACTTATATAGGCATTAATAAATGATTTTCATATTTTATAAATTGTGCACTCAACATAATAATTATATTTATTCAAATAATCTTGCAAACCCATAACAATCTCATATGTAACTATCTTATATATGTATCTATCAAATTTACTAAATATTTGTATGGCTTATGTCACATCCTGATTTTTTTTCCTATCTATATAAGACCGATAGAGGAAAAAGGCTGGGAAAGGATTGTGACATTGACCGGAAGAATAAATAATATTTAAATCAGGTTTAAGTTATGAAAAGAAAAGAAGAAGGGGCATAAATGTAATTTAACCCAAAATTCAAGAGAAAATGAAAAAGTGACCCAAGTGAAATTTTAATATTTTAGGTACTAAACTAAAATTTTAAAATATATATTAAGAGACTAAAGTAGAATTTGACAAATTTAAGGATTAAAATATAATTTTATCAAATTCATGGGAAAACATATTTAAATAAAAATTGAGCCAAAAATAGCCAAAAACTACTCGAAAATATTATAGTCCCAAATTTTACCAAAAATAGAGGATAGAATTTTGGTCAAGTATATCTCTCAAAATTGATAAAAAATATTACAATCTCAAATTTTACTAGTAAATAGATGACATAATTTAGGCTAGGCATATTTCTCATAATTCTAATTTAAGGTTCTGATAAATTGATATTAATTTATGAAATTTAGAAATTAATACAGGATCTTCTGTACCTTAGAATTGGATGAAATTTTATAGAAAATTCTTACAATTATTGTAAGGATTTATAAAACAAACATAAATAAAAAAGGAGTCCTAGAATTTATTATAGAATTTAAGGTAAAAATTGACACTGATAAAAGGATTAAGAGAGATGTATAAAATTTTTATTAAGACTTTTAAATCTCAAAAAATTATGAGACTTTGCAAAACATTTATTTCATATTAGAATAAATTTTTAAAAATGTTAGAACTATTAAAAGAATTATATAAAAAACTAGAGTGATTTATGATATCAATATAAGAAATAAAAGGAAGTGTATCAGGATTTGTGTCAAATTAATGGATTGGACTTGGACAAACCCAAAGTGGCGTCTTGAAGCAGCCAAAGACATCAAAGAAATTGTCATGTGGTTAAATGCATTTTTAAGGGTATTTTTATAAAAAAAATAGAGAAAGAAGGGAAGGAAATTTTAAGGAAGTTACAAGTGATGCAAGGTAGCCATGTGAAGTGTCTTCTTGGGTTCCATAAGGTGTCAAATGGAGAGCATGACAAGAAGGAAGAGTTATCTCATGTGCTTCTTTGTATTAAAATAATAAAATAAATAAGTTAATGATGATTAAAGTTTAATTAATTAGAAACCAACCAATCAAATTCAAGATTAAGGGTTTGATATAATCAAGAACTTGAAGGGTATTTTAGTCCTAAAGCCTTTAAAATTCAAATATAAATACCCGTTTTGAAGCACAAAACCATGAGCACTTGAGAAACCTTGGGGAAGTTCTTGCCAATTGAAAACTCACAATTCTATAGCAAATCAAGGTACCTAGATATTAAGCTAGGGATTAAAGTAAGTAATCTTCCTAGTTCTTATATATATATATATATTGGAAGATTGAAACCTAGGTTCTAATGGTTAGAAAGAAAATTTTTATCTTTGAACCTTGGTTGGCTAAATCTAGAAAGAAAAGAAGGCAGAAGAAAAGTCAATTAGAACTATAAAATGTTAACTTAGATAGGCTTTGATTATTAGTTATTACTTGAATTAATTGTGTAATCTTTGAAATTCTAATTTATGTAACCTTTTGGCCTATAAAAGAATTGAAGGGAGAAGAATGAATTTCAATAATATAATACTTCTATTGAATTTATGTGATAATTTTGTGTAGGATTGGAACCTTAGAAATATTGAAATTGAAAAAGGAAAAATCTGTTACTATTTATATGTGTGAATAGTGATTATAATTTTATAATTTTGATATTTCTAATGGATTTAAAATAAAAAATTGTATATGTTTAAGTAAGATTAAGGTTTTGGAAATATTGGAATTGAAAAGAAAATTTTTTAGAAGGTTGTATGTACTATTTCTATTTCTGTCCAGACCTGAAGAAAATATTAGAATTTTAAAATTTTAAATCCATAATTGGATTCCTTAGATAAAAGTGTGTGAGATATAGTCAAGATACAAATTAATAACAAGGCAATTAACTATAAATAAAGAAATGTAGGGGTTTTGTCAGTTTCAGAGAATGAAACTAAGTTATTGAGTTAAGTTCAAAGTTTAATTAGTATAGATCGTATAACACCTTACTTTTATATATATTAAGGAATATTCAGTAGTATTTAGAACCACTTAAATATCTATTGAAATTCAATTACAAAATCTAGAATTTTCAAACTGTAAGGTCATTTGGTATTTCTAGATTAGGTGAAGAACTTCGAAAAATCATAACTAATTCAAGAAAAAATAAAATAAAGTGGTTAAAAAAGATACACGAAGCTAACATAATAAATTTTAAAAGAAAAATAATTCTCAGACCAAATACTTAGCTGATAAATATAGTTTTAATGTAAAAAATTATTGTTCATTTGATCAAAAATTAAGTAAAATAGTTTGTAGTCCCAAATTTTGAAAAATTAATTCTCTTTGTACAGACATCGAAATAAGATATTTTTAGTGTCAAAATAAAGATTGACATATTAACTAAATTCTGATAAAATTTTGTACATTTATTCTATCATTTACTATTTTTTCTAGGTAGATATAAGTTACTTCTAGAACTAAAATATTTCATTTATACATCATATAAGTCATCACATAACATAATTTACAATCAATCATGCTATATATTTACTAAATTTTCTTCATGCATCTTTATCTTCCTCCATCTTTGAAAAACTTGCTAGCGTGGGAATGACATGGGGGTGAGATTTATGATGAAATATCAATAGCAAACAAATACCATACAATATATGCAACTATATGTTTGATGTTAATATGTGTGTACTTAATAATCATACTTATATAATGATAACTTTATATGCTTTTATGTTTCCATAATTATAACATATGTCTATAGTATAAAAAGAAATAGAGTATCACTTAATCATACATACTTCACATAATCAAAATAAGCAATCATCACATAAAATATCCAAACAACATAAGTATACAACTAGGTAAATTCACTTACTCTTTTCCTTTCTCACTTCTTATTGATGTGTGGCTACCTTCTTGAGCACACAAATCAAAGTCTAAACATTGAATAGTCATTCATCATGATCCAATTCAACTAGCATATCGATGTCTTAATCAATTAACCCCTAACTTTCTTAATTTGTGGTTAATTGCCCTATCTTTTTAATTAATTTGTGTTTTAACTTTACCCTACACAATTTTGCCTTTTGAATCTATTTATGAATTCATAATTTCAAAATTCCAGTTTTTGCTCCTAATTTGGACAATGTTTTCCAATACTTGTTTGGATTCTAATACTTCCAATACTTGTTTCTAGTACACAAATTAACATTTTTTAAAAATTCTCATTTTGATTCTAATGCTTCCAATACTTATTTTTCTACTTAATCCCACATAATTTTTTATTTTAAATTATTAAAAATATCAAAATTATGAAATTCTTATACTGTTCATGCATATGAACAGTAATAAAAAGGGTTTCAAATTTTCGCTTTTAAATTTCAATGTTTCCAAGGTTCTAATCCTACACAAAATCATTGTTTAAATTCAATAAAAAGTATTAGATTATTGAAATTTAACTTCATTGGTCTAGAATAGCCCTAGGCCAAATAGCCTTTATCAATAGAAAAGTCAAGAATACAATTTAATTTAATAACCAACCACTAATTCTAACTTGTCTAAGTGTGAATTGCATGATTCTTATTTCAATTTCTTCTTCCTTCTTTATTTATGAATTTCAGTCAGCAGCATATCATAAAGAATATCCCATTTTTCTTCCATTAAAACATAGGTTTTATCCTCCTAAAACAAACATAAATAATCTAGGAAGGATTATTTACCTTAATCTCTAACTACTTTGGATCAAAGCCCCTTGGAAATCCTCTTGAATTTTGAATTAGAAAGGTTGAGTTTCAATTTTGCAAGAGGTTCCCCTTGGCCATCCAATGCTTCACGGTTTTACCATCAAAAGGGGAGGTATTTATAGCCAATTTTCAAGGCTCAAGGGACCATTTTACTCCTTAAATTCCTAATTATTACAATCCCCTAATCTCTCCTCTCATTGGTGACTTTCCTTGATTAATTATCCTTAATCATCATTAACTTATTCTTATATTATTGTAATATAAATCAACATGTGCAAAAACTTCTATCTTGCTTGGCTTCCATGTGACGTATTTGTACATGGTGTGAGTCCCACCAAGTACACCTCATATATCACCTATCATTATCTCTTATTTTTTATTGATTTATTTCTTTAAAAAATCATAAATTATCTAAAGACTAACTTGTGCTCCAAGACACCAACTTGGGCTTCTTGGGTCTTCATGTGATGCCATTTGGGCCTCTTCTTAAGTCAAATTACTAATTGGCATAAATCCCAAGATACTTCTTTTAAACCGATATTCTTAAATAACCTTAATTTTTTATATAAATTCTATACATTTTGTTTAATGCTTATAACATTTTTAAAAATTCATTATACTGTAAAATGAATTTCTTGTAAAGTTTTATAATTTTCTAAGACCCAAAAGTTCTGTAAAAATTTTATACGTTTTCTTTAAATCCTATCAGTGTCTTATTTCATCTTAAATTTCATAATTAATTCTACAGAAATCCTTTTTCACTTCTGTCATTTTTACAAATTCTTATATTAATTATAAGAATTTCTTATAAAATTTCATCTAATTTTGAGATCCAAAATATATTGTACTAATTTTCAGACTTTAGAATTAATATCAATTTATTGGGACCTTAACTCAGGATTCTGAGACATATGCCTGACCCAAATTATGTCTTTCATTTATTAGTAAAATTTGGAACTATAATATTTTTGGGTATTTTCTGGTTCAATTTTTCATAATTATACTTTTGCCCTTAAGGTTTTAAGCTTTTCACTTAGGTCCTTTTTCATTTTCTACCTTCCTCAATACTTTTCATCTTTACAATTTAATCCCTTTCTTTATAACATTTCATTTTCCTTCATTTTCATAACTTAAACCTTATTTAATGATTATCTTTTCTTCTAATCATTGTCACAATCCCTTCCTAACATCTTTCCTCTATCAATCTTATATAGATAAAAAAAATTAGGATGTGACAGATTGTAATAAGTGCATTACTCTGCTATGATTAGGCTTTGATATTTGTGAAAGAGGAGACGAAAAGGCCAAAAAATAAAAGGTTAAAGAAGAGCTATTCCAAAGTATTAAACTTATCTAACTTGTTTGCTTTCCTTGCTTGGATATTTTATGTGATGATTGTTTACTTTGACTATGTGAAGCATATATGATTAAGTTATGCTCTATTTCTTTTATGCTATGGTCATGTTTATAATTTAAGGAATATGGAAGCATGTATACATATTATTATGCAAGCATTATCATTAAACACACATATATTAATATCAAGCATTGAGTTACATTCACTGTTTAATTTTCATTTGCTACTAAGATATCCTCACACGTTTCTATTATACAACAATCACAACAAGATCTTCTTACAGAAGCAAGGAAGCAGAATGAAGAAGAGTTATGATGCTTAGATAGCTTATTGTATATGTGAGCTTTATGATATTATGGATTGTGTATTATAGTACAATATGTCAATTCTGGAAACTTTTTATTGAGACTTGTAAAAAATAGTTAACTTTGGAATAAATATACGAGAATTTACATGATGATAGTAGATATGTTAAGCTTTAATTTGGTACCAAGAATGCCTTATTTCAATATCTATATAAGGACAACGAAATTTTCAAAGTCAAGAAAATAAATCTACAAAATGTGAAATTGACTGATGAACAGTGTTCCTTCATGCCAATAACTGTATTGATTAGCTTAGAGTTTGATTATTTTCATTTTTCCTTTAAAAAGGCTTAAGTTAGCTTCATATAATAATTTAAATCACTTCATTTCAATTTTTTAGAATTGGTTATAATTTTGTATAGTTCATCGCTAAATCTAGAAATATCAAATGAACAATACCTGTAAAGCTTGAAAAATCTATATTTAACTAATGAATTTCAATAATCTTAAAAGTGGTTCTAAATGATACCGGTTGACCCTTAAGATATATAAAAATATGATTTCTGGTTATCTAATCACAAAATTAAGTGTATTATTGCTATTGGCCACAAAATTAAGTATGTATATAGAGAGAGAATATAGAATAGACAAATAAATATATTAAAATGCAAATTAATATAGAGGGTAGGGAAATTAATTAGTAATATAAAAATATATATATATAGTAATGTAAATTAGGGCAAGAATAATACTCGAACAAAATAAATTAAATAAATTTAATCTCATAATCAAATATAAAGAACAAATAAAACCAAAATCATATAAATCAAATTATATAATTATATATGATACTATATATTATTTGTGTATATAGATATATCCAAATAATGTGAACGAACTCAATGAAATGAAGGAAAGATGTGAATGACATAAATTATGTGCGCTTGTCAATTATAATATTGTGAACATAAAACAATATAAAACATAACATAAAAATAAATAATAAGATAAAAGATAACAAAAGAAAAGATAAATATAGATAACATAATAAAAATAACAAATAATATAGAACAATAGATATCATAAAAATAGAAATATAAAATAATATAAATAACAAACAAAATAATAGCATAATATGAAATAAACAACATGAAAATATAGATAACAAAATATAACAAAAATGATTGAAAATTAACAAACAACATATTCAATATAGTAAATATACAGAAAATTAAAGTTGCACATAATAACTGTGCAAACAAAATATTTCTATAAATAGAGCATTATCATATACCAAAGAACATATAAATCTATAAAAAATTCGTATCTCAAATTTTTGGAATGAATTCGTATTGATAACGTGTTATAAAAATGAGAGAAAAATGAAAAAGTTAAAGAGAAAATAAATAACAAGATAAGAGATTGAAATAGAAATCAATATATTATTTTTCATTCATTTGTATATTCATATTTGTACAAATACATTGTGTATGACTTTTATTTATAGGCTACAACTATTAAAGACTAAATCTAAGGTTATAAGGGAATAAAAATAATGTAATAGCATTAACAATAAGAAACTTTTCTCAAGTCATTCATTAAGGATATTATGGTTTGTGACATTAGGAGAAGGTGGAATCCTAAGAGAAATTCTAAGACCTAAGAGTTATGGATATCTACGCATATATGTAATGTTTATAACATGACATTTTTTTCGTTGAATGTCCATAATCTAGAATCAATATTTACAATCCTTCCTTTTGTATTACACATTAAATTGCTAATTTATATGTGAAGATTAAATGCAGTAGAAATAAGTTTACATTAATCAAACTTCGGCCTTGAATTTTTTTCATACTTCATAGTCATTATGAAAAAATGGCATTATTGAGAATTGCCTTATGTAATTAGTAAGGGCAAAGATGAATAGAAAGACATAATTGTAACCTTAAAATATTAAGTCTTTTATTACTTACAGATATTATATTTCTCCAATAACATGTTTTTTAATCTAATCACAATTAAATGTGTTTTACTATAACTTCCTGTGAATTTATCAATATTGTGCATAATAGAGAAGCTCATATTTTACGCCTTCATTGGCGATTAGGAAGACTTGACATAATTATTGAATTTAAGAATTCATCTTAGGTATATTAGCATTGGAGTTGTTAATTAATATAGCGGCTATAAGCATAATCTTTAAGATAACACGTATCATTTAAATGCTGAAGCAAATCTAGATTAAAAATGATTTGAATAAATAATGAAATTTAATTAACATTTAAAATCTGAATGTATTTTTTTAATTAAAAAATGAGGCTAATTTCTAAATTGAATATACTAATCTTTTTAACAATCTCAACGTATAAACTAATTCTAGAGTAAATTCTATAAATGTTTGGATAATAATCCTATTAAGATTATGGCATAAAAAAATATCTCATTAACACTTCTCAGTAAATAGAATATTCCTAGTCAAATGACCCATTCAACCTATTTTAATAACTCAATTATTAATTAATATGATATTATACTACAAACATATTTAATATTTGATATTTGAATAACCTCTATAAATTTTGTTTAATTTCTTATGCCATAATGATTTAAATACATATTTAAAGTAAATAAAAATAGAATAAAACATCATATTCATTATATGTCGGTTAAGATTGAAGACTAAAACTTTTTTCCTTGAATACATCCACGAATTTTATAAATATCATAGATAAATTTAAACCACAACAATATTATATATATTTTCCTACTTATAACAATATAAATATTGGATAAAATGTAGGTTAAGTTGCTTATATCCACTAATAAAGTTTATAGGTGAATTTTTAAGTGTATATATACATTTTAACAATAATCAATAATAATAAAATAATAATTTTTTATATAAAAATTTATAAATTTTAATTTTAACGATTAACAATAACAAAATAATAAGTGTACATATGAAAATTTATAAATATTAATTTTAACAACTAACAATAGTAAAAGAGAAATACTTATGTACTTCTAGAATGTTATTTCATCTTAACATTGTCTAATTAAAATACAATAACTCAACTGATTATTAATCTAAAAAAATTCACAATTTATTTTATTTTTGAGAAAAATAAATATTTTAATTTGAAAAAAATAAAAACTCATATGAACTAAATTAAGATATTTATTTTTTCTTAAAAATAAAATAATGTCAATTGTTTTACATGAGTCACATGCTAACTAAAATTAAAATATATTGAGTTGTTAAATTTCAATTGAGCAAATCGATTCAAATGACATGGCACTTTAGAAACACGTAACTATTTCTCATAGCAAAATAGCCTATCCATATAAAAATTTATAAATTCTAATTTTAACAACTAACAATATCGAAGTAACATATATGAAAATTTAAAAATCCTAATTTTAACAACTAAAAATAGTAAAATAATAAATATTTATATAAAAATTTATAAATCCTAATTTACATTGTAAGAACTTACACAAAATTTACAAGTGTGTATATAAGTAAATTTATATGTGCACATATGTATTTTAGCAACCAACAACAGCAAAATAACAAGTATAATGGGAGAGCTTACCTAATGGATATAAGCAACTTGACTTTAATTTTGTCCATAAATATTATATTTTAACAAATGACAATTTCATTAGAAGTTAATTGTAGTTATGTAGAAGAAAGCAACGTTGGATTTTCAAAACACTACAACTATATCAGTGTATGGTCTTAGCTCAATAATAAGAAGAATGCAAAGGCAGGAGAGGATTTTGCCTCAAGTTTGTTGAAAATAGTGAAGACAGAGATTAATAGGTTTGATGTCTTAGAGTACAACATGTATTCAGGGAAGGCAATTCCTGTGCAGATGGCCTTGCCAGCCTTAACCTTTTTTTTATACAAAAATTTTTAGAAAAGAGTTAGATACTTAGGTTCACTTATGATCTAAGGGTAAGGTGAATTATCTCTCCCTTCTAAGTGATACCATGGGTAAGGTGAGTCGTCAACTAGCCTCATGATTGAAACTACGATAAAGTGATAGTCCTCAAAAATCAAATACAGTATAAATAATTACATATCTTAATATTTTATCAGCTAAACTCACATTCGGTGCAAGCCTTACCTTTGAATTAGGAGAGGTGGTTACAATTTTTAAGAATCCACCTCAGAAAGTGAACAACTTGTATATGGACTATACGGGTGTTGCATCCCACGGACAGGTTTAATGGAATAATATGGGCTGAGGTCCCATACTTTAAAAAAAGAAGAAGAAGGTGAAGAAAGGAGAAATTATCGAATACTATAAATATGCAAATTATTGAGGAAATTTTATTAGAAAATATTATCAAATCATGAAGTGGAGTAGTGAACAACCTGAACATATATAGACTTTAAATTACAAATAAAAAAGCTAACAGAAACCTAAATTCATATGTTGCTTATTTGGGATATGATTCCCAAAATAGGAAAAAAAAGAATATATATATATATATATATATATATATATGAAACAAAGTAAATTGATGGGACTCCTATGCTTTATGGCCAAATGATTTTCTTAAACCAATTCACATTTGATTATGGCACCTCTTCAATGCCAAATTTTACCCTAAAAAAACAATGTTGTCAGAATTTGAAAAGAATCAAGTTTAATTCTATAGTTGAAAATTTCTAAAAGGGAAATGTTAAAATATATGTTTAGTTGTTATTATAATGTAAATTAGTATGTTCACATTACTAGAAAATATAATTTTAACGATACTGCTTTCTGGCAGTTAAGTAAAAAAAATATTGTAAAAAATACAATGACATTTTTGTGATTAAGTTGTTGAAAATTTACCTTTTAACCACAATTTTTCCAAACTATGGCTAAAAATTCTTTTTACTGATTTTCTTTTGGTAATAACCACAAAATAACCACCATAAAAAGTTCTTTTAACAGTGGTCATTCAAAAACTTATCATTAAAAGTTATTTTTAATATTATTTTCTACAAAACCGTCATAAAAAGTTTTAATTTTAAAACCTAAAACTTAGATGAATAGTTTCATTTTTCACTTTCTGTCATCATGGTCCCTAACCTTTGGTATACTCTAGACCTCAATAACAATAAAAGATAATTAATTTTCTCTATTTTTCGGTGTCACCACCTATTCTATCACCATCGTGCTCTCCATTGTTATTTGTAATTTTTATTTTCTATTTGCCATCTTTTTCTTCATCCCTTTAGTTTTACACTTATTTGAATCTCTTCACCATCTTGTCAAAAAGAGCTTCAATGCCAAAAAAATTTTGGATTTTCAACTTTTTTCTCATATTTGCAACTTCTTCCCCCAATCCTGTCTAATACTTTTGGTAAGGCTAGTCGTGATGGCTAATAATATGTGGTGGCAAATATACCTTGTTAGAAGGAGCTCGAAGAGCTTCAACAGAAGAAGTTTTTGGATCTTTAATTTTTCTACTAGATCTTTGACTTCTTCACCAAATCTAGTCATTAATACTATAACAATTGTAAAAAGTCACTTTTCACTGTAGTTACAAAATTATCATGAAATCATTCAACTTATACTATAGTAGCATTGATGATGCCTCTAAATCCGTTGTGAAAAGTCATTTTTAACTATCATTAAAAGCTTCTTTGTTGTAGTGTTATATGCAAGAAAAAACCATCATCCAAGCATTGTCCACGCACTAGCACTCATTCCCTTTTCAAAAAATAATCTTGAAGAATACCATGTTTAGCTGTGTTAACATTCAGCATATCTTTATTGCACTTCTACAAAATAGGCTTTTTAAAGCCCCTTTTTAAATCGGATTAAAAAAGTGACAAGTGATAGTTTTGTGAATGAGGTGAATTATTTACACATGATGTACAAGTAACTAGTATAGAAAAAAATCAGTGGTCGCATTTTTGTAAATAAGGGTGAAATATTTACACCTGATGTATACGTGACCAATGTAAAAGAAATGAGCATGGCATTTTTGTAAATAAGAGTGGAATATTTACACCTGATCTACACGTGACAAATGTAAAAGAAAAGAGTGGTGACATTTTTATAAATAAGAGTAAAATATTTACACTTGATGTACACGTGACTGGTATAAAAGAAATTAACAGTGTCATTTTTGTAAATAAGAGTAAAATATTTACATATGATGTACACGTGACTGGTGTAAAAGAAATGGGCGGTGATATTTCTGTAAATAAAGGTAAAATATTTATACTTGATGTATACATAAATGGTGTAAAGGAAATTAGTAGTGTCATTTTTGTAAATAAAGGTGAAATACTTAGACCTGATATACACGTAATCGATGTAAAGGAAATTAGCAGTGGAATTTTTATAAATAAGAGTGAAATATTTACTCCTGATGTACACATGACTGTTATGAAAAAAATGAACAGTGATATTTTTGTAGATAAAAGAAAATTATTTATACCTAATATACATGTGTCCGGTGTAAAGGAAATTAGCTGTGATACTTTTATAAATAAGCGTGAAATATTTACATCTGATAGACATACGATGTAAAAGAAATGAGCGGTGCTATTTTTGTAAATAAGGGTGAAATATTTACTCCTGATGTACACGTGACCGGTGTAAAAGAAATGAGCAATGCCCATTTTTGTAAATAATGATGAAATACTTATACATGATGTACATATGACCGGTATAAATCAATTTCATTTGGTGTAGAATATTGCCACATTTATCACTCTTTTCTCTCCACCACTCATTTCTCTCATCACACTCCCAAAGCCCTAACTTCCTTGTTCCCTAATCATCAGCTTCTTCTTCCTTCGACCTCCTTGATGTCATCTCCCTCATTGCCGGCTAGTCCTTCCTTTGGCCTCTCACTCTTCGTTCTCCCTCTTTAGGAAATTTTAGTTTAGCATATCAAGAATCCAATGGGTAGGTCATAGTTTTTTTACTCCTTTTATTTTTGCTTGTTTGTATTTCTCGCACTACTATTCTTATATTTTCTCTCTGTTTCTCAGTTTTGGTTGTTCTTTGTTTTCTTTGTATTTCTATTTTTCTTGTTTATTTCTTTATGGATTTTGTTTAAATATATTTCATTTCGCTTTTGATGAGGTAAGTAAGAGGAATTGGGGCACGGGTTCTATTTTTTTCCTTTTATATTTTATTTGTTTATGTGATGTCTTCAATTAGGTGACAATATTTCTGGGTTTTTGTTTTTGTATATATATCTGAGTTCTCTGGTTTTCTTCTTTCTACAATTATTATTTGTTTTTTCTATCCTTTTATGATTGGTCCCTTCTCTTTCACATTTGCTCACTTCTACTTTATCATTTATAATATGCGATAATTTCCTCAAGAGGGTTCTTTTCTTTCTTCCTCTTCTTTGTTCTCCGCTTAAGTTTTATAGGTATATATTCTTATTCATCACTCTCCTCCTCCTTCAAATTTCTGACGAAGAAGAAAAGAACTTTGATGCTTTAATGGCAAAACTGGTTTAGGAGCTTCTCTGATATGAATATAGAGTTTTTCGATTCTGGATTTTTTTTTTATTTTTTACATTATTTTTTAAACCTGTTGTAGGAAGCAATGGGTTTAGAAAAACATGATCTCAATTTTTTATTTTTACATTACTTTTTAAACCGGTTGTATGGAGTAACCGGTTTAAAAAAACTGATTTTCTATACTGGTCATACAACCTGTATATAATATCATACTTTTTACACGAGTTGTATTTACACCAAATAAAAGTCCAGTATAAAAGCCTATTTTTAACCGGTTTAAAAAGTATATTTTTAACCGGTTTAAAAAGCTCATATTCTAGCATAGATAACGCCTAACATTTTTCATCAAGTACATAATGTAATGGAACTCTTGATATTAACCGACATGGCTCATGACTCATCCTATGGTTTGGAATAAAAATGAATACATAATAGTTATAAATTAAATTAATCTTTGTAGATAAAGTGCAATTAAAGTCATATGAGAATTACATAAAATTTTATTCCACATACCACCATCCTATGAAAGCTACATAGAAACATTCAACACCACATTTCATTTTTTATGACCTACACTATGTTGGATCATTCTGATTCCATAGTCAAATTTAGGTTTGGCATGCTGAGCTAAATCCTTAGAAGCAGTAATGTTTATACATATGGCAGAAGCGTCGAAAGAATTGTTTGCTGCAAAGATCGAATTGTATTAATAAAAAATAGACTTTAAACACCAAAAGCATCACTTTTCTCTTTTCTATTTTAAGAGAAGTTCATGATATATAAAATATTTATATCAACATTGTCTTGAGCATACCCCAAAAGTCTGCACCTTCTCAACCTTTACCATGGTTGCATGGTTCCAATCTGCTTAATCATTATATTAAAGCAATATATGGTGCACTAACAACGTTCTTCCTATGGTAAAAACCTTCTTCCCAAAAGTTTAGAAGGGCAAAGACTTAGAAAAGAAGTTGGAATAATGGCGATTAAAAGTAACACTTCACGACGATTTTGTTATTAGCGTGAATTCTCCTGTCGTTGTAAGTCTATCTTCTAACAATGGTTTTATAACCGCCATTAAATATATACTTTTAACAATATTTTTATTAAAATCTGTAGTTAACACTCTTCAAGGTATAACATTTAATGGTTGTTATCCTTGAAACCGCCGTTAAAAGATACACCTTCAACGGTGGTTTTGTAAAAAAAAACTGTCATAGAAAGTTTTATTTTATTTTTTCCTTTTAATCTTTCCACTAATTTTCCATTAATACTATCACACATCTACCATAATCAAGACAAATTAATTTCTAGGCAGCAAATTATAAAGTAAGCAATAAAAGTTTAAATTAAATAGTAATAAAGTAGTTTAAATTCTTAATCATATAACAAATCAAACCAAAATTTATATATCATAAAAATAGTTTAATGATCAAGGCATACATAGAAGTATTGTTCGTACCAAATCATCTCTTACTGAATTGATTAAAATTGCTAACAATTTACACACAACCAAAATACAGTCCATGCTTTATTGAAATACAAAATACCGATCAAATATATATATACACACAAGCTAATGCCCTATGAACAAATTATAAAATATGAAATATACCCACACAAGAAGACAAAAACACGAAGAAACAACAACCACACCACAAATCAGAAGACATCAGGAATCATAAATCACCAAATATGGACTCACACAGAGACGGAGAAGACACACACTTAGCTTAAAGCTTCCCATTTTGTTTACCAATTGGGCTCGGATAAGACACACGCATTACGACTTACTAATAAAAATAAGAAAATTTGCAATGGAGGAGAAGTAAACCTACCTACACTGGACGAGAAGCAAGATGTGAGCAACAATGACGGAGCTAAGACTGATGAACAGTGAAGGATTGAAGGCGTCTACATGCGATTCACGAATATCACAAACACATAGGCAACACTCGAGAGGCGGCAGGTGACCGGCACAACAACGGAGGTCAATTGCGAGCTTACGACCACCATAAAGACAGAGTAAAGACGAGACCAATAGAACTCGATGGGTGCGACACGGTTACAATGAAGTTCAAATTTGGGCGCTGTGTTTCTAGTGGGGTGACAAGGGAAGGGTTTTATTTTCATTAAACCATAAGTACAGTTATATTTTTTCATAATTAAAAAAATTTAATCTTATATCCTTTAAGACTTTACAAGGTTACATGATTTCCTGAGACTTCTCTGCCATCAGATTACTTACATAGAACTTCATTACAATTTTCCCTATTTTTTAATGTGGTTAAAAATAATAAAATATCCTAATATTTAAAACCCAAAATGATGACTTGCATATCCCTAGTGTAGAAATGGCTCTACCCTTTAATTACGACTTAGTTAAAGTCTAATAAGACCTCATGTTCAGTAAGATCATCATATTTCAGGCCTATTTAAAGACATACTAGTTTAAATAAGCTAAATTTTTTTTCTAGCATACAATCCTACAAGTCTAGTCTATTTAATTATATGTAGAATGTAAATATACACAAAATCTATTTAGAGTATTTTATTTGTAAATATTTAACTTTTAAAACATATTAAACGTACAAATATGTAAGTTTTAGTAGGCTCAAAACCTACTAAACTCCCATTGTTGCTTCTATACCTTATTTTACGCTTTCCCGAGCATGGACACCAAGCCACAGAATTTGTAACAAACAATCCAATATTATCACCACACTTTCATTTCCATGTCTGAGATTTAGTATCAATTATCTTTAGTCCACAAAATTTACATAAAATAATAATTACAGATAATTAGGTTTGTCAAATCAGTTTAATGTGCTAACAAAAGTAATCTTTTAAAGGCTCAATCACAAGCCATCATATACAGTTTATGCCAAGCAGTTTATCACACCTTTCCAACAACTAGGCATATGCACAATACAATCACAAAGATTCAAGATTCCATTATGCTGATGCTCTCCTACCTGTACATACAAATTATGAGACATCACGTTACAAAATATTCAACAAAATCATATCTTTTCCTTCATTATAAGAAATATATGAAAGACCTTCAAATTAATATATGTATTTATTTATGTAAGGGCTCATTTTTGCCTAAAAAGTATAAATCTTCATAGTAATTATTTGGGAAAACTATATTTCAAGTACCTACACTTTTTCCAAATTTTAATTTAGTATCTATGTATTTTTTATTTTAATTAAATATTTAATTTTATCCTATTAGCACATTAGTACCTGTAATTTTGCTATGTTAACACCGTTAGCCCTTGTAAAGGGTCTAACAATACTAACAAAGCAAAGTTAAGAATTTAATTAAGAGAAAAAAAATACATAGGTATCAAGTTAAAATTTTATGAAAGTATAGGTACTTACAATATATTTTTTCTAATTATTTTAAGAATCAAAGTTACTGTTAAAATTCACAAGAATTTTAAGAAAATTAGTACTATTAAATTTAAAAAAAAACTATTATGAAGTTACATAAAATTATGATTTTTATAAAAAATAATTGTAAATTTCTTAAAAGTTGAAAATAAGTCAAATAAAATCTAATGAATATGATTAAGAAAATCTATTAAATAACTCTAATCAAACAATAAACACTTGAATACATACAATGGTCAAATTACTAACCTTCAGGTTCTTCATCAATGGGATCCGCTTTCCAGACAACGTCTTTCAGTCCAGTGGACAGATTCTTGTAAAACTGTATAGTCGAAATTAAAGCTAATTGAAGTCATATAGGAAAAGGGGGCATTTAGGTCCCGCCAATTGAATCATTTTAAGAATGGCATCTCGATTTCCTCTAGTTCTCTATTCTCTCATCTCTACCTCAAAGAATTTCAAGTTACTATGATACAATAGTGAAACTAGCATACTAAAGCCAGTGGGTTTAAATTTCTAAGAGATATGAGTATATTATAACAAAACTAAAGATTATTTTTTCAAAAGACGTGATGATACAATACCAAAATATCACACACACACACACACACAAAATTTTATGATTTTTGAGGTGAGACATCGGTCTGACAAGACCCCTATATAACATGGCTCTGCCTCTGCTATGATATAGCAAGTATAAATTCACTTAGATAGGCAAACAAAAATTAATTAGTTGTGGAGTAAACATTATGAATCTTACCTTATGAAATTCCAAAGTGTCTCCTTCAGCTTTGCGAATCTCAACCATACAAAGTGACGGGGCCACCTCAAACACCTGAAAAATAGAAGTCAACACAAAACCCTAAGAATCAATATAGCATATAAAAACCAGAATCATCTACCACTATTCATTCATGAGTCATTTATTTGTCATCAAATATAAAACTAAATTATATACTACAATTTTATTTATTATTTATTGGATTAATATTTTCTGAACACGTGGACACTACATACTTTTTCAAGTAAGATCATCAAAGTACTCTTTTCATGTAATGTGTCTCTTTTGGGAAAAAAAAGATTTTGAATATCCCCATGCAATGAACAGAAAACAAATCTAATTTATAAGTAATCTTGATCCTGATTAGTCAAACTTGACTTGCACCCTTGAATATCAGTAAAGAAACATTTGAGAATTATTTACCTCAGTCACTACAGATAGATGACCTTTGCGTCCAGTCTTTTCACCTTGAATCTTCAACTGCAATGGATAGTTAGAGATGTTATCAGAAGTGGACATATCCAATAGAAAGAGCTTGACTGTAGAAATCAGCCATGGAAAGTTAATGAGAAAAATCCCATTTTTGGTACTTGACAGATAGGTGAATTTCAAATTTTGACTCTTAAGATTTATTTTTTTCAATCTCGATCATTAAACATGCATGTAATATTTCCCTTCCACTCTACTTTGATCCAAAATTTAACACCAAATTTAAAAAATTTTAACATTGCAGGTATTATAATTGAGTGACTAAATTGAAAGAAATGATCTCTAGAGGACCAAATTGATAGTTCGCCTATCTCTTTTATCTTTTATGGGACCAAGATAAGAGTTTCCTAGGTATATTTACTAAGAGCAAGGAATAATAATAGAATATCTTTCTGCATGCACTTGTGCAAAATAAGAGAACCAATAGACACGCATGAAGGCCACAAAAAATTATTTACTTCATTTACTTGTGTTGCTTCTTTGCATAGCACTTCATATGTCAAAACGAATGAAATGTGGTACCAAATGGGTTAAAAATAGAAAAAAAATGACACAAATTAGAAACAGGAACAGGAATAGTAGTACTTTTACCTTACCGTTGTTCTTCTTAACATCAAAACCCAAAGGCATTGAAGCTTGCTCAATTTTTGAAATTATCTCGTTTGCTGAACATTTGGATGTGAATCTTGTTCGCCGTTTAACAAGTCCCTAGTTGCAAGACAGGAATAAGAAAAGGTTGACAATTCAAGCAGACTTCAAAAGGCAATTAATTTATTTTATTTTATCTTTTAAATTTTATCCTCCATCCACTCCATAACTATATATTTGCTTGCCAAAATTGAGTAAAAGGAAGCATACCATATGAAGCATGAATAGTTTAAGGATTCAGTATCTAGCATATGCCAGCCACTCTTAATAGATACTCCCTCCAGACCAGACAGCTAATTTATAGATATTAAATAAATTAATTAAATTAATTATTTGTAATAAATGTATGAGTTTTCCTAATATATCATTTTTAATCATGTATATTATAACTACCTTTAATGGGGAGCCCTTTTAAGATGTGCAATCAATAAGGATATTATAGGGAAAAAATTATAAATTTTAAAGACTGAGTGGGCTAGAGTTTATATTTAGAACCAAAGTAAATATATTGTCTAATTTTTATATTAAAGATGAGAGGTAGTATAACACAACATTTTAATTAATTATATGGACATTTTAGTTTAATTGTGTCCATGACAGCGTCCATTTTCCTAGGGCATGCCAATTATTTCACTAATATGATAAAGTAAGCCAATTATTTCACTAATATGATAAAGTAAACATACCATTTGCTTCTCAAAAAGACTGCTAAGGTTGAGGCCTTGTGACGTAGAGATAAGCTCAAATGCATTCATAGTTAGAGGTGCTCCTGGTGCCTCTTCCCGCCTCTCTACAACAAGATTTTCAGAATCCTATGCACCAAAATACACATCGAGATCAAACTTCCAATGCATATAATTGATATGCAGCAATAGGAATAGTAAAGGTAATTAGATAAATAATAGAAAAATGGGCAGTTTTGGAATACATTTAATACGACTATAAATGGGATATTGAAGCATGCAATCGTGTGTAGCTAATCATATTTTACTGTTTTGATGTGCTTTCTCCTTTTATACGCATTAATGCAATATACTTAATACGTCTATAAATATGGTATGTAACTACGTAAGATGCAGGTGATCTGGATAATGACAACGACAACGTGGAAGACGCTGAAGCTCACGCAGAAGCGGAATTGAAGGACTGCGACAAAGATGAAGAAGAAAAATGTGAAAGAATCGAAGGAATCCAAGATTCAGAAAGCCACGGATAAAAAATTGAAAAAACCAGAGGAGGAATGGAAGCTCATGAAGCTTTTCGGTTCGGTTTACCAAGGGGTTCAGGGAAGGGGTACGTCGAAGTTTCGAACCACAATCACAAACCCGATTCAAGAACAATAGTAGGATTTCCCAACTATATCGGCAATCAAATCACACATGCATCAACTCTGTAACTGCTGTCGCGCCATTAAACTGTTGTGTTTAGTGTTTACAGCGGGATTCCGTCAACTCATTCGAAGACAGCCACGAACAACCTCTCGGATCCATTTCTTGGCCGAGCAACCCCGCAAGGATCTTCCACCTCACCCTCGCGAACTCCGCTGAGTTCACTGGAGCTGTTTGCATCGTTCATCAAGGGGAGTTCCGACCACGATACCGGGAAAGGTATCAATCTACGAATGCCTATGACGACCCGGGATGATTCGGGTTGGGGTCTCTGTTTTTGGGTCGGGTAGAGTTGGGGAAGGACATTGGGTCAGTGAGCCATTGAAGGCATAATGGGTTTTGGGTCTTTGTTGGTGCTTCTTTAATCTCATTCGTTGAGCTCCAAATGGGCACTAGGTTTGTTTCTCCTGGCAGCAACAAGAGCCCACTAGAAATGGGCTCAACATTATAACAGTAATGCCATTTTATCTGGATGCAAATTTGCGCTCCTTCTTTTTATGCTAAACATAAATATATTCCTATTAAAAATAATTATATTTAAAATATTAAATATAATTATATTAAAAATATAATGTTTTAAATAGACATTTATCATACTCAATATTAGTATCATCTAAAAGCAATTAGACTTCGTCCTGCCTTTAAACCGTAAATAAACCTAACCCTTTTCTAAAAAATTTTTTATAAAAAAAATTATATTTAAGACATTAGGTATTAAATGTACTCTAGTAAAAAATTAAAATTTAATTTATTACATTATAAAAGACTAATATATTCTACTAAACTTAAACTATTCTACTAGACTTAAACCTTTTGGTGGGGCCAAAAGCTTTTGGATGGATCTCAGGTGTCACGTGGGCTTAACATGGAGTGTAACAATAGGCAACTAGAGTTAGTACAAGGAAAATGGAAGTGGTTAAGCGAAAATGAAATAAAATATTCCTTATTTTATATTTGCTGATAATCTTCTTTTGTTTGGTGTAGCGAATGAAAAGCAAGATAAATGCATGATGGATTGTATGGACAAATTTTGCATTGCTTCAGGAGGTAAAATTACTAAAAGCAAATCTTCTATATTTTTTTCACCAAAGGTCAATGTGAATACTAGGAGAAGAATTAGCGATATTACAGGAATAGATATCTCAGCAGAAATAGGAAAATATTTGGGTGTTCCAATCACCAGAGGGAGGAAACCCAAAGATACTTTTCATTATATTATTGATAGGGTGAAATCTAAACTGGCAACTTGGAAAGAAAATACCCTTACTATAACTGATCATATTACTTTGGCTAAATCTATTCTCAGTTTTATTCCAGTTTATCCTATGCTTATTTCCAAGATTCCTATCTCAGTTTGTCAGGAAGTGGAGAGGTTACAAAGAAATTTTATATGGGAAAATAGCCAAAAGTCTCATGGTTTTCATTATGTGGGTTGGGATCAAATTGTTAGACCAAAGTTAAATGGTGGCCTTGGTTTTAAGAAATTAGTTTCATTTAATCGTGCTTGTGGAGCTAAGTTAGCATGGGATTTAATCAATTGTAGGAAAGGTCTATGGGTCGATGTGCTGTTACATAAATACATGCTAAGGAATGAAGAGAATTTCTTTGAGGCAAGAAAGGAAGATTCGATGCTGTGGAAGTTTATATCCCAATAGAGAGAGATAGTGGAGATAGGCACAAGATGGTATATCAGAAATGGGGAGATAGTAATTCTTTTTACTGATAACTAGTTGTTTCCTAACATGAAACTAAAAGATATGTGTCTTAGGACACTGATAATGGAAGAGGAAAATAGTAAAGTTGTTGATTGGATTTAGTCTGGAAATTGGAATTTCCAAATACTTGCTAAGATTATTCCTAGTAATGCTTTTCAAAGATTATTTAGTATGTTACCACCCAGGTTAGAAGCAAGTAATGATGTTATGGCGTGGAATGCAACGAATGATGGATCTTTTACGATTAAATATGCCTACTTCCTCATTGAACACTAACAACCTAATACATATAATTCTATTTATAAAGACATCTGGAAATGGAACAGGGTGGAGCGTATTCATTTTTTTTATGTGGATAACAATTAATAATCATTTGCCGACGAATGGTTGGAGGAGTAAATGGGATTCAACTACTTCTAAATGTGGATACTTCAATAACGATATAGAAGACACTTTACATATTCTTCGAGACTGCAGCTATGCTAAATAAATGTGGCTGAGATTACTTAATCCCAGATATTGATCCCCTTTCTTTAAAACTCCCTTAAGAGACTGGTTTGCTCTGAACCTTAAGAAGGAGTTGGGATCAGATGGTATAAGTAATTGGGGCTTACTTTGGGGAGTGGCAATTTGGAGTTTATGGAAGTGGAGAAATCAAACCACTTTTGATACAAATTTTTTGAAACCTGCGGACCCGTGTTCAATCATCTTACAAAAATGGGAAAATTTGGGACAAATTAGACATGATCATGTAGTTAATAATTTCAATATACAACACTCATATACTTGGCAACCTCTTCCAATGGGATGGTTTAAAGTAAATATTGATAGAACCGTCACTGCAGCAAATAGTGTGGCAGGGTATGGTGGTATTATGCGTGTCACTCAGGCGATTGGGTGGCTGGCTTTACATGCAAATTAGGATCTTATAGTATAATCGAAGCGGAGCAGTGGGCGGTGTATAAAGGTCTCCAGCTAGCTTGGGACCTCAGAGTTGGAAAGATTATTATTGAATCGGCCTCTAAGAATGTCATTGATATGCTGTCAACCTTAAATACTCAAAGATGCAGTTTATTAGTCCATCAGATATAGAGTTTCTTACAGCTAGCGTGGGAAATCAAACTACAATATATTCCGAGGAAGCAAAACAAGGTTGCAAATGCCCTAGCTAAAAAGGGTTTGACTTCTACAAGGAGATTATCTATTTGTCCTCCACACTTGGAGTTAATGATTCATACTGATTGTTTGGGATCTAATCCCCTTCTGATTTAATTCTATTGTTTCAGGCGCTTAACTCTCATGTTTACCAAAAAAAAAGAAAATAAAATATTCCTCTTTCTTTTTTTATACAATAGAAACTATTTTCATTTCTACTTTTAATATTTTAAGTTATTTTAATTCTATAAAAAAAACTAAAAAATATGATAAAAGTAAGAATGAAATATTTTAGACAACTTTACTGTAAGTTATATAATTTATAGATAATATTAACCCTTCTTAAGTTATTAAAAAATATTTTACACCATTTTATCTTAAATTATAAAAAAATATACATTAATTATATAATTATTTTTATCATACCAAATAAATTTTTAAAACTCATTTATAACCTAATTCTATCTTCACTTCTACTTTTATCAAAAACTCTCCTCCTACTAAAACTACCATAAAAGAATATGATAGCATGCTTAGGCTTTTGTATGTCCTTTAATTTTATTTTTAAATTGTTTGTCTTTTCCAAGTCTTAGCAACCTATGGTCTAGTAAAAAAGGGTCTTATCCAAGATAACTAGTGTTTGAAAAATAATAAAATTAAGATTTTAAAAAAACTTTTAACCTAAATCTTAGTTTAAAAAAAATTAAAACAAATAATCATATTTATCTAAAATAATTTTTAGACCAAATTATAGTTTTAAACTAAAGTTTTGAATAAGCGACTTGAACTAACTTGTGGAATAGTAAAATAACATATAGATTACTCAATTATTATTTTACCCTTATTTTTTCTTACATAATCTTTTCTATTTACTCTTTTTACTACACCATCTCTCATCTCTCTTTTCTCCTCTTCACCCTCTCTCTTTTCTCCTCTCATATTTTTAATAAAATCATATTTTATAGTAATTACAAAAGTCCTTCTAGGAATAACTATCTAAACACTTATTTTATTCAGAACATTTCTTTTCTATAAGTTCTTCTACAAAATTTCTTTTCTAAAAATTATCCAAAAATTATTTTTTTTTCATAATTCTTTTTTTAAACTCTTATATCTAAACAGGCCCATATACTATGCTTTCATATTGTCCTGATCCTTAGGACAATTATCGATTAAAATATGACTAGTAAGGGTAATTAGATAAACTAGAAAATGGGTGGTTTAGGAATATACTTAGGTCTATAAATAGGGTATTAAAGGACATAATCGGTGTCTATCATATTTTATTGTTTTGATCTCATTTCTCCCCTTTTATATCTTATGGGGAAAAAGTTAAACAGATATTAAAAAAAGAAACACAATTACTAAAAAGGCACCATAACAAATAAACAATATAAATTTGATATTATTTTCTAAACCGAAACTTATTATTACATATTCCTCATTTGTTATAAATTTTTTTAATAATGATACTTATATTTGAGACCTTATACCAGTTCTCCCAAAAGTTAAAGGAAAATTGATAATATACTCCATCAATTTTGAGTCATCTCTAGGCAAGTCCCTCAACTTTGAAAACTGTAGAATATATTTCTTCACTATTATCCTTCAGTATTGGAGATGGTACTGTGTCATTTGCAATTTCCATACGAATTGGAGTGTGCTATTTGACCAACGAAAAAGTTTTAAGGAGTCATCTTCATAATTGGCGTTACAAAAAATGGACAAAAGGATTTAAATCATGAACTGGGATAGTTGAGGGGAATTTTTGTGTTTTTGGAAAAATGAATACATTCTCAAATTGAAGGAGTTATTGTATTTTTTTCCCCAAAAATCAATCAACAAGAAAGTAAACAAAACAAAAAAAACTCTTACCGTTGAATCACCAAAAATAGCATCTACATCATCAAGACTGACATCCGCTTGCTCAAATCTAGGAGGCGTATATCCCTTCTTAAACCATTCGTTCTCAATGAGCTCAGCCATTGTAATTCGCTGTTTTAGATCATCAAAATAAGAATAAAGTTGAAGTTTTCTGCTAAGAGGGAAGAAAAGCTAAACTATTTCACATAAACCAAATTAGTAGCATCTGTTAAACCAATTAATTGAAAATAACAAAATTCAGGGGCATACTGAAGCAGGATTGGGATCAAGAATTCTCTTAATTAACTTCTTTGCACTTGAAGAGAACCATGATGGACACGTGAAGTCAGCCTTGAATATCTGTAAGGCATGGCAAATTAGAAACCTTGTGAAGCAGCACTGTGAACATAAAAGTTAAAACAACATATAGTACCCCATGTGAGGTATAACTGTAAAACAAAGCTATATTGCTTTGAAGTCATGTCTTCACAGTATCAATATAGTTCAAATAACGTTTACTACCTCTGGTCTTAAAACATATGAACTAAATAAGGGATTTACTTTAGTCTTAAATATAAGGCATCAATACACTTTGCTTTCCAAATCTATAATTGTTTATCTAAAGTATTCTTATTGATAGCACATATTAAGGGGCTCACAATCAAAGAGTAATTCTAATGTACATGATTAAAAAGAGTAGTTTAGGAAAACCAAAATAAATTTATTATAAATAATTAACTTAATTAGATTTTCTTAATATCCGTAAATTAATTATTTAGCTCTTATATTAAGGATTGAGAGTAATAATTATTAGAACATTCCCCAAAAAACAAAAGGAAACAAACGTTTGGACACCACTGCAACTTATTATACAGAGGCACCATATTGGAAGTATGAGAACATATTGTAGGATATATAAGGACTCAGTATCTTCAAACTTATAATTTAGCTTTCCAAATAAAAATCCTCCAAAGTTTCCTTATCAACTAGTATCAAAGCCCTCCACTACTTCCTAGATGCACACTGGAACTAAGAATTCTGGTAGAATTCTAGGATTGCAGAGTCATGGGTAATTTGATTAGGATTAATAGGTGATACTGCAAAAATTCAACCTGATTTTGGCAAATGAATTCCACTTCTCAAGATGCTTAAGTGTACTTCATTTTGAATTATGAGTTCAACTGGGGGTAAACAAGAATCACCTTTTTATACAAAGCCACAAGGTTGCTTTCTTCAAAAGGCAAAAACCCAGCCATTAGAACAAAAAGAATAACACCACAGGACCAAAGATCGGCCTTCGCACCATCATAACCTTTGTTGTGGATCACCTGCGACAGGGAACCAGTGATAAAGGAAGAAAAAGGCCTATGAGACAACGATATAGTAACTTGTAGCAGAAGCTACCATACCTCTGGAGCAACATAATTTGGTGTACCACATGTTGTGTGCAGCAAACCATCTTCCTGACACAAATATGACCATCAATTACAGCTTGGATATGATTGTTATAATTTTATGAGAACTTATCCACTGTACTCACTCGGACTTGTTGAGGAAGTGCACTTAATCCAAAATCTGATACTTTCAGTACTCCGCTAGTGTCCAACAACAAATTCTCAGGCTGTAATAGGCAAAATATAGTAACATGTTAACCTTTTCTTCCTTCCATTTGGAAGATTGCACGGCTACTTAATCATATTCATGGTCACCCAAGCATTCTATGAAGTTAGGTTGGTATAGTGCAAATAATTTGTGATTTTAAAATGGTAAGGGACAACACTGATTAGGAGAACTCAGAGTATCAAGCTGAGTTAACGAGTTTACTTCACTCAACAATGAATTATTCCACTTAAAATGCAGTATTTATTGAAGGTAATATTATAGCTTCGTCATCTCCTTTCTTCTTCCATGAAAAAAATGGAAAAAGAAGTAAAATAAAAAGATGGAACAACCGTGTTACATGAGAGACACACCTTTAGGTCTCTATGGAAAACACCTCTACTGTGACAGTAATCCACAGCACAAATAAGCTGCTGAAAATATTTTCTGGCTTCATCTTCCTTCAACCTCCCCTTCCTTGACTGTCTCATGAAAATAGAAATAAAGTACATAAAACTTAATATACAACAAGATTGTATTAATATATTTGACTTTGATTGTCATCAGAAGAAGAAAAAAAGGCAAAACAGTCTTACAATTTTATCAAATAATTCCCCTCCAGTCACAAATTCCAATACAATGTATATCTTTGTTTTGCTAGCCATGACCTACTTCATGAATGCTATTGTAAGTCAATTAAAATTTAGAAGGTAGCAAGATAGATTTTGATAAAGTAAAAAAAAAATTAGCAAAGTTGCAATCATTCACTGTCTTCTAACCTCGTACAAACGTATGACATTTGGATGTCTAATCAGTTTCATCGTTGAAATTTCTCGTTTTATCTGCAATAATGACAGACAACAGAAGATTAAGCAAGAGCAGAACGTTCATGTTTCCAAGATCAAATTAGTGAACTTGGATTCCTATGGCCATGGCAAGTTAAAATTCAACTTCAAAAACTACACTAATTATATTTGATATTGTACAACTAGCTAGTGATGAACATAAAAGCATTAACTTGTCTGACTGTTAGTAGACAAATTAGAAACAAAACTAAAGCAGTACGCAAAAATCATAAGCACTATCAATAATACCAAGTATACTAGTCAAATTACTTTTCTTTTCTTTTTCTCCTTAAAGCTAAATAATAAGATAATTCCTTTGTCTTGATTGAATTATTATCGTTTTAAGCTTAACTTAGATTTTAGAGAACAGACAGTTGTACATGTCTATGTGCACAGATTTCACCTATTTCTTAAGCCTCCAGGTTTTTCTTTTCTTTTTTGTTTGTTCCCTTTTGGTAAGAGGCTAATTGGATGGGCAGTTTTTGGCTAAAACAAAAACAAGAAGAAACTTACCAATTAAGATTTATATATTTTCAGGAAAACAGTTGGATACCTTTTTTTTTATTTTATTTCACTCTACACTCAATTTTTAAATAAAGTTATAAAAGTTGTAGAAAATGGAACTATTCATAAGCTGTGAATAGCATGGTCATCTCGAGTTTTGTGCAAATGCTCAGGGCACACTCGTTAATATTTGTTTACATTAAAATATTAGATATATTAGGGTTAGGCGATGCTTGTCAATGAAGAAACACTAGAATCTAAGTACACGTCTTTGAGAGAGAGCTACTTCAAATTAAATTCGACAATGTTCAAATCTGATATAATCATACAACGATATAAAAAAAAAGAAAGAATGGGAGTTATTTAATTGTATATAAAAATCAATTTATCTATACAACCAAAACAAAACTACTGTTACCTTACTGTTGTTCTCAAACCCCAGGCAATTGCAGGGAGTTAGGCTAGTTCTTTTATTGAATGAAACTAGTTTTTTAATTTTTAAAATGATAAATTGTAATTTAGAAGGTTGTATTTATGCTATTTAAAATTTTATATTAACTTTATTTAAAGGCCAAAAAGATCGACTTAATATAAAATTAATAAAAAGTCAAGTGGTCTAGCCTTCGAGATGACTGAAAATCCTTGGTGTTTGGTAAAATATTACGTACGTGTCAAAAATTTAATATGTTTAATCATAAAATAAATTATCTTGTATTTGAGGAGAAGGCTTATAGAAAGTCAAAGTTTAAAATATAGAATACAGTCGGTGGTGACTGTTGTGAAGTTGAATAATAAGAATGGATTGCATTATGGTAAATAAATAAAAAATAATTGCATGATTTATGATACATCACAGTGAAATATTAATTAATTCCCAATTCAAGGGGGAAAGAAACAGAAAGATAGAAGAAAAGTTCAACAAGCAACATTCTCAAAGTTGAGACACAGGTAACTGTTGCAAATATGACTTTGACCAATTATCCTGAACAAGAAAACTGTAAGAGGCACACTACGGTATTTGTTCAAACCACGGACCAATTATATTATAAAGTGAGAGAGCCAAAATTAGATTCCCATATTATTTAAAAAAAAAAACTCTTAAAAAAATATCCTACTCACAAAGTCTCGATCTAAATTAGATGACTAATAATAGGACAAACAAAACGTTGGATCAATAGAAGTTAGTTTAAGTAAAATGAATTTTAGCCACTTAAACATGTAATCTCAAATTTAAACCTATGTATAAATGTAGAAAAGGTCTGGGAAAAAACTACACCTAATTAAGCTAATAAAAATCAAATCTAACTATAAAAAAATCGCTAGATGCCAAGTGACCCAGAGGATTATAAATAAAATTTTAAGAGGCATATCATGGAATAAGATCCTACAAATACACTTTTAGATGAAGTGGAAAGAAAGATGGAGAGTAAAGGATGCACCCTACTCTTACAACGTTGACCCCATAGAAGTGGGATCATCAACTTTCTCCACATTTCAACTTGCAATTTGGATCCAATCAGGCGCACCATTAAGTCGAAGCAAAGCATCCTTTAAGAATTAAAAAATGGAAACCAATACATAATTTTGAAAACCATGACTTGAGATTACGAAAAGAAGCAATCAAATCAAAGCATCTCCAATAATCATCATCTAAGTCAAGCAATAAAAAAAAAGGAAGTGGCTCTTGTTATCTACCTACTAGATCTGTAGTAAGAGATTTATACCTGACCAATCACTTTGTGCTTGAGAAGCTTTTCTTTGTCAAGAATTTTGATGGCCACATTTTCACCCGTCTGTGTGTTGCGCGCAAACTTCACTTTGGCGAAATTGCCTTCTCCCAAAGTCCGACCCAACTCGTACTTGCCCACTCGGACCGTGCTATTGCTAAATCCCGAACGCGATGTCATCTTCTCGGATTCTCCTTACAATTCTGATTTCCAATTGATCCTTGTTCCCTCTCTCAATCTCTCTCTCTACAGTTTGGAGCTTCTCCCACTAACTATGAAAACCTTTTCTTCTTACAAGGCTGCCATACCTGAGACTTTGCAACCCTCATTTCTCCTTCCTTTTCTTTAAATACACTAACAAATAACTTCAGCTTTGAACTGGTAGGGACGCTATAATTGAAGAATCGAGGCCCAGATTCAAAGAACTTTGTGGTTGAAGAACGAGGTTGAGGAGCCGTTGACCATCTAATCTGATGAATATACCATGATTTCAAATCATGGAATTGAATCAGTGATGGGAAAATTTTTGAGGTAAGAGGAACAGAAATCGGGGTTTCGGTGGGAGAGAAATAGGTGTGGAGGAAACTTGATTCGGAGCGGAAAAGAATTTCTCGGAGTTCTTTCTTCTTGAGGACGTTCCGAAGGAGAAAGATTTTAAGAGAAGTTAATCTAATCTTAAGACATTATATTAATTAATTATTGGCCTGGTGTTGATATTTAATATTAATTAATTAACTAGACTAATGCTAGATACCCCTCCCCCTGAACGGAGGTTTTCAATCTCTTCACGCTAGTCGATAATGTACTACCATAAATAATAAAATAATAAACTCTCTCTCTCTCTAGTTAAATATTGTCATAAATATTAAAAAATAGATATTTATAATTTTTAATCTTTAAATTTTTTTCCATATTTTTAACTTTATAATTTTTTCAATAAATTATTTAAAGAAATTTTTTATTATAAATATTATTATATTGTTATTTATTTTATTATAATTTTTATATTAGCTTTAAAAGTTAGAAAGACATATAAATAGAAGTCATATATGAGGCATATGGGAGATATAAAAGATACATATGAATGATAAATAGTTAAATACTCCCTTGCTTTCTTTCAAATTCTTGTTTTCCTATTCTCTTTTCTACTCTCTCACTTTTTTATTTTTATAATATACTCAAAAAATTTAAGGTCTAAATTTTTTATATATTTATATGTTCTTATAGTATATGATAATACTCTATTCAAATATCTCTTTTACCCAATTATTATATACAACTTTAATTTTCTATAGATTTATTATATTCAATATATTGATTATTATTTTCTAATCATTTTCATTATATCTTGTTATTTATATGTATAATGTTATTTGTCTCATATTATATTATTATTTTATTTGTTATCTGCTTTATTTTTTATTTTTATGTTATCTATTATTCTATATTATTATTTTTTATTTATATTATATATATTTATCTTTTTATGTTATTTTTTATATTGTTTATTATTATATTCACAGCTTTATAATTAATACACACATAATTTATGTCATTTACATGTTTCTTTTATTTTATTGGGTTTGTATTTATGTTGTTGGTTTATATATATTTATATATATATATATGTATATGTGTGTGTATATATATGTATGTATGTGTGTATAATACATAATATATAGTATTATGTATGATTATATAATATAATTTATATGATTTTGGGTTTATTTGTTCCTTATATTATTTGATTATGAGATTGAATTTATTTAATTTATTTTGTTATAGTATTACTATTGCCCTCATTTAAATTGATTATTTATATTTATATATTGCCAATTCCCTTTTCCCTCTCTACATATATATGTTAATTTAAGTTTTCATAGATTTATTTATTTCTTCTATATCTCGCATCTTTCTTTATAGAAATTGCAATTTTATGTTATTAAATGGTCAATAGCCATAATATTCTCAAATTTTTTATTAGATGACAAAAAGCTACTATTGATATGTTTCTTTTGTAAATGACTATCTTTTAATTTTAATAATTAGTATTGTAATAATCTAATGATTATATAAGCTCTTAAGGATAATGATTTGGAGCTAATTTTTATAAAGCCCTAAAGGCCTATGTTCATACCTCAAATCATACAAAATAGCTTTGAAAGCTTTTGTTATAGTCTAGAAGACTATAATATTTTAAGAAATTGATGATAATGTGCTATTGAAAGCATGAAATAGATCAATAATAGTGGTAATAACATCACATTATATTGTAGAGGTTGACAATTGACAGGTGATAATATTTTGTTTTGACTAATGAGTCATAATTTTGACCAAAAGTCATATACACAAAAGAAAAGTATTATAATATGATCAAAAGTTAAATAAATAAATAAAAAGAAACAAATGTTATAACGTGACTAAAAATCATATAGACAAAAGGCAAACGTTGAAATGTGACCGAAGGTTATATAGACAAATATATATATATATATATATATATATATATATCAATTTATTAAAATTAAATGTCAAAATTGACAATGACATCAAAATAAACATGAGATTTTGTAGAAAATATCAAAAGTAATTATACTCCCAATGCAATAAGTTGTGGAGAAACTGAGAAAAGGAAATAATATAAGCCGAGAAGATTATGGACTATGTAATATTTATATATGATATTTAATTTTTATTATTGTCTAAATTTGTTGTGATTAATTTTTGTGAGAGAAATTATTATAAGTATGTGATATTATGATATTTATGCAAATTTTAAGATTTGCATACAAAAAATAGACCAAAAAGTAATTATTGGTCATAGTGTGATATTAACATATTATGTTATTTGTGTACAAATTAAATAAATAATATATATTATACATATTATTTTATTTATTCATATGTTGTTATTCAATATTAGTTTGATTTTATTGTAATAAATTTTAAGTATTTAAATTTGTTTTTATTTTAGTCCACATAATATATTTTGAATGTTGTAAATAAGTTGTATATAATATCTCAAAAGTTCATTTTAAAGGAACTTATATTTGGATTTGATGAGTAATGAATATTAGATTGATTCAAATATAATTATATACTTATATTTGTTATTAGTATCCTATTCTAATCTCAATAGATGTTTTCTCAACTTTCATTTTTAAAATGATGAATTATTGAGCATATCTATTATAATTAAATTTTATTTTCTTATGACATTTGAGAGAGAAATAAAAATAATATATTTATGTTAAATTTGACTGAGAACTTATTATAAGTAGTTGGTAGTGCTTTGATTTTTGGTAAAATAGTTATATAATGTGTATAAACTATATACATTGGAAGTCAATTTATTATTTTATGGATATTAACATTTGTGAATGTTAATCCTAAGAGTTATTACCTGCTAATCTCATTATGCTAATCTCATTATTCAAGTTCTAGAAATTATTTATGGTAAGCGACATATTTTTAATTCTTTTGGATATAGTTGATCTTAGTGTAACATTACTCATGCAAAGATTTTGGATGAATTATCATTGGCTGAAGGTAATTTTTATACCATTTTGTCGATGATTAACGAAATAATTAAAACAAACAAATATTAAAAAATAGTATGTATTGTATAATCTATTGGCTATTGATTTACTTCTTACAAGATTAGTAATATCTAAAGTTATTTATGTTATATACTCAATTATTGATCAATAGTAGTTAAATTTATAGATGCTAAAATAGTTGAGACAATTTGAAATAAAATATAACTATCATAATTATTTATTATTTTATATTATAATGTTGATGATATATTGGATCTTATTCTACTATACCCTAAATATCATAAATATCATAAATAATTATATTATTTTTAATATGTTTAAGTATATTATTAATGAATAATCCTATTATATAGTGATGTAATAATATATGATAGTTTCTAAAGAATTTATGTGACAAAAAAATTGAAATAATTCCTGAAGAACTAATATATATATATTCCTTATAGGATTTTGATAATAAAATTATGACCTATAGATCTACATTAGATCTATGACTATATATAAAGTAGGAAGCATATAGATTTCTAAGTGAAATACATGAAAAAGAAAAACTTGTTGATATGACTCACACTTGAAGGAGAGATCGTTGGAATACAAGTGTGAGCTAACATTGGATGAAATTTTACAGAAAAGGATGTCATATTAAGATTATAAATTAGTCATATATTATGAAAATTAAATTTATTATTGGCATAATTTGTTTAATCTTCATAGATGATGTGACAAATTATTAAAAGTTATGTATTGATATCTATTGAAAAACTAGAAGATTCTTCATCAATAGCCAATATAAGAATTAACATGTGTTGGTTGTTCTCAAATAAAATTGATCATGATAATCTCACTAATTATGATTTATAGAATGGATATTTACATTTCTAGAAATATATAAAATTCATATATATGGGCCCATTCAAAAAGTATGTAAACTATACAAGTATTTAATAAATTTGATAGATGTATCTATAAGATAGTTACATGTGTGATTATTATAAGGTTGCAACTAGAAATTTGCAAGATTGTTTAAATAAATCATTATGTTGAACTCACAATTTCTATAATATATTATTATGAAAATATTCTCTGATACTAGTGAGATTATATATTAGCAAAATTATTTATTAATGCCTCCATAATCAGCTAGATCAATGCTTATGAGAACAATATTTTTATTTATATGTTGATATATTTGATTTGATATATTACAATACACATCAAGCCAACAAAATTCTCCTGATGAAATTGTCTTTTAGTCATAAGCTATATATTTTTTAAATGTGCAATGCTTATTTATATTGATCCACTACAATCCACATAGATTTCTATTAAAAAAATAAGATAAATATTGGGTAAGAACTTCCTTCTTCTCGTTTGTCTGTAAATGAAATACAAGAATATTTCTAAAGGAAATAAATAGATTTAGGAACTTACACTACATAATTAATTATTTGTCATTCGATAAAGTTTTCTCATTATGAATGGGAGAAATTTAGTAGTTGGAAAATAGGAATACAAGTAATGCATTATTATTATCCAATGCAAAATTCTCAAATATAGTAGGATAAACTAGAAGTTCATAAATTATTATATTTGTAAAATATTACAAAATTTCTGTCAGATATAGTTACTAATCTAAATGAGGATTAACAAATCTCATATTACAGTTGAACATGCTCCAATTAGTATAAATCAAAGTGAGATATGTTTGAAGCATGAACAACTAATTAGTTATAAATATAATATTAAAAATAGTTAAGTATGTAATTAAGATGATCATAATAAGGAGATAAGTACTTAAAAAAAGTGTTAAGATATAACTAATAGTGAAAACTTCAAAGAAGTTTAGATACTTAAAATATAATAAAGATATTTTCATAACTTATATCAAAATAAGAAAAATAGAATCGAAAAGATAAAATTGTCAAAAATATTTTTAATAATAATATCATATGATCAAATAAGTACTATATGTTATTAAAAAATATTAGAGTATAACTGAAAAATATTTTAGACTATTGGGGGCACAAAAAAATTATGTTAAAATAATGGATACTATTAAAATATAATTCCAGATATTATATGCTAATTAAAAAAAAAACACAACACTCTCCCTTTTACTCCCAAAACGTCACTGTTTGGAATGAGGGCACTGTAGAGAAGCTGTTCCCTAATACTATGCATGTTCCATCACTACTCTTTAATCGACATTAAGTAATCTTACTTTTACAGTATGCCTCTAATCATATTATAAATAATAAGTAAATAATACTCGTATAATCTTTAATATAAAATTTAATCAATTGTTTTAGAGAGATAACAAAACTAAATAAAACAATTAGTTATTAGTCCACTTAGATTGGCTTTTAAATAAAATATTATGAAAAAAGTGATTTTAGATAAAAATTTTTAAACAAGAGCTTGTGAAAAAGTTATTCTAAATAAATAAATATTTAGATGATTATTACTATAATGATGATAAATAATTAAAAATAATATGGGATAAAAAAATAAATAATTAATTAAAATTTACTATTTATCATCTTTATATGTCCTAACAAAGAGAATAGCGAATAGCAAGCCATCTTCATACTTATCTTGTAGATCTTCTAATAGTGATTACCATCTTTATCCCACCACTGCAGACTAGCAACAACTAGCGACAACCAATGGTGATGAACAACCACGACGGAGAAGACCACTGGCAAAGACCAGAGATGGGAGAGAAGTGACAAAGGTGGAGGTGATACAAAATCTAGATGACAATGTAAGCACAGGCGGAGGAGAAGCTACAATAGCAAAGGTGACCCCAGAAGTGACAGTGTTGGAAGTGACAATGACGCAAACTGAAAAAGACATGAAAGCGGAGAAGAAGCAGCAGAGAAGAAGAGAGAAAAAAATAAGAGAGGGAGATTATTAGAAAAAGTAGAGGCAAAATAATAATTAGATAACCCATAAGCTCATTTTCTCACCTAAAAGTTATTCCAAAAAGTTTATCAAAAATTATGATTTGAAACCATAATATGATCTATAAACCCTTTTAAATAAATGACACAATTTCTTTAAAATTTTCTCAAAACTATAGTTTGAGTCAAAAATTATTTTAAAACTAAAATATTAAATCTTGTCAAACATCTATTATTATCATATTCAATTCCTCAAAATAAATTTATATAATATAATGTTTAATATATTTAAATTAGTCAAATAATTTTTAGGTTAATCACAATTAATTAATTTATTTAATTTATAAAAAAATTAAATAGTTTTTATATTAAAAATAAGTTTATTATTTATTTGTTTTTATATTTGTTTTCTTTGATGACTTGCCGACTTCTCAATCATATGACTGAATACATTATGCGCATCACCCGCGGCAAAAACTAGTTACAAAGCAAATAAATAACTAAACCAACTAAAGAAAATCACGTGGAAAAAGCAAAATAAGCCACATATGACATATCGCCACCAACGACTACAGTGGCAACTACTGCAGTGGGAATCAAGGCCGGCTGGTGATGCATGAGCCGAGTCATGATAGAGTCAGGCTTAAAAAAGACCTCTTTTATATATAAAAAAACTTTAATTTTTGAATTACTTAAAATAGTATATTTAATTAATTTAATTATATTAAAATAATTAATTAAATTAGTTAATATGATATATTTTTTTAAAATATTTTAATAATCTCCCTAACTATATCTCTCATTCTCTTACTTGATTATTAAAAAAAAATATTAATATAAGTAATTTAAAAAAATGATAAATATAAAAAATATATATCATATTTAGGATTAAAATTAACTCTCCAATTACGTTTTATGTTAAGGACTAGAGTAGTACTATTTTAATCTTTAATATAAGATTTAACTGAAGAGTTGATATTGATACTTAATGTAAGACTTACTTCTCATAGTTATCATTCTTTTCTACTGCCATATTGATATTTCTTCAATAATAATTAAATATGATAATTTAATAATATATCTATATATTTTAAAGAAAGTAATGCTTGTTATTCATGGTAATTCAATATTCTGCTAGTTCTTAATATATGACATAATTGTATAATTGATCTTAATCATAAATATAAAATATATTTTCTATATTTATTATTTTTTAAATTACCTAAATTGATATTCCTTCAACAATAATTAAGGGGAAAGGGAGGGAGTGAAAGAAGATGATTAAGGTGTTTTAGGATAAACATATCATATTAAGTAATTTAACTATTAAATTTACTTAAATTAATTAAATATTTTTTATATTAAAAATTCAGTAAATAATACCACACAGAGAGAAATTTGACTATTTTTCAATAAAATAATTTAAAGTATTTTTAAATCTATAAACTAGCTGGCATCTCATGACAGTAAAACGAAAATCATTTTGAATCCATAAAATGTTCATTTAAAAAAATCTATAAACTAGCATTAAGCAAATAAGAAATCATTACATAGAGTTTATGAATTAAAATCCAAAGAATAAACAGCATCAAATACTATAATATTATGAATTTTATCTAAATAAGGGTATTAAAAAAAAGAAACTTGTCAAATTTAATACAATTAATTAATTTAACTAATTTTTTAATTTAATAAAATTAATTAAATAATTATTATATTAAAGACAGAAAGAATATTTAATTATATATTTTTAAAAATTTAGTAAAATTAGTTAAATAATTATTACATTAGAAACTGTAATAAAATATATAATTCTATAATTTTGGAAATTTATTTTTATATAAAAAATTTAATTAAAAAATAAAAATGCTATTTATTTAAATATACACACCAAAAATAAATAAATAATTAACATAGTAAGACTTTTAACTCTCCTATATAAACAAAATCTCTATACATATTTATAAAATTCTAATTATTGCCATAAATTCATAACCAACAGTTAAAATAAATCATTCAGTGCTTGGGCTTGGATTTTCATAATTTAAATTCTACTAATACTATTCATAATCATACTATAGTTCATATGTGATATGTCTTCCAAATGTAATATGCACCAAATTAAAAAAAAAAAAGAAGAAGCAAAAAAGCAAGAGTAAAATAGGTCTAAACAAGTTGATCCTTGGCCAATAAGACCAATCTTTTTCAGGGTTTCATGAGGTCAGGCGGTTACCTAAAACTTTTGACTCAGTATTCAGAAAAAAAAAATTAGTCAAGTCTAAGACATTATTGGCCAATCATTGCCATTTTATATTAAGTAGTTAGAATAAGGTAGACTAGGTGTGTATTTGGCACTATGATTTAAAAAAAAATTAGATAAAACTTTAGTTTAATTTTTCAAAAGTGATTTTAATCAAAATTATATTTTTGAATAAGTTACTGAAATTAATTTTTGAAACAGTAAAAGAGCTTATGAACTATCTAATTACTATCTTACCTCTATTTTTTCTTACACCCTCTCTCATCTCTACTCTCTCTCCTCTCTCCTCTCTTATATCTCTTCTCCACCCTATCTTCTATCTTCTCTCTTTTCTCTACACTTTCTCATTTCTTCTCTACCCTCTCTCCTCTCATACTTTTAATCAAATCATATCTTTTTTAATAATTTATCATATGAAAAGTGATTATACTATTAATCATCTAAACATCTCTATTTTTAAAATATATTCTTCTCAAAAATTTATTCTTTAAAAATTAATTTAAATAAGACCTAGATACACCATTCCCTGGAAGGAGATTTTCAATTCGTTCACGCTGGTGAGAAACTGAGAATGCACTGACATAAATAATAAAATTATGGTAGATTATATATATAAATGAGGAGTTTCATCAAAAGGATAAGATTTAACTTTTAGAAAGAAAACAAAACATGAAAGGATTTTACGAATAAAAAGTACTCTTTTGTATTTTATCTTCAGAAAATCCAAGGAAAAAAAAATACATATAAAGAAACTTAGGAAGAGTATGCAAATCTGCCGTCCAAATTTTATCCTATTCGTCATGAAAGGCCATGAAGCTTCTAACAGAGAGTATAGCTAAGTTAGTACAATATGTCCAAATTGTAAATAAAGAAGACCTTGTTGCATCTTGAATATTCTTTGGAACCCAACAGTAATTGAGTACACTAACTGGTGGAGATGGTGTAGCCTTCACTATTGTGTTGATCCCAAATATAACGTCCACGTGCCGTATCAAGGAGGGCGCATATGTGTATCCTAATATTAAAGCCTAATCCAATCACCCGATCATACTTATAAATTGATGAATCAATTCTTTAATTGGTCCAATAAAAAAATTTAAACAAATTGATTGGATAAAATTTTATATTATTTTTTTATTAGATTTGAAATGAAGTTATTTTGAGTAAAAAAAACCAACTCATCATATTTATACTTTTTTTGCTGACATCATATTTATCCTTTAGTAACTCTATATTGTTGAATTATATATAGTTTATACATAAATGTTCAATTTACTTATTGTTTAATACCCCTTTTATTTAAATATTGCTATTTTTAGAATTATATATAAATATTTTTATATATTTTAATTAAATTATATTATTTTAATCATAATTAAGTTGACCTCAATTCAATCAAATTAAACCATATACCATCCCACCGCTATCTTAACCAATATAATGAATTTAGTACCTTGATGTGTGTATTATGAAAATAAAGTATGTAGCCCCGCTAAAATAAACCCAAAAAGGGTAATAGATGGGAAACTACTGGATCATTTTCTCGCAAAAATCGTTAGATAATCTTGGAATATAACACTATATGGTTAATAATCTATATAATAAGATCAGTTAAAATTATTCTTAATTATAAGATCTATTTAATTAATTTGATTATATTAAAAAAGTTATGTAAATTAATTAATTGTAATGATTGTGCTTTAGTTTTTCTAAAATATCCTATTTAATCATGTGTATTTAAATTATCTTTAATAAATATCTCTTAATGTGTAGATTTCTCTAATGGCATGATATGGAAGCTAAATGATACCGTTATGAACATCAATGTTTCTCTTATGCCAAATGACATTTAGTACGATAATATTCCTTGCATACTATTGTGAAAGCCATCCGAGTGAAACACAAAGTTGACTTCAACCAATTCGAAAAGTAGGAAAAAGAGTGTCCTTGGAGCGTTAATGAAAAACAGCCAAACCAAATTGCCTTGACATAGGGACATGAGATAAATATATGCTCAAGATCTTAGATAAAAACATTTCATATATAATCTAATTAGTCCATATCATCAGTGAGAAATCTTCAAAGAGTGAGTGGAGAAAATTAGGTTTCACTCTTCAGCTCAGGAAATTATGTTGTACATTCATTAATTTCCACTATCATAAAATTAATTTTAATTAACTGAGTTTAATTACCCACCTTGGACTGGGCTCAAATAACTACGGGTCACACTTAAAATATTTATTAATTATCATAATTAATATTTAAATAAATTATAATATAATAAATATCTCAAATTTTTCCACTTGCCCCAGATACTCAATGACATTGCCTTATTAAGATTAATTGATGTCATACTACAAGAATTATGGCGATAAGTCCTCTTTTATCGAATATTACTTTCCATATATTACAGTTAACATTATCACTACTTAATGGGTATTGCTTTATGTATGAACTCAATATTCATTCGATTCCTATATCAATGTTTATCAATTTTAATTTCACAAATATATACAGTCATAAATTAAAAAATGATAAACTGAAATTTTGATTTCATTGCTCATACCTCCACTACTTGAAAGACAAAGTCCCATATGAGGTACATGTGTGACAAAGATATTATGCTTTAATCCTTTAGTCAAAGGATCATATAGAATATCTAATATACTGATATGTTCAACCAAAACTTAGTCATCCTAAATTTTTTCTCTCAAGCATAGGAATTTAAGTTCGAAAAAATTGCTTAGACTTTTATTCCTTTTTTTGTTCACTATGGTCATCGTATCTGCATTATCACTATACATTTTGATTGTCATAGACATTGAGTCTACAATCTTGAGTCCAGCAATGAAATTCCTTACCAAATTGCTTGTGAATTTACCTCAAAACATGTAAATGTACTCAGCATCACCAGTAGAATGAGCTGTTTGAGTTTACTTTGAGCTTTTCCACGATATAGCTCATTCTGCTAATATGAAGATGTAAACAATTGTAGATTTATTTGTATCTACACATCCTCCTAGGATTAAATCTGAGTATCCAATGACTTCCAGATTATTTGTTCTTTTGTACGTGAGCATGTAATGTTTAATACCTTCTATGTACATGAACACTTTCTTTGTAGCTGTCCAATGTGCTTCCCTAGGATTACTTTAGTATCTCCCTAATATACTCATAGCAAAAGCGATATTAGGTCTTGTACAAACCTATACATACATCAAGCTTCCACTGCTGAGGCATATGGGACACTTTCCATCTGTTTCCTTTTAAGTTGAGTTTTAGGATATTGATCTAGACTAAATATATCTCCCTTTTCAATAGGACATATGTTAGATGAAAAATTATTCATTCTGAATCGTTCAAGAATTTTGACAATGTAAGCTTTTTGAGACAAATTTACAAGACATTAGGTTCTTTCTCTATGGATCTTTATGCCAATGATATAAGATGCCTCATCCATGTATTTCATGTTAAAACCCTTAAACAAAAACTGTTTTACCTCACACAATAGTCCAACTAACCTTGTGATATATACAGTCATCTATGATATTTTTAACAAAACTAAATGATATGATCCTTCATAGAATTTTAAGTACCACTAACATGAAACCTGTTTTAGGCCATATATTAATTTATTTAGCTTACATACCAGTTGTTCTTTACCTTCTACAACAAATCCCTCAGGTTATTTTATATAGACTTCTTCCTCTAGTTTACAATTAAGTAATCCAATATTCACATCCATTTGGTGTAACTCCATATCAAAATGAGAAATCAATGCGATGATGATACGGAATGAATATTTCTTGGATACACGTGAAAATGTGTCACTGTAATCGATTCCTTCCAATTGTGTGAAGCCCTTAGCAACCAACTTAGCCTTATATATATCAATGTTTCCTTGTTAGTCGCTTTTGGTTTTGTAAACCTATTTATAGCTAATTGCCTTAGACCCATTAGGCAACTCTACAAGTTTTCAAATATGGTTGTTTGCCGTGTAATTCATTTAGTTAATCATAGCATCGTGCCACAATTTAAAATTTGTACTCTTTATGGCCTGAGTGAACTTTAATAGATTATTCTCAAAATTTATATCATAGTCACTTTTAGCAGAATACACTATGTAGTCATCAGGTAATACTGGTATTCTTTCTCTAGTTGATATCCTTAATTTAATCTCTTAGGTTGATCTAAATTGCTGAATAGGGACATCCTCTATCACATTTTATGGTGATCCTACTTGTGTGATAGTTTGATCATCTTGTATGTGTCTATCTTGTCCAACATTGTCAATTTGAACTACGAGGATTATATCATGTTCAATGTCAACTCCAACAGTGGGAGGAACATTAACTATTGATGTCCCCTTATGAATTGTCTCAATGGTTTGCTTTATGTGATCATCTAGTGGACAATCACTCCCACTAATCATAATATTCTCAAGAAATTTGACATTCCTAGATCCTACAAATCATTTAGAAGGTGGAGGACAATAAAACTTATAACCCTATGACCTTTCTACATAGCCTACAAAATAAGCTAGAATGGTCTTTGGGTATAATTTCTTCTCCTGTAGATTGTAGACTTTTACTTCAGCAGGACAAACCCATACTTTGAAATGATTTAAACTTGGTTTTCAACATTTTCATATTTCAAAGGGTGTCTTGTACACTGTCTTTGTTAGGACCTTGTTTAATATATATGTGACTATCTTGAGTGCTTCCTTTTACAGGGAAGTTGGAAGTTTATAACTACTTATCATGCTCCTTACCATATCTAGCAAGGTCCTATTTATTTTTTTAGCTACATTATTCATGTCAGGTGAGCCAGTGTGGTATATTAGGCTACTATACATTACTCTCAAAGAAAATATGCAAATGGACCTGGTGCTTGCCCTTCACTAGTGTATCTATCATAATACTCACCACCTCAGTCTAATCTCACAATCTTGATTAGTTTTCCAATATATTTTACTACTTCTGCTTTATATTTCTTAAAGATATATATTGCCTTACTTTTATTATAAAGCATACAGACGCACATGTATTGTGAGTAATTATCAATAAAGGTGATAAAATACTTTTGACCATGCGCTTTCAAATTAAGGCAAGAAATATCCGTGTGTATAATTTTTAGCAATTCAAAACTTCTCTTAGCCATTTTATGTGACTTGTTAGCCTACTTTTCTCTTATGTAGTCCATACAAGAATCAAATTATGAATGGTCTAAAGATTTAAGAATTTCATCTTTACTTAACCTTTTGATCCTATCAACAGAGATATGTTATAATCTCCTATGCAACAGGCTATAAGAATTCTCATCGATAACACTTTTTTTAGTACCACATGAAACATAAAGAGATTGAGGCAAATTGGAAATAATTTTAAATAAACTATCAATTATAACTAAGTTTGTAATTCAAATGGAGTCATTTGACAAAGTCATAAGTTTCTTAAAGAAACTAAATGATAATCAAATGGAATCAATTTTGACATGGAAATCAAATTCCTCTTGTAAGAGAGAACATAAAAAACTTCATGCAGGTCCAAAACATTATTATTCAGAAAAGTTATGAGAAATATTCTAACATTTTTCACAGGATCTCCTCTCCTACTGCCTAAAAAGATGGTTTCCTCATTGGGATGTGCATGCCGTTTATTAGAAATCCCTGCATAGTAGTCGAAATATAGATCCTTGAAACAATATCTATCCATCAAGTGTTATCATTAACCCTAAAAAATTATATTCAAGTTATACCTTCCTCTTGAGACACTTATCCCTCATATGCCCCTTTTTCTTATAGAAGAAGTATATGGCGTTCCCTTTGTTAGAAGCTGAAACAACAGGGATTTTCTACTTTTTCTTTTCTCCTTCTCTTTCTTTTCTTTATTTCCCCTTCTACTGCCATCCATAAAACTTTCTACTAGATGAGCCCACCTTTGCACACCTTTTTCACTCATCAGCAATCTAGTCTCTTCCTAAACACACATGGGCAGTAGTTTATCCATTGACTATTTCTCCTTATGTGTGTTATACAAGACCTTGAAAGTATCAATTGAGTAGGAAGGGAATTCAAGACCAATTGCACTAGGAATTGCTCTATTGGTTAGATTTCAAAGGATTTCAACTGAGAGGCTAGATCTCTCATCTTCAATATATGTTGCCTTACACTGCCAATACCTATAAGCCTCGTAACGCATAATTTAAACATGATGGCACCACCCATCTGTTTGTCTGTCAGCTTGAACTACTTATCTAAAGCTTCTAGTCATCCTTTGGTTGTCTCGCACTTAGGGACTGCTCTCTTAATTCTTCTGGTGATCCTTTGTTGTATAAGTAGAAGAGATAACTGGTTGCTCCGCTCTCACATGTCATACCTTTCTTTTGTCTCTATATCATCTGAGGCATCTTCTGATCTTAGAGATTTTTCATACCTCAAGGCATAATCTAGAACACAAAACTATGCAAGCTAAGCAGGGGAAACCATAATTTGACGACGAGCACTCCTATAATACTAAATTTGTCAAAAAGAAACCAAATCGTGGATGGAAAATTCTGAATATGAAGCGTGACAGTTGGTCCTTTCCCATCAAGTTTAGGGTGTGTTACAATGGCAAATTATGTAAGGATTTATCTCTCAATTACAGAAACACAAGAACAAATGGGTTAAGGTAAAAGAAATTATGATATTTAGAGGTCCATATATCCCATATTCTATCTTGGATTGTTACTGATGAGGATTAAAATAATAAGCAAGGCAAAGGGATCTCAAAGAAGGCTCTGATGCTATATGTTAGATAAAAATATCTCATACATAATCTAATAAGTCCATATTATAACATATATATGTATGAAGTCTATATGAGATACTGCGGAAGACTTATAGTTAGCTCTCGCTATTAGTTTAGTTGATCTAAGGAATGATTAGAACTAAAGAACATAGTTAGAAGAAATAAGTAGGGATTCTTCCAAATATGATTAGGCACAGTGATGTCAACTTGTGTGCTACCGTCACCAGTGAGAAACTATTAGAGAGTGAGCAGAGAAAATTAGTTTTCTCTCTTCAACTCAGAAAATTATGTTGTATGTCCATTAATTTTTACTATCAGAAAATTAACTTTAATTAACTGATAATTACCTACCTTGAACTGGGCTAAATAACTATGGGCTACACTAAGAATATTTATTAATTATCCTAATTAATATCTAAATAATTTATAATATAATAAATATCTCACACAATAATTTCATCATCATAGCCAAATGAACAAAAAGGAGAAGCGTTGAGATATTATGTTGTAAGAACATCTGCATAAGGTATTTTTGTGTGCAATAATTTCCATAAAAGGAGAAACTATTTAAAAGGTAAAGAAATAGACCATATGAAGTGGTTAAATTAATCTATTAAATCAACAGTACAAGTGGCAGATTGCGAGAGAAGCTTGTAACCATCCCTAACTAGATAAAAACTTGTCGTGTTACCCTTCCAAGTGAGGAAATCTTGCCTATGATATATAGAAGGACAATGAAACTTTTAGAGTATTCTCAACACCATGGGAAGAATATAATGATCGAATAAGGGGTAAGTGCCAATGGAGTAGGGGTTTCCAGCAGAAAGATTTATGCAATATAAGGCCAACCACTATAATTAAGACACTTGGTGAAGCTGAGTCTACTTGCAAGATCAACCATAGATGGTTGTTTAGAGGAATATCTTATTCAGATCCTACATTCCTTTCCAAGTTAAGAGTGATAATTTCTCCATTTTCCATTATATTAGTTCTTTCCAAATCTTGGATGAGCCATATTGTTTATTTACAATAAAAGAGAGATAAATAAATGTATTTTAAATTGAGAGTTTGTAAACGTAAGAAAAGGAGTGTAAAATCCCATATCCCTTCCTCATAGATATTGTCCATGTTTGTACCCAGAAAATGTATCTACGATGGGAAGGTATATGTACCTTTTTAAGGCGTGTTTCATTGCCTTTCCCAACCAATATCAGACTTCACACATCTTAAATGATGTAAAATTATATAAACCATTAGAAAATGAAAAAAGGAAGCTTTATAGAGTATACTGAATTTTGGGCACAAAATTCTTAAAAGGAGGGAAGAATTGTAACATCCCAATTTTTATCATTATATTTAAATAAAATTAAAAATATTATTTATCAATAATTTAAAAATATTATTTAATTAAATTATTATAGTTTATTATTTTTATTATTTTGAATAAAATATGATATATAGATTATCCTATTTTTATCTTATTTAGAATTTTATGATTTGATTATTATTATTAATTATTAATTTATTAAGATTTGGATTTAGATTTAGATTTAGATATGCAATTTTATTTTTAAAAATATAGTTTAAATTTTAAATTACAATATCTAATAGAATTTTGATAAAGATATTAATAATATACATATATCTTTGATTAAATATACATAAATAATAATATATGTATTTATACTATAATGATAATATAGTTTAAATTTTAAATTACTATATCTGATAAGATTTTAATAAAGATAAGGTTTGAATTTGAATTTTGAATTATTATTATGGCTTTATAAATAGAATTAAAACCCTGAGTTATTTCTCAAACTTGATTATTGAGTCAGTTCTTCTCTTTGTAGTTCTTTATACCAGTCCCTATCTTATTCCCAAAGAAGGTAACCATTTTCTACTTGTTGTGTGTGTTAATATGATGTTTGTGAGTGTTTTAATATATATTAATGTTGATATTATTATATTGAGAAAGTTTGTTTTATGATTTTCATTAAAAATAGTCTTGTGGGATTTAAAGTTTAATTTGCAAAGCCTGAGTTGAATTTATAAACTTGTTATATATTGAGATTAGAATTTGAAGAAAGTTATCATGAGAAAAATACTATTTTATGATATTATCAAACTATTGAGATTTTGATTATTATGATTATTTTAAAAATTATGCATTGGGGATGGGTGAAGAGATAGTTATATTTCTACCACATGGTATAACCTCTATTGGAGCTCGATAGTTTTCTTTTGTCTCATCAGTTTACTGAGGGGCGTGTCCCACCTATTTAACTTTTAAGTGTCCGACCACATGCTTTGTGAATTTTGGTCTATCCATACCATTTGAATGGTTAGCTTTTGAGCGGTCGATTACCACTAGTCCACAAGTTCAATTGGCAGGAATAAGGCAGTTCGGTTGGTTTGAGGGGAAGAATTTGGGTAGGTTATTCATTTGATTTTATTATAATAATATATTATTTTGTATATATTATATTTTGTTAGGTCCTATTTGACACCTCATAAGCACATGTTAGCATGCATAATGAGTATGACTAATGGTTATTGAGACGTTTATCTCATCCTATTTTTATTAATATTTTTCAGGTTATATTCTCACCTTAGGACCCCAGGGAAAACTTCATAGGCTTGGTTAAAGCTATATTAATTATATAGCTTTCCCCTTTGAAGATATGTGTAGAATATTTATATATTGCCAATAGGTTTTATTTTGTATACTCATATATCATATTACCTTATTTATATTTTAAGAAAAATCTTTTTATAACCATGATAGAGTTCATTTAAATTTTAGTTAAAATATTTTCTACCATAATCAACTCGTTTGGAACAAACTAAAATTTATTTATAATATTATTTTTTAAATTATGTTGGGTACAAAATATATCTAAAAAATTAATAATAGTTATAATTTAGGAGAATTTTACAAGGAGTCTCTGGTGATTTTTCAAACCAGCTAAAAGAGCTTTATTTAACAAATTGGTTGATGTAACACCAAGGCCTCCCTTATTAAGTAGGAAGAACAAAATATCTTTCAAAATACTTTTCTTAAATAAATGAGCTTATTTCTTTTCACATGTCACTACTTTAAAAAAAGTTTTTTATAGCAATTAAAAAGGATTTTTCACGGTAGTTTTAGAGGCTCCGTCAATGCCACCGCCATTATAAGGTGAAGGATTTTATGTTGGTTTTGTAACCGTTGTGGAAAGTGACTTTTGACTGCGGTTATACTATTAACCACCGTGAAAAATCACTTGGCTATCTACCCACTGTCAACTACCACGGCCATGCTCATTGAAAAGCATCATACCAAATATGGAGAAGAAGTCGAAGATCTAGTGGAGAAATTAAAAATCCAAAAGTTTTTTCTATTGAAGCTCTTCGAATTGCTTCTTCTGACAAGGTTTGTTTGCCACCGCCCACCTTTAGCCACCACGACCAACATCACCAAAAGTATTAAACAGGATCTGAAGAAGAAGTTGAAGATTTTGACAGAAAAGTTGAAGATCCAAAAAACTTTTGCTATTGAAGCTCTTCAAACTTCTTTTGATAGATGACAGAGATTCAAACGATTGCAAGATTGAATGAGTGAAGAGAAAGATGGCTAAGAGAAAAGAAAACTTACAAATATTGATAGTAAGCACCACAAGTGATAGAGTGGGTGGTGACACTGAAACAAGCGAAAATTACTTATCTTTAGTTATCATTAAAGTTTGGAGTAGGGTAGAAGTGATAGACCACCAGTAAAAAGTGAAAAGTGAAATTTTGAAACTATTTATCGAGGTTTTAAGTTTAAAATTTAAAATTTTTTACAACAATTTTCTATAAAATTGCAGTAAAAAGAACTTTTAATGATATTTTTTAATAACCGCCATTAAAAGGACTTTTTATGGCCAGTTTTTTTTGGTAATTTTACAAAAAAATTGTAAAAAAGTACTTTTAATGGTTGTTTTTTCAAAAACTTACTTTAAAAATAATGTTTTAACAGCTTAATTATAAAAATATCACCATATTTTTTATAGCGCATTTTCATTTAATCACCATAAAGTAGTATAATTAAAACTATATTTTCTAGTAGGGCTTCATGCCCTAGGAAAAGTTTGTACATCTATTGTTTATACGATCATAAATATACTAAAACAATTTGATGCAAGACAAGACACGTATATTAGCTACAGAAAAAAATAGATTTGATAAAGGAAAGCCTTGCTGCTCACGATAATAATCTAATTCAACCTTAAACCCTAAACTCCAAGTATAAGAAGAGGTTTTTCTTTCCAATTGCTTCAATGATTATATGGTAACAAAATAAAAGTACATTCCACTGAAATATTTTAGTAATTTAGTATCTATTGTGCACATATTCTCTCTCCATATAAATAAAATTGCAAGTTAATAAGGGATAACATTAACAAAAATAAAATTATAACTCAATTTTGGAAAGCTAAAGTGATATTTTGAATCAAACAAAAACCTTAAAGTGATAATATTTTTTTATTCTTTAACCTTTTAATACACAATAATTTTTGCTCTATTTAAGTACGTGATAGTTATTTTAAATTGAAGGGAATATAGAAATTTATATTGCCTCCAATCCTAAATAAATGATCTACTTAATAGGGATCCTAAATATGATACCTTAATCTATTTTATATTTTAAATTTTAAATTTTAATTTTTTTTCTCTAATTATTTTTATTAATTATACATATTAAAAATGTTTGATTAATATAGACAGTTTTCAATATAAATAATTAAATGAAATATTTTTAAAAAGTTAATATATTTTTTTTATAAATAATTAACTAATTTTTTATTCTCTCAAAATTAATTATTTAACTCTTCTATTTAAAATAAAAAAGTGTAATATTAGGATTCAGAATATTAAAAACAAATAGCTTGCCAAAAATCTTATAGTATAATGTTATGTAATAGAGCTCACAGATTCAATATCATTTATAACATTTTGTCATCATTGTTTTCCCCTTTAGTTAAAGAAAACAAACAAATAAAAAACTTTCTCGACTTTCATGAGCCTTCCAAGTTGGGCAGGAGAAATAATTGAGTCATGTCCTTGTAAGTCAAATAATGATTCATTACCCCTTCCTTTGAATTGGATGCCATAACCAGTTTGGATCCTTGTTAAAGTGATGAACACACGAACCTAATTAGATTTGGACTATCCAAATTTAAAAATTCTTATATTCATTTAAAAAAAATTATTTTAATAAATGTAGAATTTAAAATAAAGATAATTTCTTTAACTAGCATTTTTTAAAAAATATATTTTATCTAAAAAATATCTGTTAAAAATTAAAACTAGACGATCCAGTTCTAATAAGGTTTGGGTAGTTGGCAGAAAAAAAAAAGCTCGAGAGCTCCGGTTACTTTGCGATATGGACCAACTTGACACCTTAGAATCCAACGCGGCAACGTTTTGATGTAATATTTTGTCTTTTTTAATTAATTCATACAAACCGGCCAAAAGAAAACAAGAAGAAGTAGAAGAAGAAAAGGAAACTGATCTCTCAAATACAAAATTAAACCACTCTACGCATGCATCCAAATTTCGCATTTATTGTGTGAAGCAAGCCATGCCTTAAAGCCACTTTTTCTTATATATTTTCTTCATGCAGGGACAAAAAATAGACCTTCCTTATTTCTCCATGCGCGTATTTTCCTTAGTTGTTGGAGCCGTGTCTTTATTGTAGTTTTGCTACTCCAATATAACGTCACAGGTGCCGTATTAGGGAGGGGATGTGTGTCAGTGTGTGTGTATATATAAGGAAGTAATTAAAGAGATGCCGATCTAATTAATATGAAATATGAGAATTTTAAAATAATTTTTTTTAAAATGCCTTAATTTTTATAAAATACATATAAACTACTCCTCTTGTCCTTAATATATGACTTAATTAAAGAATTAATTTTTGTCTTAAATATAAGACATATTTCCTATATTTATCCTTTTATTTCTATACTACCTTTATTGATACTCTATCAACAATAATCCAGTAAGAGATGAGAGATTTAAAGAAGATAGTTACGGTATTTTAAAAAAAATATTCTATATTAACTAACTTAGAATGTGTTTGGATTAGATTTTAGATAATATATTTTGACATAATAGATTTTAGAGAATTGATTCTTGAAAAAGTTAATACCCTTCAATTATACTAAAACCTTAGTTTTGGTAGAGAAATAGATTATTAAAAAAAAGTGTTTGAATAGCTTGTACCAAAACTATAGTTTTAGTAGAAAAACAAATTGACTATGGGCCCGTTTGGATAGGATTTTAAAAACGGGCTTATGAAAAACAGGGCTTTTGAACAGATTATAGAAAAGGGCTTTTGGAGAAGAGATTATGAAAAAAAAGTGGTTTTGAATAAATGAGTGTTTGGATAGTTATTTATAGAAGGGGTTTTATTATTGGTAAATTACGAAAAAGGGTATGGGTATTAAATGAGGAGAGATAAGAGATAAAAGGAGAGAGGAGAGAGGGTGTAAGAAAGAAAATAGAGAAAAAGTAGGAGAGAGGAGAGAGGGTGTAAGAAAAAGTAGGAGAGATGGTGTAAGAAAAAGTAGGGGTAATATAGTAATTGGTTAGTTCAAACGTGGTTTACTGTTCCAGAAGCTACTCTGACCAGCTTATCTGAAACCTTGGTTTTAAACCATAATTTAGTTCAAAAGCCCGTTTGAACAAATATGACTGTTTGTTTTAAAATTTCTCCAAACCTAGGTTTTGAGCCAAACCTTAGTTTAAAACCAAGGTTTGGCACCCTCCCAAACAGGCACTATGAAAAAAGATTGGTGTTTGGATAGCTTTTTCACAAACCATGGTTTTATCTCCAAAACTATAATTTGTGATCTAAACTAAATACATACTTAATTAAGTTTTTAATTTAATTAAATTAGTTAAATATATCTTATATCAAGGATCGGGAGAGTATTTTGGAATGAAGTTTTTGTGACTTAATTACCCTTATGTAAAAAAAGCTTCATCCATAGGCAGAGCTCAAGTCACCACCGTTGACTACCAGAGTTGATACTGGAAACTGGAGAATTTTTAGAGCAAGGAACGGCGCGTGTTGGAGCTTTGGCTGCTGCTGGTGGCGGCGACCAAAGCTCCAGAGGTGGAGGGAGTTTTTTTTACATGTATTCCCATATTTAACAAGTATAGTAAGAGAGGGTAAAAATTAACATGATGTTAGAGTTTGGTGTAGTTATAATAAGGTTAATATTAAAAATTATATATGCGTTAGGAATGGTAACCACGAACCTATAAATTGGATACTTGGTAATAGGATTTATATAATATAAAAAAAGCTATTTGAGTTTTATCACAAATTTAGTGTTTTTAACTATTTTTATTTATATGTGTGAATTAGCTATAAACATCTTATAAAATGCACTGGAGGAGTAGCTAAATATAGGTGTATTTGACTAGCTAAACTATCATCGTATTAATTACTCCCTCTAATCCTTTTTATAAGAAATCTTAGCAAGAAGTAATTCTTAGTCTTTTATATAAGATATTTTGTTAATTTCAATAAGTATAAAATATTTTTTTTTATATATATGTCCATATTCAATAAAAATAGTGAGATAGTAGAAATTAATATAACGTTAAATTTTAATGTAATTAATAAGAATAATATTAAAAATACTCAAATTTTGTGATAAATTTTATATTTTTAACTATTTTTATTAATATGTATAAATTAATTAAAATCTTTTTATAAAAATGATGAGAGGAAGTATCTAAATTATCTTATACTATCTCCCCTAACCCCTTTGCATCTCTCTCTAAACTCTCAAATTAATGAGGAATAAAATTATAAAATATACAAAAAAAAAGAATTTTTAGTCCCAAAAGATCAATTTAAGTATGGTTAATTAAGTTTTGAAAATTAAAATTTCGTTAAAAAAGAGTTGTAAATGTAGTTTCAGAAGCTTATAAATATGAAAGTGTTAGCTACAAATCAAAACTCTTATATTTACAAATTATGTAAATAAATATTTGTAACTCATTTTTTAGTTAAAAAATTGGGTTTTGTCATTCAATTCATTTTTTCTAATTAAGTGTTTCTTAGCCAAAAATGTAAATTTTAATAGTATCTTAATGTATAATAATCAATACTTTCTTAAAATGTTGAAGCATAAGTAATATGGTTAAAGGGAATTTTTGCCCTTCAACCATTTTGCGATGAGCACTAGGTATCCTAAACTGTATTAGAGTAATATCGCCGCTCAAATGTTAAAATATTGTAATGGTTGACTAATTGATATTGGTGTTGACCCTTAATCTTAGATTAATTTTAAGTTAATAATATTTTTTACTCTAAAGTAAATATGTAAGAGTTTCATAATGTGGAAAAATTGATACCCATGCTTTTTTATCCATTGAAACATGTGGCATTGTGTTTAAGATGTCAACTTTTGCCAACTAAGTATTCTTCACTATTTTTTCTTAAAACAAAAATCTATCAATTCGAAATAATGATCAATTAGAAATATCATCACAATACACACACACACACACACACACGTTTATTATAACTTGCTAACTAAACATTCGTCAATTAAGGAAAAAATCTTTTAACTTACACTAATGGTGAACATCGAAACATGATGCACATGTTTTGGTTAAAAAATTGGAGGAAAGATATAACCAGTGACAATACTGTTAGTAAGTTATGTGACACACCCCAAACATGATGTGGCATGTTTTAGTAAACAAAAAATCAGGGATGTTAATTGCTCCACAGTGTTAAACTCAAAAATTGTTTTTAATCTAAAGTCAATATAAAATTAAAGGTCAACGCCAATATCCGTTAGTTAATGAGCAAATAGATAGTTTAGGATCACTACTGCAAAATATGATTTCTAAAGCCTCATTTTCTAAATCGATCATTATAGAAACGATTTAAAAAAATGACAAGTGATATTTTTATAAATAAGATAAAATATATACACCAGATTTACATGTAACCAGTGTAAAATATCTATAACTGGTGTTAAATATATTTTCTATTTTGACTCTTTAGTTTTTTATCTGTACTTTCCGCTTCTTTTCTATACCTTCTCCAGACCGTTCATTTCACTTCTTTAGTTCTCAACATTTATAGTTATTATGATAGAAGACCAATTGCGTTATTAGATATTCTTTTCTAAAACTGTTCTTATTCCTCAACCATATGTATACCATTCTTATTATAAGTACTTTTTATCTCATCACTTTATCTCTGTTTTCTTTTCTTTTCTTTTCTTCTATCTGAACCCTCCAATGGCTTCTTCCTCACGCACAGTTCCTTCTCCACCGCACAAAAGAAACATAGACAAATTTGAAGATAAACATCCTGACCCTTACCCTGTAGTTCCCTCTCATCTTCCCTTAGTTGTCACTATGATGGAGCGCCTTGAGGAACTCATTATGCATTTAAATGGCCTGGAGGACTCCGTAGAAGAACTGACTTAGAAAGTTAATAGACTGTTGATCTTACCCACTCTGATGAATCCCAATAATTCGAGTCTAATGAGGAGTGAAAGCCTGCAACCTTTATCTGCCCCTCCTATTTTATTTTTTATGTAATAACAAAAAGAGAGAATATATTATATATTCTGATAAATATTTTTTTAAAATTTTAAATTTTTGATGTAAAGTTATTAGTAAAGTTGAATGAATGAAGTTTCTTGTTCTGATGACATAATGTTCTTTTATTTTTTTTATAAAATACAATAGATTAAAACTGGAGATATTAATGTCAGTTATAGATTATCACATTTTCTACAAAAAATATAAATTTTATCAGGTGTAGATTTATTTATGAAATAATTAATTTTTAATATATTTTACTAGTTGTAAAAGTAATAGCTGTAGAATATAATGTCCGGTTTAGAAAAAAGGTTATTTCTATATTGGTGTTCTATTTGATCTGGTGTAGATTATTTTATAAAATAATTAATTTATAATATTTTACACCGATTGTAAAATTGATCGGTATAGAATATAATGTCAAGTTTAGAAAAAAATATTCTAAACAGGTGTTCCATTTCATCTAGCATAGGTTTGCTTACTAAATACACTTTAATTTAATCGAAACCCCCTTCATGCCTCCCATCTCTCATTTTTCATTGGTCACGCGTTTAAGTTTTCTCGGTCCTTCACAGTTGGTGAGTTTTGTTTTGAACTCCTTATCTCAAGAACTATAAATTTATACACTATTGGCGGTAGGTTTTGCTATTATTTGCTGGATTTATTGCCGTCATTTACTTGTTTGAATTGGTGAGTTATTTCACTTGTGTGGGATATATATTCTCTCCCATAATTAGCTGTAAGCTAGGTTTTCTTGTTTTATATTTTTCTACTTTTTTAGTCTTATACAAATATGGATCATAGTTGGATAAATGATAAACGAACAAGTGTTAAGTATGCTGAGGGGGTGAAGGAGTTTTTGTATTTTGCTAAACAAAATGGTGATGATGACAATAAAATGTTTTATAGTCCTTGTGTGAGTTTTTTGAATGAGAGGAAACAAAGTCTGGAAGATATGTATACTCATCTAATTTGTAAGGGATTTTGCAAGAGTTGCACAGTATGGGTGTAGCATGGTAAAAATATGGAAAGGTCGAGTGTATCTGAACATGTGGAATAGACATTTGATGATGACATTGACATTGATGATAGGGTAGAGGACATGATTCGTTATGTTGGAGAAGATGCTTTTATGCAGTCACATGCATATGGTATAAGTGCAAAGATACAGAAAAATCTCTATACCTTGGGTGCAGAAAATACAACATGTTGAGAATAATAAATGTGAAAGCACGGCATGGGTGGAGTGATAGAGGTTTTTTAGAATTGCTTGAGTTATTGCAAGATATATTTCTAGAAGAAAATGTGTTACCCCCAACTCTACTATGATGATAAGAAAATAATATGTCCTTTAGGCATACGGTATAGAAAGATTCATGCATGCCCAAATATTTGCATATTGTACAGGAAAGATTTTAAAGATGAGGAGAAGTGTCCAATATGTAAGACACCAAGGTACATATCAAACAACTCTCCTGTAAAGGTTATGGTATCTTCCAATTATACCAAGCTTTAAGTGTCATTTTGCTAATGAAGATAATGCAAAAAAATGTTATGGCATGCGATTAAAAGGATTTGTGATAGAAAGCTTCATTATCTGGCTAATTTTTTACAATAGAAGAAGATTGATGATTTATTTCCTAAGTTCAGCAATAAACCACAAAATCTAAGGCTTAGACTTAGTACATATGACATGAACCCTTATGGTAGCCTTAGTAGTATACATAGTTTATGGCCATCCTCTTGGTGATTTACAACCTATCTCCCTTGTTGTGTAAGAAACACAAGTATATAATGTTGTCTATGTTAATCTCAGGATCGAAACAACCAAAAAATAACATAGACATTTACCTAATACCCTTGATCAAAGATTTAAAGAAGTTATGGGAAGGTGTGGATGTTTTTGATGTGATTAAGAAAGAGGTCTTCAATATGCGAGCCATGATCTTTTGTACAATTAATGACTTTCCTGCATATAAAAATTTGTCAAGGTATAGTGTTAAGGGTCATAAAGCATATCCAATTTGTGAGGAAGGGACTTGCTACTATCAACTTCGTCATGAAAGAAAGAGAGTCTACCTAGGTTATAGGAGATTTCAAAGATAAGGCTACTCATGTTGTCGATTGAAGAAATTTTTTTTTTGGCGGCCAATAATTTAAAAATGCTCCAGAGCCATTGATTGGAGAACAAGTTTATAAAAAGGTGAAAGACATCAACTTTACTTTCGGTAAGACTACTAAGAGAAGTCAGAAAAATATATGGAAAAAATATGTCTTCTTTGAGCTTCCATATTGGCAATATCTTCATGTAAGGCACTATATTGATGTCATGCATATGGAGAAAAATAAGTGTGACATCATTGTTGTAACATTTCTCAATATACATGGTAGTTCCAAAGATGTTTTGAAGGCAAAATTAGATTTGCAATAAATAGGAATACTTGAGGATTTACATCCAAGGCCAAATATTGAGAGGAGTTATTGTGTTAAAGAGATTAATATTTTGTCCAATGATGAGAGAAATATTTGTGAGTGTTTATCAAAGTTCCCTATGGGTACTCATCTAATCTTAACAAGATTGTGTCGTTGAAAGATTTAAAATTAGTAGCCTAAAAGTCTCATGATTATCATGTCTTGATGCAATAATTACTCCCAGTAGCTATTCGAGGAATCCTTCAAGATGATTTGAGACACATTGTAACTTGACTTTACTTCTTTTTCAATTCTATATGTGGCAAAGTCTTTAATACTGAAAAGTTAGATAAATTAGAGCACAAGAGTTATGTTATTTTGTGTTATCTTGAAAAACTATTTTTTCCTGGCTTTTTTGACATCATGGTACACTTCATCGTTCATCTAGTACGAGAGATAAAACTGTGTGGCCCTGAATACTTATGATAGATGTACCCATTTGAAAGATACATAAAAAATCTTAAAGAGTATATGAAGAATCCAAATCGGCTTGAGATATCTATTGTTCAAAAATATATTTTCAAAGAAGCTATGGATTTTTATCAATACTACCTGTCTAAAGTAAGATTTACCGATCCCCCTAGACCCCTATACTGAACAAGGGGGTCAACACGGAATGTCAGTGAAAAGTGTTTATCATAATGACTTGCAGCAAATACACCTACATATCTTAAATAACATTGATGAAGTTCAAGACTATATAGCTGTTCATAAAGAGCTTGTTAGGAAAAAATAATAGAATGACAGAGCAAAAGCTGATTAGAGAATACAACAAATCTTTTGCACATTAGTTCAAACATAAGGTTAAAAATGAGGATTGTGTATCTAATTCAGTTAGATGGTTGGCATATGGTCCTGAATTTAATGTGATATGTTGGAATTCATTTGATATCAACATGTATTCCTTTTATACGAAATTCCTAGATGATAAAAGTAGCATGCATAATAGTGGTGTTATGTTAGTAACTGAAACTATACACTTCTCTAGTTCAAAAGACAACAATCCTAAATTACCAGCCATCATTTATTATGGTGTTGAAGAGATTTGGGAGCTGGAGTACTCTAAATTCACAGTTCTCATGTTCAAATGCAAGTGGGATAATGTAAACAATGGTGTTATGATATATCAGTTAGGATTTATACTGATTGATTTGAATAGTACAAGTTTTAGGGATGAACCTTTCATTATAGCAGACCAAGAAAAGCAAGTGTTCTATTTCACTGATCTGGCAAATAAAAGATGGTATGTCGCTCTCAAAGAAAAAATTGATTTGTATGTGAGTATTTTATGTTTTTGATATAGTATAATAATGCAAATAAGTTTCTTGTTCTAATTGTATATATATTTTTTATGTAATAATAACACAAGTTTTTTGTTATAATTGCATATATATGTTGTAACTTCAAGGGATCGGGTAATAATAGAGGTGGTGGGAAAAAATAACTACAATATTTAAACCGGTCGTACATGTTATCTGGTGTAAAAAGTGAAATGAAAAACTAAAAGTGTCATTTTTGTAAATAAATTAAAACCTTTTTTACACCGGATTTATGTTATTCGGTGTAAAAAGTCTTCTAAAATTTAAAATATTAGTAGTGACATTTTTGAAAATAAGTAGACAACTTTTTAAACTGGTTATTGTGTGTGTTAGGTTTAAAAATATGATTTACTACACCTTATATCATATATATCCAGTGAAAAATGGCTACTAAAAATATATTTTCAAAACTCGTCCCTTGGCACTTCTCTCATTTCACAGGTTTTCTTCAGTCTTATTTATTACTTCTATCATTACTTCACTCGTCATGTTCTGTGGTTTTCGTGGGGCTTCGTCATGCTCAATTGTTCTTCTCTGTTCTCGCTCTCGTTATGTTTTATCTTGTATGTGTTCTCGACATATTTTCTCATGTACTTGCTTCACCGTTTACATGTTCATTTAATATAGGTTTTCTAGTTTTCTTGCAATAAATGCTTGCATTTCTTTCCATGTATAAATGCTAAAGGAACAAGTTTTGTGTATTATGATAGGGGAAGGAAAAATGTTTAAGTCTATTTACTATGTTTGATTTTGTTATTGCATATATACGAATATGGGGGGTAGAGTTAATCAGAATGAGGCTAGTGATGCTCCAAGTGACTCTACGTAAAGGAGGGGAAGAAGTGTAATGCAATTGAAAGACATTGTGAAAGACAGGAAGGAAGAGAAATTTCTACCGATTGAGTTTGACAGAACCCAATTGGTGAATATAGGACCAAGTACATAAGTTATATCAGCCTTCTAGCACATAACAAGTCTAACATCGCCATACAAACTTGGGATGATATTGATGATCGCGTGAAGAATCAAATTTGGGACACTATCTGGGTATAGGAACTAACTATTTTATATTGTATGCAGACCAATACAAAAAAATATAACTTTTTGTTAATAACTCTACTTTCAATAGAAATTATTGTAGCTGACTTACGATGTTCCCAACAATGAACTCTTAAAGAAGAAGACGTTGTCTTATTGTACTGAGCGTTGGAGGGTATTCAAGACACAACTAGCTCGTCATTATATACATAGTTGGAACAAAGATGATTAGCCTCATCCTTCTCCTTGCAGCAAGTATCAATTTATTGACGAAGCTACTTGGCAAGAATTTGTTAGGGTTTAGACTACGCTAGTAGCTATGGTTAGTTGATCCAAGTTAGAGTGTCTTGCGTGTATATGTCATGAAAAAAGAATCTTACATTTTTCGTATTTCTTCCTTTTGTATGTGTTAGTAGCAAAAGTAAACGTATCAAATTATCATATATATTGATTTTAACTACTTCAAATATTGTAGGAAAAAAGGATAAAAGCGATTGAACATGCTCTCAAGAATTATTGCCCTTGCACAATGTCTTGAGGGGTTATGCGAAGGTTGAAAGAGACTTGTTAGGGGCCAAGAGAAAAAGGCTATAAGAAAATGCTAAGTCGGATCCTAGTGTTACTCTTGCTCTCCTATCTCTAATATATCACGAAGATAAATGGTTGTACGCTCACTAAACAAGGAGCGGGTCATATACAAGCGATCACACTCGCATGATTGTAGATAACATTGTAAGTACTACTTATATTATTTTATTTTAGTAGACTAATTATTTTATTTCTTATATTTGCTCTTTATATGTTATAGATTGATCTTAAACAACAAGAGGCCCATGGATCATTCAAGTCAGATGATAGGAATAACATCTTGACTGTTGCTACGGAAAAACAAAAGCATAGAGGCCGTGTCAAGGGAGTTGGACGAGGTGTAGGTATAAGAGATTACTTTGGAGCATCTCAACAATATTCCTCACATGTGGTGCCAAGGGCAAAGTTGGAATCGTTATTATCCACCATGAGGGCAGAGACTAGAGTAGACGCTAGGGCATAGACATAAACTTTAATTGAGGCACGATTACAAGAGGGGTTGGCAAAGCTCAAGGAAAAAATATTGTCCATAATAACATCAAGGCAATAGGAGCCAAGTGCCCCCCAAACTCTATCAAATGTAGCCTACCATAGCACTAAAATAAGTTGTTGCATGGTTGGGTCAGTGTTAGAGAATGCTGAACCTTGTGATCTATATGTGTAGGATCTTCTCAAAAGGTTAGTAGCATATGGTTCCATCCATAGCTTAGGGGAAACTACCCACCACATCTAAATTCAAGATGATCAATTAAGGGTGACGGTTGAAGATGTGATAATTAAATATACTCTTGTCCCAATTTTTATTGATGAGGTGAAGACAGTGAGTCAGACAAATGAGACTTTCATATTATGGCCAAAGCATCTTGTTTCAGATCATGTTGCGTCATTCCCAAGCGAACTTCCCATACCTCCCACTTTGAGTGCCAAACAACGTGTGATCCCATTGGCATATGACAAAATATTCCATGTGGATGCATTGCCTATGGATTCAGTTATGGGTGACATGGGAGAACTAACCTTTGTTGACTATACAGATATGCAATCTCTTATCGCTCCTGGGGATGAACTGACCTTCAGGTGTATCCAAGTGTTTTTGATGTAAATCTAATTTAAATGTAAATATATGTAATAAAAAAATTTAACTCTTATAAGTAACGTCGTGTTTGTATTAACTGTAGATACATGCAATCTGAGTTAATTTCCTAGGGCAAACAAGATAAGTTCATATTCCTATATCTAATTTAGATTTATGTAAAAGGGACCTCTCAAGTTTTGAGACTTCAATACATTTTAAGTAGGCTCAGTCAAACCGATATTGATTGCTTCTTCGCACCATATATTCAAGAGTAAGAATAATAATATTTTATTTTATTTCATACTAGTTTTATATTTGCTTAATGATAATACTTATTATTTTTTTAATTAATTTCTACAACAATCATTGGCAATTGTTCATACTATGTAAGCACAGTTATAAAATTTTCTTCTTATACTTCCTCCATTACAAGCCATCGGTTGATGCCAAGAAGATTATGAACACGTGAGTTTTCTTCCTTACAAAACAATGGTCTTTGTAATAAATATGATCTTTATAATAAATGAGTTACTAACTTCATAACTTTAGTCATAGAGTTATGAGGACGTTCATAATTACAAGGGGTCTTAAGCACTCCAACTTGGTGAAGGACCTTGAATGGATCACACAAAAGATAATAAAATTATTAAGTCTTATGCTCCACGTTTTGATGATGACAAATAATTTTTATCATGTTAATATTATGGAGTTGAAGGCAACCCAAAGAAAGCAACTTGTGCGGCTTCTACATGGTTAGACATATGATCAATATTATCTTGTCAAATAGGACTGACCTGAGGAGGTAAAATTGTGTTTTTAATAATTTCATATTTATTGTAAATTTGATATATATTAGTAATGCCTAATTTCTTTAATTTTAATTTAATGTTTCATATGTCTGATCAACCCAAACCATTTTCTGAACAAGATATTGAGGACCTGCGCAATATTTAGGCTGAGTCTTTTATTCAATTCATTCATTCTCAATAGTATTTGTCTTCCAATGAATACATTTTTTTATTTTTCTGTTCAAATTATTGCATTTTTGTATTGAATTTTATTAAATGAATAATATAATGAGCAATTTAGTTCTGCCTTTGCCATCTTAAACTCTATCTCTATTGTTGTCTCTTTAAGTCGTATATTTGGGCAGTTTATTCATGAAGCTTCAGGGGATGAGGTTAATAAAATATTGAACGGGTTATTTTTTTAAAAAAATATATTTAAACTGGACAATGAACATCGAAATATGTAGAAATAATATATAAATATTATAACATTTACACCGGTTATCTTTATGATGAGGTGTAGAAAATGGATTAATTTATATCGGGCGTAAACACACCTGGTGTAATAAATTCATTAATCTACAACTGATATTCATATAACCGGTATAGAAAATACATTTATCTACACTAGATATTCTTACAACTCATGTAGATATTAGTAAATTATATTTCTAATTTTAAAAGAACTGGTTTAAATTCTACTCCTTCTATACCGGTGAATCTCCCGGTTGTGCACACTTTCTACATAGTCTATTTTTACACCGAATCGTTGTCTGGCATATAATATTTTTTCTTAACCGATTTAGAGAGCCTTTATTACAGTAGTGGATATCCAATGCTTCTCATATAAAAATGCATAGAAAAAATTCCATGCAACCAAAAATATAATTATTTTTAAATATATGGATTATTCATGTCTTTTTAATTTTCTCGTCTAATATATTCATGTACATATTTTATCTTTAACAAGGTTTTTCCTAAAATATTTTACAATTAAACTATTTTTGTCAGAGAGTATAATAACAACGTTTCCAAATTAAAGTAGCATTTGGAATAAATGTAATAGTTTCACAATTTCCATGAGGCTTCCGAGTCTCCAAGAGCCTTTTAATTAGTAGGGCAGGCCACTTTAATTTTTTCATGGTGGCTTCCAGGTTGCCTCCATTATAGAAGGTCATAACTTATATGGTCAGAAAATACGTCGCGATTTAAATATTGATTAAATATAATTTTTCCATCTGCTTCAGTTTCACAAAAAAAGTAACCATTTAATCGGGAAATTACTATGAGATCATAAATAAAAGATTTAATTATTTTAAATTTTTAATAACAACTGATGAGCTAATAATGACAAATTATAATGTAGAGATTGACAATAAATTTATACTACTTAAAAAAATTTTGTAATTAAATCATTTCCTTAAAATTTCATAGTAATTCCCTCTTAATATTGTTTTGATAAAAAAATGATAAAACTAAAATTGTGTAAATTAACAAAAATTATATTTAATATTGGGATAAAATGGGAAAAATATTTCAAAGGATATTAAATAAATGCAAGGTTATGAATGGCATTGTTACAATTATGTGGAAACCAAGGGGCACCTTGGTTGGTACGCAAGGCCAATGGCCATATAAATACCACATATGGGCAGAACAAACTCGTTGCTCATCAATCTTTTAGCTCTAAAAGCCAGTATACAACCATAGCTGAAACCCTAGTTATGGCTTCAGGAAGCTCTACAGTGATAGTAAAGAAGGAAACTTCATCATTAACGCGACTATCGGCAGTTGCACCGCATCTGATGGTGAACATTTCTAGGTTTAACTTCCAAAGAACCTTAGAAACAATCTATGAAGAAGAAGAAGTAGAAGAAGCATGAGAAGTCAGTTTGAGGCATATGAAGAAGCTCCTTCTTCGCCATCGTTCATCCCAACGCAATTGCATATGCTTTTGTTCAAACTACAAGGGGCTTCTTTGGCATCGTTTAGTCATAATTGCCAATGTGCTTAGCTAGTTAGCTACCTCCCTATCTAGAATCTCTTTGAAGATTTTTTTTTCGTTGTCATGGATGGATTTTTTAGTATGGTAATCAGTAATATCTTATTTATTCAGTTTAATTTAGATCAACAATGGTATTAAAACTCAATCCAAGTTGGCTGGTTAGAACGGTGAAATAGTGACCGGTCTGATGATTAGTCCAGTCAAGAGTTTTAAATTAATTAACTAGGTTAATTTATATATTTTTCTTCTCTTATTAAGTCTGAATCGATATTGTTTTAAGTTAATGAATATCAATATGTCAGATTTGTACTTTAATAACTCTATTTTGTTGGATTAAGTGTAGTTTATATATGAATATAATGTTCTATTTATTTGTAGATTAATACCTTTTTTATTTTAATATTATTCTTGTTAGGATTATATATGAATATTTTTGTATATTTTAATTTAATTATAATATTTTAATCATATTTGAATTGATACCCATTCAACCATTGACATTTAAACTACTGTCTAAGCTATAATTTAATGACATTTAGTAGCTTGTTTAGAGCTTCTTCTTTCGGCCCCAAAAAAGGAATATTGGAGCTTCTTTTGTTATTAGTTTGTAGTTTATCTCTGTATTTCTTTTCAGAAAGGAAGGAAAAATATCTTAGCAATGTTTATGAAGATTATGTAAAACAAAGAATGAAGAGAATTTATGAACCCACTAATAATGAAGGAACACACTAGCATAACGTCCAGAAGTGTACGTGCCGTATCCGAGAGGGTATATATGTATGATGAAAATGAAGGAAGCAGCTCTTACACACAAGTCAAAGCAAAATCGGTACTCTGAGTGTGTGTTGGGGGGGGGGGGGGACCATATAATATACTGTTTGAAATTTAATTTTGGAGCTCACAAACCACAACCTATACATGCATGATTGGATAATTAAATAGAAAAGTTGGATGAAATAAAATGAGAGGAAAGAAAAAAATCACTACTCTTCTTCTAGTTCTATTTATAAAGTGAAGAGAGAAGATTTTTTTTGGAGGATCAAATAATTATGAAATTTTAAGAAAGGAACTTAATTATTAAAAAGTTCCTATGACATGATTAGCATAAATTTGTTATTATTTTCTATATCAGAATTTATCATTACATACTCTTTAGTTGTAATTAGACTTTAGGGTAATTAATTTCCTTCTTTAGGATTTTATGGTCATTCGCCCTCTTTATACTATTTATAAGTCACGTCATTAAAGTTTTTACAAGACTATACAATTTTACTCTCATTTATTATTGTACAGACTTTATACTTTTATAATATTATATATATTAAATAAAAATAAAATTAAAAAATTATTAAATTTTAACATAGAATTAATGAGGTTTATTTTTTTTATTCTAATAAAATATGTTGAAAGTTCCTTATACATCCATATATATTATCTTTTTTGTTTTTTTATTGAAATCCAAATTTAAGAGTTGGTTATAATTAATGATTTCTTCAATTTAATATTTATAGTGTTATAATATGTTTACTTTATAATACATAAAGACATGCTCATGAATTTTATCATTTGAGTTTTAAAATTTATGGATAACCAAGATTGACACTAACACGTGACAAAAGGAAGAGAATTTGAACCTCTCCGATCCTTAACTTCATTAATTAAGCATGCTTAAATGATAATTGAACTTCTAAAACAAGTCCTATAGCTTGTTTAGGAAATCCCACATAATAATTTCAAAAACACTTTTACACTAAACTCTTCTTACATATTTATTTAAAATTGTAATCCAAACATCCTCTTTATCATGTGAGATTGAGATGTTACGATGTCAATCAGAACACATCAATTGCCACAATTTAGTCTTTACATAATCTCATAAGCATAATCAACTATGACTTTTGTTAAGAGCAATTAAAATTTAAAACCCCAGTAACTTCTAACCATCATTCCCCACAGCCAAGTAGAGTATATTACAAAGCCCAAACATACAATTAAAACCCCCTCCAAACCTACATTCCATATTCGTACCCGTTAATTAGTTAACAATATAATCATCAAGCATCAAGTTTCACAATTTCAAGATTTGTAAATAAAGGTTTTTGGAATGAGTAGGTCTTTATAATTTACCTCAATTTTGAATTAGATCTTTATAGTCTAGCTTATTTAAATTGGTATTATAATTTGCCCGTTGCATGCATAGATCATTGAGTATAAAAACTATTAATTTATTTTTTATATGACTATCTGATTATGTTATATTTGACTATTATCAATCTCAAAGATAGACTCTATCAAAGATTTTTTTTTTCGTGTTCACACAAGCTAGAACTTGAGACATTATATCTAAGCGAATAAAACTCATTCTATTTAAACCATCTGGTAAAAAAATGTTAATTTTAATTTATAGAATTTATTGACTTTATATGATCTGTCTTTTTTTTTTTTTTCATTTTACACCATTTTAACATTCATACATTTCTTTAAATGAAGTTCAGTAAACTCTATAAATTAAAATCAACAAGTCATACAATAAGGGATCAATTTAAACAAAATAAATTATAAAAACCGGATTCAAAATTGAAGTAAGATATAACGATTTGTAGATTAATATGATAAAAAATTATCAACCAATGTTCAAACTTTCATGACGGTTATAGAGTACCCCATTTGTTGTGATCTCCATCTTCGTTCAATAAAATTTGAGAAACAAACCATCAAGAAAAATCCTTTTTTCTGGCTTAGTGTGTTGAAATTTTAAGAACTAATCAAAACTGAAATTAACACTTTTAGAAAGAAAAACAAAACATTGAAATGGATGTTAGTTAACAAGAAGTTCTTTTTCCCCTTTTATCTTATACAAACCCAAAACAAGCATTTGAGAAAATCATCAAGTGCATGCAAATTCCGCCGTCCAAGTTTTATATCTTATACATCACCAAAGGCCCACATGCAGCTTCTAAGAAAGATCAATTCAACTACGTGAATATAATATGTCCAAATTATAAATAGTTATATATAGCATCATGAATATCGTTATGAACCCCCCGATAATTGCGTACATTAAACGGTGAAAGCGTCACTATTGTATTGTTATGCCGTATCATGGAGGGCATATAGCAGCAACAACAATATAATAAGTATTATCTCATTAGATATGATCAATTATATGAATTGGATAACGCAATTTTTTCTATTAATAATCAAATTTCTTACATATATTATTAATCAAAATATTATGTTCAATAATTTTATTAGGTATCCTTTAAGTGTTCTCTACCAGTTTTAGAAAAAAAACTTCGTATTATATTTGATATACTCTCTTTATCGGTATCCTAGCAACTTCTTTGTAAAGCCACCACTTCAAATAATTTTTTACCATTTTTTTAATAGAGTCACTCTAATTTTTCTTCAAAATATTTTACATTTAAGATTTTTTACAAAGATCAAGAGAAGAACTATTAAATAACCTAGCTAGCTAGATGGTATAAAATAAAATTATATTTCACTGATGTCCTTACAGTAATTCTATAATTATCTTGTTCATATTCTTAGTTTTACAAAATTGTGACTTAACAAGGGATAAAATTATCCGACAAATAAAAATTAAGACTATGTTGAACTGCTTATCTATTTTGAAACAAAACCAAAACTTTAAAGTGATAATATTTTTTAATTATTTGACCTTTTATATATGCCCATGCATTTGTTCCTTTTTGTAGAAAAAAGTGATATCTTTTTTATAAACAACACTTGGAATGAGAAAAATCAGAAATCACTCATCTTCCATGACCCTTTACAAGGAATTCACCCGTTAAATAATTATTCTTTACTTCTTCCCTCTTGGTTGCCATATACAAACATCTTACCTCCTCAGGGTTAAACGCAGCAACTTTTCGATCTAACCTTCGTACTTTTTAAGCCCGAGAACATAGATCGCGTAGCTATCATTACGAGAGTTCGATTCATATTACTATTGTGAGGGCTCCTCTAATAGATCTCATAAGTTTTCTATAATTACTTTTTGAATCCTAGGGTCCTATTCTAGCCTTGATAGGGGACCTGTGCTAAACTTACATAAATTTTTTATACAAAAAAACTAAATATTTAGATATATTATTAATTATATTTTACTTTATTAACAACTAAATATTTAGATATATTATCAATTACAAGGTGTTGTTCAATAAAGGGAGAGAGTTGTATTAGTCTCTTAACAATCAACATAAAACAACCTTGTGGAATCATTTATGAATATTGATATTTAATTAATACAAATAATCTAGGTAAAAGAACACTCTTCGTTCCTTATTATACTGAATTATGGTGTTTGAAAAGGTGGTTAAATTAGTTAGGTGTAATAAATATGTGAGAATTATAATTTTTTTCCATAGGTACCCTCATTTATTAAAAAGGTGGGTGGAAGAGAGAATGAGTGAAAAATGAGATGATATATATATATATATATAATTAATTGAGGGTAAAATAGGAAAATACATTACATTTTTAGAAATCTCTACTAAAGTGTATCTTATAAAAAGAAATATAACATACCTTATAAATATATCTTATTACAAGGAGCGGATGGAGTATCACTCAAATAAAAAATAAAGCTACTTTTGAAGTATGCATCCAAATTTTGATTTTTTTTGGCACTCATCCAATATCTAAAAGTCATATTAAACTCTAACTAATATAGATCAAATTAGAAAATACCATAAAAGCAATAAAACTCTTCCAACAAATATCTGATACTGTTGCATACCAAAAACTCAAAATTACTGGTTAAACTAATATATAATCCCTACTAAATGAGTTACTCGCTTTCGCATGTATTTGGATAGAATAAAAACACTTTTAGATTAGAACTATGGTTTTTGAGTTACTCTATCCAAACACCTTAAAAAAATTGAAGAATTAATTCTCAACCCAAAACCATGGTTTCCTCTCTTTCAACCATGATTTTAAATAATCTCCCCACATAAGCTTTTTCATGGGATTTTTTGTTGTTGTTGGCATATATTAATGATCTCGTCAGATGCCTTTGTCAAAAATACCCTCCAAAATCCTTATAAGTGTGCGTCTTCTTCTTTAGCCACGAGTTGTAAAATTATAATTTTCTAATTCTTAATATAAAATATATTAATTTAATTTAATTTAATTAATTAAGAAAGTTAGTTAAATTAGTTAATATAATATATTTTTTCTAAATTTTTTTAAATATTTTTTAACTCCTATCATTTCTCTCTTATTTGATTATTTTCGAGGGAGTATTAATAGAGATAATTTAAAAAAAAAAAGTTGATAAATCTTAGAAATAGGTTTTATATTTAGGCAAAAAATTAACTTTCTAACTAAGTCATATATTAAGAGTCAGAAGAGTATTACATATTTAGTTTCTACATATATATCTTAAATAATTGTTATATAACTTTTTTAATTATTTACTTGAAAATAAAAATAAAAATATATTAATTAATTACATGAAAACAAAAATATAAATATAAATTTTTAATTAATTGTTTGAACATATGGTATACATATTATTTATTAATTATTTACATAAAAACAAATATATATATATATATATATATATATTAAAATTTATACTTGGTGTGATTATCATATTAGCTTATGTCTTTTTTAGTGATTTGTCTATCAAAAAGTAATTCTAATAACAATAATTTGTTAGAATATAAACATCTCTTACACAATATAATTAATTCATATTATGACATATATAAATATAAAATCTATATGAAATGCATCGGAATACTTATAAATATCTTTCGCTATTAGCTTGACTATTCTAAGTAGAATTGAAACTTAATACAGAGACCTATCAATAAAAAAATACTGTCAGATAAAATCCCAGGTTCTTAATTCTAGCTTGTGATTAGGCACAATGATAGCAACTTGTGTATTACCATAATCAGTGGGGAACATTCAAGAGTGAGCTGAGAAACTGTATCGCTCTGGGACTTAGAAACTATCGCATGATAAAACTCTTAATTGTTAATTTCCAAAGTAAAAAATTTAACCTTAATAAATTGAGTCAAGAATTCACCTTAAACTGGGCCCTAATGACTACAAACCACATTAAAAAATATTTATTAATTATCCTAATTAATATCTAAATATATATATAATAATATTAATAAATATCTCACATTCTTTCACTTAGCCCGTATACTCAATATCATTGTCCTATCTAGGTAAACTGATATCATGCTACAAGAATCATAGCTATAAGTTCCCTTTTATCGAGTATTACCTTCTATGTATTATAGGTAATGCCATCACTTAATAGGTATCACATTATACATGAACTCAATGTTCATTTGGTTCCTGTCTCAATGTTTATCAATTTCAATAACACAAATGTATACAATCACAAATTTGAAATGATAAACCATAAAATATGATTTCATTGCTCATACCTCCAATAGTAAAAATAATGGTGAAGTTCCATATGAGGTACATGTGTGACAAAAATGTTTAACTTCAATCATTTCATCAAAGGATCAGCCAACATATCCAATATATTAATGCGTTTCACGGAAACTTGGCCATCCTAAATTCTTTCTCTCAAGCAAAAGAATTTAAGTTTGACAAACTTGCTTTAACTTTTATTCCTTTTGTTGTTCGTTTTGGCCACCACAGCTGCATTATCACATTATATTTTTATTGGCTTAGAGATTGAATCCACAATCTTAAGCCCAACAATGAAATTCTTTATCCAAATAGCTTGTGAACTTGCTTCAAAACACGCAATATACTTAGTATTACCGGTAGAAGGAGCTATTTGAGTTTGATTAGAACTTCTCCACGATATAGCTCCTTCTTCCAATAGGAAGATATAACCATATATAGACTTATCTATGTCTATGCCAAGATCTGAATCTGAGTATCCAATTACGTCCAGATTGCTTGTTCTCCTATATGTTAGCATGTAGTGTTTAGTGTCTTGTTGGTACCTAAACACTTTCTTTGCAGTCAAATGCGCTTCTCCAAGATTACTTTAGTATCTTTCCAACATACACATAACAAAAATGATGTTAGGTCTTGTACAAACCTATATATACATCAAGCTTCCTATCGCTAAGGCATATGAGACCCTTTCCATTTGTTTCCTTTCAAGCTTGGTTTCAGGACATTAACTTATACTGAATTTATCTCCTTTTCAATAGGAGACACATTATATGAACGATTTTCCATTATAAATTATTCAAGAATCTTGACAATGTAAGTCTCTTGAGACAAGCCTACAAGACTTAGGTCTATCTCTATGGATCTTTATGCCAATGACATAAGATGCCTCACACATATCTTTCATATTAAAACTCTTAAACAGAAATTGTTTCACCTCACATAATAGTCCTAGATCATTGATAGCAAGTAAAATTTCATCCACATCCACATATCAAAAAAATGATCTAGCTCCCACTAGCATTGTGGTATATATAGTCATCAATGATGTTCTCAACAAAACCAAACGATATGATTACTTTATGGAACTTCAAATACCACTATCGTGAGCCTGTTTTAGATCATATATTGATTTCTTTAGCTTGTATACTAATTGTTCTTTATCTCCTGTAGTAAATCCCTCAGGTTGTTTCATATAGACTTCTTCCTCCAGTTCACTATTGAGGAAAGCAGTCTTTACATCCATTTGGTGTAACTCCAGATCAAAATAGGCAACCAATGCTATGATGATATGAAATATCCTTTAACCTACTAGGCAATTCTATAAGTTCTAAAACATGGTTGTTTGCCATCAAATTCATTTCATCAATCAAAGCATCATGCCACAACTTAGAGTTCATACTCTTCACAGCCTGAGTGAATGTCAAATGATCATTTTTAACACTTACATCACAGTCAATCTCAGTAGAATACACTACGTAGTCATTAGGCAATGCTGATATTCTTTCTCTAGTTGATCTCCTTAATTCAACCTCTTGGTTGATCCAGGTTGATGAATAAGGATATCATTTATCACATTCTGTGGTGGTTATACTTGTGTGATAGGTTGACTATCCGATATGTGTCAATCTTGTTCAGCATTGTCAACTTGAGTCATAAGTTTTACGTCATGTTTAATGTCAATCCTAACAGTAGGATGATCATTAACTACTGATGTCTCCTAATGAAGGATGCTAGTGGTTCGCTCTATGTGATCATATAGTGGACAATCACTTCTACTAATCATATCATTCTCAAAAAACTTGGCATTGATAGACTCTACAAACCTTTAGACGGTAGAGGACAATAAAACTTATAACCATTTGACCTCTCTGCATAGCCTACAAAGTAAACTTTAATGGTCTTAGGGTCTAACTTCTTCTCCTATAGATTGTACACTCTTACTTCAGCAAGACAACCCTATACCTTGAAATGATTTAAATTGGGTTTCCATCATTTTCATATTTTAAAGGATGTCTTGGACACTACTTTGTTAGAATCCTGTTTAATATGTATGTGGCTGTCTTGAGTGCTTCCTTCCATAGGGAAGATAGCGGTTTGGAGCTACTCATCATGCTCCTAACCATATCCAGAAAGATTCTATTTCTTCTTTTAGCTATATTATTCATGTAAGGTAATCAAGGCATAGTATATTAGGTTAATATACCTTACTCTCAAAGAAAATTAGTAAATAGACATAGAGTTTGTCCTTTACTAGTATATCTGCCATAATACTCACTATCATGGTCTGATCTCATAATCTTGATTAGTTTCCCAATCTATTTTTCTACCTCTACTTTATATTCCTTGAAATGATCTAATGTCTCACTTTTGTTATAAAACATGTAGACATACATGTATGGTGAGTAATAGTCAATAAAGGTGATAAAGTACTTTTGACCATGTGCAATCAAATCAAGGCAACAAATATCCACGTGTATAATTTCTAGCAATTAAGAACTTCTCTTAGCCCATTTGTGACTTATTGTAAAGATGGAAGAGTTTTGTCTTTATTTAACATTTTGGTTCTATCAATAAAGATATGTCCTAATCTCCTATGCCACAGGCTATAAGAATTCTCATTGATGACACTTTTCTTAGTACCACGTGAAAAAGAAACAGATTAAGGCAAATCATAAACAATTTTAAATAAGCCATATCTAAATTCACAATCAAAACAGAATCCTTTGTCAAAGTCATAAGTTTCTTATAAAGAACTAAATGATAATGAAATATAATAAATTTTGACATATAAATCAAATTCCTTTTGTAAGATGGAACATAAAAAATAGCATAAAGTTCCAAAACATGATTATTTGAAAAGGTTATGTGAAAAGATCTAACGGCTTTCATAGGATCTTCTCTCCCACTGCCTGAAAGACAATTTTCTCATTGGGATGTAGAGGCCTTCTTGTCAGAAAGCCCTGTATGGTAGTAAAAATGTAGATCATCAAACAAGTGTCAATCCACCAAGTATTATCATTAACACTAGAAAAATTAGATTCAAAAGTAACACATGATGAAAGCATACCTCTCATCTTCATTATATATTGCCTAACACCGCCAATACCTATAAGCCTCATAACACATAATTCAGACACGATGGCACTACCCATTTGATTGTATGTCGACTTGAATTGCTTAACTAAAGCTTCTAGGTACATTTTGGTTGTGTCGCACTTGGGGACTACTCCCCAAATGCTTCTTATGATCCTTTGTTGTATAAGCAGAAGAGATAAACGGTTGCTCTGCTCCACATATTATACATTTCCTTTGCCTTTTTGTCACTAAAGGTATAATCAGATCTTTGAGGTTTTTCATACCTCAAGGCATAATCCTAGTCCAAAAAACTAAGCTACAACAAAATATCATCTCTTCAATAAGCATAGTTAATGCTGCCATCTAAAATTATTTTGTTGCTGACATCAGCCATAATCCTGGGAGTAGCAATTGGATCTACAAAATGAAAATAGACAAATATACAAATAAGCTCACGAGTTAGAATTTGAAGCAATCACATGTTATTATGCCATGTATTCATGCTTAACACAAATATATTATGCAAGCAGTATAAATACGTATCAATAATGTCTACTTGTGGGCAAAGGCATTAGTATAGCATGTATTTATCTCAAGTGATGGAACTAGAATACATTTGTACTTTTCTAATACATGTGGGTTACTTCGAAAATAATAAGTCATTCTATCCCACCCTAATTAAATGTATAATGATGAGATATCTAACTATGGGTAAAGATAAATCATAGTTATACATTTAATTATAATTGATATTTCAAATCTATATGTGATTAATAAATGCATGCAACAAATCCAATAAATAAGGATGATGTGGCTACTTCTTAAGGAATTGCACGCTAATCACAAATATTATTCATGTGCATTGAAAATCTAAATATGCACAACTTAATTGAACAGTTAATTCTCACCCTAATTAAATGTACAAGTATGAAATATCTACCTATGGATAAAGATAAATCATAACTGTATGTTTAATTACAAATGATATTTTAAATCTATATGTGATTAATTAATGCATGCAATAAAATTCAATAAATAATGATGTTGTAGTTATTCCTCACAAAATTGCATGTTAATCACAAATATCATTAATGTGCATATAAATTCAAATATGCACAACTTAAAAGAGCATTTCATAAATTAATTTAATCAACAAATGTGACTAAATAATTTAATTTAAATTCTCCAACTACTTCATGCACCAAAAAATATTTAATAATTAATTTCAACCCAAAAAGGTTTTTACAAAATTAAACAATTAATTTAATTGCCCAATGAGAAATTAATATACAAAATAGGCAATTAAATAATATAAGAATTAAAATTGTAAACACCTTTTCCAAATAAAAATCAAAATAATGAAAAAATTATTTTTTTCTTTATTTAAATAGTTATAGTGCATGTAAAAGTAATTAAAAGGATATATTAAAATTAAAGAAATTTAATTTATTTTAAACAAAATGTTCTTGAAAATCAAATTAAATGGCCTAAAATAATTTTCTGAAAATAAAACCAAATGACGCATACACAAAAGTCTAAAACAGAGCCCAAAAATATTTTTCAAAAAAAAAAAATCCATGCCCATTTCCAGAAACAATAGGAAAAAAAATTTTGTTCAATCCAAACATGCGTCGACCCAATCTACTTTTTTTAAAACAAAAATTATAGATGGCCCAAAAAACGCAGAAAGCCCAGAATAGTTGTTCAAAAAAATAACAGAGTAGCCCAAAATGAGCCTAGCCCAGCATGTGAAATAATTTATTTTTTGAAAATCAGGTAACCCAAAATTTTAATGAAATGGTGCCTTTCAGCTTGGGCTCGAAACACATCGTTTCGGTCTCTCCCCTATGCTGAGTCGAGTTAGGTTAACCTGACCCAGTAACTTGGAGACCCGAGAAGCCTACAGCTGTCATGACTTCTCTCAGTGATAGCGATACTCGTGACTTTTTTGGGTGATTGCTGGAGATTTTGAGCTCCTTTTCCGATGGTTCTCACTGCGGCATGTCCATAAAAGTGTGACAATCATTCCTATAACACTCTTACCGTTAGAAGGAAATCAAATCACAATATGAAGCTTTGAACCTAAAGGCACAATGGTAGCCCTTTTCCCCAACGACTTCAGGCGATGATTTCATGGTGACACTCATAGCAACTCACACCGTCATGGCTACCTTTTCTCTCAATTCAATGACGACTGTGAACTCTCAGTTTCTAGCAACTCTCACAAGATTACAGATAACCAAATTGTTAAAAGATAAAAAATAAAAGAAAATTATGATCTCTAAAGGTCCTTTATCCCATATTCTATTTCATATTATTACTTATGAGGATAAAAAATCAATAAGCGAGGTAAGGGGATCTCAAACAAAGATCTGATATCCCATTGTGAAATATAAACCTCTCTTACACAATATAATCAATCGAGATTATGACATATATAAGTATAAAACCTATATGATATGCAACGGAAGACTTATAAATACCTCTCACTATTAGCTTGATACTCTAAGTAGAACTAGAATTTAATACAGAGACATGTCAATTAGAAAATACGGTCAGATAAATTATAGGTTTTTCCAACTAGTGATTAGGGACAGTGATAACAACTTGTATATTTCACTAGCAGGAAACCTTCAAGAGTAAGCTGAGAGACTGTATTATTCTAGGACTCAAAAACTATTACACGATAAAACTGTGAAATGTTAATTTCTACCATAAAAAAAGTAATCTTAATAAACTGAGTCAATAACCCCTTAGATTAGGCCTAAATGACTACGGGTTACACTCAAAAATATTTATTAATTATCTTAATTAATATCTAAATAGTTATAATAATATTAATAATACCTCACATCATTTAAACATCTCTGATTTTCAATATCACTTTTTTAGCAAAATCTATTCCAGAATTTATTCTCTATAACCTAATCAAGCTCATAAAGGAAGCCATCTCTTGTAGCTTCTTTTCATACTTGCTGGACAAAAAAGTTATGACTGTCTTATTATTTGTCTTCCTTATCAATTGGTACAGCCGTCATTATTGTTTTCCTTCTAGCATAAAGTCATGTGTGCCGTATCAGGGAAGGTATTTGTGAGTGTGTGTGGATATATATATATGTATTTATGTATATGTATGATGAAAAGGAACAAGCAGGCTCACTATAAAAAAATATAGATTTGGTGATGACTTTTCAGGGCGACAAAACAAGTCGCCGCTGAAAATAGATTTTCAGCTGCGACTTTGCTTTGTCGCTGCTGAAAGCAATACTTTTAGTGGTGACTTTTTTTGTCGTCTTTGAAGGTAAGACTTTCAGTGGCAACACAGATTGTCGTCGCAGAAGTAATAAATCTAAAAAAATTTTGCCACACTTTTTTGGGGCGACACTTATTGTCGCCTTAGAAGGTCATAGTATCTACAGTGACATACATCTGGTACGGCAGAAAATCTATAGTTTCTGCAGCGACAAGGTATGATTCAGTAGCAACTCTTGTATCCTTTATGTTGCCGCTAAAAGTGTTCATACATTTTTTCAATTTAAAGGGATTTTAAACAACTATCTAATATATAGAATTAAATTATTGAATAATGTCATTTTTAAATAATAAATAACAAAATTTCACATGTTATTGTAGTAAAGAAAGATTATACAGATAATAATGGTGGACTCTTTCATTAGGGAAGGGAAGAAGGGGATTAAGCACGACATATGACATACACTTGAGTGGCAAAGAAAAGGGAGATCGTACTTGTTTTTTCAGGCCTGTTTAGACATACGGTTCCCACAGAAGATCAAGTTAGTGAGCTATGTGATGGGAAACCTTCCCGCACGGTTCGGAGAGCACTGATGTTTGTGGAAGGAGATGAAGTAGGGATATATGCATGAGAGAGATATTGTAAATATGTGTCAATAAACATGAGAGTTAGTATATGTGTGTTAGAGACAATGTGGGGGAGGAGATAGAGAGAGATGTGTGTATGTGTGGCAGGTAAGGAGAAAGAATAGACATAAAATACATACATACATTTTTAGTTACTGTTACATATGCCCTCAGTTGCTGCATTTCATGTAATATCTCAACTTTTATAAAAAAAGGATTTATAAGGTATTATTGAGTTTAAGAGTGTTTTTCTGAAATTAAAAAGTCTCAAAAGTGCAATTTTAGAAAAAGAATAAAGGAAAGAATAATCATTAAAAATATTTTGGGTCAAGAAAAATTAAGAAAAAATATAAAATAAGTATTTTGGGGCTTAGAAAATTATGAAAGAGTTTATTTCCCCAAAAAAGACCGAAATGATTTAAAAGCTATTTTTAGAGAATTAAAGGCCTATTTTTGTAGAAAATTCAAGAAAAATAGTTAGAGGTTATCATTTGCCTAGAAAATTTTATAAAAATTTCCTAATGAGTTGAAGAAGCTAATGGAGGAAATATATCATTATTTTTTCAAGAGGATTATTTCTAAAAATTATTAGGTTAAAGTAAGACTTTCAGCGATGACATAAAGTCGCCACTAAAAGTCCTAAGCGGCGACAACAAAGTCACCACTGATATATTTTAATATTTTATTAGGTTTCTCCTAATATATTTTAATATTTCATTAGGTTTCCACTGATACATTTTTGGATATGGTTTAGGAATGTTGAAGAGACAGATCATGGTTGAAGAAAATGGAGTGTGAGTATGAACGTATAGCCAACTAACTATGAATATAACATACAATGTGTATAGTAGTTGTGTAGAGGCTAAGAAGAATAGGGCCACTTTGAAAATCTTTATCAGAAGATAACCAGTTGAATTAAACTCTGGTTTGGTTTATTAGATAGAAGAAATGTATGTGTTTTCATGATGCAAATAATAATTCATACACGACAATCTATATTTAATTTACTTAATTAGTATATCGTATATATCTCAAATGTTGGAGAAAGTTTGGCTAACATTTCTCTGGGGATTCAAGGTGCTTAACATCCCAACCCACATGCTTACCGGTGGTTGGTGCAGCCCCTCTGAAAGGATTAAAGAAATAGAGTTGCACTTTAACTAATAGTTATAATTTTTGGCCTAGTGATTACACCCAATCCCATATCAACATTCTTCATCGATGAAATGTATATTTTTGTAGGATATGTCAGTATTAAAGAGAGGTCTAGATGGAAAAGGTCTTTCTGTGACATCTCATAGCAACATAAATAGCCAAGCTACATGCTCTACACCTCAATCAAAACATGTTATTTCACCTCTATCACTGCAACAACAATTTGAGGAAATGCTTGCCAACTCTCCCCTACTCCTCATACTCAAAATAGTAGTGCATATAAGTTTGCTTCATTTTTATAATAAATGATTTACATCGCATGTAACATTTAATTGTTTTAATTCAACATGAATGATAGGCTCTTTTACTGTAATCAACAAGCGTAGATAAGTTTATAAGTCTATTAATGAGAATTTAAGGACCACACAAGGAGCAAAGATTCGAGTAAACTTTTCAGATTCTATGTCAAGAGCAATCGGTCAAGAAGCAAGAGACTTTTCTAATTATTGTGGTTTAACTCTTAGAACCACAATCTTTCAAGGATGGTGGAGGTAACTGGAAGAATATTTTTAAAAAATATGGTTAGGATATGATTTTAAAAATAAAGGTATTATTTATGTCATATTTTAATACTTATCTTACTTTATTTATATTATTATATAAAGTATTTATATTTATTTGTTTCAGGATAAATTTGAGCCTGCTGATGTAATTACTGAAGAAAAGTTTCATATATCTATATCAATTATTTTACAAAATACATTCAGAAATTGAAAGATCAATCTACACTCCCACTATAAGAAATATAAGACTGATGAGGATATGTTGGCTAATCCTTCTCAAACTATTAGTTTTCAAAATTGGTAGTGGTTGTTAGTATTTTTAAGAGTGACTGTTTAAGGTACCTTATTATCCTTTTAACTAAATTATATTTATTGTTTTAATAATTAATTCTTATTAGTTCCCAAATTTTGTGGTAGAACAAAAGTGCAAGAAACACGATAAACTGAGAAAAACTAATGACTAAACATATTTGTGGTCCTCGATCATTTGCAGAGATTGACTATTTTATAGTAAGTTCAATCTATCATTAATATAATTTAAGTTTTTAATATTTTTTTATTTTAAAATATATTTTTTCTTGTATATTATTCTTTTGTAGAGAGATCCAACTACTGGATAACATATCCCTCCTGAACAGCTGTGGGAAATTACGCATAACATTAACTTTTAGTACACAATAGGCGGTGATAGAAATATCGCAGTAGATTATGTCCTTTAGGCGGTGACAATTTGTGTCGCCGCAGATTGTTGACATTATGTGGCAACTTTCGATGGTCGCCGCCAACATTTATAGGCGACAGTCTCATAGGCTACTAAAAGTATTTAGCGGCGACTTTAGAACTTTCAGTTGTAATTTTTGTCACTGCTAATAGTCAATTTTTTTGTAGTGGCTCTCATAGGAAATACATTTGATGCACACCATTTTAGTATATTTCCCCACATGACGTATTTTACTATTTTTAAATCACCATACATGATCTTTTCCTATCTTATATATATATATATATATATATATATATATATATATTCATCTTTAGTAACAAAAATAGAGATACAAAAGAAAATGAAAAAGAAAAGAGATGCATAAATCAAATCTATTCCCTAGTATGTCATTTTGAAAGGACGTACTGTATGCCTCCAAATTTTGCATTTATTGCATGAGGCAAGCCTTGCCATAAAGTCCCTTTCTATCTTTACCCTATCTCCATCTTCTCTAATGTAGATGCAGCATGCATGTATTTTCCCATGATGTGGGGCCATTGTAGACATGGAAGATTACAGTTTTCCTCCACGAATTGATCCTTCTACCAAAATGATCAGGGTGCTAATAAATTAATAAATATTATTCGTTGTGTTGAAAAACACATGGATTCTTGAAAAGGAAAACTATAATTTGAAGATTTTTATTATCTGAATCTAATACGGTGGAAAAAATGAAGCAAATTAATATCATACATAAGAAAACATAACCAAGTTGAAGAAACACTTTATATGCCAAATTTTATCTTGTATTTATAAGCAAATTTTCCCTTTTTTATAAAAATAATTATATAAAATAAAGAAAATTATACAACTAAAGTTTGTACGATATAGTATGGGGAATGAGAAATTAACAAAACATCAATTTTATAGAGAGTGATTAGAAAAAAAATTGAAGCAGTGAACGGATATACCCAAATTGTCCCTTACCTTCATAAACATTGGGTTTTAGATTACGTTAAGTTGCATAGAAATTTAATACACTTGTACTTTTAGGAATTTTAATGATTTTATGGTATTATGCGTTTATTATGGTCTACACTAGACATTTAATTCTTCTATAAATAAGATGTTGTGGGTTTCCCCCCACATGTCCTCTGAAGTTATTAATACTTACCTTGTAATTAAAATAAATACTAATAGTAGTAGCAAGGGAAAAATCTCAAAAAATACCATTTGAATTATGAAATTCTAAAAGGCTAAAGTATATATTTAGTCCTTTATATTTGTATCAAGTTTCATTTTAATTCCTTAAGTTTAAAAAATGTATTTTTTATCCTTTAAACTTAATGCCGTTAACTTTACTAATAATACTAACCCATTTAATCTTAAAATGATGACTACCCAGTTAAATGCTAACAAAACATGTTTATATTTTAATACTTTTAATATAATATTTTAATTTTAATTTCACAATCATCATTTTAAATTCGTTCAGTATGTATTTTTTGTTAGTAAAGTTAACCGTGTTAAGTTTAAAAGATTAAAAGTACACTTTTTTTTAAACTTAAGGGATTAGAAGGAAACTTGATGCAAATATAAATGATCAAATGTATACTTTAACCATTCTAAAATAAGCATGCGAATATATAAAATGACAGATTATTTAAAAGTGGCAATTTTGATATTTCAATATTTGTGGGAAAAGACATAACTACCTCAAAACTATATCTAATTACTTGAACCACTAACTTGTTAAAGATAGTAGTCAATTTTGTTGTCAAAATGATTAAAATAATTATACATATTGTCAATTTTATTACTAGTATAATCAATGCTCACAACCTAATCTATTATTTGCACCCTGAAGTTGTCAAACAGAATGGTTAATCTTGTTAACATAATGGTTAAATTATTACATATATTATCAATTTTATTACTAGTGTAGTCAGTGTCCCAAAACTTGACCCAGTTACTTGAAACACTAACTTGTTAAAAGCAGTGATAAATATGTTTATGAAAATAGTTAAATCATTACATATATTATCAATTTTGATACTAGTGTAATCAATGCCCCATAACCTGACCCAATTACTTGAGCTATTAACTTTTTAAAGGGAATATTCAATCTCATTATCAAAATAGTTAAAATCATTACTCGTATTATTAATTTCGTTATTAGTGTAGCTAATATCCACAACTTAGGGATAATTCTATCTTTTCCACAAAGATTGAAATCCAATATTGGTATTTATGACCAATATATCCTTCTATATGTATTCCCAAATGCTTTTTGAAATTTTAGAATTTATATAGTAATTTTTTAGGAATTTTGCCTAATAATAGTATTGCCCTCACAAATTTTAAATGAATTTGTTTTTGGTACAAGAGAGGGAAACACCTAAAATAAACTACTAAACTAAGAGGTGATCAAATTCTAAACACTTATTTACCACAAGATTTTTCAAATATTAAAGATACTCATATAATATTATTGTATTATTGGACATGTCTTTTGCCAACGCAATTTTAAAATGAAATTTACAAGTGGAGAGAGACCCCAAGGTCCAACAAAACAAGTCCAGAAGGCCCAATAGAGCCTAAAAGTTGGAAAAAAGCATACCCAACAAAAGAACCATGGCCATGTGGTTCCCCCTTAAGAATTCAGCGTCTTTAACCCCAAGGTGTGTGTGCTTCCATAATTTGTGAAACATTTTATAAGTGAAAAATTGATATATTAAAAAATATATAAAAAATTGTATAAAAAATATATATAATGGAGAAGGCATTTAAATGTTAAAATGGACTTTATATAAGAAAATAAAATATATTGTAAAATCAAAACAAAGATAAGTATCAGAAAAAGGTGAGCTATATGATGCACCTCATGATTTGATGTGAAAAGTGAAAACCATGTTATCTCATATGTCTCTCTGCAATACTACTGTTTAAACTTGTCATAGACCACAGCTTCTTGCTACTATTTTCTCTTAGCTATAAAAAATGAACTTTAGAATTTTATTAAGGGTTTGAAACCATTGCCAAGGCCTCTGCAAGAGTGGTGCAAATTTTTTTGCCATCAAATTAAAAATAAATAAATTTTTAGCAAGAGTTCTGATGAATAAACCTGTTTTTTTTTATGATAATCAAATTAGTAAAAAAAATTATTTTGCAGGGTTTATTGCACATCATTTCATAAAACAATCAAAACTATTTGGCATGAAATTCAATTTTTTTACATTCTTAGTAAGAGTTCTATTGAATAAACTTGTTTTAATGATAACAAAACTAGTAGAAAGATTGTTTTACAAGGTTTACTGCACATTATTTGACAAAACAATCAAGTTAAAGAGATACAAAAGAATATTTAGGGTTATAAGTGTTTTAATTTTTTTCATTTCCTAATATCTAATATAAAAGAGTTTAGAGAGTTTTTCAACTCTCTTTTATTTTTCAGGTAAAAAAAAATCTTTCATTTACACTTAAACGCATTAATGTATAAACTTGTTTTTCACAGTTTTGTGATTAACGTGTTAAAACCTTTTACTGAACTGCTTTAAAGTGAAATTTACCCTCTATCAAAATTTTAACACATTAATCCAACTAAGCTTTCAAAGACTAGATTTTGCTCTTACCAAAATCTTAACACGTTTACCTCTCTTGCTTCATTGAAAAATCTTATTTTTGAACAAACTTGCTATTAAACTTGATGTTAACTCCTTGTGCCCGTGTTAACGAACCTTTTGAGAAACTTGGTGTTAAACTTTATACCTAACGCGTTATCTTTCATACCACGTTAAGTTTTCTTCCTTGTTTTTTTTTTTTGAACTGCCTCTATCAAAACCTTAATGTATTAAGCATGCTACTTAACGTGTTACCAAAGTGCTTTTCAAAAGATTATTTTCATTTATGTTAGATATATTTGTTAACGTGTGTTAGTTTAGATATTATGTTTTGTTAATTATTTGGTTATCTAGAGTTAAATAAAGATATTGTTGAGTATTAGATTTTAATATTATATTACCTTAGAAAACTATATTTGTGATATTAGTATTTTATAAAGTTATAGATTTAGTCTATTAGCTTATATGTTTACCTATATAAATATCCCTTTATAATCTCATTCATTCTATGATTAATAATACTCTGAGACTCTTATTTTTCTTCTACTTTTAATTTAATTCTTCAATTCTTCCAATTTATTTTACACTTAATATATTAACCTCCATATTGAACTTGAACTTGAGGACAAGATATTAACTAGGAGAATGTTTCAACTTTGCACTACACATTGCATCCAACTATAGGGCGAGTAATAAGTAATTAACACATACACTAATGCAGAAAAGACTTTTAATGGCAATTAAAAATAGTTTTTAATAGTCGTTTCATGTGTGCAGTGATTACTGACGCCGTTAAAATACGAGATTTTATGGCTGTTTTCACAAATAAACGTCATGGAAAGTCCCTCTAAAAATAATTTTGTGGGTTTTTCAGTGGTTTTTAAATAAACTCAGTGGAAATTCCCTTTAAAAATACATTCTCTAGGTCTTTCATAGCAGTTTTTAAATAACTGCCATGAAAATATTGTGTTTTCTTAATATTTCTCTCAAATTCCGTATTTAACCACTATGCATTTTACAAAATCTAGACATTCCATTCATAAAATCCAATTGAGTAACCAAAATAATCAATGAACAATTCAAGAAAAGTTTCAATGTTAAAAATAAACATATCCTCTATAATTGTTCATCAATGCAATATTTCAACTATAGGGCCTGTTTGGTAAGTTTTAAAACCATGATTTTAAAAGGGCTTATGGTTTAAATCTTGATTTGAATTTTTTTAAAAACAAACAGTTATATTTGTCCATAAGTGTTTTTGGGCAAAACTATAGTTTTAAATAAACTGGTAGGACTAACTTTTGGAACAATAAAAGAGTTTATGGATTATCTAATTATTATTTTACCCTTATTTTTCCCTCTCTCTTCTTCTCTCTCCTCTTTCTCTTTCTCCTCTATGAGTCATTACCGTCACCATCACAACTGTCATTGTCCATGCTGGTTTGACATAGTCAGTGGATCACTGCTTGCCTTCCAGATCTACCGCCGTCTACAAGTCGTCGCTGCTCACTGTCATTAGGTCACCGTTGCTCACTGTCATTGCTGCCGTCGGTAGTTTCTAGAAGTGAAAAGTCTGAGAGGATGAACAATGCTAACCTGCGATGATTTTGTTTTTTAATTTTCATCTCATACCCTTTTTGGTAATTTATCAATCACAAAAGTCATTGTAAAAATAACTATCTAAATACTTATTTATTCAAAATCACTTTTTTTTTCTATAAGCTCTTCTCCAAAAGCTGTCCAAAAGCCTTTTTTTTCTATAAGTCATTTTCTAAAAGTCTATTCAAACACACACATACACAACTAAAAAACCTAACAAAAATATCAATTAGCATCAAGAAGGTTATTATCATTAAGTTAGCAAAATCATCCATCATTGAATTGATTTCAACCTGGTCATATCTCGTTTTAATATTAAGTTGCTACAAATTAAGAAGCAACAAAATAATTAGGCAAGTAATATAAAATCTACAAAAATTGGTGAATGACAAAATATTAGTCATGTTTCCTCTTTTTACCTCATGAAGCCTCTCAGTTAACCCACTATCTATGATCCCATGCATAGCTCATGACATAATATCCATAATCAGTAGGACCAGGTTGTTGGCGGTGGTAACAACATGAAAAAAATATTGAACTCATTAGGAAATAATGAAACTTCATACTTTATAAATTAATAAACAAATAACTGAATTAAGTCAAAACAACTTACTCTTGGAAAAATCTAAAGCATGTTGATGAACTCTTTTCCTTAGGTAACTTGTTCCTTCCAGAGCCCTTGAAGTGATGTCTCTAATGTCATCACTTGGCTATTCAAACATAGAATCCAACAAGTAAATATTGCATTCATATGGAGAGAAGACAAGTAGAGTCCAATGATGCCTACAAGATATCAATCATGTTAAATATAATTCTACTATATTATGTAGTTTTGTGTATCAAATATAAGAGTATAATTACCCTTCCTGGTAAGGAGTAAAATATATTTGATTGTTGCTCATAGCTATTATAGACAACATGTATCCTACCCTCGTGTTGTCTTTGGTATATTGTCTCTGAATCATTTGGGGACACATGAAGCCATATTTATCTGCCTTGTTTTCAGCCACACACTTTTGATGGAAATTCCTATTATTTAAAGGAAAAAGAAATAAATACACACAATGTTAATAACAAAATACTAAAATAAAATTCACACTCCTTACACTATGGACAACTGCAACAAAATTGAATCCAACTCAAAATAATTTAGGAATTGAATTATGTCATCCCTATCGACTGTGAACTCATATGGCTCGCATAGAATAACAACCCCTGGTGGAAGTTGAAAACTAAGTGCATCTCTTAATTCATGTACCACATCGTGTAGCAATGTCAAAGCCTTGAATCTCTTTTTAATAGTTGTATTAAGGTGATGGAGTGTGTCTTGCTCCTGTGATGGGTTCTTCGATGCTGGCTTTCTTGTCAACTTGTTAGTTGGTGGCTTCTCTACCAGCTTATGTGGTGGTGGCTTCCCTGTCATATCCTATGTTGTTGTTCATTTCATTTGATAATATTTCTTGCCCATGCAATGAAAGATCCAATAGCTTGGACCACTATGTAAAGTTCCTAAGTTGGAGAGGGCCATATTGTAGAACCATAACCTTTTCTTATATCTTCGACCGTCACTCTCACATGGCCCTTTGGAATTCTTTGGTGGTGGAGTATTGATGAGCCAAAGTATGCTCGACTTTCACTGATAGGGTGTTCCTTACCAAATTTGTCTATGACATAAAGATGACATGGCTTTCCATTGTCTTCAATATGATTAGGGGTAGGGTTAGGGTCATTCGGTTGCAACTTCTCCATCTTATTGTTGCTTCCCTTCCCACTTATTAAGATAGGTGACCTTGAAATATGGAAAGAAATTAGTGAATACAAAATAGATGTCATGACTTAAATGAATATTAAAAAGAAGCAATTATTACATGTGACGGTTCAAACACAAAAGTGTGTGTTTGTTAGTGGGTAAGCTCAAGCATTATGAGTGCTACTGAGATTACCAAATAGATTTTTTCCATCTATATAGGCCCAAGCCTAAATGGATTTATTACCAAATGATTTCTTGATTTAACACCAAATTTAAGAAATTTTTTATCTATTGATTTCCATTGAGCAAAATCAGATGGGTGACAAAATTATCCATCAATTATTTCTCATTAGAGTGTCATCTCAGGTTCTTTGAATCTGTGGCAACAAAAAAATGATTAAATTATGATATTAAAGGAGAGCCTTTGGTCATCTGATCACAATTATCACTGTCTTTATTCACTTTGTATCTTAAAGTACCACATTTAGGGCATTTATTTAGCATGTCATACTTATTTATGTACAATATGCAGTCATTCAGGTACATGTGTATCTTCTTGTATCACAAACCCATCAGATACAAAAAAAAATTCACCTCATATATTCCTTTTGAAAGTGTATTGCCTCCAAGAAACGCATCACTCAACAACTTGAGCAACTCTGTCAACCTATAATCGGTCTAACTATTTCTTGATTTTAAATTCATCAAACACAATACAAATTTTAACCTTGGGTATTCATCTTTACTACTAGGTACAATGGCGTCTCTACATTACTGCACAAACTTTCATATATCAGAGAGAATTGTGGAAATGACTCAGCCCTAATATCATAAAATATTCAGAATTCTATCCCCAAAATTGTCACTTACAACTTCCTCAATTTTAGACAAATGAGTCCTTTTAATTTCACCATTCTAAATCCAGTTTGTATACCTTAAATTTATCCCTTCACAGATAAGATACTCTCTTATATTAGGAATGTTCAATTGATTAATGTTTAAACACTTGACGTAGGGACATAAATACAACCCATCTCTATTCGTAGGGGCATTCATCTCAACAAATTTAAGAAACCTTTCAACCCCATTCTCATATTCCTTGCTAATTCTCCTCATTTTTATCCAATTATATTCCATTATACATAATCATTTAGCATAGTACTTGTCAAATTAATGGGGAATGCCTTTTTAATTTTATAAAAAATTTGATGGAGTTTCCCCTTGAATATAAACAATCTCAAATAACAAACAATAGCAACAACTAACTAACAATATTATCAACTACCTAGCCAATTTTAATAGTCTCAAATTCATAATACTAAATAACTCCTTTTAAAGTAAAAGTTCTGAGTTTGAAACGATAACTCAATTGAAGTCAATTATTAATGAAACTTGATAAGCAAACTTCTCATTAACCAAAACTTTTAACTTCATTTATAACTTTTCAAAATAATACTTACATTGCTCAAATAAAAAATAACACAAAAATAGTGAATATATATCTAAAAATAAAAAATCAATATAGCATAAAAAATAATCTCAACTAAACTTCTATTACTATTTCAATGATACCGACAATAAATAAACAAGCTATTCATACAAAGGAGCAACAAAAAGTTAGAACCACAATGGTTTGTAAGACAAAAATCACATATAACAACAATGTAGATATAGGAAATATTATAATAACCAAAATCAAGTCTTCAACCCAAGGAAAAGTAACCAATAACATCTATTAATGTTTAAATACAACAAAATATTGAAAAATCATAAAAAAAAAAAGATGGAGAAGACGATGAGAAGGACACGTACGATGAATGATGTGAAAGACAGAGAAGACAACCACGAACAAGATGAGCACGACAGAGGGAGTGGTGGCGCTGGAAAATGGAGGGAAATGGACGGCCTTTGCTTCTTGTTGACATCGCTGGTGGTGGGTCACGACGAAGGACCACAAGTTGCTGTGACTTGTGAAAAGTGAAAGTATGAACTATTTCTCAAGTTTTTAAAAATCTTAAGGTTTTTAATGGCGATTTTTAGAAAAAAATGTTGTTGAAAGTGTTTTGAACTGCGGTTTCCTAATAATCATAGTTAAAAACCTTCAAAATTTTTGTCCAACATTTTTTGCTGTGTTGGGATACTTTTAACAATAATTTTCTTATAACCACTATTAAAAACCTTGCAATTTTTTTGGTTGTGTTGGGATACTTGTAACGGATTTTTTATATGAAAATTACCGTGAAAAGTTTTTAGTAGTATTTTATTTATAAAAATGACACTGCATTTTTTTCAACAACGATTTTTCAATAAACCACTGTAAATAGGTGCCGTGAAAACTTCTTTGCATAGTAGGGACACATTAGGAAAAATTATAAATATAACCTCATTTAAGATGATTTGTAATATTAAGCGTCAAATTGCTTTTCAATTAATTAATTTTGCTTCAAAGCATTCTTTGAAGAATCTCTTTCACTCTATTTTAGTTTTTCAACTATATCATTATCTTAATTTGTGAGGTACTCAAACTGAGGCAAAATTAATTAGTGTGTTTTAGTTTACTTTCTTTTTATATTATATATCTCTCCCATTTAAATTATCTTTATTAAACAACATCTCGTTATGAGAATTGTAATAATTTTATATAAATTAGTATTTGTATGTTTTAAGGTTATACATTTTTCATAATCAACAAAATATTTTACTGCCAATGTGAATAAGCAATAGGTAAGAATCTCTATAAGTTATCTTTAAATTTTAAAATATGCACTAGTACAGGTGAGTGTCTCGCACCCAATTTACCCAAATTTTTTTAATATAAAAAATATTTTTTTCTCTAGTTTCATAATTATTCCATTTTTATTCTCAACTATTTTTATTAAAACCTATCAACAACATAACTAGGGCTCAAATATGCCCTCATGCAATAATAGTTTCTCACTTTCCATGAGGCTTCCAAATCACAAATCACGATGGAAACATAAAATGGACTCAGTTTTGATGAGATCATCAGATTTGGATATTTGGACCATCCAAATCTATTTTTGTTTTCAAATGAACCTTTTTAAAATAAAAATTAATTTTTTTAAAAAATAATAATTAAGAGATTATGTTTATTTTAAATTCTATACCCATTAAAATAATTATTTAATAAAATAATAAAAAAAGATTTGTACCGTTAAAATTAGAAGTGTCTATATATTAGATTAGCGACTGAAAAGTGGATCCCAAACGATGACTGATTGTTCATACCTGAAACCACAAACCTGCCCTGGGACCCACATAATCCCTCCCTCTGTCTATCTCCCACAGGCCCTCGTCTTCGCATTTATTATATACCCAAACAGAGGCTTGCCATGCCATAAAGCCATTATTTCTCCCGTATATACGTACGTATACGTTATGCACATGCAATTTTTTTCTGCAAATATTCATATAGAATTCATTATTTTTCTTATATCCTTTTTTATACTCCTTCTGCCAAGTATATATAAGAAAAAATTTGTTAAGATTTTCTGTTATCAAATATAAGAAATATTGTAAAATTCAATAAATATTTAATTCTGCTTTTCAAAAATGCCTCTCATGAGTACTCTCCATTTTCCCATGTAGTGTGGTAATGGTAGATTATAACTCAACTGCTTTATTAATTTAATGATGGGCGAAACCGCAAAACTACAGAAAAGAATATATATATATATGTGTGTGTGTGTGTGTGTGTATATATATATACACATATATATATTCGGACACCCAGCTATTTTTAATCATGTTTATGTTTATTTTTTTTGACAGTATTAATACATGTATATCAATATACTCTTAAAGTCATTTTTTATTATTACTTATTAATACTACTAAATAAAGGTAAAATTAGAATATATTTTTTTGAAATCTTAACTACATAACTTTTGTTCTAATTCACGTGTTATACTTGAAACGAAGGTAGTGTGTGTTTAATATTATTTTAAAACGTGTGAAGTTTTCTATTTACAAATTATTTTTTATTTTCCAATTTTGTTATCATTCCCCGAATATAAAGTATAAACCAAACATATATTTAAGTAGGGGCTGAAATAAATTAAAAATATGCTTTTAGTTAACAAAATCTCTCAGTGTTTTAATTTTAGATAAATATTAATGCAGGTTTCAAATGTCACTATTGCAATAATCATGTATAGACTCTTCTCTTTAGCGCCAAAAGCTAGTAAGCTACCATAGCTAAGGAACCAAGCTTGTGGTCCCAAAATGAAACCTATCTCTGAAACCCTAGTTATGGCCGCTGCGGGAAGCTCTACAATGATCAGAAACATGGAAACTTCTTCTTCTTCATTAACCCGACTCTCTGCGGTTGCGCCACGTTAGTTAATTAAGGTTTCTAGGGTTAATTTCCAAAAAACTTTGGAAACAATCTATGAAGAAGAAGATGAAGAAAGCTTTGAGAGATCTGAAACCTCCTCACAATCATTCGTCCCGTTGCAACTACATATGTGTTCACTTCAACCAACAAGAGCCACTTACGTGTCGTTTAGTCATAATTGTCCATGCGCATTGCTGCATTCCTAGAGTTTCTTCGATAAGAATGCAATATCCATGAATATTACTTCTAGTTTTTTTTTATGGTTAAAATATCATGGATATATTTTGAGTCTAACTACAAAAGAAGTTTGGTATGTATGTAATTCTCAGTAATATATATATATAATTTAATAGAGTTTCTTCTATAGTTTTGTAGTTAATTTGCACTCCAAATTCCCTTTATTCATAAGAGTGAATATAATATATTAAAATAACTAAAATTAATGAAAATTGATCTAGTTAGTAAGGATACGATTCATATCTCATGGAATGTGAGTTATAATCTTTCTATTGATCTTTGGACTTAATCAATAAATTAAAGTAACATAGTATATTTATAAGTATTTACAATTGAGCCATAAGACATGCCTGCAAGCTCGTCTTGTGAAAACAATATGAATAAAGGGGGAAATAGAAAAAGAAAACAACGATCAAGTGTAATAAAGCAATATGAATCCAAGGAAAGAGGCAAGCTGGGCCCATATTTATTTCCTTCCAAAGACAGGCATCTATGTATGCATGAATGGATAAAATGGAGATTGAATTTGGGGTCTGAAAACAAAAATCACCCCTCGTTCTTGTGTCATTCTCTCTTTCCAAATGCATGAATGCAATGACCTAATTTAGCGTGTGCACGAGTAATAAGAAAAGAATGCATGGTAGATGACTGTAATGATTTAATCTGTTTAATGGAAAGCTCTTGTTGGATTTTTTTTGGCAAGCATGCAATGAAATAAAACTTCAATTTTTTTTAAAAAAACCCTCCAAAATTGGCACTACAAAAAAATAGACTTTTGGCGACGACAAAATAAGTCGCTGCAGAAAGTCATGCTATTAGCAGCGACAAAATATGTCACTGCTAAAAGTTAATTTTCAGCTGCGACAAATATTGTCACCGCTGAACGTCAATGATTAAAAATTTTATGTTACACTTTTCAGCGGCGATAAAAGCAGTCGTCACTGAAAGTAAGACTTTTTACGATGATATATTGTTGTCATCGCAGAAGGTAGGGTAAAAAAAGGTTCCAACGATGACTTTCAGCGGTGACACTGCTTTATCGCCGCTGAAAGTAAGAATTTCAAATTCTTCCTCCTTCAATTCATTTAAAGGCTATAAAGCAACTATCTATCATATAATTAAATTATTAAATAACATAATTTTTAAATAATAAATATTGTAGTTTGACATGTTATTATATGTAGGAGAGATTATATAGTTAATAACATGATGTTTGTAAAAGAATGAGATGAATTAGGGGTATATGTATGAGATATATATCTGTATGAGCGTGAGAGTTAATATTTATGTGTTAATGAGTATGAGAGTTAATATCTATGTGTTAATGAGCGTCAGAGTTAATATCTGTGTGTTATAAATAATGTGAGGGAGGAGATAGAGACAAGGAGATGTGTGTGTGCCCGTCAGAAATCAGGAGAAAGAAGGAACATAAAATACATAAGTACATTCTTATTTAATGTTACATTTACCCTCTGTTGCTGCATTTCATATAACATCATATATTTTATAAAAAAAATTTATAAAGTATTATCGAGTGTAAGAGTATTTTTTTTTTCAAATTAAAAAGTGTGAAAAGTGATATTTGTGAGAAAGAACAATGGAAAGAATAATGGTTAAAAATATTTTGGGATGAAGAAAAATTCATAAAATTAGTATTTTTGGGGCCTAAAAAATTATGAAAGAGTTTGTTCCCCCAAAAGAAACTCAAATGATTTAATAGCTATTTTTGGACAATAAAAAACTTATTTTCTTAGAAATATGAAGAAAAATAATTTGAAGTTATCATTTATCCAAAAAAATTTTATATAAATTTTCTAATAAGGTCAAGAATATATTGGGGAAGAAATATTATTATTTTATTAAGTGGATTATTTCTTAAAAATTATTTGGTAAAAGTAACACTTTCAGCGGTGACATGTAAGTTAGTTTTATGTTGCCGCTGAAAGTTAGTTTTAGCGCCGACTTTTTCTTGTCGCCGCTGAAAGTAACTTTCAGCGGCGACTTTTTTGTCGCCGCTGAAGGTAAAAGTATTTGGTACAATTAACACTTTTAGCGGCGACAAAAAATATCGCCGCTGAAAGTTAGTTTTAGCGGTAACTTTTTTTTGTCGCCGCTGAAAGCAACTTTTGTGTCGCCGCTGAAGGTAGTTAGTGTTATTTTCCTGAAGGTGCCCTAACATTTCATTTTGTCGGCTTCTTAGCGGGGAGCGATACAGAGAGCGGGAGCCACGTCGATTTTGCTAGAGAGTAATGGAGGCCGTCGTAGTGATAATTAGAGGTCAAAGAGTGTGGATTGAAGCTTAGAAGCGGGATTGAATACAACTGTGGATTGAAGCTTCCAGCGGTAGCTAGGGTTGATTTGGCCGATGGAAATTGAAGCTTAGAAGGGGAAATCTTATTTTGGTGTTGTTTAGTGGATTCGTAAGCTGTCTAACGTTAAATCGATCGCCGTCATCTATTTGTGCACTGTGGATTGCTTCTTTCAGCTCTGCAACAGGAGTCACCGAAGAAGGTGAGTTTTTCCTATATTTCATCTTTGTCTTCTCCAATCTGTGATTTGGCCATTGAATGCTAGCTGTTGAACCCAATGTATGGTTAAAACCCAGCAGCTGGGGGTGTCTGGCACTTTGTCTTGTATAAAACCCAGCAGCTAGGGGTGTTGTACAGTGTGGTAGCTGTTCAATCGAGTGTGTGTGTTTTTGTGTGTTTCATACAATTTCTAGACATTTTCTCCTCTCAAGTAACCTGTTCAATCATGTAACTGAGGAAACTTTATGCATAATAAAATAGAGATAGATTATTGATGGCAGCCATTTAGGAAGTAAAAGTGAATGTTGAAGCCTGAAAATTGTGTTTCGATTGTTGGAGTACACAAAATGTGGTCATGAAGTTGACACCTCTCAACAAAATCTGGAGTTGAATTGATTCAAGAATATAATTTTTTCACAATTTTTCTACAGAAGATGTTAAAACGCAACTCATAGTAACCATAACCAAAAGTTAATGCAATGCCTTTGATATTGATAATTAATTGAGAACACGTGAAAATTTATATTCATGGACTCTCGTTGAGAAAAACAAAATTTCACTTCCCATGTATGGCTGGGAAGAAAAAGAATAACAAAAATCTTTACAAAAAGCAATAGGATCTAAACTGATCCAATTACAAAACTGTGCTTTCTAATCTATGTTAATCTTTGTTTTTGTCAGCTAGCACCTATCCAAGGAAGAAGCAACATTCAAAAATGCATCTTTCGTACAAGGGATAGTGAGAGCACCTATGGAATGATCATATCCGAATTCTTCTTCAGCTTGGCTTAAAAGCTCTTGAAATGAAGCTTGATTCAAATAAGAGATAGGGATCACAAATCTCTTCATTTCCTCTCCCATATACACTGCTAGATGACCCTTTGGCACTTCACCAAATTTTGAAGAACTCTGTTTTGTAGAAAATGATGAAGTCCTTTTAATTTATACACTTTGAGATTATTTTTTATTATCTAATTAAGAGATATATATAATTATTGGAATGTTTCTTAGATCAAGTTATACTTTTCTTTCTCATTTTGCCAACCACCAGTTATACTTGATGACATCAACAAATTAGAATTAGTATTAATTATATATATAAATATTGGATAGAGCAGTTTCTTTGTGATTAAGTTACTCTCATGTCCAGTGGAGAAAACATAGTTTTTGAAAGGAGGCAAGAGAGCCATATATATGAAGTAGACATGATTAAGGAGAATAGATTCATTACCAAAAACTTATGATGGAATTGACAATAAGAACACGCCTAACATGCAAAGAAAAATAAAAACCATGTAGAGACAGTGATGAGTAGATCCATTACGACTAACTAACTTAATATCATCAAGTAATTATCAAAGCGACAACAAATATATGCCCACAAAATCCAACCACTTTCTTCCTCTATCACTCATATCTATCTCTTCCTCTTTGGTTGGGTGCCTCATGATAACTCCACACAAACTTCCTGAGTTACTTCATCTTGTCACTTCCTCCTTCTCCTTTTCCAAGTCTCGATGATTAGATACTTGATTGATCACTGCAATTATTATATTTCCTCGTGTTCATATTATTGCATAACTTTATGATAAGTGACATGTCCTTTAATTTCAGCAAACTATTATTATTTCTTTTGTTCACAGACGTAAAAGGTGATTGAATTTGTATAAAACATGGATAGAAAAATCCCACTCGAAGTGCAATTTTGTCCACTTTTTCCACAAAATGAACCCATTAATGAATGCTTTAGCATATAATAGCATAAGAATTGTGAAGTATATTTGATCTATGCACAATTTCCCATGACATGTATCCCCAAATATTCATTTAAATTAAGAACATGTTTTTAGTTCTTGTTATGCAACTATGATAATTACTTAGAGATAATTATATATACGTATTATTATTCATATACTAATATGTTTGTTAGATTTTCTTGTTGTATCCTATGTTTAACTGTTTAGGGAATACAAATGGATAAAAGTTGGCTATATATTAGAGACAGAGGCAACCTATCATATATTAGAGGAGTGGATGCTTTTCTAGAATGGGCATTTAGTCAACCAGGAGTGGTAAATCAAATACGTTGCCCTTGTAAAAGATGTATGAACGTTATATTTAAAGTGAGAAGAGATGTAAGGACAGATTTATTGAGCAAGGGTTTCTGGAATAGTTATACGGTATGGGAGTTGCATGGGGAAATTAGAAGACTGTAGGAAGATTGTAGAATTTCTAGTAATGACGTAGAAAATGTTACTGATAATGAGAACTTTGCAAGGATGGTATGCGATGCATATGGAGTTCCATATATGGATTATACAAATACTAACGACTTTGAGAGTGAAGAGCCTAATGTGCAGGCTAAAAGGTTCTTTGACTTGTTAAAAGATGCTGAAACAGAACTTTATCCAGGTTGTATTAAGATGTCCAAACTTTCTTTTATTGTAAAGTTGCTTCAAGTGAAATGCCTTAACCATTGGAGTAATAAATCTATGGATGTGTTGTTAGGCTTGTTCAAAGAAGTTCTCCTAGATGGGGCTTTAGTGCCAAACTAATTCTATGAAGCTAAGAAGATAATTCGTGATTTGGGTTTAGATTACCACAAAATTGATACTTGTGAGAATGATTGCATATTGTATTGGGGGGAGCACACAAATGCAGAATCATGTCCTAAGTGTAATATGCCTAGATGGAATTTAAACAAAAAGAAAGGGAAGAAGGTTCCACATAAAGTCTTAAGGCATTTTCCTATAACACCAAGGCTACAAAGACTTTATATGTCAAGAGATACAACTAAAGAAATGAGGTGGCACAAGGAGAAACACTCGAATGATGATGTTCTGAGGCATCCATTTGATTCTTTAGCTTGGAAACACATTGACAACCAGTACCCTAACTTCTCTGCTAATCCAAGAAGTGTTCGATTGGGTTTAACAAGTGATGGGTTTCAACCTTTCGGGAATATGAGTGCCAATCATAGTATCTGGCCTGTTGTCTTAGTGCCATATAACTTACCACCATGGCTTTGTATGAAAAGCCCGTACTTTATGATGACACTTCTTATTCCTGGTCTAAAGTATCCAGGTGATGAAATAGATGTTTACCTCCAACCAATGATTCAGGAGTTGAACCAATTATGGGAAATAGGGGTACAGACGTATGATGCATACTTTCAATCAAATTTTATAATGCATGCAGCAATATTGTGGACTATAAATGATTTTCCTACATATGGAAACCTTTCAGGGTGGTCAACTAAAGGTAAACTTGCATGTCCATGTTGCCATAAAGACACGCATTGTATTTCGATAAGGAGCAAGTTGTCTTACATGGGGCATCGGCGCTTTCTTCCACAAAATCACCCATGGCGTAAAAATAAGTTATCATTTGATGGTAAAGAAGAGCGTATGGATCCACCAGTTGCATTGACTGGAGATGAAGTACTAAAGCAACTACAGCACTTAGGTGACGTTTCATTTGGGAAGGGTACAAAACGAAAGCGTCATACACATAATAGTGCTTACAATTGGAGGAAAAGAAGTATTTTTTTCCAATTGCCTTATTGGAAAAACTTGCTAATACGGCATAATCTTGATGTGATGCATATAGAAAGAAATGTTTCTCATAACATTGTGTGCACGGTGATGGATTTGGTTGGAAAGATGAAGGATACAATTAAAAGTAGGTACGACTTGATGGACTTAGGTATTAGGAGTGATATGCACCCAATTGAAGATGGTAATAATGTTTCTATTCCTCTTGCTCCTTACACATTGTCTCTTGACAACAAACAATCCCTTTTGAAATTCTTTTCTAACTTAAGAGTGCCTGATACTTTTTCATCTAATCTTTCAAGATGTGTCAACATTCAGGAGCGAAAATTATTTGGTTTGAAGTGTCATGATCACCATGTGTCATTGCAAGAGATCTTTCCAATTGCAATACGTGGGTTATTACCTTCTAAAGTGTGTGAACCAATTATAGAGTTGGGAAGATTTTTCAAAATTCTTTGTTCAAAGTCTTTGTCTTGTGAAGTACTTGATAAACTCCAAAGTCAGATAATATTGACATTATGCAAGTTGGAGACGATCTTTCCACCTGCTTTCTTTGATGTGATAGTTCACTTGCCAATACACTTGGCAAGGGAGACAAAAGTTGCTGGACCAGTTCAATATCATTGGATGTATCCAATAGAAAGGTAACATTTGTCAATTGCATTGTATATGTATATATCAGATTTATAGAATGATAATTACTTTTAATGCCTTAGGTATTTGCGGACACTCAAATCATATGTTCGTAATAAAGCTCGGCCTGAATGATCAATTGCAGAAGGATACTTGGTAGATGAAAGTCTCACGTTCTGTTCAAGATATTTGAAAGATTTTCCTACAAAATTTAATGTGCCACGTAGGAATGATGACACCAATGATGATATGAACCCTGAGTTTACAATATTTAAGAAAAATGGTCAACCTAGGGGGCGTTGTGAGTCAATTTCTCTTCCCTATGAAGAATATTGTCAAGCAAAAATGTATATGCTACAAAATTGTGAACAAGTTTGGCCATTTATGGAGTAAGTTGCCTGACTCGAGCAAAAATGTACTTGTCATATTGTATTTTTATCTTATTGCTATCATATATTATAGGGAATATGCAATAGAGATTGAAGCGCATGGATCAAGAAGTGAGCAAAGCCAATATGAGTTTCCTCAATGGTTTCTTTCACGAGTAAGTTATAACATTTTGAGCCTTAGTATTTCTAGCAATTACATTTACATAAAATATCTAACATATGACTTTTGTCCTAAAAGGTGACATCATTGTCTACACAGAGCCATGTCAGTGATGAACTCATAAGTTTATCAATTGGTCCATTGACAATGGTGAATCGCTATTCCATGTTCATAGGCAATGGGTTTCGTTTTCACACAAAAGACCGTGCAACAGGGAAAAAAACTCAAAACAATGGTATTCTATCTAAGGGTGATGACACTAATGCTGACAAAGAATATTATGGTGTGTTAGAGCATATTTATGAGTTATCTTATATAGGCAACAGAAAAGTATGTTTGTTTAAGTGCCATTGGTGGGATGTGGCTCATTATAACAAAGGATATAAGGTTGATAAGTACGGGTTCATAAGTATTAATACGCGATACTCATTACAAACAAATGAACCATTTATTCTAGCATCTCAAGCTGAGCAAGTTTTTTATGTGAATGACATTGTTGCATCCGGTTGGCTCGTTGTTGTAAAAACAAACCCACGCGACTTGTTTAATGTACCAACTGACAATGCTATTGATGATAGTGGGGTTCATGATCCTATGGTTGATACAGAACCTTATCAATAATTAGTGGTAGACTTAAATGTTTATCGTGCGAGTCCAACACAACTTGATGATATTATCATTGACTTATATAGAGAAGATAGACAAACGCAGACCTTAGCTCAAGGAGAACCATCACAAATTCATCAAAATAATGCCATTAATACTGGATTTAGTGATGAAGAGGATTTTCTTGACGACTTTGATAGTGATACTGAAGCAGAAAGTGACACAAACATTGAAATAGAAGAAATAGATGAATCAGAAGATATTGATGAAAGTGATAGTGCGACAGGAGATTCAAATGAATGGAATTAATTGATATGATACATTTTATCTACATTGACTATTGTTTGATTCATTGTTTTTTTTCTAAATGAAATGTATATTGTTGTAGGATATGTCAGGATTAAAGAGAGGTCGAGGTGGGAAAAGTCTTTCTGTTAGATCTAATGACAACACAAATAGCGGAGGTACGTGCTCTACACCTCAATCAAGACCTGTTATTTCACCTCTATTACTGCAACAGCTACTTCAGGAAATGCCTGTCAACTCTCCTCCTACTCCCCATACTCAAAATAGTAGTGCAGGTAAGTTTGTTTTAATTTTTTAATAATTGATTTACATCGCTTGTAACATTTAATTATTCTAATTCAACTTCAATGATAGGCTCTTCTAATGCAATCAATAAGCACAGAGGAGTTTACAAGTCTATTAATGTGAATTTAAAGACTGCACAAGGAACGAAGATTCGAGTCAAATTTTCAGATTCCATGTCAAGAGCAATTGGTCCAGAAGCAAGAGACTTTTCTAATTATTGTGGTTTAACTCTTAGAACCACAATCTCTTTCAGGGATAGTGGAGGTAGTTGGAAGAATATTTTTGAAAAATATGGTCAAGATATGATTTTAAAAATAAAGGTATTTATGTCAAATTTGTATACTTATTTTAGTTTATTTGTATTATTATATAAAATGTTTATATTTATTTGTTTCAGGATAAATTTGAACCTGCTGATGAAATTACTCAAGAAAAGTTTCATATAGCTATATCAATTATTTTACAAAATGCATTCAGAAATTGGAAGAACAATTTGCACTCTCACTACAAGAAATATGAGACTGATGAGGATAGGTTGGCTGATCCTCCTCAAACTATTAGTTTTGAAGATTGGGAGTGGTTATTAATATATTTTAAGTCTGACGTATTTAAGATATCTCACTATCCTTCTAAATAAATTATATTTTTTTCAATTATTCAATTCTTATTAGTTACTACATTTTGTTGTAGAACAAAAGTATAAGGAACATGATAAATCGAGAAAAACAAAACACTAAACATACTTGTGGTCCTCGATCATTTGCAGAGATTGAGTATGCTACAGTAAGTTCAATCTATCATCACTATAATTTAAACTTTCAATCATTTTGTTTAAATCTAATTTATGTATTTTCTTCTATGTTATTATTTTGTAGAGAGATCCTACTACTAGATGACCTATTCCTCCTGACCAGCTGTGGGAGATAACGCATACTAGGAAGACATCAGACGGACAAGTAGTATGGGCTGACCCATACTCTGAACAGCTTCATGTACGCATTGTTATTTAATATCTTATTTTGATTTACTTTTATTTTTAATCTAATAGTTTTATATTTTTATTATAGAGTCGTATGCACGAACTTTCTCAACAACAAGACCAAGATTTAGAGAGTGATGCTCGAATGACGTCAGAGGAAATATTGGCGACAGTTCTTGGTGAGAGGTCAGGGTATGTAAGAGGGAAAGGGTATGGAGCGGAACCTTCAAGAAAGAGAAATCGCCCTCAATCTACTAATAGTTCAGTTGTGGAGAGTGTGCGTGCCCAACTGTAGGAAGAGTTTGATAAAAAATTTCAAGAGGAGAGAGAAAAAATAGAAGCTGAGCGTGTAGTAGAGCGTGCAAAGATGGAAGAAGAGCGTGAAAAGATACAACAAGAGCGTGTGCAATTCGAGCAAAGACTAATGGAACAAATGGAGCAAAGAATACAAGCTCAATTCACTGCCTTGATGTAGAAGGGACAAGCACATGCTGCTACTTCTAGTCATAGTATTGAACCTTCTATATAAAATTTATGTATATTAAACAATTTTATTTTAATTTTAAATATGTCTTCATATTTTATATGATAATGAAAATATTTATTAATATTATTAGATTATAGTTTATTTAGTTATTTATCATTTATTATTATATTGTATATTTTGGTATTACAGAAATTTTAGAAAAAAAATATAAAAAATAATATTAATTTTTGTATCTTTAGGTGTCACCGCAGAACCATCTTTTGGCGACGACAGTTTGGTCGCTGCATAACCATATTTAGGCGGCGACATTATTGTCGCCGCTAATCCCACTTTAGGTAGCGATTTTAAATTGTCGCCGCTAATTCCTCTTTAGGCGGGGACTTTAAATTGTCGCCGCTAATTCTACTTTAGGCGGCGACTTTAAATTGTCGCCGCCAATATGTATAGACGACAGTCTCATAGGCGGTGACTTAGCAGCGATAAAATGTTGCCACTATAGATATTCAACGGCGACTTTTAAACCCTGAAAATCATTTTTTTTGTAGTGTGGCTTTGTTTAAATCAAATTAAAGAAAGAGAACTTGCTAATTATGAATTCAAGATGAAATTTTTAATTATTTTTTTGGTAACTCGAATCATGGGTGATACTCCTGAAGGAACACTCATTAACACCATTATCTGAACCATTATGGGCATAAACTTGTAAAAGGAAGACCTAACATTCTTGTATAAGGCTGTGCTGCTTGTTTCCAAGAAAAAGCCTAATTTAATTTACATATAACATTTGAATTAAATTTTACATTAATTAAAAATACTATATATACAATTCATCCACCGATTACAGAAGAGAGGATATCAAAAGATATTTGAAAATTATGTATATCACTTATCACATATATAAATTTTTATCCACCAATATCTTTAATAGGATATTATCTTAATTTAATTTAATCTAAAATAATATTTTGTTATATGAAATATTAAAAAAATCATAAATTAGAATAAATAAAATATTATTATGACTCTTCCAATAATAATAATAGAAAATTCCTTCGTAATATTAATCAATATCTTGTTCTATAACTTTTTCTATGGTATAAATATAGAGTTAGTTTAGTAGTATAAGGCCTATTAAATCCTTCTCTGTCTCAAATTTAAATCATAGAGGAGACATATATTTGTTAGGAGGGGCAGCCATGAACTTGGAAATTGGAGTAGTTAATTGTTCAGATACTTATTAATAGGATTCAGAAAAAATGCTGAATACCAATTAATATATTATATAAGAACTTTTTTTAGGTTGTTAAGCTTTAACTACCATTTCCACACATAGAGACACCCCTATTTTAACGTACGATCCCAGAAACTGGTCAAATTCTTTTTTGTGATATATAAACATTATCAATTTCAATCACTAATGATTTGGCACTAATTTCCACCATTAATTCTTTAGTATGTAGTTTTACCAACCTGCACGCCAGGTATTACCATCTCTTTCACTAAATTAGGACTCTCAATGTTGAATATATATATATATAACATTCCATATTGCTTTACATGTCTCCAACACATAATAAAATATTTGTAAGGAAGCTCTCTCAAGCCCAACAACCATTTTTCCTTTTGTGTTTCTTTGATAAGAGAAAGATCAAAGAAGATCAGAAAAGGAAAATGGCAAAGGGGGGCTCGAGAGGCATTCATCATCAGAATAACAACTACTGTGCTGAGGTGGCACCTTCTCTCTTCATAACCTTATATCATCAGCAAAAAGATTCTTCGTCATTGATGAACTTACCAAAGTTGGAGCCAATCATTGAAGAGACTTGTTATTGTTCTTCTTATGATGATCATCATCACCATCATAGCTTTGTTGTTGGGGCTAATTCTTCAAAGAGGGTTTTATTCCTCATCCCTGTGTTGTTCTCTTTTCTCTCTTACATCATGTTGTATAGACAAGTTATATATGTTTAGTTGTTTTTGAAAAGAGAGAGAAAATGAAGAGATTATTATATAATATGGTTCAATTGAACTAATTATTAGAGATTGTCTAGTTTCTGAATATATGTGTCAGATTTTCTTGATATTCATTGAATGGGGTTTGTTTTATTTTTATTGTTTATTAGTTAATTACCTAAAAATCCTAATGATAATTGGGGAGCTAATAATAATAAGTTATATCACATAAATTGGCAACTAAATTTAAGTGATTTGAGATTTTTTTTATGAATATTTTTTTTCTTAGAATCTCATAATAATTCTTTTTTAATTTTTAATCTAGGAAAGAAATATAATTTTTGCTCCACTTTTCCTCTAATTTTTTTTTGGAACTAAAATCTTTACAACACGGTTTAATGACTAATACAATGTAATTCACCAACTTAGGAGGAAATTTTTCTTCTTCTTTTTTCATACCAAAGCGTAAGAGAGAAAGGTAGAAATCATGGTAAATCTAGAAACAACAACATATCCCACTTGGTGGTTGGATCAACTATATGGCTGGTATACACATCTTTATCTTCTACTAACAATTAAAATTTTAGATATATTATTAATCAAAATGTCATGTTCTAATAATTTTATTGGTAATTATTAAATCTAGAAAAATAATCAATTATTAAATCTAGAAAAATAATCAATTTCCAATGGATGTTGGGCTCTTTTAAATTTGGTGCAAAAATGGATGCTATATTTGAATGCAAGAATAAATTGAGGGTAGGAATAAATATGATTTTTAAGTTAGGGTCTCTTGCTTTAAATTTAATCGATTAAATGATTGGTCTGATTTTAAATACTTTGCTATCAAGTGAAAACCTAGCCTAACACTCACTCTTCTAAAAAAGCAATATCAATATTTACCTACTCATTCAAAGAGATTAGTTTCCACTATGCTTATATTTACATGTAAGAATAATAAGATACAGAGTCATTGAATTGTGGAGGAAGCCTGCATGCGAACCTCCATAATTTCATATACTTCTGTGATAATCCAATGATTGATATCCAAGTGGTGATTGTATCACATACCAATCATGGATCCCAGCATTCCACTTCATGACTGTGTCCCTCATAGATCTTGGGCTGAAGAAGGCCCATTTGTTTGTACTGCTTGGGCCTGGCCTCAAATGGGCTCAAGAAGATCAAAATGGATGTAATACCGAAGAGAGTTGGCATAAATATTAAAGAATGACTCATATCTTACAATGACACGAGTTTAATTCCTACTACTGTCATGTGATATGTTATCTTATAAGTCCCCTATAAATACTTTTTGAGCCATGGGATTATGCCCTGACCTTAGTGGGGGACTAGTGCCAAACTCACCTAAACTTTGTTATATAAAAAAATGGATTTAATAACCACCGGGTCTACCCTTAACAAAATAGACTGTTTTGTTATAATGTGAAGAACCAAAATTTAAATATCTATTAAAAGAGTTGTTCACATTTAATACCTAATAATCCCTAAGAGTAATAAAGATGTCATACTTGTTTTGTAACATTCTTTTCTTTTTTTGATAAGCGGCCTAAAAGCCCTCAAGGCACTACAACCTACACAGGAGACATAGGCATTCTCCCCTGGCACGACGGAGCTTCATTCGACAGGATTTCCATAACAAACGCCGGAGGAGAAGAGAACAATGAGATACCAGGTGTACCCTGCAACGCGTACTTAGTTACAACGTAAGAAAACATATTAGCATCTCTTGAACATAAGGAAATAGACACGATCCAATCCCTCTCGAGCATTTGACAGATGTCTACCATAAGCGTCTCCACTTCGTTATTCAAATGGCGATCATCATGGATGCATTTCACCACCTTTTTCCAATCACTCTCCAACTCTACCCTCTGGAGCCCCGAATCCCAGGCTACCTTCAAGACACACTTTATCGCCCGGACCTCAGCCCCGATGCTGCTACATGAACCCAGGTTTACCATGAAAGCATGCACTTGCCCCTTGTGGTCACGACAAACTCCACCACAAGTTGCTATATCCGAGAGCACATATATGCCCCACTACATTAACTTACAACATCCTGCCTCTGGTGAGCACCACCTCGGACTTTGGCCTTGAATATCTTGAAGAGATTCCATGCCCAAACCTTACCAAGATAAGCAAGCTAGCGTCTTGGCCTTGGAGCTCCCCGAGGTCTCCATAGATCCCTCAAGAACCTTCCTATTACGGGCTAACCAAATATTCCGGCCTTGAATCATGTAACATTCTATATTCTACTTCATCATAAAAATTAAAAAGAAAAAAAAAGAAATATTCTAGAAGTGTCTAAGAAATTATTCTAAAAAATAAATAATAATGAATTTTATAAGTATTGATTTTGAGTACAACTTTATGCATATAAATTCTTTAGAATATCTATACTTTCTACATATAAAAATATATCAGGTCATTTTAATCAATAAAGTTTTCAAATGTAGATTTTTCACTAATTTTCCCAATATTTTAATAAAAGTCTAAAGTATTGAACTATTTGGATCAAGTTTTAAATGTTTAAATTTTTATTTAATATTTAATATTATAATAATAGTGTTATAAAATATTAAATATCATCTATTAAAAGTTGATTCAACGTGAAGGTAGGTGGAGACATTCTACTCCAGCGGCTATGCAAGCACCCCTTCCTTTTGTTTTTGCTTTCTGTTATCATTCTCCTCTGAACAACAGGGTAAAGTAACAATGGCAAAGACAAGTTTTGGAGTTTTACTTTTACATATTTGTGTTTATAGCTAACGAATTTTCCCAACTGTCATCATCTTCCTCTAGCAACGATGAATGTGATGAAGAACACAGTGGCGATGGTGGTGGTAATGGAGCCGGGTTTGGTGAAGGTGGTGAAGAACTCATCGAAGGAGGCGAAAGAGATCTATAGAAAAGAGGAAGATAATTTTTTTTTTGTAAAAAGGTTAATAATTAGAAGTTATGTAATTATAGAGAACATAGAGAATATGATATGTATGATTAATATAATAAAGGCATTTGTGTGCCCAATGTTTGATTATAATGGCAATAACACTTTTTTTTTTAAAAAAGATTTTATTATGAATATTATTCTAGATGTCTATCTTTCTCTTCCTCTTCCATCTCTATCTTCCTCTTCAACTTCCACTAGGTCATTATTACCTATAAATAATGCATGTCATTTGTGTTATAGAGCAAGTGAAAGATATACAATATACTTCTCTCATTTTTTTGTCTTTATATTTTATCTCCTTTTAATCTTGTGGATTGGTTGACTAGTTTTATAACACGTTATCAGCACGACTACTCTAGAAATTGACGTTATTGTAAGGTCTATCATCGAAAGGTAAGTTTCTATATTACTTTCATGTTGAATTATAGTTTCATATTGAATTACTTTCTAATTATTCAACATTCTTAATCTTGATCTCTATTTAACTTTTGTTATATTTTTATGATAGTATCATCATATCAAATCTTACAAAACTTGAATTTGTAGCTCTTAACATTACTGTAAAGAATTATCTATGATGCAAAAATTCATCTAGATGCCATGGGTTTAGGAGACACTATCAAAGAAGGCAATCAGGAATCCAACAAAGATAAAGCCAAGGCCATGATCTTTCTTTGCCACCACCTAGATGAAGGACTAAAAACTGAGTATTTAACTGCCAAAGACCCACTTGTTCTTTGGAACGACCTAAAGGAAAGGTATGACCACGAGGAAACTGTGATTCTTCCAAAAGCTCGTTATGAATATATGCATTTAAGTTTGTAAGATTTTAAATCAGTCAGTGAGTATAATTCTGCACTATTTAGAATTAGTTTTCAACTGAAACTATGTGGAGAGAAAATTACTGATGATGATATATTAGAAAGAGCATTCTCCATATTTCATGCATCCAATATGCTATTATAGTAACAATATCGTGAAAAATGTTTTAAAAAGTATTTTGAACTGATTTCTTACCTTTTGGTGACCAAACAAAATAATGAGCTTCTAATAAGGAATCATGAATCCTGTCTAACTAGCTCTACTGCATTATCAGAAGTGAATGTAGTGATAAATGAATCATCCCGTGGTTGAGGATGTGGATATGGACATGGGCGTGGTTTGTAGTCGACGTGGTCGTGGTTGTAGTTACTACTTGAGGTGGGCAAATAATAATGATAACTACAAAAAGAAAACTAGTGGGAATGATAATTATATTGAAAATTTATGTCATCGTTGTGGTGGCAAAGGTCATTGGACTTGTACTTGTCATACACCAAAATATTTGACTGAACTATACCAAGAATCGCTCAAAAGAAAAAATAAAAATAAAGGCAAATAGGCAAAGATAGAAACAAATTTTGTTGGGGAAGAAAGCGATTCTGATTATGGCAATATGGATATGACTCATTTAGATGTTGCTGATTTCTTTGCCGATCCTAATAGAAGAATTGATCACCTAATTGGTGATGGGAGTATCCAAAAAACAAGCTAAACTTTTATGATTATGTGTATTTTTTCTTTTGCTGTAATAAAGTTTATACTTCTCTCAATAAAAAAAAAGGTTTCTACTTACTATGAAGTTATTTATCCCAATAAATAAAATTATGAGTATTTCTTTTCATTAATTCTTTTTGTGATTCTTTTCATTTTGCTATGTTCCTGTTAATGAAGAATGTCACTCATTGATCTTAATAAAGAAGATTTGTGTCTCGTTAATAGTGCAATAACTCATACAATATTCAGAAATGCAAAATATTTTTCGTCTTTGGTGATACGAGAAGCCAATGTCCATACTATCTCTAGAAGTATAAAGATGATTGAGGGATTTATAAGAGCTAATATATGTTACTTGGAGGAACACAATTATACATTGATAGTGCATTTTATTCCTCTAAATCTAACAGGAATTTGTTGAGTTTTAAAGATATCCGCAGAAATGGATACCATATTAAAACAACAAATAAAGAAAACCATGAATATCTTGTTATCACAGATATAATTTTTGGTAAAAAATGCACACTGGAAAAATTCCCTGCTCTTTCGTCTGGAATGTACTACACATGTATTAATACAATTGAAATATATGCTATTGCAAACTAGAAGTTTACAAGTAAGAATAAATTTAATATTTGATATGACCGGTTAGGCCATCCTGGGACAATAATGATGTGAAAAATAATTGAGAATTCATGTGGACATTCATTGAGAAGACAATCAATTCCGCAATCCCATATTTTCTCATGTACTGCATATTCTAAACAGAAACTAATTATTAGAATATCATTAGTAAAAGTAGAAAGTGAGTCTCTCACATTTCTAGAACGTATATAGGGAGATATTTGTAGGCCATTACACCCACCATGTGGACCATTTAGATATTTTATGGTTCTAATTGATGCATTGACAAGATGGTCCCATGTTTGCTTATTATCTCCTCATAACTTGGCATTTATGAGATTACTTGCTCAACTAATTAGATTGAAAGCACATTTTCCAAATTATCCCATTAAGAAAATACGTCTGGATAATGCCAGTGAATTTACTTCACAATCTTTCAATGAGTATTGTATGTTTCTGGGAATCGATGTTGAATAATACTGTAGCGCATGTTCTTACACAAAATGGACTTACAGAATCATTAATTAAACGTTTGCAATTAATTGTAAGACTATTGCTTATGAAATCAAATCTCCCAATATATACTTGGGGACATGCAATTTTGCATACAATAATATTAATTCGTATCAGGCCAACTAGTTATCTCAATGCCTCCCCTTTACAAATGGTTTTTGGTCAAGAATATAATATTTCTCATCTAAGGACTTTTGGATGTATGGTATATATTCCAATTGCTCCACCACAATGCACTAAAATGGGTCCTCAAAGAAGGATAGGAATATATGTTGGATATGAATCTTTTTCTATAATAAAATATTTAGAGCCAACAACAGGAGATTTATTTACGGTTCAATTTACTGATTGTCATTTTGACGAATTAAATTTCCCAACATTAGGGGGAGAAAATAAGCGGCTGGAAAATAAAATTAGTTGGAATGAATTATCATTGTCTGATCTTGATCATTGTACAAAACAATGTGAGCTAGAAGTTTAAAAGATAATCCCTTTACAGAGTCTAGCCAATCAATTGCCAAACACATTCATTGACCACAAGAAAGTAACTAAGTCACATGTTTCAGTTGTGAATGCTCCTATCAGAATTGATGTCCCTATTGGACAATACACTTATGCAAATGGATCAAAAGCATGCTTGAAGCGTGGCAGGCCCATCGGTTCCAAAGATAAAAATCCTCAAAAAAGAAAATGAGCCACAAATATAGATGGCCAGATCGAGGATATTCAACCAAATTTAATGACTCTAGAAGAGTCCTATGATAACACAAATATCTCAATTTCGAGAGAAACTTAGGTACTTAAAATATGTGAAAATAATGATATCTCAATAAATTATGTTGTCAATAGAATACGATTGGATCGAGATGAAGTCAACATTGATGATATTTTTGCATATAATGTAGAGCTTGATATAATAAATGATTATGAGGATCATGAACCAAGGTCTATTAGTGAATGCAAACAAAGAGATGATTGGCTAAAATAGAAAGAGGCAATTGAGGCAGAATTGAAATCATTAGAAAAATAAAAAGTTTTTAGTCTTGTGTTCGTACACCTGAAGATGTAAAATCAATTGGATATAAATGGGTTTTTGTGAGAATAAAAATGAAAATGGTGAAGTAATAATATATAAAGCATGACTCATTGCTCAAGGATTTACACAAAGACCTGGTATTGATTTTGTAGAAACATACTCACCAGTGGTGGATGTAACTACTTTTTTATATCTAATTAGTCTGGCAGTAAATGAATGCCTCGATTTGTGTCTAATGGATGTTGTCATATCCTATTTGTATGGCTCACTTGACAATGACATTTATATGAGTCTCCCTGACAGATTTGAGTTACCGAAAGCATACAATTCAAGTTCTCGAGAACAATATTCAATTAAGTTAAATAAGTCTTTATATGGATTGAAGCAATCAAGGCGTATGTGGTATAATCGACTTAGTGAATATCTATTGAAAGAGGATATAAGAATGATCAGATATGTCCATGCATTTTTATAAAAAGATCTGGAAATGAATTTGCTATAATTGCTATTTATGTCGATGACATAAATATCATTGGAACTCCTGAAGAGATTTCCAAAGCAGTGAATTCTTAAAGAAAGAGTTTGAAATGAAGGATCTGGGAAGAACAAAATTTTGCCTTGGACTACAAATTGAACATCTAAAAAATGGGATCTTAGTATGTCAAGAAACTTACACTAGAAAAGTCTTAAAGCGTTTCTATATGGATAAATCACATCCATTATGCACTCTGATGATTATAAGATCTTTGGAGAAAGATAAAGATCCCTTTAGACCTCAAGAAAGTGATGAAGAACTACTTAGCCCAGAAGTACCTTACCTTAGTACAATTGGTGTGCTTATGTATGTTGCTAGTCACACATGACCAGATATATCATTTACTATTAACTTACTAGCAAGATATAGTTCTTCACCAAGACATTGGAATTGGGTTAATCACATTCTTCATTACTTGAAGGGTACTATGGATATGGGATTATTTTATTTAAATGAACACAAGATTGACTTTGTCGGCTATGCCATTGCTAGATTTCAGTCTGATCCACATGTTGGTAGATCACAAATAGGCTATTTGTTCACATGTAATGGTACAACTATTTTATGGCAATTAATGAAATAAACCATATCATCTACATCATCTAATCATGTAGAAATACTAGCAATACATGAAGAAAGTTGAGAATGTGTATGGTTAAGATTGATAATACATCATATACGTACTACTTGTGAATTATCATCTAGTAAAATAATCCTAATTGTCCTATATGAAGATAATACTGCATGTATTACCCAACTAAAAGAAGGATATATCAAAGGAGATAGGACAAAATATATTTCTCCAAAATTATTTTTCACACATGATCTTCAAAAGACTGATGAGATTAATATCCAGCAAATCCGTTCTAAGGAAAATCTAACAGATTTGTTCACTAAGTCACTTTGAGTAGCAATATTTGATAAGCTCGTACATGATATTGGACTTCATAGATTCAGAGATATCAATTGACGTTACAAAAAGGGGGAGTCGATACACGCTGTACTCTTTTTTCCTTAACTGAGGTTTTGTCCCACTGGGTTTTTCTAGCAAGATTTTTAATGAGTTAGCATTGTGAGTGTATCAATTAAATGTGTACTCTTTTTCTTTCACTAGGTTTTTATCCCATAGGGTTTTTCCTAGTTAAAGTTTTTTAATGAGGCACATTATTAAATAATGGACATCCAATGGAGAGTATTATGAATATTATAATGTGGATATCCATCTTCCTCTTTATCTTCCATCTCTATTTTCCTCTTCCTCTTCCTCTTCAATTTCAACTTCCACTAGGTCATTATTGCCTATAAATAGTGCATGTCATTTGTGTTGTAGAGCAAGTGGAAGATATACAATATAGTTCTCTTTTCTTATTATCTTTATCTTTTCTCTCCTCTTAATATTGTGGATTTTTGGCTAGTTTTATAACATATTTGTATTTTTTCATCTCATACATATTGAAAAGGCAATGAACATTTAAAGGAGTTAACGGAAATGAAATTTTTGTTCCATTTTAAAAGTGTTACTTTTAATAGCGATAGTAATAAAATAGAAAAATATAGAGCACATTAAAAAATATTAAAATTTATACCTAATAAATTTATAAAAATAAAAATTAATTAGTTGAAAACAATTTACTTTCAAAAAAATCTATGTAAGAAGTTGATTAGTACTATGTGTATATGCTTTGAAAAAATTGACATATTGAAAAGGCCTATCTCCAATTGAAAAAAATATATTATAAAACATGCTAAATTTTATGTTTAATAAATCTATAAACAAAAACTTACGTATTAATGATGTATACAATCTCAGGATCTGGTTGTCTAAATAGTGAATCAAACCAATAAACAATATTCTCTTGAGGGGCAATGACAAGGAGAGTCAAATGAATATTACAAAATATCAACCATGTTATATATGATTTTATTATAATATGTCTATGTGTGTGCCAAATATAAAAGTATACTTACCCTTTAATATAAATTACAAAATATATCGTTCTCTTAATTCAGGTCATAACATCCACCATGTACATCATTCTCGAATTCCTATCATTACTTGCCTCCTATACCTTTTATGGACACATAAAGTCATATGTGTCTCCTTTTGCTTCGTCATGGCGTTTGCGATAGAAGTAGTCATTGTTCAAAAGAGAAATGAGTTAGTACACAAATGATCAAATATAAAGTATTAAAATAAATTTGTAACTTACAATATAGCTAACTAGATGACAACTGAATCCAACATATAAAAATTTAGAAATTGTACTATGTCATTCGTGTCCAAAGTGAATTTATATAGCTCATATGTACTCAAAATCCCTAGTGGAATTGTAAAAGTAAGTGCTTCTTCCATATCATCCGCCAGAGCATGAAGAGTTGGCATATTTTCAAATCTTAAAGGGTATGGTTGGATTAAGAGGTTGGAGTTTGTCTTTGATCTTTTTCTTTGATTTTGGCTTCTATGACACTTCCTTAAATGTTGGCTTCTTTGTCACCTTCTTTGATTTAAGCTCCTATATGATCACCTTCTTATTTTTTTATCAGAGATGTTGGTCGCAAAATAAACTGCCCTAGAGCATTGTCCAATATATGGACCTCATAAATTGGGTAGGGAATTGGAGCAGTACCAAAACCTTCTCTGATCTTACATACTATCTCATTCCTTTTGTCCTTTGAGAATTTTGTTATGGTGAATTGTTGTGGCTATGTATATTGTACCCTAAGCAGCAATTTTAGTCTCTTTGTCTATCAGAATGAAGAGACCATATGATTCCCCATTATCTTCGATATAGTTAGAGTTAGGGTCAGGGTCAGATAGTAGGGAGACAAACATCTCCTTATTGTTGTTGCCCTTACCACTTGTCACCATAGGAGAACCCTAATAATATGAAAGAAGTTACTAAAACAATACATTTTAAATTTCTCTTGAAAAGAAGTAAATATTTATTACTTATGGAAATTGGATGGTTGTGGGGAGCCCATCATCATTATAGCTTGATTAAGTTTAGCATCCATCTCTTTATACATCTTTTGCATCTCCACTTGATGTTACGTGTCACATCCCAGATTTTATGACTAGAAAAAGTAGTATTAACATAGTTGGCTCAACTTGTGAAGTTAAGTCAAGTTAGGGCAAAAGTGTAATTTTTAGAAAGTTTGAGCCAATAGGGTTAATTATAGAAAAATGCATGAAAATTTCAAAAAATCTTAAAAAATATAAAATGAGATATTAAGGCCTATTTGAGGTGACAAATGAAAAAAAAATCCTAAAATAATTTTTAATTTTTTTAGATATTTGGCTAATTATGAGCTATTTAGCCAGATTTAATTATTTGATATATGTGGAGGCTTTAAAAAAATTAAGGAAACATAGAGATTATATGTATTAGGAATTATAGGACATTGTAAAATGTGTTTTATTCCCAAAATAGCCCTAGTTAAATTTTAGAGGAATTTAAAGTCTAATCAAGCTAATTAGGGATTTTACTTGGAAAATTCTAAATAAATACCTAAAAGGGTAAATAAATTCCAAAAAACTTTATAGGGTTTCCTTGGAATTAGTATAAGAAAATGTAGTAGATAGAAGTCTTTTATTAATCCAGAAACTTTAGAAATTAATTATTGAGTAAAGTTTGGATAATAGGAATTAAGTTAGTTTTTCTATTTTTATCATTAATAAAATTATGATGGTAATAAAGGAGAGACCTTTTGGAAGAGAAAAATGGTAGAAATGTATTTTGGAACTGATAAATAATTAAAGTATTCAAGACCCTGGAATTGTAAAATAGGAATTTATTCCTGTATAAAGTACACTGATATAACTTATAATTGCCTTATCCTTCTTCTTGGCCAATATGACGCCAGTTGCTTAGCCATGAATGGTGAGAATTTTTACTTGAATTATAATTATATTTATGATTATTTTTGTAAGAAAATTAGTGCAACAAGCTATAGGATTTTGACAAATAAGCATAGTAATTAGTATGAACTTAGAGGCTAAATAATTAGCTCATGGTCTATAAAATAGCATTCTTCCTCCACACACTATAGTATAGGGAACCTCTTATCAATTGGATTCTTGACTTTTCAAGAGGAAGAAGAGCTAGCCACTTTGGTCACTAAGATTGGATTAAAGGTTAGTTTATGTCTTTAACCTCCTAATTAATGTTTTAGCTAGTTAAATCATGGTTTAGATGCTTGAAAAATAAAGATTTCCCTATGGATGTATGCTGGCTGAAAAGTATAATTCCTAGGGAGATATAATTTTAATGTTAAACCTAGGTTGAAGACATTGATTAGTGGTTGATTTAAGTGATATTGCTTGAAGATTGTTTAATTTTCTTATATTAGAAATTGTCTAGACCTCTTGGCCACTTTGAGGTTGCTATCCTAGGAATTGATTTTGTTACTTCTAATGTGTTTAAAATGAAAAATGGTGTAGGGTAAACCTAAGAAAAAGCTTTGGAAGTATTAGAATTAAAATTAGAAATTTAGGTTTTACCTAGGGTAATTCTTGGACAATGACCATATCACTAGGGAGAAGTTTGATTTTCATAAATCCAAGCCCATGTTTGGATTCTACATAAAAAATTATGTAAGAATAACATAAGAGAATAACTTTTAACTTGGTAGAAATAAAACCCTAAAAATCAAGTTAAAAGACTAAGGGTTTCAAGGGTTTTTATTTAAACCATAGTTAATGGAATGTATATTAATAGTTGTGCTCCCTTTTGCCATATTGAAATAGAGTTTGACATTTGTGAGAGAAGGAACTAAAATCAATAACAAGAGCTAAGGATTTACTTGATCAAAGTAGTAAGACTACTCAACTTTAATATCAACTTGTCTTTATTGTTATGTGTATTTGCAATGATTATTGGTTAAACTAAAAGATGATGATATGATGCTACTCTTTGCATTGTGATGTTTTGACTTGATGCATGTCTAAGTTGGCATGAGATAGAAGTAGTTTCCTAATTGTGGTATTATGTTCATTTCCATAATAATAATAATTGTTGATATTTTTGTTGATGCAACTTACTATTGAGATTTCTTTAAAATCTAACTTTTTCAATTGATCAATATCTAGGGAGTGAGCCATCAAGAGGAAAGGACATAATGATGGAAGACTAGTGTATTTTTTCCATGGCATTTTGAAGCCTTTGTTGTATGCAATTAAATATGTCAATATGTATGACTTGTATGAGGTAGTGACTTTTTAGTTGTGGTTTGATTAAGGAAATGTTTGAATCTTACTTTGATATTTTGCGTGATTAAATTACACACAATAAGCTTTAAATCTATGGGTAGAACACCTAAGTTGGATTCGTGTATAATTTATGGCAATTTTTTAACTTTAAAGTTAAGAATCTACAACACAGTTTTTGACTGAATGAACAATAGAAATTGCATACCAATCTAACACTGTTCTACAACGAATAAGTTCCTAAAACTATTTTTTCTTTAAAAAATATTAAATAGCTTTTAGTAGGACTTGGAACTACTAAATTTTAAATTTTTTAGAATTAATTATGAATTTTTAAATTTGAATAAAAATATTAGAAATATCAAATAAATAGTACCTGAGAAATAATGGGAAATAATAATCATGTAATGAATTTAATGATTAAATAAATATTTATTATATACAATAAATTAATTTTTACTAGTTGGTGCCTACCTAAATTCTCCATTATAAAAAACAAGGCAAAAAAAAAAACAAAAGAAAAGAAGAGCAAAGAGGTCCCACTTTCTAAATCGAAAGCACGTATGAATTTGAAAACAAATTGGCATCATTTTCATTGGTGGTGGTACCTAAATGTGACCCCACACCCAAAACAACATTGCTCAATTCTTCTTGTTTTTTTTTAAAAAGGGAGAAACTGGTAATTCAATTTGCTATCCCAATCATCCACCCCTTTATGATTATGGTATACAAACTATGTTCTAAAAGGGTTTTTGACTTAAATTTTAGTTTGGACAAATTTTAAAATAAATAGTCATACTTGTCTATAAATGCTTTTAGGTAAATCATGGTTTAAAATTATAGTTTTAAATAAGCTACTAAAATTAGCTTCTAGAATAGTAAAAGTGCTCATGGATTATCCAATTACTATATTACCCTTACTTTTTCTTATACTCTCTCTACTCTCTCCTCTCATCTCTTCTCTCCACTCTCCACCCTCTCTCTACTCTCTCCTCTCATCTCTTCTCTCAACTCTCCACCCTCTCTCCTCTCTCTTCTCTCTTCTTCACCCTCTATCCTCTTTCTTTTCTCTTCTCCATCTTCTCTCCTCTTCTTTATCCTCTTTCTTCTCTTCTCTTTCTTTTCTACCCTCTCTCCTCTTTCCTTTCTTTTCTCCATCATCTCTCCAATCTTCTCTTTTTAATAAAACCATACCCTTTTTAATAATTTACTAATACAAAAAGTTATTTTAAAAATAACTATCCAAACACTTATTTATTCAGAACCACTTTTTTTTCCATAAGTTCTTCTCCAAAAGCTGTTTAAAAGTCCTTTCTTCTATAAGTCATTTTCTAAAAGTTTATCTAAATATACTGTATATTCTTAATGACCAATGTTGACCCCATGAATGATGTGCAAAGCCTCTCGATTTAGACATCCCTATCTTAATATGCTCTTAACTCAGATATATCACTTATATATATCATTCTCCATTACCAAATACTATAAAATGAGGAGAGAAATCACCATCCATAAATCAAATCTTTAATATAAGGAAGATAGCCCATATAATCTATTAACATTTATAAACAACAAATAACCAAAAATAACAAGAAAAATGAGCAAATAATGAAGGAAAATGATTACTTACGGTGAGAACATAGGATAACAATGGTGACATGAATAATGGGAGATTAGGTACCGAAAACAAGTGGAAAACATCGAACAATAAACTTTGTGGAGATCTATAGTGGTGGGGCAGGTGAAAGGGACTAAAATAGTTGATAAAAAGTGAAAGTGAAACTATAATCATGATAGGGTTTCCTAAATTTCTAACAACTTTTTACGGCAATTTTCTATACAACCGTTGTGATAAGTTTTTTGTCTAACTGAGTTTTTTTATTAGGTTGGACTTCCTTCCACAGGTTTTTTTTAGGAAAACACTATTAAAATAGTTTTTCACGGCAGTTTTTAAAAAAAAATTGTCATAAAAAGTTTTTTAAATAGTAAATTATTTATAAAATGCCACCACTTTTTTATGGTATTTTTTTAGGATAACCGCTGTAACATCCCAAATTTTTATAAAAGTGATTTATAAGGTATTATTAAGGTCAAGAGTATTTTTATGAAATTAAAAGTCTCAAAAAAATTTAGGAGAAAATGATGACTTACGTCAAGAACATAGGATAACAACAGTGACATTAACAATGGGAGATTAGGTAGGGTTGAGCAAATTGCCCGGAACCCAGTGCACCTGCCCAACCAACATCAATGTGCCCATCTTGAGCCCGCCCAAGAAAGGTCCATAACTGGCGGGCTCAAACAGGCTTGAACAGTAAAATATACAGGCGGGCTACGGGCTTATCATTGACCCGCCCGTAGTCCGCCCGTATATATATATTTAAAAAAAAATAAATATATTCGCTTTGCTAGTTTACCTTAATGCCTTTGCTTATTTCAACGGTTCAGCCTCAGCGTTCGCACTTTCACATATTCATTCTTTCATATACATATTGTGATATTAGGGTTTCATTTGGTTTTCACTTTTGAGGCTCTTTGTTTCTCTCATTCTCACTCTAAAAGTCAAAGCACAGTGGAGCGGCGCGGCGCGATGGCAGCAGACAATGGTAAAGACGTGAAGGTGAACTATCCCCGAGCGAGGCAAGGCGAAATTCACAGAATCTTGGAATCTCTGGCTACCTTCTTTTTCTGTTCTTCACAAAATCTCAAAATCTTAGAATCTCAGGCTGCCTTCTTCTTATTCTTCTTCTATTCTTGACAAAATCTCATAATCTCAGGCTGCCTTCTTCTTCTTCTATTCTTTGTAGAATCTCAGGATGCCTTCTTCTTCTTCTTCTTCTTCTTCTTCTTCTTCTTCTTATGGTCTTCATAGAATCTCATAATCTTGGGCTACCTTCTTCTTCTGTTCTTCACAGAATCTCAGAATCTCAGCATGCCAACAGTAATAGGTCTTTCTTTATTCCTCTAATATTCTAGTGTGGGACTGTGGGTTAGATAAGCTTGCCTTTTAATCTTTGGTTTGCTACCAGGTTTTGAACCTAATAGCCATTTCTAAGTTGCCATTTCTAAGTAAGCTGTCAAATGATTCATAATGTCTTTCTTCTATTGGAACAGGCAGAAACAGATTGAACATATTAGATTTTGATAATTGATAGCTTACAAAACGTTTTTTATCCTTAGCTTACATCTGATGCCCCAAGTAACCTGGTATCAAATGTAATCATAAAGTCTCCCTTTTGTGCTTGTTCTAAATTGTGGGGACTCGCTTTGCATAATTTTGGCTTGGTAGAATTGTTGGTTTTATTTGCAAGAATTTATGAATTCAAGATGGGAAATTTGTCTCACTAGTCCCTTTCTATAAAAATTCATTTATGCCATCTGATGGGAAATTTAGTTCCTCTTTAGTAAGAAATGTAGACAATGCGCTTATGTAATTGCATTTTCCTTGTTTGAGCTTTTAGATTGTATTAGTGGTTTTCCCTTGCATCATTATAATTGTACATTAGGACTAATGCCAGTGGCATCATTGACTAAACTATTTGTTTTAAGATACTGCTTCTATTGTGTTAGGAAGAATAATATGTTTTAGGGTACTGCTGCTACTGTGTATGTATTAATCTGTATGTATTGCTTATGTTGTGGACTGTATGTATTGCTTCTATTGTATATTCTTTTGAGCAGGAAGGAAGATAAGCTTAGAATAATCTCCAATGACAATGATGGATGAAGCTATTGAAGAGGTGAATGAAACTGAAACTACTGCCATATCGCCAAATAAAGAAGGGACATCTCAACCAGAAGGAAGAAAAAAGAGGAGACAAACATCTAATGCATAGAAATATTTTACTAGGATGCCACTAAGTGAAACAAAAGGTAAATACCAGGCAAAGTGTAACTATTATGGTACAGATTATGCAAGCCATCATACTCTACATGGAACAAACCAACTTTGGTGACATTTGGCTCAGTGTCCATAAAATCCTAATAGAGCAAACAGTTTGACACAATTTTTTCTCTAGTTCTGGTCAAACACATGTGTTTAGTCAAGATCGATGCAGAAAAGCATTTGCAAGATTCATCATTAAGGATGAGATAGCTTTTAGAACTGTGGAAGGGGAGGGTTTTCAAGAACTATTGTAAGAGCTTCAACCTAGATTTCAAATCCCCTCACGATGGACAATTGCTAGGGATAATTATAGGTTGTATCTAGAAAAAGCAAAAAGTTTGAGAAAATATTTTAAACAATCCAAAGTCCGTGTATCCCTTACTACATATTGTTGGACTTTAGTTCAAAACTCAAACTACATGTGTTTGACTGCTCATTGGATTGATGATAGTTGGAGTTTACATAAAAGAATCTTGAATTTTTGTGTCATTGAGAACCACAAAGGGGATACAATTGGCAAGCAAATTGAGGATTATTTATTAAAGTGGCACATTGATAAAGTCTTTACCATTAAAGTTGACAATGCTTCTTCCAATGATACTGCGGTTGCTTACTTGAAAAAACATTTGAGGAGTTGGAATGGTCTAATACTTGATGGAGAGTTCTTCCAAATGCGGTGTATTACTCACATTTTAAATCTAGTTGTTTCTGAAGGGCTCAGAGAAATAAACAAGTCCATTGAGCTCATTCAACATGCGATTAAATTTGTTAGATCTTCTCCAGGAAGACAATACAGATTTAAAGAGTTGGTTGAAAAAAAGAGAATTGATTCAAATAGCCTATTATGTTTGGATTGTCCTACTAGGTAATTGTTATATTGTCAATGTTTTATTTACGGCTTTATGTAATACTTTTCAACTTGATAGTTAGCTTAATACTCATGCTTTATTTATATTATTGTTATTAGGTGGAATTCGACATACCTTATGTTGGACAGTGCAGTTAAGTTCATCAAAGTCTTCACTAGGATTGAGGTAGAAGATGCAGATTGCAAGGATTATTTCAAGAAGCAAGTTAAGCTTGATTCAAGGTTTAACTTGCTTCAAGGCAACATGATGATTGGGGTTGGGGTATTGATGTTCATGATGACGATGCCATTAATACAACTATTACCCCTACAGTACAACATCCTAATGCATATGATTGGGGTGTTGCAAAGGAGTTTCTCGTGTTTTTGAAGTTTTTCTACTCCATGACCCTAAAATTTTTTGGATCAAATTATGTGTCGACGAATGATTGTTTTCAACATATAGTTGCCATTCCATCAAACCTTTCCATAAGTATAGATAGTTTATATTCTCTGTTGGGTGACATGGCTAGAAGGATACTAAAAAAGTATGATAAGTATTGGGGGAATTTAGAGAAATTGAATCTATTTCTGGTTATAATAGTGATACTAGACCCTCAATACAAGCTGACATATGTCAAAGTTGCTTTTGAAACACTTTTTCCTAATCTGATAATGCGTGAAGCAAAGTTAAAGCAGATTATAGATGTATTGTATCGATTACAGGATCAGTATGCAAGTAACTCCAGTCCTTCTAGCAAGGAAGCCTCTACATCTCAATCTAAGCCATCATTAGAGCAAAGACTGTGTTGGGAATGTGAAAATTCTAGAGGTTGACCTTGGAATGTCATTGTCCGCCATTGATCTCACTTTTAAGAAGTTTTTAGACAATGCAAAGACAGTGACTAAAAGGGTTGAATAACTTTCAGAAGTGGATGAATATCTTCAAGCCGATTTACTTGACTATTGTGAATCAAATTTGACCTTCTAGCATGGTGGAAAGTGCATTCTTGCAAGTGTTATCGCTCGTAATTTATTGGCTGCTCCAGTCTCTACAGTATCTTCTAGAATCATGTTTTAGTACCGGGGGTCAAGTCATCAATACTTTTAGCAGCTCTTTATCCTCAAACATGGCCAAGGGGCTCATATGTGCTCAAAATTGGCTGCATTTTCAACTTGTATTGCTTCATCATTTTAATAAATACTAATATACTTTTTTAAATTTATTTTATAAAGGTAGAGGTAGCTCCAACTTCAACTATCGTAAGTGAATCTGATGAACATGATGCATGATCATAATCCAATTGAAGATAGAAGAATAAAGATTATGAATGATCATATTATTTATGCATTATGGACTGTATAGTTATAAACTTGTAGTTATGATTATAGTGTTTTCTGTTGTGAATTTAGGACGAACGATCATATCATGTATGAACTATTATTGTTTTATTCTCATTATTAAAACTTTAAATGCGTTAAAATAGGAAAATGTTTTCATATTTGACAAACGGGCTACCCATACACGCTGTAGCCCATACGGGTTCAGCCTAGTCCATTTACTACAGATTTAAATGGGCTGGTACACGGGCATGGGCTAGCCCGTGCCTATATAACATCTTACGGGTTGACCATCGGGCCAGCCTATCCCACCCATTGCACACTCTTAAGATTAGGTACCGAAAACAAGTGGGAAACGCCGAACAATCAACTTTGTGGAGGTTTATAGTGGTAGGGCAGACGAAAGGGACTACAATAGTTGAGAAAAAGTGAAGTAAAACCATAATCACGATAGGGTTTTCTAAATTCTAACAACTTTTTACAATAGTTTTGTATATAACCGTTGTGATAAGTTTTTTGTCTAACTGAGTTTTTTTTATTGGGTTGGACTTCCTTCCACGGATTTTTTTAAGAAAACACTGTTAAAAGAGTTTTTCACGACAGCTTTTAAAAAAAACATCGTGAAAAGTGTTTTAAATAATCGATTATTTATAAATGTCACCACTTTTTATGGTATTTTTAGGATAACCGCTGTAACATCTCAAATTTTGATAAAAATAATTTATAAAGTATTATTAAGGTCAAGAGTATTTTTATGAAATTAAAAAGTCTAAAAAATAAAATTTTAGAAAAAGAATAAAAGAAAGAATAATCATAAAAAATATTTTAAAACTCAAAAAATTCATGAAATGAATATTTTGGGGATTTATAAAATTATGGAGAAGTTTATTTCTCAAAAAAGCCTAAATAATTTAATAGCTATTTTCAAATTTTTAAAATTTTATTTTCTTAGAAAATTCAAGAAAAACAATTGTAGGTTAATTTTGAGGTTGGAAATGTTAGGGATATTATTTTACAAGCCAAATAAGTTAATTAAGCATAAAATATTTATAAAGTGTTATAGATTAATGTTTAAAAATTATTTGGTAATTTATATATCAATTAGATAAGAGTAAAATAATAAATTCATCATCCTAAGTCTAAAAGTAAAATTGGGTCAAGACTAAACTGAATTTATAGAGTCGAAAACGTGCTATCCATGTTTAAGAAGATAATATTCGAAAATATGCTATCTATTATCAATGTTATAATGTTTAAAGAAGTATCATAATTTTTAGATGTTTAAATTTATATTTGAAGATAATAGATGACCCATCCTATCCAATATTAGTATCATTTATAAAAAATGAAGAATTTTCTATATTTTTAAATTATGAGTGAGTCTAATCTTTTTTTTAAAAAGTTTTGTTTAAAAAAAAAGAATGAAGACAATATTCATATTTTGGGATATTGACCCACTATTGTATTAGAGTAATGAAGCTCGTGGCATAAGCTTGTGTTGTGGGACCCAAGAACAATAAAATTAATTCACACTCATTAAACCAGAAAAGAGAGTGAGAGTGGAGAGAAAGGATAGACCGAGAGAGGAAAGAGGAGGAGATCTAAGAGGTTGAAGAAGGTGATCTTCAACATGCAAGCTTGGAGTTAGACCAAGGTAAGTCCCTAGAACACCATTCTACCATTAGTTTCTTCATCTGAGGTACCTTTGGGAAGATGATGATGATTTAAAAAACCTGATTTTAGAGAGAGAAACTGAAGAAAACACATAAAAGCTTAAGAAAACGTTAGAGGAAGATGGAATGTAAGTTGTGATGCTTGTTTTATGATTTGCACGTTGATTGTTGCTTTGAGGAGATGATTTTTAAATCTGTCTTGGTTGTTCAGAGGCACTTTTGTTCGTTCCTTCTTATGAAATTCTCATGGAAATATTTAAATGTTGGAACAGATAGATTATATGAGTGTAATTCGATTGCCTATTGTTGGGAGCATGTTGGCGCTAACATTGGGAGCGAAAGTTGACCTACTGGTTGATGGTTCCAAACGTTAAATGAGTATCTTAAAATTATTTAAGCATGATTGGGGATGCTAATAGAATGGCTTGAATGATACTTTGAAGCTGGAAAATTTCACAGATTTAATGAAGTATGTTGTCCAAAGTTTTAAAGATGATGGAATGCTCATGGAATACAATGTTGGGAATCAAAAACATTTGAAGAAAGGCCACTGTTTTGAAGGACCATGATATGTTATTAGTGTCCCAAATTGTTAAATCATACATACGATGTGCTTAGAGAGTTATATGTAATGTTTAGTAGCAATGGGGGTAAAATATATGAACTTTTCTTTCCTCCCCTGTTCGGTCAGCCCTGTTACAGTAGAGAGGAACTAGATTTTATTGAATTTAAGTACTCTAATGAATTTAGAAGATTGTATAGGGTAGGTTTGAGGAGAGAATTTTCAGTCAAAGCATAAGCAAACTTGAATCGTAAGAGAAAAGAAGAGCTAATTGAAAACAAAGTTTGGGGTTGAAAGGGATTTATTATATTATTAAAAAGTACCAAGATATGATTATTAATTTGCCCTATACATATATATAAACTATAGGATTTGATTTGCGTCTAAGCCCACTAAGGATACATAAAGAGAGGAACCAAGAGGAACTATCGAAGTGAAGAAACCTAGAGGTAGCTTAATCATCATTGCTTATATTTGCATTGGTTGCATGTTTATTTGTGCCATACTTGCTGCAATTAAGCATGAGAACATGCAAATCCCTCACCCCAGTTATTAATATGGCCATGTGCATCAGTTAGTTATTCAATTTAGTTACTTGTAGGGTGTTGTTCTCTATGGCTTATTTTATATGCTTAGTTCTAACCGTGTATTTACGTATTGAGATGATTATTTTGCTACTGAGATTCCCTTGAATATCACCCCTTTTTTCTCCCATTTACCCATAGTAGGAGCAAGTTCCTTAAGGGGCAAATCGAAGCTAGTGGAGAATTAGTAGAAATGATTGAGATTGGCAGAAGCTAACTTTACTTATTTTGTTAAATATATGATTATTTTGTGGTTGTATGCTAGTTTTATATATGTATGTAAATGTTATTTATTATGGATTGTAAGCAACCTCTGTAAAGAGGATAAGATGGACAGTTGGATTGCTCAAGTAAGTGCTAGGTTGAGCCTAGCAACTATGCATAGTAATAGTGTTACTTAATATTATCTATTCTGAGTTGTGATTTTAGAATAGGTAATTGATAGGGCTATCATGTGAATTAGATCCTAAAACTTTACAGAGATATATTAGACATTATAACCTTTCAAATGAGCCATATTTCATAATTTTTGGATGTGGCAATTATAAGTTATGATTTTTCTAAATACAACCCAGAAACCTGAAGATCTGTTATGAAAAGTTTTTGCACAGATTTGATATTTGGGCATTGTGGACCAAATGGGTCACATACAGAACCAGGGTCTTGTTTTTATAACAAAGATCTTTGCAAGAGATAAAAGTTGAGCTTTGAACCACTATTTTTTGGAGCTATATTGAATTAGATATTAATTTTAAAGTTTTAAGAAAATTCAATGCCATTGGTACCCCAATTTTAAAGAACAGTTTTTAAATTTTTGGGCTTGCTAATGGTACTAATTGGGTCACATGGTGGTTCTATAATGACTAAACTACTGGGATAGGTGACCTTTGAGTAAGGTGTGACAACCGTCATGAAGTAGTACCATGAAAAATGTTTTTTCTAGTAGTGGGTAAAGGGGAAATTCTGGCTGGCATCAATTTGTATCATACTTGGCTTCTTTTGTGGCCATATTAAGATGGTGCTTTCATTGAGAGCTGGCCAACAGGAGAGGGCTACCTACAGAGGGTTATGATGGGTGGTGCCGAGTGATGTGTTGTAGTGTGGAACCGTTGGGACATCAACTCTCAAGTGATGTGTATTGTCATAAGTCCTACATTGGGAATGTTACCTTGAAGTAGTAGGGGTCTTATGAATCCTTAGACTCTCTAACTCTAACAACTAGCTTTTTGGTTGTGGTTCTCCTAAGGACTTGTGCTTGTTACACATGTATAGTATACTTGTCTAATGGGTGTACTGTCTAATAATTGTTGAATATAAGTTGCATTTTCATGTGTTTTGTCAATGATATACTATGGCCACCGGCCTTAATCCTTAAAAGATACTATAATATGGGCATATTGCACACTGGTGCTTTATTGATGCATAGGCAATAAGCCTCGAATTGTGTCATGTCAATTATAGCCTCTGAAAAGGAGTTTTGTGATTATTATGCACTATGGAAGTAAGGGATATCAATTTTTTTAGAAGAGTTCACGATGGTTTTTGGTTGGTTCTTGCTTGCCTTCTTTTGTCATTTTAGTGGTTGGTATCATCAAAAGGAAGGCCCTGATAAAAGATTTAGCTGCTGTTTATCACTCGGAAATTGGAATGCCTTTCATTCTGTCAAGAGAACTTCAAAGAACATGGACGAGGTTAGAGGCAATTCCTGTTTTGCAGTTTTGCGTCGTTTGATTACTTGTATCTCAATTAGACATATGTTGCTATTTCATTTCTGACATTTTCTTCTGGTCACTTACGGATTCTCTTCTGGTGGAAGTTTAGTAAACATTTCCTCTTTCTTGCCTCAGTGAAATAAGGTGTGAGAGTGAGAGATTTATGAGGAGTAGTGCAATACTTACACCTAACTAGCAACAGACATTTGATTTTAAAATGGTTTACTTGGGCCATTTCATGATCAAGGCTTATGGAGTTTAATAAAATGTTAACATTACATAGGCATAAGAATTATAAGCATTGACATATCTTTCTAGACTAATTTAGGAGATGAATATCCTATTGAAAATGCTATGTTTATAAAAAGCCCTCTCATGTTTAGAGTGAGGGGCAAGTGTTTATTCCTTTTTGCACATATGTTATTTACTTATGGATAGAACTTGAGGCACAAATCTCGCAGCTTAGAAACCTGGAGTGAGATGTTAACAATAGAGAACAGCCGAAAATGACATAGCTCAAAACTTAAAGCTCACAATGATATCTTGAGATGAAAAGGGCAACCAATTAATGTACTCTACCGGTCCTTAATATATGACCTAATTAGATATTTGATTTTGTTCACCTAATTAGAGAGTTAATTTTGTTCATAAATATAAGAGATATTTATCAATTTTTTTTCTAAATTACTCTTATTGATACTTTCTGAACAATAATCAAGTTAGAAAGAGCATGAAAGAATTAAGGCAGGTGATTAGGGTATTTTAAAAAAATATACTATGTTAACTATTTTAACTAACTCTTTTTATTTAATCAAATTAGTTATATAGGTTTTATATTAATGACCTGAGGAGCTAATTTTGGAGGAGTGACAGCTGTATGATTTTGGAAGTCGACATAGATCAAGCTTCTAATGAATGATTCGGTGACAATGGAGCCTTATTGTACAAGACAAAATGAGGACAAGAGCATTTAGGATCATAGATTTGGAAATGTGAATTAGAGAAAGAAATTTTCTTTCCCTCCAATTATGAACGTGTAATATTCTATGCACCAATACGTTGAAATTTAGAAAGATGACCTTTTGACGAGAGGAGATTGGTGAGGATACTTGCTGGTTCAAACCTTCACAATAGTATCTGATTTGACCAATGATACTTCTTTTTGCTTACTCACGGGGGGCATTTTCTTCAACTCTTTAATTGAAAATCTTCTTACTTAGATTACATCATGGATATCACATGCTTTATTCTTAGTGTTAAGGTGTAAATGTAGTCATGAACTTTTCGCAAATGTGCGTTTGGTACCATAATGTTGGGTGCAAAAGTGCACATGAAGATTCCAAAATAGTGCAAAAATGCCGTGGTCATTAATATAACCTAATGTTTGTTAAGCTTTTTAATTTAAAGCCTGCCCTCAAAGCCTGCAAGTTGGGCTTAATTAATTTTGTAAAATTTTATTTTATTAATATATATTATATTTATTAACAAAATAAATTTTAAAATATATAGACTTTGAAGTGTACCTAAAGTCTATAAGCCTACATCTGAGTACGTTTTAGTAGGCTAAAGCTTATTTATACATTCAAAGTATAAAACATAAGGTCTTTTTAAAGGTAGATATTGTAAGTAGCCTTTAAAAAAGTTTCAAACCTACCTGGCCTTCTAAAGGCTCAAATCTATTAGATCCTGTTACAGGATCTAAAGCTATTTGGTTAAAACTTAGCCTAAATTATTTCCATTTCTACTTAAAGGGTTCAAAACATGTGCTCCTTGAAAAAAAATTGTCATGTTTTTGTTTATAATTGGTCATAATAATATTCATCATAAAGTGGTTGCATATTGTTTTTAAAGAAAATAATATTTAGATCCTATGCAAGGAATCCAATTGCAGCTAAATCTAAAAAAACAATATAATAACTACAAAATTTTATAGAATTTAAAATTATTTTTTTTAATTGTGAAATGATAGAAGTGCATATGTGATTTAGTGCATATTTGAAAAATGCCAAACCTTGGTTTAAAATCTAGGTTTAGCTCAAAATCTAGATTTGGAGAAATTTTAAAATAAACAGTCATATTTATTCAAACGGGTTTTTAGACTAAACTATGATTTAAGACTAAGGTTTCAGATAAGCTGATCAGAATAGTTTATAGAACAGTAAACCACTTATGAATTAACCAATTACTATATTACCCCAACTTTTTCTTATACCCTCTCTCCTCTCTCTTACTTTTTCTTACACTATCTCTCCTCTCTCCAACTTTTTTTATACCCTCTCTCCTCTCTCATACTTTTTCTTAGACATTCTCTCCTCTCTTTTCTTACACCCTCTCTCCTCTCTCTTCTCATCTCTTATCTCTCCTCATTTAATACCCATATCTTTTTTTGTAATTTACTAATAATAAAATTATTTCTGAAAATAACTATGTAAACACTCATTTATTTAAAACTTTTTTTTCATAAACTCTTTTCTAAAAATCCTTTTCTATAAGCTGTCAAAAAACCCCTTTTTTTATAAGCCATTTTTTAAATTCTTATCCTAACAGGCTTAAAAAGAGAGGAGAAAATAATATCGGGTCGGGTATAGTTTGGGCCCAGTTTCTTTCCAATCCTTCACCTTGAAGGTTAGGATTCCTGTGTGTGTGTGTGTGTGTCTGTGTCTGTGGTTGGGGGGGAGGAGAGGCCAATGACAAGTCCCTGAGGAAGGGATTAGTGCAGCAGCCTTCGAGGGTTAGCACTTGGTTGAGATGGGAGATTAGTAAATTAGTATTAGTAATAAACCTTTTTTTAATTATCCATTTAATTTATCAAAATTTTATTTTAATTATATTTAAATCTAACCTATATCATATATTTAATTATAATAGATAAATCTTTTAATAATAATTTTTTATATATATTAAAACTCAAATTTAAGACTATTTAAATAATATTAAATTACTTATTACTTTGATTAATCTTAGTTTATTGTTAATAATAAACTGTAAAAGGAATCCGTCACTTTAACTCTACAGTAATTTCTTGCTTGGATTATCTAAATGGGATGTTATTTATAATAGGGGTGTGCATGGGCAGGGCTGGGCAGGGCAGCCCCTCTGCCCGGTGCCCTGCCCAAAAAATGCATGGGCTACATTTTACAGCCTGATGCCCGGCCCTACCCGGTAAAAGCCCTAACAATTTTGGGCAAGGCATGAGCGGGCTGGGCATGCCCAAGCCGTGATGTCATGCTCATGTTGTGAAAAAAATCTGCAATTATGAACTTATAAAATAATACCATATTCATGTGTCTTCAAGAGTTAAATAATATCTATAATCCACTAAGAACAAGACAACAAAGATAATAATTAAAATCTTGAGATCCATTGCATATAAAAAAATAAGCGTTGAAGTCTAAGTAGTTTGCAATTATAACTTTGTATCAATCTCCCCAATATTGACAAAGATAAAATATCTAAAAAAATAAAATAAATAATTATAATTTATAATATAATCATATGATAATTAATAAAGTTAAAAAAAAGAAGAAAAAATTAGTATAGTTATAAATATTAAAAGATACAACTTACCTACTTAATTACTTATATTTTTAAAATTACCTTCTAGTCACCAGTAGCTATCATATTCTCCCTTCTAAGATGGATAAAAAATAAAAAATAAATAAAAGAATGGGTGCTCATGGGAAGGGCAGGACAGCCCCTATGCCTGGTGCCCAGCCCGAAAAATGCATAGGCCGTATTTTACAGCCCGATGCCCGGCCATGCCCTATATTTATTGGGTTAGGCAGGGCATACCGGGTCGCAGGCTTGTGTGCACAGCCCTAATTTATAATTTATAGTTTATAGATAATAAAGCACAATCTTCTTATATAATAGTACATAATATATATTTAAATATTGATTGGCGATAGCAGTAGTGAGATTAATTATTAAATCAGGGATTGTGTTTCTTATTCATGAACAAAGAATTTGAATCCAAACTAGAGTGATATTTCTTCTGGTTGTTTAAACTTTAAACTATCTAAATTTTGTATAACATGCAAATAATTCTTCACTTGTGAATTTCAAACAAGTTATCATAAGTAAATTAAGCCATAATTAGAATTGTCCAGATAAAATATAATCGATTCAAGTCATGGGGGTTTGCATAAGTAGAAAACTTATGTTTTAGAATGGATTATAATTATTTTAAAAAATTTAAAATAAATAATTATATTTATTTAATATAGTTTATAGGCTAATCTATAGGTTTGAATAAATTTTTAAGAATAGTTTTTTAAACAGTGAAATAGCTTATGAACAACTCAATTATTATTTACCCATATTTTTCACACAAAATCTATCTTATCTTATCCCTCTTCTTTATTCTCTTATCTATCTTTTTTAGCTCTACTTCTATCACAGTCGCTCTATTTTCCCCTTTATGTGCTCGTCATAGCAGTCGTTGGGAGATAGAAGCGTCATCATCATTAGAGAGAAAGCAGATTTTACAGAGGAGATATTCATCACTATTACATCTTCTCCTCTATCTGTGCATAAAAATGTTGTCACATAAGTTGACGAAGGGGCTCTATTTGTGCCTCTAGTCGTTATAGGTCCGCTGCTCTCCTCATTTGTGTTTGTCAGAGCTCATCATCACCAATAAAAGTCAGGACTCCATATATATTACTGTCTTCATCGATTGAGAGATAATAGAAAGGAGAGAGAACAAAATATATATAATTTTTTCATAAAATTATATAAGTTATAGTAATTTATCAATCATAAAAATACTTCTCATAATAATCATTCAAACATTTATTTATTCAGAATCACTTTTTTTATAAATTCTTTACTATAAACCATTTTTTAAAACTTATCTAAAAATCTTTTTTTCTTATAAATTATTTTTTAAACATTTACTCAAACGGCATATATTTTCTTTTTGCTTTTTAGTAGGACAAAACAAAGTTATAGTGTGTCGTTTTACTCGCGCGTATGCCCACGTAAATGAATTTTTTTTATGCAAAGGGGAAGATGAGAAATGATCCGGTGTTAAATAGGCGTGCTTCAAATTGCTAGGAAAGAAATTTAATTTTATTTATCTATGAAAATGGTTTAAATGAAAGTCAACGGAGTGTCGAAAAATCAGAATTGATAACTCTGAATATTTTATGATTTATAATATTTTATATTTATATTGGGGCTGTGACCTGTAACACATTCAATATATTTAAAAGAAAAATAAGCGGGGTTCGGCAATCTTGTGCATTTTTTAAGGATGCCTATAAGGGAGATTGCCAGAAAAAGGTAGAGGATGTTCTCTCGTTTCTCGACACTCTTCTAATCAAAGTTAAGAATACGGTAAGCTAGTAAACATACCAGACAACAAAAAAATAAAAAATGCAGTAGTATGCTTGGATAATTGATTTTATCGTTATTTGAGATAAATACGTGAGAGTAGTTTATTTTACAAAATGCAAAATCAGCTATTTTAAGTGAGATAAACTAGTTTGAAGAGGGTCGTAGAGATCAATTTTTTTTGTTGCCTACTCAATTTATTAAAATAAAGTTGCAACTTACAATATGACACACCGGATGATAGTTGAATCTAGCTCCTCCAAATTCTGGAATTGTACTATGTCATTCATGTCCAAGGTGAATTTGTAAAGCTCCTGTGTGGTCAAAACCTGAGATAAAATTAGGAAAGTAAGTGGTTCCTCCAATCCTACTTCCATAGAGTAAAGAGTTGTCATACCAAAATATCTCAAGGATATGTTCTCAGGAAGAGGTCTGAGCTTGTCTACTTTTGCCCTTTGAACTTTGGGTTTCTGTGGTACCTTTTCTGGTTTTGGGCCATTTGGGATTTGCTTCTGAGGTACCTTCTCTGGCACTGGCTCCGGTGTTACTCATTTTCTCAATTTGATCAGATATATTGGCCACATAAACTTCCATGGAGCTTTCTCCAATATTTTGACTTGTTAGTGTGGTAGGGAACCAGTGTAGTGCCTGATCGCTTCTTCATGCACTGTATTGTGAACTTGGTATTTCCATCATGAATTGTTTCATAGTGAATTGTTTTGGCATCTGGGTACACGGTACCATGAGCGATGAAGCATGTAGTTCCTTGGTTTGTCACAATATAGAGACTACACTTTTTCCATCGTTCTCAGTCTATTCAGGGGTAGAGTCAGGACCAAATAGTTGGAAGATAAACTTCTCCTTATTGGCGCTACCCTTCCTACTAGTCACCACAGGAGAACTTTGAAAATGTAAACAAAATTAGTCAAGACAAAATACATGTTAAACATCCATTGAAAAGAAGTAAATAAATATGTGTTTACCTCTTAACTTTAGTCGGGTGTGGGGAAGCCCATTATCATTATGGCCTCCTAGAGCCTAGCATCCATAAGCTCTTAGCCTCTAGCATCCACCTCAGAGCGCATGTTTTCCAACTCTTCTTGATGATTTGCTTTAAGTTCATCTCGAACCTTTTACAACCCATCTTGAAGCATGTTTGCGTAGGGTGCGCTTCTTATTTGAGTAGCAGAGAGAAAAAAATCTTTGCATATGACTCCTTTAGGGGGGCCTCCCACTCAACCTGGGTGGTGTCTCCAAGATGTCCATTCTTTTTTCATGAACGAAACACCCTTAGGATGCATGTTGATCCAATGTATCCTACAACATATACAAGTTACCAAGTTAAAATAACTAAAGAACAAGTAATAACGTATAAATTCTTAATATTTAAATTAGTTACTTACAACCTTCTCAACTACTGTAGCAACCTCTACAGTAATATATTGTCCCTTCTTCACCATCGTAGCCTTCCATTTTTGTTGGTGAGTGAACTCTGGATGTTGGATGTTGTTGGCAGCATTTAAGATGGCTAGGTGTGGCTAGAGTGTCATAATCCTCCTAATCAATGGCAATAGCATGAGCTTCGGATCTTAAAGAGGAGTTTAAATTACTCTAATTTTCTATTCATTAATTATATTATGATTCCTAGGTCTTAGAATAATTTTATAATTATTGGAGTTTTATAATGATCTATTTATATTTATTGAGAATTATTGTAACTGGATTATTGTTTAACAATTGATATTGTGCTAGTTATAACTTAATTTTATTACTTTATTTTAGGTCAAGACTTAGTATTGAGATTATAGTGAATATTTAGTGATTTTTCAAGGTGACTTGATTTATTATATCATTGTATCTCTTGCTAGCTTTAATCCTATTTTTATGAATTATTGAGTTATAATTGAGCATTGGGTTTTAATATATTTAGTCCTATTTTATTATTCTGGTGACAATTAACAAATTAGGACTTGAAAAATATTTTGTAACAATTTGAGGTGGCTTAGTTATTAGATTAAAAGCTTAATTATAATTCTTGATTCATTGTTTATAATTCACATATATTTTGAAGATATGATTGCTTGTGCTATTGAATTAGAGGGTTGCCTTTATTATTATTAATTACTCTCTTTCATTCCATTCACTTACTATCATTCATTAACCTTTTCTTTAAATTAAAAATATCAAAAAAAATTATTTATATTTATTTTTAATTATTGTATTATTTGTTAGTCAATCAAATCAAACTCCCATTTTCTAGTTTAGGTTGCATGGCATTTAGTTACTTAGGGATTCAATTTCATTTTTGGCTCCTTAAAGAGAACGACTCGAGGTTACACTATAACGCAATCATTGGTTTAATTTTTGAAGTAACCCCAAGGCGACATCGGATGTAAAGGTTGTTTCAATCCCTGGTATGTCACCTAAAGACTAGCTTATAACCTTTTTATACATTTTCAACAAAGAAATTAATCTCTCTTCTTTAGAACTACTCAGAGAACTGGAAATAATAACAGGAAATTTACAATCATTAGTAAGAAAGACATATTTCAAGTTAGGATGTATGGGTTTTAATTATAAATCAAGGGGTTGCATAATAGAAGGAACTAGTCTTGGTATATCAAGTGTATTCAGTACGAGTAGTGTGTCCATGTGACTTGGGGAAGGAGATATAAGCTCAGTATGGTGTATACTTCCTCTATTTCTTAACTCAATGCCACCATCAGATGACCTAGAAATAGGAGATTTAGGGTCAGTCTGATCAATAGAAAAAGTAAGTGAATTAGAAGATAGAGTAGGATTAGAAGGGACTAAGGCAGTAGCAGAATCGATGCTATCATCTTCTAATGTTCCAGTACCACTCAATAGGGAAGCTATATTTGTAGCTCGTGAATTAACCCCTTTATAATCAGTTCCTGCAAAATCAAGAAAAATACCTTTCTCAAGGCTATCAAGCGTAGAATAAGTAGAAATATCATAATCAAAGTAAGATGATACATCAAAATCATGAGTAGTAGAAAGTCAGCTATCTATCTCTAAACAATAGACACATGATATGCCACACCCACATGCACATAAATGAGAAGGATGGGAAGAAGATAGACAAGTAAAAGCATCACCATGCTTTATAACCATGTCACACTAGTGAGGTTTATGCATATTAGTCTCATGTAAATGGTCAACATTATTATCATGATATTCAATAGAGCTAATATGCAAATAAGAACAATCTTCATAACCACGATTTATAGCTTCTGAAAGATTAAATTGCACTTCCTAATCCCCAATCCCTACAGTAATAAGACCCTTTTTCATGTTAACTATGGTCTTAATAGTTAGAAGGAATGGCCTACCCAAAATCAAAATACTCTCTGTGGGGAGGTCATTAGTCATATTAAGGACATACAAGTCAGCTGGAAAAATAAGACCTTTGACTTGTACAAGAATGCCTTTAGGGTATCTCACCGTCCTATCAGCTAGGCCAAGTACTACACTAGTGTCTTTCAAAGCTTTAATACCCAAGGTCTTATAAACAGAGATCGGCATGACATTAATTGTTGCACCTAAGTTAAGTAGGGCATGAGAAATTATAGTTCTACCTATTGTACAAGGAATAGTGTAAGAACCCGAGTCTTTACATTTAATAGGCAACTGTGACTTAAATAAGGCACTAACACTCAACCCTAGTTGGATTAGCTGTTCAGGTCACTAATATTGTACCTCCTTCTATGTCTAAATTTTAGGTTGATAAGCTGAAGAGAGAGGTAAGATACTATATTTGGGATGCTCCAATTCTTTGGAAGCAATGTAGTGACCAAATCATCAGACGATGTGTTCTTAATAATGAGATCCACTCTATCTTTACCTTTGCACATTCTTTATCTTGTAAGAGCATTTTAGTACTAATAGGACTGTTAGAAAAGTTTTAGAATTTGGATTTTACTGACCTACTTTATTCAAATATGCTTATATTTTCTGTAACTCTTATGATAACTGCCAGAGTTTTAGGAGTCTAGATAAAAAGCATGAAATACCTTTAAGACTTATGTATTTTTGTGAAATTTTTTATGTCTGAGGCATGAATTTCATGGGTCCTTTTCCTCCATCATTTGGGTTTTCATATATAGTACTTGCAATAGACTATGTGTCTAGGTGGGTAGAGGCAATGCCAACTAGGAAATATAATGCTTCTACTATTGCCAAGTTCTTACGTTCTTATATCTTTTGTAAGTACAGCATTCCAAGAGCAATCGTCAGTGACCAAGGAACACATTTCTACAATACGACTATCAAGTCTCTACTTGCTAAACATGGAGTTAATCACAAGCTGGCTACTCCTTATCACCCTCATACAAATGGATTGGCCAAAGTCTTTAATCAAGAAGTGAAGCGGGTACTAGAAAAGATTGTAAAACCATCTCGTAAAGATTGGAGTGAAAGGTTGGAGGAGGCGTTTTGGGCTTACAGGACTGCCTACAAAACTCTTATAGGCATGTCTCCTTTTCGGGTTCTCTATGACAAGTCTTGCCATCTACCTATAGAGATTGAGCACAAATCTTATTGGGTGATCAAGGTATGTGATGCAAACCTTGAGTCTTTACTTGAAAACTGGACGATGTAAATCCAAAAGTTTGAAGAGATGAGACTTGAATCCTATGATAATGCCAGAATCTACAAAGACATGCTGAAAATGATTCACGACAAACAGATTCTGAGGAAACAATTCCATGAAGGTGACAAGATTCTATAGTTCAAGGCCCAGTTGAAGTTGATGCCCGGGAAGTTTGTCACCAAGTGGGAGGGCCCTTTTAGAGTTACCAAGGTGCATTCTTTTGGTACGGTAGAGATAGTAGATGAAACAATGGGTTATGTTTCAAAAGCCAATGGTTATTTGCTTAGCCACGCATAGCCCTTAAAGATGACATTGCCATCATCACCAACATTATTACACTGTTACAACATCCTTGCTTTTTTGGTTGCTACCTTTTGTTCACAACTATGTTCAATCGCTACACAGTCATGACTTTTGTCTTCTGGCTGCTCCACTGCTTCAGTGCTATCCGAGGATGAGGTTCAGGGACATGGATGATGGTTGATGGAAACGAGGTGGAGATAGAGGTTATGTGGTGAATGGTTTCTCTCAGCACAGCTCCCTCGTCCCTATTGAATTGGCTTCTCGCGACAGCTCCTTCCTTCTCGTGCTGGCAGCGTATATAAAGTGAGGAAGAAGAAACAAATACCTCGTTTGGCCCATGGGTGCTTATATGTAATTTATGAATTCGTGGTCCTTTATTGTTATTTGAAAATTTTGGTTTCTCCTAAATTCTTGAAATACAAATCATAATAATGTAATATCTTTACTCCAAAACTAATTGTTAGGAGAAATAATAAAAAATATGACAATTATACCCCTATTAAGCACTAATTCAATGTAAGGTACATGAATCCAAATAGTGAACAAATAATATAATTAAAGACTAAAGTAATGACAAAAATCCACTAAAATGAGATGAATAAATATATAAAAATATGGGTTTGTCAGTGGATGAAGAAGGATTTGAGGCAGTAGGGTCTGATAAAGTTCTTATTATGTAGCCTCCAACTGCTCTTGCATAATTTTCCTCTCAAGGGCATTGTACCCCCTCGAGACATATAGTGGTAGTACACATTTTTCTTAGCTATTTCTTGATTCCTCTTACAAATAGCCTATAAAAATGAAACAAAGTTAGATTAGTTGATTAGAAGGTACATTAATTACTAAGTTAATTAAAATGTAAGTTTACACACACATGAAGCCTTCTAAGTAGCGTCTTCCCACCGTTGACGAAACAATGTACAAGCTCAGTCACTAACATTGGGCTATGTGTCCTTAGATACTCCCCATCTTACTGCCTCGGAAGTAGTCCTTCACAAGGTTCGACTTAAAGTCCTTCCATCGTTCATCGCATTGCTTTAAGAGGCAATGCTTCATTCTTGAAGTAGCAAGAATGTCAGAATTTTGATTCGTGGAAGTATAAAAAACAAATAAGATGAAGCTGCAATAAGGGACAAAAATCATGAATAACTAGAGTATATAGGTGGAAAATAGAATTAGAGATGTATCAAAATGTCCTCCCAAATAAAATCCTTATCTTTTTGGTCGACCGACTTCCAGTTAAGGTACGCAATGCTAATCTTAGCATGTACTATATAGCCGACATAGCTGTTAAACGTTGGCATATTTTGACCAGTTGCCTTCATGTCAACATCAAACTCAATTGGAATCCTCGTGGGATTTGACCCCTTATCTGTCCTAGAGACCCATTTCATGCGGGTCTAGCATCTTCCTCTCTTCTTCCCTTGTTGATTAGAACTTGAACCTAAACCTATTGAACTTGAATCGTCCATGCTCTGTCAAAACAACAATAAATAAAGTTAAGAAGATTATACAAATAACCATCCAAAATAGTGAACTAATCTCACAAATTATAACTTCATTGAGCCACTTGTTTAGAAGTTTAGAAATTAAGAATATCAAAACATCACACTATATTATACTCTTTAAACCTCAATAGCCCAATAACATACACACACATATATTCGTCTTTATTATATTCATAAATCAACTATCAAACCATTATTTTAACTATCAATTATGTTATAATCACCTAATCATTCAACTCCTCTTAAGTCCCACAATCTTGAGTCCTAAAAATCACATTTAAGATTAACAAATATTTAGTTCTCCCATGGCTCAGCGAACTGTCTAAATAAGGGAAGAGAGCAAATTCATACTCACAGTGCGAATAAAGCCTTATTTTGGAGTTTTCAACACTTATTACAATAGTTCAAATATTTAGAAATATAAATGAACAAAACTCAATTTAATTTTTCAGCAATTAAACACCCAAAACTTCATAACCCACTTCAATGAATCACTTGCCTACATACTCACAGTGTGACATTTACATATTTTATTAACTCATTTAGTATCTTTTAGCTTTAATCCCAATAAAGAACCAGACCACAAAATAATGAAGAAGTTAAACAGTGACTTATAACTTTGAAGACGAGAATGACGACAGAGATAGTAAACGACGATAGAGTCACCGAAAATAATTGGAAAATGACAAAAATACCTTTCTTCCAAGTCGGTGGTGGTGGGGCAGAGAACGAGACCACAAACAGCAATGTAAAAAGTAAATTTAAAGCTCACTAGGATTAGGTTTAGTAAATTTTTGTAGCTTTTTACGATGGTGTTTACTAAAAATTGGCATTACATATACTTGTAATGGTTGTTGTTAATAAAATTGTTGTCAAAAGTCTAACATTTACTAAATGTAAAGACTTTATATGGAGGTTTTATTAAAACAGCCGTTACAAGTATCTGTAATGACAGTTTTTTTATAAAAATTATCGTCTAAAGCATTGATCTTGTTATTTGAAGATAACATATAATCTTGAATCCAATAAATTAGACACTAAACTAGTATGCCAATAGTTTTTAGTAATTTGTTACATTATTAATTTATTGGATAAATTAGACTTCTTGCTTAGTATTTGTTTCTCAAAATATGCTCACTTTTAATTTCCTTTAAAGTACTCATTGTTGAACACATAGCTAATTAAACGAGGTAAATTAAAATTGATGCAGTCACATAAAGAAAAAAAAAGTTATTTACATTTGTTGAGTTTTAAGCAACCTAGATGGCATCATTTTCAATTATACCATAATTTTGGGGGAGTTGAGTTAAGCTAATATCAAACTCTGAACAATATAATAATATGTTTATTATTAAAAAAATGTGTATACAATTGATCAGAACAATAATAACTAACTTTAGAAAATATTCTAACTATTTTGACTATTCCTTAGAAAATATTCTAACCGACTATTCTTTACATTTTGTAAGAAGTTCCATCCTATCTGCTAGTGCCAAAAAGTATCAAGAAAAGGAGATGAAAGAAAGGTGTGAAGCCTTTCAATCAGATGAAGCAGAGTCATCTGAGTTTAGGGAGTCATCTAGGTTATCTGAAAAGTGGTGGAAGTGTCGCTGGTTACATTGGCGGTGGAGAACAGAACAGAGATTATCAAACCTTTCTTGAAGGTGCTCTACCTGAAGAGAAAACTCTTCAATCGAGTTCTTCAAACTATCCATTCAGTTTATCAATTCTTCCAGAAGTTTGAGGAGGTTTGGAAACGGCAAAAGTAAGACTTTCTCAGGTCAGGGAGAGGATGCTTGTACTCAAAATCATCACGTGATCTTTTCTATGAATGGAAAGGAGAAGAGCCTAAAGAGTAAACTATGTAAAGAAAATTGAAAAATATAGTAAGATAAATATGATAACAAGAGGAAAATATTAAGGAAAATGAAATGGAACAAAAAGTATAATCGAAGGGTATTTAAGATTAAGGAAAAGACAGTTCATAAGAGGTATCTGTTGGCCTTCTCTCATGATGGCTAGAGACATTGGGAACCGAAGAAACAAAAGATGTACAATTTCTTTCTGCAGAAAGGGCATTAAGAGGTGAAGGAGGGAAGGTAGAACGATTGGCATATAATTGTGATTTTTTAAAAAACTGTTCGTTATAAGTTTTTGGTATCACTTTTAATGGCAATTGTATGAAAAATCACCATAAAAAGTTTCTAAAATATAGATTTATTTACGAATATGCCACTGCCTTTTTTTACGGCGTTTTTACTTTTAACCGCAGTGAAGTAGTGTCATGATAAATATTTTTTTAGTAGTGAAAATGCATTTTTACAACAAAATGTGGGATGTAATAGAAATAGGAGTAGAGCATGAAAGAGTAATTTACATGTTTGTCATAAAAATAATTAATCAATTACCATAGCTGTTGTGATATAACATATATTCATAAAATTAGCATTTTTGCATCATTGAGTCTGCCTCTTTACTCCCTAAGGTTGGTGTTATGAAGAGGTTAGCTTCACTTTTGAGGCTTGGCTCCATGCTTCCACCAATGGCGTATTGCCCCCATCCTTGGTACAAATTATTCACTACATGGGCATATCCATGTCGTATCCTGCAACATATATAAATTTAATAAGAATGTTTGTTACAATTGCGTACTTAAATGTATTTTCTTATGAAGTTGATCATTACTAAAACAAAAAAGAGGCCATACTTGACAGTTATTTTTAGTCTTATTCAACAGTTTTTAGCCGTCAAGTATTTAGGCGTCATTTTAGTTGTCAGCATATACTTGACGGCTTTTAACCATAAAATAAAGTGATCTTGTTTTACTACAGTTGTTTTTAAAATAATCATAAAATAAAGTCGCCTTATTTTTTTTAGAAAAATTACATCGTACGGAACATGGACTTTTAGGGAGATAGCGTAACTGTTGAAAAACAAACAGCTTGTGACGATAAGTGGCTCTGAGATTCGTAGACTACCCTTTGAATGATATTGATTATTAGCAAACGATACAAGTGATGCAGATGAAACCCACTAAGAATGACATATGAAGTTGGCAATGTCAACTTGAAATGTTGTTCTTATTCAGTTCGAACTATTCGTTTATACTGTTCGCTAATCATGATCATGTAGAAGGGTACTCTACCACTTTCCGAAGCACGCATCATCACGATAAGCCCTTACTCAAACTTCGCCTCACCTTATTTGATGCTTTTCTGTTTAACCAATAAATATGAAGCGTCAATGTAGCAAACTCTATAATATAGTGGCTGTTGATTTATTATATGGGATCGTCACCTGGGCATGCCTTGGTTGCAATTAGGACCAAAATGGTTGTAGACTACAGTGACCTTCATGTTCTGGTATCTAACGTAACCATCATCGTGACCAAGAAGCATAACCTTGTCTTGCTCTCAGGCCATCGGAGCATCTGTAGAGACTGTTGTGATCGATCCAAATCTTCGACGCTGAAACCAATCTGATTGCGTCTCCATCCACATATGACCCTGAGATATTACCTTCCCTTCACCACCTATCACCATCCCTGCAGCTTGAGCCTTGCAGTAATGGATACCAAGTCCATGAATGATTATGTCTGTTGCCTATAAAATTAAAATATATGCATTCATTTGAAGGTATAAACTTTAAGCTTGTGATCCAAATATGGAAGTGATCGATATAGATATATACTCCCTCCGCTCTAAAATATAGGGCGTCATCTTAAAGAATTTCTAGTTCATAATATAAGTCAATTTAGGGAATAATTAATATTTATTTTCTAATTTTCCCTCCACTGAAAAATGCTAAAAAATAATTTAAAGTATTAAAAAAATCAGACTATTAAGGCAATGGTTCAAAGGTTAGTAGTTCAAATCAGGGTCATATAAGACTAACCCGTCATTTAAAATAACATAATTTAACTAAAAGTCATAATTTAACTAAAATATATAAAAATATTCATATATAACTCTAAATAGAGTAATATTTGAATAAAAAAGTATTAATTTTCAAATACATAGAACATTAATATATGAACTATATATAATCCAATTAAACATAGTTTTTTTTTGTCATCCCAATAAAACATAGTTAATAAAACACAAATGTAATAGAATGTTTTTTAAAAAATTTAAAATCATGTCATGTTTTAGGCTCTATAATGGAAGAACAATAAATATATAATCCAAGCCAGTCAACTGGTAACTTTTGACGAAATTAACTAAGGAACTAGTTCACAAGTTTATTAGTCTGATTGGCCAAACCAAACCGGATTAGATTTTCATAACATGGTTCATGCAAGTTCATTGTTGGAAATAATCCGCATTCTTTAATAGGAGTGAAGTTGAAAAAATGTTCAATTTAAAACATTTTTAATACTTTAAACGTTGTTCCTTGATTCTAATAAAGTGGTTGAAAATAACTTATATTTTAGTCCATGATGATTACCTTGTACATCATCAAGCAAGCTTTATGAGCAAAGTGGACATCAACACCTCGACCATCAATGGAAGTGAAGCTTCTGATTAAAAGGGGTTTAGCAAGCTTGATGTGCATGTCTCTTTGGAGGGTGATCCACACTTTGCCTTGGATCAAAGGCTCCGAATCTCAAAGTTCCAGGTTTCGGGTTAATCGGGTCGTCATTTGGATCCGTGACTTTATAGTGTGTAACATCCTTCCCAATGTTATTTATTTGTCATCTTGCCCACATAGCCCACAGAACACGTGGCAATTAGTTGTGTTCTTTGTTTCTTCAATTCCGGGTTCAATCTTCAGCATTGATCAATCACATTCTTAACCCACTCAAAATCTTTGCTTGCTTCGCATCGCTAAACTCGAAAGCGAAAATGTTCACAATCATTATTGTCAAAACAAAGTGCCAAACAGTTGCATGAATGCCCATATATATATATATATATATATATATATATATATATATATATATCAATAGGAATTGGTCCTAGTGTAAAAGGTGCTGGCTGCGTAAGTACGAAATTTTAAATTTGAGTTTACGTAAATACAAAAGATGTCTTTGGGAGAGTTACCCCAATTAAACTCGATAATATTTGAATCTAACTTAATTAGATAAACATATATGTATATATATATATATATATCCAGACTTGTCCTTGTATGATATCTGTAGATTAGGTGTTAATTCGCTGAGGAGAGGAATTTTGGAATGAAGAAGAAGTGGAGGGGAAGGGGTTATATAGGATGAAGTCTTGGTTAGTGTTTAGTGTTCAATAATCTAGGGATAGAAATAAAGAGGGGTGTTTTCTGTTTTTGGTTATTAATTAATTACCGAACTCAGGTAGTGAAAAACTGACAATATGCTAATCTTGAACTTGTATCAGGTACTTATGTTATACTTATATATGGACAAAATTTATCAATTTTATTGTCTACTCCTTAGATTTGCTAACTCTGTCTTATATACATATAAATAGAACTAGGAATTAGTAAAAGTGACTAAGCCCCTCATAATATAAGGAATTAAAATTTGAATTCTCGTTAAAAATTTTATCCACATTTAATTAGTGATGACATTACCTTGAGGGATACCAATGCTTAACAAAAAGAAAACAAAATAGAACTAGTAACATCTCCCTTTTTGCATAGGTTGCTATAGAGTTGGGAATGTGGGCCAACCCGCCGGATACGGATTGGTCTGGAAGCGGGCCGAGCTTAATCAGCCCGCTTATAGGCGGGTTGATATAATACTAACCCGAGCCCGTCATGGTGCCCGCCAACCCATCAGTTTTTTTTTAAAATTATTTATATATTTTTTTAAAAAAATTATTTTCATATATAGTTTTTTTAAAAAAATAATTTATATGTATCAATATTAACTGGATTCAAAGTATGATCTGAAATTGTCAAAATATTTATTTCTTTAATTTTATTATTATCCGTATATAAATCTGTCATAAGTAAAATAATAATAAAATAAAATATATATATAAAAAAATGACTAAATAAGATAAAGTTAGTATAAATTAAGTATAATATAAATTTTAATTTGGTTAAGACTCTAAAATTAATAAAATGTAATATAAATAATAAAACTTTAAAAATTAAAAAAAAAAGAGTGGGCTAACCCGCCAACCCAGTGGCTTAGCCCGCTGCGGGTGCGGGTCTGACCCGCACCAAAATGGGTTGCCAAATTAGCAACTCACCCCGCCATAAAATGGCGGGTTGGACAATTCCCAACTCTAGGTTACTACATAACTAGTAGATAAAATTGTAAACATAAGTATGTTGGTGTATGTTTTAAACAGTTATGTGATTACATTATGATGATGAAAATGAGAAGAATATAATAATATGAAATCAATAATTCATTTTTTTATATTATATTTTTAAAAAACATTATCTATTTCTATTTCTATTGTTTTTACTCATATAATAGTAGAAGTAGTATTATCATTAAGGACCTCTTTATATGATAATAAAAATAACAAAAGAATTTACAGCTTTTTTAAGTTCCATACACACGTGTAAACAAAATGAAAGACTCACTACTAGAAAAAAAAGTCATAAAAGGAGGTTAAAAGTGACTTTTTACGACAACTTTTTAACTAGTATGAATTATACTACAGTTGTAAGTCTAACTTTTAATAGCGATTGAAAAACTGTTGTTAGATGTAATACTTTAATGGCAATTTTTATAAAACTGACGTTATATATTTAGCATTTTAAGCCTATTTCTAGTAAAACTGCCGTTACAGTTTAATCATATAACGACAGCTTTAATGTTAAGCGCCATTATAATTTATACTTGTAACAACACTTTTAAGAAAAATCGATGTTAAAGGTTTAATTTTTTTATATTTTTTTAAATTTTTCTATCTATGCCGCCCTGTATTTACTAAAATGAAAACAAACTATAGGCAGCAAAGTAAGTAATGGAAAAACTTAAATTAAACGTTAATATATAGTAATAAATTAATTTGAATTCTTATTAATGCCTGCAATGAACCAAAATATAAAACAATCATATATAAATGGATATTGTACAATCATATATACACACAAAATGGATGATTGATTAAGGCAAGTTCTCGAGCATGAGTTTTGCCTAAGCATCAATCATTGAGTGGATTTGATTATTTTCAAAGCTCTTTTTATTCTGCTCGAACAACTGCAAGTTATAAGTAATACATAAATACATACCATATATGATAAATTGATAAAGTCTAAATATTGATCACTTCATACCTCATGTAAGTTATCCGTGATCTCTATCTCAATAATTTCATGCATATATCAGATTATACAATATCTGTACTCAACACTATCAAGTTGACGATGGTACTAACAAAATGGAAAAATACATAGCACATTATGTTAGAAAACGTGCCCTAGGGGCCAATCATTGTCTTATGAACATTATTGATTTATGAATTTATTAATTGTGTTATCATATTATTTGCATGTTTACTGTGATGAACATCCTTGGATAATTCATGATCTTATCCTAAATGTCCCTGGTCGGTCATCTGTGTGGGAGCAGAGATGAAATAAGAACAGTATGACTTTGAAGATGTATAGAGATATAAATCAAAGTCATATGCACATGTAAGAGTACAAGGTGTTGGACCGACCCGCTATGAGAGAGTTGCATGGGTTACGTCATAATCTTCTCTCATATACAAACCATGTCACTATGCCCTTTGACCTGAGATCATCATGGATTCCTACATGACAAACGCTCAGCTTTGGCCTAGTCAAAAGTCACTTTTGACCGAGTGATCATAAAGACTATGTTCGGGCTTAGTGGTTTTTCATGCGGAGGAATGTGAATGGTCAAGATGGAATTTGTCCCTCACATTCGTAGAGAGATATTACTAGGCCCCTCGATGAGTGAGTCTGAGAAATATATGGCCATACTGTAATGGAAAGGTAGTTCCATTTCTATAGTCAGACTACTCAGGGATCGAGAAAGTAACGGTCAGGAATAGGAGGATGACATTATCCATGCCTCATCCATGACCAAAATATCGCGTGACAGAAGGGACATGATATGGTTGTATAAAAGGTTACATCGTTTATCGATTCTCATATGATTTGGGTAGTCGTTATGTCTTGCTAGAGACCGCTTGCGACTTGTGGGCCAGTATAGCAAATGGCCCACTGCCAACTTCATATGGGCCTACAGGGTCGCACACAAAATAGCCCAACACGAGCTATGATGTCCAGATTCATTGAATCTAAGACGTGTCTAGATTCAATGAATGATCCAGGGTTGATGTATATATTTATTTATATTTATATTCGTATATATATAAATTCGTATATATATATATTATATATAAGGGATATATAGGATTTAATTTATAAGGATAAATTAAATCTCTATCACGTTTGAATTTGAAATTCAAATTGATAGGATATCTCAAATTTGATTTATGAGAATAAATCAAATACAGTCTAATCTTATCTTTATTTAAATTAAATAAATAGGTGAATTAAATCTGTGGGACGGATTTAATATAAACATTATTTATTTAATTAGTTTCTTATCAAATTATACAATATGTGATATTATATTCGGAATTAATATAGATTAATTCTAAAATCCAATTCGGTTGAGAAAAACGCAGAGCATCCTATATATCCGATTTTAGGAGCTACGTTTTAAACACAACACATAACACAAAAGGGCCGAACAAAATCTGCAAAAGGTTTACAGATAAGAAACTGCTGAAGTAGAAACGGAGAGGACGAACTCTTGAGAAAGCCTTGGAGGGACAGGAGACGCTAGCATGTCGTTCGTGGTTGGAATGCTGTTCGTGTGGATACCAGTAGAGGAAGACGACCTGAGGAGTCGACTTCTTGCGATCAAAAAGAGAGCACGAGCCGCGGAGAGAAGCTGTGGACGTCTCCTTACGATCGGAAAGAGATCACCAGCCGCGGAGAGAAGCTGTAGAAGTCGCTAAGGCACACTAAGGGTAATGCTTCTTCCCACTTGACTTAAACACATACGGTAGATCCTGGCAAGGAATGGAAAAATTTTTAAATTAATTTCCGTTGCGTGTCTTCCAATTCCTTACACATTAGTGACTAACTTTCGCCCTAATAAATTTTTGAAAATTGAAACTTAATTATTTAAAAAAATACTTACTCGAGGATAAATCTATGAAGGATTATGACTACTATGATAGCCTCTAAATAAGTTAAAGGCTTGCACAGCGCTATGTCCAATTGGACATAAAGATATCATATAACTTACTACATGTTAATGTTAACAAATCTATGAAGAAAAATTCACATATTGATAATGGATGAAATCTTTGTATCTGCCAGTCCAAACAACTAATAGAACCAGTATACCACAGTAGCTTCAGGGGGCTATGACACGTAGAGTAATATGTGTGAGTGTGCCAAGCATAAGAGTATAATGACCCTTTAATGTAATGAGCAAAATATATCTTCCTCCGGATGCGGGTCATAACGTTGACCATGTACATAATCCTCAAGCTCCTATCGGTGCCTATCTCTTGGGCACGTTGAGGACACATGAAGCCATATGTGTCTCATTTTGCTTTTTCCAGGCTTCTCCGATAGAAGTGGCTATTGTTAATAGAGAAAGGAGTCAGTATTGAGAATGATTAAACATACAGTATTAAAATAAAGTTACAACTTGCAATATAGCACACTAGCTGACAGTTGAATCCAACTCCTGAAAATTGAGGAATTGCACCATGTCATTCCTGTCCAGGGTGAATTTGTAAATCTCCTGTGTGGTCAAAATCCTAGACAAAATTGTGAAACTAAGTGCTTCCTCTAATCCTGCTACCATAGAGTATAGCATTGATATAACAAAATATCTCGATGATATGTTCTTAAGAAGAGGTTTGAGATTGTCTACTTTAGCCCTATGAACCTTGGGTTTCTGTGGTGCCTTTTCTGGTCCTAGGCCTTTTAGGGTTTACTTTTGAGGCACCTTCTCTAGAACCAGCTCCGGTATGACCCGCTTTATCAATTTAATCAGATATGTTGGCCACATAATATACTGCCCTGGAGCTTGCTCCAATTTTTTGATCTTGTCAGTGGGATAGAGAACCGGTGTAGTTCCTATATGTTTCCTTATCTGCTCTACCGTGACATTGACATTGCCATCAGGAATTGGTTCTGGTGAAGTATTGTGGCATCCCGATACACGGTACCATGAGCGATAAATGATGTAGTCCCTTGGTTTGTGGTGTGCTCAAGGGTAGGGTCAAGACCAGATGATTGTGAGACAAACTTCTCCTTATTGGCGTTGCCCTACCTAATAGTCACCGTAGGAGAACCCTGAAAATGTAAACAAAATTAGTCAAAACAAAATACATGTTAAACGTCCCTTGAAAAGAAGTAAATGAATATGTTTTTACCTCTGAACTTTGGCCAGGTGTGGAGAAGGCCATCATCATCATCACCCGTTGGAGCCTAGCATCCATAAGCTCTTGAACTCTGCCATCCATAAGCTCTTGGACTCTAGCATCCATCTCGTGGTGTATCTTTACCAACTTCGCTTGATGCTCTGCTTTAAGTTTATCTTGAACCTTTTACAACTGATCTTGAAGCATGTGTGTGAAGGGTGTCTTCTTCTTCGAGAGGTGGAGCCAAAAAAGTATTTACGTATGACTCTTTTGAGGGTCAGTCTGACTCGACCTGGGTTGTCAGGGGTCCCAATATTTTTCTCCAGGATGTCCATTCCGTTTTTAGGAATGAAACACACTTAGGATGCCTGTTGCTCTAGTGTATCCTACAACATATACAAGTTACCAAGTTAAATAAACTCAAGAGCAAGTAATAACATATAAATTCTTAGTTTTTAAATTAGTTACAATCCACTCAACAATTGTAGCAACCTCTGAAGTGATATATTGTCCCTTATTCACCCTCGTAGCCTTCCATTTTGTTGGTGAGATGGACGCTGGATGCTGATGGATAAAGAATGGTCTAATGCAATTGCTATTTTCACAGCCTCCAACTGCTCTTGCATCATTTTCCTCTCAAAGACACTATACCCCCTCGAGACATATAGTACTGGTACACATTCTTTTTGGCTATTTCTTGATTTCTCTTACAACTAACCTATGAAAATGAAACAAAATTAGATTATTTAATTAAAATATACATTCATTACTAGCTAAGTTAATTAAAACCTTATAAGTAGTCTCTTCCCACCGTTGACAAAACAATGTCCAAGCTTCGTCACTAACATTAGGGCATGCATCCTTCAAATGTTCCCCCATCTTACTGTCTCGAAGGTAGTCCTTCGCAAGGTTCGACTTAAAGTTCCTCCATCGTTCATCATATTGCTTTAAGATGCAATGCCTCATGCTTACAGTGATGGGGAATGTCAAAATTTTGCTATGTGGAAGTAAAAAACCATATAAGATAAAGCTACAATAAGGGACAAAAATCATGAATAACTAAAGTAGATAGGTGGAACATAGAATTAGAAATATACCAAAATTTCCTTCTAAATCATATCATTATCTTTTTAGTCGACCAATTTCCAGTTGGGATACATAATCTTAATCTTAGCATGTACTATGTGGCTGACATAACTATTCAACGCTGGCCCATTTTTACCAGTTGCCTTCATGTTAGCATTAAACTCAACCGTCTACCTCATGGGATTTGAACCCTCGTATATCCCAGAAACCATTTCTAAGGGTCAGACATCTTCCTCTTTTCTTCCCAGATTGACCTAACTCTGTTGAACCTAAACCGTCCATGCTCTGCTAAAAAAGATAAATAAAGTTAAAAATATGATACAAATAACTAGCAAAAATAGTGAATTAATCTCCGAAATTATAACTTCAGTGAGCCACTTGTTTAGAAATTAAGAATCTCAAAATAGCACACTATATTCTCTACTCTTTAAACCTTAATATCCCAATAACATACAAAAACATTTATTCATCTTTGTTATATCCATAAATTAACTATCAAACCATCATTTTAACTTGAACTCATTGTACTGTCAAATCATCCTAAAGACAACAGTTCATAACTTGAGCTCTACTATGTTAAAACTCATCGTACTATCAAACCGTCATTCATAACTTGAGCTCTACTATCATAAAGCCTCATTTTGTAGTTTTTCAACACCTATATAACAGTTCAAACATTTAGGAATATAAACGAACCAAATTCATTTGGTTTTTTAACAAAACACCCAAAACTCCATAACTCACTTCAGTGAATCACTTGTCTATATATCCACAGTGCGACATTTATATATTTTATTAACTCATTTAGCCTTTTTTAGCTTTAATCCCAAAAAAGAACCATACTACAAAAATGAAGTTAAACGGTGACTTATAGTTTTGAAGATGAGAACGATGAGAGAGGGAGTTAATATGGACGGAGATAGTGAATGACGATGACAATGACGATGGAGTCACCAAAATCAGTTGAAAAATGATAGAAAATGCCTTTTGTTCAAGTCTGTGGTGGTGGGGTAGAGAACAGGATCACAAGCAGCTATATGAAAAGTAAATCTGAAGCTCACCGCGGATTATGTTTAGTAAATTTTTTGGCTTTTTACGGCAGTTTTAAATAAAAACTGTTGTTACATATACTTGTAATGGTGATTGCTAATAAAATGAGAGTAAAAAGTCTAACATTTACCGTACCTAATGTGAAGACATTATATGGAGGTTTTATTAACAACCGTTGTTACAAGTATATGTAATGATGGGTTTTAATAAAAACAACCGTAAAAAGCATTGATCATGTACTGTATATTTGAAACTAACATACATATTATCTTGAATCCAATAAATTAGATAGTAAGCCAGTATGCTAACGGTATTTAGTAATTTGTTACATTATCAATTTATTGGATAAATTATACTTCTTGATTAATATTTTTTTCTCAAAATATGTGCACTTCCAATTTCCTTTAAGGTACTCATTGTTAAACGCGTAGCTAATTAAATAAGGTAAAATTGAGTAGTAATTTGTTGAGTTTTGAGCAACCTAGATGTCATCATTTTCAACTATACTAAAATTTAGGCTGATATCAAACTCGGTACAAAATATTCTATTTTGATTATTCCTTACAAAATATTATAACGTACTATTATTTACATTTTACAGAAATCTCATCCCATCCGCACGCCAAGCGTCAAAAAGTATCAAAAAAAAGGAGATGGATCAAAGGTGTTTCGCCTTTCAATCAGATGATGAAGTAGAGTCGTCTAAATTTTGGGAGTCATATGGGTCATCTGAAGGGTGGTGGAAGCGCGATGGCTACATTGGTGGCGGAGATCAAAACAGAGACAAATAAAGCTTTCTTATAGGTTCTCTACCTGCAGGGAGAGCTCGTCAACCGAGTTCTCTAACGTAACCATTATGTTTATCAATGCTTTCAGACGTTTGAGGGGATCTGGAAATGGTGAAGTAGGTATCAGGTAGAGGAGATGATGCTTATTCTCAAAATCATAACACCATCTTTTCTGTGAACGGGAAAAAGAAGAGTATGAAGAGGATGCCATTTTAAGAAGGCTGAAAAGATAGTAAGACAAACACGATACAAAAGGAAACATATTGAGGAAATAGAAGTGGAACAAAAAGTATAATAGAAGGGCATTTAAGATTGAGGAAAAGACAGTTCGTAAGAGGTATATGTTGGGGTTCCCTCATGATGGGTAGAGAAAATTGAGAACCGAAGAGGCAAGAGAAGTACACTTTCTTTATACATATAAGGCGCAATAGTGGGAAGGTAATAGGATTGACTTATAATGGCAGTTGTTCTAAAAACTACTGTTATAAGTTCTTGACGTTACTTTTAACAGCGGTTGTATGAAAAACAGTTGTAAAATAATTCTAAAATACATATTTATTTACGGTGTTTTTACTTTTAACCACTTTGAAGTAACATCATGATAAGTGTTTTTTCTAATATTGACTGCACGTATTGTGTATATAAAATACATGAAGTCTTTCGTTATTGTTTTAGAATATTATTGTCTAATTATATATATACATTATTTTTTCATATTAATAAAGAATAAAATAGTGAAAATAATTAATACTTCATTCATTCAATTTTTATTTATACTATTTATTTGATCCTATTATTAGTTATCTAATTTTGAAGTTTGTAGTTGTCTCTCTCAACGTATATATCTCCTTTAAGGATCAAACTATGTTAGTATATTTAATTTTTTAATATTGCATACATTTTGAAAGGTCATATAGAAGAGGGTCTCTCACTCTCTCTCATCCATCTCTTTAGATTTGGAGTGTCTAATATGCATTATCTAAGGTGCCTCAAATTTGGGGTACTTTCTAAATATTTTTCTTAGTTTTTTTCATCATTAGGTTCTATATAAAATGAGTAAAATTTTAATATCTTATAGACAAAAAATAGTGTTATTTTTAATTTTTTATGATTTTTTTAAAAACAGCTCAAATTTAGTATTCTATTTTTTACGACTTAGACTATTAAATCTTTAAAAAATTATAAAAAATTAAAAACAATACCAGTTTTTGCTCATAAAATATAAAAAGAACCAAGAACCTTTTACGTAAAATCTAATAGTAAAAAGAACCAAGAAAAAAACATGTGGGAAGGATTCTAAATTTGAGGTACATTAGAGAGCACATGAAAGAATTAGAGAGCACATTAGAGAATGCACGTTATACTCCCCAAATCGTCTCTCTCCCTGTCTTCTCTCCAACACACCCACAGGCCACGTACTGAGAGAGAAATGGATTCCATATGTGAATCCATGAAGCCGCCAGCTGTGCTCATTCCATATCCTTCTCAAGGCCACGTGAATCCCATGATGAAGCTCGCCAAGCTTCTTCACTCCAGAGGCTTTTTCATCACTTTCATCCACACCGATTTCCACAACAAGCGCTTGCTCCGAAGCAGAGGCCCCACGCCTTCGACGGTCTCCTGGACTTCCGCTTCGACACCATCCCCAATGGCCTTCCTCTGTCGTCCGACGACGATGGTGACGCCGCCCAACACGTCCCTTCTCTCTGCTACTCCACCAGTACCAGTTGCTTCGACCCGTTTCTGAAGCTTCTGTTCCGGCTTCAACACTCTGCTTCTGTCGCCAGCAATGCTCCTCTTGTCACCTGGGTTGTTTCTTATGTGACCACGACCTTTGCTGTGGAAGCTTCAAACCTTCTGAGGATTCCAAGTGTGCTGTTTTGGACTGCAAGTGCTTGTGGGCTTGTGGGGAATGCTCAGTATCGCTATCTTGTTCATCAACGCCCGTTCCACTCAAAGGTAATTGTTACGAGTCTCTTTTTAATAAATGTTATCTGAAATTTGATTTTGATGAGTGAATATCAAATCTACCTAAATTTATTTATATTAAAAATAAATTCTAATTTTATTTTTTTATGTTCTAAATATAAGAGTAATTAATTAATCAATAAAAATTAAAAAAAATAATTAAATTATTTATTTATAAAATAATATATATTAATTTTTTTAAAAAAGTAATATTATTTTTAATTATTCGGATTGGACATTATTACTTTGATAGTAAACCCCCTAAATGTGTAATTAATAGAACAAGTTTAAAAAAAATTAATAAATTTAAGAAATAAATAAATTGAAATCTTATAATTATAATTTAAGATTAAAAGAAACCTCTCTATTAATTTTATATTTAATAAAGGAGGGAGTATTTTATTTTTATATTTTTAATAAGTACCTAATTTAGAATAAAAATAATATTTTAATTGTTACTCAATCAAAAATTATTTTTTATGAAAAAATTTGTAAGGTAAAATATTTTAAATTTGAACTGTCTAATTCAAATTTAGATGTTCTATATCTCACCACGGGGATAATCAACCAAACCAATCCTTATATGCTTCACTTTATATATGTTGGAGTTCTCACTCACTTTTAAATATTATGTGCGTATTTGGATAGGATTTTAAAAATGATCTTATAAAAAAAAAAAGGACTTATGGGCAACTTATAGAAAAAGGCTTTTGAGAAGAGTTTATGAAGAAAAAAAAGTTGTTTTGAATAAATGAGTGTTTGGATAGTTATTTCTAAAAGTACTTTGGTTATTGATAAATTATGAAAAAGGGTATGGGTATTAAATGAGGAGAGAGGAGAGGAGAGAGGAGAGAGAGTCTAAGAAAGAAAATAGAGAAAAAGTATGAGAGGGTGTAAAAAAAAGTATGGGTAATATAGTAATTGGTTAGTTCATAAGCTCTTTTACTGTTCTATAACCTGCTCTGACCAGCTTATCTGAAATCTTGATTTTAAATCATGATTTAGTTTAAAAGCCTGTTTGAACAAATATGGCTGTTTGTTTTAAAATTTTCTCAAACTGATATTTGAGCCTAAAAGCCGAGGGGAGAGCTTGTCCTCCATTATTGGAGGTTCTCAGATTTTTTTTGGACTTATGTTCTTACTCATAAAATTACCAAATCACCGTACTTATTTTCTAAATATTTTTTTTACTCAATAAGACTCTTTAGAAATATAATTTTTGTTGGGAGTCAAATAAATTCTAGAATTACCGTTTGGAATAAGTATGCATTTTTAACAAATGAGAGATGTAAGTGAATAATTACATTTAATCATTTTAATTTTTTTTATTATATTATTTAAAAGATTTATGGTTAGAGTTTGAATGTTATACGAGGGATATGACTGAATATGAGTTTGAATTTAATAATTAAGTTAGATTTATTAGATATAGAATTGAAGTTTAATTGATTTAGATTGTTGTTAGATTTTATAAATTAAAAATAAATATTTTTGTTAGAATCTTAAATTAGAAAAATTTATGATTTTGATCAAATTAAATAACGGTGGATTAGTTATTAGTTCAAATGAGTTATTAAAATATAGAAATAATAGGATTTAATATTGGAGATTTTAAATAAAACCTTAATATTGAAAATTGGAGTTTTTAGATGAATTGAGGAGTTTAATGTTAAATAAAGATTTAAAAGAGTATAATAAATTTGAGAAAATATAGAATTGTCATTCGAACGGTAATTTGAGAAATAAATAAATTATTATTTTTTTAAAGATTAAAGTGAGCAAATGTTTTTTGGATTTTAAGATTATTTGAGGGAAATTTTGATGTTATCCAGTTATTAGATGTTAGAGAAGTAATTTGGATAAAAAAAATTATGGTAGTAAATTATAAATTTTTGGATAAATTAAATTTAGAAGAAAAAAATGAACTTCTACTTAAAATTATATATTGTTGTGTAAAATTAATATTTTATCGATATACATTTATACTAATTATTTAGAAAATGCAATCCTTAAAATCTATGATATTATTTTGGAACTTATGGTATTATTTTGCAACATATGACAATATGTTAAAACTGATGAGATGCTGATTTGAAAATGGATTATGGAATTTGAAATTAATAACATAATGAATTTTTAAGTATGATGCATATGATAGAAATTGGTGAGTAATTTGTGTATGTTATTGTCATATTGAGATCTGTATTAATACATAATGGTTGGCTCTCTATGTCCCCCACAATGAGAGATATGTCATAATGGTTCCTTTACATCCCCCATAGTGAACAATAGGCCCTTTTGGCTCCATTATATCCCCTATAGTGAGGGATAGATCTTTGTAGGCTACTAAATTCCCCCAAAGTGAGGGAATATAGTTATTATGATTGCATTTGCATAATGACACTAATTGGTGATTTACGAGGTATGAGAATTGAGTTAAGAACCATGAGAACTGTTGTTAATTGCTTTATACTATTAATTATTATAATTGTCTCACTTAACATCTCAATAGCACATGTTAGTATATATGATGATGAGGAACTGTTAGTTATTAAGATGTTTATCTCATATCTAGTTATTAATATTTTTAAGTGATAGCTTTGTACTAGTTTCTTCAGGAAAGGATTATGAGTCATGAGTATCTGTTAATCTTTATATCACTTTCTTTTAGTTTATGTGATGAATTATTGTATATTGCTACCATAGGGTCCCATTATGCATACTCTGATGTGATATAATATTTTATTCAGTTTTAATTATGGAAATACATGCTGGTAGTGGGTTTTAGACCTTAGGTTGTTTCGTGTGATTTGTTAATTTGTGAATCCATTTTTAGAGCAAGTGATAATGAGAATTCATTTATGAATGAGGGTTACTTAGTATTATGGTTATAAAGTAGTTTTATGTAATGTTATTTTGACACCCAGAGGGTAATTTGAGATATTTTGATTTGATAACGTTGATAACTTTGTTAATCAAGTGTTTGAGTTCTTTTATCCATGTTAGCTTTTCAAGTGAGTTTAGTCTTTTTCTAATATGTATAATGATAGAACAATTATGGAGAATCTAATTATCCATGATAGACATTTCTTAACCATTGTTTGTCATTTTTCTATGATAGATGAGGATTTGACATTGTAATGAAGTTTTTTATATATCCATGATAGCCTATGATGTTAACCTTTTTCTATCATGGATACATTTTAAAATGTGAGGAGGTCCTTTATATCCATGATTAATATTTTGTATTAATAAAAATCTTTTTTCTACAATAGATATCCTTTTTAAAATGATTTTAATTATTTTAATTATGATAGTATTTTTAAATGAGTAAAAGTATATTTATATATCATAATTAACTCTTTTAAAGGTAAAACTCTTTTTATAACTATGGTAGTATTCCAAGTGTTTTAACACATCTATTTTCTACTATATTTACCTTGCTTTATGATTATTATTACAAAAATGGTTTTTAAGTGGTTAATTGTGGTTATTAGAGAAATGGTTTTGTGAGAGTGATAGACTTTTGTTTTACGTAGTTATTTCTTTATATCATGTATTAGTTTGTGATAAATGAGTTTATTCTTTTTCTAACCATGATAACTCTTGATTGTAAGTGAATTTTTTTTTTCAGTTATGGTTAGTTTGTAATCAGTTTTAGTAAAGATAATTAATTATTGTTATTAGTAGGCTAAATTTTACATCCGGAAACAAAATCAAATCATCATCAAGGAATAATGCGTGATGGCAAGCCATCTTTGTTGAGTTTAATGGGTTTTCAATCTTATTCCCAGATCTTGCTTCCATCCCATAATATTTGCATTGCAAGAGAAGAAATACAATAATGAAAAATATTTCTTAGAGTGCCATATATCTTCTCTAGATCAATTTTTCTCCTCTTTTATTTCTCATAGAGTGAATGACTTTTTGGGCAATAATAATATTCTTTGATCATAATCTTTCTAGAACAAAGGCATATTGGTTGGGAGAAATAATGGTAGGCAAAATTAGTTTGACACTATTCACTACTACTTTAATAATAGTTTTATAAATAACATTACAAATACTAATTGTAAGTGGAAGGAGCCACATCGCTAACAGTTAAAACTAGGGGGGTATATTGTAAGCTTTTTAAACTGTAGGGACCAATTTGAAAATGAGTATAAGGACTGAATTAGTTTTCGCCGGCACATTTAGTCACTTATTTATCGTATTTATTAACATAAACTGAAATTTATTTTTCAGAGTTTATTTTCTTCTTATCCCATCTTCTTTCTTTAGTCTATTTATCACATATTATTACCTATTTTTAGTTTTACAAATTACTATAATCAAGCATAGCAAAACGCTTTTTTGTAGTTGGTATATATATTTAGTTACGTATAAAACGAAAAATATTTATACATATAATATGTATTTAGATAAAATTTTAAAAATTGATTTATAAAAAAAAAGTTTTTGAGCAATTTATAAAAAAGGATTTTTGGAGAAGAATTTATAAAAAAAAATAGTTTTAAATAAACGAGTGTTTGAATAGTTATTTACAGAAATACTTTTATTATTAGTAAATTATGAAAAAATGTATGCGTATTAAATAAGGAGAGATAATATATAAGATAAGAGAGAAGAGATAGTGTAAGAAAAAAAAGAGAGAAGGTGTAAGAAAAAGTAGGAGAGATGAGAGAAAGTATAAGAAAAAATAGGGGTAATATAGTAATTAATTAGTTCATAAACTGTTTTATCATTCTATAAGTTATTTTGATTAATTTATTTAAAATTTTAATTTTAAACTATAGTTTAACGTAAAAATTTATTTAAATTATTTATTTTAAATTTTTTTAAAATTTAAATTTTATCAAAATTTAAGCTAAAAATTTAGGTTATGTGGGTTTACACACCTATAATTAAAAAAGAAATTTATCACTAAAGTGAGTTGTATCGTGTCATTGGGTAGCTTGTCACTAATAAATTATAAACATGTGAGCCGCGAAATTGGCCGTGCGAGGGCCCTCTTGAGCAAATATGGAAGGACATGCTCCTCCTTCCTCTTCAGTGTCAGAATTCGATCCTCCACCCCAAGTAGCTCCTCCTCCTCCACCACCTCCTCCTCCATTTGATCCCAGTCGAAGTACGAATTCTATATTTCACCTTTTCGTCTCTTCGTATTTCCTGTTTTCAATTTTTGTTTGGGTCAAAATATTTCCTGTTTATATGTTGTCTTTTAACGAATTTCATAATCTTTTTATGAAAAATAATTGCTTGTTGCTTGAGAATGGCCCCCTTTTATAAATTCTTTCATCTTATTTGTTTGCTTTGCTTATGATGTATGCAAAAAAAATTGTGGGGATTTGGTCATTGCAGTGGTGATTGACATTGCTTTTAGGGTTTCGATTTGGGTGGAACAGTATAATTGGAGGGAAAATTGCAGTAATCTATATGGTATATGGCTTCCTTTGTGGCTATATGGCTATGCTTGTTATTGATAATATACATGCGTATTATAGTTGTCTAATGGGTTTATTGCCTAATAAATTGATGAATATAAGTTGCATTTTCATGTGTTCTGTTCACGAAATACTGTTGCCACTTGCAGTGAGCCTTAAGAAATATTTCTCGGGTCCTTAATATAGGAGTTAATTTGGGAGTTATCTTTGTCCTAAATATATTTAGATCTATTTCTTATATTTATCAAATTTTTTCTTAAATTACTCCTATTGATACTCTCTTAATAATAATCTAGCAAGAAAGAGAGGGAGGGAGTAAAGAAAGATAATTATGATATTTTAGAAAAAATATGTCTTATTAATTAATTTTCCTAATCTAATCAAATTAATTAAATATGTCCTAAAGGACTGGAGGAGTATTATTATATGGTAAAGATTGCTTGCTGGCGCTTTATTGAGGCATGGGTAGTAAAAGCCTCAAATTGTCTTTTTAATTGTAGTCTCTGAAAAGGAGTTTGTGGTTATTGTGGTAAGGAAATAAAGGTTATCTTTGTTTCTCTAGGTACTGTTGATTTTATCAAATTTTTCAAAGTGACTCTAAATTTTTTTGGGTTGTTCTGCCTTCTTTTTCTTTGTAGTGGTTGGTATCATCAAAAGGAAAGCCCTGATAAAAGATTTAGCTGCTGCGTATCATGCGGAATGCCTTTCATACTGTCAAGAACTATTGGAACTCCAAAGAAAATGGGAAGAGGTTAGATGCAGTTTCTGTTTTCCAGTTTCGCATTATATGATTACTTGTATCTCAATTAGGCATATCTAGCTATTTCATTTTTACATTTTCTTTTGGTGACGAACTGGTAGATATGAGCATAATCCAATAAGAAGGGAGAAACCTGATGGATAAGAAGTTTGATAGATCCTATCTGTGGTTTTACTTTTGAAATATTCTTAGAAGAGGATTACTTCTCAGTATTAAATGAACCTGTTGCTGAATGCTGCCAATGTATTTTAGTTTTAAAAGACAAATGTCGGTAAGGATTGATGCTCTACCAGAAGTTTCTTGGTGACAGTTTAGTCAATGTATTCTTCTTTTCCTCTTGATGAAATAGGGTGTCTGTGAGAGACTTACAAGGACAGGACAACAGGTCAATAATAACATCTAGCTGGTGACAGATATTTGGTTTGAAAGTGGTGACATAGGCATAAGAATTATAACCATTAAATATTTTTTTAAGACTAATTTAGGAGATGAATCGACAGTTGGAAATGTCATATTTGTAAAACTCCCTTTCATGTTTAGAGTGAGTTGCAAGTGTAGATTCCTTTTTGCAACATATGATATTTTCCTATTGATAGAACCTGAGGCACAAATTAAGAGCTTAGAAACTTGGAGTGAGATGTTAACAACATAGAAAAGCTAATAATTACATAGCACAGAACTTCAAGTTCACACTGATATCTTCAGATGAAAATGAAAACCCAATGTTGTATTCATTTTGTCTTTTATGGAGCACTGTGTAATGCAACATACTTGTGAAAGTTTTAATATCTCACCTAACATAAGTGTCGTTCTCCAAATGGATGCTGCATCATATCAAGACGGGATATTTGGTTGTATCTTTATGATTGTCTTGTCAAAGAGGAGCTGATTTTGGAGAAGTTAAATGTGTTAATATTGTAAATTAGCTTACACCAAACATCTAGTGAATGATTTCAGTGACAATTAAGCTATTGTACATGACAAAATGAGGACAAGAGCACTTAGGATCCTAGATGTGGGAATGTGAATTAGAGAAAGAAAGATTCTTTTCTTCCAGTGTGATGTGTAAACTGTAATACTATGAGAAAGTTGAGTCTGTTAGGTAGTTAAGTCTGTTAGGATATGAACTGTTAAATATAATATCAGTATGGGTTAGGGTCTATATAAGGGGAACGTTTGTAACTAGGGCGCCTGTCCTCATGCTTAATTTGAATGCCAACTATGGATCAGTGAACACACTCTCGTGTCTCTCCCTTTCCTTCTCTTCTCTCCTTCTCTTCCGCTGTTCTCTATCTATTCCTTCTATTCTCTTTCATCCCTGTCTTTCTTATATAACACAATTATGAATGTGTAATACTCCCTCCAGTCCTAAATATAAGAATTAGATTGGGAGTCTACTTTAGTCCTAAATATAATATCCTAATCTATTTTCTCTCAAAATTATAATCTTCTCCTCAAAGTATCCCTATATAATTGCACATATTGAAGTGATTTCTATCAAGGGTAGTTTAAATGTCCATGATTAAAGAGGGTATTTTAGGTAAACCAACACACAATCATTACAAATAACTAAAATACTTTCTTTAATATTCTCAAATTAGTTAAGTATATCTTATATTAAGGACTAGAGGTAGTATTTTGGTGTAAGTTGTTTAGAAAGATGAACTTCTGACTCGAGGGGATTTGGTGGGGTCCTCTCTGGTTCAACCCTTCCTAATCATATCTGAATTCATTTGCTCATTGATGGCGGACATTTATTCAACTCTTTTGTTCATGTGTTTTATCCCTATAATATGTTCAATGTTTACATCCATTGCCAATAAAACTCTTGTTGTGAGTTGTAACTATTAAGTTGGTTTATATGCTATGCTTACACCTTTCTTCCTATATTTGGTTTGCTTCAGCCATTCATTGACTTGAGACCTCCAGAGGATTCAAGAAAGGAGATCCTGCGGCCCTCCAAACGTGTAAAAAAATTGCGTTAAGGTCTGTTGCAACATAATACCAATTGGGATCTTAATCTGTCCTGTTTCTGAATGTAGATTCTCTTTTATACTAGTTTTTTGTCCCAAGCATACATTCAATTTACAGGCTAAGAAGCAACTTAATCACTAAAAAGTCTTAAGTGACAAACTTTTTATCAATTCTTACATTTGAACTTATCATTGTTATCTTCTCAGTTGTCAACTTGTCATTATGACTATTGGGTAATTAAACCTCATATTTGAGACCACATAGTAATTCCCCTTTTATCTATTGATCTACTTCTAAAATTTATACATGTTCTTGTGTGTAGGGATTCTTTTTTCTGCAAGCATAAATTCCTAATTTTGTATGATGCTAACAGGATGAAAAAAGTGGGGGAAATTCTGGCTCAGCCTGAAGCTTTTGATTGGTTCTTGTTCGCTATTTATGTTGTAAGTAAATTTTGTGCATAATTAAAGATGGCAGTGAGAGAAAACCCATAAAATTGAGCTTTCTACCATTTTTAGCTTCCTCAGCTGGCCAATGTAAGGATAGTGCAAAAGATTTTTTTATTCAATTAGAATATTAAAGACACTAACAGTCTGAGATTATAAGAAGATCAAACCCGTGACATTGTACTTATTGATAAGTTTTTATGCTATTAAGCTACAAGATTATTGGTAAGTTATTAACAAGTTGTATAATTTAATTTCACTACTTCATGATGTTTGAAATCACACTTCTGTGGCATATATTTTGGCTTTGTACTTTGTGATGGTATCTATTAAAAATAGTGTTATTTAGTTTTACATATTTAAGATTAACTAGTACGAGAATTAATTAAAAAAAAACAATTTTCTCACACATTACATGTTCTATCAACTATGCAACCTTGATCTCCAAGATATTCTCTAAAAAGACAAATTAATTTGAGGTTTTGGTCTTTATAATTTTATTCGATTTTAAGTCAGGTTTATGTAGCTTTTTCATTAGGTTCATAAAGTTTTTTTTTTTCTTTTGTAGTCATTAGTTCTTAATCTTATACTCATAATTGGTTATTTACGTGGTTATTAACTAAAGGAGATGTGAGATTTCATATAATACAAAATAAAATGGAGGTTTCTTAAAAGTAAAATGTATTTATTATAAAAAATATAATAAAAAATTATTATGCTTTTTGTACATATTTGCTTTTAATTTTATTTACATTGATATAACAAAATTTAATTGTATTCTAAGTGAGTCACTTCATCATCTACTAATATTTCTTTTATATAGTTTTGGTCTTTTTTAATAAGTGTGATATTTTTAATTTAAATTTATTCTCTTTCTTACAAGAACGAGGACATGAGGACATTTACGAGCTTAACTATATTTTGTTAGATACTGTGTGATATTCAATAATTTGATGTTTTGCTATTTATATTTGATGGGGATCCATGGGGATGTATTCAAGATGCAGACTTTGATTAAAGAATACGCCTTTCCCGTTTCTTATTTCCAAACGGCCCCCAAATCATGACCTGCTCATATGCCAATTCTTCCCTTTTTGTTCCTCTTTCCTCATTATTATTATTATTTGTGGAGTTTTTCACATTGTTAATTTGGTTTTACCCATGCATCTCACGTGCAACGCAAACAATTTAATACATACATTTATATATATTTATTTATTTATTTGACACATCTCTAATATGGATGTTCTCATCTACTCCTCCAATAACATATTCAATTAATTTGATAAGATGAAAAAAATTAATTAAATTAATTAATATAATATATATATTTTAAATCATCCTATCTCTTATTTGATTATTGCTAATAGATTATCAATAGAATGTAATTTAAAAAAATAGATAAATATAATAAATATATTTTATATTTATAATTAAATCAACTCTTAAATAAGGTTCAAAGGGTTCAAGAAGTATTATTCAGTTCATTTTGAATAATAATGTTTCTGGGTAAATTAACTTAGATTTGTTTTATTCTCTTACTAATGGTTATCCGTTTTCATATAATACAGTATTTAATATAAGCTAAATAGTTAATTTATAGTTACCAAAAAATTAGTTAAATTGATTACTTATCAAAAATATTTTAGTTTTTCTAAAATGACATATTTAATTATTTGATTACAACCACCTCATAATGACATCCCTTTTAAATATATATAATAAGTAAAAATAGTTTGGAGAGACAAATTTATAAATTTTGGAACAAAATAAATTAAAATATTAAATTTAGAAATGTAGAGATATTATAAATATTATGAGATATGTAAATATCCTATAATTAGTATATAGGATAAGATATAATATTATTTTATTAGTATATAGGATTTTCTATTTTATCTAGGTTTATCTAGAATTCTCTATTGTATGTATAAATATCCCTTTTGGCTATCAATAAAGTATAAGCATTATTCATTTGAAATAACATGATATCAGAGCCATCCACTCCTTTCGTCCTTTGGCGCATAGGCATTGCTGCCACTTTGTTTTGCGATTTGAAATTGCCATCCAGACTCGTTGACATACAAAGTGTTTGAAACCTTGTTTCTATTTGGTTATGGGCCCTATTCCTTTTGTTTGGATGTGGGCCTTTTAGTTTTTGCTTCTATTTGCAGGCTTGTGCAGAAAGCCACATGTTCTTTGTCCCTAGTGTAACAATTTGGTTATGTCTACAACATCGTTTGCTTTTGATTTTATCTTTGATGCCTGCACCCAAAACTATTGCAATTTCTGAGATGATTCCAGTAGTCACTAAGATTACTGAATACAAATTAACTTAGAGAAATTATCTTGATTAGAGTAAATCTATTTGTATCTATTTTTGAAGTATTAAGAAAGAAGATCACTTGACCGATGATCCCCCAGACGAGAAAGATACCTCTCACAAGTTATGGTTAAGGGATGATGCACGACTCCTTTTACAAATTCGTAACTCTATAGGCAGTGAGATCATGCCTTCTATTACTCATTGTGAATTTGTTAAAGAACTAATGGACTACTTGGCACTCTTATACTCAGGCAAGAATAATATCTCTCGGATATACGAGGTTTGCATATCTTTCCATCGCGTAGAGATGCCAGATGACTGTCCCCTTACATCCTTCTTTATGGACTTTAAAGGAATGTATGAAGAACTAGATGCTCTCATGCCTATTTCTGATGAGATGAAGGTTAATGTGTCCCACCGAGAGCATATGGCTACCATGAGTTTTCTTACTGCACTTTCACCTCGATTTGCAGTTGCTCGTTCTCAAATTTTATCTGGAGCTCAGCTCCCCTATCTTGAAGAAGCTTTTTCTCGTGTACTGAGAACAGAACAACCCTCTTTATAGGCCCTTACATAGTTTACTAGTGCGTTGCTCAGTCGTAGTCAGATGGAAATCGTGGGCTACCTAATCGTCATAGTTCTACACCGGGGGCCCTGACCAGGGGTCAAACGAAACGTACGTGCCGTAAACTTCAAAACAAACAAAATCAACAAAACTCTGCACATGTAGCCACCATGGCCAATGACACAGTTACTATTTCTATTGCAGAATATGCTCAGTTAAAGTCTGTCAATCCCCTTATGAGTGCTGGTATTACAACAGGTAATGAGGTTATTGCTCTTATCTCTTCTTCCTCCAAATGGATTATAGACTCTGGTGCTACCGATCACATGACAGGTAACCGTTATCTCTTCTCCACTTATAATTCTTTTGCCAAACCTTCAAATATTACCATTGTGGACGGTTCCCAATCCCGTATTCTTTGTTTTGGCACCATTGACCCTACCTCTTCTATTCATTTAGAATTTGTGCTCAATGTCCCTAACCTTGCATTTAACTTTTTGTCCCCTAGTAAACTTACTCGTCAATTAAACTGTTCAGTCTCACTTTTTCCTGACCATTGCTTAATACAGGATCTTTTGACAAAGAAGATTATTGGTAGGAGTTACGAATCTGGCGGTCATTACTTCTTTGATAATCAGGGGTCTCGTGCAGTGGCTTGTACCAGTGGTGTCATTCCTTTTAAAGTACATTGTCATTTAGGTCATTTATCTTTATCATCTCTGAAAAAGGTTTATCCTCAGTTTCAACATTTGTCATCTTTAGATTGTGAATCATGTCAGTTTGCTAAACATTATCGTCTTCCTTTAGTATCTCGAGTCAATAAACGGGCTTCGTCTCCTTGAGTTGGTACACTCTAATGTTTAGGGACCATGTCCAGTTGAGTATAAAGCTGGTTTTAAGTACTTTGTTACATTTGTTGATGATTATTCCCATACCACTTGGTTATATTTGATAAAAAATCGTTCTGAGTTATTATCTTATTTTTGTGCTTTTACTGCCAAAATTAAAAATCAATTCAATTCATAAATCCATACTTTACATAGTGATAATGCTAAAGAATATTTTTCTGAATCATTTCACTCATTTATGCTTCAAAATAAAATTCTACATCAATCTTCTTGTGTGAATACACCAACTCAGAATGGTGTTGCCGAAAGAAAAAAATCGCCACTTATTAGAAGTAGCTTGTGCCCTTTTATTTCAAATGCACATTCCAAAACCTTTTTGGGTAGATACAGTCTCTACTGCTTGCTTTCTCATTAATCGCATGCCCTCCTCTATTCTTGATGGTCACATTCCATACACCACTTTCTTTCCCTCTAAACCTTTGTTTCCTATTAATCCTAAGATTTTTGGATGTGTGTGCTTCATTCGAGATGTGCTCCCGACTGTCTCTAAATTAGACCCTAAGTCCCTCAAGTGTATTTTCGTTGACTACTCTCGTGTTCAGAAGGGTTATCGATGTTTCTCTCTTACTCTTAATCGTTATCTAGTTTTTACGGATGTCACTTTTCAGGAATATTTTGCATATTTTGCTTCTAACATTTTAGCTCCTCCTTCTCTACCTGCGGAGGAAGATACTCTTCTGGTATATTTTGTTACTCACTCACCATCACCGGCCTCAGTTCACGTACATGCACTTGATCAACCACCTCTGTCTCGGGTTTATACAAGACGTTTGAAGGAAAATATTACTACTCTTTTGCCAGATTCGACCCTGCCATTTTCTATTTCATCATCATATCATGTAGAAAGTATGACTCGCCCTGAGCCTGAGCCGGTCCCTGAATCTGAGATACCTCATATTCTGGATCCAGATCCCTCCCTTGATTTGCCTATTGCCCTTCCCAAAGGTAAACGTACTTGTATCTATCCTATTTCTTCTTTTGTTTCATATAACCGCCTCTCCTTTACTTCTCGTGCCTTCGTTGCCTCTTTAGACACTATCTCAATACCTCAGTTCATTCCTTAAGCCTTGTCCCTCCCAAGTTGGTGTACTGCTATGGAAGAGGAGATGGCGGCCCTTGATCATGCTGGTACATGGACCTTAGTAGATTTACCAGCAGGAAAGAAAGCTATTGGATATAGATGGGTGTTGACTCCTAAAACAAAAGCTGATGGCACTCTTGAACGTCTTAAAACTCGCCTTGCTGCTAAAGGCTATGCTACATATAACTTCTAATTCATTATTTCATGATCGCACGAAACATATTGAAATTGATTGTCATTTTATTCGTGATAAGCTTAAGGAAAACTTTAACTCTACGGCATATGTCAAATCTGGTGCTCAACTGGATGATCTCCTCACTAAAGCTCTTAATAGGATTCGAGTTGAATATATTTGTAATAAATTGAACATGATTAGCATCTATGCTCCAACTTGAGGAGGAATATAGAGATATTAGATATATTATGAGATATATAAATATCCTATAATTAATATATAGGATAAGATATAATATTATTTTATTAATATCTAAAATTTTCTATATTATTTAGGTTTATCTAGAATTCTCCATTATATATATAAATATCCCTTCTAACTATCAATAAAATATAAGCATTATTTATTTCAAATAACAAGAACCAAAATAAATCTTTAAATAATTCCTACGTTTAGGAATGAGTGTTTCTTTTTATATTTTGATTTGATACGATGAAATACAAGTTCACAATAGTTTCAGCCAAGATTCTACCCATAAAGCATAAAGCATTTATTATTAACTATACCATTCTTATTTATTATACTAACACTATCTCTCTATACACCATGAATAATCACAAAGCATAATTCCAAATCCCATTCACTCTCATACGAGCTCAAACCTTTGTGCCTAACTCTAAGTTCAGGTTTATTACTCATGAGCATGCATTTACAAGAGAAGCTAAAATTAAAAAAAAAAACTAAGTGCTGAGGCTTGACAAGAGATAGCTTCCCTCCTTGATGAGAACGAAGACACTGCCGCCATCTCCCCGGGAGATACGGAGTTCGTGGTCTAGGTATGTAGTAAGCAGCCATGACTGAGCATTGCTGTTGCTGATTGGGATCTTCAATGGAGGCTGACTGGAAATTGTTCTGGCAACATTTGAGGCTGCGTCTTCCAGAGAGTTGAGTATTCCTTTGAAAGGTGTTAGGTCAATCTTCTGTCCCAATAACTCGACGTTCTCCGGTATCACTAACGAGTCTGTTAGCTGTGGCGTGCCGATGATCCCTTCTTCGAACTTGATCTGAACAATGTTCAAAAGCAGGAAACTAGTTTCTGTTAGTCAAGACCTTAAAATTAACAATGCGCCGTTCATGAAAAATATATGCACCTAACAACTTAGTTGTTGAATGAACTCATCCTTCTGTAGGACTTAGTCACTCAAAATTTGTAAAACATCATAGGATTTCATAAGGCCTATAGTTTGAAACTATAAAGACCTAAACCAAAAAAGGTCAATATAATTATTTGGTCCTTAAAGTTTGCCCTCATTTTAGTTTCAGTCATTATTGTTTGAAAGTATAGGGTTTGATCCTTTAAATTTGTTTCCATCTACAATGTTGGTGGCCAAATTCTGATAAAAATTTGGACCACTTTGCCCCTCAAGGGATTAAAACCTATTATTTGAAACTATAAAGACCAAACATTGTATTAGACTAAAAAAAACAAATACACCTAACAAGTTAGTCACGTTGAATTCATCCTTCTATTGCACTTGGCCACTCAAAATTTGTAAAACATCATAGGATTTAATAAGGCAAGACCTTAAACTTACATTAAGGTTCATGAAAAAGAAAATACAGCAAACATCTTGTCACATTGAATTCATCCGTCTATCATACTTGACTATGTTTGGATAGAGAAGAAAGTGAGGAGAGAATAGGGGGAGGGAATACTGGGAAAGAAAATTTCTTAAAATGATAAAATAAATAATTTACTATTTTGAGAGTTTTCACTCTTAGAATTATTTCCTCTCTAATTTTCTTCCTATCCAAATATAAGTTAGCCCCTCGAAGTTCATAAAACATGGTAAGATTGAAGGAAGGCAAACCTGGACACGTTGTGGACTGCGAACTTCGAATTTGGCATTGGTGCTAACTGAGGTGGTAGCCAAAGGGCCAGAAAACTGAACTGAGTTTTGAACGGTGAAGTTTTGGGAATCAATGGTCTGAGATATTTCCTCTACTTTCACCAGTGGCAATGTTCCCCTTGACAATAGTGGGAACAAACCGGCAAAAGATGTGTACCTGTACAAACCACAAATACCCCAAAATCACTCTGAAAAATTCAACCTCTCATAAACCTTCTTGCATGATTCATAATTTGTGAGTAATAATACGACTTGCTTCTTCGAGCTATGTGCAATTGCTATTTCAATGCAGAGAGGTATGGGATTGATAAGTAATTTTGGGTTTAAGGAATTATTCTAAGAAGCAAGTATGAAGTTGAATTTCTCAGTCAGGTGCTGGTGCAAGATATGACACAGCATCCTATATGCATGGAAGTGAGAAAACTCCTTTAAGTTCTTTAAATACTTCCTCGATCCTCAATATAAGAGCTAATTGATATTTTTGTGTAAATTAAAGAAGCCAAATAAATCACTTAATTATGATAAAATCCAATCTCTCAAGATGAATTCATATTATATACTCTTTAATCTACTGAAATTAGTCAACTAACTCTTGTATCAGTTAATTATATATTTGACTTCAAAAAAGTCAACTAACTTTTATATTAAGAACTAAAAGTAGTAGTACTTTTAAGCGTGTACAAGTAAATATCACCTAAGTTTACCAAATTCAAGAATAGAACTCATATAACGCCAATGTTAATGGCCCAGGACCACATGCCAACCTACATAAGCCTAAGTTACCAAACTAATCTTCTAGCCATCCTATGCAAATAGAGAGGTTACTGCTAGTTCAATTATGGTTAGACTAATTTAAAAAAGTAATTATGGTTTTTTGTGTGAAAAAGGGTAATTTTAGATTTTTGTAGCTGAAATTAATAAATATATAAATTACCTTTTAAAAATAATAAGTTCATTATAAGTTTGTCATCCCCCCCCCCCCTAATATTTGAGGTCAACTGATAAGAGTTTGATATATGATGAATTTATCATTTTTAGCGACTGGCATATTCATTAATTTTCGAAATTAAGATTAAATGAATCTCACAATTTAACAATCAAACTGTTAATTTAATCCCATACATATAAAGACAATTCATCCTAAATCACATAATTAACTAGATATTAGATCTTTTGTATTAAATGCATATAATATAGTAAAGAAACTCAATCTTGTATTTAGCAAACAAAAATAAGTATACCTTGTCTATAAATATTTTTTAATAAAAAAACAAAGCTAACAAGATAGAAAAATTGACACATAATAATCACTTTTACTTTGTATTTGCAGAATCTCCATCTTCCAAAATTGGTATGTCATGACCTTTTAATTCCTTTTAACATATAATATTATCACCTTTTACCTCAATCATGACTTCGTATTATCATAGATATCTTAATATTCTAGTGAGCCCAGAAATTATAACATTTTCTAGATTAGTTTATAATGAATGTTCCTCTAAAACCAAACAGAAAATGAAACTAGCCCAAAAATACAAAAATGATTACGAGATGAGGGTAAAGGAAATCTTACGCGAGAATCCATTTTCCATTGAGAAGTGTCAAGGCTTCAGTAGGTGCAGGGTTTGGGTTCTTGGCCTCAAGTTGCGTGATAAGCTCCACAATCTCCGCTCTCGTCTCGCTCGTCGCTTTCAATCCTCGAACGGTCCCATAAAACGAATCGACCAACGACTTTTTCAGCCGATCAGTCTCCAATTCATCCATTACTTTTTCCTCCGCCGCGGCCACCGCCACGGCCGAACCCTCCTCCTTCTTGTTATCAGGACCCCACTCGTTGTCGTCCGTCACTGCTCGAACACAGAGAACTAGCCGCGGCGAATTGTTAGGCTTTCTGATGGATTGGCCGGAAAATTCAACCATGCAAGGAAGAGAAATTGAAGGTTTAGGCATGAGATTATAAGCCGAAGGGGTGACTGAAGCGGCTTTGCAGCGGAATTGGTTGATCTGAGACAAAGACGCCATGGTTTCAATCTCAAATTTGGAAGGTAGAAACAGAGAAAAACAGAGAGAGCTCAAAACAGCGTAGTAAAAGGAGCCTGATATTACCGAGACGTCTGAATGGTCTCCCACATGATTTAAATAGCGTGGCAACGATGAGGGCTGAGATGCAAATACCATTTTATCTTTCGTATTTTCCTTTCCAAGGTGATGCCGTTCACAAAAAAAAATAAAAAATAAAAAGACATATATCAGAAAAACACAAAATTCTCAACTGTCCTATCCCATTTTCTTGTTTTTTTTTTTCAAAATAATAAACTTAAGAAATAAGTAACCAATTTACATGTATTAATAGAATTAATTAAATTAATTATTTATAAAAATATTAAATATATTCATGATAAAATTAAACCTCTTACATAACTCGTAATTTATTAGTTATAACCAGAGGGAATGTTTGTTATTGATTGTCTTTAAACAATAACATACCCTCACTCTACTCTTTAATATCAGTCCCTTCCACTTATTTCATGAAAATTAAAAAAAGTAGTTAAATATAGTTTATATTATTAAAATGCTAAAACAATTATTGCTACTTTTTAATATTACCTTCCAATTAAAATAAACCTATCTTGATTATACCCTTAATTTATTTTATATATTATATCTCTCTCAATATAATTAATAAAGACATTTGTAAAAAAAGAAGAATTTAATATTATTGACATTTTGTAAAGTGATTTATATTTCATACAAATGAGTTCTAAACCACTTATAATAGAAATAGGAGTAATATTTTTTAAATATTCAATATATGAAATATATTAGTTATTTTTGTTTGTAACATTACGTAACAACATGAGGCCAGAATAGTTCATAGAAAATTAATTGTATTCTTAATATGATAACAAAATAATTATTGTAAGGTCAAAATTAAATTTATTGCCAAAAATAAAATTTGAGACATTTAAAATAATAACGAATTAGAATTAATTTATCATATAGAATGGTTTAATTGCTGGCAGAGAAATAATGGTTTAGATATATATTGGCCGAGTTGTCATAATTTTATTTAATAGAGTATTAAATCAATTCTAAACTTTTATTATGAATTTTGAATTATTAAAATTGATGTTTGGTCTTTCTCTTTCTTAGAGCAATTACACAGGCTTGTACGTTTAAAATTTGGACACGTGGATAGTTGATTTTAGGCTGAGAAAGAATACAAAAATGAGAACCAAAGCAAAATGGAGAGTGAAGTGGTGGAAACAGGCTATGTCATGCCAGATTTTAGTTTTAATAGGTCAGGTTTATTAAACAACAATCTAGCTTAGGCCTAGTCTACAGCCTGTTGTAAACTAATTTTCTCACATAAGGTTAGTCTGTAAATATACCTGGCCTGGCCTATAATATGTTAAAAGAGCCTGTTTGATAATTATATTTGTAGGCCTTTATAACAGGCTTATATAATAGGCCTCCGTAACAGACTCTCTAACAGGCCTTTTTTATATTATAATTTAAAAAACTATAAATAAGCTTTTTATAATATTAATCAGTTTAAAATTGAAAAATATCTAATCAACCATCAAGACAATACTAAACAAATAGAACAATTGTCATTACAAGAATACAAGTACAACAATCTAAGATAAATTAAAGTAAAATTATTAGCCACACATCATGAAATCTTCAATGTAATTTCTTCCTCTTGCTCGAATAACTTGAAAAGAAGAAATCAAATGTATATTATTAGATCATAAAATAATTGAATAAATGATAAGTAAAAGAAGTGATTTAATCGAATGAAAAAATTCAAATATAGTTTCTCCCCCAATGCATTCAAGCAAGAAAATACTCTCTTAGATTTTAGTGCATAGAACAATGCAACTATTAATTATGAAAACTCCCACTAATACATATGCATAAATGAATGCTTGCTTACATCTTTAAGAATAGTAGCAACGCATATATACATGTCTAAGGCTCTTTTTCCTATTTTAAATCAGCAACACCCGGGAATAGAACGAAAAAACACCTACCCAAAACTTCAAATTACAGACCCGGGAACATGAAAGGGAGTCATATTATTCATAAGCTATAAAAAGTGTGACTCATCTTAAAACTGTGATGCAAGCCCATAGTCTAGTTCTTATTCAAAACTAAATTAGAACATGTGAAATTTATCAGCGTCATTGATCACATGAAATGAATCAAACTTCTCATATGCATCACGGAAGCAAATGCAACATATTCTTAGTACATATGGCCAGTAATAACACTCCTGTAAACATATGAATTATCAATGAATAAGGCATTCAAAGCAATTAAGATGAATATACCTAAAAGCAATGCACGCAGAGTAAAACCTTTCGAAATCTACATGTAGTTGCTCCATTAAGAAGTACAGTGGTATATAAATGGAGAGAAAAAAAAGGAATCCTAGAAACAGGGGTAAAACTCAAATTCTGTTCAAGAGATTAACAAATTAATAGTAGTAAAGGTATACATATGTGAACTGAGCGGTGCAAGGAGCGATAGACATTTAGGGTTAACATTCAAAATTCAATCAGAGAATGCAATCACCTGAAAAGCCTTGTAAATTATATCACCGTCAATTGACTGACCCAATGAACTGAGTGACGCCAAGGACAAAGCGACACTGTAGACTGTGCGATGCGGTTGACTCAATCATGCCGTGACCTGAGCAGGTGAAGCAGAGAGCAATCTGTCGACTGTTGAGAGTAGAGAACTGCGGAGTGTAGAGTGCGCCTGGAGCTGGAGAATGGAGATCAAATCTAAGAGACTGAGAGAGCGAGAGGCGAGAGCGATTCAGAATGGGAAGTGAGAACTACGAGAGATAGAGAAGCGATGGAATTTAGGGTTACATTTCAAAATTCATTTTGTAGTTATTGTTATATAAAAAAAGAAGAATAAAGTTTACAATAATGTTGGTTAGCTTGATGGTGTTGTTGCTTTATTGCATTCAATAGGTGGGGGCTTCGATCCCCACCTATTGTATATTCTCATATTAATATTTTAAATAATATAAACATGCCGCCTGATAAGTTTAATAGGCTTTTTAGTGAGCCTGAACCTGGCCTATTAAGAGAAACAGGTTTAGATATATACCTGAGCCTGTGTATTTCTTATAACAGGTCAGGCTGTCTGGCCTGTTTCTATCCCTAAGAGTGAGCTAGCCATATAGTCCTCCTTTTCTCGTTGTCTGTTCCACCCAATAATTTCTTTTCGGTAAGCGAAACGTTTCATTTTATGTGAATGCAATGCAAGTGTAGGACATCATGTTCTATATGTATATCCATTTGTAGCTGCTCTAGAACCTTCCTCTTTGTTGTGCTTCGCTTCATGTCAATTCTTGGCTTTGATATTTATGCTAATTCTTGCATGTATTTCTTTTTAAGAGGCGCAAAAATTTAAAATCCTTTCCTCTTTTTTTTTAGTTACATATATGTATCATTTATTAGAAATAATCATATTTAAGATACAGTTAAAGACTAATTATAAATCTTTCTCTTAATAGATATTTAAATTTTAGTTCATTGCATCATGAAGTAATAACTTTTTTTCTACTAGATTCTATCCCTTTAATTAGAAAGCACTTCCATCAAAAAAAAGAAAAAAAAAAAGAATAAACAATCATGCTACTATAACTTGGGCCTATATTTGTGTTTGCATTGAACTTGAACCAAATCAATATCCCTCCTTTTGCTCCAAAGGCCTACTGCCAATTTTTTGGTTGAAAACGGTTTTATTAATTCTTGAGATTTACCTATGGGAGTTCAACTGGTGAATAAGTGAGATATATAATTATTTAGAGCGTGTTTGATCCCTGAGAAGTATCACTTTATTGTAATTCTAATCACGACGCTTGAGGAGGTATCATAACTCCTGAGTGCCTAGGCTTATGCCTAAGAGTAATAGACAACTCGCTCTACCTTATATTGATATCGCCTAAAAGAAAGGGAGACTTCGTCATACCCTTGAATTGTAGGTAAGCCTAACTCTTTTCTAAAAATATTTGTACCATAAAACAAATTCTTCAGATTTAACCGCGTGAATGTGATTTAGTTGTTGTCTCATTAGGTACTTTAACTACGTAGTGGGAGTTCGAATCTCACACTCAAGAATAAAAATATTTTATTACCAGTTGTTTACCCTTAAACAGATGATCTATAGTGAGATATTAGTTATTGTTACTGGCAATGAATACCCTAATATATATATATATATAAATAACTAATTCAAGTGTGAATCATATGAGATTATTTTATTCTTGTTTTCTAACACTTGTGTTTTCTCTGTTGATATCTCTGCCTTTGTTTGTTGTTGCCACGGGGTTATGGCTCATCTCGAGTTTGGAGTAGGGGTGTTCACATCCATCTTTTCCCAATGTCCTGACAATATCCTAGTAATTTTAGGATAGATTTATTCCGTCTTGAGAAGGATTAAAATAGAAAACTATCGTGTCAAGATGTCCCATTCTATCTTATCTTGAAGATATTCCCTTATTTTTTTAAAAAAAACCATTGATGAATATTAGCTACAGGTTCATTTGTTGCTCATTGGGAGGCATTGCACGGTTTCTTATTGGATCCAATTTACATGCTCTAAATAGTGACTCCTCTTCCTAATGGCTACTCTCAGATCGACTCATCCTCTTTCCCTCCTTGCTGACCCCATCCACGTCCTTGCTGTCCATATTCGCACAATCGCACTCGAGGTACTTTCTTCTACTTTCGATTTATCCCTCCCAATATCTCGTTTTCCATCCTCGTCCTCGCTCTGCCTTTCTGGCTTCAGTCCTATGAGTTCACTTCAAAATTTGCCCTTTTCTAGCTTCAATGTGCTCTGTTTTTATCTAGTTTTGAGGAATGTTGAGTTTCTAGACTTTACGTAAAAAAAGTTGAAGCAGATAAACCTCGAAGCTTTTTTGAACTTTCTTAGTTGAAAATGGTTGGTCGTAGAAGAAAGAGCATAACTTTGGCAGAATCCACGCTTTTTTATGTACGAAAGCGTCGTTCGATGAGAAGCATTCACTGATTGGAGGAAGTTCAGTGAAATATGTACATGATTTAAATTAAATTTTTTATAGCAGATTTGGCGCTATTAGAATAAAAGCTCCTTTAATATGAATGATCCATGTCGGACATTATATTACTTAGGGATCTTGCCTTTGTCTCTAATTGCTTTTGGATTCAGTGAATAATAAGACGTAGATCACTTTGATGAAAAAGTTCAGTCTTAAAATGCTTTTTTGATATCTAATAAACATTTCTTTACACATAAATTTTTATGAAATTTATGCCCTTTTACTGTGTACGTAGGAATTCCAAACCCGTCCAGTAATCATTCCTAATTTAGAGTATTTAATGTCTCTTCATTTAATATTTTCTAATACCTTTTGTAATATCTCAACCTTTTAAATGCCTTTTTTTTTCTTTTGATCATTATATTCTATATAAAATCAGTGACATTTTAATATTTAATAGATATACATTGGTATATTTTAATTTTTTATAATTTTTCAAAATAATAAATCAAAAGTATGCAATTTTAAAGTGTTTCTTTTAAAAAAAATTAAAAAATACACCATTTGGATTGTACACAAAAAAAAAAGAGTCAAATTTGGGCCAGAATTATGACTCGTTGAACTTGATGCATTTTTAAAGCCCACTTTCTTCAAAAGCCCATTTATTTTTCATCAAAAAAGGCCACGAGCCCTTCAACGATGCATATTCTCTTTGATGAAGAGATATGGATGGTAAAATACTACTTTTTAAATATAAGAGTGAGTAAAAATATTTCTTTTAATTTTAAATATGAAATTTTAATATATTTATCTTATAAATTTATAATATTTTTTAAATTCTTTTTATTGATGTATATATTAAAAGGATTTTTTATCAAAAGAATAATTTTCTATGTAAATACTTCGAATAGGTACTTTAAAAAAAATCAATATAACTTTTCATAAATAATTAACTGAATTAATTTTTTATTATTTATAAATTATTTATCTAATTTTTATTTAAAATAAAAATTAATATCTGACGTCATTTACACATCTATAATATATATCCATTTATATTATAGATGGATGAGATCACCTAAAGTCGTTCTAATTAATTATACCATTTGTAAAACATGCAGATGTCCGTATACTAAAGACAGTACGAAGTAACTCAATAGGGAAGCAAAAGGGGAGAGAAGATTTAAGCGTTTTAGGCATTATTTGGTTAAACTTAAAGGAGATAAGTTAGATTAATTTAAGAGAGAGTAGGGGAGGAGATATAATATTTTTTCTTTAGTTCAGAAAGGGAGATGAGGAGCGTTAATTAAAAGTTGACAAATATACTATTATCTCTTTATTTAAATTTATTTATTCTTTATTTATAATATTTATATCAAAATTATTAATTTTTAATTTGTGAATTTTAAAATTTTTTTATCTCATTTATATATATAATAAAATTAAAAAATATGATAAAATTTTAATATTGTTTCTTATTAATTTTATAATTATTATATATTTTAATATAATATATAAATCATTTACTATATTTATTAGGTTTTAGCAATCAAAACAAAAATCATGTGTGAGGAGAATTAAAAAAAAAAGCTTCGAGGGTACAATTTGAATATTAAAAATATATAAAAGATAATTTTGTCAAAATTGTACAAAAAAATTCTCTCCCTTTCAAAAACTCCCATTTTTAGAGGGGAGATAGGGGATGAGAGGTGAGCATATAAGGATAAAAGATTTTACCTCCTTTCCCCTCTATTTTTTCTAATCAAACACACTTATATCTCTTCTTTCCTCCTCTCTCCTCCAAAATCCTCTAACCAAATAATACCTTAGGGCCAAATCCTCCTTCCATACTTAATTCCCGCCATTTTCAAATGATTATTTTTGTGTTCAAGATGTAATCCACAATTAGGTTGTCTTGAACCCAACTTGTATGAGTTGTGGGGTCTTTGAAAACTACTCCCTCTTTCCCATTCGTTTCTTAATATAAAAATTAATTAATTTTTTTAAATAAATTTAAAAAATTAATTAAACAATTAATTATAAATTATATAAGAGTTAGTTAATTTATTTATATAAATTAAGTATACAATATAAATTTATCTTAAAAATTAAATTTAATTATATTTTATTTAGTTTATATAATTTATTAAAAATTATTAATTACTATTTTCGGTCCTTAATATAAAATATACTTAACTAATTTAGATAATTTAAGAAAATTAGTTATTGGTAATATAATTGTGTGTTAATTTTCCTAAAATACCCTTCTAATTATATGTATTTAAATTACCCTTAATATAAAATTCTTAATATATATAATCATATAGAGATACTTTAAAAAAAATATAATTTTAAGAGACAAAATGAATTATAGTATTATATTTATGATCAAAATAAATTTATTATCTAATTATTATATTTAAGATTAGAGGGAGTATCTCTTATATTAATGAATTGAGATAATATTTAAAGCTTGTTGTGTGTTCATGGATGTCATTCAAGATTGGAGTTGTTTATGATTTTCTTACCAAGACTTTATCCCGAACCTGTTATGAAGAGTTGATTTCCCGTTCGATTATTTAAGTCCCCAACTTAGGGAGCGTTTGCTTTTCAACTCTCCCCCTTCAATGTATTAGCATAATTGGATACCAAATGATGGAATTTGGAAAATTAGACCCTTAATTCACTATATTTTAACGGATTAATCATTTCTTTTTTATTAGACTTAATCCCATTGGCGTCATTAGTCATTCAATAACCAGTGGAATGCTAATGTAGGCCAATTTTTGTCAAAGAAGGCCCAGTAGATAGATAAAAATATTGGGCTTGTTCTTAAAGTGTTTTCCGGCTCATTCCTTTGTTCTTTGTTTTCATCCTTGTAATTTTCATTCTCAACTCATATTCTTAAAAACCATGAGGCCTTGATACTTAGTTGAGTTCTTTAAATATTAATCAAGGGATTAATCTCTAGTGGTGTGTATAGATAAGGTATTATGGCCAGCATTAAAGCCACTTCAAGAAGCCTTAGGTGCGAAGGGATTAGTAACTACTTATAGGGGTGGATATCCTAAGCCTGCCTAAAAATTATATTCTTAAAGAAACTCAAAGAATGTTCCAATAATTTGAGTTCGCTTTTAGTTTAGTTGGATTATAACTGGGGTGAAAGGATTGAAAGTTGTTGCAATTAGGTGAAATATGTAATTGGGCCTAACCTTAACTTGACAGGTCAGGCTCAAATTTACAATCAAGCTTGTTTAGATAAATAGGAAAAACCTATTTCATAACAGAGTGGCTTATACTAATAGGATTGTGTATAGCGATATCAATAAGCTTGTTACGGTGAAAAGTTGGTAATTTAACTTAATGATATCAATAAATTTTTTATAATAAGTGATACCTCATATGTCACTGTCATTACTGCTATTATAACTCCTCATCCCAAATATGTCTCAAACTCCATATTTTTGTGAGAAATCCTTGGTCATGTGCAACCCTACAGAACTTGAACTTGTTAACATTATACGCAGTATACCTTCTCACATGGTCTAACAAGTTGAGTGAAAGATTTCTGAATTTGATTATGTATGTTTGTTGTTATTTCACATTCGTCATGTTAACCAATCATGAAACGACTCTTTTATCAACCTCAACGAAAGTTCGCCCACGTACTCATAGCACCTAACATGACTTATGTACTCCCTATATAATGAAGTCTAATTTGTTTTATAAGAATTATAGATGAATAAATTAAATAACAAGTATAAAAAATAGCGTGTGTTTAATTAATGTATACTTACTAGAGGAAATATTCAACTTGGCTGCAATTTATCAGAATATATATGTGTGCCTATAGTTTCTCTGTGGGAGTAAGTTTGAAGGACTCGGATCCTCCAATGGGTTTCCCAATAGGAGGAAACAAATCACTTCACATGGAAGGATGAGGAGGAGAATCGTCAACATGACATTGGAGGTTAAAAGATGTCTCCATCTCATCAAAGTACCTTGAACATAAAGTTAGAACCTCGTCCCCTGAATAGCCTTCTACTATTGACCCCTCTGGCCACACCTTGTTGCGAATATAGGTTTTCAATTTTTCCAAAATTATACAGTCTCACATTCTATTAACAAGTGTGCGTGTTGTTGAATCATAAGTCTGAAATAAAAAATGAAGAGATAAAGTATCTCACACATCTTAATAGGGTACATCCAGTGATATTGAACTAGGCTAGCAAGCTTTGCTTCTCAAAGAAGGTAAACAGTTAAGTGAACCATGACAGTAAAAAAGGATAGAGAAAATATCATCTCTAAGTGACAGTGTAAGAATTATTTTTTTCTATAGCCGATCGAACTCTTAAGGTATCGAGACCTTTGCACATAACTTCCTAAAAAAAATCCAGCTCCACCAATACCACAGATACATAAGGAAGAAGCGTGTGTCTCAAAGCCAGAGGAAGGAGCTGTTGCATAAGAACATGTGAGTCATAACTCTTTAACCTAGAAACCTTTTGAGATTAGAGATCGATACATCTTGATATAATGTTGGAATATCCATCAAGAACTTTGATGTCATTCAGTTTCCAAAGGAAGATAGCATTGTTCTGTATTGTCAAGGTGAACTTAGCTGGCCAAAACTTGTCGTTGTTATCTGGCGAAGCTTGTTCGTGAATTCCCCAGGTGCGTAACTCTTTTCTAGCTGTGAGATGATATTTGGACTTTTTGGGCTTGTTTAGCAACGTAGATAGCACATTGTCACACACATTTTTCTCAATATGCATAACATCTAAACTATGGCATAGCAAACTATGTTTTCAATAAGGAAAAGTGAAGAAAATACTTCTCTTGTGCCACTACAGAGGTTGACCTTCGAATGTCCCATGAGACCGGCGTCCTGGTCGCTAGAGGATCCTCAATATTCTTACCAAACTTGATATCAGTATGCACATTCTAGCTAGACAAAGTTCCCAAATCTAAAATATCACTTATAGTCCATATCAAAGTGCAATGAGATTGAATAGATGCTTATTGTATAAGTCATATGTCTTGACACCATCCATCCATAGCTCTATCAACTCTTGTATTAACCACTGTATGTACATGTCTATATCATTTCCCGGTGCTTTTTTTTCTAGGGGTGATCATGGAAAGCAAAAAATAAGCTTTGCTTCATGCACATCCAAGGTAAAAGATTGCATGAAATCGACATAACATGCCAGATACTATAGGTGGTGCTTATATTTTTGAATGGGTTAAAACTATCTATTGCCAAAGCAAGATGAACATTTCTTGGATCACCGGCAAAATCTAGGAATTATGAGTCGAACACCTTCTAGGTCTCTGAATATGCCACCTTATATACTCTGCCATTTTTGATGACATATACATTTGCTACAACCACAACTTCAATGGGAAGTACCTAACAATTCAAACAATTATTTATTAACTAGAGAAAACTTGAGTAACAAATTAAATTAACAAATAATACCTAAGAATTTTTGTAGGTTTCTTCTTCTGCTTTTTTCCTTTTTGCACCGTCTAAATTAACAAATAATACCTAAGAATTTTTGTAGGTTTCTTCTTCTGCTTTTTTCCTTTTTGCACCGTCTTGCACTAAGGTGTCTTATAAAACTTATAGATATCCTTACTCATGTCCTTTCCCCAGTACAACATATAGTTGTTTGAGCATGTATCAATCTTGTTATAGTTCAATCTGAGCTTGTTAATAATTGTTTTTGCTTCATAAAAAGACAACTAGAATACAACTTCAGGGAAAGCATCTCCAATCAATTCCAATAGCATGAACATGACCTTATCTATGATACCGCATAAGCATTTAATATTATACAATTTTATTAAGAAGGACAACTTAGAATACCTTGTATACCCATGATACAGAGGCCTGTTGACTTCATTCATTAGTTCAAAAAATTCTCGAGCAGTGTCATTCCTCTTGAACTCCAACTCAAGCCTTGTACTTCTTTAGGAGTGTCATCTTCATGAATACCGAACGCATCACACACTACATTATTCACAATATTAGGTTGTTCTACTCATGATATAACTGGAGTTGAGTCATTAATGATATCGAGTTGTTCTATATGTAGAGTCCAAATGACATAATTTCGTGGGAAAGCCTTAACAATTAAATGGACCTTAACAATATTTCTTGGATTCCACTTGTTAAAATTATACATAGGGCATGGGCATTGGATCTTACAGTTACTCGATGTATTATTGAACACAAAATTGAAGAAAGAGTTTAGTCCAGCTAGATATCGCGAGAATGTATGTGGTACATTGATCCAAGTCTTATCCATTATTGTTGTAGTAGTGATCTGAAGAACATGTCAGAGTAAAAAATCTATTAGAAGATATTATGAAGTCGAACTGAAGTTTCATCCTTTATAAGGATGAGAGCAGTAACGGTAAAAAAGTTGGAGCAGTTATACAAATTTCTCCAAAGTTACATAACAATCTAATTATTTTTGTGCTAAAATTTGCACATTTGTAGTGGTTTATAACTGCTACAAAATGTCACAGGAGCCCCTCAGGCTAGAGGAAAATTTGAATTTCAAATTTGTACATTTGCAGTGGTTTGAAACCATTCCAAAATTTCACAGGCGTTTCTTATGCTAGAGGAAATTTGAATTTGAAATTTACACATTTGCAGTAGTTAATAACTACAAAATGGCACAGGTTGGAGGGAAAATTGAATTTCAAAATTATACATTTGTAGTAGTTTATAATCACTACAAAAGTTAAAATTTATAACAAAAAATTCATAATATCCAAAGTTTGTGAAATAAACTATAACTAATAACAAAGTTAAAAAAATGTAGAAATCAACTCAGGGATGATGAGCATCATCATGGACAACCTCATTGAGATATAGTGATATCTGCTGTTGTGGAGGCAGCGGGGGTGGTAGGACTAATAAGATAGTAGGTGACACGTGAATCTCAAGCATCGTCGGAGGAGTCATGGAGCCATGAATTTTTGGGAAGACGGCTTTAAGGAATGCTTCTACTTGGCTTTGAATGGACTGTATCATATGCTCCACCTATGATTGTATCTGCGATTGCATGGTCTGTACCTACTCCTGCATCTGGTGGCTAACCTAGTCATGAAGCCTGTCGACATATACATCTTTTTGGCACCTAACTCTTATGCTCATTTGGACTAGTGTAGCTTGTGACTGAGTGCACGATAGGGCGTCAGATCTACTAGGGGTACTTAAAGACTGTCTCAATCTCGTTGGTGTGGGACTAGAACTAAGTTCGCTAATTTTGCTAAGGTGCTGAAGTTAGCCACAACCCACTAGCAGTGATAAGGTAGGATCTAAGGCAAACCCCTATAACTCCCGTATCTCTAAATCAATATGATCATCAATACCTATCAAAATAATTAGAAAAAGTAAACAAATTAAAAACTAATAATTACTTATAAAAATACTAAATTATAACAATTAAATACATACAACAACTTCTACAATTCCCTCCGATATAGGAGTCTTGTCTCAAGGTATGTACTGGCCAAGCTATATCTCACCTATAGTAGGCTTGTATCCTTACTCTTCCATGAACCTCCTCTCTTAAAATTTAATTACAAATAAATATTATTAAGTTACAAATAAATAGTTAATAACATCTAATAATTTATGTACTTAAAAGCTCATTGTAAGCAACCGAAAAGGGTCTCAAGCTACCTCTGTGCGTATAGTTTGGTGACTGACATAGGTGGCACCTCTTTGGTATGCTTCTTGAAATAAATTGCATATATTGTCAGTAAACTCTATGAAAAATTAAATATTCTATACTTAATTAAATAAATTTATACCTTCACCTCTGGTGTAAACTGAGATCTCAAAAAACCCCTTCAATCTTGTACAGGGATACCATCGGGGACCTTGTTTCCTATCTCTTCCTTACTCCGTGTCCTATCACCACTTGCTCGATGAAATAGGGCCAGTTTCACATTCTACTAGTCCTTCCCCAGCTTCTTGAGGCTGGGTATTCCCTCATACACGTTGTCCTACCACAAACTTACTCTTCAATTAAGTAAATTAAATATTTATTTTCAAGAAATGATTTATTCATTTAAATAACTAATGTAGGTTTGAAATTAATTACCTTTATCAGCTCCCAAGCTCTATCCTTAATCAGTGCTTCTATCGCCTACAAATTCTTCTTGTTGATGGGGAAATGGGTCTACTCCTTTGCCAGTAACTACTGCTATTTATCATATAGCTAGTCCCTTTATTGGATCGGTTGGTCCATATGGTTCATCAACACGATCACACACCCATCGTCATCATGGAGACGTATATAGTTGTCATCCTGCTAGTGGACCTGATCCCCTGATCGTATACAAAGTGCAATTTAAAAATAAATTATATTATTCAAATTCATAAAATTTTAATTATAAATTATAAATTATAAATTAAATAAATTCTTACCCACGACTTCTACAATTGCTAGATTTGTTGCCTTCCATGATGAGGCTACTCATTTGCTTGGCCATTAGGCTCCCCTTGATCATTCTCCTGATCATCTTCAGCCTCATCTCCTCCCTCGCCTGCATAATGTTTGAGGGAAGACTCTCCAGTCTAAGGAGCTCCTCCATCAATCAGAGACGAAATCATTGCCTCGTTAAGATAGAACTCCTCATAATCCTCCACGCTGATGTGTATGCCAGAATCCCTATCACTGGGGGTAGGTTTGTATGAATCAATCGGATCCTTACCATGTTGATAACTTATCCTAATAAAAATGACAACTACAATGGCAAATTCTATCAATTATAAGTAAAAAATTATATGACAAAATATTGAATAAAATTACAAATATATAATGCAAGATTTTATTAAATCTAAATAAAAAAAATTCCTAATCCACATTACTAGTCAATAAAAAATAATTAATATATAAATAAAGTCCAATTTATTGAAAACATTCATAATCAACAAATCAAATTAAATTAAAATATTAAACTTTGCAAAATATTCCTAATTACATTTCTAATTAACAAATAAAAATAACTAACCAAGATATTAAAAAATTCATAGTCAAACATGTATTCCTAATCTACATAACTATCTAAACTTCACAAAATAAACAATTATGTAACACTAAATAAGATGTCTAATCAAAATATAACTAAATTAAATAAATCACTCAAGTTTTTAAATAAATAAACTACATAAATAAAATTTATATTTGTACCTCAAAAGTAGACTAAGATATTGTTTTGTATGTCAACTAAGATTTCTAATCACAATCTGCTAGAGATTCGTTACTCGTAAAAGACAAAACTTTAAAATGACGGTGTGTAGGTATTTATAGGTTTTTGAAGCATGTTTTATTTGTAGTGGTTGTTCACTTTATAGCGGTTTAGGAGTTCTATTTGAGTACGAACCACATAAAGGTTTTGACACAATATTCCGTTAGAAACTTCCATATTTGTTTCTAAACTTTGTCCTCATTGTTCCAACTAAGAGATTATATAGCTTAGTATATTGATTTGACAGTAAAAAATCCTGAAGAGGATAGATACCAAAAATAGAGTAAAGTTTGCATTAATATGTCTAGATGAGGCAAGAGATGGTTAAAAAGATACCATTATGATCAATATAATTAGATATTGGGCGAGAAAGATCTACTTCAGGAATGTGTAATGATCCTAGAAAATACATAGATAAATATTACCATTTTGCTAAGCAAATATTATTTATTGTAGTGATATCACAAAGGGAAGTTGATGGTTGAGTGGTTGGAGATAGTGCAATTGTGTTTGAGGTACTGAGTTTAACTCCTAGCTCCAGCAAAATTGAACTTTTATTGTTTTTAGACATCACATGAAATGACCAAAATGTCCATCTGTCCATTTTAGCATCTGCATACTCTTTTCTCTCCTATTCTTTTGTCGAGCAATTGCATTTAAGAGAGCATAGAAGGAAGCTTCAGGAACATGTGACTATGAAGCTTGTCGTTGTGTTTCCTATCAACTCCCACCATTTGAGATGCTTCCCGATGTCTATGTCACTGTTATCTACCATTGCTCATCTGTTATTCTTTTTCCCCATGTAGATCTCGGCTACTACTGATATTTTGCATCCGAGCTCTACGTCATACACCGTCATCGTCCTTCCTCATTGCTCGGATCTTGGCTATGGGAAGCTTTTCTTCCTCCTTTTATGTTCTGTCGTTGATGCGCCGCTGTCATACTCCCTCTATTGTTACTATAACAAACCTCAACCTTTGACTTTCTTCCTCCTGGATGCCGTGAACTTCAGCTGTGAGAAGAGTGGTAAGCTTTATATCCCTCCCTCTCATTTAATTATTGTTAGTTATTGTTAAAAGGTTTATTTTTTGTCCTTTTGTTACGTCACCCCGCTACTGTCAAACTTTTGTCATTACCATTGCAGTAACCTTTGACTTCCTTCCCTCATGTTGCTATGAAATCGAGCCACCGTGAGGGTGTGTGGTAGGCTTAACCCCTCTCCCTCTCCCTTTATTGTTCATAACATTGATTTGGGTGATTTGATTTTCTTTCTCCTCTGGTCACCAAGAATGTGAAGGAAATAAACATTATATGTTAAAAAAAATTGAATTAAGCCCACTCTATATTGGACTTAATCAAAGTTGTTTGTGGGTGTTCTCTTATTTTGGATTATGGCCTCCGAGAGTAGAATCATATGTTTTTATGGTCATCCTATTTTGGGTCCATTGGTCTTGAATATTGTTAATTGTTGTTGTAAGAGGATTAAGGAAGGGTAAAGGTTATAATTGTTGGAAATCGTGCCCTAGGGGCCAATCATTGTCTTATGAACATTATTGATTTATGAATTTATTAATTGAGTTATCATATTATTTGCATGTTCACTATGATGATCATCCTTGGATAATTCATGATATTATCCTAAATGTCCCTGGTCGATCATCTATGCGGGAGCACAGATAAAATAAGACCAGTATGACTTTGAAGATGTATAGAGATATAAATCAAAGTCATAAGCACATGTAAGAGTACAAGGTGCTGGACCGACCCGCTATGAGAGAACTGCATGGGTAACGTCATAAGCTTCTCTCATATACAAACCATGTCAATACGCCCTTTGACCTGAGATCATCATGGATTCCTACATGACAAAACGCTCAGCTTTGACCTAGTCAAAAGTCACTTTTGACCGAGTGATCATAAAGACTATGTTCGGCCTTAGTGGTTTTTCATGCGGAGGAATGTGAATGGTCAAGATGGAATTTGTCCCTCACATTCGTAGAGAGATATTACTGGGCCCCTCGATGAGTGAGTCTGAGAAATGTATAGCCATACTGTAATGGAAAGGTAGTTCCATTTCTATAGTCAGACTACTCAGGGATCGAGAAAGTAACGGTCAGGAATAGGAGGATGACATTATCCATGCCTCATCCATGACCAAAATATCGCGTGACAGAAGGGACATGATATGGTTGTATAAAAGGTTACATCGTTTAACGATCCTCATATGATTTGGGTAGTCGTTATGTCTTGCTAGAGACCGCTTGCGACTTGTGGGCTAGTATAGCAAATGGCCCACTGCCAACTTCATATGGGCCTACAGGGTCACACACAAAATAGCCCAACACGAGCTATGATGTCCAGATTCATTGAATCTAAGACATGTCCAGATTCAATGAATGATCCAGGATAGATGTATATATATTTATTTATATTTATATTCGTATATATATATAAATTCATATATATACATTATATGTATATATGAGATTTAATTTATAAGGATAAATTAAATCTCTATCACGTTTGAAATTCGAAATTCAAATTGATAGGATATCTCATATAAGAGATATTTATAAGATTTAATTTATAAGGATAAATTAAATCTCTATCATGTTTGAAATTCGAAATTCAAATTGATAGGATATCTCATATAAGAGATATTTATAAGATTTAATTTATAAGGATAAATTAAATCTCTATCATGTTTGAAATTCGAAATTCAAATTGATAGGATATCTCATATAAGAGATATTTATAAGATTTAATTTATAAGGATAAATTAAATCTCTATCACGTTTGAAATTCGAAATTCAAATTGATAGGATATCTCAAATTTGATTTATGAGAATAAATCAAAAATAGTTCAGTCTCATCTTTATTTAAAATTAAATAAATGGATAATTAAATCTGTGGGACGGATTTGATATTATTTATTTAATTAGTTTCTTATAAAATTATACAATATATGATATTGTATTAATTTTGGAATTAATATAAGATTAACTCCAAAATCCAATTCGGCAGACAGAGAAAAACGCATAGCATCCTATATATCTGATTTTAGGAGCTGCGTTTTGCACAGAGAAACATATAGAACATAGAAAGGCCGAAGGGGACTCTGCAAAAGGTTTGCAGATAAGAAACTGCTGAAATAGAGACGGAGAGGACGAACTCTTGAGAAAGCCCTGGAAGGACAAGAGACGCTAGCACGTCGTTGGTGGTTGGAACGCTGTTCGTGTGGATACCAGTAGAGGAAGCCGACCTGAGTCGTCGACTTATTGTGATCAGAAAGGGAGCACGAGCCGCAGAGCGAAGCTGTGAACGTCGTGACCGAAAGCTGTGGAAGTCGCTTAGGCACACTAAGGGTAATACTTCTTCCCACTTGACTTAAACACATACGGTAGATCCTGGCAAGGAATGGAAAAATTTTTAAATTAATTTCCGCTGTGTGTCTTCCAATTCCATACAGTGGTATCAGAGCCATGCCGTTTTGTGTTTAAGTTAGGCTTGATTGGTGATTCATATGATATGTGTTAGTCGTAGCCGATCATATAATATGCGTTTCATGTGTGACATATAAGGAATCCGTCTTATGTATGACATATAAGGAATCTAAAAGGGAACTTAAATCAGTGGTGATATGTTTTGATTTGATCAATTAACATAGAAGGGGTCCAAGAAAACCGAATGCAGATTCGTGATTATTTACATAGTAAAATTTTTTTTCTAGAGGCGCTGCCCCCAGACCCCGCCCGCTAACCGGCTAGTGGGACCGCCGTGGCTATCTATTCGTAGCGTAATATAACCATAGAATATGCTATTTTGTGAATGTTTTAAGATTTGAAATATCAATTGCCCTGCAATTAAATCTGAATGTTGATTCTTGAATGCTTGGGTATGGTGAACAATATGGCTCTAGATTACAAGTGTTGTAATTTTTAAATACGGCCTGCGTGTCGTGCCTTCCTATATATTTACTCTCAATATACCTTCTCTTCTCATCTCACTCCCCTCGAATGTTAAAAGAGGTTTCTATATGTAATTTCCCTTTTCTTACTAGAGAGCTCCTCTCATTGGCTTGAGGGGACTTAGGATAGGTGAGCCATATTGTATCACGTTTAAATTATGCATCTTATGATTATATCAGCACACGCATATTAATTGTATGAGATACAAACTGAGAAGCATGCATTCTCATAAACTAAACAGTTAAATTAAGCCCTCTAAATGAAATCTTAAGTCATAATGCCGTCAATTTATGAACACTTGTCAAAACCTCGATCGCTCAATTGTGGACTCCGCCAAAGTGGGTGCTTTTGAGTCATCTTGGGGAGATAAGCAAAGAGTAATGGTGCTACTCTCATATGTTCATTATTGTTTGACTTAATTGAGATTAACAAAACGGTTTTGGATCTCAAGGCATTAGATGGGATTAGAACATGCCAGATCATATGATGATAGGATCCCATGAACATCTAAGAGTTACATTTGATGTAATTGGTAAAGGTGTTACCTACCTAAATAACTTAATTTAAGCGTCCTGCCAAAGCGGACTTAAGTTTGAGCCAAATATGGATCTTAGCCCACTAACTATTGCATTGAGGGTTGTTTATTTAGTGGGAGATTACTAATTACATTGCATATTTTAATTGTAGAATCATGATGACTAGTAATACTGCTACATTATCGCTGCGATCTGTCCTTGAGAAAGACAAACTCAATGGGACAAACTTTCTTGATTGGTTTAGGAACTTGAGAATTGTTCTCAAGAAGGAAAGAAAGGCGCATGTCCTAGATCAACCCATTCCTGAGGAGCCAGCCGCCAATGCTCCTAGAGCTCAGAGAGATGCTTACATGAAGCATAAGGAAGACTCTGTCGATATGGGATGCTTGATGCTAGCCACCATGGTTCCGGAGCTCCAAAGAGATCTGGAACACATGGAAGCTTATGAGATGATTGTGCATCTCAAGGAAATGTTCCAGCAACAGGCAAGGCAAGAGAGGTATGAGACCACTAAGGCCTTACATTCCTGCAAGATGGCTGAAGGTGCATCAGTCAGTACTCATGTCTTAAAGATGAAAGGGTATATTGATCACCTTGAGAGGCTTGGATTTCCCATGAGCCAGGAGTTAGCTACGGATTTGATCTTGAACTCACTCTCGGAAAGTTATGACCACTTTGTCATGAACTACAACATGAGCAACATGGAGAAATCTATTTCTGAACTGCATGGGATGCTTAAAACTGCTGAGCCAAGTCTTAAGAAGAAGCCCAGTAGTGTTTTGATGGTTCAGAAAGGAAAGGGTACTAAAAAGAAAGGCAAAGGCAAGGGGAAAGGTCATGGCTCATCAGGTAAGACCAAAGAGTCAGGCAAGCCCGAAACCAAGCCTCCACCAAAGAAGGCAAAGCCTCCGAAGGAAGGAGTCTGCTTCTTCTGCAATGAACCCGGTCATTGGAAGAGGAATTGCAAACTCTACCTCGAAGATCTGAAAAAGAACAAGAAGGATAGCGGGGCTATCGCTTCAGGTATTTATGTTATAGACATTCATCTTTCTACTTCCACCTCATGGGTATTAGATATTGCATGTGGTTCTCACATTTGTACAAATGTGCAGGGACTAAAGGACAGTAGGAAGCTAAAAAAGGGCGAGGTTGACCTACGAGTTGGAAACAGAGCAAGGGTTGCTGCGTTAGTTGTAGGCACTTATGAATTAGTTCTGCCCACTGGGCTTTTGTTAGTTTTGAACAATTGCTATTATGTTCCTGCTTTAAGTAGTAACATTGTTTCACTTTCTTATTTGGATAAGGAAGGTTTCACTTCCATTGCTGGGAATAGTAGATATTCTATTTATCGTAATGATGTTTTCTATGCTCATGGTGATTTGCATGTTGATCATTACATATTAAATTTGGAATAACCCAATCATGGAAATATCTATAACATAACCGCCAAAAGGGTCAAACGAAATAATTTGAATCCCACATACCTCTGGCACTGTCGTCTGGGCCACATAAATGAGAAACACATTTCCAAACTCCATCAAGATGGATTTCTAAACTCATTTGATTTTGAATCATATGACACTTGCGAGTCTTGCTTGTTAGGAAAGATGACAAAGTCACCTTTCACTGGGCACAGTGAGAGGGCCACTGATTTATTGGGCCTCATACATACAGATGTGTGTGGACCGATGAACACAAATGCCAGAGGAGGTTATTCGTACTTCATAACATTTATAGATGATTTCAGCAAATATGGGTACATCTATCTGATGAAACATAAATCTGAATCTTTTGAAAAGTTCAAAATATTTCAAAATGAAGTACAAAACTAGCTTGGCAAAACAATTAAAGCCATTCGATCTGATCGGGGTGGTGAATATTTGAGCCAAGAGTTCATAGATCATCTTAGGAGTTGTGGGATAGTTTCACAATTTACTCCTCCAGGGACACCACAATGGAATGGCGTTTCTGAACAGAGGAATCAAACACTATTAGATATGGTTCGATCCATGATGAGTCAAACAGATCTTCTGCCCTCCTTTTGGGGCCATGCCCTAGAGACAGCGGGGTTCACACTCAATCGTGTTCCATCAAAGGCAATTGAAAAGACTCCGTATGAGATATGGACTGGGAGGACGCCTAGTTTGTCTTTCCTCAAGATTTGGGGATGCGAGGTCTATGTTAAGCAACAAACCTCAGACAAATTAGCGCCCAAATCCTCAAAGTGCCTTTTTATGGGATATCCTAAGGAAACCAAGGGATATTACGTCTACAACCCTGCTGATAACAAAGTATTTGTTGTCAGAAATGGTATCTTTCTCGAAAGAGAATTTATCTCTAAAAGAACCAGTGGGAGTAAGGTACACCTCGAAGAAGTTCGAGAGCCACAAGACACCATAGAACTGCAGATGGAAAATAGAGAAGACTCACAACAAGTTGTTGAGACTCCTCAAGTCACGCAAGGTCCACGTAAATCTAATAGGACACGACTTCAGCCTCAGAGATATGGATTTCTGATTTCTGATAGTCGTGAAGTGTTGCTCATTGAGCATAATGAGCCGACTACCTATCGAGAAGCTATAGTGGGACCAAACTCTGAGAAGTGGCTTAATGCCATGAAGTCTGAAATGCAATCCATGTACAATAATAAGGTTTGGACCTTAGTCGACCCGCCTGAAGGTGTAAAAACCGTCGGGTGCAAGTGGGTTTTTAAGGAGAAAACTGACATGGATGGCAATGTAAATGTCTTCAAGGCACGACTGGTTGCAAAAGGATTTACTCAAACTCATGGTGTGGACTATGATGAGACCTTTTCCCCAGTTGCCATGGCCAAATCAATCAGAATCCTCTTTGCCATAGCAGCATATTATGACTATGAAATATGGCAGATGGACGTCAAGACAGCCTTCCTTAATGGAAAGCTCCTTGAGGATGTGTACATGACACAACCTGAAGGGTTTGTGCGTTCCGAGGACTCTGGCAAAGTGTGCAAGCTTCAAAGGTCCATTTATGGACTGAAGCAAGCCTCTCGGAGTTGGAATCAACGTTTTGATGAAGTAGTCAAAGAGTTTGGATTTATTTAAAACATTGATGAACCTTGTGTGTACAAGAAGGTTAGTGGGAGCACAGTTGTGTTTTTGGTACTCTATGTCGATGACATCCTACTTATTGGGAATGACATTCCTACCTTACAGATTGTCAAGTCTTGGTTAGGAAAGTCTTTCTCGATGAAAGACTTGGGTGAAGCCACCTACATCCTAGGAATCAGGATCTATAGAGATAGATCTAAAAGACTTCTAGGACTCAGTCAGAGTACATACATAGATAAAATACTGCATAGGTTCAGTATGCACGAATCAAAGAGGGGTTTCATACCCATGTCTCATGGTATTTACCTCAGCAAAGATCTATGTCCCTAGTACATCTGATCAGCGAGGTCTCATGAGTAAAGTTCCATATGCCTCAGCCATAGGATCTATCATGTATGCCATGTTATGTACTCGTCCGGATGTCTCGTTTGCCTTGAGTATGACTAGCAGATATCAACAGGACCCTGGTGAGGGCCATTGGACTGCTGTCAAGAATATCCTTAAGTACTTAAGAAGGACTAAGGACTTATTCTTGGTCTATAGTGGATTGGATGACAAACTCTGTGTAACTGGTTACACAGATGCCAGTTTCCAAACTGACCAGGATGACCAAAAATCGCAGTTTGGATATATATTCCTCCTCAATAATGGAGCAGTAAGCTGGAAGAGCTCTAAGTAGGGCACTGTAGCAGATTCTGCGACAGAAGCTGAGTATATAGCAGCATCTGATGCAGCTAAGGAAGCCGTTTGGATCAGGAAGTTCATCACAGAACTAGGGGTGATACCTACCATCTCAGATCCAATAACTTTGCTCTGTGACAATAGCGGTGCTATTGCACAGGCCAAAGAGCCTAGGTCACATCAAAGGACCAAGCATATACTCAGGCGATTTCATCTCATCAGAGAAATCAATGATAGAGGTGATATAAAAATATGCAAAGTAGCAGGAGAAGATAATGTTGCTGATCCTCTAACAAAGCCGCTTGTGCAGGCAAAGCATGAGCGTCATGTCAGGTCAATGGGAATTAGTCAAATTAATGATTGTACCTAGTGCAAGTGGGAGGTTGTTGGAAATCGTACCCTAGGGGCCAATCATTGTCTTATGAACATTATTGATTTATGAATTTATTAATTGAGTTATCATATTATTTGCATGTTTACTATGATGATCATCCTTGGATAATTCATGATATTATCCTAAATGTCCCTGGTCGATCATCTATGCGGGAGCACAGATGAAATAAGACCAGTATGACTTTGAAGATGTATAGAGATATAAATCAAAGTCATAAGCACATGTAAGAGTACAAGGTGCTGGACCGACCCGCTATGAGAAAATTGCATGGGTAACGTCATAAGCTTCTCTCATATACAAACCATGTCAATACGCCCTTTGACCTGAGATCATCATGGATTCCTACATGACAAAACGCTCAGCTTTGACTAGTCAAAAGTCACTTTTGACTAAGTGATCATAAAGACTATGTTCGGCCTTAGTGGTTTTTCATGCGGAGGAATGTGAATGGTCAAGATGGAATTTGTCCCTCACATTCGTAGAGAGATATTACTGGGCCCCTCGATGAGTGAGTCTGAGAAATGTATGGCCATACTGTAATGGAAAGGTAGTTCCATTTCTATAGTCAGACTACTCAGGGATCGAGAAAGTAACGATCAGGAATAGGAGGATGACATTATCCATGCCTCATCCATGACCAAAATATCGCGTGACAGAAGGGACATGATATGGTTGTATAAAAGGTTACATCGTTTAACGATCCTCATATGATTTGGGTAGTCGTTATGTCTTGCTAGAGACTGCTTGCGACTTATGGGCTAGTATAGCAAATGGCCCACTGCCAACTTCATATGGGCCTACAGGGTCACACACAAAATAGCCCAACACGAGCTATGATGTCCAGATTCAATGAATGATCCAGGATAGATGTATATATATTTATTTATATTTATATTCGTATATATATATATAAATTCGTATATATACATTATATGTATATATGAGATTTAATTTATAAGGATAAATTAAATCTCTATCACGTTTGAAATTTGAAATTCAAATTGATAGGATATCTCATATAAGAGATATTTATAAGATTTAATTTATAAGGATAAATTAAATCTCTATCATGTTTGAAATTCGAAATTCAAATTGATAGAATATCTCATATAAGAGATATTTATAAGATTTAATTTATAAGGATAAATTAAATCTCTATCACGTTTGAAATTCAAAATTCAAATTGATAGGATATCTCAAATTTGATTTATGAGAATAAATCAAAAATAGTTCAGTCTCATCTTTATTTAAAATTAAATAAATGGGTAATTAAATCTGTGGGACGGATTTGATATTATTTATTTAATTAGTTTCTTATAAAATTATACAATATATGATATTGTATTAATTTTGGAATTAATATAAGATTAACTCCAAAATCCAATTCGTTAGACAGAGAAAAATGCATAGCATCCTATATATCTGATTTTAGGAGCTGCGTTTTGCACAGAGAAACATATAGAATATAGAAAGGCCGAAGGGGACTCTGCAAAAGGTTTGCAGATAAGAAACTGCCGAAATAGAGATGGAGAGGACGAACTCTTGAGAAAGCCCTGGAGGGACAAGAGACGCTAGCACGTCGTTCGTGGTTGGAACGCTGTTCGTGTGGATACCAGTAGAGGAAGCCGACCTGAGTCGTCGACTTCTTGTGATCAGAAAGGGAGCACGAGTCGCAGAGCGAAGCTGTGAACGTCGTGACCGAAAGCTGTGGAAGTCGCTGAGGCACACTAAGGGTAATACTTCTTCCCACTTGACTTAAACACATACGGTAGATCCTGGCAAGGAATGGAAAAATTTTTAAATTAATTTCCGCTGCGTGTCTTCCAATTCCTTACAATAATTGTGTAGGTCGACATTTTTGTTAATTGAAATACCAAGAATAAAAGCTCATCTTGAAATAATTGTCCTTATTTTGGGGTAATAGAGACTAGATGTTTTAGTATAGATACGGGTGGTTTGCTATAACTGTGGAAAATTTAAGGTATTTGGTATAAAAGAGATGTATGGATTTAATAAGTTATAGATAAACACAAGTTCAAAGGAATTATATTAAAGGAACTAAGTTGTTTTGGAAATAAGGAACTTTAAGCTATATTGTATAAGAGATCTTTTCCTTTGAACTTGGGATTGTTTGACTAAAGACATGAGTAAATTATAGGTTAAAATGGTTCTCTAAATGTAGCTTGCTATTGTTTTTTTTTGAAAAAAAAAGAAAATGAAAATTAATGGATTCCTAAAGTTACAAATTATAGGTAGATTTCTATTAGGTTGTAGTTGAGTGATAATAGATTATGTGTATGATAGGGAATTAAGGTTAGAGCCTATGGAGAGCTAACAGATGTATTATGTTATATCTAATTGGATTACCAGGTGAGTAAATAGTATTCCCTAAAAATGATATTTTCAATAATAACTTGGTATTTAATATGTTTCATTTAAAATATAAATTTTTAGTATGATTTGCTAAAAGTATGGTTATGTGAATTCATGACTTTGATTAAGATTATTGGTTTCTCCTTTTAATTGGTCTATGATATGATTATGCTTATGTATGAAAATAAATAAAGAAAATTTTGAAAAAGACCTTTATAAATATATATATGAGTTGATTTTCTTTATGAAATATGCTTATGTGAATTTTATTATTTGAATAATTATTCCATATGAATAGAAGAAATCTTTTAAGATTTTAATTTGATGATCATATTGGGGTTTTATGATTATGAAATATTATTGGTGAAATTTTTGCATTGGAAAGTATTGTGATCATTTAATGCTAAATTGACCCCATGCATCCTTGGAAATATTTTTGGAGAGGACTAAATACAGAACGCTGGTTAGTAATAGTAGAACTATTAGTCCTTAGTGCACCATACTTAAACCCGAGTTTAATGGTTATTCGTGGGTCTCGTACTCACTCAGGATATTCATGGGATTCATTTTCTTGCCTGTTATTCGTAGGTCTTGTACCTGCTCCTATTTTTGGCTTCGAGCTGTGTCGAATTAGTTAGTTACCCTCGTGGACTGTGTGTCTACACTTATTTCCGTATAGTTAAAGTCCTATGGAAAAAAGATGCTCTGAAATTATTGTTTTAAATAGATTTCCTTAAATAAAATGTTTTACTAAAAAATTTATATTTAATTACAAAGTGTTATTATTTACATTTAAACACGTTAAAATTGTTTCTTCCCGTAATTTAAATTATATTTTTAGGACATTATTCACCGGTAGATTATTTGGCTTTAGATAGTGCTGTTGACCTTGTTCCTCCAGTTGAGCAATGAAGAGCCTCATTTCTGATCCGAAGTGATGACCCTTTTTAGCGTACCTACTTATAAAGTTATGAAATACTTATACTATTTTGTTTGAAGTTTATATACTCCACCTAGTCTATAGATAAGGTTTTGGTTTCGTGTTATTTTGTGAAAGTACGAGTACAATTTATTAGGGAAAATGTCTGGATATGATTTGAAATAGTTGCAGTCTATTGTAGAATTTTTGGAAAGTATGTTATACAAAGACAATCCTGTTGAAACTTCTGCAGATGACTTGCCTTCGTATTATAATAGAATATATATTATGAGTATTAATTTAAATGTTCTATTTAATGTTTAGGCTTAAGGAATATGAATTTCTTCATATTCTGTGCTAGTCAGTGCTCAAATTTCAGGTCATGATAGAATGCTTGCAAAAACAAGATGTTTCATAGGGTCAAAACCAGTGACCCAAAAAACACGACCTGAATATGATTAAGGTACCATCCCTAGGCTTCCATTTAATGTCACAATAAGTGTCTTGCCAAAGCTTTGATGAATTCTTCCATAGATAAGAAAATGAGGCTTAGCAATAGAATGTGACTTAATGTTCATGCAATACTTTCTTCTTAGTACTTTAATTTATAATAGATCAAGTTGAGATGCCAGTTTGAAGATAACATTTGAAAGAAAAACCTTATTCTAAGATTCAATGCAAAGTAAACCACAACTACCATTTTTTCATGGTGGTCAAAGGTCTACCCACTTGACAAGATTAACTCCTAAGTGAGTAACTGAGTATATCCAAATAAACTTAAGAAGTTTTTTTTTTCAATTTCAAGACAGTAGGAGTGATACGACTAGCAAGAGATAGAGAGCAATTTTTTCAACCTGCAAGTTTAGTTTGAATCCTGTCCAAGATATTTTTTTAAGTTTTAGAGGAAACTGTATTACTAATCAAATGGACTTCGAGATATTTCCCAAAAGAGTGTGTTTTTAAATATCCTAACTTGTTAGAAATATCATGTTGAGTAGAAGAGGAAACATTCCGTGAGAAATAAACTTTTATTTTAGATTTACTTATCTTGTGTCCTGAAGAACGGTAGAAGTTGGAGAGGACTTTTTAAATTATTTGAACATGAGTATCCTTTGTATGTCAAAAAAGGATCAAGTCATCAGTAGAAAAGAGATAAGAAAGAGATACATCCCTTTGTTCCATTTTAATAGTCTTCCATACACCAGATAAAACTTGATTTGAGATGGCTTGTGAAAGTCACTTCATGCATAACATAAAAATGTAAGCAGATAATAGGTCTCCTTGCCTAGTAGCTTGATTAGGCTTAAAAGAAGCATAAGGTTTCTTATTCCATAAAATTTGCATACTTGAGGATGTGATATAATCCATCGTATTATAGTATATGGTAGCTTTGCATCCTATAAAGTGTCTTTGATAAAATCCCATCGTAATCTATCAAAAGCCTTTTCCAAATCTACTTTAATAGCCATCTAGCCACTTCTTCCTTATTTCTTCCTCATCGAATGAATCACTTCTTGAGTTATAATAATGTTATCAATGATATGATACTCCTACCTTTGATGAAGCTCGATTGGTAAGGACCAATAAGATTAGGAAGGATTCCTATGAGTCGGTTAACCACGACCTTAGTGATAGTCTTGTAGATTACATAACACAAACTCATAGGTAAAAAATCTTTGATGAGCTTAGGTGTACAAACTTTGGGAATGAGCGCAATATGTGTACAATTAAGAGATGGATTAAGCATAGTTCTAGACCAAAGATCAACAATTAACTCATGTATTTTTGGTCCCAAAATCTGCCAGTTACTTTTGAAAGAATAATGCATGCAATCAATCAATTCCTGGGGACTTAAGTGGCTTCATATAAAAAAATCACACTCTTAACTTCATCAAGAGAAATTATTCCTTGAAGAGTCTTAACCTCTAAATTAGATATAGGATCAAACATATCTCTTATAGATGGTGGATGAAATTGAGGATATTCAGAGAGTAAAGATTAAGAAAAAATTCTCGAGTATGTTCTGAAAGTTGGTTCTCATCTTCAATCCAAATATCTGGTCATTTTTTAGTTAAGAGATTTGACTTCACCTCTTTTAAATAAGTTCTTTGGTATGAAAGTAGGATATATTCTGATCCCCTTGGTAGAGCCATTTTGAGTTTGATTTTTAAATAAGTTCTTTGTGGTTTATCTTTTAATTCAGATATTGGCTCATGCCTCTTGGCAGCCTTTTGCTATATTTTTTCCTTTGTGGGCCATACGTGTCACTCTATGGTTGTGGCCTTACAATGTCATACATATCGTGCTTATTTTCTAGAATACCTTCAGCCTCATTCAAAACCTCAAACCTCGATGTAGTGAAGGCATTATGGTAGTATGAGATACACCGTTTTTGATCTCGTGTGTAATTGGACTTTTTCATCTTTGCACTTGCATCCATTCGCCAAAAGGAGTGTTGCCACTCATATGGGAACTCTGAGGATGGTCACACGTTAGGGGAATGGGAGTAACTGGCAAAACTTCCCTGTTGACCTTCACCTTTTTAAGACATGATTGTTTCAAGTGCCCATACATTCTGTAATGAAAACAAATATATTGAAAAGTATGATTTGATCATGATAAATGGTAAAAAAAATTCAGTAATATTAAAATATCAAATGAAGTCTTTAATGGTTTTATAATACTTTTAAAAAAATGATTTTAAAATTTTAACAAATAGGGGGAAAAATGACGCTTGTCACAATGCATTTGAAATTTAATTATTGCATTCACACTCAATTAATTCAGAGTAGTATTTGATTTAATTTTTTTGTACAAATTGTTTTTAATATAAGATTGGTTAATTACATATTTTAATTATATCAAATGTGATTTAAGTTACTTCTGTATCAATATTGTTATTTTAATGATTTAATAAATTAATCAATTAGGTAATTGATTAATGTAATAAATGCATTAGTTAATCGATTATCCTAAATATTTATGTTCAATTTTTATTAGTTAATCAATTAGTCAATCGATTGATATCAATTAATGGAACTATCAATCAATTAATGAGTATAAATTAATTGATTAAGTATTTGATTAATGTTATGGAGTTGCTCTCTGAAATTGAAAATATAAATCAATTAATCGAATGACTGTTTGATTAATCTATTCAGAACATATTTTCCTTTATATAAAACAAACTCTATTAATCGATTGTATGTTCGATTAACTAGTTCAGAATCAGTTTGTTAAAATCAAATATGAATCCATTAATTGATTGGTTAATCTATTAATTTATATTAATAGATTAATTGTTCGATTAATGTGTTTTGAAAACCTTTCTGTAACAATTTTTTTAGAGACATTAATTGATTAAGGATTTAACTAATTTGAATTAATAGATTAGTTGTTCGATTAATTTACACTAAAACTACTTTTATGAATTCTAACTTCATATATCAGTCTTTATCTACTAACAATTCAATTAAATAAAGTGATTATAAGATTAAGATTAGAAGCCAAGGTTTCAATTCAGTGCATGTACAGAATATGTAGATATTCATAGATTGGGTAATCGGTTCAGTGTCGAAATTTGGATTCAATTAATATGAAGGAGCTATAAAGAAGGACATTGGAAGAAGAAAGAATTAATTGACTATGAATTTGACTAATCAAATTCAAGAATCAATAAATTAATTAAACTATTAACTGTCTAAATCAAGTAGTGAAGGGACAACAAATGGAAAAGATAATGATTGATAAAACAACTCAAATATACCTATTTTGCTGAATTAGTCGATTATTTACAATTAATGGATTAGTTAATCGATCAATTTCTTTATTTTTCATTACTCAGTTACACTCTATATCGATATGGGTTTAGTATATTGATCATATCTCAAGATCTACTTATCCGATTGAGGTGAAACTTCATTCATATAAAACTAGACTCATAATATGGTTCACTGACACCAATTTGATCACCAAAGAGTCTCATATAAGGGAGATATACTATTCAAAATATGAAACCTAGGATTATCACTTTAGCCATGACCTCTATTCACTAAAGTGATCATATCTTTCTATCTACAATGAATTTTAGAATCAAGATTGGTTTATTGGAAAGTAGACACATATAGATTTCTGTAGATAGGTTATTTGCTATGTTTGGAGTTAAATAAATAAAGTTATGATAATTGAAAGATAGTCATTGTTCCTAAACTTAAGAGATGATTATAAGATGGAAGAAAGTTAAGTGTTGAACGATTATCACTAAAACTTCTCTTGATTGTGTCAAACTTCATTTAAGGTATCTAAAGATATTATTAGAATGAAAGATTAAAGCCAATGGACTCTCAACAATAAAAATTCAAAAATTTTAGTGATTAGTTCTAAAGGTTATATTTTTAATGAAAGAAGAAAAATTCAATGGAGAGAGATATTAAATACTCAACGGTCATAATCTTAACTTCATATATAAATAGAAGAGAATTCAAAATTAAGTAGATGAGGTAAAGCTATGAATGCATCATGATTATGTCAAAACATTGTTAGACTGAGATATCCTTCAACTATCTGTTCTTCATTATGTACCATTATCATATCTTGAGAGAGAGAAAAATATCATGCACTACAATGTATTATTTACTCTATCTGAGAGCGTTTTATATTTCATCATCCTTATTCAAATTTGAGAACAAACCTTAAAATCAGGATTCAAGGTGAGATTTGTTCTTGTCTCTATAAGGAGGAGTACTGCCAATAGAGAGTAGTATTATCTTAGGATTGAAGAGGTTCTCAATTAACCATTAAAATTGATGTTGTAAAGGCTATCAAGAATGTTATAATCTTGGGAGATAGTTGATTATAAATCTCAGTGAGGAGCTGAGGACTGGATTTAGGTCAAAGAAGAACTAAATTAAGATAATTATTCTGTGTGATTTTTCTCTTCTTTAACTCTTTATATTTCTAGCAATTTATTTCAATTATCTGATCAAAGTTTTTAAACTTATCTATTTCACCGATCAGATTACAAAAGAATTTTAAAAGAGTTTCGGCGAAGTTTTAAGTCTCGTTAACACTGAATTCACTATCTGAAGTGATCCAACCTATCCCAACAAAAAGTCAGAAGATTTTCATACTCAACAAGAATTAACTCATTGTCAACTTGAACATTAGACTCAAAGGCTTAGTAAGGTCAAGAGAAACAGCTAGGTTAGCGAACTTACCCCCCGTCCCCTGTTTCTGAATTATGATCAACCCTGAGCACTTGACCAAAAACTCTTCCAATAGATTGTATGATATTTTCATGATAATATCTAGCTGGAAGATGAGGTAAACTTACCCCAACCGAAAACCTGGTTTATCACATCCTGTTCAGTTCTGGAAGACAGGGACCAAGGTTATACAGTGAGGTAATGCCCAAAAATCACCCAAAGTCCATTAATTAGAGCATTTTGATAGTCTAAATCATCCTTGAATTTAACAAGAGAGAATTCATCATCCAAGTGAGAGACATGATATTTTATTCTCCTTGGGTTCCACATAAGATAGAGCTGTGTTCTGAGAGAACGAATATTAATAGTGCGTCCTAGGAGCTTTACGATAACTGCAAATTCCATCATCTGGTTTATAATGTCTAGCACATGGGACGCGAAATTCACCGTTGGAATATTATGCTTCATTCCAATAGAAACATCTTCTTGATGAACAATCAATTCTTCCTCATCATCATAAAAATTGTTACTGTTAGAAACAAGCTTATCATTAAAAGAAGGTAATTGATTATCTGTTGGAGACGAACGCTCAACATAGGAACAGTAGGCACAGAGGAGAGACGATAGGAAATTGCATTTTTGGAACAAGCTTTGGCGAAGCATTTTATGGGATTTGAGGTTCCGAAGACGACATAACACAATCTGCTGTATCCATATATGAGTCACCTTGGCCATCTCTAATTTTTACTTAGTGGAACGATCGTCCATAGAGTGAGGCAGAGGGTCTTCCTTGAGAGAGCTGTCGAAGGAGAGGGAATCATACCTAATCGGAGTGGCTGAGACGTAGACGGAGCTGAGATAGGAAGCCATTACCGGCCGCCAGCTGCCGAACAAACAACGGAGCTGAGACTACGAGCTGCTATTGAGGAAGGAGAGGAATACGGTGGAGACACTGTGACAGAGAGCGGCGAGACATTGGGAGCCATAGCTGAGGAAGAAGACAACAGAGAGGCCGCAACGACAGGGCGAGCTTTCACCGTCTAATACTACGAGCGAGCGTAAGAGAAGAGACGGATTGTACTGTGCAAAATCACTATTTCCTCATAGGGTTCAGAGAGTCACTTTTCTTGCCTTTTGAATCTTGATCCTCTGGCAATACTTTTATTTTGTATTTTATAATAACTTATGTCATTTATATTAACATAGTATAGATACTAATATCTAACGAATGAAAATGAAACAAAAGGGGGAAAAAAAGACTACAAATCCTACTTTTCAATTGAGTATAAAGAATAATGAATTAATTTTTTATTTTTTGTAAGGGTTTTATGAACAAATTTATATAAATTAAAAAAAATTAGTTAAAATTTATAAAATTTTAAAGTATTATTATAAAATTTGTAAGAGAGTAAGAAAAGTATATTATTATAAAATTTTAAAGTCATTTGAGACACATTTTAAAGTGAGTGTTGGGCTTTAAAAGGACAACAATAACATAAAGTTGGGGTAACTGAGATGAGGATGTTGAGATGGATGTGTGGAAATACAAGAAAAGATAAGATTCGTAATGAACACATACGGAGAAGAGTTGGAGTGGCACCTATTGAAGAGAAAATGGTAGAGAACCGTCTTAGGTGGTTTGGACACATGCAAAGAAGGCCAATGGATGCGCCGATGAGGAGGGTGGATCAAACAGTATGGACACCGGTTAAAAGGAATAGAGGAAGGCCAAAGAGAACGCTCAACGAGGTTATTGAGCGGGATCTCTTGGTCAACAACCTATCGAAGGATTTAGTTTTTGATAGAGCACAATGGCGTCATATGATCCATGTAACTGACCCCATTTAATGAGATAAGACTTATTGTTGTTGTATTTGAGACACATTCAGATACAAAATGCATATGGAGCCTTTAAAAAGGATTCCGTATTTAATATTTAATATAAAAGTTTAATAATTAATTTATATATATTAAATTAATTAATCAAATTTATTATTTATAATAAAATATGTGTTAATTTTTTTAGAATATTATTTCTAATTATGTGGATGATGTGACAAGTAATATCTACTTGATAGAAATCTTTTTGTTATGAGTATATAAAATTAATATTGATATTTTTATAAATATTATAAATTTAAGAGATAAAATAGATTTTATATTTTATATTCAATGACAGGAGGTAATATTAAAAAAATTATAATATTTTAATAATTAAAAAATAAAAATTGGTTATTTCTATCACCTTTGAATTTATAGTCTAGACATGCTTTATACATTTTTGGCGTTGATGACGAAACTTTTGTACTTATTTTTCTTTAAAAAAAATAATAAAAATAATAATATAATATTAACAGTTATTTGATGCCCATCTTTGGATATTGACTAAGCAAAAAGTTACTACTACCTCTCTTATATTGGGTCTGTTTGAAAAGTTTTAGAATCTAAGTTTTAAAAAGAAAATTAACTTAAATTTTAATTTAAAAAAATTTTAAAACAAACAGTTATATTTATTAAAAAGGATTTTTATATCAAATTATAGTTTAAAACTAAAATTTTAGATAAGTTACTGTTAGTAATTTTTAGAATAGTAAAAGAGGTTATGGACTACCCAATCACTATTTTATCTTTATTTTTCTCCCTCTTTCCTCTCTCATCTCTCCCCTTCTTCTCTCGTTGCCCGTCGAAGCTTCAACAGAAAAGCTTCAACTCTATTGTCGTTGCTTGCTACCATTGCTGCTTGGTTTCTACCTTTTCCTCACTTTGGTCATCGTCATCGCCCTTTGCTGTCGGTAGTTCTAGTCACTATCACTACTTGGGGTCAGTGTCTCTCCATCTTGCCCTCCATCTATCATTGCCCTCCATCCATCATCACCCTCTGTCTGTTGTAGCCCTCTGTCCTTGTCTCTACTCGTCGTCTGTACTTTGCCGTTCGCTTCCATAATTGTGAGAGAAAGAAAAGAAATGAGGATGAACAGTGGAACACATGATGATTTTTTTATCTCATACTCTTTCTACTAATTTACCAATCATAAAAATTCTTTTGCTAATAACTATCTAAACACTCATATTTTCAAAACCAATTTTTTTCATAAGCTTTTATTTAAAAACCCTTTTTCAAAATTGTCCAAAATCCATTCTATAAATCTTTTTTTAAAAATCTATCCAAATACACACATTGTAGTTCAATTAGTCTTCTATTAGGCTATGAGGGAGTATACTTTTATGAAGAAAAAAAGGTTTCTAAAACCTTGACAATTGAAATAAAAGTTGTACCTTGTAAAGTTGTATAATTTTTCTCTATGGTCTTAAATGATGTAGGAGGTAGATAATATTCTCTTTGGTCTTAACTCTTTTTAAGGGTGTGTTTGGATTAGCTTTTAGAGAATAGATTTTGGAAATAATAGATTCTGGAGAATAGATTTTGGGAAGAATAGATTCTGGGAAGAATAGATTTTGGGAAGAATAGATTTTGGAGAATAGATTTTGGGAAGAATAGATTTTGAAAATAGAGATGTTTGGATGATTAGTAGTAGAATCACTTTTTATATTAATAAATTACCAAAAAGGGTATGATTTGATTAAAGTATGCGAGAGGAGAGAGGGTAGAGAATAAATAGGAGAGATGATAGAGGAGAGAGAAGAAATAGGAGAGAGGAAAGAGTGTAGAGAAGAAAAAGGAAAGTGGAGATAGTGTGAAGAAGAGAGATGAGAGAGGAGAGAGGAGAGAGATGAGAGAGAGTATAAGAAAAAAGTAGGGATAAAATAGTAATTGGATAATCTATAAGCTCTTTTACATTTCCAAAATTTATTTTCAGTAGCTTATTCAAAACCATGGTTTCAAACCGAAATTTTGCCCAAAATCAATTCTGGACAAAAATGGCTGTTTGGTTCAAATTTTGTCAAACTGAGGTTTTGTTCCAAAATCAATTATAGACAAAAATTGATGTTTGTGTAAAAAATTTTCAAACCGAAATTTTGTCCAAAATTCATTCTCAAACGTGGATGATAAACATGTACTAAGTGTTGAAGGTAGATAATTACTCCCTCCGTTAATTTTATAAGATACAATTTTTGGAATAGACATGCTTTTTTTTATAAGATATATTTTGAAGATATCTAAATATATAATATATTTTATTTTATATTTATCCTCAATTAATTATATATATATCTCATTTATTTTTCTATTTATTTTGTATCATATCTTTTCCAATTCACTCTCTCTTCCACCCACATTTTCGATAAATGAGGGTGTTTTTGGAAAAAAAAATTATAATTTTTATATATTTATAATATCTAACTAATTTTAACAAATTTTTCAAATAATATTCTTTAGTTATTTACATCTTATATAAAAGAATCGAGGAAGCAATTTATACCATTTAAAAAATTAATTAAATTAATTATTTATAAAAAATAGTAGATTTTCCTAAATTACCTTTGGAATCTTTTGCATTAAAGACTATTGGAACTGGTGCATATGCTGTGATGTTCATATTGAGCTATAATCTTTTGCATTAATGTTTTTAATATTGAGTTATTTTCCTCGAGTTTCATGGGACCACTATGCGGTGATGTTCATCTTACGATTGCCAACTTCATGTCCATGTACACTTAAAGGCTAAAGAGTGAATGAAGACTTTAATATTGACGAAAACCTTTGACAACTTTGCCCATCTCACACCATCTGATTGACCATATGCCCATTTGACATTGGACCTGCATGCTTACAAAACTTTGACGAGTAAACAATACTTGCAAAGCGATTCAAGATTGCTCTATATCAACACTTACTTAAATAAAAACTTTTAAATTTAAATTTGTATCAATATAAAAAAATACTTTTAAAAAAATTATTTAAAATAAATTTGATAATATTCAAATATAATTTAATTAAATAGTTATATAAAAAATTATTCTTATATATATTTGAAGATCACTTGCATTAAGTACTTGACTTGTGATAGTTTATAATAAAAAAAATGTAATTTTTAAATTTAAAAATACATATCATAATTGCTACAATTAATTTCTTTCTTTTTATCCATATACATGTAAGTAAATAGAACTTGACCTAATCCTTTTTTTTTAAAACAAGACTCGTCTGAAAATATGCTATCCACGTAAGTAAAGTTAATATAATAATAGTATTTATATCATTTATGGGGGCGACAACTTGTTTTCTTTTGTTTATTTTTAATGATAGTCAAAGTCATATGTGACTTTAAAAAGTTAAAATAATCTTTTATAAAAATTAATTTATCATCCTGCGTACATACCTTTTTGGGTGATGACTTTACATGAACCAATGACATTATTCTCCGTGGACTACCGCAACAACAAGAAGCACCGTGGATCCCACATGAGCTAAACGAAGTAGCAGCGGATTAAGCAACAACTTGTTGGTTAACAATAGGGATTAATTCGAGTGATAAGTACTTTAGTATTATTTAAGCGATATCTCATATTTGAGCCTTGATGTATGTAGAAAATTTTCATTAGAAGACTCACCTACTATAGCTAGATGCGCGAAACGGATCAGATCTAGATGTAGTCGGGATAAAGCTCTGATAAATCGGGTAGGAAAAAAAACTTGTTGGTTGAAAGGCCCATAAATAATATCTAAAACTCATTTCTACAATTGATGATGATGATTAACCTTAGTGATTATTGATTAAGGCCTATTGAAGAAAACTCTAAACTATAGCTTTAAAATTAAACTTCTGGTACATATTTATCTAAAATCATTTTAAAAGAGTGAATTCAATCTATATTAAATAAATTAAAGATGGAAGCAAAAGTGTTATTTTTATTATGCTTTGCTATGACTTGCTTCCATATTAAAGGATTGGATTGAAGATCTGCACAGTTGATGAGTTAATGGTGCTCATAAAAATAATAAGCACGAAACAAGGTCCAAGACATTTGATTTGGTTATAAAAAATCAATAGAAAAAATGGTTGAAAAAATCCCATTACAAAATTTATTTCTCAAAGAAAAATGATGAAACGCTAAATGCAAAAGGGAGGGTTTTGGTGAAAACCAAAATCCCGATTAGGAATAAGAAAAATACAAGAAATAAAAAAATACAAAATAGGAGGAGGCAAAATTAATAGGAAGAGTGACTAAAACCTAACATAATTTGGTTTAATATCCAAATCCTTATGATTTCATCTTATTTTTAATTAAGACTTTGTAGTTTTTTGTTAAGTTTTTTGTAGTTTTTTTTAACTATAGATATTAGTTCCTATACTCATAATTTATTAATTTATTAGAGAAATGACATTAGTACTAGATAATGGGACTCTCACAGAACATAACATACACTTTAGATAAATTTTATGACATGATATAAATAAAATTAAAACTAGTTGCATATTATAATTATAAATAGATGTGAAAATGCAGTTATGGGCATAATAATTTTTAATACATTGTTAATTGTTAATATATAAATTTATATTATTAAGAATTTTTTATTTTGTATTTTATGATAACTTATATGTCGTTTATATTAGCATAGTATAGATACTAATATCTAATTGATGAAAAATGAAACTATAACAGTTCAATAAAAAGAAAAAAGGACTACAAGTCATACTTTTCAAAGTATAAGGACTAAAGAATTATTTTTTCATTTTTTGCAAGGTTTTATGAACAACTTTGTATAAATTAAAAAATTTAGTAAAACTTTTTAAAGAAGGATATGATATGGTTTTGCAATGCAGGATTCTGAGATTAAGGGCAAACCTCGACTTGGAACTACTGGGAGAAAGTAGGAGATACTCCTCGTTAGTAATACGATCCCTTCTTCTATGCACATGGATGGAACATGTTCTTGACGTGAGAAAAGCGCTCTGCTGCTTTAGAGCAACTGGTGATAAAAAAAAAAAAGTCATCACCGGTAGTTTTCGGAGTTTTATGGGACCCCTATATATGCTGTGGTGCTCATCACGCGTCTGGAAACTTTATGTCGGTTTTCACTGTAAAAGCTCATAAAAGGTCCAAAGACTGAAGACTTTAATATTGACGGAGACCTTTCATAACTTTGCCCATCTCACCACAACTTTGACGCATGAACAATACTTGCAAAGTGATTCAATATTGCTCTATATCAACACTTTAATTTGGTTATCACTTTGTGTAAACAAATGAATTGAAGATGGCAGTGAAAGTGGTATTTTTCTTATGCTTTTCTTTAACTTGCTTCGATATCAATGGTGCTGCTGTTACCATGATAGCAGAGGAGAAACGTGCTCTGCTTCAGGCCAAATGGTTTAGCAATAGTTACTTCAACTTCTCTGACCCTTGTGACTGGTATGAGATACATTGCAATAACTTTGGAAGCGTTGTTCAGATGATCCAACCACGGATCACCACACTGTACCCTCAGCTAGCCGCTCCTTCACTGCATTTCCCAATTTACATAGTCTTGAACTTACCCATATGGGTTTGATAGGTACCATTCCAATTCAGATAGGAGCTCTTCATAAACTCACCTATTTGGACTTGTCTTATTACAATCTTATTGGTAAGTTATGAATATTCTACTCTTACAATTTCACTTGATTTATATTTGATTAGAAATAACTTTAAATATTTACAACTTAACTATATAGATTTTGGATAAGGATTATTCCAACTCAACTATGAACTCTTCAAAAACTAATTTATTAAGATTTATTTTTTAACAGCCTTATTGACAAGTATGCCTTTTACTTTAACCAAACTCGCTAAATTAAAAATGTTATACTACTAAAACACAATCTAGTATCTCACCTATTTAATAAACTATGTTAGATAGGTATCATTTCAACTTAGATAATAGCTTTTTTAAATCTTTTTAAATCTCACAATTTTTTTTTGTCTCAAAACAACATTACTGGTAAGTTAGCAATTACTCTTAATGTTAATAATCTTGATTTGTAATATTTGATAGTCAAGAGAGAAGGGATTAGATAGGTACTATTCCTTTATCGAGACATAGCCTCTTCAAAATTTTGCCTTTCTTTATTTGTCTAATAATAGCCTTGTTGGTAAGTTACCCTTTATTCTTACCAAATTTACGTATTTATTAATAAATTACCATTTGCTTTTAATAATAGTATTAATCATTATTTAGAATATTTTACACTCGAAAGAGAAGAGGTTTGATAGGTACCATTCTAACTCAAATAGGAGCTCTTCAAAATCTCTTTGATTGGGACTTTTCTTATAACAATCTTATAGGTGAGTTATATATACCTTCCATTTCCATTCTTACCTTGCAAATGCATTCAATTTTAAAATATTGTATTTAACAAACCCTTAACTTCTTTAAAAAAAATTATTGAGTCAACCATCTTTTTGTCAATTTTAATGAGACGGTTAGAAGTAATGTATAACGCACAAGGATAGAAATGGTATATATACTTCATTTGTGCCCATCTCACACTATATGATTATGTCTATTTGCCATTGGATGTACATACTCCAACGACCTTGATACTAACCAACGTGGATCATCAACATGAACTTCTTAAATTCTTTCAAAGTCATATGACAATCACATTTTGATGTCAACTAATTTCATAAAAAATTCTAAGAGTCATTTTAAAAGAGAAACAAAATATCACACTTATGAAAAGTATGTAAATAATATCTAGAAGTCATTTCTTTAAAATATGATGATGGTTGGTGGTGGTGGTGATGATAATTATAATAATAAACACATTATCAATTGGTAAACCAGAGTCATTAATAAGCTGTCATCATTTCAATCTTCCTCAATCTATATTAAGATTGTGGCTGCACTCATTTTGTCTAAACAAATGCTATCATCACGGCATTATCTTTATGCTCTCTACTCTAAATTGCTTCCATATTAATGGTGCAGTCGCTGCCATGATAGAAGAGGAGAAACGTGCTCTCCTTCATACAAAATGATGGAATATTAGCAACATTGCGTACAACTTCTCAGACCCTTGTGAATGGGAAGAGATACATTGCAATGAAATTGGAAGAGTTATTAAGATGAGTCCACTAAGGATCACTTCACAACACCCTCATCTAGCAAATCTCAACCTCATCACATTTCCCTATCTAGAAAGTCTTACACCTTCTAGAATGGGTTTAATAGGTACCATTCCAAACTTTTTAGAATCTCTATCATTTGGACTTTTCTCATAATAACCTTATTGGTAAGTTACCTCTCTCTCTTACTAAACTCACTCTATTACAAATATTTACACTCTAATTAGAGCTCTTCATTCATTCATCCAATATTTACACTTGTCTTACAATAATCTTACTTGTTTAGAATTGCTCAATTTGAATAGAAGCAATGTAGTTAGAATCATTCCTTTAATATATCTCAGGAACTTACATTAGTTCTCAAATTTGTTAATCGCAGGTGATATCCCTCATTCCATTTTCAATTTGACAAATTTAAAACACTTTGATGTTTCTCAAAATCATTTAAGTGGAAGCATGCCAGAAGTGATTGGACAGCCTTTTTATTATTTTTATCATATAAACATCTCCCAAAATAATATGAGCGGAAATGTGCCCTACGTTTTGAATGACGATTATTTTGATTTCCACGGTGACTTTAGTCACAACAAATACAATTGAACATTACCATCTGACATATATATTTTACCTTCACGATGTAACATTGATTTGAGCTACAATAATATCTCTAGAAGTATACCTAGAGAACTTGGTAGGCTGGAGTCCATCAACTTGTCATACAATCATCTCAGTGGCTATGTTCCAAGGGAAGTTTATACCTCTTTTCCTCATGACATTTTATATGGCAATAAAGAATTACTTGGTCTAGAGAAGATGCATGATTCTTCATACTTGTTGAAAATCATTATTCCTTTGACAAGTTTTCTTGTCATAATATTTTTTGTGGGTTTCATCTTATTTCAATCTTTCAAAAAGAACAAGAAATCCACAATTGGGATGAGAGAACCAAAAGATGGGGATTTGTTTTCCGTATGGAATTATGATGGAAAAATTGCATACGAAGATATCTTTGAAGCAACAGAGGACTTTGACATCAAATAATGTATTGGAATTGGTGCCTATGGAAGTGTTTATAGAGCACGACTTCCTACTGGCAAAATTGTAGCACTAAAAAAACTTCATAGAAGAGAATATGAAAATCCATCTTTTGCCAAGAGTTTTCAGATTGAAGTGAAGATGTTAAGTGAAATTCGACATCGCAATATTATAAAGCTCCATGGTTTTTGTTTGCATAAGCAATGCATGTTTTTGATATATGAATACATGGAGAGAGGAAGCCTCTTTTATGTGTTGAATAATGATGAAGAAGCAAAAGAGTTGGATTGGAGTAAGAGGGTGAATGGCATCAAAGGAATAGCAAATGCCCTGTTCTACATGCATCATCATTGTGCTCCGCCAATTATCCATAGAGACATAACAAGTAGCAATATATTGCTGAACTCAAGGATGGAGGCTCTTGTATCAGACTTTGGCACAGCTAGAATCATAGATCCAGATACTTCTAATCAAACTCTTGTAGTTGTACATACGGTTATGTTGCTTCAGGTTAGCTTTTCATATTCTCAACTACTTCTCTTGTATTGTATTATGTTCTTACAATTACTTACATTGGGATATATGAATACATAATTTTTTTTAACTTTTGGTCCATTGTAGAGGTTGCATATACTCTAGTTGTGATTGAAAAGTGCGATGTTTATAGTTTTGGAGTGGTGACACTGGAAACAATGATGGAAAGACATCTTAGAGATTTGATATCGTCTCTATCAAAGACTTGTAATGAAAGTATTTTACTAAAAGATGTCTTAGACGCACATCTTCTATTGCCAGAATAGAACAATGCAGGAGATGTGACACTTTTGGTGACCATAGCATTAGCATGCTTGAATCCATCTCCCAAATCTCGACCATCAATGCAACAAGTGTCCCAAAGGCTTTTATCCTCCAATGCACCATTAGCCATTCCTTTCAATAATATCTCACTCCAGCATCTAGTGAATCAAGATATGCAAATAAGCTAATAAAAAGCTACGAGATTTGGCTCTGTGTTTGTATGGTACCTCAGATGAAACCTTTTTAAGGAATTGCCTCTTAAGTATATATATTAGAAGCTTTCCATATGTTTATTTAATGCAGCTAATATTTTTCCATTAAAAAACTCTTAACATATGTTTTCCATATGATAAGCAAGTGCATTCGAGAAGGCTGTAAACATAAGAGCAATAGCAGCATAAAGTGCTGCAGTTGCACTATTACCAAAAACAATTTACAAATTAATTACAAGAAGAACAGGAAATCATCATTACATTTAAAGGATTTAATCATGAATACATTATAATTGAAATTCAATCTCTTATTATTCTATGTTAAGTGGGACAGAGTGATTAACAGAATATTTTGATATGTTGCTCCTCAGTAAAACTGCCAGTGTAGGAAAATTTACTATGATAAGATAAATTTGCATAAAAAAAAGTCAAAGCCTTAATTACTATTTGAATGATCACAGTCTTATACGAAGAAGAACAAGCAAAATTCATTCTTGTTATAAATTGACGAACTTTTGTGCTTGTTCCTAGATCTTGCCAGGATCATTCTGTCTCTCTGTAAACTTCAACCAAAATTTCACTGATTCACATGTTATACTTATGTTCATTGCTTTTGGACATCTTTGACGCTGGCAATGCAACTTTTTGAAACAATAAAAAGAAATACTAGATTTATTAAAGAAAAAGTCTTATAAACTTTAAAAAAGAAGATGCAAAGTTATGATTTTTGCTATCAAATTCAAAGAATGAACGTGTAAACCCACACAATGATAAAGAACCTTTCAATTGGTTATGTTTATATTTCTTCTATGACTGAAGTAAAGAGATTAAAAATTGATTTGATGAGCACTTTAACTCATCAGATCTAGATCTAATACGGTTTTATCTATTTTTAAAATAAATTATTTTAATAGGTAAAGGAGTTAAAATAAAGATAATATCTCAACTATCATGTTTTAAAAAAAATATTTTTTACTTAAAAACTTTAATTAAAAAAATTTAATATAATATGGATAGTCCAGATCTGATGAGCTAATGGTACTCATTATTGGTTGTAAAACTAATATAGAGAAAATGGTTGAAAAATGCCCATCACAAAATTTATTTCCCAAACAAAAATGATGAAAGGTTAAATGCAAGATAGCGGCTAGGAGAGTTTTGGTGAAAATCAAAATACCGATTAAGAATAAGAAAAATGCAGGAAATAAAAAAAATACAAAATAGGATTTATTTGTTGTGGGTTTCATCTTATTTCAATCTTTCAAAAAGAGCAAGAAATCCACAATTAAGACAAGAGAAACAAAAATGGGGATTTATTTTCTGTATGGAATTAAGATGGAAATATTACTTATGAAGCTATCATTGAAGCAATAGAGGACTTTGAAATCAAATATTGTATTGGAACTGTGCCTGTGGAAAGGTTTATAGAGCACAACTTCCTTGTGGCAAAATTGTGGGCTTGACAAAACTTCATATATGGAAATACATATTTTGCCAAGAGTTTTCAGAATGAAGTGAATATGTTAATTGTCACGCGCAAAAATTCAAGCAGTGACCGGTATAGAATATGAAGAAATTCATATTCTTTAAGCTTTAAACATTAAGTAGAACGTTTAATATAATAATCATAATATATATTCCATTGTAATAAAAAGGCAAGTTATCTGTAGAAATTTTGGCAGGGTTGTCTTTGTATAACAAACCTATAGAAAATTCTACAAAAGATGGAAAGTGTTTCAAATCATATACAGACTCAAAATAATTTGTACTCGTACTTTCACAAAATAACAAGAGACCAAGATTATATCTATATACTAGGTGGAGCATCTAAGCTTCAAACAAAACAATATAAATATTTTATAAGTTTATATTTACATTATAAGTAGATAGCTAAAAAGGAACAATACTTCAGATCATTAATGAGGCTCTTTATTGTTCAGCTAGAGGAATATGGTCAACATCACTATCTGAAGCTAAAATAATCTATTAGTGAATAACGTCTCAATATAAAAATAATAAAATAATATGGAGAGAAACCATTTAAAATATATTTAACTGCAGATAACAAGGTTTATTAATAAATCAAAATCCTCACAGTATAAAATTATAACAAAATGGAACTACATATAAAAATCATTAATCAAACAAATTCAATAACCAATAAAACATTTAATTTAAGGAAATCTGTTTAAAACAATAATCCTCAAATCATACTTTTCTAAAGGACTTCAACAAAATGAGATAACAAGTATGGACAGACAGTCCACGAGGGTAAATAACCAATCCAGCATGGTCGAAGCCAAGAAAACAAGCGCATGTGTGAAATCCATGAATAACAAGTGCAAGTACAAGACCCATGAATAACAGGCGCGAGAATAAATCCCACAAATATCCATTGAGCTTGAGTTTAACCTTGGTATACTAAAGACTAATAGTACTTCTGTTAGTAACCAGCGTTCTTTATGCGATCCTCTTCAAAAACATTTCTAAGCATTCATGGGATCAATTTAATATTAATAAATAACAAGATTTTTAAATAGTGAAATCTTATAACAATATTTTCTAATAAGTGACCCCATCATGACAATCATTGAACAAAATTTTCTTTAAATCCTCATGTATATAATTTGTAAACACTAAAGAATGCAAATCATTTAAATAACTATTGTCGTTATTTCAACTAAATATTCAAATATCAACTAATAAGTATACAATTGCAATAAACACATTTTTAGCAATTCATACTTTAAAATTTATACTTTAGTAAAATGATTCAAGTAGGAAGATATTATTAAAAATATTATTATCATGAGACGTTATTTACTCACCTGCCGATATTCTGATATAACTTACTCTTGCTATAAACTTCAGAATAATATCCTCTCTTTAATTCCCTAGATTTTTGAAAAATAAAATATTCCACAAGCTAACATATAGAAACCACAACCTTTAATTTAACTCAAAGTCCAAACTTTATATCTATATTTAATTTCAAAATCTTTATCCTATTTCATATCCTTCCATTCAGCTCAACACCATACTTCAACAATTTTTCCAAATATCAATCAATATATAAACACAAGCTAAGCTTCTAACTTTATTCCCACTAATTTTTCCAATAAAACTTAAACCCAAAGAAGCATAGCTTAGGTCCATTTTTTTACACCCACCAAAACATTTAATTAAAAGTTTCCATACAACTTCACACACTTTAATTTCAATTTATTCAACTTCCCTCATACTTCTGCCTCCACACATGGCACATAATTTGACAGAATAGAACAACAATTGTACACATAGTTTCAGGTTCAATGAAAGTTCCACAACACTACAAAAATTCATTATTCCATTATCACTACACAGAGCTTTAATGTAGACAGAAAAAGAAGCAAAAATGAACAACAATTAACCAAGCTTCTATGATAAAAATCTCAACGCACAATTGAGAGCCAAAGCTAACAACCACCAACAAGAGAGAGAAAAATCCTTAGACTTACCACACATATAGTTTCAAATTCAATGGAGGCTCTACAGTCTTAAAATCAAATATTCTTCCACCTTCCTTTCATTCATAGACCCGACAAGACAAAAAAGAAATCAAATTTCCAACTTAAAGCTATGAACAATCAATGGAAAGGAAGTCATTTATGCTTAATACATACCTAGAGCGAAACTGCACAAATGCAGAGAAGGAAGTCAGAGATATGAGGTTGCTATAGTAACAACGGAAGGAGGATGACAGTAGTGACACAGTGCATGATAGCAACAACAACGTGCATATCGATGGAATAATGGATGACAGAGGACCAATAAAGACGTGCTTCTATAGTAACAACTGACGACAGTCCTTCTCTTCCACCTCCTGCAACATTCCTCCACTCCTACTCTCTCTATTTCACAGATCATGACAGTAACTGCAAAAGAGAGATAGCACTGATGCGTAGTAGCACAGATGGTAAAGTTAATAGATACAAGGTAATGACAACTAGTCATAACAATAATGGTCTTAGTGTCGTGAAGCTTCTCCTTTGATATGTCTCTCTTGCTCACGGTGTCGACTGAAAATAGGAGAGAAAGAATGTTCTACAGTTAAAATAAATAGAGGGATAGTTTGATAATTTCACGTGATGTTTGAAAAAATGAAATTCCACTTTAGCTGGTGTTGGGATTCAAACTCAATACCTCGCACTCAACCACACTGCCTTCAACCACTCAACTATCCATTTCTTCTTGTGGTATCATTGCATGAAATAATATATACTTATTAAAATTGTATTATTTACCTATGCATTTTCTAGGGTCATTATATTCTCCCCTTCTTAAGAAATCCAGTCCTTTGAATTTGAAAATATACTCACCTTAATCCTTAAACAAGTGTAGGTATTTAATACACATTTCATTCTCAATTTCCTAAGTAACTTCTTCCTTCGAATGATTACTCCACAATACTTTCATAGAAGGAATCTCTTTCGATCTTAACTTCTTTACTTCTCTATCAATAATAGCCACTGGATCCTTATCATACGATAGGTCTTCATTTACTTCTTGATATTCAACAACATGAGAGGGGTGTTATAGATATTTCTATAGCATCGACACATGAAACACTAATGTATACTAGATAACTCTGGTGGTAGGACTAATTGATAAACAACAACAGCCATTTTGTCTTAAATCTCAAATTGACTAATATACTTTGGACTCAACTTGCCCTTCTTCCTGAATCTCATGACACCTTTTATTGGCAACACCTTTAAAATACCTTATCCCCAACCACGAATTCCAATTCTTTTCGACGATAATTCACAACATTTATCAGCTCTGAGTTGTCAACAACATTTGTTTGATTACCTTCACCTTCTCTTTAGCATCCTGAACTAAATCTGGTCTAAAAATATCTTTGTCGACAACTTTAAACTATCGAATTGGAGATATACATTGTCTTCCATATAATGCTTCAAATTGTGCCATTTGAATACTTGATTGATAACTATTATTATAGGCAAATTCCACTAGTGGTATCTCATCTTCTACCAAAATCTAAGATACAGGATCTCAACATATCCTCAACTATTTCGATAGATTGCCCATTAGTTTGAGGGTGGAAAGCATCAATTAAATCCAGTTGAGTACCTAATGCTTTCTGGAGTGTTTCCCAAAATTGAGAAATAAATTGGGGCCCTATATCATAAATGATAAACACAGGAACTCCATGCAAATGTAAAATCTCAGCACATTTGGCCGCACTATAAATCGTATTTAATGGAAGAGAATGAGCCGACTTAGTTAACATATCAACAATCACCTAGATAGAGTTAAAACCTCTAGCAATACAAGGAAAGCCAATGATGAAATCCATTGTTATATTTTCCCATTTCCACTAAGGTATTTCCAACCGTTGTAATGGTCTTTTAGGCTTCTGATGCTCCACTTTAACTTGTTGACACACCAAACAATATGCAACAAAGTTTGCCACATCATTTTCATACCATGCCACCAATATAACTGCTTCAAATCTTGGTATATCTTAGTTATTCCAGGATGAATAAGATAAGCAGAATGTTGAGACTCCTCTAAAATTTGCTTTCTCAAGTCTTGTACTTGAGGTACGTAAATTCTATTATCATACCACATAATACCTTCATGGTAAGTCACAAATTCTGAATCACTTCCTTCTTTGACCAAATCTCTCAACTTGCATAATCTCTTGTCAAAATACTGAGCCTTATGAATATATTCAATTAAAGAGGAATGAGGATGTACATGAGACAAAAATGCTCCTCTATTGACAATTAAAGAGGTATTCTTTTAATATTTATAAGTGCCAAGCTACCCATAAACTTTTTGCTTAAAGCATCAGCCATCACATTCCCTTTGCCAAGATGATACAGAATTGTGCAATCATAGTCTTTTGGCAATTTCATCCATCTTCATTGTTTGAGATTTAGATCTTTCTAATCAAAATGTACTTGAGACTTTTATGATAAGTGAAAATCTCATAAGTTTCACTATACAGATAATGTCTCCAGATCTTTAAAGCAAAACAACTGTTGCCATTTCTAGATCATGTGTTGGATAATTTTGTTCATGCTTCTTAAGTTTTCAAGAGGCATAAGCAATTATCTGTCTAGTCTAAATTAATACACAGTCTAAACCAATTCGAGAGATATCACAATAAACTATGTATCCCCCAGCTCCTGATGGTAAACTTAAAATTGGAGCAGAAGTAAAAGATTCCTTTAATTTCTGGAAACTTCCCTCACAGTTATTGTAAAATCCTCCTAAAATATAACTATTAGTAATTATTTGGGCCTATTTTATACCTAATATAATTTAAAAATAATATTATAAATGAATTTAGTTTATTTCAAGAGAGCTAACCATAGTAGAAAATATGTTAACTAAAATTTAAATGAACTCTACCATAGTTTTAAAAAGACTTTTCTTAAAATAAAAATAAAGTAATAGGATATGAGTATGCAAACTAAAATCTATTGTGGCAATATACAAATATTCTACACATACCTTCAAAGGAGAAGATTATACAATTAATATAGCTTTAATCACGCCTATTAAGTTTTCCTTGGGGTCATAAGATAAGACTATCACATAAAAAATATTAATAATAATAGGTAAAACAAACGTCTCTATAACCATCAATCCTACTCTGAGGTGTCAAGTGGGACCACAAAGTATAATATATATAAAATAACATATTATTATAATAAAATCAAATAAATAACCCACCCAAGTTCCTTTATCAATCCAACCAAACCGCCTTATTTCTGCTGACTGAACCCATGGGCTAGTGATAACTGACTACTCAAAGCTAACCAATCAAGTGGTATAGATAGGCCAAAATCCACAAAACACTTGACTGGACCATGGATTCATTCTCCATCAGTAAACAGGTGGGGGTGTCGTAGCCCCTCGATAAATAGGTAGGGCACATCCCTCAATAAATTGATGGGACAAAAACCAACATCAAGCTCCAATTGACACTATACCACATAGTAGAAATATAATTCAATCATCACTAATCACTAATGCATAATTTTTAAAATAATCATATTAATCAAAATCTCAATAACTTGATCAATATCACAAAAGGGTTTTTCTCAAGATAATAACTTTTTTCAAATTTTAATATCAATATATAACAAGTAAATTCAAAATTAAGTTCTAAGTCCCACAAGACTATTTTTAATAAAAATAATCAAATAAAATTTTTGAATACAATCATATCAATATTAATAGCTTTATATATATATATCAAATGACTCATAAACATCATATTAGCATACACAACGAGTAGAAAATGATTACCTCTAACATAAATATATGAATAATTACCACAAAAGATCTGAAAGATAAATCTCAGCTTTGAGTAAGTTAAACTAAGGGAGTGCTTGGGAAGAAAATATATGTGAGATTATTTGGGAACAGGAAAGAGACTAAGAGAGAAGACTAAAAGAGAGGAGCTGACTCAATAATCAAGTATGAAGAATAACTCAAGACTTTAGCTTTATTTATAAAGCCATAATAATAATTTAAATTTAAATCTATATCTAAATTTGAACCCAAATCTTGATAATTCTCTAACTAATAATAACAATTAAATCATAAAATCTTAAATTAAGAAAATCCAGATATCATATTTTATTAAAAATAATAAAAATACTAAACCATAATATTTAAATTAGATAATATTTTTAAATTATTGATAAATAATATTTTTAATTATACTTAAAAATAAGGATAAAAATTGAGATGTTATAATTCTTTCCTCATTTTAGGCATTTTATCCCTAAAATTTAGCATACTCTAAAGTTTTCTTATTTTATTTTCTAATAGTTTATCTAATCTTATACCATTTCTTCTCTTCTAAGGATGCAAACTGCCTTAATAGTCAAGTACTATAACATAGTAGCTTTTATAAACTAACAGAGAATAATATGTGTGAATAATGTATATTGTCATTACTATGCAATGCAGTATATAAAAAGATGTCACTATACACAAATATCAATTACAAGTAATTAATTGTAAAAGATGCACAACAACTTTGTGAGAATTTAAATAATTTATATGATTGCTTTAAACTATATTCTAAATATTAAATAATTTAAATAATTTACAAAATAAATTTGGAAAGTTACCAAAAAAGTTAAAATATTCAAATCCCATTAATAATTAAAATGATACATAAATTAATTTGGTAATCAAATATTCAATTTTTAACAAACTATTTATGAAATAAAACGTAATTAAACCAAACAAACTAATCAAATATTTTATTTAACAACTTTTTGGACATTCAACAAAAATAGTTCAAAATAAAATAGAGTTAAACAATTTTTTTAAACACAAATGGCAAACACGGAAAGCCATATTTCTAAAAAAATAATCTAAACATAAATAATTTAAAATTAAAAAAATGCCCAACACTGAATTGAAAATATATATATATATATACATAAATTAAAAATGATATTGTAGAAAAAGGGTAAACTTTTCTTCTTCTTCTCTTTTTTTAAACAATAAAATAAATTCATAATATATCATAAAAATTTAGTAAGGTCTAAAACCTAAGTTCTGATACCAAATTATAAAATTCTCCTAAAATATAACTATTATTAATTATTTAGGACTATTTTATACCTAATATAATTTAAAAATAATATTATAAATTAATTTAGTTTATTTCAAGAGAGCTAACCATAGTAGAAAATAATTTAACTAAAATTTAAATGAACTCTACCATGGTTATAAATAGACTTTTATTAAAATGTAAATAAAGTAATATGATATATGAGTATGCAAACTAAAGCCTATTGTGGTAATACACAAATATTCTACATATACTTTCAAAGGGGAAGACTATACAATTAATATAGCTTTAATCATGCCTCTTAAGTTTTTCTTGTGGTCCTAAGATAATATTATCACCTAAAAAATATTAATAATAATAGAGTTAGATAAACGTATTTGTAACTATCAATCCTACTAATTATGAATACTAACATGTGCTAATGAGGTATCAAGTGAAACTACAAAATATAATATATATAAAATAAAATATTATTATAATAAAATCAAATGAATAACTCACCTAAGTGTCTCTATCAATCCAATCGAACTGCCTTATTTCTGCCGACCGAACCCATGGGCTAGTGATAACTGACCACTCAAAGCTAACCGATCAAGTGTTATGGATATGCCAAAATGCACAGAGCACTTGACTGGACTATGGATTCATTTTCTATCGGTAAACAGGTGGGGGTGTCGCAGTTTCTAGATAAATAGGTGGGCACGTCCCTCGATAAACTGTTGGGAGAAAAGCTAACCATCAAGCTCCAATTGAGGTTATAACACATGGTAGAAATACGACTCAATCATTACCCATCCCCAATGCATAATTTTCAAAATAATTATATTAATCAAAATCTCAATAACTTGATAAATATCACAAAAGAGTTTTTCTCAAGATAATAACTTTTTTTAAATTATAATATTAATATATAACAAGTAACTTCTAAATTAAACTTTAAGTTTCATAAGACTTTTTTCAATAAAAATAATCAAACAAGTTTTTTGAATACAATCATATCAATATTAATAACTTTATATATACCAAATTATTCACAAGCATCACATTAGCATACACGAGTAGAAAGTAGTTACCTTTATCTTCATTATATGAATAATTGCCATAAAAGATCTGAAAGGTAAATCTCAGCTTTGAGTGAGTTAAAGTAAGGGTGTGTTTATGAGAAAAGTAGATGTGAGATTATTTGGGAACAGGAAAGGGATTGAGAGAGAAGACTAAAAGAGAGGAGCCGACTCAATAATCAAGTATGAAGAATAACTCATGACCTTATCTTTATTTATAAAGCAATAATAATTTAAATTTAAATCCATATCTAAATCTAAACCTACATCTTAGTAATTATCTAACTAATAATAACAATCAAATCATAAAATCTTAAATTAAGAAAATCCAAATATCATATTTTATTAAAAATAATAAAAATATTAAACTATAATATTTGAATTAGATAATATTTTTAAGTTATTGATAAATAATATTTTTAATTTTACTTAAATATAATCATAAAAGTTAGGATGTTACACTTATCATCCCAAACGAATTTCATATTCTTTTGAGTTAACATTGTCAATGGGGCATCTATTCTTGAAAATCCTTCATAAAATAGTGATAATATCCTACAAGGCCAAGAAACTTCAAATCTCTATGACTGTTATAGGTTGTGACCAAGTTTTGAATGCCTCAACCTAGCTATCAATTTGAATATCGTTTTTAGACACCACATGCCCCAAGAAAGTGACCTCATTTAACTAGAATTCACTTTTAGAAAACTTAGCAGGAAGTTGTTGCTCCCTCAACTTTTGTAATACTAACCATAAATGATGATCATGCTCCTCTATATTTTTAGAGTATACTAAGATATCATGAATAAACACAATTACAAACCTATAAATAAATGTTTTGGATACCCTATTCATCAAGTCCATGAATGCTGCAGGAGCATTTGTCAACCCAAAAGACATTACTAAAAATTCGTAATAACCATACCAATTCATAAATTCTTTCTATGGAATATCTTCCTTCTTGATCTTTAATTGATAATACCCCTGATCACATGTCTAACTTTGAAAAATATTGTGCTTCTTGCAACTGGTCAAAAATCATCAATGTACGACAACGGGTACTTATTCTTTATTGTCACCATATTAAGCTTCTTGTAATCAATGCAAAGTCTCAAAGATCCATCTTTCTTTTCATAAATAACACTGGTGTACTATACCCCATGGAGAAATGTTGGGTGAAATAAACCCCTTGTTTAGTAGTTCTTGTAGCTGAGCCTTTAATTCCCTTAACTATAAGGGCACTATCCTATAAGGCGGAATTCTATTGGTTGTGTGCTAGGAATAACATCAATACCAAATTCTATTTCTCTATGTGGAGGTAAGCTAGGTAATTCCTCTATAAAGACATTAAAAAATTCCTGTATAACTGGAATTTGATCTAAGTTGATAGTAGGTTTGTCAACATCTTTCACTATAGCCGAAAATTCCTAACAACCTTTTATCAACAACCATTGGCCTTCTAAAGTAGAAATCAAGTTAGTTGGCCTCTTTACTTCATTCCCATGAAATACAAAAGGACTTTCACATGGAATATTAAATTTTACCACTTTCAAGTGACAGTCAACAATAGTATAACAAGATGCTAACCAATTCATGCCTAATATCATATCAAAATCAATAATGTCAAGAATCATTAAATCTACAAGACTTTCTCTTCTCTCAAAAGACACTTCACAAGATTTATACACTTGTGAAACTAACAAAGTTTAGTAGACTCTTTACCCAACCTTTTAGTAAAATACACTAAAATATAAGAATGTGTCAATCCAGGGTTAAACAATACATAAGCTTTTTGAGAACATATATTGATAATACCTATAACTACATCATTAGAGGCCTGAGCATCTTACCTCGTTATAGCATACACTCTTTCTTGACCTTGCCTTAAAGATGGTTGTGCCCTTTTTCCTAACGGCCTTCCTAATGTGCCTTTACCTATTAAGGTAGAAGTTGCTCCCATAGACAGGGCTGCAAGTGTAAAGAGCGAGGAGGAGGTTGAACTGATCCCTAACTCGAAGTTGGCTGAGCAAATAGACAATCTCTTTTTATATGACCAGGTTGTCCATACCATAACAAACACCAGATTCCTTGCGATAGGCTCCTGAATGATAATTTTCACAAAAAGCACAAGGAGGCTTAGAATAATTTGATTGGCTCACAGTAGGCTGAGATTTAACATTTCTAAATTTAGGTCTCAAATCTAGAGCGCTCACTAAGGGTCCATGAGATCTTGGCACTTGTTGCATAGTAAATGATTGAGATTGCCCTAAGAGCAATTACTTTTAAGGACCATTGGAATCTTCCACCCCTATTTTCTGCTTCTTATAAATGCCTTCTTCTTCAATATGACTCAACTCAATTCTCAACGCACAATCTATTACATCAGCATAAGAAGCAAAATGATTTAATATAAAGGCCACAATATCATGTATATATATCGATAATTCCTGAATGAATCTATCAATTCTATCATTCTTTGAGGTTATCAATGTAGAAGCATAAGAGGAAAGTTCTCTAAATTTCTTATCATACTCTACCATTGTCATTCCTGAAGTACATTTCAATAATAAGAACTCTTTAATCCTAACATCGTTTTTACTTTGGGGAAGATATCATTTAAGAAAAATATCTTTAAAGTTAGCCTATGACAATGAAGGCACTTTATCTCCCTATAAACTAGGCGCTATTTTGCTCAAAGCATTAGCTACTCCTTCTAATCGGAATAACTAAATTCCACATAATAAACATCAGGGCATCCTAGAGGTCTACACCTCTTCTCAATACCTTCTAGAAATTCTATAGGTTCTTCTCGAGAATCAAAACTTGTGAACTTAGGAGGATCCCGCTTAATAAATTCTGATAACTTGACTGCAATATTATCCTATTCAATTGCATTATATGTTTATTCTCGAGTCTTGTGTCTAGATGATGTAAAAATTTAAGGGGATTGTGGATTTAGTGGTTCAGCTTTATATAGGATCTCTTAAAGAGTCTAAGGGGCTGACTTTCCCTAATCCTAATTCTCTTACGACCTTGTCCTTTGCCTCTAGGAGCAAAATTTGCATAGATGAACAAAATTCACGGTTAAGGATATAAAGGAGATACAGTCATATGATATGTCCAGATAATTTCTTACTGCATAGTTACGAACATAATTGTATTAAAAAGAACAAATTTTTAGAATCTATACGAAGTTAAAGCAAGATAGTATATATAAACAAAAAAAAAACTTACCACCTCCAGATGTTGCCCCTTTAGAGCTCCCGTAAGGGCATCGTAAAAATGCTTTAGTTACCTACTTCTTAGCCTACATGTCACCCTTCCTTCTGCCTATTATTTTAATCGTTTCTTTGTTTATAAAAAAAATATGATACACCCTCTTAATTATCGCCACCCCTCGTATCCTCCCATCTCCTATTTTTCTCCACCTTCACGCCACTCTCTCTCTCTCTTCCCCTTCCCTTTGATCTCTTCCCAGACAACCCCATCTCAGACACTTCCTGGGATGATACATGACCCAAAATCATGGAAAGAAAGAAAGAAACTTCCTTGATCTCTTCCCAGAGAACCCCATCTTAGACACTTCCGATAAACCTTTTTAAATATTTGCTATAAATTCTATATTTGTTGAAGTATGCCACCATATGTTTTAATTTCTCATTTGCTAATATTGATATTCCTCCATATAAAACTCTTTACATGTCAAGTGTGCCATAAACTTAACTTATTATGTTAAAATAATAATGTTTCAAAAATTAATTATAAGTATTTTATACATTGAAGCACTATCAATATTTAAAGTGGCAATTTTTGAAATAAAAACTCTATAATAGTTCAATAAAGTTATAGATAACCAAAATTTTTTGGTTACAAAATTGTAGATAACTGATTAAAAAATGAATGTACTGTCATACTCAATTAGGTGTGCAAAATTTGTACTCTTTAGGCTTAAAGCTAATGTCAGTCCAATCAACTCTCCTTTTTATGGCTCCCTAGATCTCGTGTGGTGAGAGTCTTGTACCTAAGCCTCCCTTTTTATGTCTCAAATTGGGATGAATCTCATACGACAGTAAGCCTAAAACATGAAATTCAAGGATCTAGGATGGACTCTCAAAAACCATGGAGTTGGTTACATTATAAACATAACAACATTGCAATACTCATAATTAAAACTAGAATGCCTCTACCAGAAATCTATAGCGTTGAATATATAAGTATGATACACAATGCTATTGTAGTACCAATTAAACCTTAAAATGAAACCAAGAAACTAAAATTCAGTGAAGATGGAATAAAATTTTGTATAGAAGTTTTAATAATTAATAACAATCTATTCTCCACTAGTTCTTTAGCCTAAGTAACATCTTAAACTAACAATCCAACTCAACCAACAAGCAAGTTATGCAAGACAATTATTTGTAAACAACAGTGCTTTCTTCATTTATTAGGAAAATCTTGGTTGCGGAGAATGTTCTCTAGCAAAAGCAGTTTAAAAATAAATAAATTCAATTAATGAGTATGGCATGGTTATGCTAATTGCTGAATAACTTTTAGGCATAAGGAATAATTTAAGGAAACTAAAAGGTACTACTGTTATAAAAAGTTGTTTGATTACTATAAAATTGCCTTTTATAAACACTTGGGCATCGTGACATGTGAGAAAATAGAAAAAATACCCAATCAAGTAACAAGACATTATCGTCAATGGCTCGTCGTGCTGTATCAAAAGTCATCTATCCAGTAATTAGTTCAAGAAGCATTACACCATAACCATAAACATTAGTCTTTTCTGAAGACTTTCCAGTTCAGAGGTATTCTTGTGCAATGTACCCAATTTTACCATGCACAGCTGTGGTAACATGAGTATCTTTGTAATCCATAAGTTTTGCCAAGCCAAAGTCTCCAACAATGGCTTCATATTCGTCAACCAACAATATATTTGCAGCTTTAACATCACGGTGAATGATCTTTGGATTACAATCATCATGTAAATAAGCAAGCACCCTCGTAGCTCCCAATGCAATTCGCTTCGATACAGGCCATTCAAGCAGGGGTTTTGATTTAGAGCAGTCTAAGACATTTTAGAAGACAATTGAGGGAAAACCTTATAAAAATTGACGAATACTCAATATGAAACTACAAGTTTAAATATTTTATTTTAACAATGAGAATTTTATGTTAATACTATTTATAATTCTCTGTGCTACTGTGTTTGCATCATAGTGCAAAATAACTTGATAAGAATTGCATAATTCCCATTTTGCTAATAATAAATCAAGTTACACAATGAATGAGTTTCATATTAAAAGTAACATGGAACTTGCTTGAAAAGGAAACTCAGGAATTCCTTTTATGCCAAACATTTAAAGGGCTCAATTAAACATACAAGCAATGCTAATTAATGAATCTTCAAAGGAAAGTCAATCAAAAAACCAAAGTAGACTACTAATGATATCTCATAAACATGATGGCACACTACCGTTAGCCATGAAAGGATACACAAGCAAACGTTCAGTTGGAGTCATGAAAAAACCATAAAGCCGGAGTAAATGACTATGGAGAGCCAAGCTGATCAGTTTTACTTATGTTAGAAATTACAGCTCTCCATCCTAAGCACCTTCATTTTTAAGTCTTTTCAGTGCAATTAAGGAATTGTTTAGTGGGAGGTTTTTGGAGGGGAGGTTAGGGGTAGGTAGGGGATATGTGTGTTTGGTTTAAAAAATGGAGGGGAGGGGAATTTTTGTCTTTTTCTGCTCCCCTATCCCTCTCTCTCACCCCTCCAAATTTGGGATTTTTTTGGAGGGGTGAGAAATATTATGTGTTATGCTGACTAAATTACCCCTACTTATTTTTCAATTTTCCACATTTTCCCCTCGAGTGTAAAAACCCTTTTTCATTTTTTTTATTTCTATCGCTTATCTTTCGTGTACATAGCTCAACGTCTTTAATCATCGGCATGCCTCTAACCACCACTGCAGCTCGTTGCTACCTACTCTGGTAGCCACCACCGTCGACTTCATTCAAGAAAGCTCTTCTACCCTTCTCTTTCTTCGCTCCTTTTATCTTCTCTCTCTCACTCCTCTGTTTGCCCTTTTGCTGAATCTACTATTCCCTGCCTTATCTCTTTCTCTCTCTATCTCTTCTGGTTTTGGCTTTGAAGAAGATGCTTGGGGGGATTCTTATATATATGTTGTTGTAATGACCCTAGAAATTACACAGATATGAAATCATTTACATATATTATTTCTTGCAATGAAATTACAATAGGAAGTAGCTAGAGAGTGGTTAGAGATAGGAGATTTGAGTAAGAGGTCCCTTATTCGAGCCATGACACCTACAGAAGTAGGATTTTTATTTTTTTAGACGCGTGAAATGACTAAACTGCCCTCCTATTTATTTTAACCTTTGTCACCTCTTCCTTCCTCATCTCAATTATAGTTGCTATCATTCTCTATTACCGATCTGCTGTCACCGGTGTAGAGCTACTCCACTGTTACTGTGACTATTTTTGATACTATGGACTTCCTCTTTGTTCAGATATCAACTGTAGGAAGCTTTTCTCCTTGATTTTTTTACTGTTCTACAACCACATAGTCAGAGCAACTATAGTACTTTCACCATTATTCTTTATTCAGTGTTGAGTGGTCATTGTTATGGGAAATTTTGCTCTGATTTTTGCTATTCAGGTCAGTCCTCCATGTCACTGTCAGAGCTCTACTGTTGTTGCTGTTGTAGCCTCCAATTCCCATGGTAAGCCTAGCACTTCCCTCTTCATTGATCATTCACAGCTTTAGGTTAGAAATTTATTTTTTGTCCTCCCTGTTTGCTAAATCTGTGATAGAAATAAGGGTGAAGATTGAATTGGTATGTGATGTGGCTGTGGAGCTATGTGTGTGAGGGATTTCTATTTTCTGTTGAGCTGTGTGAAACTGTGTGGATGCCATGATATGGAATTTTTTTGAGAGAAGAGGAAGATGTGGACACTACAATATATACATATGTGTATATATATGGATATCTATTGAGAGTGCTACTGGTATGTTGTAGTTTGAGAAAAAAACATAGGGAAAGGAGGTGCTGGACATTGTTGTATGTATATATATACATTTATGCTATTGTTCTGGCTTGATATATATATATATATATATGACATTGAGGTTCATGGTTCAAAGAATTGTGCTACTGTTTTAGAAGTTAATTGTTGGAATTGAAGGATGAGGAAAATTATTGGAATGATTAAGTGTTAATAAGTATGTATAGAATTATTTGGTTGTGTTAAATAATTAATACTTGGTATAGAAGAGATGAATTGCATTCCTTGATAGCATTTTTGTCCTTCATTTTGGTTCTGAAAAGACAACGCATGAAGAGAGGAAACTTTCCATGAGCCAAAGGACTAACTCTTATCTTAATTAAATGATTGGATTAATAATGGACTAGTTAATTAGTTAAATTATTCTTCTATTTGATTAAGAGCATAATTACTTTTGAGGTTTAAAGTGTAAAGGAGATGGATGATAGTTATTGATGGAATGTTTTACTTTCAAAAAATCTAGGGAAATAAGGAGAGAGTATAATTTTGAACCTTAAAGCTACCATAAGTTGTATTAAAGCATTGCATGTGAGTGAATAACGTCCCTTAAAAATAATATTTTTAATAATGTATTGTTATTTGATATGTTCTATTTAAAGTGTTAAACTTTAAGTATAATTTTCTAAGGACACGGTTCTATGAGTTGATAGTTTTGAATTATATTATTGGTGTTTCTTTTCACTTGGGCATTATATGACTATGTTTATGTATGAAAATGAATACAAAAAGTTTTGAAAAAAAAGACTTTGGTAAATGTTATATTAAATTGATTTGCTTGATGAAACATTTTTATGTAGATTTTACTGTTGGAATATTTATTCCATATGAATTGAAGAAATCTTTTGATAATTATTCTAATGTTTATGCTGGGGTTTTGTAATTATGAAGTATTCTTACTGAAAATTGTTACATTGGAAAGTATTGTGATCATTAAATACTAAATGGACCTCATACATGCTAGAAAGTTTTCAGAAAGGACTGCATATAGACCGCTGGTTACCAACAACAGTACTATTAGTCCTTAGTGCACCATGGTTAAACCCGAGCTTGATGGATGTTCATGGTTCTTATACTCACGTCGGTTATTCATAGGATTTATTATTGCGCCTGTTACTTGTGAATCTTGTACCTACGCCTGTTACTCGTGGGTTTCGTACCTTCGCATGTTTAGTGGTCTCGTGTTATGCTAGGTTATTTACCTTCCTGGACTGTGTGTCAACGCTTACTTTTATGGCCTCGAGTAGCGCTAGATTAGTTAGTTACCCTCATGGACTGTGTGTTCATGCATGTTTTCGTGGCCTCGAGCCACACCAGATTGATTAGTTACCCTCGTGGACTGTGTGTCCGCACCTATTTTTGTTCTGTTGAAGTCCTACAGAAAAAAGATTATTTTAAAATGGTTATTTTAAATGAATTTCCTGAAAGAAAATGTTTACAGGAATATTTGTATTTAATTACTTGATGTTATGATTTACATTTAAACATGTTGACATTGCTTATTTTTGCATTTTTTAATTTATATTTTTGGGACGTTATTCACAAGTAGACTATTTTAGCTTTAGATAATATTGTTGACCCTATTCCTCCAGCTGAGCAGTGAAAAGCCTCACGTCCAATCTGAAGCATTGTTTTTGGCATATCTACTTATAATGTAATTATAAATTTATGAAATATTTGTATTATTTTGTTTGAGTTTAGATTCTCCACCTAGTTTATAAATAAGATTGTGATTATTTTGAAAAATATCTGCAGGTGATTTGAAACATTCGCAATATATTTTAGGATTTTTGAAAGGTCAGTTATGCCAAGACGATCCTGCCAAAATTCCTATAGATTCTTACTTTTTTGATAAAAATGTAATATATATTATGATTATTGCTTTAAATATTTTATTTAAGATTTTATGCTTAAGGAATATGAAGTTGTTCATATATTATGCTGATCAAGGCTCAAATTTTGGGATGTGACAATTGTGTGGCATAGAAAGAGGAATAGGAAAATTACGAGGGTTGAGGGTGATGGATGTGACTCAAAGGGAGTCATCCGACGAGGCTGTGATTATGAATTGTTATTCCCCTTTTACCTTGTATTTTCTCTCTGTTCCTTTTTACCTAGCATTTTCCCTTGCTATTCCACATCCGACACCCCCAGTTCCTCTTCTACCTTGCATTTTCCCTTTCTTTTATGGGTTTTGGGATTATTATTTGCTATTCCCCTTTTCTTTTTTTGGAGACATCTGACAAGGATGTGTGTTGTTATTGTTATGTAAATGTGGCAATTGAGATAACATGAAAGATATACTCAAACTGAAATAGCATTGAGTCATGTATGAAGTCCTTTTAGTAGACGTATACTGGTTAGGCTGCTAGTTGATATAAATTTGATTAGGCTGCTAATTGGACATATGCTAATTCAAATAAATATGATTCAAGTATTGTATTAAATTTGAAAATATTATGAACATAGGCTGCTAACTGGATAATTAGGCACAAGTCTTGTCTTAAATTTGAAAATTTTATCGTATTATATTGAAAACTTTTCTAGTTAATTAAGGTTAGATTTTGAAGGAAGCATCATGAGATGGGTTTTTGTTTTTATCCTAGTAGATTTATAGTTTATTGTTATGTAAATATGGAACTTGAAAAACAATGTTTGATGCATAATTGTTCTGCATTATATTCACTATGCTGCATTATTTGACATTTATTTTAATATATTGTAATTTATAATTTGTTTATAACAGTTTTAAGATGGAATTGACATTTCGAAACAATGTAGTCTTGCATCGATGACTGGATTTGCATCAAAAAGTTGTAGCATTACTCACTTGTGTTTTTGTCTATGTTGTAATTCGGAGGAGGTGCCATAAAAGAAAAATAAGTTATAGTATGAGTTCGGAAAGGGAAAAGGTGTGTGAATAAATAATGAGTTAGTTAAGTACTAATGAAAAGAGTCGTAACATCATCCGTATGAATCCTACAACTTTCCTAGCATTATATGGCTTACTAGAAATATAGGGGTTAAAACCTACCAGATGGGCTATAGTGGAAGAACAAGTGGCTAAAACTCTTTACATACTATGGCATAAGGCAAAAAAATGTGTGGTAAATTTATTCTTCCGATGGTGAGACAATTAATCGTCATCTCCATAATGTATTAGGAGCCATCATTGAAGTAGGAGACAAATTTATTGTTCAACCTAATAGGACAATTGTCTTTCCCAAAATCCATGCTAATTATAGGTTTTACCCTTTCTTTAAGGATTGTGTTGGTGCTATAAATAGGACATATATATATATGTGAATGTGGTGGCTAAAGATGATCCTCCATACCATGGTAGGAAAGAATTCTCGACACATAATGTGTTAGCATCTTGCACAATTGATTTAAAGTTTACTTTATGTGCTCACTGGGTGGGAAGGCATAGCATCTGACTCTAGGATTATGAAAAATGCATTTGCATGAGAAGATAATCTAAAAATTCTTGAAGGTAAATACTACCTTGTGGATGTTGGCCTCATGCTAACTAGTGGACTTATTACAAAGAAATCCCCCCCAACTTATAAGGAGTTGTTCAATTTGTGGCATTCATCCCTTCGTAATGCAATTAAGAGAACTTTTGGTGTTTTGAAAAAAAAAAGATTTGACATTTTAGCCTATTCATCTGAGCCTACTTATGGAATAAAAGCACAAACCCTTATCATTGGAGCATGTTGCATTCTTCATAACTTCTTAATGAGCGTAGACTGTAATGAAGATCTTATAGAAGAAGTAGATTGTTAACTTGCAAGTCAACTTGAGTCTATTGACAATAATCATGATAAGAATGGTGATAATGAAGAGGTTATTCGAGGATAGCTTATTAGAGATTCCATAGCAAATAAGATGTGGATAGATTATCAAAATAGGCAACTAAACCACGATGGCAATGCACCTTAATCAATTTGAATTTGTGTTGCTATGGACTTGTTGTTTTAAGTATCATTACATTTGATGTAATGTTATTTGTTTTAACTATGTCATGTATTCTATAAGTTTCACTTTCATTTATTGTTATTTATTTTTTTAGATTGGATGTTTTTAAATATGCAATATATTCTAATATATTTTGTTGGTATATTGTTTTATTATTATTGTAATAGCATGCCTCCAAGATCAAAGAATAAACAATGTTTGAATTGTACAAGAGCAATGGATGATTATCTTGTAGATGCCTTCATCAAACAATATAATATTGGCAACAAAGTAAGCGGGTAGTTACATGCATTGTGTATGACAATATTGTGAAAGAGATGACTACTTTGCTTGATGTTAAAATGGATAAAAAGAGGATTAAGAATAGGTGGGAAACTTTAAAAAACAATTTCTCTGATATTTATGATATTTTTAAAAATGGATTAAGTGGGTTTGTTTGGAACCCATCAACACAATTGTGGGAAGCAAAAGATGAAGTTTGGGATCAACTAATTGAGGTTATTTTATCTTAATGTTTGTTTCAAGAATTGTTAAAACAACTTTATTCTCATCCAATTTATTTATTTTCATATTATTTTAAATTTGTTCTTTATATTCAAAGCCTAAAGCTGCCAATTGGAGAAATATTCATTTTTCAAACTATAACAAGATGTTCATTTTATATAGCTCTAATAGAGCATCAGGGGAGGGAAGTCATACTATTGGTGACATGAGAAAGAGGCGTCACTCAATTGATGAGGAGAACTTTGTTGAAGATGTTAACAACGATAATGTTGCATTCCAATAAAATGTCAATATTGACCAACTGCAAACTTGTAAAGATGTCAATGTCAATAATGGTGCAAGTAGTTCTTCTAGGAAGAAGCAAAAAGTAAATTTAAATAAAGAAAAGGATTGTGAGTTAATTGAGATTAAGGAGGTTATGTCTAAAATGGTACAAGCTATAAGAGAAGGAAATCAATCAATTAGAGAGAGTTCTAGAAATCTTCCACAATTCTCGGGTGAAAAAGTTTGGAATATGATTTAGGATTGTGACATTACCCTAACTCATGTTACTAAGATTTATAGAGTTCTCATGGGGGATGTGGACCAACTAAGGACATTTCTTGAATGTCCTTTTATGGCACGCAAGAATTTACTTATGGATATCATGTCTGATTTAGGAATTATGTACTATTTGCTAATTATGTTTGACTTTTGATAGTCTAGCATAAGTATTATTTAGACTTTTATTAACTATTTTGTGACATAGGCATTATTTAATATTTTGCTAACCATTTGGTGACTTTTGATTTTTTTTTTATATATACATATGACTTTCAATGTTCTTTATGTATAAAAAAAAACTTTTGAATTTGCCTATGTAATTATGTAATGATAATATAATATTAAATATGAACAACGTAATCTTCAATTATTAGCAAATTTTCTCTTAAGGCCTACATTAGAATTCAATTATTGGAGTTTTTGTGCATTGTAATTAAGATTTATATATTATATTAATATATATAATAATTATAAAATTAATGAGGGATATTGTTAAAATTTTATCATATTTTTTTATCATATATAAATGAGGTAATTTGTTTTTAAAATTTGCAAATAAAGAAATAATAATTCTAATATAAATATTGTAAATAAAAATTAAATAAATTTAAATGAAGACATAAGAGTATATTTATCAATTTCCCCTCCCCTCCCCTCCCCTCCCCTCCCCTTCCCTCCCCAACTAAACAAAAAAACACCATCTCTCCTCCCCTACCTTCACACTTATAACCTCCTCTCCCTTACCTTACTCTCCCTTAAATTAGCCTAACCTACCCTCCCCTTCATCAAACCAAACATAGCCTAAAGATCCATCATTCAATCGTCCTTTATAAACCTTACCAAATCCACCTCTACCCAGAATGTTCGTTATTAAAGTTGTCTGTTGCAACTTGAAGCTCACGCAGGGGAAACTTTTTAAGCTGACCGAAGTGAGCTTGAAGCTCCTCCTCATCTGCCAGTAAAAGGGAAAAATGTTGATAAATCAACTACGGCTGTCACATAATTATATATATCGTCTTTTCCATTATTCAACTAACCATAAACATCAAAGACATAATATGGCGGTCTCCTTTTCCAGCAGTAAGCAAGTGGAATCCTTTTCCAGTAATAATAAGCAAGTGCAATTGTAGAGGCTATAAACACCAGAGCAGCAGCACCAACTCCTGCAGCAATAACTCCAGTTGCACTATTGCCTAAAACAGTTTACAAATTACAAGTAGGACAGGAAATCGTCACTAGATTCAAAGGATTTAATCATGAATACATTATAGTTGAAACACAATCTCTTCATTTTCTATTAATTAAATATCTCATAAAGATAAATTTGAGTTGTAGACTCGCACAAGCATCATCTAAGATTAGAGTAAAGAATTTAAACTAGCTATGTGGTCTCTGAATTGCCAACTCCTTCATTTCTCCTTCCCTACACTTTGTCTAGAACTGGGGCATATTCTTTCAATACATTAGTATGCATGAGTATGAAAATACATCGTTGGGAAACATGTGAGGTCCAGTTAAGCAGTCTTGTAACAAGAAAATTCAGACAAAATTATGTTTAGCTGCAACTTTAGTTGTAATGTAAATCTATACTGTCTAGTTTTCAAGCTCATACGTTTGTGCAAGGCATGAGTAGGTCGGTTCTCTAACTTAAATCTTTAAGGTAGAGTAGTTCTTTCAACAATTTAAATTATTATGGAAATAGACATCAATAAACCTGGAGGTGTTGGCAAAACTGGTCCAGGTGTAAGGTCTATTGGTCTCAAATGAGGATTGTCTCTGAAACTGTCAAGTGTAACAGAGTGATTAGCAGAATTTTGATATGTTCCCCCTTGCGATTACTGTAAATAAACAAAATCCCTTGCACCAACCTAAGTGGAGTAAACAATTGAAGTGAGCCAGTGACAGGGATGTCTCCTTCTAGCTGGTTATTTGAAAGATCACCAGATTCCATAATGACCATGAGCTGAAACTTCATTATGGATATATAACTTAATATCGTAAGATCATTGAAATTTAGCAGAAAAGCTCACAGGACTTGCAGTGAATTAATAGTTGTCAAGGTCATGGGAATGACTCCTGTCAAGATGTTATTGTGGAGACGCCTATTGAAGAGAGTATGGAGGATTAGTTCGCCCTTAACAACGCATGCTCAAAACCATAATAACTATTTGAATGATGAAAGTATGATGTTAAGAAGAACAAGCAAATATATAGTTAAGCATGAGTGCCAAAATGATAACCAAGATCACATTGGATCAGATATAAATGAAAACTGCAGATTTAAGAAGAGCATGTCATACAGGGAACATAGTTTTTGAAGCTTGCCCAATGTTTCAGGGATGCTACTAGATATACGATTCATGTACAGATCTAAGCCCACCAAATTTGTCAAATTTCCAAACTCAGCTGGGATTTTTCCAGTTATATTATTACTAAAAAGTTCCCTGACATAGAAAAGAACAAAAATTCAGATTTGAACAAAAAGAGAAGTCACAACAAATAGTTATATGATGACAGAGTATGAGCCCAAATTTGGGAAGGAGCTGTTGAATCTAATGGCTGATATAAAGTGGTACCTGAAGCAAGGAAACAAAAAATCATTAGTGGGTGGCGTGGTATGTAAAAACTTTGCTTTAGCAATTTATACAATTAAATGTCTTAAACAATTAGAGGTGGAGCAAGATGCCTTAGAACGTCAACACCATGAATTAGGCTTGAAATCACTTCCTTTCCAGATGATAGAAGGTTTAAAATTGAAGTAATAAAGGTAAACAGTCTTAAGGCAGGCTCTAAGATAAATAATAGTAAATTTAGTTTCAAGTCTTTTTTCCTACACAAATCAGGCTGTCGTATATACTATGCAAATATTATGCACTAATTGTTGTTAAGTCTTAATTTTAGATACGTCTTCATAAACATTTGACAAAGACTTGTCTTTGATTTGTTTTAATCTTTCCTATTGCATCATCATTTCTAGGTTCAAGAAAACAAGCAAAGAATCACCTGTTTACATAAGAGATAATGGCTCAAGAAAGAATGGAAAATCATAATCAGTGCAACAAAATCATATCTGAATCACAACTTACAAGTACTGCAAATTTAGGAGTTGACCCAGCTGTGCAACTAGCTTACCCGTAAGGTTGGTATTTCCAAGATCACTGAGATGAATAGAATTTTGAACATATGCAGAATAGATTATAAATGATAGGTAAAAAATTCCAGAAATAACTTACACACGGGTTATCAATATTGCACGTAACGTGAAACCACGTGCAAGGATTGACAAGGGTAGGATCCCAGGTATGAAGAAGATTGTTTGCATAAACTACGTTGGTCTTGAATGCATACAGCCCATTACCTGTCACAGAAAAAGTAATTTTCAGATACAGAAATCCTTCAAATTAAACATCTCAACAGCTCTCAATAATGGAAAGACAATTATATTATAGTACTTAAAGATGTGTAATTAAACAAGGTGTCAATGTTTATTCATAAAAAAATCCTATGAACTTCTAGAGCTATGTAGCTAAAGTAACTTCAATTAACTAAAGTAAGAAGTAATATAGCTAACAGAGCCAGAAGATCAACAAACTAGTAATTTTTGCCATCTCAGTACCCATTATATGAAGCATGGAAGAAACCAAAGAGAAAAGACAAGAAGTTACCACCCACCTTCATCATTACCAGAAACATTTGCCAACAAATCAAGAACTAAAATTGCACAAAGGAGTAAAAAAACCCATGACAAACAGAATCACTCTCTCCATATGTCTCAACTTCCTCAACTATGTGCTTCAGAACAAGACATGAACTAACATGCACGTTGTCCTTATTGAACAAAAAGGTTCTTTGAGGATTTTCCACAATCACCTTCAGGATAGCTTCCACCTTTCTCCTCGCTCAATTTTTACTCCGGAATCTGGAGCTGGAATCTCATATGGGTGTCGTGTCGATTAATGATGTTGGCAAACAGGGACGTGAAGGAGAGGAGCTTCAAAATTTGCAGGGCTTTGTAAATTGGACTGTGTAAGGGAGAGTATGGCCGAGGCCGTGCATGCTACATCGGCCGCCATTGGTTCACAGCTTCAGGGGAACAAAATAATTAGTTGTATTACTATTTTATAAAATTTCAAAAGGGGCCCCAAGCTTTTATAAACTTTGAAAAAGAAGTTGCAAAAGCTATACTATATGAAGTTTCTTTGGATAGATTTAAAAAAAATAATTTTTAAACAATTTTAAAAAAAATTATAAAAAAAATTATAAAAAAATAATTTTTTTAAAAAAAATGTTTTAATAATTATTATTATAAAAAAATTTGTTATTAGGGAATTATAAAAATATAAGATAAAAAAAGTAATTATCCATCGCATCCTATTAAGCTGAACTATTCCACTTCATCTTCTTCTTTCCTCTTCTTTTTCTTATCGGCATCATCTGTTCAACTTCATCTTTCTATATTTTGAATAGACAGAGATAATAGAGATGACGAGCACCTCTAGCAGGCTGACACTGAAGAAAATAGAGGAGCTTAACATAGGCGGACGATTGACAGGGGCGAGGACTACGGATAGAGGAGAGTACCAGAACAGCGACCTTCACGATCTCCACCTTTAGCGAAGTCAATCAGATCAAATCTATGCTTGTTCTTACCGGCGACATAATTATATATCCACGACAATGCAACTATAGCTGCCATACCAGATCCACCGGCAAAGAGAAAACCAGCAGCTAGAAGGAATAAGGCAAAAAAGGCGGGGCAAGGATCAGACTAAACAAAAATATAAGTGGGGTTGCAATGATCAAGGCCATGATGGTGCTGGTCAAGGTTAATCCAAATTGGCGAGGGAGGTGAGGAAATGGCAGTGATGACGCAAAGAGAAAGAAGAGAAAATAAAAAATATCGAAAAAAATAAAAATAAAATAATAATTAGATAATATAAATTTTTTTATAATTATAAAATTATTTTTAATAATTTATTTAAAACTATAATTTTAAATTATAATTTAATTTAAAAGTTATTTTAAATAAATAAAATTATTTTTTTTAAAAAAAATTAAATTAAGGCTTAAGTTAATTTTTTTAAATTTTGAGTTTATTGGAATTCAAATAGGCATATGATACAATATATCAAAGTAAAAGAACCAATAGGAAAAGGCCCTGTCAACTGGATCATTTAACAATTTTAATGAAAAAAGTGAAGAAAAACTTATTTATAATAATAATTTTTTACAGTAGTAAATTATTCAAATCAAATTTTAATAATTTAAATTTATTTTTATATTTCTATATAAAATTATAATAATAGTTTAAAAAATGTAAAATATGGTGTTGAAGGAAAAAGGAGGGTAGAGAAGGGGAAGAGTAGTGAAGGGAAGCTGAGTCCCATATTTTCTTTTGCCTAAAGCTAATGTCTGATCCAATTGACTCTATTTTTTCTTTCTTATCTGTCCTATGGAGGGAATAATAAAATGTTTTCAGAAATTGGGAGTAAAATGTAATGTTTGCAGAATCTGATTGTGAAGAGTTTTTTTAGACTAACCCAAAATTTTAATTTCATAAACATATTTCATTGATCTGTATGAGTATAGATGCAATCAATCATATTAGTTTTTCCCCTTTAAACACTAATCTTTTTTAACTCTGTATGAGTTTTTGTTTGCTATTTTTCTATGTTCATTTATTTGTAATCTGTTTACTCCTGTAACTGTCCACTAGAATTGTCACATTGCACAAAAATTGACAAACTCATTTCAGTATCATCCGTACAAAAGCATATTTTAATGAAATTCAAGAGCACTTGCTTTTGAAATCCTCAAAATTTACATCTTTGTCTATGAACCTGAATTTTGAGAGGGAAAATATATTTTTATTTATTTTTTATAATTAAATTTTTAATAAATATAATACAGCACAACTGTACATTTCTATTGCAACAATCACAGCATGATCAATGGAGGATTTTATCTAGAAGGGAAGAAAAACAAGCTAGAGTGAAAATCATATATGCACTAACGTTCTTGAGTATTATCACATTCAAATGGTTTGAGCCATCTTCCATAGGTATGAAAGGATTGTGCAGATGCTTAATAGTATTTCATCTGGGCCTAAGAGTCATCTAGGGGATAAGTGAAGCCAAGTCAACGATCGGCCAATTGAGATTAGGGAGAAGGGTTTGATTATCTCGCCGATATATCTCGTCTTTTTGCCATTGATCCCATTTGTTAGCCAAACTATCACCTTCAAGAATCCTTACAATTTGTCTATGTTTATTTGTCTCATAATAGACTTAGCGGTAAGTTGCCCTTTACTCTTACCAACCTGACACATTTATTGGTATATTACCATTTGCTATTAATGGTACCATCTTGATTTAGATTATTTGACATTTAAAAGAGGAGTTTGATAATTTTCATTCCAACTCAAATAGTAACTCTTCAAAATCTCATCTCTTGCGACTTATCTTATAACAATTAGTAATGAGCTGTCATTATTTCAATCTTCCTTAATCTATATTAAGATTCTGGCTGCTGCACCCATTTTAGTGATCATTTTGCCATGATAGTGACGTTATCATTAATGATAGCAGAGGAGAAACATGCTCTCCTTCATACAAAATGGTGGAATATTAGCAATAGTGCGTACAACTTATCATACCCTTGTGAATGGGAAGAGATACATTGCAATGAAATTGGAAGAGTTATTAAGATGAGTCTGCTAAGGATCACTTCCTCATCTAGCAAATCTCAACCTCATCGCATTTCCCTATCTAGAAAGTCTCATACATTTTAGAATGGGTTTAATAAGTACCATTCCAAACTCTTTACAATCTCTATCATTTGGACTTTTCTCATAATAACCTTATTGATAAGTTAGCTCTCGCTCTTACTAAGCTCACTCCATTACAAATATTTACACTCTAATTAGAACTCTTCATTCATTCATCCAATATTTACACTTGTCTTACAATAATCTTACTTATTTAGAATTGCTCAATTTGAATAGAAGCAATATAGTTAGAGTCATTCCTTTAACTTTGGGTTTTATGACAGATCTCTAGAATTTATATTTGTTCTCAAATTAATTCACCACAGGTGATATCCCTCCTTCCATTTTCAATTTGACAAATTTACAATACTTTGATGTCTCCCAACAATTCTACAATAGACTGCAAACATTCAAATCTTCTGTAACATTTTCTGAAATAATCATAATCCTATCTGTAGACTATGTGGAGCATATAAACTTCAAACAAAATAATACAAGTATTTCAAAACTTGTCATTACATCAAAAAGGAGATTTTTCAAAAAAAAAAAAATAAACACTTAAGATCTGCAATGAGGCTATTCACTGCTCAGCTGGAGGAGTAGGGTAAACTGCACTCTTTGAAGCCAAATAATATACTCGTGAATAACATCACAAAAACATAATTTAAAAATGCGAAAATAAACAATGCATCAACATGTTTAAATGTAAATCATAACATTTTATAATTTGATACAAATATTTCGGTAAACATTTTATTTCATGAAAACCATTTAAAACAATAATTTCAAAACAGTTATTTTTTCGTAGGACTTCAACAAAACGATGACAAGCGTGAACACACAGTCCACTAGGGTAAATAACCAATTATAGCATGAGGCCATGAAATATGCGTGGACAAATAGTCCACGAGGGTGACTAACTAATTCGACGTGGCTTGAAGCCACGAAAACAAGAGTAGGTACGAGACATACGAATAACAGGCACAGGTACAAGATCTACAAATAACTGGCGCGAGAATAAATCTCACATATAATCAACGTGAGTACAAGACTCACGAATATCCATCGAGCTTTGGTTTAACCATGGTGGACCAAGGACTAACAATACTGTTGTTAGTAACTAGTATTCTGTATTCTGTCATTTCTGAAAACATTTCCAGCATGTATGGGGTCCATTAAACATTAAATGATCACAATAATTTCTAATGCAATAATCTTTATTAATAATATTTCATAATCATAAAACCCCAGCATATTTAATAGAATAAATTCTTAAAAGATTTCTTCAATTCATATGTAATAAGTATTTAAATAATAAAATTCTCGTAAGTATATTTCATGAAGAAAATAAACTCCACATAACATTTGCCAAAATCTTTTCTAAAACTTCTTTATCCATTTTCATACATAACCATAATCATTTTATAAACCAATTTAAAATAAAACCATTTCTACTATTAAAGTCATGAATTCATATAATTTATTTTTCATAAATTATATTTAAAAATTAACATTTTAAATGAAATACATCAAATAATAAGTTAAAAATAATATTTTTAAGGGACGTTATTCACTTATCTATAATATTTTGATATAATTTACTCATGCTCTATACTTCAAAAATATCCTCTGTTGAATTCCCTAAATTCCCAAAAATAAAATATTTTATTAGGAAATACTATTCATCTCTTTAATACTAAGTAATATTTATTTAACATAACCACAACAATTGCCATATAAACATACTAACATTTTAAATATTCCAACCTTTTCTCTTATTATTATTTCCATTTTCAAATTAGTGAGCTCCCTAGCTCACTTTCAATTTCAATCCTTAAATTTGAGCTCAATATATTCTTAAACTAGTACCATGAAATTCCAACTTGTTCTGTCATGTCCCAAAATTTGGGCCATGACCAGCACAGAATATGAATAGTTTCACATTTTAAAAGCCTAAAACCTTAAATGAAACTTTTCAAATGAAAACCATAATAAATTACATTTCATAAATCCAAAAGTAAGTCCTCTGTAGGAACCTTGGCAGGATCGTCGTTGTATAACTGATCTCCTGATGATCCTACAACATGCTACAAACTTTCAAAGTTTCTATAACATTTTCCAAACTAAACAGAATCGTCTCTAAGGACTATGTGAAGCTTTTACTATTTTTTTAAAATAATACAAGTTCTTTAGAAAGGTAATTACATCAAAAAATAGTCTTTGTCAAAAACAACACTCTGGATCGGCCACGAGGCTCTTTACTGCTCAGCGGGAGGATTTGGGTCACCTGCACTATCTGAAACTAAATAATCTACTCGTGAATAACGTCCTAAAAATATGATTAAAAGAATGCGGAAGTAAACAATGCATAAACATGTTTCAAATAATATTTCATATTTCAATGCAAACTTTTTTGTAAACGGTTTCTTTCAGGGAAAACAATTTGAAATAGTCATTTCCAATCAATCGCTTAAAAACAATCCTTTCAAAACCATTATCTTTCCGTAGGACTTCAACAGAACAAAAATAGATATAGACACACAGTCCACAAGGGTAACTAACTAATCTGGCAGCTCGAAGCTACTAATCTACTAAATCTAGTGTCTTAAGGCCAATAACCGTGGTAAGTACAAAACCCACAGAATAATTTGGTGGCTCAAGGCCACTAACCGTCACTAGTATGAAACCTAAATAATAATATGGTGGCTCAAAGCCACTAATCGTCGTGAGTATGATACCCGCGTAATAATCTGGTGGCTCAAGGTCACTAACCGTCGTGAGTACAAAACCCATGTATATCCATCGAGCTCAGGTAACCAAGGTGCACCAAGGACTAACATTACTACTGTTAGCAACCAGCATTTTGTATTATGTCCTTTCTAAAATGTTTTCAACATGCATAGGGTCTATTTCACATGTAATGATCTCGATCGTTTCAAATGCCATAATCATTGGTAAAACCACTTTGAATTTCAAAAACCCCAGCATGAACATTTAAAATCAAATAGTCAAGTTACTGTGAAAACATATGAAATTCACATAGGAATATCTCATGAATAAATCAGTTCAATGTAACATTTATCAAATTCTTTTCTAAAACATCTTTATCCATTTTCATACATAATCGTAATCCTTTTGTAAGCCGTTCCGAAAATGAATCATTTTCAAACAACTTTTCTCATGAGTTCGTAAAACTGGCTTTTCGTAAATCATATTTGAAATTCAACATATGAAATAACAATGTATTTAAAAATGTTAATTTTAGGGAATGTTATTCACTCACCTGCCATGCTCCTAAACCTTTACCCGATTCAGCCAATCACTTTCGAATAAAATCACTTCTTAGCTACCTGGTATTTTGAAATAACATGTATTAACATTCAATTCGAAGTTCCCCAAAGTAATCATTCTCAATCTACAACCAATTGGAAAGGTAAACACTTAATCATTGTTAAACCTTGAACACAACCTTACACAGCTTTATACTATCTCAATTCATCTCTGGGCATACATACATATATAGGTACATCCATCACCCCTCTATTAGATGAAATAACCTATATTCACACATGGACACCTACCAACGATTAGTAATTTCAAAGACTAAATTTTATCTTTTCTTTATTCCAATGAAATCACCATTTCTTATCTTCACCTTCAACATAAAACTTTCATTAGCTTCACCCTTCATCTACCCACACACATGCATACACAGTACTGATGCACACACATCAATCTACTGGCATGTTCATATCATTTCCCCAAAAAATGAATTCCTTCAGCAAGTATAAGTTTATATATATGTCATGAAACTTTTCCAACAGCACCTCAAAGAAAACAGACACCAAGATAGTAGCAAAATTCCCTGAATACCAGATCATGCCATCACATAGCAAGCTATATATATACTCTTTCCATTTAATCTAACATAACGCACCACGACATACCTCTGTTTCCTCTTTCCTCCTTGCATTACCCACATATGCATAAACACAGCGCACACCAACAACAATACAACACACAAAAACATATCTTCACAGTGCACGCATACATGAAATATGTCATTCAGGCAACAGAGATACATACCCTCAGTAGCCTATTCATGATCAACCAGAGGCACTAAAACTTGACAGCAGTAAGGCATATATAGCTAGGAATACATACACAGCGCATAACAGGAACCAAAATAGGGCACTCAATAGTGGCAACCAAAATAACCAGAACTAGAAAGTTTAGGAAAGAGCAACCAGGAATTTCAATACCTGCACAGCGACGGATATAAGCTATTAGGTAAGCATCGCTGGCAAAGATTCACAATGTGCTCACCGTCGCTATGCCTGACTCCAATTCATCCCACTTCCCTGTCTCCCTGCTTTCCATAATACCCCCTTCAATCTGCAGTTGCACTCTCACGTTCATGGCTTTAAGCTTCTGCAGAGCGCTATAGTATGAGACAAACATGAAGGAAGAGAATTGAAGGCTGGGGAGGGGATTTGGTACAATACCCTGAGTGAACAGGCAACAGAAATCACAACCACAGGGAGGTGAATTGGTACCTACCAGAGTTCAATCCATTGGTTCTAACATGCCTCAACGTCCAACCACCCTTTTCTATCGTCGCTCGCCTATAGAGAAGAAAAATATGGCCCTACCGTATTTACATAGTAGCCAAGTATTGACGGCAACAACAGGGGACAACGTTAATTTTCAACAGCAACCCAAAAGATGAGAAATTTCATCGCAAACAAAAATTACTTAGCTTCTACTCTCTAAATCCCACTATCGACTGAAACCCACTAGAAACTAATATAGCTAAAGGAGAAATGATGATGGTCGACGATGATAGAACAAGATGACAGAAGTACTGGATAAAGCAAAGTCTGACACACGGCATTGACAGCGTGAAGTTTCGCTGCTGTGCCCCCTCCCCCGTGCTACTCTCCTTCTGTCACTGATCGATTCAGAGAAAATGGGTGAGTACGGCGTCTGAAATTAGAGAAAGTGGAAGGATGGAGTACGGGTGAGAAGGAAAAAGTAGGAGGGGTAATTTCTTAATTTCACGCGCTAACAAAATAAAAACCCCGCCTTCAGCAGTACTCAGGGTTCAAACGTGACACGTCAAAGCTTAACTCTCGCTGCTTGACCACTCGACTAGCGACACCATATTTATATTTTCTGCAACGAAATTATATATACTCCTTGTTAATTAGATTTTAAAATCTGTAAATTCCTAAACCACTACATGTTCCAACTTCCAATTATTCTCCTTACTTCATGCATAACCCACAGAACTCTTATTTTGGAATTTGAAATTATAATCCAAACCTATAACTAAGCTCACAATTCAAACAAATTCCGAGCTAGGTAAAACATCCACCATTTCCAATTTCCACACAGAACAAGTTATACATACACATATACTATATGAAGCATTTCCCACATGATAGTAACATATAATGACAGCAAACAGAGGGACAGAAATTACTGAAAGGAATTGGAAGACACACAGTGGAAATTAATTTAAAAAATTTTCTATTCCTTGTCAGGATCTACCGTATGTGTTTAAGTCAAGAAGGAAGAAGCATTACCCTTAGCGTGCCTTAGCGACTTCCACAGCTTTCAGTCACGATGTTCACAGCTTCTCTCCGTGGCTCGTGCTCCCTTTCTGATCACAAGAAGTCGACGACTCATGTCAGCTTCCTGTACTAGTATCCACATGAATAGCGTTCCAACCACGAATGACGTGCTAGCGTCTCTTGTCCCTCCAGGGCTTTCTCAAGATTTTGTCCTCTCTGTCTCTATTTCGGCAGTTTCTTATCTGTAAACCTTTTGCAGAGTCCCCTTCGGCCTTTCTGTGTTCTATGTGTTTCTCTGTACAAGACGCAGCTCCTAAAATCAGATATATAGGATGCTATGCGTTTTTCTCAACCGAATTAGATTTTGGAGTTAATCTTATATTAATTCCAAAATTAATACAATATCACATATATTATATAATTTTATAAGAAACTAATTAAATAAATAATATTAAATCCGTCCCACATATTTAATTACCTATTTATTTAACTTTAAATAAAGATGAGACTGAACTATATTTGATTTATTCTCATAAATCAAATTTGAGATATCCTATAAATTTGAATTTCAAATTCAAACGTGATAGGGATTTAATTTATCCTTATAAATATCTCTTATATGAGATATCCTATCAATTTGAATTTCAAATTCAAATGTGACAGAGATTTAATTTATCCTTATAAATTAAATCTCATATATCTATTATATATAATGTATATATACAAATTTATATATATATATATACGAATATAAATATAAATAATTATATATACAGATCATTCATTGAATCTGGACATGTCTTAGATTCAATGAATCTGGACATCATAGCTCGTGTTGGGCTATTTTGTGTGCGACCCTGTAGGCCCATATGAAGTTGGCAGTGAGCCATTTGTTATACTAGCCCACAAGTCGCAAGCGGTCTCTAGCAAGACATAATGACTACCCAAATCATATGAGGATCGTTAAACGATGTAACCTTTTATACAACCACATCATGTCCTTTCTATCACGCGATATTTTGGTCATGGATGAGACATGGATAATGTCATCCTCCTATTCCTGACCATTACTTTCTCGATCCCTGAGTAGTCTGACTCTAAAAATGGAACTACCTTTCCATTACAGTATGGCCATACATTTCTCAGACTCACTCATCGAGGGGCCCAGTAATATCTCTCTATGAATGTGAGGGACAAATTTCATCTTGACCATTCACATTCCTCCACATGAAAAACCACTAGGCCCGAATATAGTCTTTATGATCACTCGGTCAAAAGTGACTTTTGACTAGGTCAAAGCTAAGCATTTCTCATGTAGGAATCCATGATGATCTCAGGTCAAAGGGCATATTGACATGGTTTGTATATGAGAGAAACTTATGACGTTACCCATACAGTTCTCTCATAGCGGGTCGGTCCAACACCTTGTACTCTTACATATGCCTATGACTTTGATTTATATCTCTATACATTTTCAAAGTTATACTGGTCTTATTTCATCTCTGCTCCAGCACAGATGACCAACCAGGGACATTTAGGATGAGATCATGAATTATCCAAGGATGGTCATCATAGTAAACATGCAAATAATATGATAACATAATTAATAAATTCATAAATTAGTAATGTTCATAAGACAATGATTGGCCCCTAGGGCACGATTTCCAACAACCTCCCATTTGCACTAGGTACAATCATTAATTTGATAAATTTCCATTGACCTAACATGACGCTCATGCTTTGCTTGCATAAGCGGTTTTGTTAGAGGATCAGCAACATTATCTTCTCCTACTACTTTGTATATTTTTATATCACCTCTATCGTTGATTTCTCTTATGAGATAAAATCGCCTGAGTATATGCTTGGTCCTTTGATGTGATCTAGGCTCTTTGGCTTGTGCAATGGCACTGCTATTGTCACAGAGCAAAGTTATTGGATCTGAGATGGTAGGTATCACCTCTAGTTCTGTGATGAACTTCCTGATCCAGATGGCTTCCTTAGCTACATCAGATGTTGCTATATACTCAGCTTCCGTTACAGAATCTGCTATAGTGCCCTACTTAGAGCTCTTCCAGCTTACTGCTCCATTATTGAGGAGGAATATATATCCAGACTGCGATTTTTGGTCGTCATGGTCAGTTTGAAAACTTGCATCTGTGTAACCAGTTACACAGAGTTCGTCATCTAATCCACCATAGACCAAGAATAAGTCCTTAGTCCTTCTTAAGTACTTAAGGATATTCTTGACAGCAGTCCAATGGTCCTCACCAAGGTCCTGTTAATATATGCTAGTCATACTCAAGGCAAACGAGACATCCAGTTGAGTACATAATATGGCATACATGATAGATCCTATGGCCGAGGCATATGGAACTTTACTCATGCGACCTCGCTGATCAAATGTACTAGAACACAGATCTTTGCTGAGGTGAATACCATGAGACATGGGTATGAAACCCCTCTTTGATTCGTGCATACTGAACCTATACAGTATTTTGTCTATGTATGTACTCTGACTGAGTCCTAGAAGTCTTTTAGATCTATCTCTATAGATTCTGATTCCTAGGATGTAGGTGGCTTTACCCAAATCTTTCATCGAGAAAGACTTTCCTAACCAAGACTTGACAATCTGCAAGGTAGGAATGTCATTCCCAATAAGTAGGATGTCATCGACATAGAGTACCAAAAACACAACTGTGCTCCCACTAACCTTCTTGTACACACAAGGTTCATCAATATTTTGAAGAAATCCAAACTCTTTGACTACTTCATTAAAACGATGATTCCAACTCCGAGAGGCTTGCTTCAGTCCATAAATGGACCTTTGAAGCTTGCACACTTTGCCAGAGTCCTCGGAACGCACAAACCCTTCAGGTTGTGTCATGTACACATCCTCAAGGAGCTTTCCATTAAGGAAGGCTGTCTTGACGTCCATCTGCCATATTTCATAGTCATAATATGCTACTATGGTAAAGAGGATTCTGATTGATTTGACCATTGCAACTGGGGAAAAGGTCTCATCATAGTCCACACCATGAGTTTGAGTAAATCCTTTTGCAACCAGTCGTGCCTTGAAGATATTTATATTGCCATCCATGTCAGTTTTCTCCTTAAAAACCCACTTGCACCCGACAGTTTTGACACCTTCAGGTAGGTCGACTAAGGTCCAAACCTTATTGTCGTACATGGATTGCATCTCAGACTTCATGGCATTAAGCTATTTATTAGAGTTTGGTCCCACTATAGCTTCTCGATAGGTAGTCGGCTCATTATGCTCAATGAGCAACACATCACGACTATCAGAAATCAAAAATCCATATCTCTGAGGCTGAAGTCATTTTCTATTAGATTTTTGTGGACCTTGCGTGACTTGAGGAGTCTCAACAACTTGTTGTGAGTCTTCTCTATTTTCCATCTGTAGTTCTATGGTGTCTTATGGCTCTCGAACTTCTTCGAGGTGTACCTTACTCCCACTGGTTCTTTTAGAGATAAATTCTTATTCGAGAAAGATACCATTTCTGACAACAAACACTTTGTTATCAGTAGGGTTATAGACATAATATCCCTTGGTTTCCTTAGGATATCCCACAAAGAGGCACCTTGAGGATTTGGGCGCTAATTTGTCTGAGGCTTGTTGTTTAACATAAACCTCGCATCCCCAAATCTTGAGGAAAGACAAACTAGGATTCCTCCCAGTCCATATCTCATACGGAGTCTTTTCAATTGCCTTTGATGGAACACGATTGAGTGTGAACCCAGCTGTCTAGGGCATGGCCCCAAAAGGAGGGCAGAAGATCTATTTGACTCATCATAGATCGAACCATATCTAATAGTGTTCAATTTCTCCATTCAGAAACGCCATTCCATTGTGGTGTTCCTTGAGGAGTCAATTGTGAGACTATCCCACAACTCCTAAGATGATCTATGAACTCTTGGCTCAAATATTCACCACCCTGATCAGATCAAAGGGCTTTAATTATTTTGCCAAGCTGGTTTTGTACTTCATTTTGAAATATTTTGAACTTTTCAAAAGATTCAGATTTATGTTTCATCATATAGATATACCCATATCTACTGAAATCATCTATGAATGTTATGAAGTACGAATAACCTCCTCTGGCATTTGTATTCATTGGTCCACACATATCTGTATGTATGAGGCCCAATAAATCAGTGGCCCTCTCACTGTGCCCAGTGAAGGGTGACTTTGTCATCTTTCCTAACAAGCAAGACTCGCAAGTGTCATATGATTCAAAATCAAATGAGTTTAGAAATCCATCTTGATGGAGTTTGGAAATGCGTTTCTCATTTATGTGGCCCAGACGACAGTGCCAGAGGTATGTGGGATTCAAATCGTTTGGTTTGACCCTTTTGGCGGTTATGTTATAGATATTTTCATGATTGGGTTGTTCCAAATTTAATATATAATGATCAACATGCAAATCACCATGAGCATAGAAAACATCATTACGATAAATAGAACATCTACTATTCCCAACAATGGAAGTGAAACCTTCCTTATCCAAATAAGAAAGTGAAACAATGTTACTACTTAAAGCAGGAACATAATAGCAATTGTTCAAAACTAACAAAAGCCCAGTGAGCATAACTAATTCATAAGTGCCTACAGCTAACGCAGTAACCCTTGCTCTGTTTCCAACTTGTAGGTCAACCTCGCCCTTTTTTAGCTTCTTACTGTCCTTTAGTCCCTGCACATTTGTACAAATGTGAGAACCACACGCAGTATCTAATACCCATGAGGTGGAAGTAGAAAAATGAATGTCTATAACATAAATACCTGAAGTGATAGCCTCGCTATCCTTCTTGTTCTTTTTCAAATCTTCTAGGTAGAGTTTGCAATTCCTCTTCTAATGACTAGGTTTATTGCAGAAGAAGCAGACTCCTTCCTTTGGAGGCTTTGCCTTCTTTGGTGCAGGCTTGGTTTCGGGCTTGCCTGACTCTTTGGTCTTACCTGATGAGCCATGACCCTTCCCCTTGCCTTTGCCTTTCTTTTTCATACCCTTTCCTTTCTGAACCATCAAAACACTACTGGGATTCTTCTTAAGACTCGGCTCAGCAGTTTTAAGCATCCCATGCAGTTCAGAAATAGATTTCTCCATGTTGTTCATGTTATAGTTCATGACAAACTGGTCATAACTTTCTGGGAGTGAGTTCAAGATCAAATCCGTAGCTAACTCTTGGCTTATGGGAAATCCAAGCCTCTCAAGGTGATCAATATACCCCTTCATCTTTAAGACATGAGTACTGACTGATGCATCTTCAGCCATCTTGCAAGAATATAAGGCCTTAGTGGTCTCATACCTTTCTTGCCTTGCCTGTTGCTGGAACATTTCCTTGAGATGTATAATCATCTCATAAGCCTCCATGTGTTCCAGATCTCTTTGGAGCTCTAGAACCATGGTGGCTAGCATCAAGCATCCCACATCGACAGAGTCTTCCTTATGCTTCGTGTAAGCATCTCTCTAAGCTCTAAGAGCATTGGCCGCTGGCTCCTCAGGAATGGGTTGATCTAGGACATGCGCCTTTCTTTCCTGCTTGAGAACAATTCTCAAGTTCCTAAACCAATCAAGAAAGTTTGTCCCATTGAGTTTGTCCTTCTCAAGGACAGATAGCAGCGATAATGTAGCAGTATGAGTAGTCATCATGATTCTACAATTAAAGTATACAATTTAATTAGTAATCTCCTACTAAATAAACAACCCTCAATGCAATAGTTAGTGGGCTAAGATCCATATTTGGCTTAAACTTAAGTCCGCTTTGGCAGGACGCTTAAATTAAGTTATTTAGGTAGGTAACATCTTTACCAATTACATCAAATGTAACTCTTAGATGTTCATGGGATCATATCATCATATGATCTGTCATGTTTTTAATCCTATCTAATGCCTTGAGACCCAAAACCGTTTTGTTAATCTCAATTAAGTCAAACAATAATAAACATGTGAGAGTAGCACCATTACTCTTGCTTATCTCCCCAAGATAACTCAAAAGCACCCACTTTGGTGGAGTCCACAATTAAGCGATCGAGGTTTTGACAAGTGTTCATAAATTGACGGTATTATGACTTAAAATTTCATTTAGAGGGCTTAATTTAACTGTTTGGTTTATGAGAATGCATGCTTCTCAGTTTGTATCTCATACAATTAATATGCATGTGCTGATATAATTATAAGATGCATAATTTAAACGTGATACAATATGGCTCACCTATCATAAGTCCCCTCAAGCCAATAAGAGGAGCTCTCTAGTAAAAAAGGGAAATTACATATAGAAATCTCTTTTAACATTCGAGGGAAGTAAGATGAGAAGAGAAGGTGCATTGAGAATATATATATAGGAAGGCACGACACGCAGGCCGTATTTAGAAAATTACAACACTTGCAATCTAGAGCCATATTGTTCACCATACCCAAGCATTCAAGAATCAACATTCAGATTTAATTGCAGGGCAATTGATGTTTCAAATCTAAAACATTCACAAAAGAGCATATGTTACGGTTATATTACGCTACGAACAGGTAGCCACGGCGGTCCCGCTAACCGATTGCGGGGGGCGGTCCCGCTAGCTGGTTAGCAGGTGGGGCTGCCCCGAGAAAAAAAATTTTGCTTTGTAAATAATCACGAATCTGTATTCGATTTTCTTGGACCCCATCTATGTTAATCGATCAAATCAAAACGCATCACCACCGATTTTAATTCCCTTTTAGATTCCTTTTATGTGATACATAACACGGATCCCTTATATGTCATACATAAAACGCATATCATATGATCAGCTAATACTAACACATATCATATGAATCAACAATCAAGCCTAACTTAAACACAAAACGGCATGGCTCTGATACCACTGAAAGGAATTGGAAGACACGCAGCGGAAATTAATTTAAAAAGTTTTTCATTCCTTGTTAGGATCTACCATATGTGTTTAAGTCAAGTGGGAAGAAGCATTACCCTTAGTGTGCCTTAGCGACTTCCACAGCTTTCGGTCACGACGTTCACAGCTTCTCTCCGTGGCTCGTGCTCCCTTTCTGATCACAAGAAGTAGACGACTCAGGTCGGCTTCCTCTACTGGTATCCACACGAACAGCGTTCTAACCAAGAACGATGTGCTAGCGTCTCTTGTCCCTCCAGGGCTTTCTCAAGAGTTCGTCCTCTCCGTCTCTATTTCGGTAGTTTCTTATCTGTAAACCTTTTACAGAGTCCCCTTCAGCCTTTCTGTGTTCTATGTGTTTCTCTGTACAAGACACAGCTCCTAAAATCAGATATATAGGATGCTATGCGTTTTTCTCAACCGAATTAGATTTTGGAGTTAATCTTATATTAATTCCAAAATTAATACAATATCACATATATTGTATAATTTTATAAGAAACTAATTAAATAAATAATATTAAATCCGTCCCACAGATTTAATTACCTATTTATTTAACTTTAAATAAAGATGAGATTGAACTATATTTGATTTATTCTCATAAATCAAATTTGAGATATCCTATAAATTTGAATTTCAAATTCAAACGTGATAGGGATTTAATTTATCCTTATAAATTAAATCTTATAAATATCTCTTATATGAGATATCCTATCAATTTGAATTTCAAATTCAAACGTGATAGAGATTTAATTTGTTCTTATAAATTAAATCTCATATATCTCTTATATATAATGTATATATACGAATTTATATATATATATATATATATATATACGAATATAAATATAAATAAATATATATACATCTATCCTGGATCATTCATTGAATCTGGACATGTCTTAAATTCAATGAATCTGGACATCATAGCTCGTGTTGGGCTATTTTGTGTGTGACCCTGTAGGCCCATATAAAGTTGGCAGTGGGCCATTTGTTATACTAGCCCACAAGTCGCAAGCGGTCTCTAGCAAGACATAACGACTACCCAAATCATATGAGGATCGTTAAACGATGTAATCTTTTATACAACCACATCATGTCCCTTCTGTCACGCGATATTTTGGTCATGGATGAGACATGGATAATGTCATCCTCCTATTCCTGACCGTTACTTTCTCGATCCCTGAGTAGTCTGACTCTAAAAATGGAACTACCTTTCCATTACAGTATGGCCATACATTTCTCAGACTCACTCATCGAGGGGCCCAGTAATATCTCTCTACGAATGTGAGGGACAAATTCCATCTTGACCATTCACATTCCTCCACATGAAAAACCACTAGGCCCGAATATAGTCTTTATGATCACTCGGTCAAAAGTGACTTTTGACTAGGTCAAAGCTAAGCATTTCTCATGTAGGAATCCATGATGATCTCAGGTCAAATGGCATATTGACATGGTTTGTATATGAGAGAAACTTATGACGTTACCCATGCAGTTCTCTCATAGCGGGTCAGTCCAACACCTTGTACTCTTACATGTGCCTATGATTTTGATTTATATCTCTATACATTTTCAAAGTCATACTGGTCTTATTTCATCTGTGCTCTAGCACAGATGACCGACCAGGGACATTTAGGATAAGATCATGAATTATCCAAGGATGGTCATCATAGTAAACATGCAAATAATATGATAACATAATTAATAAATTCATAATTAGTAATGTTCATAAGACAATGATTGGCCCCTAGGGCACGATTTTCAACAATTACAACCCCCAACTTCACACACACTTTAATTTTATTTCATCCAACACCATCCTTCTCTACCTCCACACCTAGCGCATAGTTTAAGGGTTTGTTTAGTTGGGAGATTTTAGAGGAGAGAGGAGCGGAAAGTGTGTTTGGTTGAGAAAAATGGAGGGGAGGGGAGGGGAGATTTTTTGTCTTTTTGTGGTCCCCTCCCCTCCAATCTAAAAGTGAGAGTTTTTGGAGGGGAAAGAAACTTTTATCCCCTTTTTGACTAAAATGCCTCTAAGCTTTTTTTAATATTCCAATTATACCCTTAAACCTTTTTTTTTAATTTTTTTCACATCTAATTTTTTCTTTAATTGCATAATAATTATAATAATTATAATAAATTATAATCAAACTTAATAAGTATAATAAATTATTTATATATTATATTAAAATATATAATAATTACAAAATTAATAAAAAATAATGTTAAAATTTTAATATTTTTTTTTATTTTTTTATTTTTACTATATATATAAATGAGATAAAAAATTTAAGATTTATAAATTAAAAAATAATAATTTTGATATAAATTTTGTAAATAAAAAATAAATAAATTTAAATAAAGAGATAAGGGTATTTTTGTCAATTTTTAATTAACTCCCCTCCCCTCCCCTCCCCTCCCCTCCCCTTCTTAACCAAATAAAAAACATCATTTATTAACCTCTCTTACCTTTCTTTACCCTCTCTTAAATTAACTTCCCCCCCCCCCTCCTCTACGGTAAACCAAATAAAGCCTAACAGAAACACAGCAACAAATATACACATATAGCTTTAGGTTTAATGTCGACTTCACAGCCTTTACACCGTTACATTCATCCTCATTCCTTCACAGATTCGGCTAACAGAGGCAACAATCAACTCTTATACCCTAAAACCAACAAGGATTAAATGAGAAAGAGATGTGAGGCTTACTACTCACTAAAGGTGAAATTTTTACAGCAACAGAGAAGTAGAAAGACGGAGATTGCTACAGTAATAATGGCGTGTCAGGCGACACAGTAGCTGTAGACTCGCGACAGCAAGGGAGATGAACGGTGGAAGCTTTAACGTATACAACACAGTGGTCTCTAGTGGTTGCAGGGCGTCAGAGCTGCTTCCTTCTCCTTCTTTTTTCTTATTTATTTCAGGCAGCTACAGTACACCAATGTCTTACAGTGTGTAGATCGATAGAAATAATGAGGAAGGAGACAAAGGGTACTTAGCGGAGTTAAACCCACTATTTTATGACATGATCCAACTCGCCATTCACCTTCTTCACCATCAGCAACCAACTCCACTCTCCCTGCCCTGTCATCTCTCTACTTTCACGTTCACAGTCGCTCTCCAACAGAGGAGAAAATGGAGAGAGCCAAGGCGACGACAGAGCAACACGGCGTCGGTAGTAGGGACTCAGGAACTAGAGAACGGCGTCAAGTTACAGCAACAATGGGGCTCACATCGGAAGCTTCCCTTTTGTCTCTCTCTCTCACTGCTCACGGCATCTGATGCAAAATGGAAGAAAGGAGTGTTCTACAGTTAAATTAAATAGAGGGGCAGTTTGATAATTTCATAGGGTGTTTGAAAAATAAAATCCCACCTTTGCAGCTGCTAGGATTCAAACCAGAGACCTTTGGTTTAATTACACTGCCATCAACCACTCAGCTAGCCACTTCCTTTGTAAAAATGTTGCAAGAAATAATACATATCCTTTAATAAATCTATATCATATCTAAGCATTTACTAGGGTCATTACAAAGAGATTGGATCTCTTTATCATTTTTATCATATAAACATATCCCAAAATAATTTGAGAGGAAATGTGCCCTATGTTTTGAACGATTATTTTGATTTTGATGGTGACTTTAGTCACAATAAATTCAATGGAACATTACCATCTAACATATGTAATTCCCCTCCACAATATAACATTGATTTGAGCTACAATAATATCTTTAGAAGAATACCAAGAGAACTTCGTTGGTTGGACCGCATCAACTTATCGTACCATCATCTTAATGGCTATGTTCGAATTGAAGTTTATTCCTCTTTTCCTCATGACATTTTATATGCCAATAAAGAATTACTTGGTTCAATCCAAATAAGATACATGATTCTTCTAAAGTTTCTTCTAAAGGTCCAAAGTGTTTGCGGAAAATAATTTGTCCTTTGACAATTTTTCTTGTCATCATATTTGTTATGGGTTTCATCTTATTTCAATCTTTCAAAAAGAACAAGAAATCCAAAATGGGGATTTGTTTTCCACATAGAATTATGATGGAAAAATTGCATACAAAGATATTATCCAAGCAACAGAGGACTTTGACATCAAATACTGTATTAGAATTGGTGCATATGTAAAAGTTTATTGGCATAATTATAGCACTGAAAAAGCTTTATAGAAGAGAATATGAATATCTATATTTTGCCAAGAGTTTTTAGGATGAAGTAAAGATATTAAGTTAATTAGACACCCCAATATTATAAAGCTCTAGGGTTTTTCTTTGCATAATCAAGGCATGTTTTTGCTACGAGATTTGGCTCTATGTTCGCATGGTACCTCATATGAAATATTTTTAAGGAATGGCCTCTAAAGTATATATGTATTTGTAGTTTTCCATATGTTTGTTTAATGCAACTGAGATTTTTCCTTCAAAAAACGCTTTACATATGTTTTCCATATGATAAGCAATGAGAAGGCTATAAACATAAGAGTAGCAGCACTAACTCCTTCAGCAATAGATGCAGTTGCACTATCGCCTAAAACGGTTTAATACAAGAAGAATAGGAAATCATCATTGAATTTAAAGGATTATTTAATCATGAATACTTTATAATTGAAAATCAATATCTTCTTTTTCTATGTTAAGTGGAACATAGTGATTAGCATAATTTTTTGATATGTTTCCCCTTAGTAAAACTGTAGATATAGACAAATTAATTAAATTAATTATTTATAAGAAAATGAACGTAGAGTTTCCTAAAATATCTTTTGAATCCTTTGCATTAAAGACTATTGGAACTAGTCCATATACTATACTGTGATGTTCATTTCACGATTGGCAATTTCATGTCCATGTAAAAAGTGAATGAAGACTTTAATATTGACGAAGACCTCTAACAACTTTGCCCATCTCACACCATATGATTATATGCCCATTTGCCATTGGACTTGCATGCTTATACGAGTTTGACACGTATACAATACTTGCAAAGCGATTCAATATTGCTCTATATCACCTATTATCCGTAGGTTCAGTTAGTAAAAGGGTAAAACACAACTATTTGGAGCATATTCGATTTTTAGATAGTATCACTATGTTGTGGTTACAGTCGCTTTATTTGGAAAGGCATACTAACTCTATCTTGAATATTTAAGTTTACGTTTAAGGGTAATTGACATCTCGCTTTACCCCATATTCATATCGTCTAAAAAATGGAGATTTCATTCTACTTTTAGATAGTGGATGACTCCAACCTCTTTATAAAAATTTTTGTAACAAAAAAAAATATTGCTCTATATCAACACTCTATGGCTATACTCATTTGGTGATCACTTTATATAAATAAAATTAATTAAAGATGGCTGTGAAAGTGTTGTTCCTCGATCTTGCTTAAAAGTGTAAATTTTAACAAGCTTGACTGATTCAATTGATTCAGATGTGTCGAGAACTCACGTTATGTCTATGTTCATTGCTTTGGGGCATCTTTGATGGTCAAAATGCAACTTTTTGAACTCTTTCTTAACTTTTGAAACATTAAAGAGATTACTAGATTTTACTAAACAAAAATACTTTGCATAAACTATTAAAAAAAAAGTTACCAAGCTACGATTTTTGCTATCAAATTCAAAGATCCAACGTATAAACGTTCTATGCCATTTAGCCGCACAACAGTAAAAAAAAAGCGAAAACACTTCTATAGGGTTGTCATGGGACAAACTCGTTCAACTTTATCCTCATTCAAATACCAATCCTACCACTAACATGAATTAGTTATAATAAAAAGGGTTTTGGCTACTTACATATAAAATTTTAAATTTAAATTTATATGAATATAAAAAAATATTTTTTAAAAAGCTATCTACAATTAAACCCAATGTTCGAATATAATTTAATTAGATAGTTATATAAAAATATCATTCCTATATAAATTTGAATATCACTTGCATTAAGTACTTGACTTGTGATAACTTATAATAAAAAATGTAATTTTTAAATTTAAAACAATAAGAAATACTTATCATAATTGCTACAATTAATTTCTTTCTTTTTATTCATATATATAATGTAAGTAAATAGAACTTAACCTAATCCTCTTTTTTTTCAAAAGACCCGTCTAAAATATGCTATCCACATAAGTAAAGTTAATGTAAGAATAGTCAAAGTCATTAACACCCGTCTTTAGATGTCACTTTAAAAAGTTAAAATATTCTTTTATAAAAATTAATTTATCATCCTACGTACATACCTTTTTGGGTGATGACTTTGCATGAACCAATGGCATTATTCTCCGTGGACTACCACAACAAGAAGAAGCACTGTGATCCCACATGAGCCAAACGAAGTAGAGGCCATCTTGCTTTCTCCTCTTTAGCGGTATTCACGGAACCGGATGGGATTTAGATGAACTCAAGCCGATAAATAACACGACTGAATGATTTTTTTCGTTACAGGATGTCCTAACCAATTTTTTCTTAAACAAATTTTACAAAGTTATGTTTTGTACAAAAAAAATTGAACCTAAATGAAAAAGGAGAGGAAAATAAAATTCTCACTCTTAACAAATTTTCGGCATCATTTTAAAAATAGTTTCTAATAATATAATATATATATATAGATAAATAAAATAAATAGTAAAATATATTAAATAAATATATTTAGAATAGATCGATTAGAATAATAGGCAAGTTGAACACTTTATTCCTCCAATTAAAAGAAGCCGTCTTATGAGAAAATAGAGGGTTTTTTTTTCTCTCTAAACATATATTCTAATCTTATATTTTTTAAATATATATACACATATTAATTATTAATTAATAAGTTGGTCTTACACATGTATATATAATTTATTACTTTATATAAAAAAATATAAATTATAAAATCTCTTTTTCCTTCATGTAATTATCATATTAATTTATATTATTTTTAATAATTTATATATAAAAAATAATTATGATAATAATTATTTAAATATCTTTTTTTATAAAAAAAAAACTTATTTTACAAAACTTATTTTATTTTCTAACATAGTTTGGTTTATCAAAAAATGAAAATAACTCAATAGGTAAGTTATTTGGCATTTGATAGCATTAATATCTACCCACAATTTTTATAACGATGGCTTGTAATATGGGGTCTGTGGCATTTACCTGTTAAATCCCTAGTATGTATTTCTCCTATAAAGAAATTAATATCAAAGTCCTTATGATTTCATCTTACTTTTAATTAAGCATTTGTAGTTTTTTTATTAAGTTTTTATGGTTTTCTTAACTATAAATATTATTTCATATACTCATAATTTATTAATCTATTAGAGAAATGATATTAGTTATTTAATTGATTTGTTTGTTTGTCCAAAAAAACAAAAAAGATGTTCTTTAATTGATTGCTTTTGGCGACACCCCAATATGATATGGTTTTGCAATGCAGGAATCTGAGATTAAGGGCAAACCTCGACTTGGAATTACTGGGAAGAAGTAGGAGATAATCCTAGTTTGTAATACTCCCTTCTTCTATGCACATAGATGGAACATGTTCTTGACGAGAAAAACGTGCTCTGCTGCTTCAGAGCAGCTGGTGATAAGAAAAAGTCATCACCTTTAGTTTTCCAAGTTTTGTGGGGCCCCTATATATGCCGTGGTGCTCATCACGCGTCTGGAAACTTCATGTCCGTTTTCACTATAAAAGCTCCAAAGACTGAAGACTTTAACATTGACGGAGACCTATCATAACTTTGCCCATACCACAACAACTTTGACGCGTAAACAATTCTTGCAAAGTGATTCAATATTGCTCTATATAAATACTTTAATTTGGTGATCACTTTGTGTAAACAAATGAATTAAAGATGGCAGGGAAAGTGTTATTTTTCTTATGCTTTTCTTTAACTTGCTTCCATATCAATGGTGCTGCTGTTACCATGATAACAGAGGAGAAACGTGCTCTGCTTCAGACCAAATGGTTTAGCAATAGTTACTACAACTCCTCTGACCCTTGTGACTGGGAAGAGATACATTGCAATAACTTTGGAAGCATTGTTGAGATGATTCAACCAGGGATCACTGCACTATACCCTCGGCTAGAAGATCTCAACTTCACTGTATTTCCCAATTTAGAACATCTTCAACTTTTTGAAGTGGGTTTAATAGGTATCATTCCAACTCATATAGAAGCTCTTCAGAAACTCATATATTTAGACTTGTCTTACAGCAATCTTATTGGTGAGTTATGAACCTTCCACTCTTACCAATATCACTTGATTTGTATTTGATTAGAAATAACCTAAAAAGTGTGAAACTGAACTGGATCGATTTTTGGTGTAGATTATTTCAACTCAACTAAAACTAAGAGAACTTTAAAAACTCATTTGCAACTATACATTAAACTTTAAACAAACTCACTCAATTAAAAAGGTTGGACTACTAAGACATAATCTAGCATATCACCTATTTAATAAATAGACTAGGTTAGATATTAATTAATTCAACTTAGATAACAGCTCTTCAAAATCTCACCAATTTTTATTTGTCTCAAAACAACTTTACTAGTAAGTTACCACTTACTCTTAATTGTACACATCTTGATTAGGAATATTTGATACTAAAAAAAGAAGGGATTTGACAGGTACCATTCCAATTCAAATAAAAGCTCTACAGGAACTCAACCATTTGGACTTGTCTTACAACAATCTTATTGGTGAGTTATGAACCTTCTACTCTTACCAATCTCACTTGATTTGTATTTGATTAGAAATAACCTAAGATATTTACAACTTAACTGGATGGGTTTTTTGTAAGAATAATTCCAACTCAATTATGGGCTCTTAAAAAACTCATTTATTTACATTTGTTTTTTAACAACCTTATTGGTAAATATGCCTTTTACTTTAACCAAACTCACTCGATTAAAAAGGTTGGACTACCAAGACACAATCTAGAATCTCACATATTTAATAGATTTCAACTTAGATAAGGGTTCTTCAAAATCTCACCAATTTTTATTCATCTCAAAACACATTTACTGGTAAGTTACTACTTACTCTTAATTGTACCAATCTTGATTTGAAATATTTGACACTCAAAAGAAAAGGGGTTTGATAGGTACAATTCCAATTCAGATAGGAGCTATGCAAAAACTCAACCATTTGGACTTGGCTAGCAACCAACTTATAGGTGAGTTATGAACCTTCGACCCTTACCAATCTCACTTGATTTGTATTTAATTAGAAATACTTAAAACTTTTGCAACTTAACTAAATAGAGTTATTATAGATATCAGTCCAACTCAACTAGGAGCTCCTCAAAAACTCATTTATTTATATTTGTTTTCTAACACTTATTGGTAACTATGCCTCTCACTTTAACCAAACTCATTCAATTAAAAAGTTTGGACTACTAAGGCTCACTCTAGCATCTCACCAATTTAATAGATTAGATTATATAGGAATTATTTTAACTTAGAAAATGACTCTAAAAAATCTCACCAGTTTTTATTTGTCTCGAAACAACTTTACAGGTAAATTACCACTTACTCTTAATGGTACCAATATTTATTTTAAGTATTCAACACTCAAAAGAGAAAGGGTTTGATAGGTACCATTCCAATTCAAATAGGAGCTCTTCATAAACTCAACCATTTGGACCTATCTGGCAACAAAATTATAGGTGAGTTATGAACTTTCAACTCTTACCAATCTAACTTAGTTTGTATTTGATTATAAATAACTTAAAATGTTTGCAACTTAACTGGATGGATTTTTGGTAGGGATCATTCTAACTCAACTAGTAGCTCTTCAAAAACTCGTTAATTTGGATTTATATTTTAACAACTTTATTGACAGTTATCCCTTTCACTTTAACCAAATTCACTCTGTTGAAAAGGGTGTGATACTAAGACACATCTCAACTATTAAATAGACTAGGTCAGATATGTATTATTTTAACTTATATAGGGGCTCTTCAAAATGTTACCAATTTTTATTTGTGTCAAAACAATCTTATTGGTAAGTTACAACTTACTCTTATTGGTACCAATCATGATTTGGAATATTTGACACTAAAAAGAGAAGGTTTTGATAGGTAATATTCCAATTCAGATAGGAGCTCTTCATAAACTCAACTATTTTGACTTGTATGGCAACGAACTTATAGGTGAGTTATATACCTTTGACTCTTACCAGTCTCACTTGATTTGTATTTGATTAGAAATAACTTAAAATGTTTGCAATTTAACTAGATGGATTTTTGGTAGGGATTATTCCAACTCAATTAGGAGGCCTTCAAAAACTCATTACTTTATATTTGTTTTCTAACAACCTTATTGGCAACTATGCCTTTCACTTTAACCAAACTTAATCATTTATAAAGGTCTAACTACTAAGACACAATCTAGTATCTCTCATATTTAATAGACTAGGCATGTAGGTATAATTTCAAATTAGAAATAGGCTCTTCAAAATCTCACCAATATTTATTTGTCTAAAAATAACCTTACTAGTAAGTTATCACTTGCTCTTATTGGTACCAATCTTGATTTGGAATATTTGACATTTAAAAGAGAAGGGGTTTGATAGGTACTATTCCAATTCAGATAGGAGATCTTCATAAACTGGACTATTTGGACTTATCTTTCAACAATCTTATTGGTGAGTTATGAACTTTCCACTCTTACCAATTTTACTTGTTTGTATTTGCTTAGGAATAACTTAAAACATTTGCAACTTAACATGATGGATTTTTGGTAAGGATCATTCCAACTTGACTAGTTGCTCTTTAAAAACTCATGTATTTAGATTTGTTTTTTAACAACCTTATTGGCAACTATGCCTTTCACTTTAACCAAACTCACTCAATTAATAAGGTTGTACTACTAAGATATAATCTAACATCTCACCTATTTAATAGACTAAGTCATATATGTATTATTTCAACTTAGATAAGGGCTATTCAAAATCTCACCAACTTTTATTTGTCCAAAACAACCTTACTAGTAAGTTACCTCTTACTCATAATGGTACCAATCTTGATTTAGAATATTTGACGCTTAAAATTGAAGGGGTTTGCTAGGTACCATTCCAAATCAAATAGGAGCTCTTCATAAACTCAACTATTTTGACTTGTCTTACAACAATCTTATTGGTGAGTTTTGAACCTTTCACTCTTACTAATCTCACATGATTTGTATTTGATTAGAAATAACCTAAAACGTTTGCAACTTAATAGGATGGAGTTTTGGTATGGATCATTCCAACTTAATTAGAGACTCTTTAAAAACCCGTTTAGTTATATTTATTTTTTAACAACCTTATTGGCAACTATGCCTTTCATAGATTTATTTTTAACAATCTTATTGGCAACTATACCTGTCAATTTAACTAAACTCACACAATTAAAAATGTTGTAATATTAAGACATAATATTGCATCTCACTTATTTAATAGACTAGGTTAGATATGTATTATTTCAACATAGATAATGTCTCTTTAAAATCTCACCAATTTTTATTTGTCTGAAAACAACTTTACTGATAAGTTATCACTTACTCTTAATGGCACCAATCTTGATTTGAAACATATGACACTCAAAAGAGAAAGGGTTTGATAGGTACCATTCCAATTCAGATAGGAGCTCTTCAGAAACTCAACCATTTGGACTTATCTTCCAATAATCTTATTGGTGAGTTATGAACCTTCTACTCTTACCAATCTCACTTGATTTGTGTTTAATTAGAAATAACCTAAAATGTTTGCAACTTAATTGGATAGATTTTTTTGTAGGGATCATTCCAACTCAACTAGTAGCTCATCAAAAACTCATTTATTTAGATTTCTTTCTAATAGCCTTATTGGCAATTATGCCTTTCACTTTAACCAAACTCACTCAATTAAAAAAATTGTAATACTAAGACATAATCTAACATCTCACCTATTTAATAGACTAGGCTGATAGGTATAATTTCAAATTAGATAGGGGCTCTTCAAAATCTCACCAATATTTATTTGTCTAAAAATAACCTTACTGGTAAATTACACTTACTCTTATTAGTACCAATCTTGATTTGGAATATTTAACACTCAAAAGAGAAGGGGTTTGACAGGTACAATTCCAATTCAGATAGGAGGTCTTCAGAAACTCAACCATTTGAACTTGTCCTACAACAATCTTATTGGTGAGTTATGAACCTTCCACTCTTACCAATCTCACTTGACTTATATTTGATTAGGAATAACTAAAAACGTTTCCAACTTAATTGAATGGATTTTTGGTAGGGATCACTCCAACTCAATTAGGGGCTCTTCAAAATCTCATTTATTTAGATTTATTTTTTAACAGACTTATTGGCAACTAGGTCTATCACTTTAACCAAACTTATTCAATTAAAAAGGTTGGATTACTAAGACAAAATCTTGCATCTTAATTATTCAATAGGCTAGTTTAGATAAGACAAAATCTAGCATCTTACTATTCAATAGGCTAGTTAAGATAGGTATTATTTGAACTTAAATAATGGCTCTTCAAAATCTTACCAATTTCTGGTAAATTACCACTTACTCTTAATGTATCAATCTTGGTTTGAAATATTTAGCACTTAAAAAAGATGGGGTTTTGCAGGTACTATTCCAACTCAGATAAGAGCTCTTCAAAATCTTGCTTATCTTGATTTATCTCAAAATGACCTTACTGGTAACTTACCATTTACTCTTACCAGACTTACCCCATTTATTGGTAAATTATTATTTTCTCTTAATGGTACCAATAATGAGTTGGAGTTTTTGACATTCAAGATATATGGGGTTTGATAGGTACTATTCCAACTCAGATAACAGGTTTTCAAGATCTTGCCTATATTGATTTATCTCAAAATAACTTTACTGGTAAGTTACCATTTCCTCTTAATGGTAACAATCATAACTTAGAATATTTAAGACTCAAGAGAAAAGGGATTTGACAGATAGCATTCCAACTCAAATAGGAGCTCTTCAAAATCTCATCTTTTGGGACTTTTCTTATAACAATATTACTGGTGAGTCATGTATAGCTTCCACTTCTATTCTTATCTTGCTAATTCATTCAATTTTGAAATATCATATTTAACTACCCCTTAATATTTTTAAAAAAAATATAGTGTCAACCCCGGTTTTGTTAATTTTAATGAGATGGCTAGAAGTAATGTATAATAAGGATAAAAAGGGTATATATAATTTTGTTGTGCCCATCGCACCCTATATGATTATGTCTATTTGCTATTGGACGTACATACTCCAACAACCTTGTTGCTGACCAACATGGATCATCACCGTGAACTTAAATTCTTTCAAGTCAATTGACATGCATATTTTGTTGTCAACTAGTTTCATAAAAAAAATTAAGAATCATTTTAAAAAGGAACCAAAATATCACACTCAGAGTGAACGAAAAATATGATAAATAATATCTAAAAGTCATTTTTTTAAAAAATTATGATATGACTAAATTAAATATGATGGTGATAGTGATGGTAATAATGAACATACTACCAATTGGTAACCAGAGTGATTAATAAGTTATCGTCATTTTAATCTTCCTCAATACATATTAAGATTTTGGCTGCAATTATTTTGGTAATCATTGTCTCATACTTTCTAGAATGGGCTTAATAGGTACCATTCCAACTATTGGTACTCTTCAAAATCTCAATTATTTGGACTTGTCTAGTAACAACCTTACTGGTAAGTTACTTTTCACTCTTACAAAACTCACTAAATTTCAAGAACTAGAAGATTTGAATCTTTCTAAAATGGGTTTAATAGGTATCATTCCAACTATTGGTACTCTTCATAATCTCACTTATTTGGACTTATCTCATAACAACCTTACTGGTAAGTTATCTCTCACTATTACTAAACTCACTGCATTTCAAGAATTAGAAAATTTGAATCTTTCTAGAATGGGGATAACATGTACCACTCTAATTCAAATTAGAGAGCTCTTCATTCATTCATTCATTCAATATTTACACTTGGCTTACAATAACCTTAGTTAGAATTACTTAATTTGAATAGAAACAATGTAGTTAGAGTCACTCCTTTAACTTTGGATTTAATGACATATCTCAAAAACTTATATTTGTTCTCAAATTTATTCACCACAGGTGATATCCCTCCTTCGATTTTCAATTTGACAAATTTACAAGACTTTGATGTTTCTCAAAATCATTTAAGTGGAAGCATGCCAAAAGAGATTCGACCTCTTCATTATTATTTTTATCATATAAATATCTCCCAAAATAATCTGATTGGAAACGTGCCCTACGTTTTGCACAATGATTTTCATGGTGACTTTAGTCACAACAAATTCAATGGAATATTACCATATGACTTATGCAGTTCCCCTTCCAAATGTAACATTGATTTGAGCTACAATAATATCTCTGGAAGTATACCTAGAGGACTTGGCAGGATGGAGTCTATCAACTTGTCATACAATCATCTCAGCGACTATGTTCCAAGTGAAGTTTATACCTCTTTTCCTCATGACATTTTATATGGCAATAAAGATTTACTTGGTCCAGAGAAGATACATGATTCTTCCAAAGGTCCAAAGTCTTTGTTGAAAATCATTATTCCTTTGACAATTTTTATTGTCATAATATTTGTTGCGGGTTTCATCTTATTTCAGTCTTTCAAAAAGAGCAAGAAATCCCCAATTAGGATGAGAAAACCAAAAGATGGGGATTTGTTTTCCATATGGAATTATGATGGAAAAATTGCATACAAAGATATCATCGAAGCAACAGAGGACTTTGACATTAAATACTGTATTGGAACTGGTGCCTATGGAAGCGTTTATAGAGCACGACTTCCTACTGGAAGAATTGTAGCAGTAAAAAAACTTCATAGAAGAGAATATGAAAATCCATCTTTAGCAAAAGATTTTCATAATGAAGTGAAGATGTTATGTGAAGTTCGACACCGCAATATTATAAAGCTCCATGGTTTTTGTTTGCATAATCAATGCATGTTTCTAATATATGAATACATGGAGAGAGGAAGCCTTTTTTATGTGTTGAATGATGATGAAGAAGCAAAAGAGTTTGATTGGAGTAAGAGGGTGAATGGCATTAAAGGAATAGCAAATGCTTTGTTCTACATGCATCATCATTGTGCTCCTCCAATTATTCATAGAGACATAACAACTAGCAATGTATTGCTAAACTCAAGGATGGAGGCTCTTGTATCGGACTTTGGCACAGCTAGAATCATAGATCCAGAAAATTCTAATCAAACTCTTGTAGTTGGTACTTATGGTTATGTTGCTCCAGGTTAGCTTTTCATTCGCTCAGCTACTTCTCGTGTTGTATTTTGTTCTTACAATTTCTTACCTTGGATATATGAATACGTAATCTTTTTTAAATTTTTGGTCCATTGCAGAGCTTGCATACACGCTAGTTGTGACTGAAAAGTGCGATGTTTATAGTTTTGGAGTGGTGACGCTAGAAACAATGATGGGAAGACATCCTGGAGATTTGATATTGTCTCTGTCAAAGACCTGTACTAAAAGTATTTTGCTAAAAGACGTCTTAGATGCACGTCTTCCATTGCCAGAATGGAGAGATGCAGGAGATGTGACACTTTTGGTGACAATAGCATTAGAATGCTTGAATCCATCTCCCAAATCTCGACCATCAATGCAACATGTGTCCCAAAGGCTTTTATCCTCCAACCTGCCATTAGCCATTCCTTTCAATAATATATCACTCCAGCATTTAACGAATCAAGATATGCAAATAAGCTAATAAAAAGCTTTGAGATTTGGCTATATGCTAGCATGCTACCTCATAAACCTTTTTAAGGAATTGCCTCTTTAGTATATATAGATTTGAAGTTTTCCATATGTTTATTAAATGCAGCTGATATTTTTCCTTCAAAAAACTCTTTACATATGTTTTCCATATGATAAGCAAGTTCATTCGAGAAGTATGTAAATATCAGAACAGCAGTAGCATAAACTCTTGCAGTTGCACTATTGCCTAAAACAGTTTACAAATTAATTACAAGAACAGGAAATCATCATTATATTCAATGGATTTATTCATGAATACTTTATAATTGAAAATCAATCTCTTCTTTTTCTATGTTAAGTGGAACAGAGTGATTAGCAGAGTTTTTGATATGTTATGACCCCCTCAGTAAAACTGCTGATGTAGGCAAATTTACTGTGGTAAGATAAATTTACATAAAAAAAGATCAACGCCTTAATTACTTTTTGAATGATCAGAGTCTTATGTGAAGAAGAACAAGCAAAATTCATTCTTATTATAAATTGATGAACTTTTGGGCTTGTTCATGGATCTTGCCATGATTATTATTTATGTCTATAAACTTTAACAAAAACTTGACTGATTCACACGTTATACTTATGTTCATGGCTTTTCAACATTTTTGACGCTGACAGTGCGACTTTTGAAAAAGTAAAAGAAAAATTATTAGATTTTATTAAAGAAAAAGCATCTATAAACTATAAAAATGCAAGTTGCAAAGTTATGATTTTTTTGCTATCAAATTAAAAGAATCAACGTGTAAACCCACTACATCATTTAGTCACACATATCTGATGAGCTAATGATGCTAATCAAAATGATGAGCACCTAAGTGAGGTCCCTAATATTTGATTTGGTTGTAAAAAATATAGAAAATGGTTGAAAAATCCTCATCACAACATTTATTACTCTAAGAAAAATGATGAAAGGCTAAATGCAAAATAGTAGTAGGGAAAATCCCCATTAAGAAAATAAAAAATACAGGAAATAAAAAAATAAAAAATAGTAGGAACCAAAATTAATAGGAAAAGAGAATAAAACCTAACATAATTTAGAATTTCTAACATCATTACAAACACCTTACAGGTGTGTTACATTCCATCCTTGTCAGCCTAACTTAGAATTACTAGATTTGAGGAAAAACAACGGTGTTGTTGGAGACATTCTCCTTTAACTTTGGGTTTTATGATAAATCTCATGAACTTATATTTGTATTCAAATTTATTCACTCCCGGTGATATCCCTTCTTCAATTTTCAAATTGACAAATTTAGAAGACTTCGATGTTTCTCAAAATCACTTAAATGGTAGCATGCCAAAATAGTTTGGAAATTTCTATAACATTTTTTATTTAAATATATCCAAAAATAATTTGAGTGGAAACGTGCCCAACATTTTGAATGTTTATTATTATTTTTATAGGGACTTTAGTCATAACAAAATCACTGGAATATTATCAACTAGCATATGCAGTTTTCCACTAGAATATAGCATTGATTTGAGCTATAATAATATCCCTAGAAGTATACCTAGAGAACTTAATAGGCTAGATTCCATCAACTTGTCATACAATTATCTCAGCGACTATGTTCCCATTGAAGTTTATAACTCTTTTCCTCATGACATTTTATATGGCAATAAAGAATTACATGGTCTAGAGAAGATGCATGATTCTTCGTACACTACAAAAAAGAAAATATTTTATAGCGGTTCATTTTTTCCCTTTGTAGCGGTTTAAACTATTGAAATAATATTTTGTAACGGATTAGATAATCACCGCAAATAGTGTTGTAGCGGTTAAGAAAAACTGTTACTTATGATAGTCAAAATGGTACAAATATTTATATGGTTTAAAAGATTAACTTCAGGTAGGAAACAAAAAATTTTAGTGTGGCATCCAAATTTTTAGCGGTTCTATAACCACTACAAATGTTTGTGTTTTTATAAAAAATTCTATTTTAATAGTATATACATATGTACATGTATGTAGATATATAGATAATTTATTAAATTTGATAGGTTAAAGTTTTATTATGATAATTGAGTATATTATTTAGTTGTACCATGTTATATAATTTGATATATTTTATTTGATGAGATGTAATTAAGATAAAGAAAGTGTACAAGTTGATATTAGGTAGCTAAAAAGTTATATAAATAGATCAAAAAGGTGTAGAAGAGAGTTGGAAAGTGAAGAAAGTATAAAAAATATGATGTAGAATTAATTGAAAAGATCCACTAATTTTTATATAAATGACCTGGAAACAAAAGAATACATATGCTGATAAAGAATAAGTATAGAAACTTAGAAAAAAAATAAACTTATAAATCCAAATGATTTTACCAACATGTGAAGAAATAACTAAATAAAGGAAAGAGGAAGAAAAAATACAGGAGGAGGAGGAAGAAGAGAGGAAGGAGCAAAAGTAAGAATGGGAAGAGTGGAGAAATTTGTAGACATCGAGTGGAGTTTGAAGAAATTTTGTGGACATTTGTAGTGGTTTAAAACCGCTACAAAAGCATGACAGGGAAATTTGAATTCATATTTGAAACTTTGTATCAGTTTTGTGTTTTATAACGTGCGTGAGAAGAAAATTTGAATTTCATAGTTAAAACTTTGTAGTGGTTTTGTGGACATTTGTAGTGGTTTAGAAATGCTACAAATGTGTCAAAATTAGTTATCAATTTTAACTTTGTAGCGATTTTGTGGACATTTGTAGCATTTTATAAATGTGAACTTTGTAGCAGTTTTGGGGATATTTGTAGCCGTTTATATCCCCTATAAAATTCCCTCACTCTTCCCGCCTTTTGGAGCAAATATTTGCAGCGGTTTGAACCACTATAAACATTCATGCCAGATGGAGCCAATTTTGTGCCATAGTTGTAGCAGTTATAATCGCTATAAATGTCACTGACGACATTGTTCATGGTTTAAGAGCTACACAATTATAGCAATTTAGAGCCAAACTACTACAAATTCAAACATTTGTAGTGGTTCATTATAACCGCTACAAAATAATTGATGTAACTCTCATTCTTTTTTGTAGTGATATTTGTTGAAAATCATTATTCCTTTGACAACTTTTATTTGCCATCATATTTGTTATGCAATCTTTCAAAAATAACAAGAAATCCATAATTGGGATGAGAGAACCAAACAATAGGGATTTCTTTTCCATATGGAATTATGATGGAAAAATTGCATACGAAGATATCGAAGAAGCAATAAAGGACTTGAATATCAAATACTGTATTGGAACTAGTATCTATAGAAGCATCTACAGAGAATGACTTCCTACTAGTAGAATTGTAACATTAATATAACTTCATAGAAAAGAATATGAAAATCCATCTTTTGCCAAGAGTTTTCAAAATAAAGTGAAGATGTCAAGTGAAATTTGACCCCCTAATATTATAAAGCTCCATGGTTAATGCATGTTTCTGATATATGAATACATGGAGAGAGGAAACCTTTTTTATGCGTTGAATAATGAAGAAGAAGAAAAAGAGTTGGATTAGAGTAAGAGGGTGAATGGCATCAAAGGAATAGCAAATACTCTGTTCTACATACATCATCATTGTGTTCCTCTATTTTGGGCCCAGTTCAAGATAAGTAATTGAATCAATTTATTAAAGTTAATTTTATGATGATGGAAATTAATAATTATCGTGCGATAAGTTTTCTCTGATCACTCTCTGAGAGGTTCCCCACTGGTGATCGCAATACACAAGTTGACATCACTGTGCCTAATCACCAGCTGTAAGAACCTGTTCTCTTTTCATCTAATTGTGTTCTTTGATTGACAAGTCTATGAGCTAAGTTCTAGTTCTTCCTCAAATCAACTAAGGTAATGGTGAGAAGTAACTATAAGTCTTCCCCTACATCTCACATAGGTTTCATACTTATATATGTTATAATCTAAAGTGATTAAATTTTGTATGAAATATTTTTATTCCAACATGTGGTATCAAAACCTTATTTGAGATCCCCCTTGCCTTGCTTATTGATTTCTAATCCTCATGAATAACAATCTGAAATAGAATATAGGATACAAGGAACTATAGATATAATAATTTGTTAATTGTTTTTACCATAACCCATTTGTTTTTGTTGTATCTGAGAGTGTGAGAGAGAGTCGCCATAAGAGGTAGCCAGAAAATAGAGAACTCAGTCATTAGAGGGAGCCACCATCACGCCTTCAGATTCAAAGTTTTAGATTGCGGTTTGATTTCTTTTGATTTCGAGAGTGTTACGGGAATGCTTGTCGTTAAATTTTGTTTATCGCAGCGTCTAGACCATTAGAAAAATAGCACATAACTACCAGAAAATAGCCTCTTGAAAGTTTACCGGTGACAAACTCTAGAATGACACGTCGAGGGCCATGGCATTGTTCTAGTTTGGGTCATGAGTCACATTAGGTTAACCTGACTCATGGTGAAGACAACTGAAAACGGTGCATTTTAGTTCACGCTGAAATGCACCATTTCACTTAACATTGCGGGCTGTGCAATTTTTTTAAAAAAGTTGTTTGGGCTTTCTGGGTTTTGGGTCATCTAAAAATATTATTTTTTTAAGAAGCAGATTAGGCCGATGCATTTTTTGGGTTCTAATTTTTTTTTGTTTCTTTCTCCCTCCACTAGGCTTGTATGTTTTGGGCTGAACAAAGTTTTTCTATTTGGCTTTTAGAAAATGTTTCGGCCATGGATTTTTTTGGTTTTATTTATGGACTTTCGTGCTTAGGCTCTATTTTGGACTTTTTAAGTAAAGGCCATTTGATTTTATTTCTATAAAATTATTTTGGTCTATTCAATTTGATTTTCCATAATATATTTATTCAAAATAAATTAATTACCTTTAATTTTAATATGTCCTTTTAAATACTATTACATGCACATGAAATGTTTAAATAAAAAAATTAATTTTTTCATTATTTTGACATTTGAAAAGGTGTTTACAATTTTTTAATTTTATTTGTTATTTAATTACCTTTTTTTGTTTATTCTTGACAATTAAATTAACTATTTAATTTTGTAAAAGCCTTTTAAGTTAAAATTAATTTATTAAACACTTTTTTCTTAGATGCATGAAATAGTTGGAGAATTTAAATTAAATTATTTAGTCAAATTTATTAATTAAATTAATTTATTAAATGCTCAATGAAGTTGTGCATATTTAGATTTTAATACACATTAATAATATTTATGATTATCATGCAATTCTTTGAGAAGTAGTCACAACATCCTTATTTATTGAATTTTGTTGCATGCATTAATTAATCACATATATATTTGAAATATCGATTATAATTAAATATATAACTATGGTTTATCTTTACCCACAGGTAGATATCTCATTATTATAAATTTAATTAGGGTAGGATAGAATGATTGTTATTTTTTAAGTAATCCACAGGTATTAAAAAGTACAAATGTATTCTTGTTTCATCATTTGAGATAAATACATGTAATGATAATATTTTTGCCCACAGGTAAATATTGGTAATAGGGCTATGCACAATGCCCATGACCCGCTATGCCCTGCCCAGCCAGTAAGAAAAATGCCCTGCCCAGCCTGATTTTTATCGGGCAAGGTCGGGCATCGGGTTCCAAAATATAACCCATGTATTTTTCGGCTGGGCACCGGGCATAGGGGCTACCCTGCCCTGCCCCACCCCGCCCATGAGCACCCCTTCTTTTATTTTTTTTTATTTTTTCTCTATCTTAAAATGGAGAATATGATAGCTACTGGTGACTATAAGGTAATTTTAGAAATATAAGTAGGTAAGTTGTATCTTTTAATATTTATAACTATACTAATTTTTTTAACTTTGTTAATTATCATATGATTACATTACAAATTATAATTATTTATTTTATTTATTTAGATGCTTTATCTTTGTCAATATTAGGAAGATTGATACAAAGTTATAATTACAAACTACTTAGATTTCAACGCTTATTTTTTATATGTAATGGATCTCAAGATTTTAATTATTATCTTTGTTCTCTTATTCTTAGTGAATTATAGATATTATTTAACTCTTAAAGACACATGAATATGGTATTATTTTAGAAATTCATAATTACAGATTTTTTTCACAACATGAGCATGACATCATGACTCGGGCATGCCCAGCCCGCTCATGCCCTGCCCAAAATTGTTCGGGCTTTTACCGGGCAGGGCCAGGCATCGGGCTGTAAAATGCAGCCCATGCATTTTTTGGGCAGGGCACCAGGCAGGGGGCTGCCCTGCCCAGCCCTACCCATGCACACCCCTAATTGGTAATACGTATTTATTACTGCTTGCATGCTATATTGTTCTGAGCATGTATACATGGCACAGTGAATTGTGATTGCTTTAAATTCTAACTCGTGAGCTTGTTTGTACATTTGTCTACTTTCATTTTACAAAGCTAATTGTGGACCCCAAGATCATGACTGATTAAAAAACAAAATAATCTTACATAGTAGCACTAACTTTGCTTATTGAAGAGATGATGTTTTGTTGCAACTTGGTTTCTTGGACTTAGATTATGCCTTGAGGTATGAAAAACCTCTGAGACCATATGATGCCTCCAATTAAAGATAGGCAAAGGAAATGTATCATATGTGGGAGCAAAGCAACCGTTTATCTCTTCTCCTTATACAACAAAGGATCACTATAAGCATTAAGGGAGCAGTCCCTAAGTACGAGATAGCTAAAGGGTACCTTGAAGTTTTAGATAAGCAATTTAAGTTGACAGATTAGCATATGAGTAGTGTTATGATGTCTGAATTTTGTGCTATGAGGCTTATAGGTATTGGTAGTGTGAGACAATTTATAATGAAGATGAGAGATCTAGCTTATCAACTTAAATACTTTGAAATGAAACATACAAAACAATTTCTATGCAATTGGCCTTAAACTCACTTCCTGCTCAATATGATGCTTTTAAGGTCTCATATAACAAACATAAGGAGAAATGGTTAGTAGATGAATTGTTATCCATGTGTATTTAGAAAGAGACTAGATTACGATGAGTAAGAAAGGTGCACAAAAGGAGGCTCATCTAGCAGAAATTTCTATGGCTGACAGCAGTAGAGAAAACAAGGAAAAGAAAGATAAAATGAAAAAGTGAAAATTTTGGCCTATTTCATCTAGCAACAAAAGGGATGTAATATCCTTCTTTTGTAAGGAAAATGGGCACATGAGAAATGAGTGTCTCAAGAGGAATGCATGCTTGAAAATATAGGGTTTTCGAATAAGAAGGCCTCTACATCCCAATGAGGAAACCTCCTTTCATGAAGTGGAAAAGGAGATCCTATGAAAGTCGTTAGAACTTTTTGCATAACTTTTTCGAATCTTATTGCTTGCTTTCTTGATTAATTATCCTTAATCAACATTAATCTAATTCTTATATTATTTTAATAAATTAGAGCACATGACAAAATCACTTCTTCTTGCTCTTAACACCACTTGGCATTAGTGTGGGCCCCACAAGGACACCTCACCATGCCACACATGCTACTTGCATCTTCCTTGAAACTTCTTTTCTACCTTTTATTTTAAAAAAAAATTTATAAAATATCCAAAGACCAACTTGTGCTCCAAGACAATATCTTGGCTTATTGGGCTACTACATATGATGCCACTTAGGTATCTTTTTTAGCCCAATAATTTGTACAATTCCTAAGGCAGTTCTCTTTAATTTCCAATACTAATATCCTTAAATTACCCTAATTTTAAGATAAATTTTATAAAATTCTTTTAATAGTTATGAAATGTTTAGAAATTCATTCTAATATAAAATAATTTTTTTGTAAAGTCTCATAATTTTCTCATACTCAAAAGCCCTATTAAAAATTCTATACATTTCTTTTAATCCTTTATCGGTATCATTTTTCACCTTAAATTTTTTAATTAATTATACAGGACTATTTTTTAAATTATGTCAGTTTCATAAATTCTTATATTAATTATAATAATTTATTGTAAAATTTTATTTGATTCTTAGGTTCAAAAGATATTGTATTAATCTCTAGACTTTAAAGATTAATTTTAATTTATCAGGACTTTAAATCATAATTCTGAGAGATATTCCTAATCCAATTGTCATTCTCTATTTAATGGTAAAATTTGGGACAAAAATATTTCCAGGCAATTTTGGGACTTTTCTGGCTCAACTTTCTATAATTATCATTTTACCCTTAAACTCTTAAAAATTGCACTTTAGTCCCTCAACTTTTCATAATTACACTTAATGTCTATAATTATTATGGCTTTATAAATAGAGCTAAGGCCTTAAATTATTCTTCAGACTTGATTATTAAGTCAGCTTCTCTCTCTTCATTCGTATCTCTCTGACCCTCTCCTATTCCTAGAGTCCCATATCCACTTCCCTCACCAAACACGCCATTAGCTCAAACCCCCCCCAAACTGTCGCCCTCACCAACGTCCAGCTACTTCCTAGTGTTCATTCATCAATCAACCACCAGCACTAGGTCGACTCTAGGAACCCAGCCACCCCTAGGAAGATCACGGCCAAAGGATGTCGCATGCCCCACATGTACTGCCAAGAGCTCCTGTGTGTAAATTAACGCTGTCGATATTTCCAAGCTCCAGATCTCGTACATCTGATTTTCAACCAATGTGAAGCTACCACTATCATCTTTGGCTTAAGGAACTTAGTTTAACCACCAAGTTTGATAGCCAACGGTGTTTCCACACACCTTCACGTACTACCAACTTCACTACATGTCACCCCCGGGCACCTATATAATCAGACGTGTTACTACTGCACTATTTCTATATTTAAGCAAGATGTAAACACTTTCTACTTATTGTGTATGCTAATGTGATGTTTATGAGTGATTTGATATATATATATATATATATAAAGCTATTGATATTGATATGATTGTATTGAGAAAAATTATTTGATTATTTTTATTGAAAATAGTATTGTGGGACTTAAAGTTTGAATTATGATTATAAACTTATTATATCTTGATACTAGAATTTGAAGAAAGTTATTATCTTGAGAAAAACCCTTTTGTGATATTTATCAAGCTATTGAGATTTTTTATTAATATAATTATTTTGAGAATTATGCATTGGGGATGGGTGATGATAGAGTTGCATTTCTACCATGTGGTATGGCTTCTATTACAGCTCAATAGTTGCTTTTGTCCCACTAGTTTATTGAGGGATGTGCTCTACCTGTTTACTAAGGGGTTGCGATACTCCCACTTATTTATTGAGGGGAATGAACCCATAATCCGGTCATGTGCTTTGTGAATTTTAGCCTATCCATACCACTTGATATGTTAGCTTTTATAATGGTTAGTTATCAGTAGCCTATGGATTCGGTCAGCAGGGAATAAGGAGGTTCGATTGGTTTAATGGGAGAAACTTGGGTAGGTTATTTATTTGATTTTATTATGATAATATATTATTTTCTATATATTATATTTTATGATTTGTCCCACTTGACACTCATGAACACATGTTAGTACTCATGATGAGTAGAATTACTAGTTATTAAGACATTTGTCTTATCCTATTATTATTAATATTTTTTAGGTGATAGTCTTATCTTAAGACCACAGGAAAAACTTTATAGGCTTGATTAAAGTTATAATAATTGTATAACATTTCCCTTTAAAGGTATATGTAGAATACTTGTATATTGTCACAGTAGGTTTCATTATGCATACTCTAATATTATATTAATTATTTGAATTTAAAAAAAAAAGTCATTTTTTTAACCATGATAGAGTTTCTTTTAGATTTTAGTAAAACTATTTTCTACCATTGTTAGCTCTTTTGAAATGAAATAAATTTATTTATAATATTATTTTAAATTATATTATGTACAAAATAGGTCTAAATAATTGTTAATAATTATATTTTAGAAGAATTTTACAATAATCATACAAGCAAACCACATCATCGTCTATCATTCTTCCTCTCTCATGCTTGTTGTTCCTGCTGATTGGAGATATAAATTGGGGTGAGATTTCTATAGAAATCCCAATAATAAATGGTGTTAAACAATGTATGCATCAATATTTGATATTTGTGTTTATTTGTGATTGTGTTAACATAATATATTATGCATGCTTCCATATAATATATGAAATATAATTGACTAAAGTAATTATAGCACAGAGCTTTGGCAATTACATATGTATAACATCAATCAATCAAGTCATAACACAATCAACCATATAATCAACACATCCAAGTTTAAATAAGTTTATTACCTCTTATTCCTTGCTTTCCCTTGTTGTTTCCCTTTCTCACTTTTCCTTGATGTGTTGCTGCCTTTTTTGAACATACAACCAGATCCTAACATTGCCTTATCGTCCACTCATCATGAACTAACTCAATTAGCATTCAAGAGTATTAAGATTAGTTATTAATTAGGGTAACTTTTCCTAATTTCTTTTAATTAGCTTGGGATTTGAATCAATTGATATTTTAACTTTACCCTATATAATTTGGCCTTCTGAATCCATTTTTGAACCCAGAATTTCCAAATTTCAGCTCCTTCATGGTTTGCTAGATAGAACCAAAAAAGTGTACATAACTCTTATAAAAATTCTCATATTGATTCCAATGCATCCAATACTTATTTCTCTACTTAATCCAACATAATTTTCACTTTAAAATCATTGAAAGTATCAAAATCATGAAAGTTCAATCATTGTTCATATGTGTAAATAGTAACAAAGAAGACTTAAAAATTATAACTTTTAATTCCAATACTTTCAAAGTTCTAAACCTATCAGCCCCTACACAAAATCATCATTTGAATCCAATTGAAGCATTAGATCATTGAAATTCATTCTTCTTGATTTTGTACAGTAGGTGGAAGAATGACCCTTATGATAGGCAAAGTTAAGAGCACAATTTAATTCAATAACCAACTATTAATTCTAGCTTATCTAAGTGTCTTCTACATAGTTCTAACTTAATTTTTTTTCTTCCTTCTTGACTTAATCATTTAGGCCAGCAAGGTTCGAATGGGAGAAATTTAATTTCCAACCATTAAAACTTAAGTTTTATCCTTTCAAAACTTATATAAATAAATTAGGAACGATTACATACTTTAAGATCTATCTACATTGGATCAAAGTGCCTTGGATTAGGTGAGTTTTCATTTTGTAAGAGGTTCCCTTTAGCTTCCAAGAGGCCATTTTGATGAAGAATAGGGGTATTTATAGAACATTTTCAAGAGCTTAGGGACCATTTTATCCCTCAAATTCCTAATTATTACAACTACTTAATCTTAAATCTTATTTGTTGCTTTCTTAATTAATTATCCTTAATCATCATTAACCTAATTCTTTTATTATTTTAATAAATTGGAGCACATGAAAAAATACTTCTCCTTGCTATTGACACCACTTGGCATTAGTGTGGATCCCACAAGGACACTTCACCATGCCATTGCATCTTCTTTGAAACTTCCTTGCTTCTTTTTTTAAAAAAAAAAATTCATAAAATATTCAAAGATCAACTTGTGCTCCAAGACAATATCTTCACTTATTGGGCTTTTACATATGAAGCCACTTAGGTCTCTTTTTGAGCCTAATTGCCAATTGATACATTTTCCAAGGCACTTTTCTTTAATTTCCTATACCGATATCCTTAAATTACCCTAATTTTAAGATAAATTCTATAAAATTATTTTAATAGTTTTGACATTTTTAAAAAATTTATTCTAATATAAAATGATTTTTTTACAAAATCTTATAATTTTTTGAGACTCAGAAGTCCTATTAAAAATTTCATACATTTCTTTTAATCCTTTATCGGTATCTTTTTTATCTTAAATTCTCTAATTAATTCTACATGACTCCTTTTTTATTTTTCTCAATTTCATAAATTCTTATATTAACTGAGATCTGAAAGATACTATACTAATCTCCAAACTTCAAAGATGAATATCAGTTTATCGGAACATTAAATCAAAATTGTAAGAGATACACATGGCTCAATTTTCATTATCTATTTACTGGTAAAATTTGGGACACAAACATTGTCGGGTAATTTTGGGTCTTTTCTAGCTCAACTTTCCAAAATTATCATTTTACCCCTAAACTCTTAAAAATTGTACTTTAGTTCCTTAACTTTTCATAATTATATTTAATGGCCCATAACTTGTGTGTACTTCCATTTTATACTATGGAACTTTTAGGGTTTTCACTTTAGTCACTTTCTTTTTCAAAATGACTATTATGCCCTTAGAGCTTTCATTAATTGCAATTTAGCCCCTTTGGCTTTATAACTTTATACCTTCTCAATTTCTTTGATTTTAAACTTATCTAATCATTATATTTTCTTCTGATTACCATCCCAATCCCTTAATAAATTATTTCCTCTATAAGTTTTATTAAGATAGGGAAAATTTGGGATATTACATCTTAGAGCTTTGATAGCTCTAACAAAGACCTATACTGAAAGTATTTTGCTAAAAGATGTCTTAGACAAACATCATCAATTGCCAGAACAAAGAGATGTAAGAGATGTGACGCTTTTGGGAACAATAGCACTAGCATGCTTGAATCCATCTCCTAAATCTCGACCATCAATTCAACAAATGTCCCAAAGGCTTGTATGCTCCAACCTGTCATTAGTTGTTCCTTTCAATAATATCTCATTGCAGAATTTAGTGAATCAAGATATGCAAATAAGCTAATAAAAAGCTACGAGATTTGGCTCTATGTTTGCATGGTACCTCAGATGAAACCTTTTTAAGGAATTGCCTCTTAAGTATATATAGATTTAAAGTTTTCCATATGTTTATTTCATGCAGCTGATATTTTTCCTTCAAAAAATTCTATACATATGTGTTCCACATGATAAGCAAGTGCATTCAAGGAGAAGGTTGTAAACATCAGAGCAGCAGCAGCATAAACTCCTACAATTGCACTATTGCCTAAAACAATTCACAAATTAATTACAAAAAGAACATGAAATCATCATTACATTCAAAGGATCTAATCATGAATACATTATAAATGAAAATCAATCTCTTCTTCTTCTATATTAAGTGGAACAAAGTGATTAGCAGAATTTTTTATATGTTCCCCTCAGTGTTGACAAATTTACTGTGATAAGATAAATTGCTTTCGTACAGGCCATTCAAGCAGGGGTTTTGATTTAGGGCAGTCTAAGACATTAGAAGACAATTGAGGAAAACCGTATATACATCAATGAATCCTCAATATGAAACTACAAGTTTAAATATTTTGACAACGAGATTTTTATGTTAATACTATTTATAATTCATCATCCTACTGTGTTTGCATCATGGTGCAAAATAACTTACTAAGAATTGCATAATTCATATTTCACTAACAAAGAATGAGTTTCCTATTAAAACTAACATGAATGTTACCTGAAAAGGAAACACAGGAATCCCTTTTATGCCAAACATTTACAGGGCTCAATTACAAGTACAAGCAATGCTAATTAGTGTTTGTTTGGATAGACTTTTATAAAAAGGCTTTTGGACAACTTTTAAAAGAGCTTATGGAGAATAGCTTAATGAAAAAAGTAGTCTAAAAAAATGAGTATTTGGATAGTTATTAACAGAAGAACTTTTGTTATTAGTAAATTACTAGAAAATGTATAATTTTATAAAAATTATTATATTTTCCTTTTTTTTTTCTTTCTCTTTCTCCGGTTGTCTCTCCACACAGAAGAAGAAGACAGCGGCGCATATAGAGCGCAACATCCATTGGTGATAATGAGCCTAGACAACGAGCAAAGACGAGGAGAGCAACGAACCCATGGTGACTAGCAGAGCAGACAGAATGCCAATGTCGACCTGTGCGACAACGTTTGATGGAGGAAAAGACGCAACGGTGATAGAGACCCTCCTCCGTGAAGTTTGCTTTCTCTCCAATGACGATAACGCTCCTTTCTCCCAGCGATAGTGGCAACAACTATAGACAGAGGAAAAGAGGGCAACGGAGGCGGCGGTGAAGCACAGATAATAAAAGAGAGAAAAGAGAAGGGAGAAGAGAAGAGAGAGGGTGTGAGCAAAGTAGGGGTAAAATAATAATTAGATAATGTATAAGCTCTTTTACTGTTACATAAGCTAATCTTAATAGTTTATCCAAAACCTTGGTTTTAAACCATAGTTTGATCCAAAAACCCTAAATAAATTTAGCTGTCTATTTTGAAATAGTTTCAAACTGAAGTTTAGGCCAGAAGCCATTTTAAAACTATAGTTTAAGGGTTTCCCAAACAGGTCCTTAATTAATCTTCCTAGAAAAGTCAATAAAAAAGCCAAAGTAGACTAATAATGATAGCTTGTAAACATAATGCCACACTGCCATTGGCCATGAAAGGATACACAAGCAAACGTTCAGTTCGTGTCATGCAAAAACCACGCAGCCGGAGCAAATTACGATGGACAGCCAAGTTGATCATTATTACTTCTGTTTGAAATTACCCTGAGTGCCCTCCTCTTTAAGCCTTTTCACTGCAACTATGTTGTGTCTTTGTAAACCTTACCAAACCCACCTCTACCCAGAAAGTTTTGGTTACTGAAGTCGTGTCTTTTGCAACTTGAAGTTCATGCAGGGGAAACTTTTTAAGCTGACCAAAGTGAGCTTCAAGGTCCTCCTGAGCTGCCAGTAAAAGGGCAAAATGTTGATAAATCAATTACGGCTGTCACATACCTCATCGATCATTATATATACCATCTCTACCATTATTCAACTAACAAGATACATGAAAGACATAATCTGGCGATCTTCTTTTCCAGCAGTAAGCAATTGGAATCCTTTTCCGGTAAATAACAAGCAAGTGTAATCGCAAAGACTGTAAACGATAGAGCAGCAGCACCAACTCTTGCAACAATAGTTCCACTTGAGCCACTGCCTAAAACAGTTTACAAATTACGAGTAGAATAGGAAATTATCATTACATTCAAAAGATTTAATCATGAATACATTATAATTGAAAAACAATCTCCTTTTTCTATTAATTAAATATTTGATAAAGATAAATTTGAGCCATCGACTCACACAAGCATCATCTATCATTACAGTAAACAATTTAAAATATCTATATGCAATCTCTGTATTGCCAACTCTTTCATTTCTCCTTCCCCACACTTCAGTCCAGAACTGATGAGCATATTCTTTCATTCTGCCCCCACCACCTTCCTACCCAACAATTATTCAACCATGCACACCTTTCATCAGCAAAAGGAATAAAGCAATGGTTTGTATAGAATAACCCCTACCCACTTCCATCACTCCTAAAGTATTGATATGAGAATGGAAACACATCGTTGGGTACCATGTGAGGTCCAGTTAAGCAGTCTTGTCACAAGAAAATTCAGAGAAAGTTATGTTTAGCCACAATTTAAGGTACTTGTAATGTAAACCTATACTGTCAACTTTTAAGGTAGAGTAGTTCTTTAACAATTTCTATTATTATCAAAATAGGCATCAATAACCTGGTGGTGTTGGTAAAACTGGTCCAGGTGTAAGGTCAAATCGTCTCAAATGAGGATTATCCCCGAAACCTTTAAGTGCAACAGAGTGATTGCAAAACTTTGGTAAGCCGTCCCTCAATAATCACCAGAAATAAACAGAACCCACTTGCACCAACCTGAGTGGAGATAACAATAGAAATGAGCCATTGACCGGGATGTCCCCTCTAGCTGGTTGTTTGAAAGATCACTAGATTCCATATTGAACATGAGCGTACACTTCATTATAGATATATAACTTATTATCTGCAATTGCATAAGCTCACTGAAACTTAGTAGAAACACTCAAAGGACTTGCAGTGAATAGACAGTAGTCAAGGTCACGGGAATGACTCCACTCAAGTTGTTATTGTCGAGACGCCTATTTCAGATAGCCAGAAGGTTAGTTTGCAAATAATAGTAAGCTAAGGTAGAGAGAAATATGAAAGGAATGGATAAACCACAATATTTTGATAAATAAATAGAATGTGTCACTCCAATGCAGATAACATAAACTTGCACTTGGGAAAGTAATTTGTTGAAAAGCCAGACTGACACGCCTATACTTGACTTAGCTTCAATTACACATGAGAATTGAATGATTACATTTGGAAATATACAAATAAGGTAAAAATAATTGTTTCTTTTTTTCCCTTTGACCTAATGATCATGGTATGGCACATAAGAACAAACCATAAGACCATCAGGGATGAATATCGACTTTTTCAGCTTAAAAGCAGTACAAACGTGATGGAACACAAGCCATCACAACCGAATTTCTGAAAGTATATTACTTGCAATGAAGATTAATGGATTGCAATGGGCAATAAACCAAATGAATATTGATACACTAATCCTCGCTTATAGTCATTGGTGTCAATAGAAAACTAACCTTACATTATTGAAAAACTGTATATGAAAAAGTTTTTATTACAAAAATCCACTAAATTTGAAGTTATCATCATAAATATCTCACAAAATTTCACATTAATCCCAAATCATTTTATGCCACATTGACTTGTCTTCTTCGTTTATAAAAAAGCAACTCATAGAATTAAGGAATGGAATGAAAATAGGTAGAAGACTGTTAATCCATTCATTGGATCTTCCACTTCATTATTCCCAGAGAGCAAGACAAAAGATTCCATTAGTCTCCCAATATCGACACGTATACAGATCATTGTCTCCTTTCTTACCCTTGACGATAACAAATAATAGACCTTGGAATCCAAGAACTTAATTTATCTTAAAATTAACATATAGTATACATGTATGCAATTCAAACAAGAAAGTATCAATCATTTGATTGCATGCTTACAGATATTCAGTTTTTCTGAGAATACATTACACAGGGAAACAATAACCCCCCCACCCTTCCCATTTTAAAATGCACTTTGATATGATAAATTTGCATGGAAAAAGACCAGGAAGACACAGGTAATTTATTCAACTGTAACATTGCTCGCTCTCAACCACGCATGCTTAAAGACTTGACTATTTGACTGGAAACAGCTGATGTTAAGAAGAACAAGAAAAATGCAGTGCAGTATGAGTTCCTAATAGATAACCAGGACACTTTAATCAAGAAATAGATTGAAAAAACAGATTTAAATATAAACTGCAGATTTAAGACGAGCGTGTCATAAAGGAAACGTAGTTTTTGAAACTTGCCCAATGTTTCTGGGACGCCACCAGCTATGCGATTGCCGTACAGATCCAAGCTCATCAAATTTGTCAAATTTCCAAATTCAGCCGGGATTCCAGTTATATTATTACTATAAAGCTCATCAAATTTGTCAACACGTAACTGCTCCACAATATGCCTTAATATCCACATCATGAATTAGAAAGTTGATCTAATTATAGTAGCAAGCAGTGATCGATCACAAGATTTAGGAATAATAGGCAGCATAGTTCATGACAATAAGCTAAAGGAGATAAGTTCATTGGTACTAGCTTTGCATGGGAGGACTCATAGGCTGAGATCATCTTAAATAGTTCAAGACCGTAAGGCTTGAGATCACTCCCATTTTTGTATATATTTCATCTTCAGGCATGAGGTTTAAAATTGAACTAATGAAGATAAACAGTCATAAGGTAGGCTCTAAGATCAACAGGCATAACGTAGACTTCATGTCCTTTCCTACACAAATTGGGGTTCGGTATACTATACAACAATGTGCACTAACTGTTAAGTCACATTTTTATATGCATTTTCATAACATTAAATAACTTGTCTATTTGATATTTTCTTCCATTCTATAATCATTTCTAGGATAAATTGCCAATAGGAGAAAATTATATATTCGGCATGCTTTTATGTAGAAAAACCTTAGTTGGACTCCATTTATTTATCTGTTGACAAGTTAAAAAAGCAAAGAGAGCCCAAGTTGTGATGCTTGGAGGCCTCATATGAAGAGTCTAAAGGAATGAGTCTAACATCACTCAGAGCCAGAAGCCTAAAAAGTACCAGAGATGGCGCCTAACTAAGTTTGACCTTTCCCACATGTATAGAAGTCCAATTACAAGGAGACACTAATCCAAGGTCTGGGTACCAATATGCCAAATCGGAGGCTCAATCTATCTTGTGTGTGATGTCTAAACTTGGAGAGGAAGAAACCAGAGTAGCACAATCATCGCAACAAGAGAAAAGATTCCTAGCGCGTCAAGGACAGCAAAATAGGGAAGTCATTGCACATCAAAGAAAATTTGATATTCTATTAACAAGAGCTGGCATGAATACATCTTTTTAACTTTTTTTTATTTATAAATTTGACCTCAAAAAAATAAACTAGATGGCACATAGACTGGTTAATTTAGTATATTTGATCAAACTAATAATCAAATTGAACTTGAATAACGGTTGAAGCAATATTGAACCTAAAAAATCTCTAGGGTAAATTTGTACCTTAACCGAAAATAAAAAATGATGTAGATGTCACATGGCATATCAAGTCAACATATTAGTCAACTAATAGTTAAACTTAACTTTAAGTAACGGTTAGAGTAACATTGCTCCTTCCGGAGTGACCTTGCTTCAAAAAAAAATTTAACCAACCAACACACTCAAGTGAAAAATTCTAGGACAAAATTGCCTTTTAACCCTTATTTGTATTATGTGTTTCTTTCTCCAATATTTGTATATTGTATTGCATATAAAATTTGTCTAACTGGTATAAAATTTTGTTAAATTTCTTTTAATATTGAATTTAATTTTTAGCAAAGACATCTATATTATGAGAAATAATTATAAAACTTGAGAAATTGAATATCTAATAATAAAATTTAATAAATAGTATAAAAAAATTTGTATTGATCGTCAACCACTTCTCACAAACATGAAAAGAAAAAGCCAAGTACCTCACCTCCATGGTTACCACAAATAAACGGTATATTTTATATAGTCGGTGACTTTGCGGCAGGTAAGTTCTAGAGTCAACATCAATGTCATTTTTTATAAATATAAAATATAACATTTTTAGAAATAAAAGTCATTTAATTAATTTAATTATATTAATATAATTAAATTAGTTAAATTATATTTTTTTTACTAAAACATATTAATCATCTTTTTTAATTATCTCTCTCTTATTTGATTGTTATTGAAGGAGTATGAATAGAGATAATTTAGAAAAAAATTGATAAATACAATAAATATGTTTTATGTTTACAATAAATATCAACTCTTCAATTATATCAAGAACTGGAGTAATATTATAGTTCATATCAGCCTCAAATCTATGCAATTCTTTTTGTTTTTAATTCTTTAAATATCAACATATTTATTTTGACTTATGTAATACTCATGCGGTCTATAATATAAGATTTAGTTAATTTTTTTAGAGAAATTAAGAAAGTTAAATAAATCAATTAATTATGAATAAATCCAACTTCTCAAAAGTAATTCATATAATATATTCATTAATCTATCCAAAGTAATCAATTAACTCTTATATTGATAATAATTAATTAATTTATTTAATTCTTTTAATATATTCTAAAAAGTCAATTAGGTGTTATATTAAGAATTGGAGGAGTATTTTAATTTCTACAAATTTTAATAAAGTCTTAGTGTTAGGAAGATGAGCAAAATGTTCCATAAATTTTTAAGAATTTTTATGGTTTAATAAATAACAATTATTACTTTAAAATGATAACAACATCTAACGAAGTGGCGTCTAATTTTACAAACATTTAGCTTCTCAGGTCAAGAGTTTTAGGGGGTTACTGAAAATCAAGGACAGCTTTAGTTTAACAATTAATAACTTTCACTTTATAAAATGATAACATCAGCTAAGACAATGGCAATTAATTTTATATATCTTAAAGCCTGATAGTTATCTTATATATAAGATTAAATATTTAATTTTTTTATATTTTACCTATTTTCTAAGTTTTAAAATATTTAAATTGATAATATGCATTAATTTTTTTTAAAAGAAAAAAAAAACTCGGCACCTCCTAGGTTAAAAGGTTGCTTCCGCCCATCCTCACCTCCGTTTTCTTCTTTTTGTTTAGTTTAAGAAATTACTTTGTAATTAAACTGCTTCTCTTGTTTCCTTATATATATATATATGTGTGGGTATCAAATTATATGTTAGAAAAATTATATTTAAATCTCATATAAGAAATTTAATTGTAGAAAGATCTCTAAAAATTATCAAATTATTGTGAAATCTCACGAGACTTGTGATTAATTTTTTTAAATTGTGAAATGATGGAACTATCCCTATGAAAAAATATAACTCAAGCAATAGGAATAATAACTCTATAGGAAAAAATAATAATTTAAGTAAGAAGAAAAAAATAAAAATTTAAATAATGAGAATGACAACTCTCAAAGGAAAAAATAACAACTGGAAGGTGAAAAAATAACAACTAAAGTATTTTTTTAGGGGTAATTTCATCATTTCACAATTTAAAAAAATTAATCTTAGGTCCCATAGGACTTCACAGTAATTTAATAATTTTAAAAAAAATTGTAATTAAATTCTTTGTATGGGATTTAGATATAATTTTCCCTTATATGTTTGCACAAATTAGCATTTTTTTTTCTTTGTTTTTTCAACATCACCCCATAAATGTTCTGTTAATTTAAACAAGATAATGTAAATATTTTAACATCAAAATATTAGGAAAAAGAATTGAAAAGAAATAGCAAACAAAAGTTAATATAATTAATAAAAAGTTAGCTCATAAACCTTAAGATAGTGAATTCAAATCTCTTTATTGGTTTAAAAATCTTATTTGTGAGTAATTTATAAATATCTCTATAAATATTTTTTTTAACATAGGGACATGCATTGTTAGCCTTAGTGAGTCTTGGGACCTAAATTCATCTAAAATTTTCTTTATATATATATATATATATATATATATATATATATAAAAGGAATCGATCGAAAGCATAGGATAGTAGTTATGTTTCATAAAATGCTAAAAATAAGAGGGATTAATGAACCAATTAAAGTAGTGATTCAAATGCACTGTCCTATAATAGAAAGGAAGTAATAATAACATTTTATGCAATAAATAATACATAATTTAACAAAATAGAGTTATTATAGTATAAATCTAGTGGGCTACTATTTTTTAACTAAAAATATGGTCCATCCAAGTTTAGTAAGGGAAGAAAATAATATAAAATCAACTTGATTGATTTGTTCAAAAATCTTGATTATACCATATGGGATACTAATTTATCAATTAATTGGTTTAACATTTGACTTTGATTAAATTTTAATACGATGATTTTTTTCAAAGTAACAATTAGTTTTCAAAAGCTACTTTGAGTCCTTTCTAACTAGAATCAAGTGGAGCCGGATGATATAATTGTAAAGCTCTTCCAATATCAATTTTCTCCGTATATAAGGCTCAGTATATAATCTTTAAAAAAATAAATATTTTGAGTTTGGTGTTTGGTTGTGATAAATAAAAATATTTTGATAATTTACCCCTAATTTAGAATTAATCTTATATTCCTTATATTCAAATTGGTAATATGGACAACTGTCACTAAGATTATTAATTTAAAATTTTTAATTAATATTCATTTATATATATAGGTGATATGAATAGTTTATAAATTTAAGAAATCAAGATTTCACTTCGGTCAGAATTATATATGCTTTCAAGGATCACGCCTCAATGAATTCATTTGGAAGAATCAAACTACAGCCTACCTTTTTTTTATTAAATATGACTATGTGCTTCCCTTGTATGGATTCACAAATCTAATCTCCTGCTTGATTATCCGTTATTACACCTTTTAATGTTAATTGTATTGACATTGAATTCATTGACTTTACAAATGATTCAAGTAGGATGTCTTCAATACCTTGAAAAGAAGTCCTCTCTTTGATCAAGGCTTTTCCTTATTTTGCAGTTCATGTTATATTATCTTACTCTTATTCTAGGACTTTTTCTAATATTGTATATTCTATATGTTTTAGTTCTTTGTAAGACTGCTCTTATTTAATGTTATTTTGTTTTTTATAAAAATAATGTATATCTATTTAAAATTATACATTATTTGTCATAAAAATGGTATAATTTATTTAAAGTTAAATTATTTTTGCGTCAAAAAATTCTGTATTGAAGGAAGGGGAGACAAATTAAAGATATTTCTTCTGAATGAAAAGAAAAATATTTCAGCATAGGAAGGGTCCCATTGTCATTTCCTTAAATTATCTTCTCTTTCATAACTCACAAATCAATAGGAACATATAAGCATGACACACCTAGCCACTTGCTCATTAATTAAATCAAAGACATATACTATCTTTGATCCTTTCATTTTATATATAAAAGATTTTGGTTACTTAATTTTAGAAAGTATTTTTTTTTTACTCTTTTAACCCTAATATTATTAGTTTCAACTCCCAAATGATATATTTTAATCAATCATTGTTATATATTTTAACAAATTAAATTTTATATGTTAGTATTTATGAATATTTTGTCAACATTTAAAATTTTAATTTATTAATTTTTATTAATGAAATTAAAAGTATTAGGGTTAGAGGATTAAAAATATATTTTATAAATTTAAGAAACTGAAATGAAACATGATGTGAAATTATAGGAATAAAGATACACTTTATCAATAAAATTAATGATATTTTAACACCAATACTCAAGCTTCTGACATTTTAAACTAACTATACAATTTATAAGATGTTATATTTCTTTGCCAATTAGTAAATCATACTACTCTTTATAATAATTTCATAATTTGTTAGTAATACGATTTATATATAAAATTTCATACCCTCATAAAAACGGAAGAAAGGTGTCTCTCCTCTTCCCCTTCTTTTCATTTTCTAACCATTATATTGATATTGTTCAACTGCTCAGATTTTAATCTTTCTTAAATCATTTATAAAATGATTTTTAAAATTGTTTTTAGTGTATCTTTAAACTGTCAGGATTAAATTCTAGTAGTTTATGTTTTATTATTTAATTTTTTTGTAATTTAACATTTTAATAATAACTTTAAAAGGATTAAAATTTAAACCATTAAAGTATCTATCAAACGGATAAAAAAAGATGAGGAAAGAGTACGAGAAAGAAGAGGAGGAGAAACTCTCCCCATTCAAATCATCGGGGTCTTCTAATTCAAAGACAATATGCACCTTTCTAATTGTTTTTTTGAACTGTGAGGTTATGAGTATGACCCTATATTAATATGATAGGTGTATGAGTTCTTTCCTTCGTTCTCTAGTGGTACTTTTGTAGGAAAGAAGATTTTTTTTATAGAAATAGAAGTAAAAATAAAAATAAAAATGGAAATAGAATTAGGTTAGAAATAGGTTTTAAAAGTTTATTTAATCTGTTATAAATGAGTATAGAATTTATATATATATTAGAATTTGGGATAAAATTGTTCAAAATATTTTTTTATAACTTAAGAAGGGTTAAAGTTATCTAGTTATTATATAATTTAGGGTAAAATAGTCTAAAATATTTTACTTATACTTCTCTCATCTCATTTCTTAATTTTCTTTTATGAAAATAAAATGTCCTAAAATATCAGAAATGGCAGTGAGAGTGAAAGTAGCTTCTATTATATATCAAACAAAAAAAATATTTAATTTTATTTCTAATTCCAATTCTACGCTACTAAACATGCTAGGAGTATAGTGGGCGTATTGATTCTTTCCGTAAGGAAGGATGATAAACAAAAAAAAAAAGTTCAAATTTAAGTCGTAAAAAGTGAGAATCCGTGAAAATGTGAAATCCTTCTCTCTCTCTCTCTCTCTCTCTCTCATATTAAATTTATTCTTTGAGACACTTACGCTCTCCTTCACGGCCTATAAGTTGCACCTCACATTCACTTCACTGCTCACATTTCATAGAGAGAGTTTAAGTGAGAGATCGAATTCAAGCAAACTAAATGGAGATCAGCTTTCCAGTTGTTGACATGGCGAAGCTTGAAACTCAAGAGAGAGCTTCAGCCATGGCCCAAATAAAAGTTACTTGTGAGAACTGGGGTTTCTTTCAGGTAATACTTAAATTATTCATTCATTTCTCTTTCACACGTATCTTTCCACTTTAATTAGCATCACAATAAGCAAGTTGATCCATTTTATAATTTCCTTCTGCTTCTCTCTCTCTCTCTGTGAATTCTTGAAGTTGATGAACCATGGGATATCAATGGAGCTCATGGACACAGTGGAGAGGCTGACAAAAGAACACTACAAGAAGTGTATGGAACAAAGGTTCAATGAGATGATGGCAACCAAAGGCTTATTGGAAAATTCTCAATCTGATGAAGAAATCCATGACTTTGACTGGGAAAGCACCTTCTTTATTTGCCATCTCCCCCTCTCCAATATCTTTGAGATCCCTCATCTTTATGATGATTACAGTTATGTAGAGTATATATATCAAAATCACTTGCCTCCGAGCATTAGAAACAAATAATTAATGATTTATAATATTCTATAAAATGCCTTACATCTTGAAACATAGGGTTTTTGAAGAAAAAAATAATCCTTATATTTGACACTCAGGGCTGGTATCTTGCAATCACGAAACAATGTAGTTTTGCATTTCTAGAATTTTTTTGGAAAAATTAATTTGTTAGTACTTATATTTTCATCTAACTTTTTATCAAGTTTCTATAGTTTTTTTTATTAGGTCTTATAGTTTCTTTAGTTACATTAAAAATTAATCTGTTAATAGAGTTGATATGGATGCTGACTAAACGACATGTAAATTGCTACAAAATATAAAATAAAAATAGTTATTTTGAACTGAAATAATAGAATAAAATTTAATTATTATCAACTTGAGGTATACATAAAAAAAAAGCAACTCTTGAAAGAAAATAGAGATGGTTCTCTCAAAGCAAACTAAAGCTCTGTTGCCTCTGTCTTAGGAGGAAGATGATCAGTTAATTCGGAGCTCAAAGAAGATTAAGTAGGGGTTTAAAGGTCGAGGGGAAAGCATATTGAATGGTCACTGGCTTAATCTGATGAGAAGTGGAATTAGAGGAACTTCTGGCTCTTCCTTTGCTGACAAACTTAAAGGTATTAATAACAAAGAACATATGACTGATGATGATTTAGATGAGGATGTTGTTTCTACATCTGAGGATACTATGCCTGAGGACACTAGTAATGCTTCAGATCAGGAGAAAGAGCCACTGTTCAAAACAATAAAAGACCTTGAAAGGAACTTTCCAACATTCACTTTTTTAGAGAAGTTGAAAAAACGTTTATATCACGCATGGAGGAAAGCAATCATAATGAAGTTATTGGTAGGAATATAGGCTACAAAGCCTTGCAGACAAGGTTACAGTCATTGTAGGCAAAGAGAGGTATGATCTCCCTCATTAATGTTGGCAACAGTTTCTATGTAGTGAAGCTTACAAATAGAGAGGACTATATGAATGCATTCACTGGGGGGTTATTGTATAAGGTTGCTATTTGGGTTAGACTGCCTAAGGTATCCTTGGAGTATTATGATGAGGAAGCTCTAACATTAATTTGTAACTGAATTGGAGAAACAATTAAGGTTGATATGAACACTTCATGTCAGTTGAGAGGGCATTATGCCATATATGTGTGTTAGTGGATCTTGAGAAAAAGTTTATGTCTGGGTTTTATTTAGATGGAGAAAAGTATTACTTGGAGTATGAGGGCCTTCATTTATTGTGTATGTATTGTGGAATCTATGGACATAAAGTGGAGACATGTCCGAAAAAGAGAAAGGTGACAGAAGAGCAAGGAGACCATGGTATGGTGCATGAGACTGAAAAGGAATGCATTATGGATAATGCCAATGTAACTCTAGAAGTACAAGAACAATGAAGGGTGGTGCAAAAGTCCCATCAATAAAGGAGAATGAAGGAGAGCATAGCTGATACACGCCAATCGAGAAATATAGGCTCAATGTTTGATGTTTTAGCTGAGTTACTTGAGAGATGAGGGTGGTAGGAGGCAGTGACAAGGAACAATAACAATTTAGAAATGATAGGGAGCTGCATTCATTAATGAGTAAATAGCATAAAATTGTACAGGCAATAGAAAAGAGGGAGAATATAAGTTTTTCCAAAGGGTGGCAAGGACGAAATAGAGGTTGCACGTAAGGTAGGTGCTGAGTGTGGGGTATAGGTAGTGAATGAGACAACGAAGTGTGAAAAGAGGTCAAGAGATATGATGAAGAAAGAGATGAAAAAGGGGGGAAAACTGAGGCATTTAATGGAAGGAGTTAATGAGGAGAGAGAAATATTGGGGAGGATATTGACGTTGGAATTGATAGTGTATTGGAAAAAGGGGGAAAACTGAGACATATAGTGGAAGGATGAATTAAGGAGAGAGAATATGTTAGGGAGAAGAGTGATGTTGGACTTGATGGTGTATTGGAATGTGGGCCGAATGGTGTAGTGGAAAAAAAAGAGATACTAAGTCAACCAAGGCATATGGAATTTGGGCCAATTGATTCCACAATACATACACAATAAATGAAGATGTGGACTTTGGGCAAGAAGATGTGGACATGGTTATACAAGTGGAGGAATTTGATCCAGGTGATCCAGGAAATGGGTCTGTAGGGAATTTGGGAATTGAGCCTTCTTCGTTGGATCATTTGATAAGTGAGGGAATGAAGAAGGAGGCAGTGACCCTACGGTAGTTCCTGAGACTCAATTTGGGATGAAAAATTAAGAGGACTATAGTTGAGTATTAAATATTTTTTATAGATAATATTCTTTATTGGAATACAAGGGGGCTTGTAATGATAGGCTCCTCAGTAATTTAAAGGCAGTGTGCATTGGACCTAGGCCAAAGTTGAGTATTTTAGCGAATACAAGGTGTGAGAGAGTGAGTCAGTTTAAATCTCTCCTTTCATTGGGAGTTGATTTTGTTAAAGTTATTCCAAGTGAAGGAAGATCAAGAGGTTTGGTTATAGCTTGGAAAAGTAATTTTATAAGGGTGGATGTGCTTGAGGAGAATAGACAATATTTTCATATGGATTGTTCATTGCCGAGGAAGTTGCCTTTCAAGCTCACAGCGGTCTATGCTATTATGCATTATGGCTATCGAAAAATTTTGTGGGATAAGATGCTTATACTCTCGGCTTCTATCTCTATGCCGTGGGTTGTGATAGACGATTTCAATTACCTACTTTTTTCTTCAGAGAGAAGTGGGGGCGCTGGTTACAATCACAATAGGATTTATTGGTTTTAAGAGGCAATGGAGGCTTGTGGGCTAACAAATATGGGTTTCAAAGGGCCTAAATTTACCTGGAGAGAGCCAAAAAATGCTGGGTTTGCACGCTTGTTCAAGAGGTTGGACAGAGCTCTGGCAAATTTACAAATGTTATCTCAATTACCAGAATGTTATCTAAAGGTACTTCCTCGTACTCAATACTCTGACCATAATCATATTTGTCTTCAATGCTATACAAATGATAGAGGGGAACGAGAACATAGAACATTTTGTTTTGAGGTAATGTGGTTGACCTATGCTACATTTAGAGTTTTTATGGCTAATAAATGGAACAAGAGCATTAATCTAAATTTGTCTCTGCAAAAATTGAAATATCATCTTCTGGTTTGGAATAGAGAAGTTTTTGGGTTAGTTGAGAAGAGGAAGAAGATAATAATGGCTAGACTAGGTGTATCTAAAAACCCTTTACTTATCTTTATTCTGAGTTCTTGTGTTCTCTTGAAAAGGAAATGCAGGATGAATTGGAAGGAATTTTAAGAGTTGAAGAAATTAAATGGTTTCAAAAATCTAGAACTACCTGGGTTACTAAGGGTGATAGGAATACAAGATATTATTATCTTAAAACAAATTTAAGAAGGAGAAGAAATAGAGTCTTGATTCTAAGAGATGTGAATGGTATGTGGTTAGAGGATGATCTATTATTAAAGGATTTTGTTGTTAATTACTTCAAGAACATGTATGAGGAGAAGGAATTGTCATCTTGTTTATTAAACTCTGTTACTTCATTTCCAAGGTTGGACAATTCTATGTTTTGCAATTTACATAATGTGCCTACTATGGAGGAAATTAAAAGTGCTATATTTTCTATGGGCCCTATAAAGCACCTGGTGATTATGGGTTTTACCCAATCTTTTATCAGTCTAACTGGAATGTGGTGGGTAATGATCTATGTTGTTTTGTCAAGGATATCTTTCAGAATAAAATATCATTGAAGGAAGCCAATAAGACCCTTATTTCATTGATTCCTAGGAGGGACTATCCCAAGTTACTTTATCATTTTAGACCGATTTCGTTATACACTGTTCACTATAAGTGTGTTACTAAAGTAATCATTGCGAATGGATAAGGTAATATCTCCTTTCTAGGTTAGTTTTATAAAGGGCAGACATATACAAGATAATATTATTGTGGGTCAAGAGATAATGCATCAGATGCAAAAATGTAAAGGAATAAGGGGCTTGATGTGCTTAAGATTGATTTGGAGAAAGCATATGATCGAATAAGGTGAAATTTTCTTGAACAAGTATTATTTGAGGCAGGATTTCAATCATATTTTGTTTCCCTTATAATGAATTGTGTGAAGTCAGTCTCCTGTAATGTGTTATGGAATGATACCAAGACTGATTATTTTCTTCCAAAGGGGGGACTAAGGCAAGGGGATCCAATATCTCCTTTGATATTTGTCTTATGTATGGACAAATTGTCTCACTTGATTAGTGATTTGGTGAATAATGGTTCTCGGAAACCTATCAAGGTAACCTCAAGTGGGCCTTTTATCTCTCATCTCATGTTTGCTGATGTTTTGCTCCTATTTGGGGAAGCGACCAAAGAACAAGCGGTTGGTATGATGGAGTGTTTGAATAGGTTATGTATGGCTTCTGGGGTGCGTATTAGTAAGAACAAATCTTCAATATTTTTCTCTCCAAAAGTCAAACATGCTTCTCTTATGGAGATAGCTGGTATTATAGGGGATAAGGGTGTCTATGGAGATAGATAGATAGATATATGGGGTTTCCAATTTTTAGGAGAAGGAGACCAACAGAGACTTTTTAATACATTATTGATAAAGTAAAGTCAAAGCTTGCCAAATGGAAGGAGAATACTTTGTCCACAGCTGATAGAATTACGCTTGCTAAATCGGTCTTGAGCTCTATCCCTCTATATCCAATGCATGTGGCTAAGATCCCAGAGTTTGTCTGTAGAGAGGTGGAACGATCACAAAGAAATTTCATATGGGGAAGGAGTCAAAATGCTCATGCTTTTCACCTGATCGGGTGGAATCAGGTGACTCAACTAAAACTAAATAGAGGACTTGGTTTTAAACGACTGGGGTCTTTGAACAGGGCTTTTGGGGCAAAAATTGCATGAAATCTAATTTCTAGTTCAACGGGTTTATGGGCTGACGTCTTATGGTAAAAATACATGTTAAGAAATGAAAACAATTTGTTAGAATCGCACCAAGGGGACTCAACACTCTGGAAATTTATTTCTGGTCAACAGGAAATCATTGACAAAGTAATGAAGTAGACTATTAGAGATGGGACTTTGGCGCAATTTTTTGCTGATTTCTGGTTATTTCCTAATAAGAAGATTAAACAGGTTTTCCTTATATCGCTAAAGAATGAGGAGGAATTAACCATAGTAGTAGACTGGGCTGTGGATGGGTCTTGGGACTTCCATAGATTGGCTAGTATTGTACTATTTTTCACAGGCTCATTTAGATGATTCCACCAAGGCCAAATGCGGGCCCTGATTTTTTGTGTTGGAACTCTACTGCCAATGGGACCTTAACAGTAAGAAGTGCTTATTATTTGTTAGAAGAAAATATCTCCACGAACCTTACGTTGGTATAGAAAAGCATTTGGAAATGGGGAGGTACAGATAGAATTAGAGTTTTTATGTTGATAGCTATTAACAATATGTTGCTGACTAATGCTTGGAAAAGCAGATGGTCTGCAACTTCTGATGCATGTTCGAGTTGCATCTTGGAAGTTAAAGATACCTTACATATTTTGCGAGATTGTGCTTATGCTAGGTGTATTTGGCTTCATCTATTGCTACCAATCTTTTGGCTTTCTTTGCCGCTCCTCTTTCGAATCGATTTGCTTTGAATATGAAGAGACAATTGGGCAATATAGAGATTGACTGGAAGCTAATATGGGGAGTAGCTATTTGGAAGATTTAGTTATAGAGGAATAAGATTGTCTTCAATTCAAATGCTATAAGACCTAAACAATCTAAGATGGCTATCTTACGGGGATGGAAGAAGTATATGCAGGTAGCCAGGTAGATGACTATACTAATCTGCAGCATTTATCATTAACAGAGAATATGCATTGACAACCTCCACCTCTGGGTTGGATTAAAATCAATGTAGACGGGGCCATGACTCTGTCTAATAATAAAGCTGGATGTGGTGGCCTATTAAGAGATCACAATTGCAAGTGGATTTATGGATTTACATACTTTATTGGAGTTTGTAATGCAGTTGAATCTTAGGAGTAGGTTGTTTTTAAGGGACTCCAAATTGCATGGGATAGAGGATTTAAGAAAGTTATTCTTGAATAAGATGTCAAATACCTCATTGATATGTTAGGGGAAAATAATGTTATGTGAAGAGTCAGTTTATTAAATGAGCAAATTGTGGACTTCCTAAACAAACAGTGGGAATTGAAACTACAATTTATAACGCGAGAAGCAAACCGAATTACATATGCTCTTGCAAAGGAAGGTCTATCAAAATCTAATATACTTAAAATGTGTCTAATACAGATGTGTCAATTAATGACTTCAGAGTGTTTAGGATTAAATTTCCCAGTAGTTTAGAATTATTTACTTTTGGGCAATGAGGTATACATACATATTAATATCAAATTCAATATATTAAATTCATGGTATTAAAACTTAGCTCGGATTATACCTATGAACTGGTTCCATATATAGCTAATTTAATTAAAAGTTTTGGATGAATCGATCAGGTTAGATTTTACGTTTTTTCTTTTTTGCTTTTATTGAGCTAGAAAGGACATTGTTTTGATTGAAGGAAAAAATAGTAGTATATTAAATTTATGTTTTAGTAACTCTATTTTATGTGATTATATATGCTTTATATATAAATATTTAATTTATTTGTAAATTAATTTTTTATTTAAATATTATTCTTTTTAAATTTATTTATGAATATTTTATATATTTTAATTATGATTGGATGGATTTTACTTCAACCACATTTAGACATTATTTCTTGAATTATTGCATCGATCGGGTCAATCGCAGATCCCATTTTCAATACCATATTAAATTATTTATTGTTGTATATTTGAGGGTAAGACTAGATTCTTTCTTTACACTCATATTCTCTTTATTTTTTATTTTTTTCACTTTCATATTAATTATATATTGAAGTTGATTTTTAATTGCAAATATCTTACTATTAAACAAGGTGCATTATATATGCAATTTTTTTTTATCTTGTGACGATTTTGACTGCTGCCTTGACATTTCTAATATGGTAAAAACCATCCCGTTAAAACATCTTTTGCAACCACTTTATTCAAATTTATTATCCACGGCTGAAAATGGTTACTGCTAATACCAGTGGCTTCATGACTTGCTACCAACAAAATCTGGTTTGATTTCGCCTTGTTCGAAATCACTAAAATTATAATCAATCATTAATTATAATTTTAAAATCTTATAATATTTAATTAAGTTAAAAATAGGTCTAGACTACATGATTTATTACTTCAATTCTTTTGTATACAAATTGTAATCAATAGTCCTTAATCACAATTTGATCATTAATTAAGATTTTGAACTCCACTTTAATAAGATCACTAATTAATTATCATCATGGGACTTAAAATCTTTTAAAGATTAAAATTGAGGCCAAAATCTTTCAAAGAACAAATTTCAAATTTTTATGATAATTTAAATTTTTAACCATAATAACAATTTATAATAATAAAAAGTAATTAATCAATTATAACATATTTTTTTACTCTCTATAAAATGCACAGGAGAAATTCTAGTTTTAATAAATACATGTGTGATTTTGGTGATTTGCAATCTGAAACCAAACGCTGTGTACATTATCCATTTTGGCACTTCTGCAAATATTGGTGGTATGACAATACAAGTTTATCTTTATTTTTGTTATATAGTGCCTAAATCGTAATTGATTTAATTTTTTTGTGGTTACGTTGTATCAGGTCATTACGAATGGAAAATATAAAAGTGTGATGCACCGTGTTGTTACTCAAACCGATGGAAACAGAATGTCAATAGCCTCCTTCTACACAACCCAGGAAACGACGCCGTTATATCGCCAGCCCCATCCTTATTGGTGAAGAATAAAGATGTCAAAAACCAACAAATGAACCCAAAATTTGTGTTTGATGATTACATGAAGCATTATGTTAACCATAAATTCGAAGCTAAAGAACCCAGATTTGCTGAATTTAATTGTAGAGTTCGTAATGGCTCCTCCTAACATATTTATCTTCTTTAAGAATCTAACTCATTTTAATCTGTTAATTAAAGCTTATTGATTAATACTCTATCATAAAGATATGGTTATGTAAAATAAGTTAATTAATAATTGTGTGCGAGTGTGAAGCCTTTGTGGTGGTTATATTATTAGTGGCATGTACTGTGCACTTTCGGAACGTAATAACTACTAAGTCTGACCCGTTTTGCAAGAAACTCTCATAATATATATTCCTCTTTTGGCTTTATTATGATTTATGATTATAATATTGTGCAATAAGGAAAGTATAATGCGGCTGAAAAAGCCACTTTATTTTTGTTTTCTTTAATTATTATTATTTTAATGAGAATTTATACAAGTTGTCTCTTCTCTTAAAAACTTAGTGCATTATCAAGTTATGAATATATCATGGTCATATGTGGGTGTGTTTTAGAAAGATATAGTGCTTGTTTAGCAAATACTAAAATCCTAATTTTAAAAGGTTTTTTAGTCTAAATTTTAGTTTAAAAAAATTTAAAATAAACAGTTATATTTGTCTAAAAGGATTTTTATATCAAACCATGATTTTAGATAAGCTACTAAGAATAGTTTCTGAAATACTAGAAAAACTTACGAACTACTAAATTACTATTTTACACATACTTTTTCTGACACTCTCTCTTTTCTCTCCGCCTTCTCTCTCTTCTGGTTCTTCTCGATGTCGTTCGTCCGTGTTGTTTCTTCTCTCTGGAGTGATGAGACGACGACGATGGAGAAAGAAGAAAGAATGGAGCAAGAAGTTGACGATGTCGACTAGATTTAGAATGTGTGCCTCCGCCAATGTCACTGTTGAAGGTTGATGTTTCGTCTAAGGGATGGAGGATGGAAGAAGAGGAAGAACATTTGCAAAAGATTCATTGGTTGTATGGAAAGAGAGGAAGAAGAGAGAAACAAGATGAACAGTAAATAGTGAATACTTTTTTTATCTCATATCATTTTTAATAATTTATCAATCATAAAAGTCCTTCTGGTAATAACCATCTAAACACTTATCTATTGATAACTACTTTTTTTTCATAAACCCTTCTCCAAAAGCCCTTTTTCTAAAAGCTATTCAAAAGCCTCTTTTTTCTTATAAGTCATTTTCTAAAAGTTTATCCAAACAAATCTATAATAATCCTTATGTTAGTGCAAAAAATGCTTTTTACTGTAGCCTTATCTACACTGGTTAATCAAATATGGTGTATAAAGGATGATTAGTGGTATTTATGTAAATAAGAGGTAAAATTATTGACTTTTTATGCTGTTTGTTGATTTAATCGGTATAAAAAGTATTTTATCAATTTTTTAAAAAATAATAAATTATTTTCTATGATGTTTTAACCAGCGTAAAGTGTGTTTTTAACTCCGGTTATTCTTTACAACTGACGTAGGAAGTCATATGAAATGTCCAAAAATTGCATATCTATTCATTCACGCTGTCGCAACCATGGCGGTATCTCATCTTTCTTCTTCATCATTGTCTTCTTCCTAGAACCAGTTCACAATTTTTCTCTCCCACTCCCTCTCATCTTCGTCTTTGCCTTCCTCTGCTACATTTGAGCTCATGTCCATGGTGGTGGTTCGTGGCTTCCTCCCTTTAATTGTGTGTATTGGAACTTCCCTGAATGGTAGCCCTCTTAATGTGTTCATGTAATAGGATACTTTAAAAAATATTATAAATTTAGGAGTTAAAATAAATTAATATCTTATATTTAGAATTAAAATAATTTTTTTATCTAACTAATACTCCAATCCTTAATATATGATCTAATTTGAGAATTGATTTTAGTTCTAAATATAAGATATATTTTTTATTTTTATCAAGTTTTTTCTAAATTACCTATATTAATACTCCTTTGACAATAATCAAGAGAGGAAGGGAGGGAGAAAATTAAGGGAGATGATTATAGTGTTTTAAAAAAAATACCATATTAACTAACTTAATTAATTTTATTAATTTAATCAAATTAATTAAATAATTTTTATATTATATATCAAAAGAGTATATTCTTAAACTCTAATCCTATGATTAGATGGGAAGAAAATTAGAGGGAAAAAATATTATGAGGGAAAACTCTAAAAATAGTAAATCTTTTTACCATTTTAAAAAAAATATTTCTTAATATTTCCTCCCTTCTATTTTTTCCTTATTTTTTCCTTAATCAAAGTATAGCCTAAGGCTTTTTTCTTACAAACATACATACTTGACATTATTCGTTTGAGTAGCTACTTAAGACCAAACATGTGGTTTTGTAGGAATTACGACTTTTGATTTTGTTTACGACAATAAAGTATGATTTGAAGGTTTATAAAGATATTTGAAAATCAATGCCTACTTTAACTATTGAAATTGCATTGTGTAGTATGGTTTCTTTCTTTATTTTATTTTTAAATATAAATATATTTTTATTTAAAATATTATTAAATATTGGTATATCTCTTAATAGAGATTTAAACTTTAAATCGCCACATTATAATAAATTGACCATTTTCGCTATATCTAATCTTTTATTAATTGTGTAGTATGGTTTTAAATAGTCAAATATTGGTATGACATGTTTGGGTTTGATTTGATATTAGATACTAATATATTTATGTCCATCTGATATGGTTCAAGGTCCAAATTGGGGTAAATAGCATTTTGTGGTACTTTTGGAACCCTTTGTAATATTTAAGAGTAAATATTTTCTGGTTTTGGTCCCCAAGTGTCCAACTTTCTCTTAACGGTTAGTGACATTAGTTAGATATTTTCATAAGCTTGAATTCTTTTTTTAATGACACTAGCTAGTCACATGAGTTAGATATTTTCATAAGCTTGAATTTTTTTATGGGGACTCTTTAATCACTTTAATTGGAGTTATGTAGCCCGAGTTAGCACGTTGAAAGTTTGTTGTTGTTACTACTGTGCATAAGTGCTATCATGACACATTGGCTATGGCGACTGGTCCACTAGTCGCGACCAACCTCATGGACAAGTATTTCTATTTAAATTGGACAATACTGAATAAATTTTTAAGTCACAACCTGGACCAGTTAAGCTCATTAGATCTGAATCATCCATATATAATTTCTTTTATCTTTATTTTTTTAAAAAATAATTCTTTTGATGAATATAGAATTTAAAATAAAGATAATTTTTTAACTATAATTTTTAAAAAATAATTTTTTTATTCAAAAATGTCATTTGAAAAAATTATATCTAGACAATTCAGATATGATAAGTTAGTTTATAGAAAAAATATAAATATAGAATAAATATAGAAAGGATTCGTTTCGGATGATATGTGATCAAAAATATATAAAATATATAGAAAAAATATAAATATAGAATAAATATAAAAAAATTATATAATATAATTAATATATTACTATTACAATTTATTACAATACAATATATTTATTATATTTTTATTTTATATTTATTTTTTTATATTTTTTTATTTTGATTTGTGTTTGTGCCGCCCAGAAAAAGGAAATCAAGTGATTCCTTGATGGCTAACCCAATAACAAAAGTTTCATAAGAGAAATGGAGCATGCTAGCATGAGACAAAAGATCTTTTTTCTAAAAGAGATTTGATTTAGAACTATATGTCCAAGATTCAATATTGAAATAATTTTAAACATTTTCCTTGACTTTGTCTGTATCAACAAACAATTCAAAATGCCTCGACTTTTTTAGAATAGGTCCGAGTCAAATAGCAATTATTCGAAGCACTTCTTTTTACACTATTTCAAAAACTCAAGGACTCAATCGTATAGATATGTAAAATACAGGATTTCCAATCCTAGCAGGAAAAGGAGGGAAACGGATACTCAATTTCAAGTGAGTAAATAGAATTCTATACTTGATCTCATAAATACATATAGAATTATGTGGAAAGCTGTATTCGATGAAAGTCGTATGTATGGCTTGAAGGGAGATCTTTCATACCTTTCGAGGTCCACCTTACAATATGGGGTCAAAAAGCTAAAATAAATTATTTTAGCATTTACCCTAACTATATTTGGATCCGACCCGTATTGCATACTTGACTATAGTGGGTAAATTTTCTAATGAAAATTTTCTACATACGCTAAAGCTCGAACTTAAGACCTCGTTTAAACAATACTGAACTACTTACTATTCATACTAACTTCCGTCCGTTGGTGGTATGAATATTTTTTGTTACATCTTAAACATTATTTTTCAAATTGTTTGGGCCGCATTTAGCCTTGTGATAACCTATTTGATGAGTTCTCATAAAAGAAATCCTATTTCTTGAGATGTAGCCATTCACACATGAACTGCTTACACTTCATAAACTTTTTTGAAGAGTAATTGTGATTAAACTGTGTTGATTGCACGTTATTCACAAATTTTTAATGGGATCCCTCTCCCTTGATTCGTTCTCTTATAACTTGGTTGGATTCTTTTTTATTATAGTAGTGTTATGTTATATTTTGATTTTTAATAGATTTTATCCTAATATTTTTTATCACTATTAGAAAATATAGTTTTCGTATACTATTTTATAGCGGTTAAATGACAAAAACCCATAAAAAATATGATGTTATTTTTATAATTAAATTATTAAAAATTTACTTTTAACTACATTTTTTTTTATAAAAATACAGTAAAAAATTCTTTTAATGGCAGCTATTTAAAAAAACTAACAAAAATTTTTCATATCACTTTTTTAAAATATTGTCATTAAATATTTTTAAAAATTTATAAATTTATCACACAAGTTTACTTTTAACTATGCCTTTTTAAAAAATTATTATTAAATATTTTTAAAATTTTATAACTTTATCACAATAAATAAATTCACAATTTTATATTTACTCTAGCTTACCTCACTCCAGACCTCAACGACAAACTAAAAATTGGTAATTTCTTCTAATTTTTGGCATCACCACACACTCCATAGCTATAGTGCTCGCCATCATCATTTATAAGTTTTTTTTCTCTTCACTCTTTCAACTCTACACTATTTGAAATCTCTTCGCCATTTTATCAGGACGAGCTCGAAGAGTTTTAAAAGTAAAAACTTATAGATCTTCAATGTCTCTATCAAATATAAACTTTTTTCTCTAGATTTAGTCCAATACTCGATGATAGTGCCGTGATAGTTGTTCGTGAGTGGTGTCATACGGATCTTATTGGAAGGAATTCAAAGAGCTTGAATAGAATAAGGTTATAGATCTTCAACTTTTCCACTATATCTTTGATTTTTTCTCCACATCTAGTATGATACTTTCGACAATGATAACCGTAGTTGCTGACTTTTAACAGTTGTTAATAGTATAACTGTTGTTAAAAGTTATTTTCTATAGTGGTTACAAAACTACGGTGAAATTCTTCAACTTATTACAGTGCTAATATTGACGTTGCTCCTAAAACTATTATAAAAAGTCATTTTTAACCTCCGTAAGATATATATTTTCTAGTAGTGTCTCTAATTTTCTTTCCATTGAAATAGATGGGTATTCATATAATAAAATACAAGATTCATAATGAGTATATATGAAGAAGAGTTGCAGTGATTCTATTAAAGAGAAAATAGTAGAAAATCATTTGCGGTGGTTTGATTACGTACAAAAAAGGCATTTGGATGTGTTGGAAAGGAGAATAAATGGAACAGTATGGAGCTTAAAAAAAAGGGTATAGAAATACTAAAGAAAATACTAAATAACGTTATTAAATGAAAAATATTGATAACAATTTATCTAAAAATTTAGTTTTACAATAGCATAATAACGTCATACAATTTATATAACTAATCACACCTAATATGATAAAATTTCTTATTGTTGTAGTACTCCCTCCGATCATTAATATAAATTATATTGACTAATTTAGATAAATTAAAAAAGTCAATTATATAATTTAATTATAACAAATGTGATATGATCACTATAAGATAATATTGTATATAATATTAGATTATATATCAAGTTTGGTGAGTTAGTTTGAAAAAAATAATAAATATTAAGTATAAAATAAATTAAGATATTATATTTAGGATTAAATTTAACTATCTATCTAATTTCTATATTAAATATAGGAGATAATAGTAATATCCTTTTAATCCAAACCAGACAAAATTAGTAGTGACCGGGGGATATGGGAGCTAATGACTTCGATTAAATCAATAGTTCACCTGTGCCGAGAAAATATTGGAGATGAGATCTAGGCGACGCTATATCTGTTATTCAAATTACTTGCTGCGAAGAACGCGGTTAATTTAACAAGATCTAAAATATTTCAATCTCTACTATTATATCTAGTTCTAATATAAAAATTAATTAATTTTTTTAGATAAATCTTTAAAAATTAAATTAATCAATTAATTATAATCAAATATAATCTCTCTAAATAAATTTATATTGTATATTTTTTAATCTACCCAAATTAATCAATTAACTCTTATATTAATTATAATTAATTAATTTAACTTCCTAAAATTCTGTTTGAATAGTGTTAATAAAAATAATTTTTATTTTATTTGACTTTTATAAAATGAAGTTGAAATAAAAATAATATAATTTATATTTTGATAAGCTTTCATTCCAATTGACCTATATAAAATAAGTTTGTTTGGATGATAGATTAAAAAGTAGAGTAACTTGTTTTCAGAAGCACCTCATATGAGCTTCATTTTTAAAGCTACTTATTGTCCAAAAGTCAAATAGGAAAAAAGGCATGCCAAACATTTAATACTAACCAAAAGTCACTTTTTTCTTGCTAGAAATCAATTAAGGGCTGAAAAAAAAATTCTAAATATATATTATATCTATTTAAAAAAAATCAACTAACTCTTATGATTAAAATTAAAAGTAATACTTATAACCATTGTGCTCATCCAAGTTAAGTATACCAAGCACAAAAGCTTAATCTAGACTAACAAATGTTGATTTAGTCAGTAAAGAGTTAACTCATTACCTATAAGATCATGAATTTAAATCTAGTTGCTAATATAAAAACTTCGTTAGTAAATAATCTATAAGTATTTCTATAAATATTATTTAAACCTAGAAATATGTCTTAACCTTGATGAACCTAAGGCTCAATTCACTCTTTCTTTGTGCCAAAAAACACCTTAATCTAAGCTTATATAAATTGAAAGTTATAAAATCATCAAATCACTCGGTTCATAAAATTGAGGATAACACCAGTACGAACAGAGTAACAGAGAAACTAAAGAAGTATAACATAACATTGCAACTTAAAATCCTACTCTTTCCCTAAGAAAAGCAGTAAAAAAGACAGAACGAAAAAGGTAACTTTCAGTCTTCTCTCCATGACGGAAAGTTTCCGTGGAGGAAGCCGCCATAGCTTTCTTAGATACGCCCATCATGTGTCTACTTCTTTGAGCATGAAAATGACATTGGATTGTTCTTCAAACTAGAAATGTCAAACAATTCAATAAACCTCTGATCTGACAATCTAGCTTTTGCAGCAGCGAACCTTTGGTACTCATCAAACACTGATGATAGACACCATCTCTGCAATCTCCTTAAGCATCCAACTATACATCCAGTGCGATGCTGCTCAAGGTTTGCAGAGAAAATTAATGATTGATCAAAGTCCAAACAACGAAAGTGTAAAAGAAAAGAAAGATTCATTTATTACCTTTCCTCGTTTGCAATGAATTAGCACAGGGTGGTTCCTAACATCTGGTGCAAGATAAAACAGACATGATTTAAAGTTAATAAATCACTGAACAAGCTTTCCTCTTTTAGGCAGAATAGAATAATGAAGTTTAAGTTATACCAAGGACTACTTGCAATGCTTCACGCACTGTATGCTCTGGGATGTTAACAAAAGGTTCCTGCCCACACAACGCATGTTAACAAAGTGGAGGATACAATGTTTTCTTACATATCAGTCCATCAAGTCACATGAGCTTTCTGGTACCAATTACGGCTCAACAATGATTAAAAACAAAAATAAAAAGAGGAAACATCTAAAAGGGTATATATGACATGAGATAAATACAGCTGAAGGATTCCCAGGGAGGCCATAAAGCTTCTATAGGAGCCAAGTCCAATATAGGAGCCAGGTTTAAAATTCTTGACACAGGATTTGATCTCAGGTAAAGAAAATTATGAGAAACTGGGTTGTCTGAGCAAGGGAAGTTGTAAAGAAAACAACTACATTAAAGCAGAACTTGAAAGGTGCATCAACTAACTCATTGACGACCATTTTGAAAAATGCCATCCTGTAAGCTATGTATGGTTCTTTTTCAATTGACAAAGGCAAATCTGACCATAATGCAATGATCAATCAACTAGCAAACCCTTTTACCATATGTAGCAATGGCATGCAACATGCAAGTCCATGTTAACTCCCTTTATTTTTTAAAAATGAAGTTGGAGTAGTCGCCAGAAAAAGAATTCACAACTCGGAGAAAATGAAAATGATAAGGACAGAATGCAGGTCAACAAGTACTTCCAGAGCTATATTGAAGAACATCAGACCAGAAAATATCAATTACCCAGAGAAACAAAAAAGACCAAAAGAAAATATCCACATCTCTTCTAGATTTCATTGGGAAGGGGGGCACAGGACGGGTAAATCTAATTCCAAGATAGTGCAGAGAAGTAAAATAAAAAAAGATGGCCCAGTGCTGGACATAGATGAGTGCTCCATAATCATAGCCAATCACACAAGTCTACCACAGTTACAGAAGATAGGTTACATCACAGATATCAAGATGGTCCTATTACCTTATTTCTTCAAAACGAAGAGAAGATCAAGGAACCCACGAAAGTGAATTAAGAAAAACATGTGGTAAAAGTACGAAACGCTTGGGCCAGGAAAAAAAAAAACATAGCTGGTAAGGAAAATTCACACATCATAATCTTTTACAGTAGGAGAAGTAATTTGCTTAGCTTTATTTATTAGTTTCAAGATATCATATAAGATGTATTTAATATAAAACCCATATCTGATTGCAGAATCATTTAATATAATAGAATCCTATGAGATTGTCTTCTTCATTTGTTTCCACACTGGCATCAGGTAACTAATATAACTAAGTTAAAGATCGATAATATTTGAGTTAAATGATGAATTTTTAAGAAAGAACTACTTTCATTTAGTTTGTTGTCCATCGATATCTGACTTTCATATGAATGAATGATGATTAGTTTATAAATGTCAATAAAAAAGAAAAAAAAAACAAAAGAAACTGAGCTTCTGTTAGAACAAGAAGTTACTTGGTTTAGTTTAATGGACTGGATCGAGTTCCATTTTTTGACATAAACATATGAATCTTAATACCCAAATTAAACTGTACTAATCTAATACCTTCCCCCCCGTTTCATTTAATGTTCTTATCAATTAGACTGATTAGTGGTTTTCAAACGAATCAATCTCACATTTAAAATGTCATAACGCTTATTCATGTGAAAAAGCCAATTGTGAGCAAAGCATTTGGATGCATGCCTACACTATTGTTAACACAATTGGATGATTTCAGAAACATCATGCAAAAATGATAGAAGTAACCAATTCTCGATAATTACTAACAAACAGACAGTATATTCTTTTAAAAAAATAGAGGTCAGTAATGAACCAGAAACAATACAAAACCTTAAAGGCATCGATCCCAAATTGATAAAGTCTTATGCCATTAGCCTTTAAAAATTCCGAAGTCGCTTCTGGATATGGTTCAGGGCACAAACAGCTGAACAAAATCAGAACCGAGTCAAAATCAGAAACCCAAAATACAAAACAGCAATTTCGGTTACCAAAAAAACGAAAACAGAAATTGAACTCACATAACCGCGCGGAGGCGAAGAGATTTCAAGAAACCAAAATTGGCAGAATCAGGGAACCCGGCCCTGAAAATGCCATTATCAACCATGGCAAAGTTCAGAGGAGGCACGAATATCTCTTCCCCATCTCTCTCGACATCCGCCCCATTTGCCGTAGCAGAATTTGGCGACTGAAGAGCATCGGAGAAGCCGACGAAGGATTCAGAGGCATTGTTTTCAGCGAAGATCTCTCCGTTAGAGTTCTCCAACTTCATATTCTGCGCGCTGAAAAGTATCAACAGGGAAAGAGAGAGAAAAAAATATTGAAGGAGGATTCAGAGAATCAGAGGAAGAAGATCTGCCTGATCCGGTTTGCTTCGATTGAGGTGGCTTTATATATAGTTTCTGAGAGAATGAGAGAAAGCGAAGAAAGGATCTTCGATGAGATGCTTTGGACTGAGGTGGCCAATAACTGCAGACAGAGGCGTGCAGAGAAAGGAAACACAGGAATATGCTTTGGTCGGAACTAGGAAACTATTGAGAAAATTACCAAACAAAAATAATAAGAAAAAATTACCGAAAATCTTTTTTATACAAAATTTATTATCTAAAAATAAAAATTAAATTTACTTAAAGATTAAAAACAAAATATTTTTATTATATTAACTTTTTTCTATCACAACAAATAATAGATTAACTTTTTTCAGTAATTATATATTTATATGCAAAAAAGTTGTAATATATAAATTCTTAGATATTTTCTGGCAATGAATTTTGCAATAAAATTTTTTCAGTAATTTTTTTAATAATAATAGTAATAAAACAGAAATTTTTAATTTTTTTATATAATAATAATTACATTTTTTAAAGATTTACTACATCTGTCAAATAAAATAAAGAAAGTATAGAATATTCTTCTCTTTTTTCTCTTTATTTTTTTAAATGGCTTAATCCTGTTGGACATGACCTAATAAATAATATTAATTATTTTTAATTCACTCTATAAATTTATTATTTTTATGTTACTAATTTATAAAATCATGCCAACTTACTCTTAAAATTGTTGTAGTAATAAACTTGTTAAACTCGCAAATTCAATCATTAAATTTATCATTTTTATATTTTTAACTTATAAAATTATATCAAATTTATGAATTTATACCAACTTTTATTTTTGATTATATTTAGCAAGTTGGTATATAAACTTCATAAAAAAAATTGTTAGAATAATAAATTATAAATGTTGATGGATATAATTTTAATTATTTATCTTTTAAATATATTCCAATTAAATTGCTGTTATTTTTTATATTTAAATTATTTAATAAGATATATATAATAACTAAATACTTGTATATAGTAAACTTATGAGTTTGATAATTATAACAATAACCTAACAAAATAATTATAAACATGAAAGTAAAAAAAAATTAGAGACCTAATATCCGACACTAAACCAAAAAAGGTAGAATAAGACAGCCACCACTGAGGATTAGATCAATATTTTCCAACCTTGAAGAGCAGTAATAAAACAAAATCCTTGAAGGCATATATGTACGGAACTACTTAATATTTATATTTATCATTAGCGGCGTATGTGGATAGGGTTAGGTAAAGAAGACCCTACCCAGTGTTCTATTTAAAAAAAATTATAGGCTACATTTTATAGCTCGATACCCAGCCCTACCTGATAAAAGTTCTAACAATTTTGGGCTAGGCATGAACGGGTTGGGTATGGGCGGGCTGACAATGCCCAAATAGTAATGTAATGCTCATGTTATGAAAAAAATCTATAATTATGAATTTCTAAAATAATATCATATTCATGCATCTTTAAGAGTTAAATAATATCTATAATCCATTAAGAATAAGACAACAAAGATAATAATTAAAATTTTGATATCCATTGCATATAAAAAATAAGCGTTAAAATATAAGTAGTTTATAATTATAACTTTACATCAATCTCTCCAATATCGACAAAAATAAATCATTTAAAAAAATAAAATAAATAATTATAACTTTTAATATAATCATATAATAATTAACAAAGTTAAAAAAAATTAATATAGTTATAAATATTAAAAGATACAACTTACCTACTTAACTACTCATATTTCTAAAATTACCTTATAGTTACTATTAACTATCATATTCTCCCTTTCAAGATAGAGAAAAAAATAAAAGAAGGAGTCCTCATGGGCAGGGTAGCCCCTATGCCCGATGCCCAGCCTAAAAAATATATGGGCTGTATTTTGCAGCTGATGCCCAGCCCTACCCCATATTTATTGGGCTAGACAAGGCATTTTTATTGCGGGTTCAAGCGGGCATACCGGGCAACAGGTTTTGTGAATAGCCTTATTTATCATATCGTTATATATTTAACTAATTTTATTATATAAATAAGATTAATTAAATTAGTTAATAAAAAATATTTTTTTTAAATATTCTAATCCTCTTCTTAACTTTTTTAACTTCCTCTATGACCCGATTATTATTAAAAATATTGTTATCACTCTCCCATTTTACTATTTTTATATTTATATTTTATAAAAATATGTTAACTTGGACTTAAATTTTTACTAAAAATAAACTCACTTAAACTTGCAATTTCATTTGTTAAATTTACTATTTCTTTTTTGACTTATAAAATTATGTCAACTTATATTTAAATTCATTTAATTATGTTTAGTGACACGTGTAAAATTCATAGAAATTTTTGTATTGAGTACAATAAACTATAAATATTTATATATTTAATTATTTGATGGTATACTTTTAATATAGAATGTGATAATTTTAATAATCATGTAAGTTATTGTATTAATGAAGTTTGTGTTCAATGATATCCTTAAATTTCCGCAAAATTTCATGGTTATTTGGGGAAAAACATTTATAACTCCAAGTCGTTGGTTTACATTTTGTTGAAGCACGGAATAATTTAGTGGTGATAATTATTATTTTTTACCCAGAGAGACTTTAGACCACCAAAATAATTTCTTATATTTAGTGCCTGTTTAGTTTTATTGTAAATCTAAATTTTAAAATAGTTTTTGACCTAAATTTTAATATAATTTTTTTAAAAATAAATAATTATATTTATTTAAATAGAATTTTTAGATTAAATTATAATTTAAAATTAAATATTTATATAAACTATTGAGAATAGTTTTTAGAACAGTAAAATAATTTAATTATTATTTTATTTATATTTTTTCTTATACCTTATCTGCTCTCTCCTCTTTTATATCTCTTCTCCACCTTCTCTATTTTCTTTTTCTCTTTTTTACCTTCTCTATTTTCTCATCTCTATTTTCTATCCTCTCTTTCCGCTCTTCTCTCTTCTTTCATATTTTTAATAAAAGTATATATTTTTTATCATTTATCAATCACAAAAATTATTTTATTAATAAATATTTAAATATTTATTTATAATCATTTTTTCTATATTTTTTTTTAAAAATTGTACAAATTTTTTTTATAAATTATTTTTTAAACTCTTATACAGACGTAGCCTTAATGTTCTTAAGAATAAAATATTTATTAAATTAGTTATTGTGCGTAATTTTTCCTATAATTTAATGAAGCATGGAAGCGTGATAAGGACAGCAAAAGTAAACCCCATTAAACAATTGAAACTAGGAATCATTCCCACATAATGCTTCTTGTCCATTTTTTTTTATGAGTGAATTTTTGTCCGTTTTCTTTTGATGACAATAAAATAATGTTAGGAAATTCTTCAATGTCCTTCGCACTATTATTTTATTTTAGTTTAAATTAAATTTAATTACTAATGATATGAATTATAATTATAAATTTTAATATATAAATATTTTTATTTTTTAAAAAATGGTGAATTTGAGCAAGTGGTATAGAGATTCATTAATCCTTTCACATATATAACTCTTTATCTGTTAATTTTTATGATTTAACTAAAAATATATAACATGACATGAGTTATATTTGCAAATATCTTAAAGTTTAAGGATTACTCTATCATAAAATTTAAGTGATTATTTGCAAAAAAACTATAAAATATTTAATAGATGCAATTGTCACTAATATATTTTTCTTCACTAGTAAAATACTCTTCTGATAATAAATATAAGATTTAGTGTATAGTATAAATTGTACTAAAATTAGATTTATGAATTGAAAAGTAATATATTAATTAAAAGTAAGGAATTTCTCCCAAGCTTCCTTGCTTTGAGCAAAATGTATTGAATTTCAAAGTTGAGGCTATCAAGGAACTTGTCAAAATTTTAGAACAAGCATCCCTTTGGAAGACTTGAAATTTTAGAATTATTAGTATTTTATTGTAAAAGAGTAATGAGACTTTTGCCCCTCAATTTAACACATACAAGAACCATAAGACTTCACAAATATAGTAGACTTTAATTATTCCCTTTTATTTTTATTATAAATTTTAATTAATTCATATAAATTAAGAGATGACATTTAACTTATTAAATCTAATTTAAATTGATAAAAATTATAACTTTACTAAATTAATAAGGTTTTAAAGGAGAGAGAAAAATTATGATGAGCCATATTTACATATTAAGTACTTGGTTAAAATTAATAAATAGGTATTAATGATTTTTTAAATAATCTATATTATATAAACCAAATAATCTTTTTTAAAAAGTGAATATAATAGGGACGAGTATAAACTAATTTTTTTGTAATACACAATTTTTTTTGTTGCCCACCTGGTTCACTAGAGCTTTGCCCCAACTACATTCTGATTTAACCCGCTTCATACACCTAGCTATGGTGGGTGAGTCTTCCAATGGGGATTTTCTGCATATGCCAATACTCGAATTCAAGACCTCACTTAAGTAATACCAAGCCGCTTACTATTCAGATCAGCCCCCGTTAGTTGTAGTACACAATTTTTTTTTGGTACAAGAGAAGGCTAGTACGCCCTAAATAAAAAACTAATCTAATAGGGGATTAAATCCCAGACACTCCTTGTCAACTAATGCCTTTAAATGAGAAGGGCATGAATGTAATACTACAGTAGTTCTCAACCCCTCCTTAGCCATAACATCTGCAATCTGGTTCTTATCTCTAGGTATGTATTAAATTTTTAGCTCTCATTCTAGCTTCGTAAGATTATGTATATGTGAAATCAATAGACTACATCTATCGACTTTCAACTTCACTATCATATCCACCATATTCTTTGCATCCGATTCAAGAATAATTTTCTTGAATCCTAAATCCTATTCTAGCTTTAGCCCTTTATAAATCGCCCATTACTCAACTTCAATTACTGTACAGGAGCCTAGCTTACTGGTAAATCCCGCAATCCAGCTTCCTGTACCATATCTAATAACTCCACCACACCCTGCCTTATTGTGGTTTGCTGTAAGAGCTCCATCAACATTAATTTTAATCCAATATGCTAGTGGAGGCTTCCAAGGAGATGGACTTAATGCAACTAAATCATTAGATGAATATTCATCTTGAACCTGCACATAAGTCTTTCATGTTTGTATTATCACCAAATAAGGATCTATGGGCTTCAAAAAGTTATATCAAATATAAATTGATTTCTCCATTTCCATAACCTCCAAATTGACACCCCTCAAATTAGTTTCCAATTACTAATACCAGTATTCCCTAACTCCTTTTTGAAATTCATAACAAACCAATCTCTTAAAGGTGCTATAAAAAAGGATGAACAATGCTTAGGATGAATTAATATAATCCAAAGTTGTTTAGCATAAGAACAGTCACGGAGTATATGTAAAACATCCTCCATATCCTCATTGTAGTATTGGAAAACTGCATTAAGTGAGGACCACCTACTTCTCAAAATATTAGTGGACAAGCGATTATTAAATGCTATTCACATGAATACACAAATACGCTCAACCCCTTTCCACTTCCAAATTTATTTGAAAACAGAGCTATATGCATGCGTACCTTGCTTCTCTATAAGAAAATAGACACTTTTAATAGTAAAAGTTCCGTCATTTGTTCTATTCCAAACCATGACATCATTACCCGCCGTCGACATAGGAGGTAACATGCTAATCAATCTTTGACAAACATTACCAGGGATAATAGTAGCAAGTCTTTGATAATCCCAAGTCTCAGAAATGATCAAATCTGCAACTTTACTATTTTTTTCTTTCCTTGTAAGTGTCCGAATGCATAATTCCTTTAAGTTTTTATCAGAAAATAGCCAATTATCTATAAAGAAATTCACTAGTTGTATATTTTTTATATGCCATCTTGTACGCATATTAACTACGCTTGCTATTGTGAGATGAATTTCCATAGCGTAGAATCTCCTTTCCTTGCCTCAAGTAGATTCTCTTCATTCCTTTGCATATATTTATGAAACAACACATCTACCCATAATCTTTTATCTCCTTTAACTAATTTCCAAGCTATCTTGGTACCATAAGCTCTATTAAAAGATGATAACTTCTTGAAACTAAGACCATCATTCAATTTAGACATAACTATTTGATCCCATCTAATAGGGTGAAATTCATATGAGCTTTGACTATGTCCCCATATAAAGATTCTTTGCAATCTCTCCACTTCATGACAAACTGATGTAGGAATTTTAGCAACTTGCATAGGATATTACGGTACAGAAATTATGACTGATTTTGCTAAAGTGATCCGTCCAGCCACAGAAAGTGTACTTTCTTTCCAAGCAGCAAGCTTATTTTTAACTCTATCAATGATGTAGTGAAAAGTTTCTCTGATTTCCTCCCTCTGATGATTGAAAATCCCAGATATTTCCCTATGTTAGTAGAAACACTTATTCCTGTAAAATCACTTATCCTTTTCCTGATGTTGACATTCACCTTTGGAGAGAAAAAGATTGAAGATTTAACCTTACTAATTTTTTCCCCTGATGCTTTACAGAATTTATCAAGACAATCCATCATACAGTGTGCTTGTTTCTCATTCACCACTCCAAACAAAAGAAGATCATCTGCAAACATCAGATGAGAGATAGACACACCGCCTGAAGTCACCTTAATTGGTCTCCACTTATCTGAATTAACTGCATCAGTAATGATATAGAATAACATGTCTATACATAGAACAAACAAATATGGTGAACTAGGATCTCCTTGTCGGAGACCTCTTTTAGGATAGAAAAACCTAAGTTGTGAACCATTCCATAATAAATTATATGAAACAGAAGTAATACAACTTATGATAAGATTTATAAGGATATGATCTAGTCCCATATCAATAAGAACCTATTGAATAAAGTCCCATAAGATATGATCATATGCCTTCTCTAAATCAATCTTAAAAGCCATTAGACCAGTCTTTCCTCTAGATTTCTTCATTATATGCATTAGTTCTTGTCAAGCTATAATATTATCCTGTACATGTCTTCCTTTTATAAAACTAGATTGATAGGGAGAAACAATTTCATCCATAAAATTTCTCAACCTATTAACAATTACCTTAGTAATGCACTTATAGTGCACAGTACATAACGCAATAGGTCTAAAATGGCCAATCACATGAGGCTGTTCTCTTTTTGGTATGAGAGAAATCAAAGTCTTATTAGTATCAGCCTCAACAGTCCCTTTTTGGAAAATTGTTTTGACAAACTTACATAATGAACCACCCACTATATTCCAATTTGCCTGATAGAATATTGGAGAGAAGCCATCAATACTAGGAGCCTTATACGGCCCCATTGAAAACATAGCTTCTTTTATTTCCTTATCAGTTGGCATATTGGACATATTATGAATTTGAGATCTAACCTGCACAAGAAAATTGATCTTAGTTTGTAAAGAATATTGACTTTTCTTAAAACAATCATAGAGATTCCTAAAATAATTCCACACCATTTCAATTAAATCTGACTCATTTTCTATCCAATTTTCACTATCATTTTTAAGAGTTATAACTCTATTTCTTCTTCTTCTTCTTCTTCTTCTCATTTTTGTTTTTAGATGATAATAACGTGTATTACGATCCCTTTACGTAATCCAATTATTTCTTACTTTTTGAAACTACTTTATCTCTTCTAATTTTAAAATATGATCTAACTCAGCTTGCAACTTCTTTTTAAGAGTTTAAAAAATTTGAGTGAGTATAAGATGGTGAATTTTGAATACTACTCAACCGGGCTAACAAAACTTTTTTTTTTCTTTCCCACTAAACCAAAAATATTTTTATTCTAGCCTAATAGAGAAGTACCTAAATGATGCAAAGATATGTTAAAATCATCAAAATTTGTCCAAGCAGTGGATATAAAATCTTTAAAATTGTCATGAGTAAGCCACATGGCTTCAAAATGGAAAGGTTTATTTCTACCTCTATTGGTCAGATTGTGAAATTGCAAAGCAATAGGATTGTGATCAGAAAAATTAGTTCTACGGAGTACATTTAACAAATAATCTGAAAAACTATGTAAAAATAGAGAATTTGTAAGGGCCCTATCTAATCTCACTTATAAACGAGAACATCCATTAAACCTATGACCCTTCAATGTAAATTTTGGGCCCTGAAAGCCCAAATCTGAGAGGCTACACTCCTTAACTCTATCTTGGAACCAGTTTATTCTATTAAAAGAATAACCCACTCCCCTAATTATATCCGTAGGCTCAAGAATATCATTAAAATCGCCGAACACAACCCACAGAATAATGATAGAATAAGATAAATTTTTTAAATCATTCCAAAGTACCTATCGAAAATTTGAATGAGGAATTGCATGGACTGCCATTAGGAAGAATGGGGGTTGACTAGACATTTCACAATAAAAATGGAAGAATTGCCTATTTTCCATTAAAACTAAAAACTTTATTGAGTCACTTCTCCAAGATACTACAAGTCCTCCAGATCGACTAGAGCTAGGAATTATCCTGAGTGAGTCAAAACCCCAGGACTGCATAAATTAAAATCCAGATATGCTTTGACATTTAGTTTCAGTCAAAATAATGAGACTTAGTCTTGAACCAGTACAAATAACCTTTAGATTCCTAAGAAGCCCATTAGCACAAGCTCTTCTGGTATTCCAATAAAATATACTATCAATAAATAAATAATTATTCAAAGTAGATTCAAGTATCTAAGCCTACTTAAATACTTTGCTCAAATTGGGTTTCATCCACTATAGTGTCTTCACTATCTTCAAATATCTCATTCACAATTTGCACTGGGTTTTCGTCCATTAATCCCATAATTCTAGGTCCATTATCACCTGGATCCAATTCCTCATACCCAATTGCTTGTTTATCTTTTTTGGGTTGTTCATGAATTTGATCATGATCCATTATATTATTCTCTTCAACTAGCCCAGGCTCATTTTCCTTTCCTTCCTTGCTACCTTCAATCCTTTTCTCATACATATTCCCGTTACTTCCCTCAACAAGCCTAAGCCCATCTTTCCCTCCTTCCTTATCATATTCATTATTTCCCTCATACCCATTCCCATGACTTATCTCAACTGCCAACATGTCACTTTCACCATTCATTTCATTACCCCTCACTTGTCTCATTCTTTTCTCTCTTCTTGTGAACCCTATGTTTTCCCTCACTTCATTAATTGTCGTACCCTCTTGCATACCACTTCTCTCCAGTAAAGCATTCGATTTTCCTCTCCTTCTCCCATCACTCGACCATTGCCTACTATTTTCCCATTGAACCATAGATGTCGACACCTATTCCTGCTCTTTTTCATTCTGTACGTCCTCACCTCCTTCGGCGTTATTTCCCCATCCTATCACTTCAGCCAACACACTAAACCTGGAGCCATTATTTTATGGCCGAGATCTCTCTCCTTTATTTTCCTTTGGTTTGCATTGCCGACGGCCTTTCTAGACTACTCGCTATTGCTCTACGTTTCCCCAAGATGTTATCTTCACTCCTATTCTTAACTTGCTCATTTCTTGGTTCTATCCCTGTTCTAGTCGCTTCCTGTATGTGATCACTTTTATTCGGGCAAGCTTCCTTCCGGGGTCCGTAATAGCCACATGATGTACACAATAAATGCAAACCCTCATATTCTAGATAGTAGTCATCGCCATCAAGTGTAAAACCTGGCATTAGCTATTTGTCAAGATCTACAAGCACACATAGCCGAGCATAATGTCCTCTGAGTTGACATGAGGTATTTATATCCACCTTAAGTGTCTCCCCAATCCTATTTTCAATAATTGTTAATGCCTCCTCATCATAGTATTCTAGTGGCATTTTAGGTACTCTTATCCAAACTGCAACCTTGTTTATGCTTGCCTTTTTCGGCCGAAAGTTTGGCTCCCATGGTTGAACAGTTAAGTAATGATCATAGATTAACCAAGGCCCTCCTGTTAGAGCATTGAAGTAATCCTCTCTATTTGATAGCTTGACCACGTAGAATCTAAGGCCTATGTTGATGATGTTGATCACTCCTCGTTTAGCCCACAAATCTTGAAGTCTGGATTAAAGAGCTTTGTATCCAATAGCTCTGTCCAATAGTTTAACAATTACAGCTTTCTTCCATGCTCTGAATAATCTTTTTCATTTTTCCCAAAAATGTAAACGTAGGAAAATTCCTTAATGGATCCTTAGTTATCTTGAACAAAGGTTATTCCTTTTCTTGTTCCATGCCCTGAGCATAACCATATGACATTGAATCATCAAAGTGTAGGATATCCTCTTCATCAATCTCATTATCCGATTCCTTTAAATTCCTATCAATCCCTTTCAATTTTTCAACAAAAGAAGGTTTCCCAGATGTTCCCAACTTCGGCCATTGTTCCTAAAATGAATCTTCTTCCATAAACTTATTGCTATTCTTTATCTTTTTTGCGCTACGTACCAATTGATCATCTTCCTCTAAAGAAGGAGGTATCAAATTTTATTTTTTTTTCTAGAGAGAACTAAAGCCATCGTGTTTCAGAATCAGAGAATCAAGCATATAAGTCGAGCGAAATGAGTACAAGAAGAAACTCAATGAACAGAAACCAAGCAAACATTCAAAATCCTGCATGAAGGAGCTCTGTCATGCATAGATTCAAAATCAAAAGGCCCATTGTAGTAAAAGGAGCTTATATTATAATGGGCCCAATAACTAAAAAAAATAAACAAATTACTATATGTGGAACCGGTTTGAATGTTCAAGATGAATATTATTGGTATATTTGGTAGCATAGAAATAAAAGTATGAAAGTGAAATTATAAGTAAAATTAAGTATTTTCTTTGTTTAATACAATAGAAGACACTTCTATTTCATGCATTTTATGTCATTTTAGTTCCATAAAAAAAGCTATAAAATGATATTGAGAGAAATGAAAGTAAAATATTTTAGACTATTTTATCCTAAGTTATAAAATTTCTAGATAACTTGAACCCTTCTCAAGTTATACAAAAATATTTTAGATAATTTTACCCTAAGTTATAAAAAAATATAGATAAATTCTATACTCATTTATAACCTACCAAATAAACTTTTAAAACATATTTTTAACCTAATTATATTTTCACTTTTACTTCCGTCAAAAACTCTTTCATCCTACCAAACATATGGTATAAGCTTACCAAATTTAGATTATCCAAATTTGATTTGGACAGTTCATGATTAATTCTTTTCTTATCTTTATTTTTTTAAAACAAATATTTTGAGGAATATAAAATGTAAAATAAAGATATCCACTACTACAAAATAGGCCTTCTAAGGCCCTATTTCTAAATCAGTCATTGCGAAGACTGTTTAAAAATGACCAGTGGTATTTTTGTAAATAAGATAAAATATTTATACTGGATATACACACAACCAGTGTAGAAGAAAATTGCTATACCGGATACCTCCTTAACAGGTTTAAAATATACTTTCTACACCAGTTGTGTTAAGGTCTAGTTTAGAAAAAAAGTTCTTTCTACATCAGTTACGCTTGTCTATTATAACAATGAACATTTCTAAATAAGTTGCTTGTATGTACTATTTAGATATTATCTTTCTATACCTGATATCATTTTATTAGGTGTAAATTAGCTTCATCCTCTTGTGATAATTCAGTTTCTTATCTATCTTTTCCTGCTTCTTTTATGTCACTTCTTTAAAAAGTTCATCTCACTTCTTCAGTTCCCAATATTTGTACTTATTATGATAGAAGGCCAATTGCATTCTTCTATATTCTTTTCTGAATCCTTTTTTTCTCAACTTTAAATATATTCCCTTCCTCAATACTTTTTGCCTCACTTTCTCTTTGTTTTCTTTTCTTTTCTTCTATTTGAACCCTTCAATGGCTTCTTCCTCATGCATACCTCCTTCTCTGCCACACAAAAGAAACAGAGACAATTTTGAAGACAAACCTCCTAACCCTCACCCTTTAGTTCCTTGTCCTCCTCCCATAGTTCTTATTCTGGTAGAGCGCCTTGAGGAACTCATATTGCACTTTAATGGCTTGGAAGACTTCGTGGAAGAACTAACTCTGAAACTTGAGAGACTAAAAGATTATTTTAGAGCCTTCTGATATGAAGTTATCCACTATCAACAAAATGGTAGTTTCTATAATCCTATTGATCCTAACTCTGACTCCCAAAACTCTAACTCTGATGAGTGAAATTAGAGTCTCACCTTTCTCTTTCCCCACCTTTGTTATCTTTTTTATGTAATGACAAAAAGGATGAGAGTATATTATATATAGGTTGGTAGTTTTTTTTAAGATTTTCAACTTTAGATGTAAAGTTAGTAAAGTTTGATTGAATGAAATTTAACAAGTTTCTTGTTCTGACATGATTTTCCTTTTATTTTTCAAAAACTAAAGGAAAAATTAATAAAGAATGAAACGATAAGATTAAAACTAGACATGTCAATATTAGGTGTAGATTATCATACTTTCTACACCTTATGCAAATTTCATCTAGTGTAAATTTGCTTCTGAAATATGCTTTTAAAATTAAAACATGACCAGTGGCATCTTTTTATACCGATTGTCTATTTGATCCAGTGTTAAAAACTTTCTAAACCGGATGTAAATTATATTCGATTTATAAAAAACTGTTTTCCACGCTGGATATCAATTTCATTTGGGATAGATTGGCTTATGAAATACACTTTAATCAAAATCCCTTCACACCTCTCATCTCTAATTTTTCATTAGTTCTTGTATGTATTCTTGATTGTTCTATCATGATGAGTTTTGTTTTGAACTCCTTGTCTCGAAAACTAAAAATTTATGCACTACTGGTAGCTTTTGCTATTATTTGTGTTGATTCATTGCTGTCATTTACTTGTTTGAATTAGTAAGTTCTTCCACTTGTATGTGATATATTCTTTAACAGAATTAGCTTCAAGCTAAGCTTTTTTGTTTTCTAATTTTCTAGTTTTTCATTCTTCCATAAATATGGATCGTAGTTGGATAAATACTAAATAAACAAGTGTTGAGTATTCTAACGAATGAAGAAGTTTTTGGATTTTGCAAAATGAAGGTTCATGATGACAATGGAAGGTTTTATTGTCCTTGTGTGAGATGTTTGAATGAGAGAAAACTAAGTCCTATGGATATGTACACTCATTTAATTTATTGAGGGGTTTTGTAAGAGTTACACTGAATGAGTATGACATAGTGAAGACATGGAAAGGTCGAGTACATCTGAACAGGTAGAATATACCTTTAATAATGATATGGATATTGATGATAGGGTAGAGGACATGATTCATGATGTTGGAAAATATATTTTTATGCGGTCATATGCATATGGTAATATGTATAATGCTGCAGAAAAACCTTTATACCCAAGGTGCATAAAATATCACCTGTTGAATATGGTGTTAATATTGGTAAGTATGAAAGAATGACATAGGTAGAGTGATATTGGTTTTTTAGAATTTTTTGAGTTGGTATAAGACATGCTTCTAGAAGAAAATGTGCTACTGAAATGTTACTATGATGCAAAGAAAATAATATATCCATCAGACATGTAGTATAGAAAGATTCATACATGGTCAAATGATTGCACATTGTATAGCAAGGAGTTTAAAGAAGAGAAATATCCAATATGTAAGACACCAAAGTACAGCTCAAACAACTTTCCCACAAAGGTGTTATGGTATCTTCCAATTATATCAAGGTTAAAACACCTATTTTCTAATGAAGCTAATACACAAAATTGTTATGGCGTGTAACTGAAAGGATTTTTGATGGAAAGCTTCGTCATCTAGTTGATTCTTTACAATGAAAGCTTCATCAATAATGAATCACGAAACCTAAGGCTTGGACTTAGTCTAGATGGCAGGAACCCTTATAATAGCCTTAGCAATATACATAGTTCATGGCTCTTTCTCTTGGTGATTTACATTATATTCCCTTTGTTGTGTATGAAACACAAGTATGTAATATTGTCTATATTGATCTCATGACCAAAATAACTGGGAAAAGACATAGATGTTTACCTAAGACCTTTGATCAAAGATTTGAAGAAGCTATAGGAAGGTGTGATTGTTTTTTTATGCAAATAAGAAGGACATTTTTAAATTATGGGTCATAATCTTTTGTATAATTAATGACTTTCCTGCATATAAAAACTTGTTAGGGTATAGTGTTAAGGGCCGTGTTAAGGGCCATAAAGCATATCCAATTTATGAAGAAGGGACTTACTACTATTAACTCTATCATGGAAGAAAGACAGTCTACCTAGGTTATAGGAAATTTGTTAGACAAGGCCGCCCATACCATTGACTGAAGAAAAAATTATTTAGCTGCCAAGAATTTAAAAATGCTCCTGAGCCATTGACTGGAGAGCAAGTTTACAAAAATATGAAAGATATCAATGTTACTTTTAGTAAGACTACTAAAGAAGTAAGAAAAAAAGATTTGTCTTCTTTGAACTTCCGTATTGGCATAATCTTCATGTAAGACATTGTATTAATGTCATGCATGTGGAGGAAAATGTGTTTGATAGCATTGTTAGAACACTTCTCAACATACAGGGTATTTCCAAGGACGATTTGAAGGCAATGGGAATTGTTATGTTGAAGAATATAATATTTTGTCTAAGGATGAGAAAATAATATTTATGAGTGTTTGCAAGGAATCAAAATTTTCTCTGAGTAATCATCAAATCTTAAGAAGATTGTGTCGATGAAAGATTTGAAATTAGTAGGTTAAAAGTCTTATGATTATCATATCTTGATGCAACAATTACTTCCAGTGGCTATTCGAGGCATCTTTCAAGATGATTTGAGACATTATAACCTGACTTTGCTTCTTCTTCAATACTATATGTGTCAAAGTCTTTGATACTAAACAGTTGAATGAATTGAAGCACGAGGGTTATGTTATTTTGTGCCAATTTAAAAAATGTTTCTTCCTCCTTTTTTGACATCATGGTACATCTCATTGTTCATCTAGTACGAGAGATAAAACTGTGTGGCCTTGTATACTTATGATAGATGTACCAAATTGAAAGATACATAAAAATTCTAAAAGGGTATATGAAGAATCCAAATAGGCTTGAAGCATCCACTGCTCAAAAATATGTTTTTGAAGAAGCTATGGATTTTTGTCAAAATTACATGTTTAAAGTAAGGCTTACCTGTCTCCCTAAACCCTGTGCCATAGAGGGGGTCAACACAGAATGACAGTGAAGAGTGTTGATCTTAATGAATTACAACAAATACACTTACATATCTTAAATAACATTGATGAATTTCAAGACTATATAGCTATTCATAAAAAGCTTGTCAGGAAAGAAAATAATAAAATGACAGAGCAAAAGTTTATTAAAGAACATAATAAATCTTTTGCATATTAGTTCAAACAAAATGTTAAAACTGAGTATTGTGTTTCTGATACAGTTATATGGTTGGCATATGGTCCTAAATTTGATGTAATAAGTTTAAATTCATTTGATATTAATGGGTATTCCTTTTATACAAAGTTCCTAGATGATAAAAGTAGCGTGCAAAATAGTAGTGCTATGTTAGTGGCTGAAGCTATGTACTTCTCTAGTTCAAAATACAACAATCATAAATTAGCATTTATCCCTTATTACAGCGTTGTTAAAGAGATTTCGGAGGTGGACTACTACAAATTTATAGTTCCCATGTTCAAATGCAAGTAGGCTAATATCAACAATGGTGTTCTGGACGATCTGTTAGGATTTACGGTGGTTGATTTGAATAGTATAAGTTTTAGGGATGAGCCTTTCATTATGGAAGATTAATCAAAGCAAGTGTTCTATATCAATGATTCGGCAAATAAAAGATGGTCTTTGGCTCTCCAAGGAAAAAGGGTTGTTAACGATGATGATTCGATTTGTGAGACCCCTCCTTTTCGGTAGGTTTATTAAAATTGAATGAAGATGAAGTGGATTCTGATTGATTTGTATGTGAGTGTTTTATCTTTTTGATATAATGACAAAATGGAGGACAATATATATATAGGTTAAATGAATATAAGTTTCTTGTTCTTCTTCTACAAGTTTCTTTGACACTAACTTTAACTCGTTACTTTAAGTTTTGTTAAATTTTGCACATATATGTTGTAGCTCAGGGGATGGGATAATGAACCAGTGTGTGAGGAAAAAAATAAAATTATAAAATTTAAACCAGACATGTCAACGTTGGGTGTAGATTCTCACCTTTTATGTATTAAATTTTAAAACAAAAACTAATTTGTGGCATTTTTGTAAATAAGTTTAAAACTTTTTACATCGGCTATAAATAAGGCCTAGTTAGAACTATCATATCTTCACCGAATGTTCATGTCATCTGGTGTAGATTTGTTGGAAAATGTGCCCTAGGGGCCAATCATTGTCTTATGAACATTATTGGTTTATGAATTTATTAATTATGTTATCATATTATTTGCATGTTTACTGTGATGACCATCCTTGGATAATTCATGATCTTATCCTAAATGTCCCTGGTCGGTCATCTGTGCGGGAGCAGAGATGAAACAAGACCAGTATGACTTTAAAAATGTATAGAGATATAAATCAAAGTTATATACACATGTAAGAGTACAAGGTGTTGGACCGACCCGCTATGAGAGAGTTGCATGGGTTACGTCATAATTTTCTCTCATATACAAATCATGTCACTATGCCCTTTGACCTGAGATCATCATGGATTCCTACATGACAAACGCTCAGCTTTGGCCTAGTCAAAAGTCACTTTTGACCGAGTGATCATAAAGACTATGTTCAGGCTTAGTGGTTTTTCATGCGGAGGAATGTGAATGGTCAAGATGGAATTTGTCCCTCACATTCGTAGAGAGATATTACTGGGCCCCTCGATGAGTGAGTCTGAGAAATGTATGGCCATACTGTAATGGAAAGGTAGTTCCATTTCTATAGTCAGACTACTCAGGGATCGAGAAAGTAATGGTCAGGAATAGGAGGATGACATTATCCATGCCTCATCCATGACCAAAATATCGTGTGACAGAAGGGACATGATATGGTTGTATAAAAGGTTACATCGTTTATCGATTCTCATATGATTTGGGTAGTCGTTATGTCTTGCTAAAGACCGCTTGTGACTTGTGGGCCAGTATAGCAAATGGCCCACTGCCAACTTCATATGGGCCTACAGGGTCGCACACAAAATAGCCCAACACGAGCTATGATGTCCAGATTCATTGAATCTAAGACGTGTCTAGATTCAATGAATGATCCAGGGTTGATGTATATATTTATTTATATTTATATTCATATATATATAAATTCGTATATAGATATATATTATATAAGGGATATATAGGATTTAATTTATAAGGATAAATTAAATCTCTATCACGTTTGAATTTGAAATTCAAATTGATAGGATATCTCATATAAGAGATATTTACAAGATTTAATTTATAAGGATAAATTAAATCTCTATCATGTTTGAATTTGAAATTCAAATTGATAGGATATCACATATAAGAGATATTTACAAGATTTAATTTATAAGGATAAATTAAATCTCTATCACATTTGAATTTGAAATTCAAATTGATAAGATATCTCAAATTTGATTTATGAGAATAAATCAAATACAGTCCAATCTTATCTTTATTTAAATTAAATAAATAGGTGAATTAAATCTGTGGGATGAATTTAATATAAATACTATTTATTTAATTAGTTTCTTATCAAATTATACAATATGTGATATTGTATTCAGAATTAATATAGATTAATTCCAAAATCCAATTCGGTTGAGAAAACACAGAGCATCCTATATATCCGATTTTAGGAGCTATGTTTTGAACACAACACATAACACAAAAGGGGCCGAACGGAATCTGCAAAAGGTTTGCAGATAAGAAACTGCTGAAGTAAAGACGGAGAGGACGAACTCTTGAGAAAGCCTTGGAGGGACAGGAGACGCTAGCACGTCGTTCGTGGTTAGAACGCTGTTCGTGTGGATACCAGTAGAGGAAGACGACCTGAAGAGTCGACTTCTTACGATCAAAAGAGAGCACGAGCCGCGAAGAGAAGCTGTGGAAGTCGCTGAGAAACACTGAGGGTAATGCTTCTTCCCACTTGACTTAAACACATACAGTAGATCCTGGCAAGGAATGGAAAAATTTTTTAAATTAATTTCCGCTGCGTGTCTTCCAATTCCTTACAAGATTGTCTTCTGGAATATACTTTAAATTCAAAAAATGATTGTTGGCATTTTTTGATGATAAGTTGAAAACTTTTTAAACTGGTTATATTATAGGTTCGGTTTAAAAATATCATTTCTACACTAGATGTTCATTTCACCAGGTGTAGATTGGCTTCTAAAAACACATCTTCAAAACCCTTCGCATGTCTCTTATGTCTCATTTTTCACTAGTTCTTTTACTTCTCTCTCACATCAAAATCCTCGATTCTCTTCTCTAATCTCTTGTGTGCGGTGGCTTTCTTCAATCTTCCTTCTCACTTTGCTTATTACTCCGATCATCGTGCTTTGTGGTGTTCGTGGGGCTTCATCGTGCTCAGTTCTTTGTGATCATTTTTGTGCATATTCACCACACTTATGTTCTCATGTACGTGCTTCACCTTGTATGTGTTCATTTAATCTAGGTTTTCTAGTTTTCATATGATAAATGCATGCATTTCTTCTTTATTCCATAGATAAATGCTAAAGGAACAAGTACTGAGTATTCTAATAGGGTGAAGGAAAAATGGTTAAGTATGTGTACTATGTTTGATTTTGTTATTGCCTGCATATGAATATAGGGGATATTGTTAATCATCGTAATAAGGCTAATAATGCTAGCTACTCTACACAAAGGAAGGGTAGAAGTGCGACGTGACTGAAAGATATTGTGAAAGACAAGAAGGAAGAGAAAAGGCTACCAATTGGGTTTGATAGACATTATAACCTAATTGGTCAACAATTGATTAAGTACGTTAGTTATGTCAGCCTCCTAGCAAGCAACAAGCTTAATATCACTATATAGACTTGGGATGCTATTGATGATTGTGTGAAGAATCAAATTTGGGACACTATTTAGGTATATAAACTAACTATTTTATATTGTATTGAGAGCAATACTAAAAATAAAATTATTTGTTGTTAACTCTACTTTTAATGGCAATTATTGTAGCTCACTTATGATGTTCCCAATAATGAAATCTTGAAAAATAAGTTGTCATATTGTGCTGAGTTAGAGAGCATTCAAGACACAAGTAGCTCATTATTATGTGCATGGCAGGGACAAAGATTGTCAGCCTCATCCTTCTCCGTGCAACAAGTATCAACTCATTGACAAATCTACTTGGAAAGAATTTGTTAGGCTTTATACTACGCCATAACTTCAGTGAGGTGATCCATCTTAGAGTTTTTCCCATTATGGATTATCATATGTATTGATTTCAACTACTTTAATTCTTGTTGGAAAAAAGGGCAAAATGATTGAATACGCTCTCAATAATGATTACCTCACCCAATGTCTCAAGGGGTTACGTGAAGGTTGAAAGAGACTAGATGAGGGCTAAGAGAAAGAAGTTAGAAGAAAATATAGAGTCATATCCTTCCATTCTTCTTGCTCCCCATCTCCAGTACATCGCGAAGATAAATAGATATACATTCACCAAACATGGAGTGGACCATATACAAGAGATTATGCTCACATGATTGCTGAAAAAATTGTAAATACTAATATTATTTTGTTTTATTATACTAATTATATTATTACTTATGTTTATTCTTTATATGATATAGACCTATCTTAAACAACAAGAGGCCCATGGATCCTTCAAGTCAGAGGGCAAGATGACATCTTGACTGTCGTTACTAGATTACAAGAGTATGGGGCCATGTCAGGGGAGTTAGAGGAGATATGGATATAAAAGACTAATTTAGAACATGCCCATGACATTCCCCACATGTGGTGCCGAGGGATGATATGGCATTATTATTAGCCACTATGAGGGTGAAGGCTAGGGTAGAGGCAGAAACTTCACTTGATGCATGATTAAAAGAAGGGTTAGCAAAACTCAAGGAAGAAATATTGTCTATTATGACATCAAGGCAACAGGAGCCAAATACCCCCATACGCATTCACCTACAACCCGTAATAGCACTGGCGTCAGAGGATTTGGATGATGAACTATGTGATCTAAATATGGAAGATCCTCTTAGACGGTTAATAGCACATGGTTTTATCCATAGCTTAAGGGAAACTATCAATCACATCCAAATTTAAGACAATCAATTAAGAGTGATAGTTGAAGACATGGTAATTGAAGATGCTCTTGTCCCAATTTTCACTGATGAGATAAAGATAGTGAGTCAAGCAAAGGGAACTTTTATGTTGTGGCTAAAGCATCTTATTTTAGAACATGTCATGTCATCCTCGATCAAACTTCTGACTCCTCCCCATAAGCCAGATTCACCTCCCACTTTAAGTGCCATGCAATGTGTGATCTTATTGGTAATTAACAAAATGTTCTATCTGGATGACTTGCCTATAGGTTCAATTGTGGGTGACATTGAGGTACTGGCCAATCATGACTGTATGGATATGGCATCTATTATTACACATAAGGATCAACTAATCGTCACATGCATCCAAGTGTTTATGAGGTTTTAGTCTAATTTAAATGTAAATATATATAAGAATTTTTTTTTCAAATCTTATAACTAACACTTTGTTTCCATTAATTGTAGCTACATGCAAGATGAGTTTATTTCTAAGGGCAAAAAAGGTAAATTTGGATTCCTATGCCTAATTTAGATTTATGCAAAAGGGACCTCTCAAGCTTAGAGACTTCAATACATTTCAAGGAGGTTCGGTGAATCCGATATTGATTGTTTATTCACACCATATATGCATGTGTAAGAATAATAATATTTTATTTTATTTCATACTACTTTTGTATTTACTTAATGATAATACTCATTCTTTTTTAATTTCTACAGCAACCATTGGCAATTTGTTATCCTATGTAAGCAAATTTATAAAGTTATTTTATTATACTCCCTCTATGATAAGCTATCGGGTGATGTCAAGAAGATTATGAACTCATGAGTTTTTTTCCTACAGAATAATGTACTTTGTAATAAATGGGCTACTAACTTTATAACACTAGTCATAGGGCTATAAGGACGTGCACAATTGTAAAGAGTCTTAAGCACGCCAACGAGGTGAAGAACTCTAAATGGATCACACTGAAGGTAATAAAAGTATTAAATATTATGCTTCACGTTTTGATGATGACAAATAATTTGGATCATACTAATAGTATAGAGTCAAAAGCAACCTAGAGAAAGCAACTTGTATGGCTTATACATGGTTAGTCACATGGTCAATATTATCATGCCAAATAGGACTAACTGACTGAGGATGTAAAATTGTATTTTTAATTATTTCATATATTTTTTTAGTTTAATATATATTAGTAATACCTAAATTTTTTTTATTTTAATTTGATATTTAAGATATTTGATTAACCTGACCTGTTTCCTGAATAAGATATTGAGAACCTACACAATCATTGGGCTTATATTTTTGTTCAAAACCTTTATTCTCAATAGTATATATTTACCTTTCCATACATTTTTTATTTTTCTGTGCAAATTGTTGCACTTTTGTATTCAATTTTATTAAATGAATAATGAGTAATTGAATTATGTCTTTACCATCTTGATCTCTGTTTCTGCTGCTATCTCTTTGATTCGTATATTTGGACAATTTATATGAAGCTTCAGGGGATGGGGTAATGAAACGGTAAATAGATCGTATTCAAAAAATTAACATTTAACCCAGACAAGAGAAATCCGGTGTAGAAACAATTTCATCTACACAGGCTGGGTATAGGTGAGGTGTACAAAATGGATCCATCTATACTGATTGTAACATAACCGGTGTAGAAAATACATTCATCTACATTAGACGACATCATAACAGGTATATATATTAACACATTCTACATTGGATGTCTTGGGGAGTGATTAAATGTTCTATTTTTCCCTTAGAAAATAAACATTCTACACCTCATATTTAGACCTGTTTAAAAAAAAAATTCTTCTACACTAGTGTACCACCCGATTTTGAAAGGTGATACACTTTCTACATAAGCTATATCTATATCGAATAGAGGACATGTGTAAAATTATATTTTTAACAAGTTTAAAAAGTCTATCTTGTAGTAATGATATAAACTATCATTTATTTGGAAAAAATAATTTTTTATTTGAAAAGGTTAGTTGAAAACAAAATTAAATTTGGACTGTTTAAATCAGATCTAAACAATCTAGATATGATAAGTTTAGGGTGTTCATATTTAAGACAAGCACCCAAACTAGGTCCATTCGAATAGGAGACATGTTACTAATGGGAGTTAAGTTTGTCGAAAAATATTAGTTTATTATAATATGGTAAATTATAGTTTAAATCTCGTCAGGAGATATGTCAACATTTACTGTATGATAGTGTGTCTTATATGGTTTTCTCCAAATAGGATGATTCCTGTGTTTAGTTAAAAAAAAAAACCATAATCATCCGATCCAATCTAAGAAAACTAGCTATCGTTATCCAGTGTCCACAATTTGATTAAAAAAAACTCAATACTAAATTCGAAATACGTTATTTCAAAGTTCAATACTTTTCATCATATCAAACATTTTAGAAAATAGGTCGTCATGCAAAGAAGAAAAAGTTAAGGATAAATGAGAAGAAAAACTCCCAGTTGCTTTGACCCTTCAAGTTATAATGTCAAATTGAGAAATTATAAGGGTGGGTGCTAAAGCCCAAAGCTGAACCAAACCAACCTAAACATGCAATTGTTCCAAACCAAACGTAAACTAGAATCCAGTCCAAAGTGAAGGGTGTCGTAATTCAACGCAAAATGAAAGCCGATATATTACCAACGTGGATTGGTTTGAGTAGTAAGTAATTCGATATCGTTTAAGCGATGTCTCGAATTTGAGTCTTAATATATGCAAAAAAATCCTGTTGGGAGACTCGCCTACTATAGCTAGGTATACGACACGGGTCAGATCCGGATATAGTCAAGGCAAAACTCCGGTAAATTGGGTGAGCAATAAAAAAAAAGCCAATATATCATAATTTCAATTCAAACATACAAAATGAATTTAATAAATTCTAAACATCTCAAAACCTTTTATTATTCCCAATTATGTCAAAAAGCCCCTTTTTAGAGTAAGAATTTTAAATACTTAATAGTAAATGACTCGGATTTGCTTGAAGTCGTCTCACACTTGGTACAAACATAACACATTGACTTCTAATTGAGCTTCGAATTTAAAAGAATATTTCCTTAAGAAGAATAAGAGCAAAATCATGACAAACTTCCAATAGTGTAAAAGCTAATGATCATTAAGTACACACAACTCCCAGTTACTTCGAATATTAAGATGATCCTCATTTAGGATGTAAATTGATCATCTGGAAGCTCTAAATAAGAAATGACATGAAGATTATGCAAATCGAGTTGCTTACTCTGAATAGCAACTAATGGCATAAACTTCCAATTACTTGGAGTTACTCTTCAACGTGAATATGAACCCTGATAGAACGAAGGATTTAAACCCAAATTTACAAGAATGATTCAACGATGACACATAGCACTCAGTATGAAAGATGAGTTTCTCAAGAATGATATTAAAGGAAACTTAGACACAGAGAACTTGAGTTTATGACGGGTTAAAAACACAGAACTTAGACACAGATTCAAGCAAGACTTGAGATCACACTCAAGTTAGGCATAGTCACTTCTAAAACAGAATTAGTGAATTTGGTATTTACTAAAAAAAAATAAAAAAAACCATATGTTTTATAGTCCGCAAATCTAATCTTAATTTTTCTTAATATATGATTTAATTAAACAGTTGATATTGATACTAAATATAAGATATATTTTTTATATTTATCAGTTTTTTTTTTCAAATTATTCTATTGATACTCCTTCAATAATAATCAAGTAAGAGGGGAAGAGAGGGAATTAAAGAAGACGATTATAATATTTTAAGAAAAATATGTAATGTTAACTTAACTAATTTATTTAATCTAATTAAATTAGTTTTATATTAAAGACGTGGGAGTAATATATTTTGACTTGATTCTTCATCCACACCTCATTCAATCAAAAAACGAAGAGAAAACATCGCACATTCATGAATTAACCATGAATTCATTTTCGACTGTGAGTAAATTTAATATTCAAGATATGACTGGCAAGCCTTCGTCACATCTTACTCAGTTCATCTACAAATATCAAAACAAATACATTAATGAATTACAATCTTGACTAATTTCCTTCACCGTACCCTTTGAACTTATTAAAATAACACAACACATGCAAAGAGATACTACGAAAGATACTACTGTAGGAGGCCTATAAAAGTAACATGTCTTTAGTCAGGGCTCTTTTTCGGAAGATAATCTTCACAGATAATAGTTTCACATGGTGCATGTCTAAGTATATCTCTTGCTTCATTAATTGACCGCCACGGATGGTTGGATCCTCCATCTTTCATTATCAGTTGAATAGCTTCCAATGAATCTGTATAGGCAAGAACCTTGTTGCAGTCACGGTAGTTACATATTTGAAGACAAGTAAAGGCAAACGAGCAACCCCTAATTTCCTCTAAAATTACAGTAACCATTCTCCATTCAAAGCATGCTTTTACCAATTATTTAGTTTTAGGATTTATAGTTATCTCTCTTAATATAGATGTCTCATCTAAGAATAAACTCAAGGCTTAGAAGGATATAACGGAGAATGATCTAATAGAATTTATATTGTTAGATCAACTCAATGTTAGTTGTCCCTGATTGTTCACCGAACCATCAGAATTTAATCAAAGATAATCTTCTAGTAGTAATCTCTGACTCTTCAAATTCTCCGTTAGCGAGCTGAAGATATTGTGCCTGAAATTCCCTCAATCTGTAGATTCCAGTAGTTGGAATTAGCATCCATGTATAACTTCATTAGCTTGAACTAGTAGTTAAAACAAAAATTTTGAGAGCAAAATACGCAAGTACCATAAAAGGCATGGCAAACTCTGGAATACTTGTCATGAAATGCATTTACAAAAAAGTTTGTCAAAATACAATCAAATGATTAATTTTTTTGTTACAGTGAATATAAATCAGCATATATAATGTTACTCCTCCACCTTAATATAGAACCTTTAGATTAATAAAACTAGTTAATATGATATATTTTTTTTAAATATTATAATTATATTCCTTAACTTATTTCCTTATTTTTTTTACTTTATTATTGAGATAATGTCAATAAGGATAATTTAAAAAAAATTATAAATATAGAAAATATATCTTATATTTTGGATTAAGATAAATTTTTTATATAAATTATATAAATGATAGAGGAATATTTTTTATATTAAAAAGAAGAATATGTACAATTAATGTGATGCTTGGCACATGTGAACTATAAAGTATCAAACCTAAAAGACTAAAGCAACCGCAGCATTCAAGAGATCACCGTGACTTTTCGTTATCACTAAGAGTTCACAAGAATTGAATCTTATTCATGAGTTTAGAGTTAAAAAAAATGCTAGAAAATGTGTTATGACGCGACATTCCTTCGTTTTTTAAATATATTTTTAAACATTATATAAAGGCTAAAATATGTAGAATTCTCCTGGACTTTAGGTCAGTTATATATAATATCTCTAACTTTTAAAAAATTAAATTAAAAATTTTAATATTTTATATTTTAATTTGATTATCAATTCCCTATTGTTAAAATGATCGTTTAATAGTTTTTGCATGTCATGATTTGTATATTTTTTATTATCTATAACATTATTTAAAAAATAACATTTGATACTTGAAATATAATTTAATTTTTTTAAATACTTAAAATAAAATATTTTAAAAATATAAAATATTTAAATAATATTTCACACATGTAATTTAAATTATTTTTTAAATACTTAAAAATATAAAATACTTTAAAATTATTTAAAATATTTATATTTAAATAAAAAATATAAACCACTTAAAATTATAATTTTAATATGGAGATTTGATAATCAAAATATGAAATATTATAGTCCTTAATTTAAATTTTTAAAGGTTAAGGAGGTTATGTACAACTGTCCCAAAGTTTAGGGAATTTTTATATATTTAATCCATATTTAAATATAATTTTTAAATGTATATTGAAATTTCAATATATATATATATATAGTGATTTTTTTTCCACAAATATTTAGTGAATTTAAGATATTTCAATTGTCAAATTAATTGTCATGTGTGAAAAAATAATGACATTTTCCATTTTTTAAAACTAAATTTATATATTTAAAATATTTTTCAATATAAAAGTAGAACGGGAAGTTGTAATTTGCCAATGAATTTAAAATATAATTTTATATTAATCTTAATTTATAATTATTCTATTCAAATAATTGGACAAAAAATGAAGAGAGGGAAGATACCTCGTATGCCAGATAAAAATGTGTAGGAGGCAGATGGGAGGACTGAGAGCTCGAGAGTGGAAATATTGATGAGTACATTTAGAAGGAGAGTTCCTCGTGATTTTGAAGCATAATGGTATAAAAGGTTCTCAATAAGTAAGAAATTGTAGAGCAAGTTTGATCATACTTATAGCTGTTAGTGTATATTCTCATCTAATTCAAAAAAATAAAAAGAGTTTTCCCTCCAAAACCGTCCCTCTATATTTGGAGAGAAAAATTAAAAGAAAAATATGAGTGGCACAATATTTCTTTTCTCTATTATCTCTTCTTCTCACTTTGCTCCCTATATATCTGGTTTCTAGCTTAATTGGCACCTCATATCTCTTATTATAGTGGGATCGTTTTGGGTTCTAATATGTGGGTTTAAATTGTCAAAAAAATTAAAAAGCAGTTTTACTTTTATTTTCTCTCATATTTTTATAGCTTCCCCACTTCTTTCCTTTGTCAGTAATTCCGACATTCAATTTTAAAAAAAAATAAACATAGTAAAAAAGTATTGAAAAATTACATTTTGAAGAAAAGTTCAACATATGTAATATTATTTGTTGAAAAGAGATTCAAGTATTATCTCATGTCTTAATTATAAGAGCTAGACAAGAAGTTTATTTTGATCATAAATATGAGACTCTAATATATTTTATCTCCTAAATTTATAATTTTTCTCTCAATATATCTCTATATAATTGCACATATATTAAAAAGCTTCTATTATATGATAGTAGATGGTATTTTAGAGATATCAATATATAATTATTATAAATAATTAATTTAATTAATTTTTAATCAATTTAAATAAATTAAATAGATTTTATATTATATTAAGGATATAATATTAATAATTTGATAAGTTTAATAAAGAAGTGACAAATAATGGGGTGGCGAATTGATTGAAAGCTTAACAAGGCGAAGTGATTGCCATGTGACCTGGAGGGGTTGTGTTGTGTGTTGTCACTATTTTACCCCGTATCACATTGCCGTTTCCCTCTGCTCATGCTCATCTCTTCGGTTTTACTCTTAAGCTACAAGGGGAAATAATTCAATGGCTTGTTTTTCTTTAGAAAAAAGACAAGAAAAGTACATATCAATTTCAAAATAACAATTTAGACATTTGAATATTTAAAATGATAGATTGGGCAAGAGGCTCAATGTGTCATTTGTAAATTTGGATAAAAAGACTATATTACCCTTGAAAGTATTTGAAGAAAAAGCTAGAGAATGAAACTCAGAAAGAGGAGGGAAGTGGGAAGCCAAAAAATGAAGCACGATATTAGGTTCCAACTCTTATCGAATATTAATATGATAATGGAATTTTGGTCAGTGTTAGTAAGGGTAGTAGCCATCGTTTCAAATACTCTACCACCAAAACATATCTAAGATATGATCGAGCTATGTTTTCAAAGCAACAATGCTTTATCGCTGTTCATTCGGTTGGTAATTTTTTATAACAAATTGCTGCGTATCTGCTTTCTGTTTGACCAATCAGTGATTTGATACTTAAATCAATGAGGAGGGATCAATTAACCTGTGCAAATGAATTTCTCACTCGCATGATTATGGGCGCTGCTTGTCTTTGCTTTGACTGAGCAAATTATCGATATTTGCTTCTCCTTTGACCTTTTTTGGCCAAGTTCTGCCTTATTTGCAATAGTCATAACAATATTTTATATGTTTTCTAAATCCTCTTGTTGCTTACTGTGTTTGAATTGAACCATTGATTTCTGAAACTTTATAGACAACCAATATTAATCTTTCTAATAGTTCTTGTAATCCTTCTACATATTCTGAACTATTTAGCTGAGTCTTTTGGGAACATTTGACCCTATAAGTACAGTTTTTAGAGAGCCAATTATTTGCAGAAACATCCCTAGTCTTGTTTCAGGTTCATAATAAAAGACTAAAATTTACTATGTAAATTATACTTTATGATAGTATATGAGGAGGTCAATAAAGGCCATCTGCATTGGAAGGCATGCATTTGGAGATCAGTACTAAGGAACTGATACAATAATAAAAGGGAAGGGAAAGCTAAAGTTGGTGTTAGGTAAAATATGATTTTAGTTAACAGTTTGTTAAGATTCAATTAGTTCAATTTTGATACAATTGTTAACTTGATTAATCAATCACACACTAGACAAGTAAACTTGTGAAGTTATCTGTACTTTCATAGTATCCAATAGATATGATGAAACAATAGAATTAAAGGTTTATGAATTTATTGGTGCTGAAATTCTAAGTTCAAAGCTGCATGAATATGGTAAGATAATTTTCTTGTCATGCTTATCAAAAACTTTTTGATAAACTTAATTTCTAATACGTATTTGTGGCTTTTAGGTATGAACATCGTCTCATTGATGATATGGTTGCTTATACTCTTAAAAGCGATGGAGGCTATGTATGGACCTGCAAGAATTATGATGGGGATGTGCAGAAAGGAATGTAATCACTAAAAAGTCCTAATAACATGTGAATAACATTAAGCTGTTGTCATTTCCACAAAGTAAGACCACCACATTGACCAAATGACGTTTCAATTTTTATAATGTTCAACTTTTGTAATGTTAAATTTTTGGAAAGTTCATTCATTGACCAACTGATGTTCAAAGTTAATCAATCGCTTTTTAATGTTCTACTTATGTAATGTTAAACATCGTAATGACTACAACTATATTTTATAATGACTATGTACATATTTTCCCTTTCACATTTGCAAATACCATTGGAAAAATTGCAAATACTATTGGCAAAGTTATTAATCCCATTAGCAAAGTTGATTATTCTCTATTGTGAAAGTTGCAAATACCATGTCGGAGTTACAAATACTATTGACAAAGTTACAAATCTCATTTTGGAAGTAGAAATACCAGTGGGAGTTATAAATACCATTAATAAACTTGCAAATACCATTGTAAAAGTTGTAAATATTATTGGCAAAGTTGTTAATCCCATTGGCAAAGTTGCTCATTCTCTATTTTGGGAGTTGCAAATATCATTGGTAAAATTGCAAATACCATTGTGGAAGTTGCAAATACTATTAGCAAAATTGTTAATCTCATGGGAAAAGTTGCTTCTCCGTTATGGGAGTTGCAAATACCATTGTGGGAGTTACAAATCCCATTGGCAAAGTTGCAAATCCCATTGTGGAAGTGGCAAATAATAGTGGGAGTTACAAATACCATTTATAAACTTACAAATACCATTGACAAAATTACAAATACCATTGTGGGAGTTGCAAACACCATTGGCAAAGTTGTTAATCCCATTAGTAAAGTTGCTTCTCCTCTATTGTGAGAGTTACAAATACCATTGGCAAAATTGTAAATACTATTGTGGGAGTTGTAAATACTATTGCAAAGTTGTTAATCCCATTAGCAAAGTTGCTTCTTCTCCATTGTAGGAGTTGCAAATACTATTGACAATGTTGCAAATCTCATTGTGAAAGTGGAAATACTAGTGGGAGTTACAAATACCATTAACAAACTTGCAAATACCATTGTAAAAGTTATAAATACCATTGTGGAAGTTGCAAATATTATTGACAAAGTTGTTAACCTCATTGACAAAGTTGCTCATTCTCTATTGTGGAGTTGTAAATATCATTGGTAAAATTGAAAATACCTTTGTGGAAGTTGCAAATACTATTGGCGAAATTGTTAATCTCAATGGCAAAGTTGCTTTTCTCCGTTATGGAAGTTGCAAATACCATTGTGGGAGTTATAAATACTATTGGTAAAGTTACAAATCTCATTATAGAAGTGACAAATACTACTGGGAGTTACAAATACCATTTATAAACTTACAAATACCATTGACAAAGTTACAAATAACATTGTGGGAGTTGCAAATACTATTGGCAAAGTTGTTAATCCTATTAGTAAAGTTGCTTCTCCTCAATTGTGGGAGTTGTAAATACTATTGGCAAAATTATAAATATCATTGTGGGAGTTACAAATACTATTGCAAAGTTGTTAATCCCATTAGCAAAATTTCTTCTTCTCCATTGTGGGAGTTGCAAATACTATTGTCGGAGTTACAAATACCATTGGAAAAGTTGCAAATCCCATTGTGAAAGTGACAAATACTAGTAGGAGTTACAAATACTATTGATAAACTTATAAATACCATTAGCAAAGTTACAAATACCATTGTGGGAGTTGTAAATACTATTGGCAAAGTTCTTAATCCCATTGGCAAAATTACTTCTTCTCCATTATGGGAGTTAGTTGTAAATATCAGTGCAGGAGTTATCAATACTATTGACAAAGTTGAAAATCCTATTGTGGGAGTTACAAATCCCATTGTCAGAATACCATTAGCAAAATTGCTTCTTCTCCATTATGGGAGTTGCAAATACCATTGTGAGAGTTGTAAATATCATTGACAAAGTTACAAATACTATTATGGGAGTTTCAAATACCATTGATAAAGTTGAAAACATTATTACCAAAGTTATAAATATCATTGTCAAAATTGTAAACACCATTATCAAAGTTGCAAATGCCATTGTCAAAGTTATAAATATCATTATAGGAGTTGCAAATACTATTATCAGACTTATAAATATTATTAACAAAGTTGTAAATATCATTATAAGAGTGACAAATATTATTGTCATAGTTACAAATACTATTGGCAAATTTATAAATCGTATTGTCAAACTTACAAATACCATTAGTAAAGTGAAGGCTAATTTGGTATTTACACACAAATTTATAAATGCCAGATTGAGCCTCCTTCCTAATCTATCATTTTTAATATTGAGATGTCCAATTTATCTTTTTAAAATTGAAATGGCCTTTCTTTGTCTTTTTTCTTTTTCTTTTTTCTTTTAGCTACAAGGGGAAATAATTCAATGACGTGTTTTTCTTTTTTATTTTAACAATTTTAAAGCCTTGTTCCCACGTAGAAGAGGGACCCACACATATATCCATCAATCATGATCTACATACATCCAGTTTTTTTATCACTTGGGGTATAGAAATAGAATCCAGAACCATTTTTTACGAGATGGATGAAGTATTGAGTGTTATTTGAGATAAAAGCTCTTAGAAAATCAATGAATTGTTACCCAACTTTGTATGTGGTGTTGCTACGCCTATTTTATAATGAGTGACTTTCGGCAATTTAAATAAATTATAGAAAATATTAAAATTTATTAATTTATCTAAAAATTACAAAAAAATATTTTACTCATTAAATACAGTTTTAGAAAGGGTTAAGGTCATCATTTTTACCTTGAAAGTATTCACAAAAGAGTAATTAATATTTAGATGTATTAAAAAAAAGCATTATTGCCATACTGTGAAATAATGTCAAGTTTGACTATTAGATTGACTCTACATGAAGTTTCTTGTGTCCCTTTTGGTGGTTCTTTTGTAGCATCCTAGTTTTTAATTTTGAGGATTAGCTTTGATTAAGCATAATTTTTGTGAAAATTGAGGTAGAAGGTGTTAATGTTAATTGAATGAATCTTAGAAACACTAAGGATGATGATTTATAAGTCACATCTTTAAAAAATTTTAACATTCTTGGAATTTGGGAATTTTGACTATCAAATGATAATATTTTAGGTAAAGATATATCAAACACTCTAAACTAATTATAGTAGGGTAATTAGTACCTAAAGTATTTAACAGTGTAATTGGCACCTGAAAGTATTTTCATAAAAGCGCTGTTAAAAGTGACACCTAGCACTTAAAATGGTGGTTTTTAGGGGGAAAATAACCATTATACATCAATCATTCTGACTTCCCTACTTTCTTGCCTTTGCCTCTTCATACCCTATCTACATAAAGAAAGTGTACATCTCTTGTCTCTTCAGCTCCCAACGTCTCTAGCCATCATGAGGGAAGGCCAACAGTCTACTTCTACCTCTTACGAACTATCTTTTACTCAATCTTAAATACTCTTCCATTGTATTTTTATCCCACTTCCTTTTCCTCTGTTTCCTTGTCTCATCTGTGTCTTACTCTCCTTTTCCTCTTTCTTAAAATGGCTTCATCTTTCGACTCATCTCCTTCCCATAAAAGATCATGTGATGATTTTGATGACAATTATCCTCTCACTGACCTAATGTCTTCCCCATTTTTAGACCTCTTCAAACATTTGAAAGAATTGATAATCAAAATAGATACTTTAGAGAACTCGGTTGAAGAGCTCTCCCTTCAAGTAGAGAACCTTCAAGAAGGGTTTGATAGTCTCCATTCTAATCTCCACTTCTACCATCTGGCAGATGACCCAATAACTCACAAAACTCAGATGATGACTCTGTTTCATCTTATTGAAAGGCTTTACCTTTCTTTCATCTCCTTTCTTTTGATCCTTTTTTCCTCTAGTAGATGGGATGGGATTGTAATATAAAACTTTCAAAATATAAAGAATACTTAGTCAGAATATTTTCTAAAAGAATAGTAAAAAACAATTTCTAACTAGTTTAACGGCAGTTTTAATAAAAATATTGTATAAAGTTTTTTACAGAACTTATGGAGTGGTAAATGTTACACTTTTACCACTCCAGATGTTCTTTAAAAGACTCAAAAACACTGTAAAAAGCCCACAAAAAAAAATCAAAAATCTAATATCTGGCGAGTTTTATATTTACTTTTTGCACAATCGCTTGTGGTCCAGTTCTCTGCCCTATTTCCATAAACTTAGACAAAAGGCATTTTTCACCTATTTTCGGTGCACTCCATCTTTGTTCTCATTGTCGTTCACTATCTTAGCCGTCGTTAACTCCATCTGTCATCGTTCTCATTTCAAAGTTGTAAGTCACTGTTTATCTTGTTCATTATTAATGTTAATATTAGTAGTATTAAATTAAGAGGTTTGTGAGGATTTTTTGTTTTTCAAGTATGCTTGTTCTTGTGAGTAACTTTTATGGCTTTAAGAGTTGAGTTTTATAGTTATATCTGTTGAGGTAAATGTAAAAGAAGAAAAATAAGAAGAAGAAGAATCCTTTAGGTTGTCCTGAGCTATTAGAGTTGTCCAAGGGTTTTGTGATTATGGAATATACAGTTGAGAAGAATATGGTGGCAAAAGTTCCTTTTTTTGAAATAAAAAGTTGAGATTCCTCCATCGTATCCAAGTGATCTAACTTTGACTTATTATATAGTTGTCTCCATCTCTTTCACGAAGTTAAAATGCAAGAGCGTAATAATAATGCACATGTATTAGGTAATAGGGGTGTGCATGTTGCCCGTGTGCCCGCCTAAGCTAGGAGAAAAAAATGCCCAACTCAACCCACAAAAAGTAGCCCGATATATAATTGGGTAGAGTCTAGCTAGGGCAATTGTTGGGTAGGGCAAGTATCAGGTAAAGTATGTCACCCTGCCAATTTGGCCCAGCTTATATATATTATATCCTTTTTCTTATTAATTATTTTCCCTAAAACCTATTTCTGTAATTTATTTGCCCTTTTTTTATTTATTAGCTTCCAAGTAATTTTTTATTTTAAAGCTCATAAATGTAATTATATATATTACTTTGTAATATGCAATGTAATTGTTCTTTTATTTTTATCCCTAGATGCTACATTTGAAGAGGAGAATATGATAGTTACTAGTAACTAAAGGTTATTTTACATACAAATATGAGTAGTCAAGTAGGTAAGTTGTATCCTGTAAAATTTATAACTAGATTGATTTCTTTTTTCTTATTTTTTAAATTTTGATAATCATCATATGATTACATTAAAAATTATAATTGTTTCTTTTATTTTTTTTCAAATTCTTCATCATTGTTAACTTTGGGGAGATTGATTCAAAGTTATAATTACAAACTACTTAGGCTTCAAGGTTTCTTTTATATATGCAATAGATTTCAAGATTTTAATTACTATATTTTTGTTGTTCTTAGTAGATTATGAATATTATTTAACTCTTGAAGATATAAATATAGTATTATTTTATAAGTTCATAATTGCAAATTTTTTCCTACAATATGAGTGGGGCATCATGACTTAGTCATATAAGCTAGCCTATGACCAGCTCAAAATAATTAAGGCTTTTACTAGGTAGATCCTAGTATCGGGCTACAAAATATAATCCATACTTTTTTCGGGTAAGGCACCGGACAGGAGGTTTCCTTGTCCAGTCTTGCCTACGCATACCCCTATTAGGTAATGGTCAATTTGTGTATCATCATAGTCAATTTACACATAAGTTTTAGGACCTTGTTTGTTATAATTGCATTATTCTGCTCTTAACTCATTTTTCAATAGCAAATAGTATGTTTATTATAAATAAATAGCCTTCTTATGCTCTTAACTCGTTTTTCAGTAGTAAATAGTATTTTCTATTACTAGTTAGTTGTATAATATTCTTATCTTTATTTATTAGTTTTTGAACTGAGCATGGATGGTTGGTCAACAAGGGAAGAAGAGAGGAAAAGGCCCGACTGATATGAAATCGGTCTTTAAGATAGATGAGGGGACACATCCCATAAAGTTACCAATGGAGTTTGATCCTGACATGAAGGCAACTGGTGAAAATTGACCATCGTTTAATAGCTATACTGGCCATATAGTATGTGCTAAGATTAGCATCACGTATGCCAACTAGAAGGCAGTCGATCCTAAAGACAAGGATATGATTTGGGAGGATATTTTGGTACATTTATAATTCTATGCTCCACCTATCTACTTTAGTTATTCATGATTTTTTTCTCCTTATTGAAGCTTCATCTTATTTGTTTTTTATACTACAATGTAGCAAAATTTTGATATTCCCGCGCTTCAAGTAGGAAGCATCGCATCTTAAAGTAAATGAATTGAATGGTAGAGGGACTTTAAGTCAAACCTTGCAAAGGACTACCTTTGAGGTAGTAAGATGAGGGAACCTTTAAAGGACACATTACCCAACGTTAGTGATGAAGAGTGGACATTATTTTATCAATGGTGGAAATAGTCTAATTATAAGGTATGATATGTGCTGTAAACTTACATTTTAATGAACTTAGTAATGAATGTATATTTTAATCAACTTATCTAACTTTATTTTACTTTCATAGTCTATTTGTAAAAGGAATCAAGAAATAACTAATAAGAATGTGTACCACCATAATATGTCTCTAGGGAATATAGTACCTTGAGAGGAAAATGATGTAAGAGTAGTTGCAGGTTGGGCAATAAGCTACTGTATCAAATCCTAGTGGCTCAAACCCTTCTTAATCCATCTAGCATCCATCTCACCAACAAAAATAGAAGGCTACAAGGGTAAAGAAGGAACAATACATTACTCCATAGGTTACTACAATTGTTGAGAGGATTATGAGTAATTAATTTAAATACTAAGAATTTATATGTTATTACTTGTTGTTCAGTTATTTTAACTTGGTTACTTGGATATGTAGGATGCACTAGAGCAAAATGCATCAAAAAGGTGTTTCGTTCTTAAAAAAGGAATAGACATCTTAAAGATAACTATTGGGACCCTTGACCACCTAGGTCGAGTGAGAGGGCCCCCCAAAGGAGTAATACACAAAGAGGTGTTTTGGCTCCACCTTTTAAAGAAGAATCACACCCTCCGCATACATGGCTTCTAGAAATAAGTTACAAAAGGTTCAAGATGAACTTGTTGTACAGCATCAAGTAGAGTTAAAAAGGATGTGCTAAGAGATAGATGTCAGAGTCAATGAGCTTATGGATGCCAGGCTCTAGTGTTATGGCTCAGGAAATTTTTAAATCTGAAAGTTAAATTATCAAGCAATATATATATTCACAGCAGGAAATTTTAGAGATGAGGCAGTAGCTTAGTGGATGAAGGTGCGGGAGTTAACTCTAAGGTCCTGTGTTTGAGTCTCAACAGCTGCAGAGTGAGGGTTTTTCTATTTTTCAACGCGTGAAATTACCATTTTACCCTCCCCTTCTTTTTCTCTTCGCCATACCTCCATTTCCCTCAGACTTCTTAATTCAATAGTGACATAGGCGAGAAGCGGCAGGAGTAGGATGGAAGTTTCACGCCATTGATACCGTGTAGTTATCCCCTCTAGTGTTTTGTCATTTCCCTCTACTAGTCGCCACAGTTAAAGTCATCACATCAATTGGCAGCCACGTCCTTCCGATAAATGGAGCTGATGAGGGAAATTTGAGAGGGTTCGCAAATAGTAGGGAAAAAGAGAGAAGAGGGTTGACGCTATTATGAGACACTGTCGAGGTCAGTCGTTGCTACCGTTATACTAATCACAATACGTGTCATCGCATTTTAGAAATAGGGTACCATAGTTTCCATCAATTTTCTGTTCCCATCTCGACGACGGTGAAGTTTTGGAATTGAGTAAAAGAAAATAGAAGGAAAGGAAGCAGGAAAGAAGAAGAAAGGGAGGAAGGTAGAGCGGGATACTGGAGACTGAACTGCAGAGTCGACGGCGATAAGTGGTAAGTACCTGACTCAGTTTTCTGTGTAAATATCGCTGGGGATTGGAAATCCTGTGGTTGAATTACTGATTGAGTCATGAAAGATTTCTCTTTCCTTCTGTATAAACCAGTGTTCATGGGGGCAGGGTAATTTGTTTTCTGTTCCTCTATTTATCAAAACTGGGAAGGAAGATCAGTGAAGGAATATTTTGGCACTAGGGGATATGATGCTTCTGTTAAGTTTGAATTGTAGGTGGTAAGTATTTCATTTTCCTTTCCACTATTATTTCTAGTTATCTGAGTGTTTGGGGGTGCTCTGTTTGATCAAAGTTGGAGCTTGTGAGAGTAATGTTTAATTTGTTGTGGATAGCTAAATATGGAAGCTATTTAACACGAAACTTAGCTTAAATCAATGAGCTTGGTTGCTACTTGTGCCATAGTGTATTTGAGTTAGGATTGTTTGAGGCAGATTGAGCTTTGCCCTTGGTGTGTGGCTTCAGGATCTTTGAAATAAGAGTAATAAAGAGTAAAGCTTTCAAAGCAAAGTTAATGGAAGGAATTGTATATGATTTACGGTCTTTAGTTGGTGCGTTCAAACTGTGAAGGTTGAACCTAGGAATAGATATATATTTAACACATGAGTTGTTGGCAATTGTGAGTAAATGATTCAAAGAACTTAAGTTAGAAGGTTAAGATATTGATGTTTGGGTAGTAAAGTTTGGGTGATAAGTTCAAGAACCAAAATAAGTTGCTATTCAATATTTTTTTTATCTCTATTATGGGGCCTTATTGAAGTCTAGTGCTGAAGTGGATTTTGGTTAAAGGTCAGAGATTTGGAGATATTATGTTATTAAGATTGCTATTTCATGGGTTTGTTAAATAATATCAAATGGTTCTTAGCCTTATTGTGACATCTTTGACTCAATTCAAAGTGGTTTTAGTGTTTAATTTTGTGTTGATATGAAATTAAGAATAAGGAAAAGATTTTAACTAGTAGTCATACACAAAAGATATATTGATTGGATTTTGAAAGAAAAGTTATGATAAAAATTAAACGAATGTCTTTATGAAGGAAATGGAGAAATTTTGTTAAGCTTTTAGTCAATTTTTACAAGGTTATAGTTAGTTGATAATGATGCATATGTATATGGGAAATGTTATGGAAATAAGGAAGAAGAGATGATGGACACTATTGTTTTAACACACCCTACATTGCATTTGGTGTTGCTGTTGGTGTACATGTATGTGCATAACTTGTAGTTCTGGTTGATATATATGTGTATATATATAAAGATGGGGTTTTGAGATCAGGGAACTATGTTGTTGTGTTGGAAGCTAAATGATATATATAAGGTAATGTTGTTATAAATTGCAAGAAGAAAGTAAGAAGAATAATAGAAGAAAAGGATTTTTGTTGCTATTCATATCTATGCATGTGTGTGTAAATGAATAAGTGTTTGTCTTCATGATTAGTTGTAGATTAGGGACGATTACTTTTGCTGAGACTTTAAATAAAATGTTAATATATTATTTCGGGATACGAGGGAATTGAAAAGTGATTTTAATCGAAAGTGATTAGCTAAAATGGGTAAAGGTTTTAGAGTGTGGCAAGTGAGTGAATAACATTTCCTAAAGTTAACATTTTTAAATACATCATTATTTCATTGAATATGTTGAATTTCAAATATGATTTATGAAAATCCAATTTTACAAAATTATGGTTTTAATCGTTGGAAATTATTCATTTTAAAAAGATTTACAAAAAGGATTATGATTATGCATAAAAATGGATAAAGAGGTTTTAGAAAAGATTTTGACAAATGTCATATTGAACTGATATTGTTTCATGAAATATTCCTTATGAATTTCATATGTTTTCACAATAACTTGATATTGGATTTTAAGTGTTCATGGTGGGGTTTTTGAAATTCAAAGTGGTTTTACCAACATTTATGATATTGAAACGATTAAGATCATTACATGTGAAATAAACCCCACGTATGATGGAAACGTTTTAGAAAGGACATAATATAGAACGTTGGTTACTAACAGCATTATTATTAGTCCTTGGTGATCCTTGGTTACCTGAACTCGATGGATATATGTGGGTTTCGTACTCACGACAGTTAGTGGCCTTGAGCCACAAGATTATTCTGTGGGTTTTGTACTTGCGACGGTTAGTGGCCTTGAGCCACTAGATTATTTCGTGGGATTTGTTCTCACGATATTTAGTGGCCTTAAGCCACCAGATTTATTTTGTGGGATTCATTCTCGTGATAGTTAGTGGCATTGAGCTACCAGATTGGTTATTTACCCTTGTAGACTGTGTGTCTACGTCTGTTCAGTGGCTTCGAGCCGCCAAATTGGTTAGTTACCCTTATGGACTATGTGTCCACATCTATTTTTGTTCTGTTGAAGTCTTACGGAAGAATTATGGTTTTGAAATGATTATTTTTAAATGATTGATTTGAAATAGTTATTTTATATTGATTTGAAATTGTTATTTCATATTGTTGTTTTCCCTTAAATACAAATATTACAGAAATGTTTACATCATATTACAAAACGTTATGAAATATATTTTCAACATGATTATGCATTATTTATTTCCACATTTTTTAAATCATGTTTTTAGAACGTTATTCATGAGTAGATTATTTGGCTTCAGATAGTGCAGTCCTCCCGCTGAGTAGTGAAGAGCCTCGTTGCCGATCCGAAGCGTCATTTTTGACAAAATTACTTTTGATGTAATTATCATTTAGAAAGTACTTGTATTATTTTGAAAATAAGGTAAATACTCCACATAGTCCTTGGAAAAGATTCTGGTTATTTTGCAAAATGTTATGGAAACTTTGAATGTTTGCAATCTATTGTAGGATCATAGGGAGATCGGTTATACAATGACGATCCTGCCAAGATTCCTACAGAGGACTTGCTTTTCATTTATGAAATGTAATTTATTATGATTTTTGTTTCAAACATTTTATTGAAGGTTTTAGGCTTACAAAATGTGAAATTATTCATATTATGTGCAGGTCACAACTTAAATTTCGAGACATGACATCAGCATGTCATGATGATGATGATGGGTTTTCCCACAGCCAGCCAAAGTTCAAAGGTAAAAACATATTTATTTACTTCTTTTTAAAGGCATTTAACATGTATTTTGTCGTGACTAATTTTGTTTTTTATTTTTAGGGTTCTCCTATAGAGACAAGTGGGAAGGGCAACACCAATAAGGATAAGTTTGTCTCCCAAGCATTTGATGTTGACCCTACCCCTAAGCACACGACTAGAAAGAGTGTGGTTTCTGTAAGGAAGACACGCAGCGGAAATTAATTTAAAAATTTTTCCATTCCTTGCCAGGATCTACCGTATGTGTTTAAGTCAAGTGGGAAGAAGCATCACCCTCAGTGTTTCTCAGCGACTTCCACAGCTTCTCTCCGCGGCTCGTGCTCTCTTTTGATCGCAAGAAGTCGACTCCTCAGGTCGTCTTCCTTTACTAGTATCCACACGAACAGCGTTCCAACCATGAACGACGTGCTAGCGTCTCCTGTCCCTCCAAGGCTTTCTCAAGAGTTCGTCCTCTTCGTCTCTACTTCAGCAGTTTCTTATCTGCAAACCTTTTGCAGATTCCGTTTGGCCCCTTTTGTGTTATGTGTTGTGTTCAAAACGTATCTCCTAAAATCGGATATATAGGATGCTCTGCATTTTTCTCAACCGAATTGGATTTTAGAATTAATCTATATTAATTCCGAATACAATATCACATATTGTATAATTTGATAAGAAACTAATTAAATAAATAATGTTTATATTAAATTCGTCCCACAGATTTAATTTACTTATTTATTTAATTTAAATAAAGATAAGATTGGACTGTATTTGATTTATTCTCATAAATCAAATTTGAGATATCCTATCAATTTGAATTTCAAATTCAAACGTGATAGAGATTTAATTTATCCTTATAAATTAAATCTTGTAAATATCTCTTATATGAGATATCCTATCAATTTGAATTTCAAATTCAAACGTAATAGAGATTTAATTTATCCTTATAAATTAAATCATGTAAATATCTCTTATATGAGATATCCTATCAATTTGAATTTCAAATTCAAACGTGATAGAGATTTAATTTATCCTTATAAATTAAATCCTATATATCCCTTATATATAATATATATACGAATTTATATATATACGAATATAAATATAAATAAATATATACATCAACCCTGGATCATTCATTGAATCTAGACACGTCTTAGATTCAATGAATCTGGACATCATAGCTCGTGTTGGGCTATTTTGTGTGCGACCCTGTAGGCCCATATGAAGTTGGCAGTGGGCCATTTGCTATACTGGCCCACAAGTCGCAAGCGGTCTCTAGCAAGACATAACGACTACCCAAATCATATGAGAATTTATAAACGATGTAACCTTTTATACAACCATATCATGTCCCTTCTGTCACGCGATATTTTGGTCATGGATGAGGCATGGATAATGTCATCCTCCTATTCCTAACCGTTACTTTCTCGATCCTTAAGTAGTCTGACTATAGAAATGGAACTACCTTTCCATTACAGTATGGCCATATATTTCTCAGACTCACTTATCGAGGGGCCCAGTAATATCTCTCTACGAATGTGAGGGACAAATTCCATCTTGACCATTCACATTCCTCCGCATAAAAAACCACTAAGCCCGAACATAGTCTTTATGATCACTCGGTCAAAAGTGACTTTTGACTAGGCCAAAGCTGAGCGTTTGTCATGTAGGAATCCATGATGATCTCAGGTCAAATGGCATAGTGACATGGTTTGTATATGAGAGAAGATTATGACGTAACCCATGCAACTCTCTCATAGCGGGTCGGTCCAACACCTTGTACTCTTACATGTGCATATGACTTTGATTTATATCTCTATACATCTTCAAAGTCATACTGGTCTTATTTCATCTCTGCTCCCGCACAGATGACCGACCAGGGACATTTAGGATAAGATCATGAATTATCCAAGGATGGTCATCACAGTAAACATGCAAATAATATGATAACACAATTAATAAATTCATAAATCAATAATGTTCATAAGACAATGATTGGCCCCTAGGGCACGTTTTCCAACAGTTTCTACATTGTGATACACAAATAGACTACAACCTTAGTCGATCATGCTACCGTATACCTGAGTGCACCTAATTCACCATAAAATAATTCCTGATGGCATACTCAAGGTCACGGTACACCATATAAAGAAAGGTTTAAGCACTGCACAAGTTCCCTTCCTCACTAACGAGGTCCACATATTGGACCAAGCTCTAGGTCACTTTATTATGTGGCTAACACATCTGGCCAAATTGAGAAAGAGGGTCACACTAGAGCCAGTGCCAGAGAATGTGCCAAAGAAGCCAACATTGAAGGATCTAGAATCAAAAAAGGCACCACAAAAGTTGAAGGTTAAGCGGGCAAAACAAGACAAGCTCAAACCTCTTCCTCAGAATGTAACATCATAGTTTTAACTTTGAACATTTGAGTAACATTAGTTATGTAATTTAAGTTTTAGAGTACTTCAAATATATTATTTCATATATAGAATTACAAAATTAAAAAATAATAAAATAGGATTTGAAATTGAAGGTAATATGTATTTATTTACATTTATATTGAGTTGAATTTAATGGGTTATTTTATAGTAATTGGTAACTACTGTATAATTATTTGAGGGTAAAGAATTTATCCAAATTATATTCTCATATAAATATAACTTAATTATTTAAATTTTAGTTAATCTTAACAACTGGTGATTAATTAAGAAAACATATTTAGATAATCTTCAATGTTGAGATATGGTCTAAGAGTAATTAGAAAAGAATTTTCAATCTTCAATATATAAAAAATATAGAGAGAGAACAAAAAAATGAAAAAAAAAAAGAAAAGGAAATAATTAAAGAAAAAGAGAAAATGAAGGAAAAATAAATAAATAAATAAGAAAAAAGACTACTATGGTACTTTAGGAGAGGGAAGAAAAAATGAAAGATAAAGGACAAAATAAAATAATATATATTATAATGATATGGGGCCCACACTATTATAATAATACCCTACACTCCTCCCTCTCCCTTCGGACTCCATTTCTTTCTTCTTCCTTCGTGTTTTCTCTTCTCCAATTGCTAGCAACGACACTTCCTTCTTCCATACAAAATTTTAGATATTTTTGTGGATTCATTCTTGCTCCTAAAATCTTCCAACTATAATAATTAGTTCATAAATATTTCCCTACTCAATGAGAACTCTTCTTAAATATAATTTTTATTGGGAGCAAAGCAAGTTTCAGGATTAGGGCTTGGAACAAGTGTGAATTTTTAACAAATAAAAACTATAAAATTGTATAGGCAAGTGAATACTTGCATTTAATTGGTTTAGAATTTTTCTATTTGTATTATTTAAGAGGTTTAGAGTTAGGGTTTAAATATTAGAGAGCAGAGATGATTTAATATGAAAACTTGATGTTATCAAGTTATTAGATGATAGAGATGAGACTGAGATAGAGTAATTAAGTTATGGTATTGAATTAAAAATTTCTAAATAAAATCAAGTTAGAAGAGAAAAGTAAGTATTTATTTAAAAGTATATATTGTGTCAAATTAACAACTTCTTGATGCACGTTTATACAAATGATGTAGATTGACTAGTGAATTGTGAACTAAACATATAGCTCCTCATTTATGGTAATTTTATTAGCTTTAGTGATAGGTAATCATTTTCCACTTATTCTATGTGCTAATGTAATGTTTGTGAGGATTTGATATATATAAATTTAATGATGATGATATGATTATATTGAGAAAACTTGATTGATAATTTTTATTAAAAATGGTCTTGTGTGACTTAAATTTTAACTTAGAAAGTTTGAATTAATATTACAAACTTATTATATCTTGAGATTAAAATTTGAAGAAAGTTATTATCTTCAGAAAAAATCTTATTGTAATATTTATTGATATTTTTTATTATCGAACTATTGAGATTTTGATTAATATGATTATCTTAAGAATTATGCATTAGGGATTGATGATGTTGGAATTGTATTTCTACCATGTTGTATAGCCTCTATTAGAGCTCGATAGTTGACTTTTATCTCAATTTATCGAGGGACTTGCCATACTAACTTATCGAGGGGCTGCGACACCACTACCAGTTTACCGATGGGCTAGTATTACCCATGGGTTTGGTCAGCGGGTATAAGGTGGTTCGATTGATTTGATATGAGGAACTGGGGTAATATTTCCATTTGATCATATTATGATAATTTATTTTTTCTATCTCTTTTATTTTATTAATTGTCCCATTTGATACCTCACGAGCACATGTTAGTAGACATGATAAGTAGGATTGTTGGTTACTGAGATGTTTGTCTTACCCCATGGTTATTAATATTTTTCAGGTGATAGTTTCATGCTAGGACATAAGGGAATGCTTTGGAAGCTTGATTGGTGCTATATTAATTGTATAGTCTCCTCCTCTTGATTTATGTGTGAAATAGTTATATATTGCCACAGTAAGACTCATTTTGCATACTATTATATAATGAGATACTTTATTTGGATTTGATACTGGGACTACATGCTAATAGTGGGCTTAAGGCCCTATGCTGTTGATTGTGATTTGTTGATTGTGGGTCCACTTTCAGAATGTGTAAGATTAACAATTTATTTATGAATAGGTATTATACAGGATCTCAATTATGAAGTAGACTTATGTGATGTTATTCCTAGGTTTGATGCCCAAAGGCCTATTTGAGATGATTGTGAGGATAACTCTGATAGTGGTGTTAATTGGGGGCTTGAACCTTATAAATATGCTAGTGGGGTCGAATCTTTTCTAACATAGTTTTATATGTGAGTCTTGTGTGAAACTCTTATATCTATGATAGTATCCTTATATAAGTTTTACTCATTTCTATCATGGATAACCTTTTCAAAATAAATTAAACTCTTTTAACCATTATAGTGCTTAAGGGTGATTTTATTTTTTTCTATCATGGTTAACCTTTTAAAAGTGAGTTTTCTTTCTCTAGACATGATAAATTTCAAATGATTAACAAAACTTATTTCCATCATGATTAGTTTGTAATCAATTTTTGGTAAATATAATTTAAAGTAGTTAATTATTGGTTATTAAAATGAGAATTTTTACACAGAACATATCATCAAGATATATGGGTATGACAACTCTTAACTCTATGGCGTAAAGATTGGAGAAAGTGCTAAGTTACACAATTTCGTCCAGATTTTTACCACACAAGAACTTTTTAAATTCACCATAAACATGAATAACATAGTGCAATTCCTAAATTTTGAGGAGCTTGATTAAGCTATCATCCCATTTAGCATATTATAAGTTATAAATTTATTTTAATACTTTATGTTTTATCATTCGCTCAGTATTGACCCATTTCTCTATTAACAATAGCCACTTTCCATTGATAATGCCTAGACGAAGCAAAAGTAGACACACATGGCTTCATGTGTCTGCAAAATGTCCAAGAGATATGCATTGATGGGAACTCGAGGATGACACACTCATATACTTGACACACTCATAGACATATTATAATACATTAATATATAACCTTAATATTTTATAATAAGCATTGGACTCATATTTTATAGTAAGCATTAGACTCTACTTGTCATTGCCCATGAAGATAGTGTGATATACTAGTTCGATTCATTATGTGGACAGTCAGATCCTAAGATTGTTTCTAAAGTCAACATGTGAGTTTTCTTAATAGATTTATTAACTTAAAAATTTAGTATGTTATATGATATCTTTTTTTCAATTGGAGATAGGGTTTGCAAAACTTCAACCTTTTCAGAGGCTATCAACTAAGTAATAATCCTACATGAATTTATCCTCAAGCAAGTAGTTTTTGAATAATTAAGTTTCAATTTTCATAAATTTATTAGGCATAATGTTAGTCACTAATGTGTTTTGTGTTTTTTCTATTTTGTTAGTATTGCCATCAACATGGTAGTGTTGAGTGCAGATATTATATAATCCATTATATGCATGAGATCATTGAGCTAAAAATCATGGATAACTTATATGAGGTATGAAGTGATTAATATTTGGTAATTTTTTCAATTTATTCACATCTTGAATATTTATCTATTACTTCTAACTTGCAGTTATTCGAGAATATGAGCTATGAAGATGAGCTAATCCACTCAATGATAGATGATTTAGCAAAAACCATAGTTCTAAACATGCCTTAGTCAATCATCCATTTCCGTTATATATGATCGTACAATATTTTGTTCATTGCATGCATGATTAAAAATTCGAATTACTTTACTCCTATTTATTAACATTTAATTTAGATTTTTGCATTGCTAACTTTATACTTTTTTACCTATACTTTGTCTTGATTATGGTAAATTCAGGGTGATATTGAAGGGAAAATTAAATGAAACATGAAAAAGAAAAAAAATAGATAAACCTTTAGAGGTGTAACATGTAACAACAGTTTTATTGGAAATTGTCCTAATATTCTGAACCTTTAATAGCGGTTTACAAAAAAAACCCACTGTTAAAGGCATACACTTCACGATGGTTTTAAACCGTTGTTAAAAAATATATTTACAATAGAAGTAGAATTCACGTCGGTCAAAAAACAATCATGAAAGGTCCCCTTTAAATGTTGTTGTAGACATTTTTTCTAGTAGTGTCAACCACAATATCACATCTGATCAAATTAGGGCGAGCAATAAGACATTTGTTTTCTTTGATAAAGGAAATTTAAAATAAGTTGGGGGTTTTGCAATCATAAAACCATGATGGGGTCAAGCCAATAGATGGACATTGCTTGATTATGTTGACATGTTTGCTCTAGAACGCCACTTGTATATGTGTATGTGAGAGAGATCATCATAATTTTACTAGGTTTATTATTATCCTTGGTAATACCCAGCTGATCTTATCAATTTAATTTGATAGGATGTGTTAGTAATTGTCTAATGAAGGGAATTAAATTAATTTTATAATGAAATTACATAAATTTGATAATATTTTTCAAATTATTGCAACTTGTTCTTAGAATTTGAATGAAATTTAGCAAGTGACGCTGCTATCTAAGAAGTAAGTTTTCCTATAAATGTTGAAAGTAACATGATAGGTATAATCTGTCACACTTGGGTTAATTTTAAGGGATAAATATGAAATAAGACATTGATAATAATTAAGGAGCCAATAAAACTTTATAATCTAATAATATAAAAACTCCCACTTAAATAAAATATTACAAATTAGATCCTACTTATAATCTTATGTCGTTAGTGTCTGATAATCTAATTAAAAAATGATGTGATAAAAAAGTGATAGTTTAATGAAGTAGATTAACCAAATAATAACATTAAATTGATGTAATATAAAGACATACATAGTTTGACTTTGACATGCTTCTATCAATAAAATTAAGATAAATAATTAAATTAAAATTTTAAAAATATAGAATTTACTTTAGTTTAAATTGACTAAAAATGAACAATATAATTTAACAAAAAAATTACTTATAATTGCATATAATTTAATAAAACAAAGTTATTAAAATATAAATACCATTCCTTGTTTTTTAACTTTTTAAGGAGGAGAGAAAATTTGGTAAAAAAAAAAACTAGAGGAAAAAATAACATTAATTCAACCCCATCTAAAAGAAAAAAAAAATAGGGGAAGTTTCCCTTTAATTATTTTTAAGAAAAGACACAAATCAGAGTTATAGGTTTTGCTTAATTTTTCTATCTAAAATTTTTAATCGGAGTAATCAGGAACTATTTCACTGGTATAACTGGTTAAGTATTGCGTTTTAATACCATACTATGTAATAAATGCCAACAAAATGTTCAGATTAATAAAAAGAAGCCCTGGATTAAAAACAATATAAAAAGATTTCAAGAGAGACATATAAGAGGCATCTAAACTTGTGCTTCCCTTACTGAGATATGCTACTCTCCTGATTGAAGCACAGCCACATCCTCTCTCTTCACACCACCTACCTTTCTTGGCTCCAACCAGACAAACCAACACCAAAAGAAAAAAAAAATCCCATGGAAAATGAAACAGAAACATCAACAACTCATGATCATCATAATCTCCCAAACAACAAGAAGCCGATAATTATTTCTTCTTCTTCTGGATCTTACTTACCTCACGATGGAGTTGAAATGCGAAGCTTCAGATCATACCTTCGTTGGGTTTATGTTGATCAATCAAACATCTGCAGAACAGCTCTTTCATGGTCTCTTTTCTTCTTCTTGGCCTTCATCGTCCCTCTTCTCTCTCACTTTCTCTTAGATTGTTCTTCCACCTGCGACGCCGATCACTCTCGTCCCTATCACATTCCCGTTCAGATTTCTCTCTCCGTCTTTGCCTCCCTCTCCTTCATCAATATCTCTCGCTGGGATCGTAAGTATGGAATCCGTAAGTTTCTCTTCATTGATAAAGTCGGCGACGAGAGTCTCAAGATCCGGCGAGGCTACTCCGAACAGCTTCAGGTATGTTTCCTAGTCTCCATTTTTATTCAGTTAAATCTTTTTTTCTCGTTTGCTTCTGGAATCTTCTTCTGGTAGAATAAGAATGAACGAATCAGTTCAGTGAAAACTAATACTTCAATTCCCCCACACAGTTTGAATTCAATAGATAACACATAGCAGAAAACATAACAGATAAGAGACTATGAGTCCCACAAATTTTTTGATTTTCCAGTTGCTCTCTTCCTCCGTATTCACCTCCAACTTTCCAAGTTCCAGTTCCCTTTCTCATTCATCCGAACACAGCACCATTTGAACAAGAATTTGAAAGCTCCTGTAGGAAGTTGTTATTTTTGTGTAATAGGAGTATTATTAGTTTTTTAGTTTTTACCGTGTTTACCGTGAATATGGTGTATATATATATTGGACAAAGCTGTATACTTTAATCAATCAATAAGATCATTGCTTTTTGGTTATGCGGCGCGTTTTGAGCAGGTAGAGTGAATGGGCTCAACATGGTACCAGAGCCAAGTTGATCGAGCGCACAACCAAGAAAGCCCAAGAATTCATTCACCTTTGCAAGCACCGTGAACCCTAGCAGAGCTCTCGACGCCGAAAGACTCCATGGGAAATCAGAAGCTCGACAGCGATATTCTGTCTTTCAACCATCCACTCTTTCTTCATCCATCGGATACGCAGGGACAGACGATCATCTCCCATATTCTCACTGGCGTTGAGAATTATACGGTATGGAGCAGAGCAATGAAGATTGCCCTAATGGGGAAAAATAAACTCGGATTCGTCGACGGAAGCTGCAAAAAGGAGACGGTAGAGGCACCACTCAAAGAACAATGGGAAAGGTGTAACGCGGTGGTCCTCTCTTGGATCCTCAATTCTGTATCGAAAGAACTAGCGACTGGAATCATCTTCTTCCAGAACGCTTACATTGCTTGGGTCGATCTGAGGGAAAGATTCGACAAGAAAACAGGATCACGAATCTTTTCCCTGCATAGAGAGATCAACCAATTGAAGCAAGGGTCTTCCTCGGTCACTGCCTACTTTTCCAAATTGAGAGAACTCTGGGAAGAACAATCCGACTTGATCCCAATCCCGTCTTGTTCATGCCAGACCTCCAAGATCTACGGTGAGACGATGCAACAGCACAAGCTACTGCAATTTCTGATGGGGCTCAACGAGAGCTACGGGCAAGCCAGAAGCCACATCCTCATGATGAATCCACTTCCATCAGTGAATGACGCCTATGGAATGGTGGTTGAGGATGAAGCCCAAAGGATAATTGCTGATAGCGAAAAGAATCTCCCTACTGAAGGTGTTGCAATGACAGCTAGGGGGAGAGGACGTGGTCGAGGGAGAGGACGCGCAGACAATGGGCAAGAATGCACCCATTGCCATAAGAGGGACATCTGCGCGAAAATTGCTTCCAGATCATTGGATATCCACCTAACTTTAGAAAGAAACCGTTGAAGGAAGGAAATGAGCCCTCAAGCGATCCAGAGGCACACACTAACATGGCAACTGCATCCGTGCCAACCTTCACACAGGAGCAATATGACCAAATTTTGGAGCTCCTGAGAAAAGACGTGAAACCTGCCATACATGCGTTAACCGGTACAGGTTTGGCTAGCTCTTCTGTTTCTTCATTAACAAATATGAATTGGATTTTAGACTCAGGCGCAACAACTCATATGGTAGGGGATCTAGAATTGTTAACTGATTGCAAAAGATACAATGGACCAATTAAATATATAAAGATTCCATATGGAAACCACGTAGGGGTTACTCATGTTGGCAATGTTAAAATAGTTGATGGAATCACATTAACAGATGTTTTGTATGCACCAAAGTTGGAATTTAGCCTAATATCCATACCTAGATTAACTAAGGAACAAAAATGCATTGCATCTTTTTTTCCTGATTTCTGGCTGTTGCAGGACCTTCAAAATGGGAGGATAATGCTGACTGGTAAAATGGTTGGAGGGTTATATGTTCTTAGAATGCCTAAACATCGACTTGCTATGAATTCTTTTTCTGTAAACACAATTCAAAATAACTGTGGCAAGGAAAGACTTTCTAATGTAATTCTATGGCATAGAAGGTTAGGACATGCACCAATATCTACTATGAAGCATTTGAATCTTGTAACAGAAAAGGAAAATGACAATAATAAATGTGACATTTGCATTCAGTCCAAGCAAACAAAATTTCCATTTACAACTAGCTGTATTAAATCAAAATCCTGTTTTGAGTTGCTGCATATGGACGTGTGGGGGCCCTATCGAACTCCAACACATGAAGGGCATAGATATTTTTTGACCATAGTGGATGACTATTCAAGGGGAACGTGGATATTCTTAATGTTCTGTAAATCTGAAACTAGTATGCATATCAAACATTTTCTTGCACATGTACTGACCCAATTTTCTGTGAAGGTTAAAAGAATCAGAAGTGATAATGGAACTGAGTTTACAAACCATGATTTGAAATCTTATTTTCATAATAATGGAATTGTGCATGAAACTAGTTGCCCTTATACTCCTGAGCAAAATGGTGTAGTTGAAAGAAAACATAGAACAATAATGCAAATTACAAGAAGCTTGATTTTGCAGTCTGGTATACCAAATGCTTACTGGGGTGAATGTGTGCTCATGGCTACATACTTGATAAATAGGATTCCATCTAAGGTGATAGGATATAAGACACCCTATGAATTAGTTTATGGTTGCACACCACACCTAGGTAATCTTAGAACATTTGGATCACTGGCATACGCTACAGATTTGAGGGTTAATGATAAATTTGAAAATAGGTCTATTCCCTCTGTATTTGTAGGATACCCGAAGCATCAAAAGGGTTTTTTGCTGCTTAATTTGCATGATAGAACAATGTTTGTGAGTAGACATGTAACTTTCATAGAAAACAAATTTCCTTTCAAAGATAGTAAACTAGACAAAGAGAAAGAAATAGGGAGAGACCTAAAGGAAATGTTCTGGTTTGAAAATTTTGAGTCACCAATAGGCAATAACAAAATTGAAACCAGCTCAAGCCAACAGGACATAGATACAGAGAGACAAGCAGAATCTGTTTCGCAAGAAAATGATCATGGAAATACAGAACTTCTAGGCTCTAGGAATACTAGGAATGCTAGAGAACGTCGCCCCCCAATATGGTCTACTGACTATGTATGTTCTGTGGTGCAGTCCAATGAAAATAATGATAAAAACAGCAAATGTAAGTATCCCATCACTGACTACATTACTTATCAGAACATCTCTAATGATTTTCTTTGTTTCCTATGCACATTAGACTCTTCAACTGAACCAACTAGCTACCATCAGGCGAAAAGAAGTCCTAAATGGGTAGAGGCAATGAGGGCTGAAATGGCAGCTCTTGAGCAGAATAAAACTTGGGAATTAGTGCCACTTCCTAAAGGAAAAAGAACCATAGGATGCAAGTGGGTTTTCAGAATTAAATATAAGTCGAATGGAGATATTGATAAGTATAAAGCTAGACTTGTAGCTAAGGGATATAGCCAAAGAGAAGGAATAGATTATCATGAAACTTTTTCACCTGTTGTTAAGATGTTTACTGTGAGAGTGGTGTTGAAATTAGCAGCCATTGGTAATTGGAATGTCCATCAAATGGATGTTCATAATGCTTTCTTGCAAGGGGACTTAAATGAAGAAGTATATATGAGTGTCCCTGAAGGTTTTGAGAGTAAGGGGGAGCATTTGGTATGTAAACTAAATAAATCATTATATGGCTTAAAACAAGCATCTAGACAATGGAATCAAAGGCTATCAAAAGCATTGATAGAGGGAGGTTTTAAACAAAGTAAACAGGATTACTCACTCTTTACTATAAATCATCATGATGGAATGGTTGTGATTTTAGTGTATGTTGATGATCTTTTAATTACTGGAAATTCAGAATCAGGAATTATGAAAGCAAAGAAGCTTTTGAATGACAATTTTAAGATAAAGGATCTAGGTTTAATGAGATATTTTCTTGGGATAGAGATTGCAAAATCAGAAAAAGGCATTATTCTGTCTCAAAGGAAATATACACTTGATCTTTTAGCTGAAACAGGTATGAGTGGATGCAAACCTTTGCGAATTCCCATGGCGCAGAATCTGAAACTTAAGCAATATGACAAGGAAAAGGACAAGGAAGAAGAACTATTGAAGAATCCAGATAGATATCGTCGACTCATAGGTAAACTTATCTATCTTACAATGACACGACCTGACATTTGTTTTTCAGTGCAGACTCTAAGTCAATTTATGCAAGTGCCTACCAAGACCCATATGGCAGCTGCAATGGGAGTTGTGAGATACTTAAAGGGGAGTCCAGGACTTGGGATTCTGATGAGCTCAGAAGGAAACACTGCATTGGAGTGTTTCTGTGATTCAGATTGGGCCTACTGCAGTATCACGCGACGTTCTGTTACAGGCTACTTGTTGAAGCTTGGCGGGTCGCTGGTGATATGGAAGACAAAGAAGCAGAGTACAGTGTCAAGATCTTCAGCTGAGGCAGAATATAGAGCTCTCAGTATGGCTGTATCTGAAGTGGTGTGGGGACTTAGTTTATTGAAGGATTTGGGGATAAGGCATGAAGGACCAGTAAAGGTGTTTTGTGACAGTCAGGCAGCACTTCATATTGCAGCAAACCCAGTATTTCATGAGAGAACAAAACACATTGAGGTTGATTGTCATTTTGTAAGAGCGAAATGGGAAAAGAAAGAAGTAGATCTGAAGCATGTTAGATCAAAGGACCAGCAGGCAGATCTTCTCACCAAAGCTGTAGGAAAAGACATTCAAGTAAATCTTTTGGGCAAGTTAGGGACTGTAAACATATTTTCACCCCAAACTTGAGGGGGGGTGTAGGAAGTTGTTATTTTTGTGTAATAGGAGTATTATTAGTTTTTTAGTTTTTACCGTGTTTACCGTGAATATGGTGTATATATATATAGGACAAAGCTGTATACTTTAATCAATCAATAAGATCATTGCTTTTTGGTTATGCGGCGCGTTTTGAGCAGGTAGAGTGAATGGGCTCAACAGCTCCACCATAGAAAACTCCAATCCACCGTTCCCTCGTCCTCTGAACCCCTCTCTCCTTCTCTGCTCTGAAACCACCTTTGCCGCTGCGTCCACCTCCTCAACGTCAGGCTCTTCCTCTACCGCCAGCGTCTTTGCGCCTTCTAAATTTGCTGACGACAAGTCTTCTAGATCTACTGTTTCTCCGACTCCAAAGAGGACCTATCCTTCTCTACACAAGCGTCTTATCAGGCGAAGACGGACGAGGTGGCGACGTCTGAAGCGAAGTGGGTGGGGAATGGGTAATCCAGATGCCGGAGGAAGGTCGAATTGACGGCGCTCTGGTGTTGGTATGGGGAGTTGTCTTGTGCTGAGGAGGGGTACTCCGATCGTCATGATTGCAGCGGTGACTACCAAGCCGCCGGATTTTCTATGATGGAGGCGAGAGCTTTCAAGGTTTTGTTCAAATGGCGCATTGTTTCAAAGAAAGAGAGGGAACTGGAATTTGGAGGTGAATACTGAATACGGAGGAAGAGAGAGAAATTAAATGATGGAGAGATAAACTGTAAATGAAAACAATTTGTGGGACCCATGGGTTATTTTCATCTGACAATGATGCCATGTGGGATTGAGCTGGGAAAATTTAATTCGCTAGACTATATATGAGGTGGTGGACCTGGTGCACTTAAGAATTTCTCCTTAGTATTTTCCACCTAGGAATTTCTCCTTACTAATTGCCCCCAACAATTTAGTTTTCAATGCCACATTGCCACCCACTTTTCTCATATATTACTACAAATTTAATGTACACATCACATATATTTATTATATATATCATAGAATTATTTTACGTATCATATTTTTATGTTTTGATTTTAATAATTTTCTTAAATTGATTGATTTGAGGTTGAAAAAGTGAAAAAAAGGAAAAGAAAAATATTTTTCACGATTCTTCTTTCTAAGACTTTATTCATACATTTTCATCTTACATTCTTGGAAATTCTTTTTTTCTTATTTTTTATGACTAAAAATTATGAGACTCTAATATAATTATTTTAGTTTCGAATACATTTTGATTTAAAATTACATTATACCTCACAATTTCCATTTGGTTTTATTTAACTGTTGTGTGGACATAATATTAATTCTAGTAAAATTATTTTAAATATATTATCTATATAATATAAAATTTTTGAATTTGTCACTGATCCTACTGCTGCGATATTAAATCCCAATTCAAGTTGGCTAGTCAAACCGCCAATTAATCGGTGAATTAATTCTATGACCAAGTTAGATTTTATATTTTTTTCCCTCTCTTTATTGAGCTTAAACAACATCGTTTAAAGTAAACAAAAAGAAATAGCAATTTGTCATATTGTGCCTTACAAACCATGTTTTATTGAATTATGTGTAATTTACACATAATTATTCCATTTACATGTAAATTAATGCATATTTCATTTAAATATTACTCTTTTCAAGTTCTACATATAAATATTTTTATATTTCAATAATATTATTTTATTTTATTCATGATTGGGTTAACCCCAAATAATTAACTATAGTTGAACCAATGAACTCTTAAATTAAACCACTATCCCAGATAGATTTAATGGACAAGTTCAGTTTTCAATCCCTTTGATCCTAATAACTCGCCAATGATTGCAGAAAACCATGAAGCTGATAATGGTTTGGGGGCTACCATGTTTCCTAGCAGAATGTGGCTACAAAATATGGTGGTATATAACAGGATCACATGAAATACCATATTATGGTGAAATATACATAAGCGACATAACATTATGCATGCTTGAGTTAATTTCATGGCTGTATCGAACTTCAATATTCTTCCTAGTATGTGTCCTCTTTCGTCTCATATGTTACCTTCAAATTCTGAGGCTTGAAGATTTTGCTCAAGTGTTTCAGAAAGAAACTGAAGTTGGATCAATATTAATGGAGCACCTCAGAATGAGAAGGAACTTGAGGATTATTAGTCATCGTTTCAGAGGTTTTATTTTGGCTTCTCTCATTTTAGTCACTGCTAGTCAATTCATATTTTTGCTCCTCACTATCAGAACTGGTGCTGATGTTGATATACTTAAAGCTGGCGAGCTTGTGGTAATTATTGCTTACTACTAATAGTTTTAAATTAAATTAATAATAATTAGGGATCTTTACTACTAATAAACTTCTTGTAAATAAAGCTCTTCTCAAAATTACTTAAATATTTCATATTTTAAAGAGCATACTTTAAATTTGTTATTATCTTTAGATAAAAAATCCCTATAATATATATAAAGTATTTATATATTATATATAAAAGTAATTTGTTGACCTAGAAACTAGTGAACCGATCCCCTATTCGGTTCCGTCTTTCATTTAAACCAGTCAAAATTTGACCCATATGAACTTGGTGTTACCTATCAAGTTAGACGGGTTAACTAAGTTGGATTTTACATATTTTTTCCTTGTTGATTTATATATAAATGTCTCATTTACTTGTAGATTAATATTTTTTATTTACATTTTTTTATTATATATATAAATATTTTTGTATATTTTAATTAAATTAAATTATTTTAACTTTAGTTCGATCATCATTAAACTACAGTTTCAACCAATTGAGTGACCAATCCAAATTTCAGTACATTGAGAAAAGCTATCTCTTTTTTTTATTTTTCGGTGCCAAGAAATGGTAAGTATATATATGTTGGATTGTGGATGAAAAATAATGCATATATGCAGTTAGTGGCAATAACTCTGGTGAGTGGGCTATTCATAATGCTGAGAAGTGCAACGAAGATAACACACAAAGCACAATCGGTGACAAGCCTTGCAGCAAAGTGGCACATATTTTGCACCATAAACTCATTTGACAATATTGATAATGGAGAGACCACGAGGCAGCATGTGGAAGCTTTTACTGATATTATTAGTGCTACTACAACTACTACTACTACTATAAATTGGGGATCAGAAGACGACGATGAGTTAGGAGATGAGGAAGATGAGTTAGATAACACCAAATTGCTTCCCATATTCACACATACTATCTCCTTTCATAAGAGGCAAGCTTTAGGTATGTTAATTAATTATTACTCCAACTTCATTATAATTACTAATGACTGCTACATTTATATATATATATATATATATATATATATATTCTTGTTAACTCCATTTGTTTCATTTATTTGATATTTTGATGATTTTATTGCACTAAGTATAAAAAGGTCTTTTTTTATATTAGTTAAACATGCTTTTTTACACTGGTCTACAACCAATTTAGATATAAATTGGTGTAGAAAGTATTAATCTTTTTACACCAGTTATTAAGCGTGCGTAGAAAAATACATTTATATACTGATTATGTTATAGAAAAATATGCCAATTAAAAAAATATTTCTTAATTAGTTTAGAATTTAAAGGTTATAGAAAGTATCTGTACATAGTCCAAAGTTTAGGAGGGTGATGTATAAGTTACCTTAAATTGATAACGAAAAAATAGAACCTGCTAGTTTAATCTACAAACGATATATACACACTTCTAATTTATTGCATGAAGTGTTGTAGGAGATAGGTAGAAAGTGAAAAAAAAAAAAAAGGATGTTTGTAAATAAATGGTAATGGACCTGCACACCTACAGTTCTTTGTACTACTCTTTTTCTTGCAAATCTGGCATTGTTTTTTTTTTTTTTTTTTGACAAAATATTCAAAGGATGATGACAGATGTGGGATTTAAATCCTCCGCCCTTTCGACCAGAGCCAAAATCTGACGCCTTAAACCACTCGGCCAAACTGTCATCTTACAAATCTTGTATTCGAATATGTAGGTTTTGATTCTTTTCTAATTTGTGAATATGAATTGATGCAGTGACGTACATGGAAAACAACAGAGCAGGAATCACAATGTTCGGATTCATGCTTGATAGAATCTGGCTTCATTCCATTTTTGCCATTCAATTGGCTCTCTCCCTTTGGCTACTTAACAAGACCATTGGTGTTTAACCATATGTGTGTGTGTGTGTGTGTATGTAACTTTAATTTGATGCATGTAACCAAGTTAGTGTGATATTGATTTTCTCATTTAGAAGAAAATTTGAACCCTTTTTATTCCTTAACCTAAATAAATTTTGTGTTTAAAATATCAAATAGCTAGGTGTTGGAATAAAAACATCTCATATATAATCTAATCAATCCATATTACAACATATATAAGTATGAAACATATATAAGATGCAGTGGAAGACTTATAACTACATCTCGCTATTAACTTAGCTAATATGAGGAAGAACTTGTACTTAACTCGAAGACCTATCAATCAGATAACATAATTAGATGAAAAGAACAAGTTCTTCCAACTGACTCTAGGATTTAGAAACTATCGCACGATAAATTTGTAGTTTTGTTGTGTTAATTTCCACCATTAGATAATTAATCTTAATAATTGAGTCAATTACCTACCTTGGACTAGGCCCAAAATGACTATGGGCCACACTAAATAGTATTTATTAATTATTCTAATTAATATTTAAATAAATTATATTATAATAATAAATATCTCATATTCTCCCACTTAACCTGTATACTCAATGTCATTGCCCTGTCAAAGTTAATTGATATCATACTATAAGAATCATGGTGATAAGCCCTTTTCTATTAAGTATTACCTTCTATGTATTACAGGTAGCATTATCACTTAATGGATATTACATTATACATGAACTCAATGTTCATTCAGTTCTTATCTCAATGTTTATCAATTTCAATATCACAAATATTTACAATCACAAATTAGAAATGATAAACCACAAAATCTGATTTCATTGCTCATACCTTCACTAATCAAAAGAAGGACGAAGTCCCATATAAGGTACATGTATGATAAAGATGTTTAGCTTTAATCCTTTCGTCAAAGGATCAACCAATATATCTAATGTATTGATGATTCAATATAAACTTGGCCATCTTGAACTCTTTCTCTCAAGCACAAGAATTAAGTTCAACAAATTTTCTTTGACTTTTCTTTCTTTTGTTATTCACTATGGTCATCGCAGATGCGTTATCACAATGCATTCTTATTGGCTTAGAGATTGAATCCACAATCTTGAGCCCAACAATGAAATCCTTATCCAGATAGCTTGTGAACTTACTTCAAAACGCGCAATGTACTCAGCATCACTAGTAGAAGGAGCTGTTTGAGTTTGTTTTGCACTTCTCCACGATATAGCTCCTTCTGCCAATGGGAAGATGTAAACAGATGTAGACTTATTTGTGTATATATATCCTCCAAGGTCTGAATCTAAGTATCCAATTATGTTCAAATTATTTGTTCTTCTTTATGTGAGCATGTAGTGTTTAGTACCTTGTAGGTACCTAAACACTTTCTTTGCAGCTATCCAATGTGCTTCCCCATTATTACTTTAGTATTTTCCCAACATACCCACAACAAAAGTGATGTCAATCTTGTACAAACCTATGCATACATCAAGTTTCCCACTATTGAGACATATGTGACCTTTTCCATCTGTTTCTTTTTAAGCTTAGTTTTGGGACATTGAATTAGACTAAATTTATTTCCCTTTTCAATAGGAGCTACGTTAGCTAAATAGTTTGCATTCTAACTTATTCAAGAATTTTCCCAATGTAAGCTTCTTGAGACAAGCCTAAAATACATTAGGTCCTTTTCTATATATCTTTATGCCAATGACATAAGATGTCTCACCTATGTCTTTTATATCAAAACTCTTAAATAGAAATTGTTTTACCTTATATAATAGTTCTAGATCATTAGTAACAAGTAAAATGTCAGCCACATACAAAATCAAGAATATGATCCTGCTCCTACTAGCCTTATAGTATATGCAGTCATCTATGATGTTCTCAACAAAACCAAATGATGTGATCACTTTATGAAACTTTAAGTGACACTATCGTGAAGCCTATTTCAGACCATATGTTATTTCTTTAGCTTGCATACCAATTGTTCTTTATCTTCTGTAACTAACCCCTTAAGTTGTTTCATATAGACTTCTTCTTCTAGTTTAACATTGAGGAATGCAGTCTTCACATCCATTTGGTGAAACTCTAGATCAAAATAGGCAACAAATACCATGATGATGTGGAACAAATCTTTCTTAGATACAGGTAAAAAGATTTCATTGTAATTAATTCCCACAACTTGAGTGATGCCATTAGCAACTAACCTAGCTTTATATCTATAAATGTTGCCTTATGAGTATCTTTTGGTTTTGTAAACCCATTTACAACTAATAGCTTTAAACCCACTAGGTAACTCTGTAAGTTTCCAAACATGGTTATTTTTCATGGAATTCATTTCATCAATCATAGCATCATACTACAGTTTAGAGTTCACACTTTTCATGGACCAAGTGATGCTAAAGGATCATTCTCAACACTTATAGCATAGTTAATTTCAATAGAATATACTACGTAGTCATTAGGTAATACAGGTCTTCTTTCTCTAATTGACCTCCTTAATTCAAACTCTTGGGTTGATCCAAGTTGCTGAATAGGGACATCATCTATCATATTTTGTGGTGGTTCCACTTGTGTGATAGCTTGATCTTGTATATGTCTATTTTGTTCAGCATTGTCAACTTGAGCCACAGAGTCTACATCATGTTCAATGTCAATCACAATAGTGGGATGATCATTAACTATTGATGTTCCCTCATGAATGATGTCAGTGGTTTGCTCTATTGATCATCTAATGGATAACCACTCCCATTAATTATATCATTCTCAAGAAATTTGGTATTCCTCTTTATAAACCTTTTAGAAGGCGAAAGATAATAAAACTTATAACCTTTTGACATTTATGCATAGCCTACAATGTAAGCTCTAATGATATTGGGGTCTAACTTCTTCTCTTGTGAATTGTATACTCTTATTTCAGTAGGACAACCCTATATCTTAAAATAATTTAAACTAGGTTTCCAACCTTTCTAGATTTTAAAGGGTATCTTGGACACTGCCTTTGTTGGAACACTGTTTAATATATATGTGATTGTCTTGAGTGCTTCCTTTAACAGGAAAGTTAGACGTTTAGAGCTGCTCATCATGCTCCTAACCATATCCAATAAGGTCATATTTCTTCTTTCAGCTATATCATTCATGTCAGGTAAGCCAGGCATGATATATTGGGCTACTATACCATACTCTCAAAGAAAATAAGCAAATAGACATGTGATTGTCTTTCACTAGTGTATATGACATAATACTCACCACCTCAGTCTGATCTCACAATCTTGATTGGTTTCCCAATATATTTTTCTACTTCTGATTTATATTCTTCAAAAATATCTAGTACCTCACTTTTATTATAAAGCATATAGATGTACATGTATTGAGAGTAATCGTTAATAAAAGTGATAAAAACTTGTAGAAAATATACTTTTTAAAACTCCATTGTTAAACTGATCCTTGTGGAGACGATTTAAAAAAATGAGCAGTGCCCTTTTTGTAAATAAGATGAAATAGTTACACCGGATGTACACGTAACTGGTGTAAACTATAATTACTACGCCATATACTAATATCAACAGGTGTAGATTAGCTGCATCATATTCTGACTCTCCAGTTTCTTGTCTATGCTTTCCCACTTCTTTTCTTTGTAACTTCTTTAGACCTTACAGAGAAACTTTAGAACTAATGACAGGTGGCATTTTTGTAAAGAAGATAAAATATTTACACTGGATTTAAATTGAACTTGTGTAAAAGATATATAACTGGTGTTAAATATACTTTCTATTTTAACTCTTCAGTTTTCTGTCTATGCTTTCCCACTTCTTTTCTCTATACCTTCTTAGGCCGTTTATTTCACTTCTTGGGTTCCTAACATTTATACTCATTATGATAGAAGGCCAATTGCATTTTTCGATATTCTTTTCTGAAATTGTTCTTATTCTTCAACTATATGTATACCATTCCTATGATCAGTACTTTTTGTCTCATTACTTTATCTCTATTTTCTTTTATTTTCTTCTCTCTGAACACTCCAATGGCTTTTTCCTTATGTACACCTCCTTCTTTGCCACACAAAATAAATGAATACGATTTTGAAGACAAATATCCTGACCCTCACCCTGTATTTCCTTCTCCTCCTTTAGTTGTCACTCTGATAGAGCGCCTTGAGGAACTCATCATCCGCTTCAATGACCTAGAGGACTCAGTAGAAGAAATGTCTCAGAAAGTTACTAGACTGAAAGATAGTTTTAGAGCTTTCCACTCAGAAGTTTGTCGCCATCAATAGAATGATAGCTTGTATCATCCTGTTAATCCTACTAACTTTGATGAATCTTATACCTCTAAGTCTGATGAGGAGTAAAAGCCTACAACCTTTATCTACCCCTCCTATTTTATTTTTTGTACTTAATGACAAAAAGAGATAATATATTATATATTCTGATAGATAGTGTTTGAAAATTTTATACTTTTGATGTAAAGTTATTAGTAAAACTGAATGAATGAAGTTTCTTGTTATGATGACATCTTGTTCTTTTATTTTATAAAAAAATACAACAAATTGAAATTGAACATGTCAATGTCAGGTGTAGAATATAATGACCGGTTTAGAACAAGTTATTTCTACACCAATCTTTCACTTCATCCGGTGTAGAGTTATTCAATTTATAATGACCAATTTAGAATATAATATCCAGTTTAAAAAAAGTTATCTCTATACCGGTGTTATATTTTATCTGATGTAGATTTGCTTATAAAATACACTTTAATTTAATCGAAAGCCCCTTTGCACCTCCCATCTGTCATTTTATTTGTTCACGTGTTTAAGTCTTTTCGTCCCTTCATAGCCGGTGAGTTTTGTTTTGAACTCCTTGTCTCGAGAACTGAAGATTTATACACTACTGGAAGTACCTTTTGTCGTTATTTGTGCTAGATTCATTGATGTCATTTACTTGTTTCATTTGTTGAGTTCTTCCACTTTTGCGTGGTATATTCTCTCCCATAATTAGCTACAAGCAAGGTTTTCTTGTTTTCTATTTTTCTAGTTTTTTAGTCTTCCACAAATATGGATCATAGTTAGATAAATGCTAAACAAACAATGTTGAATATGTTGAGGGGGTGAAGGAGTTTTTGGATTTTGCTAAACAAAACGATGATGACAATGGAAGATTTTATTGTCCTTGTATGAGTTGTTTGAATGAGAGAAAACAAAGTCCTATAGATATGTACACTCATCTAATTTATGAGGGATTTTACAAGAGTTATACAGTATGAGTATGGCATGGTAAAAATGTGAAAAGATTGAGTGCATCTAAATAGTTAGAATAGACCTTTGATAATGATATGGATACTAATGATTAGGTAAATGACATTATTCTTAATATTAGAGAAGATCCTTTTATGCGGTCACATGCATATGGTACTATGTACAATGCTACAGAAAAACCTTTATACCTAGGGTGCAGAAAATAAACCTGTTGAATGTGGTGTTGAAATTGGTAAGTGTGAAAGTACATCATGGGTAGAGTGATAAAGGTTTTTCATAATTGCTTGGGTTATTGCAAGACATATTTCCAAAAGAAAATGTGTTACCCAAACACTACTATGATGCTAAGAAAATAATATGTCCTTTAGGCATGTAGTATAGAAAGATTCATGCATGCCCAAATGATTGCATATTGTACAGGAAAGATTTTGAAGATGAGGAGAAATGTCCAATATGTAAGACACCAAGGTACAGATCAAACAAGTCTTGCAAATGTTATGGTATCTTCTAATTATAACAAAGTTTAAGCGGCTTTTTGCTAAAGAAGATGATGCACAGAAAATATTATGGCAACGACCGAAAGGATTTGTGATGGAAAGATTTATCATCCAGTTGATTCTTTGCAATAGAAGAAGATTGATGACTTATTTCCTAAGTTCGTCAAGGAACCACGAAACCTAAGGCTTGGACTTAGTATAGATGGCATGCACCCTTATGGTAGCCTTAGTAGTATACAAAGTTCATGGCCCATCCTCTTAGTGGTTTACAACCTATCTCCCTTGTTATGTATGACATGCAAGTATGTAATGTTGTTTATGTTGAGAAGCGAGAAAAATATATGGAAAAAAAAGATATGTCTTCTTTGAGCTTCCGTATTGGCAACATCTTCAGGTAAGGCACTGTATTGATGTCAAGCATGTGGAGAAACATTTGTGTGATAGCATTGTTGGAATACTTCTTAACCTACATGGTAGTTCCAAAGACACTTTGAAGGCAAGATTAGATTTACAAGAAAAGAGAATACGTGAGGATTTACATCTAAGGCCAGATAGTGAGGGGAGTCATTGTGTTGAAGAGATTAATATTTTGTCCAAGGATGAGAGAAAAAGTATTTGTCAATATTTACAAGGAATCAAAGTTCCCTCTGGGTACTTATCTAATCTTAAGAAGATTATGTCGATGAAAGATTTAAAATTAGTAGGCCAAAAGTCTCATGATTGTCATGTCTTAACGCAATAATTACTCTTAGTAGCTGTTCGACGAACCCTTTAAGATGATTTGAGACACACTGTAACCTGACTTTGCTTCTTCTTCAATACTATATGTTGCAAAGTCTTTGAAACTGAAAAGTTAGATGAATTGGAGTACAAGGGTTATGTTATTTTATGCCCACTTGAAAAACTATTTCTTCCAAGCTTTTTTGAAATCATGGCACACATCATTGTTCATCTAGTACGAGAGATAAAACTGTGTGGCCCTGTATACTTACGATGGATGTACCCATTTGAAAGATACATGAAAATCCTTAAAGGGTACATGAAGAATCCAAATCAGCCTTAGGCATCTATTTTTGAAAAATATGTTTCTGAAGCTATAGATTTTTGTCAACACTACCTGTCTAAAGTAAGACTTACTGGTCTCGCTAAACCTTGTGCCAAGTATAGGGTCAACATGGAATGTCAATGAAGAGTATTGATCGTAATGATTCACAGCAAATATACTTACACATCTTGAATAACATTGATAAAGTTCAAGACTATATAGTTGTTCACAAAGAGTTTGTCTGGAAATAAAATAATAGAATGACATAGCAAAAGCTGATTAGAGAACATAACAAATCTTTTGCTACTTTATTCAAACAGAAGGTTGAAAATGAAGATTCTGTATCTGATTCAGTTAGATAGTTGACATATGGTCTTGAATTTAATGTGATATGTTAGAATTCATTTGATATCAATGGGTATTCCTTTTATACAAAGTCCCTAGATGATAAAAGTAACGTGTAGAATAGTGGTGTTATATTAGTGGCTAAAGCTATGCACTTCTCTAGTTCAAAAGACAACAATTCTAAATTAGCAAATTCACAGTTCCTGTGTTCAAATGTAAGTGGGCTAATATAAATAATGGTGTTATGGTAGATCGGTTAGGATTTATACTGGTTGATTTAAATAGTACACGTTTTGAGAATGACCCTTTTCATTATGGTAGACCAAACAAAGCAAGTGTTCTATATTACTGATCTGACAAATAAAAGATGGTATGTCGCTCTCCAAGGAAAAATGGTTGTTTATGATGATTCAATTTGTGAGACAACTTCTTTTTTAGTAGGTTTACCAAAATTGAATGAAGAAGAAGTGGATTATGATTGATTTGTAAGTGATTGCATATATTGTTTTCATATAATAATAGCACAAGTATATTGTTCTGATTGCATATATTATTTTGTTATAACTTACAAGTGATGGGTTAATAAAAGGGTTGGTTTGAAAAAACAACTCCAATATTTAAACCGGTGTACATATTAATCAGTGTAAAAAGTGATATGAGAAACACCTTTTTTACACTAGATTTAAAAGTTATCCAATGTAAAAAGTATTTTAAAATTCAAAATATTAATCATTTTATATTCAAAATATGATTTTTACACCTAATTTAAATGTGAACCGATGTAAAACATCTTAATGAAAGTACTTTTTATCGAAGCCCACCCCTTGGCGTGTCTCTTCATTTCTCATTTTTTAGATTGTATTCAGTCTTATTTTTTATGTCGTCTATCATTACGCCAGTCATCGTGCTCTATGGTTTTTGTCTGGCTTCTTTGTGGTCAGTTGTTCTTCTATGTTCTCTCTCTAGTTGTGCTCTGCCGTGCACGTGTTCTAGACACATATTCTCTTTTTACATGTTTATTTAATTTAGGTTTTGTAGTTTCTATAATAAATGCTTGCACTTCTTTCCATCGATAAATGCTTGCACTTCTTTCGCTGTGGTAAGTCGTTCTTCTCTATTTACTATGTTTATTTTTGTTATTGTGTATATAGGAATATGGGGGTATTGGTAATCAGAATGAGGCTAGCGATGCTTCAAGTGACTCTAAGCAAAGGAGGGGCAGAAGTGCAAAGATTGAAAGACATTTCGAAAGATAGGAAGGAAGGGAAATTACTACCAATTGAGTTTGGCACACGTTAGAACCCAATTAGTGAACACAAGACAAAGTACATAAGCTATGTCAACCTACTAACACGCAACAAAACTAATATCGCCATACAGACTTGGGATACTGTTGATAATCGGGTGAAGAATCAAATTTGGGACTCTATCCGGGTATAATAACTGACTATTGTATATTGTATACAAACCAATACCAAAAAATATAACTATTTGTTGATAACTCTGGTTTCAATCGAAATTATTACAGCTTACTTACGATATTCTCAAAAATGAAGTCTTGAAGAAAAAAATGTTGACTTATTGCACTGAGCGTTGGAAGGCATTCAAGACACAACTAGCTTGTCAGTATGTGCTTCCTCATCCTTCTCTATGCAGCTAGTATCAATTCATTGACAAAGCTACTTAGAAAGAATTTGTTAAGCTTCGACTACGACAGCAGCTATGGTGAGTAAATATGTTGTGAAAAAGGAATCTTGTATTTCCTATGTTTCATCCTTTTGAATGTATTGATTTTAACTACTTCAAGTCTTATAGAAAAAAATAGCAAAAGCTATTGAACACACTCTCAAGAATGATTGCCCTCATACAATGTCTCAAGGGGTTACGTAAATGCTGAAAGAGACTTGTTGGGGGGCAAGAGGAAGAGGCTAGAAGAGGATGCTGAGTCCAATCCTAGTGTTACTCTTGCTCTCCCATCTCCAATATGTCGTGAAGATAAATAGTTGTACGCTCACCAAAAAAGGACTGGATCATTTATAAGCAATCACGCTCGCATGATTACGAAAAAATTATAAGTACTACTTGTATTATTTTGTTTTAGTAGATAATTATATTATTTCTTATATTTTCTCTTTTTATGTTATAGGTTAATCTTAAATAACAAGAAGCATATGACTCCTTCAAATCAGATGGTAGGAATGACATCTTGACTGTTGCTACAGGCAAGCAAGAGCATGGGGCTGTGTCAGGGGAGTTAGAAGAGGTATCGATATAAGAGATTTTTTTGGAGCATGGGGCTGAGGGCAGAGTTGGAATCATTGTTATCCACCATGAGGTTAAAGGCTTAGGCAGAGGCTAAAGCATAGGCAAAAACTTCAATTGAGGCACGATTATAAGAGAGGTTGGTAAAGATCAAGTACATGGTCGGGCCCGTGTCAGAGGATACTGAAACTTATGATCTATATGTAGAGGATCCTATCAAAAGGTTAGTAGCATATGGTTCTATCCATATCTTAGGGACAACTGCCCACCACATCCAAATTTAGGACGATCAGTTAAAGGTGGCAGTTGAAGATGTGATAATTAAATATGCTCTTATCCCAATTCTGACTGATGAGGTGAAGACTGTGAGTCAGGCAAAGGGGACTTTCATAGGTCATCCCCAAGAAAACTTCCCACACCTCCCAATTTGAGTGACATGCAACGTGTGATCCAATTGGCATCTGACAAAACGTTCCATATGGATGCGTTGCCTATAGATTAGTTGTGGGTGACACAGGGGGGCACCTGCTTTATGTAAGTCTAATTTAAATATAAATATATGTAAAAACAAAATTCATGCAAGCTGAGTGTTTGCATTAACTAATCGTGTTTGTATTAACTGTAGGTATATGCAAGTTGAGTTGGTTTCCAAGGGCAAATAAGGTCAGTTCAAATTCCTATGCCCATTTTAGATTTATTCAAAAGGGACCTCCCAATCTTTAAGACTTCAGTACATTTCAAGAAGGCTTAGTGAAATAAATATTGATTGTTTCTTTGCACTATATATGTAGGAGGAAGAATAATAATATTTTAATTTTTTTTCTACTAGGTTTGTATTTGCTTAATACTAATAATCATTATTTAATTAATTTCTATAGAAATCATTGGCAATTGATCATACTATGTAAGCATACTTATAAAATTTTCTTCTTATACTCTCTCCACTACAAGCCATCGGTTGATACCAAGAAAATTATGAACATGTAAATTTTCTTCCTTACAGAAAAATGGTGTTTGTAATAAATTAAATATAGTCTTTGTAATAAAATGGTTACTAAGTTTATAACTTTGGTCATAGGGCTATGAAGACATTTGCAATTATAAGGGGTCTTAAGAAAACCAACTCGATGACGGACCCTAAATGGATCACACTGAAGGTAATAAAAGTGTTAAGTCTTATGCTCTACGTAATTTTTTGCTAATGATACATAATTTTATTCATGTTAATATTACAGAGTCAAAGGCAACCCAAAGAAAGTAACTTGTGTGACTTCTACGTGGTTAAACACATGATCAATAGCTTTTCTCAAATAGGGCTGACCTAACTGAGGAGGTAAATTGTGTTTTTAATCATGTCATATATTTCTTGTCAATTTAATATATCTTAGTAATATTTTAATTTTTTTATTTTAATTTGATGTTTCAGATGTTTGATTAATCTGACTCATTTCTTAAAAAAGATATCGAGGACCTGCGCAATATTTAGGCTGAGTTTTTTGTTCAAATTATTCCTTCTCAATAGTATATTTGTCATTACCAGAATACTTTTTTTATTTTTCTATTCAAATTATTGTATATTTTTATTGAATTTTATTAAATAAATAATGTAATTAACAATTGAAGATTTAATTTGTCTCTACCATCTTGAACTCTATCTCTGTTGCTGTCTCTTTGAAGGAGATGTGGTTAATGAAATATTAAAGGGATCATTTTTTAAAAATACATTCAAACTGGACAAAGAATACCGACAGGTATAGAAATATATATATGTAAATATTATAACATATACACCAATTATCTTTATAGTGAGGTGTAGAAAAGTGATTAATCTACACCAGGTGTAAATACAACCGGTGTAAAAAATTGATTAATACTATTCACATAGCATTTGTAGATATTAGCAAATTCTACTCATGATTTCAAAAGGGACTATTTTAAATTATACTCATTCTACACCAGTCAACTGGCCAATTTAAAAAGTGTATACTTTTTAAATAGTCTGTTTCTATACCGGTCATTGTTCGATGTAGAAATACCATTTTCAACCGATTTAGAAAGCCTTTTTTGCAGTAATAAAAGTACTTTTGATTATGCGTAGTCAAATCAAGGTAACAAATATCCATGTGTATAATTTTTAACAATTCAGAGCTTCTCTTAGCCCCTTTATATGAATTATTGGTCTACCTTCCCCTTATACAGTCCACATAAGAATCAAATTTTAAATGGTCTAAACATGGAAGTATTATATCTTTATTTAACATTTTGATTCTATCAATAGAAATATGTCACAATCTCCTATATCACAGACTATAAGAATTATCATTGATGACACTTCTCTTAGTACCACAAGAAACAGAAAAAGATTGAGGTGAATTAAAAACAATTTTGAATAAACTATCAATTATAACTAAATTCGCGATTAACACAGAATCTTTTGATAAAGTCATAAGTTTCTTAAGAAAAACTAAATGATAATCAAATGAAATAAGTTTTGACATAGAAATCAAATTTCTCTTGTAAGAGGGAACATAAAAAATATCATAAAGTTTTAAAACATGATTATTCGAAACAATTATACGAAATGTTCCAATGGCTTTCATAGGATCTCCTTTTCCACTACCTAAAATGACAGTTTTCTCATTGGGATGTGCAGCTTGCTTGTTAGAAAGTCATGCATAGTAGTCAAAATATGGATAATTGAATTAGTGCCAATCCACCAAGTGTCATCATTAACGCTAGAAAAATTAGATTCAAAAGTAAGACACGTTGAAAATATATCTCTCATCTTCATTATATGTTGCCTCATACCGCCAATACCTATAAGCCTCATAACACAGTTCAGACATGATGGCACCACTCATCTACTTGTTTATCAGGTTAAATTGTTTATCTAAACTTTCAGGTATCCTTTGATTGTGTCGCACTTAGGAACTACTACCCTAATACTCCTAGTGATCATTTGTTGTATAAGAAGAAGAGATAAGCGGTTGCTCAGCTTCCACATATTATATTTTTCCCTCTTCTCTCTATCATCGGACGCATCATTTGGCCTTGGAGGTTGTTTATACCTCAAGGTATAATCTAAATCCAAGAAATCAAGCTGCAGTAAAATATCATCTCTTCAAGTAGCATAGTTAGTGTTGTCATCTAAGATTATTTTGTTGTTTACATCAGCCATAATCTTGGGGGCAGCAATTGGATCTACAAATGAAAACAGACAAATATATAAATAAACTCACGAGTTAGAATTTGAAGTAATCACAATTTAATGTGACATGTATGCATGCTTAGCACAAATGTAACCTGCAAACAGTATAAATATGTATCACCTGTGGGCAAATGTATTAGTGTAGTATGTATTTAACTCAAATGATAGAATTATAATGCATTTGTATTTTTTCAATACATGTGGGTTACTTAGAAACTAACAAGGTCATTATATCTCACCCTAATTAAATGTACAATTATGAGATTTCTATAAAAATAAATATATTTATATATTTAATTACAATTGATATTTCAAATTCATATGTGATAATTAATGCATGCAATAAAATTTAATAAATAAGGATGATGTGGCTATTTCTCAGGGAATTGCACGCTAATCACAAATATCATTTGTGGGCATTGAAATCCAAATATGCACAACTTAATGAATCATTTAATAATGTGACTAAATAATTTAATTTAAATTCTCTCAATATTTTATGTACCTAAAAAAATATTTAATAATTAATTTCAACTCAAAAGGTTTTTAAAAACTTAAATAGTTAATTTAATTATCAAGAAAAAATAAATATACAAAAATAGGAAATTAAATAGAATAAAAATTAAAATTTATAAATATCTTTTTCAAATGACAAAAATAATGAAAATCTTAATTTTTCTTTATTTAAATATTTGCAGTGCATGTAATAGTATTAAAAGAACACTTTAAAATTTAAAGGAATTTAATTTAGTTTGAACAAATATATTATGGAAAATCAAATAAAATGGCCTAAAATAATTTATTGAAAATAAAACCAAATGGCTCATACACAAAAATCTAAAACTGAGCGCAAAATATTTTCCAGAAATACAAACAAAAAATGTCCAAGCCCAGAAGGAAATTTCCATAAACAAACAACCCAAGAAAATGTGTTGGCCCAGAACACCTGTGGCCCAGTCAGCAATAGGCTAAAAAAAATTTTTTTACTGATGGCTCAAAACTCAGAAAGCCCAAACAATTTTTTTAAAAAAAATTGGTTTGGGCCCAAAGTCATGACAACCCAATCTATTTTTTTAAAAAAAATAGCATATGACTTAAAACATTAATGAAACTGTGTGTTTCATTACAGGGCAAAACAGCGTCGTTTCATTTGACAATGAGGATGCCTTCCAAACCCACAAAACACGTCATTTCTGCTCATCCTCATCCTCCATGTGGATCCCTAAGACTCAACCCATATTCTATGTGTGACCTAGTTTGACTCGCCGCCATCTGATAATCTTAGCGACCTCATCCTCCATGTGTTTTGGTGACTCTCATGGCGACACTCATGGCGACTCATTTTCCATTTTTTCTATCGACCTCTATGGCGACTCCCATGGTAGCTCCTTCTCCATAGCAATCGACAACGGTGACTTTGGCAAGATTTGGAACATATTTTCTGCCTTAGTCCACCTTCTTTCTTAGAAATTAACAGAGAAAAGCATGTGGACACAGAAAATAATGACATTTCCAATGAGACATAACCGAGCAAAGTGGGTGAAGTAGGTGAAGTATCTGTTTGTAATCTTCAAGCTGTGATTCAACTCAGCTTCACAATATGTTCAAGCCTTATGGAACTGTTATATTTGCTTTCGCCATATACAAAGCACAAATAGTCATGGTGAAAAATCCAAAAATATTATGATCTCTAGAAGTCTATGTATCCCATATTTTATCTTAAATTGTTATTCTTAAGGATTATGAATTAATAAGCAAGGCAAGTGGATCTCAAACAAGACTCTTATACCATATGTTAGAATAAAAGACTTATAAATACCTCTTACCATTAGCTTAGTTGATCTGAAGAAAAACTGGAACTTAACTCAGACACATGTCAAACAGAGAACCCAATTAAATGAAAAGAATATGTTATTCTAGCTGGTGATTAGGAACAATAATGTCAATTTGTTTACTACCGTCACCAGTGGGGAACCCTCAAAGAGATAGTAGAGAAATGTTATTACTCTAAGACTCAGAAACTATTCCACGATAAAACTGTAGTTGTGTTGTGTTAATTTTTACTATAAAAAAATTAACATTAATAACTTAGTCAATTACCCACTTTTGACTAGGTCTAAAATAACTATGGGTCACATTTAAAAATATTTATTAATTATTTTAATTAATATTTAAATAAATTATATTATAATAAAAAATATCTCACATTAGGATCTTCTATGTAAGGTTATACGTTTAAAATGAAAGTTACTCAAAAGAGTGTATGAGATTGTACAAAAGCTATTTTTTCTCTTTATACATATTTTATTGTCCTCTTTGATGTAGAACGAGGAAGGGAAAAGAGAGAAGAAAAGTGAAAATTCAGGGCCACAAAGGAGGAAGAGATAGAGAAAGAAGAGAAAACTCAACAAGAGAAGGGCAATAGCAACTATGTTTTCTCGCATTAAAGGTGATTACTTCTCTTAAGGACAAAATGCCCTAATATTAATATGATTTCATTCAGAAAGGGCATACAAAATAAATATGTTGAAATGTTTATTTATAGGTATTGTAACATTCTAAATTTTAATTTTAAGTTTTAAGTGAGTTAAGAGAATTTCAAAAAAAAAAACATTATTATAAGATTAGAAGAGATTATATATATTAGGGGTGTGCATGGGCAGTGTTGGGCAGGGCAGCCCCCTGCCCGGTGCCCTGCCTGAAAAAAGTCTGAGCTGCATTTTGCAGCCCGATGCCCGATCCTGCCCGGTAAAAGTCCTAACTATTTCGGGCTGGACATAGGCGGGTTGGGTATGCCTAAATTATGATGTTCTGCTCATATTGTGAGAAAAAAATCTGCAAACATAAACTTATAAAATAATATCATATTTATATTTTCAATAGTTAAATAATATCTATAATTCACTAAGAATAAAGTAATAAAAAGATAGTAATTAAAATCTTAAAATTTATTGTATATATAAAAAAGAAATATTGAAATATGTAGAGGTCGGATATTTGTAGTGTTATTACAATACCAATAATTGAATACTTAACAAGTAAAGCAGAGGAGCACCTTTGGTATCTACATAAATATAAGAGTTATGTTTAATATTTTAAAAATGAGTAAGGAGAGTTGCTAGCTAAAATAAAAAGTATAAAATTACAAATAGAATGAGTTAAGAAAAGAAATAAGAATTTAAAAAAAAATAAAAAATATATATATATGGCCAGCCAAATGGGCAGGGCAGCATACCTTGCCTAGTGCCCTGCCCTACCCGAAATTTGGCCCGACCTGGCTCGGCCCAAATATATTTTAGGCCACTTTTTTAGAGTCGAGCTGGGCATTTTTTGCGGACTCAGGCAGGCAGACTAGATCATAGGCATTGTGAACACCCCTAATATATATGATAATAATGGAGATGAAAAAAAAAAATTTCCTTTTAACAAAAGAGAATGGGTCAAAAAGAGGAAATAGAAAGGAAGTGGGGTATTTAACTATAAAGTTTTCCCTTCTCATATGGGGTTATAAGGTGTAAGTTTTCCCCCATGCTTTTGAGTTTGAGAGACAGCATTTCAATTGGAGCTTACGGGGCAGAATGATGCGGATCGAGCTTTAATAGGCTCCAATATGCAACATCAGTATTCAATATTCTAATAAATTGAAAAATAAAAAAATAAATATTTATTAATATTTAGAAAATTTTAAATATTTATAAAGTAATATTCTTTAAAATATTTAATAATATTTTTAAATTTTAAATTTAATTATAATTATTTATGTCTTCTTCCTCTCTACAGTGCCATTTTTCCTTTTCTTCAGCGCAGGGTTTATCCTTGCAGATCATTTTGGTAAGTCAAACGACCTCTAATCAGTACGCTACTTTTAAGAAAATTACTCTATTCATCTTGATCTTTTTATTGGTGGTATTTTGATAGGGATTAGAGAAAATTTGTTAATCCAAAAGTGAGTGTTGAGTTTTAACAATATATGAATATAGGATTGTAAGCTAAATTAACAGTTCAATTTTATTAACTTAGTTTTGACTATTAGTTGATTTAAGAATTTAAAATTAAATTTCTATTTAAAAAATTTAGTTTAAAAAATTTAAATTGAGATTAGAAACTTATTATATTAAGATTGTATTTTGAAGAAATTTATTATCTTGAGAAAATTCTATCGTGGTATTATATATGTTATTGATTATTGAGATTTTGCTTGGTATGATTACCTTAATGATTATGTATATTTTATATTGTATATTGTATATTGTATACTGTATATTTTATATTGTGATTAGGGATTGGTAATAATGGAATACTCTTTTTACCACGTGATATAATCTCTATTATAGCTCGATAGTTAGTTTTTTGTTCTATTAGTTTACTAAGAGACTATTCCACTTGTTTACTGATGGACCTACCCTACTAGTTTATCGAGGGGTTATGACACCCTCACTTGTTTATCGAGTAGAATGAACTCTTGGTCCATTCTTGTGTTCTATAGTATTTGGCCAGTACATAACAATTGACTGGTTAGCTTTGTTGAGTAGCTAGTAATATGGAAGTTATTACTAGCCTATATGTTCGGTCAGTAGATTTAAGTAAGTTCGATCGGTTTGATAGGAGGAACTAGAGTTTGTATATCTTATAGATCTTATGCTTATTTTGATATTATCAATATATTATTTTTATTAACTATCTCATTTGATACCTCATAAACATATATTAGTGTGTATGAAGAGTTAGTTATAGAGATGTTTGTCTTACCACGTGATTATTAATATTTTTCAGGTAAAGCTTTAAATATATGGCCAAAAGGGATGACACATGAGGTTTAGGCTACGTTTGATCTAGTAACACATCCACCCTTTATTTGTGTTAAATATTGTGTATTGAAACTTTAGGGCTTTGTATCTTTTGATTGTTTTATTTAACTATGTTGGTTTTAGGAAACATTGATAAACTTTATGAGATTGTGTGATATTAGTGGCCAAAAGTCTAGGTTTGCATGAGATTGTGTTATGGATCCGCAATATGATTTATGATATTTTTTGTTAAAGTTTTATGAAGAAATTATTCAAATATTGATGTGTGATGGGCTTATAATAGAGATATTATATTATGGGGTTCGATCATCCAAGGTCTAATTATTATGATTTATGGTTAATTAGAGGTTTGCTCTTTAACCATATTAGTGGGTAGGGGTGTTTATGGAATGGGTCGGGACTGGGATAACTCCGTTTTGTATCACATCCTGATATAGTACACAAGACACAAAATGCATCCCATGTCCCATCCCGTGTCAAATTTGTCCTAATCCTGTCGAGACTTGGACGAGTTCGGGACGGGATGGGAATTCCTGACCCTATTTTTTTAAAAAAAAAATATTATAATAAAATTATCTCAGTAAATTATTCCATATAAAATATCACGGCAACTTTATCTAAATACCAACATTCCTCCCTAATATAAAATTTTAATTTACCCAGATAAGAGGAAAAAATAACAGTATGAAAGAATAAAAATATCTATATAAGAATATTTGTCAGTAAAAATATCTGTATTAAAATATATGTATGAGAGTGACGACTGGCGAGACTTGTGACCATAAGCAAACAAAGCATAAGAGAAGAGAGACGGAGAGCCTGAGATAAGTAGACAGAGTGAAAAAGATAAGAGAATGTAATATATTTTTTTTATAAAAAAAAACTTGGGGTTAGGACGGGACGGGATTCCTGAGGGTTAGTCCGAGACCTATCCCGTCCAGACCCTTCCCTCTGTCTTTCCTGATGATTTTCCATCCTAATCCTTATTGAGACTGGATAGACCAGTCCCAAAATCACTGGGACTGGGTCAAGACATTCGGGACGGGACAATCTTGGACACCCCTATTAGTGGGTTGGAATCATTTTCTAACATGGTTTGGATGTGAAGGATTTAGGCAAATTCTTTTGTCCATGACATGTTTTTATTTGCTAGTTGGAACATCTTTACTTTCATATATCTTAGGGACTATTTAGTAGCATTTAGAACCACTTATAAGATATTAGAAGTCTATTAGATAAATCTGGAATTTTACTCTTCTCGAGTTAATGTTCAAATGATATTTCAGATTAAGTGACAAATTTCAAAAAATCATAATTAATTCTAGAAAAATTGAAATGAAGTGGTTCAAAAAGCTAAGTGAAGATAACATCTTGAAATTTCAGGAAAAAATAATTTTCTGACCAAATTCTTAGTCAATCAAAACAGTTTAATTGTCAAATGTTACTGTTCATTTAGTCAAAAATCCTGAAAACAGATTCTGGTCCCTAGCTTTGGAAAATTTGTTCTCTTTGTACATATATCTAAATAAGATATTCTTGATGTCAAAATAAAGCTTGACATGTTAACTAAATGTCTATAAAATTTTATATATTTATTCCATCATTTATTATTTTTCATTACATCATTTCACTACTTATATTGGCCATATAGCAACCTTACATATAACAATTCTTCACATAACATATACTATTCAATCCTTAGCTTCTCTTCATGCTTTATCATCCTCTTTCATCATTTATAAACTTGCTGGGATTGAGATTACATAGAGGGAGTGAGATTTCTTGGGAAATCTCAAGAGAAAATGGTACTAAATAATACGTGCATTAATGTAAATACTTGTGTTTTCTTGTAAAAGTGTTAACATTATGTAATGTGTATGCTTCCATGTAACATATGAAATATAATTGGCCAAAGTAATCATAAAAATAGAGGTTCAATCATATACACATATAACACAATTCCACAAAGTCATAGTACAACCAAGCATAACATTCAATACATACAAGTTTAGGGTCAGTTTACTACCTCACTTGTTTGATTTCTTTCACTTTAACCTTGCATCTTTCTTCTTACTTATCTTGGATGTGTGGCTGCCTCTTTGGAGTCTACAATCAAATCCTAACATCACATAAGTATCCATCCATTATAATCTAACTTTCTCTTGACATTAAACTCATTTTAACTAACATAACTTCCTTTGATATTTACTAATTGACTTGGCATTTGAACTAATTAATATATTGACTTTACCATATATAATTTCATCTTTTGAATCCATTTATAATCTTATAATCATAAAATTCTAGCTCCTATGCATTATTCTGGACAGATTTACAAAACATATACAATTCTTCTAAAAAAAGTTATTTTGATTCCAATGCTTCCCATACTTGTTTCTTTACTTTATCCCACACAATTTTTCATTTTAAAACCATTGGAATCATCAAAATTATGAAATTACAATCACTATTTATGTGAGTGAACAGTATATAGAAGAATTCTAAGAATTACAACTTTCAATTTTAATATTTGTAAGGTTCAAAATATATCCAATCCTACGCAAAATCATCATATAAATTCAATGGAAGTATTAGATCATTAAAATTATATCTCCTTCTATCATAAAAAGTGAAGTCCAAAAGGTCTCAACAGTGGCAAAGTTAAGAATGTCAACTTGATTCAACAACCAATCATCAAACTAGCTTGTTTAAGCTTCAATCACATAACTCTAACTTTAATTTCTTTTTTCTCCTTTCATCTAATGTTTTGAACAGCACATACACCTTAGGAGCCAATAAGATTACATTATCAAAGGATACCTCATAGTCCATGTGACGAAATTACAAAGGGAGGAAGCATCTGGAAAAAATTTAAGTTCAATTCAGTACCGACTCAGTCTGATTTCCTAAAAACTAAACTATTTTCTGAATCTAATTTTTCTGAGATTCTATAATATGATTTTTTACCTTAAATTCAGTATCTGAATTCTTTCTATCATTGACATTCTTGTACTGGGTCTAAACTTAATTACAGATCCCTTAGTAGATTACCAAAATGCCCCTTGGTTCCTCTTTATTCACTTTAACATCTCAAGGGCATTATCGTCTTTTCACACCTCATCAGAGTATTCCCTAACCTTGGTAAACTATTCTAGAAACTCTCTTTGACTATCTAACCTTATTCAAATTATCAAAATGCCCTTCGTCTAACTCTAACTCAATGACACAACACAGTGGCATACTCAGTGACATTTTCGTAATTTTACATTTTTTCTGATCTTTATTAGCCCTTACGTGTACTTATCTAAAAATATTACTGAGCCTATAAGATACTATTTTGGGCCCTCTACATGGTCCATTAGCTTTATGGGCTAAATTCTCGAGAAATTTCCCTAAAATATATTTATCGATATTTTAATTCATTGTAAATTCCATAATAAATTCTACATAACTCATTTTTTAGCTCTGTTAATTTCATAAATTTTTATATTAATTATAAGAATTTAGCGCCAAATTTCATCTGATTATGATATCCAGAAGATATTGTATTAATTTCTATTTTTTAAAAAATTAATATAAATTTTGTTTAACCTCAAATAAAAATTCTGTGTTACGTCAAACTGATCAGAATAATTTTCTCAATTTATTAGAAAAATTTGGGACTAATATGATTCTAGGTATTTTTAGACCTTTTTCGGCTCAACTTTCAATAATTATCATTTTGCCCTTAAACTTTTGAAAATTACACTTTATGCCCTTAACTTTTTATAATTACATTTAATAGCCTAAAGTTTATTTCTACTTTACACTATAGAACTTTTAGACTTTTTATTTTAGCCCTTCATCTTTATTCCTTTGTCTAATCATTGTTTTTTCTTTCTATTAATCATCACAATCATTTCCAAACATCTTTCTACTATTAGTATTATACATATAGAAAAAAATTAGGATATGATACTAGTTTTCCCTTTTTTTTCTATCATGGATAAATGTTTTTGTTTTTAATAGTGCTTTATTATATATATGATGTATCTTTAAATACTAATTGCTTCTTTTTCTATCATGGATATCTCTTGTCAATAGGTTGAATATTTTTCTAACAATGATAGCTTTTTTATTTTAAATAAAATATTTTTCTATCATAGTTAGCCTTTACAATTAAGTCAAATTTTTGTAACCGAAATATCTTTCTTTGTTAGTAAATTTTATCTTTTCTATCTTGGTTAATCTTTTTAACAGATTATGATATATTTTATAACTATGGTAGTATTTTAATCATTACTAAAAGTTTTTCTACCATAGTTAATATTTTAATTTTTTAGTAAAATTTGTTTCTACTATGGTAGACATTTGATTAACTATTTTTCTTTTTTATCATAGTAGTGAGTTAAATTATTTTAAAATAGCTAATTGTTAGTATTAGAAGAATAATTTTATAGGTATCAATATAATCTTAGGAATTAATGACAAAACATTCTAAAATTTTAAAATTAAATGCAATTACAATAAATGATAAATATTCAAAATTAAAATAAAATTAATGATAAAGAAGAAAGATTCTGCGTTAGTAAGATTCGAATAAGGTGGCATTGATATGGCAAAACTCTTTATCAATGATCATTTGTGTCAAAGTAACCTTTCCAACGAACAAGATAGCCGCGAGCAGGACCATGCGAGGTGAGAACAGTTTGTTCATCCACAATAACATCAATATCTTCTTTAGCTTGTGGAAAAAGTTGTCAGTGGTAGAACCAAAGCGCTGTGTCGTATGGGCTCAAAAGTACCTCAGTAAGGTAAGAAATAAAATTCTTAACAATCAAAATTGAATTAATGGAGATTTCAGGAGATAATTTAAGCAGATAGGTATTAATACTAAGTTTCTAAAAATTGCAAAATGAGCCAGAAGCTTGAGCATGCAACTTTTTAAAAGAATTTTTAGGATAACAGTTTGGGCAAATGCGTTTGGGTAAAAATTGTACCATACTATAATACGATATTTTTGCCCTTAACCTATTTACATGTGACATGGAATGGGGGACCCACATCCTTTATTTAATGGGCATTAGGTATAGGTAAGGTAATGGAGTTGACACTTTTACTCCATTTAAGAAGATTCACGTGGACTGTTTTAATTCATGAGTAGATTTTAGGGGTATATATGGATAGAGTTGGGCAGAGCAATCCCCTGCCTGGTGTCCTGTTTAAAAAATATATGGGCTGCATTTTGCAGCCTGATACCCGGCCCTATCCGATAAAAGCCCTAATAATTTTGGGCAGGGCATGAGCGGGCTAGGCATGGGCAGGTTGAGCATGCCCAAGTCGTGATGTCATACTCATGTTATGAAAAAAATTTGTAATTATGAATTTCTAAAATAATACCATATTCATGTGTCTTTAAGAGTTAAATAATATTTATAATTTACTAAGAATAAGAGAACAAAGATAATTAAAATCTTGAGATCCATTGCATATAAAAAATAAACGTTGAAATCTAAATAGTTTGTAATTATAACTTTGTATTAATCTCCCTAATATTGACAAAGATAAAGCATCTAACAAAAATAAATAATTATAATTTGTAATGTAATCATATGATAATTAACAAAGTTAAAAAAGAAAAAGAAAAAAATAGTATAGTTATAAATATTAAAAGATACAACTTACCTATTTATATTTCTAAAATTACTTTATAGTCACCATTAGCTATCATATTCTCCCTTTTAAAATAGAGAAAAAAAAAAAAGAAGGGGTGCTCATGGGCAGGGCAGGGTAGGGCAGCCCTTATACCCGGTGCTCAGCCTGAAAAATACATGGGCTATATTTTACAGCCCGATGCCCGGCCCTGCCCGATAAAAATCGAGTTAGGCAGGCCATTTTTCTTGTAGGCTGAGCAGGGCATAGCGGGTTATGGGCATTATGCACAATCCTAATAGATTTACATATTAAATCTATAAAAAATAAATTTATAATAAGTCTAATTATCAATAAAATATCTCCGACTTCATATAATAACACTACAAATTTTGAAAATTTATTGGGCTTTCTAAAAAGAGTCAATCTTTTTACAACTTTTGTAAAAGTCATTCTGCTCTACTTTTAAGTTTTGTATGAATCATGGCTCAACTACACTTTAGTATGACTCAACTATAAAAACAATTCCCTGGTACAAACCAAGCCAATAGTAAGTTTTTTTTTTATTATAAAATTTTTAGAAAAAAGTTAACCTTTCTCATCATTTAAGGGCAGAGTAAAATCTCTCTCTCCTATACGATACCAATATCAGGTAGGACGAGCTGTCAATTACCTTCAAGTGTAAACTTAAATACTTAAGAGTCAATCTCTACGATTAGAATTATAACAAAATAATACTTTATAAAGATCAAACTCATTCTAAATAGTCATATATTTTAATATTAAGTTTTTTTATACAAAAAGTTTTAGAAAGGGATTGAGCCCACCCACTATCTAAAGGCAGTACGAAATCTTTCTTCCTCCTAGACGATACTAATATCAGATAGAGTGAACTGTCTATTATTTTTAAATATAAATTTAAATATTTAAAAATTAAAATATTTTTTAAAATATTATAATTAAAATTATAATAAAATGATATTTTTTCGTGGAACGAGTTCAACTTATAAAAGCCGTTGGGGCCTGATTGAGTTTTCAAAACAATGCTCTTAACCCATCAAGGTGGATCTTGAAATGGGAAAATTATTTTAGAGAATGAAATTAAGAAAATATTTATATCAAAGGATTATTAATTTCTGAAGTTATTCTTCTGAAGCATTAAAATCCTCTTGTTTGCAAAGAAAAAAATAAATTAAGATAAACGAACTATTTTTACTGTAATGTTAAGGTTACGATTTTTTAGTGATAAAAATTCTGGTGTAAGCGCTCATAAATTTACATTTCCGAACAATAAATTTTTACAATGAGAATTTTTCAGCAATTTTTTCTTCTCATATTTTGATATTTTATTAACTTTCTCTTTTGAAATTAACCTGTGTTTTCTTCTTGAGTTTAATATCGTGAGTACTCTGGCTTCTTCACATCTTAATCCAGATCGAATGCCTGTAATTCGAATATACTGAGGGAATTTCTTGTATAATATCGAAAATTTTAATAATTTATGGGCCGGCTCTGTTTGCTTTGGTGAAATGTAATAAATACTCATAAATTTTAGTCAATTAGATAAGAACGCGTCTGATCTTAGTAGAATCCCAAAAAACCAGAAGTCCAATCTTTCTATTAGGGTCATAGAAGACGAGATAGGAATGGACAAGTCGAAGATCGGGAAGAGATTTGAGGGTAAGGTCGCCATTGTCACTGCTTCTACTCAAGGTATCGGTTTCGCTATAGCCCAAAGGCTTGGCCTCGAGGGTGCGTCTGTTGTCATCTCTTCTCGCAAACAGGTTAATCTTCAAATCAATTTCTTGCGATTTCGATCATGTTCTTGTTCTGCATCCTTAATTTCATTGATTTCTTTGCATTCTTTGCCTCTGAATAGGAAGTCCTGATTGATCTCTCCGGGAATTTACAGAAAAAAAATAAGTCGTATTATTTTACCAGCTTTGAACATTGCAGCTTGCTATAGATGTTGTGTTCTGTATATAATATTGGTATTGATAAGTTAATTGCTGCTATATGATGGAGGAAGAAGAGGAAAACGGATTTCTTGCTTTGTGGGTTTCATTGATAAAATACTAATTGTTCGTTTGGATTTCTCCTGCAAAATTGAAATGATTTTAGATCAATTTTTGTTTGCCTCAGTTTAGAAATAGTACTGAATTATTAGGATGGAGGTCAACATGTTTACTTGATTACTCTGTTTGCAAATTTTTGCAAGGACTCAATCCGCTAAGCTCAGCTGTAAATAATTTCCACATTTGATTTCCTATTGAAGAACTTGATGATAATATTTTTAAACACTTCATATGATCATAAAAGATATCTTATAATGCGTCTACAGTGATGTTCATATTGCCAAAATGATTTTCTCTTTGGTTTAATGAGCACAGAAAAATGTAGATGAAGCTGCCGAGAAGCTCAGAGCTCAAGGAATTGAAATATTGGCTCTTGTTTGCCATGTCTCAGATGCACAACAAAGGAAGAATTTGATAGACAAAACTGTACAGGTAATTATTCACTGATAACTACAAAGTTCATTCACTGAAAAATTTTGTAAAATCGAAGTCTCAAAATGATTTCAATTCTGCTACTCTAAGTTAGTTAATATTGTTATTGATTCACTATAAGTATATACGTCAGTGTGTTACTACAATCTAGGAACTGATCAACATTTTACAGAAGAATTAATCTGATCAGATTTTGTCTTTGTATTTGCTCCTTACTATAGGACCGTCTTGTCCCTTGTGTGTATTCTCTGTTGCCTTTTACTATTCCTCTTCACAATATCTTTGTCTGCTGATTGGACTGACAGTTATATTATGTTTCTCTCTAACTGCATCTAATTTTGTAATTTCTTTATAAATCGATCCTCGTAAATGCTTGTATAGTTGTATTCCATTCTAAGGTGTGGTTAAGCCTTATGTTTTGTTACAGAAATATGGAAAGATAGATGTCATTGTGTCCAATGCTGCTACAAATCCCTCTGTTGATAACATATTGCAAACCCCGGACTCCGTCCTTGACAAGCTGTGGGAAGTAAATGTCAAAGCCTCGATAACTCTTCTGAAGGTAATTTCAGTGACAAACGGCCAAAACCAAACCAAAATGCGAAAGAAATAGAAAAATCTGCTATAGCACATTCCCTTTTGCCACCACTCTGTTGTTTATTAATTGTACTGTGTGTTATCTGCTTTGCTTTTTTGTAGGATGCAGTTCCTTACTTGCAGAAGGGTTCTTCTGTTGTTCTTATTTCCTCTATCGCTGGTTTTAACCCGCCAGCTGCATTGGCTATGTATGGAGTGACCAAAACCGCCCTTTTTGGACTTACTAAAGTCGGTACTTTGTCTTCACTTGTTTCATCAACATCTTGATAAATTGAGTTTTTATAACATTTATATGTTATTTTTTTCATTCATTGCTTAGGCCCTGGCAGCTGAGATGGCCCCCAACACTCGTGTTAATTGTGTTGCTCCTGGTTTTGTGCCAACTCATTTTGCTTCCTTTCTTACCAGTAATGAAGTTGTGGTGAGTATTTTGAACCACCCCTCCCCCAAAACACCAAAAAGAAATGGCTACAAAATAATGGAAATTGCACAAGAATTGAAATATAATACTCCATTCCTTAATATAATATATAGTTTATAGTACAAATTTTACAACAAAGTAGATATTATATTAAGGACCGGATGTACTATCTATCTATATTATTGTTACTTAACAATAACTATCTTATTACTTTTTTTCATCTGAAGGCATAAAAGGACATGTCATATCTAAAAAAATAGGCTTTTCCATTGTATTCACTTTTTCTATTTCTTTCCCTTCTATGTACCAAACCAGCCCTAAATAGCTTCATCCTCTTGTTCCAAGTCTCCTTATCTGTTATTTATCATATGATGGGACTGTGTGCCACTGCAGAGGAATGATCTTGAAGAGAAGACATTGTTGAAAAGGCTTGGGACGACTGAAGACATGGCAGCTGCAACCGCCTTTTTGGCGTCGGATGATGCGTCTTATGTAACAGGAGAAACTCTGGTGGTTGCTGGAGGAACTCCCTCCAGGCTTTAGCTTCAATTTGTTGTCATGATGTGCTTCTGTGGTTGGGTTAGTACAAGCCTGGTCTCGTGCCTTTTTTTTTTCTCAAATGGAAATAATTTTAGTTGCTTTTATTAATGCTCATTCTGTTGGAATAATAGCACTATAAAGTAGCGCTTTAGGTGGTGTATGGAATGGTATAGACACTTTTAGTTTGTAATACGGAATTCATTATCCAACCAACATAAACCTCAGTACTAATTAAATTGTGTGTTGAATTAGTTTTTAGAGAATAATTTATAGAGAAAAGTGATAAAAATGATGTTAGTAGAAAATAGCTTCTAAAAAAAATAAAAAATTTGGACTTCTGAAAAATCATGATTTTTCATCCCCAAATTATAGTTTTATATACAAAAGTACTTTAGTAGAAACACCAGTGTGTGTTTAGATTTAGCTTTTCAGAATTAATTTTGGGCAAAATTTCAGTTTAGAAAAATTTAAAATAAACAGTAATTTTTATCCAAAATTGATTTTAACTAAAACCTTGGTTTGAAAAAATTTAAAACAAACAGTCATTTTTGTCTAGAATTAATTTTGGCTAAAACCTCAGTTTGAAACCATAGTTTTAAATAAGCTACTGAAAATAGATTTTAGAACAGTAAAAGAGCTTATAGACTATCCAATTACTATTTTATCTTTATTTTTTCTTATACTCTCTCTCCTCTCTCATCTCTTTTCTTCACACTATCTCCTCTTTCCTCTCTTCTCTACACTCTCCTCTCTCTTTTCTCCTCTCTCTTATTTATTCTCTACCATCTCTCATCTCATACTTTAATCAAATCATATCCTTTTTGGTAATTTATTAATATAGAAAGTAATTCTACTACTAATCATCCAAATATCTCTATTTTCAAAATCTATTCTTTCAATAATATATTCTTCCCAAAATCTATTCTCCAGAATCTATTCTTCCTGTAATCTATTCTTCCCAAAATCTATTCTCCAGAATCTATTCTTTCTAAAATTTATTCTCTAAAAGTTAATCTAAACACACCCTAAATGTGTGTTTGGTATATAGGTTTTAAAATAGATTTTAAACTCAAATTATGGTTATCTCATTTTTTAGCCAAATAATAAATTTTTTTCAAAAATCACTTCTACATCTCAAACCATGGTTTGAGTCCTATAAACAATAGTTTGAAATAATTGCTCACAAGTTAGCTTTTGAATCACTTCTTAAACACATGTGTGTATATATATATTATTTTTTTAATCATTTTAAATGAAAACATTAAAAATAAAATTTATGTTTTATATAATTATCGTATTTCATTGTCTTTTTTAATAAATTACCTATAAAAAAATAATTATATTATTAATTATCGAAATATCTCTAATTTTTAAAATTATTTTTTTTTTAAAATTTATTTTTTCTAAAATCTATTCTTAAAAAGTTAATCTAAACAGGCCCTAAGTAGTTATAGGTTTGTATTACACACTCAAAGCCGAGCCTGGCATATTAAAAGCCTAAACTTTATTAGAACCTATTTAATGAAACTTCTGCCGAAAAGAGAGACCATTTAAAACATTTTATTCATTAAATTATTTAATTAACTACTTACTAACTAAATAATAATAAAATAATAAAATTTATTAAATTTGTTTAAAAGGAACTTTTAAAACTGGTGAAGAACGTATATTAGCTTACCACTCTTGTATTATATGTAACTTAACACACTTGTAGGAAAAAGTGTTCAGTCTTACATAAAAGTCAAGGAAATAGATGAGAGAAAATGTACATGATATTTTCTCCATACCCTTTTTTTAATAACGAAAAATGTTAAAAAAAAACAATTATTGATTATTAATTTAATGCAATATGAGAATAAAGTTCAATTGAGTTATATATAGAATTAGCGTATACAATCAACTGCCCCACTCCCTTACATTTTGTATCCATCAGCATGGGATAGAGTCATTATTTTGATCGATGTGGGACTTTGTTTACACCACCTCTTTTTCTTGTTCTTGCTCTTTTCTGTATTTTTGCTTTCTTTTTTGTGAAAAAAATTAACTTAGAGAAGATACATATTTTATCTAAATGATTCCAAATTGTATTTCATCTATAATAAAGCAATTTCAAGAAACAAATAAAAATATCAACAAATAGAAACCAATTGGAAACCTGAAAAATCATTGAAATAGAATTTTTTGTTTAAGAACAAGTCCAGTTCTTGAAAAAAAAAACTACAGGGATAGATTTGTTTTGTAAAAATAAGATAGTATCCTTTAATTGAGAATTTAAAGACTAATCTTTTTTAGCCATACTTAAAAACCCGTAAAGCTTCTTGGCCACTCCTCTTAAAGTGGGACTTCAGCTCACATCTTGGTGCCACCTTCTCTCGTGTACCAATCAAGATCCATGATTACCTTTTTTGAATAAAAAGACAAGTTATCATTAATAAAGGTAAAACGAAATACATAGAAAGGCCTAAGTCTACTGGAGAATAAGGGAACTAGCCCAAAACGCCTCAGTAGAACAACAGGCCTAATATGTCATGACACTTATCCAAAGTTGAGATATTTAATTATTTAAAATATATTTAATTTTTTAAAAATATTATTTTATTATAATTTTAATCGTAATATTTAGGGAGATATTTAGCTATTAGATATCTAAGTTTATGATTGAAGGTAATTCCTAATTCTTTCCACTCGATACTAGTATCGTTTAGGAGGAAGAAATACTTCGTCATATTCTTAAATCGTTAGTGAATCTGACTCTTTTTTAAAAAATTTATAAAATTATGACACTTAACATTAAAGTATTCATAAATCTACATTTAGAGTATAAAAAAAATTTACCTTTTCTAACAAATATATTTTGTAAGATTTAAATTTATTCTATTTTAATAAAGATAAAACTCCTTACTAATTTAACTAACAATCTGTTAGTGAAGTCTTAAAATATCTATTATGAAGAACCGATGATCAAGATGAGGCGGTTAAGACATAGAAAGATCACTGTAAGCAGTACGAAGTTGCTCAATGTAAAAGTGAGCAGCAATGAAGACATTATTGCCCGTGGAGTTGAAAGCTTCGAACTCGGCTCATTGAACCTATGTTGACAAAAAAACTCCATAAATCCATCAAGCTCAAAGGAAAGGCTCATGATGCCAGCAGAGAGGATCAATTCTAACGTTAGAACATTCGACTGCAATCGGCCGAACGCTATCAGCTACCAATCATGTTAACGCTCCATAAGGACCATAAGATCCATGATTACAAAGATGATGAATAGTGGAGGGTGTTTTCTTTATCTTCGTGCTAAAAGATAAATGGGAACTTTTATGGGATTGATCTGAGGCCAACAATTCTTGATAATAGTGGATATTAGGTTTTAAAAAGATAATAAGAATATAAAATTGAGATAATTAAGATAAGAATATTAAGATAGATATATACATATATAAAAAAAAAGATAAAATTATTAATGAACATATACACATAATAGTTGGAGTGTCAAGTCCATTAAACGTGCATGTGAGAAAAGTAATATGGAATCATCTCAAAAGGAGTGGAGGAAATTTAAAAAGAATATTAAACAAGATTATTAAATAGGATCTTTTAATCAATAATTTATTTAAAAATTTAAATTTTTATATAGCATAATGATGTGCAATCTATATAGTTAATTCCACTTAATATCATAAAATTTATTATTGTTCAAGCCAAAAAAGTAATATAAATAAAATTAATTATTATAAATAATCATAATGTAGAGAAAGAAGTAGAAAATTTCACTTGTAACAAATTGAAATTTTCACATGATTTTTTTGGTTAAAAATGAGCTAAATAAATAAGTGGGGTAGAAAACGTCTCATTTTTTTTTATTAAACTAGACTAGAGTGTTTAAAGTGTGTGTGTGTGTGTGTGTGTATATATATATAAGAAAGTTTTATTAGATTAATTTAGATATATTAATAAATGAGTTACTTATATTAAATATAACATGATTTTTATAAAATCCTCATATATAATATTAAATTATATCAATTTATTAATTAAATAAATTAGTGTAAGAATAATTAATAAATATAAAATACATTAAATCCTTATATTTAAAATTAAATCTAATTATCCAACTAGGTCTTGAATTGTCATTGGAAGTAGTAAAACAAAAGATCTCAAACACACGATCAGAAAATGAATGCAAAGTATAGGCAGCAATAAACGGTGGTGGCATTCTACTAACATTGAGAACTTACAAGTTTTGAACAGCTCATATCATCAAATTGCATCCTACTCTATATTCGCAACAATATTAGCCATCATCAAAACAATTTTATATTAAAGCGACAAAACTCCTTAGCTGCTAGAATCAACTGAAACGAAAGAATATTATGTTCTCCTATTTACATTAATAAAATCATAGGAAAGACGAAACTGCGTGACTCCATACTACATTTTCAAGCTTCCTTCACAGTCAAGCATACATGGATCTCCATAAATATTTGGACGTCATATTAATCATGAACATGATCATACCCTCATTATCACCACATTCTGCTGTAATCTGCATCTTCCAGTCCCATAAACCTCCAGATTCTTGACCCTGATTTTCAGAGGTGTTCTACACAGGAATCACATCAGCATCCTGATTATCCTCACATATAAAAATAAGGCCTTCTACATACATTGGAAGAAGGCATCGCTTCCATTGACAATCTATGGGTACAGGTCTGGTAGAGGGGACAATCATAAGCATATTATCCTGCCGGCGGACCACTCCCATCACGCTTACGGTGCTCCCTTCTTTGATGTACCTTGTATTCCCAAAATTTACTTGTTATGTACTGCAAAAATCCTATGAAGCATAATTGTACATGGAGCATTTAGTAGGGAGAGAATAGAAAAGAGCAAGTGCATGTAATGATGACACGTAAACCCATGCTTAACCACATTTTCTTGCACCACTCCCTCCAAAAAAGCATAAATGGAGAAGATTCAAATTAGAGTGCGCCTGTGTTGGTTAACAATCCATTGAATAGAAATTGTTAGTTAACAATCTATCATAAGATATAGTTGTTGATAAAATATAATAGCGTTGTGCTATTTATATAGCCAACCCTATCTAATAGGATAAAACTTTTAAAGGAGAGAACTGGGGGAGGGAAGGAGTGGGTGAGAGTGTGTACGTGATTCGTCACTCATCTATCCCACTAGATAGTGTGGGAGGTGAAAAAACACTCAATAATATTATTGAGTGAGACTTTTTGGTTAACAATTTATTTAAAGATTGATAATTTATAAAGCATAAAAGTGGTGCAAACCTTATAACTGACTCCACCTAGTGTGATAATGCTTCTTGTTGTGTGGGGTGTGACAGAGAGGATGAGGGGATGGGTGGGTGAGATTTTGTATGTGATTCATCTATTTTCACTTCAGAAGATTATATTCACAAGCAATTACACTTGACATAATGATGTCATCCAAACAATGCACCAGGAAATTGAAAGAAGAAATGCAACTTGAAAGGAATTATAAGTCAAAATAATGCAGCCCATACCCCTCCTCGAGACGCATTATACGGTCATCACTAGAGAGTTTACGGTCTGCAAGCCAGCCTAAGAAATTTTGAGATAACTCTCTGTTTTCCTTGTTTACATCGACTACAGTAGCTGGTTTTACAAAAGGAGCAACCTTAACACCATTGCCTGCTTTCACTAACGCTCGTAGCCCAGACTGGAAGTCTGATATGTAAAAGTCTGCTACATATTTCTGCCCACAATAAACAAAAAATTGTTGACAAAGAAGAAAGATGAAAACAATGCAAAACATGGGAAAATAATATCAAGGCCATAAACCATCATGAAGCAATTAGAGAGGACAAAGTAATTCAGTTATGTTCCTCAAGTTGATAACATCTGTCTACTGATTAAATAATTCTAAAATAATAGTTAAATAATTTTAAGAATTGTAAATCACTACACTAGGCCACTTTCCATAATTTGGCATTAACATGTAGACTGAACAAGGTTAACTGACAGTACACCATTTGAGACTTCAACTTAGGACATATTTGATCCATTGCTTTGCTGGGGCAGATTAGAAAGTTTTTTTGTGGGAAGAGAAGGCCTTAGATTAGTAAGAACTACAGTGAAATTGTCAAAGCAATAAACTATTTATTAAGTTCCACTGTTAGCTTTTTAACAAGATGGGGCAAGGCCATAAACAAAATCATGGAAACCAATATGTAGGCTTGCTAGCGAGTATTAGTCTATCTAATAATCAAGGGGAATCAAACAAAGACATGAATTCAAAATTCTACTTAATTTTATTGAGCTGTGTAACCGCATGATCCTAACAAACAACTTGTTATTCCTTCATCATATCATTATTGTTCCTTTAACTTTGTCAAGCTCTTTTAACTGTATCTTTCGTATAAACATCTCATATTCCTCATCAGCTTTTTTGTTCTGGCCAATCTTCAAAATCTCAATGAACACTCAGGGTGTAAGTGTAACTGGTTAAAGCAATGAAAAGATAATACATCTCCATTCCACCATGGACACGTAATATCAATTACTAGTGATTGTACCTTTTCTATTTAAGGACATCTATCTTTCATGAAATTATTGTTCCGGTTTCATTCTTCTTTCCATTGTCCATACCATACGGATTTGATAGAATCAATGTAGTAAATGGCCTGTCCGTAGGATTATCAATGGGATGAATATTTGATACATTAGTTCAAACAACTAACCTCAGAATATCTAGAACCCCAGGAGAAGCATCGATGATTAGCATTTGCTGATTTACCACCCCAACCTTTATATTCATATAGTTCTGTGGAAACATATACACATCTAGGTACCCTCTGGTATGAAGATTCCAAAGGAATACTGCCACAGGTCACAATCTATACGAAGAGAGAGGATACATCATCAGTCTCACTAAATATTCAAAGAGGCATCCCAGATGATTTATTCACTTGAGTTATCCCCAAATTATATCAATGAAGATAGCTCTATCACAGAAAAATTGCCAATACAATTCAAATGTCTTTCTGAAAGAATGAGCAAACTAAAGACACGGCATATATCTTTCTGTCACTTGATCAACTTTACCCAAAATGATCTTCTTAATTGCGTTAGTGTTAACACAAAGAAGGAGCAGAGACTATTTGTTTGGTATGAAAAGTGAAATGAGATCAGAAATGCAATGGGGGTTTTAAAACAAAAAGTATTTTTACATGAGAAATGACCCCTGTAACCCTAAAAAATGTAGCAGCAGGAGACAATTATTGTTAAGTGATAACAAAATCAATATAATAAATATTACGTCTCAATTATGCCTTGCATGGATTCTAAATGGATAAAGCAACTTTTGGTGCATCCTCTCACAATTGTATCATAATCAGGGTCCTTGTTTAACATTATGTTTTTATAAATTATTCAGGGTCCTTGTTTAACATTATGTTTTTATAAATTATTTGTTAAGTGTCGTTTATGAGAGAATGCACCAAAAGTTGCATTAGACGTTCAGAATTCATGCCTTGAACATAGCACATGCGAGCTCAGTGTGTAAGTAATACCAAATAAAAAAAGTAGAATGAAAAAAATAAATAAAATATCCCCGATGACCAGGACATATTTTTCTGTGCAGCCTGATAAAGGCATCAATTTAAATTGGACATTAAAGTATTGCCAAAACTTGCATTGAGCAACGAGACAAATGAGAGAAGCAAAGAAGCAGAAAAAAAGGTGCTCTGATGAGCAAATTCTGTGGCTTTCACTTGTGAAAATAGGACTTCACAAAACACGACAATGCGTTAAGAATCAGGAAGTAAGAAGGAAAGACAAGGATTCAGTTTCAGATTATCCTGGTAGCCAAAATTTCATATTATTTTTGGACAATAATAAGTATTCTAAACAATCAGCTTACTCAGCTACCCTTCCGGTCCTTCTTTTAATACCGTAACGCATAATCCCTAATTCCATCATTAGAAAAATTACCATTTTTACAAGTTAAATTAGTGAGACAGTTATACTTCAATACAAGAGATAATCACAAAAGAGGGAGTCACAATCGCTAAGTAACTCTATTCGTCAAGTACAATCAAACCCAGACCTAACAAATAATTTTTAACTTAAATTTTAATTTAAACAGAAATATTAATTAAAAGGACAGCGATCAGCATTAATCATTGCAAACTCAACGAAATAAGTAATTAGGCAGCTTAAACAAAGCCATGACTTCAAATGCATAACTAATTAACGAATATCATTCTCTCGCATTAGTGATTCACTGATCAAAGGAAAAAAAATATTATCTCATAAGCTATAATTAAACTCTTAACATTATAATAGAAAATAAAATAGAAGTATAATTAGTCAAATAAACCGACACAATAATAGGAAGAAGACATTACCCCGGTAACCTTGACGTATTGTCCATCAATGGCGCCTCGGATCTCTGCATCTGGGTAACTCTTCACAAACCCTAATAGCCCTCTTCTTTTCCACGCGAAGTTCCATATAATGAAAAGCATTACAGGGACAATAATTGCCACTATAGCCACCAGAACCACCGCTTTCTTCATTGCAACCATCAGAAACACACCAACTAGCACGCTCATTGCTACAATTATTAACAAAACCCATACCACCGCCTTCGAAGCTCTAAACCCAACCTTCACTTCCTCGTCCTTCAAACTCGTTACGGCTGAGCCGTAAACCGCCTTCCCGATTGAACCAGCTTGCTCGAGCGGACCCGACCTCCTCCCGCCACCACCGCCCGACGATCCAATCGGGCCGGATCCTATTGGACCCGACGTGATAAGTCCCGTTGGATGCAGAGACAACGGGCCAGAAGATTGCCTCTTTGGCATCGGACCCGACCCACGGCGCCTCCCCGTGGCAACACCCGAATCGGTTCCAAAGCGTGCTACTACACTACTGTGCAAGGATTTAGACGAAGAAGAAGCATTCAAAGATGGATCAGCAAGTGGAATATCGAACATTTTCCCAAGCTCACCGGATTTCTTGATGTCGCCACCGGTATAGGGGACAGCGCGTGACCCCATTGTTGGTTGTCGCTCCTTGAGCTGCTCCGGTGGGCCTGAAACGTAAAGCCCACCGCTAAGCTTATGCGAAGGGATTCGAGTCCCCATTAGACACAGTACAGAGCTTCTTCCTCTGCTCTCTCTCTCTCTGGTTTGTTCAGTGAGGGAAGAAGGTGGGTGTGTTTGTGTGAGTGTGAATAGCAGTGAGTTTTGTTGGAATGACGGAAATGGGTTTGACTCTTTTTACAATGACACCTATATCCTCTTCAAATCTCAGTGCCGACGGTCAAGGGTTGGCGCAAATTTTGTCTTTCTTAATATAAATATTACACGTATAATTTAAATATTAGTAATATATATGAATGTAATAGATTTTATATTTATATTATTTATTTATTTATGACCGAAATCAAAATATATATTTCTGCGATCATATAGTAGTAATATTTTTTCTTTCCATTCTGTAGAAAGGTCTTTGACCTTCGTAATTTTTACCCTTTCTGTTGTTGACGTTCCTAAATTCAAATCATATCTTCAACTAATCTTCCATATCCTTTAGATATTTCCCTCTTAATTGCTGATTAATAGATTTCTCCAATAGGAAAGTCTTCCCTCCTTACTAAAAATGGTAGTAAAAACTAAATCAATTGTTGAACTGGCTGTGACAGGGGTGCAAGGTTTAGGAATCTGACTAAAGATTTCTCCCACGTATGTTGTAGAGGGTGAGAAAAAATATATTATAAATAAATAATTATTTATTATTATAAATTACTAATTATTATTATGATTATAAATTTAAAATATCACAAAATTAGTTTATCGAATTATTGATTAAATAATATTATTGTGCTCAAAATTTTTTAAAATTTAAATTAGTTTATATTTATTATGAATCATCATTCTGATTAAAATTTTAAAATATTATAAAATTAATTAATATAATTACTAAATAATTATTTTTAGGGACTCAAAATCTTTTAAATATAAAAATAAAATTATTAATTATAACTTTTAAATAAAAAAATTAAAAAAATTAGGTTGGATAGATCTAAATCTATTTTTAATTAAATTGTATATTATAAAGTTTTAAGAGTATAATAGTTAGTTAATGATTGATTGAGGTCAATTCAATCATAAAAATATTCATACATAATTTTAAAAATAATAATATTTAAATAAAATATATTAATATATAATTAAATAAAATATTTTTATCTAAACTATCCCTAATCCGACAAAATAAAATATTGAGATTTAAATTTAATATTAGTCCTCCAAATAAAGGGTGCCATTTTGGGCATCATAGGTTGATGGGGCCCAACTATAATGATTCTCCAATGATCATAGTAATATAAATAATAGCCTCTCAATTATCCTTGAGAGTCATATACTTTTTAAAGAGTTATATGCTTTTCTTATCTTATTTTAATGATTGTGACTATTAATTTGAGACCTCATCTTAGTTGTAACTCACTAAAAATTAACTACTTAATTAATTTTTTTATTTTTATAAAATAAATAACACACTCCTTTGGTCCTATTTGTTTTTCATGCTTTAAAATAAATAAATAAATAATCTTTTATACATTGGTCACTTTGCAAAAAAATAAATAAAAAGGAATAGTAATTAACATTTTTCTTAAGAAAATATCCTTGTTTCCTACTTTCTGAAAGTATATTAAAAGATGCATTTTAAACTCTTTTTTTTTTAAAAACACATAAATTTAGAAATTCATTTGATTTACAGATAATTTTAATATTTTAATTATCTTTCCTTAATTATGATAAAATAATTAGAAGCAAACTATGTTTATGATTAAATAGAGAATTTTTTTAACTGACACAAAAATTTGAGAATTAGAAAAAGTAACGTGGTAATTGAATTCAAAGTTCCCATGGTAAGCTGTAACTCGCTTACATGATGTCAAAATTGCAAGTAATTGGTGAATTCGTTTTTAAGCCTTTGCACACATCCCTTGTCACAACATGAAAACAATAAGAGAAATATGTGCTTTTATTGCAAATCATACCGTTAAATTATATTTATAAACTTTATACCTTTTTATTTTTATTAGTGAATTATATAATTTTGTATATATTAATTAAACTTAATACTCTAATATCAATATACCCTGTACTAAATTATATAATTTAAATAATAAATAATGCAATCTATTTTTTAAAATCTCATCAAACAATCAACTAATTTTACTCTTAGAATTTTATAATATCTAATTCAATTAAAAATAAATTTGAGTAGATCTAATTCAATATTTTTAATTTATTTATCTATAAGCTACAATTCATAATCTCAATTAGTAATCATATTTTGATCTATGAAAGATTTTGAATATTATTATAGTAGTTAATCAGTAATCCTACCTATTAACTGATTATATGATATTTTAAATTTCTTACTATGATGATAATTCATAATAACCATAAACTACTTTAATCTTTAAAAATTTTTAAGTTATATAATAGTAATTAATTAATAATATATAATCTCTTTAACTAATTTTATGATATTTTAAATTTTTAACTATAATAATAATTTATAATAATAAATAATTAATCAATTATATTTTTTTATGCTATCAAGATGTAATGCAAGGGAGAAATATCTAGTTTTGTATAATACAAGAAGAAATTATTACTTAGTTTGACAGTAAAAGTATAAGTACTCTAGACTAATTAATTTTTTTATTCTATTTAAATAAAAAATAAAAATTATCAAATGTGACTTATTAATTATAATTTTTTTTAAAAAAATTATTTTTAAAATTATTTAATTAAAATTAAAAATTCAGTGGTTGAAAAGATATTTCATGATTGAAAATTAAAAATTAAAATTAAGGGAAAATATAGATTATAAAATTAAGGGAAACTAAAATTGATTGATTAAAAAGCCCCTGACAAAAAAGAAGATTGTCTTTGAAAAACAATTGGAGGCTGCATGTTAGTTAGTTAACTGTTAAGCAGTTATCGGTCAGCGCTCACATTTTTGGCGGTAAGACGAGTGGTAATCAGTTATTATGAAGGGAGGGCAAAACGGTAATTTTGAGTCCTCAGGAAGTCGGTGCGAATCCAGATGCCAAAACACCACTTTACGGCAGTGCCGTTGCCCTATTCGTGGAAACTTCCACATCCTTCCTTCGTGCTTTAAAGTTTGCAAATCCAATTTTATTTTATTTGTTTGTTTATTTATTTTAATAATTTAGACATTTTAAGATGAATTCTTTTGTCCATGCCGTCAAATTATATATATCTCGCATTGTAGAAGGCTCATGACCAAAAGCCACCCATCAAATACATTTTTACATATAAGTATCACAAAATTAATAAAAAAAACATTACTCTTCTTATTATTAATATATAATCTAATTAAAAAATTAATTTTAGTATTAAATATAAAATTTATTTTTGATATTTATTAATTTTTTTTAAATTATCTCTATTAATATTTTATAAATAATGATTAAATAAAAATAAGAATGAGTTAAGAAATATGATTATGGTATTTTAGGAAAAAATTATCATATTAAATAATTTAATTAATTTTTTTAATTTAATAAATTAGTTAAATGGGAGAGGATCATGACTCCTGCAATGAAGATGACACAAAAAGCTACGATTAAGTATGTGTTTTGATTGCCTATTTACACTAGTATGATAATCATGATTCTCAAAATGACGGTAATTAGAATGCATAGGAGCTGGGCTGAGTCCTAATTACTCTTCATTAACACTCATTTATACCAAAAGAAAACTACCACATTTCCTTTGTGCCTTTCTTCTTCCAACTTTTTTCACCTTCCTTCCGCCCCACTTCCATCACTCTCAACATGCCTCTTCACCACCGCAAACGTCGATAATAAACCTTAATTTTTTTTATTAGAGATAATTATATTTAAAATATTATTAAATATTAAATACGAATACCTCTTTCAATAACAATTATACAATTATAACTTGGAATTAGCCACATCCATTACACTTAACTCCTATTGATATTTTTTTTTTGGTTAAGTATATGTATTTTTTTATTAAAAATATTTTTTGTTTGAGTACTAAATCTTTAAGTACTATAAAATACTAAATATAGGTTTGATATCTATTCATTTTCTTTGATTTCATGGAGAGCAAGAGGCCCAAGATGCGTTTGAAGGCCCAATATGAAACCAAGTGGAGGCAATCACCTTTTGATGGCCATGAAAACTAGGAGTCCAAATTGAGGAAGTAGGAAAACAGGTGGCGCCCTTAAATATGCTTTGAGAATGATGTCCTTAATCTGCATTAATTATGATTATTATTATGTTTTTAAATTAGTTCCCTATTTGTTTAGATTTGCTTAAAATCTTTTGGATGGTCAAAAGTCAAAACTTAGTCTTGAATTTTAAGTTGTTTGTTTTTTATGTTTTTGTTATAAGGGCGCACCCATTGTAACAATTTGGTTATTAATTTAGGTGCCGATTTTAATTTCTTGGTCCATTAGAATTAAGTTATTAATGAATCAATTTGGGATAATCAAACACTAAGAATATTGATTTTTTATTTAGTTGAGGGGATCTCTACCCTTTCGAGACTTGCAAAGGGTTTTTACATCTCCTAATAAGTGCAATTTCTAGATTATGAGTGATTGTTGAAAAACAATATAAGGGAGAAGTATAGAATCATCTTTCTTTCTGTACTTCACTCCTCTTTAAAATTAGGGATATTTTAGAAAAGTGGGAATTGGAAAATATTGTGCTACACAAGGTTTATAAAAATCGAACCAGGCAATGAACTGGCCGAGATAATATTTTAAAGGTCAATAAATTAGGTTATAGTTAACTCGGTATTAGACCGGTCATATTAGAATAATATAATTTAATTAAAAATAAATACATATAGTTATGAATAAATTAATATTTAAATAAAAACCATAAGAACATTAACAAAACACAACAATATCTATATATTATATAAATTAGAATTAAAATAGATTTTACCGTGACTTTTTATTCATTCATTTTTATAAAAAATATTTATTTGAAGAGATGAGTCTAAAACAATAAAATCATGTTTTTCTCTTTATTTTATTAAAGAATAAAAAAAGAACAAAATGACTTTGTTTTCTGCCATATGAACCAAACAATAATAATCCACTGAGTTACACAGGTTAGTTCGATCCTAAAGTTTAAAGAATATTTATAAAAAATTTATTTATGAGATGTCTTATTAAAAGAATCCTTATATAAGTAGAGAGAGTCAAACTTATACTTTTATAATATATATATCTATTTTTTATTATTTATATCAATTTATTTATTGAGGTTTACCCTTCTAATTAAAAATTTATTTTCTCTCTTCCTTCTCTCCAGATGCTCTCCACCATGCATTGTCCCTCTCACTGCCACTCACACGCAGTCGTATCCATCATCTGAAGTTCAAATCCATCATCATTTTTATGTATTATAGATTTATATATATTTTTAATAAGACCATACTTATATTATATTAAAATTTTTATATCCATTTTATCAAGTTCTTTAATCACATTTTGCTATATATAATATTTTTTTAAGTGAATTCAAGTAAAATGAAGTTATTAAAAAAAAGATCACACATAATAAAATAAGTCAAGGACTACTTAATGAAATAGATGTGATGAACTTGATCTAAATTTTTTTTCAGTCTTTAATTCATAAATTATGAAATACAAATTCTAATATAAATATTATAAAAGAAGAAAGAAGAAATCTACATAAAGAGGGGGTATATTTGAAATAGACCAAACAAAGGAGAAGTGAGACCAAACAAAGGCTAAGTGATGGGAGAATTTATTACAATGTTGCTGCTGCTCATGAGTAGTCACAATGTGAATGGTTGTTATGTAAAGAACATTTGAAGTGGTTAGCTTTTAGATGGACAAGTAAAAATTGTCAAGTCTCACCCGGCTTTTATGGGAGAATGCGATGCTACGCTTAAGCTTGCAGCTATGCACAATCTAACCAGCTTGAAGATATGTCATTTTCAAATCAGACAATCTTGCTTTAGTTAATTGGTTTGAATAAGGGATGTGAGCCTCCTGATTGGAAATGTGATGTTATCTGGGAAAACCTCCTTGAAATAAGGAAACTTACCAGAAACCACTCTTGTGTGTGTGGATTTTTAGGGAAGCAAATTAGGTTCCTGATTGAGTGGCTAAAGCTCCTTTGAAGGGGGTCATGTCTAGAAGAATATGTGTGGAGACCTCCAACAAGCTTGATGAAACTGTTAGATGACGATCGGGAGTTTTCTATACTGGATCCGACTTAATTTTGTTGTTTTTCTGAATCTGCACTAGTTGTTTTATGTTATTTTTGTGTTGTTTTGTGAGAATTTGTAACGTTGTTTCATCGCCTTGAATGAATTTCTTGTTTTCTGATGACCAAAAAAGATGAAGTGAAGAGCATTTGAACTACATTGTCGGTAGAAGATATTACATAGCTTTATTCCTTAATATAATAGTTAAATAATTTATATAAATTAAAAAAAAATTATATATTCTAATCTTATTTTTATATATGTTCAATATCATAATCTTATTTATATTACAATTTACCTATAACTTTTTAATTTAATACAATTCTTGATACTTAAAAATAATATTATATATAAAATTGCATCAAATTAAAAAGATATGGGTAAAATTATACCACAGATAATATTAGGATAATAAACTTATATAAAAAATAAAATTAGGATATTTGGTGTTATATAATCTAAATTAATTTTATTAGTTATTTGTAACATCAGTCTATTTTTTTAAAATATTATATTCATCCTAACTACTCTTAAATATAAATGTTTTAATGCGTGCAATCTATAAAAATACTTTAGAAAAAAATATAAAATATAAAAATAAAATAAATTAAAATTTTAATTAATTTTTATATTAAAAATTATATAGAGTATTAGTTTTTAAAAAAATATCATTTTTTAATCAAAGGTTAAAGTGTATTCAATGTCCATATATATTTTCTTATATGCATTTAATAATTTAAAATAATTTATGGTACAATTTTATTTTTGAAATAATTAAATTAGAGTAATTTGATCTAGAAGTAACGGAAGAGAAACGTTTAAGTCACCGGCTATTGTTATATGCACCTTAACTCATTCATCACTGACGTTTCATGCTTTCTCTAAAGTGGGCGGCTGGGTGCAATATGGGGCCTAAGACCTTGTTTGGTTGAAGGGTTTTGGATGGGAGGAGAGGAAATGGAAAAAGAAAGTGTATTTGATTGAAAAAAATATAGGGGAGGGGCTTTTCCTCTAAAAGTGGGAATTTTTAGAGGGAAGAGAAATTTTTTATACTTTTATAACTAAATTGCCTTTTATATTTTTTTAATATTCCAATTGTACCCTCAAGCTTTTTTTTTCTCACACCTAATTTTTTTAATTACTAAAAATTAATAAACATAATAAATTATTTATATATTATATTAAAATATATAATAATTATAAAATTAATAAAAAATAATGTTAAAATTTTATCATATTTTTTAATTTTATTATATATATAAATGAGATAAAAAAATTTAAGATTTATAAATTAAAATAATAATAATTTTAATATGAATATTATAAATAAAGAGTAAATAAATTTAAATAAAGAGATAAGAGTATATTTGTCAACTTCTAATTAATTCTACTCCTCTCCCATCCCCTCTCCTTGTAAACTAAATAACAAATATCATTAATTAACATCTTTTACCTTTTCTTACTCTTCTTTAAATTAACCTAACATACCATTCCTTTAACTAAATCAAACAAAGCCTAAGGGTTTGTTTGGTTAGAGGATTTTGGAGGGGAGGGGAGGGGAAAGTGTGTTTGGTTGGGAAAAATAGAGGGGAGGGGAGAGGAAAGTGTGTTTGGTTGGAAAAAATGGAGGGGAGAGGAGGGGAGATTTTTTGTCTTTTTGTGGTCCCCTCCCCTCCAAAAGTGGGGTTTTTTGGGGAAGAGAGAAAATTTTCCACTTTTATGACTAAATTGCCCTTGATATTTATTTAATATTCCAATTATACCCTTAAGCCTTTTTATTTTTATTTTTCTCACACCTATTTTTTTTAATTGTTAAAATTTAATAAACATAATAAATTATTTATATATTATATTAAAATATATAATAATTATATAATTAATAAGAAATAATATTAAAATTGTATCATATTTTTTAATTTTATTATATATATAAATGAGATAAAAAAATTTAAGATTTATAAATTAAAAAAATAATAATTTTGATATGAATATTATAAATAAAGAGTAAATAAATTTAAATAAAGAGATAATGGTATATTTGTTAATTTTTAATTAACTCCACTCCCCTTCTGAACCAAATAAAACACATTATTAATTAACCTCTCCTATTTTTTCTTACTCTCCATTAAATTAACTTAACATATCTTTTCATTAGCTGAATCAAATAAATCCTAAGTGATGTGGGAAGGTGCCAATATAACCCACTGCCAAAAAGAAACAGAAAACTGGTGACGTGGCTGACAAAAAAATCATTAAAAAAAGCAGAGGCTAGATTTTCTTTTCATGTTTTTAACGAATCATCTTGTATCCAGTGGTATGTGTTAAATTGGATTTGGATTAGATCATATCTCAATTAAGAAAATCTCTACCAAAATGCCTTTTTGTTTTAATCTAAACTACTAAAAACTTGACTAGTTATTCAGCTCGTGGAGATATATAATAATTTAAATTTAAATATTAGTAGTCTAATCATGATTGAATCAGAATTAACTCAATCCTTATTAAAATAATATGATTTAATTAAAATATATAAAAATATTTATATATAACATTAAAAAAGAATAATATTTAAATAAAAATATATTAGTTCACAATAAATAACTAGAATATTCGTGTATAACTTATAAACAATCTAATAAAAAATAGTTAATAAGTCACAAATATAATGTGATGTTATTTTTTAACTCAAAATATTGTCATTTTTTTTATAAGGTAAGGGAGAAAAAAAAATATAAAATCTAATTATATTAATATATCTAAAAAATTTATCCGAATCAATCAAAATATTTATTCATCTATTCAATGATCTTATTAGAGTTGAGTTTTAATATTATATATTTTTTGTAGTTCGAAAACTTGAATCTATGACCTTACCCATAATAGATTACCAAATGCCACTCATTTCCATTGATATGGTTAGGCTTGGATCTTATTGAACAATAGGGTATTATTATTCATGGGCCATATATTGCCCTCACATCATGCTTATCTAATTATCTTCTTGGATTGATGCTTATCTTCATATTACTAGGACTTCAACGTTGAAAAATGCTTGTATTTGGCATCTTACTTTGCTTAGTCTTCTACTTTACAACAGGTTTTAATGAAGCTTATAAAATGACCCCTCCACCTACAGGGTAAAGTCTTCTACTTAGATTTGGCTATTTAAAAATAATATTTTGAATTTCAACTTATATAAATATAGAAAATATTTTTAAGAGTGCTACCCCTATTTGACCTGTATACATATTATTTTTTTTAGAAAATAAAAAAAATCCGTATACTCTCTAGGAAAATTCTAACAAAATGATTTTACTTATTTTTGTTTGATAAAATGATCAATTATATAAAATGAGAATTTATTCAACTAAAATTGGCACAACGGGGTTTAGGGAACGGGGAGTTAGAGTACATGAGTTTTATAAAAGGAGAAACTTTCGCCCATTAAACAAGTAGTTAGGAGTTTGAATCCTAACTCCTGCGTGGAGGAAACCTAATTGGAGAGGTTTACCTTTTTATCTTCCACAGCTCAAGAGAGATTAAAATAGAGATAATTTTATAGACATTATTTTTTAAAAAAATAAAATAAATTTATGATTTAAAAAGCTACAAATTAAAAAGCTGAACTTAAATGGGTCGTCATTACAGGCCAGAGGGATCATGTTCAATGATATATTCTAAAGAAGCTTTGGATGAAAGCAAATTAATTATGTTCTCATCAATCAACTCATTATTAGCCTTTAATCTGATTCCACACTACTCAGTTTTTTTTATTTTTAAAAAACCTTAGATTCCTAACTAACCACTTTTAGTTTGCCTTCCGCACTACTATGTGGATAATATCAAATAATATCATAGTATTAAAATTTAACCTATGTTAGCCAGTCATATAAAAAAACAATTTTTTTTAGATAAGTTAACTATATTTAATTTTATATCTTTTATTTTCTTTTTTAAACCTAAAATAATGTTATTTTGAGTTCAAAAAAATGACAATACATTATATTTGTATCTTATGAAGTCTGTTTTGTTATATTATGTGTAATTAATATGTGAATATTCTATTTATTAATAGATTAATATATTTTAATTTAAATATTTATCATTTCATGGAAATATATGAATATTCCATAAATTACAATATGGGAAATGAATGAATTTCTTAACTTTATTCATAGATGAAGTGTGTGTACATTACTGAATAACTAACTTAAAGTAAAAATAGTAATTAATTATCTCTAATATTTCTTTTAATTGTATGAGCTAATTTAGGGGTGTGCTTTAATTATAATTTTTAAATATAAGATATCAATTTATTTTATTTTTAAAATTTATAATTTTTTTCAAATTATTCCTATTGATTACATATATTAAAAAGAGTTTTCAATCATGTAAATAATAATTAAATGATGTATTTTAAAAAATTAACACATAGTGATTACAAATAAATAATTTAACTATTTTTTTAATATTTATAAATTAGTTATCGGAGTATAATTCAAAATAGAATTTATATGTGGAGAAAGCTAAATAAAAATTTGATAAGGAAAAACATATGCACCATTAGAAAACCCTCAACAGCATCATGTTTTCCTTTTGTCATATGCTTATATTTTGAATTTATATATTAACCATAAGAGAGAGATATGGAATAAAGGTCCATGGCACTAAATCCTCATCCTATTTGTTTCATGTTTTCAAAGAGAATATAAAACCACTATCTCACAATGTCTTTTAAAGGACACCCAAAAGGCAAATACTATAAAGGTAATGTACCTTAGGTACTACCAGATAGTACCTAAAGGACATATTGTTCCAGTTTTCTGAATAATAAAATATACAAAATTAATAATTTGGATTATAAAATACGCACCCACACAACACTTTGATCGAATGATTCTCTACCTTTTCCTAAATAAATAAATTAATATAATACTTTTTAAAATTATCTTAATAATATTTTTTAATTCTTTTACTCTTTTATTTTTTTTATCATTGAAGGAGTATTAATAGAAATAATTTAAAAAATAATTATTAAATATATAAAACTATCTTATATATAAAACTAAAATTAACTCATCAATTATATCCTATATTAAAGACAGGAGAAATAATATGTAAAATTATCATTTTATCTGATTATGGTATCATTTTGTCAGCATAAAAAACATGAATTAGGCTAGGCTATGTATGTGCAATTATTTCAATTTTGTTAATTTTTTCTTGCTTTTATAATGATAAAAGTATATTTTATCACCAAGATTTTTTTGTTACTTCAGTGCATAATGAAAGATATCTCCATCTTTTTTAAGAAAAGAAAAGCTCCCAAAATTATTATTAGATTATAGATAAATGGATTAAAAAGGTAATTTTGTTTTGTGCATGCTTGTCTATTATTTTAAGATTAAGATCTAATTTTACTTTAAAATTTATTACATATAAATTGTGAGTATCTAAATTTTTTTTTTGGATAAATATTGTTCCAAAAATATTAAGAAAAAGAATAATATAACACTTCACTATTAAAAATATTAACAATTAACATTATTTTTTAACAATTAATGTAACTTTATTTATTTTTTGATATTTTTTTAGTCATATTAATTCATGAAAGCTTATCAATATCCATATTTTTTAAGTGAAAATTTTAGAGATAAAATTATATTTTAACACTCTTTTTTATTTAAAGGAGGAGACATAAATAACAAAATTATAATTAATATTAAACTCACAACCTTTTAGTTATTGTAAAGTTTATATACTATTATTACAACGCCATTTCTTTGGGAAAATTGATCTCTCATCTTTATAGTTTCCTCTTGTTTTGAATCAGATCCCTCCACTTTTTTTTCTTTTTATGGGATCCTTTATGCTTTCACTGTTAATTTCTTCAGTCCTTCCGTCCAAAAGTTTAACGCTGCTTGTTCCCTTTTAACAGAAGGACTGACAAATTTCACTGTAAAAACTTAACCGGATTCAATAAAAAGGAAAGAAAATTAATTTTCCCTCTTTTTCACTAGAGCTATAGGACTATGGAGGGATTGTCATTTTGCGATTGCCCTGCGGCCACACTTACATAAACGTTGCATGAGTTTATTTGGGTCCCACCAATGTGGTCAAAAAGAAGAACGGAAGGGATATGTCCCAGAGCAAAGCACTGTGTGCTACAGAATGCAAATTGCCCACAGTTTAATGCACTGTACCCACTTCTTCCCTGATTGATTACTCAATAATTTAAATTTGAAAATAAATTCCGACTCACAATTTTATTTAGAATATCTTTTTTTGTTAATAACTTTATATAAAATATCAAATCTATTGAAAAATACTCTAGAAATTAATAAATTTTAAATTAAGAATTTAAATATTACAAATGATGGAGAAATTCAATACTTAAATTAGAATTTTAAAATTTAAAATTAAATGATTAAAATATCCCTAATTTTATCTAAAAAACTTAACATATTTGATATTTAAAAGCATTTTGGTTACTTAGCTCTGAAGTTTAAAATGTCAATTTAAGATCTGATATTTTTTTAGCATTTATAATATTTAGAGTCTCAAATTGTGATTTACCAATTTTTAAAGTCTTCTTAAAATTTTTTCATATCATCAATTTCTCTATATCTTTTTTCTTACCTCCAGTCTAAAATATAAATTACCTGCTAGAAGAAATTATTGATCAATAAAAAAAAGCTATCTAGAAAGTTGCTAATTACCATTTTTTAATTTTATCTATTATTTAATTATGGGGAGATGAGAGACATGAAAGAGAATATATATATATTCTTTAAGAATAAAGATAAAGTTGATTTTTTTTTAATTTTTAAGATAGATGTAATAACTTAACAACTTTTCTTTGTTAAAGGAAGTTAGAAATTAGAGTGACTTATATTTTGAATTAGAGGAATTAATTATTTCATATTTTTTAATAAAAATTATTTCTCAATCTTTAATATAAAACATAATTTTTAGTATAATTTATATTATAAATTAAATTTTATATTTAGGACTAGCTAAATAATTTATATTTAAAATATCTAAGTTAAAAATAAGAGTTAAGAATTGTGGAAGTTAGTAGTTCTAAGATAAATCTTTGAGTATTTATATTTAATGCTTGACATGGTATTAAATAATATTCTTTTAATAGGAAAATATTTGTATATAATTAAAAAAAATATTAATTTTTTTATGGGAATTTTTTTTTAGAATCAAATGGAAGACATAGTCTGGATTCACTAAGTTTTGAATCAAAGAGATAAATCCCATTCTCTTTTTGAATGTATTATATACATTAAAAAAATTGTACGGAGTCGTATCCTTTTAAAAGCCTATCACCCATTCACACACATGCATATACCTTCTTCCACTTTTTGAACCTCTCACTCACGAGACTCCCCTGAACCTGAAACTTCTTCTTCGTCCTTTCAATTCATCTTTATGGTCCTAATCCACCCAACTTTCCTCATTCATCCTATGATGGATGCTTAAACATTCGTCTTCTTCTCCTTCAAATCGAATTCCCCTGTACTTGGTTCCTCTCTGATTCATGCGATCTATTGCAATACTGGTGTTTCGGTTTGTGTTTTTTCTAGTGGATGCTTTCAACTCTTTGAACAGATCGATTTTCATAGTTTGATGAAAGAAAACCCTCATGTTTCGGAATCACTTCTTACGATCCGAAGGAAAATTCAGATTTCTTTTGACAGTATGTTTTGATAGTAAATATCACTATAACGCTTCATAACAATTCGTATCTGAGCTTTGATGGCAGCGTTGTGTTTTCATCCACTCCGACTACCAAAATGGAAGAGGAAGACGTTATTACCGGCGTCTTCGTCGTCATCGTCTTCTTCGTCTGCGGCATCGTCGAAGAGGCAGTTGAATTGCGATGAGGAGAATTTGGAAAGGAAGAGATTCGATAGCTTGGAATCATGGTCGATGATATTGGAGTATGAGAACTTGGATTCGTGGAAGACTTCGAAGGATGATCAGGAAGAATGGACCGCCGATCTTTCTCAGCTTTTCATCGGAAACCGGTTCGCTTCCGGCGCTCACAGTCGGATTTATCGTGGAATTTACAAACAGAGAGCCGTGGCTGTGAAAATGGTTAGAATTCCGACTCAGGACGAGGACAAAAGAACTTTACTGGAGCAGCAATTTAAATCTGAAGTAGCTTTACTTTCCCGTCTCTTTCATCCTAATATTGTGCAGGTAACGTATTTTCATTAGAAACGAATTATGAGAAGCCTTCTTATTTAATTTGATTTACCTTCTCATGGAGTTTGTTTAGGAAAATTTGCAGACTTGCTCTTTTTTACATATCAAAATTCTAAAAGCATGCTACAAAGCACAAATTGGAATTCTATTGATTCTATACAACTAACCCCCAATTATAACACAGCGGGCTCTTAGAATTGCAAGATTGTTTCTGTGTTCGCTTGTCTAACAGTGAATAAGCAGATACAGAGAAACTTCTCAAATCTAATTTTTTCCCCTTAATTCTCAGTACCTGCTTGATTTCACATTTACAGAGTTTAATTTATGTTTGTCATATTTAGGATAGTAGAAGAGCCAAAAGCCATTGATTTGATTTGGTATTTATCTTCTTCTTTCTAGAAAAATTGGGGAAAAGGCTCAATTGATTTTTTTTCTTATATATAAGAATGACCTATATCTCAGTATCTATGTATATTTGGCCAGTACTCTCAAGTATAAAAAAATATTATGTTTTTTTCATTAATAAAATTTTAGAAAAATTATAATAAAATTTTAAAAAATAGAGTTAATTATCTAAAAATTCTAGTGACAATTGAGGAGCTCACAGTAACAAATTTTAAAGTAGAGATTGATAACAAATTTTTTATATTTTAGGCTGTTTAATAATTAAATACTTTTTATAGGATTTCATAATAATTATCCTAAAAAATTTTTATAAGGATTTCCCCAATTTACATATGTACACCCTATCTTCTCTTCTCAATAGGAAAAAGAACTCACATACACTTCACAACCCGCTGAGAGTCTGAACTCACAACCTCTCCAATTTATGAGGTTTTTTTTTTTGGTGTTACTGAGCCATTAAGTCTTTGGTCATTTGGTATTTATATGAGCGTTTAATACATTGTCAACTATAACCCCTCATTCTCTTTGCTGAAGCTTGTTACCTGATATAATTCTTTTAACGCAGAAGGGTGAATACGACTTGATCCTTAAATTATTCTTAATTTTACAGTTTATTGCAGCTTGTAAAAAACCATCAGTGTACTGTATCATAACAGAATACATGTCACAAGGAAATCTGAGGATGTACCTGAACAAGAAAGAGCCATACTCGCTTTCAACCGAAACAATACTAAGATTAGCTCTTGACATATCTAGGGGAATGGAGTACCTTCATTCACAAGGTGTGATTCACAGAGACCTCAAATCTCATAATTTGCTTCTCAATGATGAGATGAGGGTTAAGGTAGCAGATTTTGGCACATCGTGCCTTGAAACGCGATGCCGGGAAAACAAAGGAAATATGGGGACATATCGTTGGATGGCGCCGGAGATGATCAAGGAAAAACCCTATACTCGGAAAGTTGATGTTTATAGTTTTGGAATTTTGCTCTGGGAGCTCGCCACTGCGTTACTTCCTTTCCAAGGAATGACCCCCGTTCAAGCTGCATTTGCTGTATCAGAGAAGGTAAGATCACTATGCCAAAGTTTCTTTCTTCTTAGGGGTAAACTAAATATATCTTTTTTTGAACTCCAACTTAATAACAATTTTAGTTTATATAGTTAACATTAATTATTATAAGTCACTTGATTGTCTTAATAATCATGTTTAGATGTGAGTTTTAATTATAATATATAATATTTTTTTATGTGAAGTTTATAAAATAAATCTGTCAATCAACTAACTGTATTATTAAAATCTTATAATATTCAGTTATGAAATAGTTCAGTAGTTCGGATTTAGAAATCTTATTTGGATATTTTAACAATTTAAGTTATTGAGATATGAATATTCCAATTACTAATATATCAATAGGATCATCAATCAATTTTATTTTTAAAATTTTATAATACCTAATTTAATTAGATGGGAAGAAATACTACTTCAAATTGTTGTAGTAATGTGATTTCCATATGAATAATTAAAATATCACACACACACATATATGTTATTGTTGTATTTATTGATTCTCCTATAAATTTTAGAGAGTTAGCTGATCTGGACAGGGTGCGTAACGCATGTTTCTCTATCCTTTCTTTGTATAGTATTTTTCATAGTCTTTCGTTCAAAAATGAAAAGAAAAATGTCTGGAGTTATTAATGCAAAGAATTTTGATTTTCCTCTTTTTTCTGTAACCAAGAGTGAAAAACGTGTTAAATTGCTCAAATTTATATAAACTATATGCCGATATGCAACTTAAAATGTGAAGAAATGGTGAGGGGTAAAATTAGAAAATATAATAAATAAAAAACTTTCGACTAGTATAAGGTTCTTTGTAGAATTTAAAGTTTCATAAAAGTCTAGATTAGTTATCTGTGTGATATCCTGGTCTTAATTTAAAACTAATCCCTAGCAGACAGAATAAATTACGTCATATAAAAATAACTAGTTGATTGTTTTGAATTCTTCTTTGATCCATGATCATTTGATATTCAACATAGTTTTATATTAGTTTTCAATAGCCTAACACAAGCATCCTACGTTAAACTGAGCCCATTTTATAGGATAAAGTTTATTGTTGGCATTAATTACCTTGAATTCCCACATTGTTAAATATAGCCTGATGTTTTATATTAGAGAGCTAGAAGAATTCCTGGTATGGAAACAATGAATTAGTTCAACCCTGTAAGCTAGACTTTACTTTAGATCTCAATCCCAACTGCAGAACCTGGCATGAGAAACAGGTCTAATTTTTTTTTTTTTTTTTATTTAGCTATTTGACTGGACTATAATGGAGTATTATTAGATCTAAGAGTAACATTTTTAAAATTATTTACTATATCTGGTTAACTGATATATATATGGGGTTGAACTATTTTGAGCAGAACCAAAGGCCACCCTTGCCGGAAAGTTGTCAGCCGGCGCTTGCACATCTGATAAAGCGTTGCTGGGCGGTGAATCCCTCGAAGCGGCCAGATTTCAGTGAGATTGTGTCTGTTTTGGAGAAGTACGATGAATGTGTTAAGGAAGGCCTACCTCTCACTCATTATTTTCGTCACTAAAAATGACATCATTCGACGCTTAAAAGGCTGTGTACCCATGAGTTCCTCTATACCTGTACATGCCTGATTTATCCGCTTTCCTCTGTAAAATCATATATACACATAAATACATACATATATATATATATATATATATATATATATATATTTATACACATACATACATACTACTCCAGTATTTAATATAAGAGTTTTTTTAATATATTAATAAAATTAAATAAATAAGTTCATTATAATTAATATAAGAACTAGTTGACAAATCTTAGTAAATTAAGGAGTCTATAATATGAATTCATCTTCAAATATTAAATTTAATCATAATTAATTGATTTATTTGACTTCTTTAATATACTAAAAAAATAATTAACTCTTATATTAAGAATTAGAGAAACATATCACTTCAATATGTATATCTTATCAATTAGCTCATACACAATGTTTCTTCCAACTTATTATGTAAATGCAATTTATAAGGCTTTTTTTTTTCTGTCCTTTTCTTTTGGATTTTAAGGTTTTGGGATGAGTTTTAATAAAACTGACCACTAATCCAAAAATATATCATCTACAAATAATGAACACTCAAAATACAATAATACAACCCATCTTATGTAAGTTTAACTTACAAAAAGTTAAGATATACAATTATTTATAGTATATTATATCTCTGAAGGATACTACTTTATTATAGTTCCAGTTACGGCGCTTGGGGAGGCATTCTAATTCCTAGGTGCGTATATTTACGCATGAGGATAATAAACAATTCGTCTTGTCTAACATTGATATCGTCTAAAAAAAATAGAGATTTTGCTCTGTTATACCTTTAGATTGTAGTTAAACCCAACCATTTTCTAAAAAATTTTTAACAAAAAAAAATACAGTAATATACTATCCAAATATTACACCTCAATGTCCTCAATATGCTCATTTTCATCAATTTCCCAGCTAGAAAGCTACGGGATACCCCATCCAAACATGACACCACAAGGCGCCTCATGCCAAGCCATACCAACTAATTATTGAAGAATCAAATTAGATCAGACAGTTTGACCAGATTTACTAGTGGCTCAATCTCAACTACAAAACCATTTTCACAATTGAGCTAGGTTAGATTAAAATTGAGCTATAATTGAGTTTATAATTTAGTCTAAATCCAAAATTAGATTAAGAACTAAAACCGTTTTAAGAAAATCGAAATGTTTTGGATTTGATGGGAAAATGCTGAAAAAAATTAAAAATTCTATAAAAAAAACTGACCATCTCCAAATACTCAACATATTGTGGTGTTATTATTATGTTTACAACAATTAGTCTTATTAAATATTTGTTTCTTATATATATATATATTATACATATATACATATAATTATTTTTATTAAATTTTTATTTAATTATTATGTCATTGATTCTACCGCCGATCTCTATGAAAACTAAGACTCCTTGGCCTTTCTAGTTTGTCATCGGTCTGACTTTTGAAACATGGATACCAACAAACAAGAATTATGGAATCCAATAGAAGCCATAATATTTGGACATTAGGCTATTAAAATAACTAGATACAGAAATCCCCAAATGATTTCCAAACCAAGGGTTCTCCCAGCAAAGCTCCGATGTCGATCTCAGACTGCTGCGTCATACTCATCAATTGCCTGTTTCATTCCATCCAACTGCGATATAACATATTCCAGTTTCTTGAAACAAATCTCATTGGCTATTCTTGAACCATAATCACACTTCTCAAATGGACGATACTCACAAGCACTTTTGATTTCATCACGCAATGCCACCTGGATGTCCTAAAAAAGGGGGAAAACATCATACAGTTTGCATCCTTCAGCTAAACAAATGGTAGTGAAGCTTCACTAAAATTGGTTATAATGAGACACAACCAAAGCATGGTCCGTTTATCTTAATCTTCATTTATACAATTTCACCCCAATTAGCTAAAGGCAGTTTTGCTGGGAATTTGAAGTAGTTGGTTGCTCATAGTAGTCAGTAACAGAGCAAATAATGAATATAAAATCATAGAGAGAATGTGTAGCAGCTAATTTTACGAGCTGCTATTGCTTAAGTTAGGCTCTAAAGGCAAATAGTCAGATCTTATGGTAGTGATGTTATAAAGAGGAAAATCAAATATTCAAGAATTCAACAATTAGCTCATAAAAATGGACACTAGCCTCCTAGAACACAGAGAAGGCTACTATTTCTGATGCTTTACGCCATCGTCAGTGTTCATTTTCATATTTTGCAAATTTTGAACATGAGAGGATTTTAATGGACGATTCTTCTGTTTCGCTATATATGAATGTTCGGCATTTGATGGAGGAAGGAGGCAGGGATGGAGACATATGCTTGATTGATGTTTGCAAAATATGTCGGCAAAGGTTTTTAGATTCTTGTTATTAGGTTTCTCAATTAAATGAAAAAGCTTTATTAAATGACCCAATCATCCGATGCTAATTTGTAAAATAAAACCTCTACTCAGTTCTTTTCTGTCCAATACTTGTCATTTTGATATTGAATAACTTGATTACAATGATCTAAGAAGAAAAACTGCCCCCAAGCTTTTTACTCCACATTTGTCAACAAATAAAAAAGACTTGGATTTCCAAAAATGGAGAAGAGAAGTACCTTAATTAATTGCATGAATTCCAGGCAGTGATTTTGGACCACATCCTTCCTAGGACCTGTAGAGCTTGCAAGCTCATCCATTACTCCTCCTGCTAACTCTAAAACCTTCACAATTCTCTACATATAACCACAAAAATTATATATATCAATAATATGTTCACAGCAAACTGTCCACAAAAATTATATATATCAATAATATGGTCACAGAAAACTGTGAGGATTTGTCATTCCCTCAAGGGAAAATTGGGGGAAATACCTCATTAAAAATTTTATTAGTGAGAATGACCTAATAAATTTTTATACAAAGAAAATATCAATACTCTATAAATTTTATACTCAATTTTAGGTCCTTCTCACCAAACTTTTTTTTTCCAACGGAGGACTTCTCCCCAATTTTTCCTTCCCTTAATGTTCTAAATGGTTTCAAATATCACCTTCTCCACATTCTGGAGTCGCTGCAATGAAGTTGTTTGGCCCTGTGAATCCATTGATGCTACTAAACCTTTCAGATCTCTCACTCAAATCTGAGTAATCAACCAACAAAGAATAAGCAATCAAACCTACAAGAGCCAAGACCCAAAAATTAAGCTGATAAACAGAAAGGCCTCCTTCCATTGAGACAAATGGATCACAGTATGTAAAGAGGAAACTTAAAGAATCTAAGGACCCGTTTGGTTGGGCGAAATTTTAGCACAGGAAATGGAAACCAGCCTCGTTTGATTGCGCACAAAAAGAAGACAACAGTGCCGAAGCTAGGGAAAATCGATTCCTTCAAACAGAGGAGATTTTCGAAGCTAGGAAGCAAGAGGGAGATAAAATTTACTGTACTACCCATGAAGAAGCAGTAAACAGATTGACGAGGAGGCATTTGTAACGGATTTGCATATAAGAAGTGGAACAAAAAGAGAACCTATTTTACATACATTGAACATTCAAATAAATGCATAGATTGATAAAGAGAACTTAAATATTCTCAACATTTTCATAAACAGAATTATTTGCAAACAAGCATAAGAGATTTGCACAGCTGAAATCAGCAAATTGTCCACTCTAACTCAAACCAAAATCTTTGCTCGACAAAAATATAATAGCAAAAGAAAACAGCTAGAATCAAATCATTGAAAGGCGGGATGAAAATAGAGATTTAGGTGGATGGAATCCGAACCTTGAAGGCAAAACTTTTTCTCTCCAACGCACTTTACAAACAAGTTTTCTATCTATCGCAACGTTGTCAAATTTCAGACGACGGCAACGTTGCTGCACCGTAATCGCTCACCCTTAGCTTTCCCTAGACAATCTCAACCAAATATTGGCCCTAGCCACCGATTTTCTTTCCCCGGCAGCAACGATTTCCAATCCAACGTCACCACACTCAGTCGCGGGATACTGAACAACTGCACTTGAGTTTGTTGGCAACCACGGTAAAGCAACATTAAACGATGCGTTTTAGTTTCGGTGATACGAACGGTCGATATTAAAATTAAGCGGTTCAAACGATCAACTTTGAGTTATAGGGTTAGAATCCTAAACTTATGTATATAATCCTTTATTGTTAATAAATTATAAGCTAAAAATTTTAACAAAAACCAAAGGAATGTTAATGTAAAAAAAAAAGAGATTATATGAAAAATTTATTTTTTTTCCATACCGATAAATGATGTTTGTAATCTTTCAAATTATTTTAATAACACATTAGTATTATCCTGTGATTAATTACTAAATAGCCATTAATATATTGTTAAAAAAACCCATTAATGTGATATTATCAATATGATGAATTACTTTCTATTAGTTCAAGCATTAGCAAATGCCATCTCTTAGATGTATTTGGCTCAATAGAGGAAATAATATGAGATGAGGTATTTTATTAGAGGAAAAATGAAGGAAAAGAAGATAGAGAATTTTATTATTACTTTATTTAGATTAACATTAGGAGAGGGGAGGGGAGGAATTTTCATATTATATTGTTTGATTCAAAAAATGATAGGAGGGAAAATATTTTTTTATATATAAATTTACCCTTATATTATTTTATAGAATATTTTAAAAAAATATAATATATGGATAATATTGAGATGTTAAAAAATTATAGATATATTAATATTATAAAATAAAAATATTACTCTTCCTCTCCAAATTTTTCCAATTATGGAACGGAGGAAAAATTTTAACTTAAAAAATTTACATACCAAATAAGGGGAGGAGAGCCAAATCATTCCCCTCCTCTCCCCTCCCTCTAAAATTATTCATACCAAACAAAACGTTATGATTATAATGTGGTTTTGATATGGGAGAATCACATTCTGATAACAGTAAATTAATTTATTTTAAATGATCAAATATGAATAAGAGAAGAATACATTAAGGATTATGGCATAAACTTTTCGTATTTCTTCTTTTATTCGTTGTGATAATCTTGTAGGTCTCGTGTAAAGCAATGGTCAACCCAATTTGGAATATTTGGGAAAACATGATGCAAATGGACCTTATAGGTTTGGTTTGATAGCCCATTTTGGTTCTAAAAGAGCTCTAAGAGGACTACTACCTTGAATATGAAGGGTTGCAGTTATTATGTAACCATTGTGGAGTTTATGGACATACAGCTGAGGGTGCCCGAGAATGAGAAGCATCAGGAGAAAGATTCTGAAGATAGGAATAATGTGGTATATGAAGCAGATAAAGAGAGGCCATCTGGGAACATGCAGGAGCAGTGGCATGTCGTTCAAAAGGCTCAACGACATAGGAAAGTAAAGGAGGCCAAAGGAGACCAGATGCAGCCAGAAAGTTCAAGTTCAAGGTTTGGGATACTGGCAAACATGGTAGAGCAATCACGGGACGCTGGAGTTGGTGAGAAGGAAGATAGAGGCGCCACAAGCATTAATTATCCAGAATGACAGTAAAAGACGACCTGTAAGAAGAAGGAGGAAGGAGATCCATGTTAGTAACTTTGGAATTAGCAAAGATATGGATGGGGCCAATGGGAAACAAGTGGGAGAGAGGATACAGGAAAAGGTGGAGCTAAGAGGAGTGAAAATAGGAGGCATGATATGATGAGGAGAGAGAATGACAGCGGGAGTATACCGAGGCTAACATTAAGGATAGTTGATGTGGAGAGAGACACTGTGGAAAGAGGAAAAGTGAGTTATGAATCTAAACATGTGATGGGCTAGGAAAATGAACAAGATGGAGTAAAATGAAGGATATGAAAGAGGTGGAAGGTAGGCCAAATGAATGTATGGATTTAATGGATGACAGGGTGGAAAAAGATAAGGTTTAGGAGGAAAGGATTCTTGAACTAACTAAGGATGGGCTGCAACATCAATTGGATCTAGGAGAATTGAACACTGGACCTTCATGTGAGCAACGAGTAATAGACTTAACTAAGGACCAAACCAATGGGGATTGGTCCGAGTAATAAGTGACTCAGTATCGCTTAAGTGAGGTCTCGAGTTTGAGCCTTGACATATGAAAAAAATCCCCATTGGGAGACTCACCCACCATAGCAAGGTGACCGACGCGAGTCAGATCCGAGTGTAGTCGGGACAAAGCTCTGGTGAACAGGGTGGGGAAAAAAAAACTAAGGACCAAAATAATTTCGCCTAGGAGGAAAGGAAACTTTACCCTACCCTTAGATCATAAGTTAACCCAAATACCTTTAGTTAATGAAAATATGGAGAAAGTGAAATGGTTTTGGTTCCAAAGACCTAGTTACTAAATGGGTATGAATTGGAACTATAAGTGTACATATAGGCTGTGATATTTTTACAATTATTATGGATAGTCTTTTATATTGGAACATAAGAGGAGTATGTGCTAATTGGCTTCTTAAAAATCTAAAAGACTGTGTGTAATAGGGCCAAAGCCAATCTTATTATTTTGACTAAATTAAGTGTGATAGGGAAGCTCATTTTCAATTTCTATATTCATGGGGATTTGACTCTCTTAAAGTAGTTCCTAACTCATGCTGTTCTAGGGGATTGGTGGCAGTCTAGAAGAGTAATGTCATCAAAATTTTGGTGTTAATTGAAAATAGGCAATATTTTCACCTCCATTGTGAGATTGTTGCACGAGTTTCCTTTTTACTAACGGCTGTATATGCAATTCCTCGCTCTAATTTTCGTCAAGAATTATGGAATGAGTTAAGGAAATTGTCAAATGTTATTTCCATCATGTGGGTGGTGTATGGAGATTTCAATGATATTCTTCATTCAAATAAAAGGATTGGTGGTGTTTGTTGTTCTTACAATAGAATTAATTGGTTCGAAGACAAAGTTAAGGATTATGGTCTTTCAGACGTAGGATTCCAATAACCAAAATTTACTTGAAATGGACCTGGGATTGGATCGGGCACTTGCCAACTTCAATTTTCTTGATCTTATGTCCGACTTCATTTTGAAGAAACTTACTAGAACTCAATTTTCGGATCATAATTCTATTCTGTTGCAATTTCATAATCAATTATTTTATGGTGAAAATAAACATTTTCGATTTGAATCTATGTGACTTACTTATGAAAATTTTAAAGAATTTATTTCAAATACCTGGATTGATTATGAGGATTTTGATAAGTCTTTGGAAGATCTAGGCACTTCCCGTATTGATTGGAATAAAAAAGTGTGGGTTTGTGGAAGAAAAAAAAAAAGCTTTATTAGCTAGGTTGGGTGGTATTTAAAGGTCTCGTGCTTATACCCATTATTAATATTTAAATGATCTTGAAAATAGGTTGCAAGTTAAATTAAATGATATTTTGAAACTTGAAGAAATTAAATGGTTTCAAAAAAACAGAACTGAGTGGATTACTAAAGGGGACTAGAATACAAAATATAATCATTTGAAAACAAAAATGAGAAGAATAAGAAATAGAGTTATAACGCTAAAAAATAATAATAGAAATTGGATAGAGGATGAATCTGAGTTGACTATGATGGTTATAAGTTATTTTAGAAATCTATATGATTGTAATGATACCGAACCATGTATTTTGCAAACAAAATGCAATTTTTCGTCTACAGTTAAGCATTCTCTTATTAGTATGAGTAATGTGCCTACTGATAAGGAAATAAAAGAATCTCTTTTTTCTATGGGGCCATATAAGGCGCCTAACATTGATGGATTCTCCCTGATCTTCTATCAATCGAATTGGAGTATGGGGAATGTCCTTATGTAATTTTGTGAGAATTACATTTGAGAAAGGATATATTGAGAACAATGCAAACAAGATATTGATTTCTCTCATACCAAATAGGGAACAACATGAAATGATTGATCACTTTAGACCTATTTCTTTGTGTATTGCACATTATAAATGTAAGGAAACGGGCGATCCACCCATGGTGGATCAGACCCGACCGATGGAAAATAGAGAGCCGTTGACAACCAACTGTGAGGAGCAGTTGAAGGGGAATGTTTGAATTTGAAATGAGGGAGTTAGATACGGTTATCTAACTCCCCTCCCACAGGCTATATATATGTACATACACGGACAGAAAGTGCGTGTGGTAGAACATATACTTCTCTATTTTCGACGCTCTGTTTCTGTATTTTCTTCCGGTGTATTTGTTGTGAAAATGAACCAGAGTTCATACAGGGTACTCCGGTTACGTGTGGGTATCTAGTGTGTTAAACAAACGATTCCAGGTACGCCCGAAACCTTCAGTGGCATCAGAGTATGGTTATTCGCTTTCGCATGCTTCTCTGTATTTTCATTTTTTTTCCTAATTATGCACTGTTATGTTGCATATATATGTCTTAAAGTGTTTGTTTAGTGATAATATGAATAGAACATGCATTTAAACGATAAAGAGAAGCATTTTCAACGTAAACCGAATTGAAAATTTTCGTTTTTTGAAATTGGGTCATTAGAAAACAGAGTTTTTAGGCCTTGAAAATAATCCCATTGCGTAGAGCACAAAAAAATGAAGAAAATGACACCAAGAACGTCAAAATCGGACGTCAGACGAAGAAGTTACAAGTGAAAAACGAGTCGAGTTATCGGACCTGACCCGTTTTCCAGTCGGGTCTGTGCATACCCAGTTGGAGGTAGGGGATGACACTGTTCATCCCCAAAACGACGCCGTTTTGCCTCTTTCACAAAAAAAAAATTCGCGGCACTGTTCACGGCGGACTGGGCTGCGTCCAGCCTAATCACACACAAAAAAAAGAAGTTTGGGCTACAAGAGGCCCACAAAAAAAAACAAAATTATTTAGGAAAATTCTGGTCGCGACACATGGCAGAGACACGTGGCAGCACCAAACTAGCGCGTGCAGTACACGCGCCAGCAGCCGAGAGTGGGTTTCGTTCAGTTTTTTTATTTTTTCTGAATTTTTCCTTCTTGGGGCACGTGAGGGAGCGTGGGGCCTCCGATTGAGGTGCGGTTTGTTCCTAAAAATCCCTAAAATCAAGATATTTATTTTAACATATAATTTGCCTAATTTGGGAGGCAATTCTAGACCTATTTATGAATATTCAGTGTATTTTCTGGCATTTTTTTGTGTTTAAAAATTTCAAAAAATTATGATAATTAATATGTATTATTATTTAGGTAAAAATGACTTCATCTAGCACTGAATCTCTGGGATATACTTTAAATGATGATATCTCATTTTTGGATGAGTTCAATAACCTAGAGGAAAACCTTCAAGAGGATTCCGAAGGGGAACCTGAGGAGGATTCATAGCAAGATCTTGATAATCTTTCTGAAGAAAACCCAGAGGAGTTGATGGAGGAAGTTCCACAAGAGGAACCAGAAGAAAAAGATGATTTCGGACCGTGTTCATAAACATTATTCCCCATTGAACCACTTTCTCTACAGCCTTTAATGGTATCTTCAGATTTAAACGCCAAGATGGTGCCTACTCTTAACGGTGAACCTCAAGTTGAGGATAGAGAAGAAGTGAATCAATCTCTTACCCCTATTTTGGCCATGAACATAGTTGAAAGAGATGCAGCTATGTTAACAAACATGAAAGGCATTAATGGCTTTATTGGTAAATACATTGAAGGCATGACAGATAAGAAGCATACTGAATTCTACTTGAAAGTCATAATGGAATTTATAAGAGCTACAAGAGTTAGAGGAAAGCCCAATCCATGACGCATCAGAAAGAAAAATTGGCTTACAAGAATAGAATTTGTATCTAACCTTAAAAGGCCACCTCGTGAACTTAAGAAGTTAAGAAAAGCAATATTAGAATTCAAAGCTCGATTAGTTGCAAAGGGATATACACAACAGGAAGGTATAGATTATGAAGATACTTTTTCACCTGTTGTGCGCTTCAATTCAATAAGACTTATTCTGGCAATAGTAAACAGTTTAAACTTAGAGTTACATCAGATGGATGTAAAAAACCGCATTCCTGAATGGCGATCTGGATGAAGAAATCTAGATGGAACAACCAATAGGTTTCATTGAAAAAAGGTTTGAACACAAGAAGTGTAAACTCAAAAGATCCATTTATGGATTAAAACAGTCATCCAGACAGTGGTACTTGAGGTTTCATAAGGCGATTACCTCATATAACTTCCAGATGATAGCGGAAGACCATTGTGTCTACGTTAAGCGGTTTAAGGGTAACTTTGTGATATTATCCTTATACGTAGACGATATACTATTAGCTGGAAATAATCTTGACTCTGTAATAGCTATTAAAGAATGACTTTCATCAAATTTTGAGATGAAAGACATGGGTGAAGCAGAATACATACTTGGAGTCAAGATTCAAAGGAATCGTTCCAAGAGAATCCTCACTCTTTCACAAGAGAATTATATCAATAAGATACTTGAGCGATTCAATATGAGTGAATGCAAACCCATGAATATCCCTGTGGCCACTGGAGTGGCCTTGAGTTCTGACATGTGTCCCAAAACTGAATCAGATAAAAAGCAAATGGAAAGAGTTCCATATGCAAGTGCCGTTGGTAGCCTGATGTATGCAATAATGTGTACAAGACCATATATTTGTTATGCTGTAGGGCTGACTAGCAGATTCCAGTCCAACCCTGGTGAGAAACACTGGAAAGCAGTGAAAAGGATCTTGAGATACTTAAAGGGCACAGCTGACTATGCATTATGTTATCAAGGAAGCGATCTACGCCTAATTGGATATTCCGATGCTGATGTAGGCGGTGATGAAGAAGAACGAAGATCGACTTCAGGATACACCTTCTTGCTTAACAACGGCGCCATATGTTGGAGTAGCAAGAAGCAAACGTGCATTGCTTTACACTCTATGGAAGCTGAGTTTGTGGCATGCACTGCAGCAGTGCAAGAGGCTGTTTGGCTGAAGAGATTTATCGAGCACCTAGGATTTGGGAACGAGAGTACCAATCCGGTGTTGATACACTGTGACAATACTGCAGCTATAGCCTACACAAAAGACCCTAAGTATTACAGCAAGACCAAACACATTGATATAAAATATAACTTTGTGAGGGATTATATAGCACAGAAAATTGTAACTGTACAATACATTTCAACAAAATGTATGGTTGCAGATCCCCTAACCAAGTCAATAGGCAAAGAAACATTCGAGAAACATGTAAAAGCCATTGGCATGTTAAAAATATAAAATTACAGACTGTATGTAATACTTTTGTTTTTATTAATGATATCATGTCATTTATTATTACTTATATGTCTGGGTAAAAGTATATAATGTCTAGTATGTCGTACAGGTTGAAAGAGGTAGCTCTCTCACACGAGCAACTGCCTTTGATGCTATAGAAGTCTTCAAAGATGAGACATATGTTCACCAGTAAAACAGCAAGAGTGCTGATATGGTAGAGAAGAAACACAATAAGTGTCGCCTTGGCTTAAAAGTGCAGTGAGTCAAGATGAGATCCATGAGTAAGGGTATGGATCGAACAATGGATTCTCACATCCATAAAACCTATTGCCAGAGGACAAATTCTTCAAAAAAAATTGACGTCATATTATGTGAATATAATTGAAAAGTTTAGGTTTAGATACTATGAGTGTCTAGACTTAAATCTGTACGGTGTGATTGATAGAATCAAAATGACGTACACTTTTTAAGGATAAGAGGAACACTGTAACATGTAATTCATACCACATGTGCTAAAGAACCGTAAGTGGAAAGCAAGTGAATCAATCCCTACTTCATTGTTGTGTGAGTTCCAGAAAGGTATAATCCTTTCATTAATATCCTTTGACTTTGACAATATTATGGAGGTATGTTTCAGCGATTGCTACTTTGGTATATGTCCTGTGGTCAAATTATATATGAACCAAAGGTATTATGCTAGGAAAGCGGTTGATTCATATCAAAATGATATATGGGCGAAAGAAAGATTGCCAGAATATACATATCCATGCTAGTGTCTGTGACCGGTCCCTTGTGATATTATTTTATTAATTTCATAAGTGTGGATATTATGCATAAGTGGAGGCTATCTGAGTTATATACTGACTCAAGAGGGATTAGATTAGCCATGAGAAAAGTGTATATGGGCAAATCTAGGACATTCAAGGCACTATAATTTATTTGATTAAACTGCACTAAAGGGTTGCTTTGTGCTGGTCTCTGTAAAAGAGATTTCTAGTACAAATGCCCAAAAGGAGACGTCATGCCTACGTGGTCACGGCAAAGCACCTAGTATGAAAGAAGGAAGAAAATGAGATTTGAGCCATAATATCTAATCCACCATGTGTGAGTTGGAGATGTAAGGAAACGGGCGATCTACCCATGGTGGATCAGACCCGACCGATGGAAAACAGAGAGCCGTTGACAACCAACCGTGAGGAGCAGTTGAAGGGGAATGTTTGAATTTGAAATGAGGGAGTTAGATACGGTTATCTAACTCCCCTCCCACAGGCTATATATATGTACATACACTGACAGAAAGTGCGTGTGGTAGAACATATACTTCTCTGTTTACGACGCTCTGTTTCTGCATTTTCTTCTGGTGCATTTGTTGTGAAAACGAACCAGAGTCCATACAGGGTGCTCCGATTACGTGTGGGTATCTAGTGTGTTAAACAAATGATTCCAGGTACGCTCGAAACCTTCAATAAATGTATCACTAAAGTGATTGTTATCAGACTGAGGAACGTTATGGATAAAATTGTTTTTCCTTTTCAATCAAGTTTTATAAAGGGCAGGCACATACAGGATAAAATTATAGTTGGTCAAGAAATTATGCACATAATGAAGAAAGCTATAGGAAAAACTAGTTTAATGGCATGCAAGATAGATCTAGATAAGACATATGATCATATTTGATAGGACTTTCTTCAACAGGTTCTCATTGATGTTTGTTTGGAATCTACTCTTATAAAACTTATAATGGCTTGTGTTACATCTGTGTCTTATAATTTGTTATGGAATGGTTTAAAACAGAATTTTTTACTCTTAAAAGAGGTTTCTGTTAGGGAGATCATATCTCACATTTGTTGTTTGTCCTTTGTATAGACATGTATCCCATTTAATTAGTGATGCAGTCAATGAAGGTCATTTGAAACCAATTAGGGTTACTACTAGTAGTCCTGCCATTTCACATCTTATGTTTACAGATGACATTATGTTCTTTGGAGTGGCTACCAAAAAACAACTAAAATGTATAATGAATTGCCTGGATAAATTCTGCTTAGGATCGGGGGGAAGGAGAAATCAGTAAGAGCAAGTCTTCAATCTTCTTATCTCCAAAGGTACATGTCAATACAAGAAGAATAAGTAACACTTCAGGAATGGTTGTTTCTGCTAATATAGGGAAATATCTAGGTTTTCCAATCATTAGAGAAAGGAAACCTAGGGAATCTTTTCATTACATTGTGGATAGAGTTAAGTCTAAACTTGATGCTTGGAAAGAGAATACACTCTCAATGGCTAGCAAAATCGCCTTGGCAAAATTTGTATTGAGCTCTATACTAGTATATCCTATGCTTATTTCTAAAATTCCAATCTCAATCTGTCAAGAAATAGAGGTTGCAAAGGAATTTCATATGAGGAAGTAGTCAAAACTCTCATTTATTCCATCAAATTGGGTGGGATCAAATTGTTATGCCTAAACTACATTGTGGGATTGGTTTCAAGAAATTATCATTCTTTAATTGTGCTTGTGGAACCAAAATAGTCTGAAAACTAGTTAACAGGAGCAAAGGACTATGGGTTGATATGCTTTTACATAAATATATGTTAAGAAATGAAGATAATCTTCTAGATGCAAGGAAAGGAGACTCTCCGCTATGGAAGCTCATCTCTCAACAGCAGGATAATTAATTTAGGCATAAGATGACATATTAGGAATGGGTAATTGGTAAATTTTTTTACGGATAAATGGTTGTTTCCTAACATTAAGTTAAAGGAATTATGTCTCCGACCAGTAATAGCTGAGGAAGAAAATAGCAAAGTGGTAGAATGGATTATTTTAGGATATTGAGATTTTCAAAGACTTGGAACTATTATTCCAAGTAATGCCTTTAGGAGGTTAATAAGCATGATACCACCAATATCGGAAGTGGGTAATGATGTGTTAGTATGGAAAGCTATGAGTGGAGGTACTTTTACAATTAAAAGTGCTTACTTTCTTATTGAGTCACAATATGCCAATACATAACTCTTATACAAACATATTTGGAAGTGGATGGGAGCTAAACATATTCATATATTCATGTGGATAGCATTCAATATCGCCTTGCCACTAATGATTGGAGAAGCAAATAATCATCAACTACTACAATGTGTAAATTCTGCAGCAAAGATAAGGAGGATATGTTATATATTCTTAGAGATTGTTGTTATTCTAAGCAGATTTGTTCCACTTAAGGGTGTGTTTGGATTAGTTTTTGGAGAATAGATTTTGGGAAGAATAGATTCTGGAGAATAGATTATAGGAAGAATAGATTCTGGAGAATAGATTTTGAGAAGAATATATTCTGGGAAGAATAGATTTTGAAAATAGAGATGTTTGGATGATTAGTAGTAGAATCACTTTTTATATTAATAAATTACCAAAAAGGGTATGATTTGATAAAATATGAGAGAGGAGAGAGGAGAGAGGGTAGAGAATAAATAGGAGAGAGGAGAGAGAAGAAATAGGAGAGAGGAGAGAGTATAGAGAAGAGAGAGAAAAGAGGAGAGAGTGTGAAGAAGAGAGAGGAGAGATGAGAGAATATAAAAAAAAGTAGGGGTAAAATAGTAATTGGATAATCTATAAGCTCTTTTACAGTTCCAAAATCTATTTTCAGTAGCTTATTCAAAACCATGGTTTCAAACCGAGGTTTTGCCCAAAATCAATTCTGGACAAAAATGGCTATTTGGCTCAAATTTTTCCAAACCGAGGTTTTGGCCAAAATTAATTCTGGACAAAAATTGATGTTTGTTTCAGATTTTTCTAAACCGAGGTTTTGGCCAGAATTGATTCCTAAAAGCTATATCCAAACAGGCGCTTAATTCAACTCAAATAATATGCTGCCTTTTTTAGAGCTCATTTGAGGGATTAATTTGCATTAAATCTCATAAAGGAGTTAGGGTTGGATAATATGAACAATTGGGGTTTGATTTGAGGAGTCTCGATTTGGCTCTTATGGAAGTGGAGAAACAAGTCTATATTTGATGAAGATTACTTGAAGCCTTCGGATCCTTATATGGTTATTATGCAAACATAGAGGAGTTTTGTGCAAGGACAAGATGAAACTTTGATTAATGATTCAATGATACTTACTTCATCTAATTGGCAATCTCCCCCCTTGGGATGGCTTAAATTAAATGTTGATAGTGTAATAACAGTAAGACACAACAAGACTGGATGTGGCAGAATTATTAGAGATCACTCAGGGACTTAGGTTGCGAGATTTTCGAATCATTTAGGCTACTATAATGTGTTAGAAGTGAAACAATGGGATGTTTTTAAAGGTCGTAAACTTACTTGGGATCTAGGATATATAAACATTATTCTAAAAATAGATGCTAAGGATGTTCCTCACATGATATCTAATCCCATAATTAGAATGTGCAATCTCTCGATTTCATAGATAAAGAGTTTCTTAGATCGATCATGGAATGTGAAGATCCAACATATTTCAAGAAAATAAAATAAGCTGGTTGATGCTCTGGGAAATGAGGGTTTGAATAAAACAATAATATTATACTCTAACCCTCCACAGCTGAGATCTATCGTACATAATGAGTTCTTGAGACTTAATCCCCTCATAAAGTAGATTCTATTTCTTAGGCGTTTTGCCACCACTTGTACAAAAAAAAAGACAGGGCTCCATCTAACCAACGAGAATTGAGGTATAGTAGAAAGAACTAATCATTTACAACGTGACAAACTGAAGTTCGGATTTCGTAAGAAAAGTTACCCACATTTAGTGTTCGATAAATACTTTAAATAGGATTACTTCTAATAGGAGGATATCCATGTTTAAGAAAAAAAATAGAGCACCATCTAGTATTTAGAAATAAATGTTAAACTCGGACAAATTTGCAATGTCTCGATGTGTAATTAGCCTATTATAAGAGTTAGTTATAATTAGATTTAATCCTAAATATAAAACTCCAACCTATTTTTTATATTTATCATTTTTCCCTAAATTAATTTACCTAGTTTATAAACTAATACATTTGTTAATGTTACATATGGGTATAGAGGTGATTGCACCATAATGTTACACTTGTGGGCATTGAAGTTTAATGGGGTCATGACAGCGTAAGCATTTAAAATTCCAATCTAACTAGTTAAAATGCTGAGAAGCTAAAATCACTGACACAAATATGTACAGTAAAATAAATTGACAAAATAATTTACATTTACCGATGCTTTATGTGTTCATGAACTATTTGACAGGACTTGGCATCCCATCCTTCAGAATTGAATCCCTCTTATAGTCCTACCAAAGCACAACAAACCAAAAACAAAACTAGAATTATGATGAAAAAAGTATATGGTTAATCCCTGCTTCTCACCTACAGCGCGTTAGATGAATGTCCTCTACACAATTATTGGTTTTGGTAAGAGCATATAAACACTAATCAGTTTCATCTTACATTAAGATTGCAAGAACACCATCGCTTGTGTGCTGGTAGTGATAAAATTCTGAGACCAAATTCTGAGGCGACCACCATTCAGATACGATCAAGGGGATAATTCAATGGGATCTGGAGAACAATTTCTTTGAGCTCGCGCAGGGAATAGGGACCTCAGCCTTCTAAAAAGTAACCATGCATCACATGGTGGACAGCCTTGGCTCATCTCTATGGCGATTGGAAGAGAAGACTTTGCATTTAACTCCAGAAGCATTATTCCCTAAGACAAAATCCAAGGAGACAATGAATAAAGTCATAAATGGTCTGGGAAAGAATGACAGAGAAATCTTCGGACGAGATAAGTCGTGTCACCTCGAAGTTCGCTAAGAAATATTGGAATTTACGCATGGTCTCCTTCATGTCTTGGACAATATTCTTGTCTTTACAAGAAAGAGCAGCAGTGACCTCCTCTGGAGAATAGCCAATCCCTTTCTGAACAATCTAAAAACAAAAATAAATGATCAAATTATTGCCATAACAAAGATAAGATAATGTCAATATCATAAAAAATATTCGAGTAAACTCACATTGTGATCTATAAGGATCTCAGAAATAAGGCTACCATCATCAATGTATGCCTGAAGTTCATATGTTTTCCTCTGCTTATATTGGAATCCCTTTACACCAGTCAAAAAGCACTACAGAAAAATGCAGTTTAAATAAAAAATAGCAAAATCTTGGATAACATTCATATATAAAGAAACTTGCTCTACAGAAAATTCATCCCAGAAAGAACATTATACCTTAATTTTTCCCTGCACAAAAGGAGCTTTCTCCTTCATTGTCTCCCACTTGGCTGACAAACTAGCTAAGTACGTGAAAGGAATTTCCTGATCTCCAGACAGCATCAGCGGGCGATCAGTTGCATCAACCATATGGACATCATCAATATTTGAAAACCTGGAGGAGGATCCGTCAAGAGCTCTCTCTGTGATTATAGGAATTCTATCCCTGTTTCTCTCAACATTTTGAGCAATAGGAGAGCATAGGGTAGCAACAGAATTCTGTCTTTTTATATGAATGGTATCATTATTATGTTCCTCCATGACATTTGAAACTGTATGAGAAGATACGTTGGCTGCAGCATTTGCCCCAGTTATATTAACAGTATTTATATTCATTTCCTTTGTCATAGCAATGGTAGAAGAGAGTTGAGTAGCCATATTTTCTGCACGTGCGTCCATATGCATGGCTTCCGCAGTTGAAACCATGTCAGGTATTAAATTGGAAGCAGCATTGTGAGCACTAATGGCTACAGTACCTTCGGATGTTAAGCTGTTAGCAGTACTAGACATTCTCAGGCTAGCATCTGTAGTTTAGCAGGCATGGAAAATGTATCAGATGACAAACAATTTCAATCATGCAAACAAAAAGATCAGTTGTCAATTAGACTAGACCATACGCTGATTGTTTGTCTGAATAGGAGTAGCGTGCACAGTAGAATTAATACATGTGATATCATCAGCTCCCCTTGAAATCATGTCAGGTATTAAATTGGAAGCAGCATTTTGAGCACTAATGGCTAGAGTATCTTCGGCTGTCAAGCTGTTAGCAGCACTAGACATTCTCAGGCTAGCGTCTGTAGTTCAGCAGGCATGGAAAATAAGATGACAAACAATTTCAATCATATAAACAAAAAGACCAGTTATTAATAAGACTTAAATCATACGTTGATTGTTTGTCTGAATAGAAGTAGTGAGGACGGTAGAATTAACGTGCGTGATTTCATCAGCTCCCCTTGAAGGCCATGCAGAAAGAGTTGCTCTAGCTGCTAAGGGAGGAAGCACTCCATTCTTAGTTCTGCATTTCAGGATCATAGAGATAGTTTAATCAATCAGCAAATTTAGGTTCGAAAAATCCCTCTAAATTCCATTATATTTATGGCCATCAGACCTATCAACAACAATTACTAATCAAGATAAATACAATTAAAGGATGCTCCAGTAATGGATCTGCAAGTTTTTAGATGAGTCTTAATGTCAAAGTAAATTCACATATTAAAATTTTCCAGCAATTGTCTAGACTAAACATGGAGTTATGCAAGAACGAAGAAATAACATGTTTGCACTAGGGTATCATTCAGTTTTATTCTATAACTTTATGTTACATGCCTTTGTCTGAATCATCTGATAAAACAAATTCTACCTTTTTCCCCTAGGAGGCTTATTCAATTCATCAACAAGACGCTTTCGTGCTGCATCCAGCTGCTCAACCAATCCCCCCAAGATTTCTGTGGTTTCAGGGACCAGCATCAGAAGTCCATGGCGTACATGTACATTAGAGATGGCAACCTATGAGTATAATAAAGATCCCTCAGTGTCACCCTTAATAGCAAGGAAAAAGAAGCAATATACTCTTTCGTGTTTTATAAATGACATAGGAATTGATAAAGTAATCCGAAAGGCACAAAAAGAGAGAGAAATAAGAATGGACCACAACCAATTTAAACTAGCAAATACAATATTAAAAAAATCAGATTCAATAATACGAATACATGCAAAAGTTAACTATCTACTTAATTTATTATTGATTTTAAATTCACACAGGATAAACATGCCAATTGAGGAAGCACTTGCTACAAGTCAGTGGAGGAAATAACTATTTTTCTGAGGGAAAAATAATGACAGTCACATATATGATGGATAAGCATTACATTGAGCATGGTTTGAATAATTACAAGAATAAAATACCTCCAGCTAAATTATATGACAGCCATGCATATTATGCTATACAATATTTGAACGTTAACAATCTCAGCCTCACTCAAGGAGGATTCAGAAAATTCTTTTCCCCCTTTCAGGTGAGACAAGTTTATGTACTCAAATTAGAAAAAAAGGGTGTCACCAGACAAAACCTTCAAACCAGCAGGAGCACAGACTTCAAGAGCTTGAATGGGTCTGTATTCCATTCCAAAAACCCTCTGAATACCATCAGTCATAGATAACTTCAAGCACCTTTTAAGTCCAGGGGGTGCTTGTTGATATCTTCCTCGAAGGGGACAGGTAATATTAATTATTTCATCAACCTGTCAAATGCAGGAGAATGTGAGTTTACCGTTTCCACATCGGTTTCATAGATATCAGAGAATACATAATGTCATTAGTGACTGCTCTAGCAACCATCTAAACAAGAATCCTTAATCCCCTATGCGTCACTGAAAATTATAGTTTGGATCACAGCCACCTGCAACGCAGTGGAAGTTTTAACTTTTGAGAAAGGGCGCTCTCCTATGTAGGATTAAGAAATGAAATTTAAGTCAGGAATTATCCAGGCAGTCATTTTAGCTTCTAAGCCTTTGCACCAGCATCAAACTTACAGTTGCTTCTTACTTGAAACTACAACCTGATAAGTAGTATGTAGATAAAACGAAAATACAAATTAAGAAATAATAAGTGAATAAACATGACTTGAAACGCACGATAGCATAGTTTTTCCCCCCTAATTACGACGTAAATTGCAATGATTTGGATGTCAAAAAGCAATAAGCAATTGGTTCTGTTTGGTTAGAAAGAAATTAAAAATAGAAAAAGATGCCCGTTGATGATAAAGCCCCACCTGTAACACATACGGACCAGGGAGATCAACCAGATGCATGGAATCCACATTTGCAGGAAGCACGCCGCTCCCACAGCAGTTCATATCAGAAAATAGAAATTGTTCAAAACACAACTTCGCCTTTGCAGTAACATCAAGACCAGCAAAGCCCCGAACGGAGCTCTCTAGTTCACGAATACAAGAATCTAGCCATTCTCTTCTCAAGCTCAAACCAAGGCGTCTAAGAGAATCGCTAATGGGACAACCAGGACCCTCACCGGAATTTGAACGGGAAGATGGTGGAATCTCCTGAGGCCTGGGATTCTGATGCTGCGGAGGAGATGTCGGCAACGGACTATCAGAGACGTCGATGAAATCGTCGTCAGAAATTTCCAGAGGCTCAGCATTACCGCCCCGAGGTAAATCAGTGACAGTCTGTGGCTGGGGAGGTAAATCAGCTTCCGTATCAAGATAAGGCGGCGCAGGTGCAGGCGCTAAAACGGTTTCCTCTTCGTCGTCATCAGAACAGTCCAGCCGAAGTCGGCGTATCATTGTTCTGCTTTTCGGAATTTTGCCTCGTTACTTCCCTCCATTTTCACAAATAAAGAGGGAACAGTGGTTCTCAGTTTAAATCGGCGCCGTAGGGCCGGGCCTTTTCCGTTTTGGTATTTTTTTGGAAAATTATTGTTTCTTGTGTAGTTTTATATTGAATTCTTATAATTTCCTTAATTATTGGAATTGGTTTATATACTCATACTTTTGTAAAAACAATGCCGTTAATTCATAACTTAATTTTCACTTAATATATAATTGAATTAATTTTATCACAAAAATCTAAATAAAATTAAAATTAATCACTTTATAAACTATATGTAGATGTAAGGAGATAGTTATAAATATAATAACTTTTTATTTTTATATTAATAATAAATATTTTTTATTTTTTTATTTTTTTAAAAAAATATTTTATATTTTATATTTTGTGATAACTTACATCTTCCTTTAATCAATATTTAAATAAGTAATGAAATTAGGATTTTATAAAAGGACTAATATATATAACTAAAGGAAATTGTTTGAACCCAAGGAAAAAATCTAAATATACCTAATTAAAAATTAGCTAAAATTATTGGACTACGAATTTATTTTTCATTTTTTTTCCAAAAACAAGTTTAGGTTCACTGTTGGATCAACTTTCATTGTGGATTTGTGATTATTGGATTATTTTCTTCAATAATAAATAGATGGGTTGATATGTTATAATTTAAAAACTTCTCTAATGGTGCTGTTAAATTGCGGGTCCAACTCACCAATCTACTAAAAACTAACGAGTTAGGTTAAAAAAAAAAAGTGAGGCCATTTTTTGATAGATTTTTTTTATCTACACCTGTCAACTTGTCAAAAAAGTGGGCTAACGCCCTAAGTTGATGAATTAGTGTATATTTGATAATAGTTTTTAAGAATCAATTTTAGCCAAAATCTTAGTTTAAAAAAATTTAAACTAAACAGTCATTTTTGTTCAAAATTAACTTTGGGCAAAATCTCAATTTGAAACCATGGTTTTGAATAAGCTACTGAAAATAAATTTTAGAACTGTAAAAGAGCTTATAGATTATCCAATTATTATTTTACCCCTACTTTTTTCTTATACTCTCTCTCCTCTCTCTCCTCTCTCTTCTTCTTCACACTATCTCCTCTTTCATCTCTCTTCTCTACACTCTCTCATCTCTCCTATTTTTTCTCTCTCCTCTCTCCTCTCCTATTTATTCTCTACCATCTCTCCTCTCTCATACTTTAATCAAATCATACTATTTTTGGTAATTTATTAATATAAAAAATTATTCTACTACTAATCATCTAAACATCTCTATTTTCAAAATTTATTCTTCTCATAATCTATTTTTCCCAAAAAAATATATTCTTCTCAAAATCTATTCTCTAGAATCTATTTTTTCCAGAATGTATTTTCCAAAAGCTAATCCAAACAGACCCTTATTATTATTTTATTTAGTTTCTATCTATTTTTATTTTGACTATGAATCTCTTATAATTAACCTTAATCCCCCTTCCCTCATTGATTTATTATTATTTTAAATTTTGTGTTGTAAAAGAAAAAAATAAAATAAAAAAATTGCGAGTTGGCAAGTTACACAATAGGCTCAGGTTAATTAAATACCAATACATAGAGATAGGCCTTTTTAACTTAATCCATCTAACCCTTAACCCACTGCAAGATAATATGTTGACTCATATTTCTAACTCTATTCTTTAACTATTAAATTTAAAAAATCTTTCTGAACCCAACATTCTTAAATGAAAATTTTGAAAATAAATTACAATTTAACCTTTAATTAATTATAGTCACTAAACAATCATAGAAACATTAACTACTCTAACTAATTATTCACAACTTTTATAGTGGATCCACATTCAGGGGAAAGCTAAACCCTTGTCTCCACATTGCTTGTGTTCATTGAGAAGTCTTGGCTCTTCGGCTTTGCACAGTTTGTGTAACATCTAAATTTTTCTTTCCTAGCATTGATTAGTTTTAATCATCACTCGGGGACCCTTGGAAGTAAAAAAAAAAATTTCACACAACGTTTAGGAGTACTTTTTTTCTAAAACAAATATATTTTTAATTAGAGAATATCTTATTTAAAATACTATTAGGTATTAAATATAAATATATTTTTTATCAAAAATGTGACCCGTGTGACCATTTTTTTTATTAAATATATGTATTCTTTTATTAGAGTCAATCATATTTGAGATATTGTCAAATATTAAATGCGAACACATTTTCCTTAAACAAACTAAGAATAAACAGTGGAGAGGCTTTGAAGAAATTAGTGTCAATTAGTGTATGAGCATGTTTATACCTTTCACTAAATGGCTTATTTTGTATTGGGTTGTAAAAGTGATACTTATTATTAATATATGACATATTTAATTATATTAAAAAAATTAGTTAAATTAGTTAATACGATATGTTTTGTCTAAAATATCATAATTATCTTTCTTAATTCCCTCTCTCATTCTCTTACTTGATTAGTGTTGAAGGAATATAAATATGAGTAATTTGAAAAAAATTGATAAATATAAGAAATATGTCTTGTAGTTAAAACTAAGATTAACTCCCTATTTAAATTATATATTAAGGTTCGAAATAGTACTTTATAATTTTACACAAAAAAAAATATATACACTCATCTAGTCCTTAATATAGGAGAAGTTAGTTGATTTTTTTGGATAGTTTAAAAAAAGGTAAATAAAAGTTATTCCCTCTAATTCTAATTATAAGAGTTAAATAGGGGTTTAATTTAATCCTAATTATAAAACCATAATTTACTTTATCTCTTAAAATTATAATTTTTTTCATAAAGCATATTTATATAATTAAGAGAGTTTCATAGTTTAAAATGTACATCATTAAAATGTGGATTTTAGAAAAATTAACGTACAGTTATTAAAAATAATTAACTTAAATAATTTATTTAATTTATCTAAATTAGTGAAGTAGAGGAATTGTATTTATTTATTTATCTAAAAAAAATTAAATAATTATTATATTAAATACTAGAAAAAATACTTTTTATACTCCACTTTATCAAATGGGCCACTTCAACCCAAAAGACAAAATGGGCCTTAAAAGTTTAAACTGGAAATGGAGGGTTGCGCTAGCCCAGACGGTAGTGCAACGCAAAAGCTACACACGAGAATCCCAATAGCATGCTACTGCGATGACCCTCCCCTTGAAAGTTAAATTTAGGATATGTTTAGATTAATTTTTAAAGAATAGATTTTGAGAATAATAGATTTTAGAAAGAATATATTTTAAAAATTGAGATATTTGGATGATTAATAGTAGAATCACTTTTTATATTATTAAATTACTAAAAAATGTATGATTTGATTAAAAATAGAAGGTAGGAAAGAGGGTAGAGAAAAGAGATGAGAGAGGAGATAAGATGGAGAAAAGAGAGGAGAGGGTGTAGAGAAGAGATAGGAGATATGGTAGAGAAGAGATATAAGAAATGAGAGAGGAGAGAAAATAGAGAAAAGAGAGGAGAAAGGGTGTAAGAAAAAGTAGGGGTAATATAGTAATTGGATAGTCTATAAACTCTTTTATTATTCTAAAAATCAGTAGCTTATTCAAAATCATAGTTTTAACCAAAATCACTTCTAGATAAATATAGTTATTTGTTTTAAAAAAATTTAAACTAAAATTTTACCAAAAAAATACTTTTAAAACTTGTATCAAACAATCACTTAATATCATGTCAGCTGATACCCCACATATCAGAAAAAAATTTATATAAAAAAAATATTAAATTTATAAGAATAGATACTACACTTGGTGTGTGTTTGGGAACCACTTTTAAAAATAGATTATGGAATAAAACTATGATTTGCATATATGATAGCCAAACATTACTTTTTTTTTAAAAATCAATTGTGTGGTTTGAGTCTCCAAACCATGGTTTCTAAAAATTGGTAACTCCACAGCTTTTTTGCCCCCACTGCTACAAATTACTGATTGCAAATAAAAATCATGGTTGGTGGATTTATCAATAATTTAAATTTTATTTTAAAAAATAAAAAATAAATACTATTTAAAATCTAAAATTTTAATTTTTTTTATTTTAAAATTTTGAAAAAAAGATAAATTTACCAATGTCCGTTACCATCTTCCATATTTTTCGACAGTCATCTAGATTTATAATCACTTAAATAGAAAAATTTAAAATCAAATTTATTCTTTATGTAATTATTATCTCTCTTCTTCATCCTATCTCTTTTTTCCTCTCTTCTCTACACTCTCTCCTCTCTCTTATTTATTCTCTACTCTCTCTCCTCTCTCATACTTTAATCAAATCATACCCTTTTTGGTAATTTATCAATATAAAAAGTAATTCTACTACTAATCATCCAAACATCTCTATTCCCAAAATTTATTCTCTCCATAATCTATTCTTCTCAAAATTTATTTTTTAAAAACTAATCCAAATACACCCTTAATCTTAGCCAAAAGGCCCAAAAAGGTATGCTTTGCGAAGAGGATCTGCTTGCAATTTATAGCTTATGGTAATTTTTTGTTTTGCTCAATGTGGGACTCGAGTATGCTTACATGTGTGTGTGAGACTCAAAATATTTGAAGGTCTTGTGTTGCCTTTATTTATTAATTAATTAAATAATCTAAAAGTTGTTCACGGAATATGTATTGATAATTAAAAGAGGAGGAAACATTGTAGGTTGCTCTAACAAAAGTGGATTATGTGGTATGAATAATGAACACAAAAGATTAAATTGTTACTTCCTCTTATTTTAAATATAGAAATTAAATAACTAATTTATAGATATTAAAATTAATTAAGTTAATTATTTAAAAAATATGTGTTGATTTTTCTAAATACCCATTTAATATTGGAAAATACCTTATTGACAGAAATTCCCCTTTAATTGTGCAATAATAAGGATAATTTAAGAAGAAAATTATAAATTTAAAAGATGAAATTAATTATGGTATTATATTTATAATCAAAACAACTATCTCAATTTTTTTATTTATTTATTAGATCATATTATTAGGTATTAAGTTTTGGGGTTTTGACTATTCTTCTCAGTACAAGTATTTCATCTAGAAATCAAACTCAAGACTCAGAGGAATCTAACAATATCTTATACCACTATACTAACTCTATATTAGTAAAACAATCATCTCAACTAATTAAATTAATATTATAAAATAGTTAATAATCATCTCAACAATCATCTATATTGGAGCCTAATAATCATTCTCCCTATCAATTATTTAGAATGGTTAAGTAAATAACTCATGCATTGCATGGGTCACAGTGCCAGTTTCATTCTAAGAAATAAAACCTATTAATCCAATACAATAACACAATGGAGAGGGTGGTTAATTTGGCCACAATCTAGTGAGAGCTTCAAATCTTTATCTTGGACAAACATCTATGGTTGAGAAGATTGCATATATTTTAAAAAAAGTGTTAGAGGTTCACTCCTTACCCCAAAACAAAATAGAACATTCCTTACATTTGTTATGATTGAAACAAGCAAATAATGCTTGCTATCACTTAGATTGTTTAAATACATATACATATTATGTATATCTTTATATCAAAATAGTTTGATTCAATTGATAAGATTCACATTAACGTTATATATCTTCAATTCTTTATTTAATTGTCTTTCTATTAAAATAGTTTGAATTAATCGATAAAACTCTCTTTAACATTATATATCTTCAGTTCTTTCTCTAATTAATTAATCTATATAAAAATCTTTTTAATATATTTCAATATCCATTTTATTATTTTTTTGTCTGAGTTTGTACTTCTTTTAGAGTCTTAGACTCCTCATGTCCATAAGCTTCATAATATTTTGTTTATGCTTTTTTTTGTGTCCTAGAGCGAATTACTCTTGATGCCATATTAGATTTTTTTAGATATAGGTACATATTATGCTTATCTTTATATAAAAATAGTTTAAACAAATTTCATAGGACTTCCCTTAATATTATATAACTTCAATTCTTTCTCTAATTAATCAATATTCTAATACTTCTAGCTTTTCTGTACCTTTTAGTAACTGCTTTTCAATCAATCCAACCCGTAGTCATATTTAACTATTTTTCAGACATGTTACATGTGAAAAATAGATGCTTCACTAATTTATTATCAATTTTACAAAGCACTCAAATAGGAAAATCAACCTGGTAGCCAAAGGACATCAGCCTATTCTTTGAAAGCAGTCTTCTCCTAATAGCCAACCATAAAATATAACAACAATGTTTAGTATTGCTTCTAGATTGACAGGTTTATGGACTAAAAGCTCAAACTTGTTCTTGACTTCTTCATCTTCATTTCTTTTTCTTTCCTATTTTGAGTCTTCATCAAATAAGTTTGTATCAAATTAACTTTTTTTTTATAAAAGCCAATCTACATATAAATTATATTACACTGATTTTTACCCAATCTAACTTTTATAAAAGTCAGACTAAAAAAGTTACTTCTGCCAATGACATAGTATTATAGGTTTGATGCGCAGATTGCCCTATAAGAGTGTGCAGTTATTTAGCCCGCATTCTCTAAAACAGGTATTAATGTGACGTGGTTAGATGTGAAGATTAGTAATAAGTAGGGATTGGGGCAATTAGATTCCTTGAGGGAATTCCCTGCACGGGAAAGCAGCAGTATTTGAGCTTAAAGGAACTTGTGAGAAATTTATAGAATTATAAAAAGAATAGTTTACTCGACTTATCATTAGTAGTTTATTGATATATTAAGTGTCACTGTGAATTGTCATACCCTAACTTATTAATTATGATATCTTAACTTGTCATTGATAGCATATTAATTTGTTAATTAATAAGTTAGGTAAATTTAGTTTTTTACAATTTTAATAAATTGCTCACAAATTCTTTGAAACTTGATATCAATTTAATAATTTCATAGGACTCAATAATATTTTTTTCCTTTTTTTAGACCTCATTCCCTTAATTATTTGTTCAAACAATCATTGGCATAATTAGATGTCAATGAGGGTGAGAACTGATTTATCCAAAAATATAAAGGGAAAATGACATATAGGTCATGTGGAAGCAATTAAATGCCAAAAAAATCCAAAGAAATGGCATAATTAATTTAAAATCCTATAGGACTTCAGATGAATTTTTTTTAATTGTGAACAGACGTAACTGCTCCTTTAGTTAACTAAAAACATGACTCCCCTGTCACTCCACCCAAAACTGAAGCCCTAGCATCTTCTTAAGATTACTTGCATTCCTCTTGGTCTATACATTCTACTCCTCATCTGTGTACTTTGGTCCTTCATTGCCACCCCTGCTATTGCATTTCTTCATTTGATTATCATCGTCTTTCCTCCTCCGGTCACTCGCCCTTGTTACAGTCATTGTCATTGCCAGCCGCCCTTCCTACTGTCGCCACTTGCTTCATCGTCCAAATCATTATCTCCTTTCCTCCTCCAATAACCTGCTCCTGCTCGGGGTAATATATTTACATTGCTTTAAAAGTAATGATAATCTGTGGGCAATGTGCATAATTGCACACAATCTACTAATTCATCATATGTTACGCCTTCATTTCTCCTATAGCTATATTGGCTGGTCTCCACTATGCAGCAATAATAGACATTGCATAGTAAATGTTTTAGTGGCTAGCAGTTTCCATTTTCATGTTTTGGTTTAAAGAATTAATGCAATCACATGCCTTTGGAGAAATTTTTAACTACTTCTAGCATTGGTCAAAAGGTCACTTGATGCTCATTATTTGGCATTGTCCTCTCAAGATGGTTTATGCATTTTTTGTGGAATTTGAAAATAATGAATTAGGCGCACCTATTTCTTCATTAGGTACCCACCTTTTCTTGCCGCTTTATCATATCTTCACTACACTGAGGTTTCTAACATTTTTGTAACATACTAGTCTAAGAGAAAAGAAAGTTTCTGACAAGGATAAGACACAGCCAAAGACATCTGACAATTTGGTCATTGAAGTTACTGGGAATATTAGTGCAGTGGTAAGAAAGACTGATGACATGATCATTGAATCAACTGGGAATGTTGGTATAAGTAATGAAGTAATCAAGAAAGCTGAAGTAGAAAAGCAAGGGAACGACATGGTCACGGAAGTAACTAGGAATGTTGGGGCAGTTGTAGCAAGAAGAGGGAAGTATAAGAGAAAGCTGATTTCATGGTTATTGAGGAAACCAGCACACATTTGTTGGGAAAGGAAATGATGGAATTGTAATAAAATTTATTGTTAGATTTGATCGACACACATTTGTTGACATATTTAATGATAGAGTTGGTCATTTTATAATGTTCAATAGAGAAAGTGGCCATATGTAAATGCGTAGTACACTGATTTTTACTTTACAAATATCTGTACATAGCGATGAAAGTAATTTTTTGCAACCTTGATCAATATCCATATGTTTGGAAAGTAAGGTGGATCTTGATGAAGATGACTATATTTGATGTACCCTTTTTACATTTGCTGTCAAGAACTGATATAATTGTAAAGTGTATATATATGAAGTTATATTCTAACTAGAATGATTATGGGAAGAAATGTGATGAAGTTGTTATTTTGTCATCAGGAAGTTGTTATTTGTCATTCATGGTGTTGTTATGTTCAATTCCGCAGTCTGTTTTTTCTGCTTCAATCAAGGTGTTATGCTGATGAAGTCACTGCACCTTGTTTTCAAAATTCTTGGAAAGAATTATGAAGTAGTTATTATTCCTTTACTACGGGGTTGTTATTTTATAGTGGTAGGGTTGCTATTTTTCCAGTTGTTTGTTTTCCCTTATGGACTAGTTACTTTTCCAGTTGTGGGGTTATTCTGCTTTCATTGGAAGTTGTTAATCCTTCAAGACTTGTTATTTTTCTAGTTCTTTATTTTCTTTTCTGGTCTTGTTACTTTTGCAGTTATGGGATTGTTCTATTTTCATTAGTTAAGTTGTTTATTTTTCATTATGGTGGTGTTACTTTTGCAGTTATGGGGTTATTCTGTTTTCATTGCTTAAGTTGTTATTCATTCACTTGGGGTTGTTATTTATAAGTGTTATAGTTGTTATTTTTACTGTCATAGATAAGTTAGTTTTCAGTTGTTATTCCTTCACTATAGGGTTATTATTTCCTACTGATGAAGTTTTTATTTTTGCTGTCATTAAATATTTGTTATTTATAAGTGGTTGTTATGTCTTCACTATAGGGTTGTTATTTTCTACTATTGAAGTTGTTATTCCTTCAATATAGGGTTATTATTTTTAAGTGCTAGAGTTATTTTTTTACTGTTGTGGATAAGTTTTTTTTTTTTCAATTGTCAAGTTCTTGTTCCTTTACTACGAGGGTCTTATTTCCTATTGATGGAGTTATTATTTTTGCTGTCATTAGATAGTTGTTATTTACAGTTAGTTGTTATGCCTTCACTATGGGGTTGTTATTTCCTACTGTTTGAGTTATTATTTCTTCAATATATGGTTGTTATTTTTAATTGCTAAAGTTGTTATTTTTTATGTCGTTAGTAAGTTATTTTTCAGTGGGTAAGTTGTTTTTGCTGTCATGATAAAATTCTTGTATTAACAATATAACAAGTTGACATGTCTTGAATATATTTTATTACACGTATTGTTTAATTAACAATATAACAATTGTCAGTCTTATCGGATACTTTTCAGATGATTATGCCATCAGTGATGACAATCTGCACCAGACACAAATTATTAACAACTCACCCACTCATATTTACAACTATCGCACAACATAATAACAACTCAACCACTCATATTAACTCCTCATATGAATTTGCCTGCAAAAATCAGCAATTTTAGAAAACAGAAGCAATGAAACAATATAACTGTAACATGATCATGCTAGAATCAGGTGTAGAATATATCAGGGCAAGAATATATTTTGGATATCCAAACTCTTCATTTATCACAGTAAAAAGTGGGGGGGGGGGAAGAAATGTGGAGTTATGGATGATTCTTGTAACAGAAGTAGAGATAACGAAACAATAACTCATCACACGTTGAATCAGTGCATAACATCAGTTGGTACGTAAGGAGTTAAAAAAATAAACTAAAAAGTATATAACATGAGTCACAACACATAAGGTAACTTGCTTTAATGGAATGTATGTGGAAATGTTTCAAAACTGCATCAAGAGACGGATTAAGTTGCACCCCAATATACATAATTTGCAGGTGTTTTACTCAGCTAGAAAACCAGATTTTTGTACCCTAGATAAAGGGTTTCAAGTGAATGCCCCACTGAGCTCTTCGAAGTCCATAATAATGTTCGTTATTTCTACGTTCATTACACCTATAAATAACTCATTCCCTGTACGATGATCAATCAGGAAGTTTCTTCTTGCAGCCTATACATTGTGATTTCCTGCCGCTTAAAGTATCGCTTGTCCTCTTCATCAACCAACACCAGATTTAAGAAGTACTTCACACTAAATTTGTTATTAATGTTGCGATGAGTTGGGGTCAACTCATAGGGACTGAGGAATAGTCTGATTGGTATAGACTCACCTATAAAAACAAAACTCAATCAGAGCCATTGCTTCTATTGGCTCATACTAAGTAGTTTTTTTTAAATGAAAAGGTTCAAAATAAGACTAGCTTGTAGCAGGGTAGTAATCCATTTTTTAAACTGGATCATTATAATCCATTACAGTGTGTCCTCCAGGCACAACAATTATTATCAAGAGATGTTGTGTATAACTAATTTGTGCATCTATTAAAAAAATAAAGTTTATGAGGGTCTAATCTATATGGGTCAGAAAATTTCTCTTAAATATGTTGGAGTGCTAATCATAGGAAAATGCGAGCAGAAAGCCGAAAGTAATATCATTAACATACCTCGGACAGGAGCACCATCCATCAACTCAAATTTTGCCAATGTTTCGGTCTCAACATGGGTGTTGGTCCCTGAACCTGTTGATTCCCGACGCCTAATCTCAAGGTCCACATACTAAATAAATAAACACAGCCATCAAGATGTTAGAGCATAAAGGAAAAGAAAGTTTACAGGAAAGCAAATGCACAACCATAACCTCAATGAGATTTGGAAATAGAAGACCAGCAATTTTAACGAACTTTAAGACAAATGATTAATGACCAGCTTTACGTCAAATGAATACTAAAGGGTTAGAATTATTATACTGTTTGATTAAAGAAGAGTTTGGAGAATGAAATAGTAGCAACTGCTGCTATTCACTCAGGAAAACATGGCAACACTTGAAGGGACTCTAATGGATTTCCTCTATCAAATCTGATTAAATCAAAACAGCTTGGAAATTCAAATGTAATGACCTCACCTTGATGTTATTGTTAATTGATGGAGGTGGAGAATAGTCCTAATCAATAAAACAATCTCAACTTGAGTAGATGAAATGGGATCATGGAATAGTTTCCTTTTACAAAAAGATATCATAACATAAAATCCTGGCACTCTATTATATAGAGATAGATTCACCTAGAGAGAACAAACTTAGAGCGACGAATGGTACTATTGGAGAGATGACAACGACGATCGAATATGATGAAGCAAGTGGCTACTGCTGGAAGGTCAAGTGACAGTGACGAAGACTAGAAGAGGAAAGGCGACCAAATAGAGACAAAGGAGAAGAGTGCAAGCAACGACGAAGGAGCATATTGCAACATCAAAAGGGAGCTACGCCTTCGATTTCACAATTTCTCGTATTCTTTTCACAACAGAATGCCAAATCCTTTCTGCTTTTACTATTTTTTAATTCACAAGGGCAATTTTGTCTTTTCACAATTGGAAAAAATTCATCTAAAATCTCATGAGACTTGAAATTAATTATATCATTTCTTGAGATTTTTTTATCATTTAACTGCTTCTATGGGACTCAAATACCATTTTCCCAAATATAAAATCCTTTCTTCTCTCAATAGTTTTTGCTCACTCCGTACCAGTCTAATTCCATCTGCTAGAACCAGCGAAACTAATTCCTCAATTTGATCTTTCAAAAAGACCAAAATGATCTGAAAGAAAAATTACGGTGTGAAATCTTTTTCTCAAAAAAAGACAATAACAATCTTTCAAGAGCCAAAGAATAAATTTTCTTAAACATTAGTGGTAAAGATAACTGACCAAGTAGAATAAGATTTTTTTGCTTGTTATTAGTGGTCAAGATATACTATACACATCCTCCTCTAAGTAATTAGAACAAGCATGTACAGATTATGCGTCTATTAATCCTCCTCCATTAATTGATGAAATCACAAAGTAGAAATCTAACGCTTCCTCTGAATACCTTCACTCAACATCTGACCCAGCCTCATATAAAGATCTCTTTGTTCTTCAAATGTTAGGCTCATCAATATCTGAAGCAAACATCAGCAACAATATCAATCATTTATTTTTTTTAATTTAAGCATCAAAATTTGATTTTTAATTCATTATATAATAATAATAAGCAAAATACCTGGTCTAAAATCATTTGAACTGACAGACTTTGCGGCACAACAAATGATTGATGATAAATATATGCAAAAACTGCCATCACCATCTGCAAATTGAAAATAAAATAGAATAATATCAAATCTAATCTCTACTAAAATATAATCCACAAGCAGATGAAAATTTGTGTTGATGGGTATCAACAGTTCAGGATCTTAAGAATTAAAATATTCTGACCAGGAGTATAAGAATAAGTTAATATTCCATTCATTTACAACACAAGCTCCTTAAAGTTATAACAGACTTCCAAACTACATCATCAAGATAGTAACAAATTCAAGATACCGTCACAACATCAAAAGACCAAGTTTATAAACTTCAAGGAACATGCCTTGTAACTTTCGATAACACCAATGACAACTTATTTCAATGGTCCTTCGAAGAATTTTTTTCCAAGATCTATCTTTAACGAGCTATGAATAATAAAATGTCATTTGCTTAAGTATATACTGAACAAATAAAAAACTCCACTAGATAGAGACACCTTCAACCAAAATACTTACCTCACTATGGTATGCAAAGATACTAATACTATAGACATATGAATAACATTCCTGTTCATCAGACTGGACTATTACATAGACATACGAATGACATAAGTTCATCAAAACATCAAAGTGGCATTTGGTGCTCGTTTATTCTAATAATTTTCCAAGCATCTAGAAAGAAGCTATCTAAAAAAATGACATACTATTAAAAAATTCATCGTTCTTATACTATTTAGAAATTAACACCACCAGTTTTGGATTTTCATGTTTGTTTGTTATTTCAAACATTACCTAAATAAGTTTCTCGATACTTGGAAAACTAAATTTCTCATGTGAAAAATAGAAGCTAATAGACTTATGAACTTCTTCAACTATACCCTAGAAAGAATTAAGAGAATATATCCAGCATTCCCACCATTTGTATATTTAGTGTCCATGATCGTCGTTACTGTTAGAGTGATTTTGGCATATTGATAAGTTAGTTGATGAAAGGTAAAAAAAAGAGGGAAAACTTCATCGAACCCACTATAAGGTCATGCTATATGGTAATTAATGTTGGGCATCATTGAGAGGGCAATATGAGCATAAACTGGGGATAGCAGAGATGAGGAAACTAAAATGGATGTGTGGTCATATAAGAAAAAGGTAACATACATAATGATCATATAAGAGGACAAGTTAGTTGGGCACCTATAGAGGAGAAAATAGTAAAAAATTGTTTAAATGATAAGGTCATGTGCAAAGGAGGCCAATGGAGGTTTCAGTAAGGAAGGGTAAGCAAATAGTCCTTAGCCCTATTAAAAGAGATAGAGGAAGACTAAGAAAGACACTTAAAGAAATCATTAAACGAGATCTGTTGGTTAATGTGGACAGTAACATTGTATGATCTATATAGCCAACTCCACTTAGTGGACAAGGCCTTTGTTATTGTTGTTGTTATTGTTGATGGACGGCAAAATGTCTTCGTCAGAAAGAAAGCTTTCCATGTTTATAGGTAGAAATTTCCCAATCCCTTTCCCATCCCTATTTTGTACCAAACTGGCCCTTAAGCAAGAATGTAGGGTGAGCTACATCTAATTATTGCCATGATAAAAAGAAAAAAAAATCAGGATAAGGCAAAAATGAGTATGCCATGGGTATATCACTTATAGATTCAACATAATTTTCTTAAAATCATACATCAAGAGAGTTTACCTGACAGTCCATTCTGTCAGTAATTCCGCCATGTCCTGGGATACTGTCACCGAAGTCCTTCAAAGACAGGGAACACGGAGAAAACATTTAATATCAGCAACCCACATGGATGATGATAATTGCTCAAATGCTGAGTAACAAGTCCAGACCTTTATTTTGAAAGCTCTTTTGAAACCACTTGCAAAGAAACCTCCAAAGGGTGCAATAATTGATGCAAATAAGCCAAGACATAAAGCATGCCATTGAACTGGTAGGATTGATATCACTTTCCAAGGAAGCTGCATAATAGGAGATATAAAGTCAAAGCCATTCAGGTGCTAAACACGTCATCTCTCATTTGCAACCGTATATGTAACTTAATATCGATCTATCTTGCACAATAAAGAGGCATGAATTCACTAGGCGAAAGGATTTCAAATTCAAGCTGGCTGTAATGCGGCTCACCCATTGAGCAATGTTTCCTGGTAAGGGGTAAGACTCGGGCTTAAACAGTGGACCAGGATCACAGGAAAGCCAACCAGTTGATAAATCCTGCATGTTGTTTCCAGGGAGATAGACATGAAATATAAGTTGCTTGCATTTTGCACGATGCTTTAAAAATATCAATTAGCTATGGTCAGTTAAAGAGCTACCTTCCTTGGACACGTTAACCACTGGGAACGACCCATGATATTTGCTAGCTGCATAAGCAGTTTTATGTGATTATATTAACACCTAATTATGAAAAGCAAGATATTGGTAGGAAGACACATCAAGAAAAAGTTACAGTATAGATAAAAAAAATGTCAATGGGTATTTATTTTATAATCACATTCATACCAAAACAAGAGTACTGTGTGTGGGTGGGTGTGTTTATTTTAAAATCACATCTACACCAAGAACTTAATTCATGCATCTTTATGACCAAATTGGTAGTCATTCCCACCAAAAATATTGTGTGTGCGTGCGCGCTGAGACCCATTCAGTAGAGATGATGCCTCATGATCTTTTTTTCCAGACAATATCAAAGCCAGCAAGAACTTAGTTTCTGCATCATATGACCAAATTGTTAGTCGTTCTCACCAGAAATGCAGAAATTATGGTTGCAATGGATGCTCCAATAAAACCCTCCCAAGTTTTCTTAGGAGACAACTTGATTAATGGGGTTCTTCCAAAGAAGAAACCAAAGATATAAGCAGCAATGTCATTAATGACAATAAATGTTGCTGGCAGAAGAAACCTGCATAGTGAGTTCATGTGTTAGAGAATGCATGCAAAAAAAAAATATCTCGTAATTATTTGACAATTTCAACAGTAGAAGTCTTCAGGCCACAACAAGCAATGACAGAAAATAAAAACATAAACAAAATTCCACTAAGGAGAAAAACATATCATCCCATGTACAACTAAACAAACAAAAGAGGAGGAGAAGGGGTAGCAGGAGAATAGGGTAGGATTATATTACAAAGAAAGAATCTTATACAAAAGATGAAGGAACAAACAGCATCAACAATTCACTATCTAAATATGAGCTTTCAATCTTAATAAGAACATTAACATTCATCTTTAACCGGCCTTAATTTTCAAAAATACAAGGCACTCAAGATACGGCATCATTAATCACACTAAGATAGAAGTCTAGAACTAAAGATCTAAACTCAACCTCCCAACTCATTTGTTTCCTTGCTAAAACCAGCACTCTAGCTTATGCTTATGGATGCACGTAACTGTAGAGAACAGGCACTTAAAACTATGATAAAGGATTAAATAACTGAACTCAACTCAATTCCCTTCACTGCAGCAAAAACTTGTCAAGAAGTCATGCTTGAAGAACCAAGTTCAAATTGATTGTGATATGGTTTTGCAGGATGAGGATACACTTATCTATATAAAAAGTAATATAATACTCCATCCGTTCCTAATTATAAAACAAAATTATTTAACTTACATATACAAAAAAAAAACAAAGCTTTAACTAATTTATGTCTTCAAATTTTCTCCTTATTTCCACCTCTACCTCAACTAATGCTCAACATTTTCTACATGGAGAAGGTTACGTATATATTTACTCCAATGTGGACCAAGTCTTTTTATTCATTGATTAGGGGAATTTTAGAAAAAAAATTATTAATTACTCCAAAAAGGTTGTAGATTGTCTTATAGGAATACCTCAACCTCCAAAATCTTGTAGTATAATTAGGAAGGAGGGAGTATTATGCCTTGATGATTTTTTAAAAAAAATCTTCTAGCCATCCATCCCATCTTTCATATTCAAAGGTAATTAAATGAGAAATATTGAAGTTTGCAAGGTTCGAAACAAAGGCGAACAATGGATGAAGTAGGGATTTGAGAGAGGTCATGTTTTAAGAATGAACTTTAAATTTATGGTCCTACTGTTGTCCAACATGAAAATATACTTATATGAACACCTCCAAGGTAAGTAAAAATATTGTCATTCAGCTGGACCTGGAGCCAAAGGCTCCTATCAAATGGGTCAAGGTAGGGGGGGGGGGGCTGTTTGCTGTATATGTTTGGGAAGAAGGGTTTTGTGATGGTTAGGCAATTCGAGTGTGTTGTTTGGGAGAGCCCTGATCTCTCAAATATTAGGAGTGTGTTCTTTGTGTTTATTTTATGAATTATAGCTTATCTTGCTTAGACTTACAGTCTGGCAAACTTATTGGGAATTTTACTTCCATTCCTTTTTTATCCTCCATCTTTCCTATCATCCAGCTCAAATCCACATCTAAGGTTATAACTGGTAGCTATCTGTATAGTTCAGCAAACAGCCTCTAATTGATAGCTGCAGCGTCAAATTTTGGTCAAATAATTAAAACAATGAAAGATTATTGTACAGTGATCATGTAACATTCAATAAACCCAGCTTCAAATGTACTTCATAGGGATAAAGAAAGACATCAATTTTGTATGCACCATGGAAGGACAATCCTCAAAAATTAGTGAAGGGAAATTGTTAACATATCATAGTATAACATTCTTTTCCTTCAGAGGTAATATTACCAGAAAATTCCTTCAAAAATGTTCGCCACAGTGAAGGAAGATTGTGTAAACACAACAATCAGAATCATGTGTGTCCAAGCATACTGGCTAAATTGATACTTGTACATTTTCTTCTTTAAAGTGAGAATGAACCACATAAACCCTGACATATGAAGAGAAGGGAAGGAAATAAAAGTATCAGTACGCAAAGGATACGCAATACAACTAGGAAAACCACAATTTTAAATATCACCTAACAAGATATTGGACACGTATCTGGTAGAGATTGCACAAGCACCAGCAATGACTATTAATACATAAAATTGATGTTCAAAAGTCACCTGCAATGTACAAGGAGTAGCAGATCACCATATGATACTTTGTAAGGCTGCTCACAAGCTTATATAAGACCTTGTCCAAAGTCACAGTGTTAACAAGACGTTGACTCAGGATTCGTCCATACACAAATAACATTGCTGTGAAGAAGAAATGCCTGAGATAGTTCAAAAAATGAATAAAAAACATTGTATTAAAATTGATGCAAACAAGACATTTAGTAATTACAAGGTAAAAAAAAGCTTATGGTGTTCATTTTTATTGTCGCTTCTGGCCTTTTGATTTCTAGTTTATCTTGACTAGAACAAATAACACTCTTGTGAGGATGACAATCAACTTGAGACTAATACCAATTTAATAGCCTAAATCCTGGCAGCTGCCTATCTTCATGAGCTCTCCTGAGTAAATTGAAAAGCTCTCTTGCCATAAAGATTTGAATAACAACCACCATCGCAGTAATATAGAGGTGACCCATGTAGATGACTAAAGCAAAGCCACCAATCATCCATAATGTTGAATACGCGCGAATCCACATAGACTTGTATTTGTTCTTGTCATTAACAAGTAAATGATTTCCATTTGTTTTGCCAACTTCTGGAATGGCCTGACAAAAGATATCTTCAATTTAATCATTTCAGATAGTATGAGTAACAATCCTAGAAAGATACTGGTAATAATCAAGCAAATAATGAAGTTATAATTATACCAATGTTGTATATAGAGACAGCAATATCAATAAGGAACACAAAACTAATTGGAAAAACAAAACACTTGTTAGTTTTTCTTAAGAAAAAGCCAAAAAGTTTATGACTGGTTTCCGATAATTGTTTTCCAAAATTAGAACTTTAGAACAGCTAGATAACTAGATAATATTTCAAGTTTCATTCACATTTTAGGAATGCCCAAAAGTGCAAGCAAAGCCAATTACAACATGAGTTGCACTTATGAAAAAAACAAAGATAGATGCAAAACTCAAAACAACTAACCTCATTTGAGCGTCTCCGATTCCTAACACGACCAGTGGGGGTTGACGGGGCATGAGAATGGGGACTAGCTTCCTTCTGCATTGCTTTTTAATCAAATTTTAGCCAATTCTAAGGCAACGTAGAAGGGACATGTGAAGGCGGAAGATATCAACCTGCAAAATAAATAACTCAAATAAGTATATTTCAAAACTCGGACATAAAGAGACCTGCTAAATATGTTGTCAACTACACAGAGCGAGAGAAAAGAGGGCAAAAGTCCAATTATATGGCATATTATGTTAATAAGTTAACTAGATGCCCTAATGACGGGTAACTGTATTGTATAAATCCAGCTTCTTTCTCCCTTCAATCAACAAAAAGCTATATCCTCCAGCATATTATCGCATATACATCCATATTTGTCATTCTAATAATAACAAGGAATTTCATCCCCTTACTCCAATCATGTTCTTCTACACTAATAAATCCATATGAAATTCATTAACAGTCGATGATCTTAATGATTTTCCCTCGTTTTAATTATCATTAACTCAAACCTGCACTTTCCTAAGTATTTTAACATTTTAAGAATAAGTACAAACATTGGCATAAATCTATTCTAACTTTGCACAATTGATCATTCATCCACCTTAAAACGACATTCAGCTATCCTTATGCTACAAGCCAAACAAAAACTCCTGATCCTACTTATTGTGGCATAACCTTACCTATCATTAGCATTAGATACAGTGAAAGAACTTTAATTCAAGGGCACCTTCCACAGCAGGAAAAATTATGAAAACTTTTGTTTCATCATATGTCTTTCGAAGTCCTCTTTAATTTTACATTTTTGTTTAAGATAGATAGTAAGTTGGATAAAGTTTTACTGGGAATAAACATTGAAGGCTATATTTTTCGACTTATTATAAAGACAAAATATGCCACATAACTGTCTTGTCCATTAGCGAATTACAAACCCAGAGGCGATTCTAATAGTATTGAAATAATCACAGTTTGGCTATGAACATAATCTTGGTGTGCCGGCAATGAATTCTATGTTTTATTGCCACAAGAATAGAATAAAAATTGATGACAAACATCGTCTGAGTTGTTGTCAATTTATCTATGACTGCCTAATCTTGAGGATTCCAATTCCTGTGCCCGTGGCCCCTAATCAGAATGATCCACCATCAATTAGATAAACTTAACCCCGCAGAACCTTCTTCCAAGCAATAACTGAATCTGTCCAATAAATAACCACCCCTGAAATATAACTCCGCGTAATTCAGATTCAGACTTGAATTTCTATAAAGGCAATATATTTCTAGTTGTTATGCATCACTGCTGCCCTCTACACTTAGTTCCCAAATCAAACAAAGCTCTCAAGACTTTCCAAGAAGCTAACAAGAATAAGCCTCTACATCAATAGCATGCGCACGATATGAACAAAAAAGGAAGAAAAATCTTTTCAGTGACAGATTATAGAGAAGAAACGACAAGTGAAGAAGGAAACTAGATTCAAAATCAGACAGAGTTTCTTCTCAGTCAAATCTCAATCAGAGGGAAACAACTTGAACCGTAGGATCAAACAAAAATCATTGAAAGCGCCGACATGAACATCCACAAAAGAAACATCTCAGTAAAAAAACGAAACAGAAAGATTGTGAGTGTGCAAAACCTTATTTCCTTCAGCTGAGAGATTAAGCGACAGTGCTACAAAGAGAAGATAAAGAGGCAGAATGGAGGAGAACAAGAACAAAGGAGGAACAAGCAAAGCAAAACGGGAAAAGGCTTCTTCGTGACACTGGAATTGGGTTCTCTACTTCTTTTACGCAGAAGGGGGGAAAAACGGGAAAATGATATATTAAAGACTTTTTTTTTGTCAAAATGCATCTTTTATCCTTTACACAATACTTCATTTAAAATGTTTAATATTTTTAATGATAAAAAATTATCATTTTGAGACTTATCCTATTAGAGTTATTAACAAAATATTTTATAAAATTAAAGGATGAAAATAAAATTTTGTACAAAACTAGAGGACAAAGTACTTTTGTCCTTATTTTTGCCAACAAAGACTTAAACACTATAAAACTTAAATAAAAAGATGTTAAAAATATTAATTATTTTAACATCTTATTATACATTAATTAAGTTTAATATAAATGGTTTGATTTTCTTATTAAAAATAATTATTAATAAAACGGATCGTCTAAATTATTAATTAAATAATCAAAATTGATCTTGAAGAATTGGCCTTTTCACCCAAAATTATATCAAGGACCCATATTTTATCAAATTTAGATTAAAAAATTGTACCAATATATAACATTACAATTGTTGTATAAGACTTCTTTATGAATGGTGCTTATGAAAAATAATTAGTGGAAGAAAAATTATTATAAAAAAATAAATATTTAAATAATTATTAATATAATAATTTTTTTGATAAGTAAAAAAATGTATGGAATAACATAATATAAAAAGAAGATAAGGATAAAATAATTATTATATATCTTAAAAATAATTTTTTTATTCATAAACTAGTCATATAAACTTATTATAAACTATAATTTTAAACTTTTAAAAGCTTAATTTAGTTCATAAATATTTTTAAATATTTAATAATTATTTATTTAATTTTTAATCTAAATTATAATTTGAATGCAAACTAAACAGAGAGTATAAAGTATAAAGTTGGTGTTTAGTTTCATGAAGTTTCTTATCAAGTTTTTAAAATATTCATATAATGTTTTTTTTTTTGGCCAAAATATAATACTAGTGATGGATTATTATTGTTTTATATATAAACTAATTTTTTTTTGAACTGGCAGCATAATGGATTAACTGTACCTGTACCTGTACCTGTACCTGTACCTGTAGATAGAGCTTCCTAGATCCTTGCCTTCTACATTAGTGTAGAATTTTGATTGTGAATCGTCAAGTGACACGTAATGATAAATTAAAACAAAACGTCCTTAAATGGGTATTGCATTGCTTGCATGCCCGGAAATGTTTTTAATAATTTTGGTTAAATATATAACTTTAATATTTAAAAAATGTCACGTCCTCCGCCCGTTTTTCATTTTCATTTTTTTTTATTTTTACTATCCACTTCCATTATCCTTCCATTTTTTTGTATAATTTTTTTTTCAAAAAAAAATTATCTACAATTTAAAAATAGGGCAATCTATTAATTACTTTTAAACATAATTAAGATCCTGTTTCAATACCTTAATTAAAATTACAATTAAATAATACTCAATCAAATCCCCTCTGTATTGTGAGAGTATGGCCTTTTCCCCATCTAAACCCAAAGGGCGAACTTCCACACTCGTATTGGAAGAACTTCTACACTCGCACGCCCGGAAATCGAAAACAAGTAGAGAGATGCCATTATGCCCAAGGGGTTTTGGTACCTCCTATTTATATTATAAACAAATTTTAATTAATAGAAATTAGTATGTAGTAAGTAATTCAATATTATTTAAATGAGATCTTGAATTTGAGCCTTAATGTACATAGAAAATTTTCGCTGAGTGACTCACATACTATAACTAGATGCACGATACGTGTCAGATCTATATGTAGTCAAGGTAAAGTTTCAATAAATCAGATAGACAATAAAAAAATCTAAATATTAACTTTTAAATTGTGGGTAAGCATAATTTTTTTTAAAAAAAATTGTATTAAAAAAAATTCTAAGTATAATTTTTGTTCTCTTTAAAAAAGACACATCGATAGGGTTCAATTGGACAAGTTTAATGATAACATTTGGTATTGTAGATAGTCAACGTGTTGTTGTTTCCAGTATATGCTCCTCACCTCACGACGGTGGTCGTGGGGTTCTTTTTAAATTTGCTCATAGAATAGCAGTTATATCTCGAAAAGGAACAAGTCTGATGGGGCGGTTCAATAAACCCCCATATCCACCTCTTCAATATGTTTTATGGAAGTGTTTATATTTAATTAAATAAGTTAATTATAAATAATAAATAACTATTTAATTAATTTAAATAGATTAAAAAGTATATAAAATAAATTTATTTAAAAAGATTAAAATTAATTAATTTTAAAAAATTAATTAATTTTTATAATTAGATGTAGAGGGAGTATTTTGGATAAGAAAATTTTCAAAATCCTAACACATGGAGTTCTATATATTATGTAATGAAAACACAAAAATGAAGAATTTGAATGTAACAAGTGACTTTGGGCATACATCATTGACTTTCATATAGTCAAGTATGGCATTAAATGTTATGGTGAGGCTATTTTGTGATTCAAGGGCCAAAACACATGCACAATCCTTAGGCATATAACTTAGTATACTTGCTTGTCGTTTATCTGGACCAATGTAGATACATTGTCGTGAGCTTTCTGAAACTATATATGAATTATTCTTAAATTTGTGAGTTAACTTTTTTAACTTACTTTTTTTTATTTTATGTTTTTAGATTATAAAATTGTTTCAACTAGTTTTTAAATTTAAATTAGTAGTAAATTTATTTAAACTTATGAGTTTACTATTGAAATTATCATTTTTAAGTTTCTAACTCATAAAATTATATTTACTCTTAAATTTATGTTAGTTTTTTTAATTTAATTATGTTCAATAATTTTATATATAAAAATTTATTGAGTATGATAAACTATGAATGTTGATAGATTTAATTTTAATTATTTATATTTAAAATATTATTTAAATTAAATTTTATTATTTTTATATTTTAATTATTTAATCATATTTTTAATAATTATTTATGAGGTAAATTTAGTGTTGGAGTTATTTACTCGTGATTTTACAATTTAGTCACAATAACGTCATGTAGGGCGATATTCTTAGAGTTGGGAAAACGGGTTTAGCCCATGGGCTGGGCCTATTTTCTGTCAAAACGGGGCGAGTTTGGGCTGGTAAAATGCCAACTCATTTTGGGGCGGGCTGCACAGCCTGCCAGCCCGCTTTTTTTTTTTTAATTTTTAATATTATTATTTATTTTATCCAAATATTACTTTGAATACTTTTAGTATTGAATACTAGTAAAGATAATTACCTATTTGTTAATATGTGTGACATATTATAATTGATTAATATTATATTAATGTTTATTTAAATTTATAGTTATAAAATTTGATATTTTTTATAAAAAGTAAAAAATTTTAAGAGTATAACATTAACTATATTTTAATTATACTAATATAATATTAAAAATTTTGTATTAGTATTCTAAAAGTTTAAAAATAATTTTTTAAAAATATTAAAAATTAAAAAAAAAAAAAGAGGGGCGGCCGCGGGCTCGGGCTGGCAAGCCCGCCCCGTCCCAGCCCGCCCCTAAAGTGGGCTGGCCCGTTTTTGGTGGATCAGCCCGCTTTTTCAGCTCTAGATATTCTACGTAGGAACGGTCACAACAGAAGAGTCATATACTTTTAAATTTAAATAAAAAATTATGTGGCCAAAAAGTTTAAATGAAATAACATACTCGCCTTAAAATACTTTAATTTAATGATAAAGGCGAACGAAAGTGACAAAAGTTAAAAAACAGTGACTAATGCACAGACATCGAGTGAGAGAGTTTTATTATTTCTGGAATAATTTACTCGTGCTTAACCAATATTTAATTTAAAATTTAAAAAGTATAATAAAAAAACTGTTATTACCAAAGAAGCATCGGTTCCTTCTAAGGCATGTCCGTAAGATGCTTTTCTCTTTGCTGGTAGAGAGAGAGAGAGAGCTTTTTCTCTTTATTTTTTGAGAATTTTTGTAGGCAAACTAGGCAATATTCTTTAATTAATAATTAAAAATTATTATTTTTTGAATGTAGAGATTATTAAAACAGATTTTATTTTTCTTAATAAATTTTTTGACATGCACGTCCTTGATTAAACTTAACATATAATGTTCAAGGTATGTTTAGAAATAGCAACTCATTTTCCTGAGACAAATGGTTTAAAAGTCAGAATGGATGTTTTAAATCAAAAAGAGGAAGAGAGGTTCAACTGGCGAAGAAGGGATGAGACATACTACCATTTGAAGTGTGTTCGAACCCTGAGAAGTACCATTTTATTGTGGTTCCAGTCGCAGCGCTTGGGGAGACATCCTAACTCTTGGGTGCTTAGATTTACGCCTGAGGGTAATAGACGGTTCGCCCTGCCCGACATTGGTATCGCCTAAGAGGAAGGAAAACTTCGCCCTACCCTTGGATCGTGGGTGAGCCCAACCCCTTTCTGAAAAAATTTGTACAAAAAAAAAAAAGAGGAAGAGAGTCTTGATTTTTATAGTTCAATTGGTTAGATAAAGTATTAAGTAATAATTAAATAAAATTTTAATAAAAAACAGTTATATCAATATAATATATATAATGAATCCAAAATAAATATAATTATCAATATAATAATAATATTATAATATATGAAGTTTTAATCAAAGAACATCATATGGTTTTTTACAAAAATGAGAACTACAAGCTCGAAAAATTCACTTATATTGAGCACAGGAGGAGGGACTGCTTCAAAAAGTATAAGCAAATAATGATCATATTTTATGAGTAAGAATAAGTAAAAATTTTATTAAGTGATAACAAATATATAAAAAATACAATATATATATTTTTTTAGTTATTTACTCAATTCATCAGAATTCTGACTTGATTATATCCGGATTCGATACATATCGTGCATCTGGCTATAATAGATGAGTCTCCTAATGGGAATTTTTTATATACGTTAAGACTTAAATTTAATACCTTATTTCAGTAATATTAAACCACTTATTACTCGTATCAATTCCTATTTTGTTATAAAAATAAGAAAGTGAAAGAGTAGAAAGAATAACAAGACAAGAATTTGATATGAGAGAAATGGAAGGACAAGAGAGAATTTCTCATATGCTTGTATATTCACTTGTGCAAATGCCTTCTACATAGCCACTATTTATAGGCCACAACCATTAAAGACTAAACATAAGGTTACAAAGGATTAAAGATGAATAAAATGCCATTAACCACAAGAAACCCCTCTCAAGTCATTCATTGAGGAAGTTATAGTTTTATGGCATAAAGGCAAGAAGGAATCCTAAGAAGAATCCCAAGAGGTAGGATGGACATCCACATGTACAATAATATTTGTAACACTCCCCCTTGGATGTCCATGACAGATATTGTGCCTCATTAAAACCTTACTAGGAAAAACCCATTGGGACAAAAACCTAGTGAAGGAAAAAGAGTACACAATATTTATTTAGGTTGCCTTATCAAAAATCTTTTCAGGAAAACCCAGTGAAAAACAAAATCCTTAAAATGAAGAGTACATCAAGTACTTGTTTACTCCCCCTGATGACGTTGTCAATTTATGTCTTTGAATCTGCGCATTCCAATACCATACACTAACTTCTCAAATGGCTTAGTTGGTAGCGTCTTGGTAAACAAATCTGCAAGGTTGTCACATGATCGAATTTGCTGTACATCTATATCACCATTTTTCATAAGATCATGAGTGAAAAAGAATTTTGGAGAAATATGCTTTGTTCTATCTCCTTTGATATACCCTCCTTTCAATTGAGCTATGCATGCTGTATTATCTTCATATAATACTGTTGGAATCTCTTGTTCTGGAAGTAGGCCACTCATTCTTTGTATATGTTGGATTACTAACCTTAGCCAAACACATTCTCGACTTGCCTCATGAACTGCAATTATTTCTGCATGATTTGATGAGGTAGCTGATAAAGTTTGCTTTATCGAACGCCAAGATATAGCTGTACCTCCACAAGTAAATAAATATCCTGTCTGAGATCTACCTTTATGTGGATCTGCTAAAAATCCTGCATCTGCATAACCAATCAATTGTGATCCGAATTCATTAGAATAAAATAATCCCATATCAATTGTCCCTCGAAGGTATCGAAATATATGTTTAATTCCATTCCAATGTCTTCTTGTTGGAGAAGAACTAAATCTTGCCAATAAACTTACAGCAAATGCAATATCAGGTCGTGTCGAATTAGCAAGATATATTAGTGCCCCTATAGCACTAAGATATGGTACTTCTGGACCAAGAAGTTCTTCATTTTCCTCTTGAGGGCGAAAAGGATCTTTTTCTTTAACTAGAGATCTCACAACCATTGGAGTAGTTAATGGATGTGATTTATCCATATAAAATTGCTTTAATATTTTTTCAATATAAGCTGATTGATGAAGAAAAATTCCATTTGTTAAGTGCTCGATTTGTAAACCGAGACAAAACTTTGTTTTTCCAAGATCTTTCATTTCAAATTCTCTCTTTAAACAATCCATTGCTTTTTGAAGCTTTTCAGGAGTTCCAATTATATTCAAGTCATCCACATAGACAGCAATTATAACAAATTCTGATATATTCCTTTTTATAAAAACACATGGGCTAATTGAGTCATTTTTATAGCCTGCTTTCAACAAATATTCACTTAGACGGTTATACCACATTCTTCCAGATTGTTTTAATCCGTATAAGGATTTATGCAAACGAATTGCATAATTTTCTCGAGGATTCTTACATGATTCAGGCAATTTAAATCCTTCAGGGATTTTCATATAAATTTCAGTATCTAAAGAACCATATAAGTATGCTGTAACAACATCCATTAGACGCATATCAAGTCTTTCATGCACTGCCAGACTAATTAGATATCTTAAAGTAATTGTATCCACCACAGGAGAATATGTTTCTTCATAATTAATGCCAGGTCTTTGCGAAAAACCTTGTGCCACAAGTCGTGCTTTATATCTAACAACCTCATTTTTCTCATTTCGTTTTCGCACAAAAACCCATCTATACCCAACTGGTTTAACACCATTTGGTATTTGAACTACAGGTCCAAAAACTTCACGTTTTGAAAGTGAATTCAATTCTACTTGAATTGCGTCTTTCCATTTTGGCCAATCATTTCTATGTCTACATTCTTCAACTGACCTAGGTTCAAGATCCTCACTTTGATTAGTTATTTCAACAGCAACACTGTATGAAAAAATATCGTCGACGACTATATTTTTTCGGTTCTACCTTTTTCCCGTAGTGACATAACTTATCGAGATCTCTTCATTATTTTCAGGTACTTGGACCTCTTCTGGGGTCTTTTGATTTGTTATGTCCTGGGTATCTCCTATAAGATCAGCCTCCTCAATTTGACCATCTTGATTGTTTACTCTTTTCTTTCTAGGATTTTTATCTTTGGAACCGATTAGTCTACCACGCTTCAAACGTGGTTTACTTTCATTTGCACTTGCTACTTGTCCTGCTGGGACATCAATTCGAATTGGAGTATTTTCAGCTGGAATATGAGATTTAATAATTCTCTTGGGGTCAGTAAATGCATCTGGCAGTTGATTTGTAATATTTTGCAAATGAATTATTTTTTGAACTTCAAGCTCACATATTTGTGTTCGAGGATCTAAATGAGACAACGATAATGCTTTCCATGTGATTTCTTTATCCAGCTGCTTATTATCTCCCCCTAATGTTGGAAAATTTGTTTCATCAAAATGACAATCATCGAAACGTGCCGTAAATAAATCTCCCGTTAACGGTTCTAAATACTTGATTATGGAAGGAGATTCATAACCAACATATATCCCTAACCTTCTCTGAGGTCCCATCTTTGTGCGTTGTGGTGGAGCAATTGGGACAAATACCGCACATCCAAAAATTCTAAGATGAGAAATATTTGGCTCCTGACCAAAAGTCAATTGTAATGGGGAGAATTTATGATAACTTGTTGGCCTGATGCGTATAATTGTTGATGCATGTAAAATTGCATGTCCCCAAGCTGAAATGGGAAGTTTTGTTCTCATGAGTATTGGTCTAGCAATCAATTGAAGGCGTTTAATTAATGATTCTGCTAAACCATTTTGAGTGTGGACATGAGCAACAGATTTTTCCACTGTTATTCCAGTTGCCATGCAATAATCATTAAACTTTTGCGATGAAAACTCACTCGCATTATCAAGACGAATTGTCTTAATTGCATATTCTGGAAATTGTGCTCTTAATCGAATTATTTGAGCAAGTAATCTAGCAAATGCTAAATTACGTGTAGATAACAAACACACATGTGACCATCTTGTAGATGCATCTATTAAAACCATAAAATATCTAAATGGTCCACATGGTGGATGAATAGGTCCACATATATCCCCTTGGATACGTTCTAGAAATGCAGGGGATTCTACCCCAACTTTTGTTAATGAAGGTCTTGTAATTAGTTTGCCTTGAGAACAAGCAACACATGAAAAATCTTTAAATTGAAGAATCTCCTGGCTCTTCAATGGATGTCCATGTGAATTTTCAATAATCCTTCGCATCATAGTTGATCCGGGATGGCCTAACCGGTCATGCCAAATAATGAATGTATTTTTATCAGTAAACTTCTGGTTTACTGTAGCATTTGTTTCAATTATACCAATATTTGTATAGTACAAACCAGAAGATAATGCAGGTACTTTTTCAAGAACACATTTTTCTCCATGTCTAACAATTGTAATATATAGATATTCAATATTTTTCTCATCTATAGTCTCAATATGATACCCATTTTGGCGGATATCTTTAAAACTTAATAAATTTCTTTAAGACTTAGAGGAATATAAAGCATCATTAATTACAAAATTTGTCCCTTTGGGTAATGTTATCATTGCTCTTCCGGAGCCTTCAATTAGTTTTGTATTACCCGCTATAGTATTGATGCTTACACTATTCATTGTCAAATGAGAAAAATATTTTTTATCTTTAAGTATGGTATGTGTTGTAGCACTATCTATAAGACATATATCTTCATTCTTGTGCCCAATAAAAGAGAGAGGAACATCCATATTCTTCATCAAAAGAAAATAAATGTATCAAAATATATTATTAGTAATAATGCTCTTAAAAGAAGAAAATAAAAGTAAACATAAATAAAGCATAAAACATAACTAAATTAAGATAAAATATAGATAAAACATAAACTAAATTTGTTTCTCTAGTCATGATTCTCAAAGAAATCAGCCACTTCTAAGTGTGCCATAGCATCAAGGTCATCATATAGCTCATTGGTATCATCATTTTTGAATGCAAAATTTGCCTCAACATCATCATCTTGAAAAGTCATATTTGCTTCCATGTTCTTTGAATTCTTTTTTATGGAGGCTTGATAAAGCTTTGCTAGATGCTCAGGCGTATGACAGGTACGCGACCAATGCCCTTTCATTCCACATCTATAACATAGATTTTCCACAGTTTTTGAAGTACCACCCTTGTCTTTTTTCTGCCCTTCATTATATTTCTTCTTTTGGTGGGTATTTGGATTATAATTATTTCCACCACCATGATGACGGTAATTGCCACGTCCCCTACTACGGTCACGACCGCGACCGCGACCGCGACCGCGACCATGACCATGGGCATGAAAATCAGTGCGTTCAGTCACATTCGCTTCAGGGAATGGAGCTGATCCAGTGGGACGGATCTCATGATTTTTCATTAACAACTCATTATTTTGTTCAGCCACAAGAAGACATGAGATTAGTTCAGAGTACCTTTTAAAACCTTTTTCACGGTATTGCTGCTGCAAGAGAACATTTGAAGCATGAAATGTTGAAAAAGTTTTTTCTAATAAGTCCTCATCTGTTATTTTCTCACCACACAACTTCAGTTGAGAACTTATTTTAAAAATAGCTGAATTATATTCAGATACAGATTTAAAATCTTGCAGTCTCAAATGCAACCATTCATAACGAGCTTTGGGCAATATTACCGTCTTTTGGTGATCATATCGTTCTTTTAAATTACTCCATAATTCTAACGGATCTTTCACCGTTAGGTATTCAGCTTTTAGCCCTTCATGTAAATGGTGGCGATGAAAAATCATGGCCTTAGCCTTGTCTTGATTGCTTGCTTCATTTCTAGGTAAAATAGCATTCCCTAGACCTTTGGCATCTAAATGGATTTCAGCATCTAAAACCCAAGACAGATAATTTTTTCCCGAGATATCAAGAGCAGTAAACTCGAGTTTCGTCAAATTAGCCATGGATCGAACTAAAATAATAATAATAATTAGAATTCTGATAAAATTCATTAGAAAAATATGATAATAAAAACATAAATAAATAAACAATATATATTCAACATAAATATAAATTCAATAAAAGTAACAAAATATAAATGGTATAAATAAAAACAAAATAAATAAATAAAATAAATAACTATAAAATATATACAGTAACACATAAGCAATTAAATAAACAAAACAAAATAATGGAAACAACATAAATAATATAGAGAAAATAATACTACAATAGAAGTAACATAAATAAAATAAGTAATATAAATTAAATAAATATAAATAAATATAACAAAATAAATTAAATAACATAAAAATACCATAAATAATATGTTACAATACATAGAATTAGAAATAGAAATAACATAAATCAAATATATAAATAGTAATATAGTATAAGTATTTCGTAATATAAATAAGTGAATATTATATAATTGTAGTAAATATATAATAATGCTAAGAATACAAAGAAGATAAATAAATTAATTGAAATATAAATTAATAAATATATAGGGAGGGGGAATTGGAAATGTAAACAATATATAGGGAGAAGGAAAAATGTAAATAACACACACATATATATAAATAGAGAATCAATCATAATATTGTATCAATATATCAAAAGAAGAAGAGAAATTAGAATAACACAATATTTTATATAAGAATAAAATACAATAAAGATAACCCACACACACATATTTAACAACAAAAATTAAAATGGATATGAAAGAATAATAAATAACGGTAAAATATATAACAAATATATAAAAATAACATTTGCTCATAATAATTAAGTAAGATGATAATAGAAAATAAAACATATATGATAATTAGATAAAGAGAAAACTAATATCCTTTGTACATAATTGAACATAATAGTATATGGATTGATAAGGAGTTCATACCTTAAATTTTTCAGAGCAATGTCATGCTGATAACGTGTTATAAAAATAAGAAAGTGAAAGAGTAGAAAGAATAACAAGACAAGAATTTGATATGAGAGAAATGGAAGGACAAGAGAGAATTTCTCATATGCTTGTATATTCACTTGTGCAAATGCCTTCTACATAGCCACTATTTATAGGCCACAACCATTAAAGACTAAACATAAGGTTACAAAGGATTAAAGATGAATAAAATGCCATTAACCACAAGAAACCCCTCTCAAGTCATTAATTGAGGAAGTTATAGTTTTATGGCATAAAGGCAAGAAGGAATCCTAAGAAGAATCCCAAGAGGTAGGATGGACATCCACATGTACAATAATATTTGCAACATATTTAAAATATGACATACATATATTTGTTTAAAATAAAACATTTATCCGGGCTGGGTATGAAATACATTTAATTGGGCTGGATAATTTTGTTGAAAGCCCAATAAGTCTTAGTAAACTAGAAAGCGTGTTTTACAACTAGCTTGAATTTTTAATTATAAGGTAAAAGTGTATCTTATATCTTAAATTAATTTTATATAAATAATTAACATCTTAAAATATTTAAGCATGTAATTAGTATTTAAAATTAATTTTAAAAATGTGAGTACTATAAAGTATTTAAATTAATATAATTTTATATTTTTATTATTGACAAAAGCACATTTATATTTAATCTATGTTACTTAAGCTTTTTATTCAGATCTATTGTTTACTTCTTCTACTACCTAGTGATAGTAGCGACAACGAGTCTGACGACGGTGACCCAACGATGGCAAGTAGCTCCCACTGATGGTGAGTGATGACTCCCAATGAGGAAGGCGAGTAACGACGACTCGTGGATGACAACTCATAGGTGGCGAATGTGGCAATGAATCGTGGACAATGAAAAGGGCAATGACTCGTGGATGGGTGCGAGCAACGTGCTTTACCAAGCGGAGAAGAAAGAAAGAGGGGGAAAATATGGGTAAAATAATAATTAAATAATGTATAAGCTCTTATTTTTTTAAAAGCTACTCTCAGTAACTTATACAAAACTTTAATTTTAAACTATTGTTTAGCCCAAAAGTACTTTTAGATAAATATATTTGTTTATTTAAGAAAATTATACTAAGATTTGCATCAGAAACTCTTTTAAAATTATAGTTACAAAAATTTTCAAACAAGCCCTAAGTCCAGTTTGATAATACATAGTACTTAATATTTTTTTCTAATTTTTTGTTCCATACATTTTAACTTTATAAGTAATTAATTGATTATAATTAGTGTAGTATTGACTTTTGATATAAGGGTATATGTTTAAGGATATAACTTCCTTTTAACCACTATTTTTTTATCTACATGCATGCCATAGTTAAATCATGGCTAGTTAAAAAAAGTAAAAAATCTAATGAGATCCTATGAAATATATTTAATTATTGTAAATTCTAATAATAATTGAGTAATATGTAATGATATCACAAGGTAAAAAATGACATATTTATACTACTTATTTATCATTGGAACTTCTTAAAAATTAAATCAATTCCATGCAATTTCATTATAATTCTTGTAAGAAAAAAATATTGTAGTTTGTTTGTAGGTATATTAAAAGGAAGAGTTTCACATTATTCAAGTGCGTCCAACAATCAAGGTGGAAGATAATCAAAAGTGTTTAAATCCATCGAAATACTTGTTTAATATTATATTTATTTTTAATTATAAGATATACTTAACTAAATTAAATAGGTTAAAGAAGTTAGATAAATTATTTAATTATAATGATTGTGTGTTAGTTTCTTTAAACTACCCCTTAATTATGTGCATTTAAATTATTTTTAATAGAAAATTATTTAATATGTATAATCATATAGATAATGATAAACTTATAATTTTAGTAAATAAAATATATGAAGATTTTATATTTAAAAATAAATCTAATATCTTTTAACTTTTATAATTAGAAATAGAATAATAAATAAATCTTTTATACTCCAAGATCAGCATAGAACATCCACAACCTCATAAATAGAAATGGGGATAAATTTGAAATAAATATTTTTCCAGACAATATCTAGTATGATATGTTGGAAATTGTGCCCTAGGGGCCAATCATTGTCTTATGAACATTGTTGATTTATAAATTTATTAATTGTGTTATCATATTATTTGCATGTTTATTGTGATGATCATCCTTGGATAACTCATGATCTTATTCTAAATGTCCCTGGTCGGTCATCTATGCGGGAGCAGAGATGAAATAATATCAGTATGACTTTGAAGATGTATAGAGATATAAATCAAAGTCATAGGCACATGTAAGAGTACAAGGTGTTAGACCGACCCGCTATGAGAGAGCTGCATGGGTTAAGTCATAAGCTTCTCTCATATACAAACCATGTCACTATACCCTTTGACCTGAGATCATCATGGATTCCTACATGACAAACGCTCATCTTTGACCTAGTCAAAAGTCATTTTTGACTGAGTGATCATAAAGACTATGTTCGGGTTTAGTGGTTTTCCGTGCGGAGGAATGTGAATGGTCAAGATGGAATTTATCCCTTACATTCGTAGAGAGATATTACTGGGGCCCTCGATGAGTGAGTCTGAGAAATATATAGCCATATTGTAATGGAAAGGTAGTTCTATTTCTATAGTTAGACTACTAAGGGATCGAAAAAGTAACGGTCAAGAATAGGAGGATAACATTCTCCATGCCTCATCCATGACCAAAATATCGTGTGACAAAAGGGACATGATATGGTTGTATAAAAGGTTACATCGTTCATCGATCCTCATATGATTTGGGTAGTCGTGATGTCTTACTAGAGATCGCTTGCGACTTGTGAGTCAGTATAGTAAATGGCCCACTGCCAATTTCATATGGGCCTACAGGGTCGCACACAAAATAGTCTAACACGAGCTATGATGTTTAGATTCATTGAATCTAAGACATATCCAGATTCAATAAATGATCCAGGTGGATGCATATATTTATTTATACTTATATTCGTATATATATAAATTCGTATATATATATATTATATATAAGAGATATTTACAATATTTAATTTATAAGGATAAATTAAATTTCTATCACGTTTGAATTTAAAATTCAAATTGATATGATATCTCATATAAGAGATATTTACAAGATTTAATTTATAAGGATAAATTAAATCTTTATCACGTTTGAATTTGAAATTTAAATTGATATGATATCTCAAATTTGATTTATGAGAATAAATCAAATGTAATTCCGTCTTATCTTTATTTTAAATTAAATAAATGGGTGAATTAAATCTGTGGGATGGATTTAATACAAATACTATTTATTTAATTAGTTTCTTATCAAATTATACAATATATGATATTGTATTAATTTCAGAATTAATATAACCGTAACATATATTATTTTGTGAATGTTTTAGTTTTGAAATATTAATTGCCCTTCAATTAAATTTGAATATTGATTCTTGAATGTTTGGGTATGGTGAACAATATGGCTCTAGATTGCAAGTGTTATAATTTTTTAAATACGGCATGCATGTCGTGCCTTCCTCTATATATTCTTAATATACCTTCTCTTCTCATCTCACTCCCCTCGAATGTTAAAAGAGGTTTATATATGTAATTTTCCTTTTCTTACTAGAGAGCTCCTCTCATTGGCTTGAGTGGATTTAGGATAGGTGAGCCATATTATATCACGTTTAAATTATGCATCTTATGATTATATCAGCACATGCATATTACTTGTATGAGATACAAACTGAGAAACATGCATTCTTATAAACCAGATAGTTAAATTAAGCCCTCTAAATGAAATCTTAAGTTATAATGCTGTCAATTTATGAACACTTGTCAAAACCTCGATCGCTCAATTGTGGACTCCGCCAAAGTGGGTGCATTTGAGTTATCTTGGGGAGATAAGCAAGAGTAATTGTGCTACTCTCATATGTTTATTATTGTTTGACTTAATTGAGATTAACAAAACAGTTTTGGGTCTCAAGGCATTAGATGGGATTAAAAATATGCCAGATCATATGATGATAGAATCCCATGGACATCTAAGAGTTACATTTGATGTAATTGGTAAAGGTGTTACCTACCTAAATAACTTAATTTAAGCGTCCTGCCAAAGTTGACTTAAGTTTGAGCCAAATATGAATCTTAGCCCACTAACTATTGCATTGATGGTTGTTTATTTAGTGGAAGATTGTTAATTCAATTGCATATTTTAATTGTAGAATCATGACGACTAGTAATACTGCTACATTATCACTACGATCTATCCTTAAGAAGGACAAACTCAATGGGATAAACTTTCTTGAATAGTTTAGGAACTTGAGAATTGTTCTTAAGCAGGAAAGAAAGGCACATGTCCTAGATCAACCTATTCTTGAGGAACCAGCAGCCAATGCTCCTAGAGCTCAGAGAGATGCTTACATGAAGCATAAGGAAGACTCTGTTGATGTGGGATGCTTGATGCTAGCCACCATGGTTCTGGAGCTCCAAAGAGATCTAGAACACATGGAGGCTTATGAGATGATTGTGCATCTCGAGGAAATGTTTCAACAACAGGCAAGGCAAGAGAGGTATGAGACCACTAAGGCCTTATATTCCTACAAGATGGCTGAAGGTGCATCAGTCAGTACTCATATCTTAAAGATGAAAGGGTACATTGATCACCTTGAGAGGCTTGGATTTCCCACAAGCTAGGAGTTAGCTACGGATTTGGTCTTGAACTCACTCCCAGAAAGTTATGACCAGTTTGTCATGAACTACAACATGAACAACATGGAGAAATCTATTTCTGAAATGCATGGGATGTTTAAAACTGCTGAGCCGAGTCTTAAGAAGAAGCCCAATACTGTTTTGATGGTTCAGAAAGGAGAAGGTATGAAAAAGAAAGGCAAAGGCAAGGGGAAGAGTCATGGCTCATCAGGTAAGACCAAAGAGTCAGGCAAGCCCAAAACCAAGCCTGCACCAAAGAAGGCAAAGCCTCCAAAGGAAGGAGTATGCTTCTTCTGTAATGAACCTGGTCATTAGAAGAGGAATTGCAAACTCTACCTCGAAGATCTAAAAAAGAACAAGAAGGATAGCGGGGCTATCGCTTCAGGTATTTATGTTATAGACATTCATCTTTCTACTTCCACCATATGGGTATTAGATACTGCATGTGGTTTTCATATTTGTACAAATATGCAGGGACTAAAGGACAGTAGGAAGCTGAAAAAGGGTGAAGTTGACCTATGAGTTAGAAACAGAGCAAGGGTTGCTGTGTTAGCTGTAGTCACTATGAATTAGTTTTGCCCACTGGGCTTTTGTTAGTTTTGAACAATTGTTATTATGTTCCTACTTTAAATAGTAACATAGTTTCACTTTCTTATTTGGATAAGGAAGGTTTCACTTCCATTGCTGGGAATAGTAGATGTTCTATTTATCGTAATGATATTTTCTATACTCATGGTGATTTGCATGTTGATCATTACATATTAAATTTGGAATAACCCAATCATGAAAATATCTATAACATAACCGCCAAAAGGTTCAAACCAAACGATTTGAATCCGACATACCTCTGGCACTGTCGTCTGGGCCACATAAATGAGAAACGCATTTTCAAACTCCATCAAGATGGATTTCTCAACTCATTTGATTTTGAATCATATGACACTTGCGAGTCTTGCTTGTTAGGAAAGATGATAGAGTCACCTTTCACTGGGCACAGTGGGAGGGCCACTGATTTATTGGGCCTCATACATATAGATGTGTGTGGACCGATGAACACAAATGCCAGAGGAGGTTATTCGTACTTCATAACATTCATAGATGATTTTAGCATATATGGGTACATCTATATGATAAAGCATAAATCTGAATCTTTTGAAATGTTCAAAATATTTTAAAAAGAAGTACACAACCAGCTTGGCAAAATAATTAAAGCCCTTCGATTTGATCGGGGTGGTAAATATTTGAGCCAACAGTTCATTGATCATCTTAGGAGTTGTGGGATAGTTTCACAATTGACTCCTCCAGGGACACCACAATAGAATGACGTTTCTGAACGGAGGAATCGAACACTATTAGATATGGTTCGATCTATGATGAGTTAAATAGATCTTCCACCCTCCTTTTGGGGCAATGCCCTAGAGATAGTTGCGTTCACACTCAATTGTGTTCCATCTAAGGCAATTGAAAAGACTCCGTATGAGATATGGACTGGGAGGACATCTAGTTTATCTTTCCTCAAGATTTGGGGATGTGAGGTCTATGTTAAGCAACAAGCCTCAGACAAATTAGCGCCCAAATCCTCAAAGTACCTTTTTGTGGGATATCCTAAGGAAATCAAGGGATACTATGCTTACAACCATGCTAATAACAAAGTGTTTGTTGTCAGAAATGGTATCTTTCTTGAATGAGAATTTATCTCTAAAAGAACCAGTGGGAGAAAGGTACACCTCGAAGAAGTTTGAGAGCCACAAGACACCACAAAACTGCAGATAGAAAATAAAGAAGACTTACAACAAGTTGTTGAGACTCCTCAAGTCACGCAAGGTCCACGTAAATCTAATAGGACACGACTTCATCCTCAGAGATATGGATTTCTGATTTATGACAGTCGTAATGTGTTGCTCATTGAGCATAATAAGCTGACTACCTATCGAGAAGCTATAGTGGGACCAAATTTTAAAAAATGGCTTAATGCCATGAAGTCTGAGATGCAATCCATGTACGACAATCAGGTTTGGACTTAGTCGACCCACCTGAAGGTGTAAAAACTGTCGGGTACAAGTGGGTTTTTAAGGAGAAAACTAACATGGACGACAATGTAAATGTCTTCAAGGCACGACTGGTTGCAAAAGGATTTACTCAAACTCATGGTGTGGACTATGATGAGACCTTTTTCTCAGTTACAATGGCCAAATCAATCAGAATCCTCTTTGCCATAACAGCATATTATGACTATAAAATATGGCAGATGGACGTCAAGACAACCTTCCTTAATGGAAAGCTCATTGAGGATGTGTACATGACACAACCTGAAGGGTTTGTGCGTTCTGAGGACTCTGATAAAGTGTGCAAGCTTCAAAGGTCTATTTATGGATTGAAGTAAGCCTCTCAGAGTTGGAATCATCGTTTTGATGAAGTAGTCAAAGAGTTTGAATTTCTTCAAAATATTGATGAACCTTGTGTGTACAAGAAGGTTAGTGGAAGCACAGTTGTGTTTTTGGTACTCTATGTCGATGACATCTTACTTATTGAAAATGACATTCCTACCTTGCAGATTGTCAAGTCTTGGTTAGAAAAGTCTTTCTAGATGAAAGACTTGGGTGAAGCCACCTACATTTTAGGAATCAGGATCTATAGAGATAGATCTAAAAGACTTCTAGGACTCAGTTAGAGTACATACATAGACAAAATACTGCATAGGTTCAATATGCACGAATCAAAAAGGGGTTTCATACCCATGTCTCATGGTATTCACCTCAGCAAAGATTTGTATTCTAGTACATCTGATCAGCGAGGTCACATGAGTAAAGTTCTATATGCCTCGACCATAGGATCTATCATGTATGCCATGTTATGTACTCGATTGGATGTCTCATTTGCCTTAAGTATGACTAGCAGATATCAACAGGATCCTGGTGAGGGCCATTGGACTGCTGTCAAGAATATCCTTAAGTACTTAAGAAGGACTAAGGGCTTATTTTTTGTCTATGGTGGATTGGATGACGAACTCTGTGTAACTAGTTACACAGATGCGAGTTTCCAAACTAACCAGGACGACCAAAAATCGCAGTCTGGATATATATTCCTCCTCAATAATGGAGCAGTAAGCTGGAAGAGCTCTAAGCAGGGCACTGTAGCAGATTCTGCAACGGAAGCTGAGTATATAGCAGCATCTGATACAGCTAAGGAAGCTGTTTAGATCAGGAAGTTCATCACAAAACTAGGGGTGATACCTACCATCTCAGATCCAATAACTTTGCTCTGTGACAATAGAGGTGCCATTGCACAGGCCAAAGAGCCTATGTCACATCAAAGGACCAAGCATATACTCAGGCGATTTCATCTCATCAGAGAAATCAACGATAGAGGTGATATAAAAATATGCAAAGTAGCAAGAGAAGATAATGTTGTTGATCCTCTAACAAAGTCGCTTGTGGAGGCAAAGCATGAGCGTCATGTTAGGTCAATGGGAATCAGTCAATTAATGATTGTACCTAGTGCAAGTGGGAGATTGTTGGAAATTGTGCCCTAGAGGCCAATTATTATCTTATGAACATTATTGATTTATGAATTTATTAATTGTGTTATCATATTATTTGCATGTTTACTGTGATGACCATCCTTGGATAACTCATGATCTTATCCTAAATATCTTTGATCGGTCATCTATGCGGGAGCAGAGATGAAATAAGACCAGTATGACTTTAAAGATGTATAGAGATATAAATCAAAGTCATAGGCACATGTAAGAGTACAAGGTGTTGGACCGACCCACTATGAGAGAGCTGCATAGGTTAAGTCATAAGCTTCTCTCATATACAAACCATATCGCTATGCCCTTTGACCTGAGATCATCATGGATTCCTACATGACAAACGCTCAGCTTTGACCTAGTCAAAAGTCACTTTTGACCGAGTGATCATAAAGACTATGTTCGGGTTTAGTGGTTTTTCATGCGGAGGAATGTGAATGGTCAAGATGGAATTTGTCTTTCACATTCGTAGAGAGATATTACTGGGGTCCTCGATGAGTGAGTCTGAGAAATGTATGGCCATACTGTAATGGAAAGGTAATTCCATTTCTATAGTTAAACTACTCAGGGATCGAGAAAGTAACGGTCAAGAATAGGAGGATGACATTCTCCATGCCTCATCCATGACCAAAATATCGTGTGACAAAAGGGACATGATATGGTTGTATAAAAGGTTACATTGTTCATCGATCCTCATATGATTTGGGTAGTCATGATGTCTTGCTAGAGACCGCTTGCGACTTATAAGTCAGTATAGTAAATAGCCCACTGCCAACTTCATATGGGCCTGCAGGGTCGCACACAAAATAGCCCAACACGAGTTATGATGTTCAGATTCATTGAATCTAAAACATGTACAGATTCAATGAATGATCTAGGGTGGATGCATATATTTATATTTATATTCGTATATATATATATATATATTATATAAGAGATATTTACAAGATTTAATTTATAAGGATAAATTAAATCTCTATCACGTTTGAATTTGAAATTCAAATTAATATGATATCTCAAATTTGATTTATGAGAATAAATCAAATATAATTCTGTCTTATCTTTATTTTAAATTAAATAAATGGGTGAATTAAATATGTGGGACGGATTTAATACAAATACTATTTATTTAATTAGTTTCTTATCAAATTACACAATATATGATATTGTATTAATTTCATAATTAATATAAGATTAATTCCAAAAATTCAAGTCTGTGGTAACATGCACAGCATCCTATATATCTGATATTTAGAAGCTACAGTTGGGACAGAAAAAAAGGGTGAACGGGAATCTGTAAAAGGTTTGCAGATAAGAAACTGCCAAAATAGAGACGGAGAGGATGAATTCTTGAGTAAACCCTGGAGGGACAGGAGGCGCTAGCACGTTATTCGTAGTTGGAACGCTGTTCATGTGGATACCAGTAGAGGAAGCCGACCTGAGTCGTCGACTTCTTTTTATCAAAAAGAGATCAAGAGCCACAGAGAGAAGCTGTGGACGTTACAACCAGAAGCTGAGAAAGTCACGACTGAATACTGAGGGTAATACTTTTTTCCACTTGACTTAAACACATACGGTAGATCCTGGTAGGGAATGGAAAAATTTTTAAGTTAATTTTTACCGCGTGTCTTCCAATTCCTTACATGATAAAAATTAAAAGAAGGGAAATAATTTTTTTATATAAAAAATTTAGGTAGGTTCGGCACTAGTCTCTTATTAAGGTAAGGGCATAACTCAAGGATTTAAAAAGTTTTTACAGAAGACTCACGAGATCGCTTACCAAAAGAGCCCTTACGATGGTAGTAAGAATCGAACTCGCATACTTACAAAATATAAATTCATTCTTTACTATCTATATTAACTCTAACAAGGTCTTCTTTTTTGCCACACAACTATGTAATGGATTCATATATTATTGGGCTCAATTATAAATAGTTATATAACCTACTTTTTTTGTTGCATTTGGACGATTTTGACATTTTCAAATATTTTTTGATAATTCAAGATTTGTTCTGTGGTTAAAAAAATGTTGGGAGGACAATTGGCTCCTCCGATCCTATTTACTAGTAATTTTCAACATATTTTATATATATTAATAAAAATCTTAAATTTTATTAATTATACTATAAAATTTAATAACTTTATAACTCTATCCCTATTTAATATATATTATATCTTTAGAAACAAAAGTCAACAGAATAAAAAAAAATGAATGGTAAACAAAATAAATTTTATCCCTCTGTCGTATAAATAGCACCATAGAATTACTACCGAACATATCAACATATTATACTCTCCACAGCAATAAATGATTCCATTCGTTGTATTGGAAGTTTCGCTTCCACCCCTCTTGTGTGAATTTAATTAAGAGTATTAATTATTATTATTTTTCTTTAATTTTAAATATAATAACTAAATAAAAAAATTATTTTTATTTTAAATATAAAATTCTAATTCATTTTATCTTTTAAAAATATAATTTTTTAATATATAATTTTACATATTAAAAATATTTCTATTAAAATTAATTTAAATGCACATTATTAAAGATAATATTTAAAAAAAAATTAACATAAAATAATAATAAATAATTTTTTTAATATATTTAAATTAATTAAATATATTTTATATTAAATGATAAAATTACTATTTATAAAAAAACAAGCAGGCTAGCTTAGATAAGGGGTTGGCTACTAGTGGCTTATTACTGTATTGTACCATGTAGTTCTTCACAAAAAGGGGAAAAATAAATTTAAAAAATTACGAAAGAGTGGAACTTCACATAACATGACAAGAAAGAGAAGAAACTAGAATGAATGATATGAGGGAGCGAAGGTACTAAAAATCAGACAAGTTATTAAACAAGGGAAGTGGGAGTTTATGTAGTGTGTGTTTGACAACTGATTATAGGAATAGATTATGAGGAAAACTATGATTTGAAAAAATAAAGGCTAAACACTATTTTTTTTTTTAAAATCGATTGTGTACACAAACCATGGTTTGAGTCTTTAAACTATAATTTTGAAAGAATTCATGTCAGAGCAGCTTTTTTGTTCATTTGAGGGTATAAACCCACTGGAGGGTTTACATAAACCCATTTGAAAAATCTAATTTTAAAATTTAAAAAAAAAGATAAATTTATTAATAAAAATTACCATCTTCTAATATATATAGTTAATTTTAATAAAATTTTCAGTAGAAAAAAAATTAAAATTTAAGTGAATATTGTAATTTTTTATTTTACTCAAATACATATATATATTATTTTGTAATCACTTAAATAAAAAAATTTAAAATCAAATTTATTCTTTATATAATTATCATATTAGTTTATGTCTTTTTTAGTAAATTGTATATGGAAAAGCGATTCTGCTACTAATCATCAAAACATCTCCAATTTTTAAAATTATTTTTTCTTATAATTTATTCTTCCCAAAATCTATTCTCCAGAATCTATTCTTTCTAAAATCTATTCTCCAAAAGTTAATCCAAACACACCCGTAGTTAAATACTAAAATAATATAATTTATATGATAAAAGAGTAAATCGTGAATGGTTTAAAAAAGATTCCAAAAAAAAATTTTGGCCTCATAAAATAAAATGAAAATATAGATTATCAAACAAACGATATAAAAAGCCTCAAATACCCCTGTTATAGAGTTTAGAGCACAGAGCTATTGCAGGCACTATTAGGGGCAATTTTGGAATTCCACATTGTTTTTTACATGGAGCACAGTAAGCTTCATTTCAAGAAATTGACGTAATGGTTTGTTTGGACTTCGGAGCTCACAGATAGGGAAGGAATGTTACTCTATAAATCTTGCTGTATTCCTTTCCCTGTTCACTTTGGGGCAAGTCTAGTCATAATCCATCGCTATAAAAATATATAAACTACTCCTCCATTTTTAATATAGAAATTAATTAAAAAATTAATTTTAATTTTAATTATAAAATATATTTTTTATATTTATTAATTCTTTTAATAATAATTAAATAAAAAAAAGAATAGAGTAATTAGAAACGATTATTAAAATATTTTAAAAAATATATTATATTAATTATTTTTTTATCTAATTAAATTAATTGAATAAATATTATATTAAAAATTATATAAATATTAAAACTTAATTGGGTCAATCAATTTTGTTAAAAAATTATCACATAAGAACAACGTTATATTGAAATATTTGTTAGTTTTAATATCACCGTCTTAAAAAAAATAATATTAAAAATACAATTAGTTAATATTAATTTTTTAAGAATTAATATTATTTTTTTACAGTTATAACACCTTTATTTTTAATTCTTTCAAGACAAGTTTAAAATTTAAAAAATAAATTTGGGCCAACTTCACTCTTATATAGTAATTTTGGGATAAAATTTAACTTTAACCCAATTTAATTTTATCTATTTAAAGTATCAAAAAAATAATTTTTATTTTAAATTGCTCAGTTTTAATCCAAACCATTCAAATTGTTGAAAAAAAATATAGACCATCTAAATTTAATACTTCGATTATGATTTGATTTTGAAGCTAATTCCGGGCCATTTCTTGTTTCTTCTAGATTACCATGTACCAAACGTGATCTTAAGGGCATTACAGTAAAATTGTAAAATACAGAGTAGCAAAGTACGGTGAAAACGAAACGAGTGGCGCGTGAAGGAAGGAGCCATATTCACCTACCGGTCAATTCAGATCTGTAAGATTTTCGAATGACGAATATGCCACACGATACCAAATATAAAGGCTTTTTTCTTCCCTCGCACTGCACTCTCCTCACACAAGCCGGAAGTGCAGAGAGAGAGATAGAGAGAGATTTTTTTTCGCTTTCGAGAGGGTGGAAATGGCGAGGCTACAAGGCATCATCATCGTTGTTCTGGCTATTGTCTCAGTGACGGTGAGCCTCGGTGTAAAACCGGCTGGAGCTCAGGTACGCCATGTCGTCGGAGGTGACCATGGCTGGGATCCGTCTTCCGACATCGCGTCCTGGTCTTCCGGCAAAACATTCAGAGTCGGCGACGAAATATGTGAGTGCTTCGTTTCCTTTTAATCAACAAATTAAAGTGAGGATTTGGGAAATCTACTCTAGTTATTATCAATTCGTCGATTCTTTTCTTCTGTGTCATTTGTTATGAAGAGATTCTTCGATTCAACTCCTGCTGATTTTCAGGCTTTACTACGTAATCTTTTGTTAGTCTTAAATGAAGTAAAAACCGTCATCCTCTTTTATTTAATTTTTGGCCTCGGATGTGAATGGTGATGTAGATTCACTACGATGGTTTTATCGTTCAATTTTTCTTCGTAATCTTCAGGAGAAAAAAAAAAATAGCTTCTAAGGAGTTTCTATCCAATTCCGAATCACTATTTTGCTATTTTGTATTTTTTTGGACTTGAATCGCCACTTTCCAATTTGTGTTTGGTTGTTTAGAAAAACTGGCTTTATGTTATTGGCTTGGATGCTTCAGAAAGATTGACGTATGGAATCCGTCGATGCTTGTTTCAATGAGATTAATATTAACCGAAGTACTCATTTTCAAATTTTAGATGATTAGAATTAGAATATTATTTTACTTTAACCGGTACCTTTTCTTTTGGCATCAAATTGTTAATATTTTTGGCAAAAAGAAAATTCAGGTTAATATATCAGGTAAGATACCGCCTGGATATTTTCTCTAGGGAAATGCCAATGTATGAATAACTCAAAACTTGGTAAAAAGTATACCAAAATATCTGAAAATTTTAAAGTTATTATTAAATTTAAGAAATTTATAATAAAATTTTAGATAATTTATTAATTATTTAATAAGTGTAGCTTTCTTTTGCCAACGTAACTTTGAATAATTTATAAATTGACTTTCTTAAGAGTTAAAAATTAGTATCATATTTTTTTATATAAATTCTTAAAATTTCATAATGCCTTTTATACTTAAAATACATTTATAATCTAAATATGTTTAAACCTATTTTTCATAATATATATTTTTATCTTTAATATAAAATCTAATTAAAAAGATAATATTTTTTAAATATAATATTTATTTTTTATATTTATTAATTTTTTAAAATTATTTTTTTATTTTTTTAACAATAATAAATTAAAAGAATGATGGAGAAACTTAGTTGTTCTAATTATTTTTTAAATTTTGTTCTGCCTTCCCTTCCTTTCTTGCAGCTAGTCGAAACTTAGTTGTTCTTTAAACAGAAAATTTAAAAAGTAAAATAATGGAAAAAATACGTTCACCAAAAATACATATATAAAAATCGTAACCCTTATCTGCTATGAGATGCCCATTTTTTTTAATAAATAATAACAGTAAATTTTAAAACAACTAGTAGTACAATTTAGAAATCGTGGTAGGACTCTAATAAAAGGGTGTTGATAATTATTTGTCTTTTTTGGTGATATTGATAATTATTTTAGGTTGAATATTTTATTAAAAAATGTTAACAAAAGGATTTCTTTGAACTGTGGGTGAATACAAAATGGGCAGGGTTCACCTACTCTGTGGCGCAGGGTTTAGTAGCTGAGCTGCAGAGCAAGAAAGAATATGAGTCGTGCGATTTAACAAAACCTATCAAGATGTACAGGGACGGTTTACACACCATCCCACTTGAGAAGGAAGGAATCAGGTACTTCGCAAGCACCGATGTCGAGAACTGCAATAGCGGTCTGAAGCTCCACGTGGACGTTCTTCCAAGGGCCATAGAAAGTCCCACAACTACGTCTACCAGTACCACCACTGTTCCAAAAAAGGTCGTCGCAGATGGGCCCACTTCACCTTCTGGATCAGCCCATTACGGTATGAGCTCTCTTCTGATGCTGATAGTACTGATGCTGTATATCACTATGGGCTTCGCTTATTGATTTATCAAATTAAAAATCCCTTTTCATTTTCCATCTTTTCGTACTACTAGTGCTGCTTCTAGAACAATTCTATTCCACCGTGAAAGGAAGTAGTGTTTTAGAAAGTGGGATTTGTATGCGTGGCAACATCAGGTTAGAGATAGAGAGGATTGTTATGTGAATCTATCTATGTTATTGGAAATTTGCCGAACGTCAGTTGAGATTAGTATTTGGAGATTTATGTAATTTGCCATTGAGGACTAATGAAATTACTTCTTTGCTACTATAGTTGGTGTGGAATTAATACATGGTAATACCTATATGTGTGTGTGGGTATCATGGGTTTTATTTGTATTCAATAAATCAATTCATTAGAAAGTAAAAATAATTATCCAAATATCCTAAAATGCTAAACCAAATTACACACACGTCATGGAGTATAATTTTTCAATAATAATTATTCATCTAGTCATTAATATATAATTTTATTAAAGAGTTAATTTTAATATTAAATATAAAATATATTTTTTATATTTATTAATTATTTTTAAATTAATTTTATTGATATTCTTTTAACAATAATTAAGTGAGAGAAAGAGAGAGCGAATTAAGGAAAATAATTAGGCTGTCTTAGTAAAAATATATTATATTATCTAATATAATTAATTTCTTTAATCTAATTAAATTAATTAAATATATATTATATTGAAGACTAGAAGAATATTATTGAATCAAACCAAAAAAAAAAAAACTAAAGTGGCATTAATTAAATTTAAATTTACACTTTTAACAAATCTTTAACCAGCCAAGGGTGTTTCATCAAGGCTTTTTGAATGTTATTAAAAGGTAAGAAAGGTTAAAAAAATAAAATTAAAGGTGAGTATAGACTTAATTTCAATTTTGGTTAAAATGAATCAAATTGTAGTTCTATAATATATGGTGTATTTGTTTTTTCAAAATAATGATGATCTGTCATAGTAATTCTCAAGATATTTTTTCCAAAGTCAAATATGATAAGATTTCAAATTCTTTTTAATCTAATCAAATAAAAGCATCAAATACAATTTTCCCACACGAAACTCAATTTAAAAGTTATAATGTAATGTAGTATGTGTGTATATATTATCCAAACTTAGCCATGCAATGCCTCGAAACTCAATTTAAAGCATATACAGTTATTAAACCACCAGACTTGGGAACTGATTTACACATCAGATTAAATCTAATTTAGATAGTGTATATTTAATTTTTTTTAAAAAAATATTTTAATGAGTGTACAATTTAAAATAAAAATAATATTTTAATTATTATTTTTTCAAAAATGATTTTTTTTTATTTTAAAAAAAGCCATTTGAAACAAATTAAATCTAAATCATCCAAATCATATCTGGATTATCTAGAGGGGATGATCGTAATCGCGTAACGATTAGAACCGTACGATAGGAATATTTGCACCAAGATGTGACTTCCATGCTTCAACTATTTTGTAACATTTTTTATTGTTATTAATGTTGAAGGAGTTTGCAAAACTTAAAAAAGAAACAAACAAAAGACAAAAAAATTGTTCTGATTAATGTTGAAGGAGTATGTTTATATGTCCTCACGGGATCCAATAATAATAAGAACAAGAAGATTCATATTATAGGTTGAAGCGAGATAAAGAAAATGGAAGAGGAGGATTAGATGTCTGTCACCCTAGAATTCAAAATAAAGCTTTTATGATGAAGACGGGATGTGGTTTGACAAATAATCATGATGCTTTGTGGACTGAGTTATTTTTTTAATACAATAAAATTTAAGTACATTCGATATCAATTTTCTATTAAGGCCAAAATATAATTTTAATATTTAAAGAATAGTTACAAGTAACTTATGAGATTGTCTATTAAAGGAGTATTTATGATAGCAACAGAAATTAAACTTACACTTTTATAAGATACGATTATATTTTTTATTATATGTGTTAACTGTTATTAGCTCAATTGGTAAGAGTTGTATGAGAAATAAATATAAACATGGCAATGATCTAATTCCTAACATTAATAGACCCTGTTTTGACTCTCGTGGTTGTGAAAAGGCATTAAAGACATTTGGAACTAGGTTTTGCAGAGTACCAATCCCGTCGTTGGAAGAAAGGGATCGGAATTGAAGTGGTTAGGTGGAAATTTGAGAAAATATGAAAACTCTTCCATCAAATCAATATACAATTTTTTGAAAGGCGAGGACTCTAAGGAGACGGCTATATGGAGCAAAATTTGGAAGTTAAGTTTACCACATAAGTGCAAATTTTTACCTTAGCTTTTAATGCATAATAAACTACTTACAAGTGCAGTGAGAAAGAGAAGGGGTACGGTATTAGTGAGACTGCTTCCCACAATTGGTGTCAAAATGATTTTAAGGATTCTTCTCATGTTCTATGTGACTGTGTCAAGGTTAAATCCTTGTGCCTTTCAATTATTCAACTCTAGCTTCCATGTGAGATTTTTCAGTTGTGATTTTTAGACTTGGTGCTGTATGAATCTAAATGAAAAGGTGGGGCAGTGTGACGGATCTTGGCAAGAGCCTTTTGCTACTATTTGCTGACTTATCTGGAAAAGATGCAATGAGAAAGTACTTCAGAACATCAACTCCAGTGCTCGTCAGCTATTTGCAAAGGCTAAAGCAATTTTATCTAGTTTTTAGGCCACCAGATTATCGTATAAGTAGGGATTAAAATAAACTAAGCGGTCTCTCAGGGGCTCTAGTTTATTTACGTTAGGTTTTATTTGTTTAAAATAATATACAGGTTTAAACCTATTTTTGTTAAGAGATCAGGCTCAGACTTCTTAAGAAGCTTGTTAAGCCTCTCAGGCAGCCTAAGTCTATTATTCAAAATATATTTAATATTAAAGTGTAATAAGTAGGTGTGGAGCTCACCACATATTGAACACAATATAAGAGTCAAACTATTAAACTAACACATTATTATACATTTTATTTTTGTATTTTATTTTAACAGGTTAGAGGGTCTATTATAAGGGCTTGTTATGAAGGCCTTTTAGGTGACCTGTCACTATAATTAAAAAAAAATTAAGCTTTCTAAACAGGCTTTAGGCCAGACCAGGTATTTATACAGGTCAGGCTGAGGCAAAAAAAATAACTTATAATAGGTCACAGGTCAGGCTCAGGCCGAATTATTACTTAACAAGCTTAATCTATTAAGGTCAAAGCCTGGCTTAACCTAACATATTTCTATACTTACGTGTAAGTCAAGTCAAAATAAGAGGTTCTACTTTGATCAACAAGGATAGCATTAGTATGGGGATTGATAAAAAATTATACGTATAAATTTTATACTTATTTTTAGTTTACCAAATAAAGTTTTAAATTATATTTTTATCTTAATTTTATTTCCATTATCACTTCTACTCCTATTAAAAATTTTTAAATCCTATTAAATATACTGTTAAAATTTTTATTCTAAGTATATATATTTTCTTATTATAAATAATTATATTTAAAATATTATTAGGTACTAAATATAGATATATCTTTCAATTGAAAATTTTAACTTGAATTTATTACATTGTGAGTATTTTATTTATTGTTATATCTAATCACGTTAGTAGTATCCTGATTTGAGTTGTATCCCGGCTTTCGTTCCTTCGTTCTTCTTTTCCTTTCTTTCTAATTGTTTGTTTATTTGGCCTTTCGTGTTTATATGCTTGTACCTTTATACTTGCATGAGCTTCTAGGTGCTTCGTTTGTATGTTAATGTAGTAATTAAGGAGGTTCATAATGTCTGTATCATTTTATCTTTATTTTAATAAAATTGCCTTCTTAAAAAAATATTTATATAATTCTTAATATATCATATATTTAACTAATTTGATTAAATTAAAGAAATTAGTTAAATTAGTTAATATGATATTTTTTTAATATATGATATATTTAACTAATTTTATTAAATTAAAAAATTAATTAAATTAGTTAATATGTCACATTTATTCTAAAATATCATAATCATATTTTTTAACTTTCTCCTTGCCCCTCTTAAAATTAAGATTAATTTTTTAATTATATCCTATATTAAGAATTAGAGGAGTATTATAATTTTGACTTAATTTGGAAGTCTTGGACACTAATTAAACATTTGGTAATTTTGGGACAAAGCGTTATCTTGATGAAAATTTTGGGGGCAAAAGTATCATTATTGAAAATTTTAATTATTTTCTTATGGTTATTTATAGTTTTAGTTAAATGCCATAATTTCTTAGGCATTGGTCTTATTTGTGATTTAATTGGAGCTTGACATGTGTCCTTAAGAAACAATTTTTTATTTAGATTGAAGTTCTATGTTCCGTCTCTTTTCATCTCACATCACATTTATATCTCGCTTGTTAGTGAGTGTTTAAGAACATTCTAAATTTAAGTTTTAAATTTAAATTTAAATAAAATTTATATTTTAAATTTTTTAAAATAAACAGTTATATTTGTTTAAACGTATTTTGAGGCTAAATCATAATTTAAAATTAAAATTTTAAATAAACTGGTCAGAATAACTTATAAAATAATAAAAGAGCTTATGAATTAACCAATTACTATATTACCCATACTTTTTCTTACATCATCTCTCATACTTTTTCTTATACACTATTTCTTTTCTTTTCTTACACATTCTCTCTCTCATATCTTATCTCTCATAATTTAATACTCATATATTTTTTCGTAATTTACCAATAATAAAAGTACTTTTAGAAATAATTATCCAAACACTAATCTGTTTACAACCATTTTTTTTTCATAAACTCTTCTCCAAAAGCCATTTTTTAAAAGCTACCCAATTTTTTTTTATAAGCTATTTTCTAAACTCTTATCCAAATAGACCTTTAATCAAGCTTAGTCCCTTGCCACCCATGTCCTCCCTTACCTTGTATAACACATGCTACTAGTCTACCTATTACATGTGGTACTCCCTTCATACTAGTTCTTAATATAAAATTTTATCAATTAATTTAAATTTATTCAAAAATTTAAATAAATTAATTATATCAAATATAATATAATTTTTTTAGAATACTCACTTATAAAATTAAATTATATTCTTATTATTTTTAATATATAATATATTTAACTAATTTAATTATATTACAGAAATTAGTTAATATAAATATATTTTTTAAATATTTTAATAATTTGATTTAACTCATTCCCTTCCTCTCTTACTTTATTATTATTAAAAAAATATTAAAAAAATTAATTTATAAAAAATTTGATAAATATAAGAAAGAATAGGATTAAAATCAATTCTTTAATAATGTCTAATATTAGTGACTAAAATAATATATCAATTTATAAGTGAAATAAATTAATTTATAAAAAAATAATTCATATTATATAAAAAATAAATTAAAATTTTATATTTAAAATTAAATTTAACTCTATAACTAACTCATATATATTATACTTCATTTTATTTTCCCTATTTTTTAATACTTTTACAACATAATTCCTCTTATTAAAGGCTTACAGTATGTGTATATTTAGAAAAAAAAATTAGTTCATAGATCTTTATAATTTATTTCAAATTTTAAATCATATTTTTATATTTTATATTATTTGAATTGAGTCCTTATTTGAACAATATTTTAATTTATAATTTTTGTAAAAGTTTATTTATAGAAATATACTGATGCCAAAACTGTGTAACGAAATAAATTTTATAAAGTTCATGAAATTCTATAAATTAGATTAAATACTTATAAAGAAATAGATTATAAGAGGTCGATTCAAACAAAATAAAAGAGTCTTAGAGATTAATTTTATTTGAATTTTGTAATTGTATAATTCAGGAATTAAATTCATAGCTACCCTAACAAGCAGGACCATCACCACCTACCTCGTCAAAGGGGACGCACGTGCCTTTGGGGGTTAGGGTAGGTGGCTTATCTAAATACCGTCGACTATTCATCTACCCATTCTCAACAACCAAATTTCTTTATACATCAAGTGAATATTTGAATAAGAGTTTATAAAAAAAATTTATAAAATAAAAAGTTTTTAATTATTTTTTAAAGAATTATTTATAAAAAAATAATTTTAAATAAATAAATATTTAGATATTTATTATTAGAAATATTTTTATAATTAAAAAATTATTAAAAAATGTATGATTTTATTAAATATATGAGAGATGAGAGATAAGGGATAAGAGATAGTAGAGAAGAAAAAGGAGAGATAAAAGAAGAGAGAAGAAAGGAGATAGGGTAAAGAAGAGAGAGAATATAATGTGGGGAAAAGAGACAAGAGAGGGTAAGAAAAAAAATGGTAAAATAATAATTTGGTAGTCTATAACCTCTTTTACTATTCTATAAGTTAGTTTTAATAACTTACATAAAATATTAGCTTTAAACTATAATTTAATCTAAAAATCTTTTGGATAAATATGACTATTTAATTTAAAATTTTTATAAATCCAAATTTTACCCAAAAATGTTTCTAAACCTATAAATCTATGGTGTATGTGTTTTCTAAACAAACACTAATAATTAAATCATATCATTTGTTGCACTTTGATTTAATTAACAAGGCGCCCTGACCTTTGAATAGACCTTTAAGCATATCTATATTATTGGCTCACAGCGATATTTTTTAATTAAAATTTGAAATCAATATTAATCACCATTAACAGTGATACATATTTGGGAGAATGACACAAAAAACACTTAAAAAATTATGCAAATTTGATATTAAGACTACGAAATGACATAATTTCTCTAAGCATCTATTCACCTTTCTGGCATTAATTTTTGTTGTGAATTGACTATATTACCTTTTATAAAAAAAATTCCATGCATCAACGGCCTCCAACGACCAAAGAGTTATTAGGAAGATGTGACATTGAGATCAATGACCTCTTTACTTTGAAAAATAACAACTTTAATTTATGGATTGACAATTTTACTAAAAAAAAATTATATGAATTGACCATAAAAAGCTTAGGCATTGAAAACTAATATTTAGGTTTGAGTTTTGAGGCGATCTTTTTTTTTATTGTCATTTTATATAATTCAAGTAGTGATTTCTTAAACTGAAGTAATTATTGATTTCTATTGGTGGGGCATTGTGTAAGTTTTTGTTGTCATTTTTTATAATTAAAGTTGTTATTTTTTAAAATGAAATAATCATTGATCTCCAGGAAAATACTCATACTTAAAAACCCAAATCTAAATTTTCAAAATACTAGATGTCATGGCTTAGTTCAGTTTTTGTTGTTGTTTTATATAATTAAAGTTGTTATTTCTTAAATAAAAAATAGATACTAATCTCGAAATTAAGCCTTCTCAATAACTCAGCTTCAAGTGTGGGTAGTGGTGAAGGGAGTTTCTAACACAAGGGTGATTCAGTCATTTTGCACCAAAAGTTAAAGCCAAATAAAGAAGTTCCTCAGGACTTCTTATGAATTATACCATTACGTGTGTATGGTTGTAAATTTTAAAATAAATATTTATATTTATCTAAAAAAAATTTAAACTAAATTATAATTTAAAATTAAAATTTTAGATAAGTTACTGAGTTTAGATATTAACAATTATAGGTCATTTCCGAGCACGGCATTACATTTTAAGTAATTATCTACATTATTTGTTACTGTTTCCGAAGGTAGTGCCATCTTTTGTCTTCCTGATAGATTTCCTCGGAGCATTCATACTAATTGCTTTAATTTTGTCTGGTTACATCCTAATCTGAACAAGTTCCTGTCTCTGGGACGGCCAGCCTGGAAGGAAGCTCTTGCTACACTTCAAAAGCTTTTATCAGGTTGAACCGGGCTTCATGTTCTTCCTTAATAAATGCTCAGCTCTTAAACAAATTATAAGCAAAGGAATTGTAAATGACTAAACATCTGTTTATGTTAAGTTTAATTTTATATGAGCTGCAGTTCTGCCCCTTACCTGCTACAATTGTGCAATTTGTACTAAGTAGGATGACGCTTTGGAGATTGATTATATTAATTTGGTAAAACTGGTGTTGTTTGATCATTGATTCAGCTAATGAACCAACCTTGAGGGACAATGCAGCTTTGAAGCAGAAATGCCTCGTGCCAATGGTATTGCACATTAATAATCTAGTTTATTCGGTTGATCTAATAATGCATTGTCATTTTTTATCCCTGACTATCGTTGTTTTCTCTACATATGCAGAACAGGGTAGAAATGCTTCTTCCTATTGCCATCGGGGACTATACTGACTTCTTTTCATCACTTCATCATACTAAAAATTGTTGGATCATATTTCGTGGGCCACAGACTCCTGTTCTTGATAATTGGTGTGTTCATTTGGAAGGTTTAACAAATCTAGAGTGAATATTATTACCTAAAACAAAATAGAGTGAATTTCAGGCTTCACTTATAAAGTGTCTCTTGCGTCATAGGTTCCGCTTGCCTGTTGTTTATCATGGACGGGCTTCTTCTGTTGTTATTTCTGGGACTGATATTGTTCTGCCAAGGTTATAAGTTTATTGCTGACTATGAACTGTTTCTGATCTTGAGTTGATCTGCTTAAGAGGGTTTCAAAATCTATCTGTTTTAATCTTGTTGGTTATGAACGTATGAAGATATATTGAATCATAGCTTTTCCCCATTTATGCATGAGCCTTTTTAGTTCATCCCTATATCGATATGTGTAATTGTAGAACATTAGTATGCAGATTCTTATGTCTTATGCTTTATAAGTGAAATGAAATAAACTCCATCTACATTACTAGGTTATGGTCCTCACTATTATGAATTTAGTTGCTATGCTTTCTGTGATTCTATCTCACAATGTTATGCCATGTTTTGCTTATTCAGAGGTCAGGGTCCTCCAACTGACGGCTCCACACCTTATTTTGGTCCATCACGAAAGCTGGACTTTGAGTTAGAAATGGTTAGCCATTTCTCTATGCAGAGCATAATTGGCCATTTGACTCAGTGATACGAATAAAATTCCATTTTGAAAATTGAAAACTAAGTTCACATTCTTTTGGTAATGGGTACTCTAATATTTTACAGGCTTCTGTCGTTGGACCTGGAAATGAATTGGGGAAACCTGTGGATATCAATGAGGCTGCAGATCATATCTTTGGACTTGTTCTGATGAATGACTGGAGTGGTAATTATCCAATTCAAAATTTTGTTTTCATTCAACTTCCTCCTCTGCTTTTAATATTCTTGAACTGATCTTGGCAGCTCGAGATATTCAGGCATGGGAATACGTTCCTCTTGGCCCTTTTCTTGGCAAGAATTTTGGTAAGAAATTTAGAATACTTGCTTAATATTTTTAAGCAATATAGGAGGAGCTAGATCTTGTTGATATGCCGCACAAGTTAGAACATGGGTGATTGCAATTTGTACATCTATAGTGAGAAAGTATCAGGTTTAAGTTTCTCATTTCTGAGGTGGCCTTACATTTTGATTACTAATTGATTAGGTACCACTATATCACCTTGGATTGTGACCTTAGATGCATTAGAACCTTTTGCCACTGATGCCCCCAAACAGGTATCTGGACCCCTTTGAAGATTAATATTGTAGTTATTTTGCAATTGGCCATCTTGCATCTAAGTTTAATAAAAATTTGTAGCATTCTATGTGATCTATCCCTGTAATGCAGGATCCTCCTCCACTGCCATATTTGGCTGAAAAAGAATCCAAAAACTACGATATTTCATTGGAGGTAATAATGATATGGCTGGCGGCACCTTTTTACTTATTCATTCAATAGTCTTCTTTACTTTTGTATGCCATAATCCCGACTGATAGTATTTAATGTTCTTCCTTTCTCCTGAATGATTGAATCTTCTTTCTTACTGCAAGGTTCGAATTAAACCAGCTGAGCTCAAAGACTTGTCATTGGTGACACGGAGTAATTTGAAGCACTTGTAAGGAGTTTCTCTAGTTATTTATCAACTAGCCTTGAAATCGATTTTGATGTCTGATTGTGATGTGATTGTAATATATAAAGTGTGTTGGATACCATGACACAACAAAATCTAAGTTGTCCATGTTTGGTAGTGTTCTTGACTTTTCCTAAGAAGCACGGATTGACACAGATATGGACACCATGTCATGAGAACAAAATCTATCATCCGTGTGAAATAAAACATTGCATCCTGTTTCATGAGTGTCTAACATGGACATGTCTCTTGTTTTGAATCGTTCATCCTTAAATAACCATTAATGGAGTTCATATGTTGACTGATACAGTCTACTTATTCCACCTTTGTCTCTATTGCTGTGCAGATACTAGACACTGACTCAGCAGCTTGCTCACCATACAGTTAATGGCTGCAACCTAATGCCAGGGGATCTCCTTGGAACTGGGACAATTAGTGGACCTGTAAGATTTGATTTTTTTAAATGAATTTAGTTTAAATGCTCGATCCATGCTTTTATTTTAACTTTTGGGGAATTGTTCTTTAACAATTACCGATCAGTAAGTATATATTTTTGAATTGATTTTTCACATTTTTAACTATAGGAGCTCGACTCCCTTGGATGCTTGCTCGAGTTAACCTGGAATGGACAAAAGGAACTATCGTTGAAGGGGGCAACTCGGAAATTCCTTCAAGATGGAGATGAAATCATATTCACTGGATATTGCCAGGTTACAAGCAATTAAATACTTAAAACATTCTTTTGGTTTTTCTCTCGGGAATTGATGCATGATTTAGTTTTAAACTCACGCAGTAGCACCATCCTCTGGGGCAGAGTATGACAGGTTAACATATAGGTAAATGACTGCTAATATATATATATATATATATATATATATATATATATATATTGTATTGCTTCAGCATTCATACCCTTATGTCTAGATTCTTGTAAACATTTCGTTTGCAGCTGCTTATGCTCAGCTTACCCTAGAGAGCTGATTTATTAGTGTTGAGTTTTCAATTACTGCTTAGCATATTCTATGGAAAAGAACTTGATTATTGACAGTTCCTCTTGCAGAGGATTCGTTGTACTCCTCGTAGCAAATTTAATTCTGTATTTTGCTTAGTTCAAAAGCCATCCAATCTTGTCTTAGGCTCCCCTGCTAGCTAATCTTGATATGATCTGGGACGTTATTTGATCAGTTGTCCGTTGGCTACTAACAAGGTTCTCCTGACTAACTCTTTAACAATGAAATCGTGGGAAGTTTATAATACAATATTTTTTCGGTTACAAGGAGTCACAGTGGCTTGGGAGCAAAGAATGAATAAAAGGGTAGGATAGGATTTGAAATCCACTTGCATTAAAACTTGTTGATACTTGTTTGTGTCTTGCATTTTAATCAAAAAGATATTTTGTAAATCCAATGTTAAAATTCTAGTTGATGCTACTTTTTGTGTTGAAATGTTTGATTGGTCCATCTGCTTATGATCATATCATCATTCTATTTTCTAGTATTGCTGGAGGGATTATCAAAGATTGGCCATGAAAATATCTGAAATTTGTCGTTTGGCAGGGGAACGGTTACAAAGTTGGGTTTGGGACCTGCTGTGGCAAGGTTGTTCCATCACCCCATTAAAGACAGTCTTGTTCTTTCTTTCTCCACTTGGTGGGTGAGAGTTTGTTGTTGTTGTTGCTGTTGCTGTACAATCAAGAAGACGATGGTTGGTTTTTACTTTTGGTGCAATTTATTGTGATGTATAGAGACAGTTTAATAAAAGCTGTCTTCTGTTAGAGAAGATGCTTTGTTCACGTTTCTTGGGGTAGGGAATAAGTGTACGTGTCAATTTGGTGCAACTCTTCCTTGATAATAATATCCTTTCATGTTCAGAAAGGGGAGGGCAACAAAAAAAAAAACCAGACAACTTGTTGATCTTCCAAAACTCTTGACTCAACTGACTGGGAGGTTAGCTCACTGATTCATTGGTTGGATTGGCCAACTGATAGAAAAAATCTCAATGAAAGAGTTTCCAAAGAATCTGCCTCATGATATATCTAACAAAGCATAACTGCATTTGGGTTTCTTTATTTAAAAATATTATTGAATTGAATTGACATGCATTGTACCATATTAATATATATTTTTTGAATTGGGTATCAAAATGTCAATAATTTTGCTTACATTATAACATGTTATGTTATTCACCCCTCTCTCTTTTTCCTCCTCTACACGTGTATCAGTGAAACTGAATAAATTAACATAATCTCGTATTGAACAGGTATGCCTTAGTTGAATAATCAAATTATTAAGAGATTAGTTTTAAGGGCCATAACAAATCCAGAAGGAGGAATCTCTGATCGGAGTCTTTTTGCCGGAATATTGGTTTGTTTAATCCAATGTTGTTAAAATTAGACTATGTTTCATGGACATCTGAATCGGGTCGAGCTAAACAGTTCATGTAATGAATGATATTCATGGTGATGATAGCTATACGGCGAAGGAGCAGTACGGTATATCTAAGCTCTTTTGTTTAGGTTTAATTGGTGAAGGGGTGAGATATGTTATTGATAATTTAGAGCGTATTAGATTATTGAGGAATACTATTTTATTGTGATTCTAGTTGCAGCACTTAGAGAGACATCCTAACTCTTAGGTACTTAAATTTATACTTGAGGGTAATAAACGACTTGCCCTGCATGACATTGGTATCACTTAGGAGGAATAGAGACTTTACCTTACCCTTAAAATGTTGGTGAATATAATCCCTTTCTAAAAATTTTTGGACAAAAAAAAGAAGCTCCTTTGATAAACCAAGATAATCAATAGGCAGTGATCCTTTTATGGCAGGATTGGTTCAATTACATGTAGGATTATAGAATTATCTGTAATTGTAATGCATTATGTTGATTTAATGTGTTTGGTTCGTAGAATAAAATAATCTAATATAATCCTAATTATAATGAATTCGGTAATCTTCGTTACATAATTTTAGTCGAGTAATCCGGATTCAAATTTATATAAATCAATGTATGTACATTTATTAACAATTAGACATATATATCCTCTATTTTTGGCCATGCAAAAGAGTAAGAAAATAATTTCATATTTATTTTTATTTTCTAGATAAAATTTAAATTTCATTTATTGATTTCTTGACGGTATACCAAACAAATATTCTGTAATTATTATTTCATTACATTACATTCTCTATCATTATGAACGTGATTATGGTTTACTGCGAATGAGGAATATCACTGATGGATTATTCCATTCGAACTTTAAATTTCCTCCAATAACAGTTGTATTTCTATGAGATCATTTGTCTTCTATTGTTTTTACCATTTCTTTAGAGTCTCTAGTCAAACTTAATATTGTCTCTTTCAAAACTCTGCCTTAGTTATTTGATGATGGGATTGATCTCCTTGATTCGCCAAATAATTTGTTAGATTCGTACGATTTGGAGGTATCAAAAGGTGGTATTGCATCATGGGAAACAAGTTGTTCCTTGGAATATCTTGCAAGGGGTTAAATATTTAATCAAATTTCTCATTCCCAGCTTTCCAAATATCATCAACAAATTTGAATTAAACTATCTTGTTTGATGCCTCCTTTTCATTACTCTAATCCAACTAATGGTGGAGGATGCGGGTATTGTGCTCCACAAATTCAAGAAATTGGCAACTCACTACTTTCATGGGATCATCTGTCATAAAGGGTCTCCTGTGAAAGAATTTCTATAGAAGAATCCAACAACGATATGCATTGACTTTTATCTCAAGTGTTTAAGGGCTTCTATTTTTTGGATTCACAGCACAGGTCTTATTGATGCTGCTTCTAGCCTTTCGCTTATCATCCATTGTGGGAAGAAAGGCTTCATCCAATTTCCTACTAACTCCCACACCAATCTTAACATAACTTGGCATTTTTTTTTTTTACCTTTGTTGGGCCCATTTCATGTCACATGGACCTAAAGCGGAAGCCCAATATGGAGATGGCCCATCCAAGTATGACCTACCTGACAACCTGCTAGACGACCGGCTAAATAACCTACTAGACAACCCACTCGACGAGTGAGAGGAGCAACCCTTGCTTGCTTCATGAATTTCTCCAGAAAATCCCGATATAGTAGGGATTGACTCACCAAATGGATAGTTTTGAGATAGTCGAAACTAACATGCCAGACGAGTAGGTTCAATAGAATGAATGACCACCCTAATGGTCAAATAGTGATGATTAGCACCAAAATCCTAGAAATCTTAGATGCATCCGTTAACAGCCCATATTCTCACACATCTCAACAGCCCATTTCACCTCAACCCGCCTCACAACATCCCAACTCGATGAAGCCCTAAGATGCCTTAAACTGTTAGGAGGGGCGTCAGATGAGGGATCCCAAAGATAGCAAGGGTGGATCCCCCTAACAACTCTAAGGTTCACACTGAAGATCTTAGAGGGTGTTTGACTCATTCTCTGGGATATTGATAAAAGACAGGGGGTGGAATAGGTAAGGGTTGATTCCATTCACTCACTTGACTCCTTATACATGAAAATATATTGTTAGCAATAATATTTAGAGCTCTTTTTCTTCCTCCTTATATTTTTGTCTATTTCTTTATTCTTTGTACTATCGAGACTATCAATTCATAACGTTGTTAGTGACTCATACGATGAAAAATTGCATCAACCTTTAATCCCTGTTTTACTCCTGAATTAGCATCAACATCATTTCATTATCATATTTTTATTAGGCTTTCTACTTTAAATATTAGTCCTCTTTCTGTTTGTAACATGTAAACTTATTTTGGTATTTCCAATACAGTTTTATTGATTTATATTTAAAATTAATGATTTTTAAATAAAAATAATATTTTTTAAAATTCAAGTTAAAAAATTATCTTTATTTTAGATTATGTATGTATTAAAATAATTTTTTAAATAGAAATAAAAGTAAAACAAAATTAATTTGAACCATTCAAATTAGATATAGGCAGTGCATAATATGGATGAGCTTTTAGTGTTCGTCAATCCGTTTAACACCACCACTTGTTTCTCCATATATATGTGTGTGTGCGCGTGCGCGCAATAAATGATCAAATCCATCATTTTATAATAGAAAAAGATGAGAACCTTAAGAAGCCATATACATTCTTCAGGAACTCTATGAAAGTAACAAACTCACTCCACACCTTCATATCCACACGACACCTATCAAGGGATGGCACAAACAACCGCAACGCCATCCCCATCACAAACGCGGCCACCATCATCCCCGACACCACCGTTGGCAACCACCATCTTTTCCTCACCACCTTCTTAACGGAAACCTCAATAGCCAAACACACTACATGAAGCAAGAAAAACAATGTCACTTCCCACGTGGGCTCCCAACCCTCCCACGTGCGACTCTCTCTCTTAGTATAATAAAATACCAGCTCATGCATCAACCCAGACACCACCATGAAAGTCACAACTAGAGTCAGCAACAGGGCCCACCTTCTTCCAATCATGTGGCTACACGTGCTCATGACAGGATCGTATACGGTCGAGTGCAGAATACGATTCACCATTATGTTCCATCTTCTTCCCCAGAAATCTTGCAGCGATGTCGCCTTGTAGGGCTCTTCGAACGCATATTCCAACTCAACCCCAAGAAACATCCAAGCCAAAAATGAAACAACATTTAGAATAATCTATTAGAAAATAAACATCTCACAACAATATAATCAATCCAAATTATAACATGTATGTATATAAAACCTATATGAGATGCAGCAGAAGATTTAGAATTACCTCTCGTCATTAGCTTGATTGATCTGAGAAAAACTGGAGTCAAATGAGATACTTGTCAAACAGAAAATACTGTCAAATAAGTAACAGGTTCTTCGAACTGATGATTAGCACAAATATGTCAACTTGTGTACTGCTGTCACTAGTGGGAAACCTTCAAAAGGGAGCTGAGAAAGTAGGTTTCACTCTGGACTCGGAAAGCTATCGTATGATAAACTCAATTATTAATTTTCACTATCAGAAAATTAATCTTAAATAAACCGAGTCAACAATTCTCCTTGAATTGGGCCCAAAGACTACGAGCCACACTCAGAAATATTTATTAATTATCCTAATTAATATCTAAATAGGTTATAATAATAATAAATATCTCACATTCTCCCATTTGGCCTGTATACTCAATGCCATTACCCTGTCTAGGTAAACTGATATCATGCTACAAGAATCAAGGCGATAAGTCTTCTTTTATCGGGTATTACTTTCCATGTATTACAGGTAGCACCATTACTTAATGGGTATCACATTATACATGAACTCAATGTTCATCAGTTCCTGTCTAAATGTTTATCAATTTCAATAACACAAATATATACAATCACAATTTGAAATGATAAACCATAAAATATAGTTTTATTGCTCATACCTCTAATAATCAAAAGTAGGACGAAGTTCCATATGAGGTACATATATGACAAAAATGTTCGGCTTTAACCCTTTCGTCAAAGGATTAGCCAACATGTCCAATGTACTGATGCGTTCAACAGAAACTTGGCCATCCTGAACTCTTTCTCTCAAGCAAAGGAATTTAAATTCAACGAACTTGCTTCAATTTTTATTCCTTTTGTTGTTTGCTATGGCCACCGCAACTGCGTTATCATAGTACATTTTGATTGACTTAAAGACTGAATCCACAATTTTAAACCCATCAATAAAATTTCTTATCCAAATAGCTTGTGAACTTGATTTAAAACACGCAATGTACTCAGCATCACCGATAGAAGGAGCTGTTTGAGTTTGCTTAGCGCTTCTCCACGATATAGCTCATTCTGCCAATAGGAAAATGTAACCAGATGTAGACTTGTTCGTGTCTACGCATCCTTCAAGATCTGAATCTGAGTAACCAATTACGTCCAGACTATTTGTTCTCTTATATGTAAGCATGTAGTGTGTAGTGCCTTGTAAGTACCTAAACACCTTCTTTGTATCTATCCAATGTGCTTTCCTAAGATTACTTTAGTATCTTCCTAACATACCCACAGCAAAAGCGATATCAGGTCTTATACAAACCTATGCATACATCAAGCTTGCTACCGCTGAGGCATATGTGACCCTTTTCATTTGTTTCCTATCAAGTTCAGTTTTAAGACATTGACTTAGATTAAACTTGTCTCCCTTTTCAATAGGAGCCACGTTAGATGAACAATTCTACATTCTGAATCGTTCAAAAACTTTGACAATATAAGCCTCTTAAGATAAGCCTACAAGACATTGGGTTCTATCTCTATGGATCTTTATGCCAATGACATAAGAAGCCTTACCCATGTCTTTCATGTCAAAAGTCTTAAACAGAAACTGCTTCACCTCACATAATAGTCCCAAAGTATTGGTAGCAAGTAATATGTCATCTCATACAAAATCAAGAATATGATTTTACTCCAACTAATCTTGTGGTATATACAATCATCCATGATGTTCTCAACAAAACCCAATGATGTGATCACTTCATGGAATTTCAAGTACCACTGTTGTGAAGCTTGTTTCAAACAATATATTGATTTCTTTAGCTTGCATACCAATTGTTCCTTACCTTCTACCACAAATCCCTTAAGTTGTTTCATGTAGACTTCTTCCTCTAGTTCACCATTGAAGAAATCAATCTTTACATCTATCTGGTGCAACTCCAGATCAAAATAGGCAACCAATGCCATGATGATACGGAATAAATCTTTCTTAGATACAGGTGAAAAAGTTTCACTGTAATCGATTCCTTCCACTTGAGTGAAACCTTTAGCAACCAACCTAGCCTTATATCTATCAATGTTACTTTGTGAGTCTCTTATTTTTTTAAACCTATTTATAGCCAATGGCCTTAGACCCACTAGGCAACTCTATAAGTTCCTAAATATGGTTATTTTCTATGGAATTTATTTCATCAATCATAGCATCATGCCACAACTTAGAGTTTGCACTCTTCACAACCTGAGTGAACGTTAAAAGATCATTCTCAACACTTACATTACAATCAACCTTAGCAGAATACATTACATAGTCATTAGGTAATGTGGGTCTTCTTTCTCTAGTTGACCTCCTTAATTCAACCTCTTGGGTTAATCCAGGTTGCTGAGCAATGATATCCTTTATCACATTTTGTGGTGGTTTCACTTGTGTGATAGGTTGACTATCTAGTATGTGTCTATCTTGTTCAGCACTGTTAACTTGAGACGCAGGGTCTACATCACGTTCAATGTATATCCCAATAGTGGGATAATCATTAACTATTGACGTCCCCTCATGAATGATATCAGTGGTTCGCTCTATGTGATCATCTAATAGACAATCACTCCAACTAATCAAATCATTCTCAAGAAACTTTGCATTCCTAGACTCTACAAACCTTTTAGAAGGTGCAGGACAATAAAATTTATAACCTTTAGACCTTTTCGCATAGCCTACAAAGTAAGCTCTAATGGTCTTATGGTCTAACTTCTTCTCCTATGGATTGTACACTCTTACTTCTGCAGGACAACCCCATACCTTGAAATATTTTAAACTGGGTTTCCATTATTTCCAGATTTTAAAGGGTGTCTTAGATACTGCCTTTGTTAGAACCCTGTTTAATATGTATATTGTTGTCTTAAGTGCTTCATTTCACAGGGAAAACTATAGTTTAGAGCTACTCATCATGCTCCTAACCATATCCAGCAATGTCATATTTCTTCTTTTAGCTACACCATTCATTTCAAGTGATCTAGGCATAGTATATTGAGCTACTATACCTTGCTCTCAAAGAAAATTAGCAAATGGACCTACCGCTTGTCCTTCACTAGTATATCTGCCATAATACTCACCACCATAATCTGATCTCACGATCTTGATTGGCTTCCTAATCTATTTTTCTACTTATACTTTATATTCCTTAAAAGCAACTAGTGCCTCACTTTTATTATAAAGCATGTAGACATACATGTATCATAAGTAATCATCAATAAAGGTGATAAAGTACTTTTGACTATGTGCAGTCAAATCAGGACAACAGATATCTGTATGTATAATTTCTAACAACTCAGAACTTCTTTTACTCCCTTTATGTGACTTATTGGTCTGCTTCTCCTTATGCAGTCCACACAAGAATCAAACTCTGAATAATTTAAAGATGGAAGAATTCTGTCTTTATTTAACCTTTTAATTCTGTCAACGGAGATATGACCCAATCTCTGATGCCATAGGCTATAAGAATTATCATCGATGACACTTCTCTTAATACTACATGAAATAGAAAAAGATTGAGGCGAATCACAAGCAATTTTAAATAAACCATCAATCATAACTAAATTCGCAATTAAAAAAGAATCATTTGTCAAAATTATAAGTTTCTTAGAAAGAATTAGATGATAATCAAATTGAATGAGTTTTAACATAGAAATCAAATTCTTTTTGTAAGAGGGAATATAAAAAATATCATAAAATTCTAAAACATGATTATTTAAAAATATTATACGAAAAGTTCCAACGACTTTCACAGGATTTCCTCTCCCACTGCCTGAAAGGACAATTTCCTCATTGGGATATGGAGACTTGCTTGACAGAAAGCCTTATATGGTAGTTGAAATGTGGATCATCGAACCAATGTCAATCTACCAAGTGTCATCGTTAACGCTAGAAAATTTGGATTAAAAAATAACATGTGATGAAAGCATACCTCTCATCTCCAATATATGTTGCCTCACACTGTCAATACCTGTAAGCCTCACAGCATATAGTTTAGACATGATGTCATCACCCATCTGCTTGTCTGTCAGTTTGAATTGCTTATCTAAAGCTTCTAGGTACCCTCTGACCGTGTTGTACTTAGGGACTGCTCCCCTAATGCTCCTAATGATCCTTTGTTGTATAAGCAAAAGAGATAAGTAGTTACCCCGCTCTCACATATTATACCTTTCCTTTGTCTCTCTATCATTTGAGGCATCATCAGGTCTCAGAGATTTATCAAACCTCAATGCATAATCTAAGTCTAAGAAACTGAGCTGCAGCAAAATATCTCTCTAGTCAACATAGTTAATGTTGCTATCTAAAATTATTTTGTTGCTTACATCAGCCATAATCTTAGGGTAGCAATTGGATCTGCAAAATAAAAATAGACAAACACACAAATAAGTTCGTAGTAAGAATTTAAAGCAATCACAAGTGACTGTGCCATGCATGCATGCTTAGCTCAAATGTAACATGCAAGCAGTATAAATGCGTATCACTAATGTCTACATATGGGTAAAGATATTAGCATAGCCATGTATTTATCTCAAATGATAGAATTAGAATATATTCGTAATTTTTCAATACCTGTGGGTTAATTAGAAAATAACAAGCCATTACATCCCACTCTAATTAAATATACAATAATGAGATATCTAACTATGGGCAAAGATAAATTATAACTATATATTTAATTATAAATGATATTTCAAATCCATATGTGATTAATAAATGCATGCAACAAATTCAATAAATAAGGATGTTGTGGCTACTTCTCAAAGAATTACACGCTAACCACAAATATCATTCATATGTATTGAAAATCTAAATATGCACAATTTAATGGAGAAATTAATTCTCCCTTAATTAAATGTATAATTATGAGATATCTACCTGTGGGTAAAGATAAATCATAACTATACATTTAATTATAATTGATATTTTAAATCTATATGTGATTAGTTAATGCACGCAACAAAAATAAATAAGGATGATGCGGTTACTCATCACAAAACTGCATACTAATCATAAATATCAATAATGTGCATATAAATTAAAATATGCACACAATAATAGAGTATTTAATAAATTAATTTAATAAATAAATGTGACTAAATAATTTAATTTAAATTCTCTCACTATTCTATGCACCAAAAAAATATTTAATAAATTAATTTTAATTCAAAATATTTTTATAAAAATTAAATAGTTAATTTAATTGCCAAGGGAAAAAATAATAGACAAAATGAGCAATTAAATAATATAAAAATTAAAATTTATAAATATATTTTTTCAAAAATTAAAATAATAGAGAAATTAATTTAAATATTTATAGTGTATGAAATAGTAATTAAAATGTTCTAAAAAAATAAACTAAATGGCCAAAAATAATTTTTTAAAAATAAAACCAAGTGGCTTGTATACAAAAATCTAAAATAAAATTTAAAGTAATTTTTAAAAATAAAAACCAAACAATCCAGGCCGAAAAAATATTTTTCACAAGCAAATAGAAAAAAAAATGGTTTCGGCCTAAGACAAAAGGCCTAGCATGCTTCAGTAAAAATATTTATCAGCCCAAAAATAGATAGCCTAGCCCTGAGAAAGCCCAAACATTTTTAAAAAATAATATTTTTGCTGGCCCAAAAACTCAATATGGCCCATACCCAAAAGTTTTGTTTATACAATATCTTCATCCCAAAATGACAGGACAATTCTGCAACCTATGGTTTGCCGGGTCAAGTTAACCTAGCTCGACTCAGCAACTCAACATAGACAGTCACGCGGCCGCAACGCATTGCTTGTGAGGTTGTCGTCGGCGAGTCTCCTGGGCAATTTCTGGCGAAGCAGCTAAGCCCTGAAGAACTCCTTGAACAATTTTACAGTTTTGCCCATTCTAATGGTAGAAATATATCTAAGGTTGTGGTGCTTTTGAGCTATGGAATTATCTGTGGATAGCACAGAGCGGCTCGATCATGTAGACTTAATTACCAACTCTGGAAAGTAAACCCTCTGCCTTTGCAATCTACTCATCAATCTCTTGTCTTAGTGGAGTTTTAAAGAATTTGTCAAATGCTAGGATCATTTATTCCATTACTGTTCGTTGACCTTTTCAATGATGTAGGCTCATTATGACCTTTAGTGTGAGGTCTCTCTCTCAATCACATATTAAAGAATGCATAGGTCAAAAGATAAAAATAAAAAATTATAATATATATCATAATTTTTTTCTCAAATTTTTATTCATGATAATTATAAATTAATATGTAAGATAAGGAGAATATTAAATCATACTCTCATACCACATGTTAGAAAATAAATATCTTATAATAATATAATTAATCAAGATTATAACATACATGAATATAAAACTTATATAAAATATAGTAGAAGAATTAGAATTATCTCTCGCCATTAATTTGATTGATTTGAGAAGAATTAGAGTTAAATGAGATACCTATTAAACATATAATACTGTTAGATAAGTAATAGGTTCTTCCAACTAGTGATTAGGTACAGTAATATCAACTTGTATACTACCATCATTAGTAGAAAACCTTTAAAAAGAGTTGAGAAAGTATGTTTCGCTATAGACTTAAAAAGCTATCGAATGATAAACTCAATTGTCAATTTCTACTATAAAAAAATTAATCTTACCAAAAAAATTAATTTTAATTTTTTAATTTTTATAAATTTTACTTATAAAAATTTATCCTCCCCTCCTCTCTTTGCCTCCAAATTTTCGTACCAAAAAGATTGCAATAGTATTTGGTTATTATTAAAGTGGTTTTTATTGAATGTTTGCAAAAAAGTGGTTGATGGCCAGCTAGCATATCCTCACCTCAATGTGTCTATATAATATTTGCACGCAATAATAATATTAAGAAAATCGAAAAAAAAAATTAAAGACAGAGAAAGGAGTTCAAGTCTTTTCTTGTTTTAATAAGATTTATATAGAGAGTCCATGTGTACTTTAACAAATTAAAATTTCCATTTGAGAGAAGAGGTGTTAGAGAAATACCATGAACTACAAAACAAATTGACTTTTTAGTGGAGAGAAAAATCTCCACTAAAAATACAAAAGTCATTGCTAAAAAAAATTACCCTTAAGTGACCGTTTTTGAGACTATCATTTTTAAATATTGGCGACAATAACTAAAAATTGCCATTGACTATATGAAAATATTGAATCATCACTAAAACTTCAATAGAAGATGTGAAAATGGAAGTTATTGCCAAAAATAAAATTGTTGTCTAAAGTAAAATTAGTTATGATCTAACAAATTGCCACCTAAACACCTAAACTAGAATAAGTGGCAACTTAAGTTGTTGTCGACTAAAATGAAATCTATGATGACAATTGTTGTCACTAAAAGTAAATAATTGTTGTTAAATTTTGTTTCTTAATTTTTATTAAATAAAAACTTGTAATATACTAATAAATATAAAAATAAAATAATAAATAATTAAATAAATTAAAATATAATAATATTAATAAATAATTTATATTATCTTTTAAAGTATCAGTTCAATTACAAATATTTAAAGATAAAATAAAATTATTTAGTTAAAATATAAATATTATATAAAAAGATCAAGCCCTGCTTTTTTTTTTAATTTTTTATTAAACTCTTTTTATAATTAAACCCGTAAACTTTACACAATTAAACTATAATAAAAATGATGACAATTTCTCTTGTTTTGTTTGAAGACTCTACTTTATACCCTTTCTCTCTCACTAATAACAAGGTCCAATATTTCATTCAAAGTCATCTAAGCATCATTTACTAAATTTTAGCCTTTATGCTCAAAAATTTTGTGCACATAAATTTATAATAAAAGCATATGAAATTAATAAGGAATACGCGCAAAGAAACAAAATCAATTTAAAAGAAAAAGAAAAGAAAGAAAACACGCGCACAAAAACCCCCAAAAGGCTAAATAACACTAATAAAAGTACTTTTTTTGGAGCCGTTTCCTAATCAAGTTCTGGGCTGAAATCTGCACACAAAAGTTCCTATAATTAATGTAGCCAACAAAAACAGTCAACTGCTTTAATGATGCCATCTAAAATACGCCATCATTTACATGTGGTGGACCAAGAAGCAAGAACAATTTTTGCAACAATTCATAATCAATTTTTTCATTATGCCGTTGCAAAGAGTATGAAAAGGAAAACGGCTACTGGATTTGAACATTGAACGCAATTTAAAATTTTCTTTCCATGTCACCAAGCATTCAGCAACAGACACCAACCGTTTTGAGCTCTTGGCGAATATTTTTTCTTTTACTTTGCTTCATGTCCACCAAGAAATCATCGAAACTGCCAACTAGAAATAGAAAACAAAATGACATTGACTGATGCAAAGAAGTAATATCGTAAGTCTCCACAAGCGCCAAAGGTAAATTACCGATGTATCATACTGACTGATTACACATCATGTCACATTTTTAATAGATTAAGGATCTGGCAAAAAAAGTTGGATTCCTTCCATGGTCCAGCATTTTGAGAAAGACAGATGTTAATTCAAGACCAGAGATGCAGACATTTGACAGGGGAAAAAATAAACAGTATTTAATAGTCCTTTGATGTTGTACAAACTCAATGTTAAGAATAAAAATATCTAAAAGGAATCAGAATTCGGAAAGCTTAAAACTATAATTGGAGCTAATAAAAAGTTGGTTGTCAGAAATAAGGTACATAGGACAATTAAATAATGGTCCTTTTGTAAGAAAAAAAATGAACAAGGACATTCATGACCTGGGAAAAGAACAACAAAAATTAATGTAAGAAAAACAATGAACAAGGACACATGACTACAAGCTTGAAGAAATATTATGTATAAAGGCAACGTATAAATTGACTAAATATCTATTTTAGAAAAATATAAACTCCTTTAATATATGGTATATTGTCTTTATCTTTAATATATATTTAACTTTTATTTATTTATATTTCTTTAAAAATTAAACTATATTAAAGAGCAATATTTATTTTAAGCTAAATTGAAAACTTTTAGTATTACAAGAAGAATAATAGGATTACAACGACATAAATAACATACTTGACATAAAACAAGACTAGGATAATATGAGATTATGTCTGTACAAGTATACAAGAGCACAAGTCATTAGAAAAGTCATATTACTACCAAAGCTAGATGTTGGAATTGAGAACTCAAGAACTTATAAGGCTATTCTTTTCAAATAATTATGTTCGTATGAGGACGTATTGGTTGACTCTGATCAGATTAGGATGAGAAACAAAGAGCAAGAAAAGAAATGAATAGCTTGAAGTCCACTAGTCTTGTTGGCCTTGAAGATATTAATTATTATGACTTATATGAATGTATGATTGAAGAGTGGTTTCTTTATTTTTGGTGTTTGTTTTGGCATTTATTGGAATACAGTAAGGATATTTGTCACCGCTAAAAGTGAGAAAAGTCGCCTTTGAAGCCTATCTTCTACGACGACAAAAAATTGTCATCGCAAAAACTATTAACTTTCTACAGTGACACACATCAGTGCAAAAACTATTAACCTTCTGTAGCGATAAGTAGAGTCACCATAGAAAATATTGACCTTCTGCAATGATAATTAGCGTTGCTATGAAAAGTCTTACTTTTAGCAGCTACAAGCTAATGTTGCCAAAGAAAGTTTTACTTTTAGTGGCGACTTTTTTGTCGCCGCAGAAATTCAAAATTTTTAGCAGCAATATTTTTTACCGCCACTAAAAAGTCATCGCAAAAGTTCTGTTTTTTTGTAGTGATATATGGTGATAAAGTATTGTCTTTGCTAGAAAGCAAGAGGAAATTAAAACATGGACGAACAACTTATATTGTAACTAGCTAGGAATGATCTTATATTGTAACATGGACTTGAAATGCCAATGTACATTTGCCGTTCTGTATAGGTATTGCGTATTGACAATGATATCTTTTGTATTTGTTGTTAACTGCTTGGTTGTGAACATTATATCATATTATATGCAACTGGAAATCATGTAAGATTAGAATATGTAACTTGAAATTGGATTATATCATAACTTTATATCAGAGTTTTAATAATAGGGAATTGACAAATGAGAATGTCTGCATTAACACGTTAAATATAAAGGAAGAAAATAATAGAGCAAATGAAAGAATGAAAAAGGAAGGTGTGAAATTGAAGAGGAAGAGAGAAGGGTCCACCACCATGGCACCTCAAACTTCAATTTTCTGTATATCTCATTCCCTGAAACTTGCTTTAGTGGAGGGAAATGGAGAAGTTCTGCGCCAGTTGTGAGCATGCCCTCTATTTTCCTCCTATATTATTACTGTAAAAAAACTTTTTAAATTGGTTGAAAATGGTATCCTACATCAGACAACAATCTGGTGTAGAAATAAACCGTGTACAAAGTGTAAACTTTTTAAATTGGGCAGTTCACCAGTATAAAAAGAGTAGAATTTAAACCGGTCTCTTTTGAAATTAGGAGTGAAATTTACTATTATCTACATGGGTTATAAGGACGTTCGATGTAGATGAATGTATTTTCTACACTGGTTATGTGAACGTCAGCTATAGATTAATAAATTTTTTGCACCGGTTAGGTTTACATCAGGTGTAGATTAATACATTTTCTACACCTCACCATAAATACAACTAGTATAGATGTTATAATATTTATATATTGTTTCTACACATGTAGGTATTCTTTGTCCGGTTTAAATGTAGTTTTAAAAAAATCACCCCTTAAATGTTTCATTAACCCCATCCCCTGAAACTTCATGAATAAATTGCCCAAATATATAATTCAAAGAGACAGCAATAGAGACAGAGTTCAAGATGGCAGAGACGGATCTTCAATTGCTCATTATATTATTCATTTAATAAAATTCAATACAAAAATGCAACAATTTGAATAGAAAAATAAAAAAATGTATTCAATTAATGACAAATACTATTGAGAAGGAATGAATTGAATAAAAAACTCGGCACAAAGATTGCTCAGGTACTCAATATCTTGTTCAGGAAATATGTTAGGTTGATCAAATATCTGAAACATCAAATTAAAATAAAAGAAATTAAGGTATTACTAATATATATTAAATTGACGAAAAATATGAAATCATTAAAAATACAATTTACCTCCTCAGTTAGGTCAATCCTATTTAACAAGATGATATTGATCATATATCTAACCATATAGAAACCAAGTTGCTTTCTTTGGGTTGCCTTTAACTTTGTAATATTAACATAAAAAAGATTATTTATCATCAGCAAAAAACAATAGAGTATAAGACTTAATACTTTTATTATATTCAATGTGATCCATTCAGGGTCCTTCATCGAGTTGGCGTGCTTAAGACCTCTTGCAATTGCAAATGTCCTCATAGCTCTATGACCAAAGTTATGAAGTTAGTAACCCATTTATTACAAATACCATTGTTCTGTATAGAAGAAAACTCACGTGTTCATAATATTCTTAGCATCAATTGATGGCTTGTAATGGAGGCAGCATAAGAAGAAAATTTTATAAGTGTACTTACATAGTATGAGCAATTGACAATAATTGTTGTAGAAATTAATTAAAAAAATAATGAGTATTATCATTAAGTAAATATAAAACTAGTATAAAATAAAATAAAATATTAATATTCTTACTCCTACATATATAGTGCGAAGAAACAATTAATATCAGTTTCACTAAGCCTCCTTGAAATGTATTGAAGTTTCAAAGATTGTGAGGTTCCTTTTGCATAAATCTGAATTGAGCATAAGAATCCTAACTGACCTTGTTTGCCTTTGGAAACCAACTTAGCTTGTATGTACCATAGTTAATGCAAGCACGACGTTAGTTAATGTAAACACCCAGCTTGTATGAATTTTATTATTACTTATATTTATATTTAAATTAGACTTGCATAAAAAATACTTGGATGCACCTAGAGGTCAATTCATCCCTAGGAGTGATAAGAGATTTCACATCCGTATGGTTAACAAAGGCCAGTGCCCCCACATCACCCACAATTGAATCCATAGGCAACACATCCACATAAAAATTTTTGTCATATACCAATATGATTACATGTTGTATGGCACTCAAAGTAGGAGGTGTGGGAAGTTCACTTGAGAATGATGCGACATGATTTGAAACAAGATGCTTTGGCCATAATATGAAAGTCACCTTTGCTTGACTCACTGTCTTCACCTCATCAATGATAATTGGTACAAGAACATCTTCAATTATCACGTCTTCAACTGTCATCCTTAACTGATCATCTTGAATTTGAATGTGGTGGGTAGTTGCCTCTAAGCTATAGATGAAACCATATGCCATTAACCTTTTGATAAGATCCTCCACATATAGATCACAAGGTTCATCATCCTCTGACACCAGTCTAGCTATGCAATAGCTCCCTTTAGTGCTAGGATGGGCTGTATTTGAGAGTATTTAGGGGGTACTTGTCTCTTGTTGCCTTGATATCATCATGCACAATATTTCTTCCTTGAGCTTTGCCAACTCCTCATATAATGGTGACTCAATTAAAGCTTATGCCTGTACCCTAGTCTTTGTCTAAGCCTTTGCCTTAGCCTATGCCCTCATGGTGGATAACAACAATTCTAGCTCTGCCCTCGGCACCACATATAGGGAATGTCATGGAGATATTCTAAAGTAATCTCTTATACCAATACCTCCTCTAACTCCCCTAACATAACCCCTATGCTCTTGCTTGCCCATAACAACAATCAGGATGTCATTCCTACCATCTGATTTGAAGGAGCCATGGGCCTCTTGTTATTTAAGATCAACCAATAACATATAAAGAGCAAATATAAGAAATAATATAATTAGTCTACTAAAACAAAATAATAGAAGTAATACTTACAATTTTTTCCGCAATCATTTGAGGTTGATTACTTGTAAATGATTCGCTCCTTGTTTGGTGAGCGTACAACCATTTATCTTGACGTATTAGAGATAAGGGAGCAAGAGTAACACTATGATCGGACTCATCATTTTCTTCCAGCTTCTTCCTAATGCCCCTAATAAATCTCTTTTAGCCTTTGCGTAATCCCTTGAGACAATGTGTGGGGGCAATCATTCTTAAGAGCGTGTTCAATCGCTTTCGCTCTTTTTTCTGCAAGACTTGAAGTAATTAAAATCAATACATATGATAATCTGATATGTTTATTTTTACTACCAACACATACAAAAGGAAGAAACACGAGAAACGCAATATTCCTTTTTCATGACATATACATACAGGACACTCTAACCTGGATCAACTTACCGTAGCTGCTGGCATAGTCCAAACCTTAACAAATTATTCCCTAGTAGTTTTGTTAGTGAATTGATACTTGTTGCATGGAGAAGGATGAGGCTGACAATCTTTGTCTCTGCCATGCACATACTGACAAGCTAGGTGTGTCTTGAATGCCCTCCAACACTCAGCGCAATAAGACAACGTCTTCTTCTTCCAAACTTCATTGTTAGGAACATCATAAGTGAGCTGCAATAATTGCCATTGAAAGCATAGTTATTAACAAACAATTGTGTTTTTTGGTATTGATCTGCATACAATATATAATAGTTAGTTTGTATACCCAAATAGAGTTCCAAATTTGATTCTTTACGCAATATTCAATAGCATCCCAAGTATGTATGGAGATGTTAGGCTTGTTGTATGCTAGGAGGCTGACATAACTTATGTACTTGGTCCTGTATTCACCAATTGGGTTCCAAAGTGTGTCAAACTCAATCGGTAGCAATTTTCCTTCCTTCACGTCTTTCGAAATGTCTTTCAATCATGTCGCACTTCTGCCATTCCTTTGAGTAGAGTCACATGGAGCATTGCTAGCCTCATTCTAATTAACACTACCCCCATATTCCTATATACGCAATAACAAAATCAAACATAGTAAACAAACTTAACCCTTTTTCTTTCCATCAGCATACACAAGACTTTTTCCTTTAGCATTTATCCATGGAAAGAAGTGCAAGCATTTATCGTAGGAAAACTATGAAACCTAGATTAAATAAACACGTAAAAGGCAAAGCACATACACGAGAAAATAAATGTCAATAACCCATACATGATAAAGCACAATCATTACGAGATCAGATAAGAACGACTGAGCACAGCGAAGCCCCACTAAAATCACTGAGCACGATGAGCGGAGTAATGATAGAAGTAAGAAATAAGACTAAAGAAAATCTGAAAAATGAGAAATGAAAGAAGCGCTAAGGGGAAGGCTTCAAAAATATATTTTCAGTAGCCATTTTACACCAGATATATAAGACAACTGGTGTAGTAAATCATATTTCTAAACCTGACTAACATAATAACTAGTTTAAAAAGTTGTCTACTTATTTTCAAAAGTACCACACTAATATTTTGAATTTCGAAAGACTTTATAAATCGGTTAACTTATAAATCTGGTATAGTAAACCATATTTCTAAACCTCGCTAACACAATAACCAGTTTAAAAAGATGTCTACTTATTTTAAAAAATGCCATGATTATTGTTTTAAATTTCAGAAGACTTTCTACACATGATAACATATAAATCTGGTGTAAAAAATATTTTAATTTATTTACAAAAATTGCAGCTTAAGTTTTTTAGATAACTTTTTACACCGGATAGCATGTATAACTGATTTAAATATTAGAGTTATTTTTTTCACCAACCCTTTTATTACCCTATTCCTTAAGTTACAATATATATATGCAATCAGAACAAGAAACCTATGTTATTATTACATCAAAATCATATATACAATCAGAATAAGAAACATAATTGCATTAGTGCCTAAAAAACATAAAACACTCACATACAAATCAATCAGAATCCACTTCTTCATTCAATTTTGGTAAATCTATTGAAAAAGAAGGGGTCTCACAAATCAAATCATCATCGTCAATAACCCTTTTTCCTTTTAGAGTGACATACCATCTTTTATTTGTCGAATTATTGATATAGAACACTTACTTTGCTTGGTCTGCCATAATAAAATGCTCATCCCCAAAACTTGTACTATTCAAATCTACCAATATAAATCCTAATCGATCCACTATAACACCATTATTTACATTAGCTCACTTGCATTTAAACACGGGAACTGTGAATTTGGTGTAGTCCAGCTCTCAAATCATTTCAACAATACCATAATAAGGGATGATTGCTAATTTATGATTGTTGTCTTTTGAATTAGAGAAGTGCATAGCTTTAGCCACTAACATAACACTACGATTATGCACGCTACTTTTATCATCTAGGGACTTCGTATAAAAGGAATACCCTTTGATATCAAATAAATTCCAATATATCACATTAAATTCAGGACCATATGCCAACCATCTAACTAAATCAGATACATAATTCTCATTTTTAACCTTCTATTTGAATCAATGTGCAAAAGATTTGTTGTGTTCTCTAATAAGCCTTTGCTCTGTCATTATATTATTTTGTTTCTAGACAAGCTCTTTATGAACAATTATATAGTATTGATCTTCACCAATGTTATTCAAGATGTGTAAGTGTATTTGTTGCAATTCATTACGATCAACACTCTTCGCTAAAATTCTGTGTTGACCCCCTGTTTAGCAAATGGGTATATCTATCGTAAGTATAGAGGGCCACATAGTTTTATCCCTATCATTAGATGAACGATGAGGTATACCATGATGTCAAAAAAGCCAATAAGAAACTATTTTTCAAGATGACATAAAATAACATAACCCTCGTGCTATAATTTATCCAACTTTTTAGTCTTAAAGACCTTGCCACATATTTCATTAAAGAAAAAGTAAAGTCAGGTTACAACGTGTCTTAAATCATCTTGAAGTATTCCTCGAACAATACTGGGAGTAATTGTTGCATTAAGACATGATAATCATAAGACTTTTTGCCTACTAATTTTAAATCTTTTATCGACACAATCTTCTTAAGATTATATGAGTACTCAGAGGGAACTTTGATTCCTTGCAAATACTCACGAATACTTCTTCTCTTATTCTTGGACAAAATATTAATCTCTTCAACATAATAACTTTCTTCACTATCTGGCCTTGGATGTAAATCCTCACTATTCCTATTTCTTACAAATATAATCTTGCCTTTAAATCGTCTTTGGAACTACCATAGATGTTGAGAAGTGTTTCAACAATATTGTCACACACATTTTTCTCTATATACATGACATCAATACACTACCTTACATGAATATGTTGTCAATACGGAAGCTCATAGAAGACAGACTTTTTTTCGATATATTTTTCTCACTTTTCTTGGTAGTATTATCAAAAGTAATATTGATATTTTTCACCTTTTCATAAACTTGTTCTCCAGTCAATGGCTCTGGAGCATTTTCAAATTCTTGGCTGCCAAATTTTTTTTTCTTCAGTCGATAATATGGATGACCTTGTCTTACAAATCTCCTATAACCTAAGTAGACTGTCTTTTTTCCATGACGAAGTTAATAGTAACAATTCCGTTCCTCATAAATCGGACATGCTTTATGTCCCTTAACATTATACCCTGACAAATTTTTGTATGTAAGAAAGTCATTAATTGTACAAAAGATCATGGTTCGTATATTGAAGACCTCCTTCTTAATCACATCAAAAACATCCACACCTTCCTATAGCTTTTTCAAATATTCGATTAAGAATATTAGGTAAATGTCTATGCCATTTCCCAGTTATTTCAATCCTGAAATCAACATAGACAAGATTACATACTTGCGTTTCATATATAACAAGGGATATATGTTATAAATCACCAAGAGGACATGAACTATGTATACTACTAAGGCTACTATAAGGGCTCATACCATCTGTACTAAGTCTAAACCTTAGGTTTCATGGTTCATTGCTAAACTTAGGAAATAAATCATCAATCTTCGTCCATTGCAAACAATCAGCCGGATGTTGAAGCTCTCTATCATAAATCCTTTTAGTCTTATGCCATAACATTTTTTTTGCACCATCTTCATTAGCAAAAAGCCACTTAAACCTTGGTATAATTGGAAGATACTATAACACCTTTGTAGGAGACTTGTTTGATTTGTACCTTGGTGTCTTACATATTGGACACTTATCCTCATCTTAAAAATATTTCTTGTACAATATGCAATCATTTGGGCATGCATAAATCTTTCTATACTGCATGCCTAAAGGACATATTATTTTCTTAGCATCATAGTAGCGTTTGGGTAGCACATTTTCTTCTTAAAACATGTCTTGCAACAACTCAAGAAATTATGAAAAACCTCTATCACTCAATCCATGATGTACTTTCACACTTACCAATCTCAACACCGCATTCAACATGTTGTATTTTTTGCACCCTGGGTATACATAGAGTTTTTTCTATATCATTGCACATATTACCATATAAATGTGATTGCATAAAAAGTATATTCTCCAACATCATGAATCATGTCCTCTACTTGATTATCAATATCCATGTCATCATCAAAGATCTGTTCTAACTGTTTAGATGCACTTGACCTCTCTACATTTTCACTATATCATACCCATACTGTGTAACTCTTGAAAACCCCCTCGTAAATTAGATGAGTGTACATATCTACAAGACTTTATTTCCTCTCATTAAAACAACTCATACAAGGACAATAAAACTTTCTATTGTCATCATCACCATTTAGTTTAGTAAAATCTAAAAACTCTTTTACCCCCTCAGTATACTTAACACTTGTTCATTTAATATTTATCCAACTACGATCCGTATTTGTGGAAGACTAAAAAACTAGAAAAATATAAAATAAGAAAACCTAGCTTGCATCTAATTATGGGGGAGAATATACTATATACAAGTGGAAGAACTCACCAAATGAAACAAGTAAATGACAACAATGAATTTAGTAAATAACAGCAAAAGTTACCACCAGTAGTGCATAAATTTTCAGTGTTTAAGACAATTAGTTCAAAATAAAACTTATTGGCTATAAAGGGCCGAGAAGACTTAAACGCGTGAACCAGTAAAAAATGAGAGATGGGAGGCAAAAAAGGGGTTTTGATTAAATTAAAGTGTATTTTGTAAGCAAATCTACACAGGATAAAATGGAACACCGGTGTAGAAATAACTTTTTCTAACCTGACATTATATTCTACACCAGTCACTTTTACAACTGGTGTAAAATATTAAAAATTAATTATTTCATAAACAAACCTACAGCGGATGAAATTTACATTTGGTATAGAAAATGTGATAATCTACAACTGATATTAACATATCCAGTTTCAATCTGTTGTACTTTTTTATTTTTGAAAAATAAAAGAATATCATATCATCATCAGAACAAGAAACTTAATTCATTCAACTTTACATCAAAAATTTAAAATTTCAAAAAGAAAATATCTATAAGAATATATAATATATTCTCTCTTTTCTCTCTTCATTAGACTCAGAGCTTTGGGATTTAGAGTGGGTATGATCAACATGATTATAAAAGCTATCATTCTGTTGATAGCAGCGAACTTCTGAGCGAAAAGCTCTGAAATAGTCTTTCATTCTGTTAAATTTCTGAGTCAGTTTTTTTACAGAGTCCTCCAAGCCATTGAAGCGCTGATAAGTTCCTCAAGACGCTCTATCAGAGTGATAACTAGGGGAGGAGGAGAAGGAACTAAAGGTGAGGGTGGGTCAGGCTGTTTGTCTTCAAAATTATCTCTATTTCTTTTGTACGGCGGAGAAGGAGGTGTGCGTGAGGAAGAAGCCATTGTAGTGTTCAGATAGAAGGAAAGAAAAGAAAATAGAGATAAAGTGATAAGATAAAAAGTACTAATCATATGAATGATATACATATAGTTGAGGAATATCGAAGAATATAATTGGCCTTCTATCATAATGACTATAAATGTTGGGAAGTGAAGAAGTAAAATGAAAGGTCTGAAGAAGGTATAGAAAAGAAACGGGAAAGCATAGATAAGAAATTGAAGAGTCTATATATTTAACACCGATTATAAATATTTTATACCGATTACGTGTAAATCTAGTATAAATATTTCATCTTATTTACAAAAATACCACTAGTTATTCTTTAAAACTATCTCTGTAAAAACCGATTTAGATACAGGGATTTAAAAAGTATAGTTTGTTGTAGTCATCGCATACTCTAAATTTAGGCCTCAACTTGTCACTAATCCCAAAATGAGACAGTGTTGAATTTGTGATGAGAATGACAATTTTATCTAGGGAGAAAGACAAAAAATGCCCATTTGAATTTCAAAAAGATAAATTAGGCTTTTCAATATTGAAAAAGACAGATTGGGTAGGAGGCCCAATCTGTCATTTGCAAATTTGTGTGCAAAGACCAAATTAGCCTTCACTTTCCCAATGGTATTTACAACTTTAACAATACGATTTATAACTTTGCTAATGGTATTTATAACTCTGACAATGGTATTTACAACTAGGAGAAATCTAATTTTGGAAATTGGGAGAAAGACTGTAGCTGACACTGTAGCTTCGACTAGGTGAAGTTGCCAATCCCATTGTAAGAAGTTGCAAATCCTATAGGTGAAGTTACAAATCCATTTGGTGAAGTTGCAAATCCCATAGGAAAAGTTGTAAATCATATTGATAAAGTTAAGAGTTGTAAATACTATTAGCCAAGTTGAATACTAAAATAGTGTTGCAAATCTCATTCCTTAAGGGAACTTTATAAAAATTGAATATTAAAAAGTAATTAACTAAGTCAGAATATCAGTCGTTTAATGGTTGAAGTTATTACAAATACCATTGCTTCTTCTTTATTGTGGGAGTTGCAAATATACCATTGGTAAAGTTGAAAATCCTATTGTAGAAGTAGTAAATACTAGTAGGAGTTATCCATACAATTGATAAATTTGTAAATACCATTGGCAAAGCTGCAAATACTATTGTGGGAGTTGCAAATTCTATTGGCAAAGTTGTTAATTCCATTGGCAAAGTTGCTTCTTCTCTATTGTGGGAGTTGCAAATACCATTAGTAAAATTATAAATACCATTATAGGTGGCAAAGTTTCTTCTTCTCCGTGGTAGGAGTTGCAAATACCATTACGGGAGTTGTAAATACTATTGACAAACTTGCAAATACTATTAGCAAAGTTGCAAATATAATTGTGAGAGTTACAAATAACATTGGTAAAGTTGCTTATTCTCTATTGTGGGAGTTACAAATACTATTGTTGGAGTTGTAAATATCATTGACAAAGTTGTAAATTCTATTGTAGGAGGTACAAATATTAGTGGCAAATTTATTAATCCCATTGGCAAAGTTGTTTCTTCTCCTTTGTGGGAGTTACAAATACCATTGTGGGAGTTAAAAATATCATTGTTGAAATTGCAAATACCATTATGGAAGTTACAAATACCATTGGCAAAGTTACAAAAACTATTGTCAAAGTTACAAATATCATTGTCAAAGTTACAAATACTATTGTCAAAGTTATAAACATCATTGTCAAAATTATAAATACTATTGTCAAAGTTATAAATATTATTATAGTAGTTACAAATACCATTGTCAGAGTTGTAAATATCATTGAAAAAGTTATAAATTGTATTTTCAAACTTGTAAATATCATTGGGAAAGTGAAGACTAATTTAGTCTTTGTACATAAATTTACAAATGACAAATTGAGCCTCATGCCTAATATGTCATTTTTAATATTGAGAACCCCAATTTATCCTTTTGGAAATTCAAATAGGTTTTTTTTTGTCTTTCTCCCTTTTATCTATAAATTGTAAAATTGAAGTTATCAGTTGTTTAGATATTTAATAATAAAAAATATTGGATTTCAGTTGATAATATCAACAAGAAAAGGACAATTTTGGCCAATTTCAGTTTGTTTGTTTTCTTGTTTATAACAAATTGCCATCATCGACTCCTTTCGTCCGTTTCTGTTTTGAATATAAGATTAATTAATTAAATTATAGAAATTAAATAAATTGATTATTATATTTGTTATTGTTACATAAAAATTAAATGTGACTCTTCCTAAAATACCCTTCTTATAATGAAATATTAAATACGAGAGATAAAGAATATGATTAAAAAATTATGAAATTGACGAGAATAATGTGGAAAAATTAATATTTAACACACGGGTGAGTATTAATTTAGTAGTAAAATGTTATTAACTCACTATTTCGAATTCAATATGCTCCTTTGCTATCTATAGTTTTAAGGCACTTTTAATTATTTTACCATAACCAATGATGGATGGTTAATTATTAACTTTAATTAAAAATAGAATAAATTTTCAATTTTACCCATATTTAAATAAAATATGAAATAATCAATATCAATCGATAATATATTAAAAAAATATAACATATCCATAATAAGTTGTAAGTTGTAGTGAACAAATTCCATATTCAATTCTTAAATTCAGTTAAAATATATAAAAAAAATTCACAAGTTCTAGTTAAGAAAATTGAATTGAATACAAATAACTCCTTCAAATTTCATTTAACATTAGTAAGTCCAAATAATTTAATATTTTTAATTCGAGTTGCATTATTTATAAGTCAAATTTGTAAATATTAAATCCACGAGGACCTATTAGCAATAAAATTCAGGGAACGTATTTGTATATCAATTGTTTTTCAAATATATATTATACAAGAAAAGAAAAACCAAACTTGAGATAGAAAACTGGAAGAACTCAATTTTATTGACCAAAAAAAAAAGAACTACAAATCTACCAAATGAATAATCAGTGGTTGCTTCAGATCCTCTCATCATCGTTAAGATTACTATTCTCTATATCAAAAACAAATAAACAATACCGAAAAGAAACAGGCAATTAATAACTCTCAAGAGCGTTAGAAACCAGAAGAACAATTAACGATGAAGTATTAAACAGCAATATAATTATAACGGGAGGAGTCAATTAATTAATTAATTAATTGACTCCTAATTAATTAATTAATTCCATTCCTTTCGGATATCAAAAGTGTAGTTGATCTCCAAGTGGCATTTATTGTCATCATCCACAAACTGAAAACACAGGAAACGACAAATGGTGATAGTAAGAAATTTGTTATAATACCTTTAATTAGTTGAAAAAATTAGGGTTAATACAAATTTAAGATTTTAAATTTGTGTAAATTTTAGTTTTAATCCTTTAAATTTATTTGGCAATTTATTTTACTTACTAGAGAGAAATATGCATTGGTAAATTTTGAAACTAAGCTCATAATAACTTAGAAAAATGCTTACAAAATATACATTAATTACCCACGAGATTATTGTATTTATAGTGATACGCCAACCTATATAAACTAACTTCTTACTAATTAGATTAATTTTATTAGGGAATCTATCTATTATAATTGTAATTATCTACCCCGATTAGGCATTAACTCATACTCTGATATTTGTTAAAAAAAGTCACAGAATTTAAATGCATTAATAATTATTGATCATATTAAACATACATGAATATACCTGGAGGTGAAATAATTAATTGATATAAAAAATTATTACGTACCTTACTTTTAGCTGTATAAGTACCTCTAGCAAACATGCCAGAAGGTGTGGTCTCTTCAGCCATTTCGTGTGTATAAGCTTCTTCCTGTGGACTGAACGTTCCAATCATCTCTTTAGTGCTGTCAACTGCAAACATCCCTCAATTATATATCTCTATACATAACTTTCTCCACAATTCATCATCTCTTATTCCCTATATCTTCAAAACATTATATATATATATATATAGATATATAGATATATGACACTTTCCCCTTCATGGGTAGAAAATTAGGGAGGAAATAGTACTAAGAAGAACAAACTCCCAGATACATATTTTGTCGAAATAATTTAATATAAGAATGTTTAGAGAGATTAGAGAGGAAGAGAAGAGGAAGAGGGAGTAGAGGAGAGGAGAGGAGAGAAACCAGAGAGGGCACTAACTGCAATTTTCAATAATTTGATCATCAAATTCCCCGTAAAATGAAAAACCTAAAACTACTTATACAAATAATAATAATAAACTTAAAATAACAATAAAATATAAAACCAATCAGATAATGATTTTATCATATTCTTTATCCCATATCACGTATTAAGCATAGATAGATGCATACCTTTGATACCGGTTTTCCAAACAGTGTTGGTGTATTTGAGACCAGAAACAATGTTGTGGCCAACACGAAAAGTGAACATGAGCCTGTACTGGCTTCCTTCTTTCAGAGTAAACCAGAGTCCCTCAGGTTTCCCAGACTCTGGTATTGGAAGCACTATATCATCTCTCCCATTTGCCTTTATTGCCAGGCTCACTATCTTCACCTCTGGCTCTAGGGTTTCTACATTCATACATATATATATGTGTGTATTCAAATTAATTAATTACTGTTATCATAATGATATACTATAATTTAAATAAAGCAAGTGAATATATATATATATATATACCTCCAACAGCGTTGATGTCGACGCTCCCAAGAAGTTGTTCCTTCCACTTCCTTAAGCTCTCATCATCCTATAGCACATCATAGCACATAACACACACTATATCATACTCTTTATGAGACTATATACATATATACATATACATATATATATATATATATAAGTTTGTGTATCGGCTATGATAAGAGAATATTAATAATTTTTTAGAACTTCAGAATATTGTACAGTATATATATACATAAAGAATATGTTAGCACAAAATAAAAAATTAAGCAATATAAAAATAATGAGTTTTAAACAAACATTCACATCATGAAAATAAAAATATTCATAAACAAATAAAGTACTAATAATAAGGCTAGCATAAATCCAATTCAAATCGATATCATGTTTATTTCCTTTCATTTCTCTTACATTCTTTATATATAAACTTTTGAGATGATCGACTATTTCAAATGTACCAATATTGGAAAATATATATTCAATTTTTTTACGTAACACTACTGCAGGAAACATATAATACACATTTATATATCAATTAACTAGCCCACTTGTTGTAAACAATGTCTCTCATTTCTATGAATTTCTTGCAAAGCAACAGATGAATCTACCTAGTTTTAGGTTCATAATTGATTTTGACAAGTATAAAGATGTTTGGTTTTGAGTTCATAATTGATTTTTATATGTACACTGATGTTTGGCTCTCATAATTGATTATGAGAGGAATCTAAATGGAGAATATATTTTGGAAAGAATAAATTTTAAAAATAAAGATATTTGGATGATTAGTAATAGAATCACTTTTTATATTGATAAATTACTAAAAATGATATGATTTGATTAAAAGTAGGAGAGATGAGAGATTGTAGAAAAGAAAGAGGAGATATGATAGAGAATAAAAAGGAGAGAGTATAGAGTATAGAGAAGAGAGATGATAGATGAGATAGGGTGGAGAAGAGAGATAAGAGAGGAGAGAGGAGAAATTATAGAGGAGAGATGGTATAAGAAAAAATAGAAGTAAGATAATAATTGGATAGTTCATAAGCTATTTTACTGTTCTAAAAGTTAGTTTCAGTAGTTTATTCAAAACTATGGTTTTAAACCATAGTTTCAGCTAAAATCATTTCTAAACAAATATAGTTGTTTGTTTAAAATTTTTTCAAACTAAAATTTTATCCAATAGAACTTTTCAAACTATAGTGTCAAATACACACTGAGAATAATTCAGGAAAGTGGTAATTAATGAAGAAAAGAGAAGAAGCAACCTTGTCCTTCTCAAGTTGTTCCCTTAAGGAGCACTGCGGACCCAATTCAAGATTAGTCTTCTCGTCGTCGTCCTCGTCCTCAGCAACAGAACCCTGGCGGCTGTGGGAGTAAAACTTCCCGGCTCCAACTTCATCGCCGCTTGCTTCATTATCGGCGGCTGCATGTTTTGTTTCCGAAACTTCGCCAGCTTTCTTATTCTCGTCCGATTCCATTTTATAATGATATGCTTCTCAAACTTGAAACTACTCCAAAGGCCAAATTAAATTAATTAAATCAGGACACCATTCATAGACCCATTTAATCAATAGCTAGATAGAACATAGAACAAAACAAGGATTTAAAACCCTAAAGGGATCGTTTACGACGATATAATTTGATATAGATAGAATAGTATGGAGTTTTGGAGTTTGTGAGGGTGTTTGGGAAGTGAGATGGAATAATGAAATTAGATCAGAGGGACAAGTTTTGCTGAATTGAGAAGATGGTAAGAAGGAATGAAGGAGTGATTTTTTGGGAAAGTTGAAAGAAAGAAAGGAAAAGGTCATGTGGTAATCCGTAGCTTTTGGTATTTTACAAAAAAATTGTTAACCTCACAATTCTGCTCTGCCTCCCACGAATGCCATGATTTTAGGAAATTGATTAAGCTTTGATCTAATCTAATCTCACGTTTGAATTCATTATCTTTTTGGAAAGTGTGTTAATATTAAACTAAATATTAAATTATTTTAAAAAAATTAATCTTTTAATTTTTATAGTGTTAACAAAGTTATAATTTGTTTCCTAAATTTTGATTTGGTAAAAATTTAATCCTTATATTTTTACTTTTCAAAACATAGTTTATATAATTTTAATCATCTAAAATTTTAGTTCCTAAACTTAGTGAAATATAAAATTTTATTTTTTTAAAATATAATTAGGACCAATATTTTTAACAGTTACAATTATGAGGGCTAAGTTTTACTAAGACAAAGTTGAGTTGCAATCAAAATAAAATTATAGAAATTTTATTATATAAAGTTAAAGTTTAAGGATTATGTTATAGTTGACTTAAAAATATTGGAATTGAATTTCCTAAAAGTATGAAAAGTGCCCTTATCTTATTTTATTTTCCTATGCATTGTTTTTTTTTTTTGCTGATTTGATTACTATATATATGTTATCTAGCAAATATCAAGCTTCAATTTAACACTATTTTTTATATTTAATATAATATTAAATCAATTAAATTAATTAATTTTCTCTATTTCATATAAAGGCTCTTCATATCAATGCACGCCCACTTTATGAATTGATTTATCAATCTTCACAATCCTTCCCACCCTATGCGTTATTGAATTTCATTATCACCTTCAACAATCTTTCATATATATTATTTATTGTCTAATTGTCTCTTTTTTGGATTTTTTTGCTCTTCCATCTCTGACAAAATCTATTGCTGATTATATCTGTAGATCTAGACTTCAAAGTAAAGAAGAGAAACAGCTCTTTAATCACTCCAACAACGACTAGAAAGGTAAATCTAAAATAATTATATGTATTTCTTCACCTTTTGACTCTCTCTTCTTTCACTATTGATTTCGTTGATTTATGTTTGGAAACAAAGACGCGAGGCAATTTTTTTATCATATTTGAATTTCTTTGTTTTAAAGCTTAATTTTTACATCGTTTTATAATTGAGGTAAAAAGACTTTAGACATTGGTTCAAAACCAACACAAAAGATGGACAAAATAAAGTCGATTGCTTCTATATTCCTTTTGAAAATGACGTTAAAAGCCTTCTATGGTAGTGACTTGTACCAATCGGCTTGCACATGTGACGTACGCATAATACTCCTTCTTATTCAAAATATAAACTTTAAAATTATACAATTCAAAAAGTTAGTTAAAAACTATAAATATATAAGAAATATAATTTATTTTTTTAAAATAATTTTATTTATGAAGAAGGTGAGCGGGAGAGCAAGTAAGTGAATGAAGGAAAGATAAGAGAAGGTGGGTAGAAAAATTGATATGAGAAATATATAATTAATTAGAGATAAAAAAATATATTAAAAAAGTGGAGTGGTAGGGTCATAAAAACAATACGCTGTACTCTTTTGACCAGAGAATAAAAGAATGGAAGCATATTGTGAACGGAATTTGGATTGCGGATTTTTCACAATATGGTTTCAACTTTCAACAGTTGACTCTGAGAAAATGTTGAACAATAATAATACTCCCTCCACTTTTAAATATAAAACTTATATAAATAATTTATTTTAATTTTAAATATAAGACCTAAATATATTTTATTTTATAAAATTATAATCTTCTCATAAAAGTAATTGAGATAGTTTCTATCAAATATAGTTTAAATACAAATAATTAAATTATGTATTTAGAAAATTTAACACAATCATTATAAATAAATAATTCAACTACTTTTTTAAATTTATCTAAATTAATTAAGTGAATTTTATATTAAGGAGTAGAGGTAGTCATGATTAAAACATTAATGAATTCATGGTATATTTATTAAAAATAATTCAACAATGAATAAAACAAAGTACAAACACAATAAAATAATTATATTGTACGTAGTTATGATGCAATTTGAAAGAGTAGTGAAGGGAATTTATAAGGTAGAGGTAAAAGGCACAAAAGTTGTTGGCAACCATGAATTTCCTCCAATGAAGTTTCCAACAGTGAACTTTGAAGCTGCTGAAGCACTGCGGATTACGTGATAACCTGACCACTTAACTCGATTTGCAGTGGATGAACCAGACCAGACTCTCCATAATATAAAGTGTTCAACGCAAAGTTACCACTCCATTCCAACCAACCTGCCTCGTTTATCAAGCTATCTAGATTCGTCTTCATAAACACAGTTCGAGAATATTGCTTCCATGGCCATCCAAAATAGGTTTTCACTTAGCCTTGAACTGGTCTCAAGTCTGAAGCAGCTGTAACCCTACAATTGTGATTGGAAATTCCAGTGTTTTGGTTCGGATCGGTTAGACCTTGAGCTGTGATTGTGTTCATTTTGTTTGGAGAGTTTCTGGCAAAAATGTTGCAGTTCTGGAAAACCACTGCTACACTACCATAGATGAAGTCCACAGTGCCATAAATATCACATTCTATGTAGAATTGTCTCTCAGAGTGAACATATAAAGTGTCTTGGTATCCTTCGAAGCTGCATCTGTATGAAACAGATAAATCAGAATCAGAACGAAGTGTAACAGCTTGGTGATTTGAAGCTCCAGCAGTGTTCCTAAATGTGATGCCTTGAGCAAGAAATCCATCCCCAACAACAGCTGCAAATTAAAACTCCATATCTCGTCTAGTTTCATTCTTCATACTTGGTTGAGAAGTCTCACATCAGATAAAATTGGACTTATAATAAACAATATATAAGTTGAAAGAACTATAAATTCTCAGCTTTTAAGTTTTGACTTAAGGGTTAATTATATTATTAATCCTTATAGTTTGATCAAATTTTGCATAGATTTAATCTTGTAGTTTCCAATCGCTATATTTAGTCTTTATAGTTTTATAAACTTAGATGTATTAACACCGTTAAGTATATAAACTAAAATTAAAACTTATTAAAAATATATGGATGAAAACAAATTTATTAAAAATATAAGGTTGAAAACAATTTTGGTAAAGATTAAACTTGGATGAGTTTAGACTTAACAACGGTGGCTGACTGGAAGGTTGTAGGCCCTACTCCAACGCTTCTGCTTCCTGTGATGATAGTCTTCCCCGATACCATCTCCAACCAACATTATATTCATCGCCTTAATCTACTTGTTCGTTGTAAATTCCAGCCTTCACGTATATCACATATCTCCCACTACTACTCTTTGGTGCTGCATTTATAGCTTCTCTTACAATTTTGTATTTCCCAGATCCATCTTTAGCCACTACAATGTTAGCCCTAGAAGACGAAGACTGTAACAACTTCCTATCTCCAGGCTTAACCCATGTTGGAAACCCTTCTTTATAACTTGCTTCTTCTTCTTGGTATTCAACCTTGTTGAGAGCTAAAGTGTAGCCCAACAACTTAGTGAAATTGTTGGACATCAAAGGCAACGTAGTCCTGAACCCCGAGCTCGTAGAACCCCGCTCGGCACTTCTCAAGGTTGGTCAGATCCGTGCTGAGACATGTCTGAGCATCTGCTTGAGAGAACTTGGAGTTGGGGTTTAGGGTTTTGTTGAGTTTATCGATGGCTTGCTCATAAAGCTCGATGCAATCAACCCATGCAGCTTTCTCACGAGAGTTCCTACAATTAGGGCCTAATGAAAGAGTGTTTGCACGACCCTTGAGGGCTCGCTCTTGGTCAAGTTGAAGAGAAAGCTTGAGAAAGTCATGTTGTGTTTGATGATCTTTTAGCTGTGAATGGGATTGTTGTTGAGAAATTACTCACATGGCTGAGGATTAGGGGTTTGGTTACACCAAACCCTAACCTCATTCCATGAATACCCACAAACAGAAGAAGAAGAAGAGCAAAGTAGAAGAAATAAGGGAACAAATAACAGAAAAGCTCTCATTCTTAATTAGACGTTTTCTGAACAATGTGGATTATAAGAGAAGAAGTACGTGGAAAAGGGAAATAGTTTTGAGTGTTTGGAGAGTTTTGATGTTTGTGAGTTAGTGGCTTTATATAGAAGAGGGGATAAGAATGGGTTGTAGGAATTAAATTTGTTAGTTATTGACTTTTGAATAAACTGGGCCCATCAGTTTGATGAGAGGATTCCAGCAACGCCATCGGGCTACTTGCGGCAACCCTTTAACTGAGTTTGGTTTCAATAAAGTGACAATTACAATTTTCAATTTATATTTTATTATTTATTATTAATATTGATGTTAAAAGTTTTAATTAATATTCTCAAAATAACGAAAGCTTTTAAATCGTTGAAATTCAAATCAATGAAGAGGCCAATCGAGGTTATGACTTTTAGATCAAGTTTTTTTTTGTAATAAATTTTAGAAAAGGGTTGGGTTCATCTACGATCTAAAGGTAAGGTGAAATCTCACTTTCTCTTAGACGATATCAATATTGGGTAGAGTGAGCCTTCTATTATCCTCATAGGTACTTAGGAGTTAGGATATCTTCCTAAGTATCGTGATTGAAACCACAATAACATGGTATTCTCCAATAAACGAATAGGTTCTAAATGGTAACATGTGTTACCCCTTCACCAGCTGAACACACTAGATGATGGGTTTTAGATCAAGTTGTCAAAGCATTTCATGCAAATCGATCAAAGGATGTAACTGTTTCCCTTTTGTTTTAAGGGAATTATTATTATAGTCATCATCGTTTCATGATGGAACCTTTTTGGCCGCACTAGTGGAATATATAACCGGTGTCAAACTCCAATAAAAAAAGGAGGATTGTGTAAGGCCATTGATAGTTAAAATATAAGTTTGTTGAACCTCTTATGAACATGGCTCAATAAAAATTGTGCTAATGACACTACAAAAAAGTAGACTTTTGGCCACGACTTTTCAGCGGCGACAAAAAAAGTCGCCGCTGATTCAAGATTTTCAGCGGCAACTCTAATTGTCGCCGCTTAAAGTCTTGAGTTTCAGCGGCGACAAAAAAGTCGCCGCGGAAAAAGGGCTTTTAGCTGCGACTTTAATTTGTCGCCGCTGAAGAGAACACTTTCAGCGGCGACATTTCTTTGTCGCCGCAGAAGCCAAAAAAAATAATTTTCGCTACACTTTTCTGCGGCGACAACACAAAGTCGCCGCTAATACATTTTAAATACCCTTCCCCTGCCCCTCCTCGCGACTCATTTCGTTCTTAGCTTCATCGGTTAGGTTGAAACCCAGCGGCGTCAAGCTCCTTTCCTCACGCAGGCGGTGGTCGTGCTCCCAGTCGACGGTCACCGTCGTTTGTGAAGTCGCTCCTCATTGTCACTGTGCAAGTCGTCATCCTGAGTGCGAGTTCCCCTCACCGTTGGCAGTCGACGCTCCGTTGAGGCTGAAATATACGTCGCTCCTCCGTCGCTCCTCCTCAGCTTCAGAGTCGCTTCGCCTGAAAAGTTGGTCTCTTCCCCGTTGATCACCTCAGACCATCGGCGTCATTCACAGTAAGTACAGTAATTTTCACCTCAGTCGCTGTCGCTGTCGGGAAATTTGGGAAATTTTTGTGAATTTGGGAAATACACGCATTGGGTTGTGCCTGTTCTGTAATGCTATCTGTTCTGTAATACCCCGTCATTGTTGATGAATTTCTGCACAGCTTCTGAAGTTACATTGCCGCGTACTGTGATTGTTCCTTCAAGAAAACTGCTTGCCGCGTCATTGGGCATTAATTAGCATATGTAGCTTGCATCAGTTTCGTGGTGAAATTCCACTTCCCTTTTTCATAGCTATTATGGAGGCCCTCACTCAATTCTAATCTCGAAATCTTTACCCGATCTGGAAATGCTTATCTTATATGGCACCATAGGTCTTAGTTTCGTTTCCTATATGCGCTTTCGTTCCATCCGACTTCAAGAAACAACTTGTTGAAATTCGGGGGACCCAATTCCAAAGGATTTCGATATATAGGAAGAAGGATGCTGGATGCACGTGCCATTGCCAATACGGGGAGTATATCAATGATATACAAAACGATATATGAGTTAAATTACTATTTCATTGGTGTTATGATGTTATTATATCCTTGATTTGTTTGTTATAGCTTTAAATATTTTTAATTTATTTTATATCAAATAAATTATTAGTTTTATTATAATAAGGATAATCATATTCATAAAATGGAATTGTAACAGACTATTTTTAAATTAGTTGGTTGGACTTGATCATTGATTTTACGAATTGCATTTTCATTGAGTCTTCAAGGTATGATTGTGTTTACTTTTATTTATCTGTTGAATAATATTGTTGTTTCTTAATGGAGAAACGATGTATTTAATCAATAAAGCTTAGTTATTATAATATTAAATTGATGTTGCGTGGATCTATTACCTCATTATATTACTGATATGTTTGTTGGCTTTTGTTGTTGTATCGTAGGTCTAACTGTTTAGGGAATATAAATGGATAAAAGTTGGTTACATATTAGAGATAGAGGCAACCTATCATATATTAAAGGAATTGATGCTTTTCTAGAATGGGCATTTAGTCAACCTGGCGTGGGAAGTCAAATACGTTGTCCTTGCAGAAGATGCATGAATGTTATATTTAAAGGGAGAAGAGATGTCAGGACAGACTTATTGAGCAAGGGTTTTTGGAATAGTTATACGGTGTGGGACTTGCATGGGGAAATTAGAAGATTTCAGACAGATTGTAGAACTTCTAGTAATGACAAAGACAATGCTACTGCTAGTGAAAACTTTATAAGGATGATATGCGATGCATATGGAGTTCCGTGTGTGGATTATACAAATACTAGTGACTGTGGCAGCGAAGAGCCTAATCTACAGGCTAAAAGGTTCTTTGACTTGTTAAAAGATGCTGAAACTGAACTTTATCCAGGTTGTGTCAAGATGTCTAAACTTTCTTTTATTGTAAAGTTGCTTCAAGTGAAATGCCTTAACCATTGGAGTAATAAATCTATGGATGTCTTGTTGGGCTTATTAAAAGAAGTTCTCCCAGAGGGGGCTTTAGTGCTAACTTCATTCTATGAAGCAAAGAAGATAATTCGTGACTTGGGTTTAGATTACCATAAAATTGATGCTTGTGAGAATGATTGCATATTGTATTGGGGAGAGCACACACATGCAGAATCATGTCCTAAGTGTAATATGCCTAGATGGAATTTAAGCAAACAGACAGGGAAGAAGGTTCCACATAAAGTCTTGAGGCATTTCCCCATAACACCAAGGCTACAAAGACTGTATATGTCAAGAGATACATCCAAAGAAATGAGGTGGCACAAGGAGAAACACTCAAATGACGAGGTAATGAGGCATCCGGCTGATTTTCTAGCTTGGAAACACTTTGACAACCAGTACCCTAACTTCTCTGCTGATCCAAGAAGTGTTCGACTGGGTTTAGCAAGTGATGGATTTCAACCTTTCGGGAATATGAGTGCCAATCATAGTATCTGGCCTGTTGTCTTAGTGCCATATAACTTGCCACCATGGCTTTGTATGAAAAGCCCATACTTTATGATGACACTTCTTATTCCTGGTCCAAAGTGTCCAAGTGATGAAATAGATGTTTATCTCCAACCTATGATTCAGGAGCTGAAGCAATTGTGGGAAGTAGGGGTACAGACGTATGATGCGTATTGTCAATCAAATTTTATCATGCACGCCGCGATATTGTGGACTATAAATGATTTTCCCGCATATGGAAACCTTTCAGGGTGGTCAACTAAAGGTAAACTTGCGTGTCCATGCTGCCACAAAGACACGCATTGTATTTCGATAAGGAGCAAGTTGTCCTACATGGGGCATCGACGCTTTCTTCCACAAAATCACCCATGGCGTAAAAATAAGGTATCATTTGATGGTAAAGAAGAGCATATGGATCCACCAGTTGCATTGACTGGAGATGAAGTGCTTAAGCAACTTCAACACTTAGGTGATGTGACATTTGGCAAGGGTACAAAATGAAAGCGTCATACACAGAATAATGCTTACAATTGGAGAAAAAGAAGTATTTTTTTCCAGTTGCCTTATTGGAAGTACTTGCTAATACGGCATAATCTTGATGTGATGCATATAGAAAGAAATGTTTCTCATAACATTGTGTGCACGGTGATGGATTTGGTTGGAAAGACTAAGGACACAGTTAAAAGTAGGTACGACTTGATGGACTTAGGTATTAGGAGTGATATGCACCCAGTTGAAGATGGTAATAATGTTTCTATTCCTCTTGCTCCTTACACATTGTCTCCTGAGAACAAACAATCCCTTTTAAAATTCTTGGCTAACTTGAAAGTGCCTGATACTTTTTCATCTAATCTTTCAAGATGTGTCAACATTCAAGAGCGAAAATTGTTTGGTTTGAAGTCTCATGATCACCATGTGTTATTGCAAGAGATCTTTCCAATTGCAATACGTGGGTTATTACCTTCTAAGGTGTGTGAACCAATCATTGAGTTGGGAAGATTTTTCAAAAATCTTTGTTCGAAGTCTTTGTCTTGTGAACAACTTGACAAACTCCAAAGTCAGATAATATTGACATTATGCAAGTTGGAGACGGTCTTCCCACCTGCTTTCTTTGATGTGATGGTTCACTTGCCAATACACTTGGCAGGGGAGGCAAAAGTTGCTGGACCAGTTCAATATCGTTGGATGTATCCAATAAAAAGGTAACATTCGTTAATTGCATTGTATATTTATAATTCATATTTATAGAATGTTGATTACTTTTAATGCATTAGGTATTTGCAGACACTCAAATTGTATGTTCGTAATAAAGCTCGGCCTGAAGGATCAATTGCAGAAGGATACTTGGCAGATGAAAGTCTCACGTTCTGTTCAAGATATTTGAAAGATTTTCCTACAAAGTTTAATGTGCCACGTAGGAATGATGACACCAATGATGATATGGACCCTGAGTTTACAATATTTAAGATAAATGGGCAAGCTAGGGGGCATTGTCAGTCAATTTCTCTTCCCTATGAAGAATATTGTCAAGCAAGAATGTATGTACTACAAAATTGTGAACAAGTTTGGCCATTTATGGAGTAAGTTGCCTGACTAGCACAAATATGTACTTGTCATATTGCATTTTTATCTTACTGCTATCATATAATGTAGGGAATATGCAACAGAGCTTGAAGCGCATGGATTAAGGAGTGAGCAAAGCCAATATGAGTTTCCTCAATGGTTTCGTTCACGAGTAAGTTATAACATTTTGAGCCTTAGTATTTCTAGCAATTACATTTATATGAAACCCTAACATATAACTTTTGTTCTAAAAGGTGACATCATTATCTACACAGAGCCATGTTAGTGATGAACTCATAAGTTTATCAATTGGTCCATTGACGATGGTGAATCGCTATTCCATGTTCATAGGCAATGGATTTCGTTTTCACACAAAAGACCGTGCAACAGGAAAAAGAACCCAAAACAGTGGTATTCTAGCTAAGGGTGATGACACTAATGCTGACAAAGAATATTATGGTGTGTTAGAGCATATTTATGAGTTGTCTTACATAGGCAACAGAAAAGTATATTTGTTTAAGTGTCATTGGTGGGATGTGGCTCACTATGACAAAGGATATAAGGTTGATAAGTACGGGTTCATAAGTATCAATACGCGATACTCATTACAAACAAATGAGCCATTTATTCTAGTATCTCAAGCTGAGCAAGTTTTTTATGTGGATGACATTGTTGCACCCGGTTGGCTCGTTGTTGTCAAAACAAACCCACGCGACTTGTTTAATGTACCAACTGGCAATGCTATTGATGATGGTGGGGTTCATGATCCTATGGTTGATACACAACCTTATCAACAATTGGTCGTAGACTTAAATGTTTATCGTGCGAGTCCAACACAACTTGATGATATTATCATTGACTTATGTGGAGAAGATGGACAAACGCAGATCTTAGCTCAAGGATCTAGTGATGAAGAGGATTTTCTCGACGACTTTGATAGTGAAACTGAAGCAGAAAGTGACACAAATATTGAAATTGAAGAAACAGATAAATCAAAAGACATTGATGAAAGTGATAATGCGACGGAAGATTCAAATGAATGAAATTAATTGATATGGTACATTTTATCTATATTGACTATGGTTTGATTCATTATTTTTTTCCTAAATGAAATGTATATTTTTGTAGGATATGTCAGGATTAAAGAGAGGTCGAGGTGGGAAAAGTGTTTCTGTTAGATCTAATGACAACACAAATAGTGGAGGTACATGCTCTACACCTCAATCAATACCTCCTATGTCACCTCTATTACTGCAACAACAACTTCAAGAAATGCCTGGCAATTCTCCTCCTACTCCCCATACTCAAAATAGTAGTGCAGGTAAATTTTTTTCAATTTTTTAATAATTGATTTACCTCGCTTGTAACATTTAATTGTTCTAACTTAACTACAATGGTAGGCTCTTCTACTGCAATCAACAAGCGCAGAGGAGTTTACAAGTCTATTAATGTGAATTTAAAGACTGCACAAGGAACGAAGATTCGAGTCAAATTTTCAGATTCCATGTCAAGAGCAATTGGTCCAGAAGCAAGAGATTTTTCTAATTATTGTGGTTTGACTCTTAGAACCACAATCTCTTTCAGGGATGGTGGAGGTAGTTGGAAGAATATTTTTGAAAAATATGGTCAAGATATGATTTTAAAAATAAAGGTATTTATGTCAAACTTGTATACTTATTTTAGTTTATTCGTATTATTATATAAAGTGTTTACATTTATTTGTTTCAGGATAAATTTGAACCTGCTGATGAAATTAGTGAAGACAAGTTTCATATAGCTATATGTATTATTTTACAAAATGCATTCAGAAATTGGAAGAACAATTTGCACTCTCACTACAAGAAATATGAGACTGATGAGGATAGGTTGGCTGATCCTCCTCAAACTATTAGTTTTCAAGATTGGGAGTGGTTGTTAATATATTTTAAGTCTGACATATTTAAGGTATCTCACTATCCTTCTAAATAAATTATATTTTTTTTAATTATTCAATTCTTATTATTTACTACATTTTGTTGTAGAACAAAAGTATAAGGAACATGATAAATCGCGAAAAACAAATGACTAAACATACTTGTGGTCCTCGATCATTTGCAGAGATTGAGTATGCTACAGTAAGTTCAATCTATCATCACTATAATTTAATCTTTCAATCATTTTGTTCAATTCTAATTTTTGTATTTTCTTGTATGTTATTACTTTGTAGAGAGATCCTACTACTGGACGACCGATTCCTCCTGACCAGCTGTGGGAGATAACGCATACTAGGAAGACATTAGACGGACAAGTAGTATGGGCTGACCCACACTCTGAACAGCTTCATGTACGCATTGTTATTTAATATCTTACTTTTATTTACTTTTATTTTTAATCTAATAGTTTTATTTTTTTATTACAGAGTCGTATGCACGAACTTTCTCAACAACAAGACCAAGATTTAGAGAGTGATGCTCGAATGACGTCAGAGGAAATATTGACGACAGTTCTTGGTGAGAGGTCAGGGTATGTAAGAGGGAAAGGATATGGAGCAGAACCTTCAAGAAAGAGAAATCGCCCTCAATCTACTGATAGTTTAGTTGTGGAGAGTGTGCGTGCCCAATTGCAGGAAGAGTTTGATAAAAAATTTCAAGAGGAGATACAAAAATTGGAGGCTGAGCGTGCAAAGATGGAAGAAGAACGTGAAAAGATACAACAAGAACGTGTATAGTTTGAACAAAGACTAATGGAACAAATGGAGCAAAGAATACAAGCTCAATTTGCTGCCTTGATGCAGAAAGGACAAGCACATGGGGCTACTTCTAGTCATAGTATTGAACCTTCTATATAAAATTTATGTATAAATTAAACAATTTTATTGTAATTTTAAATATTTCATATTTTAGATGATAATAATAATATTTATTAATATTATTATATTAGAGTTTATTTAATTATTTATTATTATATTATATTTTTTTATATTACAGAAATTATTGGAAAAAATATAAAAAATAATTTTCATTTTTGAATCTTTAGGCGGCGACACTATGTCGCTGCAGAATGACCTTTAGGCGGCAACAATTTTGTCGCCGCTAATTCATCTTTAGGCGGCGACATCTTTGTCGCCGCTAATTCCACTTTAGGCGGCGAGTTTTATTTGTCACCGCAAATATGTATAGGCGACAGTCTCATACGCGGCGACTTAGCGGCGACAAAATGTCGCCACTATAGTGATTCAGCGGCGACTTTTAAACCTTATGCGGCGACAAATGTCGCCGCTGAAACTCAGTTTTTTTGTAGTGTGATAGACCGTTGTCTAGACTCTAAAAGTAATTTGTTGTATGGCTTGGGTATAGTGACAAATGAGCGAGAGCCCCTACATTGTTGTTTGGATGTACTGTTAATTAAATGTGCAAGGGCTATTACACTCTTCTAGACGAATGCAGTTGACGAAGTTAGTCCATGAGAGTAAGCTACATTGGGACCTTGTCTCGCAAATCTATCGAGGTAATGGGAGTAATGAAAAAGAGAAATATTAACATTTTGTGTCCTCAAAAAACTAAATTGGTTGAAGAAAAATTTAGAAATATTGTAGATTTCAAACTTAGGTAAATGAAGAAATTAAGTAGTTACAAGGAAGAGTAGTGGGTATCATCGTTAATGAAGAGTAGAAGAAGAATGTAATGGAAGTTAAAAAGGATTGGAGATAAAATTATATCTTTAAGAAAGAATGATTGCATGAAGGGATAGCATCAATATTATCATCGCTTATGATCCTCAAGTAGGGCCAGGAGTACATTAATGTTTTGGGAAGATATGGAGGGGTTGGTCCAAGGCATACCACTTGATGAAAAGATTTTTTATTGGTGGTGACCTAATGGAAATGTTGATAAGGAAGTAGGACATTATGCAAGAGCTCATGATATTTTAGTTAACACTTGCTTTAAGAAGTAAAAGAAGCATTTTATCACGTACAAGAGTGGAGCTTCAAGATCATATTGACTGTAAGGAACCGGTCCTTGATATGCATATTAACATCATACGGGAGGATAATATATATGGCTAAGATGATTCGTAAGGGTGCTAAAATAATTTTGAGAGAATTAAAAGATATTGGGCGTATAAGGAGTCATGGTAGTGAAAGTAGAATGTACTAGTTAGAACCTATCATTCGTAAATTTAACTGGCGAAGGGGTAAGACATGCGATTATTTAGAATATATCATATCCCTTAGGAGTATCACTTTGTTGTGATTCTAATCGCAGCGTTTGGGGAGATATCCTAACTCCTGGATACTTAGGTTTACTCATGAGGGTAATAGACGGCTTACCCTACCCGACATTAGTATTGCCTTAGAGAAAGGGGAATTTTGCTCTACCCTTAGATCGTGGATGAGCCAATTTCTTTCCAAAATTTTTTGTAACAAAAAAAGAAAGAAAGTACTAGCTAGATGAAGTTAAACATTAAAGATATTGTTTCAAAGCCTAAGTATACAATGCTAAAAACCAGGAAAGGTATCATTAGGCCGAAAGGGAGATTAGGAAAACATTGAATGAAACACTACATTCTAAAATGTTTGAGGAGTTTTACTAGAGTTAGGGACACACTGGGGATCAAAAAGATTTACATGATTGTTGAGACTAACAAAGATTCCGACAGAATGGATGTGATATTATTTGGAAAATTGTTAACAGACAAACACTATGTTAAGCATCAAGTATTCTTTTTTTTTTATTATTATTATTTCTAAATACTTGTATTACTTACTGGTAAAGTCACATGTTATTTTGCCATATACCTACCTTTTTAATCAGAGCATATGTATGATACAACTTCCAAAAACATGAATTGTTCCTGATGACAATAATGAAGTTGTTCACAAAGGGCAATAGTATGAAATTACAAATTATATTTAAAGTCTATAGTCATCTCAAACAAACAAAACATAAATATCAGCAAACAAGCTTTTCAACTATAATAGAAGTAATTTGTGTATGATACGAGAAGATGTATTAGCAACAATAAAAATTGAAAGGAAAAAAGAGGACGCTTAACCCCTTTTCTGGATTATTTATTTTGGTACAATATTAATGAATTTTAACCGATCACATATATATAGCATACAAGACAATATGAATGATCTATAAGGTAGAAGTGAAAGGAACTTTGGTGGCTGGCAACCATGAATTTCCTTCAATGAAGTTTCCAACAGTGAACTTTGAAGCTTCTGAAGAACTTGTGATTACGTGATAACCTGACCACTTAACACGATTTGCTGTTGAAGAACCGGAACCAGTGTTCATGTACTCTCCATAATATAAAGTGTTTAACGCAAAGTTACCACTCCATTCCAACCAACCTGCCTCGTTTATCAAGCTATCCAAGAAAGTCTTCATGAAAACAGTTCTTGAATATTGTTTCCATGGCCTTCCTAGATAGGTTTTCACAGACGCCTGAACCGGTTTCAAGTCTGAAGCTGCTGTGACCCTACAATTGTGGATGGAAATTCCGGTGTTTTGGTTCGGATCGGTTCGACCTTGGGCCGTTACCGTGTTCACTTTGTTCGGAGGGTTTCTAGCAAAAATGTTACAGCTCTGGAAAACTACTGCTGCATTACCAAATATGAAGTCCACAGTGCCGTAAATGTCACATTCTCTGTAGAATTGTCGCTCAGAGTGGACATATAATGTGTCTTGGTATCCTTCAAAGCTGCATCTGTAAAACACCGATAAATCCGAACCAGAACGTAGCGCAACAGCTTGGTGATTGGAAGCTCCGGCAGTGTTCCTAAATGTGATGCCTTGAGCAATAAATCCATCCCCAATAACAGCTGCAAAAATCAATAACTAAGTTTCATTCTTGATATATTTGGTGTGGCAAGTCCCTTATCTGATAGAATTTGGCTTAATAAAGGATATATAAGTTGAAAGATCTATCTATCAATTCTCAGTATTTAAGTTTTGAGTTAATATCTCACACTAAACAACAAGAGCAACAACAATAAATTTTATCCCACTAATTAAAATCAGCTATATAGATTATACGACATTATTATACTTAGCTTTATCAAATATTAAATTCTTAAATAAATTGTTAAGAGGTCCTACTAAATAATTTTGTGAAATATTTTGTTTTGTCTCCACTCACACTAGACATTCTAACAAATTTGAAAAAGATGTTGAGAGATTAAATTTAATGGCTTCTGACTTACCAACGGTGGCTGAACGGAAGGTGGTGGAGCCTCCTCCAACACTTTTACTTCCAGTGATGATAGTCTTCCCAATACCATCTCCAAGTAACATTATATTCTTCGCCTTTATCTCTACCTGTTCGTTGTAAACTCCAGCCTTAACATGGATCACGTATCTGCCACTGCTACTCTTTGGTGCTGCATTTATAGCATCACTTATAGTTTTGTATTTCCCAGATCCATCTTTAGCCACAACTTCGTTAGCCCTAGAAGACGATGAAGAAGAAGACTGCAACAACTTCCTATCTCCAGGCTTCACCCATGTTGGAAACCCTTCTTTGTATCTTGCTTCTTCTTGGTATTGAACCTTGTTCAGAGCCAAAGTGTTGCTCAACAACTTAGTGACGTTGTTGGACATCAAAGGCAACACGTAGTCCTGAACACCGAGCTCGTAGAACCCGGCTCGGCACGTCTCGAGGTTGGTTAGAGCCGTGCTGAGCCATGTCTGAGCGTCATCTTGGGAGCATTTGGCGATGGGGTCTAGGGTTTTGTTGAGTCTGTTAATGGTGTGCTCATAAAGCTCAATACAATCAACCCATGCTGCTTTTTCATGAGCATTACGACACTTAGATTCTAGAGAAACAGTATTTGCATGACCAATCAAGGCTCGCTCTTGAACGAGTTGAAGTGAAAGCTTGAGAAAATCATCTTTGTGTTTGATGGTTTTGAGTTGATGCGTTGGGTTAACGTTGTTGCTCAAGAAATACTCACATGGTTGAGGATTTGGCGTTTGGCTGCACCATAATTTAATGTCATCTGTAGAATAACTCGTAGCAGAAGATGAGTATAAGATGGGAACAAGTACGAGAGACATGAATAAGCGAAAAGATATCATAGTTGCTTATTTGGTTCTAAGCAATTTAGAGAGAGAGAGAGAGAGTGGTGAAGATGTATGAATGAATTTTCATGTCCCAATATGGTTGCCCTTTTTATAGAGAAGTGCCAAAAACCTAGTTGTTGGAAATTCAAGGATCATAGTCATCGATAGGAAGCTGCCATAAAAGCTTTTTACTTTTCCTGGTCTTGTTCGTGTTTTGATTTTCTATGCATGTTATAGTAATCACATCTTCTTTTAATATAAGAATATAAGAGTTATTTAATTAATTTAAGTAAATTAGATAAATAAATTAATTATAAAAGTATATTATAATTAACTATAATTTTAATTAACCAATAAGAGTTGATCATAGTAAAAGAGAATTTAACCATTTAAACATGACGTCTTAAATTTAAGTTTACAGAAATATCTTTAAGAGAGTTATCCTTAGTGGCCATTAAGTTTTCATAATGCTCAAATATGATCCATTTGATAGTTATATTAAAAAAGCTAATTGTAACTATTTTTTTCAATTTACAATAGCTCATTAATAATAAAAATTAGGAGTAATTTTATTATTCTAAGATAGCAGAAAGTCAGAAACTACTTTGTTATCTCATCCATGATAGTCATTCATTATGTTATCGCAAGACTTCATTATTATTATTGATAAGTTAAGAAAGAGACTTGTCTTAAGCAGACACAAAATTACCTTTATTTTTGCATTTATTTGATTTTGAAAAATGGGGCATGCATGAAATCAAAACGCAAGTACCAACTAAAACACGTAATGTTATTCTCATTTGGCTTATTCTCTTCAATTTGGGGACGCTCATTGGATTTGATTCAATATATATATATATATTGGCACATAGATTGGACACGTCAAACATGTCTGGAGTCATGATTTCATAGCTAAATAAATAATATATTTAAATATATAAGTTTGTATAACTAATACATATATAAAGTTCTTTTCTTTTAAACTCTTTTAATTTTTTTTTTCTAAATTTCAGATTACTTTGAATTGAAGCAAGCTTATTACCGCTGTAATTGTTGTTCAAAGAAATTCATATTTCATTTATTGTTATCAATATTCTCAATGTCTAAATGATATTTTATACATGAGATAAAAGAAGATGATTCAGATTCATTCTTTTCATTTAATATAAATTTCATATATATATATATATATATGATCGTGAAAATTATAACAAAAAGTGGATTTTTCTCATTTCTCATAATTAAAATAAAAATCAAATAGAGTTGCTGCTTTGACTATCACGTAATTTCCGTTTTTGTTTTTGTTTCTGACTAGTACGTAATTTCTTCGTAGTAATTTTTTGTGGATTTTTTGTTTCCGTTTCCGTTTTTGTTTTTGACTTCTACGTAGTAATTTCTTCGCGTATGTATCGATCATTTTCAGCGGAAGATAGTATTACTTTTTTCAAACTATGATGTGGGGGTTTTGAGGAAACGTATACTGGACCTAGTTCCTATGTTCCCTAGGGTGATGAGATTCTATAACAGTTTAAATTTAAAATTTTTCACTAATAATTTTTATATAAAAAATCATATTTAAAAAAATTGATAGATATTAAATTGTTTTTATTTTAGATTTTTTAACTATTAAAATAATTTTTTAAAAATTAAATCTAGACCTTCCAGATGAGATATATCCAGCATTTGGCCATTTATAATTTCAAATCATTAAAATAAAAATAATTAAGAAATATCTAGCACTTTAAAATATATTTTTAATAAAAGATAATTTTTTTAGTCAGTTAAATAAAGTTACATCCAATATCCTAAGGTATTCTAATTTAACCTTGTCATTAACTCCTAAAAAAATTATTTTTCTGTGTTGAATGCTATTAAAAAAATATTTTAGGGTACTAAATATATATTCACTTAGTGGACTTTATGGGGAGTTAACAGACGAGGTTAAAATTGCTCAAAAAATATACTTTAAGGGTAAAATTATACTATAAAATATTTTAAGAGGATTGACGTATTTTAAAAAAAATATTTTAAGATAGTAGATATATTTTATCCTAGATAAAAGAGATAAAAAAGGGGGAAAAAAGAAGAAGAAAAAGTGAAGAAGGGATATGAAGTTGTCATCTTCACCAGAAATGTCATCTTCATTTGTGCTTTTAAGTCTTTGTGTTGAGTCGGTAGATACCTTATACGTCTTATACATCTGTGTCGGGGTGTGCACTTAATTTTCAAGTTGTCAAAAATCTATTTATCAAAAGTTTATTTATGAATCAGCAAGGTCTTAGTTAGATATTAATAGCAAGTAACTTCATCTTTAAAAAGAAGAGAACATAAGTTCCTATTTATTACGAGAAACAAAAATATTTTACATTTTAATTTTAAAAAAAATAATTTTAAATCTAAAATAGATTATAGATTGTAGATATCTTTAATTAGGAGTGAGAATACGGATTAGCTCACAGGCTATGAGTTAGCCTGTGGTAGCCCACGGGCTAAAGGGGGTGAGCTGCATATCTTCTTAGCCCTATTAGCCTGCCACTTTTTTTTTTACTTTTTAATATTTTAAAAAATTATTTTAAAATTTTTAAAATATTAATAAAAAATTTCTAATATTAGATTAGCATAATCAAAAAATTATCAATGTTATACTTTTAAAAATTCTTATTTTTTTTAATAAAAAATCTCAAATTTTATAACTATAAATTTAAATAAATATTAACATAATATTAATCATTTATATATTAATAAATAAATAATCATCTTTACTAATATTTAATAATAGGAATATTTAAAATAAAATTTGAATAAAATAAATAATAATATTAAAATAAAAATTGGCTGGTAAGCTAACATTTTGCTAGTTTGAACCCATCACCCCATGAGGTAAAGTTGGGTCCATTTTATCAGCTTTACCCTTGACCAACTCAAATAAGAAAAGTCGATTTGTCAAAAAATTAATTTGATAAAATTGATCATAATAAAAAAGATTTTTGTTCGGATATATTTTTCTCGCAATGTGTTATTTGGATACAGTAAAAAAAGTATAACTGTATATTTTAATAATTTAATTTTTAATTATATCTAAACTTGCAAATTCGACAAGAGCCGTGTTGTCGGCAAAAATAAATGAACAGACAAATAAAACCATAGCCATACAATTCTACTTTTTGATTTTGAATCTTCCATGACCAAAAAAACTAAAACTGTCGAATAACGAATTTCGTGTGAATATATAAATACGTGGTCAGACTCGTTAGACGACTTTCTAAATTTAAGGTTTCTACGTTTTTAATTTATAACTAGACTCCCAGGTTCACCCCCAAATTTACTATTTTTTTTATTTTTAATTTACAAAATTATGTTAATTTACTCTTAAAATTGTCTAACTTCATAAATTTAATTATATTTAGTGATTTTATATATAAACTTTATAAAGGGTATGTTTTGAATTATATTTTAGAGGATAGATTTTACAAGAATATATTATGGGTATAATAGATTTTAAAAGAATCAATTTTGGGTAAAATAGATTTTTATAAAAAAATATTTTTTAATCTAAACCATGATTTTGGATCAAATAATCTAAATATCTCACATTTTTCATAATTAATTTTTCACAAAAATAATAAACTATCAAAACATTAATTTTTATCACAATCAATTTTTTATAAAAACTAATAAACTATTAAAATACTAATTTTTTCTAAATGCTATTTTTTCGGAATATATTTTTCTACCAAAACCATAATTTTAGAAAAGCTAAGAGAACCACTTCTAAAAATTAATTTTTTACAAAATATATTCTCCAAAAGATAATTCAAACACACCAATAAAAATAGTTTTTTTTTTACAAAATCTATTATACTCAGAATCTATTCTCCCATCAAACATATATTATCCAAAAATTAATCTAAACACAGTTATAAATTATTCCGTTAGCTTATACTAAAACTATGATTTTGGTAAAAAAAATTGTGAATAAAAATTATTGTTTGGATAGTTTTTAGTTTTCATGAAAAAATAATTATAAAAAAATTAGTGTTTAGATAGTTTATTGATTTTCTTAAAAAATTGATTGTGAAAAATATGAGATGTTTAGATTATTTTATCCAAAACTACAGTTTTGTGGAGGGTATACAAACCCACAAATATTTCTCAGTTGAGTATGATAATCTATGTGTGTGTTTGGTAAGTTGCAAAATTATTGTTTGAAAATGACTTTTGATTCAAATTATGATTTTATAAAATTTTTAAGCAAATAGCCCTTTTAATTCATAAGTGTTTCAGGAAGGAAAAAAATAGCTTACAGGCATTAAAAGCCTAATTTACCCAATTTTTTAACATACTCTCTCTTATCTCCTCTTTTCACCCTCGCCTGTCCGTTGCTAGTGGTCTCTTCTCTTGGTCATCTTCTTTCTTCACTTGTCGTGTATTGTTGGATCTAGAACGGCATCTTCTTCTTCTTATTCCTCTTCTGTTGCCATCCATTATCTCTCTTTCCTCTTATTCTTCTTCTTTTTCCTCTTAAGTTCTCGTCTCTCTCATCTATCCTTTGCATCTTCTTTTTCTTCATCTTCAGTTGTCATCGTTGTCTCTCTCTCCTCTATAAGTCATCGTTGCAACTCCTCTGTTCATCACTGCTAGTCATCCTTGTTATTTCAGGAGATCTTTGATATGTGAGAAGATGAGAGAGAGATAGGGATGTGATTGGACTCGCTTCTAATGATGAGTAATTATAATTTTTTTTATCTAATATTTTTTCTAATAATTTATCAATTACAAAAGTCATCCAAACACTCGTTTAGTCAGAATTATTTTTTTCTATAATCTCTTCTCTAAAATATTTATCCAAAAGCCTTTTTAAATAATTTTTTCTATAAACTCTTCTCTAAAAGTCAATTCAAACATACCCTATAAATATTGATAGAGTTAATTTCAATTATTTGAATTAAAATGCTGTCATTTTTTATTTTAATTATTCAATCATATATTTTTAATAGTTATTTATTAATAAAAACAAACTCTTATAATTTTACGATTGGAATTTACGTCTCTATCACTCTAATGACTCGCGTTTAAGCAACCTTGCACAAACATATATTATTTTGATGGTTCCGTAGATGTGGTTCGTAGTCTTGACAACAAAACAGTAATAAATCTACATATATACAATGACAACACTCTTTATATTAATTATTGATTTGACCATTTTAGATTCCTTTAAAGAATTGGTGAGCATCTAGTGAAAAATTGCTTCAACGCATATAATTAATTAATGCCAATTTTCAATAATAGATAACTACATATATAGTCATAATCCAATGTACGCACGTCGGTACGTGTATGATTCATGGAGATACACGGAAATTCACAATATTTGGTCTAATAATAAAAATTTAGTATTTTCTAATAATATTTTTAATTCAATAGTTTTCATGGAGAGTGATCAATAATTGAATTATCATATCTACATAATTAATAATATATAGAGAGGTGGATTTATCAAAAAAATTGTTCCATTCTATAAAAAACAAGAAGTTTTGGTATCCCAATTAAATCATCTTGTTTCGATTGATGAGTAAGCCAATTCGCATCCTTTCATATATATATATATATATATATATATATATGATTGAACTAGATTTGAGTATTATCGTGTATAATTAAGAATAATCCTTTTAAATATTCTTTCTATATACACATATACTCGAACTCAAAACAATATCTTTAAGTGGTCAAAATTCCTTCTATTAAGACTAACACTTATTGGTAACTGTGTCTAGTTTCTAAAACACATTTATGGAATACTTTTATATCAACTGCAATTCCTTTATTATTATTATCTGAAAAATAATTTTTATATTAATTTATGGATTAAATGAAAATAAATATTTTGCTGAAAAATCTTATACGCTAATGAAGGAAGAAAAACGCAGCTAGCAATTACAATTCTCGGGGGTAGGAGTTTCTGACGGGAAAGGTTGAATTTTTAATATAAAGGCTTTCAAATACTCACGTTCACATTGTGTTGATAGATGGCTCTTATATATCTAGTCCACAACATCCTAATTATTTATTTTAATTTTTTTATTTTCAAAACTTTAATTTTACTTGAATTTAAAGATTGCACAAATAATTTGCGTGAATGTAAAAAACATCTTTGAAAAAGCTACTTTTGATTTTGCTTGACAATACTCAAATATAACTGAATCAGATAATCATATAAAAAATATACAAATTTTAAAAGGTCAAAAATATATAATACTTATATAATCCTAAAAAAAGATTGAAAGCTTGGGTGTATATCACCGCCTTTGCAAGTCCCATTTTCTTTATTGTTTGATTTGTTAATTTTAATTTACATATTTTATAAAATTTTATTTATAGAAATGCACGAGTGTTAAAACGGTGTATAAAATAAAAAGGAAGGATATTTAACAAAGTTCATAAATTGAATACATTAAAAGTACTGGTTCATACATTAAATTTCTCTCAAACAAGCAGGTATTCCACGTGGTTGTCAAACTAAGTATTCGTTTTCCCAAAAGACAACAGCAAAAAAGGAAGCTTCGTCTGTTTTTCTTAATTAACGGTCGACTTCGATGGATGATATTGTTGATGGGAAAACTAAGAATAGTTATAAGTCGTAAATGATAAACCTTTCTAAAGTTAGGCCGCATGATTACGTATCAATTCATACATTTCTTTTCTTTGTAATTTCTCTGAAATTATCTGATAAATTTAATTTTATTCTTTTAAAAAAAATGCCCAATTTAGTAAATTAAAGCTTGCATTAGTTTAAATTCTTTGGATTGGGCATTTCTCTTCCACTTCAATTAATTTGTCTTGCCAAATATATGTGTGTGTTTAATTATTAATGGGTTAATTTAATATTTTCCCATAATATATATTCACTTATAGATATATTAAATGGGGCAACCCAACACAATATATTCAAGTCACGTAGTTTGGGTGCAAATCATTTAATAATAATCCAGATTTTAACAAAATAAAGGATAAAGTAACAACGCATCCTCATGTTATTTTTCATAGCATCAAGCAACTTAATTTTATTTATAGTATATATAATATCCTGATACTATTTTTCTGATATATTCAACACCTTTCGATATTTATTTTCCAATTACATCTAACACTATAATGTTTTATATAGTTTAAAGTATTAGATACACTATAAATAAGATTAGGGAGTTAAATGCAAATGTGAAATAATTAATGTCAAGGTGCTAGATGTTACTCTACCTAACCTTTTGATCCTCTATCTTTATATAAAATTTTAGTTTTCATTCGATCCCCTGACCGTAATCCGATTAGTCTCAAATGATGATTTTTCGTAATGGTTATTATTAATCTAAAAAATAACTTGAAGTTTTTAATAATATTTTATCAACATTTAAAATTTTAATTTTAATATCAGCGATTAGCGGTAGGTTTGAAACCCAAAAAACTCAATCATCTCCTTGCTTCTCACATGGTTCACATTTTTGGAAAAGAAAACCATACAGAAATCATCAAGTATAGCCTTAATTTTTGTTTTCTTCTTGTTATTTGCTTTTTTACTGTTCCATCTAAGTACATGGTCATATATATAAGCCCAATCATAAAACCAAAATTAAATGTAATATAAAGAACTTGAATATATAAATGATCCTCCACTCAAATAGTATCACCCCACCTTTCTTATTTTGGAGGTTGGGGGATCCATCCATCCCCTGTGACTAAAAGGAGAAATGTGTGTGTTGTATTTGGGTTTGTGAGTGAGTTGTATGGGGAAGGCTAGGATATGTTAAAAAAAACAGTAAAATATATCTACACATATATACAGATATGGACACTTAATTATTTTTTGGGAAAACCATATTAGAGGTATTAGGAATATAAAAAAGAAGAAGTCTTACATTGATTAATTAGAGAGATTATTAAAGGTATATAATGTAAAGTAAGTCCTACCAAATTGACAGAAATCATCTTGATAAAAAGATAAATATAATATATACTTCTAGTTTCAAAATTTAATATAGTATATTGGTATCAAGAGGTATTCAATCTGGGACATAAAAAAAGAAATGAAAATAAAAAAATTGAAGATTGTAGACTTGAGGTTTCTAAGACTATATAAATACTAACAGCGTAAAGTTATAGAGTTAACAAATGTTAATAGAGCAAAATTTCTTGCATATATAATTTAAATTAGCTAGTAAAAAATATATAGTTTAAATTATTTTATAAAAAATAGGATAATTTCATATTATTTGTAGGAAGTTTTCATAGAGGGGGAACTGACTGTCCCATGTCCCTTCCTAAGAACACACAGGACTTGATCAATCTGGTACGACTTGAGTCAACAAGGTTTTTTTCAAAAAAATAATTTCTTTTTTATAAAAATAGGATGATTTCAATTTCATCCCCTGTCTCGTCCAATTCTAAAAGTACTGGGGAAAAAAGAAGAAGCTAAGTATCAGAATTTAACATAAAAACTAGAGCTCCACTTCCACTTCCCACCACAAAAGCAATTTATTGTATCAGATTTCAACTCCATTACACCAAGTACCAAAAATGTAGCAAAGTATACAATAATCCCAAGAACAAACCAAAATCCAGATGAAAAAAGCGAAAATCCACCAGTGAAAGAAGAAACAGTGAGATCCAGGAGAGAGGGGTAAGGGGAAATTTATTTTTTCCTTTATCCACATACTTTAATTTTCTCTCTATTTTATTTTTTTTCTTTACAAATACTATCTCATGTACACAGTCAATCTCCAAACACATGCACCCAACATAAACGCAGAGCCAAGAATGTAATTTCACTCATGCGGTTAAACCTCACGTTCAGAACACAAGCACGTAATTCCGATAGATAGCGACTAATTCATTTTACCGGCCACCACCTTGTTCGGAACTTGCAATCATCTAAGAACTACGTGGAATAGTGGTGCCACTACCTTGAAACTATTGGGCACGTTAAGGTCATGGAATCGCATTACATGGGAAAACAACAAATACGTCGTATAAATAGAGCCTGCAATCTACCATTCCAAAACTTATCCAAGTCTTCTTTTTTCTAAAAACCAACTTATCTAAGTCTTTTCGTATCGGATTTCGTGCATGCAAGAATGACCATCAATTGGGTGGGAAATCTTCCAGGAGAACTGTTGGAGTTACCTGATCGACGACATCCTGTTAACCATAACGATAGTTGTAGCTGACGTCAACCTGAAAGATTATTACATGTTTCGAAACACATGCTGAAGGTTGAAAGGATACAGGTTAGTCCAGTATTTTCTTCAGGAATGCATCGCTGAAAAACATTTCCTTATTTGAATGTTAAAGGCCAATCCAAGAATCCGTTTTCCTGTTAGAATGCTATACCAGCGGAAACTTGGAGGTTTTTTATCCGAAAAGGACTCCAACACTACATCCACACGGCAGACACAGGCTCTAAACCTACTGAGGAAGCTGCATCGAAAGGCCACAAAACATATGTACGTACCTTCCCTCCTTGAAATGGCTAATTGTTCCAAATTTGACAATATGAAAATAGTTCAGAATATAATGCGCGATATGGTGAATATTCTAAAGAGTGATGCAATCTCTGCGATCAAGAGAGAGATAACACCATCAAGAGTGAGATAACACTAAACCTTCAAGCATATATTCTCTCTTAATCGCAAATATTGAATCACTCTTTATCATTTCCACCATATATCGCATTGCATTCTGAGCTATTTTCTTATTGGCAAATTTGTGCCATTTGCCAATTAGCCATTAAAAGGAGGGAATGTACGTACATAAATGCTTTGTGGCCTTTTGGTGCAGCTTCCTCAGTGAGTTGGAGACTCTAATTAAGGGCTGTGTCTGCCCCGTTTGCATGTAGTCTGGAGTCCTCTTTGGGAAAAAACTTAAGTTTCCCCTGGCATAGCATTCTAATAGGAAAACAGATTCTTGGATTGGCCTTCAACATTCAAAAAAGGAAATATTTTTCAGCGATGCATTCATGAAGAAAATACAGTCTTGGCACTGCGTTTATGCTGGGTGCATATGTTTGGAGAGTTAAATGTATACAGTATAGTATTTTGTAAAGAAAAATACAATAAAATAGAGGGAAAAGTATCAACCGATACTTTTCATTAAGCAAACAAAGCGCTTGAATAGGCAAATCACATCGCAAATTAATAAAAATACTTGATCTACTAACTAAATAGGCATGGTTCACAATATGGGCAAATGCATAACTAATCAGAGAATGATCTATCGGAAATAAAGCCACAATAATCAGTTATGGAATAGTGAGATAATGGGGTAGGGAGATAAACTGATGGAATAACTAAATAAATTTTCTCAAATTAAATAAATTTAGAACAATTTTTTTTAAAAGGAACGGCCGAATATGGAGGCAGTGCTTATGGAGGATTTTTTTTTTGAAAAAAAAAAAAGCTCTTTGATTTCGTCATTCCTATGAAATGCGCCACATAATAGTGAAAAATTAAACACTTTATTTTAAAATGCATATACTATCATATAAGCGTTATGGGAGAGAGAGATAAGATAATCAGGCATAATCTTAATTGCCTCACAATGTAAGCATTTACTACTCAACCCACGTTGCAAAAAGTGGACCAAAACTATATAAAGAAAAAACATCTAAAATAAATAAATTAATTTTTAAATTAAGGTTGAAATAATCTTAATTATAATTATTAAATATTTTGACCAACATATAATTAGTCTAGTAATTTATGGCTCAATTAGATCATTTTGTATCTTAATTTTAATTCTTAGAAGGAGACACTTATATTGAGAGTGATAGCCATGAACCCCAAGACTGAATACCTAGTAATAAGATCTAAAATATTTCTTTTAATCTTTAATTAATTGACTTTTTGAAGAGATTAATGAAGCTAAATAAATCAATTAATTATAATTTAATATAACTCTTAAAATATATTCATATTATATACTTTTTAATCTACCCAAATTATTCAATCAGCTCTTATATTAAATATAATTAATTAATTTATTTAACTTATTTAATCTCACAAAAAAAGATAATTCGATTTTATATTAAGGACTAGAAGTTGTAGTATAAAAAACATATAACAATTATTTTTAGGCCATTAGATATTAAAATAATTTAAGATTTTAAATCTCACGTATCTATTAATATCAATATATATATATATATATATATAATATAATAGGGCTTAGTTTATTAATGATCATTTTATCTTTTCCTGAAAAAAGGTAGGGCTGAAATGAAAAAAAAACACTTTATTACTTTAACTTATTCTCCCACTTTGCCGTTACCCTTGTTATATAATTTTAAAATGTTAATAAATAAAGGAATTCAAAATCAACCTATTTTACCCATCATTAGATGTTCGTAAATTATTGATAAAAAAAAAATGCACGTAAATTCTAAAGCCATGACAATTCTCCATTTAGTTTCCCAATTGCGGTTTTTGTGGGAGTTATTAAAAAATTAATATTCCCCTTAATTTGCTAATCTATAAATCTTAATTTATTCTATAAAATTCATCATAATATACTTTATTTTGATTTTCTTTGATTTCCTCTGTGTTTTTGTCTGTCTTTCTTCTTCTATTTTCTTTTGTGTTTTTTAAGATTAATTCATATTTATCTATCGAAAATAAAATTAGTGCTCAAAATTATTCCTAAAGGGCCACCACCTCTAACATCAATTTAGTATATGTTCTAGAATAAATTCTTTGAAGTGCTATGTTCTCTTTAAAACAAGGACTTGAATAATAAAAGTAAAAATCTGTAAGCAGCTATCCCTGAAGCAGCCAATTCCAGGAGTTGTTTGGACTAATTTTCAGAAAGAGAAGTCTAATTCATATTTTGTTATGTCATAATGGTCTTTTGTTCAAGCATTTTTGTTGGACCAAATTTACTCGTAGTTCAACCTTCTTTGTTCTCCTCTGTTTTAAGGTAGCTCTCTATTGGCTTTTCATGAGAAAATAGTAATTCGTCCTACCTGATATTGATATTACTTAAAAAGAAAAGAGACTTTACCTTACCTTTAGATTGTAGATGAGCTCAACACTTTTCTAAAAAAAATTATAACAAAAAGAGAGAGAGAGAGAAAATATCCCTTGCTTTATGGGAATGACACTTTAGAATTTTTTAGTATAAAAAAGTTTAGATAAGTTAAGCACCGATCCTCCACTAAGATTAAAGTACAGCCCTCGGGTTCAGAGAACGGTTATAGAGGATTTATGAAATTACCTACTAAATGAGCTATCACAACAGTAACAAGAATCAAACCCGCATTTTTATGGGATATGAGTCCATCTCTTACTATATGTGGTAACTTTCATTGGCGCTTTAGAAATTCTTTGCATTAATAAAAGGAGAATTATCATCACTCTTCCTACTAAGAAAGATGTAGTTTGGTGTGATGTAAATTCCTTTCTTAAGATTTTCTATCTCCTTATTTACGGCTCCTTCTTTTCTGTTCCATAATGTAGCGAATTTTTCTTTCTGGCATATTATAACTGTTACTTTGTAAATTGTAATGTTCCTATTTTATTAATATCATTTTGTCTTATTATAAAAAAAATTACACTATTATATTGTCATATTTGCACGTAAGTCATGTTATTAAAATCTAACCCCAGATCAATCGATTCGATCAATCAATCCCTACTTGACCGGTTTAGTCAAGAGTTATAACCAACCACCTAGTATAAGCATAATTTTTTTCTTTGATACATGGTTATAAGAGGTTCAACAAACTTTTACGCTAACTGTCAATGGCTTTACACAACCCTTCTCTTTTTTCTAAATTTGACACCAGTTATGTATTCCATTAGGTTAGCTAAAAAAGTTCCGTCATGACGATGATGATGATTATAATAATAATTACTTAAAGACAAAGTGAAATAGTTGTATCCTTTGATCGATTTGCATGAAATGCTTTGACAACTTGATTTAATTAAAAGTCAGAAACTTTTAGCCATAAATAAGTCAGATTCTCGATTGGCCACTTCTTTCATTTGAATTTCAATCATTAAAAAGCTTTCATTCTTCATGTACATAGTCTATTATTTTTTAAAAAAAACAACATATTCATTTATTGCCGTACATAGTAGATTTTTCGTTATTGTGAAGATTAATTAAAATTTTGAATATCAGTATTAGTATTAATAACTAAAAATAAAATATAAATTGAAAACAGTAATTTTTTCCCCTCAAAATTTTCATTTTATTTTTTGGTACATTCAAAATTTTCATTTTATGGAAACAATCCCAGTTAAATGGGTGCCGCCAGTAGGCCCATTGCTTAGATTAAATTCTCTTCTCAACTAATGGAGCCACTTGATTCAAAAGTCATAAACTCTACCAACAAAAGTTAATCTGAGTGGTAAATAGTTCAATATCACTTAAGTAAAGTCTCGAATTTAAACCTTAGCGTATGTAAAAAATCCTTGTTAGGTAGCCAGGTGTGTGATACGGATCGAATTCAGATGTAGTCGGGGCAAAGCTCCATTGAACCCGGTGGGCAACTGAAAAAAAAAGAGTCAAAAATTGTGGGCCTCTTGAAAGTCAAATAATTGTTAATTAATTTCTTTAAAAAAATATAAAGAAAAAAATTACCTATTATCCGTGGGTTCAACTGCCAAATGGGTGAGACATACGACCATTTGGAGCGTATTCGATCCCTGAGGAATATTACTTTATTATCGTTCTAGTCGATGCGCTTGGAGAGATATCCTAACTCCTAAATGTTTAGGTTTACGCCTGAAAATAATAAACGAGTCACCCTACCTGCATTAGTATCACATAGGAGGAAAAGAGACTTTATCATACTCTTAAATCGTGTATAAACTCAACCCTTTTCTAAAAAATTGTGTACCAAAAAAATTTCTTTAAAATTTCCCTTAAAAATTGACATAGATAGTACGGAACAAAGTCCCACAAAAACACGAGTTCAATTTTTACTATTATTGTAAAAGCTCATTTACTAAACGATATCATAAATTTCCTATAAATGCTATTTAAACCCTAGGATTGTCCTCTGGCTTTAGTAAAAAATTAGTACCGAACATGCCTAAACTTTTTTCTTATAAAAAAAATTCTTTAAAATTACCAATAGGATAATACCCATACTTAGAAAAAAAAATATTTTCAAAATTAGATTTTTCTCTCAATAATTAACCCAATATCTTCAACTATATCTATAAAAAAATTGATGTGCTATTATTGCTACCACCATCAATTTCACAAGAATGGTTCGCAATTATTAGTCTTTCCCCCCTTTTTAGCCTTTTTAATTTCACAACTAAGTCTTCTAAGAAATCAAAATGATGGTTATTCCACTAGTTTGTTCCATTTTAATTCATTCAAATAAATTACCAAAAACAGTAGACGGAAAGCTTGACGGGTTCTTAATTACTTGCTGCTAATTAAAGAAACAGCAGAAAAGTCAAGTCAAAGACAAAGATGCTCACCATGATCAAACAACGTAACACACTACAAAATATATTACTATATTAATCAAATAAAGCATGCATGCAAAGGCCAAATCCAAAAACACTACGAAAATAAAAAAAGGATAAGAGTCTCTGCACGATTGAAGAACCACATATCTCAATTAATATGCCAATAACATTATTCGCCTCTTCTCTATATAAAGCAACCAATTCAACTCACATCCAAAACACTCAACTATTTCCCCTTTCTACATCAACATCCACATTCCAATCACAGCATGCTTCAGTCAGCTTTCTTGGCAATGATTTCTGTGGTCACCAGAGTGCAGCGTACTGTTTTTTCTTTTTATAACTCTTTGAACCACCCCTTAACCAATGTATTTTCTAGATCCTAGTACAAGTATCCAAGTAACCGAGTAATCTAGATTTTGTCACCAAAATACCTCTCTCCAAGGGTCTTTTTTAATAAGATGAGAATCAAACTCTAGTCTTTAGTCCAACACTAGACCAAGTACATTTAGGTGTACAACATACCATTTTATAACTAATCTTAAGTACATCACTTCAAAGAAGAAGAAACATTCCTCCCTTCCACCCTTTTCTCCCACAAAATTAAAGCCAAAAAATGACCAATGAAAAAAAATGGCTTAAAGGCCCTTATCCAAGCCCCTTTTTAGGCTTGTGCCCAAAAGTATTCCTCTGCCAAATCTTGCCTCCAGTGAGCAATGGGAATTACAAGAACTATCCGATGAAGAGGTCATACAGTCCAAAGTGTCAAATCAAAAGATCATTCATTTTGCCTTCAAGCATCATCTTCTCCAAGTCTCGTTGGGATAACAGAGTTTTCTTGCCATTACCCCCACTCTTATCATATGCTTGTGCCATCTTCCGAAGGAACTGTATCCAACCCCCAAATACGACTCATTATCATCAACTCTAATCAAAACAAACCACAAACACCAAAAACAGAGAAATACACATTCTAATAATAAAACTCTTCTCATAATAAGTTTGCCTCTATTTTAACTAATTAAATAAGTGTTTTGGTAACTTATGAGATAACCATGGTTTTATGTTCAAAATTTATTTTGACATGTATAAAGAATGTTCGGATATTTTTTAAGAAAATCATGATTTTGGCTTTTCAATTCTACCCAAGAATAAACTTATATATCTATTTTATAAATCAATTACAACCAAATCTATTCTCAAAATCATAATTATAAATCAATTTTATTCAAAATTTATTCTTCTCACCGCTAATCCAAATGGAGAATTAATCAATTTTGAAGGCTAAAACCATAGTTTCCTTAAATGTCTTCCAAACACCCCTATAACGTTAAAATTAATTATGGACCCAAAACCATGGTTATCTTTCAAGTAACCCAACAATCCTTGACCGACGTTTGGCAAGCCTCCGGACCTCAGTTCCTCCTAGACAAATCAGATTTAAGAAATATCTGACGCAAGAGGACAAAAATTGTGTATTGTCTTTTATATAATAATAATAATAATAATAATAGTAGTAGTAGTAGTAAATCCGATGGTTGGGACAGGATCTACTCAACAGTTTACAGTTACAAAGACAGACCTCACGTGCTATATGCAAAGCCATGTCTGTGCTCAAGTTCAGGTGAGCTTCGTGTAAATGAGACAGTATCCAACCAGGCAACTTAGAATGTTTGTCATGACGACTGTACCTACAGGGTGTAGGCAGTTAGTTATAGTCAAAAGTTCAGAACTTTGTCTAGAGAAAAAAATATATATATTAAATTCAGTACCATTTATGATGTAGTAGGCGCTAGAAAATGCTAACCTTTTATCAGTAAAAATCATCATCCCATAATCCACCTTCGACCGAATTACACGTCCCACACATTGAGCAGCTTGTCTCTGCTCCAGTCAAAAATAATGTTACAAAGGGTTGTAGGAGCATGAATCAGAGTTTAGGTGTCAGATAGTTGAATTGATAGAAGTGATAGAGTTACGGGCATGAAGAAAAAAATACACACGTGCACGTGCAGAGAAATGCAAGTCATATCAAGGCATCAAAAGTCAGAAAATCTCCTTCATTGATTTGAAAAGTATCGCCTAGATATTCTAGGCGTGCTAGCAAAATTCTGAAATTAAAGTACTCTTGAAATCAATCATGATTTTCTAGGCATCCAGTAACATGATGTATATTGGAAAGGAAAACAAAGCATGATCAACTCGATATTTACAAATTTATCCAGGGGAACTCGCTTAATGTATATTGGAAAGGTACACCAAACATGATCACGAGTCTTCCATAATGTCAATCAAAATCTATACCCTCAGCAACTTTCCCCCTGCAGAAGGCACATGTATTGAATTCTCATTAGCCTGTGACAGGTGAATAGATAAACAATCACAACGTAGGCCACCCCCACACTAAGTAAATGAGAGGATCAAAATTGTCTTTCTTTAAACAATCAACATCACAAGAGAAAAATGGTGGGATAAGTGAAGAATTTGGAAGAGAATGCGATAGCAAATAATCTCAATTCAATTCAATTGGAAAAAGGTCTACCAAATGAGAAAACTCTAGGGCTATTTATCAAGCCCTAGATAAAGGTAATAAGATGATGATAATGATTTAAACCTAAACAAGACAAGAAAAAGCCTAGTTCAAAATAAATTAAAGAAAATCTGACTTTTAAAATAAAGATCATTAATAAAACATAAAATAAACTTAATTAAATTCTAGATTTTTCTATGCCTAGCAAAAGTCTTCAATTCTCCTTCAGCTATATTTGACTTTTCATTGTATTAGCACAGGAAGACTCATTTTGTTTTTGGCTCAACAAGGTATGTAGTTTGGTCGATCTATTTAAGAGATGCAAAGTACAGAAAGGGATATGTTTTTGGCGTCATACCTAGCAACAGAGAAAAAGACAGCACCTCTTCCACAATCACAAGCCTTGCGGTAATTATCAAGAGCCAATGTAGTTTCTACCAAATCTTGAGTCTCAATAAAAACAAGCTTGTGTTGCATTATTTCCTGCCAAAGAGATGCCTTTAGCACCACCAGAAAGTTAAAAAGAAGAAATTGGCACTAGCATAAGAGTAGAATCAAAAGAACCTATGACACACATTCACCTTCAAAATTCCATTTTCATTCCAGCTATTGACTATCCCATCCATATATGAGTAGCTGACAAAGAAACACACAATTCCATCTGGAACAACTGAAGCCATCTCCAACAAGAGCCTCCCCATAATTCCTTACTACCCCCAGATCACTTCTCATATCAAATTTGGTACTGACTGGGAGCTGATCACTGAAATAACACATTATATTGTTAAAAAGAAACAAAAAAGGGGAGTGCAAAAGAGATGTTTGGGGTCCCACTCTTACAAATTATGGAAACCAGAAATTGAAAATGCAATAAATAGGCACGCACAACAAAAAGGAATAGAAAATAGTTCAAACCTGCCCCGTGTAAGAACCATAGGGCATATGCAATCTCTTGTTAAGGACATTGTAAAACTTCGACTGACTACTGGGTTGAAATTCAGAAGACGAGGGTATAGATCTATAGGGCTAAGTGTGCCGGATGTAATCACAACAGACTGAAATCGCTCAAAAACAGGCTTTATCGCAAGTGAAGCATCATGGCAGCAAAGCTGAAAATATAATATAAATGCATCCAATAATGAAATCACCTTTACATAAACATTTAGTTTACTCATTCTCAAAAGCGGTTAATAAATAGTTTCTAAAGAGAAGAAAGATCACATGATACATTGTACTACATACATCATTAACGGAAATACTTAATAATTAATACTCAAACAACTGATGAGTAACTTCTACATGGCCTTTGAGGTGGCCAAAACAGTAATAGTAAAAAAGACGTGTCAGGAAAAACATACTAACCTGCAATACAGGATCAGGAATATGTGGCATTCTCTCATCAAAAGGCTCAATTATAATGGAAAAACCACGAGCATATATGCCAACGAGTGTGGCAAAATCACATAGTTTGGATGTGAAGAAATTCATCAGTATCTGTAATTTCCAAAGTCAACAACAATGAATGCAGGCGATCATAACAGAACTTGAGTGTTTTTTGGTCAATTCCAGCATGATTCAGTATAGAGGTAACAAAGGCTATAGGGTTTTCCTTCTCCAAATTTTCAGTTTCCAGGCGCCCTTCAAGATATTGAACTAATCTACGTAAAACATGAAGAAAATGCTCATCTCGGCGAATGTTGCCAGGTACAGCCTCCTTCAAAATATCATCAGGCAAAGCTGGATTTGCAAGCCAAGCATCCGCAGCTAAGCAAAGAAAACAAGGTTAGTTAAGATAAATGCAGCACTGTTTAATATCAGTAAAATATAAACATTTTACCTACCAGATAGGTCTCCTCTTAGAGCCAAACCCTCAACGAGCCTGTTGTATTCAGCACGTAGTCTACCTGTGTCAGTGGCCTTGAACCTTCCTACCAGATGAAATAGTTAAGAGAATCTATATCAAATTCCCACAATGGAAACAGAATAAAATGAAAATAAGCCCAAGAATATACTCCAACAAAAAACTGAAAACAATAAGGATACAACATTGCAGAGGCAAGGTATTAGGGATTTCAATTGCGCTCACATAGAATTGAAAGTCCTTCTCCTTTTAAAATCAGAAAACCAATGTGGGGAAGTACTTAAATATACACAAGTCAGATATAATCGTGGGAAGTACTTAAGTATTCCTTGTTGAAGTTGGTACAGAACAAAAAGAAGTCATGTAACAATAAAGGTATATGATAGAAACAGAGCATACTTGTCAATTTCCTGATTGATCTTATGGAGATTTCTTCTAGCACCTTCAATAGTCTGCCTCCTGACACTCACACTTCAATACAGCATTATCAATATTGTGAGCCTCATCAAAAACAACGATAGACTCTCTCTGCATCTCCTTAGAGATTATGCTAGCCACCTTAGGGTCAAGTAAATATTGATAACTGTAGACCAAGACATTTGCAAACTGAACCATATGCCGTGCCAAAAAGTATGGGCACCACCCTTTCTCCTTCCCAAATGCTTGCAGATCCTGCAATCATAGAGAGCAAAAGAAAAATTAATTATATTTATAATTAAACAAGATACGTGCACAACAGGGCAGAACTAAAATTTACATAACAATAGGTACATCGTTCAATTGATAACACAACCACTATGACACAATAGGTGCTTCCTCATCAGTAATAGGGATTCTGGAATTCCAATCATATAGCAGAAACAACCAGACATGTTACATTCATATTCAACTCTTTGGTTCTTACAAAGTAAGATGTGTGACAATAAAACAATATCCCTTTCTACCAGCAGCCTTCAAACCCAGTAGGCATATATAAGCATAAAAGTTTCCAAGTTTCAAAGCCAAGACCCAGCAGGTTTTAAGTCTGAATGTGATTTAGCCACAAAATCCTATTGAAATAAGGTTTTGATCATTATATCCCTATAAAAATGTGATATCCAATCAAGTTTTAGCTGCCTGTAAGGTATAAACACCAGGCGGCAGTACTGTAGAAGAGCCAGCCCTCTCGTAATGCTCAAAGAACTCACAAGTAGGGATTCTTGGGTTCTCGGCTGCCAACGCTCTGACCCAGCTAGCAGTCAATTTGCGACAACCAGCATCAACTGAGTCTCGGTTCTCCGCAGCCAAAACCCTGGGATTGATACAGAGATTCTCTCCTTGAAGACAACCCCACAGCCAAGATCTTCGCAGAGGGACCAAGATGCTGAAGCTAGTAAATGTGAAGTAATTTGAGTTCAGCAAGAGTCTTCTCCATCTCATGGACGGTGCGAGTACAATAGATGAGCTTAACTGGGTTCTGGGGTTTGGAGAGAGTGTAGCTGGTGAACAAGGAAAGAAGGGAAATAGTCTTGCCTGTACCTGTTGGCATTTCAAGGAGGCAATGGCCCCTAGCATCAAGGGCTCGCTTCAGCTCCAGCATGTAGGCATATTATTCGGGGTAAATGTTATCATAGGGGAAGTACACTGTAACATCTTCTATTGGGAACTTCACTGTTGTGGTGCTTAGCACCCTGTGATGTGATTGGATAACTCGCCTACTGTAGTGACACGATTTGTAAGGGTTTTGCAGCTTTACCATTCAACTCGCCTCAGACCTTCAATATCATTCCATTAGGACTTGTGAGAGGTAGCAGCCTCAGGTAATAGGATTATCAACTGAAGCATTTCCTTGACCATGCTCCCCAGAGTCACACTAGGCGGCAGTACTTAGAGGAACACTAAAGTTATAGAAGATTGACCTCTAGTTGAACTTTATATCAACCTCAAAGTGAGTTGAAGCTATTCTGACTGGGAAATAGCAGCTATATAAATCCCTTTATGCAACAGAATGAAATTAGCTAAAGTAGAACATTAAGCAATTCCAACAAATAATCAAATGAGGAAAAAAAAAAACCAAACCCACCTAACTGTAAAGAGCTTCGAAGAATACAAAATTTTAATTGAAATGAAGAAATGACAAAACAAGAACCTAGATTTTGTTAGAGAAGAGAAACAGAAACAGAGAAGGTAAAAGTGAGAAGAAGAAAAAATTTGATAGCTGCAAGGTTCTCTCACACTTAATGCCACAATAGCCCGAAATTCATCTATCACACATTTCATCAAGCATCTTATGTGCATCCAAAATTAAAACAAAACAAACAACATGATCCATAAGATACCAACCATACAATCTATACACATCAAATAAGTCTCACAAAATTCCCTAAATCCATAATCATAACAAGATTAAGTTAAAATAATCAAGAAATCAAAGTTTAGGCTCTTTCACATCCTCAATTAATCATCAGAAAAATAATTGAAGCTCCACTCTCTCACACACAAGACGACTACAAAGAACCAGGGAAGGAGAGGAGTTCTTGGACGTACCCCAACACAACAACGTATTAGAAGCAGAGGAAGTAAAAGATGAAGAAAACTCCATCGTCACGCACAGCAGCAGCGATTGTAACAGAGGGAGAACTTGGAAGAATCAAAGAGGAAAGCCATGAGAACAGAGAACGAAGGATGAAGCACTCGCACCACGAAGCAACGACAAAAAGACGACAGCTATCACCTAAGGAGAAGATCGAATCACATCTGAGAAGACTCTAGAAGTCTCTCTCTCTCTCTGTCTACTGCAATGCTCCGACGGGAAAAGGAAAAAAATGAGGAGGATGAGGGTTCTTATTTCCGCTAGACCATAGTTTATCCCCACGGCCAACCACATTTAAATTATCCCCGTAAAAACTATACTGATACTTAAAAGAGCAATCCCTCACCTGTGAAAGTCACATTAAGGTTCGAATCTCAAGCACACAATAGCAAAGTCAAGAAAAATCGGAGAGGCGACGAACCTGGAATAAGAACTAAGAAAGCAGAAGCACCCCGAACACGAAGAGGGAGATGCGACGGCGCAGCGTGAGAAGCTCGAGCACGAAGGGAAGGACTACAAGGAGCAAACTATTGATAAAATTTTAGGAACAACATTTACAATTAGACAGGGCTTGGAAACCACTATAAATTTAGTTTCGAGCAGCTTTTAGCTCTAAATTTTAATTTAAAAAAATTTTAAAATAAATAATTATTTTTGTTTAAACAATTTGTTAGACTAAATCATAATTTAAAACTAAAGTTTCAGGTAAATTAGTCAAAGTAGCTTATAAAATAGTAAAAAAACTTATGAACTAACTAATTACTATATTACCCTTACTTTTTCTTATACATTCTCTCCTATTTTTTCTTACACTATCTCTCATCTCTTCTACTTTTTTTTCTATTTTCTTTCTTACACTCTCTTTCCTCTCTCCTCTTTCCTCTCATCTCTCCTCATTTAATACTCATATCATTTTTCATAATTTACCAATAATAAAAGTATTTTTAGAAATAACTATTTAAATACTCATTTATTCAAAATCACTTTTTTTCATAAACTCTTTTTCAAAAATTATTTTTTATAAGTTGTCTATAAACTCTTTTTTTTATAAGTTTATTTTTAAAATCCTATTTAAATACATGTAATTAAAATAATATGAATAATAAAGGAAATAATCAAAAGGAAGAAAGAGAAGATGAAGATGGGCTCTCAATATTTATTGCTAAGAGCATATTCTCTTTACCTATCTTCTAATTATACCCGTTAGATGCTTAGGTGTCGGACGTTGCCTCCCAGATCCTCAACACGATCCTCGGGTTCATTGGGGGAAGTGTCCGAGATTTTTGGGATCCAAGGATCATCGGGGTCATTCAAGGGAGTGTCCGAGATTTTTAGAATCTTGACATTAATCCTCATTATTTAGTTATTAGGGTAGTCATTCGTCAAGTCAAACCTAACCTTCTGGTGTCTTAATCCCGACTATCTCAAAATTTTCTAGAGAGATTTCTAACATTGGCAAGAGTCATTCCTACCACTTATCTAATGGCTCATCTTGTGACTCATCTGGTATACTGTAACTAGGTGGGTTAGTTTATGTTTGTGCAAATTGAATCGTCTTCGTATAGAGCTTTCACTTTAGGCCCATGTGGCATGAAATAGGCTCTACACTAAGCCCTCCATTCTCCAAGTCCAATTGTTATTCGCTTGGAGAATGAAATTGTTACTTACAAGGACCATAAGATGTTGTTGATGACAATAATGATGGTATTGGCATAGTAATATACTTGATAACCTTGGTGATCTATTTTGATGAATGCTTTATGTCGGGGCTCGCTGCACCAATTGTGCTTGGTGTTTGGAGGAATACAATTGCACCTTATAGTCATTGGATTGATTTAAGAAAACTAGTGTGAATGTATTTTGTTGACTCCATTTGTTTTGTACTAAGTTAGGTACCATATATGCTAATGCCTAGTTTGGCATTTGAAAGTTTTGTTAGCCAAGTGGTAGGTATATTACATCTTCATGGTATCATCTGTGTTCTGTCATGGGATACTCCTAAAGTGGGGTTTCCACATTTAGAAATGTCGATATAGAGCACTCGTATATTGATGTGTTGGCCAAGTTATTCGTATCGCATGATGGCACAGTGAGTGGGTTAGCTTCAAGATATGTCGAGCACTACATACTCTAGTACATAGCTTGATGACCCAAGTTCGGTAGGACAACAAGTGGTATGCCACATCATCGCGGTCAAGTGTGGATCCTGCCATGGGACGCCCCTAAGGTGGGGTTAGCATAGTTAGAGACTTGGTCGAGCTTCGAGTTGTGTCAAGCATTGTGTATGCTAGTATGTCATGTGGTGCCCCGAGCACGATGGGGTGACAAGTAGTATGTCACGGTCGAGTGTGGGTCTTACCGTAAGACTCCCCTAAGGTAGGGTTTCCATACTTAGAGACATGGTTGAACTTAGGTGATAGATCATTTTGAGCTTTATTTAGCTTACCACGGGCAAGTGTCTTGGTATAGTACAATCGAGAGGGATTGTCTCTTACTTGGTAGTTGACTGTAATTGTAAAAAGTGGGAAACAAACAACTTGAATTGTAGATAGTGAGAAATAAATAATTTGAATTGTAGCAACAAATAATTTATATAGGCATCATCATTCTAATACTACCAACAAGTAATTTGGGCAAAAGATAATGCATGTTAGCATTGTTATTCAAGTATTGATAGTTGGTAGGTAAGAGGGGTCATCAACGCTATCGTACTACCCTGTCATACTACGTTATCATTCTATTTTGATATCTCTGATATTGTGGCATCAATCCTCTTGTGGGACGCCTAGGGCATCAGACGATACCTCTGAGATCCTAGGGTCGTTAGGGGGAGCTTACAAGATTTCTAGGATCCTGGTGTCAATCATCACTATCTGACCGTCAGGGTGATCATCCGTCTCGTCGAACATATTCACCTAATGCGTTAGTCCTAACTATCTCAAAACTATCCGTTTAATGAGTTAGTCCTAATTATCTCAGGATTTTCTAGAGAGATTCCTAGCACTAATAAGAGTCGTTCTTACCACCCGTCTAATGGGTTGTACATGGGTGGATTAGACCATGTTTGTACAAATTGGATCATCTCCTATAGGGCTTCTGCTTCATGCCAATGTGGCATGAAATAGGCTCTACACAAACAAAGTAGAGGCAACAAGTGAGGAGGGGCAAAACAAAAAGCTCGAGCCACCTAGAGCATGAAACGGGAACATGAAGAAGGAGGAGAGGCGATGGCCAACTGACAATTAGGCGATGCAGAGGAGAGGTAGGCTGATAACAAATAATACATTTAAAATAAGGGAAATTGCTAAAAATCTTCATTTGGATAATTTATTACCCAAAGTACTAAAATTTGTTTAACTAGAGATTCCCCCGTTACATAGGAAGCTAGAAAAAATATATTAAAATATTATAAAATTAGTTAATAGAAGTCAAAATCTTTTTAAAGTATGATTATTATTTAAGATTATTGATTACCGTTTATGGATAAAAGAAATAAATATTAAGTCGAATTGACCTGGACTCATTTTTAACTAAAATGAGTATGACAAAAATTTATTTTAAGAGTATAGTTTATAGTTGATGATGATTGATGATAGTTAATTATTATATAGTTTTTTGAGTAGGTAAAACTTAGATATGACTCTTCTTCAATTTTGTACAATTATCTTCAACTAAGATGAGTTGCATCAATCTAGACTATTATTTAAATAAATTTTAAATACCTTTAAAGAATAAATATTAGGCATTTTCAGCAATTTCCCTATACATATTTTTTTCCAACAATTTCTTTATATATTATGGCAAAGGGTTTCTAATTTCTTTTCTTTTTGAAATTAGGCACTGTTCAATGGAATGGTTTTTAGTTAGGAAGTGGGAAAAGGAAAAGGAATGGAATTGAAAATAGGCTTTAAAGAGATGAAATTATGAGATAATATTTGTTTAAAATTTATATTTAATTGATCAAATAAAGTATTAAAAATCTAAAAAACAAAAGATACTTTTCCCTTATCTCTCAACTTCCCAATTCTTCTCTGGTGATCAATTTTTCAACAAGAGAATGATCCAATCCACATACATTAGCCACAGATTTGGCCAAAATGCCACATTAACAAGTTCTAACAAAATTTTAGAACTTAAAAAGAAAACGAAAAAGATAACGTTAGACTCTAGCCATAAGCCGAAGTTCAAATGAAGGTTTGAAAAAAAAAAAAACACATAAAGGGCCAAAACTCAAACACCACAACCCTATGTCTAAACAACTCGACAATCACAAACTCTAGACATAAGCCAAAGTCATAAATCCACATGCAACATCATTGTCATTGCTGAAAGAGTGAAGAACCAGTGGTAACCATATTAGACATAGGATAAAGGGGTTTAAAGAACCATCCTAATGGTCTCAGTGATGACACTGTCGATGATTCTCCTCCTCAATCATGAGCAACCGACGTAGGGTTTGAAGAGGAAGAGAATGTGCTGGACAAGTAGCGGTGGATGACGGCGTCATGGTCTGAGTAACTAGAGGAAGAAGAGGGAAATGAGAGAGAGAGAGGGAAGGACATTTTTGTCTTAAAAAATTTCAATCTTATAACTGAAAATACAATACTAGAGGAGACATATTATTGCCAAATCTTACTTATGTGGTATTGTTCAGTCCTAAAATTTTCCCAATACTATATGTCAAATAGCTCAATTTAGCCCATTCCCTATATTCATATATCAGTCTCAAGCTCTCAATATTACATACCAAACGTAATCATAAAGGGCTAAAACCCAAACATTACAACCCTATGTCTAAACATGACAATCACAAACTCTAAGCATAAGCTAAAGTCATAAATCCACAGGCAACATCATTATCATTGCCGAAAGAGTGAAGAATCACTGTGTTAACCATGTTAGACACAAGATATAAGGGTTTAAAGAACCATCCTAGTGGTCTCATCCCCTTTGACAATCCATTTATTACAATAAGAGTAAATTCACTACCATGCCACTATTGTCGTTTAGAACGAAACAACGCCACCAACAATGACAATGCACTCCCACCACCACCACCAATCCTTCCACGGCCCAAAGTCACAAGATCTGACTCATTGTCACCAAAACGAAAAATAAAAAAATATTAACCCGTAATATAGAAAATCCCTGAACTAGACAACCTATTCTTCAACTTACACCAAAACGAGAGGTGCTGGGAAACCAAAGAATGAAGGCACAAGTACTCATGGAAGCATGTGAGAAAGGCTCCCCCTGGACGAGAGAAAAGTGAGTGATATATTGAAAATTAAAGACACACTTTTTACCTATAGTTAGGAGAATTGGTTTTTTAAGAAAGGCGTCTTCGTTTGTTCATTGTCATTCTCATTCCCACTTTATATCAAACGGAGCATTTTTTTAATTATTAAAACTATTTTTAAATAAATTAAATAAATCAGTTAATTATGAATAAATTTAGACAAATTCATTTATATACTTTTTAATTTATCTAAATTAATTAACTAACTCTTATATTAAATATTGGAAGAATATCTAAATTAACTCAAAGACAATATTTTTATTTTTCTCTCTATATTCTGAACTTGCATTCAATTTAATATGAGAAGTTTATTAATTTCAGCACTTTCACTATTTTAATATCCATGAGAGCATGTAAATATATATGCCCCATATCCAATTAATGTTTGATAAGGATGTAATAAAAACACTGTCTTTTAATAATATCATAATTATTTAAAAAATCTCTAAATAGATATAAAGAAAAAATATTAAAACATGTCAAAAGTAAGTATTCTGGAAACATATCATTTTTTTTTTAATTTTTTACCCATTTATATTCAAAACAAACAATCAGCCACGAAGCAACAGTAAGAGAACACAAGGAAAAACAAAAGGGGCCACCTTGATTTGTTAGAATGGACCATACATTTTTTAAAATAGGGTACAGATAAGTGTTTGTGTCCTTTAACAATTGTTTCCTGAAGGATGGGAATAAAACTAGTGTGTTTAGGAAGGTCGCCTTAGTAACTGGACCTTTGTAGTAGTCGAGAGATTAGTTTCTTACCGATTGGATGGAAGGATACTCTAGTATATATATAAAAAGGTTAAAGTTCAATTTTGTTCCGAGATTTTTTGCCTTACAACTATGGGTATTCGTAAGGTTTTATTGGATCAATTTTGTCCTAAATTTTTTAAAAAAAGAGCAATAAAACCCTTAGCCATTAAAAATATAAGTAGTTAACGTTAGTTTTTTAATAATTATGATGAATCAGCTCATTTTTTTAATATTTTTGAAATAAAATTAAATTTTTAAAGTAAAATTGAATTTTAACTATCTTTATATGCACATGTTTAAAGCGTTGTTATATATCACATACTAAATGTTGATACTTCTATCAATAAAAATTTAAATACTATTTCAATATATTATGAGAGACTAACGTATTTAATATACTTAATCTCGATAAATAATAGATCGAACATCCAGCATATCAAAAAATTTTGGGCCAAGTCTTAGTGCTCCCAACCCAACACCTATTGTGGACCTAAGAATTTGTTGATAAATAGTGTAATTTGTAAATGTTTAAGTGTTGTTTAAACCATAAGTGCTCTTTAATTTTAATGAAGCATAATTATCTAAACTTTTAACTTTTATGAATCAAAAGTACAAGATTTAAATTTATAATTTTAAAAAAATATAAATAAAACTATAAAAATAGAATAAAATAACATCCAATATTATAATATTACTTTTGAACTAAATCTCATATTTTAATTTTATTTAAGATATATTTAGTACTTTAGTATTATTTTTGTTTTTGCTTCTGACACCATAAATTATAAATAAGATTTGAGTGTTATAAGTACCTAAAAAATAATATCAAATAGTATTGAATGTATTGAAAAAAAATATTATTAAATATATTATAAATAATATTAATATATATGATATTATTAGAAAATAATATCATGATCCATATAAACACAAAAGAAAGAATATAGATCTTTTGCTAAAATTTTAAATTTCTTAAACGTGATTAATATCTCGTAATGGATACTTAAACGTCATTTTCTCTCATTAATATATTTCACCTAAAAAGGGAAATGGGGGTAAAAGGAAAGAAGGCGACGGAAGGGGCAAAAGCTGGTTAGTTAACCAAACCTATCTAATCCTTTAACCCCCAAACAATTCATGCCCCAAGTTACTCAAATTAAAAAAGAGAAAAAAGGGGGAAAAGAAAAAGAAAAAGAAAAACTCATTCAGCGTCTATTTCTACTTTGACCTGATTTTTGACTTCTTCAACAGCTTTCCTCGTTCGTTCAAGTTTAAAGGGTATGAGAGAGATGAATTTTTATTTTGAATAAAATAAAAATACAAAATAACATAAAGATTTTACTTTGTATTTCAACAATTGAAGGAGGAAAGCATTATAGTCTGTAAGAAATATAAATCCACTTTGACGATTAAGGGCATACAAATTTCTAGTTCTGACCCTCTCTACCTTAAAAAGAAACGGGTACTTCGGTCATTTGACATTGCTTTCACCTTACCTATTCCCTCCCACCGAACACAACGAAAGAACTATTTCCAAGGCAACTCATCTTCGTAGGGAAAAAAAAAAAACATGGTGTAAAAAATCTAATTTAAGTCATTGGTTAAATTAATGAATCAATTTTCTAATCAGTGGATCTAAAACTTTTAGATAGCTTGATTGAGTTATATTGTATTTATTTATTTTTACTAAGTTTAAAGTGATCAATAATTTATTATATTTATGCTTTAATAATTTTAATTTATTAGATTATGAATTAGTTTATACATGAATATTTTATTTATTTATAGATTAATAATTTTTATTTAAATATTACTTTTAATGATTATATATAATTTTTTATATTTTAATTAATTAATTATATTATTTAATTTGATGGGTTAATGTTAATTTAATTACTCTTAAATCACTAATTCTTGAATTACTGTATTAAACAATTCAATAGCTAGTTTATTCTCATAGCCTTAGAAAAGTAGTACTATATGCTTTTGTAACTTTTTATTTTTTAATTAGAGAAATACGTGCTAATATTTTAAGAACATAAGCAGAATTATATTAACGCCTTATTATTTATTAAAAAACTTCTATACTCTTAAAGGCTACAAAGCCTAATTTATGTAACTTTTTCTACCATTTTATACCCCTACACTGAACTATTTCTTCCATGGTGGAAGAGTACGATCCAAATTTCAGGGTGACCCACACCGTATGCTTTCAAGATATTTTCAGGTAACTTTTTCCTACTTTAACGGCTCTTCTGTCACTTCGATAACCACCGTAAAAGAAAAGGAAGGCCAGCGACGAGGAAGAAAGCAGGCCCGGCAGGACCCCCTGAAATTACTCTTCTACCCTTCCGTTGGATAAGGTCTGTGACCCTGTTCTTCGTTCAAAAACAAGGGCAGCTTCGTGATTTCGTCGTCAATAAAAAGAGAGAGAAAGACAGAGATAGACAGAGACAGAGAGAAGAAGAGAGAGACAGAGTGAGAGAGAGAGGAGAAGAGAGAGGAAGTGTGGAGAGGATAGTGCCGTTTGATTCCGTTATTTCAGTTACTCTCTATATGAATGTGAAGCAGCAACAATGGTGTCGGACCAGGAAATAGCGAAGGAGGTGGAGTCTCTGATCCGTAACTCCGACCCGAACTCCTTCACAACTCTAAACGGCGTTGTTCAGCAGCTCGAGGCTCGGCTAGGGTTAGACCTTTCTCACAAGGCAGGTTTTATCAGAGACCAGATCGACCTTCTTCTTCGTTCTTCAAACCCTCAAGCATTTCCTCCTCCATCAGCTTCCTCGCAGCAACCAAAAGACACTTTTGCCCTCCAGCATCAGCCACAATTCCAACCCACCCTCCCCCATCACTTTCCTTCCCATTTTACCCTCCATCCTCATCATCAGTCCAATGAGATCAGCTTCCGACAGCCGCAGCCACCTCCGGCCGCTGCACAGCCTCCGCAGATGCACTCCCTACCACCGCAGGCTCAGGTGGTTAAAGGCGAGGCCTATGTTCAAAACGCCGCTACGGCTGCCAATCAACTATCCAGGGAAAGGTAAGTCTTTTATGCATCAAATTAGGGATTAAAGTTCGATCATGCTGATTCAAGAACCAAATGTTAGATCGATTTTGAAAAATTGGGGCCAAGGTCTTGTTTTGCTTCAATTTAGGTCAAATGCTTTCGTTAAGACTATGAAAAAATCGCTTATGACTGGCTTTTTCATTGAGTGCTGCATTATCTTATTGGAAAATTCTAGTTCTTCCGTTGAAATTTGAAAGGTAAGTCTTTTATGCATCAAATTAGGGATTAAAGTTCAATCATGCTGATTCAAGAACCAAATATTAGATCGATTTGGAAAAATTGGGGCCAAGGTCTTGTTTGGCTTCAATTTAGGTCAAATGCTTTCGTTAAGACTATGAAAAAATCGCTTATGACTGGTTTTTTCATTGAGTGCTGCATTATCTTATTGGAATTTTCTAGTTCTTCCGTTGAAATTTTGTCGCTTTAGTTTCTTATGGTAAAATAGTTATAAATTTGAAGCAATTGTTTTTTCCTTGGAAGTTCCCACCCCTCCCCCCTTTTTAGTTTTTCTAATTTGCTAGTCTCTTGCGGTTTGAGTCATTGTTGTATTCGTATTATTTATTCACATTCGTTGACCAAAAAATGGTTTATGGAATAATTTTTTTCTCTCAATGTTCTTCGGCATCATTATCTAATGTTTAGCGTTTCGTGATAATAAAATAAATATTACTATTAATTACTCGTCCTTTACAAGCCTTGAGCATGAAACAAATAGCTCTTCAATGTACATTGTATTCCACCAAATTATCCAATAAGACGTATCTGAGAAAAGTTTACGAAAGATTATTATATTGTACTGAGCTCTAAAATGATTCCCTTAATATAATTTTATTGGAGTTTGATAGGAAAGACATGGAAATTTTATATAGAACTTTTTTGACATATATGGCCTGCTAAGTTTGGTTCCTTTATGAATAATGTTTCAGTGCTCCAACTGGAGGTAAAAAAAGAGGTGGTGCTGGTGGTCTGAACAAAGTTTGCGGTGTTTCGCCTGAGCTTCAGGCAATAGTAGGGGAACCGGCATTGCCAAGAACTGAGGTAGTTGATATCCAAGCTAACCAATTTCATTTGCCATTTCCTTAACAAATCATTGTTTCAGTAATTTTTTTTGAAATAATTTTTTATGTAAAATGCAGATTGTGAAGCAACTGTGGGCTTACATAAGGAAAAACAACCTCCAGGATCCTAGTAACAAGCGAAAGATTATTTGTGATGATGCTCTGCGCGTGGTATTTGAGACAGACTGCACTGACATGTTTAAGATGAATAAACTGCTAGCTAAACATATTATTCCTCTTGCACCGACAAGTAAGTACTGCAGAAATAGAAAAATAACGAGGTAGAATCTTCCCTGTGATATTCTTCTGTATTGAAATTTTCACTCTTGTTACCGTAGAGGAGTCACAAGCTAAACGATTGAAGGTGGATGTTGAATCCACAACAGAAAGTGCTGACCCTGGTTCAACTACTGTCATTTTATCTGAAGCTCTTGCCAACTTTCTGGGCACTGGGGAGAAGGAGATGAAACAATCTGAGCCCATAAGACTTGTGTGGGAGTACATTAAGGTGAATCGTTTGGAGGTGAGTATTATGCTCTAATATTTGTTCTGAAAATAGTTTCAAACCTGTTTAATGACTTTTCTCCTCACCAACAGTTTTTTCCCCTTGATTTTCCTTGTTATCTGTAGGATCCTTTAAATTCAATGGTGATACTATGCGATGCAAAGCTTCAGGAGCTGCTTGGATGTGAAAGTATTTCAGCTTTAGGGATGCAAGAGATGTTAGCACGCAATCACTTTTTTAAGCGATCTTGATTCCTGTAAGTGTTCAAAGGGCCATTATAAATATAAGGTTACTTCTTCTCCCTTTGTTTCTCATTTATATGTCGTTCTCTGTTTCTGTTATTCTCACTGAATATTTGAGCTCTCCCTAAGCAATTCTGTATCTTGAACTTCTGCCTCCATATCTCCCTGCCTCAATCTGCAGCTATATTCTCTTATTCATAACAAAATGTGAAGTTATTGGAATTATCCAACGAAGCTTGTTAGTTTGTTTGTATATTAAACTCACATGGACAACTAAGTGCTATCTGAGATTTATGCCAACAAAAAGGGTAAAGTTAGTTATGAGATGAAACGAATGCACATATGGCATTGAGATGCAATTTATGTTTCAAAGTGCCAAGATGATAAGATTAGCCAAAAATTTAATGGATTTGAACCCTTTATAAAGTTTTAGAGGGATGAACCTAGAGAGAGATAGGAAGAGAGAAACAGGTCCCACCTCTTTTTACCTCTCTAACTCTATCCTGAAATACTTCAAACGATCATCTTTCAGATTCTGTAAGTCCTTGAATATTCTGAAATACCACTCTGTTCCTATATGTAAGTCACTCGTACGAAAAAAGTTTGTTCCTAAATATAAGTCATTGATAGGGTAATTAATGACCTTTTTCAAATGTTACCCCTATTGAATATAAAAAATTGGTAGGGTAATTAATGAACTTTTTTTCAATACTCTTTCTTTAGTAAGTGTAAATGTGAAAAATTTTATCAATTTAATGCATTCTATGTGAGAATGAGTTACAAGTGACTTATATATATATATATATATATATATATATATATATGCAAGTGTTGATGCTTTTGTTTTGGTCCTAAACATGCGATTTGACTACAATCCCTTCTTTATTTTTGTTCTGTTGCAGGGGCATGGAGACATATCCATGTCGGATTACTATTGTTGTTAGATCAGATAGCTAGGAACTTTTCTGCTGGTTCATATAACTTCTGACAATTCTATCTTCTGTGCATTGCATGGTTGGTTAGAATTAGAATGTGTTGCATCTGACGGTACTAGGTTGATTATTTAGAATGATAATATTATATAGCTCTCAGACTAGGGAGCGAAGGAGTATCTTGTACTTTATTCCATTACCCTGGTTCAGGTTTTCTGTGTTTTTGTTTTTAAGTACTACTTGGTTCTCAATGTCTAACCTCTTCCCTAACTGAAAGGAAACTGAGCTTGAAATCGTTGACTTTGTATTTTTTGTACATTGAGAAGAAGCTTCTTCTTTTGTATGTCAGATACAATGGAATGTGTATTTTGCTGCTTAATTATATATATTAGGAAAAATATCTTTACTTTTTAGGTATCAACCATTTGTCTATCATAATGATGATCATCTAGCTGTTCATAATGATGATCACCTAGCTGTTCATAAACTCATTATGTTTGAATGATACTCAAAAAGACTATTCCGTTTTTTAATATATGGCATATTTAATTAATTTAAATAAATTAAAAAAATTAGTTAAACCAGTTAATATATTATATTTTTATCAAAAACACTTTAATTATCTTCATTAATTTATTCCCTTTCTCTTATTTGATTATTGTTAGAAGAGCATCAATAAAGGTAATTTAAGAAAAAATTAATAAATATAGGAAATATGTCTTATATTTAAGATTAAGATTAATTTTTCAATTAAATCATATATTAATAATTAGAAGAATATTTCTTAATTGGAATATATATATATATATATATAGTTTGAATTAGGAATTGTTTATATAGTCCCACATGCTTTGACTTTTGGAGATTTATATAGAGTTTATATAATTTGTAGTTTCTCAATTTTATGCTATTTTGATTTTAGTCCCTCATGTCAAACATGAGATTTTGGTCTCTAAAATTTACATCAATTAAGATCATTAACTTTAACAAGTGTTAATCTTGTCTACATGGCATTAACAACGTTAAATATGTTTATTTGGAGGCTGACTTCACAAAATAGGCTCATGCTTAACCCTACGTGGCATGCTCTTAAAAAAAAACTCTGGGTTTGCCTCCTCCCTCCATAACTCGGCGGCCGTCGCTTGTCGAAGTCCATCCCTCCCATCTGCAATTAGAAATTCCAACCCCCTTACACGCACCTTTTTCAACTTTAGCAACAAGAGAAAAATTAAAGTAAAAAAAAAAATAAAAAAAGCCAGAAGAAGAAATTTAAAAATCAAAATAGTTCTATAGATTTTGAGACCTGCAACTTCCGATTTCAGATCTGTAACTTCCGAAACTTCGACAACGGAAATGATGACCTTGAAGGAGACAAGAAGATGACGACGTCTGCCATTATGCTGACATCTTCAACCCATGGCTTTTGCGGTGGAGCTTCTTCATCCACCTTAAAGAAGAGGTACTGATGAACATTCGGTGCGAGAAACTAAGCCTGGAAGACATTGGTTCCGATGAAGGGTGATTCGACGAAGAACAAGGGCCATGTTTGGTACTGAGTACTAAATTATTGAGAGTGGAATTGGGAATGGAAGTGGAGATTGAGGGGTGGAAATGTGGCTCTAAAATTATGTTTATTATACAATAATATTCAGAAGGAATAAGGATATTGATTTTATTTTATAGCCTGATATAAAATATGAAAAGTCTACAATGTTTTTGCTATTAAAATAATAACAAAAAGCCTAATTTTTAGATTTTACTATTTTAATAAATATAGTCGCTATAGAAAAAACTATATAAGTGAGAGCACATGATAATAAGAAATTCTGTTTTTGTAATACATTGTAGACTTAGATATATAATACCCGTACTTGTTATTCTCTATTATTAAACTATATCGTTCTTGTCTCTAAAATTTAGAGAAAGAAAATACTTAGATTTGTGATGAATTATACTCATGCTTGTTATATATTTTTGAAATACGTTATTCTCACCTTTAACAATCATTAGAGAAAAAGACTAAAATCTACTATAGTAGGTGGCAGATCTATATCTCGTCAAAGAAGAAGACTCGTGCAAAATTGTAGTCATTGTCATGGGAGGAGGTGCATTTCTGCGATGGAAGAAAGGAGGTGATGGCTTTAGAAGAGAGGTTTGCTTATGGGTAAAATAGCAGGTTGTGAAATATTAGAGGGATATTTGGTAAAATAAATGTTTAATTTTATTATTGATTCTCCAATAGCATTGGTTGGTGGTATTTTGTAATCCCACTTATGTGCCATTGGGTAATCCTAGATATTGTTTAGTGCCTCATATTAAATATGTTAAAACAACTAATAAGAATTAGTTCGAGTAATAAGCGGTTCGATATCGCTTAAGCGAGATCTTGAATTTGAACTTTAGCATATACAGAAAATCCTATTAAGAGACTCATTCATTATAGTTAGGTGGGCGACACAGGTCAAATCCAAATATAGTAAGGGCAAAATTCTGATAAACTGAGTGGATAACTAAAAAAATATTAAAACATATAATGCCAACATCAATCCTAACCCTATCAGTACCTTGTACCAACATAGCCAAATGAAATGGAGAGGGAGGGAAGGAGTCTGATATGAGAGGAGGAAGAGATAATGGGGAGGACAGCTGAACCCTAAAATTTCTTTTATATTTTAGATAATTAAAATAGGTAGTAAGAGACTGCCACATAAAATTAACTACAGAAAGATTAACTAATGAGAGTTGATTCGAATACTAATTAGTTTAGTATTGTTTAAGTAAAGTTTTGAGTTTAAGTTTTAGTGTATGTAGAAAATTTTTGTTAAGACACTCACCCACTATAACTAAGTGTGTGATGCGAATTAAATTCAGATATAATTAAAATAAAACTCTATAAAATTATGTAGACAATAAAAGGAAAATATCGAAGGATTATATGTGTACGTGTGAAAGGTTGTTTTATCAATAAATATACTATAAGCAGTAAAAGAAAACACCAAAATGTTATACCGTGGAAACTATTTATCAAAATACTGCATTACAAATCATTATCCAGAAAAACGATTTTGATATTAATTGTGAAGAAATCATTCTCTGTGAGAACGATTTGCAACTTGACTTTTATTTTTTTAAAAAAGAAATTAATAATTGAAATATTTCTTTCCCTAGTCTCGTCTCCCAAGTCACCCCCTTCTCCTCTTTCTCAATTGATGGGTCCCTCATACTCCTTATTCCCCATTCTTCGCTTTTTTTTTTATGCTTTTATAAATTCAAATTATCTCCTTCAGGATAAAAAAATGCCGGATAAAAATCTTAAAAATACTGATTAAAATGAGTATTGTTAAGATTTTTATACTGCATATTTTTTTATAAAATATGAGTGGTCATGAATTTTGAAGGAGATAATTTGAATTTGTAAAAACAAGCAGGTCCATAATATTTTGGTAAATAGTTTTTAGGGGGTATTATTTTGGTATTTTCTTTTACTGTTTTCAGTATATTGATAAAAAAAAAGCCTATAATGAAAGGAATTCTTTAATTAGAGGATCCCAAACAGAAGGGCCTAATATGTCATTTCCCTTTAGTAGCGACAAAGAATAGGTGGAAAGTAATGGTCGGTGGACTGCTTCCTGACCTTGTGGACCCCACATGCCAGGCTGATTTGACTTGCTACCGTTAATCTTTGAACCTTTCACCAATTGAGACATGCCACGTGGCATGCTAATAGGATTACAAATCTTAAGGCAGACTTCCTGCCTGCTTACTTGTCCCATGAAGCGGGATTCTCTGCTTTAGTAGTTCATGATGTGGGAACCATTCCATTCATAATTTCATGTCATGCACTTTTCTCTTTAATTAGTTGTCGTATCTCAATTTTCCTACTAAATATGAGATTTACAAGCTATCGATACATGTTATTTATAGTGCATAAGGTAGAGTATTAAAATTCAATTCGGATTGATCAGTCAGATAATTAAATTAGTTCCTCATAGTTTGGTTAAAAGTTTTTTGACGAGATTGGCCACGTTCATTGTTATATTTTTTTATATTGTTGCTGATTTATGACTATATGATTTTGAATTAAAAAAAAATATGTTAGATTTATAATTTAGTAACTCTATTTTATTATATTATATATGATTTATATATAAATATTTTATTTATAGACTAATACTTCTTTTTCATTTAAATATGACCTGATAATAATTTTTTTTATATTTTAATTAAATTATAATATTTTAATCATGTTTAAAATAACATCCAAACTGCGTCGTCTTCCTTTGTGGAGATAAAACTACATACATATGTCCCAAATCTCACTAATTAGTGGGAGCCTTATAGGCTTGTACACTAGATTGTTATATAGTAGTAATTTATGTCTTTAATTAACGGGGATTGATCTGAGTGATAAGCGTCTTGTTATCGCTTAAATAAAGTTTTGAGTTTTTAGTGTATATAGAAATTTTTCATTAGAAGACTCACCTACCATAGTCAAGTACGTGACACGAGTCAAATCCGGATGTAGTTAGAGCAAAACTCCGATAAATCGGGTAGGTAATAAAAAAAATTATGTCTTTAATATGAGATATACTTAATTAATTTGAGTAAATTAAATAATTTAGTTAAATTAATTATTTGTATTGATTGCGTATTGGTTTTATTAAAATATTATATTTAATTATATGTATTTTGAATTATTTTTAATAAAAACTCTATTAATATATGTGATAATATAGGGATATTTTGAAAAAAAATTATAATTTTGAGAGATAAAATAAATAAGAGTTTTATAATTATGATTAAATTAAACCCCTTCTAATTATTATAATTAGGACAGGATGGAGTATGATTGAGTGGACCTGATTTAATAAGTATTATCTATTGACTATTGAATCACTTTAAGAATAAAAAAGAAGCTTAATGTTGAAATCTAACATCACATACCATTCTTCAAGTTGATTGAATCTTTCAATATACGATCGATGTGTCTGATTTAAAATATTCTTCCAACTGATCTCTGTCTCTCTCTCTCATATATCACACCTTCTATATATATTACTCTTAATTTCAGTCATCTTCCTCACCCCTCGCACTCAAAATCATCACTCTTTTCTACCTCCTTCTTTTGCTTCTTCCCAAATGGCCACCACTGTTGAGGTATCCATCTCTCTCTCTATACACACATGCATATATACGTGTGTGTGTGTGTGTATCAAATGAAATCAAAGATAGATACTTGCTGATTTTGCACATTTCTCAAAAATTGATGTAGTTTCTTAGTCGTATAGTGTTCCTTCCATTTCATTCCATTCCCTTCGTGTAATACTTTTGCTTAACTTGACCCAGCATATATATATATATATATATATATATATAATTTATTCAACTTGTACGTACTTTCATCACCATATATATGGCCAAATCTCAGAATCCACTTTGATGTCTCTGATGTATATATTGCATCTTCTTCAAAGTTTTACATGTCACACTTACAGATCTTCTTTGCTTCTTTCTTTTTCCTCCCCCTTACTGTCCTATATATATCTTCGATCTGATCTTATATTTATAGGTTTATTACATATGTTTCGGTTCATGGTACATCAAATCATTGTTAAGCGGGGTGGTAGCCTTCCAAAGTGCAGATCATTGTTACATATATATTGACACTGCTTGAATCATCCATCTATGAACAACTTCTTGTGCTTCTGCTTGACGATGAATATATATATATATAATGATGGATGAATAATGTTGAAGGTAGCACAAGCAGTGAAAGACAATGAAAAGGAGACAAGCTCTGAAGAACCAGTGGGGATCACGACCGAGGTTGGGACAAAAGTTGAAGAAGAAAAAGAGACCAAAGAGACAAAGGAAGAAGTTATGAAGGGAGAGAATAAAGAAACTGCTGATGAAGAAGAAAAGAAAGTCACTGATGAAACTGATGGACCATCATCATCAGTTGCAGAGGAAGAAGAAATTACAGACATGGAAGCCACCGCCAAGGAGGTTCCTGTTGAGGGAACTGATGAAGCTTAAGTAATGAGGTTTCATTTAAGTAAAGTGTAGAGAGAGAAAAGTGGGATTCACTAATATTTTCCCTCTCTCTCTCTCTCTCTCTACATTTCAATTAAAGTGTGGATTTAAATTCATTTTTATACATTTAGCTTTATTTCAGGTTTTGATGTCGGTTTTCTCAAGCTTGACTTCACAAGCTCTCTGTGTAATTTTTTATTTGAAAATGGTGAAAAGTTCTTGAACCGAGTTTATGATATGAGAGATATGGCTATACATTGATCTACATCTTATTACATTACATGTCACGTAGTATATGTAATTTGTTCATGTTTCTTTTTAATTGTTAACGTGTCTTTTTAAAAAGAAAAAGAAGGCTCGGAAAATAGAAGAATCTAATTAAAAAAAATTAGTTTTATATCTTGAGTCTTTGTACGACATCACGATGAAGCCTTTTAATTTGGTCAGAAATTACCTAACATTTTCTCATAGAAAAAAAGATATACTTCAAAATGATGGTTAGAATAAATTTTTTGAAAAAAAATTATATTAATTAATTTAACTAATATTCTTAATCTAATAAAATTAGTTAAATAGATCTTATATTATAAATAAGAGAATTAAAACACTTCAAATCAAATGTAGAGAGATTATCAAACCACCTTCCTTTATAATAATGCTCACAAACAAATTGGCCATCTTAGCAGTATAAGTTATACAAAGTCCCAAGCAAATGATAAAGGGAAAAAAATGGCAAACCACATCCTCACTGTTTCTCATAATTTTACCTCTTATTTGAATCATCTGAAGCAACTTTTAGGTGAAGTAGAGAAATATAGGAAGAAAATAGTATGCTCCCGTTCTGCAAAAGGTAAGCGGTTCGCATACGTAGAAGTAGGACCTACCATTCTCTCGTCATCCATCTACTTAACTGAAATGTGGTACTTTTGAGGATCTGAATCTTATCGCGCTCTCGTTCTCATTAATCTACAAAGACTATTTCAATGCTTGGTGAACTTGCCAAGGACATCGAAGTAGTCAGGGAATGTTTTCCTGGTGCAACCGGGATCCTTGATGGTCACCGGAACATCGGCGCAAGCAGCGAGAGAGAAGGCCATGGCCATTCTGTGGTCGTCATATGTGTCGATAGATGTGACGTTCAATTTCTCTGGTGGGGTTATCACGCAGTAATCAGGACCCTCTTCGACTATTGCTCCGAGCTGAAACAAGTATGAAGTTAAATCATTGAGATAGCGTAAAATCAGTGTTCTAAAATTCTCATTCCCACGTATCTATTTTTCAAAAATCAATACACACCACCCTTGAATTTTACTAAATCCATGCAGATCCCTCATCTATTTTCAAAATTTACTTGAATATCTCTAAAGCAAATATTAAATTTCACAAGACTTCAGTCCAAAAAAATAAACTACACAAGTCTATGTTGTGTTGAAATTAGTTTGATTCTCAAATGTACACAAACCTCCCTAAAAAATACAAGAAAGTCCATAATTCAAGAAAAGCTTAGAGCAAGTCTGAGAATAAGGGCCGCCCAATGCACAAGTTTCCAACCAAGTAGTGTCTAGGAAAGAACAAATGTACAAGACTGTGATTTGAGCTAGTGACCTCTAAGTTAAATAGCAACAACCTTATCGTTACTCTAAAGCTCAGCCTTAAAATCAGTGTAAGAATAAATTCTTCATTTCCACTGGAGAATTGTACATTTGCAAAGATACAAGTTTGTACAATTTTAATAAAACTCAAGGTAGGTCCATAAAATTGATCTTTAGTTTATAGGATAAGCTCTTGAGTTTTGTTTCAAAAAAAAAAACAAAAACAAAGGACAATTCTAGTCATTTAATGTATATGTGACCAACAATTTCTCTTCACTTTATTAGATGTAGCAAGGTAGCTACTCACCTTCCTGAGTTCTGTGCAAATAGCAATCATTCTTTCTGTTTCTTTGACTCTCCAACTTGCCACTACAAATTAGAGAAAAAAATCAATGCCATGTCAGCAGAGAAGACTTTGATAAATGAAATTGAAGAGCTCAGATGAGTAGATTGGGAATGAAGGTCACTAAATGCATCATAAGACGAGATTACATGAAACAATAACTTCCATTCAATAATCACATTGAAGAAAGATAACGCGGTCATGGTGAGTACATCTACACGCTACAGTTCATACTGAAGATGTTGCACACTAGAACAGGAATGTTGTCACTTTTTTTTTAACTTTCATTTGTTTTCTACATGACCTCTGCTACACCACTCTCATTTATTCCAATTCCAAATATTCATGCGTTATACCCAAAGGAATTTTATGTTAGAAGCTTTTAATAAGCAACGGACAAAAGCTTATAGTGAGCACATGAGTGGGAAAATCATACCATCTCTTATAATGGTGGTACCAGTGGCAAATAGTGCAACAACTGCAAGTGTCATGGCAACATCAGGCATCTTGTTCATATTGACATCAATGCCTTGCAAGAATCTATAACCCGAAGAATTTTGTGGTGGTCCAGTGACGGTAACACTATGCTCTGTCCAAGAAACTTTAGCCCCCATCTTCTCAAGAACTTCAGCAAATTTTACATCTCCCTTTTGAAAAGGAAATATCAAGTTACATAGAAGCATGGCTTCACATATAAAAATCCAAAAGTAAATACAACATATTTATTGCTTGACACCAATTTCGGTGTAATATATGATAACTGGTCCTTTGCTTTTCTATAGAGAATTATTAAAAGCCAAGATCAGGGATCAAGCTCTTTCAGTTCACATATCTCTCAAGCAAAAACAAAAGAAAGCAATGTGAATAAGTAATACAAATATAATTACATAGATCCATTAATAAATGAGCATGTGTGAGGGGGCGTAACTAGAGCATGCTCTAGTTCACTGTGACAGAGAGAGAGATGCAAATCCTAAACATTGGATCTTGCCATTTTGCATGAATGGTCAAAATTTGTGTGCTAGGAAGCCCATCCAGTTAGATTACTAGTTTTATGTGAAAATGAGTTGAACAAATCCTAATAACTGGATCTAGAATGGTCAAAAATTAAATCACTTCATTTAGACTTCCTTTTGAATCCTCTGGTTTTGGATCAAGGTATCTTAGTATCATCACTACCAGAAGTTAATTAATCCTCTCCTCACTGGTATACTGCAAAATAGATGCCTAAATTAAACTCCTCATTAACACCCATAAAATTGATGTTGAAATAACACCCTCACACTTTGCATTGATAAAGAACACAACACACAAAAGTTGAATCGAATAACTCAAGTACATTAAAAACAATTAGGAAAGAACCTTTAATATTTCAGCAAGACAGGTTTTCTAGTCCGTCATTCAATATCTTAAATCCTTTTCTGGTGCAGTAAATACTATACTTAATAAGCAACCATATTAAGAAATAAGAATAAATGATGTAAAATAGCCATGGAAGATAAATATGTACACACTTAAAAAGAAAGATTCAAGCATGGTTTAGGTCACACAATGACAAAGATTTTGAAAGATCAAAATGATAAAGGAATCTACTGAAGTGATAAAAGGCAACATCCATGAGCTTTTGTCAATACAAGCAGGTGAGAAAGAAGAAAGGGTAAGCTTAATTATGTAAGAATTTAAATAGAAGACATACCCAAAAGGCTGCTGGAAAATAAATTATTACAATAAATAATTCCAAGAGATACCTGTAAACTGCTTGTTCCACAGCCCTTAACAGTGATAGTGCCACCAGTTACAGCTGCACCTGCAAGGAAGTAACTGGCACTAGAGGCATCACCCTCAACAAAAGCATTTCCGGGAGATCTGAGTAGGAAACTAAATGGTTAATCTCATTTCAACCAGATGGCACAAAGCAATATGGCTCAGAATTTGAAGAAACCTACTTGTACTTTTGACCCCCTCGGATCAAGAATCTATCCCAGCTATCACTGTGTTCCACCAAAACTCCAAATCGCTCCATCAATTTTATAGTCATTTCAACATATGGAACAGAAATCAGTTTATCAATAATTTCAATTTCCACATCACCAAGGGCCAAAGGAGACGCCATCAGCAAAGCAGTTAAGTATTGGCTGCTAATTGATCCAGACAGCTTCACCTGCAAGAGAAAACAACATTCAAATTAAGTTAAACAACACTCATTACAGCATACTGCTAGAATATGGAGTGGAGGTTTTTAATTGTATAGATGTGGATTAATACAAATACAACTTTTTATGCTGTCATGAAGTGATTTTCTATTTCAGGATAATCATAAAAAGTCAGGTTTTCAAAATCAAGAAACACTGTAGATAATGGATGCCTTGCCTTTCCACCAGGAAGTCCTCCTTTCCCAATCACACGAACAGGTGGACAGTTCGTGCCCAGAATACAATCGACATCAGCACCAAGCTGTTTGAGACCTGCCACCAAATCTCCAATGGGCCTCTCTCTCATTCGTGCCACTCCATCAAGTATGTAGCTGAAATTAATTGAACATTCTATAAGTCAATTCATTGTGTCAGACCAGCAAAGAAAAAGAAGAAGAAACAGATAAAATCAAAGAACTGAGAAGCCCTCTGTTATACTTCTATCAAAGAATGCATTCATGTGCTATGAATATAACCTACTTTACTGGTTATATATAATGAAAACATAGCTTAGAAAATTACAGTCTGACTACCTAGATTAGATATTTAGACCACAAAAAATAAGTCAATCAAAGAGTCTATTACAATAGTTACATCAGACAAGGTTCTAAAACATAAAAATTATGCTTTCTCAATTTAATTAATGAGGGAAAAAAATACTGAAACATTTAATCATTCCCTAGCATGGAAAATTTGCAGAACATGATTTAACAGGACTAATTTCAAAAGTTTATAATTAACAAATGACAGACCTTGCATTTCCACCTGCTGCAACCACAGCTGCTGTCAATGGGCGCATTGCTGTACCAGCATTTCCAAGGAATAATTTAACTTCATTATTTGATTCACTGCTAACAGGAAACTTTCCACCAGAGCCTTCAACAATCGCTTGTTTGATTTGCTTGTTATATTGCACATTGAGCCCCAGGGTGCTTAGTGCACCAAGCATATAATGAATATCCTCACTATCTAACAAGTTGTCCACAACAGTTGTTCCCTAAACAAAAAGAAAATAGATACTTGATAACTGAACTCAACAATACATCTGTTGATAACTAATAATGTACCAATATGTCATAAAAATAGCACATCTAAGATTATTATATCCATTAATGTTTTAATTTTGCAATCAGAGCCAGCTCTCTCAATTTCATCAACTCTTAATCCCACAGTTCGACTGACTTAATTCAATCAAGCACTAAGAGAGATACCGAAGGACTTTGCCAGCTGGAGCCACTAACTTAAAATAAAAGACAAGTATTGATTGAAGAAAAAAATATCTGTCTAAGCTTACAAAGAATTCACATTTTAAAATCCAACCCACATCATATCTGGTGTGTGTGTGGAATATATCAGATTAGATAGGACACTACAAATTGCATCTAAAAAACTCTCTCTCTCTCTATATATATATATATAAATATAATATGACAAGGATTTGTATTTATATTTGAGGAAGCTTTCAAAATAGAGGACTAGTGAGCAGAACACACATACACACACGTGGATATAAGCCATCTCCATTCTCCACTTCACACAATTGTTTCATTCATGATGCAATCTATGACACTGTGAACTTGTCTTGAGAATCTCAATTAAGTTAATACTCTATCACATGAATGTTATAATTTGCCTATGAATCATGACAAGATTCTAAGATTAGACTCGTAACAGCTAGACTCAGGAAAATGGGAAAAGGGAAGCTAATTAGGCACAGCTGCACAATGCATATCCATTTCTCAATATAGCCCATTTTATCCATTTATGTTGGAAGAAAAGGCATCATTATTTATTTATTTATTTACTGGCCTGAAAAAGGCATCATTGTTGATCATGCATGAAATAAAATTGAATTGAAATTCAAAACCAATAATATGCATATGAAACTCAAAGTACCAAAAACACACGACTAAAATTAAGGACTTACCTCCGAGAGAGCAGCAAGAAGCAGAACTCGATTGGATAGAGACTTCGATCCAGGCAAAGTAATGGTACCGGAGACTTCTTTAATGGGCTGCAACACAATCTCCGACGCGGTTGCTGCGGACACTGAGGCAGAAACCCTAACCCTACCTACCTTGCGATTTCCCGCTGCGCATCCATTGCTATGCTTCAAGTTCCAAGATTTTGAGGAGCCCCAGAGCTGAGACCTCAATGAAACGGAACTGGAAGATCTGGGTTTGCGAGAATCCAAAGCATTAGGAAGAATCTGAGCTCTCTGAGCTAAATTATGGATTCTGCTAACTTGAGCCATTGCCAAGGCTCAAACTTCTTTGGTGCTCAAAAATCAATCCTCTGTTTTCTCTCTGGCTATATAGTACCAGAAGCGTTGGTTACAACTAATTCCGGGGTTGGGAAAAAGTGGCGGTTGGTAGATATAAACTGCTACAGGGTTTCACCAACCAACTCAGAATTTAAGATGGGAAGAAGAAAGAGAAAATGGAGTGCACCTATTACGAACCAGAGCTCCGCCTACTCCCAATGTAGATGGGGTTAGGTGGCACTGAAACGTGAGGTTTTTGAGCACGTGTGAACAGTAAACAAACAGAAATGATTTGAAAATAATTATAAAGTATAATTTATGTTTAAAAACTTGTAGAAAAATCTGATTTTGAAAAAATAAATATGTATATAATTATTATTAAAATAATTTTTAATAGATAAATTATTAAAAAAGACATGATATAAAATAATAGAAAAAAATATATACACAAAATGATTATTATATAGCTCAAAAAAATTCTATTCAAAAGCAAATCTCATAAATTTATTTAAAATTATAATTTTAAATTATGATTTCCTCTAAAAATTTTTATATAGACATTTATAGATATTTGTTTAATTTTTTTGTCAAACCAAAATCACCTTTAAAACAATGGTTTTAAAAGAAACCAAATATGAGCATAGAATTAGAGAGAAGAAGCAAGGGAGCATTTCTTATTCTATTTAGAGGTGTAGAATACATAATACATACTCCCCCATTTCTAAATATACCAGATGAGTATATTTTTATTTTAAATATAAAATCTTAATCTATTTTATATCCTTAAATTATAATTTTCTTTCTAAAATATCTTTATATGATTACATTTATTAATAGATTTCTATTAGGATAATTTAAATATATGTGATTAAATGAGATATTTTATAGAAACTCACACATAATTATTATAAATAATTAATTTATTAATTTTATTAATTTACTTATATTAATTAAGTAAATTTTATATTAAAGATATGAAATAGTATAATTTAGGACCTCTATTTATAGATATAGTTTTACAATCTTAATTCTATCTGAATTTAGGATTCTCTAACAAAGGATATATAAGAAGATATGGATAGTCACATATATATTATTCCTCTAGTCTTAAATATAAAATTTATTTTATAGTATAATTATACTATAAACTATATCTTATATTTAAAATCGAGGAGTATATTCATAACACAAATAAAATACTTAGAACTATATTGAAATTTTTATTACAATGTAAAAATTAAATTATCAAAAACTTTCATTGTCTTTTTTCAAATTAAACATGAAGCTTTCTATTTATTTGGATATCAGTCTGACGTTCAATTATTGTTACTTAAAAATAAAAAAGAAATTTAATAATAATAATAATTTTCCAAATATTACATTATAATTAAAAATATTTAAGGATTAAAAATATGAGTATAAATTTATTTAACATTTAACATTTTTTGACCAAAAGATTTAACATTTGAATATTAACTTATATATTTTATGCCGAATTAAATTATATATTTTAAAAGGCTATAAATTGTATTTATGGATAAAATATAACAAAAATAAAATGACGAGATTTGTCAAGTATCAAGTTTTTTATAAGCATATAATAAATATATATTTAATATATGGTTAATTTTTGAAAACATAAGGCTCATACACTATATATTTTATTAAAAGAAAAGTAAAACGACTCAGCTCCACTACAAAAGTTAAGGAAATGAAGTCCCCATCGAATCCCAATGTGTTTGAAGTGCACATAGGTAGGGTTAGGGAAGCATAACCCTTGCTTATGCCCAACCTAGAGGATAAGTTGGCTTCATTTTGTATCCTAATACTTGACACTATATTAAAAAAGCCCATGTCATTTTACCTACTGTTTGTAAGTATAGTTGATAGATGGATAAGATATATAATTATTTAGAGCGTATTCAATCTTTAAAAAATATTACTTTATTGTGATTCTAGTCACGATAATTAGAGGAAACATCTTAACTTCTGGGTATATAGGTTTACACTTGAGGGTAGTAGACAACTCGTCCTGCCTGATATTGGTATCGCCTAAGAGGAAAGGAGATTTCACTCTACCTTTAGATAGTGGATGAGCTCAACTTCTTTCTAAAAATTTTTGTACAAGAAAAAAAAACTCAAGTCATTTAAAGTTGGGTAAGTGCAAGGTTGAGTAAAGTGAGTTTCCTTGCCTAAATAATAACGTCATTTTCATAATATTGTTTTTGAAGAAAACTCTAATTAAAACTCGATAAATAATATTTTAAATATAAGATATATTTCATATATTCATGACTTAAAATATTTAAAAAGAAAAAAATAAATTATAATAGTCCACATAATTACATAATTGAAAACCACACAACTATCCTTACTTGAACAAAAAATAGATAACATACAATCATCCACAATTAATTAAAAATAAGGCAACAAAAAAAATATACATAATAATATGTGTATGACCATATATGTGTGTATTATTTTTTAAATAAAATTATATGTAATCTCTCGATAAAGTTAAATGGGTAGGACAGTATACCATACTTAATACAATCTACAAGTAACACAAACTTTGAACAAAATAGAGTCAATTACTATATTGAGCAAGATTAACACATACAAAAACTTTTAGAAACAACTACAAATTTTAAAACTAAATACATATTAATAGGATCTAGTAATAATATATACGAAAAAACCCTTACAACTACAAACACAAGCAATCCACACACACATAACAAATAGAAGTGAATACATAAACAATGCTATAACAAACAAGCAAGGACTTGAACAACTACAACAACACCAAAATAGCATTGACATTGCATCATGAAGAATGAAGTTGAAGGGGATATTTGCACTTGCAACAGTGTCAGAGCATAGACCATTCAAGATTGCCGCTAAGGGAAGGGAAGGGAAGGTTATCCCAGAGGATAGCTATGAAACTCGACCTTAAGGCTAGGGGGAAATTTCGTGAAACTTCAAACTTCAATGTTTCGACCTATGAACACAACTCACTAAAGAAGAGAAACTTGGAGAGCCTGCTGTGAAAACACAAGGTTGTACCACACTGAAAGGAACCAAAACAAAAGCTAACAATATGAGTAGCCTTGGGTTAAGAGAGACAACCATAACACTACCTATTATGGACTTATTTAAATAAACTTTTAAAAAAAAGTTCATAGAAAAAAAAATTGGACAATTTTTGGAAAATGATTTCTAGATAAGAGTTTATAAAAAAAATAATTTTGAATAAATAAGTGTTTGGATTAATATTTTCAGAATGACTTTTGTGATTGGTAAATTATCATAAAGAATATGAGATAAAAAAATAGTTATTCAAGCTATTGTTTCGTCTTGTCTCATCTCACTATGCACATCTTCTCAATAGACAGAAGAAGAAGATGTGAAGATGTGAAGACGGAGGAAGAAGAGAAGACAAAGATGGAAGAAGAAGAAGTTGCTCCATTTTTGTTTTCAACTATTTATCTTTTTCCTATTATTCCCCTAATTGAAATTCTAGGCTTCGTCTTCCAGAGCGACAGACAACGGAAGTAGCAAGGGATAACACTCGATGGAAGCAACAAGGGATGAAGGACAATAAAAAACTGAAGCACCAATGGATGACGGGAAATGGACTGGAGAAGATGTGTGTAGAGGGAGGACATGTTGGGAAAAAATTATAACAAAATGGTAATTTGGTATTATATAAAATATTTTACTGTTCCAAAAGTTATTCCCAAAAGCTTCTTTAAAACTATAATTTTATACTATAGTTTGATCTATAAGTTATTTTGACCAAATATAGTTATTTTTTTAAAAAAAATTCTAAACTAATATTTAGACCATAAACCCTGTTAAAACTGAAGTTTGTATTCTATCCAAACGGACACTATAAGGTTATCACATGACTCAACCACCTATGCTAGAAAAAACATCCATTAACTTTGAAATTAGATATCCTATATAGTAAATAGTATGGTAAAAAGCTCTGGTAAATCAAAGTCATACATTGTCTACCCTTGTCTATCTATATATGCCAGAGTAATCATGATTGCTATCTCTGCCTTCCTTCTAAAAATCTAACCACATCATTTAAATCCACTAGTATACTTCATGCAAACGTGGCCAAAACAATTTACCTTCTCAAAAGTGGAAATATAAGAGGCGAGATGGAAATTTTGACAAGATATCATGAAGAAGCAGAAATAACTCAGGTTGAAAAACTTAACTACATCAGAGCCAGGTGAAATAAAATTAAAGCTATACGAAGAATCCTTAGACATTTGTCTTGAAAATGATTAGAAAATAACATGTAAAGAATGAACTAAATTCTTATCCAAAATGAAATGTTGATTAAAATAAAATTGGAAAATCACTTTCATTCTCACACAATTCAAAACACAAAAAAGTATCTTAAAATCATCAAATTATTCTGATTATCATGATATATCTTAAATAAGTTTCATGTATATTTATCAATATTTTCTCCTTATAATCATTAAAGCTCTCATCATCGGCTGTCCACCAGCAAGGCCAGCACCACTAATAACAAGTAAATGGGGAGGGAGGATTTTTTTAGTTAAAGACATTTTGGTCAATGTACACTAAGTTTATTTATAATTAAAAATATATTATTAAATTTTAAAAGTAATTTGGTGATTTATAATATAAAAAATTTTTGTAATAAAAAAATTATAATTAAAAATATATTAAATTTTAGAATTAATTTGGTGATTTCAAGAAATTTTTTATATTTTAAATTGCTGCTAAAGAGTACAAAATCCACAATAAAATGGGTTGGTGGCCTGGACCAAAGAAGGTTGGCGTAGCGGGACCCATGAAAGAGAAAAACTGAAACTACTGGTCACGCCGATTTCCAATTTGATGGTGTATTATATATATATATATATATATATATATATATATAACTTTTTAATTATTTTCAAAGATTCAGATTGTATAAAATTATAAGGGATTTACTATGGTAATTTATAAAATTTAAAAGGAAATATAAATCAAATAATGAAAGTATTAGGAATCAAAAATAAATTAGAATGAAAAATCAAAAATAAATATATTAAAGATATTATATAAATAGAGGAATATGGGATAAATTAGAGTAAAATAAGACAGTAAACTTTAGATAAAAAATATTAAAAAAATAAGAATTTTAACTGAAGAAATTAAAAAAAGACAAGAAATATTAAATAAAAATATAGACAATTTATGAAGAAATTTAAAAAATAGATTTATAAAGAGAAAGAGAAAAAAGTGGAATAATTATAATAGAATAAAGAAATAAAGAAATAAATTTAGACAAAATGGAAAGTAATAAGATTGCAAAAATAACATGTAATATGGGATCAGAAATATATTATTTATTAGAAATATTAAAACCCTTAGTTAAAAAAAGGGAGAAAATACTGTAATAATAAATATGATGAAAGCTTTAGAATAAAATGATGAACATATAGAAGAAATAATGAGATAAGAAGAAGAAAATTTAGAGATATAAGAAGAGAATTTGCAAATGTAATAAAGATGATGTGGGTTATAGAATAATCTCTCTCCTTTTTCATATAGGAATATTATTACTGTAATCTTTTATATAAAATTTAAATCTTTGCCTGTATATTACCTCAACTCAGACTTCCTTTATTTTCTACTAGAGATGTAACTTAGTTTCTAACTTTATAAACATATAGCCAATAATCTTTTATGGGATTATTATTTTTTGGATCAAATAATATTACTACCATTAATCCCTAATAAGAGTTTAGTTACTCATATCTTAATTCTCTATTCCAATTCTTTAATATTCTAAAAGATAATATTTATAGAAAAGGTGGAGAAAATATAAGAATACTCATATCACAAGAGAATGTTAGTGTGAATATGTTTTAATCATGTCAAAAGAGAGAAGAGAATTAAGTTATTTAATAATATGGAAAAATGTTTTCTAAGAAATGAAAATGTTTTTATAATGAAATAAAGTTAAAAAAAAGAAGTTAGAAGAGTTATTCGATTATTGATAGTTAATCGATTAACATCAATTAATCGATTGAATGATAGATTAATTTCAAATGCAGCCTTTTGTTTCACAAAGAAAAATCAATTAATTGATTAATATAAGACAATTAATTGATTGATTAATTAATTAATGTCGACTGGCTTCTCTTGCACTTTGAACTATAAAGTCAATTAATCGATTGTTTAATCAATTAATTAGAATTAATCTTTTAATTATTCGATTAAGTTTTTGAAAACATATTTCTAACAAAATGAAGATATTGCTATTAATTAATCAGTTAATCAATTAATCTATACTAATCTGTTAACTGTTCGATTAATCAGTGAAGTATTTATTTTATAAAAATTTAAATATAAATCAATTAACCAATTGGTTAAATGATTAATGTGTATTAATGGATTAATTGTTCAATTAATATGTATTGAAATATTTGCTCATTTATTTTCTTAAAAACATTAATAGACTAAGCAATCGATTAACTTTAGAAAGTTCATAAATTTAAAATATATCTCTGTTTTGAGTTACAAACTTAATTCTGATTTCATATGATTATTTTATGTAATAATATGCAAATGTTTTTCATAATTCTTCATGTCAAAACTATTGAGAAACTTATCTTTATAAGATCACATAATATATGTATGAATAATCTAATGAGAATGGTGCTCTATTTTCCATTTCACGTTAATTCTAATTAATCGATTGGGTAATAAATTAATGTAGAATAATATTTAAAAACAAGCAGAATCTTTGTATGATCTTAAAGTATTTATAACTGAATTAATCTTATAAACTTGATCATTGTTTTAGTTATCAAATATGTTTAAGCATGTATTATTCTATTATTATTCTTGTTGTGATTAAATCTATTTATGTTTAAACTCATTTACTCAAATTCTCACTTCACGAGTTTAAGTACTAAAAATCAAATCTTGAAGTATTATAAGATTAATACAAAAAAATTCAAACTCCGTTAAGATCGAAGCTAAATCAGAGATCAGACCGAGAGCAAAGCCAACGAACTTTTTAATGACAAAAAGACAAAAGCCTTAACAAGTATAACAATTAGTTCAATGGTCATATTTCCAACGGATAGAAAACTTAACGTAAGAAAACCTCAACAGAAATAATGATCAACGGTTATAATATCAACTATAAATAGAAGAGCATTCAGAGTTTTGAGGTTGGCAACAACAAACGAAAATATGATGATGAGATATCAATGATAACAACACTCAATCATGAAAGCATCAAATAGCCAAAAACCCACAAAACATTTCAAATCTCCAATCTCCATGTATTATTCTTTGAGAGAGATTTATAGTGAGCTTCAATGTCTATATACTCTCTAGTTAAACATAATGGTAATTGTCTCTAAATTTAAAGGATTATGGGCTTATTCTTATACTGGTACTTGAGGTTGAGGTTAAAGTTTGATTTGAATTCTAGTTATTTTGAGTCTTTTATGTTATTTTTTCTTGAGCCTACTTCCTTATTATCTTGAGTAAAGTAATAATCATTTGCTCAATTATATGCGATGTTACATGACTTTCAAAAGTCTAAGCTGATGCTTTAGCAACAGACTTTGTTACACAACTTTTTAATTAACTTCCTTTTTATTTCCCTACTATATGATGAAATAATTCCATCTGGTTAAAGATCTTGAAAAAAATTTTATTAATATGAGATGTTAAAAGATTTATAGAAGTTTCCATAATTTGCAACGTTATATTTATTTGATTTATTATATAGTTGAATTTCCTTGCTAGACTCATCATTAAATGTCTGGCTTATATTTTTGTCTTATTTTATCTACTCAAAAAAATCAGCAATTAAATTATTTTCTCCTTTTATATATTCAATTTCATAGATATAATATGACATATTACTTTATCATTTAATTAATATTTTATTAGATAATTTATTTATTTTATTCTTCTATCTCACCAAGATTTAACTTATGTATTATTAGTTCTAATTACAAATTTTGTGTTTACAATAAATAACTCAAATATTTCTATTGTCTTTACTATAACTAAAAATTCTTTCCATTTTAAAAGATATTAACTCTAAAATTCATTAAATGTTTCGTTTGTCTATCTTGCAAATTAATTATTCTCCATTAATATTCTCACCATACAGTGTTGCTCTCCAATAATTATCAAAAGCATTTATATAAATTATTCATCTTACATTACTATCTAAAGGGTTAATTAATTTTAGTAAATTTTGACATACATTTTTAATTTGATTTATAGTTTTATCAATTTCATCATTCTATATCCAATTACTTTATTCTCCTATTAATTTAGATATTTTAGCAGTTAATTTTAATAAATTAGATATATAATTTCTAGCTTGATTAATTAACCCTAAAAATAATTGTAACTCTTTTATTTTTTATTTCTAGAAATTATAATACTTTTTACTTGTATATTCTTGTAATTTTATTCCATATAGAGATATATATATTGTCATAAAAATCCTATTCTAATTTTCCTTAATTTTGCTTTCTTAAGTGAAATATTTAATCATTTTCTTCTATTAATTTCATAAATTGTTTTAAATGCTTTCCATGTTCTGCTATACTATTTGAGAATATTAAAATACCATATATATATATATATATATATTACTAAAAAATTTCTTAAAAGTAGTAATAATTTATATACATATTCCTAAAATATATTTGGGTTATTAAAAAAACCAATTGATAATACATTCTATTCATATAATTCTTCTTATGTATTAAAAGTTCTATACGTTTTACTTTCTTCCTCTAATATTATTTCAAAAATTCTGCTTACAATCAAATTTACTGAATATCTTTTTACCTCCTATTAAATTAAATGAAAGTTCTATTTTTATATTAGATATCTATTTCTTACAGTTAAATTATTTAATTTTTTATAATTAATTATCATTCTTATTTTTTTTCATTATGTTTTATTACAATCAATGCTGGTGAAGAATATTCTGATATATTTTCTTTAATTAAATTATATTTTTGTCATCTCATTTATATGAATTTCAAATTCTTTTTTATCTTATTCTATTCAAGGATATAGTTTATAATTTATTTTTTTACTATAATCTTTTTGTTCTATTTTTGCTAAAGGTTTCAATTTCTCTCAATGAATTAAAGTATTATCATCATAATTTTCTATTAATCTTTGTTCTATTATTTTTATTTGTAATGATTTTATTTCTTTTAAGTCTAATGTTGCTAACATATAAAGTATTTCTATTGGTTTATTATTCGATAAATATTAAACTTCATTAGTATATTATTTTTTTAAAAAATATCTTTTTTTTCTATATGGTCTAGCTATTTTTATTTCTCATACTTCATGTTTATAAGATGTAATTAAAATTATAGCTCTTTCTATTAAATGTATTGGGTAATATTGACTTAAAAGAATCTAATCATAATATTACATCACAAGATTGTTCATTATACTGATTTAATTCTTTAATTAAAAGTTTATATTTTCCTATTTGTAGAGATATATTCTTAACTTCTAATTCTATTATATATATTTCTCTTCCAACACATTCTATTCTTAATATTTTTTTATAACTCGTGTGGTAAAATATTATATTGAACTACTGTTAAATTTGCTCCAGTATCTACGAGAGCATGATATTTTTTGGATTTATATTTTTATAATTAAATTTTACAAATACATGAAATAATTGTCTGTTCATCTCAATTTTTGAATTATTATAGTTTGATAATTTATGTTTAATATTAATCTATCTTTTTGTATTCTATATGGTCTTACTATCTGTAAAAAAATCTTTTCCTAAAACTATTTTATATTCTTTTCTAATATTTTCTTGTACCCATAATTTTATATTTATTATATCTCTTTTATTAAATTTTATAAATGTATTTGTTTTAGTTCTTTCTTCTATTATTTCTAAATTATTCTCTCTATAACTCTCTTCAATAAAACTTCTATCCATATGTTGGTCAATTAAAGTTATTATCCCATACTGCTCCCTTTTTAACTTCTAATTTTATAAAACTTTTTTCTTATGTTAAATCTAGTTGTCTTGTTCTTAGTCTTATTTGTGTTAAAATTAGAATTTATTGATATTTCTGCTAATAAATTTTTTTATAATTATCTATTTGACTTATGGATCTAATTAATCATCTTCTTGTTTCATGTCTATTTATTAGATATTCTATACTTCTTCTCAGAAGTCTATGTTTATAAAGTATATTGTTTCAAGTATATTCATTTTTAAAATTGTTCTTAAATTTAAAGTTTATCATTTGAATTTGTAATTTATAAACAATGTGGGTTGTTATAAATTTGATATTATAAACTTGAGAGAGAAAAAACCAGAAACAACTCAAAAAGGAAAAAAACAACTAGACAATAAGGAAATGCAAATGTACCTTTATTTGAATTCTTGGATATGCCAAATGATTCTTAGGAGGCCTATGAAGCTATCATAGCCCCTCATTAGTCAGCTTACTTGTTAAGTTGTTAGCTTTTTCGTAACCAAAAAAAAATTGTTAGCTTTTTTTTTAATCAAACAAAATTTAACACAACTAGTAAATGGCTATATCCCTTAAATATAATATTTTGAGTTTAAATTAGGCTGTGTGTATAAAAAAAGACTTTGTTAGAAGAGATAAAACTTCCTTCAATAATCCATATACCACAGAGAATTAGTCGCTAAGCTATAAGTTAGGGAATACTGCATAGTTTTCTACAAACAAACAAAAAATCTGTTAGCTTTTATTATTATTATTATTATTTGATGAGTAGTTAGCTTATTTTGCACTCCTCTTTCACCAATTTTCCATTGAAAGAAAAATCACCAACCTGCTAAGTGCCATGTATTGGACAAAATAATTAATAAATGATTTTGAAAACTACCCTATGAACAACACAGCTAAACAAAATTATCAGTACCCGTTTTTTGATTCAAAGAATCATTGGAAATATAATGTAATAGAATGATGATTATTGAGCTTTGTTTGGCATGTCATTAAGGAATCATGAAATGAAATTTATTTTTATCTAGAAAAAAAAAGAAAGAAATGTAAAATGATCTTTTGAACTTTATCAAAAGATGAAAAATGGAGTATATCAGTCTGTTGGTTCATGAAAGGTATATATGTTTATTTGTGATTCATGTAAGATTGAATACAAATTACATAGCCAAAGCCAAAGAATGGGATTACATGATTTGTTATAATTGTATTGGATGGATTACTTTATCATGCTAACCATACACCTTGAACTAGCATGATTACAGGTAATCTTAATGAATGGAATCAATTCAAACATGCCATCAATGTCTCTAAAAAAACTATAATTATAGGGAAATTATACGTAAATCTAAGGAAGATAAATTATCACTATTAGGTTATATAAAATCATCAAATTGATATTAAATCCCAAGGGACTTGTAGAATATTTATTAAAATTATAAAAAAATAAATTTATCTTAATTTGTTATTATGATACATTGACTTATTATTAGTAGCATTATAATTTACACTGTATTAATTTGTCAATTGTGACACCTTGACTTTTCAATTGTAACATTCTAACTTTAACTTTTCAATTGAAGATACGTAACTTATTTTACCTTAACACATTGACTTGTCATAGGTCACTATGACTTATCATTAGCAATACATTGATATGTCAATTGACAAGTCATGATAAATTTATTCATAATTTTAATATATCTCCTGCAAATTCCTTAGGACTTCATATCAATTTGTTTATTTCATAAGACCTGATAGTGATATTTTATCTTCTTTGACATCTTAGGACAATTACCCCTAACATCACTTGCACAAATAGAACCATAACCCATTACATCCTTTTCATCCATAAATAATCCTGAAAGTCTTTGCTGTTAGGGGGGGAAAATGTAGGGAGATGGGAACACAGTATAAAATTTCCACTAGTTGTAATTTATAGAACTATAAGGGGCAAGAGTTGCTCTTTGAGCATAATTGTCCAGACTACAGAGTTTAATGTTAAGGGATATTCAGTGTCCAGAATAAGAGTTACTACTACTAGAAAGATAAACCACAGAAACATAAAACTACTCTTTCTAGAAATAATAATACTTCCTTGATACCCTACATATATATATAAACATTTGACTGAAGAACAATGACTTAGCAACCCTTATATTCTGAACACCAGATCTAAAAGCGCCTTCTAACATCGATCACAAAACAGACAAGTTTATCCTATAATCTGTACAAAGAGTTGAGTGCCAATATTTTCTCTATGTGCAGTCAGAATCACTTCTATCCAAAATGCCAAGTATATTATTCACCAAGTACCAAAGCTGCAGCCAATGTGTTCCTGTGTGATGATTTGGAGACGATCTTGCATGACGGAGAAAGATGGATATGGTGGGAAACATAGCCGGAAGAAGCATGTATGCGACGAAGGAAGGTGATCATTTGGTTCCATGGAGTTGTAAATGTAGAGACGAGAAGACAAACCTTTGAAACCTTCCACAGGTAAATACTTCAGAGATGTCCAGAAAAACAAAAGAACCTTCCTTTGCTCTGCTGACATTTTCTCAACAATCTGATATATCCCCCCCACCCCCCCCCAACAAAAGACAAAAGCAGTTAATCATTTAAAAAGTGAATAATTTTTGACTTATACGTTGCGATCAGAAAGTAATTGTTTTTTTTTGTTTGTAAAAGGCACATATGTCAGCTCTATGGTGTGGTCATTTTGGCAAACAAGGTATTACAATTGTTGTCAGCATGGTATTTCACTATTGGAGATCAGTGAAAGAGAAGATAAAGATAAGATTGTTAAGGGTGCGTCGCCATGCCAAAACTGACTTTTTTAACTAAAAAAGCTAATTTAGTTCCAAAATGATGTTTATCATAGTTTTAGGGGCAATTGGCTTTTTACTCGAGACATTTTAAAGTTGAAGCAACTTTTCTTCATATTTAAATCTTTTGAAACTAACTTTTCAATATATTATTCAAATAAATTTTGGTCAAACTAACTTTTTTATAAAAACCTATCTAAACATAAACCACTAGTGGTTTCTTGAAGAAATATCTTAGCGTATTTCTAGTTGTTCCAATCTTTCTTTCCATTCTTGACTGTGACTTGGATGGCACAAGTAAAAAAAAGTTGAAAGGTAAACTATTTATTGAAGAGTTTATAGTAGTTAAAATTAATAATTAATTTAAATTTAAATTAAAAATTAGGTGAGTCAGTTGAGATGCGAACGTTAATCCAAATAAGCCCTAAATTTTTTTAACCAAAAGAAACAAATAAAAAAAAACTGGCGTACCTCCCAGAACCAAGATATCTGAGGATCTGTCTCTTTATAGCCATTGTACTCAGTATGTACCTTCCAATCTTCAACAGAAATGGCACTCTCACTCCCATGCAGCATCCAATCAAGATCCTCAAGATCTAGACTTTGAAAAAAGAACTGTTGGAGTCTTGGATTGCAAAGAATATCAGCAAAACCTTGGGCAAAATGTGACACCTGCTCAGATATAGATGTTACAAAACAATCCTGTATAAGGAGATTAACATACTTCTCCCTGTTCTTACTATTAACAACAAGGCTTTTCCCACCTGGGCAAAGCTCAACCACTTTCCTGTATCCTAATTCCTCCACCTCTCTAATAAAGGTCAGTCCTAAAGCATCTGAATCAATGAAATCAGCATCCATCTCCAATATTTTCTTGCAGCTACTATACAAATATGGATTGGCATCCCGTATATCTTCTAAAGTTATACACTTTCCGGCCAATTGCATGAAGAACACACGATCCAAAACGACACCCACTTGCACCCTATGCATTAAAGCTAATGCGATAACTCGACCAGAGAATGTGAAATAATCAAGGTGCAGAGGATGTACCTTAGATGCTGCAAACATGTAGAGAAAGGATATAATAATAAATGATAGTCCAAAGAGAGAGAATCAATGATTACTGGTACAACATAACACCAAAGTGGAAAAATTTTAAAATGAATCAACATATGGAAGATGAAGTTCAAAGAGAAGCTACATCATTCCCCTTAGATGCATGATAAAGGCCCCAAAGAATTGAAAATGGATCAAGAGCGTAAATATTATAATTGGAAGAACTTCGAATGCTAGAATCTTAACTTACAAATTTCCCCAATACCAAAGTTCATTTGGAGAGAACTTACGTTCTCAATAGAAACCGCATATTTTTATCAGACAATCATAAACTGACCCTAAGGGAATATATATTGTATATATTGCCCCGATGAGCTATTACTTGAATAAGATGAACCGAATTCCTAAATCAACAAAAGGGGGACACAAATAGAATCTCTACAGCATCTTATGGGGGAAGTTGGTCCAACCCTCCATGCATTGCGCCACATTGACACTTTCACACCCCTTATGCAATTTGATTTTAAGCAAAGAAGGAAGGATATGGTCAGCCTCATTATCCTCTGCTCCACATTTCTTTCTGCTGACATGTGTATGCAGAGGCTCCTGAATATTCAGGAGAATTATATTGAAGGACCAAATTAACAAATTAATTATTAAGGCCCTCCAATTTACCACTCACATAACGCAAATTTACCAGTTGAATTGCGAGTATTTACCATTTCTATAACGCAAATTTACAGCTCAAAGTATGCTAACACTATTTACCATTCAAACAGCACAAATTTACAAGTAGAACAACGAGTTTTTACCATTAGTGATCCTTAGGAATAACAGATTTATAAATTTGGTCCTTAGGCATAATTCTCCCAAAATAATTCCCCTTCAACTTGTCCTCAAGGCAAGAAGGAAATTGCTGAGCAATCAAATCCTGTTTTTCACAGTTTACCTCTTCCTATGGTCCGCCAAGGCATTGTATTAAGATTTCAAGACATGGGTGACCAGCTTGTCCGAGCTTTCGCATTATATAAATGAAGCTCCAAATCAACTGTAAGAGGCTAAGGGGTGGGTGGTCTGCTTGGTATGTGCCCAAGCACAGAACAAGGGGGCATACATGAAACATAGGATGCATTTTAGATGAAGCTATTGGTGAAATCAAGAGGGAAAAGCTTTAAGATTAAGCAATTTTGCCCATGGGTAGTATATTGCTGAAGATGCTTAAGGTTGTGGTGATCATTTTGACAAAGAATGAACAGCCTAATCGATAATGTCTCCGCTTTTGAAGGGCAAGTCTAGCCAAGAGTTCACAATGATAAAAAGATTTATAACAACTTGAAAATCATAAACCGTTGCCGAAATAAGCAATAAGATGCTTTGTTTACAAAAGAAAGAAAGAAAAAATAGCTCCCACTCCTTGATTATACATCAACTTCAGTCATAAATACCATTAGTGAAATTGGGTAGCTGCAACATAGGAACAGTGGTTAGCACCTATTTTAGATGCTGAAATGCCTCCTCTATTTTTGCAAACCACTTGAACCCATTATTTTTGGTAATGCCTATTCACGGCAGAGCAAAAATACCATAGTTCAGAACAAGACTACTACAATAGTTGGTTAAACACAGAAAGGCACATAGACATGTGACATTGCTAGGTAGAGCCATTGGAGTACTACTTTGAATTTGTACAAATCAACCACTACACCTGCATTAGAAATTGACTCAAAACTTAAACCTGTAGCTGACCAGATAGACACTTATTAACATAAGCAAAGTATGCATTGGTGTGAAGAGTGTGGAGGGCAATTTGTAGATCGTCCAAAGGCTGCTCAAGATTTTGGCTGCAAATCAAGATGTTGTAGAAGAAAACCAAAAAGATTTCAGATATAAAGATGGACTGAACCATTCATGGATGCCTGAAATGTGGGAATGTAAGTAGCATTACCACAAATTCGTAGTGGCCAAACTGAATTCAATTGAACGACCAATGAATATCAACAGGACAAACCTGAATTTGATTATATCTCAACTTTTGGGGGAAAACACAAAAGAGACTCCATGTAGTTCATTGAGGCATTCATCAATGTTCAGCATTAGGTACTTATCTGTTAAGGTGATCTAGTTGAGGTCATTCTTTTTCACGTGGGGTCATTCTTTTTACCTAGTAACACAAGGCTAGCAAATGGACTGGAGCAATTTTAAAAAGCCCACTTGCATGTGTGATTACCAATTCCTTTCTCCAATGATGAGGCAAGTCAGCTGAGATTGCCCCAGCTGAAGTGCGCTCTAATCACAGCAACTAGGGAGGGGTTGAAAAACACGAAAATGGAAGAGACAAATATTCATGGAGAATTATTAGCGTGGTTTGATAAATCCTCGTGTGGCCATATGGCTGAGATTTTTATAATCGAGCTAAGGATACACAGCCAAGCCAACACCTTGAATCCCTTCAAAGAAACCACAGTGACGGAAATCCAAACTCACGCATGGCCATGGTACAATTATGTAAAAATAAAATTTAATCTAATCTAAATCAAACAAATTTTAGAAGATAATATAAATATAAATGATACGAATCTAAAATAATGGTAAATAAGACCTAGAAAAGATAGGATAATAGGATTACTCCAATAAATCCCAATCCAAACTAAATTTATTTAAAGAAAAAACGAATCCTAAGAATTTAAAATAAAATAAAGATAACACATAATCAATCTAATATCCTAGGGTTTTCTACTCCTTCATTCAATTCATCAACAAAGGCAGTTGAAGAGATCTTAGGGCAATATATAGAGCTCTAGGTACAATTATTATTCAAAATAATAAATCTTAAAAGATAAAATGAAGCTAAAGAATAAAATCTGAAATATAAAATAATCCTAAATCCTAAATATTACGAGTATAATCCAAGATAAGATAGGATAATAAGATAAATCCTATAGATCCTAATCCGAACTAACTTTATTCGAAGATAATATAAATTCTAAGAATTTAAAATAAAGATACCAAAACCAATCTAATATCCTAACAATTCCCACTCAATTTAAAATATCCTAACGTTGCCATGGGAATTCTGCAGCCACTATCAATAACTATATATCTACATGCCTGAAAGATGATCATAGATGTCCTCCATAAAACAAATTTTAACAATGAAGCTGATATGTGCCAGGTTCTCTTCCCAGCAATCCTTTAACACCATATATCTTGTCATGTGATAGTGTCCATATTGTGTATCTAGTATTTTACAGTATTTAGAATTGGTTCACATAAGGATCAGCCATTAGACTTGTTCATCTTCTCTTGTACAATTTATTTTAACTTACCCGAGTCCTGAAGGCCACAACTGTGGCAATTTATATGACCTCCATCACACACAAACAAGAAGAACCTAGGTGGCTAGTCTAGCTGTCTTTATAATTTTGGTATTTCTTATGATAAAGTTTTTTACAGTATTATATATTAATAATTATTTATTAAAGATTTATTTATTGTATGTATTTCTAATTTTAATCATCATACCGTGAGATTTTACTATCAGAGAGAATGGTTGAGAAAATATAAGTTCATGTGAGATATTGACTTCCTTTGAGTTTTGGCCTTCTAATTTTGATCGAAGAGATAAAAAGGAAAGATAAGTAAAGAACATTATGCATTATTATAATGTATATAATCTTTAAATATGTTATTTGAATCATAATAGTTATATTGCAGCAAGATAAACAAATAAAAAGCATCTCTCCCCACTCTATTTTATAACAGAGTAACATACCTTTCATTTTCTTCCAACTAAAAACAATTTCATATCCTATACCCCTCATATTGAGAATTATATAAACTAGAGTCCTCCACACTCGTACTCATACCTCATGCCACAATGAGTTGCAAATAGGCAACATTGGGTGGGTTTAAGATGACAATGGAAACTCACTAAGAACAGCATTTTTGCGTTAAAAGTTTCTTACATCTTGGACACAACACTTAAAAAAATTTTAAAACAAAATAAAAGAAAAACAAAGGGGCGGCATTTTTAGCACCCAAAGTGAGCTTAGCCCCTATATAACTATTATGATTCAAATAACATAGGGTGTGTTTTCCCAACAGTAGAGGAGGTCATTGAAAATGAACAGCCAACTTAGGGTGTGTTTGGATTAGCCCCTAGAAAATAGATTTTGGAGAAAAGCTATTTTGAAGAATAAATTTTGAGTAGAATAGATTTTCTGAAAATAGTGATATTGATAATTAAAAATGTTTGGATAGTATCCGAATCACTTTTCATGCGTAAATTACTAAAAAGAACATAAGTTGATAATTACGTAAAGTACAAATTTTAATTTATAATTTTGTTTTCATCTAATTAATAAATAATATATATAGGAGAGCAATTTATTATTTATATATTTATATAATATAATTATTTAATATATATATAGAAATTTATGATAAATATAATTTAACAAGAATGATTAATAATATATGAATATATAAATAATGGAACCAAATTTGGGTCAATGGTGGGTGGTGGGAATCCCCAGTGAGTTGACTGCCACGCAAGTACACAACAATGGAAGCAAAAACTCGCCTGCCATAAGTTAGACAGGGACGCTTTTGTGAAACCATGGTTATGGGGTGTATAATAGATTTTGGGTTTTATATAGGTGTTTGGGTAATTTGTTGTAAAACCATGATTTAGATACGAAAAGTGCTTTTTTGGAGTCAATCCAAACACATACAAAAATTGATAATCAATTATGCAACTTATTATATCAATCAGTCGATTGAAAGTTGTGGCACATCCATCAAAATCAAAGGACCCGTCACTCTTTTCGGCAAAAAGCCAAATTGATGTATACCAATGATGTTCAGTGTTTGCATGCTTTGGTTACTAAAGATGTTCACCCTAAGCAGGGAAACAACCAACCACATGAACACTTTTGTGCTATAGATTGACCCAGTGAGACAGATTTTTCTTGGTTCTTACCCTTGCATCCCTTAAAGAAGAGCTTGCCCTCATTCAGTTCACAAGCAAATTCTATCTAGTCCATATGTTCCATCATTAGATGTTCTAGATAGGTTACAATAGTTATCTATCCAACCCACTAAAGTGACACCACATAAGCCACCATTCTTGCCTCACAACACAGTGATGGCAACAAGACAAAACGCCAGGGGGCCTACCAATGGAAGTTGTATCCAATGCCCTTACAGCTCTACTTGGAACTGTCTGCTTCATCATAGCTTCAATTATTGTGGGATCATCTGGTACCCTTGGTGAGGAAATAATGTGACTCAAACAATCCAGTAATTGCCCAATGCACTCCCATTTCACCCAGCAACTATCAGGCGAAGCTATGCCTAGAACCAAGCCCACATTCTCAAGGTTGAAGGAAAAAAATAAAAATAAAATAAAAAATTGACCTTGAGGCCCTATAACTCCCCTTCCTTACATTCATCTTTGGGATAAATTTTTCTGAGATCCCCAATCTGACTAAATAATAGTGGACTTGGTGCCTCCAATTCCCAACTGCTTCACCAGGTGTGGTGATATGGAATTATGTATGGCTCCACTATCAATGAGCAACCACACGCTTTCCTCCTAATTCTCCAACTAACATCAGAGTATTACAGCCAATGAATCCCACAATTGAAGTGAATTTTAACTTCATGGTAGCAATCACCTTTTCAAGTATATTTCCACCACCTCTGCAGCTCAATCTAAACCATTTCTTCTTCATCCTCTTCTGTAATTGGCAACATCTGCAATTGCTTCCTATTGCACTTGTGATCGGGTCCCATATTTTCTTCACACTTGAAGCATAGCCCAATTCTCATCTCCTATTAATCTCAACTTCAAGATGTCCCTGGCCGCCCTTATTGCAGCTACTGCTATTGTTTGTTCAAGTAATAAGAATCACCACTTTGTTGATTAGTTTCTTTGACCCTTTTGTTCTCAATTATCTTATGTCAACTGACTGAAATTGATCTTTGGTGCCATCAAAAATCCCAAATACTATGAGAATGGGATTTAATACCTTCCCACTTCACCCTACTAACATTCCTAGCATTCTTAGTCCTCCATTACTGCTTAACGTTCAAGGTTAAATTTCTTCCCTCCACTTTCTTGAATATCTAATATAAGTCCTTTTATAAAGCAATGGTCATGGATTCTGCTCGATCCGTTTCCAGTAGAAATGCTTCAAGCTTATTTCAATATCTTCTACAGCTGTTTCTTGCTTCAATCTCATCAAATAATTATGGATCGTCTTTCCAACAATGGTGCTGGTTGGCAGAAGAAACGGATTTGATATCATAGGAAGTGTAGAAAAGTGTATTATTGGGTCACTAGACACTCATCACATCAATATATGCTCCTATTTACGCTAATAAGAGCCTCCTAACCAACAAACTAACTCTCTCAACCCTTTCCTAACTAATTGCTAATCTCCATGTAACAGTAGCTTAGTGGACTGAATCCAAATCCAACATTCATCATCCTCAAAGTTTCAAGGGCATAATGGTAATATCATGCTTTGTCAAGATAACTTTCTGTAATGCATTTGACTCTCAGTTTTTGTCAATGAGTTGTCAACATACAAGACTGATGGCAATCAAGATGTCATCGCACTATGGTTTTTCAATTTCTATATCAGACCTAAATTGTTCATAAGAAATCAAGTTAAATCTCGAATGACAAAAGAGAACAAACCTGTGCATAGAACCTGAAGACATAGCAAACTCAACTTGACCTGATTGATTCAGGCTAGGTTTGATCAAGAAAAAAAAAGACACGCACAAAACAAGTAGGGAAAAGTTAAGTTGGACACTAAAGTCAAACCAAGCTTTTTAGCACTCAGGACTAAGCAGCCTAACTTGGCCAAAGGGTTCTTTATACAACAACAACAAGTCTTATCTCACTAGGTAGAGTCAGCTATATAGAACAAACTACATCAATATGCTCTACAACCCCCAAGGATTCCAAGGATTCTTTATATATTTCTTCCAATACACCTTTGTTTAGTGACATCCCTATATTAAACCTAATTCCTCAATCAATCCTTCCTCATTTTGCACGTCGAAATCTTAGTCCATGACAACTCCCTATATTTGATATTAAAATATTTTTCCATAGTAATTAGGAATTCATCAAAGTTAATTAAATCGATTAAGTAAATTAAAAGTGAAAAATTATCAAATTGGTTAATGGGGGGAACAATGAATTAATTGTGTTTCTTTGCCATATAGAGGAGTTAAGCAAGGAAAACACCAAGTACGAGGAGCAAAAAAAGCAAGAAAAGAGGACAAGAATCACATATACACACACAAATTATACATGTTAATGAGGTGCTTTAATATAAGCATGAGAGCTGGATGTTCAAGAACAACCATTTCTAGAGATTGGCAAGTCTAACTTGGAGAAACTAAGCTACGGAACAATCTAGCTCAAAATTCACCTCTAATATTCATGAATTTATCAACTTAGGAAAGAATGATGATGTCATTCAATATAAGTAATGTTCTCCAGTTCATACTTTTCATTTTTACATTTATTATTAAAACAATTTTGTTCATATAGTTATTGATAATTGATTCTTTATATATTGTTCAGAGTTTCAGGTGTGACTGAAAGTGGAAGGTAAGATTGTATGACCACTGATTGATGTGAAACAGCCACTTTCATTTCTGATTTGTCAGATGTTTCATCATTTAGATTTTGTAACTAATTGGTTTATGGATTATGTTTCATTTCTGATTTGGAATTATGGATTATGTTTGTATAATTTTCTTACCAATATGAGTCTTTGTCTGTGGCTGAATTATTTATATTATCAAACTTTGACATAACTAATTGGTTTTATTTAAATTTTCAGAATAGGTGCTTTATTGCATATATCAATGGGGGAATGATATTTAAGTCCCTAAAGGTTGAATTGATGACGGTTAAGTCAACAAAAAATGTTGTGAAAAGTGAGTTGCAAATATCAATTTAGACAGTTGTAAACAAGAATCTCAAATGCAAATTGAGGGTTATGTTTGAAGCTTAAATGCATTATTTGTAATTGAGACTCCTGAATTTGCAGCTATTTGAATCGAGAATCTAACTGTCATTAATTCTTCTCTCTTTTGGAACCTAATTGTCATTCTCCCTGTATCAATTTATTTCTAGGTTTAAGAATACTTAAAAGGGATTATCTTATAATTAAACACTCTTGTAAATCACCAACTTAACAGTTTCCATAGGTTCATACAACAAAACCCCAATCAAGTACATACCATTTGAAACGAAAAACTCTCACTGCAGGATAAATAGCAGAGATGGGAAAGAAAATTACTCTGGAAAAAATGCATTTGAGCTAAGATTCTAGATGGAACATACCAGGATTGGGGAGAAATCTCCTCGGGTCATTTGGGCACGCCACAAAAAGAGCATTTTGTGGATTAAATAAAGCTTGGCATACCAAGAAAAACCACTCTCGCAGTACACCTGGACCTGTAGCTTCCTCATTTTTGAATTCCATAAACAGACCACCATGTAGAGATTCAGGCTCTGCCCGTGCTATGTATTCAAATGATTCTGCCAACAGCTGAGACCGGTCAATTAGCATCTCATGCAATTCCTCGTAGTCCTCTTTTACATCTGGGAACATCATCATCACTAAATGCCTTCTAGATTCAAAATTTGTTACCCACTTGTGCTCCAGAATCCACTGATGATCATCAGTTCTCTTAGCATACTGGGTGATAAGTAGAACCAGCATACTTCTCTGACGTCTTAAAACCAACCAAAACTGTACTTCAGCTCCTTCATAGAGCTTAGAAAGGTGATACAATTCCTTCAAGATGGAAAGATACTGAGACCATGCTGAATAAAGATTATCTCCCTCATCTCGTCCCTTGGCAGCCAAAGTTTCCTGCATTTTATTAAGGCACTGATCCATTTTTTGCAACAATTCACCAAATATAAGACGAATATCTTCCTCTTCCAATGGCAACAGGAGCTTATTTAGCTTTTCATCAGACTTGGAAAAATATAGGCTCCTGAAAGTTTGTTGCTTGTTGATTCTAGTCCTTAGAGGAAGTATGAATGCAGTGAAATCCCGAACATCACTCGGTGAGGGCCCTACACTAGTGGGGGATTCCATACTCATATCCAAAGCCCTCAACAGTCTATTTGCAATCTCTCGAACAAAAGGGAGAACATCATTAATTAAAATCAATTCCTTGTCGCTCTCAGAAACATAGGAAATACTAGCAGTCTCCAATAAAGAACCAAAGGTGCTCCGACAAGAGAGATACAAAGGATCCTCAGGACCCGCCCGTCTAAGTAATTTGCAAAACTCCAACACTACACACGCGCACTTAGTATGTAATGATTTAGACAAGGTACTGCGACAGGAACTCATGAAATGCCTAATTGAACAATCAGCACATTCTTTGTTACCTACATAGGGTGACATATAGAGCATAACTAGCACAACAGGGGCAGATGAAGACAAAAATATCTGGAAATACCCAGAAGCTGTATCATTATCAATTCTAGAAGTCATTTTTAAATATTCAGTCATGAGGCTTTTGATAGTTTTCAAGGCATCATGTTCCACTTCACCCCTGCAGAGACGCCAAATTAGAGAAACCATATCGTTGATTACCTGCCAAGCTTGAGGATGTTCTGTGCTGCGCATGCGCCCAACCAAATGAAGGTGACAATCTCTCTCAATTGCACACTCGACCAGAGTCTGTTCCCACTGTAGCTGTTTACCCATATATATCAGTCTCTGCTCAAACAACGGAATGCCCGTAATTTCTTGGATACGTTCATGAATTGATTTTACTGTATCTTGTGGACAAGCTTTCAGTACTATAGTTTTTGAAACTGACATCAATCGAATGAAAAATTGCAACTTCGACCATGGCCGAGTCGATTCGGACCGGGACGAACAGGCATACGAGGCTGTAATAACATCTGAGAGAGACCCATTAAAAGTTTCAGAATTGCAAGAATTTTCGGTTTTAGGTTCGTCTTTCCTCATTCTTACCGTTACTATATCACATACATCACAACAATCAACAAAATTTTCCCCCTCATCGTTGAAAGCAGCCGTGAAATCATCAAATTTACGTTTGGTTGAGGCACGGTGGTGATCGGCGCCACCTCCGCCGCGCTGATGTACGCAATCGGCGGTCGGGGTCTCAATTATAGACATCTAGGAGCCCAAGCCGCCGTCCGCTGCCGAATAAAGGATCAGTGATGAAAGACGGAACCTATGCGATAATTTTCAGAGCGCATATGGCAATCATAACTGAAAAGACAAATCTCTTCGTTACCTTGCTTCAGAGCTTAACGACAGCTTCCATGGTTGGCGAGGATAAAACTCAGAGGTTTGTGCTGAGGAGTTTACCAATGTCTGTATTCTTACGCGGACATATATACTAGTTTTGTTTTTTACCTTAATTTTTTATTTATTGATTAATTAATTAATGTTTTAAATTTTATATTCTCTTATTCTTTCGATAGATAATTTATCATTTTAATTTACCTATATATATATATATATATATTTGCTTACATATCATAAGCCGTACGACTTATTTCTTACATTCCCTGTAACGCGCCAGGCTAGCCTTTACTCATCTATAATTCCTTCAATATTTTTATATTTTAACAATTATTAATTATTAATTTCTTATATATTAGATTAGATTTCTCCATAAATAAGTTATCTTATAGGATGAGGTAAGGAAACATATATATTGATGATTAAAAAAAATTAAATATAAATTGATATCTATATGATATAATAATATAATAAAAATTTAAATATATAAAAAAATTTAAACTTTAAATTAATTGTATATGATATCTATAACTTTTAAAAATTTAAATTAAAAATTTTATTATTTTATATTTTAATTATCAAATACTTATTATTAAAGTTAATCGTTTTATTATATAATAATTTTTATATATTTTATTATATATCACATTATTTAAAATATAATACTTAAAAATGTGTATATAATTTTAAATATTTTTTATGTTTTATTTAAATAATATATGGTTAAATAAATGTTATAATTTTTTTAAATATAGTATATTTTTAAGTATTTAAAAATATTTTAAATTATATGTTAAGTATTATTTAAATATTTTATATTCTTAAAATATTTTATTTTAAGTATTTTAAAATTTTAAAATTATATGTCAAGTGTTAATTATTATTTTTTAAATAATAAATATATAATAAAAATATAAAAATTATTAATGATAAAAATTATTAATGATAATTTTAATGGTAGTGCTTAATTAAAATATAAAATATTAATATATATATATATATATATATATATATATATATATAATAATGTAATAAGCAGATGAAAGATTTTGTGTGTATTTAATAATGAAAAATGCCTCAATGACCCATATTTATGGGTGAAAAATTGAGGCGTATCTAAATTATAATACACATATCTAAACATGATATTACATGGAGTTTTTTTACATAATTTATTCTTTAATTTTAACATGATATTATTAAATTGATTTTTTCTTCCTATTTTATTATTTTAATATAAATATAAATTAAAAATGTATAAAATTATGCTAATAATACATATGAGTCATTTTAAGAAATTTATTTGATCAATAACCAGCCATGCATCCATATAAAATGCCTGCAAATATTTGATATAAAAAATAATTTATTACTACTTTTAACACAAATATATCTTAAGGAAGAGTTGATATTGAAGTTGTAAATTAGTAAATTAAAAAGCTTTGATTTATAAATAACCATCCTCTACTATTTTATTTATGAAAATTATAATTTTGTTCAAATGTCACAAGTGATATTGTAAATTGATGACAAGTGATGCTCATAAGTAATAACAAGTGGTCTTATTATATTTTTGTTTTCCTTTATTTTTAAATTTTTTACCATCTAGATTTTCCTTTTTTTTTTATTGTAGTCTATTTACTATGAATTTGAATTCAATATGAAATTAATTTTATTCAATATGACTAATATAATTATAATTCATAATAAATTTGATTTTCCTCTATATTTATTATGTTCGTGTATGTATACATCATTTTACAAATTGTGTATTGAAATTTTTCTGTCAATGTGTAGTGCATAATATATATATATATAACCAAATTGGCGTTGGATTTTCATGTCTATTTTAAATTATTATCTTAACTACTATTTTGATATTTTAGATGTAATAAAAATACATTAAATGATATATATTAAAAATTCTATAGCCTTAAGTTAAATTTCTCCTTTTTGGACAACTTTGTATAAGCTTTTAGAAAAAATGACTTTAAAAGAAAATTGAAAAAAAATTATAAAAAAAATAATTATAAATAAATTAGTGTTTAAATAGTTATTACCATAAGAATTTTTATTATTGGTAAATTGCTAAAAATATATAAAAAAAATTAAAAAATTACTTTTCATGGAGTCAAAATCATTTTCTACTGTTTTCCTTCTTTCTTGATAGAAAACACGACGAGCATGAAGAGAACATCTACAGCAACGCTATTGATGATTGTTCTCTCACAACAAAGTCAGCCAAAGACTAGCTCTGATGACCAGCGACCACGAGCGATGAGTGACCATGAGTAATGAGCAACTAGCGATGACGGAAAAGATTATCAGCGACACAAAAGAAAAGAGAAAGGAGGGAGAAGAGAGGAAAGGGAAAAGAATATCTAAAAAATAGAGATAAAATAGTAATTAGATAGTTTATAAATTATTTTACTATTTAATAAATTTTTTTATAAATTTATTTAAAATTATGATTTAGTTAAAAGTTTTTTTTAAAAAAAATAAATTAAATTTTAGGTTAAAAATTCTTTTAAAATAATAATTTAGATTTTACGCACATAGTCAATATATTTACGTGACTATCGAGAAGTCACCATCTCAGTGATTCACCCCCATGCTTACATATATATAAAGATTTGTGTGGGCCGGAAAAAATATAAAGATTTATATTTTAATGTATTTTAACATAAACATTAATTCTTTGTTATTACCATATCAATAATTAATTGAATATAAATTTTTATCTATTATTACTAAATAAAATAAATAGAAAGAGTACATTTTTTGGCTAAAAATAATTAAATATGTATATATATATAAACTGTAAAGATTATAACCAGTTCTCAATTGCTTCAACAACACACTGCTGCCTAGGACAAGCACACCTACTTTCATTTTAATATTGAATAATATAAATGATATATTAATATTTATATTTAATTATATTGATATATTATTCTTGTATATTACTGTATTTTATATTGTTTACGGCATAATTTAATAAATTATTACAGGTTTTGGAGGCTCCATTCATGTTCGTTCACATTGAAGAATATTTGACGTTTTAGATTTTAATTTCTAAATGTTTTGTGGCATGAAAGATGACGATGAGCTTACCGCTTCTTTTGTATGACGTGTACAATCTAACGGTTTAGATTACTTACCGTCCAGTCTTTTCCAAAAAAGGTAGTACTAGTGGGGCCCTCCCTCCTTTCTAAATTTCAACGCGGTGGAACCAAACAAATAAAGATATTTATCAAACTCTGATAGCCTGAATAAAGCGTCCCCTCTTGGCCTTTTGTTTGTTTTCTTCTATTTAACTATTTTATTCTTTTTATTGTTTATTTATAATTATAATTAGGGAATTAAAGTGAGAAGCAACTTCTTCCTTCATGAAAAGAGAACAAAAATTCAAATGATCAAAAGCTCATTTATTAGAAAAGATAAAAAAAATTTACATTTTAATTCTTGAAAGAATCCTGATCAAATAAAAATAATAATTATAATAAAAAAATGACAAAAATAATATCTTTAACATATGAAAAGTTTATGTTATGATTATTAAATCACATAATTCCTCTAAAATTTCTAGGAACTTTCTTTGACATTAACTTTTTATTGGGGAATGATTAAGTTGCCCTTTATGTGAAAAGAAAAAGATAAAGCTTCCTCCACCACTACTGCTTGCCAGCTGCCGGAAGTCCAGGGCAAGGGTGATACCTTCAGATTAATAATTACTTTAAGAAATAACTTTAATTGTACGAAATGACAATATAAGCTTAGGCAATGGTAATTTGAAATGTTAGGTTTGAGTTCTAAATGTTAGTAGTCATTTATGAATATTTCATTTTAAAAAAATATTAATTTTAATTAACTGATAATAACATATTTATAAAATACTATTTTAATCTTTAATGTAAATGTTATTTAACAAATTTATATTAAGTTGTATTCAGTTTGTTAAATTTAAATTAATTTTTAAAATTTAATATTGCTAATTTTATTAATAAAAAATATGGACTCAATAAATTTAAAACCCTACTCAGCAATTAAATACTTATAAATATGTATAGTTTTAATATAACTTTAAATTCACAAGAATGAGAGCGACACAGTTGAATTGTGTGAAATAACGTCCAACAGGAAATTATGGGAATGTGGGTATAATTATAATATTATATATATACATACATATATATGTGTGGGGGGTGGTATTTAGAAAAATTTTAAATAAATAATTATAAATGTCTATAAATATTTATGAGCTAAATTATAATTTAAAATTATTATTTTAGATACATTTTTAAAAATAACTTCTAGATAAAAAAAATAGGCTTATGGTCATCGAAATATTATTTACCTCTATTTTTTTAAGGTATTCTCTCTCATCTCTCTACTTAGTCTCAGTCATTTAGTCCATTATCAGTTGCTGCTCAATCCATTGAAGAAGAAGAAGCTCATCAACTCATTACTGATAAGGTCTCATCTGATGTGCCATTCCTTCTCTGTCATCGTCGTCGTGTTTAGATCTAGTGTCTTTGTGCATTTTCTTTCTCTCGCACCCATTCTTTGTTGTTGCTCTTTCTTCTCTGTTGCTCACTCGTCATCAGGATCATTAGTGTCCTTGTTAGTGTAGGCGTTGTCGCTAGGCTGTGGAGTAGTTTCATCGGCAGTGGAAGGATAACTTATGAGGATGATAATAAACAGTAAATACTGAAGAATAATTAATAATAAATTAAATTAACTATTTACTTATTTACTTATTATTTTATTTAATATTTTTTTTTGATAATTTTACAATCACACAAATCATTTTTATAATAATTATCTAAATACCTATTTATTCATAATTATTTTTTTCTATAAGCTTTTATCTAAAATAACTTATTCATAATCACTTTTAAATTAATTTTCTATAAACTATTATCTAAAAGTCAATTTAAATAGACTCTATATCTTGAGTTAATATTTTAAATTAGACATATTTTATTATTATTTAATTATTTAAATTGATATTTTAAATTTGTTGAGTTAATATTTTTTATTATTTATGTTAATAATTTTTAATTTAAAGATTTAAAAATATACTTTTTAAACTTAAGAACTAAATTGAAACTTGATTAAATTGAATTGAATAAAATATATATATACTTTAAACTTTTGAATGTATTCAAATTTATTAAATAGATTTTATATAAAAATTAAATTGTGTTTCATAAATATGTTATTATTAGTTAATAGTAACCATTTATTATTTTTTAGTTAAAAGCATAAAAGAAACTTTTTTATTTTATTAAAAGATAAATTTTTTTATTTCATTTTATTTCTTGTTCAATGAACCAAATAATTCTAAGCGAGTATTTAGAGCATGGTTTAAAAAGTTTTTTTGAACAAATTTTTAATTTGATTTTTTTAAATAAATAACTATATTTGTCTAGAAGTAATTTTGGCCAAAATTATGATTTAAAATTATAGTTTTGAATAAACTACTGAAACTAGTTTTTAGAACAGTAGAAGAGCTTATAGATTATTCAATTTTTATCTTATCCCTACTTTTTCATACACACTCCCTCCTTTCCCATCTCTCCTCTTTACCATATCTTATCTTTTATCTCTCATATTCACCCTATCTCATCTCTCTTCTTTACACTCTCTTTTCTCTCCTATTTTTTCTATACTGTCTTTTTTTTCTCATATTTTTGATTAAATTATACTCTTTTAAGTAATTTATCAATATAAAAAGTAATTTTATTACTAATCATCTAAATATCTTTATTTTTTAAATTTATTCTTTCTTAAATTTATTTTTTTTAAAATTTATTTTTTAAAAGTTAATCTAAACATTGTAAGAGCATGTACAGACTTCCATTTTACAGTCAGCGGACCGCAATCGCAATAGAGAGCGTGTGTCGTGATCCCAAAATGACTTCCATACCGAGAAAAAATAGCTTCTGGCTGAACTGAATGTTTCGATCAGCGGCAGTGAAAAAGCTAATTCCCTCCAAATGTACGGTAGACCATAAGCCACTGTTTTTTTGCTTATTTGAATTATATTCTAGATAACAAATTCTGAGTAGAAAATATTTTGAGTAAAATAAATATTAAGTATAATAGATTCTAGAAAATTAATTCTTAAAAAAGTTACTATCCCTAGTTAATACTAAAACTATACTTCTAATAGAAAAATAGATTATAAAAAAAATAAGTATTTTGATAGTTTATACCAAAATTTTGATTAAGAAATTGACTGTAGAAAAAAAAAGATGTTTGGGTAGCTTTTTTTCAAACAATGTTTTTGTGACCAAAAGGCCAAATCAGACAAAACCATAATTTAGAACCTAAATCAACCACACACTGTAACTTCTCCATCTTATTAAAGGTGTAGCCAGCTCTCATATATTCATTTTACCTTTTCTTTTCTTTTTCCCCCCTGTTTTGGGTTAAAATTCAAATAAATTGGTACAAACACTTTATACTTTTTTTATGATAAAAAGGCAAAATGCAATTAAAGAAAATAAGAATTACAATGTTCCAAAGCACATAGTGCATACAAAATTAGAAAAAAACCTTATAGAAATCAAAAAGGAAATAACATTAAATGACAAAAGGGAAAAATATGGAGGAGATCATGAAGCCAGTAGCTGGGATCTTGATAAAACCAGTATTCACACAGCTGATATATAATTCATTTGGTTGATCTTCTTGGAGGAGCTCAGAGTGATGGATCCAAAGAAGGGAAGACTTTAAGCGTTAATCAAGAAATTGGCTCCTTGAATAGAATTATACTTCCAAATGAATTCCATTAAAGGTTGACCATGAAAGCATATATAGCTTTGACAAAAGTGGCTCCTATTCTTTTTCACCTTCAAGCAAGGATCAGTCATTCTTTTTCGCATTAATTGTTGGAAATTATGCCCTAGGGGCCAATCATTGTATCAGGTTATCACATTATTTGCATGTTTACTATGATGACCATCCTTGGATAACTCATGATCTTATCCTAAATGTCCCTGGTCGGTCATCTATGTGGGAGCAGAGATGAAATAAGACCAGTATGACTTTGAAGATATATAGAGATATAAATCAAAGTCATAAGCACATGTAAGAGTACAGGGTGTTGGACCGACCCGCAATGAGAGAGCTGCATGGGTCAAGTCATAAGCTTCTCTCATATACAAGCCATGTCACTATGCCCTTTGACCTGAGATCATCATGGATTCCTACATGACAAACGCTCAGCTTTGACCTAGTCAAAAGTCACTTTTGACCGAGTGATCATAAAGGCTATGCTCGGGCTTAGTGGTTTTTCATGCGGAGGAATGTGAATGGTCAAGATGGAATTTGTCCCTCACATTCGTAGAGAGATATTACTGGGCCCCTCGATGAGTGAGTCTGAGAAATATATGGCCATACTGGAATGGAAGGGTAGTTCCATTTCTATATTCAGACTACTCAGGGATCGAGAAAGTAACGGTCAGGAATAGGAGGATGACGTTCTCCATGCCTCATCCTTGACCGAAATATCATGTGACAAAAGGGACGTGATATGGTTGTATGAAAGGTTACATCGTTTAACGATCCTCATATGTTTTGGGTAGTCGTAATGCCTTGCTAGAGACCGCTTACGACTTGTGGGTCAGTATAGTAACTGGCCCACTGCCAACTTCATATGGGCCTACAGGGTCGCACACAAAACAGCCCAATACGAGCTATGATGTCCAGATTCATTGAATCTAAGAGATGTCTAGATTCAATGAATAATTTAGGATGGATATATATTTTATATATATATAAATTAGTTTATATATATATTATATATATAATATAAGAGATATTTGTAAGATTTAATTTATATTTGTAGGATAAATTAAATCTCTATCATTTTTGAATTTGAATTTAAATGGATATGATCTATTTGAATTTGAAATTCAAATTGATAAGATATCTCAAATTTGATTTATGAGAATAAATCAAATATAATTCTGTCTTATCTTTATTTTAAATTAAATAAATAGGTGAATTAAATCTGTGGGACGGATTTAATATAAACCATATTTATTTAATTAGTTTCTTATTAAATTATGCAATATATGATATTGTATTAATTCAGAATTAATATAAGATTAATTCTGAAGCCCGGCCCTATTAGAAGCCCGATAGCTTCCTATATATTTGACATTAGGAGCTAGGGTTCTACACACAAGATACATCTCTACACACACATTCAGACGTGAGAAGAGGGGGCAGGGAGAGTGCAAAAGGTTTGCACATAAGAAACTGCCGAGATAGAGATGGTGAGGACGGAATCTCTAGAAAAGCCCTAGAGGGACAAGAAGCGCTAGCACGTCGTTCGCGATTGGAACGCTGTTCGTGTGGATACCGGTAGAGGAAGCCGATCTGAGCTGTCGACTTCTACGATACGACCAGACACGAAGCAAGGTCGCGACCAGAACACGCTGAGGTCGCGACCATACGGGCATCTGAACGTCAGAAATCCGAAAAGAAGAGGCAGGTCGCGACTTGAAGCTGACGAGGTCGCGACTACAAACTCCAGAGACTTCAGGTCGCGACGAGAAGCAGAGGAGGTCGCGAATAAAATGTTCCAGAGGTGAAGAGTCGCGACTAGTGGACACTGAGGTCGCGACCAAAGCTTGAAACCGAAGGTAACACTTCTTTCTCCTTGACTTAAACACATTCGGTAGATCCTGGCTGGGAATGGAAAAATTTTTAAAGTTAATTTCCGCTGCGTGTCTTCCAATTCCCTTCAGTGGTATCAGAGCCATGCCGTTTTGTGTTTAAGTTAAGTTTGATTGTTGATACATGTGATGTATGTTAGACTTCTTAGCTGATTATATGATAACATGCGTGATATGTATGACATATATGGAATCTGTTTATGTATGACATATACGGAATCTAAAAGGAAACTGAAATCGGTGGTGTATATCAATTGATTTGATCAATTAATATTGATGGGGTCTAAGGAAAAATAATTAAGATTCTTGATTATTTATCAAAAAAAAATTTCTATTGGGGCGCTGCCCCACACCCCGCCCGCTAACCGGCTAGCGGGACCGCCGTGGCTATTTAATCGTAGCGCAATATAATCGTAATATTTATTGACTTTCCTGATATATGAATGTTTTGAAACATTTATTGCCCTTCAAATAGCATGAATTTTGATTCTTGAATGTTTGGGTATGGTGAACAATATGGCTCTAGATTACAAATGTTGTAATTTTACTAAATACGACCTGCGTGTCGTGCCTTTCTCTAATGACTCTCGTTGTACATTCTCTTCTCATCTCACTCCCCTCGAATGTTAAAACGAGGTTTCCTTATGTACTTTTCCTATTCTAATTAGATAGATCCTCTCATTGGCTTGAGGGGACTTAGGATAGGTGAGCCATATTGTGTCACGTTTAAGATTATGCATCTTTTGATTAGATCACTGCATGTATGTTTTATATGCATAATACTTGTATGAGATACAACCGCGATACATGCATCTTATAAACCAGATAATTAATTAAACCCTCTAAAAGAAATCTTAAGTCATATGCCGTCAATTAATGAACACTTGTCAAAACCTCGATCGCTCATTTGTAGGTCCACCAAAGTGGGTGCATTTGAGTTATCTTGGGGAGATAAGCAAGAGTAATGGTGCTACTCTTATGTTTGTTATTGTTTGACTTAATTGAGATTATCAAAACGGTTTTGGATCTCAAGGCATTAGATGGGATTAAAACATGCCGGATCATATGATGATGGAATCCCATAAATATCTAAGAGTTACATTTGATGTAATTGGTAAAGTTGTTACCTACCTAAATAACTTAAAGTTGAGCGTCCTGCCAAAGCGGACTCAAGTTTAAGCCAAATATGGATCTTAGCCCACTAATTATTACATTGAGGGTTGCTTTATTCAGTGGGAGATTGCTAATTAAATTGCATATTTTAATTGTAGAATCATGACGACTAGTAATACTGCTACATTATCGTTGCGATCTGTCCTTGAGAAGGACAAACTCAATGGGACAAACTTTCTTGACTGGTTCAGGAACTTGAGAATTGTTCTCAAGCAGGAAAGAAAGGCATATGTCCTAGATCAACCCATTCCTGAGGAGCCAGCAGCCAATGCTCCTAGAGCTCAGAGAGATTCTTATGTGAAGCATAAGGAAGACTCTGTTGATGTGGGATGCTTGATGCTTGCCACTATGGTTCCGGAGCTTCAAAGAGATTTGGAACACATGGAGGCTTATGAGATGATTGTACATCTTAAGGAAATGTTCCAGCAACAAGCAAGGCAAGAGAGGTATGAGACCACTAAGGCCTTACATTCCTGCAAGATGGCTGAAGGTACATCAGTGAGTACTCATGTCTTAAAGATGAAAGGGTACATAGATCACCTTGAGAGGCTTGGATTTCCCATGAGCCAGGAGTTAGCTACAGATTTGATCTTGAACTCACTCCCGGAAAGTTATGACCAGTTTGTCATGAATTACAACATGAACAACATGGAGAAATCTATTTCTGAACTGCATGGGATGCTTAAAACTGCTGAGCCGACTGTTAAGAAGAAGCCCAGTACTGTTTTGATGGTTCACAAAGGAAATGGTATGAAAAAGAAAGGCAAGGGTAAGGGGAAGGGTCACGGCTCATCTGGTAAGACCAAAGAGTCAGGCAAGCCCGAAACCAAGCCTGCACCAAAGAAGGCAAAGCCTCCAAAGGAAGGAGTTTGCTTCTTCTGCAATGAACCGGGTCATTGGAAGAGGAATTGCAAACTCTACCTTGAAGATCTGAAAAAGAACAAGAAGGATAGCGGGGCTATCGCTTCAGGTATTTATGTTATAGACATTCATCTCTCTACTTCCACTACATGGGTATTAGATACTACATGTGGTTCTCACATTTGTACAAATGTGCAGGGCCTAAAGGATAGTAGAAAGCTGAAAAAGGGCGAAGTTGACCTACGAGTTGGAAACAGAGCAAAGGTTGCTGCTCTAGCTGTAGGCACTTATGAATTAGTTCTGCCCACTGGGCTTTTGTTAGTTTTGAACAATTGCTATTATGTTCCTGCTTTGAGTAGTAACATTGTTTCTCTTTCTTATTTGGATAAGGAAGGTTACACTTCCATTTCTGGGAATGGTAAATGTTCCATTTATCGTAATGATGTTTTCTATGCTCATGGTGATTTGCATGTTGATCATTACATATTAAACTTGGAACAACCCAATCATGGAAATATCTATAACATAACCGCCAAAAGGATCAAACCAAATGATTTGAATCCGACGTACCTCTGGCACTGTCGTCTAGGCCACATAAATGAGAAACGTATTTCTAAACTCCATCAAGATGGATTTCTCAACTCATTTGATTTTGAATCATATGATACTTGCGAATCTTGTTTGTTAGGAAAGATGACAAAGTCGCCTTTCACTGGGCACAGTGAGAGGGCCACTGATTTGTTGGGCCTCATACATACAGATGTGTGTGGACCGATGAATACAAATGCCAGAAGAGGTTATTCGTACTTCATTACATTCATAGATGATTTCAGTAGATATGGCTACGTCTATCTAATGAAACATAAATCCGAATCTTTTGAAATGTTCAAGATATTTCAAAATGAAGTACAAAACCAGCTTGGTAAAACAATTAAAGCCCGTCGATCTGATCGAGGTGGTGAATATTTGAGCCAAGAGTTTATCGATCATCTTAGGAATTGTGGAATAGTCTCACAATTGACTCCTCCAGGAACACCACAATGGAATGGGGTTTCTGAACGGAGGAATCGAACACTATTGGATATGGTTCGATCCATGATGAGTCGAACAGATCTTCCACCATCCTTTTGGGGCCACGCCCTAGAGACAGCTGCGTTCACACTGAATCGTGTTTCATCTAAGGCAGTTGAAAAGACTCCTTATGAGATGTGGACTGGGAGGAAACCTAGTTTGTCTTTTCTCAAGATTTGGGGATGTGAGGTCTATGTTAAGCAACAAGCCTCAGATAAGTTAGCGCCCAAATCTTCAAAGTGCCTTTTTTGTGGGATATCCTAAGGAAACCAAGGGATATTATGTCTACAACCCCACTGATAACAAAGTGTTTGTTGTCAGAAATGGTATCTTTCTAGAACGAGAATTTATCTCTAAAAGAACCACTGGGAGCAAGGTACACCTCGAAGAAGTTCGAGAGCCACAAGACGCCATAGAACTAGAGATGGAAAGTAGAGAAGACTCACAAGAAGTTGTTGAGACTCCTCAAGTCACGCAAGGCCCAAGGCGATCTAATAGGGCACGACTTCAGCCTCAGAGATATGGATTTCTGATTTCTGATAGTCGTGATGTGTTGCTCATTGAGCATAATGAGCCCACTACCTATCAAGAAGCTATAGTGGGACCAAACTCTGAGAAATGGCTTAATGCCATGAAGTCTGAGATGCAATCCATGTACGACAATAAGGTATGGACCTTAGTCGACCCGCCTGAAGGTGTAAAAACCGTCGGGTGCAAGTGGGTTTTTAAAGAGAAAACCGACATGGATGGCAATGTAAATGTCTTCAAGGCACGACTGGTTGCAAAAGGATTTACTCAAACTCATGGTGTGGACTATGATGAGACCTTTTCCCCAGTCGCAATGGCCAAATCAATCAGAATCCTCCTTGCCATTGCAGCATATTATGACTATGAAATATGGCAGATGGACGTCAAGACAGCCTTCCTTAATGGAAAGCTCCTTGAGGATGTGTACATGACACAACCTGAAGGTTTTGTGCGTTCTGAGGACTCTGGTAAGGTGTGCAAGCTTCAAAGGTCCATTTATGGACTGAAGCAAGCATCTCGGAGTTGGAATCATCGTTTTGATGAAGTAGTCAAAGAGTTTGGATTTCTTCAAAACATTGATGAACCTTGTGTGTACAAAAAGGTCAGTGGGAGCACAGTTGTATTTTTGGTACTCTATGTCGATGACATCCTACTCATTGGGAATGACATTCCTACCTTGCAGATTGTCAAGTCTTGGTTAGGAAACTCTTTCTCGATGAAAGACTTGGGTGAAGCCACCTACATCTTAGGAATTAGGATCTATAGAGATAGATCTAAAAGGCTTCTAGGACTGAGTCAGAGCACATATATAGACAAGATACTGCATAGGTTCAGTATGCAGGAATCAAAAAGGGGCTTCATACCCATGTCTCATGGTATTCACCTCAGCAAGGATTTGTGTCCTAGTACACCAGATCAGCGAGGTCGTATGAGTAAGATTCCATATGCCTCGGCCATAGGATCTATCATGTACGCCATGTTATGTACTCGACCGGATGTCTCGTTTGCCTTAAGTATGACTAGCAGATATCAACAGGACCCTGGTGAGGGCCATTGGACTGCTGTCAAGAATATCCTTAAGTACTTAAGAAGGACTAAGGACTTATTCTTGGTCTATGGTGGATTGGATGACGAGCTCTCTGTAACTGGTTACACAGATGCAAGTTTCCAAACTGACCAGGATGACCAGAAATCGCAATCTGGATACATATTTCTCCTAAATAATGGAGCAATAAGCTGGAAGAGCTCTAAGCAGTGCACTGTAGCAGATTCTGCAACGGAAGCCGAGTATATAGCAGCATCTGATGCAGCTAAGGAGGCCGTTTGGATCAGGAAGTTCATTACTGAACTAGGGGTGGTATCGACCATCTCAGATCCAATAACTTTGTTCTGTGACAATAGTAGTGACATTGCACAGGCCAAAGAGCCTTGGTCACATCAAAGGACCAAGCATATACTCAGGCGATTTCATCTCATCAGAGAAATCAATGATAGAGGTGATATAAAAATATGCAAGGTAGCAAGAGAAGACAATGATGCTGATCCTCTAAACCGCTTGTCCAGGCAAAACATGAGCGTCATGTTAGGTCAATAGGATTGAGACAAATTAATGATTGTTCCTAGTGCAAGTGGGAGGATGTTGGAAATTATGCCCTAGGGGCCAATCATTGTATCAGGTTATCACATTATTTGCATGTTTACTATGATGACCATCCTTGGATAACTCATGATCTTATCCTAAATGTCCCTGGTCGGTCATCTATGTGGGAGCAGAGATGAAATAAGACCAGTATGACTTTGAAGATATATAGAGATATAAATCAAAGTCATAAGCACATGTAAGAGTACAGGGTGTTGGACCGACCCGCAATGAGAGAGCTGCATGGGTCAAGTCATAAGCTTCTCTCATATACAAGCCATGTCACTATGCCCTTTGACCTGAGATCATCATGGATTCCTACATGACAAACGCTCAGCTTTGACCTAGTCAAAAGTCACTTTTGACCGAGTGATCATAAAGGCTATGCTCGGGCTTAGTGGTTTTTCATGCGGAGGAATGTGAATGGTCAAGATGGAATTTGTCCCTCACATTCGTAGAGAGATATTACTGGGCCCCTCGATGAGTGAGTCTGAGAAATATATGGCCATACTGGAATGGAAGGGTAGTTCCATTTCTATATTCAGACTACTCAGGGATCGAGAAAGTAACGGTCAGGAATAGGAGGATGACGTTCTCCATGCCTCATCCTTGACCGAAATATCATGTGACAAAAGGGACGTGATATGGTTGTATGAAAGGTTACATCGTTTAACGATCCTCATATGTTTTGGGTAGTCGTAATGCCTTGCTAGAGACCGCTTACGACTTGTGGGTCAGTATAGTAACTGGCCCACTGCCAACTTCATATGGGCCTACAGGGTCGCACACAAAACAGCCCAATACGAGCTATGATGTCCAGATTCATTGAATCTAAGAGATGTCTAGATTCAATGAATAATTTAGGATGGATATATATTTTATATATATATAAATTAGTTTATATATATATTATATATATAATATAAGAGATATTTGTAAGATTTAATTTATATTTGTAGGATAAATTAAATCTCTATCATTTTTGAATTTGAATTTAAATGGATATGATCTATTTGAATTTGAAATTCAAATTGATAAGATATCTCAAATTTGATTTATGAGAATAAATCAAATATAATTCTGTCTTATCTTTATTTTAAATTAAATAAATAGGTGAATTAAATCTGTGGGACGGATTTAATATAAACCATATTTATTTAATTAGTTTCTTATTAAATTATGCAATATATGATATTGTATTAATTCAGAATTAATATAAGATTAATTCTGAAGCCCGGCCCTATTAGAAGCCCGATAGCTTCCTATATATTTGACATTAGGAGCTAGGGTTCTACACACAAGATACATCTCTACACACACATTCAGACGTGAGAAGAGGGGGCAGGGAGAGTGCAAAAGGTTTGCACATAAGAAACTGCCGAGATAGAGATGGTGAGGACGGAATCTCTAGAAAAGCCCTAGAGGGACAAGAAGCGCTAGCACGTCGTTCGCGATTGGAACGCTGTTCGTGTGGATACCGGTAGAGGAAGCCGATCTGAGCTGTCGACTTCTACGATACGACCAGACACGAAGCAAGGTCGCGACCAGAACACGCTGAGGTCGCGACCATACGGGCATCTGAACGTCAGAAATCCGAAAAGAAGAGGCAGGTCGCGACTTGAAGCTGACGAGGTCGCGACTACAAACTCCAGAGACTTCAGGTCGCGACGAGAAGCAGAGGAGGTCGCGAATAAAATGTTCCAGAGGTGAAGAGTCGCGACTAGTGGACACTGAGGTCGCGACCAAAGCTTGAAACCGAAGGTAACACTTCTTTCTCCTTGACTTAAACACATTCGGTAGATCCTGGCTGGGAATGGAAAAATTTTTAAAGTTAATTTCCGCTGCGTGTCTTCCAATTCCCTTCATTAATTTCATTTCCGAGTGAGATTGCATTGACTTTAGTACCGTGATGAAGAACATTGTTCCTAGATTTCCATATAACCCATATCATGACAAAGATCCTCTTAATTGGGAGAAGTTCACTTCGCTGATGAAGAAGGGATAGGAGATTAATCAGTCATTCCTTAAGTTGCAAAAATGACAAATCAGGAATCCTAATACCAATGCAAGCAAACCATAAGGAATGGGCTAATGGACATTAGAAGAAGATATGATGTAATGAGTCCTGAAAAGATCTTCCAGAAACACAGCCCAGAGTAATAGCCAGGTGATGTCTTTGGAGAACATTTGTTGAAGGAATAGTATCATTAAGAAATTTCCAAAACCAAACCTAGATTGGTCATAAGTAAGATTCCTTTAGAGAGAATTCCTAATGAGCAATTGAAAACCATCCTTGCCCTTGTAAATTCCTGAATTGTTTCCAGTCCAATGCAAGGAGTCTGGTGTATTTAATAGGGAAACAGATAGGCGAAGGATAATATCAGCCACCTCACTCCTGGTAAAGGGATCTAACAAGTGGTATGTTCCAAGTAACACTATTCCAGGATGTTGGTTTATGCATCAAAAGATCAGAAACTTTACAAACTCCAATTGTATGTGCCTAATCCACCTGCCTAGACCACTACAAATGATGGTTAACTGGAATATTAGTACCATTTCCTACCTTCCATGAAAGATTCCCACAACTAAATCCACATTATCAGAGATACCCTTCCATATCCAGGATGAATTATAAGGCCTTTTAACAATTGGATTAGCATTAAGATCAATGTATTTGATCCTAAGCGTGTTAGCCACAATCGGAGAGGAGTCATGGCTAATAATTCTCCATATATACTTGCTTAGCTAGAAGGGCCATGTTGACAGTTTTTGTAGGCCTTAAACCAAGACCTCCCTTGTTTGAGGGCTGAAAGAGGATGCCCCTTTCAACCAGACGCTTTTTTTGCTTCTGTCATTACAAGAGCCCCAAAAGAAATTTGTGCACATTCCATCAATCTTATCTCAAATGAAGACAGGCAAGCAAACACAGGACATAATATGAATATTTACACTGGCAAGAACAGACTTAATGAGAGAGTTTGGATGCTTGAGACAGAAGCTTGACTGCCAAGCATTAATTCTTTCCACAGAATCAATGATAGAGTAAGGATTTACTTCTTCCTGGTTCAACCCAAGTGCCCAAATATTTGCCCAAGTTGGATTCAAACCTAGATCCCAAAAATTTTGAACGAAGTATTTTGTTCTGGTAAGTAACAACAACAACAAGCCTTATCCCATTAAATGGGGTCGGTTATATGGGAAGTAACATTTGGACTAAAAACAAGAAAGGATTTGGATTTATTGCAGACTTGTCCTGACCAAAGTTCATACATTTCAAGAACTAGCTTTACCGAGACAAAATTCTCAGTATTGGCTTCAAAGAGTAAGGAATCGTTCGTATAAAGAAGATGAGAGATAGTTTGGGCATTTTGACAAACCTTAATTCCATTTTTCATTCCATGAACCATAAGCTTCCAATTTTGAAATCATACATGACAAAACATTAGCAGTAAGGATATAGATGAAAGGAGAGAGATGATCACCTTGGCGAATTCCTCTATTTGGGAGAATGGTACTGGTGAGTTTACCATTGAATTGGATTTGATATTAGACAGTTGAGAGGCACTGCATTATAAGGCTAATCAACTTTTGTGGGAAATGCATTCTTTGAAGTGTAGCCTTGATGAAATTTCAAGATAACTCATCAAAAGCTTTTGTGAAATCAACCTTTAAGGCTACTATATTTCTTTCTTGTAGGACCAACAATATGAATTTGATTTAATAGATCAGTAGCCAAAATGACATTATCACTGATAACCTCCTTTTAAGAAAAGCACAATGGTGAGGTGCAATGAGTTTAGGAAGAACCTTTTTCAGCCTATTACTTAGAAATTTTTTGAGATTATTCTCTAAAACCCTTGGAAGTTTGAGGTTTATCAGTTTTTGGTATAGATTGAAGAAATAATTGGAAAATAAAACAGCAAGTACAAAAATGAGTAATAACCCTCAGTAGAGACTGGTACGATTCAATTCAACATTTTATTCATTTGGGCTTGATTGTGTCGTAGCTCTATAATTTTGACAGTTTTATTTAAAGAAGTAAGCAGGTATTCAGTATTCCATAAATGCACCACCATATTGTAAATATCATCATCAACAAGATGCCAATTCTTCTAATAAAAGTTTTCATGAAAGCCATCAAAACCTTGGGCACTATCCTTAGGAAGACCAGAAACAGCTTCTTTAACCTCATGCTTTGAAATCAGAAGCAATAGAGATTGAGATTCATCCTCTTCAAGCATAGGAATGTTCACATTCAGTAGGCCTTGAAAGATATCATCAACGGAGCAATGATATAGTTCTTGGTAAATTTCTCTAAAATGATTAAAAGCCAAATCAGAAAATTCAAACTCATTATTCGTTCATAAGCCATCGCCTTAAGAAGATTGCGAACGAGGTTAGAATGTGTCCTTTTATTCACAATAGCATGGAAATATTTGGTATTGCTTTCCCCATGTGAGTACCATTTCAGTTTTTCTCTCTGACTCCAGAAGCTGGCCTCACAATTATAAAGAAATTCAAGTTGATGCTTGACCTCCAGAAATCTCGAGGAAGAGTCGTCATGAGGAAAAAATCTCAGTGAAATTGAAATGGATATATCATTAAGATTTTTCTAAGCTAAAGAAACACATTTACCTAACAACAGAAGCTTGACTCCAAGAAGATAAAGATTGAAGAATTCTAGATTGCTTGGCATGTACCTGAAAAGATGGGGATCTAGGGGTAAATTGTGACCAACTGTCTTGTATTATTCGATCACATTCTTCGAATAAAAACCAGTAGTTCTCAAATCTTCTTTGCTTGTTCCTTCAAAAGGAAGATTACGTGGAGAAAATTATAGAACTGTGATATGGGGCTGCTAGTGGAAGAGTAATAACCAGAGAAGATAAAAAAGATTCCATCCAAGCAAGATTATAGAAAGCCATATCGATTCTTTTAAGGATGTGTAGATCACTTTTACAATTATTTGACCAGGTAAAAGTAGGAACTTCTCAAGTAACTTGCATTAAGTTAGCAAAATCCAAACATCCTCTGAAGATACCAATAGCAGTAGAAGAACCTCGGCCACCAGTTTTATCCAACAAACACTTTATACGATCAACACATATATCACAATTTAAATAATATTTACAAAAATATTAACTAGTAATTGTCACATTATACTATTGCTTTTTTAAAAATAAAATTTGATGGAAAAATATATATGTATATTATTAAAAATAGTTTTTATAATTTCTAATTTTAATATTTCTCTTAAGATTTTCACATTATGTGCATATAATATATATTATTTAATAAATATATGTATTTTTCAATCATTGTATATCTAAACTTAATTTTCTATCACCTATCCAAAAAAAAATTGGTTTCTAAAACTGATTTTTTTACAACATTAATTTAAATATAAATTGCACTACATAATCTAACTTTAGCATAAATCAGATTAAAAAAAAAAAGAAAAAAGTTACTTCTGCCACCACCTATTAATCCAAACAAAAGCCATACCTGCATTTGAGGTGCTTCTGAACATGATTCAATGGTTTAAGAAATAGACGGCCATGATTGAGTTTAAGTAAACGGTTCAGATGCACTTTAAAAAGCTTGATGGGGGGTCATATTCTGAGCAATTAGATTGATCAACGGACAATAATTAAAACCGCTCGGCTTCGTATAGGGACATGCCACAGAGGGGATCTGAACTGGAAATCCCCCATTTTTTTTTTTTTCCAAATATCTCGTCGCTGCTTTGGCGAGGTTTCGTTGCTGTCGTCCAACGTCGTCGTTGCTTCTCGTCGTCGTACCGGAGCCTCCGTAGCCTTTCTGTATCAGTTGGGCTAGTTCTACTCTTTTGAATCCTTCAGGTATCCACTTCTACTTCCCATCCCACGCCTCTGCTTGTCGATGCGATTTGAATTTGTCACACATAGTAAAATGGGATGAGCTGTTTTTCTTTTTTTTGGTTAGTAACAATTCATGCATGTTTTATTTGTTATTTTGTGCTTCTAATGCTGAATCTGCGAGGGAATAGATTTGTATGCTAATCTGTGATTATGTGCTTAATGTGAGCAAATAAATACGTACATTGGCTAAATTGTTGGGCAAAAAATAGGTGCTTCATGGGAATGACCAGATTCAATATGTTTGCAATGTATATAAAATTCCTCCGCAGTGTGCATGTTTTAAAATAACTGTTCTTTAGTTTAAGTGGAATGGCGAACGAGTTTGTATCCAGCTTAGTGGTTCTGCATTAAAAGCCGTTTTTTTTATTGGGGGGAGGTTAGACATGATGTTTTGATCCTTTCTTTGTGTTTTGTAGGTATATTCTTTTTTTTTTTAATATTACAGGTGCATGGTCTGTTCTTAAAAAAATCTTGGAATGATCTACTGTTGTATATAAATTATTTACTTATACTCAAAGTGCGAATACTATGAGATATTTCTTGTGCATCGACAAACTCCTCATGGTTTTCAGTTTTTACATGTGTAACTTGCATAATATGATATGTGTGTTTATATATACATATTTGGCTTCTATTTTCGACTTTTAATGTCAATATCAATATCTTTAAGAATCCACTTTCACAATTGAAGTAATAAGCTTCATATATGAACTTTACTTAATGGTGTGTAGACAATGTATAAGATAGTGAAATAAACTGTGCTGGAATACTGTTTACTGTTTAGCCCAGGCTTCTCTTTAACCCTTAAGGATATCCTTTAAACCTCTTCATTTTTTTAATATCTTGATGTACAATCCCCTAATGGTAAGACAGTGAAATAAGTGTAATATACCGTATCTTGTTGGCAGAATGGCAAGTACAGTGGAGGATTGGTCGCAGTATGGAATTTCAGGGGAGGTGAGTGTCTGCAGTGCTCATTATTTTTTTTTTTTAAAAATATTTGAGTCAGATAAACTGATTCATTAAAACTTACTTTTTTCCTTCCAGGAAAAGGACAAACTTGTAGGTGAAGTAATCCGTTATATGCTTTTCAAAACTCATCAAAACTCAGGGTGTCCAGTTAAGAGAGCTGATCTTACTCAGCTGGTTACAAAAAACTATCACCAGCGTAACCTTCCTGCTTCAGTGATAAATGAGGCCAAAGAGAAGCTTTCAAGCATATTTGGCTATGAAATGAGAGAGCTTCAAAGATCTCAACCATCATCAAAAAACCTGGCGCAGCTTTCGCACCAAAGTGAGAAATAAAGTTGTTCTTATTTCAGTTTAAATCACACAAGACTTTGACAATAGGCACCCTCTAGAATCTCAGTATTATTTTTGGTGAAATTTTAAGGAATAATTTGAGCAATATAGGCAAACTTATTGGAACCAATATAAGGGCCTTTTGCTTTTTAATCATATCATGCACGGGCCTGTTACTGATTTTTTATGCATATTTCTCATTGATCACGGTGGTTTATGGCATTATGGATCATAATGCCTTAAAATGAATTTTGATTGCTCACAATTGATGCGTTTTTTTTTTCTTTATGAATGATAGAAAAATATAGCTATGAGGAAGTTTATTTTATGGTTGGTTTGATAACATAAACTAACATTGATACTTTTACCTTGAATAGGTATATGATGAGTTTTTATTGATATTGCAATAAGGTGTGCATATATGGTCCAAGAAAAAAGAAAAAAAACGGAAAATTTTGACCTTGTATAGAAGTATATATATGATCAGTTTTTATTGATATTGAAATAAGGTGTGCACATATGGTTGAAGATAAGCAAGGGAAAAAAAAAAGAAAAAGAAAACTAATACATTCCTTTTACCATGTCAAATCTGTCTATAATCCTCTCCTAGTTGTTAATATCATTTCTCTAATTATACTTGCATGCTTTCTTCCAGATGTTGCAGATTCAAAATCCTATGTCCTCATAAGTCAGCTTCCTCCCAATATATATAAAAAATATGTTGAAGATGTAAATACTGCACATCTGGATGGTTTCACTTTTGGCATTGTTAGCATAGTACATCTTGCTGGTGGGAAAATTCCTGCAGGTGTGATTGTAGATTTAGTCTCATAATTTATTTATGTATGCGTAAGCAAATGGTAGACTTTTGATAGTCAAATGCAGCTATAGTAAGTGTCCAGATTGATTAGATCAGTTCTAAAGGAATCTGTGAAAATATATAGTTCAAAATGCTACTTGATGAACTTCAAGTTTCTTCTTTAACATCAATGAAGTAATTGTGTGGCAATCAGGTAGGATTAGCATTGCAAAGAATTTAGTCTGTCAGGAAAGAACCAGGAGCTTGATTGACGTTTTCTTTCATTGCAAAATGGAGAACAATATAATTGAGGTGATTTACACACCTATACATCAACAGACAGACGGCTTATTGTAAAAATACCTTACTCTTCGGGGTGCTATTGTAAATCTTCTTTAGCTCTAGGTTTATAAAGTGCCCATTACTTTTAAATGCATAATAGAAGTATCAGTTTAATGATGGAATACAATTAACTGCTCTTTCTCTACCCTTTTGGTTCGGCTGCTTTGTTTGTAACCTGATAGAATTCCTTCTTGAGAATGCTCTGTAGAAAGCCTCTTTACCCATATGAGGAGAATGGGTTTGTCTGAAAATGAAGAAAGCCATCCCCAATTTGGAAATATCAAGCATGCATTGGAACTTCTTGTTCAGCAAAGGTGAGCATTGGCTTAGTGTAGTGAATTTTTAATGAGTTGTTTCAATTTATGGTACGTCTATTACCAAAATTAATCTCTCAAGAGGAATGAAGTAACTCCTGGGTTATCTTTTCCTTCGTAGATATTTACAAAAGGACAATGTCAATGGTCCTGAGGGCAATACTTTATTTTATGAGCTTGCTGAAAGAGCTCTAGATGGACCCACTAATGACAAGATCAAAGAATATGTATCTCAGGTAGTGTATACAAGTTGTTGTGGTCATTGTCTGTCTTATGTTTGTTTAATTCTATAGTAGGCAATAAATTCCTTATCTTTGGTCAAAGGGTTTTTTATGAAGTGCTGTTGTCTCAGGTCAAAGGGTTAAAGAATATGGTTTTATCTCTGGTCACCCTTTGATGTTCTGCTCATGTTTGTTTTTCTTTTGGATGCTTCTGTGAGATATGAATGTGGATTAGGCGTCGTTGTTACTTGTTTAAAATCAAGTGTTTCAACTTTGAAGCTATGTTTGGAGGAAGGATAAAATGGGAGGAAAATAAGGGGGAAAGAATACTAGTAAGTAAAACTTCCAAAAGTAGTAAAAAGATTTACTATTTCTGGTAGTTTTCCCTCCTAGTATTCTTTCCTCTCTAATTTTCTTCCCATCTAAAGTAAGGTTTAAAGTCATATTATTGTTATCACGTTTATCCCTTATCAGGAGATGCTGTGCCCTTCATTAATGTGTTTGTATTGTAACATGCTGAATCTGAATCTTGATATTTTCCCTTGCATTAATGAAGTTAAAAGCAATATTCCCTCATTCTAGGGTTTTGGTATCTGTTAATGGAGATTTTTTTTTTTTGGCTTACTACTTTGGATAATTCACGCGTTCAAATAAAACAGGACATTTTTAATGAGTAATGCAGTGTTGGTGATGGTATGCTATTTATTTTAGTAATTTATGTCCTTAAGAAAAATAAAAATAATACAGCTAAATAAGTTGAATAATGCTGGCTGGATTCTTCTGATATGACTCATTGCAATAAACAACAATAACAATCTTTATCTAAACAAGGTTGACTACTGATTGTACAATGCCATTGTACTCCTTCCAATCTAATTATAAGAGTTAGTTGACTTTTTTAGATAAATCTAGGAAGTTAAATACATCCGTTAATTATGGTTAAATTTAACCTATTAAGATGAATTCACATTTTATACGCTTCTATGTACCCAAATTAGTTAATTAACTTTTATATTAGTTACAATTAATGATTTATTTGACTTCCTAAATTTATCTAAAAAAGTCAACTGGCTTTTATAATTAGGACCAGAGGTAGTATTATATCAGCAATGAGGCTCATTACAATCCTTTAAAGATACTAGGATATTATCTTTGTTGTGGTAATGTAGTACTTCTCTGTTCTTTAATACAAAAGCTAGTTAACTAATTTAGATAGATTAAGGAAGTTAAATAACTGAGTTAATTATAACTAATATAAGAGCTAATTGACTAATTTTGATAGATTAAGGAGTATATAATATGAACTCGTATTAAGGGGTTAGATTTAGTAACTGATTTATTTAGTTTCTTTAATCTGTCTAAATTAGTCAACTAGCTCTTATATTAAGGATTGGATGTAATAGTAATTATAAGTGAAAAGGAGCAATGATAATTTAAATATTATGCACCAAACAATTTTGAGCAAAAGTTTTTACTCTTTTCATCTGGGGCATCGAACAGTTGTACACATTCTACAATGTAACCTCTTCAGTTCTAACAGAATGAATGCTTTCCTTGTAGATTGTGAAGAACGACAACAATTCAGCGGATGATGAATAGACTGTGTTCTGATATAGATAATTACTTGTCTTCAACTAATTACCGAACTCCATAGGAGGATCTGAGTGTGCCATTTTTGTTATGTTAAGCTAATTCTGTAGGTTGGATGATGCATTAGGCATTGATGTTTCAATGCATCGAGCTCAATGACTTGGCTGAGATGATTGAAATATCTCTTGTACACAAGTAACCCACTTTTACCCTCCTTCACTTCCTAGCTTTATCCGAGTTTTTTGCATGTATCAAAAGAAGTCCTAAATTGCACAAGCTCGAGAAAGCCTCAATGAATATATATTAAGATGGGAATTTGAGCAAGCGCATACAACAATGGGCCAAAGTAGTTGAAAATTGCTGATTTCCCTCCTTATGTGCGAGTTATATGTGTAATGCCGGGCATTTTTTTACTGAATATTTTCCAAAATTAATAGCTTGCCTGGACAATCAATGTATTTTATTTTAGTTATACTTTTATTAATTATACTGATGTTTTCTCAATTTTCATTATGTATATAATTTTTTCTTGAAAATAAAAAAGGTTGGTGTGACTTTAGTAAAATATGAAATAGGGTCCTGGAATTCAATTTCAAGTTGAAAATTTGCTATTTACAATTATTTCTTCTTTTTTTCAATTAAAAGAGAAAACACTACTCAGTTGAAGTTATAAATAGGATTAAATCTATAATCTTTTATTTATAAGAGAGTTTATATGATATTAAGTGATATTCATGTTGCAAGTCTATTTTTAACTATAATTAATCTTCTTATAAGTCTTCAAAGTGTTAGTTTTTCTTTAGTATTAATATATTTGATAGATCATATAGATATCTTTGACACGATAAGTCATCAAAAGGAATTACGGACTTAGCAAGAATTTGTAATTTATGAATGATTTTTACTATATCATTATTAGATAAAATCTGAAAAAACCATAGAACACTTGGCATTTTGCTAAAGGAGTCCCGCATTATATTTTTAATATAAAATTTATTTAATTAATTTAGTTAAATTAAAAAAATGAGTTAATATAGTATATCTTTCCTAAAATATTAATTATTTTTTTCAATTCTTTCATTCTCTCTTATTTAATTATTATCTAAAATAGTATAAACTAGGGTAATTAAGAAAAAAATAGATATAGATGAGAAACATGTATTATATTTATGAATAACATCAACTTATCAATTATATCCTATATTAAAAATGAGATATATCATAATATTCGGTTAGGGATTATTAACATAAAGTTTATAAGTATTTTTAGCCAATGGTATTGTGCCACTGAATACTCTGTTAAGTGACTCTTAAGTGAGAGGTTTAGACCATCCTTAGAAACGGTGTGTGTAAGTTCCTTCTATTAAGTGCTTGATTAAATTAGATATAAAAAATTAATTTTAGATTCTACGAGGTAAATATGTGAGTTGTCTCAAAAAAAAACATAAAACTGCTGTTTTTAAGCTGGTCCTAACTAGCCATAAAAAGATGAGGATGAAAAATATAGTAGTATTTTCTTTTTGAACAAATCCCAACAACCACAACATCCAAAATCTATTGGGTTCGTTCCTTCTACTAGAGCAAGAAGCCTAGAGTTTACAAAGTTCACCTAAATCCACATTAAATATACTTTATTTAGCTCGATAAAAAATAATTTAATATAAAATAGATAATTTTAAACAATATTAATATTCAGGTTAAATTAGGCATCGGGCAAGAATTACTGCCCTACCCATTTGACCCTACCCAATTAATTATTTTTATATATATTAAAATTTATAAATTATATTATTTCATATAGAACAAATATGATAGATACTGATAATTAAAAGATAATTTTATAAATATGAATAATTAAATAAGTTTTATTGTCCTATTTAAAATTTATAACTAAATTAATTTCTTTTTTTATTTTTTTTAAACTGTGATAACTGTCATATATTTTTTTTCAAATATTTCATCTTTATTAATTTTAGAGAAATTAATACAAAATTACAATTGTATACTACTTATACTTCAATATTTTTTTTTATATACTATAGATTTTAAAATTTTAATTAATATATTTTTATTGTCTTATTCTTAGTAAATTATGTATATTATTTAATTCTTGAAGACATATGAATATAATATTATTTTATAAATTTATAATTGTAAATTTTTTCACAATATGAGTAAGACATTGCGACTTGGGCATACCTAACCCAAAATAGTTAGGACTTTTACCGGGCAAGACCGGGCATCGAGCTGTAAAATACAACCCATGTATTTTTCGGATAAGGCAATAGGCAAAAGATTACCTTGTCCAACCCTACCCATACATACCCTTGCCTTCCACTAATAACTTTTTAGCTATTGTTTACGCCCTTCAAACATTTATACCATACTATAATCCTTCATATGCACGGATTTGAACAAAGGACCCAACACTAGCACAAAAGGAGCAAGTCTGCGTCAGCGCTGTATTGGTCAAATTAAGCTTTTCAAGGATTTGTTCCAGCTATATCTTCGAGTGTAAGATTCAGTGTGTCAATCGAACCTTTCTTCACATCTTCTCCACGTGCGGCCAAGAAATCCTCAACACTTCCCGTTTCGCCAAACCACCCGAGACGATCTGCAATCAGGTGTAGATTATTACAGCCACCGCACCTTGCGACCACCACACCTTTCTCATAGGATTCGCGACAAACCGTCTTGACGGATCTTGTTTCACAGACCTTACAGGTGAAAATCATAGCCAGATCATGCCTTGAGGATGTTTTCAAACTGGAGTTGGCAGAAAATGTTACAGCAGAACTCTTGGTACTGGCCTCTGGGTCAGAACTTGGCTTTAAGCTGAAAGCTTCCTTCTTTTCTGAATCTTCTTCACTTGCATGGTTAATTGGATTTGTTTGTGTCTGGACTCCTCTTCTACTAAGTCCATATCTGTTTAATATTGCACTGATAGAAAAATGCCAAGAGGATGCTGCGAATCAACCAAAAAAAACATCAAATAAAAAAACGAACAGCATTAGTAAAACAAGGAGATAACCAAAAGCCTTTTTCTTCCTTTTTTTCCTCCTTTCTTTTGGACAATCAAGTATCTAGTACGGTACCGGTAATAATTCATGTTCATGTATTGTCGGCTCTCAAAGGGGGGAATGCTTTTATAGCATGGTTTTTCCCATCTACAAGACATAGGCATCACATCTATTCATTCTTGAACGTATGCAAATAAAATAATTTATGCATCAATCAATGGAAATGTGTCCAAAGAATTAAGCGCTAAAGGCTAAAGCTAAGGTTCACAACAGCAGGAGATACTCACAAGTTGACACTTGAGAGTATGACCATATTACTAATGCATATTATTTGACAAAAAAAAACAAAGAAAAAGGGATAAGAGAATAAACCATCATCTTCTGCAGAAAATGCCAGATATAAACTGAAGGTTACTTAAGTGGATGGGGAACTCTACTCCAAAAGCTTACTGTTGAGGTGAGAGAACCATCCCATTTAAATACTTTATTAACTATCCCATACTACTCAATGTGAGACTAAGTATCTTATACTATTAAGTCTCCATTATAAACATATTACTTAGAGATAAGTGTCAAATTACAACTAAATAGATCTCTTTTCCATGCCTTTCCAATCCCAGTTTTTCTTTGACAAGATAAAGTCTTTTTTTCCATTTTTTCTGTTTTAATAAAAAAAGTTAACTTTTGACTCCAATGCAGCATCATTTATGTGTAGCCAAAACATATAAAAACTATTACTTTACTCTATTACATATCTTTCTCCCAGGGTTATTTTCAAGATAATTCATGGCCATCCTAATTACTAAACAAATAGTCTTAGTTTTATGTTGAAGTTTCAAGTTCTAAATAGTTTACATTATGTGGCATCTAAGTAACACTCTAGCATTTAAGCCAAGTATCATTAGCTGACACATTCATGATTGATCCAATTTAATGCATTAGCCTTGGTTAATAGACACTTAGACCAGGAAAAACTTTACTTAAACCAGAAAATGTCGAAAAACAATAACAGAAATGAAAATTTAAAAAACGGTATTTCTTCATTTGAAGACGAGAAAGCTTCCTTAAAAGACTCTAGAATACACATGAAATGAGACAAGCATTAAAACCTAGGTAATTAACCATTCAGTTTAGTAAATATACTCTTTTCCCCCCTCAGGTATCAGGGGTTTATCAAGGTAGATGAAAGAAGGACAAACCTTCAGAGTTTGGATTGAGAGGGTATTGTCGTGAAAGCAATGGAATCAACCGCTGCTGCAATATCCTAGCCCCCATGGGAAGACTACTCATTTGAGATTAATATATCCCTAATTCTGTGGCTTTTTTACCTGAATATGATAAGAAATAAAATACAATAAAATTAATAAATTGCTGAATTCTAAAACTAAAGAGAGGTAACAGGGGAGCCAATTTCCACCTATTTTCATACTTCCTTCTAGACTAAAATCTCAACTCTCCCTGGAATCATACTTTTCTCCAGCATAAACGTAGAGACAGAAGAAATAAAAAATAACTCACTCCTTTGTACTCAGACATAAACCCTACATACATTACAAATAGCAAACACTTTCTAGTTTCTTCCCTTTCCTCAAACACTAATGCATGAGACCCGTGAAGACATTCCAATAGGATTCAATAAGAGAATGAGAACACTTCTACCTCAGACCCATTTTATCGCCATGTTACCACATGTTTAACTAGAGATTAAAGTATATATTTAAACAAGTATTTTTGTTCCAGATACTTTGACGACGATAACATAGTAAGCCAATTGATTCAGGCAACTGCTCCTCCAAATCACTGAAGAATGACAATTTAAGCTCAAGCTTTTAAATTGTTATACAATTTATAGATGATACCTTGAGAAATTTCAAAATAGATGATAACATAAAGAGACTAAAACAGAATGTCAATGCACAATAAATCCAACATTACACAGCAAAACAATTCAAAGCATATAAGTAGCTAGTAATCAAAATAAAGAGGGCAGAAGTACAATAGCCGATTACACACCATTGAAGTAAAAACTACTAATTTTTTTTTTAAAAAAAGTAAACTCAATCATTATTCAAAAGCGTCAATATTCAAACGATTGCACAACCAGATTCAAAGCCAAATTAAAATGAAAAACTTAAAACAAAGTAAGAAAGGGTGCAACGGCGTCCAACACAGGGTTGGCAACAACGCAGGGAACAGATGACGCGGGTAATAAATTCAAAGCCAGATTGAACAAAACAATCTCCCCGGATTTTGGGAGTAGACAAAGCCCTATGGTTCGGACCTTCTTCAATACTTGCCCGAGAACAACATGGGAGGACGGCGTCCGACGGCGAGCTCGACTTTCTTTGATATCCTCCTCTGTTCCTATTACTACTATTTAAATAGGGCAGACAAAAAATGTTTAAATCATTAAAAAATATTAAAAAAATAAAATATTTTGGTATAAGAGAAATAGAAGTAGAATATTCCACATTTGATTGGTACAATAGAAACTATTTCTACTTTAAATATTTTAAATCATTTTAATTCTATCAAATAAGTTGAAAAATAACATAAGGAAAATATAAGTGAAATATTTTAAACTATTTTACGTTAAATTATAAAATTTTGAGATAATTTTAAACCTTATTAAATTATAAAAAATTATTTTAGACTATTTTATTTTAAATTATAAAAAATATACATAAATCTTATACTTATTTCTATCCTATCAAATAAACTTTTAAAACCCATCTCCACCATAAATCTATTTTAACTTTTATTTTTATTTCTATTCCCACATTCATACAAGATTCTTCCAGCGTAAGTGATGTCTATGTGAAGAAGAGTAGAAGAGGAGGCAGGACACACAATAAATTGAAGTATGCTTTGTTTACGCAAAAGGTATCTACTAAAGTGAAGTAAGCTTTATTTACGCAATTCCTTGTGATAGACGACATGCTGACAATTTTCACTGCTCCTTTTCTATATCGAACCCCATGGTGTTGTTAAGCTTTTGAAGTGATTAAGAGTTGTATGCTTTACTTTGTTTTACTTCATTTTGATTATAATGCTGTTTTGAAAATTGAAAGTTTGATGGCAGTTTAAGTTCTATGTTAGGAAACTTTACAAGTAAAATAGGGTTTATAAATTTAAGAAATCAATGGGCTCTATCTTCTAATAAATTAGTTTTTTAGAATTGAGTTCATCATATTTGTGATTTTGAACAATGGGGCATCTCATATTGAGAAGTTGATGTTTTACAAAATAAGATAGTCTTTTGGGATTGTCTTATTTTTGAACTTATGTTCATTATATTGGTGTTTTTATTAAGAGTTCGATATTTATAGAAATGACTATGTTTTAACTGGTGACACATCCTATATTAGAGAGTCTTACAATAGAGCGTGATTTATAATTTAGAAACTCAGAGGACTCTACCTCATAATAGAATATTCTTTTGAGATTGAGCTATTATTTTGAGCTTGTATGGTCGTAAGTAGAATATGTCACTAAAAAGGGAATTGATACTTGAAGTCATTAGGTATTAGAGCATTGTTATGGCCTAAAAAAATTTAATAGATAAAAATAATTTAACAAAGGGTTATATATATTTCATGCAAAAAAAAAATTCCAATGTGTACAGGTCAGTTGTGTGGTTAAGCAGAGTAAGTTATACCCTGAAGTAACAAGTTCGAACCCTGAGAGCTGCAAGAAGTGAATATCTTTTTTCTTTCTCTCTACAGCGTGAAATGACCCCTCCCCTTTTTCTCTGCTGAACCGTACCCCCCTTTCTCCATTTTTCTCTAAACTCAACGGCGGCACAGATGCGTAGAGCAGTGAGAGCAGTAACAATGCTTCACGTGATAGGAAATCGATGACGTGCTCCCCCAATTTCTCCTGCCGTGTCATCGCCATTGGAATTGTCCCATCGTCTGAAGGTACCGCTTTCCAATAAATGAAGCGAGAAGGGAATTCAGGGGAGCATCGCAGGAGGTAGGAGTACTTGACAGTCGGCGTTGCTGATACTCTCTGCTGTTGGGTTCACCTATCTTCGCCGCCGTTGTGTTGTGCAAACTCGCCATTGCTGCTGTTATTTTTCTTTGAGAGGAGGAGGCCGTTGTCGCAGAGGTTCAAAGGTTTGCTTATTCACTGTTCACTGGTTCTTCTGCTGTGTGGGAAGCTCCGAGATGAAATCACTTAGTGATTAAGTAATAATGCTTAAGAATTTGAAATCTAGTTTTCAGTTGGAAATGTGTTTGGTGCAAGTCGTGCTCTATTGTAGTGTAAACTGGCTGAGATAGGAGTTCAATATGTTAGAATCTTAAGCCATGGTGTTTTGAAATTCTTTGATGGTGAATGCTTGGGGTGTTCGACTCTGTATGTTACTGATCAGGAAGGAACATGGGTCGTGGGTGTTGATTGTATTTCTCTGTGTGCTCTAATTTTTAATGGTGAACGTGCGTATATGCATACTATGTTGTGAATGTGGGTGTTGTGATGTTGTGCCTGGGCAGTCTGTGTGAGTGTGAGTGTGAGTGCCGTGGAGAATACATATTGCTGTTGTGCTAGATTTTCAATTTATGTGGTGTTACTTGGGTCAGTGATGATATGATGTTGAAAAAGGGTTAAGGACTAAGTGTGGGTGCTCCTCAGTGACATTGTTGTGATGTTGTCTTTGTTAGTATGTTAGTATCATACAGTATCTACATATAGAAGCTTACTGTTGGGTGGTTGCATATGGGGAAATGACAGGAAGAAAGAAGAAAAGATAAGAAATTTTACTATTTTGGCACACATGTATATGTATGTATATGATGCTGCTGTAGGTAAACATGTGTTATAGCTTGCTGTGTTTGTATGCAAGTGAATGGGGAGCTATGGGTTCCAAACTTTTGAAGCTAGAAATTTTTCCAAACTTAAAAAGAGTAAATATATTTAATGATATAAGAGATTATAGTTAGAGGTTGTTGCATGTGTTATTCCATTCTGGGTTGTGATTTTGCTGCTATTTTGGTTGTGAAGCTGAAGTATATATATATATATATAAATGCTGTTATGGTACTGATGTATGGTTTTTATGTAGTAGGGATATAACATTGTTAAGTGTACTATTTAAAATCGATATTCAGAGGGAGCAGGACGCTGCTATTCTGGTTTTGAAACTGAAAATAATATATATATATGTTGTTATAGTGTTGTTTGGTAGTTCTATTTTGAAAAAGAAGAAGAAGAAGAACCTACTGCTGAATGTGAGTTGATTGTGTGTGTTTGAGTATATGCTGGAATGATATTTTGAAGTTGAAATGTTGAAGTTAAAAGTGCAAGCGTTGGTTGTTCTAATATATGTATCTATATATATATATATAGATATATATATGCATATGGTATTGCAATATTGTATTATTTTGTTGGTTGTGTTTATTAAGAAGATAGAAATCATTGATAAATAATTTAGATAACATAAAATTTAGTTAGAATATTAAGACATTAATCTAAAGGTAGTAGGTATGAATTAAGTTGATGCACTCTTATACGGTAAAATTTGATTTTTTTCCAATGAAAGTGATGGAAATGTTTTTGCTATGAGACAAATTGAAAGGATGATGTATATAATCAAAGAGTTTATAACTATAATAAATAAGATATTATGTATATTTTACATAAAGTTAGAGTAATAACCTTTTTGTTTTGGAACATTAGGAATGTACATCAAAGGCAGATGAAGGAGGAATGATATGTATTTGGGGAGTGGCTAGATAAGAGTAAGTCATTATATATTTGGAAGAATAGCAGGTGAGTGAATAACGTTCCCTAAAATTTACATTTTCAAAAGCATTGTCATTTCAAATGTTAAATTTCAAATATAAATTATGAAAAGTAAGTTTTACAAAAGTATGGTTTAAATCGTTAGAAATGATTTTCTTTCGATTGGTTTACAAAGAAATTATGATTATATATGAAAATGAATAAAGATGATTTTGAAACGAGTTTGGCAAAAGTTGCATTGAACTGTTGTTATTCATGAAATATATTCTTATGCGAATTTCATATGTTTTCACAATAATTTGATTTCAAATGTACATGCTGGGGTTTTGGAAAGTTAAAGTGATTTTACCAATGATTATGGCATTGAAACAATGAGATTATTTCATGTGAAATAAACCCCACGCATGATGGAAACGTTTTAGGATGGAATACAGAACGCTGGTTGCTAACAGCAGTACTGTTAGCCCTTGGTGCACCTTGGTTACTCGAGCTCGACAGTTTGTGGCCTTGAGCCACCAGAATTATTTCGTGGGATTTACTCTCGCGACAGTTTGTGGCCTTGAGCCACCATAATTATTTTGTGGGATTTACTCTCGCGACAGTTTGTGGCCTTGAGCCACTAGAATTATTTTGTGGGATTTACTCTCGCGACAGTTTGTGGCCTTGAGCCACCAAAATTATTTTGTGGGATTTAATCTCGCGACAGTTTGTGGCCTTGAGCCACCAGAATTATTTCGTGGGATTCATTCTCGCGACAGTTTGTGGCTTCGAGCCGCCAGAATGGTTAGTTACCCTCATAGATTGTGTGTCCACATCTATTTTCGTTCTGTTGAAGTCCTACAGAAAAGATTATGGTTTTGAAAGGATAGTTCTTAAACAATTGATTTGACGTTGTTATTTCAGATTGATTTGAATGATTACTTCATATTGATATTTTCCCTGATATATAAATATTTACGGAAAGGTTTGTATCAAATTAAGAGATATTATGAAATACATTTTTAGCATGTTTATGCATTGTTTATTTCTATATTCTTTTAAATTATGTTTTTGGGACGTTATTCACGAGTAGATTATTTGGCTTCAGATAACACTGGTGATTCTAATCCTCCCGCTGAGCAGTAAAGAGCCTCGCTGACAATCCGAAGCGTCGTGTTGACAAATACTACTTTTTGATATAATTACTTTTCTTAAGAACTTGTATTATTTTGAAAAGGGTAAAGCTCCACATAGACCTTAGAAAAGATTCTGTTTATTTTGAAAAACGTTATGGAAATTCGAATGTTTTAGGCTTTCGGAATATGCAATTATTCATATTCTGTGCCGGTCACGATCCAAATTTTGGGACGTGACAAGCATAATCCTTAAGATTTTTAGAACCTTCACTAACATAAATGATTAATTTTTCCCATAAGCAATTATCATGATTGCATACCTGAATCTTAAATACGAGACTACTGATTAAGTGAAAATGACCTATAATCAGTCAACCTAAATGTTTGGTGGTGTATAAGCTATTTCAAATAAATATAACAATAAAATTATATAATTATATTTTCATTGGCATGTGATGTTTTCAGTATTTAGGAAACTAGAAAATAGAAAAATTTATATGAAAATATGAACAACAATTTGTCTTTGGTGGATAGGCTGACACTAATAAGAAGTGAATTGGGCATCTTTAAAAATCTTTTGAAAAAACTTTCAGCAACTTTGAAATCAATAAAACAATGAACACATGAAAACAAAGTGAGGAATAAGCTTTAAAATGTCATTTGGCGACGACATTCAGCACAATCCAATGTATGATTATAGAATATCATCTCCAACTCCATCATATTCAAGTCTATATCAAGGGTTCACAATATAGTCTAAATTCCAATTCCATCATCTTTAATTACATGTCATAATTACCATTAACACAGGTTCATTATTATCATTAGATGGTAATTAAGAATATAAAAGAAGAAAATCCCTAATTATTTCCACCCTCCAAGTTAGAAGGGCCACTAGATACTTTTTTTTTTTGTACAAAAATTTTTGGAAAGGGATTGGGCTCACCCACGATCCAAGGGCAGGGCGAAGTCTCCCTTCCTCTTAGGCGATACCAATGTCAGGCAGGACGAGCCGTCTATTACCTTCAGGCATAAACCTAAGCACCCAAGAGCTAGGATGTCTCCCCAAGCACCGCAACTGGAACCACAACAAAATGGTACTCTCCAGGAAATACCACTAGATACTGGTGAAGGGCCACTAGATACTGGTGAAGAGTTAGGGAGAAATGGGTACTTAAAAACCCAAGCCCAATTAGAGCCTACAAGCCCAACTCATAAAGCAAACCACATCAATAGTTATGTTCCAAAACACCAATCGTCCATGGGTTTAATTGGTAAAAATGGTGAGTCATATGATTATTTTGAGCTTATACGATTTTTATGGAGTACTATTTTATTGTGGTTTTAATCACAAACTTAAGGAAGTATTTTAAGACAGCTCATCCTGCCCAATATTAGTATCGTCTAAGAAAAATGGAGACTTAACCCAGCTATTAGATTTGTGTGAGCCCAACTCTCTTCTAAAAATTTTTGTACAAAAAAAACAAGTTTCCAAAACCAAAAATCACCGTTTGAATATGTTACAACTTGGAGAGAACTCAAGTTTTAACGTTTCCCATAAATATCCAACTATTCAAAATCATGCAATTGAAGTCTCAAATCCAATAATCCAAATAAATTTCATCATTTAGAGAAATCCCATAAATTTGCTTCTGAAATGCTCCTTTCAAAGTAAGAATCTCGAGTTCAAAATGATAAATTAAAAAAACTTATTTATCATGAAACTTTTGAATATAAGATCCTTGTTAGGTTTTTAGCCAAAAAAAACGTTTTAACCAAACAATATCCAGATTGCTCATACCAATTGAAAATATCCCATAAATAGAAAAACCAATTAAATTTGCAATTCATCTATCCACAAATTCAAGTTCCAACAAGTATTTTAGAGATACCCATTGCAAAATTATGAAGTTTCAATCAATAATTTACATTAAAAACTGAAACCCCTCTTCTTACATTCTAGGGTTTCAACCAACACTTGAAATCTATACTTTCCACTGTTTACGTCCACATTAGAGACGCTCTCCATTGAACTCCCAAAGGCTCAAATCAAAGACCAAAAAACTCAAAAGAAAAAAGAAAAAAGAAAAAAAAAGAAGCATATCTCCAACCTCAAGGTCGGTTTGAAGCAAGGAGAGGAAAACTAACCAATGAAGCTTAAGAAGAATGAGAGTAGATTAGGAAGGAAGCCTTACCTTGATATTTGAGAGCGCTTTGAGTCTCTAAAAACTTTTTTTAATTTTTAGTTTATAATATAGTTAAAGATGTTAAATTTAATGCTTGTTGGGAGACAACCGAATATCATTTGTTTTCATGCATTAGTTTTTGTCTTCTTCTTTTTAATTGTCTACTATCTCCATAATTGTTTTCACTAACATCCTGTAAAGTTTCATTGTAGGAAAGTGAGAGGGCTTCGAAATAGAGGAGAGATAGGAAAGCCCTTAGATTAGGGGTAAGTTTCGACGCCTGAGGACTAATCAAGAGCATTATTGAAGGGACTCAAGGAAGAAATTCAAATTATAATCAGAAATTAAAATACTTTTTGCAATATTGAGGAGAATGTTTGAATTTTAAGGGCGGGGGGTGCTATAGAAAATGAAGCTCTTGCTTTCACTCTTGTCCTTAGTAATAACAGAGAAAATTTTTCAATTTTTTGAGCTAATTTTGCATTAATTAGGTGCAATTTTTTTCACTGGGAAAATGATAATCATTATTTTTATAATTTTCTATCCTATTACTTCGTTATTTTGATTGATGCTTTGCAGTCATACATCGAAAGCCTCAAAAGATGGTTGTGAATTGGTGATTGGGTAAAAACTTATGCCTTTGTCTTTCTTTGAGTGTTCTTTGGTGATGGCTCATCATGAATAAGGAAGCTTTGTATGATAGCTCTAATTGATAATTATGAAAGTATTTGTTAGTTGAGGACAAGTAATGAGTAAGTATGGAGGACTTTTTTGTTTTTTTGGTTACAAAGTATGGAGAAATCTGATGAGTGCATAAAAAAGTTAAAAAGAGCTTCAAAATATATCTCCGAAGGTTTTCTCTATCATTAACACGTAAATCTTTAGCCTTAACGTGTTTTCATTGTTTAAACTTTTGAATTATATTATTTTAATGTATTTTTTGTTATAATTTTTTTTTTAAAAAAAAGTTAAACTCACTTAAAATTTAAGGGTAGGGTAAAGTTTCCCTTCTTTCTGAACAATACTAATATTGGGCAAGACAAGCCGTCTATTATCCTAAGGCATAAATTTAGATACCCAGAAACTAAGATGTCTTCCTAAGTACCGCAACTAGAACCACAGTAAAATAATATTCTTTAAAAATCAAATATGCTACATATTATTTTAATGTGTTAGACTTTTGGTCTAATGCACTAGACTTCCACATGATGAGTTTCAAACCTATTTGTCAAGGAAGGTTATAGCATGTTAAAACCTTATGCCTAACGGGTAAATACTAAGAAATTTGTGCTAATGTATTAGTCTCCAAGTGTTGGACGTGTTATATCAAAGCGTCGAATGTGTTAACTGCAAATGTCCAAGTGTTCAACGCGTTATCCAGTTAGTCTCCATAAATGAAACTTTCTGAAAATATTTCTTTAACGAGTTAATATCTTGATGCTAACTACAGATACTGAATGACTTATAAACTTATTCAAAGCATCTATTGCGGTAACAATGTGACTAAAGCATTAGCTATGTCTGACACTCATTTAGTACTATTTCTAAGAAATGACTTTGTGCAGAACATCTCTATTTTATGAATAATGGATAGTTTTGTTATTTCTAATATATCATCTAAAAAATTATAAATACTACCATATTTAAGTTGGTAGGCAGTAGATATTATTGCAAAAAGTATACAAGTACTAATGGTTACATTTAGCCACATCTAAAAGCTCTCTTACTTTGTTCTAAGAATTAATTACATGATTTAAATCCCATTAAGTCACAAAAAATATTAATATTTCAAACCAAAATTGAAAATTCATGAGATCAAACTAAGCCCAAATTAAGAAGGAGGGCATGACATTTGGAGGAGATATTTTATTATTTACTTGGCCAAGAGGATTAAAACAGAAAGTAACGGTGGTAAATTATGAAATATTATTTCCCCCCAATGATTTCCAACTAAAAGAATTCTAAAGAAAGAACGCATCATTAAGCAAGCAAGACTCATCAAAAGAATCTGAATATACAAATATTTTGGTGCTCTTTCAAGAGAGTTGGAAAAAAAAAATAATTGAAGTTTTCCCACTACAAAGCAATTTTTATAAAAGGAAATTGAACTACCATAGACCGAGTTGTACGGGCTAGTTTTCACTCCTCAATCGTCAATGGTCAGTTTCAACTACTTAACTAACACCCTGTTTGGCGTAGAAACTCAACAAATGCATCCTTCAAGAAAGGGTTTGAAGCTGCCACTCGCTGAGATGTCAAGTCAAATTCTTTACCAGACCTGTTGCACAGAACATCAGATTTTGATGAGAAATCAGAAAACCTTCCAGGAAAATTCATTGTTGTTGTTGATGATGATCTCTATCAATAACTGGCCATGTTAATAGTTCAAAGAAAAAGTGGAAAAAACAACCCATATTTCCAATAAACAATCAACATATCAACGTAAAGTACAAGGAAAATTAATCAACAAGTCCTTATAGTTTACCTCAAATTTTAAATAAGGTCAAATAAGGTCCTTATAGTTAATTTTGTTTGAACTGAGCCCTTATTCTTTGGTGTAATAATTGAATTTATAGCCTGATAAAATTTTATTTATGGAAATGCAAGGGTGGTAAATTAAATGAAAAAAATTTATGAAGTCCATGAAGTTCTATAAATGAAAAATAATGATTTTTATGCTCAATACTTGTAACGAATTAAACACTAAAGGTCCAATTCATATAAAACAAATTATAAGGACCTAATTCAAAATTGAGACAAACTCTAAAAACTTGCGGATTAATTTTTCCTAAAATGTAACAAGTCAGACTATTCAAATGTTATGAACAATGTGACCCATTCCTCAAACTCCAAGAACTGCACATGAAAACGTGTTTAGCTTCTCCATAAATGTCCATAAGATGAAAGAGCCAAAGATTCTGAAAGAACTTCAGACAAGTTCCATAGCTAAGGGATATTTGGACAAGTCACTTACGGATCAAACACTTCTCCCCCAGCTTCTGTAACAATGACAGCAGCCCCTGCCACATCCCTTAAGAAAGGAAGAAATCATGTTAATCTCAAATTATTACTATCTCCGATCCTAATTATAAGCGCTAGTTGACTTTTTTAGATAGATCTAGAAAGCCAAGTAAATAAATTAATTGTAACAAATATAAGAGCTAATTGACTAATTTAAATAGATTGAAGAGTATATAATATGAATTAATGTTGAGAGATTAGATTTAATCATAATTAATTGATTTATTTGACTTCCTAGATCTATCCAAAAAAATTAACTAACTCTTATAATTAGGACCAGAAGGAGTATACTATAATCCTCAAGGTTTCTGCTGGATATGTAAGGCTCCTACCAAGGCCCACCAAAGCCAATTTCAAAGCTAGCATCGAGCCTTCCACATGCAACTCCACAAAGGTCCATGGCACAGGAGCCAGTCATCCGCAGAGATCTCACCTAATCAAAGAAAAATCATCGTGATTAGCAGTCAATCATTTCACTAAATTCCAGTAGATTCTTTGGCAAACTCTTAATTTTACCTTAAAAAGTGAGGCATTAATCCTGTTTGTACACACATCTATTGTTTCTTTGTCACGTTTTGTTCCAACCTGCTCCCTCAGAAAGATAAAAAGCCTGATCAGTTTGCAACGTTATCATATATGGCAAAACATTTACAACTAAACGTGAAATATCTAAATTTAGGGTCAATGCATGTTTGGATCAATGCATCTCAAGTTACAATTCCAGAAATTATGTCTATTTACTAGCCAATAGAACCTTATCTGTCCGCAGTAAGTGTGCACTCCATGGAAATACACAGGTATCACAAGTCACAATTCTGGTTCTACTAAACAATCATATAGAAAAACAATAGACCTTATTCGACTAGATGGGGTCAACTATATGGACTGCACAATGGCTATCAAAAATTAAGTTCTTAAATAAGTTGTTGACTAAAAGATCCCGCTCAACAACTTCGTTGAACGTTCTCTTTAGTCTTCGTCTATCCTTTTTTAACAAACTCCATATTCTTTGATCCATCCTTCTCACTGGTGCATCCAATGGCCTTTTTCATACGTGCCCAAACTCCACCTATGTTTATAGCCGATCCCAAGTCCGGATAAAGAAGGAGGGTTGTGTTAGGCCTAGACAACTAACGTAAACCCATCGAATCTCATGAACATGGATCAAAGAAGAAACAATCATATAAAAAAGTCAATATTTTCTAAGAACACAACTTAAAAGATGACATATACGAACATTTATTCAGAGATGATCTAATTTTCTTCACCACTAATACTGTTATTTCTAGATCAATTAATAGCTTTTAGGATTGCACTGCTTAGATAAGATATCAAATGCATATATAGGAGATAAGCTTAGGACTCCCAAAATCTGAGCAGTATATAGCAAGAAAAAGAATACAACTCAACCTTTGCCAATCCTAATTTGCGCATGAATCATCCTTATATAGTGTACCAGAAATTTGTTCTTTTAAACAAAGAGAGATCTCGTATAGTTGAGAATAATAAGGAGGATACAAATTCCAAACACAATGCGCACAACACAAAAATAGTGCTTGAAATACATATACGGCATAAAACCTGACGAAGCTTTTCCTCTGGAAATTATAGAAACCAGGACTTTCAGGTTACTCTACCACTACAGAAGGAATGACAAGAGGACCAACAAATCTATTGACGTATGTTAGACTCGTAATCTGAAATTTGTCAGTACAAAATTTTTTTTATAGTACTTGAAAATATAGAAGTGACCATATGGTATAAAGTGTGGAGTAAAATGTTGCCACAACTTCATGATATTTGGCACAGGGATAAAGAAAACATATACTAAATCTGTTCCTTAATATAAGAACTAGTTAATTTTTTTGAATAGATTAAAGAAGTCAAATAAATTAATTAATTATGACAAAATCCAACCCCTCAAGACAAATTTATATTATATACTTCTTAATCTACCTACTGACTCTCATATTATTTATAATTAATTGATTAATTTAGTTTCCTTAATCTATCTAAAAAAAGTCAACTAACTCTTATATTAAAGTATGGAGGGAGTACTAGATTCTGTTAGCAAGAAAACAGAAACACATATTAGCTACTTAGGTTTGATACTGCTGTGGAAGCAAAGAGTTAATCTGATGCAAATGTGCTCAAGATTTTCAAGTTATTTTTAGGATCAATTACATAGGAGAATAGGATAGTCATGTTGGCATACATAAAATAATGAGTATAAGGGCATACATAAATATAGAACTCTTCCACACTTCTTACTGACTGTATCATAACTGTCTCGACTTATTGGTGAAGCACTGTTTTGACTTCCATTATCATTCCTCATTTATATTTTGAAGCTAACTGCTGTCCCAATTAAATGTTTTCCACCAGAAAAAATAGAGAAAGAAACTAAGATCATACAACAAACCACCCTCACCCAAAATGCTACCAGAAGAAAAGTTGATCAAATAGGCAAATATGTAAGAGAGGGAATGAAGAATCCATATCAAATCATGTAGATTTTACGTACCTCAGTTGCAAGAATAGAGCTAATTAGTTCAGTTTGTGATGATACTGCACAATTAAAAACGCGTGCATATGAAGCAACTCATTGTCAATGAGCAATAACAGACAAAAGACAAAAAATGAAACGCAAACCTTTTATAGGGTTTCCATTCAAAAAAGCACCTCTTCCACGAATGGCAGTGAAAAGCTACATATAGAAATCCCAAATTTTAAGTTGCTATTCTCAGGAAGAGTAAAGATCAATAGTTACCGTACCAATAACAGAAACAAAAATTAAAACATCAACTTAGATTTTCATGCTATGAACTAAAATAAAATCACTCTCTTACTCCAATGGGTCATGGCCTAGCGGGCCATTTTGTTCCCATCAAGGTCACTGAAAACTATGATCATATAGAACAGATGATAACTGATTACTTTTTACCCAGAATATTCATAGTTGCCCTGTTTTCATCATGTGGAAAGTATTTGAACAGCCCAAGAATAAAACAAAAGAAATATCACATGCAGAATTACGTCCAACATTCAATCACTCCTCTATATATCAAATTTTAGGAATTTAAGGGACTTCACTGTCAAAACATCAACAAATACAAGGCTTCTCACCTCATCAAGGATCGGGTTGTAAACGACACCAACTGTAGGAACTTTCTGAATTGTTAAACCAATGGAGACACAAACAAAAGGAAACCTGCAAATAGTAAAATGTCATTTATGTGGAAATACCGGTTCATTAACTGAAGCATAATCAAATCTTTACCCGTGCACGAAGTTAGTAGTTCCATCCAAAGGATCAACTATCCATGTGTGTTCATCAGTGAGTTCTGTAGCACCTAAAGCAGCAGTAGTCTCTTCCCCAATGAACTAGTAGGAAGAACAAATCAGTAAAATGACCATCAGGGAGAGCATACAAAAAAAGAGAGAGAAAAGAAATAGGCCACCTAATATAAACTTCTTTAAAATGGAAAGCGCATTTAAAGGAACACGATCAACCTTATGAGTGGGATAAAGCTTCTTCAGGTGATTAAAGATGAGATCTTCACATGCTTTATCAGTTTCTGTTACCAAATCAACCTGTGCATCATAAAAAAAGCATACTATAAATAACATGGTTATAATATTTTAACATCTATGCGTATTCTTTCATTTTCATACACCAATTATGATCATGAGTTACTTCTTCCCACTAACCACCTGAAGTATCTTCTCCATGACCAGAAAGAGAAAAGACTAGACCCATCGACGAACACATCCCACATCCATTGTTTTGAGTTTATTTTTACCTCGGTTAACCATTGTTATGCATGATACTTAATGAATCAGTTTCTTCCTATTAGATTGACCTTAATAAAGTCTCTCCAGTCTACGTAGAGGATAAAGTTAAGATAGTTCACTGGAAGCAGCCATGCATGCTACAAACAAGATTTGATATTAATAAAATTATTTCTGAGAATTTTCCTGCCGGATTAACTTTGTAGGATGAATTCATTCCTTGCATAGTACTAGAGCCTCTAAACCAAGTGGTTAAGAACTCTTTCCACCTTCATTTAGTATGAATTTCATCATAAAATTAGACGAGTTTCATAGTTCAAAACCAATGGGCTACCAGTGAGGGGCCATGTTTCCTATTTCTAATGGAGAAGCATTCAGGATAAATAGCTTCTGACATCTTGAAAGAATCATTGAAATGTGTGCTACAATTCTTATTCACCTGCATAACACATTCAATGATACTACAACTATGTTTTTTCCTCTTAAAGTTCACTTGCTTTTCTGCATCTGAGCTAATGGCAGTTCATTCTACTTTAGCTCTGAGTAGGCTATAGAGTTGGGTTGTAACTTCTTTCCTTTTTTTTTTATTTGATCAAGGGTGTCCCTAAGCCAATTAGGACTTCGAGGCTTAGACTGCAAAAGATTTTTGCTTATCCCAACAAGTGTGCTTCTCGACATTAAAACTTGTGTTCTCCTCCTTATGGTGAGGCTGCTTAGCACCTTAACCAATAACTTGTTGGTGTTCTAACTTTATTTTTAAACACGAGTCATTTACAGGATTATTGACCGTATGTGTTATTTTACCTTTTTGTCCATCACAATGCCTTCTCCCCACGAGAAGTAAAAAGAAAATAAACTGACATTCAACCAAACTTTCAATTCTTGTAATTATAGAATCAATGCCAATAAATTCTCAGCACAATCATTAGCGGTTACATAAAGCTTGCCTGAAACGCCGTACCAATTTTTCTCAATGTTTCTAAAATGTGAGCATTGAAGTTAATCTTGAACCTTACAAGCTACAATCTATATCAAAAGAAACGGACCAAGAAAATGAAAATGAAATCTCAATGCAAACCTGCCCTTTATGCTCCACATTTTTTGTCTGGTAGAATCCCTTTCGCATAATCTGGAAATTCACTCAATTACTAGAAAGAAATTCAAGAAATAAACCTCAAATTTAAACTAATACTGAATGAGGGAAAGAAAAAAGAAAAAGAACCGAAAAATCAACTGACCTCGCCAGCTTCCCGAGCAGCTTGAACTGCAGAATCAAGAAATTCGACGAACGAATCTGAAGCTGAACAGATTCGCAAAACACACCGAAAAAAAAAACAACAACCGTTAAGAAGCACGCTCAAATAGACGCACAAGAACAGATGAAGGATGATACAGAGATTGATTGGGGCTCACCATTTCCAGCCATTGATTGAAGCTCCGGATATGAGAAGAGAAGAGGAGCAGAGGATGAGAAATGCAATGTGAGATAGAAAGAGCCAAAGAAGCTTTGCTTTCTTGTCAGAGCTTTCACGTATCACACTAACGGCGGGAAAGAGCACCAACCACCACATGCGTTATATATTAACCCAACCCAAGGCCATTCTCAATCTTGGAAAAGGGAAAAAAAAATAATTTCAATTTTAAAAAAAGAAATTGCCAAGAAATGATGCCATCCAGAAAAGGTTTGAACATAATTTGACCCTAAGAATAAAAATTAATATCAATATATAATATTGAATAACAAGTAATATTATATTATCTTATAATAAAAAATAACATTATTTATGGGTTAAATTCCCTATAATACATAGAGCTCCTCTTAATAATAACATTATAATTACTAACAAGTTATTATATTCACGAGAAAAGTATAAATTTAAATTTTAAAAAATGTATTTGGGTGAAACCCTTTATATTATAAGTCTAAAAAATAGATTATACCTTGGTAAAATAAAAATATAACCTAATAGTTTGAAAATTAATATATATATATATATATATCAAAATTAAAAAGTGCAAAAAGAAAAATCTTTAGGTGAACATAAAATGCACTGCACAGACTCATTTGAAGGATGGAGAGGGGGAGTTAATGATAAATTTAAAAATAAAAAATAAAATTACATAGCCTGTGTTTTTATTTTTATTTTATATATTTTGATCAATAAACATATAAGATAAAATTAATACAATTTTAAATTTTAATAATATGAATTTATACATGCCCACATTGCATTTTCCAACATTTCAAATTTTCAATTGAATTGTAATTGATTAAGTATAAAGATTTTTAAGAAAAGTTAATATGAAATTTAGTAGGACATTAATGTATACATTAAATTCATAAAAAATTATAAACAATATTATTAATTATTACTATATGAGACAAACAACACTCATTTAAATTTCAATAAAAAGGATTTTTGGCTATTTAAGTATAAGATTTTAAATTTGAATACATATATATATAAAAATATATTTTTAATTAAATCTGATAATATTTAAATTTAAATTAAATAAATAATAATATATAAAAAATACTCATTTAAAAGTGTGGCATATATGCCCCACTTTTAAATGGGTATTGTTTGTATAAAAGGGAAAGGCTTGAAGAATATACCAAGGATGTGCTTTAGTGGGGTAAGGTTCTATAAGGTACTCCCCATCACCCTATCAACGAAGTTTCGTTGTGGGCTCCAACCACACACAGACACACACGTGTTGGGGGATTTTTCATCGCTCTTAATTATTAGTACGGTGAGATGGGAATTTGCCAAAAAAAGGATAAAATTTAGTAAAAAAAAACATTGTTTTGCAGAGTATAATGCAAAAGATTATGATAAAATGAGGAAGTTGAAGAGATATAAGAGAAGATTTAGAACCTTATAATTTTAATTACTTGGGAATAGTAGTATCTCATGTAAAATGGTCAAAGAGATCTTTGTTTTTAGTATGTTAGAAATTTTTCTCCTTGAAAAAAATATATTAGAATTGATTAATTATTATAAATCTTTATTATAGTTAAAAATTTAAAATTTAATTTTTAAAAAATTTTAAATCCATGATATAATTAATCAGTGATTATATTAAAGTGGGGCTTAAAGTTTTTTCAAAATCAAATTGAGATTATTAATTAAAATTATTAATTACAGTTTATAAACAGAATAATTAAAAATACTAAGTTAAGTTAATCTATATATATATATATATATATATTTAACTTAATTAAATATTTCAATATTTTAATATTTTAATAGTATAATTGATAAACAATGATTAATGATTGAATTTTTAATATTTTTATTGACAAAAAGTTAACATAAAATTTGGTTTGGTAAATGTTAGAAACCAATCCAAAATACTTTTCAACTCTATTTAATGAGTTAATCCTTCTATTTAACGCAATAACTGCTTTGTTGAGAACTTAGGTCATGTTTGGTACACTGACTTTCATTTTGATGGATAGGGAATGGGCTTGGGATAGGAAATGGGCTTGGGATTGAGAGTGAGATTGGAGAATACTAGGGAGATGGTGGTATTGGACAATCCCATCTAAGTGGCATTGGGCAATCCCAAGTATCGTTTAGTCCATCATACCAAACATATTAAAATATCCAATCCCAATGCTAATGTTAATCCCAACCTTCTCAATGCTACGTACCAAACGTGGCCTTAGTTTTCACTTATAAATTAAGTCATCTACTCAATATGTCATCCATGCTTCAAAATGCTTTTTTTACTCTATTATTTTTTCTAACGTGAGTTTATTTAAAATAGTAATGAATAACTGTGATTTTAGAAGTTTATAATTTTTATAAGTGATACTAGTAATAAGTTATGCTAATTAATCATAATTTTTATTAAGATAATTCTTCTAATAATAATTTTGAGAATTTTGATTATGTTTAAATTTTTTATTAAAATCATTTATGAATATATAATTATTAAAAAGGATATGAATTTTATAAAGTTTTTAACATTTCTAAAAGTGTAATTAATAATTATTATTAAATATAATTTAATAAATTATATGAATATTTAAATATAATTTTCTTTTAATAATATTTATTATTAAAAATAATAATAATATAAGAAAGGAGCGTGAAGGTAAATAGCGAAAAAATTTATTGCTGAAATCTATCAGAATTATTCCAAAAGCATAACCGACTCCCTTGTCACTTATACTAAAAACACTACAAAAAGATATAGATTTGGCCACGACTTTTCATCGGCGACAAAAAGAGTCGCCGCTGATTCAAGATTTTCAGCGGCGACACTAATTGTCGCCATTGAAAGTATTGAGTTTCTGCGGCGACAAAAAAGTCACCGCGGAAAAAGGACTTTTAGCGGCGACTTTACTTTGTCGCCGCTGAAGAGAACACTTTCAACGGAGACATTTCTTTGTCGCCGCAGAAGCAATAAAAATAAATAATTTTGGCTACACTTTTCTGCGGCGACAACACAAAGTCGCCGCTAATACGTTTTAAATACCCTTTCCCCTGCCCCTCCTCGCGACTCATTTCTTCATCAGTTAGGTTGAAACCCAGCGGCGCTGTCGAGCTCCTTTCCTCACGCAGGCGGTCGTCATGCTCCCACTCGACAATCGCCGTCGTTCGCGAAGTCGGTCTTCACTGTCATTATGCAAGTCGTCATCCTTCCTTGACGAGTGCGAGTTCCCCTCACCGTTGACAGTCGGTGCTCTGTTGAGGCTGAAATACACGTCACTCATCCGTTGCTCCTCCTCAGCTTCAGAGTCGCTTCGCCTGAAAAATTGGTCTCTTCCCCGTCGATCACCTCAGACCATCGCCGTCATTCACAGTAAGGTACAATCATTTTCACCTCAGTCGCTGTCGTTGTTGGGAAATTTGGGAATTTTTTGTGAATTTGGGAAATATGTGCAGTCGTATTGTGCCTGTTTTGTAATGCTGCCGACTATGTATGCTATCTGTTCTGTAATGCCGCGTACTTGTTGATGAATTTATTCACAGCTTCTGAAGTTGCATTACGTGTTCTGTAATGCCGACTATAGTTTTAGTTTCAGATGAACTTATTCGTTGGGTATGATCTTCAAAGCGACCTCGTTTCCTTCAAGAAAACTGCTTGTCCCAAGTTTCATCTCATCTAAATTTTTTGTAACAAAAAAATAGAAAGAAAATGGATTGCAGAAGCCAATGACTCGTGAATTGCATGTATTTTTAATATCTTATTTCATGTTTCCCATCATAATAAGGATAATCATATTCATAAAATGGAATTGTAACAGACTATTTTCAGTTAAGATATGAAAAAAAGTTGATGCTAAAATAACATGTGTTCAAGGTCTTATTTGTATAGGCGGAATAATGATTGATAATAATCTTAATCATGTTTAACTGTCATTAGGAAAAGAAATTTTTTCTAGGTTGGATTTATAAAGATTAAAGAAGTGAGGTTATAAAATTTTAATAAAAAATATGTAAAATAAATTTTTCTGGTGTCTTAACCTTAATCCTAATTGTAATTGTAGTTGGGAAATAGTTTAGCTTTTTTTGCACGCAAGGGAAGTTCATTTGCACAATGAGAAAGTTCATTTGTACACTAGGGAAGTTCGTTTACATAATAAGGAAGTTTATAATATGCAAGTGACTTTTCTGAAATATGCAATATGAACCAATATGTTAGTCATCTTTATAAGATGAAACTAGCTTCCATGATATGCAAGTTACTTTCGGCAAGTGTAATTAATTTTTGTCATGTACAATTACATTTCCTTTGACATCTACTACCTATTAAGAGTATTTTGGTATTTTCCCTTTAAATTAATTGAAGTTAAGGACTTGAAGTTTCAAGTCTATTGCCCAATTAACTTGTAAAGTAGAGATTTATTTCTTATTTTTCCTTGATTGAATTGGAGTAATTGCATTGTGAATCTGTTCATTTGAAGTTTAAACTAATCAAGTTAGTTGGTTGGACTTGATCATGGATTTTATGAATTGCATTTTGATTAAGTCTTCAAGGTATGATTGTGTTTACTTTTATTTAACTGTTGAATAATATTGTTGTTTCTTAATGGAGAAACGATGTATTTAATCAATAAAGCTTAGTTATTATAATATTAAATTGATATTGCGTGGATCCATGACCTCATTATATTACTGATATGTTTGTTGGCTTTTGTTGTTATATCCTAGGTCTAACTATTTAGGGAATATAAATGGATGAAAGTTGGCTACATATTAGAGATAGAGGCAACCTATCATATATTAGAGGAGTTGATGCATTTCTAGAATGGGCATTTAGTCAACCTGGCGTGGGAAGTCAAATACGTTGTCCTTGCAAAAGATGCATGAATGTTATATTTAAAGGGAGAAGAGATGTCAGGACAGACTTATTGAGCAAGGGTTTTTGGAATAGTTATACGGTGTGGGACTTGCATGGGAAAATTAGAAGATTTCAGACAGATTGTAGAACTTCTAGTAATGACAAAGAGAATGCTACTGCTAGTGAAAACTTTACAAGGATGATATGCGATGCATATGGAGTTCCATGTGTGGATTATACAAATACTAGTCACTGTGACAGTGACAAACCCATATTTTTATAGATTTATTCATATCATTTTAGTGGATTTTTGTCAACTTTTTAGTCCTTAATTATATTATTTGTGCATGATTTGGATTAATATACCTTGCATTAAATTAGTGTTTAACAGGGGCATAATTGTCATATTTTTATTATTTCTCCCAAATAATTATTTTTAGAAGAAAAGGTATTACATTATTTTAATATTGTATTTCAGAAATTTAAAAGAAATTGGAACTTACAAATGACAACAAATGACTACAGATTCATAAATTGCAAATAAGGACCCATAGGCCAAACTTTGCAGTTTAGCCCATTAGGTTTTGTTTATTATTTTCTCCTTGATTTAGCTTTTAAAAGGCATGCACAAGACGCACACACACAGCAGCCACGAATTGAATTGCAGAAAAGAACAAAAGCACTCACACGCGAGACGCCGCAGAGAGAGGAATTGAATTGGAAAGAGAAAAATCAACATACGCACAGTGGCGTGCTGCAGCGCTGGGTGGAAATAAAAGAAAGAGGAGAACTCGCACAAGGGAGGTAGCGGCCAGAAAGCGAAAGTGATTTGAAGAGCAAATACACACACGCCGCACTTGGCCATTGAGATTCATTCAAAGCCGAGACGGAGATTCATCACTCACGCAACAAGTTTTCATCTTCCTCCAACCACTTACCCAAACGCCGACAGCAGTAGTAGACCACAGCAACACCTCCAGCGACGCCATCATCTTCCTTAAGCTGTGACAGAAAGAGCCAGGAGAGAACTGCACGTTCATCAATGCTGTGACTGCGCAGTGACCGGAATACACCATTCACCTCCATCTACATCTACTCCAACATCTCATGGCACCTCTTATCTCCTGTGCGCACTGCGTCCTAAAGTCATCATCAACATCATCATTATCATTCCATCCTCAACGCAGCAGGACAGCGACGCTCACAGAGAAAATAGCACGAGCAGTAACGGTTACAGCATAATACCTCTGTTTCCTCTTGCCAAAATCATGTCTTTCAGTAAAAGCTTGAAGTTGGTGGTGATCTCCATGTGTGGCTAAACATCCAAATTCTCCAATTCAATGATAAGGGCATGAGCTTGGGATCTCAAAGGGGAGTATAAGTTACTCTAATTCTCTACCTAATCTACAGGCTAAAAGGTTCTTTGACTTGTTAAAAGATGTTGAAACTGAACTTTATCCAGGTTGTGTCAAGATGTCTAAACTTTCTTTCATTGTAAATTTGCTTCAAGTGAAATGCCTTAACCATTGGAGTAATAAATCTATAGATGTCTTGTTAGGCTTATTAAAATAAGTTCTCCCAGAGGGGGCTTTAGTGCCAACTTCATTCTATGAAGAAAAGAAGATAATTCGTGACTTGTGTTTAGATTACCATAAAATTGATGCTTGTGAGAATGATTGCATATTGTATTGGGGAGAGCACACACATGCAGAATCATGTCCTAAGTGTAAGATGCCTAGATGGAATTTAAAAAAATAGAAAGAGAAGAAGGTTCCACATAAAGTCTTGCGGCATTTCCCCATAACACCAAGGCTACAAAGACTATATATGTCAACAGACACAGCTAAAGAAATGAGGTGGCACAAGGAGAAACACTCAAATGACGAGGTAATGAGGCATCCAGCTGATTCTCTAGCTTGGAAACATTTTGACAACCAATACCATAACTTCTCTGCTGATCCAAGAAGTGTTCGACTGGGTTTAGCAAGTGATGGATTTCAACCATTCGGGAATATGAGTGCCAATCATAGTATCTGGCCTGTTGTGTTAGTGCCATATAACTTGCCACCATGGCTTTGTATGAAAAGTCCATACTTCATGATGACACTTCTTATTCCTGGTCCAAAGTGTCCAGGTGATGACATAGATGTTTATCTTCAACCTATGATTCAGGAGTTGAAGCAATTATGGGAATTAGGGGTACAGACGTATGATGTGTATTGTCAATCAAATTTTATCATGCATGCCGCTATATTGTGGACTATAAATGATTTTCCCGCATATGGAAACCTTTCAGGGTGGTCAACTAAAGGTAAACTTGCTTGTCCATGCTGCCACAAAGACACGCATTGTATTTTGATAAGGAGCAAGTTGTCTTACATGGGGCATCTACGCTTTCTTCCACAAAATCACCCATGGCACAAAAATAAGGTATAATTTGATGGTAAAGAAGAGCATATAGATCCATCAACACTTAGGTGATGTGACATTTGGCAAGGGTACAAAACGAAAGCGTCATACACAGAATAATGCTTACAATTGGAGAAAAATAAATATATTTTTCCAATTGCCTTACTGGAAGTACTTGCTAATACAACATAATCTTGATGTGATGCACATAGAAAGAAATGTTTCTCAGAACATTGTGTGTACGGTGATGGATTTGGTTGGAAAGACGAAGGACACAGTTAAAAGTAGGTACGACTTGATGGACTTAGGTATTAGGAGTGATATGCACTCAGTTGAAGATGGTGATAATGTTTCTATTCCTCTTGCTCCTTACACATTGTCTCCTGAGAACAAGCAATCCCTTTTAAAATTATTGGCTAACTTAAGAGTGCCTGATACTTTTTCATCTAATATTTTAAGATGTGTCAACATTCAGGAGCGAAAATTGTTTGGTTTGAAGAGTCATGATCACCATGTGTTATTGCAAGAGATCTTCCCAATTGCAATACGTGGGTTATTACCTTCTAAGGTGTGTGAACCAATTATAGAGTTGGGAGGATTTTTCAAAAATCTTTGTTCGAAGTCGTTGTCTTGTGAAGTGCTTGACAAACTCCAAAGTCAGATAATATTGACTTTATGCAAGTTGGAGACGATCTTCCCCACTGTTTTCTTTGATGTGATGGTTCACTTGCCAATACACTTGGTAAGGGAGGCAAAAGTTGCTGGACCAGTTCAATATCGTTGGATGTATCCAATAGAAAGGTAACATTTATCAATTGCATTGTATATTTATACTTCATATTTGTGGAATGTTAATTACTTCTAATGCATTAGGTATTTGCGGACACTCAAATTGTATGTTCGTAATAAAGCTCGGTCTGAAGGATCAATTGTAGAAGGATACTTGGCAGATGAAAGTCTCACGTTCTGTTCAAGATATTTGAAAGATTTTCCTACAAAGTTTAATGTGCCACGTAGGAATGATGACACCAACGATGATACGAACCTGGAGTTTATAATATTTAAGGAAAATGGTCAAGCTAGGGGGCATTGTCAGTCAATTTCTCTTCCTTATGAAAAATATTTTCAAGAAAGAATGTATGTGCTATAAAATTATGAACAAGTTTGGCCATTTATCGAGTAAGTTGCCTGACTGGAGCAAAAATGTACTTGTCATATTATATTTTTTACTTATTGCTATCATATATTGTAGGGAATATGCAACAGAGCTTGAAGCGCATGGATCAAGGAGTGAGCAAAGTCAATATGAGTTTCCTCAATGGTTTCATTTACGAGTAAGTTATAACATCTTCAGCCGTAGTATTTATAGCAATTACATTTATATAAAATATCTAACCGATGAATTTTGTCCTAAAAGGTGACATCATTGTCTACACAAAGCCATGTTAGTGATGAACTCATAAGTTTATCAATTGGTCCATTGACGATGGTGAATCACTATTCCATGTTCGTAGGCAATGGATTTCGTTTTCACACAAAAGATCGTGCAATGGGAAAAAAAACCCAAAATAGTGGTATTCTAGCTAAGGGTGATGATACTAATGTTGACAAAGAATATTATGGTGTGTTAGAGCATATTTATGAGTTGTCTTACATAGGCAGCCGAAAAGTATATTTGTTTAAGTGCCATTGGTGGGATGTGGCTCATCATGACAAAGGATATAAGGTTGATAAATACGGGTTCATAAGTGTCAATACGCAATACTCATTGCAAACAAATGAACCATTTATTCTAGCATCTCAAGCTGAGCAAGTTTTTTATGTGGATGACATTGTTGCACCCGGTTGGCTCGTTATTGTCAAAACAAACCCACGTGACTTGTTCAACGTACTAGCTGATAATGCTATTGATGATAGTGGGGTTCATGATCCTATGGTTGAAGAAGAACCTTATCAGCAATTGGTGGTAGACTTAAATGTGTATCGTGTGAGTCCAACACAACTTGATGATATTATCATTGACTTATATGGAGAAGATGAACAAACGCATACCTTAGCTCAAGGAAAATCATCACAAATTCATCAAAATAATGCCATTAATACTGGTTTTAGTGATGAAGAGGATTTGCTTGACGACTTTGATAGTGATACTGAAGCAGAAAGTGACACAAACATTGAAATAGAAGAAACAGATGAACCAGAAGACATCGATGAAAGTGACAGTGCGACAGAAGATTCAAATGAATGAAATTAATTGATATGGTATATTTTATCTACATTGATTATTGTTTGATTGATCGTTTTTTTTCTAAATGAAATGTATATTTTTGTAGGATATGTCAGGATTAAAGAGAGGTCGAGGTGGAAAAAGTTTTTCTGTTAGATCTAATGACAACACAAATAGCGGAGGTACATGCTCTACACCTCAATCAAGACCTGATATTTCACCTCTACTACTGCAACAGCAATTTCAGGAAATGTCTGTCAACTCTCCTCCTACTCCCCATACTCAAAATAGTAGTGCAGGTAAGTTTGTTTCAATTTTGTAATAATTGATTTACATCGCTTGTAACATTTAATTGTTTTAATTCAACTTCAATGCTAGGCTCTTCTACTGCAATCATGAAGCGCAGAGGAGTTTACAAGTCTGTTAATGTGAATTTAAAGACTGCACAAGGAACGAAGATTTGAGTCAAATTTTCAGATTCAATGTCAAGAGCAATTGGTCCAGAAGCAAGAGACTTTTCTAATTATTGTGGTTTGACTCTTAGAACCACAATCTCGTTCAGGGATAGTGGAGGTAGTTGGAAGAATATTTTTGAAAAATATGGTCAAGATATGATTTTAAAAATAAAGGTATTTACGTCAAATTTGTATACTTATTTAAGTTTATTTTTATTATTAGACAAAGTGTTTACATTTAGTTGTTACAGGATAAATTTGAACTTGCTGATAAAATTAGTGAAGAAAAGTTTCATATAGCTATATCAATTATTTTACAAAATGCATTCAAAAATTGAAAGAACAATTTGCACTCTCACTACAAGAAATATGAGACTGATGAGGATAGGTTGGCTGATCCTCCTCAAACTATTAGTTTTGAAGATTGGGAGTGGTTATTAATATATTTTAAATTTGACATATTTAAGGTATCTCACTATCCTTCTAAATAAATTATATTTTTTCTAATTATTAAATTCTTATTAATTTCTTATTAGTTACTACATTTTGTTGTAGAATAAAAGTATAAGGAACATGATAAATCGAGAAAAATTAATGACTAAACATACTTGTGGATCATTTGCAGAGATTGAGTATGCTAGTGTAAGTTCAATCTATCATCACTATACTTTAAATTTTCAATCATTTTTTTAAATCTAATTTTTGCATTTTCTCGTATGTTATTATTTTGTAGAGAGATCCTACTATTGGACAACCTATTCCTCCTGACCAGTTGTGGGAGATAACGCATGCTAGGAAGACATTAGACGGACAAGTAGTATGGGCTGACCCACACTCTGAACAGCTTCATGTACGCATTGTTATTTAATATCTTATTTTGATTTACTATTATCAATAATCTAATAGTTTTATATTTTTATTACAAAGTCATATGCACAAACTTTCTCAACAACAAGATCAAGATTTAGAGAGTGATGCTCGAATGACGTCAGAGGAAATATTGGCGACAGTACTTGGTGAGAGGGAAAGGGTATGGAGCGGAACCTTCAAGGAAGAGAAATCGCCCTCAATCTACTGATAGTTCAGTTGTGGAGAGTGTGCGTGCCCAACTGTAGGAAGAGTTTGATAAAAAATTTCAAGAGGAGAGAGAAAAAATGGAGGCTGAGCGTGCAGTAGAGCGTGCAAAGATGGAAGAAGAACGTGAAAAGATACAACAAGAACGTGTACAGTTCGAGCAAAGACTAATGGAACAAATAGAGCAAAGAATACAAGCTCAATTCGCTACCTTGATGCAGAAAGGACAACCACATGGGGCTACTTCTAGTCATAGTATTGAACCTTGTACATAAAATTTATGTATAAATTAAACAATTTTATTGTAATTTTAAATATCTTCATATTTTAGATGATAATAAAAATATTTATTAATATTATTATATTAGAGTTTATTTAATTATTTATTATTATATTATATTTTTTTATATTATAGAAATTATTGGAAAAAATATAAAAAATAATTTTCATTTTTGTATCTTTAGGCGGCGACACTGTGTCGCCGCGAAATCATCTTTAGGCGGCGACAGTTTTGTCGCCGCTAATTCCACTTTAGTCGGCGACAACTTTGTCGCCGTTAATTCATCTTTAGGCGGCGACTTTTATTTGTCGCCGCAAATATGTATAGGCGACAGTCTCATAGCCGGTGACAAAATGTCGCCACTATAGTGATTCAGCGGTGACTTTTAAACCTTCTGCGGCGACAAATGTCGCCGCTGAAACTCATTTTGTTGTAGTGAAATACAATTGGAATTGAAATTATAATTGATCAGGATTTTTATAAAAAAATACCCAAACATACTACGGCTAAACGAGTTTATTGAATCTTCTACGGCTAAACCAAATAGACTCTTAATCACTACAACTAACTAACGTGTTAATTAAGCCTACAAGTTTATAAGTCTGTCTAAAATATTACTTTTCTATAAAATGATCAATAATATTGTAAGAATATTGAGATATTTGTTAATTATTTAATTATCTAGAGTTAAATTTAAATATTATTTAAGATTATATTTAAATATTTAAATATTATATCTTAGAAGAATAAATATAAGATATTAGGATTAAGATAGAATAATATATTTAACCTATTAACTTATATTTTTATTTATATAAAAGTTTATTTATATTTTTATTTATTTAAGGATTAAAATCGTTACTTCACAAAACTATATAGAATAGAAAGATATCATACTATTAAGAGTATATTTGAATTAACTTTTAGAGGTAATTTCTAAAAGAAAATTATAAAAGTATTTTAATAGATGATAATTTTTAAAAAATATAAAAAAATTGGCTTTATAGAAAAATATTATTTTAATATAGATAATCAATTATTAGATTTTATAATGTATTTGGATAGTTTTTTTTTCTATCTTAAAACTATAGTTTAGTGATTTTGCCTTCATGCCGTGATGGGTTCCTTTTCATCCAGAATGTTAGCAAGAATGATAATTCCATTCCATGTAGCAGTTCTATATGTCCATCCTTATATAACTGCAAAAGGGTATTCTTCAACCATGTCTGAAAACAACTGAAATCTTGATGAAGTACCAGATAGCTCGTGAATATAGGGAAACTTTGTTCAATCCTTATGGATATAATCTCCTTTTAAAAAAAATTATATATATATATATATATATATATATATATATATATATAAAGTTGATAGCTCTAGACAGGCAACCAAAGAAGCACATACCATCTATGGGTGTGTTTGGAAACACCCCAAACCATGGTTTAAAAAGGGCTTTTGGCCCCAAACCTCAGTTTAGGGAAATTTTTTACCAAATAGTATTTTTTGTTCAAACGGACTTTTGGACTAAACCATGGTTTAAAACCAAGGTTTCAGATAAGCTGGTCAGAGCAGCTTATGGAACAGTAAAAGAGCTTATGAACTAACCAATTACTATATTACCCTTACTTTTTCTTACACCCTCTCTCATCTCTCCTACTTTTTCTCTTTTTTCTTTCTTACACCCTCTCTCCTCTCTCCTCTCATCTCTTATCTCTCCTCATTTAATACTCATAACCTTTTTCGTAATTTACCACTCATAAAACCCCTTCTACAAATAACTATCCAAACACTCATTTATCTAAAATCACTTTTTTTCTATAAGTTCTTCTAGAAAAGCCATTTTTCATAAGCTATCTATAATCCCATTTTTTTCATAAGTTAGTTTGAAATTTTTTTTCCAAACACACACTATATTACCAATCATTCAATCATTAACTTTATTCTTATAATATTATAATATCTAGTTCATTAAAAAATATATAAAAATCAATTTTATTCAATATTTTTAATTTCTTTATTTACAAGCTTTAATCCACAGTCTCAATCAATAATTTCACTTTAATCTTTAAAAATTTTAAACCCACGAGATAATTAATTATTAACCTTATTAACTAATTATATGATATTTTAAATTTCTAACTATAATAATTATTCATGAATCATATATTTCAAATTTCTAACTATAATAATTATTCATGAATCATAATAATCCTAAATCACTTTGATTTTTGAAATATTTTAAGCTTATAACAGTAATTAATTAATAATTATATTAATTGATTTTATTATTTTTTAATTTTTTAACTATAATAATAATTTATAATAATTATAAATAATTAATTATGATATATTTTTTCTTTACTCATGGTGCAATGCACGTGAGAAATTCTCTAGTATGATGCTGGGAAAGGATGTCAAGAGCATGAATAGGCATTATGGAGCAATTTCATATCATCAACAGGTATCTGAAAGATAAAGCAATAGCCCATGGAAATTTCCAAAAGGTCCTGTTGACCTGAGGCAAAATTCCTCAATGGTAGGGGTGTGCATAGGCAGGGCAGCCCCTTACCCGGTGCCCTACCTAAAAAATGCATGGGCTGCATTTTGCAGCCCGATGGCCAGCCCTACCCGGTAAAAGCCCTAAGAATTTTAGGCAGGGTGTGGGCGGGCTGGGTATGCCCAAGTCATGATGTCATACTCATGTTGTGAAAAAAATTTATAATTATGAATTTCTAAAATAATACCATATTCATGTGTCTTTAAGAGTTAAATAATATCTATAATTCACTAAGAATAAGAGAACAAAGATAATAATTAAAATCTTGAGATCTATTGCATATAAAAAATAAGCGTTGAAATCTAAGTAGTTTGTAATTATAACTTTGTATCAATCTCCCTAATATTGACAAAGATAAAGCATCTAAAAAAATAAAATAAATAATTATAATTTGTAATGTAATCATATGATAATTAACAAAGTTAAAAAAAAAGAAAAAATTAGTATAGTTATAAATATTAAAAGATACAACTTACCTACTTATATTTCTAAAATTACCTTATAGTCACCAGTAGCTATCATATTCTCCCTTTTAAGATAGAAAAAAATAAAAAAAATAAAAGAAGGGGTGCTCATGGGCAGAACAGGGTAGGGCAGCCCCTATGCCTGATGCCCAGCCCGAAAAATACATGGGCTGTATTTTGAAACCCGATGCCCGGTAAAAATCGGGTTGAGCAGGGTATTTTTCTTGTGGGTTAGGCAGAACATAGCGGGCTATGAGTATTATGCACAGCCCTACTCAATGGATAGGAAAAACTAGATTTGGCTGAACAAGTGCTAGAGATATTGCCATTTAGGAGGAACGAACCGAATAAGAGTTTCATTGAATTTCTCCAATTTTTAATATAGGATCTAATTAGATTATTGATTTTTATCTCAAATATAATATATATTTTTTATATTTATTAATTTTTTCTCAAATTATCTTTATTGATACTCTATCAGCAGTTATCAAAAAAGAAAAATGAAGGAATGAGTTAAAGAAGATTATTATAGTATTTTAAAAAAATTATAATATTAAATAACTTAATTTTATTAATCTAATTTAGTTAAATATATTATATATTAAAGATAAAATAAATATTATATTTAAGAATAAGGATTATGTAGTAAAAGATCAACAGACTGAGGAAAAACAGAAGTTGAGGATTGCCTCTAGAAAACTCCAAACGCGTTAATCTCTATACTTAACAAGTAAGCTTCAATGTTAAAATCTAATTTTGTACAAACTTCTACTTAACACGTTAACTCCTACTGCTCAACGCATTACAACTCTTCTAGAAAGACTTTGTTTTGAGTTTTACACTACATTTAACGAGTTAACTACTTTTCTTAACGTGTAAAGTTCACTTCCAAGATTTACAGTGCCTCCATAAAAATCTTAACACGTTAACAACGCTCTTCTTAATGTGTTAAAGGATTTAGTTTTCAAAAGATTGCTTTCAGTGCGTTTATACCTAATGTGTTGACTGTCCGCCTGGTTTCTATAAAGAAAAAAAAAATAGTGTTGACTGTTGACCTCCAAACTTAACTTGAGCACAGGATGTTAATTGAGCAAAAATTTCAATTTATTATACTCCTCTGGTGATAATTATAAAAACTAAAAACAAAGTTATATTTTTAATTTTAAATATAATATTTTAATTTATTTTATTTTTTAAAAAAATTAATTTTTTTCTTAAAATATCTCTATATAATTGTATATATTAAAAGGGTTTCTATAAAAAATAGTCCAATTACACATGATTAGAAAGAGTATTTTAGAGAAACTACACATAATTATTACAAATAACTAACTTAAATAATTTTCTTAATTTATCTAAATTGACTAAGTCAATCTTATATTAAGGATCAAATATAATAGTACTTAACATGTTAACTACACTTTACATCTTTCTAAATTTGTTTATGTCACATTTAATATAGGGTCAGTTTGATTTAACTTTTAGATAATAATTTATAAAGAAAAATTGATTCTAGAGAAGCTATTTTGAAAAAGAGGTTATAGGGAAAAAAAAGTGATTCTAAATAAATAAATATTTAGATAGTTATTATTAAAATGACTTTTGTGATAAGTAAATTACTATAAAATGTATGAGGTGAAAAAAATAAATATGAGATCACTGTTCATCTCCCTTGTCACAGTCATCATCCCTCTTTCGCCATTTGAAGCAACAATGAAGGCAGTAATAAGAAGCGATAGTAGATAGATATGGACGGAGGAGAAGAAGACGACGAGATCTACCATCGTGACGGCAGCAACATGGTGACCTCAATGAGATAGTGACGGCGATGAGTGAGATAGGTGAAGAAGATGAGGGAGAAGAATCCCTCTTCTTCGTGGAAAGTCTTCGGCTTCTAAGAAGAATATGGGTCAAATTAGAGTTAGAGTTGGAGGAGAACATTGTCTCAAAAAATAACCCCATCACCTCTTCCTCCTCTGATAATGACAGCGCGACAATGACGGCGAGTAGAGAGTGACGACAATTACAAAATGACAACAATTGAGGAGATCAGTGAATAAGATAAGGGAGAAGAGATAATGCGTCAGAAAAAATATGAATAAAATAAGTATTAGACAACCCATAAATTTTTTCCCCCACTTAAAAGCTATTAGTACCACCTTATTCCAAATTATTGTTTGACATATAAGCTATTATAGACATTTCATATTTGTTTATTTAACTTTTAACCCAAACCTCAAACATCCTTCTCAAACTAAGGTTGGTAAGGTTTATAAACTGGCACATAATTGTTGAGAAGTGCTTTTAAAAACTATAATAATAATTTCACATATATTCAACATTTCACGGAAATTGCTCCATCCAAAATAAGATGAGGTCACATATCTATATGTTTTGTCCTTCTGTTTTAAACTATACTCGTTGGTCATTCCAATAGCAAATTTATTGATTCAAAAAGAAAAATCAATGTCTTTTTTATCTAGACCATGATCAAACAGTATTCATCTTAGCCATATAATACAATTAAAGACAGTCAGAAATTTATTCTAAGACTACTCTCTAAAAGAATAAACTCAATAAACTCAATAGTAAATATACCTCAAGAACAGTTCATGTGAAATCAATTTACAAAAGGATCCCAAAATGAAAGAAGCCACAAACAATACAAAATAGGCCAAAATCTGGGGGGGGGGGGGGGGAACCATATATTTTCTTTCTATGACTGATCCTACTAACTAGGATTGTTGCTAAGTTCTAACCATACAATCTGCGTAATTAAAAAAGAGATAAACACGCAATAGTAGACATCACCTGTCGAATGAGACCCACCACTATTTATGTATATCCTTATCCGAGCACGCAGATCGCTTGCTCGGTCGTACTTCATACAGATAACTTAGTATCCCTACTAAACCTGTGGCTTAGATTCATGCCCTTCAGTAACCCCACCATTTGCTCCATTATTATTATTAACCCCATTTGGAACAGCTTCTGAGTTTTTCCTCTTCAAAACTATGATCCAAGTGTAGACTTCCAACAACAAAGCAATGCCCCCAAGACCTGCAATAACCCCAATGTATGCATTTTTCCAGTTTTCATAACGATTTCCAACAGAGTTCTCAAGTGCATTGAAGCCTTTGAATATGTTGACGATGCTGATGACTATTGTGGTGTAGCCTACTAAATAATGGTACAAGTTCCAGTAAATTCTATATTTGTGATCCTTGTTTGGTCTTAAAAATAGAGCAAACACCTGCATTCAATTGGGCAAGGTTTCTTTCAGTACCATTATAATAAGTATTCAGAGAAGTTATAAGCTAAAAATAGAACCTGTGAGCAAGTTTCTCCACCTCTCATGAGGTTGAGATTTTTTTATTTTGTTTATTCTAAATAAACTACATAAATTTTCTTTTAGTTTTTTTTTTTGTTGAAATTGCTGTTTGTTTCAATTTTCAAGCTTAAATTATCTAAAGCAAACATCTGTATCATTTAGGTCCTGATAAATTTAAACGATTTTATTCCAATGTAATTTTTACATAGAATATAATGAATGGTTCAAAAGGAGAAAGGTTATTAGAGTTATTTGTGATAAGTATTATAAGACCAACAATATATTTTATATAGTAGTGAATATAGGGTGAGACAAGAAGAACATAAAGTTGATGGAAATAAATGTGTGGAAGAGTTGGCATAATGAACAATTTATGAGAGAGAATTGGAGTGGTATCTATTAAAAAGAAAATCATGTGGTTTAGCATATATAAAAGAAAGCATTGGAGGTATTAGTGAGGAGGTTAAGTAAGGCAATATAGAGTATTCTAAAAAACGAAGGGAAAGATCGAAAAACAACAATTGAACATGACTTTTTGAAATGATAGGTACCTGAAGGGTTCCAAGGCAGAAGATGGTGATGCCAAGAGCTCTGTGGGTGTCATACTCAACAGCAACAGAGTCATGGCCGAGTTTGAGACCATAGGCCCAGCCACCAACACCAACGATGTAAGCAGAGGTTTGGCAAAGGACGTGAAGGTAAAACCAAGCAGGGTCTGCTGATTTGAACACTTTCAAGTATCTTGCTATTATGGCTCCTATTGGCAGCATTATCCCCCAGCTCACTGCATTCAACACTCCATGCACCTGATCATTTCACACATTCATTCATAACTTGCTTTCCAGTATCACTTTATTCATATAAATATATCCAAGGGAAAAATAAACCTATGGTATTTTAATTTTATGCATCCAACACTTTAAAATATTTTTTAGTACATCCAATTAAAGTATTTTATGGTTACATCCAATATCTTTAAAATATTTTTCTATATAGACGCCTCTAAAGTATTTTATGATTCAGCACCCTAAAGTTGCTATTAAAATTATTTTTGAGTGCTAGATTCTTCACTTAAAGAACATTTTAAGAATTAATGTCAAACTTAGAGTTGTTAGTTAAAAAATACTTTAAGGGGTAAATTTATCTTAAAAACATTAATATTTGGAAGGTAAAATTACGCAACAAAATACTTTTAAGTATGGAAAATTATTTTCAAGGGACTCAATAAATGTCAATGACTCAATTCAAATGTCTAGTTTATCTTCAAACGTTTTGTTAAAAAAAACAAGAAGTTTGCAAATTATTTGATGAAAACAGAAAGCACACCAATAACTTTGGTTTCAATCTAATATATATACGATATTAATATTGAATTAAATTAAATTTAAAAAATTAAATTTTCTTCCTCACATTTCTCTTCCTTCTGAGTGTACTCCCACTACGAGCAGCCTGAGTCACGCCAGAAACAAGATCCAACCTCTCCTTCGAGTCAGTATGCTCTGAGCTGACGGTGTCATGTTGTCGAGGCGTGGAACCGGCGAGAGGACCTTCCTGCCACACATGGACCAACGACGTCGTTCCACTCGGAAGCATCACCGTTGCAAAGATGATTATCTCGTCGTTCACACGCGCCGCGCTCAGACCCGTCACGCTGTAGCGTAGGTCTCCCTGGATCAGCTGAGTGCCTGAAACATCGCCGCCGGAGGGAATCGGAGATGTATACGCCGTCGGGACGCCGGTGTCACCGGATTGTGAGATCGCCACCAGAGCTTGAGTTCCGGGCATGGCCGTGACGTCGTTGTTGTTAGGGTTGATTCCCCATGCCACCCACCGATTCGCTGATGTACTGATTCCGCCATGCCTGTAAGCAATCTCTAGCTTCCCTGTACAATGAAATCAGACTATCTCAATTCAATTCCATCTCAAAATCAATAATAACTCCAATGTTTAAGAAACTTAGGTAAAAAATTTGGGAAAGGATCCGGTTTTGACCAAGTCGGTTTTATCCGGATTATTATGACCCGGCCCGATTAACCAATAAGGTTAGCCGTCTGAACCCGTCCGGCCGTCCGCGGGTGAAAACAGTTTTACCATAGTCTTAAAGCTGGCACTGTGTTTGTTGGGTTCGCCGGCGAATTAAATAACTACAAAGGATTTTTTTGTTAAAATAAAAAATGAGGTGAATTAAATTTGGAAACTTTCAACCCAAGGAATTAGTTAATTAATTAATTAATTAATAATATAAATAAACAATCATATGGGTGTACGGAGGCTATTCAAGAAATCACAGTTTATTATAAAGAAATTATAATAAGGTACAGTTTATCTCCTTACAACACTAACCCTTACTTTGGATAGAAAGAAAATAATATCTAAAGAGAAAACTTCTAAATATTTAAAATTATAGTGAACTCTCCTAAATTTATACACACACACACATTCCACTTCCATTAGTTTTTTTAATTACTTATTCTAACACAACTTAAAATTTAATGGATTATCTATATATAACACAAAGTTTGAGGATATTATATGCATAAAAAAATAAAATTTAAAAGAATATATGATTGACAGTTGGTAGTTATCTACACAAACTTAAAGCTCATGCAGGTGCATCATTATGGGTTAAATTATTTAATTTTATTCTGTCTATATAATTAATTTTTGTATAAGAGATAATAATATTAATAAAATAAAGTTATAGAAGTTAACAGTAGTAGTAATAGAGAAAAATTAAAAGATTTCTCAAAGATAATGAATAAATATTTGTTTTTCCTAGGCTTGAAACCCAAAACTAATATAGGCTGTGAGAACTAATTTAGCAAAAGAAATGAGTTAACCTTAACATTATAATGAATTAAAAATGCAAAATTATCATATTCAATAATAATAATAATAATAATAAATCACCTGAGGATTGGTCATAGGTCCAATGAAGGAAGGCGTTCTGGCGAGGAAGGTCACGGCAAGTGGAGAAGTTTCTGTTGGAAGAGAAGGAATAGGAAAAGCATGTTTGAGCAGAAGAATATGTGAAAACCAGAGAGCTCAAAACACAGAACCCTAACACAACTCTCATCATCATCAACTTCATGAGACCCATAATTCAATTTCTGCAATTAATTCCTCTTCCTCTTCGGCTTCTTCTTCTCCTTCTTCTTCTTCCTCCTCCTTAAATGCCACGAGGCGATCTCTGTTGCAGGGTTTCGTGCATATATATATCAATCAAAGAAAGAGAACAAACATCGATCGGGTCAACTTTGGAGAGTTCTGGCCAAACCTCAGAAAGAGCTTTATATATAATTGTCTCTATCTGTAGAGCAGGTATAGTATAGCAAGATACAAAGGGTATATTTTAATTGAGTCAGTGGATTAGGTGCAGCTTCCAGGTTATCACTTGGTTTGATTGATTCCGAAGCATAACCATGATAACAACTACGTATTACGTACATGACTATTTTTTTTTCCTTTAATTTTATTTTAAAAATGGGTATATTCTTTTATTCTTAAATTTAAAAAATGTTAATAGTACAATGTTTTTTTCCTTCAGAAGTCTTCATACAATCATTTGCCCTTTAAATTTATCTTTATTTTAATTTTAATTTATTAAATTTAAAACTGAAGGTTAATCTTTTAAAAGGTAAAATAGTTTAAATCTTTATTAAATTATAAAGATCAATATTTTAAATAGATCGATATTTTGAAAACACAGAGTACTAATGCCCCAGTTGAGGTCCATCACACCAATTTTTTTAAATGGAGGACTTTTCCCAGTTTTACAAATGTTATATTTTTTGTTAGATAATTAGAAATTTCTTATTTATTTAAAAAATATACATAAGTTCCTCTTAAAAATAAAAATAATTAAAACTTAGAGAACTTATATTTTACTTACTTAATTTCAAAAAATATTCGTATAAATTTTAAAAATAGATTAAATATTTGTATAATTTTAATAAAATTATATGTAGGGATCCTTATATTACACCGAATCTGAAAAATAAGCCATATTATTACAAATAATTCCGCTTCATTGATCAAGATATGGGGAAAAACCTTGTGTTCTTTGTTTTATTTTTAGACAAATTTGTGTTGAAGTTATGCTTGTGAAAGATGCCCCTCATCAAAATAAAATAAATGATAGAATCTATGAATTACATAAAGTCTAAAATAAAAGGCTGCATTATTTATTACTAATAAAGGTATAACTTCTTTGTTTGTTTTAAGAATAACTTCTTATTGGATTTACATACTCCTCTCATCTTTAATATAAATTATATTTAACTAATTTAATTAAATTAAAAAAAATAATTAATATAATATTTTATCTAAAATATTCTAACTATAATCCTTAATTCTCTCCTCCCACTCTTATTAGTTATTATTAATAGAGTATCAATAAAAGTAATTAAAAAAATAGATAAATATAATAAATATGTCTTATATTTAAATTTAAAAGTAATTATTTAATTAAATTTTATATTAAAAATATAAAAAATATATTATAAAGGTTACGTAGTAAAATAAGGGCAATTTTACTTTAAGAATAATAACAATTAGAAGATATTTGCCATTTGGCGTACACTATATAGTCGTCGTCATCATCAAGTTTGTGTTTACTTGCTTGGTCCAAAGGAAAAAAGACAGTTTGTGTCACTTTTTCTCACCAACCGATTCATTTGTGGCTGCCTCTCGTCCAAGTTCATCCCTTCACGCGTCAAAATAATTTTTTTTAGAAAAAAAAACAACTATATATTAATTTAACCGAATGATTTCCATGTTTGGTGTGTTTGAGTTCTAGAAATGTTTTGGACATTATTCTTTTTATGTTATTTAATTCATTAAATAACAATTTTTGGATAGTGCCGGAGATATTGTTTATAAAATTAATTAAAATATATATAAAAAATCACCAAAATATAGGAATATCAAAACCTCCCTCAAAATGGTTTAATTTCTATGAAGTCCTTAAAAACTATTACCTTCATTCTTAGTATAAGAACTATTTAATTAATTTAAATAAATTAAAAAATTAATTAAAATAATTATTTATAATAATTGTATGTCAATTTTATTAAAATACTATATTTAATAATATGCATTTGAATTACCTTGATAAAAATCCCTTAATATATGCAAATCATATAGGGATATTCTAAGGAGAAAATTAATACCTTCAACTCTAATTATAAGAACCAGTTGACTTTTTTAATAGATTAAAGAAGTCAAATAAATCACTTAATTATGATCAAATACAACCACTTAAGATGAATTCATATTATATACTCGTTAATCTCCCAAAATTACTTAACTAGTTATTATAGTAGTTATAATTAACTGAATTATTTAGATTAATTAATATATCTAAAAAGTCAGCTATCTCTTATAATTAGGATCAGATTGAGTATAATTTTAGGAGATAAAGTTGATTAGGGTCTTATATTCAATTAGAATTAAAGTAAATTCCTTATTTATCTCTTATATCTAAGATTGTAAGGAGTATTCTATAATGAAATTTTGGTTAAATGATCTAATTGCTCTTAGTAAAATTAGTTGACACTGTCTTAGTTGTTATTGTTGATTAATTAATTAAAATTATTACTTTGTTAAATTGTTGTTGTGATTTCATCTTTTAAATTTTAAATTAAGCATGTATAGATAATTTTATTACAAAAATCTAATCTCATTCTAGTCCCTGTAAACTTTACAGTGATTAAGTCATTATTGGGAATCATGAATTGGGATTTACAATGATTAATGTATTTTCCCTCCTTAAATCCATCCCCTCCATCTCCTAATTTAAATACTTGTCATTTCTCAATTAATAAATGCTCAATTCATTATTCCCAAATCACATTAGTTTATGTAACTAAATTAACTGACACGACTATATTAATCCAGAAAAAAATATAACTGAGATGGACTAAATTTCATAACTATTATTATTATTAATTAAAAAAGTAATGTTGACTCAATTAAACGTAAAGATGTTAAATTATTATTTTTTTGCAATATAAATTTTCTTGGGAAAAAATAAAATGTACTAAAATATCAAAGGTTATTTAAATATTAATATTGAAAGCTGATCAATACGTTACAATAATTTTTTTAAAGAAATGTTTACCAAGTAAAGTAACATAAAAAAAAAATATTCCAATGCTAAATGAAAATAACATGAACCACTTCCATACCAAGTCACTTATGGTCCAAATTTTAGGATATTTATAAGACTATTTTCTTTTTTGAGATATTATCATATTATATTTAAATATTATTTTTTTACCTACTTGTGAGATATATTTCTAATCGCAAGAATTTTTTTTCTCTATCCGCTATAATTGAATTATTGATTTTTTTTAAGGAGAATTGAGTTGTTCTCATTTGACTCAACTACCATTGATCTAAACATTAGCTTCCTTCAATCTTCTTACAACTGTATATATTAGTTCTTTGTTATTTTCCACAACATTATTCTCAAAATTATTGACGGTTCGTTATTTTTTGTATACGAAATGAAATAAAATAATAATATTCCTAATTGTTATTAAATAATAAATATTATTTATTTCAATTTTATACCGAATAAAATTATCTGTTGCATAGCATCCCAAAGGAGGCGTAAAGCAACAGAGATAAACAGCTTTGGTTGGACCAAATAACAAGTTTGAGTCAAATGAATTATAAATCAAAGTCGACAGCCATTTAGTAGTTTAATTTAATAATTATTAATTAATAATTATATGAGCTGTCCCTGAACCATTGCCTCAATATTATAATTAGTCGCCAATGATACTAATACAAGAAATATCTTAACACAGTTTAAATTATTTTTTGTTTTTATATTGATTTTTTAAATTCTTTTTTTTATATAGTGACTCTTGTATTTATAAGGTTATTTTTAATGTAATTATCCCTTTTATTAAAAAAATTATAATTGAAACCCTAAATCTGGGTAAAAGTAATAGTGAATGCGATTGACCTTGTGATCCAATAATATTAATTAAGCTAAAAAATTTAATAAAAAATTAGTCGATAATTTATGATTGAGTTCAAATCTTAATATAAATATGAAGATCTTATTTTTAGGTGATCTATAAATATTTTTATAAATACTTTTTAAATTTAAATGTATGTCTTAATCCTGATGAGCTTTGACGACTTCACCCACCTAAATTTTTATTTATAGTGAATAAATATTAATCTAGAAAAAGGTGGCTAGGTTTAATTTTTGAATAGGTGATTGGGTTTTAAATGAGAAGATTTTTTTAATTTATTTTTATACGCAATAACTGGCATCTCTCTTAGCATGTTTTCCCATGAAAACAATTGACCATATTAAATATGAGATATAATATAAAAAAAAAATAAAGAAAAGATGACATGTGTACCACAAAAATATAAAGGAAATCGCAAGGATCTATGCTATTTGTAGAAATTATTTCGTGAAAATTAATTAATTATTTTTTTTTAATTTTAGTTATTTTAAATTTTAATATAATCTTTCGCTTAGTTCAATTTGTGTAGATAATCTTTTACAGACTATTATTAAATTTTAATTGTGTAATTAATTATTATCATCATAGTATTTTAAATTTGTATAATTGACATAAATAAAAACTAGTTTATATATAAACCTTACATGTATTAGTTGTTTAACCTAAAGCTCCTTCAAATTGCATATAAATAGAATAAAAATAGTAATTTTATTAGTCTGTTTTCCTTATTTTTGCAGGCTTGTTTATGAGGAAAATACAGTAATTTTATGAGTGCAGCATGACCCTTATGCCCTTAAACAAAAATAAGAAAAAAAATAATTTTTAGGTATTTTTAGTTTACTTCAATTTTTATTCAAGTTCCATATTTTATTTTTTTAGAATTGAACCTTACAGTTTGATTTATTATAGACATTAATTTTTTAAGTGTAAATATATTAATTTTAATTTATAAAATTTCATTTACTTTGTGAAATTTCATTCTTTTTATTTAATAATATTTTAAACCGTGGATTTTTATAAATTAAAATTATTGGATCAAATAATAAGTACCTAATTAAAAATAAAATAAAAGTACAGTCCTAATTCAAAGTTGAGATAAACCCTAGGGACCAATGAATTAATTTTTTTTCTAAAAATAATAATAATTAAAGTTAGTTGACATTAAATAATAATAAAATAAGATAAATATTGCATATTGTACTGATGACAATATTTCTTTTGATAGGACAATTTTTTTAGGTAGAATCTACAAGATATTCTTAAGATAATAACTAAAGATTAATACTCTCAATATATAAATATTATCTAAGTAAGTTTTATATTTTTTAATAAAATATTTTATATATATATAATTTAATTTAAATTTAAAATATTATATTTAAAACAGTCAATCATTTATCAATATTACCTAACTTTGTAGGTCTATGTAGTACAATTGTACTTGGAAAGAATTGTACTAGGCAAAATAATGTTTTTTTCCCATTAGTTATACCACCTGGCCCAAAGGTTGAAAACAGCCGAAAGAGTATGTCCGGGGAAATTGCCAAAAAGAGGAAGTGATAAATATGCTCGGTCACGTTTCGATTAATTTTTAAAAAATATATTTTAAAAAGAATAGATTTTAAAAAATAAATTTTGAAGAGAATATATTATAAGAATAGAGATCTTTAGATAATTAGTAATAGAATCACTTTTTATATTAATAAATTACTAAAAAAATATATAATTTAATTAAAATATGAAAGATGAGAGAGGGTAGAGAAGAAATATGAGAGATGTGAGAGTAGAGATGATAGAGAAGAAATAGGAGAGAGGAGAGAGTGTAGAGAAGAGAGAGAAAATAGGGGATATGGTGAAGAAAAGAGAGGAGAGATGAGAGATGAGAGAAAATATAAAAAAAATTAAGGGTAAAATAGTAATTTGATATTAAATAAGCTATTTTATTATTCTAAAATCTATTTTCAATAGTTTATTTAAAATTATAGTTTTAAATCATAGTTTTGACCAAAATTAATTCTGAACAAAAATAACTGTTTGTTTTAAATTTTTCTAAACTGAGATTTTGTTTAAAATTAATTTTTAAAAGTGGCTCTCAAACAAACACTTAGTCCAAAAAAATACTAGAAAGTTTATTTTGACGATCAACCAAAAATATGGAAAAATAAGTATAGAAAAGATAAATTTATTATAAATATAATATTTATATGGATGTACATATTTTTCTTTTATACCATGTTATGAACCATTTTTTTAATATAAATTTTTAAAAAAAAAATTAGATTTATCTATCATTTAAAAGTAAATCAAAATTTTTCTACTTTATAAATAATATTAATATTATGTAAGATAATCCGTAAACTGAGCTCATCAACCCAACAAAAAGTGGTGAGCTGAAGCTAGTGTTTTGCTAGCCCACATATGTCCGCCACCACATAACCTGTGGGCTACTTTTTTAAAATGAAAACTTGTTTTTTATTATATGAGCAACTAAAATTTATTACATGGCCTCTTGTTTTTCACCTACACAAAACAAAGATACTAAAATTTCAAATTTTTGATAAAATATCATTAATATTAATAATATAAATCACATAGGTTAAATTTTAATTTATAAATGAAATCTTATAAATTAAAATCATTGGATCAAATAATAAGTACCTAATTAAAAATAAACAAAACTACAGACCTAATTCAAAGTTGAGATAAACCATAGGGACCAATGAATTAATTTTTTCCTAAAAATAATAATAATTAAAGTTATTTGGCATTAAATAATAATAAAATAAGATAAAGATCGCATATTGTATTGATTCTGTAGTACAATTTTTTTGGGTAGAACCCACGCCATATCTTCAAACTAATAACTAAAAATTAATACTCTTTATATATAGATATTGTTTAAATAAATTTTATTTTTTTTAATAAAATATTTTATATATATATAATTTAATTTTAATTTAAAATATTATGTTTAAGAGACTAAACTATTTATCAATATAAATAACCAGTACAATTGTACTGGGGAAAGAAGTGTACTATGCAAAAGAATGTTTTTTCCCCATTAGTTGTACCAACTGGCCCAAACATTGAAAGCAGCCGGAAGAGTATGTCCGGGGAAATTGCTAAAAAGAGGAATTGATAAATATACTTGGTCAAAAAAAAAATACTAGAAAGTTTACTTTGAAGATTAACCAAAAATATGGAAAAATAAGTGTAGAAAAGACAAAATATATAGCCTCATGTTTTTCACCTACACAAAATAAAGATACTAAATTTTCAAATTTTTAATAAAATATATTAATATTAATAATATAAATCACATGGGTTAGATTTTGATTTATGAATTGGATAATGAAGGACAAAACTTTAACGTCTAATTAAATGTAAAAAATCATACTTGGCCATTTAAATAAAATAATTAAAGTCAATAATTACTCTTAGCCACAAATAAAAAAACAAATAAGGTTGATGAGAGTCTCTTTTCTAGGATATAACCCAGAAATTTACAAATGATTTTTCAAATTGACACGCTAACACTTTTAAAATTTATAAAACTTCAGCAACCGACATTCTATTTATAAATAATTTTCTAAAACCTTTGTGTATTGTAATTGTATTTGTAATTTTGCTCACTTGATAGCTTCATGTTAAATGACGATTTAGGCTTTTAGCGTGGAATAACTTTGAAATTTTGGATTATTATCTTTTAATGAAAATTTAAATTTTTATTTAAGAAATCAAAAGAAGCCCTAAATGAGCTTGGATTAGGGTTTTATCTACATGCTAAAATGTGGGCTGCATAGGCTCATTCTACATAGCCTGCAAGTTATAGTAGATTAGTTTATAACCTGTGTCTAACCGTATTAGTAACTCTCATTTTAATATCCATTATCAGTTTGATAAGATTGAAATTGTAAAATTATATTTATAAATAGAGAGTATTTATTATGTGCTCTAGCTTAAAAGTGAATGATAAATATTCTATCTTTTCTCTACTCTTTAATTATTTGCCTATTTCTACAATTTTTTCATTCTCTTATTGAATATCTAATGTTTCCTTTATTTTATAACAAAATTAAAATACAGAACATTGGGCTTGTTTGATTCTCTTACATATAATGCCCCAATTCTTATTTTTAACATTTAAGTAAAATAAAGATGAAATTATTTTGATACTTAAAATTGGTTATGTAATCATTTGAGTATGAAAAATGTATTTCTCCAGCTCTCCAACTTCCTTGTGCTCCTCACTGCGATTCAGAGAGAAAAAGAAATAGTGAGAAAAGGAAGGAGATTTTTGTTTGGGTTTCCTATAAGGAACTCAATAAGCCTACTATATCTTATTATTTTTATTTTATTTTCTACTCTTTTATTTTTGGTTTTGATGAAGAGAAATTAGGGTTTGATGGATTTTGAAATTTTGAGATTTCTAGATGATTATGGATAACTTAATTATGGAGTTGATATTAGTCTTGACTATAAGACATATTTTCTATATTTATTAATATTTTTTTAAATTACCCTAACTCATATTTCCTTAACAATAATATGATAAGAGGGGAAGATGGAGGGAGTTAAGGAAGATGATTAGGTAATTTTAAAAAAAATATGTCATGCTAACTAATTTAACTAATATGCCATGTTAAGCGCTACAAAGTTTTAAATATAAAATTCAAATTTCACTCCCATGCTTTTGTAGCGGTTTTAAATAGCTGCAAATGTCTACAAAACTTATTAAAACTATACCCAATATCTACAAATATTTCCTCTCCTCGTATTCTTGTTTTTGCTCTTTCCTCTCTTCTTCCTCCTCCTCCTGCTTTTTTCTTCCTATTTCGTTTATTGAGTTCTTTCCTTATATGGTAGTAAAATAATTTGGATTTATAAGTTTATTTGTTTATAAGTTTCTATACTTATTCTTTATTAATATGTGTATTCTTTTTATTTTTAGGTCATTTTTACAAAAATTAGTAGATCTTTTTAATTAATTTTATATCCTATTTTTTTACACTTTATTCACTTTTCAACTCTCTTCTACGTGTTTTTTATTTACTTCTATAACTTTCTAACTAGTAGCTATCTAATATCAACTTATACACTTTTTTATCTTAATTACATCTCATCAAATAAAATATATCAAATTACATAACATGGTACAACTAAATAATATACTCAATTATCATAATAAAATTTTAACCTATCAAATTTAATAAATTATCTATATATCTACATATATACATACTATTAAAATATATTTTTTATTTTTTTATAAAATCAGGAACATTTGTGGTGGTTATAAAATCGTTACAAATTTTAGCACCACATTAAAAAATTTTGTTTCCCTCTTAAAGTTAGTAGCTGTTTCTAAAGTACTACAAAATCTTTTTAAATCGCTAAAAATATTTGTGGCATTTTGACTATAATAAGTAGTTATTTTCTTTCACTGGTACAATACTATTTGCCAAAACTCAAAGTTTAATAGAGGATATTATATACATAAAAAAATAAAGTTTAAGGTAATATACAGATCAATAGCTTAGGGTTATCAGCACAAAGACGAAGGCTTGGGAAGGTTTATTATTGTGTGTGTATGTAACACCCTCACCCTTCTAGTTATACACCATAAGTAATGAACAAAACTATTTATAGGAGTTATATGAATATATTAGGGTTATTAATTATAAAGTTTCAAATATTAGAAAGGTTGTAATGGGAGTTACATGTAAATCAGCCTAAAAACCTATATGAAAAAGGTACTTATAGAAAAGAGGACTTTTGGGTAGCTTTTAGAAAATAACTTTTAAAAAATAACTTATAAAAAAAGTGATTTTAAATAAATGAGTGTTTGAATAGTTATTAATATAATGACATTTGCTGTTGGTAAATTATTATAAAGGGTATGATTTTATTAAAAAAATAATTTTTTTATTTGTTTCCTCTCTCCTTCTCTCCTTTACTATTCACTCACCTATGTATCCTCGCGAACCATTGACGACTGAAGAGAACAAAACATGCCCCATCCACCTCTATTCTCCCATGGCCCATCACCGTCAACAACAAAATAGAAGTGATGAGCATGTCGACGGTAAAAACATAAGCATCAAGTTCGTCGACGGTAAGCACAGGTGATGACGAGTTGGAAGGCGTTGGCAAGTTAGACAAATAATGGCGAGTTGGAAGGTAGATATGGAAGATGGGAGAAAGAGAGGAGAGAGGAGAAAAGAGAGGAGAAAAGAGAGAAGATAAAAAAAATAAGGTTAAAATAGTAATTAGATATTCTATAAACTCTTTTACTGTTCTAAAACTACTTCTAATAGCTTATCCAAAAATATAGTTTTGTTCAAAAGTATTTTTAGATAAATATGACTGTTTGTTTTGGAAAATTTTTAAACTAAAATTTAGATCAAAAGTTCTTGTAAAACTATAGTTTGATGCCTTTTTAAACATACACTAAACGAGGAGAGAGTGATTTATTAAGCTTGAAAGTCTAAAATAATACTAGCTGTGAGAACTAATTTAGCAAAAGAAACGAGTTTAACCTTAATATTATATAATGAATTAAAAATGCAAAATTATAATATTCAATTGAAAAAAAAATCCACCCGAGCATTAGTCATAGGCCCAATGAAGGAAGGCGTTCTGGTGAGGAAGGTCACGGCAAGTGGAGAAGTTTTTGTTGGAACAGAAGGAATAGGAAACGCATGTTTGAGCAGAAGAATATGTGAAAACCAGAGAGCTCAAAACACATAACCCTAACACAATTCTCGTCGTCATCATCATCAACTTCATGAGGCCCATAATTTAATTTCTTCTTCCTTAAATGCCACGAGACCTTCTCAGTTTCAGGGTTTCGTGAATGTAAATGAGAACAAATATGTGGTCAACTCTGGAGAGTTATGACGAAACCCCAGAAAAACAATTTTTATATATAACTTGGTTTGATTGATTCCAAAGCATAATCATAATATATAACAACTGCGTATTTATCATGACTTTTTTTTAAATTTCTTTAATTTTATTCTATAACTTCGTATATTCTTTTATTTTTAAATGTAAAACAATATGTTTTTAAAAGATTGACAAAGTTTTACAAACTTAATTTTTTGTATTTAAAATTAGGCCATCTTAGAAAATAGAGCCATTAAAATGGCCTGAGCTCGTTAGGCCGACCTTTTTAAATTCGTTCAACTGTAGTGACAGACTTAAGTTTTAAGAGGTGACAAAAGGAATTGGGTTCAAAGGGCTAGCCCTTTAGGGCTAAATAACAAAAGGCAAACCCTTTTAAGCCCTTCTATTTATTTAGTATTAAAAATTTAAAACTTTATAAATTATAAATTATTAATACGAATTATCTTTTAGCTTAAATCCTAAAATATTATTTAATCTCCCTATAAATCATATTGGTTGTAAGGCTGTACTTTAGATAATAGTGATGAAGACAACTTTAATATTTTTGTTATTAAAGAAGAGCCTATTTATAGCGATAAAGATAAAGAAAATAATCATCATGTTGATGTTGCTAATGTTTAACTTCTTAGTTTCTTACTATCTTTTTTATTTGTATACTTTATTTAATTTTGATCATTTTTTAATTTGGACAATACTTTTTATTATTAGTGCTTGAGGTTTTTTTAATACACTGTTAATGTTTGATGTTTGATATGTATTAATTTTGAAAGTTTAAACAAAAATTTGACATTTTATTTTATCAATATTTATTATTTGAATTTGAAATTTAAAGATATTTATTTTTTATATTTCAAAATAGCTTTGAAAGTTTAAAGGACTGACCCTAATATATAATATACTTTCTACACAATTTTGTATAATATTATAAATTTATAAGAGGCCTAGACTAATATGGAAGATTGAATAGGCTTCTCACATATCATAGACCTACCAAGTTAAGCAAAAAACATTAAACAAAGTTTGGGTTTGCTCCTATTTTTAATCAGGCTAAGTTAGACTAAACTAAATACAAGTTAAACAATAAGTCCCTAACATATCGTTTATCCTATTTCTACCTCTATTTGTGGAAGAAGACTGCTTTTCTAGCCAAGCAACCTACCTCTTGGCAACTCTCGACGATCATCAAGCGACAACCACAACCTCAAAACCTTCAAAACCATTGCAGAGACCCCAAAAGAATGAGTCTTCTCTACACAAATTTTGCAGTGCCAGAAGCAAAAGGAAGCGGCTTTCAACTCCGAAAGCCAAAGACCCTTTAAGTATCTTGGATAGAGGAAGAACACATTGGATCCATTTCTTTTTTTAAAAGAAATCTTATAAATCTAATGTGGAAAAAAGTGAGATAAATGTCACATTGACATATAATCTTAACATAATTAATTAAATAACAGTCAAATTTAACCTCAATAACAATTCAAGTAAGTTGCTACCATTTGAAAACTTTTAAAGTAATATTGTTTTTAAAAGAATTTCTAAATACCCACGTCTCTAGAATAAAAACTTATAGAATAAAATTACATATTAACCCTTAAAAAAAAGTCTAGCTCTGATAAAAAGGGACAAATGGAGTACATTTCATTAGCAAATGACAACTTGTTTTAACAAATTCCATACAACATATTTTAGCAAATTCCATACTATATTTCATTAGCTATTTACTACACGTTTTGGCAAATGAAACAGTTCACTTTTATATTAAATTATTCATGAGAGGAATTTTCTAAAACGTATTGTCATTTATTAATAAAATTTAGTAAATAGCTAACGAAATGTAGTAAATAGTTAATAAAGTATAATAAATATATTGAAAACGTAACATTTTTTATTAAATTATCTATATATGGAATTTTCTAAAACTTGTCATTTGCTGATGAAATATGGTAAATAGCTGATGTGTATAGTAAATAATTGAAACAATGGCCTTTTAAATTAAACTCTCCAATTGAGGAATTTGCTAAAACGTGTTGTCATTTGCTAATGAATTGTCACATGATGCTAAACCTATTTTGATTGGTGGCTCAATGGTCACATAGTCTTTTAGAATCAAATCCCACCACCTCCAACTTTGCCAATAAAATCTCAGCTGTAGACGAGGCGGCTGTCGACAGGGTAGGTTGTTTTTCCTAAAAAGACCCACATTTCAAATTCCTTTTGGAGACAATGTACTCAGAATATTATTTGGTTTTACATCCATCTACCAACTGAGAGCTCTGGAGAGGGAGACGTCATGATGCTAAAAAGATAGCTCTCACTGCTCAAGAAGAATCTAAAGAGGGAGAGGGAGAGCTCACCCTAAAGCTGATAGAATCAAGAGTGTCTTCTGCCCCTAGACTTGAGTCACTTGTTATGGTGGAGAAGAACATAGTGGGTTGGAAACAATCTATTCTTGAAATGAATTTATATTAACATCCATATGATTGCTCCTAAATGAATTACACATCATAATGATCTAAAGCGAGATATGATCCTTAATTATTTAATTTTGAAAGGCCGGATCTTAAATTTGGATATCATAATAATAGGAAATGTAATATAGGGAGAGATATAAGACAACTTTTACACTATGCTACAAGACACTCCTCAAATTTTTAATATAAGAATTAATTGATTTTTTTAAATAAATTAATTATGAAAATTAAATAAATTAATTAATATAATTAATATAAGAATAAGTTGACTAATTTAGATATATTAAAGAATACATAATATACATTTATCTTAATATGTTATAAGTAATTAAGTAGAGTTTTGAAGTCAAAACTCTAGCGAAATTGTCCCATTTAATAATAGTTGTGCTTGCAAAGCGCTATACCAATACATATGATGAACACCACAAAAGTTGAAAAATAAGTGGTACCGCATCTATTTTGAAGTAATTTGTTTTGGGTATATTAAGTAATGTTTAGTACTTGTAAACTATTGTATTATATAAATTAATGATAATTACAAATTAATAAATGATTTAATAACTAAATGAAAATATAATCCGCACATAACAGTTAAGCATGCATCCCTTGTTTTCAAATAAATTCCACAATACAACAACAAAAGTATTATTCTTAGACATTGACTATGAGGTCTCAATGAAAAATTTTAGTCACTAAAAAGTCTCAATGGCAAGTGAGTAACATAAAATTTTTATTATTTTCTTATATATATAATTTGTCATTATATGTTCCTTAATTATTCTTAGATTTTAAATTAATTAATTATGATATTTAGGACTTCATAGTCATTCTCCCAAAAAGTTTCCAGAGTTGATTCTTCTCAATTTACAAAATATAATAGCTATTTATTGTCATGATTAAAAATTAAAATATATGAAGTGGTGTATATGTACATACCAATAACAATTATTTCTATTCTTTTTCTAACTTGACCATTATAAAAAGGACCTCTTTAATATCAATAATTTATATATTTGCCATTGGACATTAAGCTTCCCAAATTTCTAAAGATCTCTTAACTAATACTCAACATCTAACAAATAAATAAAAAAAATTCAAGCATATAGTTGGACAGTAATGAAGTAGCCTACATACGTTGAAGGCAATGACATCAAAGTAATCATGCCTTCTTATTTGATACACATATAATATGACATGTGACATAAAAGACATACACTACCAAAGAAAAAAGAAACAACGCTTAGCAACAGGATTTAGTGACAATCTATTGTACGATGGAATCATAAAATTCCATAGCTAACCCACTATTGTTTTAGGTAAATACTCAAGGACAATATGGAGTGGGAATCAAGCAGAGGTCCTTTTTCAATACAACTGTAACTCCAAATTCTTCTGTCATATCCAATTCTTCTGGTTTCATTCCATTTGGGAGCTCCCAGTTAAAATGATAGAGTAAGAAGGCCAAAGTAAGCTCCATAGTGGATAAGGCAAATAAACTTCCTGGACACATTCTCCTTCCAGAACCAAATGGGATGTACTCGAAATTGCTTCCTTTGTAATCAATAGAACTTCCTTGGAACCTCTCCGGCAAGAAGCTTTCGGCATCGCGCCAGTACTCAGGATCTCTTCCTATCGCCCATGCGTTAACTATGACCTTAGTCCTTGCAGGTATTTTGTAGCCACCAACATTACAGGCCTTCCCACATTCTCTTGGGAGTAACAAAGGACCTGGTGGATGTAACCTCAGAGTCTCTTTTATCACTAACTTTAAGTAACTAAGTTTCATTAAATCTTTCTCTTGTATATTTTTCTTTCCATTAAAAGCTCCTCTTATTTCAGCTTGTGCCTTTTCCCTTACCCTTGGATTTTTCATCAACTCTGCCATAGCCCAGACTAATGTTGTTGATGAAGTATCAGTTCCAGCAGCAAAAATGTCCTACATAGATTATATATATAAATATATATATGATATTGTGGGATCAATACACACACACTATGAGACTAATGCTATTGCAAAAAAATTGTGCAATTGAAATGACTAAAATATAAGGTATTAAAAACTAGACCGGTCTAGGCAATAGAGATTAAGGGTTAATGGTTCAAACTAAGGTCAACCCGGGGTTATACTGGTGATGATTAAAAAAATATATAATTTAAATTCTTATACATACCATCCAAATATTATATAAGGATTAATGTTAATGTCTTGTACATACATCCACCGAGCGGCTTATTCGGGTCACCCCAGGTTGCCCCAAGTTACCTTGACCCTAGGTTGAATTTGGTCAAGTTTGTAGGCTTTTCTGGATCGGCCAGGTGGAGTAGTCACCGGCTTATAGGCCAACTTGCTAGTCCTATCCAGTCCGATTTTAAATTCAACACTAAAATGAGATGAACTCTATCTACAAAAAAAAGCTGATATAAAACAAGGAGAAGAAATGGAAGAGATTAGAAGGAGAGATGTCAGGATAGAGAGGAGAGAAACTATAGGAGTCGAGAGAGAGAAGTAACTGTTTATTCAATAATTCATCAAAAGTCTCCATAAAATAGAAAACCTAAAACTACTTACAGGAATGATAATAATCCTAATAATAATAATAAAACTAATCCTATTTAGAGTCTAAAATTAATAAAATAAAGATATATTAAAATAACCCTAAAATAATAAATAAAATATAAAATTTAATCTTTCATTATATTCTTTATCCCCCAATCTCATCAAAAAGCACTTACCAGAATCACCGCTTTGACATTGTCATCTGTGATTGGGATATCCAGATCGCCACTTTGTTGGACTTGTAAAAGAACATCGACAAGATCTTCAACCCCTGATGATGACTCATCTTTTCCTCCTTCTGCTTGTTGCATCTTTAATTGATGATCTTTCACAATCTTTCCTACGATCACGTCCATTTTCTTATGCAATCTTACCAATTTAGCTTCCATCCGAGTTATGATATGAATGAGTTTCACAGAAGGAAACAAGTCAGCCAGATCAAATCCTGAAGTCAATTCTACTACTTCCTTCAACATTGCCAAAAACTCATCTTCTTCTTTCGCTTTCTTCCCGTAAGCCGTCCTACACACCACGGTACTCACTAAAGAGAAAATCTTCGAAGTAAGATCGACCGGTGTGCCTGCAGACATTCGAATTGATTCTGCGAGCTTCGTCAACTCATCTTCTCGAACGAAAGCGAAGGATTGAACTCGCTTGGCACTTAGAAGCTCGATGGTACATATTTTTCTCATCTGTCTCCAGTACTCACCATACGGGGCGAAAGCGATATTCGACGAATTATAAGCGATGATTCTTGAGGCTAGAATTTCAGGCCTTTGAGCAAAAGTAAGATCATGAGTTTTCATGATCTCTTTGGCCATATCAGAAGATGAAACAATCACTGCATTAATTTCGCCAAGTTTTAGGCTCATCAAGGGTCCATATTTGTGAGATAAGTCTCGCAAAATACGGTGTGGAAGTGAACCTGCCGTGGCCAACTGGTGCAAGTTTCCTATCAAAGGTAACTTCCATGGCCCTGGGGGAATTTTTTCACCGATCAGAGTCTTTCTATGATCTTTGATATTTTGCAAAAGATAGAAGACAAGGAACAAGATAATGAAGAAGATGGAAGATAGAAGGTCCATCGCATGAAGATGAAAGACTTAATCAGTAGTTAGTTACGTTGCATGTGCATACATCTCACGATTTTAATGAACTATATATAAATCTATTTTTTTCTCTCTCTAAGAAACTTTCAACTTCATGAGGTAAGTATATATATTACTTCAAAATTTTGTAATTTATAAATGATGGGTTTGAAGGTGGAAGCAAAATTGATGTTGACTATATAAGAATCCATGTAATTCTTATGTATGTATCAAAAGAGCCGCATTCTTAATTCTAGGAAGGAAGCCTATTTTAACATAAGATTGTGTGTGTGTGTGTGTGAGAGAGAGAGAGAGATCTGATTGTGTTGCACAGCAAATCCCATCTATTTTACTATCTTACTATCATTCTGTTAAAAAAAACAGCTACAAGCTAGAAAGGGTCATGAACTTTGCAATGAATCTATGTAATAGAATTTAATTTGTACAAGGCAATGTTAATTATGTATATAGGGGTGTAGATTTTAATGACTTTTTCTTTGAAGAATCTTTCTACCACCACTTGATGTAAGTATATGTTTGTCTTTATAATTATTTAATTTAATGATGGGTTTGAAGATTGAACACAAAATTAATGGTGAGGCTCAAAATTTGACTATAGGATTTTAATTATTTGTATGTCTATATCTAACATATAATTTAATTTGCAGTTGCATTCTTGTTAATTAAACACCATTGCATAAATATATTTAGGTCTATGTGGGTGTTTTGCAAGACAAAAAAACTATAGTTTTAAAATGGTTTTTGTTAGAAATCATAGTTTTAGAAAAACTTAAAACAAATAGCTCCATTTTTTTAAAAAAAAAAAACTTATGGACTAAACTATAGTTTTAAACGATGTTTTTGGATAAACTCTTAGGAATAGTTTCTATGTAGAAAGAAAAAAGCTTATGAGCTATCCAATTATCATTTTAACCCTATTTTTCCTGACATATTCTCTTCTCTTCTCTCTCTTCTTCTCTGCTATTTCTTCTACGCTTCCGTGTCTTCTTCAATTTGCCGTTATTATCGCCTCCACCGTTGTCACTTATGGGGTCGCCTACACCATCATCGTTTCTTCACCGTCTATGCTTGTCATTGTCATCCATATTTGGGGTAATCTCCACCATCGTCGCTTCTCTTTCGACTCTGGTCTTTACTTTTAGTCTTCTCCATCATTATTGGTCAACACCGTTGGTTGTCACTCATCGTCTTTAGTCGCTGGTCGTTGCTGGTATGCAAAGGTTGTCTTCGTCATCGGTGGGATGAAGAGGAAGATGGTCGTCGCTGTTTGCAGATCTATAGGATAAGGATGAAGATGGCCTGCTTTTCGCTGTTCACTTTGATGGGACAGATGAAGATGATGAACAGTAAATTGTAATTATTTCTTTATTTATTTTTTATCTTATATACTTTCTGGTAATCTATCGATAACAAAAGTTATTCTGGTAATAACCATCCACACAAGTGTTTATTTAGAATCACTTTTTTTAGAAGCTCTTCTTTATAAGAGCTTATCCAAAACCATTTTTTCTCTATAAGATCTTTTACAAAAGTCAATCCAAACAGGCACTATGCTAGATTTTGATGACATAAGCAAATCTATGTGAACTACTCCTCTAATCCTATTTATAAGGTAGAGATAGAAATTTTTTTTTATCTATTTATAAATTATATAATTAAATTTTTTATATAAATGTACAATTTTATCATTTCTTTATTATTGTGTTATATTTATTCTATGGAATATAATTATATATATATATTAAATAGGGTTAAAGTTACAAAGTTGTTGACTTTAAAGAAAGAGTTAGAGTTTAAATTTTTTTCTAATTTGTATGAAATATATGTTAGAAATGACTTATAAATAGAATGATGAGTATAACCTTCAAAAATTGACCAAAGATATTTTTATTGGTGTGTTGACATTAAACATAATTCATAGTTTTACTCTTGTAATACTTGGTCATCTTTTTTCTTCCAACATAGCATGCTCTATCCTCGGAAGCTTATTTAAAAGTTAAAATTGTGCTATACATTCAAAGTCTTTGTGATTAATCAATGCCAATATATACTCTGGCATCAGTAAATATATAAGCATAAAATGTAGATTGGACATTTGAATAAAAAAAATTATTTTTCCATGTTGGGGATGACGTACATTTGCATGACTTTTGAGGCTTTATGCATTTAGTTATAACATATAAAGTCCTAGTTTTCTGACATAATGCGACGAAGTCAACTTTTAAGAGATCCTAAAATACGTTATTATCTTTATTTGTTATTATTAGATATAGTTAATTTATTTAAAAAAATTAAAAAAAATTAACAATTATGATCAAATTTAACTTTTTTAAAAAGAATTCATATTATATACTATTTAATCTATTTAATTAATCAACTATTTCTTATATCAGTTATAATTAACTGATTTATTTAATATATCTAAAAATATTAAGTAACTCAAGTGAGTCTTATCCTTTTGAAAGGTATTTTTATTCTTTTTAATAATAGGACCATTTGATAGTTGTGTATATGCTTATATTCAACAAGGGTAAAAATTAATATGATGTTAAAATTTAATATAATTGATAAACTTAATATTAGGAATCATTTAAATTTTATTCTAAATTTAACGCTTTTAATTATTTTTATTTATATGTATGAATTACTTATTTTGAATAGTAAGCATCTTAATCAACTCTATGGTGCTCATAGAATATCAGATATTGTTTTTTTTAATTTGATTTTTTTCTAATGCTTTTTATTTTAATTTGTTTTTTTTTTGTAGGACCAACATCTTGTGCGTTAATATGCTTACTTATCAAACATCATAATGATATATTTATGAATGTTGTAACTTTGAGACCATCGTGCCTTAGTTAAAAAAAAACAAGAAGAAGAAGAAGCCACCATTGCCTACTGGAGCACCGTTAGCTACCAACAGCCATCGTGCCACCACCCATTGGATTTCAAAAGGTTTTATAACCATTGAGCCACTAAACTATTAAGTTAAAATAATGTAAAATAATATACAAAATAACTCTCAAAGTAAAATCCCTTATTTCAAGGAATTTACATGGAGCTCCAATGACTGGTGCGACTGGCCGGGTGAGTAGCTCTTTGTTTAACTAAGGGATAAAAATTGTAAAAATACTAATATTTTAAAATTCTTTTTAAGTACGGTGGACCAGTGTGGGATTTTGTAAATTCAAATCAGCTTTTTAATTAGCTTTTGCGAGTTTAAGAGGTATTTTAGTGAAAATTTCCCCTATCCTTAATTTATGGAAGCTCTTCGATCCATGAATGAATTGTCTTCTCAAGCAGAAGATTGTGGTTGAAGAGAAGAGATTAGAGATGGCTTGGTGATTCAATTAAGATAAGTCCGCAAATTGAGGAAAATATTTTCTAACTTATATTTAAAAAAATTAGAAAAGTTTATTTATAAACTTTTAATAAAAAAGATATAAGATAAAACAGTAAAAAAATTAATTAAAATCTTTTTATCCGATTTCTCTAATTTTTTAAAATTTGATTCAAAAAAATCCCTCCTCCCCTCCCTCTCCAAATCTCTTTTACCAAACAAGCCCTTAGAACATAAGCATATATAGTTTCTAGATTGGATGATGCTTTATAAGTTGGATTTTCTTCTTTTCTCCCATTTTCCCTTAGTAAAAAAAAAACAATACAATGAGAGTCAATACGATTGCAAATGTAGACGTTACTTGAGGCTCAAAGGAGGTAGAAAGGAGGAAATAGCCGAAAAAATAATTTTATATAATTTTTAGAATTTTGGTTAATTAAGTGAAAAATTAGCCAAAATCAATTATTTAAAATATTATAAGGCCTCAAATAATTGGACAAAAATAAGAAAAACTATTTTGGAATCAGGTTGAATTTATAATATTTGTCTTACTATTTTTGTGACTTTCTGGGTTATCACTATGGAATTATCAAGCTCCTGCATTCTTACCTCAGTTAAGTTAAGATAGATTGATGCAGGGGTGCCATAACATGTTCAAACAATAAGGCAAAAACATGTCAATAGGAGTTAACATATATAATAAAGAATATGTTTAAATTATATAAAAATGTGAGTTTGATTCTCGATGCTGTTACGAGTGTTTATTTGATAAGTGATATTGTAAGTTTTCTATATATGCTCTTTAAGCCTTAGGATTGTACCCTACCCTTGATAGGGACCAGTGTCGAACTTATTTTTCAGTATTAAGAAAAAGGCAAAATCATGTTTTGAAAGAGAGTTTCCTGTTAAAAAAACACAGACACACACAAAAGGCAAGAACTGATTTTGAGAACATTCTATCAAACTTCTTAAGACGCAGTTCTACAAACTGTTATCAACAAACATAGGCTCCAATACCAGAACTAAGAACCAAAATAATATAAGTATTCATTGTTTATTTTCTTATTTTTGGAAGGTAAGAGCCAAAAGTGTGACCCTATCACCATCATCATCAAGGAGAGTCCTTATCGCCTAACTTACCATTCTCATTCTTCGTGTTCCTGTCAAATGGGAATGGTCTGAATCCTTTCGTAAGCAATTCCTCGACCTCCTCGAACTGAAGACCTTTGGTTTCTGGAACTAAGATGTACATAACCACGAGTCCGATTAAGGAGAAGCCGGCGAACAAGAGGAACGTGCCTGAAGCGCCGAGAGCCTCAATCATGCTCAAGAATGATTGGCTCACTATGAGATTTGCAGCCCAATTTGCGACTGCAGCTATGCCTCCTCCTGCTCCTCTGAATCTCAATGGATATATCTCTGAGTTCAGAACCCAAGGCACCGTTCCCATTCCGGGAGCGTATGCTAGGATGTACAATCCTAGGATTAGAACCGCCAGGATGCCGATTTTGCTCGGACAGCCCTCGGAAAACCATACTCGGTGCTGTCCACGACATGTTGCTCGAATAGCCTTGTCTGAAGCCAAACATGCGCCTGGCGAAAACTGCATATAGCTCACCCAGAAAAATGGTTACTTGTTGGCTAAGCAAGTTGAATGGAGAGAGTACTCAAAACAAGAGAAAGGTAAAAGAGATTTTTTAAGTAAATCCAACTGTAAAAGATAGATGCATCAAACACTAATTTTGAATAGAAATGGTAGATCTCAAGGTTATTTGCATTAATCACTTATGTGACATGCATATGATTATTTACAATTGGCTAAGCTGATTTAAAAGTTTTCTTAAAAATTGAGTTATAAAATGGCAAGATTAGCTATTTTTTTTTTAACAAAGTTGCTTTAATACAATCTTTGGTCTATTAGATTTATTCTTATTCCTTCAAGTTTTAAACTATACATTTTAATTCTTTAAGTTTTTTTTTGTCTAAAATATTAATCTCTAAAATTTAATAAAAACTTAAATTATTTTATCCTTTGAGGGACCAAAATCTATAATTTAAAATTTAATAGATTAAAACCAAAATTTATGTAAATTTAAAGAACTAAATATTGTATTAAGCTGATAAAGTTTATTTTTTCTACATGATAAGTTTACTAAAGAGAGAACAAACCAAATACTTTGGGTGGGGTATATAAAAAAAGGGTAAAACATATATCAACAATATGTTATATGTGAAGAAGGAAAACAAATACTATATTTAGTCATAATTATAAGAATTAGTTAATTTTTTTTATAAATTAATGAAGCCAAATAATAAATCAGTTAATGATAATTAATTCAAGAGTTAGTTAATTAATTTAAATATATATAATATAAATTTATCTTGAGTAGTTAAATTTGATTATAATTAACTAATTTATTTGGTTTCTTTAATTTACTTGAAAAAATTAACTAGCTTCTTTAATTTACCTGAAAAAATTAATTAGCTTCTTTAATTTATCTAAAAAAATTAATTAACTCTTATAATTAGGATAAAAGTGAGTAAGACAAAACTTACTTCATCATCACCATTAGCACAGTAGGCACATTGTACTTTCAAACAAGTCATGCAGTTCCATGACGAAGAATCTGAGGCCTTTGTATAGGCTGAGCATGAAGAATTCCCTCCAAAGCTGAGGGTGTCCACGTTGCTTATACCGGGAGCATGCTTTGCAGCCTGAAAGAACGTGCCACTTAGAATCACAAGACACACGATGATACCCACGAGGGACACGAGCATCAATTTTCGCCTCCCGAATCGATCGATCAAAAGCATGCTTATGATAGTGCCAACCACATTAATCCCAGAAGTGACCAGAGAAAGTGCAAGAGCCGTGGAGTTGGAAGCGATTCCAGCGAATTGAACGATGGTCGGGCTGTAATACATGACGGTGTTTATGCCTACAAACTGCTGAATCACTTGCACCGCAATGCCGGCATAGAGACCTCTTCGAATCGCCGGCGTCGACAACGCCCTCTTAAATTTTTGTCTGAAACTATTTCCCATTAAAGCTTCCATTTCCTTCTCTGATCTTACAGATTCTTGCATAGCATTCATCTCATCATCAATTTCACTAGGGAGGTAAACTTTCTCTAGGATTTGCCTAGCTTCATCTTCTTTTCCCTACTTAACATGAAACGGTCATGAGATTCTTAACTGTAAATAAAGTTGATTGTGAATAAACATATAAACATAGTCCAAAAGCTAATTCTACTTGTGCAGCATGATATGTTACTCAAAACAGGATTAGACATCTCATATTACTTTTCTCTCTATCAATTAATGTAACTTCCCTTTGAATGTAAATATCTTGGCTGCTATGCTCAACAAACACTTAACATTATATCAATTAATTCTTTTGGAAGCAGCCACAGCTACTTAAGTTGGAAAACCTCATTCTACTTTAGTCTCCATCAATCTCTCTCATAAGAGCTAACTAGTGAGGTGAGAGAACCAACCAGGTAAGAAACTTATGCAATAGCTCATTTTCATATAGACTAAGCATTTTCCATGAAAAATTATATGTTTTGAGAAATTTCAGCATGATTGTTTAAGATTTTGAAAATAATTAGAATATAAAAGAAAAGTAGATTTCGCCAATAAAATTAGTCCACTTAGTAAAGAGTTAGCTTATAACCCATAATGTTATAAATTTAAATCCCACTATCGATATGAGGATCTTATTGGTAGACTATTTGTAAGTATCTCTATAAATATTCTTTAAATTTGGTTGTTACCTCGACCTTAGGGAGTCAGCTCACTTAAACTTTTGTTTAAAAACAAAAAAATGCCTGATTATTTGAAGAAGCTACTTTGAGTAGCTTATGAGAATAATTTGATGCAGTAAATGAGAAGGAATGTCATAAAAATAGGTGATACACACACACACATATATATATATATCATAAAATTTAAAAATAATCATATAAGAAATAGTTTTTTATTATTAATAGAGATAGGCGAAGATATCATAAAATTTGAAACTCACTAAATAATAATCATATTTTTATAATTGTAACCTGACACAAGAATTAATGTTTTTCAATAAATTTCTAAAAAAAATAGCTGTTTTTTTAAATCTCCGATCTATTTAAAATTTTTAAAGGGGAGTAAATGTGTGAAAAAAGCTTGTAGAAAAAAGATCATTAGAGAAGCAGAGAACATTGAGCTATTTACAAAGAATCTTCAAAAGAACCAGACATAAATCAGTGTGATTCATTCTCATATTCAAGAATGATATCAGAAATAATACTCTATATAAATGAGAAAAGCCCTTGAAAAAGAAAAGAACAGAAAAGAAAAGAACAATAACTATCAGAGCAGTTATTAAAGTGTAAGCATCAAAATCTACACTGAACTTAACTTAGTTAATCAGAAATGGAGGAAAAATCAGTTAATATGCATTACCTCTCTGTAGAGCCATCTTGGGGACTCAGGAAGGAAACACATCAAAATGAACTGAACAAAAGCTGGAACTGCAGCCACTCCAAGCATACCACGCCATGTCCAAGATGTCTAATAAACCAAATCAAAATTCAATTTCACAAACTGTATGTGAATCATCCCAAATATTAACAATTAAACAACAAAGAAAACATGATTTGTCAATTCAAATGATGAATACTGAATCTGGTCCCTATAATTATGTGCTACATTTTAAAGTTAGCAGCAAAAATTAACCTTTTAATTCTTCTAGTTTTCACTTAATTGTAACTCAATATTTATACTTCGATTAATTGTAACTTAATTCCTATAGTTTTATCTCAGTTGAAACTTAGTCGTTAAATTTTAACTAACTGCAACTCTTTAAATGATTAAACTATAGGAATTGAGTTGTAACCCGAGGACTAATATTTTAAATAGTTCATATTTTAGGACTAAGTTAAATCTAAAACTACGAAAGATTAATTTTCCAAAGTTAGTATATTGAAGCATACCTTGGTGAAAGCTAAGTTGATGAGGTAAGAGAGGAATTGGCCACCAGTGATGAGGAAACCATTGATGCAAACAAGTGCTCCTCTGATCTTAGCAGGAGAAGCTTCAGAGATGTACAATGGAGCATTCATGGAAGCCATTCCAACGCCCAAGCCGACAAAGATTCGGCCGAGAATGATGACCCATGGAGCCGGAGCAACCGCCATGACAATAGCTCCAACAATGAACAAAACATCAGCAATCAAAATTGATTTCTTTCTCCCCAACTTGTCTGTCATCCATCCTCCTAGTGCGGCACCAATTATAGCTGCTGCTACAGCCATACTCACAATGTTTTCCTGCATTTCAGTTTATGACTATCAGTATGCATAAATAGAAAATTTTAAAAAGGTTTGTATGGACTTTAATACAAATATTGAATAACATTATTAAGAAATTTTGCCTTTATACTCACCCGATCTTTAATTATAAGAGCTAATTGAATAATTTAAGTAGATTAAAGAAACTAAATAAATTAGTTAATTATAACTAAAATAAGAATTAGTTAACTGATTAGGGTAAATCAAAGAGACTTGCATAAGTTATCATAACAAAGAAATATAATTCTAATGATTTGAAAAGAAATCTATATAATTTACTTCTTTATTAAGAAAAAGGTTTAATCCAAGGAGTCAAGTATAAGAAAGTATGTTTTATAAAACATTACAAACAAGTTTGTTCATGTGTGCTATATTGATAATGAAAATTTCGTAACACAATAATACTTGAAAAATTGTAAATAGATAATTAAATTTCTATAAAGGTTATTGTAATTGTTAATCTCTCAAATTTATATGAATTTTGAATTTAGTCTCTCAAGTTTCAATTTTGGTTCCTCTAGGGGTAAAATGGTATATATTTTTATTAAATTATAAAAATAATATTTTAGATAAAAAGAAATTTGAGGGATCAAAATTTATAGTTTGAAATTTGAGGAATAAAAATTAAAGTGAAAGAAAATTTGAGGGACTAAATATTATATTAACCCTTTCTATAATATACTCATTACCTAAACTAATAATTTTAGCTCTTTTTTAAATAAATAAAAGTTCGGATAAGTTGAACCACAAGGATTCACCAAGCCGGGCAAAAATTTAGAAAATACTATAAATATTAAAGGAAATTGCAATTTGAAAATATGTTTAATATTAATTATTTATCTTAAAATTTGAAGTAAATTTTTAAGACTTGAAAATTAATGATTACAATTTTTTAAAAAATTTAACAAAACTTTTTATTATATATATAAATCTCTATCTATGATCTATTTGTTATATATACATAATTTTTTAACACACAAGAAGAACGATGATGTTTCCCTTTCATCTCAATATTTGAACGATGATCATATAATAAAATTGATAATTTTTAGCAAATTAGACCTTAGACATCTTGTGATATGGATTCTAAGATAAGATAAGAAGCTTTTCTGTGAATATATATATATATATATATATATGTTGCCACAATGTGAATATATATTATTGATAATTGATTATTTATATGTTATAATAATTTTAAAAAAAGTGAGCGTTGTCCTTTCGCATTCCTGCTGCCCTGTTGTGGAGTGGGGACCGCTGTTATCTATGAAAAAAATGAAAAAGGGAAAAGAAAACGCTTAATGCTTCGAAAGTACCCTTACATGCAACAATCACCTGAAAGTACGTAAAATCACTTTCTTGTTTCTAGTAGCCCTGAAATTATAAGTTTTTATATTTTTATCTCATTTTTTAAAGTTAAAATAATATCTCATTATGTCTCTATTATTCCTTTTATCCAAAATATAAGCTTTAAATTATTAAAATAGTTTATTTTTTATAAATATCAGTTTAAATTTTGTATAGTCATTTAATATATTATTTTTATTTTTACTCCTATTAATTATATATATCTTGTCCTTTTTTTACTATTCTCAAGACCAGGTGTTTTTGACTCGTTAACTTTGTCAAAATGAAAAAAAAATTGATTTTATCTATATTTAAGAATATAGAGAAAAACTAATATATATTATATTTTAAGTCTCCTTCTAATAAATTATAATAGGGATAATTTTTATAAAAAACAAATTCCTCTAATAACCTATCAAGTGACCTATGGGAGTATCAATTCCTCACAGCACCCTAGGGAATAATAATTTTATAATTATAAACAATAATAAAAGCATCTGAATAGGGATCCTCAACTTTAGCATCCCTATGTTTGAAAGGTAGAAAGAGAGAGAAAGAAGATGAAATTGACCTGAAGCCATGTTTTCTTGTCAACTTCCTCAAAGTCCTCACGAATGTACAGCAAAGCTCCAGAAATCACACCTACATTTTCAGAAACCACAATCACAAACAATTAATTAATTATTAATTAATCATAAACAATTCCACTCATTTTTTTTCAAACTCGTCGGAGTAGTTCAATGTGACTCGAAAAAGGCCATGAAAGTGCTTTGGTAAAAGTTCGGTACTCAACTCAGAAACCCGACTTTGTTCGAAATGGTCCGAATTCAATGTGACTCCATAAATCCATAAAGGTGCTTTTGTTAGAGTTCGGGTCTCAACTCAGAAATCTGAAACCCGACTTCTTTCCAAATAGTCCGAATTCAATGTGACTCGAGAAACCATAAAGATGGTTTTGTAAGAGTTCGGGTCTCGACTCAGAATTCAGAAACCCGACTTTGTTCCAAGTAGTCCGAATTCAATGCGACTCGAAAAAAGCCATGAAGATGCTTTTGAAAGAGTTTGGGGCTCAACTCAGAATTCGGAAACCCGAATTCGTTTGAAATGGTCGGAATTCAATCTGCCTCCTCCGGAGAAGATTTGGTTTGCCGATCGAGAGAGAATAGAGAGAGAAAGTGAGGAGAATTGAATTGAAGTAAGTACCTGTATCGTAGCCGAAGAGAAGGCCCCCGATTCCGGCGGAAAGTGCGAGGCGCATGATATAAGGAGAAGCAATTGATCGCCGGAAACATTCCGTGAACGCCGTCTTGTCGGCACCGCTGGCACCTCCTTCCATCTTCTTCTTCTTGTTCTTCTTCCTCTTCCTCTTCACTCACTGTGTGTTGTGTTTTCACTTGTCAGTATCAAGAAACCTAGAAAATTAAATTTGAATGTCACTACCCTTCTCTTCGTCTTCGCTCTCGAGATCTGAAATGAAACGTCTTTTGTTCTTTTGTTCCTATTTTACCGCTTCTTTTTCAAGCAGACTGATATTAATTAGCAAAATATGGGGAACCTCGTCAACTGAAGGACCTTTTCTTCTGGACTAATTTAATTTTAATAATTATTTTGCTAATTTTAGATTATGCATTTATGCTTACCCATCATCGCCTTTAACTCATTCAAAGAATCAAATTCCATTTGATTCAAATTTGGTCATCACCAATCGTCATTGTCCATTTTTTCCCCGATTTGTACTTAAAATAATATAATATACTCTTCAAATCCTTTTTATAAGATAATTTATCCCTATTTAATATCATATAATTATGTTCTTATTATAAATTCCCTTATAGAAAAAATTATTTATCTTAAATATAAGTCTATTTAGAGATTATTAATAGCTATTTTTTAATTTTATTTTTATTTAATTATTATTGAAAAAAGATAAACATGAAGAAGAAGATAGAGATAAGAATGATACATAAATGTATAGAGAGAATAAATTTTAATTTAAAAAAATTATTAATTCAAGGTATATTTAATAATGACTTAACTATTATGCCTAAATATATGAGAGTTAATTAAAATAAATATATAATAAGAACCATAGTGGTATAAAATTAACAGAATATTAAATGAAAAGTAAAATTATATATTTATAGAAAAAATTTTAATAATATAATTTATAAATATAATAAAAAAATTCATTCTCTCTAGCTACCCCATAAATAATCCTTTTGTTTCATTTTTTAAAGTTTTATTCAATTTCAATATTAATTACTCACTCATATCTTTAATATAATAATTAATTAAATTTTTTAGATAGATTCAGTTAATTATAATTAAATATATCTTAATATAAATTTATATTATATATTTTTTAATCTATTTAAATTAATTAATTAATTTTTATATTAATTATAACTAACGTATTTTATTAAATACAGATGATAGTAATAAATATTTATTAGATAGGTTTAGCTCCAACACAATTCATTTCATTTAACTATACGTGATTCCAAATAACATAATTTATTACTCCTCTAATTTTATATAAAATTTTAATTTATTTTTTAATTTTATAAAGTATATTTTTTATTCTTAAATCCTAATATTATTAGTGATAATTTTTATAACAATTATTATTATTTTAAAAACTAAACATAACGTGCCAGATAATATTTTGTTAATATTTAAAATTTAAATATCAGTCTTTATGAAGTTAAAAAATTATTGATACTTATATTATTTAAATCCATTTATTCTATAAATTGTATATTTGATTTTTTTTGTTTAATTTTTTTTAAAAAAATATTAAATTTACTTATAATATAAAGGTAGCATAATTTTTTTTTTTTAAACTTTGGTAAGTCCAATTTGAGTTGACTAGCCCAATGGCCGATTGGCCAGCGAATGTCGGATATCATTTATTATTTTTTATTAACAGATCAAATATCTTAATAATTATAGAAAACTACAATCTGAAATAAAAAAATTGATGTAATTTGAATTCATTTAATATCTTAAAATATTTAGAATTTTGTAGTCTTATAATAAAAAAAGTAAAAATATTTTACTATTCAGGAATTTTAAAAAGTAAGACTAAATAGAAAAAAGTAAGAAAAATAATATTGACACTGAATGAAAAAAATCCTCAGACTACAACTTATAAATTTATATCTAATATAAAATTATAGTTCTAATTATAAGATCTCATTGAATTTATAAAAAAATTAATAAAATTAAATAAATTATTTAATTATAGTATATGATATATGATTTTTTTAAAATAAATAATTTATAAATTAAATTAATTATTTTAATGGAAAATGATAAATATAAATATTTTAAAATAATTTATTTAATTTTTTAAAAAAATTAATATAATTTTATAATTATCACTGAAGATAGTAAAATTTATATATCATATATATTAGTCAGTTATAGTATTTATATAATTATGTTATTATTCTCGATAAATATAATTGATAAGTTGAGTTTTGTTTGTCCAAGGATAAGCGTTGAAAGTTGAAACCTATTTGGCTTCACATCATTGTCGGTTTCTGTTTTCGCTGACCCTACAGTTTTTTAGTTTCTACTCAAGAGCGACAGTTTCTGAATTATATGCGGAACAAAATTCCAAAGTCAATTTTACCTTTCTCAATTTTATTAATATTTTTTATAAATAACATTTTTAATTATTTATAAAATTATTCTATATATAAATAATAATTTTTATTTATCTAAAAATTTAATATATTCTTTCTCTCTCTATTAAGAAGTAGCAAGTTTCTTTATCGTTAACGAATATTATTGTGAATTGAATTGGTTAATTATTAATAATACTAAATACTGATATAAAAATCTAAAAAAGTTAATACATTTATTTATCTTTATCACAATTAATTATATATATCTCATCTTTTTTTCCATTCATTCTCCCTCTTACCCATATTACCCATAAATAATTATATATTTAAAAAAATTATAATTTTAATATATTTATTATTTTTAACTAATTTTAATAAATATTTTAGTCAGTATGATTTGAGTAATTATTGTTTATAAATAGGATTAGAGGAAATATTTTTATAATATATATACACTAACACATATACATATAATAATTGATAAAAAACACATAAATATAATATAATAAATTTAGATTTAAAATTATACGATATAAAAGTTTAGAATAAGTAACCACAAGGGGAAAATGGAGGAAAAGAAAAATTGGGCCAAAAAAATAGAGAAAAGAAAAAAAATATAAATTTAAAACATTTAAATTTGGATTTATTTATATCTTTTATATTTATATATATAATTTAAAACAGAGCAAAATAACATTTAGGCTTTAAACGATCAATTTAAGGATAATTAGGTTCTAAAAACTATTTTACAAATATCTACTCGGATAATTAAAAATATAAAACTCTTGATTGCACATCAAATAATTAAATCAGAGGTCACTCGCTCCAAAATCCCAACCATTAATTAAATCAGAGGTCACTCCCCCTAAAATCCCAACAATTCACTAGGTAGACTTTTATGTTTATAATTATTTAAAATTTCTATCATTTTCTTGTCTTTATATTTTCTCTTCTCTTAATTTTATAGATTGATTGGTTAGTTTTATAACACATTATCAGCACGATTGTTTTAAAAATTAACGTTATTATAAGGTCTATCATCGGAAGGTAAGTTTCTATATTATTTTCATGTTGAATTATAGTTTCATATTGGATTACTTTTTAATTATTCAACATTCTTAATCTTGATCTCCATTTAACTTTTATTATACTTTTATGATAATATCATTATGTCGAATCTTATAAAACTTAAGTTTGTGGCTCTTGACATTACTGGAAAGAATTATCTATCCTGGATACTAGATGCAGAAATCCATCTAAATACTATGGGTTTATGAGACACTATTAAGGATGGCAATCAGAAATCCAACAAAGACAAAGCCAATACCATGATCTTTTTACGCCACCACCTGGATGAAGGACTAAAAATTGAGTATTTAACTGTTAAAGATCTATTTGTTCTTTGGAACAACCTAAAGGAAAGGTATGACCATAAGAAAATTGTGATTCTTTTAAAAGCTCGTTATGAATAGATGCATTTATATTTGTAAAATTTTAAATCAGTCAGTGAGTATAATTATGCACTATTTAGAATTAATTCACAACTGAAACTATATGAAGAGAAAATTACTGATGATGATATGTTAGAAAAAACATTCTCCACATTTCATGCATCCAATGTGTTATTACAGCAACAATATCTTGAAAAAGGTTTTAAAAAGTATTATGGTCATTATTGCCTATAAATAGTGCATGTCATTTGTGTTGTAGATCAAGTGGAAGAATACAATATCTTCTATCATTTTATTATCTTTATTTTTTCTCTCCTCTTAATCTTGTGGATTGGTTGGTTAATTTTATAATATTAAATATAATTTATCGTTTGTAGGTTTAACTGGTAAAGATGTGAGATATATAATTGTTTTGAGCTTGTTCAATTTTTAGGGAGTACTACTTTATTGTGGTTCCAATCACTACTCTTAGGGAGACATTATAGCTCTTGTATACTTATATTTATGTCTGAGGGTAATAAACGGCTCGCCCTGCCTAATATTAGTATCGCTTAGAAAGAAGAAAAATTTAGTTCTGTCTTTAGATTGTAGATGAGTTCAACCACTTTCTAAAAATTTTTATAATAAAAAAATTATTTAAATATGATATTTACTATATTTATTTTGTTTAACAAAACCTTTTTGATACTTTAGCTATTGAAATAAAAAAAAATTCTCCATAGCCATTTTCTTCAAGAAAAAAATAGAAAATCAGAATAAAAGACCTAAAAAAATAATATTTATTAGGGAAGATCTTAAAAATTGTTATTATTTAGGAGGACTAAAGATCAAAATAAAAACTTGAAAAATACTAAATTGCCCTTTATATCCATTAATTCCTCTAAACTTAACGAGATGTAGAACGTATTAGCCAAATTTTATTATTTCGCCCCTCTAAATAATTAGAATTTAGGGAGGATCTTACATCTCTCGTTACAGTGATGATTATATCTCAACCCAGGGCTCTGTTTGTGGCTCTCTTGTGATCAGCGAACATTTTTATAATTTTTTTTTCTTGATAGAGAATTTTTTTTTTATAAATTTTATTCATGCAAGTTGTGTGCGTGTGTGTTTAGATAATGATAAATAAATTATAGAAGAGTAAGACACTTACCTCACAAACACCAAGCCCGTGAAAACGCAGCGTCTTGCTTCTTCTTTCAGGAGCTCCAAATTTAAAAGGTCACGGATGGGCACAAGTGCACACTCCCTCCCTTCTTATATATAATAAAATTTTTGCATTAATACAATATTTAATCTTTAAAATTTATTTTAATTTTAATTTTAACTATTATAGTTTTAAACTATAAATTTTATTCTCAAGATATAAAATAATTTATATATTTATTAAAATATTAGAATTAATATTTTAAATAGAAAAAAAATTTAAAAGACAAAAACCTGTAATTTAAAATAATATGGACTAAAACTAAAATTATGGTACATTATAAATACTAAGTATTATATTAACCCAGAATTTTGTTTAGGAGGATATCTTTCTACTTATAAAATATACTAATAATTTGTCTATAATTTTTAATATTATTTTCTATTTTTTTGTCTTGATTAATTATTTATTAGTCTCATTACATTACATTAATCATTTGTTCATACATAAGGTTGCTTTTAAAAATACATTGTATTTTCCACGTTATCTTTCTTGTCCTTGTTACCAGTAACTTTCTAAAAGAGATGAATAATAGTATTTAAAAAAAAATTAGATCAAATTCCTTATATTTTATTTTATTGAGCGTCATATTTCTTAAATTCATATAAAAAAAAATATAGTATACATAGCAAAGTATGATTAGATAAATTGATATAATATATATATAAAGAATTTGACATAAATATAGTTCTAATACTTATTATGAGTATAAGTCACTTGATAGGATATTAATTATTTTTTTTAAATATTACTCATATTTTAAACTATTAATTATGAGAGAATGTGTAATATAAATATAACAAATTTTTTATTTAAATATAAATAAAATCATAAAATTATTCAATTTTTTAGAAAGCAATTTATATTTTTATATATATTTATTATTTTAACTAATATTTTAATTCATGTGATTTAAAATTTGACTAATAGTTATTAGTTATAAAAAATATAGAAAGAGTATATGAGTTCGATTATTTATATTGTTATCAAAGGATGAGACGGAAGGATTAGTTATTCCTAATACTGAAAGATGAATTGGGAATGAGGTCGTCCCTTCATTCTGTACTCTGTATGCTACACGGTACACACTTCCATATATGGGGATGAAGCAACGGACCTCCTTCCAATGCCTTTATGGCACATTCAATTCTCTCTTGTCAAATTCTTTCACCTTCTTTTTTCTCACAAAGATTTCCATCCTCAAAATCTCAAGCATTAATTGATTGGAGGAATTGGAAATAGGACGAGATACTATTACTCACTAATCAAATTTTCAAGTGTAAAATATTCTAATCCCTATTATATTTTATTGTAATTACGCTGACTTTCTCTTCAATTTTAAAATGGAGAATTTTACTTAGATTCTACATAAAAAAAAATTATCCGTATAAGATCCTATAAAATTATCAAATCATCGACAAAATCCGATAGAATCTCAAAGAGAGATATTTCAATTGTGAAATTACTTTTGTTCATTAAAAAAATGACAGATGAGACAATATAGATAATAATTTTATATATAATAATTGATAAATTATAGAATAACAAATGACAACTCTTCCCCTCAAAGTATAATAGATAGATTTTGAACCATTAAAATAATTTTTTAAAAAATAAAAATTAAAAGAAAATAAATCTAGACAGTCCATATTTAGTGCTAATTGGATCTGTTAGTCATGCTGTTTCACATTCTAAACTTTGTACTTTTTGTGTTAAATATGTCTTTGAAACAAGTTTATCTCTCTGAAAAGCTCCATTCCTTATGCTTACCATGTTAACGAGCCTCATTATCAAAATCCAATTTTGAGGAAACACGCCTTCAACGTGCTAATCTCTTTATCTAACATCTCAAGTTTTCTTTTTTTCTTTTTCAAATTTGTTTTTAAAAAATATTTAACACGTGTAACACGTTAATGAGCTTTATTGTTTTCTAACACTCCTTATGTTCCCTAAAAAAGTTCTATTGTTTAATTTTGTCTTGAGAAAATTGGCCAAAAATTCCTGTTTGAGAAATTAATTGATCTTTAAGACCTATAATAGACTTTTCACAATATGCAAACTATATTTCACAACATACAATTGGTTAATATGCAAGTGATAGACCTTTCAAAATGTGCAATTACCTTTTACACATGACATTTCATAATATGTAAATACCTTCCATCAAGTTTAAGGTCTCATTCTCCAATTAATTTGTTAAATGGGAATTTATCCCTAATTTTCCCAATTAACTTATACTTAATTAGATTTTACCTCTACATCAGTAGAGAAAATTCAAGGAAGTTAGTATTTTAAGTTGTAGAATTTCACAAGTTTTTGGCTATCTTCAAAATTCAAAACTTGTGTTGTACAATATCAAGTTTAGGTTCTTTATAAAGACCAAAATATTTAATGTATATCTTAAACAATTTTAGGTCCAAGTCGCACCTGCACAAGTACATAATTCGGACACAAAATGGAATTTGACCTTAAAATTTTCCATGTTTTGCCTTAAAACTTGGGAAAGTGTACCTTTGAGCACCTTATCCTTTTAATTGTCAACATAGAACACCTACATGAGAGCCTTTAACTCTCTAGATTTCATCCCAAACTCAATTATTTGACACCCTAAATATGCTTGATTATTGCTTGTTCATGTTAGATCTTTCTACCAACAAAATCCAGTATAATTAGTAGATGACTAGTTCATTTAAATATGATATTTTAGACTTGAATTAGCTCGGGCTTATGAAAAATACTTTATCGAGTTAAATAAAATATGTTTTGATAATCTCTACATCTTAAAAATATTAGTATTTAATTATCGGTTAGTGATACTATATAGACTTTCTACCAAACAAAATTAGATGTTTCTTTGTCATTCAAGCATTTCAACACGCCCTTGGATTATTCATGGTAGAACAGAAGGGAGGAGAGCTTGCAACTTACACTGTTGGATTTCATAGTTTGCTCCACTTTAGTGGACTAGAACAAGCCCAAGCCCAAGCCCATAACCAATTTGCGGGGTGTATACTTTTCTCATTACGTGGAAAAGGGAGGGCACAATTTTCTTAACCAACGGTTACACGATTAGATAAAATAAAAGTAAAATTGCACCACTTTAAATTAATTTTAAAAAAATAATTAATATTTTAAAATATTTAAGAATATAATTAATATTATAAATTAATTTTAGAGGTATGATTAATATTTTAAAGTATTTAAATTAATATTATTTTATTATTTTATTAACAGAAAAAAAATTTTATTTGATGTATGTTATGTAAATTTTTTATTTTAATGTATTATTATTTAAAAAGTTATATGGGTTATATTATTTTAAAAACTAGTAAATAAATTCTAATATTGATATTATATATAATTTATATGTGAAAATTAAAAATTTTTATAATTTATTTAATATAATTTATTAAAATAATATTTGACATATGATATTTTAAATAATAATATATCAAAATAAAAAATATATATGATATATATCCAATAAAATTTGTATTCTTATTAACGAAATGACAAAATTATAATAATTTAAATATTTTAATATGTTAATTCTACTTCTAAAATTATTTTAAGATATAATTCTTTTAAATATTTTAGGGTATTAATTATATTTTTAAAATTAATTTGAGATTTTAATTACATATTTATCATAAAATAGACATAAAGGGCAAGTTATTCCAGAGATGTAAAGAGCAATTCCTCCTCTAGAGAATTCTCTCCTCTTATTCATGTATGTGCATTTGCGACGAGACAAATGTGTTTGGAGGCACCTGTTGAAGGCAGAACGTGTGGTCAAAATAGCAAAAGCCAAGTGGGGTCAGTTTCTCTAAGATGGATTTGTGATTCACCTTGTTCATGAGAATTCCATGGAACTGTGATTCCTTAAAAAACACTTTTCTTCCGACATCATAGTTACTCTAATTTGCTTCCTTGTGTGTCTTTCCTATCGCATTTTAAAATTTAAATTTAATAAAGAGATTATATGTAAGAGAAGTTTTATCATATTATTAAGTTATATAAAATATTACGTAAATTACCATATTTTTTGTATTAATCTAACGTGACCACTTCGATAGAAAAAAAACAGTAATTTTATGACAAGGAATAAGAACATAAAATGTTGTTGAGAGTGTTAAATTTAAATTTTAAAATATTTTAAATTTAAATTTAATGAAAATTCAATTTTTTTTTGTATAATTAATCCCTCATAAAGCAAATTCTTTTTCCTTCTAACCTCCCATCATGTTATATAGAATCAATTCACTCTAATTAATAGATCGAGTCCGCCCAACGAAGATGAAGAGTGAGGATTTGTTAGGTTTAATTGATATTAATTTTATTATAGGGTTTATTTGTAATTTTTAAGACATTTTTAATTAATTTTTTCATCAAAGAACGATTATTTATATATGTTAATTGGAGGGGTGTTACATAACGTCATTATCTCTCTCTCTCTCTCTCTTATAGTGGAAGAAAACAATAAAACTACCATGTAAGTAAGAAATAAATAAATATCTTTTTAAAAAAGAATAAGTGGAATTCTAGAGATATTTTTAAAACATGTTTGGCTAGTAAATCAGCTTCATAATTCTTTTCTCTTCTGACATGATGGATGCCAACCAGCTAATTACGATTAAGCATATTGTGGCTTTCCCTAATTAAATTTCAGTGAGCATGAATACTATTACTTCCCTCTTTAACGAGCTGAATTGCTTCTAAAGAATAATTTCTCAAATATATTCGTCTATGATTTCCATCCCAAATTCTTTTAAGACATGCCCAAAGTTTAACCATGAAAGGATATTTATTTAAGATATTAGACCAGTTTGAATAAGAGTTTAAAACATAACTTATGAAAAAAAAAATTTTAAGTAGTTTTTAAAAAATAATTTTTGGAAAAGAGTTTATGAAAAAAAAGTAGTTTTGAATAAATGAGTGTTTGGATAGTTATTTCTATAAGTATTTTATTATTGATAAATTATTAAAAAATATATGATTATTAAATATAGGAAAAATGAGAGATGTTGTAGAAGAGAAATGAAAGAGGAAAGATAGTGTAGATGAGAGATGAGGGATGAGAGATTGTATGAAAAAGAAAATAGAGAGGAGAGAGGGTGTAGAAAAGAAAAGAGAAAATAGAGATGATATAAGAAAAAATATGGGTAATATAGTAATTGGTTAGTCCATAAACTCTTTTATTATTCTATAAGCTAGTCTCAATAACTTATTTAAAATTTTAGTTTTAAACTATAATTTAATTCAAAATTTTTTTTAAATAAATATAAATATTTATTTTAAAAAAATTAAATTTAAATTTTGTCTATAGACTTTTAAAAATTAAGTGCGATAGTTTATCAAATACACTTTAAGTATGAAAACTTCAATCATATATCTTTTTTATAGTCTTTAAAAATACTTCCACATCCCACAATGTTATCTCTTAAGAATAAGCTTCATCAACATTTATAATAACCCCTTCATCAAGCCCCATATTATATCTATCTTGGGTGATGAAGAACCTCTGATCTTGCCTTCTCCTGCATGTAGTTTATTTATTTAATAAATTTAATGAATATTTGAAATATTTTTTTAATTATTATTAATAATCAATAATTATAATTATTGTTTATCCCTTACAATCTGAGAGCTTATTTGTAATTTCGCTATTTAATCGAATCCATATTGTTCTCGATCTCTAAATCTTTTGCGTGTTGTGTGCACGCCACGCCATAGGCCATATCGTATGACACTGGGTGCACTGGTTAAAAAAAAACAGAGAGAGAGAGAGAGAGAGAGAGAGAGAGAGCTGGGAGTTTCTAGACACTTCGCTTTTGAGTGTTTGCCGCCATCGTATAAATTCCCGGGAATCCAATTTCGCTTCTTTGCCTCACAAATCACAAAACCACACACTGTCCTCCAGCGATCCAGAGAGATAGAGAGAGGAGAATGTCGTACCTGTTGCCACACCTTCACTCTGGATGGGCCGTCGATCAGGCTATTCTCGCCGAGGAAGAACGTGTCGTCGTTATCCGCTTCGGCCATGACTGGGACGAGACTTGTATGCAGGTATCTGTGAATTCATTCTTCTTTAATCTCGTTTTTTAAGTTTAACGACCATAAATCAGGTGATGATTCATGGAATATCTAAGGTGACTTCAATTTTGGTTGATGAATTTGATCGTAAATTAATGAACGCAGATCCCTCTGTTTATATGTCGTTATCTTTGTTTGTTTTATGTTTTTTGAAGGATGACAATTGACGAAGGAAGCTATAATCTGAAATAAGGTAGACACAGAGCCTACCTTTGATTCCTCTGAAATAAGGTAGACATATTAATTGGATTCAATTTGGTTGTTGTATTGATTGCTCTGCATGCTGATTTTTGAGAATCACTGTAATTGCTTGCTGTGAAATTCAAGAATTACAAGAAGACTTTAAGGGGGTAGAAACTCTGAATGGTTCTTTTGAGATTTGCTTATCGATTAGAGCTGCTACCTGGTTGAGAAATATGTTCCTTAATGAGAATTTATTAATTTATTGAAGCACTTGTGCTGTCTTAGTTTGTTAGTTTTCTACTTGGATGTTAGTTTGAATATGAAGGTGAATGTGTTGAGCTCAAAAAGTAAAAATCTTTTGAAATTAGTCAATTGTTTCTAGTTAGACCTCTACTGCAGACAAAGAAAAAGAAAAATCCTCTACTTACAAAATGGACTTGTATGTTTATGCTAAATAAGGTTCTCATTTTAAAGGACCTTAAAGATTTTTCTGTACAAATTTGAATCTAAAGCATTTGCTTTTTTCTCTATAGCTTTAGACTGTCATGCTTAGTCTTTGAGAGGATCAAGCATTTCGAATGCATCTATCATAGGGAAACTATTTTTTTGATCGACTTTGTTTTAACTGCTATATCGCAATGGTTGCGTGATATTTATATGTTTAATTATGTCTAACTTCATAATATAGGATAATTTTGAAGATATGTTTGTATTCCTGCGAGTCAAAGTATTACTTTATTTGTCTAGTTGCTCTCTTGAAATGTGCATCAGATATCTCTTTTTAACTCCATGATCTAATAAAGCTGCGTACCAATTTTTACCTAATCATTTGACTAATATGTGTTAAAATCATCAGATGGATGAGGTGCTGGCGTCAGTTGCAGAGGCGATTAAAAATTTTGCCGTAATTTACCTTGTTGACATAACGGAGGTTCCTGATTTCAACACAATGTATGAGCTTTATGACCCGTGCACTGTGATGTTCTTCTTCAGGAACAAGCACATCATGATAGACCTTGGAACTGGGAACAACAATAAGATTAATTGGGCTTTCAAGGACAAACAAGAGTTCATTGATATTGTTGAGACTGTCTACAGAGGTGCCAGAAAGGGACGTGGTCTAGTAATATCTCCTAAAGATTACTCCACTAAGTATCGCTACTGAATTAGCATTCAAGTTTATTGATTTGGATTTTAGGGAACTACTAGAACATTTGAGTGATCATAGCCACTGTAAGAAATGAGCCTTTATCTTGTTACCTTTCAGTAGTTGCTGAATTGGTGACTGTGATTTGAATCACTCGGAACATTCTTAACTAGAATATTATTATTATATTAGCTGTGGCTAGTTTCCTTTCTAAGTTGTTGTAGGATGTTTACAATCAAGGGGATTGCCAATGATTTTATAGATTAGCGACACGATAAATCTTTATAAATTTAGGAGTTTGTATGTTCAATTTTGCTTGTAATTTAAAGTCGTTAATGCTTGCAATGAAGGGGCACGACATATGCAGGTATTTGATTCCGCATTCGCGGATAAAGAGAAATTATAAATAAATATTAGGAAACAATATAATGAATGTGAAATTTATAGGATTTAAGATTAGTTTTTTTTTTCAAATGTAAAAAAATATAATTTTCTCTTTGGATTCTTTGTGCCTTTTCCCCCAAACATTCCATTATGTAAAAATGCTTTCTTTTTTCACTTTCTCGTGTTTGGAACACTTTCTCGCATAACCTTTTATTCTGCACAAGGAAATGAGCTTCCTGTACTTACACCTTCATTTCACCAAAATTCTTATAATATAAATCTTCTTCCTCGTCTTCATTCTTCTTCCCTATTCTAATCTCTAAAACATTTATTCCACAGTTGTCTAGAGCCTCTAAATTTTGCGCAGAATAGAATATTGTGAGGGAGTGTTTTAGACACAAGCAAGTAAAAGAAGGTGTTTCTGCATAATAGAATGCTGTGGGAGAAGGGCACAAGAAATCTAGAGTAATAGTTATATCTTTTTATAATTAAAAAAAATTAATCTTAAATCTGTCTTGTACTTATTTGTAATTTGATCATATCCACAAGACTTAGCTGGAATTGTCCCTAAAAGATTTCTATAACAGTGAGTTTCTGAGTTTAATCCTCCGCTTGTAGGTTGTTAGTATGTTAGTATTGGCCCATCCAAGGTAAACAAAAACGGGGAACTTCCCTTTTCTTTTTCCTTATTTTACTCCTTTTCTCATCCTTGAAAAGGGTTACGTGATGTCAATGATATGTTGTCCTAATGGCAACACCACCTATCATGTTTATACGAGGTTTTAAGTTTGAGTTCAGCACTAACACGTGCGTTCAAAGCATATTAAAAAAAATAAAAAATAAAGGGTTACATGATGAGGTGAAGAGTTGAGAGACATTTGGATTCCCATGTATGCAATTTTGGTCAAATCAATTTTTTTTAATAATTAACTTAAAACTTTTATTACTATTTGGGCCACATTGTATCATTTTGGAAAAGTTTAAAAAAAAAATACAATTTAAATTATAAATTTTTTAAAAAATATATGAATATATAAAAAGATAAATTGATTATCAATATCAATATAGTATCTTAATTTGTGAGAAAAGACGAAATTACATTTAAACCCAAAAAAGAATAATCAATCTCATTATTAAAATAATTAAAATTATTATAAGTATTGTCTATTTCATTATTAATGTAATCAATATCTATACACCACTAAATTGTCAAACTAAGTAGTCAAACAAAATAGTTAAAATTATTACATATGTTATTAATTTTATTATTAAAATAGTTAATGTCTCAAAACATAATTTAATTATTTGCACCATTAACTTATTAGAAGAAGTTATGAATTTTATTATCAAAGTGGTTAAAATTATTATATATGTTAATTTTATTATTAAAGTAGTTAATGTACACAACTTATGAGCATTTTTATATTTTTCTACAAATATTGAAATTTCAAAATGATACTTATAACTAATATATTTTTTTATATATTTGTATAACTTCTTTGAAATTTAAGAAATCATGTGGTATTTTATGTGGGTTTGCCCTATCATTTTTTCAAGATAAACATTGCGCCATTTATTATTTTTTTAACTCTTTAATTCTAAAATATTACAGTTATTTTAATTTAATTATATCATTTTTAATTATTTATTTATTATTTTAATAATATATAATTTAAAATCTATAATATATTATTTTATTAATAACTAATCTGACCCTTAAACCATGAACCGAATCTCAACCTAATTGTTACTATCACTGTTAAAGCTAATGTTGTTGTGGGTGTAGGCTAATCGACAGTGATGTCGGAGGTAAGTTTTTTTTATTTAATAAAAGAAAGGCATTTTGGTAATTGAAATCCAAAATTTATTTACAAAAAAGGACTTTGAGACTGTAATGTAATTTAGTTATTTCAGGGGACTGGAGTGTAGTAAAGTCCCATCAAGGGAGTTGTCAGTAGTTTTCCTTTTCACTTTCATATTCCCTTTATTTTATAATAACCCCAACGAAACATCGTCACGCTCTCGTCTGCCCGGAGAAGATTTATCTTTCGATCGGCATTCCACACTTGTCGAGCTCGCTGTCGGACGCCGTCCACCGTTTTCAGCTCTGCGTGGTTGTTCTCCAGCAGGTATTGAAGAAGATTCGAACGAACCCTTGGGCTTTGTTTGCTCCCAAAATCCGGTGAGATTGATTTGGTCAGGCTGGCTTTTAATCTAGATTTATATTTGTTCCGCGCCTCATCTGTTCATTGTCGACCCTGCGTCGGTCGCCGTCGCACCATTTGTTTCTTTGTTTTAAAGTTTTTCATTTTATTTAATTGGAAGAGCAGAAATTGCAAGTGTTATCATTGCCATTCTTCAGTGTCTTGGAGGATTCGCCTGAATCAACTGGCTTACTAAGGCTTCTTCTTACTGCAACAAAAATTAAAAGGGTATTATATCAGCTGTGCATGTTTCAAAGATTTCAGTGAGTGTAATATAGGTCCGCCTAAGTATGTGCCAGATCTAAGTATGTTTATAAAATTCTTGTTATTTTCCAATTTTATGCTTTGCCTAAGTGGTAGGATTGGACTTGGTAAGTCATCCCGCCATATGTATTGATTCAGGTCTGCTCTGTTTCAGGAACAATCAAATTGCTTGTTGAGCTAATGGCAGATAACGACGAGGATTTGCCCAGGGATGCGAAAATTGTGAAGTCTCTTTTGAAATCAATGGGAGTGGAGGACTATGAACCTCGTGTGATACACAAATTTCTGGAGTTGTGGTATCGCTATGTTGTTGAAGTATTGACAGATGCCCAAGTATATTCAGAGCATGCTAGCAAATCTGCAGTTGATTGTGATGATGTTAAGCTTGCTATTCAGTCAAAGGTTAACTTTAGCTTCTCTCAACCACCACCTAGGGAGGTAATTCTGCATTTATTTAAAAAGTGTTATGCCTACTATTGTGTTTCTTGATCTCAATATTAAGCTTCGTTTTTTTAAGTTATCATCAAAAGTAAATTGATTGTGTCTGTGCTCTTACTTAATGTGATTGATGCATTGTTTGGATAAGGGACGACAGAAAAGAAGAGAATTGTTATGAAAATCTTCCCCTTGTTTTGGAAATTGGAATTTCATTGTCCTTCCCTTCCCATCAAGTACTAGATGAGGCACGTTCCTTTGTTTTCCTTCAATGCCAGTTTTTGAGGTTTGCAGGTGTTAAGCACGTGTGAACTAGTAAAGAAGTAGTTGCTTGGGTGGATAAACTAGTATAAGCATGTAACATGGAAGCTATGTCTTCCACTTTTTGAAATAGCCTCATTGGTAATTGATTGCCAGATTAATTGGCTGATACACCTTCTAGTCAATAAAATAAAATAAAATATTGTTGTACAATCTGCTGACATTGGACTCAGAATCATATCAGTCCACAGATAAACTGTTGCTCAGCTGCATCTTTGTTTCTTCATTAAAGCTTGAAAAGGAATTCTTTTGAGTAGAAGTAGCACATTTAAATTATACTACTGGATTCCAGAAAATCTTGCCTATGATATATCGCCTTTTCCCTCCTCAATTTCCTTGTTCCACAACCTTTCAGATTAGACTGTACCTGCTGAAACATCTACTAAATAAACTTTCTGTAGCTAATTGCTTGGGCATGGTTGATTTGCCGTTGGTCAGTACCCTATCCAAAGGGCATGAAGCTCACTTGTTCTATCATGCAATATATTCAAGAAGTAATTATTTTTCCGCAAAAGGATAAAATGTTTGATGGTGTAACATCTTAATAGGAGCTTCTGGAGTTGGCACGCAGCCGCAACAAGATATCGTTACCGAAATCAATAGCTGGTCCTGGCATTCCTCTTCCTTCTGACAAGGACACACTAATCAGCCCTAACTACCAGCTGGTAATTCCAAAGAAAAGGCATTCACAGCCAATGGAAGAAACTGAAGATGAGGAAATTGCTGATCCCAACCCCTCTCAGGAAGACACAGATATGCAGCAAAATCCTCAACAGAGGGTGTCCTTTCCCCTTAACAAACGCCCTAAAAGCTAACTCATTCATGGCGAGTCGAATTCGAACACTTGCAAGTAACTTCGTCCTTTGTAATTTAAGGAATCATATAAGCAAACATCGTCATTTTGACCGGTAAAGAAGATTGTGGCTTCTTCGGTGCTACATTATGTATGATTATTGTAGTTATGAAATGTTATAAATTGTGGCCTTGTAATATTAATTTTCATATATGTAGTAGGAACGGAGAACAGAAGATGAGAAGATTAAAATATGTACGTGTTTGCACAAATTGTCAAGGTCTTGAGATCCCAATGGCAAAATGAGTTGAAGTTCAGACCTGGATTTGGTGCTCATTTGGTGTACATATCAAAGATGAGATTTGGAATCTTCAAACTTATAGATGTAGATTTTAATTAATCTTTTCGAGTGATGACCGATTTTCTATTTTCAAAAGATAGGGACAAAATTATGCTTCTACATTATTGCGTATTTATTTAGAGAAATGTTTAAAACATTTAATTAAAATAATATTAAATAAATTTGGATCATCCAAATTTAGCATAAATTCATCACAAAAGATCCTCGCAAAAGATTTCCATTTTTGGAAACTTAGGCCTATTCAACAGTACGTGTTTAAAGATATAAAATAAATTTTGTTTCGCTTTTTCCTTTTCAATTACATTCAACTTTTCAATTATGCCTATTTTGTCAATGCTTGTCTTTGGAAATATATAGTACATAATGGAGTGAAGAATTATAACAGATTTCATGGTATTGAACTTTGTCAATTTCTTTTCGGGTCTTATTACTTAATAAAATATACATCTTAAGATTTGAATTTGTATTATGCTTCTTACAGAAATAAAGTTATTTACAATCTCAATAAATAGTACATATTTTTAATTGTGCCCTTTAATCAATATTTGAAAAGATGAGTAGTTGGAATTATTTTCATACATAATAACGATGAATAACTAACTTTCTTAGATTTGATGATATTGATATTGATGATGATTTGAGACTAATTTCAAAACAAAAACAGATCAGGAGTTTCAAGGCAAATTAGCCAAGGGATGGAAGAGAAAAGATAAAGTTGGCCATTTCCAATGAAAAATATTAGATAAACATCAATGTTGTATTCGTCAAAAGATGTTGCTACTATAAATAGTTAACCATCTTCAAATGCAGATTCAATCCATCTAGTAAGAGATACACAATCATCAATTCTGGGCGAGAATCATATCCTGAGAAGAAACTATACATGGACCCACCTAACTCAACACAACTCTCTCCGGCCGTCTTCTTCAGCCCCCTATCTTTCATAGCCTTCCTAGCATTTTCTGCATTCTCCCACATCCCTACTTCAGCATACATGTTTGCAACAATAACAAAATTCCCTCCCCTCCTGGGCTCCAACTGAAGCAACCTCTTCCTCACCTTATACCCTATCCCCGTATGGTCATGAACGTCATGAATAGTACATGCCCTAAGCAAAGTTCGCCATACAATTGCGTCTGGCACTATAGGCATGCCCTGTATGAAGTCATAAGCTTCTTTGAGGTACCCGGCACGACACAAGATATCAACCATAGCTCCATAATGGATCATCATGGGTTTGATCCCATGAACTTGTTCCATATCCTGAAAGTATCGGTACCCTTCATTTACCATCCCAGCATGACTACAAGCACATAGAACCCCAAGATAAGTTACATAATTTGGAGTTATGGTAGGATGGACATTTATTTTGGGGAAAAGCACGAGGGCTTCCTCGGCAAACCCGTGTAGGGCCAGTCCAAGAATCATTGCACTCCATGTCCACACATTTCTCTCTTCCATTCTATGAAATACAAATTTAGCATAACCTACAGCTCCAGACTTTGCATACATGTCAACAAGTGCAGTACCTAACTGACAATTGAGAACCATCCCTCTTACTATCACCTGGGAATGTACCCATCGCCCAAGACTCAAGTTTCCTAACTCAGCGCACGCAGAAAGCATGACTACCATGGTGGTTTTATCTGGTTCAAACCCACAATCTCTCATTTTCACAAAATACTCGATTCCATCTTTAAACCAAAGGTTCTCAACACAAGCATCTATAACCGAATTCCATGAAACAACAGTTCTCTCAGACATTTCATCAAACACTTGTTCAGCATCCAAAATTTTCTTACAAGAAGCATAGAAATTAATCAAAATGTTTTGAACATAAACATCAGAATCCAAACCGCACTTGACAACTTCTGCCTGCACTTGCCGTCCTTCCCCAAGTGCTGCAACCATAGCGCAAGACTTGAAAATGAACGGAAATGTAAGCTTAGTGCGTGTAACTCCTCGATTCCGCATTTCATGGAATACCCAAATGGACCTAATAGGGGAATGGCTGGAGGCACAGCCTCTAATGAGCATATTCCAAGCAACGGGTAGTGGGTTGGGAGAGTAGTAAACAAGTGTTCGTGCATAGTTCAAGTTCTTGAAGTAAGACAAAGCATAAAAATAAACGAGCTTTCTAAGCAAAAAAGGATCTTGGCCAAGACCAGAAACTTGTATTTGAGCTTGAATTTGAGAGAGTTGTTTGGTGGAAGCACATAGGTTCAGGAGCGAGAGACATTGCTGCTTCTTGGAGACGAAGTTTGAGCTGAGATTGGGGAGCTTTGGAGGGATTACCAGTCGAACCATGCATTGGCTTTCTATGTGTGTAGTAGAAAGCAGAACTTGAATAAATGATTTTGGGCAGTCAAATTTGGCAGTTGCAGTAAGCAAGGATTAATGCCAAAACTGGATGGCGTAATGCGATTGGATTCGACCAAGCCTCAAAATATGTATTGAGATTTCCACTATCAAATTTCATCTCATACCTTAAGGTCGGGCTAAGAAATTAAAAAGAAAGCAGATGAGAAGTGAGATAGTAGAAGCATAGATTCGTCATTTAACACACTTAACCACAGATAACGTCTCAGTTCGGGCCGTTATCATGTCCGGCGACTCTGTGGTCACCGGCAACGCTCAGGCCACCGAATTTGAAGACTCGTTCTAATCTCAACCCTCACTTTCACTTTCGCTAATTTGTAGTTTTAACTTCTAGGGCAAGGGGTATTCTTTTTTTTTTTTTCCCTAATAAATATAATTATAATATTTTTTTATTCTCCTATAATTTTTAGTTGAATTTTTTAAAAAAATTAATAAAATTTTAATTATAACTAATATATTTTTTAAAGATAAATTTATATAATATACTATTTAATCTATCAAAATTAATCAATTTTGATATTAATTATAATTAAATAATTTATTTAATATTTTTAATTTATCTAAATAAATCAACTAATTTTTATATTAAATATTTAAGTAATAATTATATAAAAATATAAAAAGAGAATTCTAATAAAATTAAAATAACCAAAACCTAATGTAACCTACAGTTTTGACTGGGTCAAGAAATTTAATTTAGAATTTTAGAATTTGATCAAATTACCACAATTTCCATATCCAAATACAATCGTTATTTGGTTTGGACCCTTTACCCTCTATTTTTTTATAGAAAATTTTAAAAAAAGGTTAGGTTTAAGAGTAAAACAAAATTTTTCTTAAGTGATACTATTATTGAGTAGGGTGAACTATCTATTATTTTTAAATATAAATCTAGACACCTAAAAATTATAGGATACCTCTCCAAGTGCCGCGATTAGAATTACAATAAAATAGTATCCTTTAAAGATTAAATATACTCCAAATAATTATATATCTCACCTTTTTATTAATTAAATCTACATACGATGTGTAATCTTTACCCTCCTAATATTACCTGGTATTCCACTTTCCTCATCTAATATTGCTGATCAAATATATTGGGGTGGAAATAGGTGTGGTGTTTTATAGTGTTAAGGATGGATATTCCATAGATGTCTGATTTAAATGTTTAAGTAATAAAATTTGATAATTTTGGCATCCTGCACTTTCATGAGTGGCGGAAGATACTCTTGGCAACTGTATCAACTTAATCATTTGTCTCTTTTGAAGGGCATTGTCGTTCTTAACAATATTATGTGTCTATTTGGTTATCTTTCAAAAAAATACTTTTGCATCTATAGGTTGAGTTAAAAGTTAAACAAACAAATATCAAGTATCCAAGAGTTTTTAGATTAAACTATAGTTCAAACTCATAATTTCAGATAAATTTATAAGAATAGTTTTTGAGTGAGAAAAAAAACTTTTGAGTTGTACAATGACTAAATTTGCTGCTAGTTTTTTCTTTATCATTTTACCTTATATCATTTTTTATAATTTACCTATCAAAAAAATCATTCTGGTAATAATTATTCAAACACTTATTTTTTAATAATCACTTTTAGCTTTTCTATATAAACTATTCTCTATAATCATTTTTAAATTATTTTTTTCAATTTTTTTTAAAATTAAACCAAATTGGCCCTACATGGAGGAGGATAACTCATTTCTAGCTTCTAGAAACCCTATGCCATTTTAGAATCCAGTCATTAACACTAATGGTTGGACCATCATACTACATAGAGCTAAAAGTAGAAGATGTGCTATTCGTTGTCATTCTTGGATATGCTTTCAAGGTCAGCCTCTTCAAAACTTTCTGTGAATTCGAAGACAAACGAATGATCATTTATTTAATTACAAGTATTTTTGCTCTACTCTTTCCTGTATTATCAAATCTTCGATTTTCTCTCTCCAGACCGCATTTTTTTTGGGGGTACAATTTCCAGACAGCATTGTTACAGCTTTTGGTACCCCAATTATGCAGTTTGCTCATGTGGCCAGTCAATTGAAAGGAACACAAAGTGTTGTGTTGGAGGACATTTGGGCCTTTCTCCCTTTATTTACTAGTTCAAATGTGGTAGTAGTTAATTCTTCTTCATATGTATATACTATGTCATTCTCTTTGTTTCCTTCTTTGGTGGTGCCTATATGATGTACTATAGATTTTTATTATTAATATCATTTGACCTTTTATCCAAAAAAAAAAAACAAGTGATGGCTCAAATTACTTATTTTAGTTTTTGAAAAGAATATATTTGAAAATTTTAGAAGTGGTTGTTTTAAAATTTTCATCAATTGATTTGGAGCAAAAGAAGTCTAAATAACTAATATATAATTAGTTTAGTTTTGTTCTATTTCTAGAAGAGATAAGGGCAACTATGAATCTCGAAACCAATTATCTAGTAAATATAATCTTGAAAATAGTACAAATAAAAAGAAGTTTGGCTAAAAAAATTTATCAAATTACTTATTCTATTATCATTGTCTCAGCTTCTCTTCTATATATAAAAACCTTTTAACTCTAGCAACTCAATGAGTAGGAACAATTAATGCAGTGTACCAGGACACTCAACATCTGCTTCTTGACCATCTGCCCTTCAATTCGATCTTGTTTCTCATAGCCCTATAGAAGATTATGACGCATGTTTACCATGTGCTGTTAAATTTTATTATTGATGATCATTTTGTCCTTTCCTAAAAAATAAAAATAATTTTAATATATAAAAATACAAGAACATTTATTAATTTCTTTCTAGAGAATGGGCATTTTGGAGATTTCATAAATTGAATATGTTTTATTGTGTTGGATTTGTTATTGTAACTTGGTATTTCAACTTGATAGAATCCATATGCTTTCATAATGTGTTGACATTTTCTGGAAACCGAACTCTATGAAAATTGTCGAGCACAGATCAACACAAGAACACCCATCAGAAATCATACATTGCAATGTTGTGAACCAAAGCTACACCACCCCAATCAGAAAATATACATTGCAATGTTGTATATATACCCGTTTAAAAAATTTATTTGCCAGAAAAATTTGATATGAATTTTATACACAAAAATCACTATTACTCTAAAGAATTTATATATAGAATATACTAGTGCTTCAATTCAAATCTTTCTGAACCAATGAAATTTTCAAAAAGGAATTTTTACTGATTTTCGCAATAGAATACATGAATAATGTTCAAAATCTCCCAGCATAAAAATCTAGAATGTAAAATCGTCTAATGTGTCTTGTGATAATTCACAATCATAGTACACAGGAAATTCCATAAATAAATCCGCTTGTGGATGAAATTTTCAGAAGCAATGATCAAATCATCCGGGTGTTTCATTTTCAAGTGTTACTACAAAATCAATATATTTGTCATCGCTTGGAAGAAACAGTTCCCTTAGTGATATAAATACAACACCACCAAGATCTTACCTGGGAAACCAGCCCCCAACAGACAACAGAGTATAATCAAAACGTCGAAGAGATAAAGGAATGGAATGAGATTAAAATTATATAACTCTTACAATTTACTCATACTGCTTGCAAGTGCAGATTCTCTTCTTAGTATGATTTTTATCCACTGCTCTGCTCGTATATCATGGTTAGGTATAAGCTCGTCAAAACTGGTAAGGCAGCCAAAAACACTAGAGGTTTGTTTGATTTTAAGCAAATGATTCACATTGACTGACTTGCTAAGGTGGGCAAATATTTTTCTTTCAAAATGTAAGAAACTATTCTAACAAAACAAAATGTAAGAAATAAGAAGCAATATACATAAATATATTTTATTTAATTTCAGGGCAAAATACAGTATTCTTTCTTTCTTTTTAATGTTGCTGTGGGGGACAGAGGAGTTTAAAGATGGTAACATGACCTAAAGGTTACATACACAGCAGTGGAAAGCACTGCAGGGGCCACTTATATATCTGCATAAGAACCACCACTGGCTGTGGGAGGGTAGCACAAATTGAATATAATAAAATAAAATTTTCAATGACTTCCCTAGACCACTTTTTATCAATTTTAATGTGATATTTCAAAGGTTAAATATACTCACTTTATCATCCTATCTGTTATAGATCCTAGTCTTCATTGTTTATTTATAATGTTTCTTTTACTGCAAAACTGTCAGAAACAAAAGCCGCCAACCTTAACTCATAAAAAGTTAAACTTTTACAACTAAAATGCAATACTTTCTCTGTTCAAAAATCATCGTCTTAGATTAGAGAAATATTCCATAGCTTTGTTTCTCTTTTATCTTTTTTGTTTTTTTGGCCAGGAGATGCATCCTCTCTTTTACCGAATCTAACAGCAAGATCCAGTACATGCAAACTCTAACAAGCAAAATCAATTAGAAACTCTAGAACTATAACCATGTAACTTAAGAAACCATTTGAAACCACCCAAAATGTGTGATAAAAGAAGCAATATACACCTCTTAATCTAATATTTAACTATTCAAAAAATCCTATTTGTAATATTGCAGATAGATAGATACTGTTACTGCTCAAGCAGGAAATTAGTCAAAAAATTAGAAGTCTCTACTCATCCAACAACTAGTTTTCTGATATATAAATAAATATAAAAAGTAGTTAAGTCAGTTAGGGGTTAGTCATTAGCTCAAGTCTATAAATAAGACCCCTATTCAATCGTAACCATGGCTTGTGAATAACTGAATGTGAATTCGTGAATGGAATAAGCTTTCCCTCGTCTCTCTTTCTCTCTGTTTCTAATTCCTCTATGAATCTCCTCAATTTCCCTCTCTCTTTCCCTTTCTCTCTCCTATCTTTCTCAAATACCACAACCTTGTCCTACAAACAGTTTTCCTATAAACAGGCATGTGAAGATATGCTTCAGTTATCAGCGAATTATGCTTACATGGACGTATAACCTATCAAACAATGTAGTGCAAAGCAAAATGGGAAACCAACCTATGTGCATAATCTGAATAACAACACCTAATTAAGTCATAGGCCATGTGATAGCAAAGAGGATGTCTCTAAGAGAAATTAGAACATAGAACTTACTTTCCTTCTCTCATCTTCGACCTGGGAAGAGAATGCTTCAATTACAAAACATCACAAGCAACTGCCTGGAGACGCATGAAATCCACCCATTACACCTAAAAGAGAAAGGGAACAGTAATAGTATAGAATAATTAACATAAGAAAAGCATAACCTTATTTGGACTATTCCAAAAAAGCACCCATCAATATTTTAACTTATTTTATTACTATGAACAGACTTCACAGCCAAGTTCAAATGCACCCTAAACTTTTAAAAACTTAGAATGACATAAGCATAAATTTCAAAATACAGGAATTAGGGTAGAAATCAATGACGGGATTAAAATTACCATAAACATAAGAAACAGAAATCACATTGCAGAAGGGTGAAAAGCATTTTACATTTACCAATGATTTACATAACTCCTTGAACGAGTGCGTAGAGATTCTTTACGCAAATTCCTTGGCAAAATGAGTCAGATCCTTCGATGTGCTCCCTCGATCTTGATTATGAAATGCAGACAAGTTAAAATAAATGAAATTCAATATGTGTTTCTCACATTGTCATTAAAACTCACTTCCTGGCAAAAATTGCTTGATCTTTTGCTTCAGTACATGAATCAGACACAACCAACACTCTCCCAAATGGTGGCCTAAAATAATACTACGCAACAAACAATATTATTAACATTTATTCATAAATTACTTTTTGCTAGAAAAATTTCCAATATCCATTCTAAATTGATAAGCTTTTAAGTTTCCAGTATTGTTCCTCACATTACCTGTTCTCCCTAACAAACATTTAAACTAGACAACAGAAAGGATATAGTGATGGGATAAAAAAGGCTTAGATATGTTACTTTCAATGTTACCATTTATTGTGCGAATTCTTCCATGATCTGGCTAGAAAACAAACTTCTAATCAGATGTAAGAGTTCCAAAAACTTTAAAGGCATCAAAGAAATAGTATGTAACTGTATTGACCCCAGGGGCCTGCGCAAGCATCCTATAACTTGGAATATAAATCACTTGGGAACCCTGAAATTAAATTAGCAGAACTTGAGGGCAAGAACGAAGAAGCTGTGCTTGTAATGTTGACCAAGCGCTAATGTAGAAACACAAAATTGTAGAAGCCAAATGATTGAAAGGGTGAGGGAAAAGAGTGATACTGCATTTCTTTCAACAGCTTCATCTGGACAATTAGAGCTTGACTCCCAACCCCCCATAATTAATACTCCACCCAATCCTTTTCTCCACAGAAGCCATTCTATTCCTATGCAAATCTCTCTACTTCCCTGTCTTCGATTCAAAACATAGAATAGAATAGAAATCCCCATCTGACACTAAGGGTAGTTGGTACACATCAAGTGATGGCATGTTTAGATAACAAAAAAATCTAAGCAACCTAAAAAATAGAACATCTATGAGGGAGCAAAAGCTGCAAGAAAATAAATAAATAATGGGGGGAACTCTCTCTCTATCTTTGAATTTTAAACAGCAGGATATTAAATGGCAGGCATCACATATCCCCTTTGTTTTTTTGAAGAAAAAAACCCGGGGGGGGGGGGACTCTTAGAACCAGCAAGCTATGGCATATATAATAAGAACAAAATAACAGAGGGAGCCTTCAAGACAGAAACTGCCTCACATAAATTCTTCAATGTGAGAAAGCATGCCCTATGCCTATGGCACCAGCGACAATCTCCAACCAGTATTCCAACTGTCAGCTGCAAGTGCTACATGTTACATAATGTATATGATTCAATAACCCTATTCATCATCAACAGAAATTATTATCAAAATCTAACCTTGCTACAGTCATACCAGCCAAAACCATGAAACTTAAAAAGCACTTGCTGATTTCTGGAACCATGACCACATTCACCTAATTCTGGAACGAACTAATGCTACTGTGCTCATACGATACATCATGAGATTCATGACAAGAAAAAGTGAACCATGAAATCTTTGTAGGAGATATTGGTATTAATTGATAGATGTCAATTGATTAGCACGGATTATAGGGGAGTAATTAGGAGAATATATTGTATTAATTGTATTCCATGATTTCCTTGATTCATTACCCGGATTATGCTAACCAAAATATGATCCCCATGTGTATATATGTAAGTGTACAGATGAAGAATTATACACTAAGGAATTACCTTTCCCTCTCGTCTTCTGTAATTCACAATTATCTCTGACAATCTTCCAACCAAAGAGCCTTAAAAACCAGAAATCAGCAAAATAATGTCTAAACTACTATGGCATTATCAGTTTAGATTTCCTACTAGTAAATTTAAAATTATCATGTAATTACATTTTAAACAAGATGCAGTATCAAATTGCAACCCATATATAGCTTATGAAGTAAACAAAAGGAACAAATCAAGCACGGCGTTTACTCAAACGCCATGAGTTTGGCTCATGGTATCTGTCATAAAGTGGCTCTATACGCTCTTGTCGCTTCCGCTTGCTCATTTTTGTAGGATCTGCCACTTTGAAGAATCTTGGAGCCAATTCCACTAGCCATTTGGGGTCTATGACAGTAACCTCGCGCATATATTCCTTTGTTGTCATCACAAGCTCATGGTAGATGACCCAATCTGGCTGTCTCTGGAACAGAGCTGAACTGGGATGAATATATACAGGCTGGTTCTCGACTAGGGTTCTGTAACCCTCTTGAGGGTCCTTTCTAGACGCATGAAAGAAAAATCCAGCAGCAATAGCCTTCCTGATCTTAGTGAAGTTCTTTCCAGCACTTACGACATCCAATTTGTACCTGAAAAAAATAACCCAATGCCTCAGAAACTAGTTTAGTCAAAACCAGTATAAAGGTGCAAAGGAATACCAACGGCAACATAGTAGCTACAAGCCACATAATATATTTATAAGCCACAATAACAGAAATAAGAGGTCTGATCCCCCATATGAAGGGAATAATCATCAGTTTCTATGGTAAAAATGCAATTTAAAATCTTAAAAGGAAGTATTTAAATGAACAGAAAGAGCCTCAAAATAATTTGCCTTGCAAATTAATGTAAAACGCAGATGAAATTAGAATGCAACAAAGGGTCAGGCAAAGACATTTAGAAAGATATATAGGTAGATATTATACTTATCCATAATGGTGAGAAGCTGTTTCCTGACATCCTGTGCCCTCCGCAAAGATCGAGACTGAACAAAATTCTCAAAACACCAGGGTCCAGAAAAATTTTTAGCTTTCCAAGCCTCATACACAGCAAGTAGAGTAAGATGGTCACCCTCTGGCTGGAAAAACTTTGCCCTCTTCTGATCAGCTTGGGCTTGTTTTTCCCTAGGCCTGTAAAAAATATTGCCAGTTTGAATCATGGCAATTATTGTCAGTATCTCATCACTACAACCGAGGTCCACACTCGCAAGTAGCATCTTCGATAATGGTGGATCTAGAGGGAATTCTGCCATTTTCCTTCCCAATTTAGTTAAAAGGCCCTCTTCATCCAATGCCCCAAGACTGTACAGTTGTTCCATGGCAGAAATGAGAGCCTGGGGTGAAGGAGGATCCATAAAATCAAAAGACAGAAGATCATTTATACCCATAGCTTTCATTGTAAGAGTCGTCATACCAAGATTTATCCTTTGAATTTCTGGAATAGTAGTAGGAGACATCTCATTTCTATATGCCGCCTCAGTATAGAGGCGGTAACACTTCCCAGGCCCAGTACGCCCGGCACGCCCAGCTCTTTGCTTTGCTGATGCTTGTGAAATTGGAGTTATCACCAAAGAATCAAGTCCTTGTTTTGGGTTGTACACATTTTGCTTAGCAAATCCAGGGTCAATTACATAAAAAATCCCATCAATTGTCAAGGAAGCCTCTGCAATATTAGTTGCCACAACCACTTTCCTCTTCCCTGGAGGCGCAGGATCAAATATCCTAGATTGCATTTCACTAGGCAGAGCACTATAGACAGGTAGAATAATCAATTCCGGAACATTTTTACCTAATCCTTTCATTCTCTCATAAAGAGACATGCAAGCAAAATCAATTTCCTCTTGTCCAGTCAAGAAGAGAAGGATGTCTCCTTCTGGTTCTGTCAAATGAATCTGTAGGACAGTGATTAAGGATGCATCTAAATAATCGCTTTCGGGTTGCTTGGTATAAAGTATCTCCACAGGAAAAGTCCTCCCAGGAATTGTGAAAATGTTACAGTTAAAGAAATACCCTGAAAATTTCTCCGCATCTAGTGTAGCAGATGTGACAATCAATCGCAAGTCAGGTCTACGTTTCACCAGCTTCTTCAATAATCCAAAAAGAACATCAGTATGAATAGTTCTTTCATGAGCTTCATCAAGCATTATAACTGAATATTGGGACAGATTCTCATCAACCAATATTTCCCTAAGAAGCATACCATCTGTCATGTACTTGATTACAGTATCTGGTCCAGTGCAATCCTCAAAACGAATGGCATAACCAACTTCCTCACCTAATCGACAACCAAACTCTTCAGCAACCCTTTTTGCCACTGACATAGCAGCGACCCTACGAGGCTGAGTGCATCCAATTTTACCCCTTGTAGTGTAACCAGCTTCAGCAAGATACTGCGTGACTTGAGTTGTTTTACCTGAACCTGTCTCACCAATCACCACTAGTACCTGATTGTCATGCACAGCTTGAATCAACTCTTTCTTTAATTTGTAGATTGGTAAGCTCTGCCTTTGTTCCTGAATGGAGAGCTTTGATCTCTGTCCAAAAGTGATGGTCTTCCCATAAGCATCCTTCTTCCATTCTGGCATGTCATAGGCTGATAAACCAACACCCCTAAGCTCCTGTGCTAGATGCCGTTCACCTGACTCTGGCATTGGGTCTTCCCAAGGACGATTGAGATCCTTCGGAATAGAGTCAAGCATTGTGCGTTGTTGTTGTTCTCGTACTTCTCTGCGCTCCTTTATAAGTGCAGATTGCAATGCAGCAGCACGGCCCAGAGAACCTTCAGGATTCTTGAAGATCTTAACAGGTGACATGTCCATTGAATACCTACTCTGCCCATTCAGAAAAGCAGGTTCATCCTCATTCAGTTCAATCTCGAGTTCTTCCTCAGCTCCTTCCTCTTGGTATAGCATTCCATCTCCCTCCTCATCATAAGTTGGATACTCTGTAACACTCATAACACCTGAAGCAATTAATTGCTTTGCTTCCCATCTCTCAGGAGAGCTCATTCTCTTTAAAGGTCTGCGTGAAGAACCACCGTCATCCTCTTCCACAATCTTTATCCCTGAAAGACCTGTCCTGGTTACTGGTCCATCCTTTGAATCTTGAGGATTCATTCGACAAGAATCATCATCTGAGCTCTTCTTCAAAGGAAGAAGATCCTTCCCAGTGTGCTGATCAACATCCCTCATTGATAGACTCAACTTCTGACCAGAAATTGATATTACCTTCACGTAAACCTCCTGGTCCCGCTTCACAACGTCCTTGGCATTACCAATTCTTCGTGTCGCCATCTGGGAAACGTGAACTAAACCCTCCTTTCCTCGGAAATCATCTAACTGGACAAAGCATCCTGTATCCATAACTCTTGACACTCTACCTTTATAAACCTGATACAATTCTGGTTCACTAGAAACGTACCTTCGATCTCTGTGAGATTTCCTATCTCTATCTTCTTCACCGTTCTCCCTTCCATATCGATTTTCTTCGTGCCCATCTCTCCTACGCCTGTCATGTCTATCCCCGTGTCTTCCATTACTTCTGTAATCCCTTCTCTCATCCTCATGTTCATAGTCTCTGTTTCTTTCTCTGTGCCTCTCCTCTCTTTCGTACCTATCCCTACGCCTGTCTCTCCTATCTCTATCTCTATCTCTTTCTCTGTATTTATCCTCGTCTTCCCGTTCTCTCTCTCCATGGTTTTGTCTAGCCTCCATCTCTAATTCCTTCTCGAGTTCCTTTGCTCGATCCCTATCGTCCGCAATAGCAAGGGCCTTAAACTTGGTCTTCCTCCCATCGGCGGCGCTATCTTTGTTCGATTCCTTTTCTGACTTGGGCTTGGGAGGAAAAATGGCATGTATGATAGTCAGAAGTGTTCTGACAAAATAATCCGGCATCTCCGCACCATTCTCCTTCAATTTAGCATCAAATTCTTCCACATTGTCAGAACTCCGACCCAACTCTGTGATAAACTCAGCGAGGACTTTATCACCGGTGCCAGTGTGGGATTCTAATTCAGTGCATACCTTAGAAACAAGAGACAAGTACTCAAGCTTCTTCACCCCATCTTCCTCGATAGCCATATGGGGATATTGTCTTGCGTACCCTAAATTTCCAGATGATTCGAGCAGAAGCAAACGGAAGGAGAAAGAAGCTTATTGCCACAGCATCAGCATCAAGTCGGCGAAGTGACGATAGGCGGCGGCAAACCAGTCGTCCGTCAGGCAGACAAGATCAGCGGCTTCAAATCGGATTCGGATGGCTGTCTCCTCCACGATATCAAAATGAAAAAAGTTTTAAGCTTGATACGGAAGTTTATTTTTATCGTTCTTTTTTCCGGATTTTGGTTTTTAAATGAGGGCAGTTTCCGGATTTACTAGGGCGGTGTTAAGAAGGCAGAATTTCATAACCCTTGATAAAATAAAATTGAGAAAAGTAACTAATTAGTCCCTATATTTTATACTTATTTTTAAATAGGTTTCATATTTCAAAAAATTATGAGACATCCCTTGGAATTTGCGAAAATTGGAGCCAAGAATATAGAGAAAATGATACCTATTGAAAAGGTGCCCTTCCCCTTCCCCTTCCCCTTATAAGATTTAATATTGTTTTATAAAAATAAATAAATAAATTTAAACTATTATAATTTGACATGCACCATTTATCACTGTGGTAAAACAAAAAATAGAAAAATTTTAAGTTTGTAAAAATTTCACAAAAATACAACTTGTATTTTAAATTTTTAAATAATTTTTTTTACAAAAATATGTCGTTATTTGTGATTAAGTGTAGTCAAAAAATAAAATATAAGGAATAAAATTGATTTAAAATTTTGAATTTGAGTGATATTTTAGTCAAATTTTCTCTTAATTTTTATCAATAAAAAATTGCAATTGATAAAATATTATAATATAATTTTATAAAATATTAAACTTAAACCATACATGTTATTTATCTAAGGTAAAAATGAGATTTTAAAGGGGAAAAGGAGAAAGAATGAAACATGAGAGATGTAACACTTAATAAAATAAAATTGAGAATAGTCATGAATTAGTCAGTATATTTTATACTTATTTTTTAAACGGTATTTTAAAAAATCATGAAATATTCTTTATATTTTTTTCATATGCACAATTAGACCTCGTAATTTATCAATTTACAAAAGTACCATTCAATTGTTCATGTGGCTTAACAACATCCGAACAATGCAGATGAGGAAAATGGGAAGTTGAGGTGTACGGATCCATCAAACCAGGGGGGAAAACACACACACACAAGGGACACTTGGGAAATTAAGGACATTGCGACTTCATTTGCTTCAATCCTAATTTTGAATTCTCAATTTTTTTTAACGTTGAGGGCAGAGATATTTTCTTGTACAAGTACAAATAATTGGGTCTTTTTTGTACAAGTACACTTTTTTTTTTTAACGTTGAGGGCTGAGATGTTTTTTTATTCTCAATTTTTTTCAAATGATTTTTTTTTAGTAAAAGACAAAATGATATATAAAGAACCAGAAGTCTTACAGATTGCCAAAGCAGAAATTACAAAGAAAGGAAGAGATTAACTAGTAAAAGGAATCTAAATAAATAACATGAACATTACAAGAGGAAAACAATTTAATGAGAGACAAGATCTCATGCCAGGTGAAGTAGAAGCTTTATTAAGGTCACAATTTTCCAAGTTTATGAATTGAGTGCCAACACTATGCATGTGCAAGACCTATGAGCCAATAAAGGTATGATGATTGGCGTTGTAAATCCAGAAGATAGTGGCTCTTAGAATTTGGAAAAAGAAGGTAATCCAGGAATGGATTGGCATTTCCAAATGAACTCCATCATCGATTTCCCTTGAGAGCAAATAAAGCATTGACAAAAGTGACAATCATTCTTCTTAACCTTATAGAGAAATATATTCCAACCCAATTATTGTTGACAATAGCAAATATAAATAGAGAACAATCAATTCGAGTCACGTCTAAAGATATTGGTTTTAAAAATTATTCCACAATAACCGGTAAAATAAAGTGGCACTCGCTAAAATTAAACGGTTTCTTCTTTATAACAAAGGAACAAAATCTAGTGGAGACAAATGAACTAAAAAAGAAATGAGCAAAAGAAAATGAGTGTTTTCAAGTGTATTGAGCAATTTTTGTGTGTCACTTTTATAGACACGAAAAGGCACGAGTTATGTCCGGAAGAGAAAATATTCCATTCACCTAAAACAGTACGGCCGGAAGGGCATCGGAGTCGTCTCTCTCCATCAACAACGGTTCTACTCATAAGTCAAAATGTTAACGTCTCACCCAACAATAAAAAAATATCAATTCTCTAAATTTTATTTTGACGGTAAGGATTTGAGAACTTTCTATTTAAACATATTTATAAAATTATCTTTTGATAAAATTAAAAATATTTTTTATAAAAAGTATTCAATATCACGCTCTAATTTACGTACAAGGGCGAAATAGTTAGATTTTAACTAAATTTTTTATTAATGGTCCCGATATCATACACATGAACTAACCTTTCTTTTCTTTTAGGTTTATTTATTAACTTATAATTATATCTTATTATAAATATATTTAAGCCTTTAATTTTTTAAGTAACATGGGACTTTAGTTTGTCAGAGACACCCACAAAATATTTCACAATAATTATAAAAAGAAAAAAAGGCTATCATGACTACGAATGGGCAGGTCCATACCATTAAGAGAAGAGAAGCCAATGCAATTAAGAGTCATAGTAGCATTAATTTCTCTCAAAATCTCATTAGCATTGGCTTTGACTCCAAGTTGGACTTGTGCTATTCGTAGCCTTCCAGATGACACATAACATGCAGCAAGGACAGAAAATCCACTAACCAAGTCTTTAGGGCATATTTAATAACATGGAAGTAGAAGTGGTGAAATAGGAGTGAAATAAAGTATTTTTCTTATTTACTATAATAGAAGCCATTTTTACTTTTAATATTTTAGATAATTTTAATTTTATTAAAAAAATTGGAAAATAAGATAAGAGAAATGGAAGTAAAATAATTTAAACTATTTTATCATAAGTTATAAAATTCTTAAAAACTTTAATTCTTTTCAAATTATAAAAAAATATTTTGAATCATTTTATCCAAAATTATAAAATATATATGTCAATTCTATACTCATTTTTAATTATACCAAATAAATTTTTAAAATCAATTTCTAGTTTAATTCTATTTCAATTTCTATTTTTATTTTCACTACTGCTTCTACTAAAAAAGCTTATCCGTGCTTCCAAAGTTACCGTTAATGATGGATAAGGAAGTTCAGGGATTATAATATTGATACAGGCAAACCACATTGATCTGGCCAATGGGCAAGTGAAGAAAATATGATGAAGAGTTTCATCATCTATGCAACCAAAAGCGCAGCTCATTGAGATGGAAAGGTGATGGTTACTCAAAACATCTCCTGAGGAAGGATTGTTGACCAGCTTCCAGAAGAACAAGAGATATTTAACTGGCATCTGGAGTTTCCAATACCACTTCCACAAATCAACCAAATGAGGGTTCGTACCAAGACGATCTTTCATCAGTAGTCTAAACCCATCCTTAACCGTAAAAGATCTAGATTGGTTACCAATCCAAGATAATGTATGGCACTATAATAATTTAGTTATGAAAGAATTACTTTACACTAAGATTATCATTCTTCACCAAATGTTTGTTAACCTCACTTTTATGGATTCCCAACTCATACCTAATAAATGTTGGCGAAATCTATAAAACACAGAGAAAATATAGTTTGAGTTGCGTCTAAAGATACTATCTTTAAAAGATATTCCTCAACCTCTCAATAAATTAAGAAGCGGCATTATCTAGGATTAAGCGAACTCTTCCTATAAAAATAAATAGCAATATAACTGGTAGAAGATAAAAGTAACCTCAAAAGATTGATGTATTATTCTCTTTTTATTCATTTTTCAAGAAACCTCTTTTATAGACTGTGGAAAGTCATGAGACTTGCCTTTTAGACATATGTCCTTTAGATCTAAGAGTTATGTCAGAAAGACGCTTCTTTCTTCAACACACAGTTTCACAATTAAGAGTTATATCAGAAAAATGTTCCTTTCTTTGACACACCCTTTCACAATATTTAAAATATTTTCAACAATCCCCCACATGTGTCAAAGAAACACTATTAGCTAAGTTATACATATGGATACAATCATTGTATCCAGTAGTACTTTGGATTATGAATCAAACCTAGACTGATAATATTTGGTACACAGAGATAACAGTGGTCCTATGAACTATGAACCAGCACCTCTTAGGTGTATACCAAAAGTATTAATAGCCAAATTATACCCCCATATTTTCATTGTTTACCATGCCGTTTTGCGCCTTAGATGGCCATACGCTTGTCCTATTTTTAATGAATGCTTTAGAGATTTGGCGATGATATCATAGAAGCAGCCCACACCCCTCATTCGTATAGGTGACTTCTTTAAGTGTATCTACACATAATACACTATCCCGTGTGATTTGAAATCATTAAGAGTTTTGCTCATCCTCCTCTATATATGAAATATAACACTTTATTGTATATTATAGGAAATGACCAGTCATAATATTTTAGTGCTAGCAGAACTAATCTTACCCATTAAACTTTCTTCATGGGATCACCAATCACAAAGTTTGGATTGTCATCGCTGTCGTTATCAACTAGCTTTAGTTATATTTCCCTTGATGTCTCAACAATTTGTTTTCTCCTCAAGGATTTTGTTAACAGATCGATAGATCTATTTTTGTTCTCACCAAAATTGATTGACATAACTCCACAATTTTTAAGCATGCTTATTCTCATAGTATTTCAAACGATTGCACCATTGTTCTCTTAGCAATATTTATTGCCATTTGGCAATTATAATTCATAAACACTAAGTGTTGCACATCTTTGTTTTCCTTAATAAAGGTTATTACTATTTGACAAACACACTTCATCAATACTAAATGTTAAACATCTTTATTCTCCTTAAGAAATGTTATTGTCATTTGGCAAACACAATTCATCAATACTAAGTGTTATACATATTTGTTATCAATAACAAAGGTTATTGTTATTTAGCAAACACAATTCATCAACAATAAGTGTTGGTTTTACATCAAAATATTTGCTAAAATGTTTTCAACTACTTAGCTTCAGTCCAGCCAATTCTATAGCAATAAATTCATAATCCCTTGATGATTTAGTTAGAATTGTTTGCTTGGATAATTTTCATATGACTGCACTACCACCAAAACATATAAACATTAGTAGATTTTGACCCTTTTGAATCTGATATCCAGTTCACATCACTATATTCTTCTAATAGAGCAGTAAATCTACTATAATGTGTACTATAATTCATGATGCATTTAAGGTATCTCAATAACTTTATTAAAGCATCTTAATGTTCACTGCTTATACAATGAGTATATCTGCTTAATCTATAAAATAATAAACTCAAGAAAAATTATCATTTAACATTCGTGTATTTTAATATAATAGGAATTCATCACATATGATATCAACAATTATGATACCCCTCAAATATTTTATTATGAGATTGAGTATTTGTCTGTGTATGCTCAATCCTACACACAATATATATTATTCACAATAATTAGTACTATTGTACTTAATTCTTATAATTTGTGCATAAAAAATTGAGCAAATAACACCTTTAAATAATGTGTTATCATTGTAAGATAAATATACCCATAAATAATAAAAATTTAAACACACTTATCTCTCTACTAGATAAATGATTAAATTTTTTTTATAACCTCAAAATGCTTGTTTCAAGTAATAGAAAACTTAGATTACTCTCAACAATAAACTTTGATATATATTTCAATATAATATATCATTACTATTCATTTATTATTTTAATTCTCAAAACTATATTTAATTCATCCATACTTTCAAATACAGATTTGAAGTAGTAGAATATTACAATATGCAATCCACATTAAAAAAATTCAATATGCATTCACATTATATATATTTATACTAAGATAAATATATATACCCACAAATAATATAATGAAAATTAAATATATTTATCTCTCCATTAGATAAATGATCAATTTTTCGTACTTCCATCATAATGCTTGTTTTAAGCAACATAAAGTTTGATAATTATAAAAATTATTGCCAATAGCAAATAATAAAGCATCCACATAATTAATTTTTAACTACAATTTATTAACTTTATAATTATAAAATAAGGCTAACATAAATAATTTTCAACTCAAATCTTATAAGGCACTCCAAATCTTAAGTACCCCTACACTTTTAAATATTAAATTATATTTTAATAACTTCTCAATAATAATTCTAATTAAATTAGAATTCTATACCATATAATCCCTTCCCATTCTAATTAAATTAGAATTTTATCAAATATTGTTATTCTAATTAGAATTAGAATTTTTATCTCATATATTATCAATATTCTAATAAATATAATAATCAATTCCCATGTGGTAAAACATGAGTCATAAAAACTCAAATAAGCATGTACACAACCGACACCCGAATGACTTTAAACACAACGGTAATACATTGAAATCCATTAGAGACAATGAAATTGTTATCATATTACAGGAAAATGAAATATAACTCAAACCCCAATCACATGGCATTATGCAGAGAGCCAGAGAGGGTTATGAAACTCAAGACCAATAAAAACTCCATCAACAGGTGTTAAATTCACTAATAAAGGAAATAATTTATTAAGATAAAAGTATCTATTAAAACTTTCCATAGCAACAAAACCTTATGAAAGATATTTATGGTCTAGACAGTCAACAATAATGAGAGCATATTATTCATATGTTTAAAAACTCTTAGGCCTACCAACGGAGGTTAATTCAAGTGATAAGCAGTTTGATATCATTTAAATGAGATATTGAGTTTGAGCTTTGGTGTATATAGAAAATTTCTATTAGGAGACTCAACCACCATAGTTAAGTGCATGACATGAGTCAAATTTAGATAAAATTATGATGAATAGGGTAGATAACTAGAAAAAAACTCAGAGACCCAATTTATAGAGACATATCGATACCAAATTCATTAACCGAAAAACCAAATTTACCGACGGTAATAACTTTTGGCCCGATATCCGTTGTCACTTTTGTCAGTAACTAAAACAAATTATCCAAAATCAATATACAGCCTAGAAACTTCCAACAACTATCATGTTAACGATAACACAACAATCACAAAATATAATCAGTCATATCTTTGCTAAAAATCACCACAATATTCATGATAATATTTACTAACCATGAAAAAATATCTCATATAACTGAAAAAGACTTCATTAACTTTGACTAGATATTAACTTTGCCTCTAAAAGACTTTATTAGCTGTTGTATCCTTTGTAACAATCATCTCCATGTCTCTCTTACCTTCCAAAACTTTATAGGCAATATCTCTTAATATTATTGGCAAAATTAGCAAAATATAAAGAAAATATAGTTCAAATCGCGTTCAGACACTGTCCTTAAGAGATATTATGTGATCTCTCAATAAATTAAGAAGCAATACTCTTTAAGATTAAGAGAACTCTCTGTAAAAATACAGGGTAACATAACTGGTGAAAAATAAAAATAATCTCAGAATATTAATATATTATTATCTTTTTTCTCCTTTATCAAGAAATCCCTTTTATATATTGTAGAAGGCTATAGGATATATTTTTTAGACATATATTCTTTAAATCTAAGAGTTATGTCATAAAAATATTTCTTTTTTCAACACACATTTTACAACTAAGAGTTATAATGTTCTTTTTTTTTCTACCCCTTTCACAATATTTAAAATATTTTTAATAATAAATGTTGATTCCAAACCATTGCTAACTGTCAACTGTGTCCAGAACTCTTTCGTCCATAGTCTTGCCCTATTCATTTATCTACCATACTTTTGGGGGAAATTTTTTGTCATTGCTTCATAATTTTTCTCATACATTTATCAAAGTTGTGTTTTTATATATATTCTTTTCTTGAGTTCTTTAGTAATTCTATTTGCACATTTAACTAGGTAAAATTTTTATTTTCTTAATATCATTTGTCTCACACCAAAAAAGAAACAAAAGAACACGATGCATGTGTATCATATCCTTAATTAATTTTATATCATTAGTCATAATCTAAACTAATAATTGTTAAAATGATCAATGAAATCCATCAAATTCTTTTAAAGGATAATTAATATGCAAGCTCCTACAATTTTATTTCACTCTTAATCAAGTCATTGTAATTTTTTCCTTTTTATTAAATCTTTATAGTTTTCTTAATTATAAATATTAATTTTCATATGCATAACCTATTAATTTGCAACAAAAATAATGCTAGTGGTTGATGACATGATTCTCACACATAATATGTTTGAATTAGTTTTACCCTATGGACCTACATAAAATAAAAAACAGCTAGAGATTTCTCATGTGCCTTGTACAGTGAGAAAAAATATATTATAATTAATTAATGATTTATAATTATTCCAATTAAAATTTTAAAATATTATAAAATTAATTAATAAGATTACTAATTAATTACTATAATATAGATCAAATTTTTTTAAAGATCAAAGTGATTTATAATTATTATAAATCTTATTATAATTAAAACTTTGAAATATTATAAGATCACTTAATATAATTATTATTATAGGTTCAAAATCTTTCCTAAATTAAAATAGGATTACTAATTGATATTATTTACGGTGGCTTATAATACACAAACTCATTTTTTTACTAAGTATCACAAAATTTTAATGATAAAATTAGTTTATGATTGACGATTGATTGATTACATTACATATTATATATTATATATGCAAGAGATCATTATGAATATAATATTTTTATTTTTATTTAATAATAAATGTTATTATATCATTTTATTTTTTTAAAAAAATCTTTTTATTTAGTATTTGTTTGAAACTTACATTTATTTAGTCAACATTAATCCTAATTGACATATTATAAGTATTGGGACTATTGTCTATAATTAAGGAAAATTGAGAAAATTTGGGAAAACATCCCGTATCGATTTTTTTTTAATTTAATAAAAAGTAACACTATTCTTTTGAAGTTTAGAGTATAAAAAAAATTTACCTTTCTTAAAAAATGCTTTGTTATAATTCAAAAAAATTTCATTATTAAAAATGATCTGATAAATTTTATATACACAATATACGATAGTCTACAAATTTTATACATATAAAGTATAAGTATTTTAATTGAGGTACTTATGGCTAATATAATTTTTAATAGGAATCTTTTTCCAATTTTCCTAGAAAACTATAAGGCTTTGTTTGGTTCAGCTGAGAGGAATGTAGGTTAGGTTAATTTAAAGGAAAGTAGAAAAAGGTAGGGGAGGTTAATTAATGATATTTTTTTGTTTGATTTAGAAGGGGAGAGAAGAGGAGTGAAGTTAATTAAAAGTTGACAAATATACCTTTATCTCTTTATTTAAATTTATTTACTCTTTATTTATAATATTCATATCAAAATTATTATTTTTTTAATTTATAAATCTTAAAATTTTTTATCTCATTTATATATATAATAAAATTAAAAAAATTAAAAAATATGATAAAATTTTAACATTGTTTCTTATTAATTTTATAATTATTATATATTTTAATATAATATATAAATAATTTATTATTTTTATTAAGTTTTAGCAATTAAAAAAAATTAGATATGAGAAAAATAAAAAAAAATTGATGGTACAATTGAAATATTAAAAATACAAGGGCAATTTAGTTATAAAAGTGTAAAAAATTTCTCTCCCCTCCACTCCATTTTTTTTAACCAAATACACTGTCTCCTCCCTCCCCTCTAAAACCCCCCAACCAAACAAAACCTAAAAAACTATAAGATCCAGTTAAAAAATTACAACCTAATTAAATATCACGTCAAGTTATAAAGGTCAACCCAGTATTTTCCGCCCTCTTTAAATGATAGAAGAACCCAACTTGATAAAATATTTTTAGAAAAAAAAAACTTCCCGTAGAGGTTTTTGTAAGCAAGCCTCTTTCTAAAGTATATTTTTATTTACCTTAAGTAAATTGTCTTTTTATAAAAAAAATAACATTTAAATAATTTAAATTTGAATTTTATAGACTATATTTTTTTTTTTGGAGAATTCTAATTAAATCTAGTTAATACCAAATTCTTAATCAGGCTAAGATGACTAATTTACAAGATTCATAAATCCCTAATTAGTTCTCTTGGTCTGATTATGAATTTATTAGAAGTGTGTGCCTGAATCTGAATTTTGGTATTTTAATTAGATTTAATTGGGATCTTTCATATTTTTATTATAATTTTAAACTATGTAGATTGAAATTTATCTTCTAAAATTTGATTGTTTATTTTTTATAATTTAATATTTACAAATAACTTTATTAAAAAAGTTAAATCTAAATTGTTTAAATATTGATGCAATTATGTAGGAAGAAACGGGGAAAAGATGTTCCATGTGACGCGTCCAAGAAAACAGTGAACGGGAGCGAATCGAGCGGGCAAAACGTGTTCGTGACTTGGGTGTTTTTATCCCCAAAGCCCAAAAACAACAGAAGAGCCTTCCATGCAAATTCCAAAACGGCAACGTCACCACCGACGACGACTATTTTCGATTTTCGAAAGAAACATTCCTGTTTTTCTAATTTGTCTATTGTTTACTATTACTTTTTATTATTATTATTATTATTATTATTACTACTACTTTTATTCGGATCTTATTCTCCCTCAGTCACAATCATCAACTAGCCCACTTCGATTCTCTCTCGTCTGATTTTCTCATTTTTAATTAATTCATTCAATACCCTTGAACCCGTTTTGGGGACTTTTTTATTTATGCTTCCTTACCCCACTTGTTATGATCCTCCTCGGTTCAGGCTATTTTTCATTGCCGTTCAGATCCATTTTGGCCGTTGCAACTCGAAAAGTGGATTCCTTGTTCCAAGCTAATTTCGTCGGAGGGTTTCGATTGTTTCGACATTCAACGGCTGATCATTGACGGGATTTTGTTCCTGGATGGGTTGGTTGGTTCTTCCTGAATTTCGTGCACGCCACGAAATCTAAAGTTCTAGATGCTGATGAATGAATATCAGTGATAATAGGAGAAGTTTTTGGTTTTTTCATTGTCAGTGTGATCTGATTAAGTCGCTTCATAAGGGAAGTGGATAGAGAATATCTCTTCTTTTGTGGGGTTGGAGCCAAAGGGATGCGTAGGGATAATAAAGTAGACAGAGATGGAGAGAGGCACGTGGTTTTTCTTAAATGGGCGCAAATTCTTTCATTCTTGCTTGTTTTTGTAGCGGGTTGTTATTAGGTGCAGCTACGAGTTCTCATATTAGTAGGCTTTATTTTAGTCCACAATCTGAGGTATACTCGTTCTTCAAAAATGTACCAAGCGCCACTGCGCCAGAAGTTAAGGAAAATGATAGCTGTGGAAGAACCATACAAGAGTGCGAAGTGATTAATTGTTTGAATTTAGATACATTTCTACATCCCCCTAACCTGACCCATAATTTGATGGACGATGAGCTTTTTTGGATAGCTGCCTTGTTGCCCAAGAAAGAATGCTATCCCTCTAGCTATAGGAGAGTGCCTAGATTGGCTTTTATGTTTTTGACAAGGGGGCCTCTGCCCGTGTTACCACTTTGGGAAAGTTTATTTGAAGGGCATGAGGATTTGTTCAATATATATGTCCATGCACCTCCAGGATACAACATGAATGTGTCTAATTCTTCTGCTTTTTATGGAGGACAGATTCCAAGTCCGGCTTGGAAACAAATCTATCTATGTCTTTTCCCCTTTTTAATTTGTTAACATTAGCACATGCATTTACTTTCATATCTTGAATGCTGTAGATATTGTATGATAGGCTAGTGAGTTCTTTGTTGCTTTATGAAGTACTAACTTGAGGCTTCAGAAAGTGGAAATATTTTCTTTTGCAAAGTTTCTGTATGATAAGACGGCATATTAGAGAAGCTTGGCTGATTTGTGTTGCGTCATTGAGGGCCACTTTCTGTGATTTAGATGGATGAGCTATTACCTATATGCAAAAAAGTACATTATGGAATTGTAGGAGTGTAATGTAGAACTGGGGCGTGTAGTTATGTGACGCAGAACTAAAAAAGCATCTATGTTTTAGAATCATAATGAGAATAAGAAATAGTGGGTCCAAGCTGTTGTGCATTTTCTAGTTAGTCCTTAACAAGTAAGTTTTCCTTTAAAAGAACCAGCGAAGTTGCAAGATGGGTGATTATGAATTATGACAGTATCTGTTAAATTCATGGGAATCTTCTAAAATTATAATTTTCCATTAAGTACATTTGCAAGAGATTAAAGGAAAATACATATCGAAATGTAATAACAAATATACTTGTAGTGGACAAAATCTTTTAGGTGTGTGCAGCTACAATAAAAGCAAATAGAATTGAAAGATGGCATGATTATCTATCTGCAGGGGGTGAGTTTGGAATATTGGATGTTCTTATAAAAGATTACAATATTTACACTGTATCTGAGACGGAGAGCATTGAACTTTTGTGAAGAATATTACATGCATTCATGTTAAGAGACTTCGTAAATTTAATTTTCTGGGCACCCTGTTGAAAGTGCCTAGGAAGTGTGACTTTGACTTTGGAAAACTATGTGGAACCCTTGAATTACAACCTAATGATAACTTTGATATGTGAATTTACAATGTTGCCCCCTAAATTATCACAAGAAATAAAAATGTTGCATATTAGTCAAAATAACATAACATCTAAGAATGGGGCCGGTCAAATAAATCACATCCCAATCATAGTGATATCGGAACGGATTTGTCCCGTCCCATGAAGGATTGAGACAAGTATGTACATGTGTCAGGATAGGATAGGTTTCAACATGACCCTCGGGTCGTCCCGTCTCGACTTGACATTTTTTTTACAACAAACCCTCAGACCTCAACCGTTCACCTTTCATTTCAAGCCTCAACATGATAACACCTCGACTTTTCTCCCTCAGTTTGTTTTAGCCCTAGCTCTCTTCCTTTCTCTCCCCAGTCGCCCTCTCGCCAAGTCGCCTGTCGTCGTTCTTCCTCAACTATAGACCCGCTTTATCATTATTCCTCATCTTCGCTTCATCTCCCTCAATTTCAGTTTCAAACGTTGTTGCCCTTGACCTGGTCTCCTCGCAGCCATTCGGCTCAGTACATCATTGTTGTTTGCCTCATACCATCACTTTCATTCAAGGTAAGTGACATTCTTTATTGATTTTAATTCATTGAGTTGCTATAGCATGTGGAGATGAGTTTAATTGTGCTATGGAGATGATTTAGGGTTTAGATTTTTTAGGGGCGGGGATTTGGGTTCCTTAAAAGTGGGTTTAGATTTTAATTGTGCTTTGGAGATGATTTAGGCTACATCACCATAGAGTTCCTTCACGTCACTCCCTTTCTTTGTTGGTTTTAATTAAGAGCTGTACCAAGGGTTCATTCAATCAATTGTGTGTTTAGAAATAAAATCCTGTGCAGTGCAAACTTCATGTGTGGTTTATGCATCCCTTAATAGAATAGAGGTACCCTCCTTCACTTGGATCTGACTTAATGGTAAAAAAGTTAATGGCAACAATGAACTATATATGACAATGAGAGAATAGGTGTGTGTGTGTGTGTTTGAAAATCAGTTAGGAGGCGAATGAGTCATAAGCCATAAGAAATAAAGACACAAGTCATTCTATTCGCAAGCACGTTTTCTTACTTTGATAGCTTGCTGCATGAAGAGCATGGCAATGAGTAGGCCAAACACCTCCCCTGCAATTCTGGTAAACCTATTGATTATAAAGCAAGTCCCCAAGATGGACATTAAGAACAGCAACAACGCCATCCACACGCATACCCTATAATATTAAATAACAAAACAAAAACAAAAAAGATCACTTTCAGCTACCACCACATCATTCATAGTAGACACTTCAACGAGAAACCATATAATTATTTCTTTAGAGGGGGGCAAATCACCATCTACTCCATGCTAGAAACTATTGCCACCCAAATCTGATCTCTCTTTAGCAAAGTTGAATATGAATGTGTACATGATCACTGTAGGCTCTGCAACTCCAAAATCCTGTAAAGGGAAGCCAAGTTTGATATATAAATAAGTTACCTAGGGTTGAAACCAAAATTATAATTCTTGGAGAGTTCAAATGCCTCAAGCTTCCTGCTTTCTCAACTAACAGGGTGGATTGGTTCATTAATTCCAAAATTATAATTCGGTTTTCTTGTGGAATTGAAATTATTATCCATTTATTTAATACATCCATGTTTTAGTTTTTAGTTATTTCTAAATCTCATCCTCATCTCTTTTTTTCCCTATGGATAATTATCTCGATTGGTGACTGTAAAAATATTTGTGATTCTCCAATTGTTCCAGATAAAAATGAATCTCATTTTCCATGTAGTCATGTTCTTTTTTCAAAATCAAAGTATAGCTATGTATTTAAAAAGTCCACATGCATTCATCTAAGGATAATGAACATGCATGTCAAAATTATTCTCTGGTATGAATTTTTGTTCAGATAAAGCGATGCCTATGTGACAAAAGAAAGGAGTTAGGTATTGAAACTTTCTTTTTCATTAATAATATTTATCTTCCTTGGTTTAATGACTGATACAATTTTTTCCCTATTTCACAGGAGGATGACGATTGTACCTACTGCTGAAGAGAACTTAGAACAGACTGAAGATGTTGAAGATGAATCTGTAGTTGAAGTACAAGACACAGAGGGAGAAGCAGAAGATATTGAGGAAGAAGAAAAACCAACAAACAGACTCAAATCTATTGTTTGGGAGCATTTTGATAAGATTCCTTTGGATGAAAACAATAGAAATCACAAAGTCAAGTGCAAGTATTGTCCAATAAAGATTGCTTGCAATCTTGTCACACACGGGACAAGTAGATTGCGAAAATATCTAGAGAGGAGCCCCCTAAATCAAATATCTGGAGAGGAGCCCCCTAAATTCGATCAGAATAAATAAGATAAGGCAAGTTATATTCACTGTAGTAGGGTCTTCTAAAAATGTTGGTCATCATTTATTTAATCAAGAGCGATGTAAACAAGCCGTTGCATAGTACATCATATTGGATAAAATGTCTTTTCAAATTGTTGGAGGTGAAGGTTTTAGACATATGATGAGTAAGTCGAACCTCGCTTTCAAATTCCATCAAGGTCAACGATTATTAGGGACTGCTTGAAGGTGTATCTTGAAGAAGCATGCAATTTGAAAAGTTATTTCAAAAGAACAAAATTCTGAGTTTCTCTCACTATAGATACATAAACTTCCAATTAGAATTCTAACTATATGTGTCACTGTGCATTGGATTGATGAAGATTGGCATTTGCAAAAGCGAATCTTGAATTTCTGTGTAGTTGAAGACTATAAAGGTGACACAATTGTAGAAAAAATTGAGAAATGTTTATTGTTATAGAGCATTGATAAAGTTTTTACCATCACAGTTGATAATGTTTCTTCAAATGATAATGCATTATCAACTTTAAAGTCAGTTTTCAGACATTGGAATAATCTTGCCTATGATTGGGACTTCTTCCACTTGAGAAGTTGTACTCATATCATGAATTTGATTGTATCAGATGGTGTGAGAGAAATGCATGACTCCATTGAAGCCATTCAGAATGTAGTTAAATATGTAAGATCTTCTCCTGCAAGGTTCCAAAAATTCAAAGAGCTTATGGAGAAAATGAAGATCAATTCAAAGAGTCTCTTCAGAATATATTGTCCCACTAGGTGGAATTTAACTTACATAATATTAGAGAATGCTATTAAATTCAATAGCGTATTTGTAAGGATGCAGGAATTTGATATAGAGTACCAAAAAAGCTTTAAGGATAAAATATTAATTGGTCCCGCTTTAGCTAAGTCATTTAAAGAAGCTCTGGAGTTTGTTGTATTCTTGAAGGTGTTCTACAATGACACTTTAAAATTTTTAGGATCACTTCATGTGACCTCAAATTTGGCCTTCCAACAAATCATTAATGTGGTTGTTCTTTTAAAGAGAAGGGCAAACAATCCAAATTTTTTGTTGTGTCACATGGCTAAGAGTATGCAAGGCAAATATGACAAGTATGCAAGGGGTAAATTTGAAAACTTAAATCTTTTGTTAGTGATTGCAGTGGTGCTTGACCCCAAGTATAAAATGAAATTTTTGAAGTTTGCTTTTGAGGATATATTTTATAATCCTACACATCGTGACACCATATACAAAAAGGTCTCCGCAGTCTTGTATCACTTGTATGATCACTATTTAGATGCACATGATGCATCTTAGTTTGAAACTCAAAGTGCAAGTTAGAGTTAGAGTCAATCACAACTACCAACTCAAGGTTCTTGTGGCACGAATATCTTGGAGCTAGAGTCTATTGATATTGATGATGGGGAGAGTTCTTGTGCAATTCAAAGGTTCCTTGCCCACATTCACTTTGAGAGTCAAACAGATAAATATGCAAAGTTAGAGAGATATCTGCAGACTCAATTAGCTAACTATCATAATCCTACATTTGATCTTTTGGATTGTTGGAGAATCAATGATCGCAAGTACAAAGTCATTTCATTTATTGCACGTAATGTGTTAGCCATGCCTGTATTTACTATGTCCTCAGAATTAGCATTCAATATAAGAGATGTGTTATTGATGATTTCATAAGTTCACGATCATCTAAAATAGTTGAAACGTAATTTGTGCACAAAATTAGTTATCTCCATCTACATTCAAATTAAAAGGCTTTGATATTGGCAACTTCAATGAAACTTTAGCAGCAAAACATAGTATTGGTTATATCATATTATTTATTTTATTTCATAGATAATTTTATTTGTTTACCATTGTTTTATATCTTAATTATCCTCTCTCTTTTTGTTTCTTCACAAATGAAGTAGTAAATTCATTAAGTGAAATGGAAGAATTGAAGATATAACACTTGTCTTTGGTTTTTGATTGTTTCTTTGTTTTATTCCTTGGAATGTTTTCATGTGTTTTTTTTTGTTTCCCTTATATGAATAAATTATCATTTTAATTTTATATTATAGAGTAATGGTGGTATTTAGAGGAAGTTGTTGTAGCATTTTATATAGAATAATTTATAAAATAATTTTATTATATAATTTTTTTTAAAAAAAAAAGAGATTCGGGAATTCCCGAACTGTATTGGTCTCGAATGAGACTGTGATATATTTGAGACAGGGTAGGACATGGGACACGAGATGGGATTGTCCTGATCCTTACCTGTCACATGTTTACCCCTATATAAAAACCATGTGATTATCCCATGATATACATTAAGAGGGAGAATTCATGAAGATTGCCTAAAATTTCCAGTAACAATGACTTGTTTTCTCATCATTTTCTTTATTTACCTTAATTGAAATGATATGCTACATTGATATTTTTTTTTTTGGTTTAAATGAGGTTCAATTATGAACCATGGTATTCATCTTGACGATAATATTTATATTATTTTTCTTAATTTTTCTTTATTTTTCTATGCTTTAGAATAGTAAAAAATTAATAGTATAAAGTTTAAAATTTTATCTAAGATAATATTTGATATTATTATCTCAACTGTAACATCAGAATCTATATTTAGTATCGAAAGAATTTACTAAAATTCTTTTATGTGGTGGGGATATGTTTTGTCACAAATAAGGGTTGAAAAGAAAATAAAAGGTATAAATATAATATTTTATAATTGTATTTTTATATTTCATGTATGTTTGTTGGAGTTTTTGCGCCTTGGTTATTTATTTTAAAATTATTTTTTTATTGGGTAGGAATTATTATATGAAGACAAGGAGATTATATTGAAGCCTTGATGCAGATATGCGGATATTGCTGTGTTATTTAATTTTAATTTTATAGGGATATTCATTAATATATAGATATTGTTGTGATGTTCAATTTTAATTTTATAGTAATATTTTTATTTATATGCCTATTGTTTTATTATATTGTTGTAATGGCCTCATTTTTTAGATTGAAATTTTAAATCATATTTAATAATTATTTATAATTTATTAAAAATTAAATTTTATGTTAATTATATATATTTTTTAAATATATTAAAAATATTTTATTTATAAAAATATTTAGATTTTAAAATTTATTAAAAAATTATATTTATATAAGTTTTAGTATATTGAAAATATACTTATGACTTTTAAAGTTTAAAAAAAAAAGACATATATTATAAATAAGGTTCTAAACAAAATTTTAGATGTACGAAGTTTTCTACAGGCTCAGGTATGCATATAAACTCACACTTTATATACATGTTATAAGCTCGGATATATCTAGTTAAAGCCTGGTTCACATGGCCTAATCAAACGGAGAATTACTCTGCCGTCATCTCTTAAAATTGGGGGAAAATTGAAAACCTAATTTGCGGAACTGATTAATCGTGGCTGCATCTTTGCATCTCTCTATTTTGTCAAGCTTTCAATCTCTCTGGTCGGCTCTCATTCTGTGTCCTCTCTCTCTCTCTCTCTCTTGTTTTCTCTTTCATCCTTCCCCTCAATGTTCGTCATTCTGAGACTCAATTCACCAGTAATTCTTCTAACATCGATTTCGAAGGCGATCTGGGTCAACGCATTATCACTTTGAAGGTAACTTGCTGAGTTCTGTTATTTTTCGGTCTTTCAGTTATGTCTAGATATGAATCCTATTTCCACGAGGTGTCTTTCTTGTTTTGTTTGCTCTGAAAATATACTTGAAGTATTGAAATGTTCAACTCTTTTGTTATTTATTTTTATATTATGGAAGTGGCAATGGAGTGAAACTATTTATCAGGTGTTTTATGTGCGTTTGGTTGCTTAGAATTGACCTGTGACAAATTTGAATGAGTTTAAAGAAAGAAATACTTCCAAACACGGCTTATGATTGAGGTGTTCGCCTTAGTGTTTCATGTTTAATGTTTAATTAATTGCTGCATATCAATATATTACTCAAACACCTGAAGATTTGGCTCTCTTCGCTTGTGAAAATTGGTAGGAGAACCAACCGGGAACGGAGAGCTTCCCCCCCCCCCCCCCTTTCCGCCCGTTTCTCGACGGTGAAGTAAGACTAAGCTCATGAGCTTATTATCCTAGGTCGTTCATCTTCTTGATCCTTGAGGCCTTTTCCGGAATTATACCAAATATTTCATTAATTTTCCGAATGCATGTAACATTGAAGCCCCTATATATTTTGTGAATGAACTATCACATGTTCATTATCCAAGTCTTAACTTTGTAGCTTCTTGCAATTAGACCTGACATCTAATCATAGAGACCTATACAATGACTGCTCACATCACTTATTACACTCCCTTTTATACTTTCTTCTTTCAGAATGCGAATTAATACTTAAGCAGCTTCTAAATTACACGGACTTTGAGGGGTCTTCACTATTCCTATTGCTTGCTGATGATGAAGGTATCTTGAATTGCTCATGTTCAACTCTCGAAACCATTTAAATGGAGAGAAAGACTGGTTGTTTTGCAAGCCAATTGTTTGGCTGTTTATGCGATTTTTGTAGAAGATGTATATTTGCTGTTTTATCTGCAGGTCCTGTGCCAAATCATGTCGCTTTCATCATGGATGGGAATCGAAGGTATGCGAAGAAGAGAAACATGGCTGAAGGTGATGGGCATAAGGCTGGATTTTCAGCTCTCTTGTCTATGCTTAGGTATTGCTATGAATTGGGAGTGAAGTATGTAACTGTATATGCATTCAGCATTGATAACTTCAAAAGGCAGCCAAAAGAGGTCCAATCCCTCATGAACTTGATGCGAGAAAAGATTGAGGAGTTGCTTCAAGAAGAAAGTATTATCAATGAATACGGTATTAGATTACATTTCATTGGCAACTTGCAACTACCGACCGATCAGGTCAGAGCTGCAGTGGAGAAGGCAATGAGAGTAACTGCTCACAACAACCAGAGGGTGCTTTTACTTTGTGTTGCCTATACTTCACGCGATGAGATTGTACATGCCACTCAAGAATCCTGCAAGGATAAGTGGAATGAAGTTCAAGCATTGAAAGAAGGAAAGATTTCAAATGATTTGTTACCAAGAACCGATGAGAGTCCGAATAGAAATGGCATTTACATGCTTGATCAACATTCTTGCAAAGATTATTTAAATGTAACCAATAGTTTTAGTAGTAGTAGTAGTAGTGATAGTGTACACAAAGGAGAAAGAGATGCTGAAGATAGAGATGGTTTCTTTGTACATACCAATCGACAACACCAAAATAATTGCCAAGAAACTGAAATCATATCTTTCAATGAAGTAATTGATAGTAGTGAAGAGAAAAGATATATGCAGGGCCAACTTTCTACTATAAAACTAGTTGACATTGAGAAGAACATGTACGTGGCAGTAGCGCCTGACCCGGACATCTTAATCCGAACTTCTGGGGAGAAGCGACTGAGCAATTTTCTCCTTTGGCAGACTAGTACCTGTCCATTGTATGCACCAGCTGCTCTCTGGCCAGAGATAGGTTTATGGAACTTGGTCTGGGCAGTATTGAGCTTTCAGAGAAACTATTCTTATTTGGAAAAGAAGCAGTCTTAATTTAACATTAGTAGCCACAAATCATGGTGTAAATTATGTGTTGGCTAGATTGTTTTAGTCTATTTTTTGGCCTTTGCGTTAATATTATTGTTCTTTGACTATAGTCTTGATCTTGGCACACAATTTTGACTATTTGTTTGGCCCTGGTATTACCATTACCAATGTTTAATAAAAAGTTTGTTAGTATCATGGTATGGAAATGACATACCATTATAATTGTATGTGCAGAATTGTTTTATGTGGATTCAGAACTAATTATTACCAAGAGTTCCATTATTGAAATCTAATGTGGTACCAAGATGACGCGACTTAGGCCTAGATGGCGCACCTTGGACTTTGTATAATGATATCAAATGCAGCATCTTAGATTTTGATGGTTCAATTTTCCTTAAATCCTGACTATCAGTAACGATTGTTAATGTCCCAGCTTTGCTTTTCTTTTCTTTCTCTTTTTTTTAATAAAAGGGCCTAAGAAAACGTGCAGGTACTAGCTAGATTGAAAACTTTTAAGGAAGTGACTTCAGATTTGGAAGGATAAACATTCATGATAGCACCATCAGATTATTTGAAAAACTTTTCTTTGGGTATATTTTTATATCCCCATCAAGTCGATTTTGGCTAGCCAAATCGATTTCATGGGTTGTACACCCCATGAAATTAATATTAATTTCATATTTAATAGGTTTTCTTTTTTATTTTTTATTAATTTCATATATGTATATATGAATATTTATATAATTATTATATTTTATATACTATTTAATAATATATATAATATTATATATTATTTTATATTTATTTTTTAATTGATTCATAAATACTTATTAATTAATAAGTACTCAATAAAAGTAATATGGTCATATGCATATTTTTCATCGAACCATTTTCCATTCCGTTACCTATAAAAAATGCATTAGGTTAGAAATTTTCCATTCTTTTCCTTTCTATTCCCTTCTCCTCATTTTCATCAAAACCCTTCTTTCTACCGAATTAGGCCCAAAAGTATGCAACAAACTTTCTGAGGTCTATAGCGAAACAGATGTTTTACATTAACGTTGCATAACGGGAAGCTTCCAAACCTTCTTACCATAATGTGAAGTTAGATTATTACAGGTCTACTTATTCAAGTGTTAATTAATTCTAACTAATAAATAATTAAAATAATTCTCATAATTTTTCTTTATTTGGTAAATCATTTGATATATATATATATATATCTTCAATAATTAATATGAATTAAAATCAGGTGGGGCCTTAATAGAGAGAAAACTCTCTTAAATATTTTATCCTTCATAAAACACCAATTCCAGACATAATCTAAAATATTTTAACTCTCTTAGCATTTAACCTAACACTAAAATCCTGTCAAAAAAAAAAACCCCCCAACACTAAAATGTTAAAGCCAATGAATGAGAAATATTATCAACCCCATATTTTAACTTACTAGGTCCAATTCATGCTGATGGGCCAATTTCACTTAAACCTTTGTTAAGTATTGGGATGATATGCCTCTTTGAACAACGAATCAGGCCCAACAATTAAAAATAGATTAGACGCTTTTTTTTATAATCATATTCAAGATATTATATCAATGGGGGTTGATCCAAGTGATAAGTAGTTTGGTATCACTTAAGTAAAGTCTCGAGTTTGAGTATTGACGTATGCAGAAAATTTTCATTGAAAGGCTCACTCACCATAGCCAGGTGCGTGACGCGGGTCGAATCCAGATGTAGTCGGAGCAAAACTCTGGTGAATCGGGTTGGCAACAAAAAAAAAAACAATATATTCAAGATATTGTTATGTATTAAATATATATAGTTCATCTATCAAGGATTTAAATCTTAATTCCTTATATTGTAAGAAACTAACCTTTTACGCTAGACCTAACCTCTATTAGTTAGACATCGCCCATTTATTCCAAAATAAATTAATATCATTATATAAATTATTTGAGGATTTCCCCCACTTGCATAGATGTATCCTCTTATTGAAAATAATTTTATTTAAGATACAATTAGATATTAAATATATATATATATATATCCATAGATAGAACTTGTCCATCTCAAGCTCTTGCATGAGTAACTCAAGTTGTTTTCCTTAAACAAACCGTCTAATATCTGAAAAGACATATTTATCTTTGACTAATTAAAATTTAAGCCAGAGATTAGGGCCCAAATGGAGTTTCAATCTTAGGGAGTGAGAAGTGGATATTAGTTGTGGTTAAAAAAATAGAAAATCATTCTTGAAGTATTTATAATTTCTTTCAATTTCTAATTTGGTATTTACGTGATTTTCTCATTTTATTAAATACTTTAATTTTATTTTTTTAGAATAATTAGCTACTTAACAATATTAATAGAACAAATTTATAAAGACTACTGTACTAAAAGATAAAATTAAAAGATTTAATAAAAAATAATATATAGATACTAAATAAAAAATTAAAAGAAATTATGTTTTACTAAGAAAATAAAACAAAAATCAATATTCTCATGTTAGTTACAACTCACTTTGTTTGTCCTTACAACCTTCATTTCAAGTCATGGAGTTAGTTTTCTATCTAAAGTCTCTCTCTCTCAAATTATGAATAGAAGTTGGTTTATTCAATTCAATTTTTTTTTATTTTGAGAAATAATTCAAATTTTTATTAGTCCTTCTATTTATACTCCTAGTTATAAAGCTAACTTTATTGGCTTTTACGTTTCACAACTTCACAAAACTTTTTTTTGGAGGGGGGGGCGCGGGGTTTGAGTTATTTATCTTTGAGGTTCTTCAACTAGTTACTATACTATTATATATATTTTTAAATATAAAATTTATTTAATTAATTTTAAAAAAATTATTTTAAAATATTTATATTTATATTTTTTTAAAATTAATTTTTTTAACTTACATTATATATTTAGTTTTACGATTTGTAACTATTATTTATAGTATAAGTATTTATTCTAAAAATTGAATTTCAGATATAATAAATAATTATTAGTTATCCTGTTAAATGATTTATTAAAGAAATAGTATTTAAAAAAGTTTATTAATTATCCTATAAATAATGAAATTTTTCTCCTACAACAACTGTTGGAGTATTACTCAGGTTGAGTGAGGAGGAGACAATACGTGGCGGAAGAAGAGGGAGATGTCGGCGGAGGAAAGAGGCAAAACGGGAGATGGGTGAGATCGTCACATGTTTCCTGTTATCGGTCAAAAATTCGCTTTCGGAGCAAACCTTTCCATTCTCAACCTTACAAATTTTGCCACGTGTTCGATCTATCCCTCTGTTTCATAAAGTTAAGTGCCTCTGCTTTGTTTTTAAAAAAAAGTAGAGTTATTTTAATAATATAAAATTTTATTAAATTTTTATAAATTTATAGATTTAATTTTTAAAAGAGGTATATATTTTAAAAGTGACAGCTATAAATTATAAAATTAAAATATTTAGTATAAAATTTAATTAATATTATTACAAAAATTTAAATGACTCTGTGGGCGCCTAAGCATGACCCACTTGGTGAGGGTCAGCCTCATACGTTCCTTTGTGGGCTAGGGGGAACCACCATCATCGCTTTCGTCCTTATCTCTATTTTGGACATTTGTTATTGATGATGCCAGGTTTTCATTGATCACAAGATTTTGCCTTTTTTTATTATTATTGTTAGAAAGTATTTCCTACAATTTATTTAAAAGAAATAAATAATAATTAAAAGTATTATTTATAAATTGTAATAGTCCTTAATATTCAACACTATCCAACTATATTTGTTCATGGTATTAAAATTCAATCAAAATCAATCAGTCATACACTATTGAATCAATTTAATGACCAATTTAGTTAAAAAGTTTAAATATATCAATCAAATTATATTTTATGATTTAGATTCATTTAATACAGTAAAGTATTCATACACTAAATTGTGAGCAAATTGATAATCTAAAGACTAAAATATTAATTTTCTTTTTTTATTTATCTTTAATAAATTTAAATAAGACTATAGATTATAGTATTATTTGATAAATTTAATTTAATTATTTTCTTGGCATTATTGTACTAATTAATATATTATAAGTATAGAGACTAATATTTATATATGAGAAAATTACGAGGACATGAAAGAATTATAAAATTTTCATTAAAAATAAGGTGAAATTATAAATAATAGTTAATTATTTTTTACAAATTTTAAAGATGTACACCTTCTTATTAATAATATAAGTTTATCATAATAAAAAAAATGATAGTTACGTCGTTAAATTTATCTCATAAATCAATAATATTTTTTAAAAGTGATTTATATTAAAACATCCTAAAAATATACTTCTTAAATTTTTAAATTTTAAATAAAATTATTTAATATATTTTATAAAATATTGACTACTTTTATAAATTAAATGAAAATATATTTTTATAATAATTCTTGCTTTTAGACTTTAAAATTTAAGTAATATTTTTTTAATTTTTTATATTATAAATAGGAGGAAATAACTTATAAATATTATCTTTTTGTATTATTATGAAGTAAAAGTGGGGTAGACTTGGGACTTGGGAGTGGGCAGCTTATAGAGATTTACAACAGGAACTAAGATCTTTTATATATTTATAGCGAAAAATGACATGTGACCATGATATTTGATTTATAAACTATTAACCTTAGACATCTCAAATTTAGCCAAAAAAAAAAACATTAACTAAAATTCAGATCTTCCTACCCAAAAACAAAAACAACCAAAAAATTTTTTTTATTATTTATTTTATTTTGAGGACGTGACCTTAGTGTGGGCCCTCACCTTCACCTCTCAACTTCAGAAAAAAGACATTACCAAAATTATCATTTGAAGCTTCATAAATTCTGCCTCACTCATGCTCAACCAACCTGAGACATCATCTTCACTTATTGTGCATATGGGGATCTTAAACAATTATTTCTTTCCTTTTTTTTTCTTTTTAAATTCAATTATTTCTTCTTCTTTTTGTGTGTGAAAAATGATGTTGATCACATAATTGATTAGAAACTTCAATTGTTGCCTGACAAATTGCTCTTTATTAGCTGCCCCACTTTATTTTGAAAGTGAAATTATCTTTTTATCCTTCTAAATCTATTTAATTTTAAATTTGATATTTATAATTTAAAAAATGATCTATAATTAAATAAATTATTTAACTTTTTAATGGCTTTAATGCATTCACTATTAATAAAATTTCTTGATTGTTTTCAACCTTTTTATTGATACAGGTAAGATACTCATTTATTATTTTTTGTGAGAATTATCTGAAATTTAATACAAATTGCTTTCCCCATTTATGGTTTTCCATTTCATAAGAGGTGATTACTCAAAAAGTGGGTCTTATTAAGAAAAAAAGTTAATAAAAAAATAAAAAAAAATAGCGAGAAAAGCACAGCCAAAAGTAAAGAGGGAGAGAGTAAAAATGTATAATTAACACTACAAACTTGGAATTTGAGGGGAGCCAATTACATTATTCATGTTCTAGTGATTTATTACACACGCACATAAAATGGAAGATTATAAAATAATAAAAAATAAATTTAATTCATAAGTCCTTATTATATATCTTAATTTTGAATCAAATCACTATATTTTATTTTATTTGAATTGAGCCTTTATTGTTTGATCTGTTAATTTAAGTAATAGAGTTTATGAAATTTCATTTATAAAAATGTATGGGGTATTAAAATGAAGTGAAATAAAAAAAAAAAGAAAATTTCATAAAATGCTTGAAATTTCATATATTGAAATTAATAATTTTTGCACTTAATGAGGGATGCTATATTAGTATATTAAATCAGACTATAAGGGTTCAATTTAAATTTAAATAAAATAAACTACGGGGATTTGAATTAAAATTGAGGTAAACTATAGGACCTAAGATTTAATATTTTTAAAAATAAAAAATTATTTAAAAATATAATTTTTTTTCTTAATGTTTTTAACATTACCATTGAATGTTAAAAAAAAATCACATTTCAAATTTAAGATTGTATAGCAAAATATTATTGAGTAGAGGAGTTATTAATCTTACATATGTCCCTATCTACATATGTCATGTATGTGAAAAGTAAGGTTGGAATCATAATTTCATTGTAAGCGTCAATTTTTTATAACATATTATTTGTCACCTGCCCCTGCTTTTAATTGATCTTTTTACTATTGTTTTAAACGTTTTAAGTGAATGTTGAAAAAAAATGTAATCACATTTTACTTTTGAAATTAGATAAACAAGGTATTATTCAAGATAAATACTTATTTAGGAGTATAAAATCATCTGAATTTTGTATAATAAAAATACAACAACTCCATAGATAATTCATACAAACAAAATTATAATTTATTTTATTTTTTTAAAAAAATAAATATTTTAATTTAAAAAACATCATCCGAATTAAATTGAGATGTTTATTTGTTCTTAAAAATAAAATATAATAAAATTTGATTGAGATGAGTATACATTTACTCATTTATGTATGTATCATATACAGGTGGGAAACATATTAGCCCACTTAAAAATGGGTTAACCTGTTAATATTGGCGAGCTATGCAACTTGTTCTAAAATATGTTGATATTTTGTCAGCCTAAACCTGCCTTATTTTGGGGATGGATTACCCCATGGCTCGCCCTTTATTTTTTAATTTTTAATATTTATAAAAAAATATTTTAAAATAAATTATTTTAATATTATATTAGTATAATAAAAAAATTATTAATGTTATACTCTTAAAAAATTTTATTTTTTACAAAAAAATATTAAATTTTATAACTATAAATCTAAATAAATATTAACATAATATTAATAAATTATAATATGTCAACACATATCAATAAATAAATAATTATATTTACTAGTATTTAATAATAAGAATATTTAAAATAATATTTAGATAAAATAAATAATAATTTTAATAATTTTTTAAAAAAATAGGCTAGAGAAATGGGAGTGAGGCCCAGTCCTAACAGGTTAATGTTTTCCTAACCCTAGCATCAAGTTTTATTTTAATCCATTAAGTTTAAAAAAGTAGTTTTAATCTTTTAAACTTAACACTATTAACTTTACCAATAGAAAATATTAACTCAACAATTAAGTGGTGACAAAATATGTTTAAATTTTAATTCTTTAATATAAAATATAACATAATTTAAAAAATTAAAATGAAAGCATATTTTGTTAGTGCTTAATTGCACATTCTTCACTTAAATTCTACGTGTCAGCACAGTTTTCATTATATAAAATTAATGATATTAAATTTAAATAACTAAAAACATTCTTTTTAAATTTAATATAAATATAAAGGATAAAACCTATACTTTAGCCAAAATAAGATGGAGAAGTCAACTGATTTTAAAAATGGCAAAATTTGCCTAATTCTCTATAACTCAATGTTGTAGATAGCTTTTATAAAATCTACAACGTTACAAAGAATACCTAATGATTTATGCAAATAATCTCTTATTAATAATTTTGTTCATCCTTTTTTTCTTATATTTTAGTTCCGTTCCCTTGAGTAGATTATTGTGAACCGCATAAATTTAGGGAGTTTATATACAAATAATTCAAAACTTGAGAGATTATATACACAAAAAGATAATTAGATGTTAAGAAACGGTAGAAGTTAAGCCATTAAAAAAAACAAATCTTGAAGGTTACAACTAGTTAACATGAACATTAATCAAATAAGTTTTTTGCTTTAACTTTAAGTGAGATTAGTTAAATTGGTGCTGCATGGATCACTGATCAAATTGCTTTCGTTTTTTAATAGTTGTTATGTGATTATAACGGGCTTACACCTAAATATATAAATTTAATATTCCAGTAAAAAATATAAATTTAATATTCGGTAATCTATAATATATATATATATATATATATATATATATATATAATTTGGCTTGAATAATGAATATTGGATCCAAATAAAAATGTAAAATTATTTGACATTTTGATTAGAGATTAAATGCATTCGCATGTACATTATGCGTATAATTTAAAAAACTTAGTATTAATATAATATATATCGAATAAGCCCATAACCAGATGGCTATAATATTTGCATTTCCATCACTTAATTATATATTCAGTAAAAAAATATTATTTAAAGTATAAAAAAAGCTTGTATAGAACATTGAAATATTCGAAGAACAAATTTTAACTAAAAAAAAATAATGTTATTTTGAATTCACATTTAAGAAAAAAAAAGAATAAATGGAAATTAGATAGGGATTTGATTCCTCTTAAGGAAGATTAAACATTTGATTCCTCCAATTGGTCTACAATTACTAAAATTATTTCACTGAATCCTTTAAAATGACGTACTTGATTCAAATTAGGCTATTTACATTAAAAAAATTTATTAAGAGAGATAAAATTTATTTTAATAATTTTTATATTTTAAAAAAATTAAGTCAGATAATACTATATAATTATGTCAGATAATACTATTAATTAAGAGATATCACCCAACTTTTATAAAAAATCTACAATATTTAAATTTAGTCATATAATACTATATTTTTAAAAAATTTCCTCATAACCTAACACATTCGGCCTATTTTTATGAGAGAGAAATCCCAAACCCACCACATACTCATTTTAGGGTTTAATCCTACAACCTCTTCTGTTTAAATGGACGCCGGCTGCCACTTGAGTCAAATTTTTCACACCTGCTGATCCTACATGTTTAGATAAGATTATAGAGAAGGTTTATAGAAAAAAAAATAACTTTTAAATAATTTTTAAAAAATAACTTTTAGAGAAAAGTTTATAAAAAAAATAATTTTAAATAAATAAGTGTTTGGATAGTTATTTACAAAAATACTTTTATTATTGGTAAATTACTAAAAATGATATAATTATTAAATATAAGAGAGAAGAGAGATAAAAGATAAGAGATAGTGTAGAAGAAATATGAGAAATAAGAGAGGGTATAAGAAAAAAGGAGAGAGGAGAGAGTGTAGAAAATAAAGGAAAGATGAGAGTGTGTAGAAGAGAGAAAAGAGATGATGTAAGAAAAATATGAGTAATATAGTAATTGGTTAATTTATAAACTCTTTTACTGTTCTATAAATTACTTTGATCAGCTTATTTAAAATCTTATTTTTAAATTATAATTTAATTTAAATTTTTTTTTCAATAAATATAGTTATTTATTTTAAAATTTTTCAAAATTTAAATTTTATTACAGACTAAATATACCCTATATAGTACATAGTTTCAATAAAAAAAACTATCATATTAGTTTGACTAGCTTAAAATAAGCTATTGATAAAAATTGGATTGGTCATTAGACCCATTAAAATAATAATTTAAGACTCAATAGTTCAATTATAATTAAATTAAGATTAATTCAATCATAATTAAAATAATATAATATAATTAAAATATATTTAAATATTTATATTTATATGTATATATATAATTATGAAAAGAGTAATTTTAAATAAAAAAATATTAAGTAAATGAAGCATTCTTATTTTATATATAAGTCACATATTATCCAATAAAATAAAATTAATAAATGATAAGTATGGTGGTAGTTACTTTTTTTTTAACTTAAAATAATATTATTTTAGACTCAATAAAAAATATAAAATATTTAAAATTTAATTCAATTGACTTGTCAAAAACTCTTAACTAAAAACCATACAAGATTATGGAGTAGTGGTTATAATATGGTTAACTTTTCTTTGAAAATGTTGTGGACCCATCCAAGTGTTGATTCATTAATGTTTTAATTAAATTTGCCAACTTAATCTATATTTTTAATAACATTACAATAAATAGATATTAATTTTAAAAAATTGTCTTCAAATTAAAAATTCAATTTATCAAATTTGAAAATATATCGAAAAAGCTTCATGTTACCTCATGATCACTGTTTAAGTCAAAGATTGTCAATCTCTCACTCCTATATCAGTCAATCTGACCTTTAAGTCATAGAATGTCCGGAAGGGCAACGACAAGACACGTTTTTATAACATTATATTGGAATTGAAACTTCCATTTCCATCAGTCCCTCCAATAATTAAAATAATTAATCACTGTTTAATTAGCTCATCGAAAAGTTTTTAATTATTGGATTAGAAGATAATAAGCCTCTGTTTTACCAAAAAATAATAAAGAGAATAAGATATAAGTCACTGAATTACATGCTGTCTTTATATTTTATTTTTTATTGTAATTTAGAAAATTTTATTTAATTTAACTATTGTTATTATATTTTGTGCATATTTTATCTCACACACATATATAAATGAATTTCATTCGTTATTTTCATGTTATCATTTTTATTATTATGACTTAAGTATATTCACATAATATATAATTAATTATACTGAAAAAAATAATGGAAATAGAAATATATCTATTCACTAACAAACAACTCTAATAGAAAAATAGGGTTAAAGTATATTCAATTTTTTTATATCTATATAATATTTTAAAATATTTTGTAGGGGTGTGTATGGGCAGGGCTGGGCAAGGCAGCCCCCTTGCCCGGTGCCTTGCTCAAAAAATGCATGGGCTGTATTTTGCAGCCCGATACTCGGCCCTGCCCGGTAAAAATCGGATTGGGCAGGGTATTTTTCTTGCGGGCTGGGTAGGACATAGCAGGCCATGGGCATTGTGCACAGCCCTAATATTTTGTGATATATTCAGTATATAAAAATATTTTTAGATACATTCAATATCTTAACATATTTTATGATTTATCCAACACTATAAAATATTTTTTAATTACACATAATACCCTAATATTACTATTAAAAAATATTTTAAGTGCTTCATAAGTCTTTTCTTAGATAATTTTTTGGGAGTTCATATCAAAGTTAAAATTGTTTTTAAAAAATATTTTAAGAATAAATTTTTTTATGAAAACTTAATATTTTAATGGTAAAATTATGTAACAAAATATTTTATAGTACTATATACACCCAAAAAATATACTTTAGAATATTATATGAATTATAAAATATTAGACATAATTAAAAATATATTTCTGATGTGCTTTAACCTATTCAAAATATATAGGACTGTTCATAGAATAATTTTATTGTACGTGTTACTTTTATTTTTTTTAATAGAGCGTAAAAAAAAATTCTCTCCCAAAAATTCTTTTTGTTATTTGATTATGTTTGTAAATTATGCAACGTTCATATTTATGTCATGCTAGCATCTAAATAATATCTTGCATGTAATGTGTATGTGGGAATTATTTATAGGATATTAGACGTATTTTAACCTATTAAAAATATATAGGACGGTTCGTAGGATAAGTTTATTGGGTGTTATTCTTACTTTTTTTTTTAAAAAAAAAAATAGTACACATTAAACACAAGGTATTATTTAGTTGTTTGCATATAACAATTTTAAAATTCAACATGCTTGTCACACACACAAAAACATAGGTTTTTTTTTAATCCGATTTAGTATCTCCGAATATTTTGAACTTATGATTAACTTCTTTTAATATTTAGAGTGTAAATAATTTTTGTTTCTCCCTCAATTTTTTTTGGGTATTTGATTATGTCAACTAAATAATATCTTGGATTTAATGTGTATGTGGGAATTATTTTTTAATTTATGTGGATTAGCATTGATCAATTGAACATAGTTTATTTTACATTTATATATTTCAAACAATAAATATTAAATAATTATTTATTCACTTTAATTAAATGGAATTGGGTCAAATTGAATAAACCGTGAGATTTAAATATTCAACTAAGTATTTCTTTTTTTATAAAATACCCCTATTCACACATGATACATTCATACTAATATTTAAAAATTATACTTAAATATGATCCAAATGAAATTTGTCACTCTTCTTGCCCTTAATATAATGCCTATTTTATAGTATAATATGCACTATAAAATATATTTTATATTAAAAATTGAAAGAATATTTTCACAATGATGTGTGTGCACATATCCTCATTGATATTAATTAAATTAATTATTTATTTATAAAAATTATATATTGATTTTTTAAAGTATATATTTTTTAATTATTTTTCAGTGGAAAGTGGAAAATATTTTCTTGATAAAAATTTATTTAATATGTGAAAATTAATAGAGAGGGTTTATAAAAGATATTATAAATTTAAAAGATAAAATATATTAAATTTTTATATTTAAAATTAAAATTAATCTCTCTAATATTTCTTATATCTATGACTGAGTCATTATTTGAATTTATTCTATTACATAACTAATGGCTTATTGCGTCTCATTCTACCCAAAGCAATACAAAGAGTGCACGTAAAAAAATGAGATCGAATAACTTTGCAACAAGATTCTCATAATCAAAGAAATAAATGAATTTTTTATACGAGCACAATTAAGTTATTTTGTAAAAAAATTAATTTTAGAATAATTCTTAGAGACTTCCCAAGAATTAAACTATTTTAACTAATATAGAGTTAGTCTACCAGTATAAAGTGTTACTAAATCTCTTTAGTACTAGTATAAAGCTCAACTAAATCTCTTTATTACCCGTATAAAGCTCTATTAAATTTATTTAAATTTTAAATTTAATTTTTTTAAAAAAATACTTATACTGGAAGTGATAGCCATAAACCTCTAAATTTGATACATATGATTAAAAAATAGTATAAAGAATTAAACTATTTTAATTTAAGATTTCCATATTTAATTTAGGAGGATATTTAAGTCATACTAAATATCTTTAGATCTCGAGTTTGATTATTGAAAAAGATACCTATGCTAGAAGGGACAATAATAAACTTTAAAATTTGATACTTAGAATCAAAAAATAATATCAAGAATTAAGGTATTTTAATTTAAGATTTCCATATTTACTAGGATATTTATTATGTCTTTCTTGCTACTAAAGTCAAAATTATAAATGGGACAACACCCTCAGCCTCAACATTAAAAGAGATTAGATGCAATAATTTAGCTTATATTTGAAGTGTTGTGAATGATTTGCCTACTTGCACATGACAATAATAATTTACAAAGTAATTATATATTGCATATCATATGCAATTATTAAAAGCAATTTGCCATCATTTTATATAATCCCACTCTTCTTAACTTGGAGTGCTAAAAAAGTCACCAGAGGCATACCCTCTAATTTCATTATCCCCTCTCATAATGGCTTTATAATATAAATAATATTACATCAAATTATTTCTTTATTAATCTTTTACATATTAGAATCTCTTGGATTTTTACCTTTAAACTTTCCCATCAACTTAGAATCCTTCCATATAATAAAAAAAATATAAAAACCGTCAAAGTTTTGGATAAGGTCGTGTAAATTAAAAATTCAAAAATAAATTAAATAAGTAAGTAATATAATGTATATTGTATTTGTGCATCATTAAATTCCTCTACTAATATATATATATATATATATATATATATATATATATTATCTTTGCATGTTATACGACAATAAATGGACTATTTTTTTTTCAAATAAAAAACACAGATAGCTTGTCTGCACTTACAAGTTAAAAAATAGATGAGGAAAGAGACACAAAATTCTCAGTGATGATTCTGCCTATTAAATTATTTTCCATATGAGATGTTGATGTACTATTTTTATTATCGAATTTCACCAAAATATTTGAATTGAAATCAATTCTTTTCATACAATTAATAATATTGTTAGGTATAATATTTTATAATTTTAAATATTTATTTATATTTTTAGTCTCTTAAATTTACATGACATATTTTCAGTTTCCTAATATTAATACTATTAGACTTATTAACGAACTCAAGAATTTAAATCGTCACTGTAAAATTAAATGTTGAGATATTAATATTTAATTTAAATTTTTTAAATTAAAAAAAATAAAATAAAATTTAATAAAGATGCCATATGATAAGAACTTTCAACTTTAAATATTCATCTTTTAAAATATAAAAATATTATATTAACTAATGGTAGTAAGTAATAACTAATAAGGAAATATACTATATATGATTTATATTTATATTAATGATTCCTTAATCCTTAATTTATTAAATAAAGTAATCTGTTTAATATTCTATTATTCTTACTTTCTTAAGATTGATGACATATATAACTAACCCGAAATGATACTTCCAAGGCAACATTTATCTTAATTCTTAAATAAAGCCGATTGGATAATGACAAGGTTTAAGAAATATTTTTATTTTAATTTGTACTAGTATAGTGGGACAATCGATTATTAATATTTTAACTAATTAAATTAATACCTATTTTTTAGTGGAATTCTGATCTGTCCCAACCATGAAGCATGACATGGCATGGGCAAGCTTAACTTTTTATTGGTCGGTTCAAGCCAACACTAAAGTTTCCGACGGATGGCAAAACATTTAAGAAAAGTCAGACAAGGGATTAAATCAATCGAGATATAATTGTTTAAGAGTCAATTATCCAATTTTAGTTGAACTATAATTGACCTAATTATACTTGAAATATAACAATATTTATATATAATTAAAAAAATAATAATATTTACATAAAAAATATTAATTGATCAGTAAATAGAACATACACACATACATATAAACTATGATTAAGAGTGGTTTTATACATGTTGAATATCATAAAATTTTATAATTTACCTATTAGCATAAAATATTTTTTATGTACATTTAGTATTTTAAAATAGTTTAACACAATTTTGTATTTAAAGTATTTTCTAAAAACAATTTTTTCCTCCACACCAACTTTCATCCTTTAAGTGAGGTGTATCTCACGTCTAAAAATATTTTTGGTGATAACTTTAGGGTGCTATATACTTCTAAAAAAATATTTTAAAATATTTAATAAATTACAAAATGCTTTAGAATGATGCTAGATAAATTTAAAAGTATAATTCAGAATATTGAATGAATTATAAAATATATTAAGGTACATAAATATTTTAAACTATATTTATATTAAATTTATTGTATTTATTATATCAAATTCTCTAATCACACTTAACCATTAGTACTATTTTTTATTTAAATTTAAATTAAATAAATATATTAAAAAAATAAGACATATTCTAGATGTCGAACGGATTTTAAATTTATATATTTTTTCTATCTTTAATATAGTCCTTAATAAATAGTTAATATTAATATTAAATATAAAATATATTTTATATTTTTATTAATTATTTTTTTAAATTATTCTTACTAATACTTTTCTTAATAATAATTAAATAAAAAAATAAAGTTAAGAAATTAATTATAATATTTTAAAAAAAAAATACTATATTATCTAATTTTATTAATTTAATTAAATTGACTAATGCTAAGCCACGTCATCATCTCACATCTTCTCTCTCTAACAGCCTGGCTATGGTCTGTCTGCGACCTCCACCGGAAATCAAATCATCCCTCTCATGTGACAATGTCAACTGTATCCAACCAAATGTCATGTAAATTACGCATAATATCTTAAATTCTCATGTATATATAATTTTTAAAATTTTATAACGAACTCTTCATAAAACCTTCATATACTCCCTCCCTCAATTCTTAATTATAATATCTATTTAATTAATTTAAATAAATTAAATAAATAAATAAATTATAATAATTATGTATTAATTTTTTTAAAATATCCTTTTTAATTACATATATTTAAACTATATTTAATAAATATTTTTAATATATTTAATCATATAAGAGTAAATTAAAAAAAATTATCATTTTAAAAGATAAAATAGATTATAATATTATATTTATAAATAAATATAATTAAAAAGAGATAAAGTAATTATTATTTATTTAAAAAACTTTAAATTTAAAAAATTATCTGTATATATCTTAAAGTTTGGGTGTTATATGTATGTAAAAAATAAAATTTAATAAGGTATATAATTGATAGTTAGTTAAAGTTTGTCACATCACAATCCTGAAAGCTCAAGGAACTTGATTATTGAGTTTTAAATGTTAAAAAGGTTCTAGTCTAATAAAAAAATAAAATTTTAATTTGTAAGAAGATAATATAATTAATTAAATATAATAATAAATTATTAAAGTAAATTATAGAGTATATTTTTAAATTTAGTGATATCTTTTTTATTTCCAAAATAATATAAATCTTCTTAAGTTCACGGGTAATATAAAACTTTGACAAGATGTGTTTTCCATGGTCAATGGAAAATAGTTTTCAAACTTTTTATAAATATTTTAAATTAAATGAATGCCTATATTTTTTTAATATATAAAAATAACATGCAATCAAATTAAATTACATGAATGTCCTTTTGTTTTTAAAATACAGAAATATCTTTTACAAATGAAAGAAATGTATCCATCTAATTAATGAATCCTAAAATATTCAAGGAAGTTTTAAATTATTTTTTAAATGACATTTATGTATTTCTAAAAGTATCTATATTATTATAATAAAAAATATTTAAATGCTTTTGCCAAAATTTTGAAAGAATCACTATATTTAGTCATTTATTTATTATTTTCCTAATTCCTTCTGTTTTCCAAAGCCGTTTTTTTGGAGTTGGTAACCATTTATTTTCATGAGATCATCAGTACCAGAAAAAGAAAGAAAAAGAAGAGGAGGAAAAAATTGAATTATTTCTAAGAGTGACAGATCGTGAAAGCGGATTGACAAATCTTCAAACAATGGCTTAGGAAGAGAAGAAGATTCTTAAAAGTTCCCACAAGAGAGAGAGAGAGGCAGCGAGAAGGAGAGGTTGAGAGAGAGAGAGAGGCGAAAAAGGAAGAGGGAATAAAGTGTGAAGTTGATGATTGTTTTGGGGGGTTCTGGAGATCAAAGAGGCGTTAATTTGACGGAAACAAAGAACATCTAAGAAGAAATCCTGAAAGTTTCAAAATGGATGGGAATGGAGTAGAGAGGGACCTGGAGATAGAGGGTGGCGGGGTGGCGATGATCATGGCGAATGATTATGGCAAACAAGACAGGGAAGACAATACGTCAGAATCAGAACCCTTTCTCCGAGAGCCTTTGCTTCTCAAGACCAATAGGATGAACAACACCTCGCAACTCGCCATTGTTGGAGCCAATGTTTGCCCTATTGAAAGTCTTGATTACGAGTATTCTTTCTTTTCCTCCTCTTGCTCTGAATTTCTATGCAAAATTTCATTTGGGTTCTGTGTCAACTAATCACTGATTTCATTATCCTTCAAATCATCTGTCATGGTGGAGTTGGGCTTTCTGAATTTTCAATAAAAAAATGGGTCAAAAAGCGGTCAAGTTGAGCTTCCTTTCCTCTTCTTCTTCTGAATTTCCAAGAAAAAAACGTACTTTTCATTTGGGTTTCGTGAGTGTTTAGTTTGATTTCATCATCGTTCAAATCTTCTGTTATGGAGGTGGATTTTTTTATTGTATCATCGTTCAAATCTTCTGTTATAGAGGTGGATTTTTTTATTGTTCTATGGAAAATGAGTCAAAAGGTGGTCAATCTGGGTGTTTTTCCTCCTTTTGAGGTTTTTCAGTTTGAGATCATGTTTTTCTGTTTGTCAGAAAGCATTTTGCTTCTGAGAGTGGTTTTCTTCATTATTTAAGCTGAACTGGCACCACCCTGATTGATTTTGTTTTGAATTATGGTTCCTGGATTATTGCATAACTTCTGCCTCACTTTTGTTCTTTTCTTGCAGGATCATTGAAAATGATCTATTTAAACAAGATTGGAGGTCTAGAACGAAGGTCGAGATATGCCAATATATTGTTCTTAAATGGACTCTTGCACTTCTAATTGGTTTGAGTACAGGGCTTGTTGGCTTTTTTAATAACCTTGCTGTTGAGAACATTGCTGGTTTCAAGCTTCTACTCACTAACAGTCTCATGCTCAAAGAAAAGTACGCTTATTCTTATCAATCAAAGGCAACCCTTGTTTATTGTTTCTGTTTTTTCTCTTTTCCTCAGTTTCAAGTGTACTTTTCATTTCTCCTTGAGAAAATACAGTGTCTTATTGATAATAGTTTTGTGAGGTTGAACCAAAGTTGTCTTTCTAGGATCCTCAATCTAGCCCATCTTCATATTTTAGGTTCACTGTTTGTGTTTGGTTTGAACCTAATAAAGGCCCGTTTAATTTAGCTTTGAGAGAAACTTTTTATAAGAAAATAAGTGATTTAAAAGCTCTTTTAGATAAGCTCTTATCTAGAGAAGAGCTTATAGAAAAAAATGATTCTGAAATAGTATATGGTAAAAAAATAAGTAAATAAATAATAATTTGTTACTCATCATCATAACGGTAGAGAACAAATGAAGGAGAAGTGACGACGGCAGAGGTGACCCCAGATCTGGATGATGACGACGAGCATAGACGGAGGTGACAGCGAGCATAGACTGGAAGCGATAATGACAATAGATCGGAGGATAAGCAACGATAGAGGAGGCGACTCTAGATCTGGATGACTACGACAAGCACAGATGGAGGCGATGGATTGGAGAAAGCGAAGAAGACAAAGAGGCGGAGAAGAAGTAGCATAGAAGAAAAGAGAGAGAAGAGAGAGAAGAAAAAGTAGGGGTAAAATCATCATTAGACAGCCCATAAGCTATTTTTCTTACCTAGAAGCTATTCCTAGAAGTTTATCTGAAACTATAGTTTGATCTATAAGTTTTTTTAGATATTTGAAAGTTATTTGTTTAACTTTTAACCCAAACTAAAAGTCCTTATGAACCTTTGGTTTCAGAGTAAACTAAGCACACCCAAAAATGACGCTAAATTTTGCGGGTTATTTGCATTCTCGGTCTGTCATAGTGTGAGTGAATAAATATAAAGTGAACCAGTCCTGCAAAATTTAATATAACCGTTTATGATTACAAATTGAAATGAAAAATGAAGGTGAAGAAAGAATAAACAGTTTTCTATGTTGCCCTTTAATCTCTGTTCTTCTGTTTCTGTATTGACATTTTGAGTTTTGTTCTAACGCCCTACAAAACCTAAAAGTATATATGTATACGCTCTTGGCTTTTACATGCAATGAAATGAGCTATAGTAACCTTCATATTTTGAAGTAACTACAATATTATCTTTACTCCAGTGCAGGTATTATCTGGCCTTCACGGCATTTGCCGGTTGTAACATGATTTTGGCCATTGCTGCGGCCATCCTCTGTGCCTACATTGCCCCCGCAGCAGCTGGGTCTGGCATACCCGAGGTGAAGGCCTACCTCAACGGTATAGATGCCCATTCTATATTGGCTCCAAGTACCCTCTTTGTAAAGGTTGGTAAACCATCAATACCACATTCCATGTATGTGACCCTCATCATTTGTTCTCTGTTAATGATAATTTTTCAACTCCATTACTTCCTATCCAGATGCTAGATCTAACTTTCATTTCTTGCCCAATCAGTGCACCAAGGACCATTTTAATACAAAAAGTTTAAGCTTCTAAATCGTGGTTTATGATTGATTTTAGAATATCTTCAAGGGAAAATGTAAATCCTCCTCTTCAAATTTGTCAATTGCCAATGCCTTGTCCACTTTTGAAACCAGAAACTACACGGATAAAATTTTTCTAGCATTGGGGAATATTGATATTTAGGGCTGGGGCATTCCATTCATATGGTAAGGTAAAGGGTGTGAAGTGGCTACTGAAAAATGGACGGGTTTTTATTGACATAACCATGGTTTGAACTCTGCAGATCTTTGGTTCAATTTTTGGTGTTGCTGCGGGGTTTGTTGTTGGTAAGGAAGGACCTATGGTACATACTGGTGCTTGCATAGCCAATTTGCTCGGACAAGGGGGTTCTCAAAAGTATCGGCTGACATGGAAATGGCTCAGATTCTTTAAGAATGATCGAGATCGAAGGGATTTGATCACATGTGGTGCAGCTGCAGGGGTTGCTGCTGCCTTCCGTGCTCCGGTTGGTGGCGTCCTTTTTGCGCTTGAAGAAGCAGCTTCATGGTTCTCTCCCTCTCCATCAACAAGTTTCTAGGCATATAATTTGTATTATGGGTTTTCCATGCAAAATGATTGAAAATAGGATAACTTATATTAAAAGTTGTTCATAAACACCATGAAGAAATGAAAACTTCTTGAATCATTTTCCTTGTGATTAAGTTTATTTCTTTGATTGACTAGCGTTGTTTTTTAAGGTGGAGGAGTGCTCTTCTGTGGCGGACTTTCTTTACAACAGCAGTAGTAGCAGTAGTGCTGAGAGGTTTCATGGACTTGTGTCGGGGCGAAAACTGCGGTCTTTTTGGGGAAGGTGGGCTGATAATGTTTGATGTTAATGAAGCAAAGCCCGCATACAGCAGCCCTGATCTCCTGGCAGTTGTATTTCTGGGTGTCGTTGGGGGCATTTTGGGAGGCCTTTACAATTACCTTGTGGACAAGGTCCTTCGCACTTATAGCATCATAAACGAGTATGCAATCAAAATCTCTTTCTACATTGAAGTCCTGACACCATGCCAAGGACTGATTGATTTACATTTGATAAAGGAAGAACTTGATCTTAAAGTGTAAATACCATATTTTTGTTGTTATCTGAGGCAAGTTAAAAGACAACTTGCTTTGCAACACTTTAGAACAAATAGAAAACAATCAGGCAATTAAAGTTGACAGTATTCTCTATTAAATCTTTTCCAGTATGGTGCTCTATGTTGAGAATTCGAGGTAGAGCAATCTGAAGTGGACCCTTTTGCCTTGTCAATGCCTGGCAAGCTGTGAATAAGGGGAGGGAAGAGAATTTTTAATTTCAACATTACCTTTGTTGAGTCAAATAAATATTTTTCCCCCTTCCCTAAAATTTCCTCAATAGGGGAAAATATTAAGATTTCTAAAACAAAGAAAATATCTGGGTTAATCTGTGTTTATTTATTCTTTTATTGTGTTGCTAACTGATGGTGTTATGGATTGCAGGAGAGGCCCTATATTTAAAATTGCACTTGTTGTCACAATCTCCTTTTTGACATCTTGTTGCGCATATGGCCTTCCATGGCTATCAAACTGCATCCCTTGTCCTCCTAACTTGGGGGACCAGTGCCCCACCGTAGGTCGCTCCGGCCACTACAAAAATTTTCAATGTCCGCCTAACCATTACAATGATCTTGCTTCTCTTGTTTTCACTACTAATGATGATGCCATCCGCAACCTCTTTATAGCAGGCTCAGACAAGGAGTTTAATCTCTCTACACTTCTAATATTCTTTGTTGCCATATACTTGCTTGGAATCATCACTTATGGAATTGCTGTCCCCTCTGGGCTATTTATTCCTGTCATACTTGCCGGGGCCTCGTATGGGCGCCTCGCTGGCAGTCTTTTAAGTCCATTCACCACACTCGATGTTGGATTGTTTGCCCTCCTTGGAGCCGCATCCTTCCTCGGTGGTACCATGAGAATGACTGTTTCTATTTGTGTCATACTCCTTGAACTCACTAATGACCTCCTTATGCTCCCATTGGTGATGCTGGTTCTTCTTGTTTCAAAGACTGTGGCTGATACCTTCAACAAAGGTGTATATGATCAGATGGTGAAAATGAAGGGGCTGCCTTATATGGAAGCACATGCTGAACCATACATGAGGCATTTAGTTGCAAGTGATGTTGTCTCTGGCCCTCTGATAACTTTTTCTGGGATTGAAAAAGTTGGGAATGTCATCCATGCTTTAAGTATTACTAGGCACCACGGATTTCCCGTGATCGACGAGCCTCCTTTCTCCGCTGCTCCCGAGTTGTGTGGTTTGGTTTTAAGGTCACATATTCTTGTGCTTCTTAAGAGGAAGAAGTTCACAAAGCAGAAGATGATGACTGGTTCTACCATTCTGAGAAACTTCAAAGCACGCGATTTTGCAAAGCCGGGGTTAGGCAAGGGCCTCAAGCTCGAGGATTTGGACATTTCAAAGGAGGAGATGGAAATGTATGTTGATCTCCATCCAATTACTAACACTTCACCGTATACAGTAGTTGAATCGATGTCCCTAGCAAAAGCTGCAGTTCTTTTCCGGGAGCTGGGCCTCAGGCACTTGTTGGTGGTGCCGAAGACACTCGCGGTAAGTCTCTTTTATATATGCATTCCATGCTGCACTAAAGGTTTCAAATGCTGGAAAACCTTAATCACTTGATCACTGGTCATAGAGGCACTTAAACTAGAGCTAAGTTGATAATTGAAGGCATATAAAAAAATTTATTATAATATCTAAAACAAATACTCTTGTCCTTAATATATAATCTATTTAACTAATTTGATTAGATTAAGAAAATTAGTTAATATGATATGTAATTCTAAAATACCCTAATCTTCTTCCTTAACTCTTTCCTTCCCTCCCTTAATTATTGTTGAGGGAGTGTTAATAAGGGTAATTTAGAAAAAAATTAATAAATATAAGAAATATGCATTATATTTAGGACTAAAATTAACTTCTTAATTAGGTTTTATATTAATATTAATACATTAAATTGTTTAAATGCTGGATAAACACTTGATCAAGATGAAAATAGCAATTTTGTATGTTACACTAGCTTTAACATCTATAATGGCTTGGAGTGATATTTTGTATCTGAACCTTTTGCAGAGACCTCCAATCGTTGGGATCTTGACAAGGCATGACTTCATGCCTGAGCACATTTTGGGACTATACCCTCATTTGGATCCACACAAGTAGGGGAAACAATAAGATTTTTGTAGATTATACCATCTTCTTCATCAGTTCCCTTCAAAATCATTACAAAGCGCCTTGTAATCATCAATCCCTTTGAAACTTGAAGATTATCAGATTCAAGCTGCAATTCTATAGATGTGAGTAGCATTTGCAGCATAATGCACGAACGAACGAACGAACGAAATAAGCCTGTTTCATTTTCTCTTCGGTTTTTGTAATTTCTGTTTAATTTATTTGACTTAATTTCTATGTAGTTCTTCATAGTAAGAGGCTTGCAGAATCAGGGCCTGGGCAAAACTAAATCATATCATAGATCCATTGTTCAGTACACGTAAATTTATAGGTGGGTAATTATTATTTCTTTTTGTTCAAAAAATTGGTCACGAGGAAAAGTTAATGTAATATTTTTTACAGTTATTGTAATTTTACTATTAATGTAGTTCTCAAAAGTTTATACACGGCATTGATACATCCAAACATGATCTTACAACTGCTTCGTCTTTTTGTTTTTTGTTTTTAATTAAAGAGACAATCGCTAATAGTTTGATATTAAGATTGAATTTGCAATCTTTTACTTATAGAAAGTTTTTATGTCACTAAATTATAAAATTATTACATGATCGTATGAATACTTATAAAATGTATAGATTTAGCACAAACAATCCCTTGCCTAGATTTGGCAAAAAGCTAATTATCTTGACTTGATACATCTTTTTAAAAAATGATTTGTTATAATAATGAGAGATATGTCTGCATACACGCAAAAGTTAGTCAACAATATCAATGGTTCAAGGCCAATTTTATCTTAGAACTTTTTGCGTATAAAAGTTATGGGTATTTGAAAGTTTTTCTTGATCAATATTATCCCAAAAATATTTAAAAATAAGCAATGTATTGTTAAAAATATTAATCATCAATATTAATTTTTTTAATAGTTAGCATTAATTTAATAGTTAGAGAGACTTTACTATCCTTTTAACATTTTTGAAGTAATATTAATTAAAAGATTTATGGAAACCCACTGTTCATACTTAAAAACTGAGATAAAATTAAACCTAAACCCTAATATCAAAATAGGATGAAGTTGATCATGTGATGGTTATATATTTACAATCTCCTTTTGTTTTCTTAAAGAAGAGAGGAAGGAGCCTTTCATAGTTGTATTCATTCCCTAAATGTTGTTCAGTCCCATTTAGAGCCTATTTAGATTAATTTTTAGATAATAAATTTTAGAAAGAATAAATTTTAGGAAAAATAAATTTTAAAAATAAAAATATTTAGATGATTAGTAGTAGAATCACTTTTCATATTAGTAAATTACTAAAAATGGTATAATTTGATTAAAAGTATGAGAGGAAAGAGATGGTAGAGAAGAAATATGAGAGAGCATAGAGTGTAGATAAGAGAGAAGAAAGAGGAGATAGGGTGAAGAAGAGAGATGATAAAAGAGAAAGGAGAGAGAATAGGGATGAGAGAGAAGATATGATATAAGAAAAAGTAGAGAAAATATAATAATTAGATAGTTTATAAACTCTTTTATTATTCTAAAAACTATTTTTAGTAATTTATTTAAAATTATAATTTTAATCAAAATTACTTCTTGATAAAAATAATTATTTATTTAATTTTTTTAAATTAAAATTTTGCCAAAAAGTGTAGGCACGTAATCTCACTTTTGTTTAAATCTTCAAGGAAGAAGTGGTTCAGCAACCAAAACAAAAAATTGTGGATCCCATCAAATCATTAAAGCGGTAGTTGTTCACTTTGACACATCCTCCTTTTTTTATTTATAGAACAAAATTTTTGAATATAATATCTTTTCAAATTTAAAATAAAAAAAGTTTTTATATCTTGCCATAAGTATATTTTTTAAAATTTAAATTTATATTATTCTTTTTGTTAAGTGAGGAGTTGTTCGCTTACCATTTCATCAGCTAACCAAAAATTTATTAATATAGAATCAAATTAATTCATATCTTAAACATGATTTCTTCTTCTTTTTCTTTCCGAGCTCTTCCCTTATTTAATGCTCAGCTTTTTCCAACCTTAAATGCTTTAGAAATTTAAATTTTGCATGGTGACCGGCAATTATACTCTAATCTGGATAAATCAAGTCATACATTCAATAGGAGTATATTGAAAAAAAAATATTAAATATTTTTCAAATTTTATAATTTGTCTTATAAACAGGAAACAATTCACCCTTAAAATTTTGTCCTATAAATAATTAAATAGGAAGGATAAAATAATATAAGTATGTAATTAATGATGGACACAATGATCTATATCATCGTATTTGTAATTTGTCTTATAAACCTATAAATAGGAAGGAGAAAATAATATAAGTATGTAATTAATGATGGACACAATAACATTATATTTAATATACGTTTTGGCGATGACAAATATTAGGAAAATTAAATATAAATAAACTTTAATAACTTCTCTCACACATACACATATTAGGTGAATATAGTCATAGAACAAGTGCTTTATTGTTCTTTAAAGTGTTTTTATCCATATTCTTCAATCTTACATATTTTGGGAAACAAAGACTTCTTTTATATTATTAAATCATATTTCTCTTGAAGTCTTAATCTTAAAGGAATTATACATCCAATAATGTTCAAAGTGTTTTTTTTCCATATATATATATATATTATATAAGATTTCCATATGCATGTGACATAATAACCTCTATGCTTCTTCTTATGTATATTGATGTTGATACTTGTATTAACCCCTGCTGATTTACATGTGTAACATATCATTGAATGCTGTCTAACATAAAGAAGAGTGACAACACTTGGTTACTCTTGGGGTATTTTTAACTAAATCTTATGTGTAAAAATAAATAGTTAAAAATATTAAAATTGTCCTAAAATTTCAGTAATTTTTAATATTATCTTTATTAATTATACTAAATATCATCTTCATATTAATTTTTATTCTCTCACACTTCCTTTATTAATTATAGATATGTATAAAAAATAATAATTAATACTTCTTAAAATCAAACAAGTGCCTTAAGAACACTTGTATGTTGATGTTTTATAATAAGAATAAGAGAGAGTACAGTTTAGGGATGGATCTTTAAGTGAGTCAAAAGTATACTAATTATATTGAATCAAAATTTAAAGATTACTTCCTCTCATTTTTTTCCATAAAGCAACAACTATTTAAATAAAGTGTTAGTTAAAATTACTTAAAAATAATAAATATATTATAAATATAATTTATTTTATAAATATACCCTTATATACGAGACCACATGAAAGAGAGAGAATGAGTACAAGAATATATGAGAAATAAATAGTAGAAGAAAGACATATAATTAATTGTAAAGTAAAAATAAAAAAGATATATTAAATTTTAAATAAATCTAAATTTATATTTATATATAGAATTATGAAAAAGGATATTACTTATAAAAAAAAGATAGAAAGGAGTAAATTATAGGTCAGTCAAAATTATAGGGAGGGGAAACAAATAATTTTACCTTATTTGTATTTTAGATTGTGGAAATGAACTTGCCATTCATCTGTTTGTACAATGCTATTTGAAATAAGTAACAGCTCAAGATGTCAGATTCGGAGCCAAATTAAAAACGAAAGAATGGGAAGCTGAAACACGTAGGAATTCGGATACCAACATGAGCTTTGCAAATATGTCCCCTGTGACGGGAAACCCAAAATTTTGTCACAATTCAATTTCCAGCAACACTAGTGATCACATTCTTCGGAGGAACCTCATTTCAATGCTTCAGAAGAGTAAAGACATGAACCATGCCCGATCAATTCATTCCAAAATCATTAGGAAAGGAATCGATCAAGATCCTTTCCTTGTATTCGAACTTGTCCGACTTTACTGCAAAATCAGTTCCATTGATTATGCCACCAAGGTCTTTCACTACACTGAAAACCCTAACGTGTACCTCTACACTGCTCTTATTGATGGTTTGGTTTCCCTTGGTTTTCACAGCGATGCTCTTATACTCAAATGGTCACCCAATTAATTTTGCCTGACGAGTATGTGATTTCTTCAGTCTTGAGAGCTTGTGCTCTTCTACTTGATCTAGGCTATGGCAAAGGAGTTCATTGTCAAGTTCTGAAATCTGGGTTGAGTTTAAACCGATCGATAGTATTAAAGCTTATGGAACTATATGGGAAATGTGGTAGATTGGAAGATGCACGGAACCTGTTCGATAAAATGTCCGAGTGTGATGTTGTGGCTTGCACTGTTATGATAACTTGTTATTTTGATTACGGGCTAACTCAAGAGGCTATGGTTTTATTTAGTAAACTACAATCAAGTGACACGGTTTATTGGACGGCAGTGATTGACGGGTTGGTGAAGAATGAAGAGTTCAACAAGGGTTTGGAGATATTCAGAGAAATGCAAGCTAAAAATGTGAAGCCTAATGAATTCACCATTGTTTGTGTTTTATCTGCCTGTATGCAATTGGGTGCTTTAGAGCTTGGTCGATGGGTACACAAGTACATGAACAAGTGCAATATCAAGATGAATCAAATCATTGGGGGTGCATTAATCAATATGTATTCAAGGTGTGGTGATATTGATACAGCAGAGTTATTGTTCAAAGAGTTGAAGGTGAGAGACATAAGCACTTACAATTCCATGATTGTTGGTTTAGCTATGCATGGAAAGAGCATTGAGGCAATTGAATTGTTTCGGGAAATCATAAAGCGACGACGACTTAGACCGAATGGCATAACCTTTGTTGGTGTCTTGAATGCTTGTAGCCATGGAGGTTTGGTGGAGCTGGGTTATGAGATATTTCAATCAATGGAAACAGAATATGGGATTGAACCACAAGTACAACACTATGGTTGCATTGTTGACTTGCTTGCTAGAGTAGGTAAGCTAGAAGAAGCTTATGATTTCATTGGCAAAATGGGAGTGAATCCTGATAGTAGAATGCTCTGTGCTTTGTTAAGTGCTTGTAAAATTCATGGAAATGCCAAGATTGGAGATCGTGTCGCCAAGCTATTGAGTGGGGGTAGTTTTATAGAGTCTGGATCTTACATAATGCTGTCAAATTTCTATGCTTCAACAGGAAGATGGAATTATGCAGCAAAAGTGAGAAATAAAATGGAGAAAGAAGGAATCATGAAGGAACCAGGTTGTAGTTCCATTGAAGTAAATAGTATCATTCATGAATTCTTTTCAGGAGACCAAAGACACCCTGAAAGGAAAAGAATCTATGAAAAGTTAGAGGAATTGAACTATTTGACAAGGTTGGAAGGCTATAAACCTGCAACAGAATTGTCTTTATTACATGATGTTGATGAGGATAAGCAAAAAGAGTGGGCTTTGGCTGTGCATAGTGAGAAGCTTGCAATATGCTATGGACTAATTTCAACTGAGCCATACACCACATTAAGAATCATGAAAAATATAAGGATTTGCAATGACTGTCATTCGGTGATCAAGCTCATAGCGAAAATTACCAGCAGGAAAATTGTGGTTAGAGATCGCAATAGGTTCCACCATTTTGAAAATGGGGTTTGTTCTTGTAAGGATTATTGGTGAGAAGGAAAAACAAAGTAAATGTGTGTATATTGTTGGACTTGAAAGGGACACCAATAGCATAAAATTGAGGTAGTAAAAATTAGAATGCTGAGATAAATGTATAATTATATAAAAAATGAGATTCAAAATTATCATATAAGATAAAGAGTAAGTGTGGTATCTATGAAAATGGTAGAAAATTGTTTGAGGTGATATGGACATATACAAATAAGGCTGTTGGAGATGCTAATGAGGATGGTAGACTATATAATATAGTACTCTGAAAAATGATAGAAGAAGGTTAAAGATAACGATTAATGAAATTATTAAACGAGACATTTGGATTAACAATTTATCCAAATATTTAGTTATTGATAGAATATAATGATGACGTACAATTTATTTAGCCAATTCCACTTAGTAGAATAAAGTTTATTGATGGTATACAATAATAAAAAAAAACATTTGTGAAGACAGAAGTAAGTAAATTAGTATTATGATCCTCCTATGGAACAAAAAAATATCCTAACATCTATCATTGTCTTGAAAATAAGTATCCGAATTCTGTCATGTAAATATATATAAATATTAATTTGCATATTTATACTGCTGTTAAGGAGTTATAGGTAAACCCTACTTCTTAATGATTTAAAATTAAATATTATAGAGTCAACATTCAATTAAAAGTTATTTAATTAACATTAGAGTGAGTTATTGGAAATATGAGTTGAGATTTCACTGAATGTAAATAAGCAAATGGCAAGTATGTTGGCTATGTCTGCGTAGAAAGAAAAGTGAAAAGAAAATAGGAGGAGAGAAAGGAAATTTTTTTAAAATAATAAAAAATTTACAAGTTTTAAGAGTTTTTTCTCTTAATTTTCTTTTATCTTTAATTTTTTCTCATCCAAACATAGGGCTAGTATTTGCTTGGATTGTCTATTTGAAATTCCAATCTAATTTTTCAATCGTATTTTATAATTTACGAGGTAAATATGAAAAAATAATTTTGTCTTTACTTGCGTGAATATATTTATTATAAGCAAATATAAACAAACACTTTATATTCTGTTTGGATGGGAAAAAAAAGTTAGGAGGGAAGAAAATGAGAGACAAGAAGATGGAGAGAAGAGAAAATTGAAAAAAAAATGTTACCACAATGTCCGTTTAGATAGATGAGAGAAAATATGAAGAAAAAAAATATGTAAATAACTAAATGACTGAAATCCCCTTACATTATATAAAAAATATCATGCTTAAAATTAAATTAAATATCATAATAGAAAGATCATATCAATCTTATCGTCATCAAACAATTTAAACCCAAATTATTTGATATATATATATATATATATGTAGGTTATTTATTTTAAAACCAATTTTTTTGCTACAGAATGTGTAATTTAGAGAAAAATGTAATTTATAAAAGAAATTTGAATAGTTTTTTGAAATTAAATATAATAAAAAAAATAAATTATATTATTATCTAATATTATTAATAAATACTAAAAATATAATATAAAAATGAAATGGTTAGAGTATAAGGTCATGATTGAAAAATGAGCTATCCCTCATTTTCTCTCCATATGTAGAGTGAAGAGTTGGAGATAAAATGGGGCAAGTCCCACACCTCATTTTCTTCCCAACCTTACTTTTCTCTTACTTTTATTCCTTTATCCAAAAGAAAATTTGTCTCTCTCCCAACTCTCTCTCTCTCTCTCTTGTTTTCTCTCAATCCAAAACAAGGGGTTAATGAAATAGGTCATGAGACCTCATAAACTCACAAATAAGGTTATTCAAGGTTGAGACCAAGCCTGGCATCAAGTTCTTTTTCCAATTGCATGCATGTTGCTAAAGACTAACCAAAATGCTCAATAATTTTGAGAAGTTTGGGCACAACTTCTATGTTGCAATCCAATTGAGAATATTAAAAGCTTAGTTAAATTATTTTTAATGAAGTCTTCCCTTTAAGTCTAAATGTAAAGGTGGAAGAATTTGTTTTGGTTTTAACTTTTAAATATAATATATTAATCTATTTTATTTTTGAAATTAATATTTTTTTAGATATTCCCTCTTGATTATATATATTAAAAATATTTTTCATTAAGATATTAATTCAAATGGAAAGATTTAAATAGGTATTGTAAATAAACAATTTTTTTAATAAATAACTAACTTAATTATTTTTTTTAATATTTATAAATTAATTATTTATTTTTTATATTTAATAACGAATGGGTATTTTTCCATATTCATCCTTCAATTTTAAAAATTGAGAAAGCTAAGTGGGAAGAAACCCATCTATAAGTTGGAAGTCTTGGAGGCTCATTTAGAAATGATTGTTGAAAAATGCTCAATAGAAAATGATTTAAATCCAGCTTTCAAGATTTTTAATTTGTTAATATTAGCTTTTGTCATTTCAAAACTAAATAATGAATTTGGAAAAATGTTTACTTAAAAATGATTCTAACCAAATTTTGTTTGTTTTCTCAAATTGTATACATTATTTTTTTGGCTTACTATTAACATTTTTAAAATTAAAGACTGAAAAAAGAATAAATTGAAAATGATTTTAATTGAGCTTTTAAATTTTATTAATATTATATATATATATATATATATATATTTTCCAACTTACTTCCAGGGTTTTAGATAGATTACAAAATATGAGTTGAAAATTCTATAACTATTTTTTTATTACTTTTATATGAATAATTAATTAATTAATTAATTTTTGTTCAAATTATATAAAATCCTCTCAAACTTTATGTCATAGGTAAATGAAAATTTCTGAACTTTTACGTATATAACTCTTATATTATTAATTTTTTATTATTTATCTGTAAATAGTTTAAACGTTAAATAATTCATATGCATAAATCAAAGTTTGAAGGGTTTAAATGTATGAAAAATAAAATTTAAAAGGTATAAGATTGATAGTTTGAAGTTATGAACAAAGAGTTAAAAATTTAAGAGGATTTATTATTAAGTTATAAATATTAAGAAGATTACTTATGTATGGTTTTAAGGGAAGTTTGTCAAAAATTGATTTAATTAATAAAAAATTAATTTATAATTTATAAAATTGTGAATTTAAATTTAACTATCGATGTAAAGATCTTATTAATGGGTTTATATAAATATTTTTATAAGTATTTTTTAAATATGAAAGTATATCCTAAATTCTAATCTTAGGGAGTTCCTGATTCTAACTCATCTAAATTTTTTTTATAAAAAAATAAGTTAAGGTAAGTTTTATATAATTTTCCTTAATTTTTATATAAAAGGGTCCTTAATTGATATTTTAAGATTTTAAATCTTAATCCTATAAAAAAAAATTTAAATCTTAAAATATTATTATTTTTATTTGTGACAAAGTGTCATTTTTCCCAAGGCGTAATGCGCGAAACATGGGCATTTCCTACCAAAATGGAAGAGCCAAAAAGTTCAAATCTCGTTACTCGGGACGTGAAAAGCTATCAGTTGGAGATTCAATTCCATTTTCGTTCACAAGTCCCATTTCTGATCCCACCCCAACTGCCGCATTCTTTCCCAATTTGTTCTCCGATCGCCGGAACCGTATCTACCACCCTCAAAACCATCCTCCTCCTCCTCGTTCTTCCTCCGTTCCTTCCAGCAATATCGGAATCCGAGCTCTGTTTCATGCTTCCACGATTTCGCTTTCTTTGCTTGAAATTGGAATATAGTCTCTGAATCTATGGAGGCCATTGAGGAGTTGGTTCAGCTTTCGGATTCTATGCGCCAAGCTGCTTCTGTGCTTGCCGATGAAGATGTTGATGAGACGACACCCAGTAAGCGGCCTTCCACATTCCTCAATGTCGTTGCCCTCGGCAATATGGTAATTTTCTATATTTTGGTCGCTATATGTGCAGTGTGGGGTTGTAGCGTTTTGATCCGGTTGTTGTTAGACAGTGCTCCCTGTTTGGATTGGGAATCTGTTATTCTGAACAGAGAGTCTTGGTGTGTGAACCAAAAACATTATTATCACTGAGGAAGTTGCATTTGGTGCGAGAAGTAAGCAATGTGTGGAAATCGGTATGCGTGGTTCGTAGTTTAGGATGCGTCTTAGAATCGGGGAGCTGTTATTGCATTGCAGGGTGTCGTTGCTAGAGCAGAGAACCTAATGAGAGGTCGCAGATGATGGGAGAAGGAAACTACATTTGGAATTGGAAAATTGAAAGCTTTCAATTCACAGGAGAAGTGTCACTATTTACGGCGATGCACATCAGGAGCGTAATAATGTTGTTGAAAAGGTTTCTCAGATTTTGATTCATGGAATCTAAATTTATAATGGATTCTGAAGCTTTTGACTGGAAGAGAATTGACCTGAATAGTGAGTTCGTTAGCATTTGTGAAGTTACATTGTAATCCTTTGTGTTTTTTTCCTTACTGCAATGCACAGTTTTGGTTGGCATTGCTCAAAATAGTAACTGCGCAAGAAAATATTAATCTAGTACGATCTAAATTAAATGGGTAAAGATCCAACACATACCCATGGTCAGTCAGAACTTTACTTACAAACTCGCTTTTCTGTTAATACATATGTAATTGCTGTCCTGTCATTGCAAAAACCTCTTTCTTTTATTATGCTTTTGAACCCTACAATATGTGTACAAGTGTTTGTTTCAATCCCTTCATTTCTTTGGATTGACTGTTTAGGGTGCTGGAAAATCTGCTATCTTGAATAGCTTGGTTGGACATCCTGTTTTGGTAAGTTATTTAGCTGATTTTCTTTTTGTTGACTTTGTTCCCTGTTCTATTTTCTCCCTTAATGGGTCACAATTAAACTTTTGGCAGCCCACCGGTGAAAATGGTGCTACCAGAGCTCCCATAAGCATTGATTTAAATAGAGATAGCTCTTTAAGCAGCAAGTCAATCGTCTTACAAATTGAAAATAAATCTCAACAGGTTTCTGCAAGTAAGAACAGCTAAGATTATTATTTTTGGTTTTAAATTCATTGAGCAAACCACATGTCTCATCAGCACTTGGATAAAAAAAGTCTTCAAAGCCTTCTACTAGCACTACTCCTATCATGTTTCTGATTGTCTCAATTCTGTTTTCATCTTATAGGTGCCCTTCGACATTCTCTACAGGATAGGCTAAGCAAAGGTTCATCTGGCAAGAGTCGTGAAGAAATATACCTGAAACTACGCACAAGTAACGGTAGGCCCATGATTATTCTCCTTCTTCCCCATTTTAGCATGAATGAACTGGTGCTTTGGAGGAAAAGATCATAAACAACGATTGACTTTCAACAGAAATGGGGGATTGCCTAAGATGCTTTCTGAATGTTGGCTTTGTCTTGAGTTTTTTTTCTTTATAATCTTATTGGATCCTTTTGTTTCATATTGTGAAGTTATTTACCTCGAAGAGACAAAGATGTGCATGCATTTGTTTGTTGATAATATGTTCTCCAATTATACCATGGAATATAAAAGGATCAATGGAAAGAAGAAATTGTGGATAAAGTCCATGTTGCCCAGGGGCATCTTCAAGCAAGTTTGTATTTGCTCATGGTTAAGCCTGCGTAAGCCCATACCTGCTCATGGACATGTCCGGACTTGCTCACAACTAAGGGCAAGTCCGTGGAGCAATGAGGCGGGGTTGGTTTTACACCTAGGCAAGTTTGGACAAGGTCTCTAGTTAGAATATGGGAATACTAACCGTTTTTCAACGTTGATAATGGATTATTAGATCCTTTTTTTTTTGTCATTTGATCATTGATAACCCTAAAACATTGCGCTAATCAAAAGTTAGGATACCTATTAGTCCTTCAGAAAAGCTTATGGGGAAAACTTGCTCTTTAACCGTAGTCAAATTGTCCAACGAATGGTCAACATTGGTCAAACATTACTATAGGGTGACATTGCACCATTTTTATAACTTCCAGGAGAATATTTCATCAATAGTTAAGGTTACCTATTGCACTTGGCAGAAAATTCCCGGGCACATTTGCCCTTTAACCAAGAAACAAAAGAAAGAAAAAATAAAAACATAGTTATCACTAAATTTAATTGACTCTGCCATCCCTCTGCGTATTTATCAACAGGCTTGAAAGAACCTATGGGCTAAGAACCAAAGAAAGGCCACTGAGATAATCCTAGCTGATTTGATGATTAAGATTTTTCCTTGCAAATATAAGCTTTCTGTCCTAGCCAAATACATAAATGAGCAGGATATGGGACTCATGTTCTAAGCTTCTTCCACCTTAAATTTGCTGGTGCTGCAGTACCGAAAGTTACTCAATTAAAACTGCTTGAAACTTTGAGAACAAATTCCTTAAAGCCTGCAAACAAAATTGGCCGCTGGGCACTGTGGAAACAAATGGGAGTAATGACTCATTCAAGTTTATGATGGTCATGCTAGAAAGTACAAGACAATAATATGACCTTAAAGTTTGAAAATTTGCTGTTTAGTAACCTGTTATGGCAAAATTGTTACTTTAGTTTCCGCTTAAATAATGACATTCTTGATCCACTAAGAAAGGTGAGCTTTTCAAATATGCATGCAAGATTGACTTGTTAATCAAATTGTCCTTGTCAATTACACTGAGGGTGATCTATCCTCAAGACCAGTTCCAAAATCTTTTTATTGGAATTCTTAGTTAATCTGGCTTATAAATCCATGGATTTTCATGACATATATCTTTCATACATGAGCTTATTGTAGCTTTTCATGTCATGCTTTACTGTTGTAGCCTTCCCCAGCTAGTGATGAAATCAGAATCTAGAGACTCTACGCTTTCCTATTTACCATGCTTTTTGACTCAGAATAGTGAAAAATGGGGAGGAGCGGGGGATGAATTTTAGACTCATGCTTTTTGTTCTTCTTCAGCTCCACCAGTGAAGTTGATTGACTTGCCCGGACTGGACCAACGAATAATGGATGACAAATTGGTGAGTACATGTGTGTTTATCATTTATTAAGCTTTGTGTTAAACATGAAGTATATTGTGGACTATTTAGTATTTGCTGCCTGTATTTTCATTTGCTAGTAAATGTTATATTCGTCTTCGGTGTTCTTTAAATAGAAATTTACTGTTTTATTTTTTTTATTGGCTTTATTCCTCTTTTCTTTAGATCAGTGAATATGCTGAACACAATGATGCTATTTTGCTCGTGATAGTTCCTGCAGTCCAGGCACCAGAAATTTCATCATCACGAGCCCTTAAAGTAGCCAAGGAGTATGACGGAGAATGTAAGTTTTCAACTTTTTCTGTTTCTTCAGCCCCTTCAAATTAGACTTACTGTGCCTATATATTTTGAAAACTCTTTTTTCTTAAATATTTTTCTTATATTGTTTCATTACTTATTATTTTTCTCTTTGGGTCAATTGTAGCCACCAGAACAGTTGGTGTTATCAGTAAAATTGATCAAGCAGCTTCAGAACCAAAAGCGCTTGCAGCTGTACAGGCTCTTCTATTGAACCAAGGACCCCCGAGAACATCTGATATTCCATGGATTGCTTTAATAGGTCAATCTGTTTCCATAGCTAGTGCACAGTTTGGTAGTGCTGGGGCTGAGAGCTCTTTAGAAACAGCTTGGCGAGCTGAGACTGAAAGTTTGAAATCAATATTGACTGAAGCCCCTCAAAGTAAGCTTGGCAGAATAGCTTTGGTTGAGTCTCTTGCTGGCCAGATCCGGAATCGAATGAAGCTCAGGCTTCCGACTCTTCTTTCTGGGTACATATTTTTTTTTGTTACCAACTGTCAACCTGCTTGCAAAATGTTATCTTTTCATTTACATGATAATTAGTAGCTGTAGTGAACTTCTCTTGAAATTTTGCATTTGTCCGTCCTATTGATTTTGCATTCCTTATAAGTAGAAGCGGTGACTTTTTGTGTCAGCCACTCACACACATGTATACATACTGCAGTAATTCTAGCACACTCCTTTCTTTAATGTACGAGTTATATAACTAATTAACAAATATTAAAGAAATTAGATAAGTTAGTTATTTGTAAAAAATGTATATTAGATTCCCTAAAATACATTTTTTAACAATTTGCATTAAAATTACCCCTTGATGAAACCTTTTTAATATATGCAATCAATAAGGATAGTTTTAGAAGAAAATTATAAACCTGGGAGACGAAATGGATTGAAGTCTTATATTTAGGACCAAAGTAAACTCTTTAACTAACTCCTACATTAAGGATCGAAGAAGTATAATTTAATCTAATAAATCAAAATGATAAGTTTCTAGTTCTTTGAAGTGATATCTCCTGCCCATTATATTGTTTCATTATTTTACGATGCAAATTATCCTAAAAATAAAATAGTTAATAGGGAGCAGATAGTTATTTTTAAATGTACACTTCTCATAACCTAATTGTTTTCAAAATGACATAATCCACTCAAATTTATATTAATACTCAAGTATGTGCTATGTGTATGTAATTAAACAGTTCAAATAGTGAAGAGAATACATGAACTCATGTAGCTTGTTGACTAATGGATTCAATGTTGTCCTTATGTTTAGACATCTGTTTAGTATGAATGCTTCATGTGGCAACTTCTCATGATGTTTCAGTATGCACATTGCATTTTGCTAAAAGTGAAAGGGCTTTCTGGCATTCTGTGATGGGTTCTGGTGTGTTAGAGTGAAAAGGAATTCTTTATTAGCCTATGGAATTAGAAATCTAGTGCCACAAACTAACAAAGACAAGGATCACCATCAGCAATCTGAATATTTACTGCGTGACTTTTCAGTGCAAGCATCTGCCCTTATATATAGTTATGTCTGTATATGACAGACATAACTAACACTTATACATAGGACATATGACATCAAGATACATATTACATAAGACATCTGGACACTAGAACACTTAGAACAGTGCCAACACATAATAACAGTTAGCAAGAGAAATACAACACCCAAACTACCAATCCTGATCATAAAATAAATGCATAACTGCCTAATTTCCCGATTTTGCTCTCTTCTTCCCTTGAGTATCGGTAATGATTGACAGAGGAGTCCTATGATTCTGATTGCATTTCATATATTTATGTCTTTGAATGTGTGTGCACATTGGTCTGCTGCCAATGAGAAAATTTGCCGGCTAGCATATGAAACTCTGATTTGCGTGCTTAAAGTTGCACTTATTCTTTCCTTTTTCTTTTTGTTTGGAAATACTGCAGTCTAGAGGGAAAGTCTGAAACTGTCCAGGAAGAATTAGTGAAGCTTGGCGGACAAATGACTTCTAGTTCTGAAGGTACAAGAGCTCTAGCTTTGGAGTTGTGCCGTGAATTTGAGGATACATTCCTCCAACATCTTGCAGGAGGCGAGGTTATTTCCTGTTATCTCTTGATCAAGTAGAGTGCTTTATTAAGAAGCTACTGCATGGAAAACCATGAAAAAGTAACAAATACAGATAAAGGAAAAGGGGGAAAACCTGTAAATGAAGTCTTGTGAGGTTGGTGTTGGACAACTAAGAACAGTACTGGACCTATATCAATATTTTAAGAATCTCCTATACAAGTCTATACGAAGAATGGGATATGCTATGATATATATATTTTGTGCCTCAAAGGAATGCTTCGAAACACATCATAACATTTCCAAAATGTTATAAACTACATCTTGAATATGAAAACATGACAAATGAACAGAAACTTGTCAAACACATGCATCAAACTCGTTACAAATTTATAATGTTTTGCAGTTTCTCAATAGTAAATTATGATACTATTTATGAATTATTAATATCTTCATATGTATAACATATTTAAATATTTTATTGTACTGTGCCAGAGTCATTTCTTAATTTTTTCAAAAATTGTTGTTTATCCATATTGTATGAGGCGCATCATCATTGTTTGGACCATGAGATGTATGAGAAGAGTTTCTTTACTCTTGTACATGCTGCTTGGAACTTGCTTTTGAAAACACCCTTCGCATTGGCTTGCTAATCTAAATAATGTTGGGAGAAAATGAGATATTGCTACTTTTATGCCCATGAAAAAACTGCTTTGATTGAAACATTCCTTTCAAATAATATATTTTCAATAATTTTGTTTATATGGTATTATAGCTTTTTTTATATGTCAATATCTGTTTGATAATAGATTTGGATTGCGTCACATATATTTGATCAATTTAAATTATTGCAGAATTTGTCCTTAACTCGGTTTAATAAGGAATAAATCTGGTGTTAGTGTGTTGGAGAATTGGAAAAGCTGCTTACTAAAATTTGTAGCTTATTTGTTTATATCTGGTTTGATTTTGAGCCATATCTTAGTGAGACACCCTAATAACTGAAGAGTGGTGTGATTATTGACCTTAGGTTGCTTTGCAGATGTAAGGGTGTTGGGAGTAGCTGGTTTCGGAATCTAACATGTATCCTGTTTTCTTTACAGGGAAATGGTTGGAAAGTCGTTGCTAGTTTTGAAGGCAATTTTCCTAACAGGATCAAGCAACTTCCTATTGACAGACACTTTGACATAAAGAATGTCAAAAGGGTAAGTTTTCTCAGAATGCATTTTATTGCTTTTAGGTTGAATCTTCGAATATAGCTTACTAAGGTTCTTGTTTCTTATATTGCCCTTTTAGTTTATGTCAGGTTGTTCTTGAAGCAGATGGATATCAACCATATCTTATCTCCCCAGAGAAAGGTTTAAGATCCTTAATTAAAGGTGTTCTCGAACTGGCAAAGGAGCCATCACGTCTTTGCGTTGATGAGGTTTGCTTCTCTTGAGTTGATAACTTTATTCAGTAAGCTGGTTGTATCTTTTATGCGTTGCTTATCAAGATGAGTAAGGATAGTTATAAAAGATTTTACTTATCCAGTCTTGGTGATTTTTATTTTTAGTTTTTAAATTTTATGTTACAGTGCATCTGTAACCGAACTAATTGTTGATATGACGCATAATGTGTCTTTATACTCCGACATGCATTTAATTATTTTCAACCCAAAAAACGTATAGATAGACCAATTACATGTGTTTGTTTCCCTATTGATATCACTTCTTTGCAATATACTTGTGCTCGTTTATAAAATCCTTCAGCTGTCCTCCCGTCCGATTTTAAGTTTCTTCTGTGAATATGTTGGGCAACTATCAAATTAGGTGCATCGTGTGCTTATGGAAATAGTTTCTGCTTCTGCAAGTGCTACACCTGGTCTTGGAAGATATGCTCCATTGAAGAGAGAGGTAAGAATGCTTTGGGGTAATTATATATAAGTTGGTCCTCTCTTTGGATATTTATTATCATATAACTACCAATTTTTATTAGATTGTGGCAATAGCAAGTTCTGCCCTAGATACATTTAAAAGTGAGGCCAAAAGAATGGTGGTTGCCTTGGTTGATATGGAGCGTGCATTTGTTCCGCCCCAACACTTTATTCGTTTGGTACAGAGGCGGTATGTACAGTCTCTCTGAATGCATATATACATACGATCTAAAAAAATCTTGTGCTTCTCAATAGGATCACGTTGTTTCCCCATTCCTACATGATGCACTGAGTTTGGATTTGAAACTCATGATAATTCAACCCCATGAAAGATTCATGTGATTTGAAACTTTGTTGGGAATGAATAATAATATGAGATTCTCAAGACATATTGTGCAAATTTAGAAAGATGATTTCCTTCATTAATCACTGAAAAATCAAGTCAAAAAAATCAATTTGTGATTATGTTTTTTATATTATATAATAGTTTTTTAATGTTTAAAATAAAATATATTACTTTGTTTATGATCAGTTTGACATTGGTTCAACTAATGATCTTGAACAAATGCTTTGATTGGTTTAATGACTGGTACGGTTTTATCATGAGAAGTTATGAGCATCTGTTGATTATTATGCTCCAAAATCTCCTAGGCATCGACCCAAAAACCAAAAGGAAAGGTGTAATGGTTAGCTAGGATTTTGAGTTTTGGATCTCATTTGTTGTCATGCTAATATTATATGCTACAAAAGCTGGTATTATTTGACTGAAATATACTGATTTGATGTGTTATGATGCCTGTTTCTGTTGCATTCATTATAATGGAGAGGCAGCGCAAGGAGGAAGAGCTAAAGCGGCCCCCCAAAAAGGCAGTAGATGCAGAACAGTCGGCTACAAATAGGGTGTGCAATTATTTAGTTCCTTCAAGGAACTACTGGCTTGCATTTCGTCTCATATCATACAAATGTTAAATTTTCTTACATATACCACGAATGTGATGGAAACTTAGTTTCCCTTTATAGGATAGTAGTCCTCAAAAAGGTCAGCAAAGTGGGGGAACCTTAAAATCATTGAAAGACAAATTTGGTCTGCATGACAAAGATGCACCAGAGACATCCAGCTTGAAGACTGCAGGGCCTGAAGGAGAGATAACAGCAGGTTTTTACAAATTCATCCGGACTGTTAATGTGGATCTAACTATATCATTAAGGCCACTCCTTTTTGCAGTAGTGTCTTTTATTTCCTTGTGTTTCTCTTTTCTTCTGGTAGTTGTTCTTTTATCCTAGATTAAAAGCTTCAATGGTCATCCTACTTAAAATAGTTATCTACTTTTGTTCTGTTGTCATCCTTCTTGTGAAACAACAGTGTGCAATAGATGTATAAATTCAAATATTGTTGTGCATCTCTTGGTGGTGGCTGATCATCCCATCCCATCATTGTATCAGCTTGGCTATTCTTGTCTATGGCTCTACATTCCTGCAATTATCACAACTGTCAGCTGATAGAGCTAGTGATTCCCAAAAGATTTGGACATCATTTCCTAAGACATATGGCAGACAATCTAGGAGGGGAAGTGATTTAGAGAAGACTAACAGCAGTGGTCAAGAGATTTATCCCAAGTTTTATAAGATTAAAATGTTCAAAGACAAGTCAGGTTAGGTGTAGCCAGAAGTATGGGTAGTGTTGTAGAGTAATGTCTACTTTTTGGGATATAAGATCCCCTGCTTTAAATATTTCATACTAAACTACGAATAATTTCTGGACAATTCCTTGTCATTTCCTATGTATTATTTTCTCTCCATTGGAATGTTAGGTATCATATAAATGAGTAATTTGAATTAACTTCTTTCTCAGCAATGTCTCTTCTAAATGCAGGATATTTATATAAAAAAAGCGGAAAAGGCAATAATTGGAGTAGACGGTGGTTTGTTTTGAATGAGAAGACTGGGAAGGTTAGTAAATCATCGTATTTATTGGTCTTATGGTGAGTTTAAGCGAACTTTGGCTTTTGTTTGCAAAGAAATCTCATTCCGAAAGAAGAAAGATGATGAAATCCAATAGAAACTAAAGATATTGATATATTGATGAACTTCTGATTCTTTCGCTATATGGAAAGAAGAGATGGGAATGAATAAGCTACTGCTTACAGTAATATAAAATTTTGAAAACAAAGCGGAAATAAAGGTGGTGTTTGGTATAAGGGACTAGATGGAAACAGCGCCCTCTAGATTTTGAGAGGGTAGAGTCTCGTCTAAAAGGCAAAAGCTACCTAATTCTTGATTGTTCCCTCTCTATTATATCAACTCTTCTAACTAACTTCATCTCTCTCCCCCTCCCCCTGTCCCACCCCCTTCTCTGTCAGCTCACTCATATGGTATGTAATGGTCTTCCAAATTTCCTTCACATACAAACATAAGGATAACTCTTTGGTAGGACTCTCTAAGGAATTGATTCTTCGAAATGGTTTGGGATATTATTTCCACTCATATTGTCCCCATCTCTCATTAATTTGATGTATCTTTGACCAATTGAAAATTCGCTTTGGTTTCTGTATGGGACCTGTTGTTTCTTAGAATTTAGATCGAAGTGTTCTGGTTCTCTTTGGGAATTCAATCTACCAAGTTCACTCATAAGTTTTTTCCTTCTTTTTATTTTTTTAATTTTTTTGTAAAAAGAATCTTAGAGAGCATGTTACATTTATCATTCAAGCATACATGCAAATACATTAGTATCTGCTGGTGATGCATTGATTTGATGAGGAGAATAACCAAGTCTTGTTTGATGTTCTATGACTTGCCTTGCTGCAGCTTGGTTACACCCAAAAACAGGAAGAGCGACATTTCCGAGGAGTTATTACTTTAGAGGTATGGACTTCTTTATTTTTGATATTCTCATGTCAGAATGATTAGTAGTCTTAATGTAAATTGTTCTTTTCCTATATCTCCAAATTCTTCTCATTCTGTGATATTTATTGTCTGTTTTCCCACCTTCTCTTCTAATACCTGAATCTGCTGGAGAGGTAGATTATGCTCGTTAATTTCTTGGTTTCTTTTCCGTGCATCTTGCTCCCTAATTGAACTACAGCTAGGAATAGAAAACCTATACAAAAATCCCCCCTGTACCTCATCCCCAGAAACCCTTGGTATACTTGTTGGCAAGAAAGTGAAAGGGTAGAAGAGTGGGAATTATGATGGAAGTAGATTGCTTACCAGTATGTTGTTGTCTGTTGAAAACATAGGTTATGTTAGCATTGCTCAGGACAAGTGCTATTTTCAGCATCTTGAATAGCCCCTGAAGTATGTTGTTCTGCTTTTTCTCTTGGTGTTTTGACAATGATATATATATATATATATCATATAAAGAACATTAAATAAATATATCATGCAAACTTGTTGCTCCACCAATTGACATAATCAAAGCTAATCATGTAGGTTATCACCCCTAACAACACAAGACTTTTAAATTCTTGGTGTCTACAAACTCACGGCCTGATATATTGAACCGTTAACAAATTTTGACTGTGAGAATGCTCTTGTTCTTGGCAAAATTCAGTCGTGGAATGGCGTATATAATGGTCTGCATAAAGTTTCTGAATCCTGTTTTCTTTTTGTTTTTTTGTTTTTCAAAATTGGCGGATGCCTTTATGATAGTGTAGTAGCCTACAGTCACAGCTCCTAGAGGTCTCAAATATCACAGAGAAAGTGGGTTTATTTCTATTTTTGAAGTTGACATTAAAAGAATAATAATTAATTTTTGGCATATTCCCGTTTTATTTTTAATTTTATGACCAGGAATGCAATATTGAGGAGACTTCTGATGATGATGCTCCTGCGAAGGGTTCTAAGGATAAAAAGGCAGGTGGGGCTGATTCCGGAAAATCACCAAACATTTTCAAGATAACAAGCAAGGTCCCCTATAAGACTGTTATGAAATGTAACTCTCTTTCTAGCATATGCATTCTATCATCACCCTGCCAAATCATGAATAAAACTGAACAGTCTATGTCAATGTTGCAACATGCTTTTGGCAGCTGAAAGTGTTGTTGTGTTAAAGGCTGAGAACATGGCCGATAAGGTTGAATGGATAAACAAGCTAAGCAATATTGCACATGTTATTAAAGGAGAAGGTCAAACGATAGCTGAATCTGGCTTTCCTATGCGACAAAGTCTTTCTGATGGTTCTCTTGTAAGTTTAAAACTACTTATCCTCTCTTATTTGATCTTTTTGATAGCAAAACAAGCATTCACATTCTCACTTTTCCGTACCATAGGGGGAACTAACATGTTTGTTTATTTGGGATTACACCATTATACATGAAAAGGTTTCCCAGTGATGCCTTTTACCGCTCCCCTGGCCCTTGGCCTGGCTAAGATATTTATTCTGAAAATCAATTATGAATTTCTTGAAAGTTGTGAATCTCTACATTTTTTCCCCTCATCCTTTTGTATTTACATACTTAACAATTTTACCACCTCACCATGGTTTTTCTTTCTGGTGTCTAGAATCTATTCTGCAGCTACTGATGTTGACTACTTTTGTAGGATTCCATGGCTAGAAAACCTGCGGATCCTGAAGAGGAACTTAGATGGATGTCGCAGGAAGTGCGGGGTTATGTTGAAGCTGTTCTTAATAGCCTTGCTGCTAATGTTCCAAAAGTCAGTTTCTTTTATTAGTGCTATATTTATTGTCTTTTTATCTATTGCTGTTGATGAAATCATTCAGTTTTGTCTGAGCAGGCAGTTGTTCTTTGCCTAGTAGAGAAAGCCAAAGAAGACATGCTTAACCAATTATACAGTTCTCTCAGGTCCATGCTGTCTCGTCTTTCCTTACTTTCAATGAGTTTTTTGTTTCTTGATGTGGCGGCAAGCCTTCATTAACTGCTTTTCTACTTCCACGATTCAAACAAACTTTAATTTACTTGCAACTCCACTGTTATTCTATTATCCATTTAAATGAATACTCATTTAATTCTATTTATAAGTCATTTCTAGCATATTACACGGAAACCAAGAAAAACCTCAAACTTCATTAACTCTACCTTAAAATTTAATAACTTTTCAACTTTATCTCTTTTTAATTTTACAATATATCCCAGGAGAACAAAGTCTACATAATAATAAATGGAGATAAAATTGTATGTTGATATAAAAAATGTAATGATATGACATATAAATAGGACAAAAGAAATCTTCTCTCTCCTCATTATAAATTGTAGAGATATATAAATATAACTTAATTAAGTCTAAGATTGGATATGATATTATTGGCCCCTCTCTCTTGTATATATATATGTATAGTCAGGTCAGTGATAATGCAAGAAATTATTCTCATAATTCTCTAGCAATATAAATAGGACTATAGGAATATGTAATTACAATCCTAGTTCTAGTGGATTTTTCATTTATGTTTTAATTTTTTTCCCCAAAAGTATTAATGACCATCACTTTGAGATAACCATATTATATTTCACATTTTAAAAACATAATAAGCAGAATTAACTTCAATTATCTTTATCATCTGTACACTTTAAATTTCATAATAAAAATTTGGTAGCACTAATTTGATCTGCTGTTGTTGATAGTGCCCGGAGCTCAGCAAATATTGAACAATTACTCCTGGAAGACCAGAACGTAAGGCACAAAAGGGAGCGTGCCCATAAACAATCCACTCTTCTTTCAAAACTCATTAGGCAACTTGGCATCCATGACAATAGGGCAGCTGCTGCATCTAGTTGATCTGATGGAGGGGAAGGTAACACTTAGCGCAAACTTGAATATTCTTGAGCTTCTCTCCAAAGAAAACTTTGGGGCATTGCAATTTAGTTGATTAACATTGTTTTCCTCACAAGTAGCTTATGAAAGCATTAGCTTCTATGCTTTGGGGGGCAATGTAACTTTTTCTTTGAACAATATCTTCAAAATTATGCTATGTAAATAGTGCAAATGTTTGGAAGCTTAACTTTTTTTAGATAATGTAAGATAGTATGATAGTTTTCTTGTCATTCTGTGGAAACATTTAACCTCCTAAATGTGCAAATGGAGGGTGGTTCATTGGTAAGAATATAAACTCATTCATCCCAAGGGCGTGGATACCTTGTTAGTGGTTAGTTTGTAAGTACTTACCACTTATTTAAACGTTCTTTGAGTTATGAAACTTTGGTCTTGGTGAACCTGACTCAAATCATCTAAACTTTTCCTTCATAAAAAAAGGGGAAAAAAAACTGGAGTAACCTCTATGTTTTTAGCATAGATTAAGTTGCATATAATACCTTAAAATATTTTTTCAGTAATACTCATTATTTTAAACTAAATTTTTGTGCACTCAACACTGTAAAATAATTTTTGTTAGTAGCAATGAGTACCCTAAACTTAAGATACTAATGGTACGATTGATATGATAGAAGAATTTTTTATAGAAGTAGAAATGAAATTAGGCTAGAAATGGGTTTTAAAAGTTTATTTGGTAGGATATAAATGAGTATAGAATTGATGTATATTTTTTTTTATCACTTAGGTTAAAATGTTATAAAATATTTTTTTTTATAATTTGAGAAGGGTTAAAGTTGTCTAGAAATTTTATAATTAGGATAAAATAGTCTAAAAACTTTTATTTCTACTTCTATCATTTCAATTACTAACTTTTTTGATGGAACTAAAATAACTTAAAATGTTACAAGTAAAAGTAGAAGTGATTTCTATCGCACCAAATGAGAGAAGCGGAAGTGGATTCCCTACCTCCTCTTCCACTCTACTGACATACTATAAGTACTATTGAAAAATATTTTAGAGTGTTAGATGCATACAAAAAAAAGGTGCTACAAGAAAAATATTTTAAGCAATTGGATTAACTAAAAATTAGTTTATAATATTAAGTATTACGAGAAAAATACTTTTGGATGATAGATATTAGTTAACCTTTTAAAGTTGTTGTGTAGAGTTCCCATTGGAATCAAGATGTATCTATATGAACTTATATACTATAATTTAGTATAATAATTTCTGTTTCCGATAGTTTGTTTATTCAGAAAACAACACAGGAAGCTCTGTACCTTCATCTGGTGAGGATTGGAGGTCTGCTTTTGGTGCTGCTGCTAATGGTAGAAGTGACCCATATAGGTGTGGAGCTGGTGGTCACAGTAGACGTTACAGTGACCCGTATCAAAATGGAGAAGTAAACTCAGGTTCAAACTCCGGCAGCCGCCGGACACCTAAACGGTTGCCCCCGGCACCTCCACAATCTAGTTCTACGTATTAGATAAAGTTGCATATGATCTTGATGATGATGTTTTTGCCATCTTGTGGATGAATGTTTTCAGTTTTCTCTGCCTCATATTGAGGCTTCCCCAGTCTTTCTTTAACTAGTCTAAGTTCGAGGGGCTTACGTTTGTAGATACGTTTTGGGGTAAATTACATAGACCTCTCTGGAGTTTTTATTGAAAGTACGCTGATTTAATTCTTCAATTTTCAAAACCAATATATAAATTTCTCCTGCATTTTGTTGAAAATATACATACTCCTTTTTAATTTTCAAAATCTATACAAATTTTCTCTGGAAGAAAAATTAAATTACACAAACTTCAATGAAAGTTTTTTGAAATTTATTGACTTTTTTTTTTAAATTTTTGTAATATACACAAATTTTTACTAAAAATAAATTAGATTTGTACTTTCCCAAAAATAAACAGAGAGGCTCATGTAATTTATTCTTTATTTTAAAAGGTTGTTCAAGTTTTGAAATTAGAGGTGTATGATTCCACAAAGTTAAGGAAAAATTTGTATATTTGACTGTTTTCAAACCAAAATTATGTTATTTTTAAAAATAATACATATAATATTAATAAAATTTGCTGAAAATTCATATAATTTGTTCATAATATTTCCGTGACAAAGTGATTGTAGTATGGTACGTATCCAATATTTTTTCCTTCGATGTGTTAATTGGGCAAGATGATATTGTTCCCAACCTTCTAAATATGTAATTTTGTAAGGATGTGAATGTGATCATCAGACACATTAAAATCGTTTCTAGTTATTGATATAAAATTTGTTTAATAGTATAAGATATTATTAAATTTTTTTTATTTTAAATTCAATTATTAAAAGAAATATTTATATTGAGAAAGATAATTATAAATTTTAAAATTAGATACTTAATAGAATCTACAAAATAACCTCCAAAAAACATTGAAATTACACTATAATAATAAAAAACCAAATTGAAATCGTGTTTTGATAATAAATAATTAAAATGTTTTTGTAATGAACAATTATTATTTTATTATTTTAATTATTGAAAATTAAAAATGTATGTGTATTTGTATAAATTCATTTATAAATATTTCCAAATTTTTTGCATTAGTTGTCATAATATTATAGGATTTATAAATTTTTATATGAATAATTATTATTTTCTTTTATTAGTTGTTAAAATGTATGTGTGTTTGTAAAAAATAAAAATAAAATAATGTCATTTTGATTATTTACTATTATCAAAAATAAATTCAATTTAGTCTTTTGATACTGTAATGTAATTTGAGAATCTTTTTTAAGGGTTATTTGAAATAATTTTTTTTAATTCGATTGAATGAAGGGTATTTCTATTCTCATCTTTTTTAATAAATATATTTCTTGTTATTTGAATTAGGGGTGTGTAAGATGCCCATGACCCAGTGCATCCACCTGAGATTGGCCAAAAAATGTCCTGCCTAACCCGATAAAAAATGGCTAAAAAAATGGACAATTTCAGGCAGGACTAAACATCGGGCAGGGGTTATTGCCCTGCCCATTTGGCCTGACCCGGTAATTAATTTAACAATACACATCACTATTAGTGTGCGTTTGGAAAAAATTTTTTAAACTAGCTTATAAAAAAACGGGATTATAGATAGCTTATGAAAAAGGGCTTTTCTAGAAGAACTTATAGAAAAAAAGTGATTTTGGATAAATGAGTGTTTGGATAGTTATTTGTAGAAGGGGTTTTATGAGTGGTAAATTACGAAAAAATGTATGAGTATTAAATGAGGAGAGATAAGAGATGAGAGTAGAGAGGAGAGAGGAGAGAGGAGAGAGGGTGTAAGAAAGAAAAGAGAGAAAAAGTAGGAGAGAGGAGAGAGAGTGTAAGAAAAAGTAGGAGAGAGAGTGTAAGAAAAAGTAAAGGTAATATAGTAATTGGTTAGTTCATAAGCTCTTTTACTGTTCCATAAGCTGCTCTAATCAGCTTATCTGAAATCTTGGTCCAAAAACCTGTTTGAATAAAAATTACTGTTTGGTAAAAAATTTCCCCAAACCGAAATTTGGGGCCAAAAGCTCTTTTTAAATTTGGGGTGTTTCCAAACACACCCTTTAATCATTCGATTGTTTTCGCCTATCGCAGACGCAAACGTAGAGTTCAGACATTGCGTTCGGGGCTTCGCTTAGGGTTCATTATTTTCTCCCGCCGAGGCGCCGCGCCGACTATCAATTCCTTTCCAATTCATTACTTTACCCACGCTTAAGCTATGCCAAAACCTCCTCTCTTGATCGCCATATCTGCACAAATCATTCAAAGAAAGGAGAGCTCAGTTCAGCACATTTCCTTCTAATCGCGAAGTCTTTTTCAGGTACTATATCCCTCCTCAATCTTGGTAATAGGCCACCGGTTACTCAGCACATATTTTATGCCTCCTTCTTGCCAACCTTTGAATGACGCATGTTTACTTTTATATAAAGGCGTGGAGAATGGGTTTATACCTGATGAAGTCACTCGGTTCATATTGGTAAATAGTTTTGTAAAAGAAAGTAACAGGGGAGCAAGGCCTTCTTTTAATATGGTAAATTTCCAAGACCGTTGAATACTTGTTCTTCTTTGTCACTAGCTTGAACCCAATAGAATACCAGAAAAAGATCCTCTAAAGAGCAGGGTGAACCTGTGATAGTCTGATAGATAGAAAGGCACATAATTGATCATTGTTGATGATAAAAACTAATGGTTTCAAATTTTATAAACAAGGAGCAACCTAATAGCAACATATGGTGTTACCTGATTTGCTTGCCAATGGCTATTAGGTGCACTTCAATTACATTTTAGAGGAGCCTGATGCCAGCATATATTGATTGCTATGTAATATTGGGTGTGCGTTGACAACATTTGGTTTTTGTTCAGATTAACTTAACTGTCTTTAAACAGTAGTGATCTCTAATTACTTTGCATAACCTTAGCTTTGTTATTTGGTGTTACCTGAGTCATGTTTTGTACAGTAGGTGCTGAGTTTTTGCCTTCTCACTGCAAGATGTGTTGACACCATCTTCAGAGACATATTTTTGAACAGTTGTGTTTACTTTTATGCTTAAAATTTGGGAAAATGTCGATATTTTGGACAAAGTTAAACAAATTATATGAGATTGTTGTTTTACTTGGGCTTGGCTATGAAAGTTCAAATGTACTGTGTGTGTGTATATATATGCATGTATTGCGATACTATAATCTCATCGTTTAATTATCCCTGTGATGCAACTCAAAAAAAATGTGGAATATGTTAGTGAACCCTGTTTTAGAATAGTTTCCCTGGAATAAATTTTCAATTACGAGAAGGAAAAACACAATAAGCCTTTACATGATGAAGTTTACTGGAATTACATATAACACATTTTGATTAATCTTTTTTTTTGGATTTATTTATGGTGAATGATGTTTGATTAAATATTCTTTCTGATGAATCCTTTACATTTTGATGAAGTTTATTGGAATTACATATTCTTTCTCTTCCTTAAATATTGTTCTACTAGGATGGCTGATGCCTCGTTGCTGGATAGCTATGATAGTTGAAGGAGTTTCCTCTTCTCAAATAAATTAAGAAAAAAAACTTAACAGAGTCTAGACTTAAGGCATTTGTCTCTTTTTTTCTGGCTGCATCATTGAAGCAACGTATTAGGAACAAGGAATTAAGGAACTGAAATGATTCTTTATTCAACTTCAACTGGATATATGTGGGGTACTTATATATGCATTGGGGGATTGAAAATATCTTCACCATAACTATGGATAATGCCCGGCCAATGACACAACTTTTGTATATATGAAGAGGCGTTTAAGAAGTTGGAAAGGGTTACTTTGTGATGGGGATTATATACAATTAAGGTATTGTGTCCATGTCCTTAACTTAGTAGTTAATGAAGGTATCAAAGAGATGAAGGATAGCTTTGAAACCATTCGAAGTGCTGTTAGATATGTTCGTTCTTCTCCTTCACGCTTCTTGAAATTCAAAATTTGGGTTGAAGCTGAAAAAATAGACACTAAAAGTTTTGTTTGCTTTGATGTAAACACTCGATGAAACTCATCATACTTGATGTTGGAAGCTGCGATGAAGTTTCAAAAAGTATTTGATCGGATGCTTGATGAAGATAATGATTATATTTCCCACTTCAGCTCAAGCACTTCAAGCTCTAGGCGTGGTGCTAGGCATGGCCAAGATGACTTCTCTGGTCCTATTAGTGATGATTGGGATAATGCTAAGATCTTCATCAAATTCTTGAAGATATTTTATGACATTACATTGAAAATTTCAAGCTCCCTTTTTGTAACATCAAATGAATGTTTCCACCAGATTGCACGTGTTCAGAAAATATTGCAAAAGAATATTACGAGCAGAGCTAATAATTTTTTGGGAGACATGAGCATCAGTATGCAGGCAAAATATGACAAGTATTGGGGTCAAGCAGATAATATGAATCTGTTACTATTTGTGGTTGTAATTTTGGATCCTCGCTATAAACTATCATATGTCAATCGTATGTTTGACGTCCTTTACATTAACCCTGAAGTATGTTCACTTATGAAGGAGAAGGTCAAAGATTGTTTGTATCGATTGTTTGATGAGTACTCTACAAGGATTTCTACTAAATTAGGGATTGTTTCAACAGGTGCAACTTCATTGCCATCTTTTGATGATGATGATGATGATGATGATACTGGGGATCCTGGTCATAAGTGGTTAAAATATATGAAAATAAGAACTTCTATAGATCCTCAAACTGAGTTAGATAGATATATTGTAACTGACTCAAGAGATGAAATCCCTTCTGCATCTGAGTTTGACATACTGTTATGGTGGAAAGCTAATTCTCAAAAATATAAAATTCTCTCCCACATGGCACGAGATGTATTGGCTATTCCAGTTTCTACAGTTGCGTCTGAGTCCGCCTTTAGCACTGGGGGACGTATAGTTGATCATTACAGGAGCTCTTTGTCTTATAAAATGACAGAAGTACTAATTTGTAGCCAAAATTGGCTACAAGTTGGCCAATCTATCAATGATTTAGCTTACAAGCTTCGGGAGTTCGATAATTTTGATGAAACAGAAAGTGTCATTCAGCTTGCAGATGATTTTTTATCTTGAAGCTCATAAATTCTATTATATATTTTACTTTATAATATGTAACGAAGTTTTTCTTTTATTCTTTTCTCTAGATGATATGCCTGGAAGGGACAATATGATGACTACTGATGACTGAAGACCAGTTTAATTACAATGGATTTCAAAACTTTAATTATTATCTTGTTGTCACCTTATTTTTAGTTGATTATAAATATTTTTTAAATATTTAAGACATAAATATAGTATTATTTTATAAATTTATGATTGTAGATTTTTCCTCACAATATGAGCAGAACATCACTATTTAGGTATGCCCAGCCTGATATACTTAGGGCTTTTACCGGGTCGGGTCAGGCACTGAGTTGCAAAATGCAGCTCATGCATTTTATGGGCAGGGCACCGGGCAGGGGGTTGCCTGGCCCAACTCTGCCCATGCATACCCCTAATTTGAATTTATATTTTTATTTTTATAAGGGTGAGTTAATACTTTAAGAAACAATTTGATGAAATAAAATTTGGGTTACCTGAAATTTTCCTAAAAAAAATATAAATTAAATGGTTGTAAATACAAGAGTTTCAGTAGTAAATCGTGAATCGATGATCTATAATGCAACTTTGCTGCGTGGACTCTTGCCTTGAGATTGGGGTCCACTTGGTCAACCATATTCCCTAAGTACAATCATCGAGAGGCTGGGATCTATTATAAATAAAGCAACTCATTGACTATAGCTAAGATCAAATTTCTTATAACTACTATGTAGGGTTTTTTAATCATAAGTTGTTATATATCTTATATTTTTAATATAAACATTTAATCTTAAACTCACATGAAAAAAATAAGGTTAAAGTACATCTAGCATTTAGAGTATTTTTTTCATATACTCCTAAAATATTTTTTTAGATATATCCTAAATTCTTTTAGATTCCATATAAATTGTATACAACATCTTTCACATTGGTTATATAAATTGGTGTACCTTTGTAAGCGTCTTCTAAACTTAAAAGTATTTTATTAAACTTAAAGGTATTTATTGTATATTTAGGAAATAAACTTCAATCAAAATGGCATTGATTGTATTTAATATTAAAATTATACATTTCTCTAAAGGCTAATATATATTTTTAATAATATAATATTATATCAAATTTTAATTTAGTCCTATAAATTTATAAAGTATATTTTTTGTCATTTAATCTTAATCTTATCAACCAAATAATTTCATTAACTAAAAATGCTTACTCAATTAATTTAAATAGTGACTCTATAATTAAATGTTAGACATGTATTAATCATGTTCTTCATGTTCTTCATCTTCTTAGTCTATTATTCATCACCATTTTCATCTCCATCTTCCCATCAATTTTTCTCTCCCTGAGCTTCTAAGATAGTTTTGTTCAATGCTTTTCCTCAAATACAACAAACCCTCATAATAATAATAATAATAATGCAAGTTCATCATCACAAGTCATATTCACTCAAAATGACCCATCTTATCAATCCATTTAACATCTTCCACATCCAATCCTCCATAACATGTTCAAAACAACAAGGTTTACAAGTTAGAGTTCGAAGTGGTGTGGCCATGATTATGAAGATCTTTCTTATACTACCTCCGGCCACCACCACGACCACTAACCTGTCATAATTTTTTATCTTTTCAACCTTAGATCCATAACTATAAACCTTGAAGAAGAAACTGCTTGGGTTGAATCAGAAGCAACAGCTGGAGGACAATTTATAGTTAAAGCAAGCAGTGTCCATGTCTTCCATGCAGGAAGCTGTCCCACAATGGGCATAGGAGGACATGTTAGTTGTGGTGGACTCGGTACTATTTTTAGAAAATATGGTTTAGCAGCTGACAACGTTGCTGATTCTACAATGGTGGATTCTCATGGTAGGAAACTGAATCGAACGTTAATGGGAGAAGATCTTTTTGGAAACATACGAGATCAAGCTTTGGTGTTATCACTTCATGGAAAGTTAAAATAGTACGTGTCCCTGAAACTGTAACAACATTTGATATTTTCACAAGTGTAGATGAAGATGATGATGATGATGATTCAGCAATAGTTTCATTTATGAAATGGCAGAATATTGCAGATAAGCTTCCTGGGGAGATTTTTCTTCATACAGTGATGGGATTGGGAAATAATGTTATTACAATTTCTTTCATAGGGATCTTGGAGAATCTGATAAGACAGTGAGTTTGATGAATGAGAATTTTTGCAGAACTGCGTTTGCAGAGAAATAACTGTAAACAAATGAGTTGGATTCAATCTGTTCTCTATTTTGCAGGATCCTCATCAGAAAATGATTCCAACTTTTGATGTGTTACTTCAAAGAAACCAAACATCTCTCAGATCAGTTTCAAAGCAAAATCTGACTGTGTAACAAAACCTATTCCTTTGTCTGGTTTGAAAGGGCTATGGAAGATGATGATGATGCAGGAGAATAATATGAATCCTCCATTGTTGATATTGACACTTATGGAGGAAGAATGAGTGAGATTTCAGAGTCAGAAACTCCATTTACATGTAGGAGAGGGATTGTTTATGGGATTCAATATTATGTGTCGTGAGATTCATCGAATGATGATAATCATGAGATATAGAGACCTGGATTTGGGAGTTAATAGAGAGATAAGAACACAAGCTATGAAGAAGCAAGATCGTCTTGGGCCGGGTTCTAAGTATTTCAAGAACAATTTTCTAAGATTGGCTAAAGTCAAAGCTTCTGTTGATATTGACAACTTTTGGAATGAGCATAGCATTCCACCTTTGACTGTTAGTGGATAGAAAAGCGTGGTATTAAAATACGACTCAGGCGGGGTAGTGACAATAGTCTTGTAATTGGTCTAGTAAAATATTTTAAATATATTAATTAGATTAAATTTTATATTTTTTTCCTCTCAAGCCAGCTGACTTGATGATGTTGTTCTGAGTTTCAAAAAAATTAAAGAAAAAAATAGCCCCCTATCATATTTATACTTTAGTAACTCTATTTTAATAAATAAAGTTTGATTTATAGAAAGAGATATTTCATTTACATGTAGATTATACCTTTTATTTAAATATATATTTCTTTTGTTAGGGTTATATATGAATATTTTTGTATGTTTTAATTAAATTAGATTATTTTTGTCATGATTATATCAACCCCAACTTAATGATAATTAGAAAACTGACCCTTAAACTTTTATTATGATAGAGTCTATAACATATCCAATTTTTAGTACCTTGCATAAAAAAATGGAAATTTAGGTTTTGTTGACAAAGATTAAGAATTATTTAGGTTATGTTTGGATCGATAGAGAGAAAAGTGAAGGAAAAATAAGGAAGGGAATATTAAAAAGAATTTTTTTTAATGATAAAAAAAATTACTATTTTTGATAATTTTCTCTTCTAATATACTTTCCTCTTTAATCTTCTTTCTATACAGATAAATTAGAATTCTTAATTGCAAAGTTCTAAAAGTTTACTGAAAGAGGGACAAACGGTGGAGATGTGTTGTACTCTTCCACTACTTGAAATTTACAATCAAGAACCATAGACTGTTCAAACCCCTTTGTCAACATGTATTAATATGAATAATAAATTAAAAGAAAGCTTATATTAATGGACATTGCAATTGTACTAATGTTTAAATTTCATTTTATCATTTCAAATTTGTAGTTAAATATTTATTGCATTTTAATTTATATTGATAACACATGAGTTAGGCTTATATTGATAATTAATATATGAATAGTATTATGATGATACTGGGGGCAGATTTTGTATTTAATATTGATATTGAGTTTATTAATAAAATTAATAGAAATTATAAATTCGCACAAACTTCAAGTTTTAGTATGTGTTTGGGTATAAAGAAATCTAAAATTTTAAAAGGGTATCTGGCGCAAATTTTAGTTTAGGAAAATTTTAAAATAAATATTTTTAAAAGGGTTTTTGAACCAAATCATAGTTTAAAATAAAAGTTTTGGATAAGCTACTGAGAATAGTTTTTAAAACATTAAAAAAGTTTATGGGCTACTTAATTATTATTTTATCCTTATTTTTTCTAATACTCTCTCGCTCTCTCTTCTTTTTCTTCTGCGATTATCGTCGTATTGCTGCCACAGCCGCTGACACCTTCGCTACTATCCATCTCTATTGTTTTCTTCCTCCCACATCAGGTCACTTCCATCACTGGTCTTCTCCCTCTATCACTGGTGAACGTGGTCTTCTTCCTCCGTCACTAGTCATCTTCCTCTATCATTAGGTCACTACTATTGCTGGTCTTCTTCCTCTATCACTGGTGAATCTGGTCTTCTTCATCCGTTATTAGTCATCTTCCTCCGTCGGTGGTCGTCTTTCTCCTTTGGTGGTCATCTTCCTCCGTCAGTGGTTGTCTCTTTTTCCTTTATCGCTGGTCATCCTCTTTCGTCAGTGGTCATCTTCCTCTGTCTATGGTAGAAGAGAGAACATGAGAGAGAGGAAAAAAAAAGAAAGAAATTGATTATATTTTTATAAAATCATATTATTTATAGTAATTTATCACTACTAAAAATCTTTATGATAATAATTATGCAAACACTCATTTATTTAGAACCACTTTATTTTTATAAACTTTTCTCTATAAGACTTTTTTCAAAAGCTGTTTAAAAATTATATTTTTTTATTAGCCATTTTTCAAAAATCTATCTAAATATGCCCCTAAAGTCATATCATATGTTAGGTAATAATGAATATTTTTGAAACAAGAACAAAAGACCAAGATGTTAATTAATAATTAAATTACTTTTGAAGACCAACTTGTTTGGTTCTTTAATGATGACAACAACAGTGCAATATATTAATATTTTAAAAGGAGTTTTGGAAGAGTAATTTTTTTTTGAATGAAAAGGAAACATGATAAAACGTTCAAAATAAAAGGTCATTTGGAGAATCCACGGAGAGAATCCTTTATAAATAAGGAAATATTACGAGAAAGTGAAAAGTTAACACAAAATATTCCAAATAAAAGCAAATCTCAGTAACAAGGTTATCATATGCGCTCAAGAGCCTTGTTGGATTGAGAAACTTGGAACCAAAATACAGAACTGTCAATTAGTGAAGGGCACTGATGGCAGAAGAAGATTGAATTCTTGATCTTTTTATAAACTCTGTTGAATTGTACGAGTTAAATTCTAGTTATATCAACGGCTAGTGTAGCCCACAGGCAATACTACACACTATGTTTCGATGAATATGAGATCTTAAATGTTTGACGTTTTTATGTTAATTATAATAAATATAATAATTATAACTTAATCTTTAAATATTCAGTATAAATCAATTCTTATAGACTATATTTTAACTCACTTAAAACACAATTTATAAATTTTAATTTATTACAACTCAATCCATATTATAAACTTTTGTCCTTAAATTTTATTAAATATATAATTTTATTTTTTAAAATATAAAAATTAAATTTTACTCCCTATATTTTTTAAATAACATTATGCATCTCATATAATTTATTTCACTTAGTAGGATAAAACTTGTTACATGAAAACTAATATTTTAAATGAAGAATTGAGTTGCATCAAGAAAAAATTTAAAGACTAAATTATAATTGAATCTAAACTATAATAATTAAATTATACGGAATTAAAATTTAAAAATTTACACCTAAGTTAAAATTATATGTACTCAAAGACTAATTTTTCCTATTAGCAATGGCACATTAAAATTTGAATAACTAAACCGGCCAACAGAAAGAAAAAAGAATCTAACAAATTTATGGAGTGACGAGTACACTCCCTATTACTCTAACAAATTCCTTCAACAGAAAAACCGTCTCACACAAAGCAAGAAAATTTAAATAACAGAGAATTGCTAAAATGTACACCATCGCTTCGATCTACACCAAATTTCACTTAAAAATCAATATTTATCAATTAATCTTATTTTCAATAAATCATTTCTTCCTTCACTGCTAAATCAATGGCCCAAATGCAAGTTATAGACGGGTGGATGGTCACTGCTTCAGCATGTTACTACTATACAATAATCCTACAAATTTAATAACTATAAAGTAAAAAATAGCCATATAGATAAAGATTATATAGTACTTTGATCTTATATTTCATACGCGTCCAATATCCTAATATTATTTGTAGTATAATTTTATTCATAATATTTTAATTTGGTACCATTTTACCCATAATATTTTTAATTTTTAGCACAATTCTTAATACTTAAGAAATAAGATTATGTGTATAATTATACCAAATTAAAAAGATTATGGGTAAAATTACACCATAAATAAGATCAAGATATTGGATACTATATAACTCTATATATTTACATATAAAAGTTGTTAATAAGTCAATTTGTTTCCCCCTTCAGGATATCTTCCTTAAAAGGGCCAGAATCATGCAAGAGTTTAATAACAAGCTTTACCTGTGAAAAAGGCAAGAAAATCAAAGTAAACTAAATTGCAAATTATACGTGTTAGATGAACATGGATAATAAATAATGGTCACATAACCCACTTTGGAAGAATTGATATAACCTAATCATATACGAGAACATAACCTATTGTTTAGACACAACATGAACAAAGAGATAATGAATTGATATGATCCAAAGTTGGAGATACTTGGTTTTCTCATCTTATTTTGCTTAATGTAGATTTGTAGTTGTCTTTTTGGTACAAGATTTGTAGTTATTTGTTTTGTTTAGATTGGCTTTTGTAAATCCAAAATCCCGTTTAGAAGTCCAAAAGCCAATTTGAGCCCAAATATCGTGTTTGGATTAGCATTGAAGACAAAAGAATTTTTTTTCCTAAAAACCAAGTTAGACCTAAAGCCATATTTTGAAGCTTTTGGGATTACAAAAATCAAATGGGTAACTAACTTTCCAAGCAACTCATATAGTTTTTAAAAAGAATGAATATTTTATCTAACAATTATAATACCTGAGAAGCTTCACGTATTAAGAAGTCTTCAATAGGCTTCCTAAATCCATTATCCGTAAGGTAGTGGCAGCTATAAGTTGTCACTGGCATATACCCTCGCTGGATCTTATGCTCACCCTGAGCTCCAGCCTCTACCGTTTGAAGATTGAGTTCAATCGCTGCTTCAATAGCCTGTGACAACAGACAATGCAATAACTACATTACATGCTTCACTGAGCTATACTATATCTACTTGAGATTTTGGTGAAACAGAAGAAATTCGAGGATCCAATCAAGGAATAAAGGAGACATGAAAGCGCCAGAAAACACTTGAGAAACAGAGTCTCACTTAAGATTGTGAGTGAGAATTTAGAGTATCCTGTTGTGTAAACAATACAAACCTCCTGTGTGATTTTGTCCAACTGCTAGTGTCATAATAGGGCTGTTTTAAATTCCTTTTATTGGGAACTTTGTTTTTATGTATACAACATTGGTATAAGAGAGAAAAACATTGACCCTATCCTTGGATGGGAAGAAAATTAGGGAGGAAAAAATATTAGGAGGGAAAACTTCAAAAAATAGTAAATTTCTTTTTACCATTTTAGCAAACTTTCCTTTCTAGTATTCCCTCCCCTCCTATTTTCCCCTCACTTTTCCCTCCAACCAAATATACCCTAAGAGTATATTTGAACAGGAGATAATGTAAGAGAAGGCCAAGTTTGTGATTTATCAGTAAGAGAAGGATAATGAAGGATTTCTGTCTAACTCTCTGAAATCCTCTTTCCTTTACATTTTTAAATTGGAGGATTTCGGGGGAGAAAATTTCGCCAAACAAGGAAGAGGGGAATCATCATCTGATCATCTCTTCTACTTTCTTCTCTCCACTTTCATTTTTTTTTTCCTCGTTCCTTTCCTTCTCCGACCAATTCCCAAAATCCAAGCATGCCCTAGGATATGATTTCAAAATTTCCCCCTTTTTTCTTCTTGGTACTGAAACTTGAGGAGAAGCTATAATGCAGACAATCCAAGAAAACAAGGAAAAGTTCAGATAAGCAAAACTTCAATGCAACTAGAATCAAAGTCACATTCCTGCTAAATAGCTTTGAGGCTTGAAAAGGCAAAGTACGGAGAAGAAAATGAGAAACATCCTTTTCTTTCAACAACAGAAACTTTTGGTATCAGCCCTTACTGAGATGAAAGTAAAATATAAAAAGAAGGAAATACATTAAAGGATATAAAAAGAATATAATAATATTAAACTCTGGTGTACCTGGTAATAACATGCTTCAAAATGCAAACTTGGATAATAACTTCGAGGGCTACATCCCCATAGCCGCCCAAACAAAGTATCTCCTCCAATAAGATTTAGTGCTCCTGCTACAAGTTCATCTCCTTCTTCTGCAACAACTAGCAATACCTGATCTCCCATTTTTGATCCCATTTCATGAAAAAAATCCCTTGTCAGGTAAGGGCTACCCCACCTATAAAATAAAGCAACTACAATGTTTAAGTACTGATATTTGATTGCTACATCCCCATATCATCAATGTGATTTGATTCTTTTCAAAATGAAAGGTTCAATCATAGGGAACAGACTTGTTATCAGCTGTGTTCCTGTAAAACTGATAGAAGGAATCCCAGTGCCTTGCCTGCCAATACATAATCATAACAAAAAGGGAATACATTGAAACAATACGACTGTGAAGTTTGCCCAATAATATGCAAGAAGTAAAATTTGCTTGATAGAAAATAAAGTTATTCACATGGATGTGCAATATAAAAGTACACACCAAAACTGACCAGTGTCAATCAGTAAAATATTATTAAAAGCATTAAGACGTTTCCAACAACCATAGGGCTTTCAGATCAATCTTGCCGTAAAAAACAAAAAAACAAAAAATCTTATCAAAAAGAGGAAGACAGAGTAGAAACAAAAAGAAGAAATTATAATCCTCCTAGGGAAAAACAATACACATAAACAAGATTATTAATGACAAAACATTCTTCAATCACATTGCATATCGGGATTCAAGATCAGAACAACACATAGGAAGAGCAGCAAAATGTGGCCATACGTAAACCCCTATACCATATCAAATATCAGGGTTTCAAGAAATACATAAATGTGAGCATTCACTCCAACCAAACACACCAAAGATTGCATGACACCACAATTTTACACATTCATAGACAAAGAAATTTTAATATAGCAGGGAGTTGCAGAAGAGTAGAATAAGACAACCCCAACAGGAACCTTACAAGGAATACGCGCAAAGAAACAAAATCAATTTAAAAGAAAAGAAATAAAACATGTGCGCAAGCACACAAAAACCCTTAAAACCTACATAACACTAATAAAAGTACCTTTATTTCATAACCCCGGAGCCGTTTCATAATCAAGTTCTGGGCTGAAATCTGCACACAAAAGTTCCTATAATTAATGGAGCCAACAAAAAAAGTCAACTGCTTTGATGCTATCTAAAATACACCATCATTTTACACGTGGTGGACAAAGAAACGAGAACAATTTTTGCAACAATTCAGAATCAATTTTTTCATTATGTCATTACAAAGAGCATGAAAAGGAAAACCACTGCTGGACTTGCACATTGAACGCAATTTAAAATTTTCTTTCCATGTCACAAAGCCTTCAGAAGCAAACACCAACCTTTTTACGCTCTTGGCGAATATTTTTTCTCTTACTTTGCTTCATGTCCATCAAGAAATCATCAAAACTGCCAAGTAGAAATAGAAAACAAAATGACATTGACTGATGCAAAGAAGTAATATCATAAGTCGCCACAATTCCTCTCAGCCCAACAGCATGGGTTAATACAAAACTAGAATGCCTGATTGAAGCCAAAATGTGTGCCAAAACTGACATAAAAACTGAACACATTCTAAGAACATTTTACACTGACAAAGATGGGGCCCGTACAGTTATGCACCTTTTATAGTTACGATTTTTCCAGTGGTACTGCATTCCCATCCTCTGTAGAAAACCTTTTTCACCAAGCTTGTGCCACTCATTTTCAGTGGGGAAAGTAACATGCAGTGATGAAAGCTGAGACTGTCAGAAAAATGAAGAGAGATTAAAAATGTGTAGCAGATGTTGATATCAGAACAATAACCAAACAGAAATTAAAGAAAAAAATTTATCTGTGGTACTATTACTATTGCTGCTGCTGCTACAATTGTCAATGCTACTACTACTAGAACAGCAGGTCTTATTTCACTAGACGGAATTGGCTATATGAATCAAATCATAATGTTGAATTCCATCAACAACCCACTCTTTGGATATACTATTCACCAAAAGGTCCCATCCAATATCCTCCTTGAGTATTCTACTTGATCTTTCTCTACTGTTCTTCACAGGACTCAAGACCATCTATTCAACCCTTCTCACCAGTGCCTCTATCAACCTTCTTTTTCCCCCCCTGATAATGCCTCTATCAACCTTCTTTGTACAGAAACATAGTGCTAATTCTATTGTTGCAACTATTATAAATTTAATAAATTGAAATTTTAAAATATCTAACATTATGTTAAACTAATTCAACATGTGATATAAGGATGAGCTAAGTCATTAGAAATTTTGACAGAGAACGCAAGAAAATGCAGATGGTATTGCAATGCCCCCTTACTTTTAATACTTTCACTAAGCAAAACCATAAATGCCAGTTAAGAGAGGATTTTAGAACTGGGAGTATTTAATACGAAACAATTTTCTAAACTCTCTCAAGAGTAAGAATTTAACTCTCATAGAGAAGTAAGGTTTATGAACATGACATCAATTATAATGACAATTCTTGAGCTCGTGATGACAAAGTGACAGATTAAATATATGAGAAGATACTGGTAAAACAGTGGGTGTTTATACAATAACTTGCTGACTTCCTAAAAGTTATGGCTATGATAAATCTGATACCTTATCAGTCAGATCCTTCATTGCAGATACTATAACGTCAAAAACTTGATCTTTGTATGAGGTGTTACGAACTAGAATCCTTGAACCAGTAACTGGAGTGAATGGCACACAGCATTGTAACTTTGGGTAATATTTTAACCCATAGCTATAATATGCATCAGCCCAAGAATGATCGAAAACAAATTCACCATATGAATGGCTGCAACCCAAATCAAAAGGTGAGAATACAGCCAATAGATAAAAGGTTAGATAAAAGCTCTAATACAAAGCGGTAGGAAAATTACTTTTAGAACAATAGACAAGCTCCATAACGAACTAGAAAATAACTTGCCGCATGGATGGTGTAGCAGATGCCAAACCTTTTAAGATAGAGTGGGACTACACCTACAATCTTGTTGTCTTCATCCTTAGCAACGATGTGGCGGGGCATCCATCCTGTTTCCTGAGATTTTGAGCAATAACAGGAAGAATCAGATCTTTTCACAGTATCATTGACAGTTTGACACTAGTCATATGAAAAAAAGACAGGGTAATATCAACCATGGACCCTGAATGGGTGTAAACAAAATGTTTCTGAGGATGAAAGAGAAGAAAAATTCCAGGAGAAATGAAAGATGCGTCCACTCTTGGTTTTCAGACAATTGGTTTTATCAAACATCAAATAACCTTCAAGGTACCATTGTTATTAGCATTTCCTTCATACTTATTATTGGATTCTTAGCACAGAGATATCACTAGGGGACAATGACAGAGAGCAATGAAGTGTTGGTAATTCTCTTCTGTTCAATTCATCTAATCTGAGTACATATATATACATGGAAACACAGAATCAGAGGGGCATGATACATGGAGAAAATCAGGGAGATATTAATGAATACAATCATATCATATTTCCATAATCTTGCCTAATTGGTTCCTGAAATCCCTCTTAATTAATTCGAATATCTCCTAATTAATTTGGATATCTCCTACACTCCCCCTCAAGTTGGAGCATAGATATTTGTCATGTCCAACTTGCTGATGAGATATTCAAACTTGTCTCGAGTCAATCCTTTCGTGAGTACATCTGTTGTTTGTTCTTTGGAGGGAATGTATTTCAGTTCGATTGTCCCAGCATCAATCTTTTCTCTTATAAAGTGTCTATCTATTTCTACATGCTTAGTTCTGTCATGTTGGACTGGATTGTGTGACATATTTATAGCTGCCATGTTGTCTGAGTGTAGCCTGATCGGTAATGCTATTAGCATTCCCAATTCTTCTAGTAGTCGCTTTACCCATAGGCTTTCACATATGCCTAGAGCTATTGCTCTGAATTCTGCTTCTGCACTGCTTCTGGCTACCACACTCTGTTTTTTACTGCGTCATGTGACTAAGTTCCCCCATACATAGGTAACATAGCCAGAGGTTGATCTTCTATCGTCTTGATCACCCGCCCAATTAGCATCTGTGAAAATTTCTACATTTTTCTTATCAGTTTTCCTGAATAGAAGGCCTAATCCGGGTGATCCTTTCAGGTACCTGAGGATTCTGTAAACCTCATTTAGATGATTCTGTCTTAGGTTATGACAGTGTTGACTTACGACACTGACAGCATAGGCAATATCTGGCCTTGTGTGTGATAGGTAAATTAGTTTTCCTACAATACGTTGATATCTTCCCATATCTACCTCCTTTCCCAGGTCTTCATCATTTTTAATTTTTTCAACCTTGATAGGGGTATCACTTGGTCTACAGCCCAACATACCTGTTTCTTCTAGGAGATCTAGTATGTATTGTCTCTGTGAGATATTAATTCCTTTTGCTTACCTAGCCACTTCCATGCCTAGGAAATATTTCATTTTCCCTAGGTCTTTCACTTGGAATTCCTGGTTAAGTGCCCTTTTTATTCTATCAATTTCTATTGGATTATCACCAGTGAGGATGATGTCATCTACATATACTGCTAATACAGTAAGTTTCCTGTTTTCATGTCTGAAGAATAGAGTATGATCACTTTGTCCTTGTACGTAACCCAGGTCTTTTAATACTCTGATGAATCTTTCAAACCATGCTCGAGGAGACTGTTTCAATCATACAATGACTTCCGTAACTTACATACCTGTCCTTTCTTACCTTCAGGGAATCCGGGAGGCATCTTCATATATACGTCTTCATTCAGTTCTCCATTTAAAAAGGCATTCTTAACATCCATCTGATGTAGAGGCCAATCCAGATTAGCAGCAAGAGATAGTAGGATTCTGATAGTATTCAATTTTGCCACCGGTGCAAATGTCTCAGTATAATCCATGCCATAGACTTGTGTAAAGCCCTTAGCCACCAAACGTGCTTTATACTTGTCTAGGCTTCCATTTGCCAGAAATTTCGGGGTGAATACCCATTTACACCTAATTGCTTTCTTGCCTGTGGGTAACTCAACTATTTCCCACGTGTTATTCTTTTCCAGTGCCTTCATCTCTTCCATAACTGCTCTTCTCCATTCAGGACTTGTTAAGGCTTCATGTATATTCTCTGATATTCTGAGTTGGTCAAGATTAGAGATAAAAGCATACTGTTCAGAGGATAAGGCTTGGTATGAGACAAACCTTTCTGTGGGGTGCCTGGTACAAGCTCTCTGTGGTTTTCTGATTGCTATTGGGAGGTCAAGGTCATTACTCTGAGTTTGGGCTTGGTCAGAATCTGCACCTAGTTTAGACTCTTGGTGTGCGTCATTCACCAGAGGGGTGTCACCTGTTGTGTTTCTGCGAGTATATATCTGTCCCCATTTCTTAGTGTCTCCCCCTGAACTAGTATCTTTATCTCCTTCAGATTCCCTATCACCCTCAGATTCTTCTTGTGATGGTGTGTCAAGGATATGGAGGTTCTCATGTTCCTGATGGAGGTATAGTGGCTGGCGTGCAAGATCAGTTTAAAGTTTTAGAGGTTCACTCCAAGTCTCCCCCTGAACCGAAGAGGACGGATAAAAAGAAACGGTTTCATGGAAGGTAACATCACAAATAATGTAGAGACGTTTAGTTAGGGGATCTGTAAAAGATCCCGAGATTATAGTGATAGGGAGAGAATATGGGGATAAGGAGAGATTGTTGGGATTAGGAGAATATTGCCTTAATCTGAACATTTATTGTAAATCCCAAGTATCGTGTTAATTCCGTTAGCTACGAGTCACTCCCTTTGTATATATATGTAATGTTACATATTGAATATACATGAAGAAATTACAGATTCAAATTCTCTTCTGTCAAAAGCTTATACTCAGTCTAAAGCTCACATGGTATCAGAGCTAAACAACAATTCATTACCAGTGTCTGAAATGGAGTCACATGATCATCCGGAGGGTGTCCCCAGAATTGGGTCCTCGAAATTGGTCAACGTTGAAGGGTCGACGGCGCTACTTGTGTCACAAAAGCTTACCGGCGACAATTACATGGAATGGGCACAGTCCATAAAGCTGACCCTTGACGGTCCAAATAAACTTGACTATATCACCACCGGTACTCCTATATCTGACGACACGCAGACACAACGAAGGTGGAAGTCAGACAACTCGCTAATATCATCATGGCTTATCAATGCTATGGCTCCGGGAATCAAAAGAAGCTTCATGTTCCTACCGTCCGCAAAGGCTATATGGGATGCAGTACGTGATTCCTATGGTAACAAAGCTAATGCCTCTGTTATTTTTTATGTTCGTTCCAAGCTGTGGCAGGCAAAACAGGGACAACGTACTCTGAATGGCTACTGGCTGGAGAAAACGGCATTGTGGCAAGAACTTGATCACCTCCGAGATCGGGCTTGGAAGTGTGCAGATGACGCCGTCGAGAGTAAGCGAGAATTGAAGAGGAGCGACTTTTTGAGTTGCTCACTGGACTGAATCCCGTGTATTATGATGCTCGTGGGAGAATTCTTGCTCGAGAACCATTGCCGACCGTTCACGAAACGTTCTCCATTCTGCGATATGAGGAGTCTCGGCGCCGTGTAATGTTTCCAGAGGCCCCTCGTACAACTCAGGTGGAAGCTTCTGCCCTTGTTGCTCGAACCCCACATCAGCGCCCTACCACAGATCGCCCTTTCTGCAATCATTGCAAGAAGATAGGGCACACACGCGAGACCTGCTGGGACATACACGGTAAGCCTCCAGACTGGAGGTCCAGAGACAAACGGAGGCCCAAAAGCCACTTGGCTGAGGCATCACCAACCGAGGAACTAGGCTCTGCTGGCGCTATTGTCCCAACTGAGGTAATGCATGCTGCTGCTGGCCCACAGTCACCTGCTGGCCCAATGACACCTGCCAGCCCAAGGCACTCATCTGATCCATTAACCCTCATTTTACAATGCTTGACAGCACTAGAAAATCAGTCCCATAAACAAGCCACTGCTACTATAGTTCAACAAGGTAACTTTTTTAGAGGATTAGCTACCATTAAAGGTATGAACCCTAGACACTGCTGGATAATTGATTCAGGAGCATCTGATCATATGACTGACGATCGCTCATTATTTACAACATATGTTCCTACTACCTCATCACTTACTGTAAAAATTGCTTATGCCTCAAACTCTGTTGTTGCTGGTATTGGGAATATTAAAGTCACAAATTCCTTGACTTTAAATGTTGTCTTACATGTTCCCAACTTAAAGTGCAACCTGTTATCTGTTAGCAAATTGGCTAAGGATGAACGATGCCGTACTAATTTCTTTGCTACTCATTGTGTTTTCCAGGATCTATTTACGAGGATGACGATTGGCGTTGCTAAGGAGTTTGAGGGGCTCTACGATTGGCGGTGAAGGTGGACAGTATGTATAAGTGGCCTAGACCCAAGAATGTAAAATCTCTGAGGGGTTTCTTGGGGCTCACCGGGTATTATCGACGCTTTGTGAGGAACTATGGCAAGATAGCTAGCCCTCTAACAGATTTATTAAAAAAAGACGCCTTCAATTGGACTGAAGAAGCAGAGGCAGCCTTCACAAAACTCAAGACAGCTATGACAACGATCCCTGTATTGGCTGTACCGGATTTTTCCCTTCCTTTTGAAGTGGAAACAGATGCATCCGGCACTGGGGTGGGTGCAGTTTTGATGCAGAATGGCCGACCAGTGGCTTATTTCAGTCAGAAATTATCAAACAGGGCACAACAAGGGTCAGTATATGAAAGAGAGCTTATGGCAATAGTGATGGCAGTAAAAAAATGGAGACACTATCTGTGGGGACAGAAATTTATTATCAGAACAGACCAAAAAGCATTGAAATATCTGTTAGAGCAACACATTATTGAGGAAAATCAGCAGAAATGGGTCTCAAAATTAATGGGGTTCAAATTTGAGATCTGATATAAACCTGGAAAAGAAAACAGAGCCGCCGATGCACTGTCCAGACAGGAAGAAAATGATGAAAAATTTGAGCTGAATGGGTTTTCGCTATGGCAATACAATGATATAGAGGATTGGGAAAGAGAGGTTCAAACAGATGCAAGACTCAGCAAAGTCATACAGCAACTTATTACTCATCCTAGCAGTAATGAAGGATACAGCTTGGAAAAAGGGGTCTTACACTACAAGGGCAGAATGGTTTTACCTAAGAATTCAACCAGAATCCCCTTGCTACTCAAGGAGTACCATGATTCTCCAATAGGAGGGCATGCAGGGTACCTTCGTACCTATAAACGCCTGGCTCAAGTGGTGTATTGGGAGGGAATGAAACGAACTATTCAGAATTATGTGGCTCAATGTGATATATGTCAGAAAAACAAATACCAAACACTGTCACCTGCAGGACTACTATAGCCACTTCCTATCCCTCAGCATATTTGGGAAGATATTAGCATGGACTTCATTTCTGGGCTTCCAAAATCCAGGAGGTATGACACAATTCTGGTTGTCATTGACAGATTCACCAAGTATGCTCATTTTTTACCTCTTTCCCATCCTTTTACAGCAAAGGATGTTGCTGATTTATTTGTGCGAGAGATCATTAAGTTGCATGGTTTTCCCAAAACCATAGTTTCAGATCGTGATAGGGTCTTTATCAGTCAATTCTGGAAGAAACTCTTCAACCAAGCTGGAACCAAATTGTGCCTTAGTTCTGCTTACCATCCAGAAACTGATGGACAGACTGAAGTAATGAATCGAGGGCTGGAGACATATCTTCGTTGCTTCACTAGTGAGAAATCCTCCCAATGGGCACAGTGGCTTTCTTGGGCAGAATACTGGTATAACACTTCCTATCACAGTGCTGCCGGTATGACTCCTTTCAAAGCGGTTTATGGCAGGGAACCCCCCCCTTTTATGACTCTGCAGGAGGAACCCTCTGCTGTTGAAGCAGTCAACCAACAGATTAGTGACCGCAATGCTGTCATTGCCTCATTACGAGAGAATTTAATCAGAACACAGGAACAAATGAAGGCTCAAGCTGACAAACACCGAAGGGATGTCCAGTATGAGATTGGTGACCAAGTCTATGTGAAGATTAGACCCTACCGATTGCGTACGTTAGCTAGGAGAGTCAATGAAAAACTGTGCCCACGTTTCTATGGTCCTTTCAAAATCATAGAAAGGTTGGGACTAGTGGCATACCGACTCGAATTACCGCCTACAGCCCGAATTCATCCAGTATTTCATGTCTCTAATCTTAAACGCTCTGTCCATACTGCTGCTGTGGCTTCCACTATCCCTGCAGAACTATCTAATGAACTGGAGCTACAAGTGCAACCAGAGGACATCCGCAAAATCCGCAAACTTTTGAATGGTCAACTAGAGGTGCTCACCAAATGGAAGGATATGCCTGAATTCGAAAATACATGGGAAGAAAAATCTACCATTGCAGCACAGTTTCCCTCTTTTCCCCTTGAGGACAAGGTGAATCTTCTAGGGGTGGGTAATGATACATTTGCATTTGCGGCCAATACATACAAGAGGAAGTGACATGGAAAACATGAAAAAAGAAAGGAGCCTTTTGGGATTCAGGGGGTTGACCCCAATGCTAATGATGAATTGGAGAAAGAAACATAAGACTAGGTGGCTATAGGCTTTTGGTGCAGCTGCTATCCTTTTGATGCGCTGCCTCACCTTTTGACTTTATTTTGGAAAGATGTGCCGAGACTTGGGATAATATATAGGAGGTAGAAACTGATGGGGGGCATGTCTATATTTTGCAAGAAGTGAATAGGAGAGGCTGGGCTCTCAAACTCCCGGATGAGAACCAGCAAGTGAGCTTAGGATCTGTTTTCTGTATTGCTTTTAACAAGAGGGGTTTACCCAGAATCATTCTCTCTCTGCTGTAACTTTGATTCTGCTGAATGCTATTAATATAAACCTCCAATTTCCTTCAGCAGTTGCTAGTTTTCTGTCGATATTTGCATTTCTTGGTGTAGGGCATATCACACTCCCTTTGTATATATATGTAATGTTACATACTGAATATACATGAAGAAATTACAGATTCAAATTCTCTTCTGTCAAAAGCTTATACTCAGTCTAAAGCTCACAGGATCAAAACATTTGTATCCTTTTTGGGTATTGGTTGGGCCGAGGAAAATGTATTTGACAGCCTTGGGGTCAAGTTTGGAAGTATGGTAGAGATGGATGAAGGCAGTACATCCAAAAACTTTAAGGGGAAGAGTGTTTTCCAGGTAAGGGAGGTGGAAGTGATGTTGGAGGACTTGTAGAGGGGTTTGGAAGGACAAAGGTTTACACGACATGCGATTGATGAGAAAAGTAACCATAAGAATAGCATCGGTCCAATAGAAACTTGGAACATGACTACTAAACAGAAGAGCCCGAGCAGTCTCGAGAAGGTGCCTATTTTTCCGTTCAGCAATACCATTTTGTTGGGGACTATAAGGACAGGAACTTTTATGAGTGATACCTTGGTCTTTCAGGAAATGAGATAGCGGAGAGTTGAAATACTCAGTGCCATTGTCAGTATGGAGGGTCTGAATTTTTATATCAAATTGGGTGAGGACCATGATATAGAAGTCAAAAAATGTTTGGTACACCTCGGTTTTGTCTTTTAGAAGAAACATCCAAGTAACACGGGTATGATCATCAATGAGGGTCATAAACCATTTTGACTGGGTACGGTTTGCAACTCGGGATGGGCCCCATAAGTCACTGTGGATGATAGAGAAAGGTTTGGAGGGGCGATATGGTATACTCTGGAAATGAGTGCGATGGTATTTGGCAAGTTCACAAGCATCACAAGAAAATTCTGAAATTTTATTAGAGATTGAGGGAAACATCTTACACATATAGTGAAAGTTCGGATGGCCTAATCTCTTGTGCCATAACTCCAATTCACTAGTCTTAGGAAGAGACAATTTATTACAGAAATGAGGTGCTTGATTTGGATAGTCAACCAGGTAATAGAGCCCATCGAGCTTCTTAGCAACACCAATCGTCGTTCCCGTGAGCAGATCCTGAAAAATACAGTGGGTAGAGGAAAAATTAGCCTGACATCGTGCATCTCTAGTGAACTGACTGACAGATAGCAAGTTACATTGCAAGTTTGGAACATGTAGGACCTTATGGAGAGTCAAAGTATTAGAGATATTGATAGTGCCACAACCAGCAACCACGGGATCAGAGGCATCAACAATTTTAACTGAGATTATTTTTTCCAGGAGTATATTTGGAAAAAAGAGAGATATCATTGGTCATGTGGTCAGAAGCACCAGAGTCAATTATCCAACAAGGACCTAGACACTTACCTTGAATGGTGGAAAGGGCATTAATGAGATTACCTTTCTTTATGATGGTGGCAACTGTTTGCTTACGTGTCTGATTTTCTAGAGCAGTAAGGCGGGCCAAAATTACTGCTAATGGATCTGGGCTCTGGGCAGAGTTATGGGCTGATGGACAAACAGAGTTGTGGGCTGATCCAGTGGCGTCACGGGCTGAGTCATAATAGTGGGCTGATCCACCCACGAGTGAACTGTCACCGTGGGCTGAATCATATTGGGCCAGAGTCCTTGCTTCCTTCGCAGCGCCAGTACCGTGAGCGTCATTTGAGGGAGTCGTTGTTGCGTCGGCTTGCAGAGCTCTAGGTTTCCTCGCTCTCGACTTCCAATCTGCAGGTTTACCGTGCAAGTCCCAACACTTGTCTCTGGTATGCCCAACCTTCTTGCAATGCTCACATACTGGCCGTTCTCTTCTGGTGTCTCCAACCTGAGTAGCGAGGGCGGAAGCTTCAGCCACTGTTAGTCGTGTCGCTGGGGAGGTACTCTGCATCACCTGTCGACGAGCTTCCTCATCTCTCAGAAGAGAAAAAGCTTCGGGAATTGTTAGGAGGGGTGTACGTACGAGAAGGCGACAGCGAACTTCATCATACACTGGATTCAAGCCGACAAGGAACTCAAAGAGCCTATCTTCGTCCAGGTCTCGCCGATAAGCTACTGCATCTTCAATGTGACACCAAACGCGTTGCTTCAATTGATCTAATTCCTGCCAGAGGGTAGTTTTTTCCAGGTAATACACATTTAAAGGACGATCGCCTTGTCTGACCGTCCATAGTCGAGAGCGGAGGTCAAACACCAGAGACACAGTCGGACGTTTTCCATAGGCTTCCTTCACAGCAAGCCAAAGTTCTTTTGCGGAGGGAAGGAACATAAAGCTTCGCCTGACATCGGGTACCATGGAGTTGAACAATCACGACGCCACCGAGTTCTCAGTCTTCCATTGACGACGAGCAGCAACTTCATCAGTGGAAGGTGGGTCGGTTTGAATTATATCCAGCCTGTCACGACCATCGAGTGCCAGATACATTGACTGGGCCCATTCGACATAATTGTCGCCGGTAAGACGCTCGGCGACAATGATTACAGTGGAGCGTTCAATGCTGGAGACCTTGGGTGGGCAACGCAACACACCGTCAGTCATGGTGAAGGCTGCATCAACGGAGAGTGACAATGGAGATCCCTGCTCTGATACCATATTGGATTCTTAGCACAGAGATATCACTATGGGATAATGACAAAGAGCAATAAAGTGTTGGTAATTCTCTTCTGTTCAATTCATCTAATCTGAGTACATATATATACATGGAAACACAGAATCAAAGGGGCATGATACATGGAGAAAATCAGGGAGATATTAATGAATACAATCATATCATATTTCCATAATCTTGCCTAATTGGTTCCTGAAATCCCTCTTAATTAATTCGAATATCTCCTAATTAATTTGGATATCTCTTACACTTACAATTAACATTATATGTTTCAGTGCTTTGTTGCACAGAAAATTACCATCTGAGCAACACGGAAACTAGCAGCAACATGTCTGTGAACACCCATGACAGATCAAAGGATAAAAAAAAGCCTAATTAGGACTCTGAAGCCTTAGGAATACTCAAGATTTTAAAGAGAATCCAGTCAACTGTATTTATCATGTGAATCAAACCACAAATAGCAGGAAGGGTAAAACCATTTGATTTTATTGGATCTCATATGCTAATACATAGAATATTCCGGCATCCATTGGGTCAATATACTAACCCAATGGATAAGAAAGCATGACTAACTGCTTCTTCAAATCATCTTCAGTACTCTCCTACCCTCATAGCCAATAACAGTAGCAAACAAAACCATTAATTTTGAGAGAGAGAGAGAGAGAAGAGTGGGGGAAGGCTTGAATTTGGGCCACTGAAGGGATTTTGCTCTTTTACTTTTGACTTAGCAAAGTTGAACCTATTCCGAAATGTCAGATTTACTGACAATGGAAGTTATAGAGTTTATATTGAACGAAACATCCCTTGATATTAGCTACTTCAACATATTAAGCTATAACAATGGCACAACAGATTAATCAAAAACAGACTAAACAAAGATCTATATACTTCCTAATCGTTAAGATGACATATCATTATAAAATGATCAGAAGAAGCTAAGATTTCCACACCTTCACAGCACTGCCGGAATCCTCTAAACTTGATAAAAATCCATGGGTAAGAAATGGATTGAACTTTTCAGTGCCTGTGGTATCCAGAGCACAAGCATCCCACTCACTGGATGCTACCTCAGAGATAGAAGATACAACTGAAACAGTTATCATTTTGGGTTGTGCCAGCTTCACCATTGTGTCCTGGGCACAAGTATCAATGAAATGGTAACAGGTTGAGCATATCAAAAGAAAAAACAACAGATAAATCTTCCGCGATAAATAACTAAAGAAAACACCTCTGAGCCGGACCCTTCCAAAGTAAATTGTCCCAAAACAAAATCCATTTCTTGTGCTTCCCTAGACTTCCTAGCCTGCCAAAAAAGTGCACTGATTCTAGATGCCCGAAATGAATTTCCCATACACTGTCCAGATGCTAGATTAGCCTACAATAAAATTATCGTTTACAAATTCATTAAATCTTGCAAACATCAATAGAAATAACATATAAAAAGAATTATAAATGCTCAATCCAACAATGCTTCAGCATGTTTCAATCTCTTCATTCAGTGTTTCCGCGCTAATAAATAGCATGAACATAAGAAGCTATATACAGACTTATGAACTACTTTGAAAATTGAAACATCATTCGTCATTTTCTCAATCAAACGCAGAAGCCAAATCACGCGGACTTACGGAGCGAGTTTCGAATTTGTGACCGAGAAATGGATAAGGCTTGCCCCAGTTCACTGCTACTGCCATGGCTCCTAGAACCCGGTAGCACAGATCGCTCTCGCTCTTATGCTCTTAACACTGTCGTGGCATTGTTCAATTTGTTAGTATCGCTGAAGCCTGACGGGATTTCTTTTTTAGCCCAGAAATTAAAAAATGAACCGAAGAGATTGACGACTAATTTCTGCCACGTTGCAAGCTCTTTAAGGCCGATATCTCATTGAGACGTGCATTTTTTCCTCAGTTTCTCTCGAGAAATACTCCTCCTGTATTAAAGAATTACTGTATTTATCTTAAGAATTTAAAAAAATTTAAAAAAAATTAAAAAACTAAATAAATTATTTAATTATAATATATAATTAAAATATTTTAAAATATTTTTACTTTATCAGTTAAATTAAATAAATTAATTTTTAAAATTTAATATGATAGATAAATTAGATTAAAATATTATATTTAAAATTAAAATTATACTTATTAATTAGGTGTTATATTTTCGTTTTCATTCAATTAATGCTATCCAAGTATAAAGGATTTTTTCTCCTCCTAACAAATCGTGTTTATCAGAATTTAAATTTATAATCTTTTTTTTTTAAATAATATTACTTATAACTTTAACTAACAACTTGATAATAAATAGGTTATATATTTAATATTTAAATAGTAGCATTTTATTACTAATTCGGTCCAATCATTGAGTTGGTGAATCAGTTGTGGGAGTTCTAGTCAAATTCTATATTTTTTAAAGGCTGAAACAACATCATCTTAAATAAAAATAATAATAATATATTATATTTATATTTCAATAACTCATTTGTATTTATAACTTATGAATATTTTGTTTACTTTTTAAAGTAATGCTTTTAAATTTAAATGCTATTTTTTTTCTAAGTTTACATATAAATATTTTTATTATTTTAATTATATGGGTGAACCCCATTTGACAACACTTGAGTTAACTTTTCAACCACTATCTCAATAAATTTAATGATTATATGAGTTTATATTAATTGTTGATCTAGTTTTCAATATCTTTAAAAACAATACTACAGTAATCTAAGTTTTTAATATATAACTTAATTTAAAAGTTAATATTAATCATAAACACAAGACATATTTTATATATTTATTAATTTTTTTAAAAATTATTCCTATTGATCATCTCTCAATAATAATTAAGAAAATGAATAAGAGAGTTAAAAAAATAATAAAGATATTTTAGAGAAAATGTAACATATTAACTAATCTAAATAATTTTTTAATCTAATCAAATTAATTAAATATATTATATATTAAGAACGGATAAATATTTTTTAAGTGACAAAAGAAATATAGTCTCAAGTGCTTTCTCTTTATTTGTAAATAATAATAGTATTGCAAAAGTTTTATTGTGAATTGTTAATAGAAACATGTGAATTGTTAAATTGAACTTATTTATTACTAATCATATCTTATGATTATGATTGAATAACAACGTATGTTATTGAAAAGGGTAAATTTATCGCAAAAGTGTTGGTGTAAAAGAATTTACTTCACTCCTTCAATCTCATATAATGTAACAATATCATATTAGCTATTAACACAACCCTTAATTCTATAGATGAAACATAACTAAAAGGAAAGTGCAAAAAGACTTCATTCATTCAATCTTACAGAGGTTACAAACTAAAACAAGCATGTTTAAATAAACCACTTCAATTCTATACAAAGAGAAACTGATTACCTTCAATCTTCACAATAAAATATCCAAAACAAACTACACTATGATAATGCCAAAATTTCTTTCCCATTCCTCAAATGTTAAAGTTGGTAGTACTTAAACTCTTCTATTAGTTTTGAGTTTGCATGTGATTATCCTCCCTATATAGCTGTTGATTCCACTTCAACTCCTGTGATTGATACTTGTGAAATCATAATAATGCTTAGAGGAGCTTTTGGCAGAGCAATTGATTTTCCCGTTGAACTTCACACAAGCCCTATAGAATTTATCTCCTGGTCAAGGTACAAATTTGCTATAAAAGTTTTCACTTGAGAACAATATTGCCTCAAAAAAAATTTTAGGTTCAATATTACTATGTAAGTTTCAAAACGTAATAATATTGTCTTACTCCATTAAAATACTAACATTGACAGTTAATATTTTAATAGTAAAGGGTAATATTGTTCAAGGGGGTAATATTGTTCCATTTTAATACTTCCGGGCAATCTTGAACATAAAAAATCTTCCATGTTAACATTGCTCCTAAGCGAAAATTTCCAGAGCAAATATACCCCTTAACCCTTTATCTCCCAAACCAGGCAGATATAACTCTGCACCAAAATATGAGCTTATTGATCACCATTTATTTCTATCCTCAGCCACTATGCCAATATAAACTGGTGGTTCAAGCAGTGATCACCAAATTGTTCTATTTTAATACTTACAGGGCAATCTTGAACATAAAAAATCTTACCCGTTAGCATTGCTCCTAAGCGAAAATTTCCAGAGCAAATATACCCCTTAACCTTTTATCTCCAAAACTAGGTAGATATAACTCTTCACCAAAATGAGCTTAATGATCACCATTTATTTCCATCCTCAGCCACTATGCCAATATAAACTGGTGCTTCAAGCAGTGATCACCAAATGGTAATGAATGAAGCTGGAGACCGCCAAAAAAAAAAAAGACTTCATCAATGCAGTAAAGTAGTACACGGTAAAACTTCCCTTGAAATGGCATCCAAAAAATGAACTGTTTCAGAGATTTAGAAAGACATACAGGAATCATAACTCAGTCTCAATATATTAACACCAGTAAATGGAACTTGCTATTATCATCATATACTCCTTTGGTCCTTAATATATGATAACTTAATTAGAAAGTTAGTCTTAATTCTAAATATAAGATATATTTCACATATTTATCAATTTTTCCTAAATTAACCTATTGATACTCTCTTAATAACAATCAAGTTAGAGAAGGAATGAGAGAGTTAAGAAAAATGATTAAGGTATTTTAGAAAAAAATAATATGCTATATTAATTAACTAATTTCTTTAGTCTAATCAAATTAATTAAATAGATTATACATTAAAAAATAGAGGAGTATTATTTTAGTGTTATAGTTTTCTCAAACTAAAACGACATTCATTTCTCAAACTAGCTAACAAGTTCTGGTTTTCACTTTACCAAATCCAGATTCCAAGTATCGGGTATCGTGAAAATTCCTAACATAAAAAAGGCTTGCAGAGTAACTTCCATGCTTATCTTAACCAATAAAAGCACACGCACCAACATGTATCTAAGTGTGCAATTTATATGCAACGCTTGTCCGATCCAAGAGCTTGTCCTTAAGCAAATTCCTAATTTAAAGCAACTTTAGACTGACAACTATAAGCAAGTATATTATATAAACTAGGGAAAACTAGTGACAATCGAAAATGCATTTGCATGTTTGAGGGTCCTTACATGTTCCCTCAGCATTATAACTAATTACCTTCAAGCATTTGTCTGAGCATGCATACCTTGCGCAATTAAAAAACCACAGTCAAGAATTAAAAATCCTTCAGACTAAAACTGGATAAAAAAATCAATAACAGAAGTTAAATTTTTCTTTTGAAAATTTGTAATATAAAGCCCCAAATCAAAATAAAATTGCAACATGAACTGGAGGCAAAAGAAGTCGCATACCCACTCGAAAGAGACGACCTGAGGGTGATAAATAATAGTATTATGATCGTATGTTAACCATCACATGTTCATGATTAGTGAAGCTCAAGCTCTGCTGAATAAATCAATAAAGGAGAAGGCATCACCAAGGGTTTTGACCTAAGAGGAAACTAAATAATATTTCTTCAGTTTGTAAGATACAATTTTCAAACAACTCAAGCAAATTCAAGAGTAGCGCTAGCATGATAGGAACCCCTAAATATTTATTTATGCTTATTTAAATCCGATATGAATTATTAGTAAGTATTGTTTAGAGACTACTTGAAACAGACATGTAGAATGCTTGACATAATGTACTTAATGTTGATGCATAATGATATATGGGTTGTAGTATTTACCCTTGTTGCTCCCTCCATATATAATTCAGATAAAAAAAATAATTAAATCATGGTGAGAAGTGAGAACCAGAAGAAATCAATCGTCTAAAAGGATTCCAGCTAGTGAAGTTGGCACCTCTCCTGATCTATTATAGTTGATTTTGAAATGTCTTGAGCAACAGCAGAAGACAATAGAAGAAGTAAAAACAAAGAGATCCCTAAGATGAAGCTAGAAAGAATGAAAATAAGAGCCAGATAGACCCAAGAGAGACAATATGAAAAAGGTCTAAGATAGTAAAGTATTAGGGTTGGAGGCTGTTAGCACCAGTGATTCAGATTTTCATCAGCACTTTTCAGTTAAGTGTACTCAGGTAAGAGTAGTCCAATGATAGGTGACCCCTTAGAACGTGATGAGAAATGGTATAAATGCCACAAAAGTTTGGCATAGATGTACAAAGTTATATAAAATGATAAAAAGAGTTAAGAAAGGCTTCAAACAGTAAATGACTTAAACCCTTACGTCAAGTCCGAATAAAGTGGATTTGAAAGAAAATATTTAGATTATAGTTGTATATCAGGAGGAGGTCAGGAAATTCTCCTAAAAAAACTAGCAAAGTTATAAATTAAAGAGAATATTAAGCTTATGGTATCTCAGGATACACCATGATACAATCAGAATTGGCAAGATATGGCATGAGAAGTATAGTTTTTGTAACTTTTTACAAATTACATTTAAGTCCCTTGAATTTTTCCATATTTACAGTTTAATCTCAGAAGTTTTGTCTATTTTATACTTTTGGTTATAATACTTTTTAATTTTACGATTTAATCTTTTATTCAATCAATAATACCATTAACATTTCTCTAGTCATTTCCTTAGCTAGAAACTTAGGGTTTTCAACTAAGGAAATTACAGATGTTACAATAATTGTTTGACTTCTTTTTGTTATTTTTTGCCACTGTTTCTGCATTTTTCAATCTAACCGAATATGTTCTTAAGAAAAAAATTACTACGTTCACCATCATCCTTGTATGAATGACTTGTACGTAAATTTTGGTATTTTCTTAATGGTTCAATTACTTGTATGTCAATGTAGCATTTCAATGGAGAATGCATGCTTAGAATTTATATTAGCTTTTTAATGTTTATCCCATAACTTTGAATATCCTAAATTAATAATTTCCAAGAATTATCCTTAACCATGAGTAGTTGTCAGGCAACATCCAAGTCATGGGTTGTGGAGCTATTTTGCAGACTAATCGTCATAAGGGTTGATATTGCAGGTAGCAGGACCTAAAAAAACATGGATGCAGTTAGTGGTTCTTAAAAGACAAACCGAAATATTCTTTTGTTTTAGTTTGATGGGATACCACTCATAAATTATAATTTTATTATTTCATGGCTTCATCATAATTTTATTATTTCATGGCTTCATCATATGATATTATCCATATCAAATATGAAACAAGTTTCCCAAGCTTTTAGCAGACATGTCATCCACAACGTTTTAATTATTCTAACACAGAAGCTTGGAACTGTGGCTTTAAACTGCCCATTTATTGCTCTCCAATTGTTTTTTTTCCTTTCTTTTTTGATACATATATATATATATATAAATATATATTCAATTTGTAATGTTTCCTCTCTGTTTTACTTGTTTGAAAACAGAACTTTTTGTCTGAGCTGAACCTTCATTGTCCAGCTCCCTTCAACTTGTCTCCCTTGTGCCCAGCTTTAAATTTTGAAGAAGGAAAATACTTCGTTCATCTTTTCCTATTTCATTTGCTATAGAACAAAAGCCTACTAGCTTGAGCCAGTCATATGACTAACTAGGGTATGAGACAATCCTCAGTGTCAAATAAAAGGTGGAGGCTACTGTTGAAATAGTTCTGCATGGTAGAGGAAACTCTATAGAGCTGATGTTGCTGACTCAGGATAGACATCTGAATTTCAAAATTCAACATGCTAAAGCTGTAGCTTGTAACTGTGGCTTTTGAATTTCCTGTTTATTGCTCTCCTTTTTCTGTTGTTCATATTCAGTTTGTAATAATAGCAATTTGCATTGCAAATCACTAGAAAGCTTTTGGATTATTAGTAAGATTAGATTATCAACGGGGGTCTTTTAGGGATCCCTAGACTATAAAACTAGCATCTATGATTGGACTGGTTAGGATTCACAATTAAAATCTTCCTTCCATTAGTGGTTGTTCTCTTCTGATTTCTTTTTTTTTTTTTTTTGACTTGCTTTTCTATTTTCAGTATACAGACGAAGAGGTGGAACGTAGTTTTGAAGAATTTTATGAGGATGTTCACACAGAATTCCAGAAGTTCGGAGAAATTGTGAACTTTAAGGTTAATTTTTATTGCATATTTTGTGTTTGCATTACCTAAAGATGTTATGTCCCTGCATCATATGGTGTTTGAGAAATGAGACGCACAATTTATGGCATATAAATGCAGTTTGTATTTTAGCAAGAGTTCATATAAAAATATGGAGAGCCATAGTTAAGGTGTAAAGAAAAGAACCCCAAAAAAATATTATCCAAAGATTCGATAATGTAATGTGTATTAATTAAACTGACCAATGGAACCCTGTTTTTACTAGTTGTCCAGTATTTTGATTACTCATAAACAAACACCCATTACTGCGGGTGCTCTACAATTGACTCTTGTTTTAACTTGCGAGAAGTTTCTTGATAGGTCTTAAACTGGGTGCGCTAACAGCAACTCTTTCTTAATCAACATGGCTCCTAAATTTTTAGCACCTCTTGCTAGCAGTTACATATGAAAAGGTCTCTATTTTTTCGTCTCTCTCATTTAATTTGTCATTAATTCGTAGTATCTTATTTCTCAATCTCTAGTGAAACTGCTGAGGTTTTTGTATGGAGCAGCTTCTTCCCTCCTGTCAACCGATCCCTTTTCTAGCATAACCAACTGTTGCAAAAAGCCCCTAAGGAGGCCTAACAGGGGATTTCAATTTGGCTATTTGGGGAAGCAAAAGGAAAACTATTATTGCAGCCAAAGTGCATAATTGTTGCAAAAATAACAATTTGAGCGTTTTTGGCAGCTTCCCTTTCCTAGTTTTCTCTCATCTCTTGCTTACATAATTTCTTGCAATCTCAATGGTGTCTTTCTATTTATCCCTGTCAGGTATGTAAAAATGGTGCATTTCACTTGCGAGGGAATGTCTATGTGCACTATAAATCAATGGATTCTGCCGTCCTAGTATATAACTCAATCAATGGTCTTTACTTTGCTGGAAAACAGGTATGCATCTCTATCCGAAACAAACATCATGAAAATTTTGAATATGATTGTAGTTTATATGCCTTCAGTCTATCTGAGGGTTTCACGTGTGCCATGTCTAATAATATATATAACTTCTTACTTGTTGCATTAATGAATACTTGATGTTCAAGGTTCTAGTTATCTCCATCGAAACCTCTTAAAGAAATGTGAATTTTAGAACTATATAAGAGAATGAACTCAGGTTGAAATAAGGCTAAAGAATATTCAGTTCTGTACTGAATGTTTGTGGCATTTGGACTTTTCTAGATAAGTATTTCTAGATGCCTGTTACAGGATGGAATGTGGAAAGACATGGCAGCATAAACTATGTTGGGATTTTACTTGCCCAAGTGCTTGGAAATTTACAAGATGTTTAAGCATAAGATACATGTTGAATTCAAGATTGATGTACCATATCCTATTCAAAATTGGAGTATGGATATTTTTTACGTCTCATACCTTCTTTCTTTTAATAAAAAGTTTTCCAATTACTTGGTAAATTGGTATATCCATGATCAAATGCACAATAGTTTGTTCCATGACATTTATTCTGGTGATGTACCTGGCAGATCAGATGTGAATTTGTGAATCTGACCAGATGGAAGGTTGCAATATGTGGGGAGTATATGAAGTCAGGTTTCAAGGTTCAATTTTATTCATGCCAAGTATATTTATTTTTCTTTTGCCTTCAGGAGTTGCTGCAAATCATATTGCTTTTGTTCTTTGTTGGACATCAAACAACATGGTGAAAAATGTTTTAGATTGATAAAAGATATCTTAGCTTTAGCATGAGAGGATAAAAATAGATTATGAAAAGTAAGATTTAATTATTTGTAAATTGATAATTCTCAGTAAATATTAGAAACAAGATTTTAAATAAGATTAGCATTATTTTAATTGACATAAAATTAGGATCAGAACCAGTTATCCTTGATGTATCTTATCTTATTATGTTCTAGTTTGATTAATTTGTTCTGATAAGCTCTTTAATATAAGTTGTATTATTTCTCTTTCCTTTCTTTTATATCTCCCTCCCCTCCCTCACTTCTCTCCTGCCATGATTTAATTATCTTCTCTCCCTTTTGCTTATGCTTCTCACTGGTCCTACATCATTCAGTCATACCTTCAAATTGATGCTAATCTGATCTTCTTTTTTATTTGCACCTTCACAGACTTGTTCCCATGGAACAGCTTGCAATTTTATCCACTGTTTCCGTAATCCTGGAGGAGATTATGAATGGGCCGATGCTGACAAACCAAACCGAGGTGAAAAAGATGGCTGCTTTATTTGGTTATTCTGATGAACATGAGAAATTGATGGAGCAAGAAGGTTTAAAAGTGCCGAAGAGCTCAAGCAAAACGCCGAAAGCAGATTCAGACAGGTGCGCTTTCAATTCTAATTACTTTTTCTCCTCTCATGCTTGGTATTAATATATGTTATCTGGCTTATTAATTGCTGCTTTTCTGATGCTTAACAATGTATGCATTGCTATATAATCCCAATCTATTAAGTGGAATGCTATAAATCTCATTGGAAGGTTGCACATACCATACATTAGTTTCCTAGCAGTCTGTTTAAATCTAGGCTGTTTGGTATGAGGGATTTGTAGGGGAGGGAAAATTTTCCTAAGTTGGATTTAAAAAACTTGGAGAAGTGGGGTTAGAAGTTGTTAATTATTTTTTCTTACTCTTTTATCTTCCATATTCTCCTTATTAAAATTTTATGACCCCACTTCTCTAATATTTTTAAATCAGACTCAAAACAATTCCCCCCCCCCCCCTCCAAATCCCTCGTACCAAACAGCTAAAGTTCTTTATCAACTTTTACATCCAACATAAAGCGTGCTGAACGTTCAACTTTGTTAGAGGGTATGTGAGAGAGGTCTTTCATCAACAAGTGGGACAAGAATAAAAAGGCCATGCAAACTTCTCATTCTTAGTCTCTCAAGATGTTATGGATTCAATGGTTGGCTGGACAAAAACAAGATAATTTTGGCACGATGGAAGAAGATTGGAGTAAAAGGGGTTTAATGATTCTCGTCCTCAAAAAGGGTCTTAATAAGGGTGACCATTTTGTTGACAAGATTCTCAAAATTCCTGCTTAGTTTATAATCCTATGAACAAGATTTATGGACTTTTGGAGTCTGAATAGTCCAACAACTTTATTGATAGAGAGCAGTCCAATTATATAGAGTGAATGGTGTGATCTCCTATAATCATGTAGGAGATCAGATGATGATATGCAAAAATCTCCTCTACTGACCTACCCGAGATATTCTCCCCATATTCCTCTTAGTATCTTAATTATTTATAATAATCTATTTACAATAATTATCATACTCCCTCTCAAGTTGGATTATAAATATTGATCGTGTCTAACTTACCTACAAATCACTCAAATACATCTTTTGGTAACCTTTTTGTAAGGACGTTGGCCAACTGTAACTTAGTGGGAACATACGAAAGGCTGATGATCCCATTTTTGACTTTTTCTCTAATAAAGTGTCAGTCCACTTCAACATGCTTGGTCCTGCTATGTTGGATAGGATTTAGAGCCATACTTAAAGCTACCCTGTTATCACAATAGAGTTTTAAAGGAGAATCAAACAGAAAGTCTGCTTCTTGTGCCACTTTTTTCAACCATAGTCCTTCTATAATGCTTTGAGCTAGGGCCCTTAGTTTGGATTATGTATTACTTTTGGCTACAACTCTATTTCTGACTTTGCCAGGTCACCAAATTGCCTTATAAAAAGGTGCAATAACTTGATGTAGACTTACTATCATCCTTATCTCTTACCCAATATGTATCTGTAAAGATTTCAACATTCCTAATATCACATTTTTTAAAAAACAGTCCCTTGCCAAGTGTATATTTGAGGTACCTTAGCATTTTATAGGCTACATGCAAATGCTTCTTCTTGAGAACATGCATATGTTGACTAGTCACATTTACTGCAAAGGCAATATTTGGCCTAGTATGCCAGAGATATATGGCTTACCAACTAACCGTTGATATTTGCTATTATCTGTTGCTGCCTTATTTTCCTCGTGTTTCCTTTTTCATGCTACTTCTTTTTCTATCTTTGCTAGTTTCTTCTTTTTGGCACATATAGGTACACTGCTAAGGTGACACCTAAGCATTATTGTTTCCTTGAGGAGATCAAATATATACTTTCTTTAAGAGACATAGATCCCTTTATGAGACCTTGCTACTTCTATTCCTAGAAAATATTTCATTTTGCAGAGGTCTTTTACTTCAAATTGCTTATTGAGAGCTATTTTAACTCTCTCCATCTCCTTGTTATTATTTCCTATGAGAATAATGTCATCCACATATATAATGAGGATAGTTATAAAGTCACCACTTTTTAACACAAATATGGTATGATCTGACAAACTTTGTTTGTAGCCTTTAGTCTTAAGTACTATAGAGAACATGTCAAACTAGGCCCATGGAGATTGCTTTAAATCATAAATTGATTTTTTCAGTTTACATACCTGACTGTTCTTTCCTTTTTCAAAACTAGGTGGGAGACTCATGTAAACCTCTTCCCTTAATTAACTATTCAGAAATGCATTTTTTATGTCAAGATGTTGGAGCGGCTAGTCAAGATTCGCAGCAATGGAAAGTAGAACCCGGATGGTACTTAGCTTAGCAACTAGGGCAAATGTCTCATTGTGATCAATTCCATAAGTTTGAGTGAACCCCTTGGCAACAAGCATTGCCTTGTACTTGTTTAATGAGTCATCGGCATTAAATTTTGGTGTAAACACCTATTTGCGCCCCACGGGTGTTGATCCCTCTGGCAATGCAATTAGCTTCCATGTCCCATTCTTTTCTAATGCCTTGATTTTTTCCATTACTGCATTTTTCCATTATGGGCTCTCAAAGGCTTCATACATAGTTTTAGGGACTTGAATCTGATCAAGATTAGTAACAAAGTTATAATAATTTTCAGAGAGTGGAAATGCCAAGTTTTCTTCCTTAAGGCAATAGGGAGTTCTACCTCTCTTGTCTCTGTTGTTTCTGTTGCCCAAGTATGTTCATCATTATTCACAGGACTTTCTGTCAGTTCAGGGAGTAGTACATCTTCGGGTATGTTAGACCCAACTACCTATTTGTTTCTACGTGAGTAAGTATTATCGAACTTCTGAGTCTGGACTTCCAAGTGTGGCAGTGGCATAACATTTGGCGTAATATTGGATAGGTCTGTAGGGAGATGAATAGAAACAGATAGAGGTATGTGTTCTATAAAACGCTCAAGCGAAAATTCACTCCAATTGTCCCCCTGAGGGAAAGGTTGAGTAAAGTATGACTTGTATTCGGCAAAGGTGATATCTTGGATGACAAAGAGGTGTTTAGTGATAGGATTATAGCACTTATAACCTCTTTGGGAATTCAAGTATCCTATGAAGATACACTTGACATATCTGGGATCGAATTTAAATAGTGGGTGATGCTGATGGACAAAGACAGAACAACCAAAGACGCAGAGCGTCAAGGTATAGTCAAGGTGAGTGACCGTGTAAGTCTCACGAAGTTTATCTAAAGGGGTAACAAATGATAATACGATTAGGGAGACAGTTAATTAAATGAGTAACAGTGAGTATAGCATATTCTTAAAAAACTTGGGAGTATAACAGGCATACAAGAGGGCACGAGCAACTTCAAGAAGTTGTTTGTTTTTTCGTACAACAATTCCATTTTGTTAAGGACTATAAGGGCAACTGCTTTTGTGCACCATACCATTGGTTTTAAGAAAACTATCAAGTATTGTTTAAAATATTCTGATCCATTATTCGTGTAAAAGACTTGTATTGTGGTGTTGAACTGATTTATGAAATAATAAAAAAAACTCAATAAACATGGAGGAAACAATGGATTTGTCTTTTAATAGGTAGACCCAGCACATGCGTGTGTGATCATCAATAAACTTAACAATATTACTTGGAACGAGTACGACTTTGAATACGAGAAAGATCCTAGACAACGTCGTGAATAATTGAAAATGGTGAGTAGAATTATAAGCAAAAGGCGAAAAGGTAGGACGATAGTGTTTGGCTAAATCACACACATCACAATGGAGAATAGTATTTTTATTCTAAGGTAAATGTGACAATAATTTTTGTGGATAAGGAAAATTAGGATGACCCATCCTTTAATGCTACAATACGATATTATCATTGGAAGTTGAGACTAAGCTATTTATTTTGCAATATAAAGTATTCATGGTAGAAGCGTCAAGGTAGTAGAGCCCCCTCATATTTATTAGCTATGCCTATCGTCATCCCTGATGAGATATCCTAAAAAACACAATGAGATGGAAAGAAATAAGTAGAGCAATTGATTTATTTAGTCAGTTTAATGATAGATAGTAAATTACAAGTCAAGTGTAGAACATATAAAAAAGAGTCAAGATGTAATTTATCTGATAGATGGACAGTCCCAGTGCTAGCTATAGGAGAAAAAGAGCTTGTAGCTGTATTAATTGATTTACTTTCAGTAAGAGGAAAATAGTAATCAAATATTTTGACGTCTGAAATCATATGATCAAAAGCCCATGTATTAACAATCTATTTAGTAAGGACAAAGGTATATAAGGTAGCAGGATGAGTACGTTTTTTATTTTTTGCTTCAAAGAACCTTTGTGGGAACAATTGTTGCCCGACTTCTTGGGCTCTCCACTCCCACTTACTTGACAGAAGACGTACACACATGTCTGGGCTCTCCACTCATGGGATGAGAACAGATAACGTCTCACCCTGGCTTGCTCACGGTACGAGAATCAGAGAACACCGTCGCGCGCGCGCACATTTCGTGCTGGCTCGCTTATGGGACGGAAATAGAGGACACTATCGGACATGAACAGAGAACGTCGACACACACACGTCTCGCGCTGGCTCGTCGTGGGACGGGAACAGAGGACACTCTCGGACGTTAGGACGCTGGCTGGGCATGAGAACAAGGGACGCTAGCATGCACGATGCTGCTGGGCATGGGAACAGAGACTAGACATTGTCTCAATGCTGGACGATGGGATGCTGGCTGGGCACAACAGCAAAGACTGGATGTTGTCTCGGTGCTTGCTAACCTATCGCACATTGCGTCACTGGCTGGACTCGTACTATGGTGACGGAATTTTAGATGTTGGCTCTGATATCACGTGGACTATTAGAGTTTGAATAGTCCAACCATTTTATTGATAGAGAGTAGTCTAATTTTATAAAGTACATGGGGTGATCTCCTATAATCTTGTAAGAGATCAGATGATGATATGCGAAAATATCCTCTACTAACCTATCCGAGATATTCTCCCCATATCCCTTTTAATATCTTAGTTATTTGTAATAATCTATTTACAATAATTACCACAAGATCAACACTCTGATTAAAGTAATTGTCTTGCATTTGTTTTCAAAATCCAAGAAAATTTTCACAGATTATATTTATGAAGCTTGGCTTTTAGACATTCTGTGTCAAACACAGCGCGCATGTCAAATAACTAGACATTGGCAACTCAACAAGTTTTGTTTGTACAGGATATGTGCATGCAGTAGTTTTGTATGGTTAAAGTTCAAGACTGTTAATTTGTCTTTCTTTTTTGATGTATCATATTGAATGTATTTTTTCAGTATTTCTTTAGATTTAAGTGTGCAATTTGTACTGGCCCTTACGGTATCACTTCTATTATAGGTACCGTTCAAGAAGATCAAGATCCAGAGAGATTGGTGAGTTCAATAGCAGTGGCTCTGTTAGAAGAAGAAAACGTGAAGATGAAAGAAAGTGGGATAGAACTCACGATCAGGAAATATGTGAAGAAAATACCAACTTGAAAAGCAACCATAAAGGGAAAGGTAGAACTTCTGATTCTGACTCTGATAGGGAATGGTTGGATAAGGAAGAAGACAAGGGAAAACACCATACTCGCCACAGAAAAAGTTCAATTAATAGGAACGACGGGGTTGAGAGAAGAAGCCACGAAGTGTATTCTGATGTGGATTCAGATTCGGCACCTGGTTACAGTAAAAAGTGCCATCGACACCATAGAAAACGCTCAATTACTAGGAACGAGGGTGATGAGAGAAGCCATGAAGGGTATTCTGATGTAGATTCAGCTGCAGCACCTGGGAACAGAAAAAAGCACCATCAACCCCATAGAAAACTCTCAATTAATAGGAACGATGGTGATGAGAGAAGAAACCACGAAGGCTATTCTGATGTAGATTCAGAAGCTGTACGTGGGGACAGGAAAAAATGGCGCAGTAGTGAAGGAAGGAGATCAAGAAAAGGGCAGAGAAACAATGATGAGGCTGGACCTGGGGATTGGTCAGATAGGGATAGAGATAGGAAATGGCGTAGGAAAAGCAGAAGCTCTAGACATAGGAGTAGGGACTATGGATATGCGACCGGTAGTGATACTGAATCTGGCGTGTGTTCGTTAGATAGAGATGGAGACATGCAAACCGAACTTCATTCTTCCATACATCTGTTTTGTGGGATGATTATGAAGATTATGAGAAAGACAAGAACATCGTCATGACACAAGGAAGAGTTCGAAACACGAGAAGAGATCAGAGTCGGATAATGATCAAGATGATAAGAATGTTCATTAGGATTGAATGGGAGGTGGGTCCTATACAGACAACATACCAAACAACGGAGATGATCAAAGAATGATTAATATTTTAAACTCCGGATTCTTATGGACCCTAGACCCTTCATGATTAATAGTTAGCAATGCTGATGTAGGTGGCGATTGATTGGACAAAAATGGCTGTGAAAGGACATTATGAACCCGGAAATGCATTTTTGTGGCAGCAATACTTGAGAGGATGGAACCGAACAATCTGGTTTTTGAAATTTCAGTTCCTCATCATCTTTTTCCAAGGGTTCCGATCTTTCCTGGAATTTTTCATATCTTTTGGAGACTGGAAAACTTGATTTTGTTTCTTGGAGTTCTCATTCGACTCTAGAAGCTTCTAGATCCCTCCCTTATGTTTGGATGGGAAGAATATTAGGAGGAAAAACTAAAATAAATAGTAAATTTTTTACTCTTTCAAAAAAATTCATTCCTAGTGTTTCTTCTCCTATTTTCCTCACTTTTCTCCCCATTCAAATATAGCCTTCATGTTTAATTCAGGCCTCTGTAGCCAAAGCGTCTTTTTTTTGGAAGGTTAAGGTTTTCTGAGGTAAAAGTAAAAGCTTTTGTTTGAACCATGGAGCTTAACTTTGTCAGCTCACATGATAGATGCGTAGTACCATTGAATTATAGTGTGATGTCAAATCTATTAAAGCAGCAGTCATCTTCAGTTCCAAACTTACATGGCTGATTAGTGTAGTTGTGAATATAGGACGAGACTGACCGATACTATATATATAATATTTGATAATAAATATTTTTTTAAAGTATAAAGATATTCATATTTGAGGGTGTCATATTGAATATTTTTTTAATAAAAATTTAAATATTAATTCATTATATTATAAAATAATAATTTATTTTATTAAATTTAACTCCCATTAGACATTGGTTGGGGGGTTTTAGAAGAAAAAAAAAATATAAGTATATTTAGTTAGAAAAATGAGAGGGAATGGGAGATAAAATTTTATCCTTATGTGATCACCTTCCCTCTAAAAATAGAAATTTTTTGAGGGAAGAGAATTTTTTTACACAATTTTAATTAAATTACCCTTTATATATTTTTAATATTCTACTTTTAAATATATTTTCTTAATTCTCTTCACACATAATTTTTAATTTCATTGCTAAAATCTAATAAACATATTAAATAAATTATATATTATATTAAAATATATAATAATTATAAAATTAATTAAAAATAATATTAAAATTTTATTATAATTTTTAATTTTATTGTATATATAAATGAGATAAAAAAAATTTAAGATTCATAAATTAAAAAATAATAATTTTAATATAAATATTATAAATAATAAATAAATAAATTTAAATAAAAAATAAATAAATTTAAATAAAAAAATAAAACTATATTTATCAACTTTAATTAACTCCCTTTCCCTTCTAAACTAAATAAAAAAATATCATCTCTCCTCCCTTATTTTCATACCCACAACCTCTTCTACCCTTTCTTAAATTAACTTAATTTACCCTCCCCTAAATTAAATCTCCCTTAAATTAAATTGAACCAAATAATGGCTTAGTGATAACAGATAGTTATTAATAATATGTACTGTGATGGCTTACCATTTATATAAGCCAGGGCTACGTGCTCTATTCATTTCCGTTATCTTTATTAGGGTCCCATAGTAAAAATTGGAAAAAGAAAAAGAAAACCCAAATTTTAAACTGGACATCTTGGGTTGAATTTTCCCAATCAACGAAACCGGCTCATACAGAAAATCAAGAGAAAAACAATGTTCATTGCCCTCATTCTTTTCCCGTACATATTAAAGTTACCAAAATCACCCGTTCAAAAATGATTCTGTTAATTAAAAATAATTTTCCAACTTTTATCCTGATTGCTCTTGTTTCAAATACATATATAAAGACAGGACTATTATCAACCAATTTATTTAACTAAATAAATTAATTAATTATAATAAATAAATTTTAAAAAAAATAATATTACATATAAAATGTATTAAAATATTATATTTAAAACTAAATCTAACTTTCAACCTAACTCCTATATTTAATATGACAAGTATTACTTAAGGTATATTAATACTAATTTTTTTCCAAAAAAAAAAACAAAGCAGTTTGCCCTGATGCTAAATTCTGAGATAAGGGGTAATTAAAACTCAAATAAGCTCATTAGAGACACTGGTCCATATCCCAAGATTCCAGCACGGAATATTTCAAATAGTTAATGGAAAGTAAAATATAAGACAACGATTCATTCATAGTTTCATACGCCAACCAGGCACATGAATGCACAGCACTGAGAAATCATGAACACAAGGCCAGCTATGATGTGATATTATAATAGGAAACTCTACCAAATAAAAAAATACAGAAAAATAGAAAATTATAGAAATAAGAAGCTACTAAACTCCTACTAACCATAATGGATAAATATTGTTCTTCAAATAATATTAACAAAATAAAGCTAAATATCTAAAATCTCTAAAAAAAAAACCAATTACCCATTATTCCATATTCCATCCCAAGGCCAGCTATAATATGATATTACAATGTCAATCCGCTGACAAGATTTTGCACAGCTGCTATTAATGGAAAAATGGCTTCATATACATATATTAAAGCAGTATCCAGTTATAAAAATTAAAAAAAAAACTATATACAAAAATGAAAAGCATCATTACATCAAGGGAATTGCAATGAAGGGAAAAAAGGATTAAAAAAGAAAATAAGACCATACCGAGCAAGATACATGAGCAAAGACATAACATTCCCCCATGCTTGTGGCTGATTCAAAACTGAACAAGCCATGTCCACAAGCAGCAAAAACCCACAATGAAGGAAATCCTATCTTCAAGACACAGATCAAACAGAATCATTAAACTAAAGCATAATCCCCCAAAGTCAGTGCTTCCATATTGCTAGTCACAAGGTGATGCCAAGGCACCATAGATGCACGACGATAAACAAGGAGACCATGGATAATATCTAGGTGAATCCATTATCGAATCTTTCAACATTCTACTTCCTACTTGCATACCAACATTTATTGTATAAACCAGTTAGAGCATACCAGAAGGCTAAACAAGAGTATTAGCAGCTAGGTCCCACAGTAGATGACAGGTCATCACTATTGACAGCTGCTTCAGAATCTACCTTGCCTGGTTTACCTTCTTCATTAATTGGAAGCCCTATTTTGGGCGAAAGCTTCTTCACCTCCTCTGGTGTGTAGATAAATATTTTCCTCACCACAGTGCAGAACTCACTACAACAAAATAGAAAGAATCTAATATTTCATTATTTATTTATGTCCATCAGAAGGACAAGATTTATTTTCTTTGCAAATAAGAAAATGCGTCCAGGAAAAAAAAATGAAAGCAACTGTTAGCATCAAATGTACTTACTGCCATGGATCATCTCCAACCATCATCATATCATCCTCATTATCAGTGTAGACAACCTGCCATTTCTTCACGGATTTATCCAACTCACCCTTGATGTCAAACATTTCCTCCAATTTTTTAAGCAGATCTTCATATCCATCAAACCGTGCCAAATCCACAGCCCTGCCAACAGCCATTCCTTGCATGTGAACCTGGACATAGAAATAAATATCCACATTACACCAAGTAGGAACCAAAAATTGTGATCAGGAAATTGTGTCAAGACCATATGATCAAGGATTATGGAGAGAGTAAAATACCACAGAAATTGTATATCAGTGACAAAATAGAAGCTAAAAACTCACTATAAATCTATCAATGACAATGATATATTTTCTGATAGCATATATTAAACTAAGATGGCAAAGAATTGGCTTATAAAGTAGTCTAGTTAAAATTAACAAGCCAACAATAATGCAGATAAGTCCTAACAGAAGAAATGACAATGTCAATTACTGTATACTAACAAAATGAAAACACAACTGAAGCAATCCGCTAAATTGATAGTTAAAAATATAATGATGTTAAAATGTAGTAAATGGATAGAACAGACCAAAATGAATGAATTATACTACCTTAGTGCAGCTCCTTATTTGCCTGCTTTGTGATTCCTGAGGAGACTGAAGACATGATTTGTCAGCATCACAACTCAATGATGGGATATAAGATCCATTGAAATTTGATGGTTCAGAAAGCTGGTCAGACTCAACATTTATAAATGGAGCTGACCTATCATCCCCCACCCTCTCAGCCAATGCAACTCTTGGCATACTTTCTTCTACATTAGAATTCTCAAGTAGCTGAATGCCAAAGAGCCTACAGCCATTTCCAGTACCTTGTTTCTTTTCACCAGATTCTTTAAGAGCAATAGGCGAAAAATGCTCTGTAGAGCTCTCCACCCTGTTAGACCAACGTATGGAATTGTTGGAAGCAGTCCCCAGAGACTTGTTCCCACTAAAACCAAGAAAGTTAGTAGCAGTAGAATTGAACTTAGATGATTGATAGAGATCTTGTCCATGTTGTGAGTCATGATAGGAGAAAGATGGAGGTTCGGTTGATGGTTTCCATGCCCCTGGAGTCAAAAGAAAACAACAAATATGTAGGACATGGATAAACATTTTGGCATAAAGAAATAGTCTAAGACCATCATACCATGTGGAGAAGAATCAGGTACTGTTGAAGGTAGAACGGGAAGCCGAGCCCTCTTATTTCTTTGAGTTGGTTGAACATTCGCAGGAGCGGTGGCCACAAGTGGCTCTAATTCCCAAGGAGAGACTCTATCAGGACGTAAAATTGATGACGGTTCATCCCATTGCACCTGAAATACAAGATGTGCGTCATAAAATAATAATTTAGCCTATGAACACTCCAGCACAACAAAATGAACCAAAAGCCACTCTGCAATTGTAAGTTTCTAGCCACTCAAATTCCGGCATGTTTATCTTTAAATTCACCTTAAGAGTTAAGCGTGAATGTTTGGGATCCTAGTTTAAAACTATGGCATCTTAAACCCGAGTTTTCCTCACTGCACTAAAAATCTAGAATTGAAGTTGGTATATGCAAAAAAAAATAAATAAGAAACCATAAAAACCAAAATCTTAGGAATCCCATCATATATGTTATCAAGCATTTTCATAACAAAAATCATTAGTATAGTTACTAGACTTTGATTGGGAAACAAAATAATCAATTTCCATTTATTTAAACAATATGCCAATAATTTACAATCAATACTGTATCCAAAAAACTTAAGTATGAAAGATAAGCAGTAAAAGCCCAGTTGAAAAAGTCCTTATTAACCTTTAATGATCGCCACTCAGAATCAGACCAGACAGGTGAGTTATTATCTCCAACACCCACAATTGTGCCACTGAACCTGTATGAAGGGGGGAAATATATTACACAGGATGTGATGATATCCCAGATTTAACCATTAAACCAACCAGATCACGCACCTTCTTTCAGGAACTTCATCACCCTCAAATCTCATCTTGAATCTCATCCCAACGGAAAGCTTATGACTTCGAGCTTCAAGATACTTGTTGACACTAACAATGAATTCTGATCGGCTTGTCCTGACACAGACATTGAAAAATCAGTTTAAATATACTCAGTTAAGAAGCAAGAGAAACACATCATCCCAAAATAAAAAAGAAAATAAATTAGCAAACTCCAACAGAAGACTATTTATAAACGTTACTTGTAATATATGCAGCATATTATACATAAAAGGCTAATCAATAATCTTTGTTCCCTTTATCTTGACTTTGAATTGGAACCTTCAATGAAAATCTAAATGAACTCATCCTATGTGCGCTTCCATAGAGCCTAAGGTTCAATTAAAATAGCCATCTGAGTAACAATAGAGCAATGCACTTCTCCACCACATAAATAGATCATAAAAAGCAGCCATGTCTGAAAACAAGAACACAAGTTGTACAATGGTAGTACAGAGGAACAACTAACAATTTGACAACATCATGAACTAAAACTAAAAAATAAATAAATAATAAATGCAGGATGTTGAGGGCAAAACCTGGGCTTGTAAAACACAGAAAACAGTGTTCCAGTGGCAATTGCATGAGATGCAGTTGCCAGAACACCAATGTGCATACTGTGACTGGATATGACAGAAGAAGGCATATTGTTCTGTTGTCTCATGAGCCGCCTAACTCCAACTCGAAGCTCTCCATTTTCACCTCTGGAATAAAGCAGGCAAGACAAATCACAATCACCAAGTAACAAAAGCAAGAAATAAAAAACCAACTTTGTTCTAATCCCTGAAAGGCAGGAGAAGGTACTACTACTTATAACTTGCCTTAGGAATATAAAAGCATCGCCAGCCACCAGTTTTTTGGAGCTTACAAACACACTCCATCCAGTCGTCAGTAAGTGGCGCCTAGGTTGCCCTGAAAATTAGTGTTCAGTAAGGGGCTCATGGATAGTACGAAAATTAAATGTCACAATCCAAAACTCCACTGACCAAGAAAAGAATAAGTGGGTTATGCAAATCCACAAACATTAGACATGAAGAGGACTATTGAACACACCCCTTGCCCCAGAAAGTTATGATTAAATTTGTTCCTGGCTTCACCAGATAAAGAGGATAATCACAATCAAACAGCAAAATCAACATGTTATACATTTGCCAACTAACATGGCAAATAATATACGGAAAAAAAAAAAAAATAGAACCTGGTAACATTTCTTTTCTGCTAGAAAAATCATTTCCACAAGTTAACCAACCAAAGGTTAGTTTGATATATCATGAGACTAGTACACTAAACATTTATAGATTGACTTGAAAAGTCAAACATGTGACTCAGGAATTAATCCCTCCCAAGCATAGTCCTGAAGTGATTTTTCCCAAGTTGAGCTTGGTATTTACAAGAACAGCCAGAAGACATTTTATTTGGAGCAACCATCCGATCATCCCCAAGCAGCCAAAAAGATATCTGCTTATTTAATACCCTGAAGATTGTTTAACTTTACAAAGTAATTTAAAATTTAAGAATTAACAGAAAAATTCAAGTATCTTCTATTTTAAGCACATTTGATCAGTGTAATATGTTAAATCCATTTTTCACAACACTAACTGAAATTAAATATTAAAATCTACCAGCTTAACCAGCTTCAAATGATTAAAAAATGGAGAAATATAGCAAGAAGCTTACCTCGAAATATATGCCGAAAATGCCATTCATTTCCATGTAAATCAGTTGCAACTAATTCTTGCCATGGTGGCTGCTGAGACATATCCTGAGCAAAACATGGAGGTTATGGAAGTGAAGGTCAAAAAACATTATCAAGCATCTAAAATACGGAATGTTGAAAAGCAGAAGCAAACCAGGGGTGGCAGACAATCATCCGCATGTCTTCGAAGAACAGAAAAACCTCCATGAGTGCTAGTGTCAGATGCGGTAAGCGTTTTGCAGAAGGAATGAACTGTACACTTAGGAGGCTCTGGCAGAGGATCATCAGGGCTTGTCACTTCACTTTGCTAAACCCAACAAAACAGAGAAACATGAGATAGGTATAGAAGAGAGAGTTATGAGAAACTCAATGGATAGAAAGCAATTTTAAATTAAAACCATCTGTTAGCAATTAGAACAGGACAAGGGTTTAACACTAACTGAAACACCATGTGCTTAAGAGTAAAACACCATAGCAATGTATAGCGTTTCTGTGATTAGGTGTATTTGCCAGCTTGGAATGCTCATATCTTCAGGGGTTCTTTGTATTTAGACATGAGAAAGAATGTGGATTGGGACTTCTTTATAATGTTCAGCTCATGGAATTTATAAAGGAGTGTCCCTTGCAAATATAGAGAAGTAGGAAAGCTTCGCAGCATGTTTTACTTTCTAACTAAATATAAATATAAATATACAGTGACCAAAAAGTAAATATAAATCTATGGCAACCTGCAATGTTCAAAAGCTGTGAAAAGTACAATTTGTTCTTGAGCTCCTTGTAATGCACAGGACCAGTATCTAAAGTCTTTGATTATTCAATTTTTTTTATTATCTTCAACCATCTCTTTGGAGCATACCATACCTATCCTTTGGAGCATACCTATCCTTCTCATTAGTCCAGCTTCATCGGTATCTTCCCTCTTAATTTTATTCTTTAGCCCCAAAAAGAACTGATAATGAATGTACAATGTGAAAAAATTGCTGAATAAAATAAAGGCACTCACATCAGCTTCAGGGAGCAAAGTTACTTGTGCATAGACTTCATCTGTTTCAGGTTCAGCCTACAAAACCAAGATTAACTTAATGATAATACACTATACTAATAATAAAGCACAGCCAATTCCTAAATAAGAGATTGAGTGCACAGAAAAATCATAACTCACCCGTAGATGAACATTGACGACTTTGCACAGAATCTTAGAAGGCAGATTGAAGGAAGGCATTTGCTGATCAGACCCCTGATGCATCGAGGCCTCAAGCTACAAAGTTAAAAACCACAAAATCATCCTATCAAATCATGTAATTTCATCAACAATAGCTGTAGGCTGAGGATTAAAAAACAATACTTGAATTCAATGTGTAAACTGCGAAGCAGTTGTCTTCCATTAAGAGGTCTAAAATTGCTATGCTGTTAAGCAGCAGCAAGTTTCATCTATATAAAAACATTAGCCCGAATACACATTTAAAGTGTCCTTTGCATGCAAATATATTTTGCTCCCAGCTCATCAATGAAAATTCTAAGCCATACTGCAATCAAAAACCCAGATACCTGTTCCATGTGGCCTTGTGGAAAGTAGTAAACTCGCTCCCCTTCACAAGGAAGAGAGACAAGGGGACCAGCACAAGCACGCCACAATTCCTTGTACAAATCATCATTGGTTGCCCCTATGAAGCAAACATGAGGAGATAACTTCATCAAGGGTAACAAGAAAAAACACAATGACGCAAAGAAGAGGAAGAAAAAACTTTTATTGCATCTAACTATGCACCAAACTTTAAGTTCATATTTCACACCAACTTCTTACACTAGGGATCCATAACTTTCAATTTGATCACATAAAATTGCTCATGACCAGAAGCAAGGCGATAGTAATGTCTCACCATCCTAAAAGTTACAATTTAGGCCAGACCATTCGAAAATTTAAAACAAATCCCACCATCGCCAGCCACAGTAGTGGCAGACCTAAAGCTCTATTATATGTATATGAATGACAGAAGAAGACTAGGAGGAATGCACTTAATAGTTTTACATTATCAGAAAACAAAAGGAGAAAAGAACAAGCAGAAGTAGCTCCTAGTCCTACTCCTACAGCAATTTACAAGAGCAAAAGGTCCTATACATACAATACCATTCACACAAATAATAACGAAATGATAGGACATAAAGTAATTCAAATTAATTAGGCCATCATGAGCATTTGTATGTCAAGACAATCTTATTTCTTCACTTTGTCATAAAAAGTTTTAGCATTCAAGAATTGTCACTTACATTTTGGAAATAGTCAAGTAGTTTTAGGCTACCAAACATGTTTGCATGTTAAGGGCTCTAGAATTATTCAAGTCAGATCAAACACACAAGAAATTCAGAGAAATAGTGAAACTATAAACTCAAACCTGCATGGTTTCCACCAGAAGTCTGATTTGAAGCCATAAATGCCATGCGAACAATCTTCGCAAGAACTCAGAATTTAGGAGAACTCGGTGTTTAAAATGGTTCTGTTACACAGAAAAATCATTCCATTAATTTTATTACCATTTACCAACTACTGGAACACATTTGTTATTAACAATCAACAAGACAAAAGAATTCTGAAGCAGTTAAATAAAGCTTTAATTTTTTCTAATTTTCCTTTGGCACTAGCTTAAGGTTATTAACTCACTAACTCAGCTTCTGCGCCTTAAATGAAGCAAGTTGGGTTTAGTTTTAAACTAATTTTAATTTAATTTAACTATAATTTTTACAATGGAAAAAATCGTCAGAATTTCCCACGTCTGGTATACGCCAAAACCATTCCAGGTTATAAATTGGGCAATGTTACTCAACCAAGCAGAAGGATATTGATACTGTTGATAAGTGAAAAACCGTTTGCGCCCCTGATAAAGGAAAAATATTTCTTTGGGAAATTATGAACATTTTCCATTTCCAGTTTCCACAACACCGGATCCAAGGGAACAGAAGGACACCAATTGGGCACAAACCTCATTCTAGAATACTAAAACACAGTTTTACAGAGTTTCACACAAAGCAAACCCAGGCGCAAACTCTAATCGTAAAACCAATGAATCAATACCCAAAACAAAATCCAAAATCAGATGCACGAACCCAATGAGGGTACGAATCAGAATCAAAACCCAGAACCCCAAAATGAGAATGACCCAAAATTTCTCCCAACGAATGCCCCAAGTAAAAAATTTCAATAGCAAGCAGCATACCCAGTATACCTCAAAGCTGAGTTACCTCCTCCGGACCCCCAAGTCGGAACAGCAAAGCAAGTCTCTAGGGTTTCGGGTAGAAGAAGGAGATGACAAAAACCGAAAAGCTATGAAGTAGATCGAAATTCGATGGAAGAGATGGTGATAAGGTCGTGTTTGGTTGAAGCCGACACGACCCCGTATTCCCTGCCTGCCTCTCTCTCAGCTGGTTCTCTCTCTCTTTCTTGTTCTCTCTCACGCACTCTTGAATAGTTAATTTGTATTTTTTTTCTTTTTTGCTTCTCACATTTCGCGTGTTCCTTTATGGGCGAGAGGGTTGAAGCAGTAAACAGAAAGAGTCATTTGAGGGTGCGCATTGCACACTCCTTCTCCCTCTCTAACAGACTCTCTCTCTAGATTTGAGACAAAGAAACAGCAGTAGTAGGCGTACCCTGAAAACTCAACAGGTTTCCCGTTGTCCCAGTGTGACAATCTATTAGCACGAAAAAAATATATTATAATTTATTAATTATTTATTATTATAAACTATTGTTATTATTAAAAATTTAAAAGATTATAAAATTATTGATTAATTATCCTTATAAGATTGAAAATTTTTAAAATTAAGATAGTTTATAATTATTATAAATCATTATTGAAGTTATAAATTTAAAATATTATAAAATTAATTAATATGATTACTAATTAACGATCATCGGGCTCAAAATTTCTTAAAAATTAAAATGTGATTATTGATTAATTATAAATTATAAATAAAATAATTAAAAGTATTAAGTTTGATCGGAATCTATTTTTAATTAAATTGAGTATTATAAAATTTTAATAATAAAGTTGACTTAAATAAATGGTGTGATTTTTTATTTTAAAAATTAAAATTATATAAATTTCTCTGTTATTTTTAAACTTTATATAATCAGAAAATTCTACTTATCCATTTAAATTTGAGAAAGAAACTTTGATTAAAGTAGTAGCATAAGTTAAAAAGTGAGAGCTGTCTATAAATTATAAATTATAAATAAATGTCGTTTGGCCTTGTAGTTAAACGACACCGAGCACCGTCCATAAAAATTCCCAAGCATGGAGTTGTGAGTTCTCCAAGGATTTAATGATTGATAAAGTATATTAACATTATATTATTGATATTGTGGACACTATCTAATAGGAGAAAGCTCCTTATTGTTATTATTATGTAGAGTTGAGTTTAAACCTTTTATAAAGAGGATAATGAGGGCCTTGGTTATGTGCACTTATGACGAAGAAACGAAAGTGTCTTTTAGAGTTGCTATAGGTTAAGCCTATCAAATATGTAATACGTGGCAAGTTGTGACTGGCTAGCTAGTTAACAATTTTTTTTAATTTTATTAATATTATTATTTATTTTATTCTTTTATCTTTTCATTCTTAAATCTCAACTTAATCCTACAGTGTCATTGTCAACTTCTCTGACTCTCTTTGCCTCGTCATTAATATTGGTCACGCCCATCGTTACCTCTTAACCCCAATTGCATCTCGCCCTCGCCTCCGCCTCGCTTACTGTCACCTATAGCGCCCTGCATTTATCTACTCTTGCTTATTTATTTAGATTTATAATTATTTTAAGATGTTAAGATTACTAAAAAATAATTTTAAGAATTGACCATATTAAAAATTAATTTAAAATATTAAATGTTAATAAAAAATAATTTAGAATATGAGATGCTAGATATTAGGTGGTATAAAAAATATTTTAAATTATTTAGGATAATACAAGTTACTTTAGAATATTAATATGTGAAAAAATATTTTATGAGAGATATATATATTTTTCTGATTATTAATATTAAATATATTAAATTAATTTAATTATATTAAAAATATTAATTAAATTAATTAATATGATATATATTTTTTAAAATATTATAATTATTTTTTAAAATTTTCTTATTTATTTTTTGTACTTAATTATTATTGAAAGAGTTTTATTAAAAATAATTTAAAAAATAACAATAAATACATATTATATTTAATATCAATATTAATTCTTTAATTATATATTATATACTCTTTTAGTTTTATTTATATGTAGAGATAATATTTTTTAATCATATTTATAAGATAATTTTTTTTATATAAATACACTATTTATTTATTATTATATTAAATTTATTTTTATGATTATAATATATATTAAATAAAAATAAAAAAATTGTAAATTTTATAGTATAACTAAATGGAGTTTAAATTTTTTAATAAATATATTAAAAATAATTTATAAATAAATAGTACAGTACGAATATTTATTAAATACTAGAGGAGAGTACTGTCTCTTGATTGGAAGAGTGAAGAGGAAGAAAAGACTTTTTTTGTGTATGTAATAATTTTTAAAAAATATTAAATTTATCTATTATTTAAAAATAAAAAGAAACCTTTTATATTAATATTAAATAAAATAAATTATTTATTATTTTTAAATATAAATTTAAATATTTAAAAGTTATAATATAAGTGTTCTAAAAAAAATGGACCACACTCCAAAAATTTCGCCAGTTCAACCCTACGCGGACGATGGTGGGAAGAAAAGACATGTTACGTTTACCCCGGGTTACAGTGAGACCCATCTGCGGGTGTTAAGCGTTAACTTCCATGTGCGAAGCGGGGCTGTTCTGGCGGAATAAAGGGCAAGGAAGTGCGCGGGACCGGGGAGAAATTGGAAGAGGCGTATCTCGAATTCTCCGCCTACGTTCATTGGCGGAGAAAACGAAGTCTCACGACTATATCTCGATTCCTGTTTCATCATTTTCCGCCATGGAAGCTCATTTCAGAATCTTCAACCCTTCCATTATTTTGAGAGGCCATTTAGTCCATAAAACTACCTCAGTTTCCCGCGCGTACCACCCAGCCTCCTGCCGATATCTTCCCAACCTTTCATACCAACGGCAACGCGTCGCTCCAAGGACTCCTCCTTTCTCCTCCATTCTCTCCCACTCTTCGTGTGCGGCCATTCCTCCAAACTCAGAACCTTACAGGTTCTTCTCTCTCACCTCATCATCTCAATTTTTGAACTCTTTGAGTCCGACGAATAATTTCAATCCATTTCTATCTTCTTCAGAGAGTGGCGGAATTGTGTGGAACCGAGCCTCTGGCAGTACTATTGATGGACGCGTAGGGTTTTATGGAGACAAAGAGCGAGTGGCTACGGTGGTTTTGTTGGGATGGCTCGGAGCAAAGACCAAGCACCTTAAACGATATGTGGAATGGTACAATTCGAAGGGGATTCACGCTGTCACATTCATCGTCGATGTAAAAGAGTTAATCTGCTTTGACCTTGGGCGGATTCTTGAGAGGCGAATCTCGATGTTCGCCGACGAGCTCGCTTCTTGGGTCTCAGGGAAAGAAGATGACGGGAGGGAACGCTGTCTGATATTTCATAGCTTTAGCAACACTGGTTGGTTTAGGTATGTCGATTAATTAATCATGCTTTTCCATGGGTTTCATGGTTTTTGACTTGTACATAGATTCTAAGTGTCATCCTCTCCATTCTTTCTCCATACATTTCTCCATACTTAATACTTAATCTGATCCGTTGATTTAATGGTCATATATTTAATATTTCATTACGGTAGTAACTAAATTAAATGAATAGCATATTTAGTTTAATTCGACGATTAACTATCTTACACCCTTAAATCAAACAGACGGATGTGTGATTGAGTGTGAATAGAAATATGGAGGTAGAGAGAGAATGGGAAGGTCCAAATTATGATGACTGGTTTATTAATACTGAGCATTTATGCATTCTGGGGCAATTCTATTTCATCTTGTGATTATTTGCTCTTTGATTCATTGCAGCTATGGTGCCATTCTTGATAGAATGCTTGGGAGACAGGATCTGATGGAGAAGATAATAGGATGCATTGTTGATTCAGGAGGGGGTGAACCTTTTAATCCGCAGGTTTTGATTTAGAAGTGATCTGCTTGAATTTTGTTTATATGCTCTTAACCTTTGGCGGTATTTTCTTATTTTTTTATTTTCACTTATATGCCCTCTTGGGGCAAGATAGAGTGTACTTTCTAATCTTCAATTACGTGGATTCCCTTGCTGGACGCTACCATAAAATGTGGATTAACAAATTTCTGTATCTAGCATTCTGAATTATGTGGTGCCTGTGTTTTACCTGCTACATACGATTTAGCTTTTCTGAATATGGTTAAGAAAACTTTGCAATGATTCAAGAGCCTTTGTCTTTTGCTCCAATTACTCCTGATCTATTTTATTATTGGCTTTCTTTAGAATATGTCCTATAAATTGATTAAGAAAGGGCTCATACAATTTTGGGGCCCTAGATAAATGAAGCATTCTTATTTCTATTGCTGATGCTGCAACCATAAATTATCCTACTAAGTGAGGAACAACATCTTGGATCCATGTCATAGGTGATTTGATAGAGTTTTACATTGGCTGAGAGATAACACTGCCTCTTCCTTTATCCTAGTGCAAAGCACAAAACCGCAACTTATAGAGGTGCTACGGCACGTTTTGTTCAAATATGAGAGGCTTCTCCCTCACTGTGGCAATCGTTAAACTACCTTGGATGTGTCTAATACTCTATCAGAAACGCCCTTAAAAGTTGCTTTACTCATTGCCTTCCAATTGCTGTTGATTTGGGAAATAGGAGGGTTTGCATGCATCCTGACTATTACACTAGTTGGATTCAATGTTATGTTGACCCGAACTTATGTAGCTGTTGAATGTAGAACAGTCTTACAGAGTGAATTTATGACAGTTAAGGAGTTAGTCTTATGGCTTTGAATTTAATTAATTTATTGTGTCAAGAACAACTGCAGAACTCTGCATTTAGATGCAAGCCTGACTTTGTCTCACCTTGTAGGTCTGGGCTGCAGGATTTTCTGCTGCCATATTGAAGAAACGCAACTCTTCAGCCCAAACAGTAGTTGAAGATAGAGGCATACATAAATCAGGAAGTGTAGATAACTCATCAAGGGTGACACAAAATGAATCTTCAACAATGGAGGTTGCGGTGTTGATGCTACTAGAGAAGTTCTTCTCCGTCACCCTGAAGTTGCCAGATGTGGACCGGTAAGTTTCCTGCCCAATTTCCCATTTTGCTTCATGATTTCCATGTATGGATAGGCCTGCAACTACTTTCAACCAGAAAGTTTCAAGTAATTTCCAATATGTAAAGTCTTGTCAAAATGTGTTTGGATACTCCCCAAAATGACTTATTTGAGAGAAGACCTAGGTTTTGAAGAAAAAACAAATCCAAACACTCAATATTTTCCATAATCTATTTTTTCACCAAAACCATGACTTCGGTATAAGCTAAGGAGAACAACTTCTAACAATCTATTCAATAATCAAGTGTTTGTTTTCCACAATCTATTCTTAGAAGCTGATCCAAGTACTCTAATGTGTTGTGTTGAACAGGAGGTTGTCGAATATTGTGAGAGTGCTTCGGGAGCGCCAGCCTTGCCCTCAGCTTTATCTGTATAGTTCAGCTGACAAGGTGGTTCCATTTGAATCAATAGAAGAGTTCATAGAGGAGCAGAGGAGGATAGGAAGGAGGGTGAGTTCCTTCAACTTTGGCTCATCCCCACATGTAGACCATTACCGGAATTTTCCCTACTTGTATATGTCGCAACTGGATCGATTCTTGGACCACTGTTTTGCCGCTATCAAACGTCCATGATATTCCTACAAATGCCAGCTTTTGTGCACCAATCCAACCTTTAGTTTTCAACACCTAGTCATTGTTAATGATTACAAATTCATTTCACAGCCTGAGACGACCAAATGAACTTACATTGCTTTATCTAGAGTGGATTGTTTTTTTTTTTTCTAGCCATGACTGGAGTAACTAGACGTTGTCAACAGAAATCAACAATAATTATACATGAAGTCTAATATTGCATTATGATGTACAAAGACAATGCCCAAAGCAAATTGAATTTTGGGAATGGTCAATATTAGCATACAAAAAAGGTAGATATATGTTTTTTTGGTTACCAATTACTTGAAACTCAGGGACACGAGGTAAGAGCCTATTACTGGATTAAAGCATGGTTTTGGACTTGGAAGATCTCTCTGTTTCTATCAAGTAATTGCACAGTCTGTTTAACTATTTGGAGTGTATTCAATCTTTGGGAAGTACTATTTTATTGTGGTTTCAGTCGCGGTGTTTGAGAAGGCATCTTAGCTTTTGAGTGTTTAGGTTTACACTTGAGAGTAATAGACGGCTTGTTCTACTGATATTGGTATCATTTAGGAGAAAGAGAGACTTTACACTACCCTTGGATCGTAGGTGAGTTTAACTTCTTTCTAAAATTTTTTATAAAAAAAAACTCCCAGAAAACAAAAAACAAGTCCCTAAAATTGTCCCCAGTGCCCTAGAAGAGAGAGAGAGAGAGTGCCCTTGAACAGAGAGAGAGAGACTCTTTGACTCCACTCTTACCCCATGTTTGAATGGGAGTAAAATTTAAGAGAAAAGTTAATATGAAGAAAAATTATAAGAGGATTGAAGTTTTTCTTGTTTGGATGAAGAAAGGGAAAATGAAGGGCTAGACTCAACATTCGCTAGGAAAACAAGTTCTCTTCAAATATGGAGAGATTTCGGGAAGAAAATTTTTCTTCCACGAGTATCCATCACCACAACATCATGATCCAACCAACTCTATGGAATGACGTTTTCTTTTTTACAAATTTTTTTAAAAAGTAGTTAGATTTATCATGATTTAAAGATAAGGTGAAATTTCTATTTTTTATAGATAATACTAATGTTGAGTAGGACGAGTTGTTTATTATCCTCAAATATAAACTTAAGTATCTAGGAGTTATAATATCTTCCTAAGTGCCGTAACTAGATCTATAATAAAATAATACTTTTTAAGAATCAAACGCATTCTAAATAGTCATATGTCTCATATTTTTGTCAGTTAAATTTACAGAAGATACGTTATTGAATAACTTTTATCAATGTTATCTCACCCTAGCTAACCCAATTGAGTTGCCTTTATAAATATGAAAAATATATTTTGTTGAATTTATTTTTAGATATACAATAATACAAATATGAAAAATATATCTTAAAATATATATTATTTGAACTTTTCTTTCAATTTATTATTTTTATTTTTAAAATACAAAATTATTTGATTTTAAAATATATAAAATTAAATAAAAAAATTAAATTAAAAAAATACATAAATATAAACATATATTTTTAGATATTTTTTATTAAAAGTATTTTGGAAATGTTAGATGAGATATACTGGTAATAAATTAAGAAATAATGACATTGTGATCAGCTATTCCCGTGTGACATGGGGTTTTCCTGTTTTCATATTTTCTCTATTTCATCATTAAAACAGAGGAGTAATAATAATACTTGTTTTCTTTTCTTTTTTGCTTGTTTTTATTATTTCTCCCGAATTTTTCTATCCATCCAAACCGGTATCTCCCTCTCACTCCTCAGTCTCACTCTCGCTCTCTTCCTTTTTTAATATTCTCTCCGTCGTCGGCGACGGCACTACTACTCTCAGTCTCAGATTATCATCGTTCCACCAGATTCCAAAGATCTACGAGAAAACCTCAAGCCTCAGGTGACTTTTTTGGCGACCCCGTACTTGTTTATGGCTTTCATGTTATTATTATTATTGTTGTCGTCATCATCATCATTATTTTTAATTACAGTCACTAGATTATTATTTTAATTATAAGTATGATCGAACCCACAAGCTCGAGCTTTTGTGTTACTGGCTATAAGGCTATTTGTTATTTCATTTTATTGATTCCCTTGATTTGGTAGTCTGTTTTCATTCTCAATTTTTGACATCAACGCTAAAGGATAGTGAATCTCCTGGAAATACATAAACTTGTGTTTTAAAGTGAGCATATCATGAATATCAAAACAATCTCGACGGTCTCAATTCCCTTCTGTTTTGTTTCTGTTTGAAACAAAAAGAGACAGCATCGTATTTGTGAAACTAAAAAGACAGATTGCAAGTATGGATGTTATTTATTTCTGTTTCAATTATGGATATTGTGTTAGGACCTGTGGTAGTATATTGTATTTCAAGACTCAAGTTGTAGACTTATTTGATTATGGATGTTGTGTTAAGACATATTGTGTCATGTTTGATTATGGAATGATAATATGTGGACTTTTAGGGTAATATTTACATTTCTTCTCTTGGAATATTCCTAGTTGTGGAATTATGAAATATATTTGAAGTTCAAAATATTGTGTCATGTCTTAATTGGGTCTTCTTCACATATGATATTATGGGCATGGCATCACCAACCTGGGCAAAGAAGCCCGCCTTGCCCATGTGCGGCCCTACCATATAATATCAAAATATGTATAGATAAATACTAATATTGAGTATAGGTGAAGGGGCTAGTCTATATTGCCCCCTGATAAATACAAATATTGAACCAATAAAACAAAATGATCCTCTGCCAAAATGTTACTCCTTTTTGTGTGGCAGTTGGATCTGTTAATTGTTCGGCACGCCATGATCAGTAACCCATATATTGCATCTACTTGGCTGAAATTTGCAGTTCCTATCTAAGGAACAGAAGCTGTACTCGGTTTTTGAATGGCAGTTCATGATGATCCCATGGTAGTCCCCAATCTATCTCCCCCAAATACCTATGACTCCGTGGTTCTTGGCGGTACCTTTGACCGGCTGCATGATGGCCACCGCCTTTTCCTCAAGGTCTTACTCTCTACACGTTTTCGTTCCCTTTCACTCTTTCTCTTGCTCCATTAATATGTCTATTTTCTTGAAAATTTGAAACTTAAATGCAGGTGGCATCCGAGTTAGCGAGGCAACGGATTGTGATCGGAGTGTGTGACGGTCCTATGCTGACGAAGAAGCAGGTAAGCTTCCAATCTTTGCTTTTGTGATCATAATTCTCTCTCCTCTGTTTTATACTCTCATCAAATTTCATCTTTTACTCCTGCATAAACAGTACTTAAATTTGCTTTCAATATTTAGTTCCTTTCTTTTTCAGCAATCTCAAGTGGACAGGATGCAAGAGTGAATTTAATTAGTGTTTGGTTTCCCCTTTTCCTGTCAGAAAATAGATACCTTACAATGCAAGTTATGTAGTAGATAAATAAGTTTCCAGGATTATAAAGCCTTGTGCTGTTCGAGCTTGTTGCTTTCAATTTTAATCATTCTGCGTTTCTAGACATACAGATGTTATTTTTCTTTTTGTAAGATTTGTTTTTTTTATTTTTAGATGTAAATTTTATTGCGCCGATCATTGCTTCACACTTGCAGTTCTCTGAACTGATTCAGCCCATTGAGGAAAGGATGCACAATGCTGTGAATTTCGTAAAGGTATTTGACTTGAGATGTATAATTATTGGCTAGAAAAGTTTAAGCATCTCATAATGCATGCTTTGATGTAGAAAACAAAGGAGGTTCTATTTTCTAACACTTGGTTAGATATAATTAGGGAGAATTACGCAATTTAATTATTGAAAAGTCCCATAACAAGTGAGAGGAATGACAATGATAAGATTCAGTGTAAGAAATGACAACATATCATGACATATTGACAGCTCAAGGGATTTTTCAATAATTAAATTACTTGTGTGGGACTGCACAGTAATTTTCCTTATAAATTTATAAATTAGAGGAGTCAATCCACGATCGCTAATTTGCATCATCACTTAGTATTTCACTAGTTAGTTGCATATGAAGTTTCTTTTAGAATAACCGCAAAATTTTAGTTTTTCAGTAATATTTTCTTTAATTTTTTTCAGGGGCTTTAAATTCTAATAATGTTTGTTTGACAAATATTCAGTCTATCAAGCCAGAACTCGAAGTGCAAACCGAACCAATCATTGATCCCTTCGGTCCTTCTATCGTTGATGAAAGTTTGGAGGTTATAGTTGTAAGGTTTGTTAATTAGCCCTTCTGGTGTTTACATTGTCCTAATACTTTTGGTATTGTGCTCAGAGTGCCTTCTATGATGTATCTATATGATGGCTTCTACAAAAAGAACCATGGTATGAAAACTCAACTCAGGTTGGCCAGTCCGGTCAATAGTTTGGACCAGTTGACCAGGTTGAATTTTATATATTTTTTCCCATTGTTGAGCCTAAGATGGCTAATAGAGTACAATAACATCGTGTGATCTATATAAAGGACTCTACCTAATGGGATAAGGCTTATTATTGTTATATTGCACCTAAAACAAATTATTTTAAGTTAAGAAAGAAAAAGAAAAAAAGCAATGTATCATATTTGTGCTTTATTAGCTTTGCTTTGTCAGTTTATGTGTAGTTTATATATAAATATTCTATTTAGTTATGACTTAATTCCTTTTTTTAAATCTAAATGTTACTTTTTTCAGAGTTATATATGAATATCTTTTTGTGTATTTTAATTATATTATATTATTTTAAATGACTGTTGTAACCTCGGGGTTGCCTTGGTTTGAATCACTGAGCCTCGATTGATTCTTTGACTAGTCAGGTTTCTAATGAGTTGCTTTCAGTTTATTTCCAATCTATTGATTATAATATATGTATTCCTTTCCTGTAGTAAACCTGGCTGGATTCTTTTCTTTATTTTTAACTTTTATTTCCTCTCATAATTTTGTGATTTCTCGTCAACTCTGATTGTTGCGTCAATCAAAGGGAGAACGAGATATGTTACCTGCCTTTGAAAATGTCAGTAACAGTTCTTTGTTGACTTACTGAACCAATGCTCTTGCAGCAAAGAAACATTACCAGGTGGATTGGCAGTGAACAGGAAAAGAGCTGAAAGAGGCCTTTCCCAGTTGAAGGTTTGGGTCGATTTAATTAAATTTGATATTGAAAGAAACTAAGCAAGAGAAGATATGGCCTTGTTTCATTCTTAAGGGTTATACAATGTTTAATCCTTATAATTTGTTCTCATTTTGGTTTTGGTTCTTATAGTTTCAAGCCATATGGTTTGGTTTCTTAAATTTCTTTCTGTCTAAAATGTTAGTTCCTGTATTTTAATAGACTTAGACTATTTTGCCTCTTGATAGATCAAAACTAAGATAAAGACAAATATAAGGATCAAACATTATATTAACTTTTTTAATTTTTATATTCTTGGAGTAGTTTTATGAAGTTATCTTTCAGTACAAGTTTTGGGAAGAAAAAAAATTTAGCCCTATTTGGATGGTTGTTATAAAAAGCACATATTCTCTGTTTTTTTTGCTCTCCAATTTACACAACTGAAAATAACAAAACAGGTAAAAGTTGTTTTGATTTTTTTATTTTTTAGAACACATAAACAAGTTTTTTTCTATATTTTTTTTTGTTTTGAAAAACAAAAAGTTGTTTTGAGAATAAAGAATCAAACAGGGCCTGTATTTCTGCTGATCCAAGTGTTAAACCTGGATGTGGTGGATCATGTGCAGATAGAAGTTGTGGATCTGCTTGGTGGAGACTCAATTGAAACAAAGCTGAGTTCAACCATGTTGCGGAAGCTTGACGCTGAAAAGGCCAACCAAACTTGCTTAAACGGAGATTAGTTTCATACAAGTTTATTTACATTTTACCCATAATACATGAAGAACGAGTTCAAGTGTCTATTAAGTAAATAAGTGATATGAGGGGGGGGGGGGTACAAATGTCTGTATAATTTTGTGACGATCAATTTAAAGATTTATCAAGTTCGCGAACTTTTGGTAGTATTCCAAACTTGTGCGTGTTTCCTTTATGAAACAGTGTAAATATTGAAACAAGCTTTAATTGCAACATATTACAATAATACATATTTAAGATAAATTTTCTAACAATAAAAAAGGAAAGATGAGTAATGAGTTTTTTTTTTTGGCATTGCAATCTATATTAGGTTTTAATTTTTTTTAGTTTTGAATTATTAGATCCTAACACAAATGGTGGATTTTTTTTTGGTTAAGGCAAAGGGAGATCAATCTTAACACAAATGATTAGTATACAATTTTTGGGAAAATTAATTGTAGATTCTTATAATTTTATTTGATTTTTAATTAGATTATTTGTATTTTTTTCTTTTAATTAGGTGCTTATTCTTTATCTTATTCTTAATTACAATAGAAGTCACAGATGTGACATCTCCCCTTTTTTTGAATAAATATTGAATATCATTACTTAAAGGACGTACAAGAAGTCAAGCCAACATTAGCTTCCCTCATCTCGCCTCGCCTCACCTCACCTCACCTTCTTGTCTAGTAGGTGGCGGTTAATTAAGAATACAAAAATTGTTATGGTTAATGAGAGTTGATGGATAATAAAAAAATATATTTATATTTCTTATTGTAGTATTCTGGTGTAATCAGTTGTGCTTCAAATACTTACACAACACTGTTATCAGGCTCAAGTTTTTAGTACATATCAAAGGCACACTCAAGAGAGGTCAGGACAATTTCATCTCATGTCCTATTGACGCAAAATATATCCTATGTCCCTTCCCGTCCTGAAACTAAGTAGGACCAAGACAAATTTAAGCCAATTTCTTTTTTTAAAAAAATACTATAATAAAATCATTTTAATACATTATTCTATATAAAATGTCACAATAATTTCTTCTAAATGTCAATATAATATTGTTGGTTACTACAATTTTCATCCAATAATTTTTTGGGGGAAACAGGACATCATTAATTTTTTTCAATATCCGAATTGAGAACACACTGCAAGGCTGTTGTATTGTCACCAACTACCTCTTGTTCCACACGCAATATCTGACAATTAATTGGTATATCATCAATAGCATGGATAACCATATGCCTGAGGAATGTTGTTTTCCCAATACCATTTCTTCCAAGAAGACCTTCATATTTGAACGGCATATAAAATAAGCAGAAGTAAGTCTTCATAGTCACTCAATCTCATACTAGCGAAAAGTAATTAAGCATTGGCAATTTGAATAGATCAAGTTAGTTGTGCCTTAGAAATGAAATTGTGGCCAAATAATAACATTGATTTTTCTAAAAAAAATTAATAATGTTCCTTAAGACGACGTCTCGAAAATTTAACTGAGTCCTATCCCGATCTTACCTTATCCCGACCTGATTATTTATAGTCTCAAATAGGATAACTTATCCTAAAACTCTAGAGACTGGTCAAGATAGTATGAACAGGAATAAGTTGAGTACTTCTACCTATCGTGGTCAAATTAATGGCTCCTGGATAATAATACAACAGTATAGTCCTATAACCTTTGTACCAACATATAGAGTCCATCCATGCATGATCCCCATTAGTTTTGCAATCGCTCGGGGACGGTCATAGGTTTACAATACTGTAGCCACAAATCCATTTATTCTGTTGTTTCGAGGCTACATGCTGGAGGGACTCACGTGTCTTATCTCCGGTAAAGAGTCTCTCTAGCTTTCTCTTTAAACCAGCGTAATTTTAATTCTAAATATTAGTAATTATATTCATTAAATAGCCTTTATTTTCTATTTTATTTTTTTAATATAAAACTCCAATCCTTATGTTGATAATAAAAACTACATTATTTTTACTAAATAAATGGAGAAAAGTGATCAATAAAAAGGACTCTAGCCAATCTTATCTCTATTTTCTATTTTCCAAATTCTTATTCTCATTTCAATTTCCAATCCCATTCTTTTAAAATCATTCTCGTACTGAAAACACGACATAATATAAGCAATTATATTCAATTCATATTTAGATATCTTTCACTGCACACAGAAAAAACAGATCTAATTTATTAAATTTATTTTGTCAATTTATCCATTTTTTTACCATTTGTCTTTTTTTTAATATCTCTATTTAATTTAAATTTATATATAAAAAAAGAGTAGACATGGTAAAATATGATTGGATAATTTGATATTAATGTGAGTATGATCTAACGCCTAAAGTTGTCCCTACGAAATTCGGGGATTCCTGTCCCATAAAAGGCTATGAAAAATCTGAAGGGCTCCATAAAATTCTTCCGAAGGGGCTCAGCAAAAAAGTCTTTCACAAATTGGCGCCTTCCATTTTAAATTAACTCATCCTTGTGTTGTGTGACTTAGCTCTGTATTTGTTTGCTCTGCTCACACGCACACACATCTAGTTTCTTGCTCTTTTCATTTGTTCCTTTTTCACATCCGGTTTGAGTACTAACCAGATTCTGGTTGTATATGATATTGAAGAAATTATAAAAATGCTGTAGTATATATGTTACCGCTACTTGAAAATGTAGCGCACAATCTAATAAATTAATAACTCAATTCATAATGACTAACATATATGGAATCAAACTCACATGAAAAAGGCAATCATAACGACATAATCATCTCTAAACCTTAACATCAAGTACTTTAATAATGTGAAAAGAGTGTTTGACAAATTTTGGAGTCTAAAGTTTTATCGTAAGATATTTAAATTAAAGAAGCTTAGCACTGAACTCTCGCTTTTCCACACTCAATGATGATCTTATTCGAATAGCAGAGGAGATGTACAGAATTACCAGAGGACTCCTATGAAATCATCTGTATGATAATCTTAATAAGAAACATTGAAATGGAAATTGGATCATGATCTTAGTAACAGTTAAATGATACTATTTTTTAATATATTAATTTGCCTCAATTATTTACTGTTCAAGTGATGCTGCGAAATTGGTAGATAGTTATATATCAGATAAGATAACACAATTGAAATAACAGATTGCTACTCTTGAGAAGCGAGAAGAAAGGTTAGTGACTTTTTTGGAGGTACTTGGTCCTCTCTGGGGTTGTAGATATGAAAATTCAAAATGATGCTGGAATAACTGAAATGCTGAATTATCAACAACAGATACAAAAGAGTGTTTGCAGACAGAATTTCAGTTTTCAGGAGGACATGCTGCGAACTCTTTGGCTACAAGGTCTTTGATTTAATGTTGTTTAGTTTTCTTTAACAGATAACTAATCCCTCTACCTAGTTTTACTCTTGTCTTTCTTTCTAGTTAGATTTCTTCCATTAAACAAATGTTGGCAGATTGTGATGGATGAACACCAGCGGCCAAATGAGATCCCAGTGACTCGATTTACCCTTCACTCAATTTATGCTCAAAGTGATGAAGAGAAACTTGAATTTGAATATGAATCAGGGAATACTAACATTTTGGTAAGCCATTTAATTTTGAACTGAGTTTATAATTATAGTATTGGAATGGTATCCTTGGAATTTTCTGTAGCATGACTGAAATTTTATATGATTTCAGTAATTATAAATAAAAGTATAGGTTGATTTTCAAAGATCCAGTGTGGGATTCAATGTCTTTCAAATCTTGTCAAATGTGTAGCATTGACTTTCATTTCTTTGTCAATGTAACAGGCAAACGATTACACATCACAGCCTGAAATATCCCGTCAGGTAAGGAGGTTCTAATATTTTTTTGTCCCGCCTTTTGTCTTAGTTTTAATCTCTTGTGACCATTATGATGTCCTTGGATGGATCTGGTTTCTCAGCTCAGGCAAAATAGCAGCACCCTGTAAGATCTGGACCGTCTAGAGTAGATATGGATGGCCCAGATTTTTCATTTCTGTTTTATTTTCATTATAAATAACCTTTTTTTTTAAACAGTTGTCACTTGGGATTATTTTTACTCTCCACCTTTTATAATTAAAAATCCAAACCGTCCATATTTTTTACTTTTCTAATCCTTAATATGAGATTTAGTTTGTAGTGTAATTTAGGATCAGAGGATTATAAAACTGTTGCTGTTTTCCAGCAGAAGAGGACCTCTGTCTGTCCTTGGATACATGATTTACAACAATAACTATAACAAGCCTTATTCCATTAGGTAGGGTCGGGCCATTGTACTCTATTAACGACTAATTTTTTAGATAGATTGTTAACTAAAATGTCCTATTCAATGATTTTATTGAGTATTTTCTTCAGTCTCCCTCTACTCTTTTTTAAATGACTCCATATTATCTGATGCAGCCTCCCTACTAACACCTTCAATGGTCTTGGTATATGTCCAAATCATCTTAAGTGATTTTTTACAATTTTCTCTTCAATAAGTGTCACACCTACTCTTCTTCTAATATGATCATTTTAAATCCTTTTTTTTTATGACTACATATCTGTCTCAATATCCTTATGTCTGCCACCCTAACAACAAGCAATCATCCTAAAATCTAACTATTTTCTTTCCTTTTCTTTTTTAATATATATATTTTAATTATCTCAACAACAGACCCTTCCATCGTAGATGGAAAAAGAAGACTTGATTCAGAAAAAGAAATATCATCTTCATTGCAAATTTTGACTATTTTTGTGTATCTTCTCTTGAACCATGCTTAGTGACTGACTTGCCCTTTCTCAGGTTGAGATATTTGTTCGGAAGATGAACTCAATTCCTGCTTTCACTGCCAACTTAACGGGGGAGTCATGTGCAATCAACTTTCTAGTATACTGTTCTTATACTATAGGAATTTTGTATCATTGACTTCTGCATTTTGGTGAACTAGTGACGATGAGAGGACCCATTTTTCTTTGAATTGGGAATTGGTGCCTGGCGAATATATTGATTGTTTTTCTGCCATAATTTGTAAATATGCTAAAAAATTGTTTCTCAAGATTTTCAGAATCAAGGAGGAATTTGGAGCAATTCGTACTTAATATGGTACTTTTGTAGTCCTTAATAAAAAGTATATTTAATTAATTTAATTAGATTAAATAAGTTAATTAAGTTAATTAATATGAGGTATTTTTTTTATTATACCCTAACTAATGAGGTGTTTTTTTATTATAAATTAATATGAGATGTGTAGAGATATTATACGATATGTGAATATCTTGTATATGATTGTAGAGATATCGTAAAGATATTATACAATATGTGAATATCCTATAATTAATACATAGGATACGATATGATATTGATATTATATTATATCATTAATATCTAGGGTTTCCTATTGTGTGTATATATAAATTCAACATATCAATAAAGTAAGCAATTTTCTCTTTGGATCAACATGGTACCAGTAATCAATTTGGGTTCACCTCCGGTTGGTTTTTGGCATCTATTTTCTGGAGTTTTGGTTTCTGTTTTCTGACAACACTGTGCTTGCTGCTGACGTCCCACTTTTCTGATGACGCTGCACTCCTTTGGGATCGACTCACCTTCCTGAGTATACTCCTGAAGTTTCGTACCCTGGTTTTGACTTTTCTATACTAGGTTTTTCGTTTCTAATCTATATTTTCTGGCTGCATATTTGCAGTTTTTGATTCTAGATCTATTTGTTCGTTGAGGTGATTTTATTTGACCCCTGGAGTGGTCTTCCTCTACTTATTTGAATATTTATTCCTACGAAGCTCCCAACGAAGTTATAGTAATTGGATACTTCAGTTTTTTTAGTTAATCGTTGTCCAGTTGCTTTTGTTTTCAGTACTAATCTGTTTTGATGGCTGCAACTAAGTCTACCATAATTTTTGAGATGGTTTCAGTAGTCACTAAGATTACTGAATACAAATTAACTTGGAGAAATTATCTAGATTGGAGTAAATCTATTCGTATTTATTTCTGAAGTATTGAGAAGGAATATCACTTGACCGATGATCCTCTAGAAGAGAAAGATCCCTTTCACAAGTCATGGTTAATGGATGATGCATAGCTTCTTTTGTAAATTCGTAGCTCTATTAATAGTGAGATCATGCCCTGTAATACTCACTGTGAATTTGTTAAGGAACTAATGGATTACTTGGCATTCTTATACTCAGGCAAGAATAATATTTCTCGAATATACGAGGTTTGCAAATCTTTCCATTGCGTCGAGATACCATATGATTGTCCCCTTACAGCTTTCTTTATGGATTTCAAAGGAATGTATAAAGAGCTCAATGCCTCATGCCTATTTCTGATGAGAGGAAGACCAATGTGTCTCATCGAGAGCATATGGCTACAATAAGTTTTCTTACTGCACTTCCACATCGATATGCGGCTGCTCATTTTCAAATTTTATCTAGGGCCCATCTCCCCTCTCTTGAAGAAGCCTTCTCTCATGTGTTGAGAACTGAACAAATATCTTCATTGGCCTTTACTGTGCCTACTAGCGCATTACTCAGTCGTGGTCAGAATAATACTCGTGGGTCACCTAATCATCGTGGTCCTACACCAGGGGGTTCTAATCAGGAGTTGAAGGATGTGATCTGTTACTATTATAAGGAGCCAGGTTATACGAAACATATGTGTCGTAAACTTTAGAACAAACATAATTGACATAATTCTGCACATGTGGCCACGTCAGCTAATGACACGATTACCATTTCTGTTATTGAATATGCTCAATTAAAGTCTAGCAATCCTCTTGCTAGTACTGCTATTGCCACAGGTAATGAGGCTACCGCCCTTGTCTCTTCTTCCTCCAAATGGATCATAGACTCTGGTGCTACTGACCACATGATAGGTAACCATTATCTTTTCTCTATTTATAATTCCTATGCCAACCCTTCTAACATCACCATTGCAGACGATTCTCAATCCTGTATTCTTAGGTCTGGCACAGTTGAACCTACCTCTTCTATTCATTTAGACTCTGTACTCAATGTCCCTAATCTTGCTTTTAACCTTTTGTCTCATAGTAAACTTACTCATCAATTAAACTGTTGGGTCTCACTTTTCCCTGATCATTGCTTTATACAGGATCTTTTGATGAAGAAGATTATTGGTAGAGACTATGAATTTGGCGGTCATTACTTCCTTGATGATTAGGGGTCGCGTGCGGTGGCCTGTGCCGATTGTGTCACTCCTTTTGAACCACATTGTCATTTGGGTCATTTGTCTTTATCATCTTTAAAAAAAGTTTATCCTCAGTTTTAGTACTCTTTAGATTGTGAGTCATGTCAGTTTGGGAAACATCATCATCTTCTTTTAGTTTCTCGCGTCAATAAACGAGCTTCGTCTCCTTTTGAGTTAGTGCACTCTAATGTTTGGGTCCTTGTTCAGTTGAGTCCAAAGCCGGTTTCAAGTACTTTTTACATTTGTTGATGATTATTCCCGTACTACTTAGTTATATTTAATAAAAAATCGTTTTGAGTTGTTCTCTTATTTTTGTGCCTTTACTGCTGAAATTAAGAATCAATTCAATACTTCTATCCATACTTTGCGCAGTGATAATGCTAAAGAATATTTTTCTAAATCATTTTTCTCCTTTATGCTTCAAAATGATATTCTCCATCAATCTTCTTGTGTGGATACACTGGCTCAGAATGGTGTTACTGAAAGAAAAAATTGCCACCTATTAGAAGTAGCCCGTGCTCTTCTGTTTCAAATGCAGGTTCCAAAACCTTTTTGAGTCGATGCAGTCTCCACTACTTGCTTTCTCATTAATTGCATGCCTTCCTCTTTTCTTGATGGTCACATTCCCTACACTACTCTCTTTCCTTCTAAACCTTTGTTTTCTATTGACCCTAAGATTTTTGGATGTGTGTGTTTTGTTCTAGATGTGTGTCCAAGTGTCTCTAAATTAGATCCTAAGTCCCTCAAGTGTGTCTTCCTTAGCTACTCTCGTATTTAGAAAGATTATAGGTATTTCTCTCTGTCTCTTAATCGTTACATGGTTTCTATTGATGTTATTTTCCAGGAATTTGTTGCTTATTTTGCTTTTACCACTTTAGCTCCTCCTTCTCCACCTGCGAAGGAGGATACTTTTCTAGTCTACTATGTCCTTCCCTCACTATCACCGACCCTAACTCTTGTCTTGGCACCTGGTCAACCACCCTTGTCTCGTGTTTATACTAAACGTTTGAAGGGTACAATTACTGCTGATATGCCATATTCTACCCTACCATTGTCTACTTCTTCATCAGATCCTGTAGAGAGCAGTACTTACCCTAAGCCTGCCTCAGTCCTTACCTTTGAGCTATCTCCTATTCTTGATCCAGATCCTTCCCTTGATCTACCCATTACCCTCCGCAAAGATAAACGTACTTGTACCTATCCTATTTCTTCTTTTATTTCATATAACCGCCTCTCCTCTGCTTCTTGTGCCTTTGTTGCTTCTTTAGACACTATTTCAGTACCTCAATCCCTTTCTGAGGCCTTATCCTACCCGGGTTAGAGTATTGCTATGGAGGAGGAGATTACGGCCCTTGATCGTGCAAGTACGTGGTCCTTAGTGGATTTACCGCCAGGAAAGAAAGTCATTGGGTGTAAATAGGTGTTGACCCCTAAAACTAAGGCTGATGGCACCCTCGAACGTCTTAAAGCTCGCCTTGTTGCTGAAGGCTATGCTAAAAAATATAGTGTTGACTACTCTGAGACTTTTTCTGCCGTGGCCAAGCTTTCATCTGTTCGTCTCTTTATCTCTCTGGCCACTACTTATAGTTGGGATCTTTCTCAACTGGATATAAAAAATGCCTTCTTATATGGTGATCTTCTTGAAGAGGTGTACACGGAGCAACCACCCAGTTTTGTTGCTCAGGGGGAGCGTAGTAAAGTGTGTCATCTTAAGAGATCTTTATACGGCTTGAAGAAAAGTCCCCGGGCATGGTTTGACATATTTAGTATTGTTGTGAAAGACTTTAGCTTGTACCAAAGTAAGTGTTATCATTCTGTATTCTATCAGAGAATAAGTGCTAGTATAATTCTACTAGTTGTGTATGTCGATGACATTGTGATTACAGGGAGCGATACCTCAGGGATCTCATCACTCAAGTCATTCCTTAACTCCTATTTTCAGATGAAGGATTTGGTCTCATTAAATTACTTCTTGGGAATTGAAGTTATTAGAAGCAGGAATGGCATCTTATTAACTCAGAGAAAATATGTTCTTGATATGCTAAAAGAAACTGGCAAACTAGGAGCTGCCCTAACTAGCTTTCCTATGGTTTGACAGATTTAGTAATGTAGTGAAAGACTTTGGCTTGTACCAAAGTAAGTGTTATCATTCTGTATTCTATCAAAGAACAAATGCTGGCATAATTATACTAATTGTGTATGTTGATGACATTATGATTACAGGACGTGATACCTCAGGGATCTCATCACTCAAATTATTCCTTAACTCCCATTTTCAGACGAAGGATTTGGGCTCATTAAAGTACTTCTTGGGAATTGAAGTTATGAGAAGCGGGAAGGGCATCTTATTAATTCAGAGAAAATATGTTAGTGATCTGCTAAAAGAACTGGTAAACTAGGAGCTACCCCAACTAGCTCTCCTATGGTTTATAATCCTTTACTTGATGTTGATAGTAATATACCATATTACAATCCTATTGAAACTGCTAAGAGCACGCCGTTTGAGAACCCAGAGAGGTACAGGAGATTGATTGGAAAATTGAATTATCTTACAGTTACCCGTCTTGATATCACTTATCCAGTGAGTGTCCTTAGCCAATTTATGGTCTCTCCAACTGTTCGACAGCGGGAAGCCTTAGAACATGTATTACATTATTTGAAAAGATCTCCAGGTTGTGGGCTATTGTATAAGAATCATGGCCATATGGATATTGAGTGTTGTTGTGATACCGATCATGGCGGATCAAATTGACAAGACAATCCACTACTGGATATTGTATATTTGTAGGAGGAAATTTGATATCTTAGAGAAGCAAAAAACAGAATGTAGTGTCACGATCAAGTGCAAAAGCGGAATACAGAGCTATTGCACAATTTGTATGCGAGATAGTCTAAATATATCAGTTAATGAATGAGGTTGGCCTTAAAACTTCATTACCAGCAAAGCTGTGGTATGATAATAAAGCGGCCCTACACATAGCTTCTAATTTGGTATTCCATGAACGTATGAAACATATTGAAGTTGAATGTCATTTTATTTGAGACAAGTTCAATAAATATTTTATCTCTACAGGATATGTTAGATCTAGTGATCAACTAGCCGATCTCCTTACCAAAGCTCTTAATAGGGTTCAGATTGAATATCTTTATAACAAGTTGGGTATGATTGATATTTATACTCCAACTTGAGGGGGAGTGTAGAGATATTGTAGAGATATTATACGATATGTGAATATCATGTAATTAGTACATAGGATACAATATGATATTAATATGATATTATATTATTAATGTCTAGGGTTTCCTATTGTGTATATATATATTCAATATATCAATAAAATAAGCAATTTTCTCTCTAAATCAACAAGGTGTTTTTTTTATTATACTTTAACTATATTCTTTAATTCATTTCCTTCATTTTTTATTTGATTATTGTTGAGAAAATAACTGAGGGTAATTTGAAAAAATAATTTATAGAAATAAGTTTTATAATTAAGATAAATTATATATTAAGGATAATAAAATAAAAATAAATAAATGGATGGAATAGGTATCATTTGACTTACCAAATATTTGTGGATAAAAAAGGGTGTAAGATATTATATGCCTATCTAGGCCTGGCTAGTTACAAGATTTATTGATGATAGCATTACAACTTATGATAATATTTTTTTTGAATCTTTAATATATAAAATATTTAATTAATTTAATTTGATTAAAAAAATTAATTAAATTAATTAATATAATATTTTATCTAAAATACTTGAATCACTTTCTTTACTCGTTCATTTTTTTATTTGATTGTTGTTAAGGGAATATTAATAAAAATAATTTTAAAACTTAATAAATATTAAAAATAAATTTTATATTTAAAACTAAAGTCAATTTAAAAATCTAAACTAAAATCTAAATTTCAAGAAAATACCAATTTAGAATAAGTTGGGTCAAACTCGAGCCTTTAAACAGAATGACATTAGGCCACTTTAACCAATTGGTGTTTGGAAAGGTACATGTATTTTGAACAACATAATAATATCATCATTTAATAATATATGTAAATTTAAAACCGATTAATTTAGTTAAAAATGTATTTAAAACTAATAAATTCAATTTATTATATTCTTTTTATTTTTTAATATAAAACTCAGTTGATTAATTTAAAAATATTAAATAAATTAAATAAATTATTTTAAAGTGTTTATATTTATTATTTTTCTTTAAATTATTTTTTTAACTTATAATTTAGTATATAATTTAATGATATTTGATATATGCTATAATTGAATCATTTATTTAGTTTTCTTAATTTTTTTAATTTTTTAAATATTTTTTATATTAGTAAACTATTAAAAACTTGTATCTAATATGCATGTATTTAATATTTGACTAAATTAAATTCTCTGCCATCATATTTTTATGTATTTAAAAAATATAATTGAAATTAAAATAAATATCTCTCTCTTCCCCATATGAAATGCGTCAACTAATCCGTTTGTGTGTATATAAAAGTAGCAATGGCCAAACTTCCTATATTCTTCTCACAGAAAGAAACGTAGAGGAAAAAAAAGCTTTAGAGAGAGAAAATGGAGGAAATTAGGAGAGAGAATCCAAATACAGACGAACCCAGAGAGCTATGTTGATTGGAGGAGAAGACCTTGCAATCCGAACAAGCATGTTGGAACCAAAGCTGCTTCTTTTGTTATTATTTTTTTTTTTGTGGTTTGGATTTATTTTGTTTTTGTTAAAGAAAAAATTCATTACATATAATTAATCTTCTTCTTCTTCTTCGGTTATTGTTTTATGTATCTTTTTTAACGCCTTTCTTTAAACTTAAAATCCCAGAATTTTAGCAACTCCCAATTTACAAATATATATATATATATATATATATATATGGAGCATGATCTGAGAAATGAGTTATAGTTTTAATGATGATTTATAAGTTGTATCAATGCTTACAAATCGAATATTTTATATTGATTCATAATATATCAATACTGATGATTTTCATACTTGACTAGATAATACATATGTATTACATAGAATCTAAGAAATGGATTGCATCGTTTAGGGATTATTCAAACATTTTATTAGAAGCCATTCAATAATAAAGTGTAAATGAGAAATAAAAAATCTAAGATACTAAACTTATTAGGATATTATATGTTATATAACCCTTAAAATAATATAATTTCATTAAAACCTCCAAAAGTATTCATATATAACTTTGAAAAGGGTAATATGTAAGTAAAAAAAATATTAATATTAAAATAAATGAAATATTTATTTATAAACTACACATAATCTAATAAAATAAAATTACTAAAACTCAAATATGACATAATGTTATTCTTTGTCCTTTCAAGACCAGGTCATTTTAGGCTCATTAGAGAAAAATACAATATACAATTTAGTTGACTCATCCAAAATTTTTGACCACCTAACCAAAAGGTTAATTCATTAGTTTTCGGACCATCCTCATCTTCGGTTTTCTCAAACTCTTTGTAAGCCCTCCTTCTTACAGTTTTTTATGAATATTAATTTTTTGTTTATGAATTTATATTATATGTATATGTATATATAAACAGTGAGAATTCATACGTTCAATCCACACCCTTTTTGTCAATGAGTGGGTTGGTAAAGTTTTCCAGGTTGGTTCAAACATAAGCCCTTGTTCAAGGGGAATACGTTTTATCCAGGGAACATAGCGATTAACCAGGCGGTTAAAACATTCTTTGATTGAACCAACTAGCTCCAAGACTGAATCCATGTCAGTCACTGGTGTCACTATGCTTGCAAAAGTGGACTTATCAACCTTCTTGGCCAAGGTAATAACCTTAGACAAAGAAAAAATTGACAAATACCATTTTACAAGTAAATCAGACTTTTCGTCTCTCCTCCGAATCATCGCACGATGATGAGGCGGAATAATCCGAGGGAGCCCAGACCTAGTGAGGGAAACTGGAAGCGCACCTGAAAGGTGGACGGATTCATCTCCGCCATAGGCCATCATTAAGGCAGAGGCCGCTTGTTTGAGATATAAGGCACAAAACAGCCAACCAGACTTGCGGCCCAACTGAAGGATGCGTTTAGCAACACCGAAGGTTTCCTTGGTACTTTAGTAGTACGACTGTTGTTATACTACTATTAATATTAAGTAGCTGTACAACAGAATGCCGTTTGCCTTGACTTTAGTATTGAGTAGTACTTAAGTAGCTAAGTTTTAAAAGGTGGGTGAACAACCCCCAGTCCTTTATAGTCATAAAGGGCTTCTCAGAAAAGTAAGGAAGGAGGCATTCGAAAGGCCGACCACTATATCATAGGCCTTCTGGTGGGAAGGTCGACGACTACACGGACTCTATACCAAGTCATGAGCGATAGCGAAGCCAAGCCGCCGCCTATAGGCGAAAGGACGAAAGCCCCACGAAGGCCTATGATATAGTAAGAAAGAAAGTACGAAAATAAGTACATTAAGGTTACGAAGTCACTTAGCCGTCTACAAAGGGAAAGGCGTCGGTACGGAGTCACATCAGTTGTGGATATAGACTAGGCTATAAGGAAAAGAGTCTTAAACTATGGACCGAGACTACACTAAGGAACAAGGAAGCTTGACTGAGCAAAGAAGTCAAGGAACGAAGCTGCTTCTCTAATAGCCCCGTTGAATATGAGGCAAAGGCTTTTTTTTTTTTGTGTAAATGCATTTTTTTGAATTTGCATTTAGAGAGAGAGGGCTTCAAGTTCTTAGGAAGAGCCGTACGAGGCAGCTCACGTACGATTTGGGAGCTGAGCCCCAGCACAGGCAGGGGCTTAGGTCAACACTTATATAATAGCCAGTCATCAATTGGAAGCGGGCAAGATGGTGATGAATTGCAATTGGTCTAAACCTTCGACCAGCGACTTATTGCGACCCGCCCAGAATGCTAATACATACTAAGACCTTATTCACATCAGGAGGTTTGAAGAAGCTCGACTGATAAGGAGAGGTATGAAATCACTCGAGCGAAGCGAGAGGCATGAAGTGCTCGATTGACAAGGAGAGGTATGAGATTGCTTGTTAGAGTTCGTCAGTGTCACTAGGTTTGAAGGACGCTGAAGTTATCGGGTCGAAGCTTTTTTTTTTCGGTATGCCGCTCCGCGAGAAAGGAAAGGAGCGAAACGAAAGAACCAAGTGGGTTGTGGTAATGTCAGAATTTGCACCTATTTATATCTGTTTAGCGGTAAGTCTGCTAGTTTCTGTTATCTTACTTGGTCTGAATTTTTGGGTTTTCTTAATAGATTTTTTCTTGTTTTTTTTGCTACACTCGTTCCCACTGGTAAAGAACATTCCAAAGAGACTTTTACTGCATTTCGAAATGGTCTTTTTTTTATATATAAATCCTTCATTTTTATTGAGTGTCTTTGGATGGATGAGCTTTTTCGTGCGGTTTCTCAGTTTCTCCCAGATGCACCGGGAGGGATGTCAGGAGGGTTCAATCAACCTTCTGCCCCAGAGGGGTCTTCTAGGCTTCCCTTTCTAATTGACAATGATAATCTGGATCGGTCGGGACCTTCATTAGAAAGAGAGGGTCGTGTGGTCTGAGATTGTACCCCGGAATTGTGAGTGATTGACGAATTGCAAAAAGATGGAATCCTCGGGCAAAATAGCCGCCAAATGCATATTTCTATTGAAAGGATTATGATCTATTTTAAGGAGTACATTATCCCGGGGAATCACGTTTCCAATAGTGATATATGATATAGGGTCGAGGCGTATCTAGAACCCACAATGCAAACACAAGATCCCTATCTTCGAAAGAGAAAGATCTTGGAAATACTGCGCGATTTAACCAACTGTGGGTCAGAGAGTTCCCATTTTATCGAAATAATCAAACAAATAGAATATATCAGTAGGGGTCCCTTATAATTTTACATCTCATTCATATTCTGTTAAAAGAATGTTTTTTGATACACCTAGGACATTGATTTTATATGAACCCATGGAGCGTGACAAATCGTTACTACTAGCAATAACTTATTTGAGTTTGGTATTCAAGATATTGTGTCTGGAGAGGTGGATAGATAGGATTACTAGTAGCTCGATCAGGACCCTAACTTTATTGCGAGCCAAAAACCCATTTATACACCTCCTTTTTTCAGGAAAGCAAAGTGAAATTCATAAAAAGGCCAGCCGGTATATATGGGCTGACGGGAAAACCCGGAACTAAACTAGAGCTTTTTAAGCATGATATAAGATCTAGTCAAACAAAAAAATATCAATATCATGACCAAACAAAACAAAATGATCAAAACTACTGTGATGTGAATAAAACAAAAGGAGAAGAGAAGCAACTGGCGAAAAGCACGCTGAAGCCTTATATGTCAGTAACACTATCTCACGCGGAAACGCGGGATCTTTCTCAGGAGGAAGTTTGTAAAAGATTGGTAGCTACTTTCTAGGAGTAAAGCCGTAGTGGTTTCAAGGTAAATGCACGAGAATGGCGGGTTCCACTATCACCTTGTAGCCAAGAATGAAAGCACGTAAAAGAACACCGCGGCACACACCATAAGGCAGATCTTTCCATAGTTTAAAGGGGCCCAATGCAACGTGAGATTTCCAAAGGGGTAGGGTCCCACCTGTGTCTACATCACAAAATAAGATAAAGCACCACTTGTATGGGGGGAATACTCCCTTGAACAAATACTGGAATTTTCATATGCTTCTAAAAGTCATATGAAGTGCCCAGTCGTGCCGACGACAGATGTTATTGAGGCTCTAAGCAATTGTCCTGAGTGGTACGACATCTACGATGTTCCTATAATAAGGGATAAGGTACTAAATAGGTATGGGAGTCTAAGAAGTGTGTATGAAGATCTAGAGGTCGTTAGGCAAAGGAAAACTACCTTAGGTGCGAAAGTCATTGACTACTTGGAAAAAAATGGAAGGCCGCCGGAGTACCCGATCAAGGAGCTAAAAGAGAAGTACTTCCTGATTCATTATATTCCATGCCAGATCTGCTTTGGAAGGCCAATTAAGACAAGGCAGATCTTTCTGTATGGGCCGCCAAGCACGTAGAAAATCCTCATTTTTAGCTTCCTAGCGAGGGTCTTGCGCATATATTTTGCTAGCTCAAGAAGGAATGATTTCATTGAGGCAGACAACTACTATGATATGTGGGTCTTTGATGAGTTTCAGTTTCAGAGGAGGGGGAGGTACATCACCTCCGCTGCGGAAATGGGAACGGCCTATGCCAACACCCTATTAAAAGTACTCTTTGGGCAAGAATACCGGGTGGACTTCAAGTATTGTAGGCTTTTTGGAAAGCTTTCCACTGAAAGAAAGATTAGTAACCTTCCCAATCCTCTACCGGAACCTATTTTAGGGGAGGCTTCTCGAGTCTGTCAAGCCCGGTTCGACCATACCCCTTCTATGATACTTTGAGTTATGGGTCCTATGTAGTCAAAATGATAGCTATGGGGATTCTTTGCCAGTATTGATTCATAATCAAACCTTTTGTCATCACTCTTCTGACCAAAAAGGGAGAATGGCGTTAATTCATTGACTCAAAGTTCTTATCCAGCGAGGGTTCTATTAAGAAATTCTCTTTGAGGATTTGCCACCATCCATGAAGTAGCTGGTTCGATAGGACTAGGGTAACTCAAAGCCAAGGTAAGCTAATAGGAGAGGAAGATCCGCCAAGCGAGGAATTAGCCATAGAAGGCCTTTTTGTTTGGGTTGGTGGGCTTCGTTCCTCTCCAACCAGTCAAGCGTCTTCAAACCTCTGAACTCTACTCTCACCCTGACTTGAGTAGATGGGAAGAATAGAGCTATTCCCCCTTCCTTTGTTTGTTCATGTCTTGGATGTCAAAGCAAAAGAAGCAATCGGAAAAAGAAATCAAGATCACTCTATGACCATTCTGTATGGCAATAGTCAATATTCGATTTAGGCTAAAAAAAGACCATAGAATCACCCAACAAGATTGATTGCTAGCAGTAATATTCAAGTTAGGTTAGCGCTTTTCCCAGACCTGGAGATTTATGAGTTCATCCTCTACAAAGTCCTATTCCAGGTGGGGAAGGAAGACGAGCATATCTTTACTTATAAGTAGTCTTCCACTTTCTTCCAGGAAAGCCTTTCTCCGAGAAGCTAAGCTAGTTCATCCGCATCTGTTGTCATAAAGTAGGTCTTGGTCCTTGAATCAGTCCGGAGTTAGCATGTGATTAGTTTGAGGCGCTAGCTTTACTAGTTGGAGTAGGAGTGGTGGTACTTACTTTCGTTCTTTGGTGGTTTGTATCCATTCTGCTTTTGTTGAAAGAAGGAATAACGATTGGACTGCTCCCCCTGGTTAGAGGGGAAAAATCCTCACTAACAAGGCTAGCCTAGCGAAGTCACTTCTGGATTCACTTCTTTTTTGAGTGAAGTGCTAGGGTAAAGCTATCTAAAGGAGCGAGAGAATGGGTTGGCGAGGTTTCCCTTGCCTACGAGCTTTCCCCACGAGTGCCCTAATATAGAATACGAGTAAGAATACTAGGCCTATTAGTTCTCCCCATAGGAGAAGATAAAACCTAGCAGTTCTTCCAATGAAAGACTAGAGGTTAGCGAGCCAACTAGATAGATAAATGGCAAAAGATGAAATTCCTTCATTCAAACCTGAACTCGAAAGAGCCTATTTGAGAACAGTAGCAAGAGTTAATTAATGGCGGATTCGCTCTCAAAAGGTCCTTCTCATCTTTAAAAGCCAAATCATCGTCCGCATGTGCTGAATCGTCTTCTCTGCCTTTACCAATGTGAGGAGGCAATCCTGATTGTTTGAATTCAAAGAAATGCTAGGAATTTATTTACCATTAGTAAGTCCGCTTAGCAGCAAATCCTTCTCTATTTTACGATCTGATCTCGTCGGTGAGATAAAGGCTTTTTCTTCTTATGATTCTGCTTTCACTGGAGTTTCCTACTCTAAGTTCAGTGACCTGGAATTCTGAATTAATAGAACCCGCACCAGGCGCAAGTATGAGCTCAATCCTTTCTACCATTGATATTTCAGCTGATGATACACCATAAGAAAGAAGAGGGATAGTGAGTTACTCACGGTGCAATACACAAAGTTTAAATGATGGGAAAGAGGTCTCAGTTCTTAGAAAAGTTCTTTTGAGAGTTCCACTGTGATAGATATAGTTTATGACTCGGCCATAGGCAGAAAAGCGGGTTGAAGGAGATCATGTTAGTATTCGAATTAAGTGGGGTCTGCTAGGGTCATCCTATGAATAGAGAAAACTTTTCCCATTGCACTCACTAGCAGCTTTATCATTTCCCATCTTAGTAGGAGCTTTCCATTCCTAATGTGGATATTGTGGAATTATCTACAGGTTCTCGTCCACTTACCATTGACCTCTCCCCCCACTCTAGCAGTAGCAGATGTATAATCGAAAAGGTGGGATTCCTAGTTGATTGGATGCTTCCGTTATACTCCTTTCATTTAAGGGCACCTAGCTTACAATCACTAGTGAAAGAGTGCCAAATAGCGAATCTGTTTACAACCATTCAAAATATTGAATTTTCGCTCGAAAGCAATCATTTGTCGGCTTGATAACACAAAGCACGATCCCTTCTGGAGAGTCAATTTGCTGTTAAAGGATGGGTACCATCGCCAAAAAATAGACAATCGATCAATCATCCGCATCTGCTATTGATCTCGTCCACTTTCATGTCCATCAGAGAAAGATGGCCCATCTTTTTGTTCATCAGGCTAGCGTCTGTCCCGATGATAGAAGGAGAAGGTGAAAAATAATCAATGCAACTTGTTTCAAAGATATCTCTCTCCATTTCGTTAGTGATTATGCCCCAGCTCGAAACTTAGACTTTTATTAGTCATATGTGGAACTCAGATTCATTCTCCAACCCCAAGTAAGTCAATTGCTTCTCTTCCCGCCATCTTCTATTGCTTCTCTTCCCGCCATCTTCTACTGGTGGCACACCTTCATTGATCTCATATGCGGGTGAACCAGGCTGAATTGGATCTCTTCCCGACCCCCTTCCCTTACCTCATGCATTGAAGTAGTCCGATACGCGTAGGACTGTTTGGTCTTAGTAGGTGACCTCTTGGCAGTAATCGTTTTCCCTCCTTCTTCCTTGTCTGATCCTATCCTTCAGGCTTTACAGAGTCAGGGACTAATGGGACTGGGACTGAAAATAGTAAGGTAGAAAGTCTGACCTCGGGGACTTAGGCTTGCTACTATTTTTCCAACTAAGGCCAAAAAAGGTCCTCGGATGAATACCCGGAAAAAGGGATTTGATTTAGTAACAGATGCCGTAAAATCAAGATCTTAGATCAACTGGGCTTACCTTACTTCAGAAACAGATTTTGCAACTAGCAAGTCTCCATCCTCTATCGGTCTACTCTATACTTCTCTCTATTCTATGGTCTTGCTACCATCCTCTCCCAGCTCTAGTTGCCCATAAGCGTACACAAGGAATTCCATCTTTTTTTCTAAGAATATGCCTTTCAGGGCTTTCCTGTTTCTGTTTGTTAGAGGACAAAGGCACCATGCTTTATATTAAGAGTCGGTCCTGTGCTTCCATTAGTAAGGCAGGAGAGGAAGTCTGTGGGTAGTAAGGACAGTAAGTAGTAAAAGCAAGGAAGGAAGTAGAATTCCCTCTTCAGTGGCCCACTACAATAATGGGTAACATATTCTCTTTGAATTCACTAAGAAGGGCCATAAAGAAATGTTATATTCTCTCATGTGGGAATATGTACTGAAAGAAGGAGATAGTTTATACGTTACACTAAATTGAAAGTGGACATTCTATCGAATCTCGTAGTAGACAGGCAACTCTTTGCTTTGAAAGAGTCTTGCTTGCGGTTCGTGACCTAAGCCGGATTTGAATATAGCTATGGGCAAGAAAGCCCGAGAGTCAGGTACCTAGCTTGATGCTTTATAGAATATAGTTTCCCTCCTCTCATTACGTAAGTTATAAGTAACGGCCATTTTAGCCAGTCCTGTAAATTTTTTGATTTCAATTGACTTTATTAGCGATTAGTGAAATCCGATGTAGGCCAATTCCTCAACTAAAACGGAAGTAACGATCGGGGAAAGGGACGAAAGCAGTCAGTTTCAGCCATTGGAAAATAAGTCAGTGAAACGGAGGTAGCCTTCTCTGTTGAGCGCTAAGCTGGCAAAGTAAGTAGAGGATAAGTTCTTATAGGCGGGAAGGAAAGAAAGGAAATAGAAGCAATAAAGGCAGTCAGTTAACCGCCCTCTTTGAGTCGACTCTTGCTCGCTTTCGGTCTTTGTTCCCCTGTCTTTTCTCTGAGATAGCTGCCCCTCTTTTGAGCTACTTCGTTCGTTCCTCTTTCCTTAGACGGGAGAGAAAACAGATATTCGACTTTCAAGCTTAGAAGAAAGAGATAAGATTTATCCCATCCCGCATCGCTTCTACCTTACTATAAGCAATTCATCCATCCATGCCAAAGCCGTCAATCCCAGATTGAATCTAAAATATTATATATAAAAAAAGAAAATAAAGGGCAGAAGGCCGTAAGCAGTGGCTCGACGGCACTAGCCTACGGGTTCTTCCCACTAGCCATGGCTTGGCTCTGATACCACTTGTCACGGCGCTAAGTCCTTCAAGCCCACAAACCGCGGCACCCTGCTAACGTTCCGCTGTAGCAGAGTAAGCTGAAAAAGCCCTTTCTATGTTATTTTATTAGTCAAGCCTAAACGCCCAATGTATCTTATTTATTTTTTATGAAAACACTGATCGAACCAAATCCAAGACACCAGAATGAAGTAAGGCTCTTGAAAGGATTTTGAACACTACGGTATAGGCTAAACCCCTATTAGGTTAGGAAAAACCCACTATTTAGCGACATTGAAGCTGAGGAAATATCGTAAGTAGTGGTTTTCTTTAGTGACTTTTCTTTAGGTAACCCTAAAGTGATGCTTTAAGAAGATTTTTGTCTAATGGCTGCTGTTAAGCCTTGAAACTCCCAATACCTACTTCCAATGGGCAAGATCGCATTATCGTAGACCAGGGATATTGCGGTACTTACAATAACATTAAGATATCCTTGAGATTTTTTAAAAAATCTTTTTAGTTTTAATCGTAATTTTTTTCTATTGACATTAGAAATGAAGACTTTCCCTTTTTTCAAGATTAAATATTAGAATATATAATATAATATAGGGCTAAAGGACATTTTTGTCCGGGAATTATTTCACTATAAGCATTGCTTATCCAAACTTTCTGTTGGAACAAAGTTGTCCTCCAAGTGTTAAGATCATTACAATGTTGCCCTTTGACTAATCTTGACCATTAATAACATATATAAATAGATTTAGGGTATTTTTGCCTCGAAAGTATTTATAAAGGAGAACAACTGATAGCCCTAAAGTTCAATAAATTGAAACATGTAACATCATATTTAGGGTATTACTACATGCATACCTCTAGATGTCTGTGCCGGAGCTTTGGCGATGGTGGAGGGACTTTTCTAGACTTTATAGGAATTAAGCCATTGCGAGGGATCATTTTGGAATTTCCATATATTGTACTGCTCCTGATATGTCTATCTTCCTTGTTCTTATAAATGAAAATGTGAGAATAAAAGTGCGAGTAAATAACAATTGCATATAACATAACATATGGTTCTCCATTTTCATTATAGGGTTTCATATTATTATCAATACAAGCACATGTTCCACAACTAAAGCCACCAAAATGCAACAACATACTAAATGGTGATGAGTGCCAAGAAGCAAAAGGGGTAGAGGCTGCAATATTCTTCTTGGCACTTTACATGGTGGCATTGGGAAGTGGGTGTGTGAATCCTACTAACATGATAGCTCATGGAGAAGACCAATTCAGCCAACACAACTCAAAACAACTAAAGAGACTCTCAACGTACTTCAACTTTGCCAATAGTATGAAAGCAGTGTGGGACTTATAGAGTTCTTTTACAAGCAAGCTAACAGTATGAAAGGAATGGAAGCATTCTTCACTTCAATCACTTATTGTTCATACCTTTTGGGTTTTACTTGAGCCCCGTTTTGGTCTCTCTGGTAAATAAGATCACCCGTACAAGTTCTAATGGTGGTAATGGGTGGCTTCATGCAAATGATCTGAGCAAAAATAAGTTAGATTTGTTATATTAGCTGCTTGCTGCATTGAGCTTCCTCAACTATCTTTTTTAGTCAAGATGGTCTTCTTCTATATTGGAGATAGTAATTTCCTTAATATAGAATTAATTATATTTTGTAGTTTTATTTTGAATAAAAATATAATTATGTATAGTGATTATAGGAAAATAACCTATAAGTTAACTTGATTATTTTTTAGGTTAATATAAATATAGATCATATATATATAATTATATTAAGTATTTTTTATTGTGTAAAGTTTATTGTAAGTTTATTTAAAAATATTTTATGAAAAGTTGACTTTAACTGTAGCTATATTTTTCTTTGGGCCTTTTTTGTATAGTTTTATTTTAAGGTTTTAAGGATTATTTTAGACTTTTCGCTTATAAACTGTTCAAACTTTTCCGGAACATTCCAACCCGAGACTCCCGCTTCTCGCTATCCAGACAGTCCTAGAAGTCTCTGTTTCTCTCATTTTCCCGAAAAATCAAACGCTCAAGAAAATTCCAGAGACCCAGGCATCTATCTTCTCCTCCTCCTCCTCCTACATATAACCCCAATCTTCCACCTTTCATGCGAACATCATCGAGAAATCAACACTGAAACCTGTTCTCGCGTACCCGAAAAATTCCCAACAATGGCTTCCCGAACACCGATTTCCACTTTCTTTCTGATCATAGCATCAATGTCGCTTCTCTTTCACACCAGCGAAGCCCTAATCCCCTACACGAGAAGCGTGTGGGACACAATGTTCCCATCGGACGATACTTTCAGAATCCTGGAGCAATCGCCGCTCAACATTCCTCGGAACATGGAGACGCCGTTGGCTCTAGCACGTGCCGATTGGAGGGAGACGCCGACGGAGCACGTGATCGCGGTGGACATTCCGGGGTTGAAGAAGGAGGACGTGAAGATCGAGGTGGAGGAAAACAGAGTGGTGAGGATAAGCGGCGAGAGGAAGGAGGAAGATGAAGTTGAAGGGGAGAAATGGCACAGAGCTGAGAGAACGAATGGAAAGTTCTGGAGACAGTTCAGATTGCCTGGGAATGCAGATTTGGATCAGATCAGAGCGAGGATTGAAGATGGAGTTCTGAGAATTGTTGTTCCCAAGCATAAAGAAGAAACCAAGAGGCAACCTAAAGTGATTAACATAGCTGAAGATCAAGCAGCTTCTTCTGAAGAAGATGTGAAAGCTACGAAGGCTTCAGCGTAAGAAACAAGATATGACTCTGAATTTTGTTCTGTATTTCATGTTCTTGAGGTTTTTCGTTTGAATCTACCAAAACTAAGAATGTAAATGGAATAAAGCATAAATCTGGATTTTGATATCAGATTTTGTTTTGATGTTTATGTTAAGTATTCTACTAATTAAGACTTTGATGAGGCATGTTGAATAAGAAGTATTACGTTGATATTATGCATATGCTTTTAATATTCTTTAATGAAGTTTTTTTTTCCTATCAAATCTTATGCAATATTGATTTATTATTATTATTTTGTCAATATCTCTTCCATACATGGTTTAAAGTTTAAAAAATATATATAGAGGCTAACAATTGTGACAACGAAGTAATTGTGAATTCATTGGACATAATTCATTGACCAATTAATTTTATCTTTAAAATTTTATAATATTTAATTTAGTTAAAAATAAATATAAATTAAATTGACTTAATTTTTTTTTATTTTTTATGTACAAATTATAATTAATTTTTAAAATTTTTTAAGTTTTTAATTAATAACTAATTTTTTTAATTATTTTATAATATTTTAAATTTATAATTATAATAATAATTTATAATAATTATAAATTACTTTATTTTTAAAAAAATTAAACTTTGTAATAATAATAATAATTAATTATTATATGATAATTTAAATTTTTAATTATAATAATAAATAATTAACTATATTTTTTGTATTAGGAGAAAAATCTCTAAGTTTTTAATAAAAGCAATAGTATTAATTATTTTTAAAATAAATAATTATTTAAACGCTTGTTTGTAGATATTTAAAAAGAATTTATATGTATAATTTAATATAGTGTATATTTAGATTTATATAAAATTATAGTTTTATAATAATTTTTAATCTATATAAAATTTTTAAACAAATATTTAGTATTTTTAAATTAAATTATAATTTAAAATAAAGTTTTAAGAATGATTTTTAGATAAAAAAATTATAAATATTAAAATATTATTTTATCTATATTTTTTTAAATCTCTCCACCCTTCCTCTATTCTCTACCGCGATTTTTGTCTGACAAAAAGGAAGAAAGGAGATGAGATAAGTTGTTCTCACTAGAAGAGGAAGAGGTGATGCTCATCACTGGGACTTCCTTCGTCCCATCTGGTCTTGTCTTCTTCCCGATCTTATGTGACGTTTATAGAAGAGGGACAACAATGGAAGAGGAAGGATAACGTTGAAGAGGGATTTAGTAGCGGGACGATGGTGGGGGAGGAAATACGATGAACAGTACATTTTACTCCATTATTTTTTAAAATTATTTTTTAATTATATATATATTTAATAATTTTGTTAATTATAAAAAAATTTATTAATAATTATTCAAATATTTATTTACTTATAATTATTTTTTAAAAAAAATCTTCTCTAAAAATATCTTAAAATATTTTTTCTATAATTTTTTTTAGAAATTCTTATCTCACAATTATTTATTTTATAGACTATAGGTCGTGAAGACCAAAACAAGAGAATCAGCATTGGATCTTCAAATTAGGTTAAAGGCCCAATATGTCCAATCTACAATGCATGACCAGGCCGAGTTCAATGGTGAATAGAATTCAACAAAAGAAACAAAAAACCAATTATATAAAAAAAACAAAAAATTGCATGACCATATAAATTGGCCCAAGAACATTATATTGGGCCTAAAATAATAAATAAAATCCTACAACAAATAAAATAAAAACTAAATAGAGGGTGAACAACAAACGCAACATAATTATCTCAAATATAATTAATAAGCATATTATAAATCAATATAATTATTTATAATAAATTTAGACTTTGACCAATAATAATCCGGGAAATAAGTAACCATGTCTTCTTTCATACAGAGCATTATCAAATTCTTCCACTGAAACTTTCAACCTTACTCTTTCAAATTATTCAAGTACAACCTTCTTTCTTTTTCTACCTGAAGTGTAACTAAGTCTATTATAAGAAATTATATTAATAAGCATATATTTATTAATTATATAATCAATAATTATAATACACTAATTAAATCCTTTATAGAATGATTACTCTAGTAAACTTCAAATAATACTCCTTCCTTAATCTCTATAAAGAAATTTAGCTACTCATACCTGTCTGTCGCTATCCAAATATTCTGAAGGATAATTTAAATAAGGGGTAAGGAAATTTAAAAAGAGAGCACAAGGGCGCAAGTATTGAAACTGAAAGTTTATTGCTTCAATGCTTGTTCGATGTATTTACAATACTCTGATTCAATCTATTTAAAGATTCTATAGACTCAATTATTCAGACTCTCTCGATTCTTTTTACAGATATTAATTAATTGCAGACATAAATGACTATACTTTTTGACTAAAATACTTTTCTTTTTTCTTTTACATAATTGTACTAATAAGATAAGATTCATTCTTTTTTAAAAGTTTATTTATCTTCATACTTGTCTTCTTTTCTTCTGTCGGCAACATTGTTCTTGGCTTTTTTTGAATTATTGGTCTGATCATCAACATCTTCTTTTCTTCTTTTTCTGACTATTCTTTAGAGTGGCTTTTATATTTGCGTCATATCTGTTGTCGGATCTTCATAATCTTTGTCCAGCCTTTCACGCTCTTCACAGTATTCGTAAGCATGATTGGCATAATCCGATAATGCTCTGCATATTCTCTTCTTTGTCCTTTCTAGATTTTTCATTTTATTATTTTTGATGCGGTCATACCATATCTCTAATAATATTTTATTTTTAACATTATTGCCTACTGAAAATATTAGTGTAGTAGGTCCAGCAAAATAGATCCACTGAGTTTCATCAGGCGAAGATATTGTTCTATTTAATTCTTGAAATATAATATTGGTCTCAAATGTTCTAATATTATAGATCTTATATTTGAAGTCTTTATCATCACTAATATCCTCTTTTTCTTCTTCATCATATTCAATAGATTTTTTAGTACCAAGCTTAATTAGATTAATAGGTGGATAAAACTTTTCTGGTGTTATTTCTGCTATAGTTGAATAACATCTAATAAAAACTCTATATTGGGTTACTATATCAAAATAATATTTTGCTGCTTTTTAGAAAGATAATGGTAATTGTTTAATTTTCTCCATATTACAAGAAGGATATAAAGTATGAATTAATCCATAACTATATAATATTTTTACTAGATCTGGCGATGTGCCAGAATATATTATTACTTTATTAAAAGCATAATGAGAAACATATTTTATAATTTTAGAATTTATTTGTAAATGATTCATTTTATATACTAGATGTCTAAAAAATTTATATTGTTCAACAGTTTTAAAACCATCATTATTTTTATTATTATTATTACTACTACTACTTATAGCTACTGTTTCTTTTTTTATTTTTTCTTCCTGCTGAGCTTTTACTATTTTAGTTAAAGGTACTAATTTTGTATTTACTTCTTTATTCGTTATTATACCTGATACTGGTACTTTAATTTCTTCTGAAGATACTTGTATGGCAGCATCCACTATTGATCTCTGTTTATTCTTATCTTCAATCTCCTTAATTTTCTTAGTAATCTCCTCAATTTGAGGTAAAATATTATTAATACCATTTGTCAAAGCCTGCATATTCTGATTCATCTGATTATACATCAGACGTTGATTCATCTCTAAAATATTGATCTTTGTCATAATTTGCTCTATAGTTGTCATAATAGGTATCTCTTTCTGAGATTCGTTATTTGTCATTCTATTTTCTATCTGCTCAAATAATCAGCAATTAAATTATTTTTCCTTTAATATATTCAATATCATAATCATAATAAGATAAATCACTTTGCCATTTAATTAATATTTTATTACTCAACTTATTAGTTCTTATTCCTTTATCAAGCCAATGTTTAACTTGAGTATTATCAGTTCTAATTATAAATTTTGTATTAACTATAAATAATTCAAATTTTTCTACAGCTTTTACTATTGCTAAAAATTCTTTCCAATTAGAATGATAATTACTTTGACTATCATTAAATTTTTCACTTGCATATCTTGTTATGATTTCTTCACTTTTATCATTCTCATGAAATAATATAGCTCTCCAATAATTATCTGATGCATTTGTATATATAATCTATTTAATATTTTCTTATATAGGAATTGTTAATTTTGGAAGATTTTAACATATTTATTTTATTTGATTAACTATTTTTTCAGTTTTTGTATTCCAATTTCATATAATTTTTTCTCCTGCTAATCTAAATATTTTAGATGTTAATTTTGATAAATTAGAAAATATAATTTCTAGTTTAATTTACTAATCATAAAAATGATTTTAATTCTTTCTTATTACTAATTTTAGGAAATTCTAATATCTTTTTTCCTATATATTCTTGTAATTCTATTTCATCTTTAGATACATATTGTCCTATAAATCCTATTCGCTTTTCTTAATTTGGCTTTCTTAGGTGATATATTTAATTATTTTTCTTATATTAAGTCTATAAATTGTCTTAGATGCTTTTCATGTTATTCTTTATTATTTGAACTTATTAATATATCATCTATATAAATTACTGCAAAGTCTTTAATGGGTTTTAATAACATCGTAACATATTCTTGAAATATACTTGGACTATTATGCAATCTTATTGGTAATACATTCCATTCATATAATTCTTCTGATGTACTGAATGCAATATATTTTTTACTTTCTTCTTCTAACTTTATCTGAAAAAATTCTGACTCATAATCAAATTTACTAAATATTATTTTTCCTTTTATTAGATTAAATAATAATTCTATTTTTGGTATTGGATATCTATTTCTTTTTGCTAAACTATTTAATTTCTTATAATTTATTACTAATCTTGACTTTCCTCTTTTCTGTTCACTATAATTCATTACTATCATTGCTGGTGACGAATATTCAGATCTACTTTTTCTAATTAAATCATATTTTTTTCATTTCATTTATATGCATTATAAATTCCTTATTATCCTGTTCTGTCCAAGGATAATGTTTACAGTTTATTTCTTTACTATAATCTTTTAATTCTATTTTTGCTAATAGTTTAGATTTTTTCCAATGTATCAATGGATTATCACTATAATTTTCTTCTAACCTTTGTTCTATAGATTTTTCTATTTTATTTATAATATTTAATACAAATTTTTTATTTATTTCAATTTATTTTTTATTAGGTAAGAATTGTACTTCTTTTTCATTTACTTTTGGTTGAAATTTTTCATCATTTTTTCTATATGGTATAATTATTCTAATTCCCCATGCTTCATGTTTACATGGTGTAGTTAATATTCATATATCTTTAGTTATTTTCTAAAGATAATATTGTTCTAAAAAAATCTAATCATAGTATAATATCACAACTAGAATCATTATATTGATTTAATTCTAATATTTTCAATTTATATTTTCCTATTTGTACTAAAATATTTTTTACTTCTAATTCTATTATTTGTATTTCTTGTCCTATTCCTTCTATCACTCTTATATTTTATTTCTTTTTCCATAATTTGAAAGGTAATATATTATATTTAGCTATTATTAAATTTGCTCCAGTATCTACTAAAGCATGATATTTTCTTGCTCTATATTTTTCATAATTAAATTTTACTAATATATAATATAATTGTTTTGTCATTTTATTTTAGGTATTATTAATGTTTGATGTTCAATATTTAATATTATTCTATTTTCTTGTATTTTATAAGGTTTTACTAGATTTAAAAAGTCTTTTCCTAATATTATCTTAAATATTTCATTATTATTTTTTTCAACCCATAATTTTAAATTTATTACATCTCTTCTATTAAATTTTATTATAGAATTAGTTTTAGTTCCATCATTACTAATTTCTAAATTGTCTTATGTATATTCTAATTATATTTTTAATTTTTCTATATTATTATCGACTTTAACTATTATTTCTTCTCATATAGCTTCTTTCTTTATTTGTATTAATATTAAATTTTCACTTATTGTATTAGTAGTATCTAATTGACTAGTTCTTAGTCTAATTTAAACTAAATTAGAATTTAATGGTATTTCTGCTAATCTATCAGCATCATAATTTTCTTCTCTTAAATTAGAATTTCTACTTATTCCTCCTCTTCTAGATATAGGTCTATAATCTAAACTTTGTCTTATAATATTTATATTTATAGTTAGATTTTCTAAATTATTAATTATTAATTATCTTTATCCTATTATATCATTAGCTTCTATTCTTCAAGATATTTCATTATATGATCTCGTTCTATCTAATTCTATTTATAATTGTCTTGGAATAGTTATTCTTGTAGTTTCTAAAGGTAATTCTTTTAATATTGGTATAAAAGTTTTATCTATGGTTAATTTTTCTTTTGATCTATTATATATCTTATGCTCATTTGCAAATGCTAATCCTATCATTACTGTTATACTTATAATTTTTGCTTCATGTAATAATTTTACATTATTTAATTTATAATATATTAATATTAATTTATTCATTTGTTCATTTGCTCTTGATATTATAAAATTAGTATTTAATATAAATTTTAATTTTTGATATATTAAATTTTCAATTAAAGCTCCTAATATGCTATCTCTAACACTATTTATTATTCTTCCATCAGTTATTAATAATTCTATAGGTGAATCTATTCCTTGATAAAAATAAGCTTTTACTAATAATTGTATTCATGCAATATATATTTCTGATACTTCATCTTTAAATTCTAATTTATCTATTTCTGATTCTATCAATTGTTTATTTATTAAAGGTATTCTTAATATTCCTTCTATTAAACTTGATTCTATTGGATATTTTTTCTCTAATACAACACATGATTGTTTTTATTTTCTTTTAGATTTTATTATTTTACTTACTTTTTGCATAAAATTCTCATCTTTTAATTCATTTGCTCTTAAATCTAATCTTATATTTTTTATTTTATTATATTGACTTTGACTAAAAGTTATTATTTTTTCTACTATTCCTTCTTCAACATTTCTATATTCTTCGTACTCATAATAATCTTGTTCTTCTTGTCTACTAGTACTACTTTTACATTCTTCTATTTATCTCATTATTTTTATTTTATAATTATCTTCTATAGGTGAATAAAATTCTTCATCACTATTACTTTTACTTTCACTATCACTCATACTCATACTCATACTCATACTCATACTTTTTTCATCATTTTCTAATTCTTTTATCTTATATATTTCTATATTATTTTCATCTATTTCACTTCCTGATAATTCGTTATATTCTAAATATTTTATTTCTAATTCTTCTGCTTCTCTTAATATATTTATTCTTTTATTATTTTTTTTATTTGTACAGTTAGTTTAAATGTGTCATATTTCTCCACAATTATAATATCTACATTTTATACGTTTTTTCTATAATTTAATTTTCTTTTTCCTTTCTTAAAATATTTTTTTGGTCTATATTTTTTTATATACTTTATATTTAGTATATTTTTTAAATTTATATTTTTTTCTTTTTTATTCTTTTACTCTCCTCTTCACATCCCCATCTATGAGGTATTTCTAATTCTACACATTTTAATATTAATTTATTTATTTTATAATATTTTATACTTCTCCAAGCTTGTTTACACTTATTAGATAAATATTCTCTTATATAATCTTCTCGTCTTCCCATAGTATCTATATAAACTATAATTTTTAGATTATTTTGAAAAGCTAATAAATATTCTTCTAATATTGTATCTGATATTAATTTTGGTAATTTTCTATAAAATAAATCTAAATAAAATTTTTGTTCTTCATTAGATTCTAATCTTGCTTCATAACAATATTTTTTATATTCACAAATATATTGATTTAAATATTTTGGATCTAATGAACATATTTCTATTTGATGCATTTTTGTTATTGCTCTATCTCTAGTTGTTTTCTCATTTAATGCAGCACTTTGTCCTATAAATTTATTTCTTAATAATTGTTTATATTGTCTTATTAATAAAGCATAATTTTTTTTCTATTTTTATAAAATTCTGTAACTACTCTTGCTCTTTCTCTAAACTCATGACTTTTACTTTTCCACCAATTATGTACATTTTCAGTAAAACTGGCTTCTATTAACATATTAGCTACTTGTGTATCTATATTTTTTCCAATTAAAGCTATTAATTGAGATTTAGTCCATTCTTCTAATACTTTTTCATTATCTAATAAGCAATTCATATCTAGCCATATTCCTGAATTAGGTATTGTTCTAGTTTCATATTATTTTATAGGTGTTGGTATAAATCTATTATCATTACTTGGTGTTTTAAAAGATGTATTAAATAATATTTCATCTTTATGCTCTTTTTTTTTTAAAGGTTCTTTATGATTTAATTCTATTTCTTCTTATTCTCTTTCTTTTCGTCTTTCTTCTTGTCTTTCATTTCTCTGACTAGTTTCAGTTTTTATATTACTATATGCTTCACTATGAATTTATGGTACTTTAAATAATACTTGTCCTTGACTAGTTTGTAGGGGTATGCAACGGGCGGGACAGGCAGGCCCGATGGTCAACCCGTGGCCCGCCCGTTAAATATTAAATGGGCACAGGCTAGCCCATGCCCGTGCACCAACCCGTTTAAACCCGTAATAAATGGACTGGGCTGAACCTGTGCGGGCTTCAGCGGGCATGGGCTAACCCGTTTGTGAAAGATAGAAAATTTTTCCTGATTAAACTAATTTAAAGTTCTAATAATAATAAGAATAAAGCAATAATGTTCATACTAAAATCACAAAAGAAAACACCATAATTATAAATACAAATTTATAACAACAGAGTTCAGAATGCACATAGAATATAATCATTTATAATTTTTATTTTTTCAAATGGACTATGATCATGCATCGTAGGTCAAAACACCCCTAGCAACTGCTAATAATCCCTTGTCTGTTAGCTTTCTGCAGTAGGACACATCCAAAGACTGCAACGTTGAAAGGCCCTCACCAATTACAGCCATTCCAACATCTGTGATCCCTGTATGTTATCAACACAAACAATATCCCGTCAATCTCATTTTCAAACTAAATAACTGGATGATATCCTGAAAACTTAAGAGTTTAATATCACTCGAATTTCATTATGTGAAATTTTAGTCCACTCAAACCAAAATGCAAATTTTCCCTTCTTTTTTTATTCTTTCCCCTTTATGTCTATTTATAAATTGCTTCTCCCTCTACATTTACATATTACAGTTGTGAAACCATAAAGGAAGGGGGAAGGATTATTCTTTCACCCTTTAGAGTACTACAGAACAGCATAGGATCTTTGCTTGCAAGCAAAAACACCTTGTAAAGTCATACATCATATGAAGATAGGTTCGGATATTAGACTTCAACATTTTCTGAACCAAAACTCCAATGTTTTAGGGTTACAAGTCATCTTATCAAACGAGTAATCATAATCATTCTACCGACAGAAAATGAAACAAATGCAACATTGGAGTAAAGACTAAAATACTGTCATTTCAAACTAAAGAGTAAATACCAGAATCAATATTTTATCATCAATAATCACCATAACTGACATAACACGGTGTAGAAAAGTTGAAAATGGGAGTCAATAAGAGTTCATTCAAGGATCGCAAAGTAAAAGTAAGAGATTAAAAAAGAAGAGGAAGAGGAAAAGAAAAAAAAACCACCTTTACAATTCTGCAAATTAAGCACCCTCAAGTATCTGAAGCCATTGGCGATAACAGAGAGGTTGGAATTGATAACCCCTGGATAGAAGGATCGAGAAATTGATTGAGAGAGATCCAGCTCCACCAAGCGGGTGAATCCGTCGATCGAAGCCATTTCAGGAGATTGCAGGTCGAGCTCACTGCTCAGGTGGCTCTATGATCTTCAATCGTTTGGGTCGCCGACACCGTGTCTCTATTAGAAAGGTGGAAGCTGCAGCCACTGTGAAGGAAGGGGAATTGCAAATTGGTCACAGGCACAAGCAAGGTGGAGCTCAGGTGGTGTGATGCCGTGGCTCTGTTGGAACGGTGGAAGTCAAGCTGGCAGCTAAAGCAGCTGCGGTCTGTGGAGGAAGACGACGAGATGAGGAATTACAGTCTCGCAGTCACACATTAGTAGATTGAAGTATTGAACTCTGAAGCCGGAAGAGCTAAAGCGGTAAATATAACGCAAGGCAAAGTCGAAAAGAAGAAAACCTAAATTATAATATTTAAATATATATATATGTATATACATATACGGGCGGGCACAAGCAGTGCCCGTGCCCCACCCATATAATTTATGCAGCCCGCCCATTTAAACCCGCTCGTTATGGGTTAAATTTGGGGGGGCCGAATTGAGCAAATTGAGTCCGAATTTGGATGGGTTCACCGGGTACGGGTATTTTGCTCAGGCTTACTAGTTTGCATATTTATTTTATCGATTTCAAAATTTTCCATATTTATATTTTTCATTTCTTTTAATATATGTTCTAATTTTTCTTCTTCTTCTTCTTATCCCATAATTCTTTCTATTTCATTATATTCTTCATCTTCTATTTCTTGTATAGATTTAGCCATATTTATTTTATTTTTATTTTCTATAGGTTTAAATTTTTTTTCTATATCTAAATAATCTGATTCTATTTGATACGCCATTTCATTTATTCTATTATTTTCTTTTTGACTTAATATTTCTTCTATTTTTTCTTCTTTATATTTTATCATTTCTTTTCCTATTTTATCTATTTCTTCTCGAGTTCTTATTATTAATTGATTTTCTTCTATATTTTATTTTTCTCTATTTCTTAGTTCTAGTTGCTCTATTTCTTCAAATATTTTTCATAAATTATTATTTATTATTTCTTATCATTTATATATTTTTTCTGTTATTTCTCTAATTTGTTTTATATTCTCATTCATTTCTTGAGAATATATTTTTCTCTCTAGTTATTTCTTTTTTTTGTTCATTATCTTCTTTTATTCTTAACATATTTATTTGATATTTATCTTTTATAGGTTCTATAGAATTTATTCCTAATACTTTCATTATTTTATTCAAGTTATTTTTTATTTCTATTAATTTATTTTTTATTTCATATATTTTTTGTTCTAATGGTTTAGATTATTCTATTAATCTTTTTATCCTATCTTTAGGATTTTTTTTTCTAATATTAATCTTTGATCTTCTAGTAATTTTTTCATTAATTGTTCTATTGTAAATACTTTTAATGAATATTCTATATTTTTATTTATAGAACTTCCTAATTATTTCATTAAATATATATTTGTCTAATTAATTTGATTAAAAGTACAATCTCCATCTGCTCCTAATATAAATGGTATTAACATACATTCTTCTTGATTATTTGATAATATATAAGAATCTATTGGTAATTCATTATATTCTAATCCATATATCCTAGGTTCTATTATTCTTATATGATTCATTCTAACTCTTCTTTTAATTCTTCTATTAATCTTTCAATTTTTCTTATTACTTCTATATCTAAATTTTTTTACTTACTAAAAATTCTTTTTGCCCTTTTTAATGGGTTTTTATTAATAACTATTCAAATATTCATTTACTTATAATTATTTTTTTAAAAAGTTCTTCTCTAAAAATATCTTAAAATTATTTTTTCTGTAAATTTTTTTAGAAATTCTTATCTCACAATTATTTATTTTATAGAGTATAGGTCGTGAACACCAAAACAAGAGAATCAGCATTGGATCTTCAAATTAGGTTAAAGGCCCAATATGTCCAATCTATAATGCATGACCAGGCCGAGTTCAATGGTGAATAGCATTAAACAAAAGAAAAAAAATTGTATAAAAAAAAGAACAAAAAATTCATGACCATATAAATTGGCCCAAGAACATTATATTGGGCCTAAAATAATAAATAAAATCCTACAACAAATAAAATAAAAACTAAATAATAAATAAAATCCTCCAACAAATAAAATAAAAACTAACTTTGCTAATAATGTATCAAAAGAAACAATGCACTGAGATAGTAAAAGTAAAATATTTCTTTTGGTACAAAAAAAGTAAAAAAATAGTAAAAGTAAAATATTTTCTAAGAATAATAGTAAGAAAATCCTACAAGAAGAAAAGGATTAAAAAAAAGCCCTTTGGACAGGCCCTAGGATTATATGTATAAATAATCCCTTAACTTTTAAAACTTAATAATAAGTCCAAAAATTAATTAAGTTAATATATAATTTTTTTTTTTAAATTAGGTCATGCATTATGAACATGAGGAGTATCATTTTTTTGCTAAACACAAGTATTCTCTCATTGGAGACAATTATATTTAAAATACTATCGGACACTAAATACGTTACTTTTCCTATCAAATATTTAAATATAGATTCGTTATATTGTGATGAACTAATACCTTATAACTAATAACTTTTATTAAAGATAATTTTGAGATTTAACAAGAAATAACTAATTTAAATATTTGTTTAGTTTAGCAAAGTAGAACCTATGGAAAGGGTCGAAATTAAAAAAAAAAACAACAACAAATCATTCAACTTGTTGATGAGAGAGTCAACTTCATCCATTTCCTCGAAACACCCCATTAAGTGGTGTCAGATATAGTTATGTTTTCTTGAGTTTAACAAATTATCTTCAACGTCACATAACCAACCAAAGAGATATAAATGTGTGTACCGTTGAGTTTGAACTATATGTTTTTCTTAGGGGTTGGCAAAAGTCACTCTGTAGCTTCTTCAGAGTTACTTGTGATACCTAACCTAACACAAAAACACTACCTAGCTAGCCAAGTCTCTGCATCTCTCTCTCTTTCTCACATCATTTCCTAAAACTTAAGTAATGAATACAAGCAAGCTTAAAAGGAGAGTCAAATACTTACAACTAGCCTGCAAAAGAAGGGTGTGCCAACTCCCCTTGCAGCTCTGCACCACAATACTCCCTCTAGTTTAAAATATAAGTTTTAAAAAATTAATTTACATAATTTAAAAAAATTATTAAAATTGATTAAAAACAATAAATATATAAAAAATATAATTTATTTTCTTAAAATGCCATGTTTATAGAGAGGGTGAGTGGGAGAAAAAGCGAATGGAAAAATAGATAAAAAAATGAGTGGAAAAAAGATATGTAAGAGATCTATAATTAATTATAGGTAAAAATAAAAAAAATATATTAAATGACTAGAGAAATGTAAAATAAAATTTATAAAAAAAACTATACCTCTTTAAAAATTTAAAGTTTATATTTCAGAAGGAGAACTTCACTTGGCATTTTGCCAGTAAGACTCTCTGGCTAGCCCATTTATAAGGTCACCACTTCCTCTCAGCCCCATACTAGTAGGAAACGCCTTTTAAATTTAATAAACCTCACCCTACCTACTTATGAAGAATTTTTTAATTAAGATAGAATTCATAACAACTTGTCATTATTGAATATTGCTTGCTTGTGATATTTTTTACAAGTTTTTTGGGATCCCGCGGTAATTAATGATGTGACTCCAAATAACAATGCATTTCAATATTTCATTTCATATATATATATATATATAGCGCATCGTCGTGTAGCTGTTGCTGTGTGCTGCACTTTCAGCTTCTTACTTTCTTATCTTTTGCTTAATTACTCAGGCAGAGAGACAGGCATGACCATGAGAGAGAAGAGAGAGAGAGAGAGAAGCAAGCATACATACATATATAATACAGAATACTATGCATGAATGAAGGCAGGCTCATAAGTGTCAGGAAATTAATGTTGCAGGGAATGGTACGTTAATTTGTTTGTGGTCACGCTCATTTTTCTGATGAGAAGCTTTTCTTACACGCAACATCTGCTCTACACCATTTATTTCTTCAATCACTCTTTCCTTTAACTAAATGATTGCATACACACACACATATATATACATACATTTCACCCAGGGGCCTCTACTTTGTCACTGTTGCCATCACCTTCTCGTTGAGGCTTCCTGAATATATAACTATGTGCAATAGTGAATTCACTTGGACTTGCCTTCGGGTTATTTTGTTTTCTTGCAACTTTCATACACACACACACACACATTTGTGTATGTTTGTATGCATATTAATTATTATATGCTTAAAATAGAATTGATCTAGTAGCATAAATCCCTGTTATATTTCTTTAACTTTCGAGTTCAATTTATAGAGAAGACATTTATATTGAGAGGGGTAACTATGAACCTTAAAATTAGATATCTAATAATAGAATATACTCCTTTGGTCATTAATATATTATTTATTTAACGAATTTGATTATATTAAAAAAAATTGTTAAGTTAATTGATATAACAAGATTTTCCTAAAATATCCTAATAATTTTCTTTAACTCTCTGTATCTCTCTCTTATTTAATTATTGTTAAGAAAGTATTAATAGGGATAATTATAAAAAATTTAATAAATATAAAAAATATGTCTTATATTTAAAATTAAGATTAACTTTCTAAAAAGAGGAATAGTAAATAGTATAGATTTGGATCCTTGTGGGTTTTTTTTTTTTTCCATGTGCACCTGATGTATTGTATTGGGTCTACTTTATTTCAACTGAAGGATTTATCTAGACAAGTCTAAAAAGAATGAAGTTAGGTAAACTCTTATTAGGTGGCAAACATTACCACCAAGTTTTTAACATGTTGTATTCTCAGTCAAAAACTCAGAAACTCAGGTTAAACCGGTACAATTATTTTATCAATTATATATAGTTTTTAATGAATGTATATGCATAATAAATATTGGATTTTATTTGTATTTCAATGTGAGAGAGTGGGGTATATGAAGAATAACAAGGTCTTGTTTATAATTTTTGATGAAGTGAAGAGGTAAAATGTTATAAATACTATAGGTTAAAATGTTGAAAAATATAATTCTAAAGATATTTAATATAGTGATTGACTAGATAGATCGTAAAGTGAGTGAACTATATTTAAATTACATCTTGTTAAAAATGATCCCTTATGAGAAGTATTCTAGTTATAAAATCTCGATCTAGAATATCAATTATTTAAATATTTAATAATAGTATAAAAAAAGTTATTAATATTGGGTGGCCTGAGTTATCAAATAAAAAACGTTGAAAAGATAATATCTTAAAATTTCCTCATAATTTTGTATCTCATATTAAAAGCCAGCTATATGTTAAAGATGGTGGGGCCCTCCAATAGGTAAATGGAAAGCAGGAAAAGAAGACGTAAAATAGAGGGGGGGGAGGGAGAGAAATTAACTTTCGCTGCTTGGATCATGCGTTATAATTTTGTTTTGTAGAATGACAATAAAGTCCCAGGAGATTTCAAAATGTCAATAGAGTCCCACAGGGACCATTTTCCTACAAATGGAATGACTAAAATATCTTTGGTCCCGGATGCTACAAAAAATACCTTTGGTACGCCTTGTTGACAGTATAGAATTTTACAGGACTTACTTACCATTCGACTTATCATACGTGCAAGTACTTGCTCGTGAGATACTAAATATACAAAAATACAACAGTAAATATTTATCTCAATACTAAGTCTCAAACCATTCGATCCTTGTTTCTCCTGATTGGACTTATAGACTAAGTTATATATCATACAATTGGTTACTCAAAGAATTCACTGAGTATGAGAACTGAGCTAGCGAAGACCATGAGCATACAATTGGACCATAAATCCCACGAACAATTGGGTGTCATAACCCCTCATGGATCTGTTTAGGGTGAGCCCTAATACTTATTTATAATTTGTGAATCGCGCAATTTTTTTACGTTTTTTCTATTATATTTTCTGTTCTTAATATTAGTCACATTTTAAAGGATTTGTTGTCCTTAATATAAGTCATTTTATGGCCTGTCTATTACATTAATTATTTTCTTCCATTTATATTGATGGTGTTTAATGTAACAAGTAAATAATCTTATAGTCTAATAATATAAAAATTCTCTTATGAGAGGTCATTGGGTCGATTTTATTCATAATCTTAGACTATTTATACATGCCCCTCTAAATAAAAAATTAAGGGTAGTGGTTAGAAATATTACCATAATTTTTTGATAAATTTAATGGTCTAAGTCTAACGACTTTTAATTTTTTTTTATAAATATTTATGAAGTAATTAAAAGTTGCTTAAGTGTTTATGTTAAATAAATCAGTTTATTATAACTAACATAAGAGTTAATTAACTAATTTGGATAAATTGATGAGTATATAATATAAATTTATCCTGAGGGGTTATATTTAATCATAATTAACTGATTTAAGTAATTTTCTTAATTTAACAAAAATAATCAACTAATTTTTATAATTATAATTAAAACTGAAGGGAGTAATAATGATGGAGTTAAAATTGAAGGTACAAAAATGCGAAAATTTTAGATGAAAACAAAGAGTATATATGAGTAACTTGTGTCAATTCCGACAACAATATGTCAAAAAGTTGTTATTTTATTAGACTTAATGTGACATATCCAAATCTGTGTTTTGTTTAATAATTAAGGAAAACATGTACAAGGCCCGTGAAAGTCACGGCATGATCTCGTCTAAAGAGGGCTAACTATCATGTACCAATAGCAATCTTATCACGAGGTACAACGACTAACTCCATCATCAAACTCATCACTCATCAGCATAATATGTTCAATGGGGTTTCACAAGTTAACATATCAAAACGTTTGCTCAAAACATATATCATTATACCGTTGAAGCTAACTCATGCTCTTAAGGAATTATAGTACCAAGCTCACTAGGCAAGTTTCAATAACAATAACTCATCAACTTATAAAATATAATAATCTCAATCAAATACTTTTATTTCACAATTACTTACAAACAAAACCATGTGCAATATATTGGAATATTAGGAAGGCTAGTAAAATGATGGGCTCCTCATAAATTTAAAAGCAGTGTATTCTGGGCCAAAATCCAATTTAATTATTTTAGCTGAGACAATATGTGAGAGTAAACTACTTTCAAGCTATTTTGGCGATGGGTTTTGATTCTGTTAAAGTTATTCCTAGTAAAGAAATATCAGGAGGTATGGTGGCGGATTGGAAGAGTAAATTTATCAAGGTGAATTTAATTGGAGAGGTTAGACAATTTTTTCACCTGGATTGCTTGTTACCAGGGAAGCACATTCAGACTCAACGGTGGTTTATGTCATTCCACATTTGGACTATTAGAAGATTCTTAAACTCTTCGCCTCTATTTCATCACCATTGTTAATGCTAGGAGATTTTAATGATATTCTTTTATCTTCATAAAGGAATAGGGGTACAAATCACAGGTACTAGAGAATGACTTGGTTCTCTGAAAGAGTTAAGGCTTGTGGTTTGTTTGATATGGGATTCAGAGTACCCAAATTCACTTGGAAGGTCCTATAATTATTGGATGTTATCATCTGTATGAGATATTGGATAGAGCATTTGTAAATTCTCATATGCTCGTTCAACTCCCAGGTTGCTTCCTTAAGGTACTTCCAAGAACTCAGTACTCTAATTATAATCCTATTACTCTTCAATTCTATAGTGATGTCAATATAGGGGAGATGTTAGGCCATTTTGTTTTGAGGTAATGTGGTTAACCCATGGAACATTTAAAGACTTTCTTGCAAATAAATGGTCTAGGGGAGGAAATTTAAACCAGTCCTTAATTAATTTTCAATATGATCTTCTTGTGTGGAATAAAGAAATCTTGGGGTTAGTTGAGAAACGAAAGAAAATGATTTTGTCCTGATTAGGAGTTATTCAAAATTCTCCTACATATCCATATTCGATGTTTATGTGTAATATTGAAAATGAATTATAGAAGGAATTGGAAAGAATACTGAGAGTTGAACAAATTAAGTGGTTTCAGAAAGCTAAAACTACTTGGATTATAAAATATGATATAAATACAAGATATTATCATCTTAAAACAAATTTGAGAAGAAGAAGAAGAAATATAGTTTTATCTTTATGCAATGAGAATGGGATGTGGATAGAGGATGAAGTAACTTTAATGAATTTGGTGGTCAATTCTTTTAAAAACATGTACAATGATGAGGTAGGATCCTATAGTTTTTTACACACTGCTAGCTCATTTCCAAGGGTGGAAAGTGATAGACTTGTTGATATTCACCATGTTCCTATGGTGGAGGAAATCAAAAGTGATTTGTTTTCCGTGGGATCTTATAAGGCGCCAGGAGTTGATGGGTTTTGTCTTTTATCAGGCTAATTGGAATGTGCTGGGTGATGCCTTATACTCATTTGTCAAAGGTGTTTTTCAAGGAGAAATAAAGTTAAAGGAAGCCAACAAGACCTTGATATATCTAATTCCTAAGTGGGAATCTCTTGAAATAGTTCTACATTACATATTTTGTTATGTACTGTTCATTACAAGTAAGTAACTAAGATAATCATTGCGCGACTAAAGGAGATTATGTATAATATTATCTCTCCTTACGAAGTTAGTTTCATCAAAGGAAGATATATACAAGATAATATCATTGTGGGATAAGAAATAATGTATCAAAAGTAGAGGTGTAGAGGAAGGAAAGAGTTAATGGCTATAAAGATTGATTTGAAAATAGCTTATAACAGAATACGATGGGATTTTCTCGACCATGTCTTATTAGAGGTTGGGTTTCAGTCTAAGTTTATATCATTGATAATGGCTTGTGTCTTCAGCTTCTTTCAATGTGTTGTGTAATGGTAATACAACTGATTATTTCATACCAACAAGGGGATTAAGGCAGGGGATCCAATCTCACCGCTCTTATTTGTTTTATGTATGGAAATTCTCTCATTTGATTAGTGATCGAGTTAATGAAGGAATATGAAAACCAATCAAGATTACCATACGCCTATTATTTCTCATCTTATGTTTGCAGATGATTTGTTTCCTTTTGGGTAGGTAATGATAGAACAAGCTAGTTGTATGATGGAATGCTTGAACAAGTTCTGCATGTTTATAGAGCAAGGATAAGTACGACTAAGTCCTCAATTTTTTTCTATTCGAGGGTGAATCAAGCTATTAGAAGGGAGATTACTAGTATTACTGGAATAAGTGTGTCTTCAGAAATAGGTAAACATTTGGGGTTTCCAATTTTCAGTAGTAGGATACCCATAGAGACTTTCCAATATATTATTGATAGAGACAAGTCTAAACTTGCATCATAGAAGGAAAATAGTTTGACCACTATGGGGACAATTACATTAGCAAAGTCAATTCTCAGTTATATTCCTTTGTACCCAATACAAGTGGCAAAGATTCCTGAGTCTATATGTCAACAAGTAGAAAGATTGTAGAGAAACTTCATATGGGGGAAGAGTCAAAATACTCATACTTTTCATTCTATTGGATGGAATCAAGTAATTCAACCAAAATCTAATTGTGGACTTGGTTTCAAGCGATTGTAATCTCTCAATAGGTCTTTTGGTATAAAGATTGCATGGAATTTAATTTTAGGGACCATAGGTCTATGGGCTAAAGTTCTTTGGCAAAAGTACATGTCAAGAAATGAAGACAATTTGTTGACTTCATGCACAGGAGACTCAGCTTTATGAAAATTTATATTTCAGCAACAGGACATTGTTGATAAAGGTATAAAGTTGGTCGTTAGAGATGGGAAGATGATTCAATGTTTTGATGAATGCTTGCTATTTTCTGATAATAAGATTAGACAGCTTTGTATCATACCTTTAACTAACTAGGAATAGCTTACTATAGTTGTAGATTGGGTTATATATGGAGCTTGGGATTTTTAGAGATTGGCTAGCATATTCCCAACAAATGTTTTTCAATGACTCATCACGTTGCTACCACCAAGGGTTGATAATGGTCCAGATATTATGTCTTAGAGAGCTACTACAAATGGAATGTTCACTGTACGGAGTGCTTATTATCTAATATAGGAAAGCATTCTGGCTCCTTATAGCTCAATATATAAAAGCATTTGAAAGTGGCAAGGTGCCGAGAAGATTCGGGTTTCATGTGGATAGATGTCAATAATAGACTACCAACTAATATTTGGAGAAACAAGTGGTCCCCAGGTTTTAATCTTTGTCCAATCTATAACTTGGCAAGGGATGATACTTTACAAGTATTGAGAGATTGTTGTTATGCAAGATGCATTTGGCTTAAATTGTTACTACCTCATCAACAATGGTATTTCTTTACTGCTCATCTTGCTTATTGGTTTGGTTTAAACCTTAAGAAACCATTGGGTAATATAGGGACCAAGTGGAAGCTAATGTGGGGAATGGTTATTTAGAAGTTTGGCTTTGGAGGAATATGATTGTATTTAATATAGATGCCACAACACCTGAGCAACTAGAGATGGTCATCTTATAAGTTTGGAAAAGATATGTGCAGGTTATTGATGAAACTAATTTGAATTATTTGTCCTTGGATGACAATCTGGGATGGCAACTGCCACCTGTGGGCTGGGTTAAGATTAATGTAGATGGTGAATGACTTTAACTAGTAATAAAGTTGGGTGTAGAGGGGTGATTAGGGACCATAATAGTGGATGGTTATATGAGTTTTCCTTTTTTATTATAGTCTGTACTGCCAGTGAATCAGAGGAATGATCCATCCTCAAAAGGCTCCAAATTGCGTGGGATAAAGGATTTAAGAATATTATTATTGAATCTAATGCAAAGTTTATCATCGATATGTTAGCGGAAACTAATAGCAAGTAAAGAAGCAGTATGTTATTTATGCAGATTACGGGATTAAGGTGCAAACAATAGAATTTACAGCTACAATTCATTTCAATATAGGCTAATGGAGTTGTGGATACGCTAGTAAAGGATGCTCTTTCTAGATCTATTGTATGTGACACGTATCCTTTACATTTGTGGCACTTAGTGGATTCAAAGTGGATATGATTAAATTCCTCAATAGTCTAATTTCCTGTACCTTTGGACTTATGCTCTCTCATGTAAAAAAAAATGTGCACAATAAATAAAGGGTGGTTACCTTTCTCTAAAGTTAAAAAGAAGTTACCACAATAGTCAAAACCCATGCTCTAACCACAAATCACAAACAATATACAAAGTTAATATAACTACACATTAATACATAAACTAATTGAGTAGTTAATCAACAAGTTAAGGAACGAGGCAATGCCCATAAAGCTCTAGCAGAAAGGTAGTTCTACACCCTTTGGATGTTCCCAACTCTCTCTCTCTCTCCCCATAATTCATAATCACTATATCAACACTATTTGCCATTGTCCAATACTCCAGACAACTAATCAAAACCATTTATCTACCTCCAATTACTCCAATCAATCAAAATTCCCAATTTATAGGTTTTAACCTCAAAATACTCATAAGTAAAATTCAAGCTAAATCAACAAACTAAACTGATTAAACCTTAAATCTAACTTATATATCATAACTCCATCATCAAACCTCAACTTAAATAATAAAATGCCATTATCCACCAAAACTCTAACTCTAACTCTAACATCAAATGCTAGCTGAAATATTTATAAAACTTGATATCCGACAAAATTGAATTGATTAAAGATCTTATCTAGTCCCAATATATAGGCTACTTAAACTCAAAATATTTAGTCAAAACCTTGGACATTTTGAAATAACTATAAACCCTAACTTTCAAAACTTCGAAAATCTTAAACCTATGAATGGAAGAGAGAAAACAAGGTTAGATCACTTATCTTGGCATAAGGAAAGCTCCAAAATACTCCCAAGAGGTCAAAAATCCAAGTCCTAGCACAGTTCATCCATTTCTCCCACTCTTCCTCTTCTATTTTCCACATTGAGATATGATTTTACAAATCAAATTTCGATGGAAAATGATGATATTTCGAAATTGTGGGATGTTCACCACAACAAATGACACAAAGAGGTCATTATGCCATTTTGTGACATTCGGCGTAGCGAACATCACAACTAGGGGTGCTCATGGGATGGGTCAGGACTGGGATAACCCTGTCCTGCATCCCATCCTAATATAGTACATGGGATGCAAAATGCGTCCCATGTCCCATCCCGAATTTATCTTGGTCCCGTAAGGACTGAGACTGGACGAGAATTCTCGATCCCAGTTTTTTCAAAAAAATATTATAATAAAATTATCTTAGTAAATCATTCTCTATAAAATATCACGGCAACTTCCTCTAAATACCAACGTTTCTCCCTGATATAAAATGATAACTTACCCAGATAAGAAAAAATAACAGTAAAGAAGAATAAAAATATCTATATAAGAATATTTGTAAGTAAAAATATCTGTATGAGAGTGGTGACTGGTGAGATATATGATCGTGAGCAAGCAAAGCGTGAGAGAAGAGAGAATGAGAGCCTGAGATGAGTGGACATAATGGGAAAGATAAGAGAATGTAATATATTTTTTTATTAAAAAAATTGGGGTCAGGACAGGACGGGAGTCCTGAAGGTCAAGCCGAGACCCATCCCGTCCCGACTCTTCCCTCTGTCCCTTCCCGATCCTTCTTAGAATAGGACAGACCCATCCTGAAACCACCGGGATACCCAAGACAGGACAGAGTTGGACACCCCTAATCACAACGAGGGTGAAACTCAGAAATTTTTCTTCTAACCCATTCCTAGTACTCCCAAAACTTAAGCAAACCTAGGATACAACCTAATCACTCAATTTGTCACAAATCATAGGTTAATAACCACTAAACCTTGGGATTATAAATTCAAGATGTTACAAGATACTTTAAGAAAATTGGTTAATATACATTTTTACAAATAACTAACTTAATTTTTTTAATTAATATTTGTATATTAATTATCTAACTCTTAAATAGGACCCAGGGGAATATAACATACTAAGAAGGGTAGCATATAACCCAAGCAAGAGGGCACAACCCCTTATTTGAAGATGATCACGAAAAGAAAGTGGTTGTGTTGTTGACAATTAATTAATAATAGTTTATCAATTAATAATAGTTGATCGTTAATAAATGATTTCATGTGTATTGGTAAAAGAATGAATAATGAGATTATATAAACAAGTTATTGGTTTTGTGAGTTGTTTCTTAATATATAATTTAATAGGGATGAGCAATGGGTGGGGCGAACGGGCCCGATGGTCAGCCCGTGCTTCACCCATTTATTTTTTTCTAGGCACGGGCTAGCTCATGTCTGTGCCCCAGCCCATTTAAGCCTGTATTAAATGGGCTAGGCTGAACCCGTTTGGGCTCCAACGAGCATGGGCAACCCGTTTATCAAAGATAAAAATATTTTTTTTTATTTAAACCCATTTGAAGTTATAATAACAATAAAAATAAAATAGCAATAGTGCACATATGATATGATTGTTCATTCTAAAATCAGAAAATAAAATATCATAATAATAACTACAAATTTATAACCACACAGTTTACAATGCTCACATAATTTAATCATTCATAATCTTAATTATTCAATTGGATTATAATTATACACCATCTATATTATATTTATTTGTGATAGTTGTAGATAGAACTGCCTCTACCTCTACAAAACAAATTTAAAAAAGTATATTAGTATGTAATATAAATAAATTTAAATAAATATAATATAATAAATTAATAAAAAAATATATAGGTGGGCTACGGGCTGCCCAATGGTCAGCCCGCAGCCCGCCCATATATTTTACTGTTTGAGCCCGTTTAAGCCCGCCTGTTACAGGCCTATTTTGAGCGAACTTAAACGAGCAAAATAATACCGGGTTGCAGGCAGGCACACGTGTTATGGGCTCCTTACTCACCCCTATAATTTAATAATTGGTTCAGAAAAACTTAATATAATAAACACACACTACCTCACAGCCTTAAAACCCATCACCCTCTCTCTTTATGTGTGTGTGTGTGTGATTTTTAAAGAGAACTAATGCTCACAATCATTTTTAGATAAGGAATTTACCTAAAAAATTTCCACCAAAATGCATATATTTTTATTTTGTAATAAAATTTTAGAAAAAAGAATTTGATTCACCCACGATCTATGGCACTTAACTCATGATCCAATGGAACTAGCTCAGGTAAAGAGTCACATGCACCTAGTTAATCCTGACTTTAGTAGTACTCCACTTTATTTAGCTGTGGAGATGTCTTCCCAAATATTATGACTCTCTCGAAAATTAAACCCCCTCTTTTTCGTGAGAGTGTCCAACTTTTTGACCACTAAACCTACATACCATAGGTCACCATAATGCATATCTCAAAACTATCATAACTACATAGGATCTGAATTGGAGGAATCATGCATAAGAAAAAGGTGGTTTTTCTTTTCTTTTCTCTTGAATGGCCAAACTTTGAATCTCATGCCCTGGCACAAGACATGGTGAGATGGAGAATAGTGTTGGTTGAGACAAAAATTAGAAGCACTGAGAATATAATGTTCCCAACGGCTACTGTTTCATCCTTTCTCTCTATATAGTATGTTTATATGTTTTGTTCTTGGAGGAATTTAAAGAAAGAAACACATTAATTCAATTTCGATCATAAAGCAAGAGGGACCCAAAACCACAGAAAGCACAGAGCCTCTCCTCAGTCCAAATCAATGAGCCTTGTGTGCATGAAAGAGACCTTGCATCACCTTGAAAACTACTTCCCATTAAATTTTATTTTCAAGTTTCAATAATAATATATATTTCTGCTTTTATTCACTGTTCTTGCTTCTTATTAATTCGTTCAAGCTTCTGTATCCATCACATTAATAAAAAATTTATTATTAGGGTTTGGTTTGGTACAACTGATGATATACTTTATATCTTATGTATGCATGGCCTTTTGTATATGTCAAATATAATAATCTACAATTCTTAATATAAAACATAATTTAAGAGTTGATTTTAATCCTAAATATAATACATATTTCATACATTTATCATTTTTTTAAAATTATCTCTATTAATACATCATTAACAATAATCAAGTACGGGAGGGAGTTAAGAAAGATAATTTGGGTATTTTAGAGAAAATATAACATATTAACTAATTTAACTAACTTTTTTAATCTAATTCAATTAGTTAAATAGATCATATATTAAGGATTAGAGGAGTATTATAACATTTACTATTAACTAGGGTAGTTCATTTCAAAATTGAAATTTGTTGATGAAATAATGTAACTTTTATTTTGTACAAGTCTGAAAATTCAATAATAATATGAGATTCCTTTATAACTATTTGACAAATATGTATTTCAGAAAACTGTGATGCAGTCTTTCAGGCATTCTGAATACTAGTACATTTTTTGAATAATGTTTAAGATGCTTATTTATATCTTTATTCTAAAATAATAAAACTTTTTTAAATTTAATATTGTTCTTTTGATGCCTGTAATTTATTCAATCATTAACACTATAAAATTTTGTAATTAAATTCTTACGGTTTACAATATTTTTAATTTAATTGATATATTAAAATTTTGAAAGCATTTATTAATTTTGTTGAGATAATTAATCATACCTTATTTTAACAATTTGAATATTTGGAATTCAAGGAAATAAAATCACTAAAAATATAGACAATGAAGTAAAGTCAAAATGTCAAATCATATATATATATGACAAAAATCTAATAATAAATACTTGATGTAGATTATTTATATTATATGTTAAAATAAATAAATAAAACGAATGAAACTATGCATATTACAAGTCCTTCGTTTTGTGTGGGGGAAAAAATTCTTTGCTACTCATACAAAAGTTGAAATATATAAACATTTATTACATTCCTGTTATTATGTTAAATAACTGGTTTTACTGTACTACTAGTTTAATTTAAGGGAATTAACAAGAAATATTTGTATCTTCTAATATACTTTTAATTTATTTTATCCCATTCAACATATGCCAAAGTGATGGATGCTATAAAAGTACTTTTTTTCTGCAGTACTGAATGAGTTAGTTTTGGCTAGTTAAGGAAAATGTGCTTGAGAAGAAAACTTAGAAAGATAAGAGATGGTAGAGAGAAGAAGAAAATTAAGTTTCTGAGCATAATGAGTAGAGAGAGTAGTGGGATAAAATGATAGTGCACCACACGGGCCGCTTTCTGATAGATAACAATGTTAGGAAACAAAAATGGGAATAAATCTCTGAATATTTGAAGCTTAAGCTAAGAAAACCGAAAACACATTGAAGATATATAGAGAATCGTTCATCAGAATGAATATATTGCTGCTGCAGGGGCTGCATATGATAATGCTTTTGGAAGAGAGAAAAATGATCCCTTCTTAAGGAGAAAGAGAGATGAGAGATATAAAGTTATATACTGCCCCCATGTGATGTACCAGAGTGCAACTATGAACTTCAACTTATGTTAGCAAATAAGCAAGAATGATTCCAACTCATTTGGTGGTGGTCACCCTCCACGCAGGGCTCTGCAGAAACATTATTTGATGTCACTAGCTTGCGCAATAAAGAAAGTCCATTCCCAGCTTGCTTTAGTTAGCCTCTAGTGTTACTAGTCCCACATGGAGTGAAAAACCTCACAAGTAAAGTATAATTTATAAGTTAAATAAACTATCTCCATCTGCGCTAGTCTTTAATATAAAATTTAATTAGAGAATTAGTCTTGATTCTAAATATAATACATATTTCTTATATTTATCAATTTTTTTTAAATTACCCCTATTGATATTCCCTTATCAATAATTAAGTAAAAAATGAAGAGAGTAAGTTAAAAAAGATAATTAAAATATTTTAAAAATAACATGTCATAATAAATAACTTAACTAATTTTTTTAACTTAATCAAATTAGTTAAATTGGTCATAAATTGAACCAAAGGAGTCTTGGTCTCATATAGACCCCAAGAGAGCAAAGCCTATTATGATTTAGAAGGCATGTGTTGCATGCTTGAAAAGGAAAAGAATGATTTTATTACTTAGTTGTCTTCATGATGACAAGCATGTCTAAAGCCAAAAAAAAAAAACAGAGACGGTAAAGAGACAAAAACAAAAGGAAGGAACCAGACTAAGTAATTTGATTCGTTTATGCAAAATGAGGATTGGCATAACAAAGGAGACTTTGGTTTCCTAAGACAAGGCACCAAACAAAAGGGGATCATATTGTGTGTGAGATTATTAGTAGAAAGTTCATCATCCATCTTCAAGACCACCAATCCAATAACGTATTGCATATCATAAATAATAATGACCACCAAATCTTGTTGACCCCAAAACAATTTGCTTTTCCATTGTGCAACCCAAGAAATACAATAAAATATATGGAGATATACCCTATAAATTAGGATATAATCCTCTGGAATTCTTTATAAGACAATTGCTATTTAAAAAAGATTTATCACTAAAAAAATCTCATAATTTTTTTCACGCTCTTCAATTATATTAAATATATAATGATGGAATAATCTATATATAATATATATAGAAACTTTATCAAGTCATCACCAATTATAAAGATCGATAGTGCACTGTACGCCTCATTATTTCTCAGCGTTTTGTGCTACATACAACACCAATACTAATTATATATATATATATAATAATTTGTGTATTTTCCGCAATTTCTATTCAACTGATATTTACTTAATATTTTAAAGAAAATTAATTGGAATATTAAGTAATCCTTACTTCATTAATAAGAATTATTTTATTGAAGCCATGCACTATTTATGATTTTTTAGAAAAATGTATACCTTATTAATATGGCCTTTTGGTTTGTAATTTGAGAAGGCAGTGGAGCCCACCACACTGAAAAAATTGTTCCAACTATTTATTCATAGCGAAGGATGCGTGAGTCTAGCAATGATTATTCAATCAAAGCAATTACACATACATATAGTAGCAGAGTTTTTTTTTAATAATTTTTTTGGTAATAAACTAGGGACAGGAAAAATATTCAATTGGCATAAGAGTTAGCATATTGAACATATGATTGTAAGTGTGTATGAGAGTTTAGGCAAAATATATATAATCTATAATCTGGTTAATTTTAATTTATATACTAAAATTAATTCAGTTATATGATAAGTGAGAGTATTGTTGTTAGTTTCTAACATAGTTTATTATAAATTACTCTTTAAATTTTTAATATAAAATATATTTAATTAATTAAATTAAATTCAAAAAATTAATTAATATAGTATATTTTTTCTAAAATATTTTAATTATTTTTTTAATTCATTCTCCATCTTTTACTTTACTATTGTTGAGAAAGAATCAAGAATAATTTAAAAAAAATAGATAAATATAATAAAGATATCTTATATTTTGAATTAAAATTAACTTTTCAATTAGATTATATATTAATACCTAGAGAAGTAAATTATAAATATACAGGATAATGCCTAGGCTTTTAGGTTTAAGTTGTTAATTAGGGTTTTTTAGTTAAAGATTTTCTGGTGTCTTAGTTGGCTTAAGAACCAAGATAACCACTCCTTCCAAACATACCTTTTCGTATGTTTTTTTGTATGTTTTGTATGTTTAATATTTCACTTATCTTTAATATAAAAATTAATTAACTTTTATAGACAGATTAAAAAAATTAAAAAAATAATTATAATTAATATAAATTAATAGACTAATTTAAATAGATTAAGAAGTATATAATATAAATTTATTTTAGGGGTTAAATTTAGTTATAATTAACTGAATTATTAGATTTTTTAATTTATTTAAAAATTAATTAATTTTTATATTAAAAACAAAAAAAAAGTATCAATTCATGTTATGAACGAAAGTATTTTCACTAGCAATTTTAACAATTGTTTTCTCCTTTCTCGAATACAAAGAATAATCTATCAAAGATTTGGAGATCACTATTTATAGTGTCTTGTCAGCCATTTGTTTGCTTGTTTGAGTACCCTTAATTTAACATGATATCCATTTGAGTTTCTAAGGATATTTTAGTGTCTATTTTAATTTGATAGACAAGGAAAGAAGTGAAAAGAGGAAGAGAATAATTCTGGGGAAGACAAAAAAGAAGAAAGAAAAGTGAAAAAGTAATAGAGCCATGCAGAATTACTGGAACAAGAGACAACGCAGATAAAAACAAGAAACGTAAAAATGGAATATATATATATATATATATATATATGGATAATAAAAGAATAAAGTAATGATTTCCGTATATAAATTTAAAAATTATTAATAAATAAATTTAATTGAAGAGAATTATTGTCTCTTGTTCACTGTAAGAAATGAAAGGAACAGCTTTACAGACGAACCGTGACGTCCTCCTGATTTTTGTACAATAATGGTAAAAGTGTTTTCTTTTTAATTTCCTTTTTCCTTTTTTTTTTACCTGATCATAATATATAAATATCTATTTAATAATTGTTAAAGGGGAGAATTGCCCTGAAAGGCCTCATTTAAAACATTTATTGGACAAAAGTTCCTTACATCTTTTTAAGGACCTAGCTAGGCCCTATACGAAGGTACGATTACAATCAAATGACTGGAACGTCTTTAAGTGGAACGCTATGGAAGATAAGTTACACTCATTTTAAATGACAGGCTATAGAAGAAAGTGGCACACGGAAAATAATTTTAGAAGTATCTACATCGTTTTTAATTTTAAATTTACTATTTTTCTTATTATTTCTCCTTATTAAATTCCCTCATTTTTCTCTTAGTTCTGTTACCTTTTGTATAAGTGATAATAGAATAAAATTATATAGGTTAATAATACTAATAAAATAAAATAATTTAATTTAATAAAAAATAACATAAGTATCGAATTAAAATTTGAAAAAAAAGGTATAGAGACATGCAAAATAGTTTTCCCAATAAAATATTTATACACATGATTAAAGATAAGTTATTATGGAGCTTATTTGAACTAACTAAATTAGACTAGACTACATTGAGTTAGATCGGATTATATTGAACTATGGGACTTTTGCACACACCCTACTTGAAAGATATGTTGCCCACATTTTAAATGATAGGTCATGGAAGAAATTTTTTCTTCTGTATCTCTTATTCATATAAGAGCTACAGATTGTGTATTACTAAAACTCATTTTTGTATTAGTGTATATATATTAGCTAATGTAACCCAAAAACTCCAAAATGAGGATTTTGGAAACAAATTCACTTGACTCTAATGTCAATCTAAACATAATTTTGAGCTTTTAAATTGACTTTGGCTAATGGTATGTTGGATATAGCTGTGTTCGTTTTCCAATACAATAAGTTTCACTTCTATGATTAATCAATTATAATCACGGAATGCATTATATTTGTAATTTATTTATAATATATTTATGGAAAAATTATATTGAAGTTTTAAAGAAGATAAGTTATCACTATCAAGTCTCATAAACTATCAAACAGATATAAATTCTTAAAGGACAAGTGAGAAATTTATTAGAATTGTGACAATAGATTTTCCTTTTTTTGTCATTTAGTGGCATGGTAACTTGTTAATTGATACGTTCTAACTTATTATTAATAATATTGTGACTTATATTTGTTATTAATGACACATTTGACTTGATAATTGAAAAGTCATAGACTGTCGTATATCCTGACTTATTATTAATTGTATATTAATTTATCAATTGATAAGTCAGATTAAACTTGTATTTTCATAATTTAAATAAATTGTCTATAGGTCTATTAGGATTTTATATTAATTTAATTATTTGATGGGACCTAACAGTGATAATTTATCTTTTTGATATCTCAACTTAATTTCCCTCTTTGTATTACACAACAACCTCTACCAAGATTGATAGGGTTGCGTCGTGATTGTTTGAAGGTGAAGTTTAGGGTTGCGGATGAATTTCCAAAATCCAAAGAGCAAATATCAGTATAGGCCCCGGCAAGGATTTGTGAAGTCGTGCCTTAGAAGTTGTGTAGTTGCAACATTACCAAAGTACTATTAATATATTAATAAAAAAAGCTAGTTAGTATTTTTAAATAGATTAAAAAATTAAATAAATTAGATAATTATAATTAATAAAAGAGTTATTTAACTAATTTAGATAGATTAAAGAGTATATGATATGAATTCATCTTGAGAAATTAAATTTAATTATAATTAATTAATTTATTTAACTTTTTTAATATATACTTAATCTAATTTTTCTTCATTTTCTAGTTACAAAATAGGATCAATCCCATCATCCTTGATATGTCCTAAACAATAGGACTATTCTTAAGTTCCACGTGATTCTTTCATTTATTTTCATCACATATTTCATATAATTTTTTTTATCCAAATTTATATGCATCTTATCATGGTTTGAAATTAAATATTAAAGTAAAATACTGTAATATACCTTACATTTTATCTTAATTACATAAACCTACTATATATTTTAAAAATATACACTTAACTTCAAATTGTTAACCCAGTTAAGAATGTTTTAAAGAGATAATTTTAACTAAAATTTATATCAGAACAAAATTTTATTTACTAATTTACCTTTCATCATGCTAAATTCCTAATTCTGGCAAAAATTATTTTGAAGAATTTAATGATTTTATTTTATTTTTCTCTTTCTTAATTTTATTTTTCTTTTGCAAACAATTATTTGTTTAATGTTTTTTTATCAGGCCGAATCTTGAATAATTTAGTTAATGCAGAAATAAAATATTGATTGAAAATTTGATTTAATTCTTTTAATAAATATATACTTAAATAATTAAATGTGCTTATGAATTCTTGTAGCAAAAAAAATGTGTTTAAAAAATTTAAATTATAAATTTAAATAATTTATATATTCTTTTAGACTTACATCATTTATTGTATGCCACCATAAATAAAAATGTGCATCTAAAATATGATTTTATCCATTTAAATTAAACCAAAATAAAAAAGTTTCAATAAATTTAATGAAAAAATAAAATTTTATAATTTTACAATATAATTAAAATTATTAAATTTTATAAAATAAGAATTATTTTTTGGTTGTCTAAAAATAAAATTTTTAGACAAATATATTTAAAAAATTCTTATATTAAAGAGAGGTATTTTGGTCAATATAAATGTTTAAAAATCAAAGTTAACAATCAACTAAAAATTAGATAGATTTAATAGAATCTGGAGGTTTGTTTAGTATACAATTTAATTTTAAGGCAGGCTTATATATGTTTTCAAATAAAAAATAGGGCTAGTTAGTGTGTTTTGCCTAAATATTAATAAAAAAGTATAATGTCAGGAGTTACTATATTTATAAATTAAATTACATGAGAAAATATCTACTTGAATACATACATACACACACATGTATGCATATACAATACATATGAATGTCTCGCGACAGTTAACACAGGTAACCTTTGACAATTGGGATAAGTACGCATCACAGAATCCAAAGTTCGGAGGTAAGGACAAGATAATGCAACATAACTTCTGGCACAGTTTATAATATATTTTATATTTTTGCTCAATTCAATTTATTTACAATCTTGGAAATTTTGTCAAATTTTGAGCAAATTATAATTGAACCACTTTAGAAATTATCATAATAATTGATAAGTTCTCAGTAAATAAAAGCTCAAATTATAGAAAAACCGTATAATCATCATCATCATCTCGTTGTATTAATTAAGAGAGCGAAAATAATATATCATAATATAGTAACTCAGAAGACTCAGTGCTGCTGTATTATCCATGTAACAATGTCTTCACTAAATAAAATGGCATAAGAGAAGAGAAGCAACATCTTCCTCTTCATCGCCCAGAACCGAAACTTCACCCAATAATAGACTATACTAAACCCACAGTACATATATATATATATATATATATATATATATATATATATTCATTTATAGAGAAAGATAGAGAAACTCAAACGTAACAAGCCCATCACAGAGATAAATGATTAGAAAGATAATAAACATGAAGAAGAAGGAAGTTATCAAAGTCAACCCTTTTAGCTACCCTAATAAAGAAATAACCAGAGTTATTAATTAAAAAACAATAATAATAATAATTAAGGTGGTGAAGTAGTAGTAGTAGTAGGAGGAGGAGGAGGAGGAGGAGTTATGTCAGTTGTTGTGAGATTAATGTTCTTTTTGGCGAGGTTGTTCTTGTTGTTGTGCATCCAAACCTTAAGAACTCTCCGCTTCACACCAATCTCTTGACAAAACTGTTGCACAACAGATTCTTCTTGTTTCTGAATCTTCCACCCAACTCTCTCAGCAAAGCTCAGCATCTTCTCCTTCTGCTCCTGTGTGAACTTCGTTCTGGACCTCTTCTTGTTCTGATGATGATGCGGCCTCATCATCCCATGATGATGATGATGATGATCTTCTTGCTCATCAGATAGGTCTGAGTGGTGGGACCCAATGACATTGTAGGGCATAATCATTCTAGAAGGTAAGATGTTACCTGGTGGTGGCGGTGGGGTCGGGTAGCCCAGGGTTTCAGGCGGAGGATGAAGAAGGAGCTTTCTGGTACCTGATGATAATCTGTAAGGATGATGATGATACTGATGAAGATGATGAAGATGATGAGGATCTTCTTGTTCTTGGAGATGGTGGCCTTCAACTTCTTTTCTGTGGAAGTTTCTGTGGCAATGGCATGCTGAGCAAGTGAGAGCTTCAAGGGTTCCTTCCTCTCCACTGGGCATGAACTCTCCACAACCATCTGTTGCATTCCCTCCCATGGAAGCTGCATGGTTCTTCAAGCATTCTCTGTACTTCACCACTGGTTTCCTGCTGCTGCTGCTGCTGTAGGGCCCACCATGATGCTCATCCTCCTCCTCCTCCTCCTCCATGTCCCCCCCGCCGCCGCCGCCTCCTGCTCCTCCGGCTACTCCGATTCCGATGACTCCGACGCTGTTATGGGGCGGCACTGATGCTACTGGGAGGACTGATGAATTAGAGATGATGCGGTGGATTGGAGGAGGGTCATGATGGTGGTGGTGGATGATGTGGCCATGGCCATTATTTCCCCCTCCATAGCTAGTGGCACTGTTTATTGGGATTGGGATCTCTCCTTCTCCACTGGAAAGTTCCATTCTTTTCTTTTGTTTCTCTCTTTCTTTTTCTCTCTCTGGGGATTATTATTATTTCACTCTTGTTTGCTGGTATGGAGACCAAAACGGAATTACAAGAGAGAAGAAGAGAGAAATTGGAAATTCAAACCAATTAATTAACTAACTGGTTTCAATTCAAGCAAAGTCTCTCTCTTAGCACGAGAGATAGAAGGAAGAAGCAAGCTAGCTAGAAAGTAGTGATATGATAAACTCTTAGATTTTCTGGGAATTTAACAGTTTCAGTGAGGGAAATGAACAAGTGAAATAATAATGTAGGGTTTGTTTTTTTCCTTGCTTTTTGAGGGATGATGAACTAGTTGAAAAAGTGATCTAACTAGCTTAGCTAGCTAGAAAGAAGCTAGAGTAATTGGTTGGTGGATATTTTCTCTTCAATCCAAAAGTAAAGAAGAAGATAGAGAACGGAAAGTAATTAAGAAGAAGAAGAAGAAGCAAGTTTGATGATGAGAAAACTAACAGGGGATTGAGAAGAAGAGAAGTAACTTTATTTTCGTTTTTTGATGAGTGAGCAAACAATACACTTTCCCTCTCTAGGTATTTTCTAGACAAGCTCTATGTCATGAAAAGGAGAGAGAGAGTGCTTAGTCAAACAACAACACAGACAAACAAAGAGTCTCTTCTTGCTATAGCTAATTAAAGAAGTGGGGAAAAATACTGGAACTAGAAGAAGTAGCTGGGAGAAAGAGAGAGAACTTCTTGTTTCTTAAATATGAAATATAAGAGAATTTGAACCTGAGAAAACAGCATACCAGAATCATCAATCAAGTCGTAGCTTGGAGAGTAGTAGTAGTAGTAAGCTTCTTCACGAGAGAGCTTAAACACCTTCAATTTCAACTGGAGAGAGAGAGATAACAGAATTAGGGTAAACTGGTGGAGGAGAGGAAGTCGGAGAGAGAGGGAGAGATGATGGAGAGAAGAAAAGAGGAATAGGAAGACAAGTTAAGAGACTTCTTTTGGGAGTAAAATGAAATAACAAGTGCTAATAAAGAAGAGCTTAAAAGAGAAGATGAAGATGAAGATGAGAGAGAGTTAGAGAGAGAGGGTGAGAGAAGCAGATTTTTTTTTATTTTTTGTTTTAATTACAGACTAAGAGGAATGCACAGTGGAGGTTTTAGGAGAAGGAGATTAGAAAGTAGTAATAAATAATTTTAAAAAAAAATTAAAGAGAGGGAAAAAAAAAAGGGTGGGGCGATTGCTTTGCTTGCACTATCAACCATCAAGTTTACGCCATTTAGAGCGTAGCAGAGTGTGTCAGACAGTGGAGAGGACAAAAGAAAGGCACGTAGAGATTGGCCAAATTTACATTACATATATTATTATAAAACAATCAAAATTATAGTCAAATTTTAGAAGAATTAAAAAATCAGTAAAAAATTATTTTTTTAAAAAAATTATTATTGGAAAGATAAAAAATATTAATTTTTGTGTACATAGAGTTATTAAAATAATAATATTTTATGTATATAAAAATATATTTAATCTTTTTTGTCAATAAAATTTTAAATAAAGCCTTCACAGAATAATTTTAAAGATTTATTGATGAATTCAAAAATCATAAAATATAGTTATAAATATTTTAAATTATAATGGCATTAAAATCTGATAGTACACATGCAATTTTTAAAATTGGCATTGTATAATTGCATTCATTATTATTTATGGAGAGGATTTCATTTTATTTTAATATTTAAAAATTGATTGATTTTTAGAAGTATCTTGGAATTGATATGTTGCTGTTCTCATTTATATTGTTTGAAAATAAAATATCTTTAATATCAGTTAAAAATGTATGCATAGTAGTTAAAAAGAAATAATAAATATATAGTTCTCTTTTCTTAATAATTAACCAAATTAAACCCGAAGTTACTCAATAACTAAAAGTAGTAAGTGAATGATATAGAACCGACCATTCCATATTTATAACCAACAATTATAAATAAAAAAAGCAAAAAAAAAAAAAAAAAGCTTTTGTTTCCTTTATTTTTCTTAGAACCGAATATATAATTAAGTATATGCCACGTTTGACCTATTAATTCTATTTGTACTCTCATTCTTATAGTTGAAGGGAAGAATTTAAGAAGTAGGTTTCATTTAAGAGACAAAAGTTATTAAAAATATCCAATTTCTAGAACTTTTCTGCTTTTAAAATATTCTTTTAAAGAGTTAGCTTTTTTTCCTCCCTCACTTAAAATACTGTTTAATTTGTTTGAGCAAGAAATAGTTTGATTGAGTAAAATTGAGTTTTTTAGAGTCCAGACAGTATTCCCTAACTAATAGTTAGTGACTAATTCTCTTAAGATGTAAAGATCACTGAATTAGATTCTTCATCTTTCAACAAAATATTTTTCATACATACAATATAGTTCAACACAAGACATCATATTTAAAAGATCTAATCATCTACCAACTATATCATATTTTTGTTACCTCTTAAATAAGATTAAGAATTTATACCATGTAGATGAAGAAAATAAACCACACTAAGAGAGTGCCATCAAACTATCTCTATGGTCTTTTGACTTTATATCAAGTTCCATTTCAATCTCCTATTTTTATGAAGTTTTTTTTAGTACTATAACCCTAATACTATTAATTTTAATTTACAAAAAAAATACTAATATTAAAATTTTAAGTATTAACAAAATATTCTTCAATGTTGGCATATTAAGTTTAATTTTTTAAAATAATAATGATTGGAAAAAAACTATTATTTGATATAAATGGTGTTATAACTATATTATTAAAAAATACTTTATAAAGTTAAGGATAAATCTATATTTTTTTTATCATTATATAGATTTAATAATCTATAGTTGTTAGAAAAGCCTATTATTCCTTTTTTTTTCAGATACATCGCAAAAAAGGAAGTTATTGTAATTTCATTTTTATTTTTTTGATTAATAATGATTAAACTGAGGGATTGAAAGAAAATGAACAGAAAAGCTAAACATAGTACCAAGAATGGGCATAATCGGGTCTTTGGCTATACATAGACACCACGTTAGTTGGATTCTTCATTCACGCGCAACATTACTGCAGAGAGAAATAAAAGACAATTATATTAAAATCAAATTGAGGTTGGCCACTTATACCACTAATTCGGTAAATGGGTAAATCAGTTTTTTTATTGGTTCTATTAACAGTTTAAATGAGTTAATTAGGTTAAATTTATATTTTTACTCACCTTGTTATGCCTCTATTATTTTGAGTTAAAAAAAATTGTAATTCTCATTTTTAATGTTTCAGTAACTCTACTTTTTCAGATTATATATAATTTATATATATAAATTAATATTTCATTTACTTGAAAGTTAATATATTTTTATTTAAATATTACTTTTTATAATATTATATATAATTTTTTTTGATTAAATTATACTATTTTAATCATAATTATATTGATATTAATTTATTCCCGATTCAGTTTTTAGTATTTAAAAATAATTTTACAGAATAAATAACAGATATCACATATGTATATACATATATATATATATATAATCCTGATGTACTTTAGAAAAATTTAAAATTTGAATTGAATATTAAAGGAGGTTGGGTGTGTGAGAAAATCATGATTTGGTTTACGAGAGAATATGAACACATTTACATTGGATTGTGGTGTTCTGTCAAGAAATAGTAACCTCAACGTGTCAATGATGTCTTTATGGAATACAAACTGTTATTCAACTCCGTTCAGTAGTTTCACATGGCTGAGAGAAAACAAGTTTTGTAGTTAAGAATGTTTCTTCTTTTCTTTTTATAGTCAAATAATAATCATTATTGTGTTGTGTTGTGTGTCTTCACTCTTCACTACAAAACTTAATATTATTGAGTTTATTTGATTTATTTTTTTAAAGAATATATTTAAAAATAAAATTATTTTAAAATAAATTTTAAATGAAAATTAAATTTAAAAATATAAATGTTTAAATAGTTATCATTAGAATAATTTTTTATAAATAAATTATAAAAAAATATGATATAAATAAAAAATAAGAGATTAGAAGATGATAAAAATTCATAAAATTAAAATAATTATTTTTATATTTAATATATAAAAATTATTTTAAAAATTGATAGATTATATATATATAACTATAATTTATAATGACCTAACCATAGTTAATGCTTGTGTACTTTCAGACTAAAACTGACGTTGGGTCCAAAAGAATCTTTTTCTTTTTTCTTTTTCAAACATACACATTGTTTAGTTGAAACGGGAAGTTTATAATAAGGTTTATTTATTAGCTTTAGAAATATTTTTAAAATGATATTGCAGAACAACTTAGCATATAATTTTTCAAAATCGATGAAATGTTGTCTATTTTCTAACATTAACATTGAGTCAACAAAAGTTTCTTGACCCACTCTGATTTTAAAAATTATGTTCTATAATGTTTCACAATTTTTTTTTAATTTATTAGAGTACCCATATATTTTCCAAAAATATTTCTATAATAAAATCAAAGAGAAATTACCCATTAATAATTTATGAATATATTTGTATCAATATAATTATTGGAATCCAAGTGGGTGCTTTGAATTCTTGGTATTATTGATCTATATCAGTTCAATGCACAACAGTATATTATAGATTGTTGAAATAGTGGTTCCATTTGATGGCCAAAAACAAAAAACAAAGAAGTGGGGTGGGTGGGGGGGAGAACAGAAAAAAGTAATAATTGTTACATTATTGAAAATAACAAAAAAAATGTCTATCCATTTTTGTGGCATACATATATAATTTTTATTATCTAAACAATTTAGCAATTAAAAATATTAATATATTTTATCTTTCCATAACCATGAGTTTCTTAACAATAATTAGTAAGTAAAAATATTATGTAAAAATAATCATTCATTTCAGCTATTAATTATATATGCATATCAGACCATTTTATCCATTATAGAAGATTGCAAATTGTTGGCAAAAGAAAAGGCCAAAAAATACATATTTATTTATGAATAATCAGGAAAAAATAGAATACTTTTAGAATTGTCCAAAAATTAGGAGGACATCAAGGTTGGTCTGTAAAGCTGTTCTTTTCGTTTTCTACAGTAGTAGTGAAGAAGGAGGGAAAAGGATTCTATTTAATTAATTAATAAATTTATTTATTTATTTGTTATTTTAATACTGAAATTAAATCATCACTTTAATTTTATTCTTTTATTATCCATCTTATCTATATATGTGCCCTTTATTCCCCATCTTTGGGTTTCTTGTTTTTATCTGCGTTGTCTCTTGTTCCAGTAATTCTGCATGGCTCTATTGCTTCTTTTTCTTCCCTCTTTCTTGCTTTTCTTTCTTCTTTTTTGCCTTCCACAGAATTATTCTCTCCTTCTTTTTCACTTTTTCCCATTTACTTTGATCATGAAACTTATGATTCCCTTCAAGCTTGGTCTCACGTACCCTTTTCTTTCTAACTCATCAAATTATAAATATAGTTAATATAATACCCCTCTTCTGGTCCTTGGGAGTTAGTGAGTTGGAAAGTTTAATTTGATTCTAAATATAGAATTTTAATATATTTTATATATAATATTTATAATTTTTTTAGATTAATTTAATTAATTTATAAACTAATATATAATATAATATTATACATAAATATTTTAAGGAGATCGTATCATATTTATTATAATTATTTATTTATTTAATTTTATTAATTTATTTAAATTAATTAATTAGTTATTATATTAATAATTATAAAATATTTCTTAAGCAACTTGAAATCACGATCTAAAGCTTATTTAGAATGATATATACTCCTTTTGCCTTTTGGGTTAAAGTGATGATTAGATAATTAATTTATAGATAATATAAAAATTAATTAAATTAATTATTTATAAAAAATATATATTAATTTTTTAAAGATATCTTTTCTAATTATAGACACAGTCTTCTTTAATATGTATCAAGTACAATCTAAGAGAATAATTTAAAAAAAATTATAAATTTAAGAGATAAATTAAATTAAAATTTTATATTTATAAGTAATTATTTTATAGAGGATTAATAATAACAATGATAAGGCGCTGCTGATAATATAATATTTTCAATACAATTACTTATTTTATTTTATAATAAGAAGGTTTAATTTAGAGATTGAACGAGAGAGAGGGGTGAGATAGAAAACAAATAAGGCATAAGTCTCAATAATTTTATTCAAGAAATAAAAGTATTTTCTATGAAAAATTCTAAGGCTATTTAATTATTTATAGAGTATTGACTAAATAATAAAATATAACATAATAATTCAAAACCTAATCCTAATCCTAATCCTAATTTGACAATGTAATCTAAATATAGCTAGATATCTCAAATATTTAAAAAACGAATAGAACAAAGTAAATCTCAAATTTTTAAAATTAATGCTGTATTATATTATTTATTTATACACATAAGGGAAAATATATGTATGTATATCTATAGACTCTCTCACACCATACATGGGGCGTATAATAATGGTGGTGTTGTGGGTTGCTGAGGAGGAAGGGTCCACATATATAAATAGTGTTGATGACACATGAACATGACTCACCCTTCATCACAATTTTGAAGATGGCTAGAGGTGTCAAAATAAATAAAACTAATTTTTATTAAATTATTATTATCCATTTTATCCTATTTATAAATTATTTCAGCGATATATTTCACAATGACCAACTAAAAAATATTAAATATTATTAATTATATTATAAAATTAAATAATTTTTTAATTTTATCTCTATTTAATTATATATTATACTCATAAATATAAAATTAATATAATAATAAATGAAATATAAGATTGTATATTTGTATAAGAAATTTCTCCTTTTACTATTATAAGCATGATCAAAATAAACTCTCTCTATGTTTTATGAATAAAGAGGAGTATTATTATTAGGATTATATAGTACTTAATATTTTAATTTTATTTTTTATATATGTATAGTATCCTAATTTTATTTATAATACAATTTTATCCATAATCTTTTTAATTTGATATAATTTTAATTATAATTTTTTTAATTTTATATAATTCTTGGTAATTGATAAATAATATTATATGTAAAATTGAATCAAATTAAAAAGATTATGAGTAAAATTATACCACAAATAAGATTAAGATACTGGACACGTATGATAAATAAGATCAAGATATTTAATACTATATAACCTTTATTATTATTATTTATATGTGACTATTTATTTATTTAGTTTGAATGAAAGAGGCAGAAGAATCACTGCCTGCCAACCCTAGGTAGCTAAATTATGTGCAATAAAATATAATGTTTTTGTTACAATAAAATATAATTATTAATTGGTTTGATTGAGGATGAAGAACCATAAATACTACACTTTCACACGCATCCCCCTGCGGGTAAAAAGTTGCCTCATTGGCATCTTCTCGTTTCCCATTAGGTATTTCTGCCTTCTCATATTACAACCACTAAGTGTATATATATAAAGTTAGCTAAAATTAATTTGGTTGATGAGAATATAATTTATACTTTAATGCAAAATCACGAGCTTGAATGTCATAGTGGTAAAAACTTAAAACCAGCTCCAACTTGTGTTTTACCTAATTGCAATATTCCCAACATTTTCTAGTTTGCAAACGATTAAATGATCTACGTGAGAAATATTAAAATTTTAAGGCATACCTCGTACATTGCTACATTTTTTTTTAATTATAATGAAATCTAAACTTTCACAAGTGTGAAATTATAATCTTATCATCCTTGTCATTTTTGCATCTCATGTTTGAGATTGATGTTATGCTGGATTACTCAAATTATCCCTCTATTCTCAACCTTTTTATAGTTACTCCTTCTACAAAATTAATGTTTTTATTAATTCCCCATTTCCCAAAATCTATGACGCCACTCTTAGCAATATCATTTTATGTAATTGACTTTTTATATATTAAAAAAAGAATGTTAATATGGATATGAGGAGTTTGATAAACTCAAAGTAACTAACTAACAGGATTTTTTTTAAACAAATACATAAAGGGGCTTGGAAGAGGAATTTTGTCATCCTTTGTATAATGCATCACATTGGTTATTATTTATTACAATTTTCTTCTTTTATTTCATGTAGGAATGTAGAAATTTTAAAAAAATGTATTTGGTAAGAGCAAATTAAATATATTGGAAGTAACTTACAAATATGATTAAAGGAATATTTATTTGTGTATAATGTTAAATAAATAAGAGTTAGATGAAATTGGGAAAATCCATAAAGTACTATTTAATATATATGTAATTGTTATATCATTTAAAGATTCAAAGGTTTAATAACCAGCGTTGTGTGGCTCCAGCTTTTCCTTTTAGCAAGAGGACAAGAAATTAAAGGAATATTATATAAAGTGTAGATGTTCTCAAAGAAAAGTTCAACCATTTTCCCCCTACCATTAAAAAACAAATTATTCCACACCAAAATAAAAAGAAGGAAAAGTGAAACCTCTCTCTCTCTATCACACACTTGGACACACTAAATCTCTTTTCAATAGTTTATATTTTTTAATATGTTTAATCAAAATAATAATTTCAGGTCAATTTTTGAAATTTGAGATCAATTATAAAATGAATAGTGAAATTAATTGAGATGTTACATATAAAATACAAGTTGACTACTTAAATGGGGGAAACTATCGAAATTATTATTTGTAATAAGAAAATATCTAATCAGTTAGTTTAAAGGAAAAAAAATCGTACTTTAAAAAAATTGACAATGATATATAGTAATAAATGTCAAGTTTTAAATAATCAATAAGAATATAAAACTGAGGTAGTAGAAATGAGAATCTTAAGATAAATATATGTGTGATAAAAAAACATAAATTTCATAATATATGTACTAAATGCCAAATAAGAGGATTATATCCTAATTTATATATCCATAAAATATCTAATTATATTTCTTAGGTTGCACAATGGAAAAGCAGATTGTTTTGGGGTCAACGAGATTTGATAGCCATTATTATGATTGGCAATATGGGATGGGATTGCCTTGGTGGTTTTGAAGATGGATGATGAACTTTCTACTAATAATCTCGCACACAATATGATCCCCTTTTGTTTGGTGCCTTGTCTTAGGAAACCAAAGTCTCCTTTGTTATGCCAATCATCATTTTCCATTAACGAATCAAATTACTTAGTTCGGTTTCTTTTGTTTTTCTCATTTTTGCTTTGGACATGCTTCTCATCATCAAGACAACTAAGTAATAAAATCATTCTTTTCCTTTTCAAGCTTCCAACACATGCCTTCTCAATCATGCTAGGCTCTGCTCTCTTTAGGTCTTTCTCTCTTTATTATTATTACCTTCACCTTTTTAGTGTGAGTCGTTTTGTCACATCATTTATATATGAACTCCACTTACAAAGATAACCACATGAAATTAAAACAATCTAAGATAATATGATCAATTATATTTCTTGTAACCATAATATAATTATGTTACTCCTTTGATCCTAAATATAAGATCTAGCTAGAAGATATGTTTTAATTTTAAATATAAGATCTTAATCAAATTTATCTCTTATATTTATTATTTTTCTTAAACTAATTTACTTAATTAACTTATAAATTGATATATAATTTAATATTATATAGAAATATTTTAGAGTCATCAGGTTATGATTGATATAATTAATTTTTTTAATATACTTAAATTATATAAATAACTCTTATATTAAAGACTAAGCCTAGAAGTAACACGTGTGAATTAACGTGATGACACTAACAATAAACATATACAGTAGCCATAACTTTGTAAATATGTTGTGTGTGTAAGAGAGGGAGAGGGAGAGAGCGAGCGAGCAGTAACACTAACAATGAAGAGAAAAGGCAAATCAAGAACCGATTTTGGAGGGAAAAACACACAATAAAAGATTAACCTTTTGATTAACTGTGAGAAAACATGAGTTGTCAAGTCTTGATTAATTGGTCCGCAATGTAACTCATGAAACCAAGCAAAAGGGATCTTCACACAAAACAGAACTATAGGCAAAACGAAGCAAACTAAGAATTTTAATTCTTTGGTAAGCACTCAATTATGTGAATGTGTGTGTGTGTGTTGTTCAAGTGACATCGACTGTTTTTGCAGTGACTACCACCAAATACATATGTTGGAATGATTCTTCCTTGATAACACATATATTGAAGAGTTCATACCTCACATGGGGGAAGTGAACTTTATATCCGATCTCTTTCTCCTTAAGAAGGGATCATTTTTCTCTCTTCCAAAAGCATTATCATAAGCAGCCCCTGCAGCAGCAATATATTCATTCTGATGAACGATTCTCTATATATCTTCAATGTGTTTTTGGGTTTTCTTAGCTTAAGCTTCAAATGTTCAGAGATTTGTTCCCCTTTTTTTATGTTTTCTTACATTGTTAGCTATCAGAAAGCAGCCAGTGTGGAGTGCTATCATTTTATCTCACCACTCTCTCTACTCATTATGTTCACAAACTTAATTTTCTTCTTCTCTCTACCATCTCTTAATTTCTAACTTTTCTTCTCAAGCACATTTTCCCTTAACTAGCTAAAACTAATTCATTCAGTACTACAGAAAAATAGTACTTTTATGGCATCCATCACTTTGGTATATGTTGAATTGAATAAAATGAAAGAATAAAATAAAAAGTTATATTTCAAGATACAAATATTTCTTGTTCCCTTAGCATAATAACAGCAATGTAATAAATGTTATATATATATAAATCACAAGGTTGATCCAGTTATACATATGACCCACAAGTAATTAAATATATATATATATATATATATATGTAACTTTTGTCAACAAAAATTGCTGCAAGGAATGTATTCATAACCCACTATGTTATGATTTTAAATCTTATTACCGATATGAGGACTTTATTAGTAAGTAATTTATAAATATCTTTATAAATACTCTTGAGACTAGAGGCATGCTTTGACCAGATAGATCCTCATACTTAACTTAACTAAACTTTTACTTAGAAAAAAAAACTTTTTTCCACACACAAAAAGGATTATTAGATTTATGTCATATATATATATATATATGATTTGACTTTACTTCATTGTATATATTTTTATTTTACCTTAAACCCCATATATTCAAATTGTTAAAATAAGGTACAATTAATTTTCTCAACAAAAACCAATAAATACTTTAAAAATTGTAATATATAAATTAAATTAAAATATTGTAAACTGCAAAAATTTAATTAAAAGTTTTAATATTACATTGTTGGGACCATATTAACAATTGAATGAAATTATAGGCGTCAAAAGTACAATATTCTATTTAAAAAATTTCTTCTTTTCATTATAAAGATATAAATAAGCATCTTAAACACTATGCAAAATATGTACTAGTATTCAGAATGCCTCAAAGACTGTGTATCACAGTTTTCTGGAATGCATATCTCTCAAATAGTTATAAGGGAATATCATATTATTATTGAATTTTCATACTAGTACAAAATAAAAGTTACATTAATTATTTCTTCGAAAACTTTCAATTTGTAAATGAACATAAAAGACAATACATAAGATATAAAGTATATCACCAATTGGCTTTGGTCCTAATGGAATGTACATTAATCTCTTAAGCATGAGTTCTCCAGTTTAAAACCACATGAATAGAAAAATACTTTTAGGAGAGCTACTCTTAATTGAAGTTAAAAATGTTCAAATTTAACTTAGTCAGCTATATAAAAAAATAGATATAAAATATATCATTTGTTATGCCAAACTCAAACCCTAATAATAAATTTGATATTAATGTGATGGATACTGAAGCTTGAACGAATTAAGAAGCAAGAACAGTGAATAAATGCAGAAACATATATATATATATATATATATTATTAAAAATTGAATGGGAAGTAGTTTTCAAGGTGAGGCAGGTCTCTTTCATGTACAAAAGACTCATTGATTTGGACTGAGGAGAGGGCTCTGTGCTTTCTGTGGTTTTGGGACCCTCTTGCCTTATGATAGAATCTGAATGTTTCTTTCTTTTAAGTTTTTCAAAAGAACAAAACAGATCAAAAAGAGAGAAAGGGAAGAAAGAAGGAAGGACTAGCCGTTGGGAACATTCTCAGTGCTTTTAATTTTTGTCTCAAGCTAAAGACTCGTAGACCACAGAAAGCTTCAAAAGCCCACCAACCCAACCAACACACACACACACACACACACATATCTCACGCAACATCACCATGTCATGTGCCAAGGCATGAGATTCGAAGTTTGGCCATTCAAAAGAAAAGAAAAGAAGAGAAAGGAAAAGAAAAAAGAAAAACGACCTTTTTCTTACATATACAATTCTGTTTCATTATTCGGATCGTATATAGTGATTAGATTAAGTAAAAGGGACTAGAGATATTATGTAAGTATCTAGAATTTACAAGATCGTCATATGCATGGAAAAGTCATACTTAAAGTTACAACTATTTGTTATCTAGAATGACTGATTATTTATTAGCCATGTTATTAAAACTCAACATAGATTGGCTAACTAGACCAATGATCCAATGAACTAGCCCCTTGATAAGTCTAGTCTAAGATTTTTTTATAGATTAACTGGGTTAGATTTTATATTTGTTTCTCCTTTTACTGAGTTTAAAATTACATCATTTTGAACTTTTTAAAAAAGGAAAGGAAAATAATAAAAATCAATAATATTTTTGCTTTACTAGTCACTTTATTTTTTTAGATTATATGTAGTTTATTCTAATATTCTTTTTACTTGTAGTTTAATACCTTTTTTATTTAAATTTTACTCTTTTTAGTGTAATATATGGATATTTTTATATATTTAATTATATGATTTTAATTATGATTGGGTTAACCTTAATTTTAACTATGGTCGAACTGATATTTGAACTGCTATCTAGCTCAATGACCAATCCAGTTTTTAGTACCTAATTGATATTAGCCAATAGTAATAAATATCATATATATATATATATATATATATTTGTGTGTGTGTGTGTGAATTGCCACAAAAGATACTACATTCGAAGTCATAGAATATGAAGAAGATACAATGAACCCTGCACATTTCCACTCTTTTGTGTTGCACACACTCATAATTGAGGATGAGGTAGTTAAGTGGAATTGAAGAAGGAGAATATGAGGCATCAAATATGGAATGCAGATTGGTAAAATTCATTTTTTTCCCTCATCGATATTCCCTCTTAGTCTTTGCAGAAATATGCCAATAACTAGATATTTCTCCCCCGTGTGTTGCACACGGAATAGAAAAAAATATATTATAATTGATTAATGAGTAATTATTTATGATTATTATGACTTACTATGGTTAGAAATTTAAAATATCATAAAATTAATTAGTTAATAAAATTATTTATTAATTATCATCATACATGTAGCTCAAAATTTTTGAAAAATCAAAATAGTTTATGATTATTATAAATTATTATGATTAAAAATTTAAAATATCATATAATCAATTAACGAGATTATTAACTAGCTACCATCATAGAGCTCAAAATTTTTTAAAGATTAAAATGAAATTATTGATTGAGATTATTGATTATGGCTTGTTGACAAATGAATTGAAAGTATTGATTCAAATTGACCAAAATCTATTTTTAAATAAATTGGGTGTTATAATATTTTAATAGTATAGTTTATAGTTGATATTTTCATAAGGGAAAGTTATTTCCCTCAAGATGTTAAGGATAATTATTAAGTGTAGTTTCTTAATATAGTGCATACGGTTTTCCCCTCATTAATTTTAAAAATATAAACACATTCTATTGAAGTTAATTAAAACATGAATAAAATGCAAATTATTATTCTTTTTGATTTTGAAAGGATATCATTTGAAGGAAAGAAAAAAGAGAATTAATGAGAAATGAAATTATGTACAATTCAGTCTTATCAGATCACCGAGGCTTTTGAACGCATATTTTACTATTGAAAGTAAATTATTATATGTAAATATATTTTAATTTAGGCAAATGACATAAAAAACTCTAAAAAATGATAAATACTAAAGTAGAACAGTTACCAACAACGGATCAAATATTACTCATACAATATCCTACTTTGGCATTTATTATTTTCTAGGGTATTTTTATGTTATTTTCCCTTTTAATTTTACACTTTCTAAAATTTTTGAAATGTGACTATTTGGTATTGGTCAAATATATATTTAATAATTGTTATGTCATATAATTAGTTAAAATATTATAACAATGCTTCAATCCAAATCATATTTAATTTCAATATAATAATATTACAATTTTTATTTAAGAGATTATGATAATTAATTTTAAGTCTTATGGTATATATATGTAGATAACTCAAGCCAAAACGGGGGAAAACTCAGTGGAAAGAGACATTATTCATCCATATGAAATTGAAATTTGAAATTCTCTTTTTCTGATAAAGTTATAAATACTGACAAAATCAAACCATACAATATATTCATAAATCAAACCCTATGGTTCAGCTTTATATATATATATATATGTTTTTCAGCATTATATATTTTACCTTTCAGTCGTATCAATAAAGTATATTATTCCGATAAGCATATAATGAAAATCTTGTATAGATACTACTAAATAAATGGTTAGAATTGATCTTATATATTCTGATTTTTGTGCTTTTAATTCTTGAATATGCATATATATCTTCTGGAAGACAAAAAAACAAGTTGACAGAATTATCTTATCTTGATTTCATGATGAGCATCAGTCCCTGCATGAGAGAGAGAGAGAGAGAGAAGGTGACGGGTTATGAGACAGTGAGAGGCAGTGTGTATGTTTTGATTCAGTTGGGGGGACCAAATACACACACACACAGAGACACATGCATTTATGCCCAATGAAGGAAAAACATGACCACTTTTATCTATACATATGAACTCATTTATTAACGATCAACTTGTCACCACCACCAACCCTTTCCTTCCGTGATCATTCCAATATAGTCCTCTCCCTCCCTCCCTCCCTCCCTCCCTCTCACATTGTTGGCCTAGAGTTTAAGTTAAAAGAATTCATTTTATTAGTATACAAAGATTATGAAATTAGATCATACAAGCACTACCATAAAAATAGGTTTTTGTAACATACATCTAGTAGAAAAAAATTAAAGCGCTATTGAAATAATTTCTACAGTATCCCATTTTTTAATTTTTTTTAAAGCGTATGGTAGCACTTGTTTGAAGATGTACTACCACTGTTTCCACTTATAGAACCACCTAACATTAGTTTCCACTCATAGCACCACCTAACATTAGATAGTATTGAATCTTATCGCATTCATAGATACTTCTAATTAAAAGGAAGGGTTACAGTGTACATTTTTCAGAAAATTTTACTCAGAGACAATGTTGATGTAGGTTAATAAGGATTTGGTCTAATGAAAGAGATTAATTATACATGACGTAAGTAACAATTTTTAAATTCATGTTATGAGAGATGCCCACAATTAGAATTAGATAGTTTCTCGAATGGGGATTACCTCTATTACAGGATATATGTGCATATCATACCAACAAGAGTTGGGTCTAGTAGAAGGGTTATATAGTCCTCATAACACGACAAATTAAAATTCAAATATCTATTAAGAGAAATATCTATATTTATTACCTGATAGTACTTTAAATAATATTAACACCAATTAAATGATACTTAGTGTTAGGCTAGGAATGCGGGTTAGCCCGTCAGATACGGGTTAACCCACGGTGGGTTGGGCTGGAGGCGGGCCGGTCTAAAGAGGCCCGCCTCCATGCGGGTTGGAATTATTTCAACCCGAGCCTGCCATGACGGGTTGGCAGATTAAGGGTTCTTTTTTTTTCCTTATTTTTATTATGAATTTGTAACCATAGCTTAAATAAAATTTTATGCAAATACAAATATATCACATAAGTTGTTCATAAAAATAGAGAACTGAAAGATTACAAATATGAAATATGTTAGTCTACGTAGCAGTTAACTGAAGTTTCAACTTTTAATATTAATTGGATTCGAATCATAATATGAAGTTGTCAAATCTTCAGCTTTGTCACTGTCCATAGATAAATCTATCACAAGTAGCAATAAAACAAAATGAGTATACTATATATATATAATAATATAAAGAAATGTTGCAATGAGACAATAAGACAACGTTAGTATAAATTGTAATAATGTAATTATTATATTACCAATACTATCACCACTAGTACCAATTTCAGTATTATCGGATGAGAAACCAAGCATCCAATTACGGGTTCAAATAAGGGTCTTGACATTATTTGAAAGAAGACAACTTCTATACTTTGTGATAACTCGTGAACCAATACTAAAAGCTGATTCATTGGCAACTGTAGTGATTGGAATGCTAAGGATGTGAGCTGTCATCTTTGAAAGACATGGAAAACGAGGAGAATTATTCTTCCAATACTCTAAGACATTCATCTCTATGAACAAGTTAGGATCAAGAGTTGCTTCTTCCAAATAAAAGTCCAATTTAGACTTTTCCAATGATTAAGTGTCTTTGCTCTTGCATTGAAGATAATACTACATCATATAAATAAATAAAATATTAGTAAAGCATGAATCAACATAACATTTTAAGACATATAGTAAACGAAGAGTTGCAAATTTATCCCAAAAGCTATGGTGTTTAAATAACTATAATTTCTAGCACCAGTACCTGGATGAAGAGGAGATTGAACTATTGGCGCATCTTGAGTGACATTAGTAGTAGAATTAGCAGAACCAGTAGCACCAGAAGAACTAGAGTGGATTAAAGTTGATGATGATCCCACATTCAAACTTTTCTTTTTATACTCATCGAAAACACAATATAACTTATTCCTAATATATTTAATCTTTTCATTATGATGTATGGGATCAAGTTGTGAATAAGAAAACCTTATGATATCAAACTTCATCCATGGATCAAGAATGATTGTAATTGCAAGGATGACACTATAAGCACTCTAATATTTGTCAAACTTAGCAAGCATTCGGTGAGCCATTTCTAGAAGCACAAGATCATCATTATGCATATATTCTTTTAGCAATAATTCAATCTTTAGTATCTGAATGAAGTACATGTTAGAAGTTAGATATGATTACCAAGAAATCAACTCTGTTATTGATGTAAATGGAGACAAGAAGCTGCAGATCTCTTTTTCTCTTGACCATTCTTCATTTGTTAATGAATGAGGAAAGTTGTCGTCATGGATAGCTATTTTTGCAAAGGCACGTTGATATGTAATTGCACTTTCAAGCATGGCATGGGTTGAATTCCATCTAGTTGCCACATCATGCCTTAAACCCATAGAAGTCTTAATATCAACTTGGTCAACATATTTCTTGAAATTAATTACCCTTGCCTCTGATGCCCTTACATATCTAATACTTTCCCTGATCTTTTGAACAACAACACTTACTACCTTCAACCCCTCTTGAACTATAAGATTTAAGATGTGAGCACAACATCTCACATGGAAAAACTCACCATTGTATATCAAGGGATAATTCAAATTCAGCATGTCTTTTAAAATATTTTGCATATTAACATTTGTTGCAGCATTGTCCAAGGTAATAGAAAACACTTTTCTTTCAATCCCCCAGCCCTCCACAATTTTATTCAACTTGTTAGCCAATATCGATCCAGAGTGTGGAGGTTGCAAGTGTATGAAAGCAAGTATTTTGTTATTAAGACCCCATTTGTCATCAACAAAATAACTAGTCATGCAAATATATCTCTCACCAGTTATTGCAGTCCAATAATCAATAGTTAAACATATCCTACCAGGACTATTGCTATTGATTTTTTCACAATTTCCTTTTGTTTAAGATAGAGGTTCCAAACATCTACCGCAACAATCTGTAAGGAATTGGAAGACACGCAGCGGAAATAAACTTTAAAAATTTTCCATTCCTTGCCAGGATCTACCGTATGTGTTTAAGTCAAGTGGAAAGAATCATTACCCTTAGTGTTGCTCAGCGAATTTCACAGCTTCTCTACGTGGGTGGTGATCTCTTTCTGATCGCAAGAAATCGATGGAGTGTTCCTCAGCGACCTTCACAGATTCTCTCCGTGGACGGTGGTCTCTTTCCGATCACAAGAAGTCGACGCCTCAGGTCGGCTTCCTCTACTGGTATCCACACGAACAGCGTTCCAACCACGAACGACGTGCTAGCGTCTCCTGTCCCTCCAAGGCTTTCACAAGTCTCCGTCTCTATTTCGGCAGTTTCTTGTCTGCAAACCTTTTGCAGATTCCGTTCGGCCTTTTGTGTTCTGTGTTATTTTCAAACGTAGCTCCTCCAATCAGATATAGAGGATGCTATGCGTTTTTCCACTTGACCTAATTGGATTTTGGAGTTAATCTTATATTAATTCCGAATTGATACAATATCATATATTGTATAATTTTATAAGAAACTAATTAAATAAAATAATATTAAATCCGTCCCACAGATTTAATTACTTATTTATTTAACTTTAAATAAAGATGAGACTGAGTTATATTTGATTTATTCCCATAAATCAAATTTGAGATATCCTATCAATTTAAATTTCGAATTTCAAACGTGATAGAGATTTAATTTATCCTTATAAATTAAATCTTATAAATATCTCTTATATGAGATATCCTATCAATTTGAATTTCGAATTTCAAACGTGATAGAGATTTAATTTATCCTTATAAATTAAATCTTATAAATATCTCTTATATGAGATATCCTATCAATTTGAATTTCGAATTTCAAACGTGATAGAGATTTAATTTATCCTTATAAATTAAATCTTATAAATATCTCTTATATGAGATATCCTATCAATTTGAATTTCGAATTTCAAACGTGATAGAGATTTAATTTATCCTTATAAATTAAATCTTATAAATATCTCTTATATGAGATATCCTATCAATTTGAATTTCGAATTTCAAACGTGATAGAGATTTAATTTATCCTTATAAATTAAATCTTATAAATATCTCTTATATGAGATATCCTATCAATTTGAATTTCAAATTCAAACGTGATAGGGATTTAATTTATCCTTATAAATTAAATCTCATATATCTCATATATATAATATATATATATATATATACGAATTTATATATATACGAATATAAATATAAATAAATATATATACATTCACCTGGATCTTTCATTGAATCTGGACATGTCTTAGATTCAATGAATCTGGACATCATAGCTCGTGTTGGGCTATTTTGTGTGCGACCCTGTAGGCCCATATGAAGTTGGCAGTGGGCCATTTGCTATACTAGCCCACAAGTCGCAAGCGGTCTCTAGCAAGACATAACAACTACCCAAATCATATGAGGATCGATAAACGATGTAACCTTTTATACAACCATATCATGTCCCTTCTGTCACGCGATATTTTGGTCATGGATGAGGCATGGATAATGTCATCCTCCTATTCCCGACCGTTACTTTCTCGATCCCTGAGTAGTCTGACTATAGAAATGGAACTACCTTTCCATTACAGTATGGCCATACATTTCTCAGACTCACTCATCGAGGGGCCCAGTAATATCTCTCCACGAATGTGAGGGACAAATTCCATCTTGACCATTCACATTCCTCCGCATGAAAAACCACTAAGCCCGAACATAGTCTTTATGATCACTCGGTCAAAAGTGACTTTTGACTAGGTCAAAGCTGAGCGTTTTGTCATGTAGGAATCCATGATGATCTCAGGTCAAAGGGCATATTGACATGGTTTGTATATGAGAGAAGCTTATGACGTTACCCATGCAGTTCTCTCATAGCGGGTCGGTCCAACACCCTGTACTCTTACATGTGCTTATGACTTTGATTTATATCTCTATACATCTTCAAAGTCATACTGGTCTTATTTCATCTGTGCTCCCACATAGATGATCGACCAGGGACATTTAGGATAATATCATGAATTATCCAAGGATGGTCATCATAGTAAACATGCAAATAATATGATAACTCAATTAATAAATTCATAAATCAATAATGTTCATAAGACAATGATTGGCCCCTAGGGCACGATTTCCAACAACCTCCCACTTGCACTAGGTACAATCATTAATTTGACTAATTCCCATTGACCTAACATGACGCTCATGCTTTGCCTGCACAAGCGGCTTTGTTAGAGGATCAGCAACATTATCTTCTCCTGCTACTTTGCATATTTTTATATCACCTCTATCGTTGATTTCTCTGATGAGATGAAATCGCCTGAGTATATGCTTGGTCCTTTGATGTGACCTAGGCTCTTTGGCCTGTGCAATAGCACCGCTATTGTCACAGAGCAAAGTTATTGGATCTGAGATGGTAGGTATCACCCCTAGTTCTGTGATGAACTTCCTGATCCAAACGGCTTCCTTAGCTGCATCAGATGCTGCTATATACTCAGCTTCCGTTGCAGAATCTGCTACAGTGCCCTGCTTAGAGCTCTTCCAGCTTACTGCTCCATTATTGAGGAGGAATATGTATCCAGACTGCGATTTTTGGTCGTCCTGGTCAGTTTGGAAACTCGCATCTGTGTAACCAGTTACACAGAGCTCATCATCCAATCCACCATAGACCAAGAATAAGTCCTTAGTCCTTCTTAAGTACTTAAGGATATTCTTGACAGCAGTCCAATGGCCCTCACCAGGGTCCTGTTGGTATCTGCTAGTCATACTTAAGGCAAACGAGACATCCGGTCGAGTACATAACATGGCGTACATGATAGATCCTATGGCCGAGGCATATGGAACCTTACTCATGCGACCTCGCTGATCAGATGTACTAGGACACAGATCTTTGCTGAGGTGAGTACCATGAGACATGGGTATGAAACCCCTCTTTGATTCGTGCATACTAAACCTATGCAGTATTTTGTCTATGTATGTACTCTGACTGAGTCCTAGAAGTCTTTTAGATCTATCTCTATAGATCCTGATTCCTAGGATGTAGGTGGCTTCACCCAAGTCTTTCATCGAGAAAGACTTTCCTAACCAAGACTTGACAATCTGCAAGGTAGGAATGTCATTCCCAATAAGTAGGATGTCATCGACATAGAGTACCAAAAACACAACTGTGCTCCCACTAACCTTCTTGTACACACAAGGTTCATCAATGTTTTGAAGAAATCCAAACTCTTTGATTACTTCATCAAAACGATGATTCCAACTCCGAGAGGCTTGCTTTAGCCCATAAATGGACTTTTGAAGCTTGCACACTTTACCAGAGTCCTCGGAACGCACAAACCCTTCAGGTTGTGTCATGTACACATCCTCAAGGAGCTTTCCATTAAGGAAGGCTGTCTTGACGTCCATCTGCCATATTTCATAGTCATAATATGCTGCAATAGCAAAGAGGATTCTGATTGATTTGGCCATTGCTACTGGGGAAAAGGTCTCATCATAGTCCACACCATGAGTTTGAGTAAAACCTTTTGCAACCAGTCGTGCCTTGAAGACATTTACATTGCCATCCATGTCAGTTTTCTCTTTGAAAACCCACTTGCACCCGACGGTTTTTACACCTTCAGGCGGGTCGACTAAGGTCCAAACCTTATTGTCGTACATGGATTGCATCTCAGACTTCATGGCACTAAGCCATTTTTCGGAGTTTGGTCCCACTATAGCTTCTCGATAGGTAGTCGGCTCATTATGCTCAATGAGCAACACATCACGACTATCAGAAATCAGAAATCCATATCTCTGAGGCTGAAGTCGTGTCCTATTAGACTTTCGTGGACCTTGCGTGACTTGAGGAGTCTCAACAACTTGTTGTGAGTCTTCTCTATTTTCCATCTGCAGTTCTGTGGTGTCTTGTAGCTCTCGAACTTCTTCGAGTTGTACCTTACTCCCACTGGTTCTTTTAGAGATAAATTCTCGTTCAAGAAAGATACCATTTCTGACAACAAACACTTTGTTATCAGCAGGGTTATAGACGTAATATCCCTTGGTTTCCTTAGGATATCCCACAAAAAGGCATTTTGAGGATTTGGGCGCTAATTTGTCTGAGGCTTGTTGCTTAACATAGACCTCGCATCCCCAAATCTTGAGGAAAGACAAACTAGGCGTCCTCCCAGTCCATATCTCATACGGAGTCTTTTCGATTGCCTTAGATGGAACACGATTGAGTGTGAACGCAGCTGTCTCTAGGGCATAGCCCCAAAAGGAGGGCGGAAGATCTGTTCGACTCATCATGGATCGAACCATATCTAATAGTGTTCGATTTCTCCGTTCAGAAACGCCATTCCATTGTGGTGTCCCTGGAGGAGTCAATTGTGAGAGTGTCCCACAATTCCTAAGATGATCTATGAACTCTTGGCTCAAATATTCACCACCCCGATCAGATCGAAGGGCTTTAATTGTTTTGCCAAGCTGGTTTTGTACTTCATTTTGAAATATCTTGAACTTTTCAAAAGATTCAGATTTATGTTTCATTAGATAGATGTACCCATATCTGCTGAAATCATCTATGAATGTTATAAAGTACGAATAACCTCCTCTGGCATTTGTGTTCATCGGTCCACACACATCTGTATGTATGAGGCCCAATAAATCAGTGGCCCTCTCACTGTGCCCAGTGAAAGGTGACTTTGTCATCTTTCCTAACAAGCAAGACTCGCAAGTGTCATATGATTCAAAATCAAATGAGTTTAGAAATCCATCTTGATAGAGTTTGGAAATGCGTTTCTCATTTATGTGGCCCAGACGACAGTGCCAGAGGTATGTGGGATTCAAATCGTTTGGTTTGACCCTTTTGGCGGTTATGTTATAGATATTTCCATGATTGGGTTGTTCCAAATTTAATATGTAATGATCAACATGCAAATCACCATGAGCATATAAAACATCATTACGATAAATAGAACATCTACTATTCCCAGCAATGGAAGTGAAACCTTCCTTATCCAAATAAGAAAGTGAAACAATGTTACTACTTAAAGCAGGAACATAATAGCAATTGTTCAAAACTAACAAAAGCCCAGTGGGCAGAACTAATTCATAAGTGCCTACAGCTAACGCAGCAACCCTTGCTCTGTTTCCAACTCGTAGGTCAACTTCACCCCTTTTCAGCTTCCTACTGTCCTTTAGTCCCTGCACATTCGTACAAATGTGAGAACCACATGCAGTATCTAATACCCATGAGGTGGAAGTAGAAAGATGAATGTCTATAACATAAATACCTGAAGCGATAGCCCCGCTATCCTTCTTGTTCTTTTTCAGATCTTCGAGGTAGAGTTTGCAATTCCTCTTCCAATGACCCGGTTCATTGCAGAAGAAGCAGACTCCTTCCTTCGGAGGCTTTGCCTTCTTTGGTGCAGGCTTGGTTTCGGGCTTGCCTGACTCTTTGGTCTTACCTGATGAGCCATGACCCTTCCCCTTGCCTTTGCCTTTCTTTTTCGTACCCTTTCCTTTCTGAACCATCAAAACACTACTGGGTTTCTTCTTAAGACTCGGCTCAGCAGTTTTAAGCATCCCATGCAGTTCAGAAATAGATTTCTCCATGTTGTTCATGTTGTAGTTCATAACAAACTGGTCATAACTTTCCGGGAGTGAGTTTAAGATCAAATCTGTAGCTAACTCCTGGCTCATAGGAAATCCAAGCCGTTCAAGGTGATCAATGTACCCTTTCATCTTTAAGACATGAGCACTGACTGATGCACCTTCAGCCATCTTGCAGGAATGTAAGGCCTTAGTGGTCTCATACCTCTCTTGCCTTGCCTGTTGCTGGAACATTTCCTTGAGATGCACAATCATCTCATAAGCCTCCATGTGTTCCAGATCTCTTTGGAGCTCCGAAACCATGGTGGCTAGCATCAAGCATCCCACATCGACAGAGTCTTCCTTATGCTTCATATAAGCATCTCTCTGAGCTCTGGGAGCATTGGCGGCTGGCTCCTCAGGAATGGGTTGATCTAGGACATGCGCCTTTCTTTCCTGCTTGAGGACAATTCTCAAGTTCCTAAACCAGTCAAGAAAGTTTGTCCCATTGAGTTTGTCCTTCTCAAGGACAGATCGCAGCGATAATGTAGCAGTATTACTAGTCGTCATGATTCTACAATTAAAATATGCAATGTAATTAGTAATCTCCCACTAAATAAACAACCCTCAATGCAATAGTTAGTGGGCTAAGATCCATATTTGGCTCAAACTTAAGTCCGCTTTGGCAGGACGCTTAGATTAAGTTATTTAGGTAGGTAACACCTTTACCAATTACATCAAATGTAACTCTTAGATATTCATGGGATCCTATCATCATATGATCTGGCATGTTCTAATCCCATCTAATGCCTTGAGATCCAAAACCGTTTTGTTAATCTCAATTAAGTCAAACAATAATGAACCTATGAGAGTAGCACCATTACTCTTTGCTTATCTCCCCAAGATAACTCAAAAGCACCCACTTTGGTGGAGTCCACAATTGAGCGATCAAGGTTTTGACAAGTGTTCAAAAAATTGACAGCATTATGACTTAAGATTTCTTTTAGAGGGCCTAATTTAAGTATCTGGTTTATAAAACGCATGTTTCTCAGTTCGTATCTCATACAAGTAATATGCATGTGCTGATCTAATCATAAGATGCATAATTCAAACGTGATACAATATGGCTCACCTATCCTAAGTCCCCTCAAGCCAATGAGAGGAGCTCTCTAGTAAGAAAAGAGAAATTACATATAGAAACCTCTTTTAACATTCGAGGGGAGTGAGATGAGAGGAGAAGGTACATTGAGAGTATATAGAGGAAGGCACGACACGCAGGCCGTATTTTTAAAAATTACAACACTTGCAATCTAGAGCCATATTGTTCACCATACCCAAACATTCAAGAATCAATATTCAGATCTAATCGAAGGGCAAAAAACATTTACAAAGTAACATTTGTTACGGTTATGTTGCGCTACGAACAGGTAGCTACGGCGGTCCCGCTAGCCGGTTAGCGGGCGGCTGTCCCGCTAGCCGGTTAGCGGGCGGGGTCTCTGGGGCAGCGCCCCGGAAGAAATTTTTTTTTTTGTTTTTGTTTCATAAATAATCACGAATCTGAATTCGGTTTTCACAAATAATCACAAATTCGAATTCGGTTTTCTTAGACCCCATCTATGCGGATTGATCAAATCAAAAGCATCACCACCGATTTCAATTTCCTTTTAGATTCCTTTTATGTCATACACAACAAGGATTCCATATATGTCACACATACAACGCTTATTATATGATCGGCTACTACTAACATATATCATATAAATCACAAATCAAGCCTAACTTAAACACAAAACAGCATGGCTTTGATACCACTGTAAGGAATTGGAAGACACGCAGCGGAAATAAACTTTAAAAATTTTCCATTCCTTGCCAGGATCTACCGTATGTGTTTAAGTCAAGTGGAAAGAATCATTACCCTTAGTGTTGCTCAGCGAATTTCACAGCTTCTCTACGTGGGTGGTGATCTCTTTCTGATCGCAAGAAATCGATGGAGTGTTCCTCAGCGACCTTCACAGATTCTCTCCGTGGACGGTGGTCTCTTTCCGATCACAAGAAGTCGACGCCTCAGGTCGGCTTCCTCTACTGGTATCCACACGAACAGCGTTCCAACCACGAACGACGTGCTAGCGTCTCCTGTCCCTCCAAGGCTTTCACAAGTCTCCGTCTCTATTTCGGCAGTTTCTTGTCTGCAAACCTTTTGCAGATTCCGTTCGGCCTTTTGTGTTCTGTGTTATTTTCAAACGTAGCTCCTCCAATCAGATATAGAGGATGCTATGCGTTTTTCCACTTGACCTAATTGGATTTTGGAGTTAATCTTATATTAATTCCGAATTGATACAATATCATATATTGTATAATTTTATAAGAAACTAATTAAATAAAATAATATTAAATCCGTCCCACAGATTTAATTACTTATTTATTTAACTTTAAATAAAGATGAGACTGAGTTATATTTGATTTATTCCCATAAATCAAATTTGAGATATCCTATCAATTTAAATTTCGAATTTCAAACGTGATAGAGATTTAATTTATCCTTATAAATTAAATCTTATAAATATCTCTTATATGAGATATCCTATCAATTTGAATTTCGAATTTCAAACGTGATAGAGATTTAATTTATCCTTATAAATTAAATCTTATAAATATCTCTTATATGAGATATCCTATCAATTTGAATTTCGAATTTCAAACGTGATAGAGATTTAATTTATCCTTATAAATTAAATCTTATAAATATCTCTTATATGAGATATCCTATCAATTTGAATTTCGAATTTCAAACGTGATAGAGATTTAATTTATCCTTATAAATTAAATCTTATAAATATCTCTTATATGAGATATCCTATCAATTTGAATTTCGAATTTCAAACGTGATAGAGATTTAATTTATCCTTATAAATTAAATCTTATAAATATCTCTTATATGAGATATCCTATCAATTTGAATTTCAAATTCAAACGTGATAGGGATTTAATTTATCCTTATAAATTAAATCTCATATATCTCATATATATAATATATATATATATATATATACGAATTTATATATATACGAATATAAATATAAATAAATATATATACATTCACCTGGATCTTTCATTGAATCTGGACATGTCTTAGATTCAATGAATCTGGACATCATAGCTCGTGTTGGGCTATTTTGTGTGCGACCCTGTAGGCCCATATGAAGTTGGCAGTGGGCCATTTGCTATACTAGCCCACAAGTCGCAAGCGGTCTCTAGCAAGACATAACAACTACCCAAATCATATGAGGATCGATAAACGATGTAACCTTTTATACAACCATATCATGTCCCTTCTGTCACGCGATATTTTGGTCATGGATGAGGCATGGATAATGTCATCCTCCTATTCCCGACCGTTACTTTCTCGATCCCTGAGTAGTCTGACTATAGAAATGGAACTACCTTTCCATTACAGTATGGCCATACATTTCTCAGACTCACTCATCGAGGGGCCCAGTAATATCTCTCCACGAATGTGAGGGACAAATTCCATCTTGACCATTCACATTCCTCCGCATGAAAAACCACTAAGCCCGAACATAGTCTTTATGATCACTCGGTCAAAAGTGACTTTTGACTAGGTCAAAGCTGAGCGTTTTGTCATGTAGGAATCCATGATGATCTCAGGTCAAAGGGCATATTGACATGGTTTGTATATGAGAGAAGCTTATGACGTTACCCATGCAGTTCTCTCATAGCGGGTCGGTCCAACACCCTGTACTCTTACATGTGCTTATGACTTTGATTTATATCTCTATACATCTTCAAAGTCATACTGGTCTTATTTCATCTGTGCTCCCACATAGATGATCGACCAGGGACATTTAGGATAATATCATGAATTATCCAAGGATGGTCATCATAGTAAACATGCAAATAATATGATAACTCAATTAATAAATTCATAAATCAATAATGTTCATAAGACAATGATTGGCCCCTAGGGCACGATTTCCAACACAATCTTCCTAGATATAAACTTACAATATGGATTCAAAAATTGACACATTTCCCTAACCCTTTCATAGTCAACATAAGAATAGGGAAAATCATGTAAAACAATACTCTTAACTAGAATTTTTCAAAATCTAGTACTATCAAAGTGTCTACTTCTCACCTTCCCAGCTTGGTCTAGCATCATAGTACCAATGTCCCGAAATTTGAGGATTGACCGACATGATTCCACATGACACCAAAGGGTTGAAGTGCCATATTGCTTACCCCCCATGCAAAAGCTTTTCCATAACCATTACATGTAGCTTTTTCTTTCCCATCTTGTTTTCCAATTCTAGTAAAATATCTCCAAACATTATATATGCATTTTTTAGCCTTCTTTGCAACATTATTATCCATAAAAGGTTCTTCATTTTCATATTTTTTTCCATTTCCTCCATCAGTTACATCAGTTTGCAATTGAGGTTGCATTTGAATCTCATTTTGAACATTATTATCAGACATCTAAAAAAAATAACAATAAAAAGAACAATTCAGAAAATAGTACCACACATCTGCAGAACAAACAGAAAGCAGAGCCAGAATATGGGGTGTTATCCCAAACATAAATTTCAAATAGAACCAAATAGTCAAACACCTAAGCCCGAACAGATCAAATTTTAGACAAATTTCATTTGCTCCAATATTAACATACCTTGAAGTAGAAGAGGTGATGGTGACGGCTACAGTTGAGCCTCTGAGGAGGGGAGGCAACGGCAAGAACTGAGGGTTGAAGAGAGGAAACGACAACGAGGGTTAGGGCTGAGCTACTAAGCAGAGGAGACGACGGCAACGGCTGAGTTTTTGAGGAGGGGAGGCGATGGTGATAAATGAGGGTTGAGGAGAGGAAGAGACGACAAGAGTTAGGGCTGAGCTATTGAGCAGAGGCGGCAACGGAGATGGTGATGGTGACGGTTGAGTCTCTGAGGAAGGGAGGCAATGGCGATAACTGAGGGATGAGGAGAGGGAGCTTGATGAGGACTGAGGTCTGATGAGGAGAGGAGGCGACGGCGACGGCTGAGTCTCTGAGGAGGGGAGGCGACGGCGAGAACTGAGGGCTGAGGAGAGGAGGCAACGACAAGGGTTAGGGCTGAGCTACTGAGTAGAGGAGGCGACGACGAGGGTTAGAGCTGAGCTACTGAGTAAAGGAGGCAACGATGATGGCGATGGCGACTGATGAGCCTTTGAGGAGCAGAGGCGACGGCGAGGACTGGGGGCTGAGGAGAGGGAGCTTGGCGACGATGGTAAGGACTGAAGGTTGATGAAGAGAGGAAGCTCTCTGAAATTGAAAGAGTGAAGGCAATCGTGTGGCCTCGTGCAGAACAACAGAAGAATGAAGAACTGAAGAGTGAAGAAGACTAAAGTGAAATAGAGAAAATAAATTTTAATAAAATATTAAATTATTAAAAAAAAATAGGTTAACCCGTCAAACCAGAGGATTAGCCCGCCTCAATTACCGGTTAGGCAGGTGCGGGTCAAAAAAACCCGCACCTAAATGGGTTACCATTTAACCAATCCAACCCATCAATTTTGGGCGGGTTGGCGAGTTATGCCCATGAGTCTAACCCAAATTCCCAACTCTACTTAGTGTATAACAAAAAAGTTGCTCCGGAAGCTCTTTTCGTGTCAAATGTTTTCCCAAAAAAGTTTAAAACATAATAATGTTGCCTTAGTATTAGTAGATATTAAATTTGACCGTTTTATTTGACTACTACGTGAGGGTAGTCATTCCAATAATATTCTTATTGATATGTAGAGGCTAATTTTCTTTGAGCTATGGAAGATAAAAAGGTAAAAAACATGTTTCAACTAAATTTCCTTCCTACAATATTCAAATAGAATAACTAGAAGTAGAGTATTGCAAGGTCGTACCCATAGGTGAAGAGGCACCCCATCACGTGTGAACAGTGAGAACTCAGTGAACAAGCAAATCAACAAGGCCGTACCCATAGGTGAGGAGGTACTCCAACCGCTACAATCGTTCAACTCCAGGCAAAATTAGATTTTGAAATCTTCTCGCGCAATATTTGTAGTGATTATAGAATCGTTATAAAATTTTGCCATGATAAAATATTTTGTTTTAAACCTGAAGGTATTTGTAGTTCATAAGTTGTTAAAAATAATTTAGTCTATTAAGAATATTTTTCTTTCCTACCAATCATCTATAACAAAATATTATATTTATAGTGGTGTGTATGTCTGTTATTAAATACTTTCGATCGCTATAATATAAGTAGTCATCTTTCTAGACCATTAAATAATGATTTTAACTATTGAAATTGCAACGGTTGTGTCAACCACTATACAACATTATTGTAGAGGTGCAAATAGTTACAAAGTAAAAAAAAAACGATACAAAACACTTTATTTTTAGTAAAAGGGTTGCCTTATTGATTCCAAGGCCAAAAAACTTTCCATTAAAGGTTATGAAAATTAAAACCCTATCACAAGCCTTGGTTTTAGACGTAGATAGTTATGTGGAAACTAAACATCCCTAAGAAATTTAAGATGTTTTGTGGAGAACTATTAGAGGTGTTAATCTAAATGTGTTAGAATTTATGAAAAATAAAAGAGTGTTTCCATCAACTTATATAACTAATATAAGAGTTGGAAGATAAAATAGTTGAATATTTGCTATTATAACATGTGATTAGGAGAAAATGATGTGTTTAACATTATATAATATTTCTTCGATATTTAATATAAAAATTAATTGACTTTTTTAAATAGATTATTGAAATTAAATAAATAATTTAATTATAACTAATATAAGATTTAGTTGACTAATTTGAGTAGATTAATAAGTATATAATATATAGATTTATCTTGATAGATTGGATTTAGAGAGAGTAGCTTATATGGTCAGAGAGTATCTTCCTTAATCTACCTAAAAAATTAAGTAAATCTTATATTAAATATCAGAGAGAATATCTTATAAGGTTGATAAGCACCATCTAATTAGGTTTGATCAATGGTGTGTTTAGTGGAATAACTTATAGTAATGATTTCAATAAAGCTCACACGCATAGCTATGATTTATGCTTTGATTAATTTTCATGTGGATTAATATTTTCATTTATTTCTTATAAAAAATTAAATGTCACCCATATACTTGATTAAAGGGCTGATTAAAAGGAAAATTTGCCCTGCAAGCTTTTCTCGTGAGGTGCAATTAGTATCATTAACTCTTGATTTGCGTAATATTTCTGTGAAGGTTTTAAAAATGTTACAATATCATCTATACTAATAAAACAATGTATACTCTACAATATATATAGGGTAAAGGTGCATCAAGCACCCAAAATTATTTTAGATGAGCAATTAGCATCCTAAAATATTTAAGGGTGTAATTAACACCCTAAATTAATTTTATAGGTGCAATTAGCATCATAAAATAATTGAGGGTACAATCAACACCCTAAACTAATTTTAGAGGGGCAATTAACACTCTAAAATATTTAAATTAGCGCAATTTTGACCTTTCGCTAATAAAAATACTAAATTTTGTTTACATGCCATATAAATTTTTATTTCGACACGTTATTATTTAAAATACCATATGTATCATATTATTTTAATAAAATTTACTAAATAAACCATAAAATTTTACCATTTTTATAAATGAATTCTATACCATGTCAATTTTAAAATTTATTTAATAGTCTTATTTAAACAATATGATATATGTGATCTTTTAAATAATAATGTGTCAAAATAAAAAATTCATGTGATATAGATCTGATAGAAATTTGTGTTTCTATCAGTGAAAGGGTAGAATTGTATAAATTTAAATATTTTAGGGTATTAATCGCACCTCTAAAATTAGTTCAATGTACTAATTATATTTTTAAATATTTTAATGTGCTGATCTCACATCCAAAATTAGTTCAAGGTACTAATTACACCCTTAAATATTTTGATGTGCTAATTACTCTTCTAAAATTATTTTGAGGTATTGGATGCACTGTTATCCGTATATATATATATATAACACAAAATGTAATTGCCTTATTATAGGTGTTAATTATACCTCTAAAATTAATTTAGGGTGCATAATGCTAATTACTTTTTTAAAATTGGTTTGAGGTGTTGTATACACTTTTACCCATATATATATATATATATATATATATATATATGTATATAACACAAAATGTAATAGCCTTATTATGAATATATTATTTTTGATTCATTCAAAAGATAAAGTATATGGAGCAAAAGAAAGATTTCTTTTGTTTTCTTTAATTTTTTTTTTCTTTTTGATGATCAAGTGAAAGATTTCTTGTATGGTGATTTCCATGCAGTGTAATTGAATCTGAATCTAAATTTGCTGACAAACATATATGAAGACTCTTTACGTGCTCTTCGATCATTAGGGTTGTCGCAGAATTCCTTGTTCTCTAATTATATTACTGCACAGAATTATTACTTGCATAAAACGCATGCATGAGCACTTTCTTTGACTAACTAATATATTTAATATGAATATCTTAGGTATACTGAGTTAGACGGGTACTTGACTCGAGTCAGCTCTAAATAATTTTTGCCTTGAGTCATATCCGAGTCACAAAGAGGTTTTCACAATGTATCTTATTCCTTATTTCTCGAGTCAGCTCAAAATAAGCTCGCAAGTCAAATTTGCCTAGGATCTTATCAAAGTCAAAGCTTCGTCAAAAGTTCCACATCATTATCTGGGATTTTTATTTTTGAGTTTTAAATCAAACTAAAATTTCTCCTAAATGTGTCAAAAATAATTAAAATTAGAACATCTAATGACACATTTTGCAGTAGATTAAGCGAACATTGGAAAACATGGATATGCAACATGTAAAATTGGAATACAAATTCCCTTATAAACTCTTCTCTCCCCATCCCTCAGAAGCATCTCTCTCTTTACCTTTGTCTCGCCTTCTTCTCTCTTTACTTCTCTCCATTGCCCAAACTGCCCAAAAAAAAAGGAAAAACAATTTTTTTTTAAAGAAAACGTATTTTTTTATTTTTTAAGAAAAAATTTTAAAAAGTACTTTTTTAAAGTGTTTTTAAAAAAAATATTTTTTTGGTAATTTGGGCATGGGAGAGAAGTTATAATTAGCCATGGCAAATAGAGAAGAAAGCAAGGCAAAGGCAAAGGCAAAGAGAGATGTTTTTCTCAGAGATGAGGAGATAGGAGCTTCTGAGAAGATTTGTATCCGCAAAATTGCTTTTTGTCATAAGCTTACAATAACGATTAGCTCCAACGTGTTTATTCTCAACTGGAAGAAAATTGTGCCTAATTGATGTATGCCCAACATCAAAATATAAAGAAGAGAGCAAGTGAATGCAATGCCAAACATTCTGAATCCAACATATTTTCATATGCTCTCTATATACTCTAGTGCTTATATCATTTTATTACTTTAGAGAGAGATAATTTAATTATTCTTGAGTGAGTATCATAATACACTTTTTTGAGAGAAAATTATTCATTGTACATTTATCCTTGAAAGAAGTTGTTACCTTAGAAGTTGTAAAGAGAAATTGTTAAAATTCTCATGTACCCATCAAAATTAAGGAAGTTGTAGTAGTTATCAAGCACTCATAGTAAACTTAATGAATATAGTGGATTGAAAATTTCAGGAGTGCATAGGAACTGTACGTAGAGATCTATGAGAACTACATTCATAAAAATCATCAATGGCAACTTTAACTTATATAACAAGTAACCATTTTTTACTTTATGGAATGACAACAACTAAACCCATGATTACTAATTCCACATAAAATTTAACTTTAAGGTTCACAAGTAAAATTAGCTATCATTGTTTTAATTGTCGTAATAATTCCATAAAGTTGAATTTTTTATTTGCTTACCATTGATAATTCTGATGAAGGTAATTTTCCATTGGTCGAGATTTTTAGATAATTTTATAAAAAAATTAATCTCATAAAGTTTTTAAAGACTTCCAGTAATAGATCTTTACCGCAGTTCTTATTTAAAATTCACATATTTTAGGTTTTTTCTCTCTCTCATTCTTCATGAAAATTTGGGAAATGAGAGTGGGAGTGTGCTATCCAAGAAAAATTTAGAGAGAGAGAGAGAGCACGCATGCTAAACAAAAACTACAACGCATGATCCAAGCTGTGAAAAGCTTGTCCCTCTCCGTTTTTACTTTTCTTTCTTTGTTTTCCATTTCCCCATTGGTGGGGCCCACCACTTTTCATCCTATTCTAAACCCAACGTCCAAGACTCCAAGTGAAAAAGAGAGTGCAAAAATAGAATTGAATCATTTTTTCCCAATAATATTAATATTAACTTAGTCAAGTAACTTAATTTACTTCTCAATCCTATAATTAACCCTTTATTTATTAGCAAGCAAACTTTTTCATTTCTAGGAAAAGAAGGCACTTAGCAATGATGGTCATGTTAATCAATTTTCATGAACTCCCTCCAACCTAACCTGAAGTTGGATAACTAATATATACATAGATATAGAAAAAATAAATTTATTTGGTTATTTATAAAAAATATATTAATTTTTTAAAATATTTTATTTAATGATTTACATTGGAAATTATACTAATTGATGGAAATTTCCTTTATATATGTAATCAATAGAGATATTTTATAAATTTAAAAAATAAAATAACTCATATATTTAAAACTATATGAAATTAACTAGCGTTGGTCTAAATAGAAAGGACTTTACTTACTTAAACACAATGTCTCAAATTTAAAGCTATGTAAATATAAAAAATACTTTAGAAAAAGCTATAATCAATTGGGCCGGATAATTATATATATATATAGAGAGAGAGAGACCTAAACCACATAAGAAGTTTAGGGATAGAGCAATAAGTAACATTCCAAAAACTGAGCCTTAATAATGAATTCAAAGGCAATACAATAATAATATTAGCTTCCTCCTTTTTCAGCACCAAAAATCAAAGCTCACTTTCTTCTTTTTGGTATTGCTTATTACTATTTTCATGCATGTTTCTGCTTCTGCATGTGCACTTTCGTTTTACAGATTACTTTTATTATTGCACTGCTTCAGAATAAACCTCACTTCTTCATTAATAATTATAATAAAACAAAACCCTATTCTCCATATAAAATTCACATCCAAGGACCAACAAGAATAATCATTATTTATCATCAAGAGCGCCATAAAAATTAATTATAATTAGACTGAAGTACCTAATTAATGACTTAAAAAGTAAATGCAATTTAACTATTACAGCCCCAGAACAAAATAATCCTAAGGCAAATCAGTTTGCTATATATATAGCACATTAGTATTTGAAGAATAACACAGAGCTATATTGAGTGACTTGAAAATTTTTTTAGCCCGAGTTTATATGTATGTGTGAAATTTACTCTCGCCCTCTCTCTATATCAAGGTACTAAACACCAGATAGGTCAGTAGTAAGGGTTAGTGGTGTAATTATAGTTAAATTGATTATAATTAAAATAATATAATTAAATTAAATTATACAAAAAAATTCATATATAATTATATAAAAAAGTAATATTTAAATAAAAAAAGCCATTATCTACAATAAATGAACATTCATGCACTAACTACATATATAATCTAACGTAGTTATTAAAACACAAATTTGATGAAATATTATTTTTTCTTTTAATTTAAACTAAAGTCATTTCAGACTTAGAAAGGCAGAAAACATATAAAATTGAAGCCGACTTACCTGTACAGCTTGCCCGGCCCGTTGGTTTGGGTTTCCATACACTGCCATGTATGTATGTATGTATGTATGTATGTATGTATGTATGTATGTATGTATGTATGTATGTATGTATGTATGTGTGTGTGTGTGTGTGTGTGTGTGTGTGTGTGTGTGTGTGTGAGAATATTTGGGGTGAGGTGTATGTGGAACATATGCAATGATTTGGTTAAAGGAGAGTGAATGAAGAAATACTCAAAAACAAGGTAGTGCAGATGTAGCGTGTAAGAAAACCTCCCCAGAAAAATGAGCAGCGTGACTTCAAACGTACCATTTCCTGCCACATTTTGCAGACACTTTTTAAATCGATGGATAATATAATATATATAATAATATTATAATAATTATAACGATGCTGCTTCTCTCTCTCTCTCTAACACATATATGAGGACATGCATGCATGGTTGTTTTGGTAATAAGCAAAAGAAAGTAAGAAAGTGATAAGGAAGCTGACTGTATCTGATATCACACAGCAACAGCTACACGATACTATATGAAGCCAAAGGCTTAGTTATTTGGAGTGTCATCATTCATTCATTAAATAACTCCCTAACCCATTCTCTCTCTGTCAACCTGAACTTGCAGATTTATATATATATATATATATATATATGTATATGTATGTAGTATTCAAGGAGTTGTCTGGTGGGTTTCTGTTAGGTTAGTAACTGAAAAAGCTACAGACTGAAACTTTTGTCTTTCCCAAAACATGTAGTTCAAACTCAACAGTACACTTTCACAAAATGTTAATATATATCTTTGGTATGGTTTGGTTTGGTTGGTTACATATTCCTTATAATTTGATTGTAAAATTCAAGAAAACATAAATAAATCATACCGCATTCAATTACTCTATATGGTATTTAATATAAAAATTAGTTGACTAATTTATATATATTAAAAAAATTAAATAAATCAGTTAATTATAACTAATATAAGTACTAGTTAACTAATTTATATAGATTAAGTAGTATATAATATAAATTCATATTGAGAATGATAAATTTAATTATAATTAATTAATTAATTTAGTATATTTAATATATCTAAATTAATCAACTAATTTTTATATTAAAAATGAGTAACTACAAAAACCAATAGATTGGATATTATTATTGTCGTTGTTCTTTTTATTGTAAGCAAGAAGGAGATTTTAAACTAGTTTATAGTATAATTTATACTATAAATTAGGTTTTATATTTAGGATTAGAAATATATATATATATATATATATATATATAGTCAAGTTGTTATTTGATTATTTGATATAATTAGACTAAAATGACATTTTTAATTTATACATCAATTTAGTTTGGTGTCTTTTGTTTTTATTTGAGAATATATTAGTGAATTATCTGCTATTTAACCATATTCAATAAGTTGAAAGATTGAATTTTAAGCATGGCTTCTCCATCTTTGAGAGAGAAAAAGTGATGATTCGCAATCAACATATAAATAGATATAATTATAAATATTATAAATAGGTCCTAAAGGAACTTATTTATAAGTTTTGCAAATTTGCTAAATTATTGTGAAGTTTCAAGAGACTTATTAAGTGTAAATAAATTTTCATGTGAAATGTTCAATATTAAAGAGCATCAATCATTCATACTATGTGTTTGGTAAACACACAAACTGTAATTTTAAAAGTTTTTTAAGACAAAATTTTAATTTAATTAAATTTTAAAATAAACAGTTATATTTGTTCAAAAAGACTTTTGGATTAAACCATGGTTTAAAACTAAAATTTTAGATAAGTTATTAAGAATAACTTATGGAACAGTAAAAATGTTTATAAACTAACTAATTACTATTTTACCCCTATTTTTTTCTTACACTCGCTCTCTTCTACACTATTTCTCCTCTCTTCTCTCTCATCTCTTCTACACCCTCTCTCCTCTCTCTTATCTCTTCTACATCCTCTCTTCTCCCATCTCTCCTCTTATATATTTAATAAAATCATACCATTTCTTTCTAGTAATTTGACAATTACAATTATAGTAATAATTATCCAAACAATCATTTATTCAGAACCACTTTTTTCTATAAGCTCTTCTCTAAAAATTATTTTCTAAAAACATCCCAAAAACCCTTTTTTTCATAAACCATTTTTTAAACTCTTATCTAAATAGGCCTATAATTTAAAGACTAATTATCCTGAGACGTAAAAATAATTGAAATGGATTTTATATCTCCCAACAAAGACCTTTTATATTGGTAATATAGGTCTTTTATAAATCACTGATTTAACTTTTTTAATCTTTATAAATTAGTTTTTCAATCTTTATATTTAGAATAAAAGAATAATAAAAGTGAATCTTTTTGCCTATTAAAACAGAAGGGGAAGGGAGAGAGAAGGGGGCATTAAACAGCATTATGAAATAGTAGGGAACCAAAAGAGGCCCAATAAAATGTGTTTTGTCTTCTTAAGATAATTTTTTGTTATCACAGGTCTTCCACGATTTAAAATTAAGATAAAATTTTATTTTCTCTTAGGCAATATTAATGTTAGGCAAAATAAACTATCAATTACCCTCACACGTAAACTTAATCACCTAGAAGTTAAGATATCTCCCCAAACATCACGATTGAAATTATAATAAAATAGTATTTTTTAAAAATTAATACATTTTAAATAATCATATATATCATATTTTACCAATTGAACCTATAGACGACGGGAGTCTTCTAAGATTTGAAGATTCAACACCATCCTCTTTTTTACTGGGCTTGAGCCATAACTAAATTACTCTAAACAATGACATAAAAAATGATTTCTTAGTATTCATTTTTTTGTAGATCTTAAGTTAAATAATCATTAAAAAAATTATTTTAAATAAATCACTGTTACTACTAAAATTTTGCCATTCACTTCCTCAACACTTAGAAGCATCTTCTTAAAGTTGATTTTTCATACAAGAAATATGGAGAAGATAAAAAGGGCAGCAGCCAGAAGAAATATAATGAATATACAATTTTAGAAAAGTACATAAACTCTATAGAACAGTAATGAAGTTTGGAACCACATGCACCCAAAAAGAAAATTTTGCATTGCCATTGACGTTTCAACCTACAAGTATATAGGTTACAATCAAAGTTAATAAACAAAAAAGGCTACAAAAATGAGAACAAAACTTCGGTTGAAAAACAAAACCTCCACTTAAGCTGAAACCGTAACTTGTAGAACAGTGGGAATTTCATTAACGTTAAAGAACATTCATCTAATACAAGCTATACATAGTCATATGCTAGCAACCTATTCCTATAACTAAACTCCATAATAGATTTAGGTTTAAGGTTTAGGGCTTATGAGGATCAATGTTTCCATGATTCCTTTTCAGCATCGCAATGTCTCTCTGTTCACAACAATGGGGATTTGAAGTTTTGGTTGGTTCGCCCATTTCACATCATCCAGAGCAATTCAAGAACTTCGGGGAGAAATTCTTAAAGCAAACTTCTAATACTCACTTTGATTTTTAATATAAGATCTAATTTATAGTATATAATGCAAATTGTACTACAAAATAGATCTTATATTAAAGATTAAAGTAGTAATAAATTGGTATATCAAACTAATCATGGATACACAAAGCATTACAAGTGAACTATATTAACAAGCTCACATGTCTAAAATTGACTGATTTGACAATCAAGCTTTCATCGTCTGGATCTATGGAGAATTTCTCCCATTTGATCTTCCAGTCAAAACCCAACAGCAGCCAGGTGAGGAAATCAAGATATCACCCATTTAATCTCATTAATACAGCCTAGCTTGACCGGGATTAAGAAGCGATTCCGACATAGTCCAACCCTGCAAGAGAATAGGTTATACACGTAATTTGGAATTTGCATTAAGCACTTGTCCACCAAGAGAAATAAGCGCTCAATAATAGTGACCATGGGAATGAATCCTAAGTATTCATACCATTAATACTTCTAATATGAAGTACATTGGTGGCTGTAACCACATGTCAATGTGGTGAGATTCATATGTGGTGAGATTCAAGAGTTTGTAGAAGTCAATTGATGGGCATACCAACTTGTTTACTTCACATTCACCCACTCAAAAATAAGATAAAAACAAATAAAATAGAAACCATTATAACCTAGCATGCATTCACACCAAGGGGAATCACCTAAATCAATGCTAGCAGTGTGGTAGAACGTCCCTGGGCATAATACAAGCAGCCAAGAGCTAGAAGTTCAAACTAAATTTTATCAGAGAAAAAACTATACACCAGTAATTTTTACTTCTCCTTTCACCATCCAAATCCCTCTCCTAACAAACATAGAAAGAAAAACCATCTCTTACTAACCAGGGAATTCAAACTAAAAACAGTGTCAGCCATAAATCCGCCAATTCAAGACCTCAATAGCAGCCAGTAAATTACAAAGCTAGAATATTCAACGACAAGCTCCTAAACTGTTGAGGAAGAAAACAATATAAGATGTTTTAAAATGGATAAAAAATTGTTTCCACTTGCCTGCTTCTCAGCTTTATTCTTAAATTGCCCATAAGAATTTGACACCGTCTTGCATGACTCGGCAATACAAGCTTTGAGGTAAGCAATGTTGAGAATATCATCTGAGTTTGGATCCTCCATCTGCTTCCTAGAAGAAATCTTACTTGAATTTGACGAATTTATAAAATGTAAAAGGACATGAGCCTGCAAAATGAGGTGATTTAAGTTCAAGATCTTCTCAGGGAGGAAAAAATTCCTAAACCATTTTGACAGATACTCTAGATAGTAATATGTCTCACATGAAATGCTGCTTTTAGAATATCATCTGACTTTGCCTGACCCTTATGAAGTGCATACACTTTACTCTTTGAAGGGTTATATGTCACAAGATACCTCTCTTCCTGTTACCGATTGAAAGAAATGATAAATGCATGATGATTGCTAATATAAGTCAATATATAGACTTGGAACAGAAGGTTCAAAACTTGCATCCACTCGAAGGGACATACTTCAAACAAAGGCTTTATGGCAACATATGCACTAGGATCTTGGAATGCATCCTTGAATCTGGATCCTGAAAAAATTTAAAGAACAAAAATTATAATATACCTGTTTTAGAGCAGAAGAGACTATAACTAGAGAATATCAATCTTCCAGTCCATTTGTGTACCAAGGACAACAGGCCTCTCTTTCCATGGAAAACTGAATATGTTCTCATTCATATTACCCTCCTGCAAAGCAGGTACTCGCCCTGAAATGTAATAGCTCAATTATTATATGGATAAAGCATACGATGCTACAATATATCAGGGAAAACTACTGCGGTTTATGTTGGTTGGGGAAAGGAGGGGATGTGTTTCAGATGGTTATGCATCAACGGTGGTCTTATGATACCTGTCCTGAGGAAAGAATCCACTGCAACGCTAAATCTTGCCCTGTTCAGTGTGTGCAAAACCACAGATTTTACCTATTAATGCAATAAGCATAAGAAACAAAGCTACCAGATGGGAAGAACAAAACTAAAGTGAGAATCGTATTTAGAAAAATCAAACCTCTCTGTAAGAGCTCAGCAAATATCCGCAAGAAAGGAAGGCAAATGAGTATACTAGAGATGGATTTTTTTTGCTCATCAATATGCCAAGTCCAGTTCCTATCTGTAAATACAAGAGAACAAGGAAAAGGAGACACATTATTTAATTGTATGATAAGGAGGTGAATTCAGTCGTAAAGTTTCATAAGATAAGAATCTTACAGAAGATAATAATCACTAACATAAAATTCTCATTATTATTTTTTATTATGATAATAGGAGTTTCATACGCTTCATTTAAATCATAAATAACAGACCCAGTTGGGTGCTACTTTAGTTCAGTTCATATTTTCTATTCCAGGTTCAAATTAACAATTTTTGCAGTCCCTTATCATGGGCTGTAGACCTGTAGTCAGAATTGAGATGTATCTTATTACTAAAAAGGTTTTGTCATCTATGATTTTATTTTTTTGGATATAAGTTTAATAGGTACAGAATGTCTTAATGTTGTTGACTGAATCTGTCTCTATTGCTCTCTAAATAAGAATCAGTTTTGCAACCCTAGAAAATCAATCACCCATGCAGTTTATGCACAGGTGTAGGCATGATGCCTAAGAAACTTTGCGCAAAACCTATATTAATTTCGCAAGTATCCAAATGCAAGGTATTGGACTTGAGTCCCATATCGGAAGTATGGGGTTTTGACTTAGGATTTGTAGGGACATTGAACTATACAACATCATGAACTAGCTTTTAAGTTGAGGTTCTTTCTAAGGTTCCTATCAATTGAGATTAAAGCCTTCTACAATGTCCCAAGCGCACTATAACTGTGTAGTTGGTGACGCAGCAGTTAGCCTGGGCTGATAGGATTTAGCAAATCTTTCAAATTGATAGCATGAGATTCTAACTTGGAGTCTATTGGGATCTTGGGCTCTTCAATCTCATGCAGTAGCATTTGGCATGTAATTCTCCAAAGGCCCTATCAACTTTCTTCTTTTTCTTGGCAATTTTTATCATATTGCAATCTTTAATTTAACAATTCTTCTTCGGGAATTGCATGAATTAAATATTCATTAACAGAATCAGCACTCAATAGTCAATCCAGATCTTGGACTATTACCCTTTCAACTATAATTTCTTTGTTGAATTTGTCCAATTAATCATCAGCCATAACTCCTACAATCACAAACATTGTTCACTACCTCAAACTATCACCAATTTGATCTTAAAACCTATGCTAGTGCTAACTCTTCAATCCATCCTTTTTTTACATTTTTCAACAGTCAAGAAATATAATTTTGACCTAGAAAACCTTAACATACCAGCCGTCCTGAGACAATACTTTACACCAATATCCTTATTCCTTACTTGTTTTACAAAATATTTCATCAAAGTAATAGCTACATATGGTCTGAGCTTGCAGCATGGTTTATTTGCGTGCACAAACACAACCAAACATGCATGTAAAGGAATTACCTAGTTTTTAAAATTATTAATAAGTATCACTGACAGCGAATTATTTCTATCCACCAACAACCACAAATTCAGTTTCTTCATAACTTACTGATTTGCCCCTTGAAGAAGGGCCCAGGGTGCTGGAACAGCTTTAATTTTATCATCTATTAAGCTATGCAGATGAACAAAAAGCTAGACAAATTTAAGAGTCAGAACTATGCATTTACTATTAATAATAAAGGTGATCATTCATTTCGTTTAATAAGTTTCTGCTGACTCTTAGATTGCTTGACCAGAAGACCACAAATCTTATTCTAGGAATTTTACCCAACACAACATGCTTTAACATAATTTTCTCTATAATTAAACAGCACCTTCCCAAAAATTGGGTAGTGTTATTTTCTATATCCTGCATTGTAAATAGAATTTCGAAGGAACAAATTATTCATACATATAGATACCTAGTACAGCCATGTTAAGCTTTATTAGATCTTAGCTTGGACAAAGTCAAGAATTACCAGTAGTTAAATTAAAACAGAAACAGAATAAAAAAAAAAAAAAGTTTAACTGTTTTGTAGGTAGATAGGCATGCCTTCCAACAAATTCTAAACTTAACCTAATAAATGTACATGGCCAGAACACTATGTGCAGTGAGAAAATAGTTTTCACAAAGTATTAGAGCCTCAATGACCAAGTGGCCAGAACATTATGGGTGGAATCTCCTGATTAAATATGTCACATCAATATGGTTAGCCTGAGTTTTGTCCTCACTTTAAGGCTCAAGGGCTTTCAATTTTTATGTTTCTTTTTTCCCTTTTGGGGGGCTGGGGTATGGGGGAGCGGAGCTTAAGCTTTTCAGCTGACGTGGTTTTTGACAATGGAAAATCTTACATTTATTTACTTGTGAAACTGCCAACGAAGTTACGCAATCAGACACCTTAGCTTAGATATGCAAAGTGCAAATGGTTAAAAAAAAGTGCTAAGTCTCCAAATTTATGCCAAAAATAATTTTATCTCATGAGGCAACATAAATTTCCTCCATGTATTACCAACTAATAGAGAAGCTCGTAAACATACCAGGTCTGCAATATTGCTAACACATTCTCCTTTAGCAGTGACATCACCTATGTTTTCTCCTTTAGCAAAGGCTTTATAAATTGGGGTCCGAGTTGATGTTGATGTTACAGCAGCAACATTCTAAGAGGAAAAAATTAACAAGTGAGTCTGCAAAACTGGCATAGTAGTAAATCATAATCACTCACTATAAGGAAGTCATCAAACCTTTACTACATTAGCAGCACATGCCAAAGGAAGAAATAGATGTGGCACTGCTGCAGTTGCCAATTCCACCCCAGCACCTAACTCCAACAGAAGATCACCTGTAAACCGCAACTGCAACACAAATAACTTTCAGAGAGCAGATTGCCGGGTAGATTATGACTAAATTAACCAGAAGTGATTTAAACCTGTTTAAGGTCATAATCAAACTTCTTTCCTTGCCGAGCATAAATCATCTTTCCAATACGACCAGCACCATCCTATAATTACGACAAACAATTATATTCACTTGAATGTCAACAATTGTATAAAAAAGAAGTCTATCTTTCGCAAACTTAAAACAATAAAGCACATTATATGGCATATTCAGGCCTGCATAAGCAAACAAACAGATGGTAAACTAGAATGCACGATATGCCATTGTAGATGCCATATCCATATTGGATGCATATCTAATACAGATATGCATATCATACACGTGTGTGACCCCTTTCGTCCAAAGCATTTCAAAATGTTTCAAAAGACGAGCATTTGAAAAAATGACAGAACAACACTAGAATGCACGGAAACACCTCAAGTTGTCAAAATATATGGAAGTGGTACGGAAAGGGCCATTTTCATGGAAAGATAATGCCATTGAATTTAGAATATATGATATGGATTTAAAAAAATCATGGTCCAACACCTTTCCATATTTTAATTTAGAAGGTTTATTGTATTTTGTGTTTTACTGTGTATTTGATTACCAGCAATTAATTTAATTTATTTATCTAAATGCACTACTCTGTGAGATGGATTACCAAAGGTTTGTAACAGTATAGGTCATCTCAATTTTTTTGCTTTCCTTACTATATTAATTTCAAGATTTAGATTTTTTAAAGTGAAAATTTGTCAAATGTCTATTAATTGAGAAAGAGTTGATTTGTTGATTTTACATATAAAATCACACACACACCTCCATAGCCTAAAATTTTAGAAATTGTTGTATCTCAGATGATATATCTTATCATATCTTATATGTGTATTTGTATTTGTGCTTATATAGATGGTACAGCCCCGTGTCACTTTTAGACCATATCTTTCCATAATAGAAGTTATTTTGAGGTCCAAAAGAAAAAAGCAATTATAGGCTAGGTTAAGTGGATATTATCCTACCTTGAGAATCCAGTTGATAGCTACAGCCCCGGGAGTTGCTCTGTTTCGAGAGACTCCTACTGAACTCAAAAGTGTTTGAGTTGTTAATACACCAATTGCTCCACCAAAAAAATGCTGTAAGGAAAAGCAATTAATGGTGGTTGAAAAATTAATATATTCATCAAAATAGCCACGATCCATTCTCAATATACTGAAAAAATAATGACCATTTAAGCACATTCTATAGTTGCAAAACAGCAAATATTAGTTAACACGTGAATTTCTCATAATGCCCGTTCTTTATGTAGCAGACATTGTGAAAGTAAATACCTTCATAGCTCTCCATGTCATGTACGGCACATATGAAGGTGTAACACTCTCAGGAAAACCTTCTGGAACAACATAGGATCTAACAAATGACATTAACTCCTGCGCACAAAAACATGTAAGAACTTACTTCAATGAAAGAATTTGAGGCTCTCTACTATTTTAGATTTCAGAATAAGGCCTTTTCATCCCTAGATCCAGCAATATTTCTTTATTCCATCATATAAAGTATCAAGAAAATTATCTGTAACTCCTGTTTTTTTAATCTTGGATTATCATGTTGGCATATCTTAGGTGAAATGTCAGGGGATTAAACAGCAAGCAGCAACATGATAACCCTTGCAAAGTCGGAGATAGGTTATCATATCAGTTGTAGTTTATACATAACTATAATATATAACATTAACATCATATTGCTCTGCAAATTTATACATTTATTATTGGTTTCTAACTTTGCAAATGTTCATCTTTTTCTCTCTTTTTCCCTGTACAATGACACACGAGAACTGGTCCACTTAAATAAAATAACAATAATGTCCCTTCAGCTGGAATGTTAAAATTCAATTCTATGTATTTCATTCTGGCGACATAAATAATAAGAATATGAGTCGATCAAAAACTTACTGCTTCCAGCATGTGAGTACATCTTCCCATATAAAACTGATAAAAGATTTTTCCCCCTCTTTTGGTTTGATTATAAGATTCATTATATGCAAGTATCAATTTTTCCCAGAATTTTGCATATACTTTTTAGAATTTATTCATGTAAGCTTATTCAATCGTACTTTGAGGCACTCCATAGCTCTAAGAATCACTAAATCTAGACATATTAAAAGAACTCAATTAAATGTACAATGCACAGGAAAACATCGTTGTCCGAATTAACAAACTAAATCATTTAAACCAGAAACAATCTGCACTAGCAGTAAATCAACAGTTAAATATCCAACAAAAGAACGACTCAATTTCTCTCTTTCTATAACAGACATTTTGAACAACACAAAAATTGTTTCAGCCGTCTAGTAATCAGGACTGGAAAGTATCCAACATATACCATCGTTTTCCAATAAAAACACGTATAATATATATACTTAAAACCAGCAAGCAAGACATAAACCTCCCGTTCACGAATATAAAAATGAGTCAATATTAAAAAACTTGACAATGAAGTGGCTAACATCAAGTGGAGCTTGAGGAGTATGCAGGCTAAGTGTGCGAACGGAATTCCTTTTAAAACCGCCCGAGCCATCGCTCTCCGCCACATACTTCCATCTACGGCCACCCATTTCCTCACAGCAGATCAATCTGAAGCTCGAGCCCACAAATTCCTCCCCACCAACAGCAACACCCCCGACAATTCTCCTTCTACACTCCTGTTCAACCAACGACGTAGTCAATTCGGTAGTGGTGGCGGGAGTAGAAGCAACGGTCGGCGGTGAAGCCAAATTAGCACTTATACGCAGCGTTTCGCGTACAAGGACTCGAGCATCCTGAGACGATGCTATTGCTTGAGAAGTGGCGGCGGAGTTTGGCGATTGCTTCAAATTTATGGGAGCCATGGGATAGAGAAATCGAAGAGAAAAACTCAGAATAATGAGCTAAGAACGAAAATTAGGACATAAGCAGAGAAGATTTGGAAATGGATTTATAGTAACAGAAAAAGAAGAAAGAAAAGTGATAGCAGCATCGTTTTCATCGAAGGCTTATGAACGAAAACGAAGGAAATGAATCTACGTGAAAGTTCGGTCTCACGTGAAGAATAAGCTAAGAGGCAGGTGGCTTGCCTCGCACACAGTGAGCGAGTGAGAGAGAGAGAGGGAGGGGAAAATTCGGTTGGCCTGAGAGAAAGAAAGTCAGAAAGATAGGTCGAGCGACGCCGTTTAATGAGGTATTCATCGCAGCCGCAAATTTCGAGGCGGGGCCCACCAGAACCTACTTTATGTACGACTCAGCGTGTGTGTGAATATAGTTTTTAGAAATAGATTGTAGATAAAACTATAGTTTTTAAAAATAAATGTCAAACAGTATTTTTTAAAAAAAAATTAATTCTAGCACTTAAATTATGATTTGAGTTTTTAAATTATAGTTTGTGAGTAATTATTCTTTTAGCTGTTTTAAGGTCTACTGTAGTTTTTTGATTTTCGATTTGTGTGTGAGAATTTTTATTATTTTAAATTTCTATATAGCTTTTCGGTCCACTGTCACATTAATTTAAATTTTATATAAAAAAAATAAAAATAAATACCTATTTAAAATCTAAAATTTTAATTTTTTATTTTAAAATTTTGGATAAAATATAAATTTATAAATAAAAGTTATAATCTTCCATATTTTTTGACAATCATCTAAATTAGTTAACTTTAATAGAATTTTCAGTAAGAAAAAAATTAAAATTAAGATAAATATTATTAATTTTTACTTTACTCAAATACATATATGTATTATTTTATAATCACTTAAATAAAAAAATATAAAATAAAATTTATTCTTTATGTAATTATTATATTAGTTTATATTATTTTTAGTAAATTATCTATAGAAAAATAATTCTACTACTAATCAACTAAATATCTCTAATTTTTAAAATTATTTTTTTTTTAAATCTATTTTTTCTAAAATCTATTTTATAAAATCTATTTTTTTCAAAATCTATTTTTTAAAAATTAATTCAAACACAGATATTTTGGGAAGGGAGAATGTAATTAAGAAGTGGGAACAAAGTACCCTGTTACCGACCCACGTGGTTGCGAATGATACACGATTAATAGTATCAGATGGCCAAAGAAAAATTAAATGTAGTTTCGTGCTGCGTTGATGACGCGTATAAGGGCATGTTTGATGTTTGATGTTTGATGTTTGATGTTTGTGGAATTGGAGGTGGAGAAGCGTAAAATTAAGTATTTTTTTTACTTGATATAATAAAAATTATTTTAATTTTATTTTTAAATATTTTAATCTATTTTAATTTTATTAAAAAAATTAAAAAATAAGATAAAAGAAATAGAAGTAAAATATTTTAGATTATTTTATTTTAAATTATAAAATATTTAGACAATTTTAACTCTTACTAAATTATTAAAAAATATTTTAGATTATTTTATTTTAAATTAAAAAAATATATATTTATTTTTAATTTACTAAATAAATTTTTAAAATAAATTTTTGATCAAATTATATTTTTGTTTTTACTTTATTTTACTTTATAGTGTAATACATGATAAAATATTTAGAGAGAGTTCCTTAGTTTCTTTCTAGTAGCTAGCTTGTTATATCTTAAAATTTTGAAGGTTTATATGGTCATTGGAGGTGATTATAGTCACCTTATCTTCTAGTCATATTCACCTCTAATATTACACTATCATAGTTCATATTATACTGTCCAAAGCTCTTCTCTTTCTTGTTTTAGTGTTAATATTTTGTGTGTTACATGATTTTTTTAAAAAAATTAGATTAAAAATAGGATAAAATCTTATTTTTTTTATAGGCGATACTAATGTATGGTAAGATAAATTGTCAATCACTCTCATACGTAAATTTAATCACCTAAAAAATAATATATCTCCTCAAACGCCATGACTAGAATTATAATAAAATAATATTTTCTAAAAATCAAATATATTTTAAATAATCGAATGTCTTATACTTTCGTCAGTTGAATCTACTAGCAATTGGTTGTTTTAGTGTTAATATTGTTGTAATTGTTTTATGTCTTCTTTTTTATTTTTTGTTTGGACTTTTATCATAATTTATTGTATAAAGGGGTTTAATAGTTTATATTTTGTTTTACTCAATTTTTTATTTTAAAAAAATAAAACAAAAGTCGAATACTACTTGCAAATTGATGGGTTACTTGATCGGTTCTATCAATCATTTAAACTAAAAAATAAGTGATTTAGGAGCAACTTAGTTGACCTGCCATTTCCCTAGCAAAACCCAATCAGCTAGAGGATCGAACAAATCAATTGAGTTAGATTTTACTTATTTTTTGAATTTAAATTAATATTGTTTTAAATTTTAAAAATATCAATTTATTAAATTTATATTTTAATAAATTTATTTTTATTTATTTATGTATAGTTTATATATAAATATTCTATTTACCTATAAATTAATACATTTTAGTTAAATATGACTTTTTTATGATTATATATGAATATTTATATATATTTTTTAATTAAATTATGGTAGTATTATTATCATCATTATTGGTTTAGTTCAATCCCACTTAGACCAGTAACTCTTGATTCACTGATTGAAACACTAGTTCAATTTTCAATATATTGGACAAAATTGTTTCTACATTTTAGCTAACCATTATAAATCTTAAAAATTATTGGAGATTTAATATGCCTAACCAAAAAGCAAATGCAATATATTACTTAATTAATTAATTTATTTAAATTTAAAAAAATAAAATAAAATAATTAATTTAAAAAAATATAACATAATCTCTCCAAAATATTATTATATAATATTATATTATATATTAATTTATAAATTTATAAAATTAATTTAAAAAATAATAAATATAATAAATATAAAATTGATTAAAATATTATATTTAAAATTAAATATAATTATTTAACTAATTTTTATATTAAAAATTACGAGTATATTTATTTTAAAAAATATATATAGAAGAAAGAAAGTAAAGAGGTAGCAATTTGCAAGAAGGGGGGGAGAGAGAGAGTTGAAAGGGAAATGAAAATCTTGGAAAGATTGAATAGGTCCTAGGGAGAACTGTGGATGTTGGCAAACGGTTAAAGCACATCCACATGGAGTGATGTATAGATAGATCATAGATGATTGTTAGTTTTAGTTGCTTCTTTTTCTTAAAGGTGAAAGTGGGCCCCGGCCCCACCCCCACTACCCCACTTCTTAAAGGCCGCATTCTCGTTGGTTTTAGGTTGCTCAACAAGAAACTGTCTCTCTACACGCTCCACAACCACCATCTCCCCATCAAATTCGGCAAGCCACTTTCTCCGTCCAACCCTCCATGCAATATGTCTTTCTAATCATTTTTAACTCTAATTAGATGTGAATTATCTCATGCCCTCCCCCTTTGAACATGATCATTTTTATGTATGCTTCAAATTATTATTTTACAAGGTAAAAATGAGAAGGTATACATTAAAAAAAACAAATTTTAAACCATTGACAAAATATTATCATATTTTAAACAAGGTAAAAATGGTTCTTATATTTGATATGAAAGTTTTTCCTAATTAAAAAATGTACTCATCTTAAAAAATATTGTGGGGAAGCTTATCCGAGTGGAATGAACATCTGATAATTTTTGTGGTGGCTTTATAGCATTATGAGCAGATCAAAAGTATGGTGGGATAATCAGACAAGTAAATTATTTATTGACATGTGTTTACAACAAGTTCAAGAAAGAGAAAGAAGAGGGAGTAGTATGACAAAGATTGCTTGGAAGTTGATTGAACTGAGATTCATCGAGACTACTGGAAGGGCATATCGTGGGACATAGTTAAAAAAATAAATATGATACTTTATAAAAGGAGTGGCGACTATGGAGCTAATTACAAAATTCTAAGATAGGATTGGGATGGGATGAGAATAAGGGGCTAATAGTGACAGAAGATGAATGGTGGGAAATAATCAAATTTGTATGATATACTTTGTCTGTTGACTTCATTTTTTAAAAAAATATAAGTGAAAAAATTAATGCCTTACCTCTAATTGTTTTGTTAGGAAAATCCGTCTACTGAGAAATTCATATTCAAAGGGTTACAGTTCTCCGATGAGTTGGACTATTTATTCAGTAATGTGGCTGTTACATGGTTGTACAACTAGGCACCTTCAAGCACTACGCTTGAGCTAGTGTACGAACATGTATACGGTGATGCTGATGCATATGTCGATCTTTAAGAAGGTCCTAGTGACTCTGATAAACTTTTAAAAAACCCAACCAGGTGTAGCGATGATCTGCACAGGGTGACGTTCAGATCATCGCTTGGTGGCGGTGGGAATACTCCAAGTGTCAAGGTAAAGCACAAATATCTACAAGCAGCTCACTGGGGATTAAGAAGCCAGGCGGGGGAAAAAGAAAGGAAAATGACTTGTAACCCATTTAATAGCGAAAACACTCTATGATTTTGTTGGCATATGAAAGTCAGCCATGGAACATGCAACCCAGGTAGCACATCCATCGCCACTATCATTGTCACCAGACATTCTGTCAGTGTCAACAATAATGTCTCATATGCAGAGTGTTGCCCAACTAGTGGAAAACATTAACTTATTTGTCAAAATCATGGATGTCATGAGAAGTCCCAACAATAGAGAGTTATACTGGTCAATTAAGGATAACATGAACTTTTGTCATTTTTGTAGGGCCAATATTATGGGGGTGGAATGTAATAGTTCTAACTGAATGTCGCACCAACATATGATGTGTTTTGGCCTTTTTAGATTTAGTTTTATTTGTATTAAAATTTGTTGCTTGTATGTTAAGTTCTAACTGTAAAATGTTAAGTTCAGTGATGATTATCTAATTTGTGGATGTTATATTTGATAGAAATTGACCAATCAACAAGTACATAACAAAGTAGGGATGAAGGTCAAGATACAAATGAGGAAGTTGCTATTCTAGTTGGAGCTTATATAGGACTGAATATGTCTAAGGAGCCTGTACGTACAAGTGACCTAATCAGTTCCCAATAGGTGAACGAAGTTTTAACTGGTAAAAGAATTCGATGTTATGAACAATTCTGAATATATCCAAGCGTGTTCCTAGAGCTTTGTCATGCGTTGGAAGGCCTTGGCCTCAAGGAAGAAAGGCACACGGGAAAACATGGGAAGTTAGCAATGTTTTTGTGGATCGTTACACACATGCAGAGACAAGTAGGCAATTGTAAGAAAGGTTTCAACATTATGGTGAGACGATTAGCAGACACTTTTATGAGGTCTTACGAGCATGTTGTGGACTTGCTAGAGAGAACATAAAACCAGTCGATCTTCAGTTCACCTATGTTCACAGTAAAATCAGTCAAGACCGGCGATATTAGCCATTTTTTAAAAACGCAATTGGAGCAATAGATGGCATATACATTCCTTGCGTTGTCCTTGCAACAGAACAAGCCAAATATTTTTGTAGGAAAGGGTACACATCACAAAATGTTATGGCAGTTTGTGATTGGGACATGTGTTTTACCTTTGTATTGGCTAGTTGGAAAGGCGGCGTTCATGATGCTCGCATATTCAACCATGCGGTGACAACTTAATCCATGAACTTCCCCATCCCCCTCAGGGTATATCTTGACATTGCTAAAATTATTTACATTTATATTTTAACGTAGATATACAGACTATGCTAACCTCTACGATTAAGGTAAATACTATTTAGTCGATGCTAGTTATCTATCACTGGAAGGATATCTTGGTATATAAAGACGTGCGCGTTACCATATGGGTGATTTTTGTAAGACATCTAGCAGGTAACATACAGCTGACGAAGTCTTTAACTTTGCCCATTCAAGTTTAATGTGCACAATAGAAAGAACTTTTGGGTTGTGGAAGAATAAGTTTAGAATAGTACGCGAAATGCGCAGCTTTGACTATCCAACTTAAGTTAAGATTGTTTGCGCAATGATGACAATATGTAGTTTTATCAGACAAAATAGTATTTTTGATCTTGATTTCACGGAACAAGAACAACACCTTCATGATTTAGAAGACGATCATGATGATGATGTAAATGAGGTTTCACAACAACATTCTTCTACATGATCTTCACGTGTAATGGAACATTTACAGAATCAAATTAGATATAAAATTGTTCAATACAGACAAATCCAATAGTTATATATTGTACATATGTTTATGTTCAAATGTACATTGGATATGACCTGAATATATTATAAACTATTTACTATTAGTTACCCCATTAACTAAATATATTTATATTATTTATTGTTTTCCTATTTTTATATAAAAATATAAATATACATATACGTATATACATAAAATACAGAGTAAGTATATGTATATATTACTCAAAGTATCATAGTTGCATGGTTTAATATAAATATACGTGTAATAAAATAATGCATAAATAAAATAACTTATTACTTATTATTTCTTCTTACTTTCCTAATAAATAATATATATTATTTATTATTTTAATATCACACATAAAATAAAAATTACACATTTTATTTTATATAATTATTATTTTAAATTATATTATTTTTAATAATTTACTAATCATAAAATTTTTGCTGCTAATAACTATCGAAATACTAATTTATTTAAAATTATTTTTTCCTATAATATCTTCTTCAAAAATATTTTTCTAAAATATATTCATAAGCATATTCTTTCCATAAACCCTTTAAAAAAATCTTATTCAAACATGCACATAATTTCATTTGCACCTTTACCTTTGTTAATATATAACTAAATAGATTGTAATTAAATTAATATATTTTTATTTATATAAATAAAAAATAAAATTGTGTTGGTTTTTCAATACATTCTTTTAAATCAAATTTTAATCGGTTTTGCTAAGAAATGTCACTAAGCAGTAAGCACTCTTGCACAGGCGTCAGCATTGATTTCACAGCCAACTTTCACCTCCCGCCCCTCCATATGATAAATGCGCTTTTTTTAAAATTTAATAACCATTTTAAATTGTATTTTTAATTTGATGGACACGTAACAATTCTTTTAAAATCATACAATTTTTTAAAAAAGTAATTATCGTAATTAAAATCAAAGTAGTTGAATGGCTTACATTGGTTATAATTGAAATTAAATTGATATGACCAGCTGACTTGCGCTGATGTGTTCATTGCTTCAACACGAGTTCAGATGCTGGTGATGAAAAATTGAAATTGAATGATATGATTGATGTAATTATCATTTAAATGATTTCATCATATTTTATTGCACGCACACTTAAATTTATATGTATTATACTAATATTATTTAATTTAGCGGTGGACCAAATTATAAAAAAGATAAATTGAGTTATACTTTATTAAAAACAACTTTTAAGAAGAAACATCCTTATCATAATTTTTTAATTTACACTAATCAATTATTAAAATATTTAATAATAAAATTTAGAAAAAATATCTCTACTTAATAGTTTAAAAGATATAAAAGAAATATATATGTCTTAAAATTCTCTGCCTCCTAACTTTCCTACTTGAAAAAATGTGCTTCCTTTATCCTGTTGATGATATCACAACGGATAGCGGCATATTATGACATATCAATAGGTTTAATTATTGATGGTAAAAATAGGTTTAATTATTTTTTTTTCATTTTTAAATTTATATTAGTCCATATAATGGATTTATATGTCAATTTTCTTTTTTTTTCTTATACAATTTTTTTTAAAAAAATAGTTAGTCTCATTAGCTTAGACAATATCAATATCAAATAGGACGAGTCGTCTATTATCCTCAAACATAAATCTAATTACCTAAGAGTTAAAGTGCCTCCCCAAATACTATGATTGAAAGTACAATAAAGTGATACTTTTTAAGAATCGAATACGCTCTAAATAATTATATATCTTATTCTTTCACTAGTTAAACTCGAACATGATATGTCAATTTTTTATTTATAATAATATATTTTTTACTTCATGGGTTGGGACGAGCTATAGTGCCTGTTTAGAAATCACGAAAATGTGATTTTAAAAGCCTTTTTGAGGCAAAATCTTGATTTAAACAAATTTTAAAATAAACAATCATATTTGTTTAAATGGGCTTTTAGACTAAACTATGGTTTAAAACTAAAGTTTTAGATAAGCTGATCAAAGTAGCTTATGGAATAGTAAAAAAGTTTATGAACTAATCAATTACTATATTACCCCTACTTTTTCTTACACCCTTTCTCCTCTCTCCTTATTTAATATTCATACACTTTTTCGTAATTTATCGATAATAAAAGTATTTTTGAAAATGATTATCCAAACACTTATTTATTTAAAATTATTTTTTTATAAGCCTTTTTTCAAAAAAAAATTTCTATAAGTTACTCAATTTTTTTTTTTATAAATATATTTTTAAAATTCTATCTAAATGAATTTATATATAAAAAAGTAGCTTGTATGCCCTTCAGCCTTTTTGCGACAGGCTATGAGTTAGAGTTGAGTAAAGTCTCGAGGCACCTTTCTAGGTCTATTTAAACCTATTTAAAATAGATCCTAAAAAATAACTATCGTAATTAAAATCAAAGTAGTTGAATGGCTTACATTGTTTATAATTGAAATTAAATTGATATGATTAGCTGACTTGCGCTTATGTGTTCATTGCTTCAACACGAGTTCAAATGCTGGTGATAAAAAATTGATATGATTGATGTAATTATCATTTAAATGATTTCATTGTATTTTATTGCATGCACACTTAAATTTATATGTATTATACTAATATTATTTAGTTTAGCTGTAGACTAAATTATAAAAAAGATAAATTGAGTTATACTTTATTAAAAAAGACTTTTAAGAAAAAAATATATTTATCATAAAATTTTAATTTAAATGAATCAATTATTAAAATATTTAATAATAAAATCTAGAAAAAAAATCTACTGAATAGCTCAAAGGGTATAAAAGAAATATTATAGGTCTTAAAAATTCTATGCTTCCTAACTTTCCTACTTAAAAAAAATATGTGCTTCCTTTATCCTATTGATGACATATCAATAGGTTTAATTATTGATGGAAAAAATAGGTTTAATTATTATTTTTTCCATTTTTAAATTTTATATTAACTCTATACGATATATTTATATGTCAATTTTCTATTTATAATAATATATTTTTTACTTCATAGGCTGGGACGAGCTACGGTTGAAAAGAAGCTCGTTTGCCCTTCAACCTTTTTGGGACAGGCTACAGGCAAGGACTTGGGACAGCTCGTTGTCCCTGCTTGTGTACAACTTTATTATAAAACACTCTAATGTGACTACCAATAGACATTGAATTTAAGTGGAGGAATCGGATTGTTTTTAAAACAAATTTCTTCAAACCCTTGAATCTATATTTGATAATTATGCAATCATAGAAAAGTTTTGTTGAAGTTCAAAATGTACATGGAGTTAATGAAGGTAATGAGACGAATTTATCTAAGTGGCACCATCTTCCCCCTTATGGATAGCTTTAGTTAAATGTAGATGGTGCTTTTATTGCCATGCATAGTAAGGTAGGCTATGGGGTATTATTAGAGATTATTCAAGCAGATAGATTGTTAGTTTTTCAAGTAAGTTAGAATCTTGTAATATGATCTCGAAGTAGAGTAATAGGTTGTGTATAAAGGGCTTCAAATAGCTTAAGATCTATGATTTAAGAAGTTTATTCTTAAATCCGATTATAAGAATATTATTAATTTATTGACTAATATGAATATTGATATATGCAATTTATTAGTGGCTCAGATTTAAGAGCTCTTATAGTTAGCATGGGACATCAAACTCCAATTTATCTCCAGAGATCAAAATAAACTTGCAGATATTCTGTCAAAATAATATTTGTTGTCTATGAAAATATTGCACTCATGTCCTTCTCATTTGAAGTCTTTTATTCTTTCTGAATATTTGGGATCTAATCTCCTTATGAATTAGTTGTTATTTGATTCGGGCGTATAACCCTCATTTGTACAAAAAAAAGCATTGAATTTAACATAGAGGTTAGTTTATCATAATATACTATATTAATGTTTAAATTTTTATTAACAAATATATTCATATTTAATATCCAACAATTTTTTGAATAGCTCGTCTTAAATAGGTTAGTAAAAAAGAAACACTCCAATGTGGTTTTCAATATTTTCTTAATTTTTATAATAATATTTAAAATTTAAGTTACATTTAACACTTCAAAGTATTTTTTAATACTACTCAGTATTATAAATAATTTTGAGTGCAATTTTTTCTCAAGGCATTATCTCAATAACAAAAAATTTGATCACTTTTTTTTATTGATGATACTCCATTTAGATTATTCCAAACGCATAAATACCACATTGTTACTTATACTAAAAGTGCCATAGGGAGTTGAAATCACAATTGATCAAGATTTCATAAAAAATATCCAAACATGTTAAAAGGGTTTCATAACCAATTATTTGGATTTAAACAAGTTTATTTAAGCTCATATTGCTAAACTAAATATATACTTAATTTATGTAAATCAATTGTTTAACTTATATATTTAGGACTCGACCGGGTAATAAACATACTTCAAGTAGCTAACATCATGGAGGAAACCATAATATCTTTAAGGAAATGGCCACCAGCATGATAAGAACATAAACAAGCCTACACCATAAGTAAGTAGCTTCCCACTTGACTAATTTCTTAAATAGTGTTGGGTTTTGGGCTCTCTTCCTATACAGCGAAAGCTTCAATATTTGAAATCCATTTGTATCTCACTTATTAAAGTGAGTTATATCAAGTTGGAGAGGGGAGAGATCTAATTGAAAGAAAAATAAGAGAGAGAGAGCTATTTTTGCATATTCACGTGGTAGTCTCAATAAATTGGAGTTTACACATTTATTAAGTGTTGGATTAGACTGAAATTTGGTCAGCAGGTTTGTAACATCCAATGCGACATTCTAAATGCTTGGATTGTTGATTCGTTGCATAGTGAGAGAATTATTGAGTTCATATTAAATTCTATTTTTATATATATTTTCCAGATTCTACATTTTCTATTGGAAACTTATTGCTTTGGTTGTTTGCACTTGTTTGTGCATCTGATTGAGACATTCTTATACCCTAATCTTAATCAAAGTGGATCTAATTTTTTTTGGTCTAGATGAACTACCGTTTTTACCCTTACATAGAGGGGTTTATCACGTGTCTCTTTTACTATTTAATTTTTGTCATATATTTTAGTATTTCCTCAAAGATTCTTATAAGTGAGATAAGAATTTATTTCTGTTGCGTATAATTCTCTGGTTTAAATACTAGTTAGTGTCAGATGAGGAGAATTCAAAACCATGAAAGAAAAAGGTATAGAATAAGGAAGATAAATTGCATAACACGGAAGAGAAGTTCGAAGTTTTGAGAATCAATACACACGAAAGATCGACTAGAGCGTGAAAGAAAAAGTGCAGATTGTGGAAGATATATTACACAACATGGAAGAAAAGATGCAAAATTTTGTTAAAAAAATGTGTATTTAATTTGTTTCCTAAAGTGCCCATCATTTGCGCAAAAAATTACTTATTTAATAGAAAATTTCCTCAATATATATAATTAATAGAGAGTGTTTAAAAAAATTTATAAATTTTAAAGAAAAGTGGACTGATTTATATCTATAATTAAAAAAATATTTATTAACTTTTATATTTAATATCCGACAAAATAATTCCCCTCCTAATTAAGGAGTATACATTATCACCTTTTAAATATCTATATTTTGATTTTTTTACTTGAATTAGCTGTTTACTCATTCACCTTTTTAAGAAAACAGAAAATAAGAGTATATTTGCTAAATATTATTATTCTTATCCACTATACCCAAAAGGGTTAACACAATAAAGATCATTTATTGACAATAATGCAAACTCCAAAAAATTAAGAGTACAATATGTGATAAGTTCACACCCTTGCTTTAACAACTTAGAGGCCTATTTAAAGTCTTGAAGGCATAATTCTCTCTCTCTTTTTCTTGTTGCTTGAACACCCTATATACTAGTCAACTCATCAGAAAATTACAAATTAGATTAATTCGGACTGGGCTATGGTAAGATCCATATGGGTGCCCTAGTATCTATGTTGCTATATTTCCACCTTTGAAGGCTTTTATCAAATAAGCTTTCAAATTGGGCTTAAGATTAAAAAAGAAGAAGATAATAAGCCTAAGAATATAAATTCAGGCTTAAGGCACACAGTACAGGGCATACTTCTTCAACTAATTAATTAAAGTTTTGTTTGATTTAGGTTATTTCCACTCCTACAGAGGATATATATATATATATATATATATATATATATATTTCTAAGTATCTTTTTAAAAACTTAGGCTTTATTTGGTTTAGTATAGGGGAGAGTAGGTTAGGTTAATTTAAGGGAGAGTAGGAAAAGATAGGGGAGGTTAATGAATGATGTTTTTTGTTTGATTCAGAAGGGGATGGGAGAGGGATTAATTAAAAGTTGACAAATATACACTTATCTCTTTATTTAAATTTATTTATTCTTTATTTACAATATTCATATCAAAATTATTATTTTTTAATTTATGAATCTTAAATTTTTTTATCTCATTTCTATATATAATAAAATTAAAAAAATATATTAAAAATTTAACATTATTTCTTATTAAATTTATAATTATTATATATTTTAATTTAATATATAAATAATTTATTATGCTTATTAAATTTTATTATAATGATTATGCAATTAAAAAAAATTAGATGTGAGAAAAATAAAAAAATGTTTGAGGATACAATTAAAATATTAAAAAAAGTTTGAGGGCATTTTAGTTAAAAATAGGTAAAAGCTTCTCTCCCCTCCAAAAACCCCCACTTTGAGAGGGGAGGGGGGAGGGGACTTCAAAAAGACAAAAAATCTCCCCTCCCCTCCACTCCATTTTTCCCAACCAAATACACTTTCCTCTTCCCTCCCCTCTCTTTCACTCCAAAACCCTTCAACTAAACCAACCCTTAGTTTATTTTAATGGGGAAAGTTGAATCAATTACAATAGCAAAAATGTATGTCACTTTATTTAGTAACTATGACAAGAAGTACAATCTAAAAATGTAAATATAATAAAGCAAAACAAAATGTTATAGGAGCTGTGTGCAAATCTTGGCCTGGTTTGGTGGATTTATACTGTAACCATTGGAAATATGATTGTGTTAAATATGGATGCTTGGAATTGAATTGAATTTGCATCAAGAAACTCACGAATTTTGTTGATTATTTGGTTAGATATTAAGCTAGCCATTATTAGTTCATAGATGTACTATTCTTTTTTTTTTTCCTTATTAAATTATTCTTCTACTTTTGAACTCTGTTTATGATTTCAGTAAAAAGAATATTATATGAAATTGTCAAAAAATGAATTACTTAAATTTTTACTAGCACAAAATAAAATAATATTTATTTTCAAAAAGTTAAAGTTATTTATACATTTATTTAATATTTGTGGCTTTTCCTTAATTACCCAAGAACTTTCCCTGCAAGGCGTTTTCAATTCTCACTTTCGGGGCCAACTCATAATAATCATCACAGCGATCTTCACTGGTGGTGCGATTGAAGAGCTAGTTCCGAAGGTAGCTGAACTCAGTGAGTCACACTTCAGCGTTTTCATACAGAAGGAAAAAGGCAATCTTACTTCTACCCCAGCTTGTGCGATCCCTTGGTAGGTCCCTATTTTCATCGATTTTACGGTCCCTTTTTGCTCACGGTGGTCTTGCTCCGCCGTAACCCTCCGTTTTCCTCCATCTACGGCCGCTTACGGCTGTGGCTACTCTTTCATTCTTGTATTTTACTCTATATAGTTTTTGGGTTCATTTTATCTTGTTTTAGCCACTCGCACCGTAGTACCGACACAGTGTTTCTGTCGCATTGTGCTCTTGGGTTTTTTGGTTCTAGGTTTTGGGCTTCTCCAGGCAGTCTCTTTCGTCTGTGTAGGTAAAAGTTTTGGTCTTTGGATGTGGAGATTGATTAATTTAGGTAATTTTGTAGGGCCCTTTTGAATGGTAGCTTCTTGCATTTGACAATGGAAGCTTATGGCTTTTGGATTAATCTGTTACTCTGGTACATTGTTGTCGTTGTTGTTTTTCTATCTACTTCGAGTTGAAAAAAGAAAGGCGTACCCTGTTAAGAAACCGGTTTGAAGTGCAATTAGTACTTGCGATCGTACAGCGGGATATATTCAAATTTGCTATGATGATATATTCTCAATTCACGGCACCCTGAAAAGGGACTATGGAATGACGGACAGTTTTATTTTGTTCCTTTGAATGATGATAATATTTTTACAAATTATGCTACACTGGTTGTTTTCTGTCAATGGAATATATACATGAAGATGTTGTGAACTTTTGATACACGTCATGCTGATTTATTCTATTCTAGTACAACCGGAATGGAGCCATCTGCAATGTAGATGGTGCCTGTCATTTCTTCTCCCAAACCTCGTGTTTATCATCTTGGGGTTCAACTACGTTCCTCAACAGTAATTAACCCAGAGAGATCGTCCTCTCAAGATAGAGTTGTTTGGTCTTCATTGAAAATATAACCTGAAAAGTTATCAGTTGATTCACTTTTGCATAGAAAACTTTAAAGTCTTCTGTGTTCTTAGTTTTCTCATTTATTTTTCTTCTTTACTCCTTAGACTGCTGGTATTTGGTGAGGAACCATTATAAGAGACATCGATCATATAATCTTGCAAACATGGCTAATTTAACTTTGACCGGGATACTGGAAAAGGTATGACTATTTTTACAAGTGTATCTTATTGTCAATGTTTCTTCACATACTCATAAATAAGGATGTTTATGTAGACATATGTGTGGATTAAGTGTTTCTTAATTTCATGTAGATGACTGGCAAGGATAAAGATTATAGATACATGGCCACGTCTGATTTGCTTAATGAGTTAAACAAAGATGCATTCAAGGCTGATGCTGAGCTGGAGATAAAATTGACAAATATTATCATACAACAGCTTGATGATGCGGCCGGTGATGTTTCTGGATTGGCAGTGAAATGGTATAGCCTCCTTCTGGAGTCTCTTTTAAAATGCGTTGTTTAGAATAAAAATTTGTAACTATTAGTTAAGTAATTTGCCATCATAATTGAATCTCTTGATTCTTGTTGTGCCTGACCTTATGTTTTTTATGCCTTCCTAAGTTCGATTTGTTTTTGTAGTTGAATTTCATGTAAGATGAATCAATTTGATAACTAATTAAATTTCTGTGAATAATTTGCTTGTTGATGTTCCTTCTAAGTTATATTAGATTCAGGCTGCTATGAGAAATTATTTCAGCACAATATGAACTTGCAACGTTTTTAACTTCATACCATTTCAAATTGTAGTCTTGCTCCATTGGTGAGGAAGGTGAGTGAGCCAATGGTTGTGGAAATGACTAGTAAATTATGTGAAAAATTGCTAAATGGGAAGGATCAGCATCGTGACGTTGCCAGCATAGCTTTAAAGACAATTGTTGCTGAAGTTTCTACGAAGTCTCTTGCGCAATCTATTCTTGTTTCTCTCTCACCACAGTTGATCAATGGAATTACAGGCCCAGTAAGTTCTTAATTTTGCCTAACCATACTCTTGAAGACCTAACATCAAAACTGTGCCCATATCTGGAGATGCCATTGTCATTGATTTTCTATCTTTCTATGCTATTTCTCTCCATTCATTTCTTATTTTTAATGTAACCTAGTCTATTTCTCATATGTTGATATGCATGTGCAAGAATTTAAATAAAATCTTCGGTGTCATTTGTTTTTATATCTTTTACCTTTCTGAAAGGGTTTTGTTGGTTGACATGCCAACGATGACAAGGAAGATAGCCAGAGAATGTGATAAAAGGTTTTGTATATCTTCACTTACTTGCTTCTCTGTTATGTTACATATATATACACATTTGAGATCCCAAATCAATGGGATTTACAGCATGTAATCCGGGATACATTAAATCAAATAAAATCATATCATAATCTCCTAAGATCTCTCCTTAATCCCTACAATCTCTCCTATTCAATGCTAATATCTCTAACACTCCCCCTCAAGTTGGAGCATAGATATTTATCATGTCCAACTTGCCAATCAGGTATTCAAATTTATCTCGGGTCAATCCTTTTGTAAACACATCTGCTGTTTGTTCTTTAGAAGGGATATATCTGAGGTCAACTGTCTTTGCATTAATCTTCTCTCGTATAAAGTGTCGGTCAATCTCTACATGTTTTGTTCTGTCATGCTGAATTAGATTATGTGACATGTTGATGGCTGCCATGTTATCTGAATGTAAACTGATGGGTAGTTTCATTGGCATCCTCAATTCTTTTAGTACTCGCTTTACCCACAGACCTTCACATATTCCTAGAGCTATAGCTCTGAATTCAGCTTCAGCAGTGCTTCTTGCTACCACACTTTGCTTTTTACTTCGCCAAGTGACTAGATTTTCCTATATATAGGTGACATAACCTGAGGTGGATCTTCTATCATTTTGATCACCTGCCCAGTCAGCATCTGTTAACATTTTTATACTCTTGTTGTCATATTTTTTAAACAATAGGCCTAATCCAGGTGACCCCTTCAAGTGTCTGAGAATCCTGTAGATTTCATTCAAGTGTTTCTGTTTAGGATCATGGGAATATTGGCTCGCCATGCTGACTGCATAAGCAATGTCTGGTCGAGTATGCGATAAGTAGATTAACTTGCCAACCATCCGCTGGTATCTCCTCATATCAGCTTTTCCTAGATCTTCATCATTGCTGACTTTGTCTACCCGTATAGGGGTATCACTGGGTCTGCAGCCAAGCATACCTGTTTCTCCTAGAAGGTCTAGTATATACTTTCTTTGCGAGATACTGATCCCTTTTTTGACCTGGCGACCTCTATACCTAGGAAATACTTCATTCTCCCTAGGTCTTTAACCTGAAACTCTTTATTCAGTGCCCCTTTGACTCTGTCAATCTCTGCTTGATCATCACCTGTGAGGACAATATCATCAACATATATTGTCAATATTACAATTTTCCTATCCAGATGTTTGAAGAATAAAGTGTGGTCATTTTGTCCTTGAGTATCGTTTTGATCTTTAAGTATCCTGGTAAATCTCTTAAACGAGGCTCGAGGAGACTGTTTTAAACTGTACAATGATTTTCATAGTCTGCACACTTGGTTTTCCTTTCTTCCAGGGAACCTAGGGGGTATCTTCATAAATACTTCTTCCTTCAATTCCCCATTTAAGAAAGCAATTTTTACATCCATCTGGTGTAGAGGCCAGTATAGATTTGTAGCGAGGGAGAATAGTATCCTGATTGTGTTTAGTTTGGCCATTGGAGCAAACGTCTCGGTGGAATCCATGCCATATACCTGAGTGAAGCCCTTTGCCACTAGTCTTGCTTTGTATCTGTCAAGGCTTCCATCAGCACAATATTTTGGGGTGAATACCCACTTACAACACACTGCTTTCTTGCCTTTAGGCAGTTCAACTATTTCCCATATTTTATTACTTTCCAGGGCCTCCATTTCTGCCATTACTGCCTTTCTTCATTGAGGACTATCAAGGGCCTCATGTATACTTTTTGGGACCCTGACCTGATCAAGATGAGATATAAAAGCACAATGTTTTGGTGATAAAGCCTGATGAGACAAACCTTTCTATAGGGTGTCTAGTGTAGGATCGTCGTTGCTTTCTTACTGCAATTGGGAGATCAAGATCTTCGGTTGGTATTGCATGGTCAGGACCCGTTTCTGGTTCAGACTCTTGGGTTGTTTCAGTCGCTTGTGGTTCATTACCTGTCATGTGTATGTTTCTACGGGTATAGACCTGTCCCCACCTATTGTTGTCTCCCCCTGAACTAGTATCCTCCTTAGGTTCTCCTTCAAGTATATAAATCCGATCGGGTTCATGTTGAGGACATGTGGGTTCGGTGTCTTTTATGTGAGGAAACTGAGGTTCACTCCAATTCTCCCCCTGAACCGAGGAATAAAAAGGAATATATTCATGGAAAGTAACATCACAAGTGACGTAGAGACGTTTGGAGGTAGGATTAAAACATTTGTACCCATTTTGGTTCCTGGCATGCCCTAGGTAAATGCATTTGATAGCCTTTGGGTTGAGTTTTTGGGTATGGTGGAGGTGGACAAAGGTGGTGCAACTAAAGACACATAAAGGTAAGGTATTTTTGAGATATGGTAAGTTAAAATGTTGGCGTAGAACCTGGAGAGGTGTCTGAAATGACAAAGGTTTGCAAGGCATTCGGTTAATCAGGAAGGTAGCAGTGAGAATGGCATCATCCCAATAATAAGCAAGGATAGAGCTACTGAATAGGAGTGCTCGGGCAGTGTCAAGGATATGTCTATTTTTCCGTTCAGCAATGCCATTTTGCTGGGGGCTATGAGCACAGGAACTCTTGTGAGTAATACCTTTGGTTTTAAGGAAACTGGAAAGCGAAAGGTTAAAGTACTTGGTACCATTATCGGTATGAAGAGTTTGAATTTTCGTGTTAAACTGTGTGTGAATCATAGTATAGAACTCAATAAATGTTTGACAAACCTCAGTTTTATCCTTTAAGAGGAAAACCCAATTGACACGTGTGTGATCATCAATGAGAGTCATAAACCATTTTGAATGAGTACGATTGGGAATACGGGACAGACCCCACAAGTCACTGTGTATAATGGAAAAGGGTTTTGAAGGGCGATAAGATATGGGGTAAAAAAAAGAACGATGATGTTTTGCCAGTTCGCATGACTCACAAAATAATTCTGGAGTTTTATTTGAGCAAATAGATGGGAACATCTTACACATATACTGAAAATTTGGATGTCCTAGTCTCTTGTGCCACAACTCAAATTCACTAGTTATAGGGAGAGACACCGTATTGCAGAAAGGAGGTACTGGATGATGACAATCATTCAGGTAATAAAGACCGTCAAGTTCTTTAGCAACACCAATCGTCGTCCCCGTGAACAGATCCTGAAAAACACAATGAGTTGCAAAGAAATCAGCATGACATCGTTCTCTTGTCGTTTATTGTCTCACAGATAAAAAATTACATTTCAATTTTGGAACATGTAGAACATCGTGAAGTGTGAGGGTGGGAGAGACGTTAATGGTCCCACTACCCGCTACTAGTGAGTCAGACCTATCAGCAATTTTAACAGTGAGACGTGATGTGGCAATAAGGTAATTTGAAAATAAGGAGACATCACCAGTCATATGATCTTAAGCTCCTGAATCAATGATCCAACAAGAACCAGTTTTCTCACCCTTAATTGTAGTCAAGGCTTGAAAGGGATTACCTCTGTCCATAATGATTTTTAATGGATCTGGGGCAGTGATTGGGCCTAGGTGAATTGGGCTTGCAGAAAAGGAATTGGATCCTGCGTGAACTGGGCTTGGACAATAAGGCCCTTGAAGTGAACTTGCTTGAGTTGGGCCAGAAGCAATTTGGGCCTGCAGTTGCTGTGAAGTAGACCTACTGACGCTGTGAGGTGTGCTTGCAATGACCGAGCCTTCATCCTTTGGACCCTGCGCTTCAACTAGATGTGCCTTAGGTCGCCGTGGTTTGGGCCGCCAGTCGGGGGTTTTCCCGTGGAGGTCCCAACATTTTTCTTTTGGGTGGCTGACCTTCTTGCAATGGTCACACATTGGACGGTCCCTCCTGGACCCTGAGTCGGCAGCTCGGACAGCGAGAGCAGATCCTTCAATGGGAGAAGGGTGAGGTGTTTGGTCGGCGAGCATGATATGGCGTTGGGACTCCTTGTCTTGTAACAAGGCAATTGCTTCGGTGACCGAGGGGAGTGGCACTCGGCTGAGAAAATGACCCTGAGTGTCGTCGTAGGCAGAATTCAAGCCAACCAGAAACTCAAACAGTCGTTCCTCCTCCACAGCTCTACGGTACTCGGCAGCATCTTCTGGGTCTCTCTAGATTCGGTGTTGCAGTAGGTCAAGTTCCTGCCACAGCACGGTTTTTTCAAGGTAGTATGCATTGATGGGTTGTGCGCCTTGTTTGACAGCCCAGAGGTGAGCTCTCAGATCAAATAGCAGTGAGCCATTTGGGCGTTTCCCGTACGCGACTTTCACGGCGACCCATATGGCTTTGGTTGAGGTGAGGAACATGAAGCTTCGCCGGACTTCAGGGAGCATAGAGTTGAGAAGCCATGTGGCGGCCAAGGTGTTGTCTGATTTCCACCTTCGACGGGTACTAGCATCATTAGTGGGAGGCTAGTCGCTGTGGATGAAGTCGAGTCTATGCCGTCCGTCTAGTGCAAGGAGCATTGACTGGCTCCAATCTAAGTAATTTTCGCCGGTAAGACGCTCCGGCACGATGAGGATGGCCGACCCTTCAAGGCCAGTGATCTTGGTTGAGTTGTGACGTGAACCACCGGCGGACGGGACAATATTGTTGTGCTCTGTGGTGGAAGATTGGACAGAACCACCGTGCTCTGATACTATGTTGGTTGACATGCCAACGATGACAGGGAAGATAGCCAGAGAATGTGATAAAAGGTTCTGTATATCTTCACTTACTTGCTTCTCTGTTATGTTACATATATATACACATTTGAGATCCCAAATCAATGGGATTTACAGCATGTAATCCGGGATACATTAAATCAAATAAAATCATATCATAATCTCCTAAGATCTCTCCTTAATCCCTATAATCTCTCCTATTCAATGCTAATATCTCCAACAGGTTTTACAGTGTTATGTTCATCTATGAATTTATGGTCATATAGTGTCACATCCTTTTTCTACATCCTTGTTCATTTGCATGTCCTTGGTATGCATGGTAAATGAGCATATTCTTCCTTTACTTGTCAAGCTGTCATGTATTATTCTTGGTACTATTTTCTTCACACAACTGTATTTCCTTTGTTGACATGTCAACTGAGGTGTTCTTTTCCATTTTTCAAATGTGTCAGCAAAATTTTTGTTTTGATTTATATATTTTGGTTCAGTGAGTTCAAATTTTTGAGGTAACATATCCTATGTGATAAGATGTGAAAATTCCATTTTTCTGCATTGTGTACTTGTATGACAAGAGGTCGAATGGAATATTTGCTGTCCCCCCATTTTTTTGGTGGGGTAGTGGTGGTTTGGTTTGAGTGGTTATGCCTGTGCTCATTCAGTGGCCTTTCAGAGTTCTCCCTAACATTGAAATTATCTGCATGGCTTCTCTAACTTTTATAATATATTAATTACGTCGATATTGATTGTCACTTTTGGTTTTGTACCACTTCTATGTTCATTGTGAATTCTCTTATAGAACTTTTCTCATTGGAAATTAAATTTATATGACGCCTTTTTATGTACAGGGAATGAGCACGGAGATAAAATGTGAATGTCTAGATATTTTATGTGAAATCCTTCATAAATTCGGAAATCTGATGACATCTGACCATGAGCTGTTCCTGAGTGCTCTTTTGACTCAGTTGAGTTCCAATCAAGCCAGCATACGTAAGAGGACTGTGGCATGCGTTGGTAAGACTTAGTTGTCATTCTAGATTTTTATGAAGTAATTGTGTTTTTAAAATAGAATTGATAGCTTGATACTGCTTGGATTTGTTATAGTTGGGAATATTTTGAGTGTTATCAAATTTGTATTTCTCTGCCTTAGTTTAATGTGTCATTGTAAAAAAATTGTCAAGAGTAACCTTTACCATTTTCTCTAATTTTCCTATCTTTAACCCTGTGGACAAGTAATTTGTGTTGTCCGGGCAACTTGTATCTGGGGATGATTTTGACCATAGGATTTGATTGGATAAGCAACTACTGTCAGATGAACTGAGTATTGATGACACATATTAATAATCTCATTATTGAGAACTATAATAAAACTGCAAGAATTTGTGAATGTTCATAATCTATGGAATGTATTGCAGATTGATTGGACCTATTACACATAATTGCTAATTTCTCACGAACATACCTCATGGAAAACTGTTGTCTACCTTGATATGACTGCTGTCATATTTTCCTTCAAAATTTGGACCATGAAGTGAAAGTACATTCCTCTTGACAAACATTTCTCCACATTTCAGCATCTCTTTCTTCAAGCTTGTCAGATGATTTATTGGCAAGGGCAACAGTTCAAGTTGTTACTAACTTGAAAAATAAGGCTGTCAAGTCAGAATTGACCCGCACAAACATTCAAATGATTGGTGCTTTGAGGTATGAAATGTCTCACACTTTATCCTCCCTTTATCCATCTTCCTTTTATTAATCAAGTTACATTTGAGTGTTACCAGTCGTGCTGTTGGATATCGATTTGGACCCCATCTTGGAGACACAGTTCCAGTGCTGATTGATTACTGTACCAGTGCCTCAGAAAATGATGAAGAACTTCGTGAGTACAGCTTGCAGGTGCTATACATGTTCGTCTGCACTTATATTACAGTGTGATTCAGATGATGATTACCTCAACTGCTTATTAATTTATATAATATTCTCTGTTATGCATCTCCATAATGTTAACATTTAAGTGCAGGCGCTGGAAAGCTTTCTCTTAAGGTGTCCAAGAGATATTTCTTTTTACTGTGATGAAATTCTTCATCTTACCCTGAAATATCTTAGTTATGATCCCAACTTCACTGACAATATGGATGAGGATACTGATGATGAACAGCATGAGGAGGAGGAGGAGGAGTATGTGCATTGTTCATTTGGTTATTTGTAATTGTAATATTTATCTGAACTCTTGTTAGCTAGGCCTGAAATACTATATCCTATTGCAGTGAGAGTGCTAATGAATATACAGATGATGAAGATGCCAGTTGGAAAGTTCGGAGGGCTGCAGCTAAATGCTTAGCAGCTTTAATTGTATCCCGGCCTGAGATGCTTTCGAAGCTTTATGAGGAGGTATCTTTGCCATCAGTTATATATTGTTTCTTATGTAGAGTATATCAATCCCTTTCCTTTTTAGTTTGTTGCTTTCCTGGTATTGTTGTTTTATCTTTCCAAATAGAAGCATGGCAGTTTTTTATTATTAAACTCAACTCAAACTAAATCTCTTTAGTTTGTAATTTTTGATCATTTGGTTAATGGGATCTACCATCATGGGGAGTTTGTGTTTATATTTGTGTAGATATTATATGATTCTGTCAAGGTAGATCTTTTTTTATTCTAATAAAATATATTTTTATAGAAGCTACGTATGTATGTTTTGTTTGTGTAGGTGGTTCACTCTGTAACCTTTAGTTGCATGATTTGCTAACCTGTACTCCTATTTTACAGGCTTGTCCAAAACTGATTGACAGATGTAGAGAGAGAGAAGAAAATGTCAAGGTAGACCAAAATGAGTATTTTGCTTCATTCTTCTATAAAACCATATGGTTGCTTATCCAACATGGCTGTGTTGCAGATGGATGTATTTAATACTTTCATTGAGCTCTTGCGTCAAACTGGAAATGTCACAAAAGGGCAGATTGATGGAAATGAAACGAGGCAAGTTACCTATATGTTCTGTAAGCATCCACTGATTTTGAATTGACTTTGGAATCAGTTTCTGTTGCTGCTGCAACTGTTGATTCCTATAACATATGACTTGAGTACTTTTTTTCTTTTCAAATTTGCTTTACTGAAGAGTAATGTTTGGACGTGAACTATGGTGAATATGCTAAATTTGCTATTTACCCCTTCTGTTTTTAACCTTTTCTACTTCCATATGTATTGTTGACTGATAAATTGATTATCAAATAGAAATGTATGAATAGACAATAATCTATTACATATTGTAATATGTAAAATGAAATGTAAACATTAACCTGAAGACCCTTGAGAATCAGTAACTATGGCATAACTATTTTGAAGTACTTCTGTTAAGCATGATGTAAACAATATTATTGATGCGTCCTTTATGGTAATGAGAGAAGTACAAATATATGCCCTAAATTTGTATCTTTGAACATCTTTCTTTAGTGTGTTTTCTCGTGTGCACTCGTCCTGAGCTAGTGTTAAGCCAATGTAATTTCTTGAGCTGCATCCACTTTTGTTTTCTTTTAAAAAGTTCTGCCCCATTGTCCCCCTTAATCCTGTGTAATTTGTTGGGGCATCAGGGTTGGTGTACATATAAAATAAAATTGGGAAGAGAATTTCCTGTGCTATACTTTATGAGTCAGTTTTAGCCATATCTGTCTCGGGCTGCATGTACTGTCATTTTTTCAGAAGAAACTTTCTTCCTTTTGCATTTTTTGGTTTCCCCCTAATTCTTCCTGAATTTATCATATGAATCTTTTGTAAAGTTGCATAGGAAATCAGGCACAGGTTTAGTTTACCTACCATTGTTAATTTTAAGAGCAATATCATCATACACTGTTGGTCTTGTGACTTAATTTTTATCTATCATTGATCAAATTGCTACGCTTGTCTTGTGTCATTTACTTATTATGCTAATATTGGCATGTGACGCAGTCCTCGATGGCTGTTGAAACAAGAAGTACCAAAGATTGTCAGGTCTCTAAATAGGCAGCTCCGTGAGAAATCTATCAAGACAAAGGTAGGATTTTTCAGACGTAGATAGTTGATTCATTAACTCACTAGAAGGTTAACAATTTCGTCTATACAGGTTGGAGCCTTTTCTGTTTTCAAAGAACTTGTAGTCGTCTTGCCTGACTGTCTTGCAGACCACATTGGATCACTCATTCCAGGAATTGAAAAAGCCTTAAATGTAATAATTATTGCTTTTAGTTGAAATTATGTTTTGTTTGATTTCATTTACCCTAGTACTGATTTTGCGATCTTTTCACCAAATTTTTCTTCTTATTTATTCCCAGGACAAATCTTCTACTTCAAACTTGAAGATTGAAGCCCTAACATTTACAAGATTAGTGTTATCTTCGCATTCTCCTGTTGTTTTCCATCCTTATATCAAGGTAAACAACCATAACTTGTACTGGAGGCTGCTCCCTTTAGTGAGTATTTGTTTGATTCACGCTGTGTAGTGGGTTATATCACGCTGTTTATGGATTTCAATGGTTGTCACTCTTATTTCACCCATCTATCTGAATTGTGAAGGGGGGGGGGGGGAGAATTAATGTGAGAAACATCTCGAGAGTTATGAAAGACTTTCTCAGGCTCTTTGCTGGTTAGGGTTTCAGGGCTAGCAGTTCTTTGACACATTATATTAGTTAAATTCAAATTCTTCTTTTAAACTTTTTCATGCAAGGGAATGGACATATTGGCATGTGTACAATCAGATATGATATTATTCATTCTCGCTAGATGTTTCTGTTCGCAGGCTCTTTCTGCTCCTGTTTTATCAGCTGTTGGTGAGCGATATTACAAGGTCACAGCAGAGGCATTAAGGGTATGTGGGGAACTTGTCCGTGTTGTGCGGCCACAAATTGAGGTGCGTACATTTATCGTCTTGGACCTTGGATTGATGATAGACCTGTTACTAAAAGTGTAGAATGTCTACATGGTGTAGGGTTCTGGTTTTGATTTCAGACCATATGTTCATCCTATTTACAAAGCTATTATGTCACGGTTGATAAACCAAGATCAGGATCAGGTTAGTTAGATGTGGAAGGTCTTGTATTATAATTTCTCTTAATTCTTTTATCATACAATAGATAACATTTTTCTATCTCCAGGAAGTTAAGGAGTGTGCTATCTCTTGCATGGGTCTTGTTGTGTCAACATTTGGCGACCATCTTAATGTAGAATTACCTGCGTGTCTTCCTGTACTTGTTGATCGGATGGGAAATGAGATAACCCGACTTACAGCTGTCAAGGTTATTTAGTTAATTTTGGTGACTTGCATTTCTATAAATTGTTGGAACTTATGACATAGAAACATGATTTCATGGCAAGTAGGATGCTTTGTACAATGTATTACTTAGTATAGATAGGGAACTTGTACATTTTTACATAGTCCTGTTGTCCTTCCCTATCATGTAATCGATAATAGGCTAGATTTGGCCATGTAGTAGCAGGTTGGCATACATCATTTTGACAGCATACATGTTAGCATGTGTTTGTATGTGTTTTGACTTTGTGGTTATCTGAACAACGTAGTTTTGTATGTAGGCATTTGCTGTCATTGCTGCTTCCCCACTAAGGGTGGATCTATCATGTGTACTGGATCAAGTTATAGCAGAGTTGACTGCTTTCCTACGAAAGGTTGGGAAACCTTCTTGGATAATCTTTTAGTTTTATGATGTAACTGATTAAAATTTCATGGTCTCTTGAATTTCCTGTTAAAATGGCGTGGGTGATTCCTAGCTATGCTTTCATGGTTTTGAACAGGCTAATCGTGCACTAAGGCAGGCAACCTTGGGTACCTTGAATTCGCTCATAGTTGCTTATGCTGATAAGATTGGTTCATCTGGTTATGAAGTTATTATTGTCGAACTCTCAGCTCTAATAAGGTTTTTAATAGTAGTCTATTCTTTGGGTTGACTTAATTTTACTTTGGCATAGACCCTGCCGATTAATTGCCCTTGTTTTCATCGCCTGAGTACTAGTGACTCAGACTTGCATATGACGGCTCTTGCTTTGGAACTCTGTTGCACATTAATGGGTGACAGAAGATCAAGTCCAAATGTTGGTTTGGCTGTTAGAAATAAAGTTCTTCCTCAAGCTCTAACATTAATTAAAAGCCCATTGTTGCAGGGCCAAGCTCTTCTGGTATACTTTCTGCTATGCTGCTGACCTTGCCTTATTTGTTTTACTTGTACACGTTATATGCCTATTTAAAAATGTCTTGTAAATACTGCAGGCTTTACAGAATTTTTTTGCTGCTTTAGTCTATTCTGCAAACACTAGTTTTGATTCTCTGCTAGAGTCACTACTTGCCAGTGCCAAGCCTTCTCCACAGTCAGGTGGCATTGCAAAACAAGCATTACATTCTATTGCCCAGTGTGTAGCTGTTCTATGCCTTGCTGCTGGTGATCAAAAGTGCTCATCTACAGTGAGAATGCTTACGCAAATTCTCAAGGATGACATTAGTTCAAATTCAGTAAGTTTTTTCTCTAGTCTTTAAGCAGGGCAGTGATTTTTTATTTGACAGTCATTTTTCTTGATGCTTAACTATAGGTGCATACTTTCTGGAATTCAAAGTGATCCTATAAGTTTTGAATGTTGAAATTGCGTTAGCATTTTATTGATTGTCCTTTGGAGCTTTCAATTTCTTATTTTGCCTTTCTTTAGTAAATTAATACATTACTGCTAGGGGAGAACAGTGGGCAGTTACCGACCTGACTGACTGTAAAATTAGGCTTACATGTGTTGGGGTGATTATGTTGCAAAATATCTTTGTCTTGGCATATGTAACTTTAATTGCATTTTGAAGTTGTAGACTTGATTACCCTGAATGAACCAAAAGACCAATTCCTCTTGTGTGGACCTATCAACTACCTGAACGTTGTCTAGATAATTTGATTTTTACTTTTTGTTCAATCATATTGAATTTGGTTGGTGGGTTGTGCATACTCCTAATTCAACATCAGTTACAGTTGTGATTGTTCTGCATCTTTATTGAACTATTTCTTTTTCTTTTTCTTTTTCGTATTGAAAGGCCAAACAGCACCTTGCCCTTCTATGTTTGGGGGAGATTGGTAGAAGGAAGGATATAAGCGCACATGAGAATATAGAAACTATTGTTATTGAGTCCTTTCAATCTCCTTTCGAAGAGATAAAGTCTGCTGCCTCTTATGCACTTGGTAACATTGCTATTGGTAATCTTCCCAAGTACTTGCCTTTTATCTTGAACCAGATTGATAATCAGCAGAAGAAGCAATACCTGTTACTTCACTCTTTGAAGGAGGTTTGTTGTCCTGAATGAACTCTAATTTAATATGGGTTTTGTTGTCTTTTTTGTGACTCATGAATATGTGATTTTCCTGTCACTACCTGGCAGGTTATTGTGAGGCAATCTGTAGATAAAGCTGAGTTTGAAGAGTCTAGTGTTGAGAAAATACTTAATTTACTCTTCAATCACTGTGAAAGTGAGGAAGAAGGGGTTCGCAATGTAGTGGCGGAGTGCCTTGGTAAAATTGCACTTATTGAACCAGCAAAACTTGTTCCTGCGCTTAAGGTATCTGGTTTTGTGTGGGAACCTTGTGCTTGTGATTTTGAGTCATGTTTTATATTTGATATTTAATGGTTGCTTTGTATTCTAAATTTTCTATAGGTTAGAACAGCCAGTCCAACTGCATTTACTCGAGCCACTGTTGTCATTGCTGTGAAGTACTCTATTGTTGAGCGTCCTGAGAAGATAGATGAAATCATATACCCTGAAATATCATCATTTCTGATGCTTATTACAGACAATGACAGGGTTAGTTTTTAATCGCTTTAGTCATAAAAGAAATGTTATCACAATCTTTGTTTTTACTTTTTAGATGTATATATGCCTTTTGGGTTTGACCTTATTGGGAACTGATTTTATGAGTATGCAGCATGTTAGACGAGCTGCCGTCTTGGCTTTGAACACATTTGCTCACAACAAGCCAAACCTAATCAAGGGGCTTCTTCCTGACCTTTTGCCTCTTCTTTATGATCAGACTATTGTGAAGGTACCTTCTGACTTGTGCGAGCAGTCGAGTAGATGGAAATCTGTTGTGGATTATATCATCACTTAGGAACTTGTCTCTCTTTTTATGGAAAGCAATTATGATGTGTTACCTGTGTCATGTACACAAGGTTTTCGTATAACTGTAAATGTTCTGATTTTCGTTTATTTATTTCTGACAGCAAGAACTAATAAGGACTGTTGATCTTGGTCCTTTCAAACATACTGTGGATGATGGACTTGAATTGAGGAAGGCTGCTTTTGAATGTGTAGACACATTGCTGGACAGTTGTCTCGATCAAGTCAACCCCTCATCATTTATTGTTCCTTATCTTAAATCTGGTTTGGATGGTGAGCATTTGTTTCAAGCTCATCCATTTTTTTTAAAACGCTAATCATGATGTCAATATTTCCTTTTGTTTATATAACAGACTTTGTGAGGCCCCTTTTAGCCCGTCTATATGTTAAACTGTTCCCCTTGATATTGAATTTGCCGTTTTCTTTGACGAGTGTTTGATAATGTACTACTAATTCTGTCCATATAAATTGTTTTTTTTTTCAGATCATTATGATGTTAAAATGCCTTGCCACCTCATACTCTCAAAACTGGCTGATAAGTGTCCTTCTGCAGTATTAGCAGGTTTGTGATGTTTCTTTGAACATGCTAAATTTGGCTGTGTAATGTTTTCTGTTCTCTAACTTGGATTCCCATCTCAGTGTTGGACTCATTGGTGGACCCTCTACAGAAGACTATCAATTTCAAGCCAAAGCAAGATGCTGTCAAGCAAGAGGTAGACCGTAATGAAGATATGATTCGAAGTGCACTTCGAGCTATTGTAGCCTTGAACCGCATAAGGTTTGTGTTACGTAATTGTAGCAAGAAAAGAGAAATAGAGAAGAATATAAGGAGAATAGAAGAGAAATTGAAACTATACTAAATATTCAAGAGTTCACATCATAATCAAAGCATACCCTCATAAGACTGATGATTACCTTTATTTATAAATGGTGGGTAATCCTAATCCTAATTAAATATCTAATACTAATATATCATAATATCTGATCATGATATATATTATAATATCTAATCCTAATATATTATAATACATAATCATAATATATATTAGAATATCTAATCCTAATAAATCATAATATATATATTATGATATATAATTCTAATCTCAGAATATCTAATACTAATTTTAATAAAATAATAAAACTATTTAAATTTTTTATTTATATTTTACATATCAATACTCCCTCCCCAAAAGACCCTTGTCCCCAAGGGTCAAGTACCAAGAACGATACTAAACTAGAGCCAAGAAGCATTTTAATCAATTTTCCTTTGAACCAAATCTAGACTAGGAGATTTGAAATCACCAGCGTTATTAGTGCCAAGTTTGAAGACATGTTACAAAGTGCACTCTTAAACCCCTCACAACAGTTGAGACTTGATGATCCATCAGCTCTAAACTTTTGTTTCATCACTTTCTTTTTACACGTTATGTGTGAAGGTTCATGTAAACTATCAGTTGTGCTCCGAAAATTGATCTCCTTTGAACATGTTAAACTTCTTGCATCTTGGAGAATGATAGACTGAATTATCAACTCTTCCTAAACTGTTATCTGCACCACATTAGAATCTTGAGTTTGGTTAGGGTTCTTGGGACTTTCTTGCATATCTTTTTGCTCATCAATAGGTGCTGAAAGGGAAGACTCATCTTCTTTAGCTGTCGGGTACTCTTCTTGATCATCAGAAATGTCCTTTTCCTTTTGCAATATTTTTTGTGACTCTGCCACATCTTTCTTTACCGGCTGAGTTTTCTGCAGAAGGAAACTCATCCTGTCAAGATGCCTTACCATATTCTGAAAACGCCGCTCTATATCCATACTCATCCTGTCAAGATTATTCGCTATATTTTGAAGACAAGGTTCTATATCTATGCTCATTCTGTTATTGATTCTTGTGAATAGCCGAGAAACGACCGCTCTGATACCACTGTTACGTAATTGTAGAAAGAAAAGAGAAATAGAGAAGAATAGAAGGAGAATAGAAGAAAAACTGAAACTATACTAAATATTCAAGGGTTCACATCATAATCAAAGTATATCCTCATAAGACTGATGATTACCCTTATTTATAAGTGGTAGGTAATCCTAATCCTAATTAAATATCTAATACTAATATATCATAATATCTAATCATGATATATATTATAATATCTAATCCTAATATATCATAATACATAATCATGATATATATTATAATATCTAATCCTAATATATTATAATATATATATATTATGATATCTAATCCTAATATCAAAATATCTAATACTAATTCTAATAAAATAATAAAACTACTTAAATTATTTATTTATATTTTACATATCAGTTTGTATTTTCTCCTGCTTTAGAAATAAGCTTTTCTGCTCAAATTACATCTGCTGGATAACACAACGGCTACGAAGGTCGAGTAACTGATAGACTGTTCTCTTATTTCTGAAAATTATTCTATAGAAAACTCTTGCCGGCAGTGAAATCTAGGAGTGTCATGATTAAATATCAATGAATCGCATTATTTGGTTTCAAATTTGATTATGTTTTTTATTACGTCAGTCCAGGACCTTCTGATCATAATTGTTCAGGGTATAGTTCTCTTTTTATTCAATGTTATTAAGGTATGTTTGGATTACCTTTTGGAGAATATTGGAGAAAAGTGATAAAAGTGATTTGATAAGACTTTTCTTGAAAACCATGGTTTTACCATGGTTTTGGATCATGAAATACTTTTTGAAAAAAATAGGGTTTTCGGCTACCCTACTTTTAAAAGCATGGTTTGGACCAAAACCACGGTTTTAAAAGTTTCCTCAAACATGTGTCTAGATATGATATCCTTGGTAGACATCATTGAAAGCTTATTTTTGACCACACTTTCTTGACTATGTCTAAACGTGCGAAACGTAAAATCTCATTTATGCTGGTATTGTTGAGTGTTCTTTCAGCCGCACATTGACTGTTTTATACTTCATACAACTTCAGGGAAACAAGCCTTGCTTTCGCAAGACCCGAATTATAATACTACTACTAAACTAATTTAGATAGATTAAGGAAGTTAGATAAATTAATTAATTTTAATGATTATGTGTGGATTTTTCTAAAATACTTTATTTAATCACGTGCATTTGAATCACCTTTGATAGATACCCTTTTAATATGTACAATCATAGAGGGATACATTGTGGAGAAAATTATAATTTTAAGGGACAGTGGATTGAGGTCTTATATTTATAAATAGATCTAATCCCTCGTCTAGCTCTTATAATTAGGGATGAAGGGAGTAATATTACCCCATAAAGTTTGTCCCAAGCTCTCCCTCTAGTTACAAATCTTTGGATCTTGGACCACTGAAAGTAATTCTGGACTTGGGAGAGTCTCTGGCCTCTTGAAAGCTAGGGACCATTTGTTTCCTTCTAGTTCTCTGCTATTTTCCCCCTTTTTGGCCCTTCTTTTTTACTTTTAGGGATCATTATTGTATCTTTCTCAAACTGTTACTGCAGTGGAGGAGATTGCAGTGTGAAGTTCAAGAACCTTATGAATGAAATATCAAAATCACCAACTCTCTTGGAGAAGTATTACTCAATCCGCAATGAGTGATTGATTGATAGGCTGACGGACTTTTCTTCTACGTTCAAGAAAGAGTGATAAAGATGAACTGCCAGATCATCATCTGATCTCTGCAGGTAGCCTAATTAATTTGTCTGCCATGGGAAAAGTGACATACAATTGATTTTCAATCCATTGATGCATGATGTCTTGGGTGTTAAAACTAGGGACTTGTACCACAAAGAGGATCCAATTGATTATGATCTTCCATGAGGATTTTTACTAGGGGGATTGCTTGTATAGGAGGATGAAAGAAAGATTTTGCCTGTTTTGTTGTATGATTTTTATAATTTAGATAAATTTCTTTTGATGATTAATTCCCTCGTCAAACCACGCTGAAAAAACAAGCACACAAGAAAATGATGAAATTATGGAATAATTGCAATATTTTTCCTGAGGTTTGTGTGATATTCAGACGACTTGGAAATGCTTGCTTCTGCCTATATAGTATCCAAAATTTGGTTTATTTGTCAAAATTTTTATTATTAATGGGAATCTCTTCCCTCCACAAGATCCAGCTCTTATTAAGTACTTCTCGTATGTATCAAAAATAAAAAAGGAAATATCACCCAAAAAAGGAAAGAAAGAAAAAGATCCTGTGGTGATATCCCGGAAATTACTATGCAAATTTACATAATTAATTTAATCATTAAAAATCATGTGACATGAGTAGTGTGTAATAATAAGATTTTGTGTAAAAAATGACAATGTTACATGTCGCTCACTTGTAAATTTTTTTACTTAGTGATTAACTTGTTCTAAGTGGGGCTCATTTTTCCTAATTTTATTTTGTTTGAACATATTAATTACCTTAATTGCAAACTAAATGTATAAATGAAAGAAAATAATTATGTATTTTTCTAAAAAAATGCAACAGGTATTTTTCAATATAATTTTGGCAGAAAAGGTAATCTTCAAAATTAATTTATACTTGAGACTAGAAAATTCTTCAAAAATATGACTAACATTAATATTAATAATTGGAGGGAGTAATATCCTTATTTTATTTTACTATCAATATTTAAAAGGGAACAATAGGTGAACAGTTATATGAGGGAGTATTTTCTCCATAATTGTGAAGTACTTGTAACATCTTGGATGTTATAAAAACCTTCTCCATGCTCCTCAAGACTGGGGAGGAAAGTACTGAATATTTTGATGATTAATGGTTGATAATTAGTAATTATTAAAAAATATTTTAATATTTATTAAATCAATACATTAATTTCTTTTGAACAGAAATCAATATATTAATACAAGTACTAAGATTTAAAGATAATGATACATCATATAGTACTTTTCTATATACAGTTTTGGGAGGGTTTGAACCCTTGATTTCTACCCCTTGCCCCATCCCACTTTTATTAAATATGTTGATTATAAATTATCATAGACAGATATAAAATAAGAAGTTTAAGAAAGATAGATATTATTTATTCAGATAATTTTTTGTGATTAACATTCAGATGAGATTTTCTTAATTTTCAAGGTAATGTTTTAATTTGAACTTAAATTAACATAATCTTATATTGTTTAGTAATTCTATACAAAGAGGATGTGGATTAAATGAGATTTTTCTCATAATGTCCCTTTTTCATAGAACAAGTTTAGAAAATTCAGACTTCCTACACTTTACTAAGTGATTCTTAATATAAAGTTGTTTGTCTAAAGCATTAAATAGAAAGTGAAGTTTTCTTTACCAAGTTCTCATTCAATCTACAACTTATTTATCATGTATTAAAATCCAATCCAGGTTAATGCGTTAGACTAATGAACTGAAAAACTAGTTCTCTGGTCAGTCCAGACAAAAGTTTTATGAAATTCGATTAGATCATATTTTATATTCTTTTCTTTCCCTGACACTGAAATGTCATTAAGTTAAAAAACATAACAATGTCAAATTTATACTTTAATAGCTTAGTTTTGTTGGGTTATGTATGATTATATATAAATATTTTATTTACTTATAAATTAATACTTTTTTTATTTAAATAGTACTCTTTCCAAAGTTGTATATATAAATATTTTTTAATTAAAATATATTATTTTAACCATGATTATATTGACCTTAATTTAATCATAATTAGAATACTGACCTTTAAACTATTGTCTTGATAAGTTTAATAATTGTTATGGTTTTCAATACCTTATTATTTACAGAAGCTGCTCCAAACTGTTTCCAACCAAACCGATTATCTCCACTGAAATCCATCTTCCTCCACCCAATTCAGCATTAGCAACCAATATGACTAAACTAAAATATAGTAGCTACCTTGTAAATGAGAGTTGTTATAGATAGTAAAGAATATACTCGTATCTTATAAGGATGCGGTTCGATTTCTACTGCTATTGTGCGGCTTTTTTTGGTAAGTAATATTATAAGTCTCCTATAAGTACTATCTGACCTCTAGAGATATGCTCTAATTTTAGTGAGAGACCGATACTAAACCTACTTATTAGTATAAAAATATATATATAGGTATGTTAGATAACATTTAGCTTCATAATAGCATTGATAATTATAGATATGTAGATTAGAATTTGGGCATGATATACCATTATATAATGTTTTTAATAAAGGACAATTTAATTTAGAAATTTTAATGATTGTTTATATAAAAAAAATTATAGGTCAGTCTATTTTGGTACTACACTTCTTTACTAAGTGTTTGTGTGTTTCACTTTTCTGAATTCACAACTCTCACTAATTAACAGGATTCAAGCCACAAAAGACCATCTATATTCTTGATAATGATTATTAATTTTCTACCATAACTTCGCAGGAAATATTATCATTTTTCTTTTAAATTTATTGATTTCTTTATCTTTTTTATTAGGTCTTTTTAATAATTCTATTTGTATTGTACTATGTAAAACTCTTATTTTCTTAATATCATATTGTTTTCCTTTTTTCAAAAAATTATAGGTGATGCTAGTAAGACTCCTTCAATTAGTGAAAATCATAGAAAAGGGAAAAAGGGATATGTACTATTATTAATCTCATATGGGGAGTGTATGAATAGTAAAAAGGTTAAAGTGAAAATTTATTTTGGAAGTTTTCACTCATGAACTGTTGGTATCTAGTTCTTTTAAAAATAATATTATATTAATAGTTACTTGAAATTAAATTTGACTGTTAATTAACCAATATACTGATATAATATCTACATCATCTATTAGTGTTAAGGTGCAAATTTTTGTTAAAAGTTTTTATTCAAGTGCATTGGGTATCTGAAAGCTTTTTTAGTTCAATATCCCTTGACCATAATTCAGATTTAGTTTGGTAGTCAATTCACCAAATATACTAAGCTGATGAGTCTATATATCATTCATGTTTTTTAAGTTAGATTTATAAACAAGAAAAAATAAAAAAAAAACGCATCATTCAAAGTTGTCATTAACAAGTATCACTATGTGTAGACCATACTCTAATGTGATATATTTTGAGCAGAAAAAAATATATAAGATAACATATATAGAGGAACTCAGGAGTTCTTGAAAAGTAGGAATAATATAGTCAAATTTAGGAATAACAATATAAATATGTTATTATTATCTATAAATATAAAAAGATAATGAGACTGTCCATGTTCTATTTATTTATAAATTTAATATTAAAAAAAAATAGATGACATATGAACTAACAAACTTAATATATTTAATCAATTATCAGTTAAACAGATAATAATCAAGATGATATTAAACTCAAGAAAATCTTCTGAATGCCCAATATTTCTAAATGAAAACTTCTATAGATAAATTTATAATTTAACCCAAAATAAAAAATGATATAAATACTATAGGAGTATACAACATTATTATAGTAAATAATTAATGGTCAAATTTAACTTTAGTTAATAGTCAAAATGACACAATTAATATTTGAAAATTTCTATAATAACATTACTTTTACAAAAGCTTCTAGATACCCACAACTTGCATTAATTGAAGGAGCCTTACTAATATCACCTATAATTTGTTTTTGATATAAATAAGTCATTAAAATTTCCAAATTTAATTTGACCTTCATTAAGGGGCGGGTGAAACAAGGACTAAGGAGAAGGGCAAGGAGTGAGAGCAATGGGGAAATACAAAAACCAAAAAAAGGGGAAGTCATAAATCCTTGGAAGAATGAAAGGAAGGAGCAGGAGATGGGGATGAAATTTTTTGAGTGATAAAAATCGGGAGAATGGTGGAGAAGAAGATATGAAGGAATGAGCAAAGAAGGAAATGTTTCAGATATGGATTAGTGCTTCCTAACAGAAATTTTTAACAGTACTAGTACTTATTCAATATCAGGGACTAACGGATTTAACAGTAGAAAGTTAAAAGATCTAATAAAAATCTATAAGAAACCCATCAAAGATTTACTGAAGTTGTTCTACTTGCACTGAAAATCCACATTGGCATCGCTTAGTAAGCATTGAGTTCTCATCAAAGCTTTCGGTACTCTTTCAGAAACACACGTTCATGTTCTTGTTCATACTGACTTGCTTATCTAATGGATGCAACTTCAACGACCTTACTAGTATCATATCTGGGACTCTTCTCATAACTACCACTAACCATGGCATTATTCAATTCCTTATTGTTGTCTCTGGGTTCGTTATCATTTAATGGAATAAAACTGCTATTATAACGATATTTTAACCGTTGACGAGTCGCGATTGACGAAAGAAGTTGGTACCATCGAGAAAGAGCTCTTGCTTCATCCTTTTTTTTCTCTTCAGCTCGTCTTCTTTCCTTTTCCTCAGCATATGCCTAGACAAGTGACAAGACAATAAAAAGGGTTGTGGCATTAACATTAAAATCAAGGGTCAACTTTAATTCTATTGGAGGCAAGTTTAGTCATTTTTAGAAGGGTTATTTCCAATTTTGCCTTGGAACCAAGTTTTTATATAGAAGCTGTGCGTATCCAAAAAGAATTCTTAGATCAATATCTCACCGGAAGAGTTCAAAAATGAGCAAAGTCACCCTAACAGATAAAAAACTAATGTTGAACTCTGATATTTTTAATGAACAAGGGTGGTATTACTCATTTCAAATACCCACAGCTTTTACACAGTTTCAAAACAAAATTGAACCTTAACGCATAAACATTTTTAGAGTAAACTCTCAACCAGGGTCAAAGGGTTTCCAAAGCATAAAGACCAATATAAATATCGATGAGAGTTCCTGACCTCCTCGTCCCATTCTTCACAGAGCAGCAGGGTTTTATTAATTAAGAGTCAAGAATTCATTTCGAATGTATTCAATCTTTAGGGAGTACTACTTTATTGTGATTTCAATCGCAGCATTTTGGAATGCATTTTAGTTCTTGAGTGCCTAAGTTTACGTTTGAGAGTAATTGATAGCTTGCCCTGCCCGATTAGTATTGTCTAAGAGGAAAACTTCACTTTACCCTTATGTCATGGGTGAATCTAACTCTCTTCCAAAAAAAATTGTACCTAAAAAAATTAAGAGAAAAGGATTCATATGAGGTGATAAAACAATTCAAAATTTCACCCTTAACAATTTACCTTTTTATTCTTATTTTTGTCAGGGATAAAAATAAAAGCATAAGAATAAGTGCCTCTAGAAGGACATCCTTGAACTCAGCACTGAGCACACCACAATACCATCGAAGACAGGATGTGAACGAGCATTTTTTAATTCAAAACCAACCATGGCAGGCGCATGATCAATTTCTAGCCTCTTTGCAACAGCAAATGCCTTTGGAAACTTCAAGTGCACGGTCCCTGGAGGAAGGCATTTCTCGGACCAAACTTCAACTAGGCCTCGCTCATTCTAGACAGAAAAATGATACAGAAATCAGTGGCATGAAAATTTCTATTATCTCAAGAAATAAGCAAAGAAACGCCCCTTTTGAGGAAGGCAATTAGTGAGTGTTGTTTGGGAGAGGCTCCAGCCCGTTGAATGCTAGGCGTGTGTGTGTCAGAGCGTGTCTGTTTCTGTGTTTTATGCTTATTTTCAGTATTTCCAGCGGCGTACATTTTACCATTTCTACCATGTTATCTACATGCCTCATACAATTCTCAAATATCTCCTACATTCTCCATTTTGCGAAGCCTTGAGAGATCCTCTTTGTTTTTCTTTTTTTTGGCCCCCAGATTGCACTGCTCTAGCTCTAATGCCAAGATGATGGAACCCACCTCTAAAATGATATTCAAAAGATAACTGAAGTTACCAAATGTATGATGTAAGCTGCTGTAAATACTGAAAATACGCATAAAACACAAAAAATAGATACACTCGACACACCCAACTCCTCTCGCATTTGAGAGGCATCTAGGAAAGAGTGTAGCAGGCAATTTAGCAACCTCCTACAAGTGGCCCCCCTTCCAACCAACTCTCCACCTCTTGCACAGGCAGTTATTATATACACATACTTGGAAACTAGTGCAGCCTTGGAATATATGAGGTGCAATGGGGCTTCTGCCAGGTCTAGTTTAGGTATTCTTATCTTTTCATTCATATTGCATCTATGAAAGAAAGAAAATTTCTTCACAATCTCTAAGTCATCATGCATGTTGCTCCATCTACTACCATACCTTGATACTTTAGCACTGAACAATGAAGCCTAATTCTCTACTTTCAACTTCTTGAACTAAACTAGTAGACTAACCGCAAGCCAAGGCATATTCACAAAAAAGGCTAAGTTTTTATTTTTAAATTTTAGCAAAAGATATCTGTCATTTTGCAACACACTAGTTGAAATGATACTCTAACCATCCTATGAGAAGCATACAATCATCTAGAATGGAGACGATAAAAAAAAAAAAAACTTACATACTTTAGCATGTTTCATCGCCATTCATAGAAAAATGTAGAATTTTAGAGTGGAAGGGTAAATGTATAAATAGCCAATGGTTTCACACGGATATGTCGGCAAAAAGACCATCTTTAAAACATATGCTTTTTCCCCAAATTACATTATGCCATATCCATAGAAAATAGCAGAAATGACCTTAGGAACTATCCAATTTACGCATGAGGCAGATTAAGAGGTTCCAGTTGCCACTTCCCATAGAGTTCAATATTTCCCTTAGAATCACTGCAATCAGAATCTTTTACTTTTTCTAGTTTTACAGAAGATTTGAGCACCTGCATATAAAGTCGAAAAGATATTCAAATTCATGTGAAAATTAGAAGGGGAAAAAAAATAAATTTGTACAAGGGAAACTTTGTTGAGCCTTATAAGTCATACCAGACCTTTGCAGTATGTTCATTGGCTTTAACTTGCAGCCCTTCCCGAAGCCACCTCCCTTTTGTCTTAAGAGTCCGCACACAAGTCCTTGGGTAAACTGGGAGGCCTGAACAACGGCCAAGAACCGGGCCCTTTGGATGAAGAACTTGATACTTGGTAAGCCATTTCTCTAGAGCATAAAGGGGTGAGTTCTGTAAGTTTGCATATGGAAGAAAGAATCATATGAAGTAATTCTTGACATCTATAATCCCGCACATCTTGTTGGTCAGGCATACTTTAAACTACCTGCTGATTAGTTGGAAGAGGCTCAGTTAATGCCCTAGTCTGAAATTCAACATCCTCAAGGGAGCTCCGAGTAGGGACAAAAGAATTACTCTTGCTGGATTCTGCAGAATTAGTTTGGTTTGTTTCCAAATGAACCACTCCAGTTGCCCCTGATTCTAACTCTCTCTGTGGTGCCAAAACTGAATCCCACCACATTGAACTAACTCGTTGTGATGCAATCTTGTGCCACTTCATACAGTACCTGATATATCAATAGCATTGTATATAATGCAAATAATTTCAGAGCCGATATAATAATCACAATGAACTTATTTAATGGAGAGAATGCAAGACATGCGGGTCACATCTTTAGCCCCCCGCCCCGCAAAAGCAAGAACATATCTCAAAGATGTATTACATGCAGTAACCATGGATTCAACTTTGTGTTCTCCATCAATAATCAAATTGATAGCATCGATATGCACCCAACTGTCAAATTCTCTCCACTGCAATAAACTTCTGCCCAATACAGAGGAGATCCAAATTTCATTGGTCCAGCTGTTGTAGAAATTTCCTGGGGGAAGGCTAAAGATTCATCGCTTATAATCCTTTTGAATCTTTTCGAATTTCGATGGACAATTAAAATTTTCTGAATTAGCATTCAAGCTTCTCGAACATGACTCCTTTTTGTTCTTCTCATCCCTAATTGCTGTAGCCGAAAGAGCCATTTCCAACTGCATTTCAAACTCAAGATCCCCTTTCCTCTTTGATTTATTAGTCTTGTTGGTGAGGCATTTAGGGTGATTATGTACTGTCTCAGAATTTTGTGAGTTTGACACACTACCGTTCAACTCATCAACAAAAGGGGGATTTGGGGACTTAATCACATGGATTGTTGAGTGCCATTCCTTCCTTTCATGTGATTGGCCAAGAGAACTTTCAGAGGAATCTTCTCTCACATAGCCTCAAAACAATTTTTTAGGGGACCTAAAGTCCTCTTCTGACCTGGATACTATCACTGTTGAAGCATTAAATATCCCCTTACTAGATCCACTTGCATCAGATCTAACGGATTGACCTGGTTTAAGAGAGGCAACATCCAAAATGGAGACAAACCTGAAATATTACTCCAGAAGAAAATTAAGTCCGTGTATTACTTTGGGGTAAGAAAATAGATTCTTCCAGAAGTTGTGGAAGAAGGTTCAATCAGTAGATCTTGAAAACAGATTCAATTCCCAACGCATATGCAGAAACTGATATTAAGCCAAGTACAGGTTATTATTCTAATTATAAACGTTCAGCAGGGGCAAAAAGGAACAATAAAAAATCCCTTTTTGAGCTTGAGGTATTAAAACTCAAATATTCAACTTCAATTCAATCAGCCCAAGTTGTCAGAATCATAACTGGATACATTCTCTTCAGAACTACAGAAGTATAATTAGTAAGGTGATAAACTTTCCACCACTATCAAAGGCGCAAAAATATTTTAAAAAGACATAGAAAGCCCTATGGCCCCTTTGGACGTTGGTACGTTCAAAGGGTTTCTGGTGCACAGAACAAAAAACAATGGAGAATTACTCAAGGTTGGTAGAAGAGAATTTATTATTAAAAAATAAATCTGATTTATGTAATTATGAAGTTATCTTTATACACAAATGACAAATTTGTGAGCAGTGATAACAATATGAAGGGTCACAAATAATAACTAGAAATACAAGCGTGACAACTTGAAGTATCACAAATAACAATTAAAGATTGTTATTATATGCTCATAGTTATTATTTGTGTCACTTTAAGTTATCACTATATGTCCCTCAGTTGTAATTTGTGTCATTTCAAGTTATTATCGAATTTTTAGTAATTTGTCATTTGTGTAAAACAATAGCTTAATAATAGTACAAATTGAATTTATTATCCACAAGTGCCTTAAGACTATTTAATTATTTAATAATTTTACGTAATTTTTTTATAATAATTTTTTTTCTACAGGACCTCTGACAAATTCTCCGTCAAAAATAGAAACAAAAAGAAAAATTTAATATGCAAATCTTGGTTATTTTATTTTATTTTTAATTTGAATCGTGTAATTTTTTCCCTTTTTTATTGTGTCCTTAATAATTTTTTCAATTATAAATAGTATATATTTTCATTATTTGAAAAAGAAACAACATTAGTAATTGATGATATGTGTCTCATCTCTCACTCGACAAACATCTAGATTAGTTTACAACATATATTTCAATAAAATAAAAATTAACTATATTAAGATTACATTAGATATTATATATATATGTGTGTGTGTGTGTGTGAAATGAGACTGTTATGACTTGTGAGGGGATAAGTTTTGCTGATGTTTATGACAATAAATATATTTTATTCTATCATTTTTTAAAAAAAATATTTTTTATTTTTTATTTTATGGTAATTTACATGTCATTTAGTCATAATCCACATCATCCCTAATTAACTAATTATGAGCAAATAGGTTAATATCTATAAATGAGTAAACTATTAAGATCCAATAAAGAGGTAAAAGAACTACAAAAATCTGATTAAAAATCAAGCGAATCTCTCACCCTTCTTTTTCCTCCCTTCCATTTGTCTCAAATCCATGGCCCAACTAATGAACCCATGAACAGGTATTCCTAATCAATCTGATCAAGAATTTGAAAACTAGTTAATCGGATTAAATTTTATATATTTTTTCAATTCCTTTTGAAAAAAGAAGCTAATTTATCGAGAAAAGGAAAATATTAAGATATGCAATAATATTAGGCATATTTAGCAACAAATAAAGGATCTATAATCGAGTATTACTTTTTACATAAGACGAGAATCTAATTGCAAAAGAATTAAAAATAAAAAATAAAATACGTTATTGCAGTGAATAGTGCATATATTGAATTTCTTAATTATCAATAAAAGAATGATCGCTATGGAAATTGAATAAATTATTCTGAATTATGAGTGATAAAATGACTGCACTAAGTATATAGTAGAAAAGATAAAATTATGATCAATATTATCAGTTAATGACACAGATTTAGTAAAGGATCAAACATAAAACAATGAAAAACACAATTTCAGTATCTCTTGGCAAGAGAGAGCTCAAATGAAACACTACAGCCAGAGAACATAGCACAACGATCATTGCACTGTATCAAAAGAATTGAAGGACAAACCTCTTAGCCAAGGTTTCAATACCTGCAATGAATATCAAACTAATTCATTCATTCATTGTCACCTTTTAACTTCAAAGAAGGCTTCAATTCAGCACAAGTTCTTTGAATTTAACGATGCAATCTAATGCTTTCTCGAACTCATTTTCTTCCAATGCGACGTTGAGGCGGCAGTAGCCGGGAATTCCGGTCCAGGAGCCACTATTTATGCATAAACCAGTGGATTTGAGAATGGCAGTCCTAATATTTGAGTCATCAATCTTGATTTCAGTGGTGGCATTTTCATCGCTCTTGAGCTTAATGGTCTTGCCGAGATAGGCCGAGGGCTTGGCCACGACAGAAACACCAGCCGACGAATCAAGCACATCCCACCCGCATTTCTCGAGAGCCTATGGCCAATAAGAAAGAAATGAAGAATATATCAAAACCCTTTCAAGCATACACATACGTTTGGTCTCATAGGTTTGTACGCAGATTTGAGATTCAAAATGATATGGAAGTTAAAGAGCATGTGCTGTTGAAATGTGTGGTACACTGAATAGGAAGGAATCCGAAAATTAAAATGACAAAAATTACTTTTATAGATAAAAAAATCTTTGAATCCTAGAATAAAAATTTTTAAAAGACAATTATGTTAATTTTTTGTACAATGGAAAGAAAATCTCTATATAAATGCAACCGGATGCCGAATATGTCTTAAGAAGCATTATTTCTTAAGTGAACATCTGAATAAGAAATTAGTTTCATGATTCATCACCAAATACTTGGCTGAATAACCATACAACATATTGTTTCAAGTTAAAATTTACAAGAAGTTACACTCTGATCATTTCAATAATGTAATTTGAAAGCCAAACGGGAGGTTTAGGAAACATAAGGAATATATATTTTACTAGGTGCTTGCCCTATTACGAAATTGAAATTATTAAAGAAAAAAAATTCTAACTTCAACAAAATGGCTTAACATATGTTCATGCTACTTCGATTAACCAAGCACTTAACATGAAACGCTGAATAATTTTGCAGTAGTCACGCGATCATTTATAGTTTATCTCTGGAAAAATTAAAGTTCTAAGAAAGAAATGTAATCAACAAAAATCCCACAAATAAGCAGCATACAATAACAAACTCCAGATTCAGAAATGACAATAAATCTATACTGCTCACTTGTTATAAAAGTTTTTAGTTATTATATTCCTTCCTTTGAACCTCAGTGATTTTCTTTTTGTCTTTCAGATTTAAGCCACAAAAACCAACCAGGTAAAATTAAAAAAATAAAAAATTTTGAAGTAAAAATGGAAAATTACCTCTTTCAAGCATTTGTATCTACTTCTCAATTTCCTTGTGTGCTCAATAGTGGCATCATATAGGTCTGCTGATTGCTGCTCCATAAGACCCAGCATCTTCTTTATGGCATATCTAACAGTACTATGAGGTCTGCTTAATCCCGGAAAAGTATAAAATGTGTCAACTAAAACTGGCTCGTTTAGAATCAGGAACCCAAATCTGAGAACACCATTGAGCATCTTCAGAGATAATCCTCCAAAAAGAGAAACACAAAATGATGGCTTGCACGAAGAACTTAGCTCGGACAAGCAACCATGCAAATTCCAGCCACCCCAGCCTTTGTAGTCATATTCCAGACCCGAAAACGAAGTGTCGATTATAACTCTTGCCCCATATTTAGCACAAGTTCCTAAGACCTCTTGCATCTCAGCGTTGCTATAAAGTGAACCAGTTGGGTTAACAGTTGGACCAGAGATAAAAACCCATGGATCTTTTACTGTCTCGAGGACTCCAGAAAGTGTCCTCCCTGTGAGCTTGAAACCTTCGTTGGCATTGGTGGGAACTGTCACTACGCTAGCTTGCAAAAACTTGGCAGCCGAAACATAGTTCCCATTTGATCCAATTGGGAAACATAAGGTGCCACCTTCTTTGATGCAGCAAAGGACCAATTTATTGAAAAGAGCCCTTGAGTTTTCTGTATATATAATTTCTGCGCTATTATCAGTTGGGAAACCATAGTTTCTACTGACAAATTGTTTGATGCTTGGGGTGACATTAGTTTCAAATTCTGTCACGTTTTGTCTCGCAAAACTTTCAAAAATAGAAGCCTTGATAGAAGATGGAATGGACAAGAAGTTTTGATCACTATCCATGTGGATCAGAGACCCGTTCTCTGCCCCATCAATTGACAGTTCCGCATTACTTAGCACCGGCATAGTTGAGCTAGAAAATCCTATCATATCTGCTGATTTGACATTCTCACGGTTTCTCTGAAGAAAGAAGTCAAAGTTTAAGTAATGAAGCAAACTTTAAAAGGGAATAATTAATCTATGAAATTTAACTTCACAGATGTTAGAAACAATAAAGAATTTGTATAAATAATTGAAATCACCATACGATGGACTATTAAGTGAAGCTGTTTAATGTCATCTTTCTACTACTTTTTTCTATGCTCCAAGGATGCCACAAACGGATGGACAACTGAGATACAAAGATTTACATTCTAAACGCATGAATTACTCAGAAAGGAAGTAGGACTGACAAACCTGAGTAACTGGATGTCTGTCTGCAAGCTGAAAAGCAAGAAGCTCATGAAAAATACAACCATAGTAGTATTGACTAATCAGTGAAGTATTTCCCTCAAGTAGTTCAACAGTTTTGGATAAGGCACTGAGGAGAGACTCTTCTTCAGAAATGACAAAAGCTACTTCTAAATCTGGATAAACCTGGATTTTGTTGTTCAAATCATCAACAAGAAATTGTGAGGAAAAAAATTTGAATTTAGCCCGTATATGGTGATTGAGTCATAGCAGTAAACATAGAACTTTACCTTATTCTTCACCAATCCACATATAATTGCTGCATGAGACGGAAGAGCATTTCCTGCTAGATATTTTAGGACCCCAATGGATCCTGGTAGGCTGGATAGCTCAAAGTGATCAGATATGTCAATAAAGAGACGAGACCCAATCTCCCGTGTGGCTTCCAAGAGGTTAACAAAACCTGAACTAGTAACTGCCTCAAAAAGAGCAACCCCAGTTACCACCACTTGTGGCTTCAACTTCTTTATCAGTTCTATCATTAAGTCCGACTGCCTTGGAGCTTCAATTACTGTAAGAGTATCCTCTGAGGAGTCACCAGTCACTGCATTCTTCTGCACAGAAAAAGAAAATTAGCATAATTAAGTCAGATTACCATGCTGAGTTTTCAAAATGAAACAAGATTCAATCAATCATTTATTTCCACTAGCACTCTCTTTTTCGGGATAAAATCCACTAGTACTACCTTATCTTGGAGAAATTATATATTTAGATCTAGAACTATGGATATGGATACATCACTAAATGATACGAGAAGCTATGCAATCCAAATGATAAGGTAAGGTCTCCACAACGACAAACAACAGCCAACTTCTATATCAGGAGGACTTCATATTTGTCAGGAAAGATACGGTCATCTCTTCTTTATTACTTTTTTATCCCAATTGCATCTTACCTGTGAAGATTTGTGAACGTTCTGACAAATAAATGCAAGAAACAAGAGACACATTTCATATATTCAAAGTCTCAATATGGAAGTTGCAACGAATACCTAAATATTTTCCTAAAGCAAAAGAATGATTAAAATATATGGTGATTATTTCTCAGCTGCTACGATTATATGATTAACACTAAACATCTTATTCACCTGGATAGAAAATAGTTTCTCATACAATGTAAATAAGAAGAAATTGAAAGATATGATACAGCCAAGCTAGTCATTCTTAATATCAGCAAATTTTTTTATGGCAGAAAAGAAGTTTTCTAATGTCCATTAAAAGTTTTTGAACGTTGCAATGCTATATTCTGATAATATAGAACCACCCGTAAGCCCTTTTGTTCCGTCAAAAGAAGTAGCAGGTCATACAGAAAATTCTCCTTTTCAGATCTCTGATGAATGGATTGGTGATAACAAGAGAGGGTGATGGGCTTTGCAAAATATTAGTAAATTTTGTAAATTTCCAGGACAATCGGATTTTATATCCAACAGCCCCATATTACAACAAAAGCACGTGTTTAAAACCATCAAAGAAATAATATCTTCCTGATATGATAGACAGGGGTTCATCATTGTTCAATAGCTCTAGAAAGTAAATGATGCATAACTCTATATCTTTGCAGTTTTATTCCACATCTCAAAATCTTAAAACACTTTCTGATATATTTTATAGTACTTGGTCAGCGACTAACATATTAGCATCAAAAGGCAGCTAAATATATTTCTCTACTAAAAAATAGCAGAATTTATGGTTGCAGTTGCATATGACACTTTGAACAGCATGAATCACAAAAAAGCATGTCATAAAGACTGCATACCTCAATCGCTAAAGATGTTAACCACTGCCTGGGCAGGTGTCGAGTCAGATGTTCATCAACAATTGCAAGACGAGGTGAGCACAAGCGAAGAGCATGCTCAATTACTACAGTTCTTGAAGGAAAGATGATCACATTCTATCACAAGATTTGGAAGGAAAAGGTCAATATCACATCCTATAGGACATTTTCCAAATGTTAGCCAGGTAGCTTAAGTGGTGAATATGTAATATAAGGGACTGCAGAGTACATTTTATTTTCAATACATCATAATAGAAGTATTTGCACTCATAAGCCAAAGAAAGCACAAACTTTAATCCCTATGAATATTCCCAAACTTTTATCCCATTTAATATGCAATAATCTAATAATAGAAACATTTTTATCACAAGGCGCTCCTAGCCTTTAATGATCATTGAAAAGTATTATTTGAAGAAATTCAGAGATTTGATTCTCAGATTCTTATCATTCAGATTCAAAATATTCAAAAGTTTAAAACATAACTATCCTATCATGGTAGAGATAAGAAAATAAAAACCAACAAGCAATGCCTTCTACAACAAAACGAATAAAAGAGTAAGACTACAATTAAATATTAAATCATCTGACTGACTGAAATAGTATTAGAATGATGATAATTATTTGTGTAGCTTTATGAAAGGTGTGTTGATGAATCTTCATAAACTTGAACGAACAAATCTGATATAGAATCAGGAGACAACTAGAAAAATATATAAAATTCACAACAGTCACTTACCCTATCAGACATCCTACCCTGCTTCATTCATGCACACAACTTTACTAAGTAGCAATAAAGAATGGTTTTTACATTACAATACGCCAACCAAGAAATTCATGGCAAAAAATAGTAACATTCAAGAAAGGAATAATAGCATCCAACAGAGTCAGTGAGACGTCATCTTATGCTGTATGCATGTGTGCGTATTCTGCAGAATGGCTAAATAATGAAAGAAGAACAATCTCACTCTTACATTGGCAGTCAGTGGAATATGGTGATACTTTTTCATAAATCCTGCAACAAGACTGCGAAACCGTTTGGATCCAGATGGTGGCTCATAAGGAAAATATGAATTCTCTTTTAAGGTGCGTGCAAGATAAGCAAGGAAAGGAATCTTCTCATCCGCAACCGAATCATCATCAAAGGACAAATCTAAAGAACTGCTGATCTCTTTGAATCCATTTTTAAGAAATTCAAAAATAATCTTAACCTGTCAGTGTAAGAATGCATCGCACTTTAACTTCCTCGTATATAGGGAAAATTGATATGCTGTTTGTAAATTGACAGGCTTTGGTGAAGTACACACCTGAGTAGGGTGACGAAGTTGACAACTATAAACTGATAGAGCATGAGAAATGCTGCCACCAGCCTTTCCATAGGCCCATGCTGTCCTCGCACAAATTGGCTGATCACCAGAAAGTCCCATAAAGAACTCAAAACGGTGTGGACTGTTCTTCTCAATCTCAACTAAGGCACTAATATCTGTGTCTGCAGCCTGTACCAACACATAAATAAGGCTTCTTCCACTTGAATAAATGATATCTAATCAAGGATCTATACTTGCCTGAAGAATTTTAGTCTGCCAAAGTTTTGTAACACGGAAACCTCGACGTTCAAACAATCTTTTGCAAACACCTTGACCTGGACGACCTCCCATGTTAAATATCATGATTCCATTTGGTTTTATTACTGCTATTCCCTCTTCAACTGCCCTAGCAATTAATCCTAGGCCAAACTGATCCTCAACAAAACCCTAGATGGATAAAAAAAAAATGTGAATGCTGTTGTATAGTTATAATTAGTTAGCCAGCATATTAATCAGAAACATTTCTACAAGTTGATATTCTTCATACTTGGGGAATATGGAATGGAAATTATTCAGTGAGAATACTAAGCAACTAAAATTTAAGCTGGACCCAAACCCATGAAATTTTGGGAAAATATTAGAAAAACAGATCCAATGAAATTTTATATAAACATGTAAATGGTAAAAGTAAAGGTGCATAGTTAAAGTATTTGGCATTTAAAGAAGCAGGACATATAAGCCAAGTACATTACAGACAAGCAATAAAACAATACCAGGGATTCACCAAATAAAAGTAATAATAATACAAGGAAGTTTCTTACTTGAAGTGCACAATAATTGCTCAAGGAATAAAGGAACTCCTCACTTGCATTTTCAGTAATAATCTTAGACATTGCATCCGGATTCGGGTTAAGAATCTGCATGAAACCACACAAATATAATTAATATTTGGGAAAATGATTAAAAGATTTTCCCAAAACACCACCAAGTAAACAAAATTCATCAAGTCCTAAGGTTGTCAGAGAAACAGATTCCCCCATAACCAAAGACTGCTTTTGCTGACAGAAATTGATAAACAGAACAGAACTAACTAAATTGTTTTGTTTCATAGTAGTCATGCTGATTACTAAGAAAGTACCTTTTGTAGCTGTAATTTTTGTAATAGCATAAGACTCAAAATTATTACTCAAAAAATGCGATGAACTTGCCAAAAGTTTAATGCACAAAACAAACACCAAAAGCAACTACAGGATACAGCTAAGAATTACAATGCATAAACAAAAGGAAAGAGGGACTTGCATGGGAAAAGTAAGTTTCATTAATCAAATTATCAAATTATTATTACCAAACCAGCATCACTCAAAGAATCAGAATATAAAATGAAAAACATGAACTCAAACATTTAACTCAACTCAAGCAAAAAGCTTCCACTTAATAATATCCATGTAAAATCTCCAACTCTATTTTCCTACATAAATATCAAAGGCAGCTTTTAGAAGGAGCTCACGGTTGAAGAATCTTGCCACTCACTTAGTCACATCACATGGCCCAAAAATAGAGGACTGGATAAAACTTGCACAAGGCATACTATAACAATTATACCCACCATAACAATCCAGATAATGTCCTAGATAAGATGGTTCTTGGAATACCTGAGGTATGCAGCCCACAATTCTCTCAAGTTGAATTTCATGATCTCTGCAATATGATAGAAGATCAGATTCATGAAACTCTACCCTATCCAGCAAAGTTTTCTTCTCCTCATCATAGACAGGCTGGCCCTTTTCATCTAAAGCATTTAAATATAAGTTTATCCAAGAAATCTTTACTGCTCTAGGATTGATATCAAGGCCATAAACCTGAAGAAGTTGTATACAAGTTAGCCGACTGCAAAAAACAAAATTATTGAGTGTGTCTCAAAATAATGAAATATAGAAAGTCAAATGAAAAAAGCTAACCTTCAGAGGCAGCCACTTCTCAGCCATGGCAATAGATATCCAGCCATTTCCACAACCTAACTCGGAAACAGTCCTGTCCTTGAAAATGGAGTCTGGGTGTCTATTAATTCCTTCATAAAAAGTAAACGACCAGTCTTCCGGGACAAAAATGCTAGGAATCACCATCATTGTCAATTTTTTCCTCCCCTGGTATCCTGCATTTAATAAAAGATATAGAGAAAGTCAAAAGAACACTTCTCAAGAGTTAAGACACATGTAAACTCTATATCCAAAACACATCAATAAAAAATTTGCCACAATTTTCACTAAAGAATTAGATGCAAGAAGCTTTTCTTATGAACAATGTTAAAATTCCTGTAAACTGCGAGGAAAAAGGAAAATGGATGTCCAGAGTAAATATTTTAAAGCATCATAAGACAAGTTAATAGTATTAACAAAGGGGGAAGAAAAGTAAAGTAACACAAGTGTGTTCCCCTAACTGGAACAATCTTTGGCAAAGTCCCATTCACTGCCAAAGTAGGGCACTGAAATTAATTACTTGGAACATCTATTATTGCTGAAAGAGTTGGAAATGACTAACTCTATTCAAGGAAGCTTTGTTACTTAAGCAGAATGTAAAGAAAAACAGCATTAAACAGCTTAATATCGAAATCCTTTTGCATTGTCAAAATATATTGCGCAAAAATATTGCTTTATATGGAATACACATAGATGAAACTTCTCTGAATATACTTCTGCCTCAGATTTTTTTCCCGCCTAATTAAGGTTTTAATTGTTTGGCTTGGAACAGTAAATTCAGATCTAATTCTACTATAGTAACTACAAACAACAGAGCCAGTCCACAAAAATCCAACGCTAAGTGTCGGAGCTAAGAAGAAACTGGCGAAACATATACGCGATCCATAATGTCTTGTATTTGAACAAAGATAATTAGCTTTTCACTGTGTTCGTAGAAATATTAAATAAAAAAGAACAAAAAATCCATCCGATTCCGAATCTTATCATCTTTCATTATTCGTGTACAAAACCAATCGTCCAGGTCGTCAGTTACAGTGCCTCATTTCCCCCCTGACAATGGATATACTGCAGGAAACAACACGTGATGGAATTGCATGCAACACTGATTTCGTGCTAAGAAAGTAGCAGATATTAATTAGTGCCAGGTGTTATCTTCCTACGAAAAGCAAAAGTGAAAACCAAGCGCACTCCATTGAGCTTTCCCACAAGCTTTGTATTAAACTACACATTGGTTACTTGGCGCAACGTTTTCATTTCACCACCAACAGATTTCCACTTCCAGTCATACTCGATTTCCCACCATCCATACAGGTCAACTAAAAAGGTATAAAACTGTAAGTAGAACGATCAAAGAGACGTAGTAAACGGCAATGACAATACCTTCGTATTGGTCCAAGAAAATGTCTTCGATCCGCAAATGGTAGGTCTTAAAGCAGTGATCGCAGGCTTCCTTGGTGGTAAAACGCTTCTGCAGGTCCGAAAGGAAGATCCGAGCTTCGGAACGGGTAGTCGGATCTTCCAGGCGAGCCAGCACCGACCGGAGCGCACCGTATGCGGCGTCGCCGGACTGCTCGCACTGCTTCAGGAACTCCTCCACCGAACCGTAGACGACGCCATTCGCTGCCATAACCGTCGACGATCCCCTGCAGAGAGAGAAATTCAGAGCCCTTCAAAAAGTCTAGTCGGGTAAGCGAAGACACTAGAGTCATGGCGTCCTCAATGGCTATATATGCAATTATGCATCGCGGAGAAGGGGACTATCCTATTTCTACACATTTGTTTTTAATTTTATTAATTTTTTAAAAGTTTTGGGTTAGACATCCAATAATTGTCTGAATTTGGAAATTTAAAAATGGTAGTATTGGGCACGCAGCTCAAAAACAGGTTAATTATTCTTCACGTGAGAATCGTCTCACATAAATTAAATTAATTAACTTATTAATACTAATATATAATTATAGTACCTAAACTAATATTATATTTAAAATTTTAATTTTGGTATTTTTTTTTCTATGGAAATATCGGTTTTAGAGTTAAGGCTTGCTTGGATTAATTAAGATGTGAAAAATTAACATTTATCTAATTTATTTTTATAAATTTATTAAGATAAGAGTCAATTAATATAATATAATTTATATTTATATATATTTTTATATAAAAGTTAGTTTAATATAAATTTATTTAAAAATATATTAAAAATTTAATTTTAAAAAATTTAAGTACAAAAAACTTACTTCAATTTTAAATTATCTTTTGAGCAAAGAATATATTGCCTCAAAATCATGTCAAGCATCATTTTAGAATTTAAACCTGGATAAATTTTTTAATTGAAAATGTGGCATGCTAAATATTATTTTTTAAAAAATATTTTATAAAATTGAGATATTAAAATAAAATTTTATATAAAATTAAAATATAAAAAAAATATATTTTTATCAATTTAGAATTCAACTATATATTTAAGGGTAAAGAATTAAGGGGGAAAACATTACATCACTGTAAATTTTTTTTTGGGGGAGGGGGGGGGGGGGTTATGTATAACATAACTTTCGTGATAATTTACCATAGTTGAACACGACGTTTGTCATGTCATAAGATTCATAACTGATTGAGTAAGTATCAAACTATTCAACAATATCTTTTTCCTTCCTAAGTAATCAAACAATTTGCAAGAAAATTATGTTTTTTTTCATCTTATTTATGAGCTTATTTATAACTAAAAATTATGTCTCACTTTTTTAATTATAATCTTTTAAGCCACTTGATATGTGATAATTTTTTTTAAATATTATTATCAAATATCTGAATATCTGACTAATTTAAATTGGGATTTTATAATTATGATATTTCTTTCTAATTTCTTTTTAACAAGTTGAGAATTTATATAAACTCTCTTTTTTTTATAATATTAATTCACTGCTAGAGCAAGTATTGTTGAGTAAAATCTCACATTGCTCATATTAAAGGGAGCATAAGTGGATAAATGTTAAAATGTAAATTTGAACTTAAAAGGTATGCTAAAAACAGGGGCTGGCTTGCTTACATAACAACATGCCAATGCAAGCCAATGCAATTGATCAAATCTGCCGATTTCCCTCTACAAGTGAGTGTGCATGCTATATGCTCAAAACACAGTAAGCTCTTGAGATTTCGGACTTCTCTCCCCTTCCTTTCCTAAGTTCTCTTTTGCATTTCTACTGTTCTATGCTCATGTTTTCTCTACAAGAATGGTTCGTCTAATTTTGAAAAAACAAAAGTTACTATAATTTATTATATATGATGAAATAACTCTTATCCTATATTTAGATGAGAAAAAAATTATAGAGAAAATAATATTATAAGAGAAAACTCTCAAAAATAATATTTTTTTATTATTAAAAAAATCATCCTAATATTTTTTCTCTATTTACTTTTTTTACTTAATCATAGGACAGCGTCACTAGACATGAATCAGATCAAGTTTTCTACTAATAATAACATGAAGCAATTGATCAATTAAGTGATAAATATAAGACTGTCCAATAATTTTCAACTATTGGCATAGTTGAGAGATTGTTATTGGCAAATTTGATTGAATCTTCTATTCATTTTTGTCAATTGAATCATATTCAACATTTAGGTAAAAAATACATTTTCCAAAAATATAAAGAGCAATCATGTCAGGAATATTAATATCATCATATGTGTCCCAAAAAGATATAACTTCTCTTACAAAATTGTCCCAAAACCTTATTCTCCCATCTTTTATGTGACAACATCTTATTGGTAGACACCAAAAAAAGTTATCGTAATTTTTTGACCCCTTGCATTGTAAAAAGCTTAGCAAAGATCATGAATGGTCATCAACAATAGAATATGATTCAATTATTTACAGAACAAGAATAATAATGTTATAACTAATAAGAATTAATATAGATAGTAAAGAATAGATATATATCCCACAATAACATGAGTTATATTTTTATTATTATTGTGAGAGCTTATTTAGTAGGTGATCTTATAAGTTCTTTATAAACGCTCTCTAAATTATAGGGTCATGCTTTAGTTTTAGTAGGAGACAAATACCAAATTCACTTAAACTTTTATTTTTTGTATAAAAAAATAATAATGTCATAAACATGAACAAGATCAAATATAGATTATCTGTATTGCATTAATATATGTTTGGCCAAAAAAAATACTATAATCCTTAATATATCAGCTATATAACTAATTTATAAAGATTATAAAATATTATTTATTTATAAAAATATACTTTAATTTCTCAAAAATACTATTTTTAATCATTTATATTTAAACTACTGCCTCTTGATGAAAACCCTCTAGAATATGTACAATTGTCAATAGAAATAGTTTAGGAGAAATTATAAATTTAAGATATAAAGTAGATAGAAGTCTTACATTTTAAATTGAAGGAGTATATCATATATCAATATATATACACATAATAAAATTGATAGTAAGCTAAGACATTTAAAAATATAAATATTACACTTCATCAAATTTTGTGTGTGATATATTAGAAAGAATACTACTTCTGGCCCTAAATATAAACTAGTATATGGATTTATTTTAATTTTAAATATAATACTTCAATTTACTTTATCTCTTACATTTATATTTTTTTAATTAAATTCTCCTTCTCAATTGCATATATTAAAATACTTTCCATCAAATGAGTAGTTTCTCCTACAAAAATTATTATAAAAAGCAATTTATGGAAACCAAAATAATTTTTTATAGATAATTAACTTAACTAATTTTCTTAATATTTACAACTAAATTATCTAAATTTTTCTTAATCATTATAAATCAATTATCTAACTCTTATATTTAATATTGAGAGGTGTCTAAAATTTCAAAATTTATACAAAAGTCTCCCATAAACAAAGTATTTTCTAAGCTCACACACAGGAGGATGAATGGCAGTTATGTAATCTGTGCTGCAATTATATTAGTGCTCACTTATCCTTTATGGCTTTTCAAAAGAAGTATTGTCATCATATTGATATGAAGTTGGCCAATTTGTTTTGGGGCTACGATGGCCATAACCCTATGATACATTTAGGGTGTGTTTGGCTCAATTGAGAGGAAGGGAGAGGAGGAATTTTAATATTGAGAAAGGGAAGGAAGGGAAGATAAGATATTTTATTATTACTTTATTTGTATTAATATTAAGGGTGTGTTTGGTTCCATAGATTGGAAAGGGAGGGAAGGGATTTTAATAGAGGGAAATAGAATGAAGAGAAGATGAAAGATTTTATTATTACCTTATTTAAATTAATATTAATGGAGGGGAAGGGGAGAGGGATTTTCATATTACCTTGTTTAGTTCAAGAAGTGAGGGAGAGAAAATATTTTTATATAGATAAATTTACCCTTATATTATTTTATAAAATATTTTAATAAAATATAATATATGGGTAATATTAGGATATGAAAAAAATTATGGATATATTAATATTATAAGATAAAAATATTACATCTCCCTTCTAAATTTTCCCAATTTTAGAGGGGAGGTGAAGGTTGGGAGGGGAGGGAAAACTTCCCTCTTAAAAGTTTTTATTACCCAAAGAAGAGGAAGGGAGAGGAGCAAAATCTATCCCCTCCTCTCCCATCCTCTAAAATTACTCATGCCAAACGAATTAGCATTAATTCTTTGTGCTTATTATGGTGACATGGAGGTTTAGGTTTTCAAAAGACATCATAATTCATTGAAGCATTGTTTATGGAAAAAAAATTGTGAAGACTAGTCCCTCTTTATAGCACCAACTTTAGTGGCCAATACAGTGGCATTTGCTTTTGACCATTACATTAGTGGCAAACCTTATATACTTTAGAGTGGAATCAGTGATCTTAAAGTGGAATTGGACAGTTAGACTAGTCCAATTAGGACCCATAATGTATTATAACTTATTTTTTATAATTGGACTGTTTGAAGATTTTTTATAATTGGACTGTTTGAAGAATTGAGCTGAATTAAACTATCTTGAATCAGATTTTTAGTTGCGAATTGGGGTAGTTATTTAGGACTCTAGAGTGGTTTTTAAGTTATCTATTTTAATAATGTTCTAATCCTATTGATTTATTTTCTTATATATGTGCCATTCCTCAATACCAATTAAGTATCCTTCAAATGTGTTTTTCTATTGCCAGTCAACAAAGATAAAATAATTTGGAAATTGAATAGTTTTGGACAAAAGGTTTGCTAATGCATGCTTACATTGGTATGTAGTTAGTGCAAAGACAATCTTGACCCCCTAAATTGGATGTTTTAGTTGGAGGATACAGATTTTATTTTGTGTTCAACTTTTTCTTGTGGAAATTAATTAATAATTCTTTGCCAATTAAGACTTTATCATAGGACACAATTTAAAAGGATTACCCATCTCTTCTGTAGTTCTCCATTAGCTTAGACTCAATGTTTTAAAAGTAAACTCAGATGTCAAAAAAAAAATTATATCATGGTTCAATCACTTCGACCTACAGATGATATAATAATTAAATGAATTTAATAAAAATAAAATTATCTGTATAATATAAGGAAAAATCATTTTATAGGTATTTCTTAAAATTTTTATTAGATCATCTTACTAGGTATTTAGATTTAGAATTCGTGACTATCCCTACTGGTATAGGTATTTTTTCTAGAAATTGAACTCGAGATTTTAAAAGTTTAATAAGGCTTTACACTACTAGAGTATCTCTATATTAGTATATGATTAATGATTTACATTATACTTCTCTGATCCTTAATACAAGATATAATTGAAGAGTTAATTTGGTTATAAATATAAGATTCCTATATTTATCAATATTTTTTTAAATCACCCTTATTAATACTCTCTCAACAATAATCAAGTAAGAGATGAGGGAGAAAATAAATGAAGATAATTTGAGTTTTTTTAAAAAATATATCATATTAATTAATTTAACTAATTTTTTAATTTAATTAAATTAATTAAAATTAAAGGAGTAATATATTATAACAAAGTCAATGTCTAGAAAGAAAGGGAGTGGAGTTGATAAATTAAAGAAATAAAATATATATTTTTATATAATTATTTAATATTCCGTATTATCAAACTCAGAGACAATTTTTATTATTATTAATACAAATCCATGTGATTCTACTGGTTAGGTTGAGCCCTAGGATCCTGATTACGGCACATTTTCAGTTGAATAAAACATGTAGCAAAAAGAACAAATAAAAAATGTACATGTAAAACAATTCTCAATACCTTTAAAATTTAATATTCTTACTTTTTGTAAAAAGAAAATATATTCTATTATGGTTGCTTGCTGAGGTGGAAAGCAATTAAATTAGGGGAAATTGATATTTAAGTCTCATGTAAGCAATTGAATGATAAAAAAGTTCTAAGAAATGTCATAATTAATATCAAGTCCTATGGGACCTCATATGAATTTTTTCTAATTGTAAAAAGATATAAATATCCTTGAAATTTTCCCTTAAGCAAACGTCTCCCGCGATAGTAAGATACGGATACCCGATAGTGGGGTTTACCCCTCTATCGGGGAAATAATAACCCCTGTACCTGCAACTAATAACCCCAGCGCCTGAAATAATAACTCCAATACTTGCAACTAACAACCCCATCAGCTATAACTAATAACCCTATCAGCTGCACTTACAACCTCTCCACTTGAAATAACAACCACAGCACCTGCAACTAACAGCCCTAGTCCCTGCAACTAACAACCCCATCAGCTGTACTAAAAACTCCAGCCCCTACACTAACAACCCCATCAGCTGCAACTTATAACACAGCACCTGCAATAATAACCCCAGCGCCTAAAATAACAACCCTAGCACCTGCAACTAACAATCCCATCAGCTGTACTAATAACCCCAACTACGATGATGAGTAAATCCACCTGCAATACACTGTATTGTTCTCTTATTTCATAGCAAAACGTGCCAATACTGTACTATAGCAGCTGTGTCACTATCAGATAGCTTCACGTTTCTATAGTACAGTGTTGGCACATTTTGCTATGAAATAAGAGAATAGTACAGTGTGTTGTAGGTGGATTTACTCATCATCGTGGCTGGGGTTATTAGTACAGCTGATGGGGTTGCTAGTTGCAGGTGTTAGGGTTGTTATTTTAGGCGCTGTGGTTGTTATTGCAGGTTCTGTGTTATAAGTTACAGCTAATGGGGTTGTTAGTTACAGGTGCTGTGGTTATTATTTTAGGTGGAAAGGTTGTAAGTGCAGCTGATGGGGTTGTAAGTATAGCTGATGGGGTTGTAAGTGCAGCTGATAGGGTTGTTAGTTGCAGTTGATGGGGTTGTTAGTTATAAGTGCCGGGGTTATTAATTGCATATGCTGGAGTTGTTATTTCCCTGATAGAGGGGTAAATCCCACTATCGGGTATCCGTATCTCACTGTCGTTAGGGATATTTATGTCTTTCTACAATTAGAAAAAATTCATATGAGGTTCCATGGGATTTGACATTAATTATGTCATTTCTTAGAACTTTTTTATTATTCAATTGCTTACATGGAAGTTAAATGTCATTTTCCCTTAAATTAAAGTGTGCAACTAAAGTATTTTTCGTTGATAAACATGTCTTGCTTCTTGTATAAGTTGAAATTGCAATGGTGGGCCCCTAATAGATTTAAAGCTAATTATTACCATGTTGGCCGAAATTAATTCATTAATTAATTAAAAAGCTGATTATCGTGAGATTAGTTGAAAAGGAGATGGTTGTTTTCCAATTAAATTATAGAGGAATGGTGGAATATCTCATGATCATAGGACAAGTTGCATTGTTTCATGGGATTTGTCATAAAATTTATTAATACTAGTATTACAGATTGATTTTGAAAAATGTTATAATTGATTTTTTTTTTGCATTTATAATTGATTTCATAAAATAAAATAATTTAAATTTTATGAAATTAGTATCCGTCTTTATTAAGTATCATTTTAGACTGTGGGAATGACTATAGGTCCAAAGGAAAGTAATCCCAATTTTTAGTTTAGTATATTTGTTATTTTTTTCTTATTAAATCTATTAATTTTTCTCTATTAGTACTATTAGCTTTTGTAACTTTATTTTATTAATATTATTAGCCCTTATATGTAAGATAATAGTATTTACAAAGCAAAATTAATAGATTTAATAAAGTGAAAAAATAATACAAATATCAAATTAAAAATTAAGAAAAAAAATGTAGGTACCTTCAAAATAAGTTTTTCAAGTTGAAACTATTACAATTGTCAATTACGCAAAAACAAAATATTTCTCTTTCTTTTTCTTTTTTTTTGGTTAAAATTTATTTTTCTTTTAATTTAAAATAACATTGTTTCATGCTCATAAAGGAAAAATATGTAAAATTCAATTAAGTTAACCCCATATAATTTGTCATATTGATCAAGTTGATCTATCATTTACTTTTTGATTTAGGTGATTGACTGGTCCGATTAAATGACGAATTCATTGAGTCACTGATTCAATCTGTCAATTAATCCAAATATCAATATAACGGTATGGTCTATTTCAAGCTCAACTTGAAATTAACTCAACGTGGATGTTGATTTTCCTCCAATTAGATGTGACTGGAAATTGCTAAATTGGGGGCCCCACCAAAAGGCAATTGTGTGAAGGACAAATAGATTGGGGGTCATGTGGTTGTATGAAAAAGATGACGAATTTTCTTTCTTAATCCCCAACACCATTTGGTGGGACAAAAGTGGAGAGAATTACAACCACTCTCAAATTGGGATTGGATATTTTTGGCACAAAAAAATAAGAAGGAAAAAAAAATTGCATTGCATAGGAAAGAACAAAATAGGATTTAACTGACGAAGAGATGAAATATATAATTATTTAACACGCATTCAATCTCTAGATAGTACCATTTTATTGTAGTTCCAATCGCAGCGTTTGAAAAAATATTCTAATTTTTGAGTATTTAGGTTTATGTCTGAGGGTAATAAACGGCTCGCCCGTCTAAAATTAGTATCCTTTAGATGAAAATGAGACTTTATCCTACTCTTGTATCATGAGTGAGCTCAGCACATTTTTAAATTTTTTTATATAAAAAAAACTATGTGCCTTGAGACTAATAATAGACAAAGAGACAATTTATTTTTTTATACAAATTAAAGAGTTAAGGTATAAACACTAAAATTTATAATTGTAGTTCATTTTAAGATAGACTAACAGAGTTGCAGATATACTAGTAAAAAAAATCTTTTTGGATATACTATATTTGACATTTGAGAAACTTAGTAAATTTATAGTAGATATGATTAAATTCCTCACTAATCTAATTTTTTTTCTTTTTATGCTTTTGTCCTCTCATGTAAAAAAGAAAAGACCATGCGTGTTTCATTCTTTATGAAGAATTGGTGCCTTTCATTCATTTCTAATCCAAGCCAATTTGTTGAATGAACTTTAAATGAAAACGCTTATATTTTTAATTGTTATAATTTCATTCAACTATAAATAAATTTGATATATATAATCTATAAATTTGACAATTTAAGAAACAAATGTGCATCAATATTCGATTATATAAAAATCTCCCATATCTTGGGATCTTTTTTTTATTTTGAAAAAATGGAAATATTTACAATACAACATATAAACATTATTATTTGTATTGTCAAATTGCTATTCAATTACTTTTGATTTGCTTTTTTGGGATATGCATGCCATCAATACAAAATACCATCTCGGGTTCCAAATATAGGTAATTTCTTTGAATGATTATTTTGAGAATTAACAAATAAAAAGAGAAAAACATTAATTATCAAGGGTAATTTTTTTAAAAAAAATAAAATATGAAACTAGTTTTAATCAATTGTTTTATTATACATGAGTACTTGAGTAGGGGTGAAAATAAATACACTTTTTCAGGCGGTTGTTTACTAAATAGGCTAAGATCCAAACTGGCTACAAATTTATTTATGTAAATAGGCCCGGCCTTTAAATCAAGGCTTGGCCTAAAGCCGACTAAGCTGATATGATTAATAAAGTGTATATATATAATATTGAAAATAGACATTGTCCATAATATAAATAATCAAGTAATATGTATTATATTAGTTTTAGTATTTATCTTTAAAATAAACACACATGTTAATGTTTTGCCTCAAAAAAAATGGGCTGTACAACACAGAAAAACCAAATATTTCAAAAAGTCAAGAGAGAGCCATGGGGGCTCGTTTTTGGTTTGAAAAATAAAGGGTCATCCCCTACAAAACCATGCTTCTTTAAGGAGACCATAAACATGAAACTCACATTCCAAGTGTTAAAGCAGAAAGACCCCCACTTCGTACAAAGAAAATAGAGTTTATTGCCCAGTACTTCTCAGTTTCAGTCATAAATTATAACACATAAGACCTTACTTTATATATAGATACAGATGTGTGTGTGTGTGTGGGTGTGGGTGTGGGTGTATAGAGAGAGAGAGAGAGTCATTTGCAGCAGTGCAAGCAGATCAATCAACAAGAACTAAGGACGAAAATGCATGCATGAAAATTATGTCGCCATGGCTAGTGACAAACCAAATACAGCATAACATTATACATTGAAATCTGCAAGTTTAATGTCAAAGGAAAGCTTATTATTTAGACAGTGAAATAAGGAAATTGAAGCCAGAGCCTTGCATTTCTTAGTTCCCCAACAGTCAACCTGCAGATTAATGTACTTGTAAGGAATTTGCAGAAATTAAATACTTTTGACATTACTCCCTCGGGTTCTTAATATAATAGAAAATTGGATCTTATATTAAGGACTCGATGGAGTATTTCAGAAGAAGGCTGAGAATAATAAGAAAATCTTTGCTTCAGTTGTCAGTAATCCATAGAACTCAAACATACAATATAGTAGCTTGTAGTTTGTAGAGCAGTCAGAGCACATTTTCGAAATATTTTCCTTTTAACATTACAAACCTCCACAAGACTACCACATTCTATTGTGGCACTAAATTATTAATTAATTTGTAACAGTAGTGTATGCAAATAAGAGCAATTTCTAAGCATAGCTTTAACATCATACTAAAAGACCAGATTACATATCCTAATCTCGGCTACTACACTCTCAATATCTGCACACTCACTAAGTACGTATGACAAATTATGATGTTCTTGATTCCATTGAGGTTATTCTCAATAACAATGTAACAACCTGTTCAAACACCATACAGCGAATACTATTAGTTTGGTGGGAATGGTGCATCTAGCAAGGAGGAAAGAACTGTAAATGGCATTCGCCCAGAGGAAAGAGGATAAGAATACAGATTATATTGTTGAGGTTGTTACTTTCACCAGACATGAAACAAAGGTGATGATAAATACTATGAATGTTCACTCCATTTGTGACTATCTTGGTGATGTGTTTGACGGGAGCCATAGGCAGTGGTGTCTATGCATACAGCAAGTGTTTCTACTCATATCTTAAAGTAAGGGCATAGGAGCAGGTGCTGGGATTTGGGTCCATACACATTTTCCAACTTACGCTGACCAAACTATTAGAAGAATGAATCTTTTTCCGAAAGACCTCTGGTAACAGGTTTCTGTCTGCGAATCAAGTTCAGCATCATTGGCACATAGGAAGTTCATTTTTGCACAAAATCACGCTAACAGTCAGGTGCAACATATTTCTTCCTGGGTACTCTTTTTTATTGGACATCATTCACCGCCAAAGGAACTTCGGAAGGTTGATAGTCACAAGAAAGCAGCCAATACTAATTTAAAATCTGTTTTTTCACGGTTTTTATGAGGACAACGTGGTTTAGCAACTTAGTTTGTGGCTTATGGATTAAAGAAAGATATTTAGAAAGGAATTATTCTACATGAAAGGACAGTTGTTAAGGTGCATTTCTAGATTGCCGGACAGAGGCATTGGGCAAGATAAGGTTCTCGAATTTCTTGCTGACACACACACAAGCAAGGGACTTCAAAGGAAGAATGTGAAACGGTTCAATTAGCTCATGTCAATTAACTTGATTCAAGCCTAACTTTTCTTGATCAGCTATCTGAGTTTTCCAGGTTCAGCACAGTTTGAGCTACATCTGCATTCTGCAATCATGTCAGCAAGTTCATCTAGCAGACCTTATAAACTATCCAATGGTGTGTCTCCTTTATCTTCATGCCAAGACTTTGACACCTATCAGGAGCTTATCATGCGCCATGTGCTGGAAGAGTACCTATCAGTTCCTAACCGCTAAGGCAAAGATAGTGAAGACTTATGAAAATTACTGACCTTGATGAGGCCGAGCCTAGGACCTGTTCAGTTACTCAACCTGCCCATCCTTCAACCTAACATTGAACCCAATGTGAATTCTTCCATTTTTTTTTTTGGGTCACCAGCATGTGAACCTGTGTTCAAGCAATGAACCACAGAAGCACAGGTCAGCTGGTAATGTAAATTATTCCTCTACTCACAAGGCTTGTCACTTGCACCAAATTACTGTAGGTGGAAATTGTTTTTGTATTTTTTTTTGGGGGGTGGGGGGTTTGCGTTGGGGTTGAAAAGGATGATGAAATTAACCAGTCACAGGAGGAAGGAGATGGATAAATGGGCTTAGGGTGAATATATGGGAGATTTTAGGGTCAAAGAGGGTAAGGAAGATTTGGCTTTAGCTTGAGAGTTTCTAACGTCTTGAGAGGTAGACATGTTTGTTTCTTACCTCTTGTGTTGTTGTTAGGCCATAGTTGTTACCTGTTTCTACTTGCGTAAAGGATCGTATGTGCTACTCAAATGTAAGGAAGAATTTCACAGTTTTGTTTGCGTTATTCAACAAGAAGTTTTCATCAGTGTTTTGTGGAGTTCCATCATTCTATATGATCATATTTATTTGACGAGTTTAAAGCTGCCTATGCATCTACAATTCACAATATGATATCAATTTGGTACTGAAGAAATCAATCTCACATCAACAATCAGGATATATATATTTATCTCAAGCTCATACCAATGCATGCGCCCATTCTAGTTTCATGAATAACAAGAATATATACTTCACCTCTTGGCTGCATAATTTAACAATTGCGTCCGGGACTAGTTTACCAACAACCACCTAAGCCAAAAGAATTAGTTTATACCTTAACCCAATTAACGCTATAATGCTAACATAGAGCAGTATATAAGTTGAATTGTTCCAAAAGAGAGGGGGGGCACCCCTAAAGAAAAAGATGAACTTCTAGGCTTAAAAACTCCACTTTAGAAGTTGCCTTAGAATTTGAGACAAAAACACAACATCCTCTCCAAAAACATGTCTTATCCTACTAATAAGGGTCTGCTATATAGATCGCACGATGCCATTATACTCTATAAAAAACTAACTCTTTAAATAAATTGTTAGTCAAAAGGTTCTGTTCAACAACTTAATTGAGAGTTCTATTTGGTCATCCTCTACCCGTTTCCACGGGGCTCCAAATTACTTGACCCTTCTGACCCATGCACCCAATGATCTTCTTTTTAAGTGCCCAAATCACCTCAAACATTCTTTACCATTTTCTCCTCAATTGATGACCCTCCAACCCTTCCCTTATATATATTCATTACGAATCTTATCTTCCCTAGTTCAATGATTAAGCCTTGATACGGAAGAAGTCTACATACTACCATCCCAGAGAGGATCCATGTAGAAGGCTTCCACAATATAAACATACTCACCCGAATGGAAAAGAGCAGACAAGGGGTCAATTCACTGTTTGAAGTTCCAATGTCAGTGTAAGTGGATTCAGAAAGTAAATAAAATGTCATGTACTCCCCAAAAACATCTAGACCGATTATGCAGTAGTTTGAACTTTAATTCAAAACACAAACAAAATCATCGAGGCAAATCTTAAGATTCTACAACATCACACGGAAATTTTAAGCAAAACTAAATTACTTTCATTTTTGTTTCATTTTTTTTTTGTTTTTAATATTGTTGAAGGAAAATAACGCAAAAACAGAAAACATTGGGATGAAATTTGAGATTGAATCGACCTTTGAAGTGGAGCATTACATACGAGCCATGATCAGTGAGAAGCATGGGACGAAGATGAAGAGTGAGAGTGGTGAGAAGAAGGAGCATTGATCCTATTGTAGACTTGTTCACTGACAAGGTAGATGCCGAATGCCACAAGGGCGATTCCAAGCCCAGGGGTGGCATGTCGCAGCTGATTCGAAAGCATGGGATGCTTCCTCCATTGGTCCCTCCGCCTGAAAAACTCTCCGGTGTGCCCCCTCGCCATTTTCCGATATTCCTCTTCCCTGCGATCGATCTCACAGTTCTTCGTCGACTTCACTCTTCCGGCGTTTGTTGCTCGAGGCAATGCTATTTCGGCTGTATGTGTTGGAAGTAAGCTGGGATGTTCGATGGGCTCAGCCTAAACTACATAATACAGTAATTAACTTAAAAAATATAATTTTGATTATATTTATTTTGATATCTATAATCTATGAAGAATTAAGGTCTTGTTTGATTCCTTATTATCAGAATAATTTTTTTTAAAAAAAAAAACATTTGTCTGATAATTAGTTTTAGTAATGTGTTTTACAAAATAAAAAAAAATCCTAATGTGTTCTAAAAAAATTAAAAGAACTATTACCTATTTATTATTTTTAGTTATGTAGAATTTAAAAAAAAGGAAGAATATTTGTTTTTTAAGACAATCTTCCAAACAATTTTTCTTCCTTTTGGTAAAAAGACAGACAACTTTTTTCTTCCCAAAACTGTTAAAGAAAAATAACTTCATAAAACTAGTCAAATAATATAAAAAAGATTAGAATGTAAATTTGCCACATAAATTTTTATTTAGGAGCTAGAGGTATTCAAAAGTTTTCTTAGAAGCGATGATGCACATTAAATTTCTAATTGTATCAATGTCGTGTTCATCATTAATCAAAATTAAATTTGATCGTTAGTTGATCAATATCCTTTTATAGTATATATTTAATCTTTTATTAAGTTAAGATGTAACTGCCCCTAAAGTTTTCATTTAGGAGGGTGTTTGGAAGTGTTTTTTGGTTCACTATTAGTTCAGTTTAACTGTTAGTTGATCAATTCACATCCATTTCATTTTTTTTAAGTTAAATTTATAAATAAAAAAATTTCTAAAAAAATGTATCCCTCTAAACTCTGCTATTAATATAGTATCATTTTTAGGAGACTATATACTTTTTACATTTTTTGAGTATAAAAGCATAGTAGAAAAATTATGTAGTATAACATATACAAGAGACTCATAAGAATTCTTGAAAGGTATAAATGATGGATCAATTTTAAAAATAGCTATAAATATATACTATCTTAGAGGTATAAGAAGATAACATATGTGATTATCAATAGTTATTTTTTGAGAGGTTGATGAAGTATAGGCTCTCAAGAGTGATACTTTTATGATCGCAGAACTTAGAAGAATGCATTATTTTTATTTTTCCCTATTTATAAATCAAGCTTAAAAAAAAGTGGATAATATATAGATTAACCAACACATCATACTTAGCTCACTAATAACCAAATTGAACGTGAATAAAAGTCGATTTTACATTAAATAATTTTTTTTGAATATCTAGCACTCTTGAGTGAATATTTCTTAAACAAATTTGTAGCTTAACACAAGATAAAAGATGAAGTAGATGTCATATGAGTATGTGGCATCAATATAATAATCAACTAATGATTGAAATTAACCTCTTTAATTGCAGGGACAATAATACTAAGAAATAAAAATCATAATATATTAGGTAAGGGTGTGCACAGGACGGGACAGGATTGGGACAACCCCATCCCCTGGGTGTCCCGATCCCTTTCGGGACCGGGACGAGTTCAGGAATTCCCGAACCCTTTTTTAAAAAAATAAAAAAATATTCCATAATTTATTCCATAGAAAATGATGCAACAACTTCCTTTAAATACTACTATTACTCCCTGATATAAAATTAAAATGACAAACATTCAAAGAAACAACTTAATGAAGATACAACAATATCATATAAAATTAAAATATTCCAAGGAATTAAACAAAGAAAGAAAGAAAGAAACACTGAAAAACCAAAGACGTGCTACTTCTTCAATTCTTCCACTTCACTTAATAGAGTTATTGCTTCGTCTACAAAGAAACAAAAAGAGATAGAGGATAATTAAGAAATAAAACAAGGGTAAAAAAATAAAATCATCTATGAAATTAAAAAAATAATATGATATAACTAATATCATTTTCTGCTGCTAAAGTTTCATTGAAGTTGTCAATATCATAGTATTTTAATTTGAATGTAGATGGAGATAACCAATTTTGGGCACAGATTAACGCTTCAACCATCTTAAGGGATAATGAACTTCTGAAGTCATTAATAACACGTCCCCCTGTACTGAATGTTGATTCTAAGGACAGGGTAGAGACAGGCATGGCTAACACATCACGTGCAATAAATGAAATGACTTTGTATTTACTAGCATTCAGTCTCCACCAATCCAAAAGATCAAATGTAGGATTATGATAGTCAGCTAACTCAGTCTGCAGATACCTCTCTAACTCTGCATACTTATATGTTTAACTCTCAAAGTCAGTATGGGCAAGGAACCTTTGAATTGCTCAAGAACTCTCTCCATCATCAATATCAAAAGACTCTAGGTCTAAGACATTTGTGTCACAAGAACCTTGAGTTGGTAGTTGACTCTGACTTTGACTTTCACTTTGAGTTTGAAGCTGAGATGCATCATGTGCATATAAATAATGATCATACAAGCAATACAAGACTGCAGAGACCTTTTTGGACATGGCGTCACAATGTGTAGGATCAGAAAACATATCCTCAAAAGCAAACTTCAAAAACTTCATTTTATACCTGGGGTCAAGCACCACTACAATCACCAATAAAGGATTTAAATTTTTAAACTTACCCCAATACTTGTTGTATTTGCCCTGTATACTCTTAGCCATGTGACACAATAAAGAATTTGGATTGTTTGCCATTTTCTTCAAAAGAACAGCCACATTAATGATTTGTTAGAAGGCCAAACTTAAGGTCACATGAAGTGATCCTGAAAATTTTAAAGTGACATTGTAGAACACCTTTAAGAATGTAACAAATTCCTGAGCTTCCTTGAATGACTTGGTAGTAGGGGACCCAATTAATTTTTTATCCTTAAAGCTTTTTTGGTACTCTGTATCCAATTCCTCCATCATTGCAAACACGCTACTGAATTTAATAGCATTCTCCAACATTACGTAAGTTGAATTCCACCTAGTTAGACAATCCATTCTCAATAGACTCTTTGAATTAATCTTCATTTTCTCCATAAGCTCTTTGAATTTTCAGAACCTGATAGGAGAAGATCTTATATATTTAACTGCATTTCGAATAGATTCAATAGAGTTATCCATTTCTTTCACACCATCTGACATAATCAGATTCATGATATGAGTACAACACCTCAAGTGCAAGAAGTCCCCATCACAGATAAGACTATTCCAATGTCTAAAAATTGACTTTAAAGTTGATAATGCATTGTCATTTGAAGAAGCATTATCAACTGTGATGGTAAAAATTTTGTCAATGCCCCATGACAATAAATATTTCTTAATTTCTTCTGTAATTGTATCACCTTTATGGTCTTCAACTACCCATAAATTCAAGATTCATTTTTGCAAATGCCAATCTTCATCGATCTAATGCGCAGTGAGACACATATAGTTGGCATTCTGGTTAGAAGTCCATGTATCGGTAGTGAGGGAAACTCGAACTTTTGTTCTTCTGAAATAACTTTTCAAGTTGCTTGGTTTTTAAAGATACATCTTTAAGCAGTCCCTAGTAACCGTTGACCTTGATGGTATTTGAAAGCGAGGTTCTACCTCACTCATCATCTGTCTAAAACCTTCACCTTCAACAGTTTGAAAGGGCATTTCATCCAATATGATATACTTTGCAACGGCTCATCTACATCGCTCTTGATTAAATAAATGATGACCAACAGTTTTAGAAGAGCCTACTACAGAGAACATAGCTTGCCTCATCTTATTTATTCTGTTCGGATTTAGGGGGCACCTATCCAAATTTTTTCGCAATCCACTTGTCCCATGGGTGACAGGATTGCAAGCAATCTTTGCTGGACAGTACTTGCACTTGGCTTTGTGATCTCTATTGTTTTCATCTAAATGAATCTTATCAAAATGCTCCCAAACAATTGATTTAAGTCTTTTTGTTGGTTTCTCATCTTCATCAACATCTTCTGCTTCTCCTTCTGTCTCTTGTACTTCAACTACAGCTTCATGTTCAGCATCTTCAATCTATTCTAAGTTCTCTTCAGTTGTAGGTGTAGTTGCTATCCTCTTGTAAAATAGGAAAAAAAATGTAGTAGTTATTGATAAAAGTAAACCAAACTTAAGCCAAACTTATACCAGGAGGAAAATCAAGCACAGTACAGGTCACTCCAGAGACAAGCACACTTCCTTTGAAAATTGATTTCATATTAGAGATAACCAAGTATTTAGTGTCCTGTGGGATTTCATTTTGCACTTATTTTATTATTAACTATATCTTTGCTACATGTCACTCTAGATCAGAGACATAAATGATATTTTCTTCAATTTGTCCTGCGAACTTTAATATGTGGTTAATGATTCTTTGTTTAGATTTAGCACAAGAAGAAGCATGGGTTGACTTCATAGTAATGGTACCTCTTCATTTGCCAATGTATAAAGCAGTTTGCACAGAAAGATTGAATTGGACACTGATATTCTTATAAGATGATTTCATGAGACGTGAAGAATGAAAGCGCTAGGATAGGTTACAGATGCAGACTGCAGAGCATGAATTGGACATCACTTTATGGTAAAGCAGATTTCATGAGACATATCGATATGCATACTCATAGTTGTGTTATATAGAAAAATAAAACAACCACATGCATGTATCCATAATCGCACCAAAAAATCAGACAAATACTCACAAATGTTTTACTCAAATAAGATAAATAATCATCAAAATAGCTACAGAAATTGAAACCTAAAAGGGATTTGAAAGTGATTAACCTACCTCAAGCTTGGAATTTTGTGGAGTACAAGAGACCTAAACGGAATTTGAAAATTGGAAGTTAATTGATGACTGGTGGACGAGTGGAGTCCTGGGCTATTGGAGACAAGGATTGACTCGGAGAAGTGACCAAAGCCGTGAGGAGAAGGCGAATAGCAGCGGCGTGTGGTAAACCTTAAGGGGATTTTCAATTTGCAAGCACGGGAGACCTAAGTTGGACAGGGACTTGCAATGGTTCCATGTACCGACTGCCTAGTGAAGCCGTCGAGCTGACTTGCAGAGAAGAGTAAGCGTTAACACCGTAGTGAAGTGAGTTGAGACCGTCACCGACTCAAAAGCTGAGACTGAGAGCAAGAGGCGAGATTCGAGAGGCCGAGAGCGACAAGCAGAGCAGAACAATGAAGGAAGGGAAAGTTGAGCTGACCGAACAAATTTGTTTTTTTAAATATGCATACAGTATAGGGACAGGACGGGACGTCCCGATGGCCTAATCGAGACCCGTTCCGTCCCGACCATGCTCCTATACCAACCCGAATAATTCCCTTCCCAATCATACATGGGACGGGACAGACCCATCCCATAACCCTCGGTCTTGGGTCGGGACAACCCGGTTCGGGATATTTTGCCCACCCCTAATATTAGGGTATTTTAGGAATTTAACCCTTAATGTTTAAATTGGTCAAATGTGGGTGCTATTTGAAAAAAAAAAATGACAACATTAGCCAGAAGACATTTTAGGATACGTATAGTAAAATAGGATGAATTTTTTTTTATAGAAGTGAAAGTAGAATTATGCTAAAAATAAATTTTAAAAATTTATTTAGTAGGATAGAAGTGATTATGCAATTTATGTATATTTTTTTATAATTTGGGATAAATTGATCCAAAATATTTTTTATAACTTAAAAAAAGTTAAAGTTGTTCAATAATTTTATAATTTGAGTAAAATAGTCCAAAAAATTCACTTTTACTTCTATTATCTCAATTTTTAACTTTTCTGATAGAACTGAAATAACTAAAGGAAGTAAAAGTAGAAATGACTTCCATTATACCAAATAAAAAAAAAATAAAATTTCACTTCTACTTCACTTTCCCACCCTCACTTCCCTCCAACCAAACATATCATTAGTGTTTTACTTGGAATAACAAGTTGAAGATGAGTAGAAAATTAATGAGAGAATAATGGTTATTATATTACACTAAATGTATGTTTGAATATGATTTTATAAAATGACTTATGGAAAAAAAGGAATTTTTAGATAACTTTTAAAAAATATCTTTTGGAGAATAGTTTATGGAAAAAAAAATAGTTTTAGATAAATGAGTATTTGGATAGTTATTATCAGAATGACTTTTGTAATTAAAAAATTATTAAAAAATATATGATTTTATTAAAAATAAGAGAAATGAGAGAGGGTGAAAAATAGATAAGAGAGAGGAGATAGTATATAGAAGAGAAAGGAAAGAAGAGAGGAGAGAGGAGAGATGAAAGAGTGTAAAAAAAAGTAAAAGTAAAATAATAATTGGATAGCTCATAAATTTTTTTACTATTTTAGAAACTAGTTTAAATAGTTTAACTAAAATTTTAGTTTTAAATTATGGTTTAGACCATAAACACTTATAGATAAATATAACTATTTGTTTTAAAAAAATTAAAATAAAATTTGTACTAGAAATCATTTTAAAATCTTGATTTTCCAAGTTTCTAAACTGGCGCTCCAATATTATATAGAAAAGGTAATTTGCACTATTTATAATGTAAATGTTATCTTATACTAATTTAATATTCCTTTTTTTTTGTCACAGATATTTAATTTTAACTAGTTGGGCTAGAAAAATATAATTTATTAGGTATAAATAATCTAAATATAATTAAAATAATATTAATCTATATGTAAATAAAATATCCATTAATCAGTAAGTTGAATTTAGCCAAAAGAATAACCGTATCACAATTGCCAAACTAAAGTTTAAATAACTTTAAGAAGAGGCTATACTTATGGCTAATTGGTTAGAGCATAATAGAATAGAGGAAAAAAAGAGATTATAATAAATTTGATTTTAAAAAATAGATAAATAAATTTATAAAATTTAATAAAAAGAATATATCAAATAAAAGAGTAATTGAAATTAATTAAAAAAAATAATCTGACCTCACTTTTTTAGGATGAATTTATTAAAACTTTCTTTTTCCTATAACTAAATAGACTATTAATATCTTAATAGTATTTTAAATATAATTATTTATAATAATAATATATATATAAAATAAAATATTTTCACAAATTCAAGAACTCATATTTTTTTATTTCTTTAATTCAAAACAATAGATAAAAAATAAAATTCAATTCAGCCGTCATATTTAAAATACTTTGACCAAATTAACTAGAGACGACTAGTTCATCATCTGTTGACTTATATCGTCCCACCGGAGTTGTATTCTAATAATATATGATTATTACAATACAATGTAGCATCTTTGAATTATGGACTAATTTAAAATTAAAAGGTTCGTACACGCCAGAAACGGAGCAATGGATCTCTTCATTTTATAGTCACAGATTCAAACAATTTCAGAAAAGAACTCTTCACAAGTCACAAGGACGAACGAACCTGAATTTTGCTTATTTATTTGTATTTTATTATTTTCTCGTCTTACTATTGCCTAATCTCATACGTGCGACTGATTCGTGCTTCTCCCTCATTCATCACCTATTTCCCCGCTGTGGGGGAGACACGTTTTTTTGTGTGGCTTGGTGGGTAAGAGATGGTGGTGATTCAAGCTTCGTTTCTGGACATTGGCTTTTCTTCTTCTGCTTCGAACCCTCGTTTAATCTTCCCCAGAAATTGCCATTTTTATTACAAATCCTTGCCTCATATTTCCCGCTCCACACTCCAATATAGAGGCTAGTCAATGCCTTTTCTTCCGGTTATGTTCGTTTTTTTTTCCGGTAGACTTACGGCTTGATTTCAGAATTTTCTTAATTGACTTGGGGAAGAAACTAGATTCTCTGTTGTTTGACAATTGAACACTTTTTTTTTTCTTTCTGTCACTTTTTGTTGTTTTTGAATTGGCATACCTTTTCAGTTTCCAAAATTCATTGGAGAAAAAGTCAATGCATTTTCTTTTTTCTTGTGTATTTTTGTGATTGACCCGCTCTTGGTTCCTGAGAACATACTGTCTTGAGAAGAAATTAGATCCTGTGCTTTGACAATTGAACGCTTTAGTTTTTGAATTGGCTTACTTTTTCACTTCAGAAGCAAGTTAATGCATTATTTTTCACTTTGCGTATGTATGCAATAGACAATTCGTTTCTGAGAAAACACTGATTTGTGAAGGAACTAGAATGAATCTATGGTTTGATAATTGATAATTGATTTGTTTCTTTTCTGTTCTGTCATTCTTGTCAATGCTACGTTTATCCTTCTTGTGATGGTGTTTCAATTAGTGTTTCCAGGTTATAAAATCGATTCACTGAAAAATGCTACAATTGCAAAATCAAGGGTTACCGTATGCTCTGCTGAAGCTGGGCAAGTAGGTGTTCTTTCTCTCTTTATACTTAAAAGAGGAGGAGGCTGCTTGCTGTTAACCCTTGGTTGACAAATACTAATAATCTTGCTGATATTCTTACACAGGAGTCTCATGCTGTGAAAGAAAGAAGTGTCTCAGTTGTACTCCTTGCTGGAGGGAAGGGCAAGAGGATGGGGGTAAGAATTCCCCGTTTTCCTTCATCACCATCACTGTCACCATAAACACTGCTACTACTACTTAATTGGATCATTGAATATTACCTCGTTGCATTTAAGCGAAGTTATCTTTTCATTTCCGTAAAAAATTCATGTTCATTCAACAATAATAAGTTTTGGGATTAGAATTTTTTGACATACCATCTGATCATCATCTGTTACAAATTATACCTAGATGCATGGGTTGCTTTAACTTTGTTTTCACTCCTATTGATCAGATTTTCTCATGTATGTTATTTTTGGAGACAACTAACGGGATGATGCAAATTCATTATGAGTTTCTGAATCTTCGTTTTTATGGATATTTCAATTTCTCACTGCCCAAATGACTGTTTACCATGTTTGTGCTAATAGGCTAGCATGCCAAAGCAGTATCTTCCGCTTCTAGGCCAACCAATTGCATTGTATAGGTAATGGCTTGTTGGCAACTCCTAACTCAGCTATAAATAATCCAAGTCTCACTATGTGTTTGTGCAATTGTGTGATAGGGTGCACTCTTGTAATATGAAGCACCGATACTTCAAAAGAGTAAACGTACCTGTATCTGATACGTATTCGATATGATACACATCCTGTACATAGGATACGTATCACATATTCTATCAGTTGTATTGTAATTTTTTTCCAACAAAATATTTCTGTTACTCAAACATTAAAAAACTTGATATTTTGGCTTATTGTTATAAATATCTTTGTATAACTTTAGGAATACTTGTTTAAAACTCAAGATACCCATACTTACATCCTAAAATATTGAAATATGCATTATATATATTGCCGTCCCTGTATCATAAAATTTTGAAAGTTGATGTATCCACCATATCATAATGTATCATATCTGATAGGCGTACCTATATTGGTGCTTCTTAGTTGAAAAAGAAAATAGCTTGGCAAGATATGGTATTTTATGCTTCCTTTGGAGCCTGACAAAGAGTGCACAATGAATTCATAATACTAGCTAAACTAAAGTGGTTAGACCTGTCTTGAGAAAAAAAATTATAAACAATTATTATAAGCTACTAATATCAAATAATGAGCATTGAGTTCATAAAGAAAAGACAAAGAGAGTGTACAATGATTAAATGTTGAAAATACTGTCTCTGTTCAATTCTTGGTGCTAAGATCGACTCAGAAATTTAACAGTGTTATCCACTGATTTGTTGACTTGATATGGCTTGTATCATCTACTTATGGTTTTTTCCATGTTTCATTTCTTGGGAATATAATTATATGCCAACCTTTTGCAGTTTCAACACTTTCTCTCACATGGTTGAAGTGAAAGAAATCGTTGTTGTTTGTGATCCTTCATACAGAGATGTTTTTGAAGGTTTTTCCTCCTTTAATAATCTATTATCCCTCCCTCTCTCAATCTCTTCCTCCCTCCCTTTCTTTAGGCATGTTCTTTGGTTTCTTTTGTGAGTTATTTTATTTGTCTCTTGGTCATTGTATGTCTTTTTAACTCAGATGCCAAAGGAGACAACCTACCTGAACTTAAGTTTGCTCTGCCTGGGAAGGAAAGACAGGATTCAGTTTACAATGGATTCCAGGAATGTCTAGTTATTTACTTATTTATTTATAACTTAATCATGATAATTACTAAGTTATAAACAACATGCATTTATTTGAACAAGCAAGATTTTGTCACCTAATTAAGGCTTTAATGCAAGCCTCATGGAATGTTGTTTTTAATAATTACAGACCAGCATTCATTCTAAAGTTTGCAACGTTTTGATTTGGTAATTTGAATCCAATTTCTGGGTGAATCAAACTGTGGTATGGTGTAAATAAACTCTTATTGATTTATATCTAATAGCAATATTGGTAGGATGACATTCTATTTATCACTCACTCCAATTTCAACTAAGCTTTAAGTTTTCATGGCTAAATTCTTAATTTTACGCTGTTCAAATTTGAGAGATTAATGTAAAATAGCAAGTTACAGTTATCAACTTCTTGATTTAATATTTGTTTTAATTGCATAAACAAAAATTGGAAAGCTTCTGGTGATATTTTACTTATATCCATACATATTTTTTACTAGTGCATCCCTTTAAATCTATGAATCCTATGAAAATTTATTAAATGCTCTTTCATTATACAGGCTATTGATCCAAACTCTGAGCTGGTTTGTATTCATGATTCTGCAAGACCTCTGGTATTATTAGGAGATGTGAAAAAGGTGGGGTTAAATACAATTCCCTTGAGCATAATTGCTTACTAAGTATGTTGCTTTAAATGAGAATATTGTTACGTGTAGATAATATCGTTGGTTAATATCACTGATTTAGTGTGAGATATTATAGGAAAATATTTGAATATTCATAAGTGATTCTATTGTAATCTATTTTTTATTATAATCCCTGTAAATATGGCATGTATATCTCCCTCATATCTCCTTCTGATTCTATTATCTCTTGTATATATTTCACGCAAGTGATTAGTGAAATACACAAAAGTAATATATTTAAAATATCTCCTAGTTCCTTTGGTGTTGTTCATGGTATCAGAACAGTAAAGAATGACACTGCAATTCTGGTAACTTGATGGAGATGATTCAAACTTTTGATGGTGACTATAGTTCCTCCTAACTTCATGCCATTGGCAATAACACTATCCTTATCGTCCCCGACAAACACATTTGTGATAATTACGAGGAGTGTGCTCAGTCTCTGCATCTTTCCCTTGATGGTCGTGACAAATTAGGCTACATCATCAGCAAAATAGTCACTCCTCCATCGTCGGAAGTTAAGGCGTGGCAGCACTAAAAAACAGAGAACTCTATCATCTTAGCATGGTTAATCAACTTCATGGTTTCTTCGATCAAGAAGTCATTCATGTTCCTTCTAACAGCTAGAGAGATATGGGATGCTGTGAAGGGTTCTTACGGTTCTCGAAAAAATGCAGTAAAAAGGACTTAGAAGAAGATCGTCTTTTTGAGTTTCTTGTTGGTCTCAACCCCATATATGATGATGTTCGAGGACGTCTTCTGGCTATGGATCCTCTACCCTCTGTCTGTGAAGCATCTTTTATTGTCCGGAATGGAGAATCCCGTTGCCATGTTATGCTCATTCAGGACTTGGTTGCTTGTACTACCATCGTTGAATCTTCTGCCTAGGCTATACACATTGCTGATCACAAAAGTAGTAAGCCCTGTCCTACCTGTGACCACTGTAAGAAATTTGGCCATACCAAGGACACATGCTAGGATGTGTATGGAAAACCAATAGATTGGAAACTAAGAAAAGACAAGGGTCATGGATATGTTAATGAAACTTCAAGAACTGAGGTATATTCTCTTACACCCGCCTACCACCATGTTGCACTGAATAAAATCTTGGAGTGACTTCTTTAGAAAACATTCACCAATCTCCCAAACTACGAGTGGCAACAATTGTCCAACGAGATAACTTTTACAAAGCATTGGCTACTAGCAAAGGTATGAGTTCTGGATGTTACTGGATAGTTGATTCAGATGCCTTTGATAATATGATTGATGATATATCATTATTCTCTACTTACACTCCTGCTAAATTCTATCTCATTATTAAGATTGATGTTGCCTCTAATGCTCCTATTGCTGGAATTGGTAGCTTTGAAGTGTCCGACTACCTTACACTTCATACTGTTCTTCATGTTCCTAATTTGAAATGCAACTTATTGTCTATGAGCCAATTGGCTAGAGAGGAATGTCGCCATGCTGATTTTTTGTTACTCATTGTGTTTTCTAATACTTACGTACGGGGACGACGATTTGCAGTATTAAGGAGTTTGATGGGTTTTACTACCTAGATGGGTATGGTGATCAATATTTAAAGTCTTGTTATAAAATGTTTCTTCCTAGAAATAGTGATTTGGAGTTATGGCACAAACAGTTACGCTATCCTAATTTCCATTACATGTCTCAAATGTTTCCGTCTCTTCGCTCCAATAAAAACATTTCTCAATTTCATTGTGATTCCTTTGAACTTATTAAGTATCATCGTACTACTTTTTCTAGTATTCTATATCGTGCCTCAAAACCATTCATAACTATTCATAGTGATTTATAGGGACCTTCCGCACCCCAAATCGCACAAAATCAAAATGGTTTATAACTTTCATTGATGATCACACATATACAAGTTGGGTGTTTCTATTAAAAGATAAAATTGAGGCCTACTCCACTTTCGTTAATTTCTATAACATGATTGAAATTCAATTTCAAACAAAAATTCAACTTTTGCATACACATAATGGAATCGAGTACTTTAATCATTCCCTGTCCACCTTTATGAAAGACCATGGTATTTTACATAAAAGCACTTGTCCCTGTATCCCACCACAAAATGGTATTGCCGAAAGAAAAAACCGCCATATCCTTGAAACAACTTGTGCCCTTTTGTTCAGCGCTAATGTACCTAAGTTTTATTGGGACGATGCCGTTCTTACTGCCATATTCCTCATTAACTAAATGCCAAGCAAAACTCTTTCCTATAACACATCCTTACAAGTCCTCCACCAATTCTACAACCTACCATTCTTGGAAAATACACTTCCTTTAAAGGTTTTTGGTTGCGCATCCTAAGTTCATTTGCATCACACGAATAAACTTGATCCCAAAGTTTTCAAATGTATTCTCTTAGGATACTCGAGCTCCCAAAAAGGTTATAAGTGCTATGATCCTCTCACCAAACATCTCTATGTCACATGTGATGTCACCTTCCGTGAAGAAGTTCCCTTTTACCAGTCTTCTGTTCAAGGGGAGAGTTGGAGTGAACCTCAGACTAAATCACCCATTTCAACACCTGACACTGAAATTGAACCCTTAGCTTTCATTGATTATGATCCTAACTTAGAACCTAAACTTGAATCCATCCATTCTCTAGAACATAATGAAGTGCCTAATGTTAATCAAGGGAACACTAACCTAGGGGGAGACACTAATCAGTTTGTTTAGATCTATACTAGAAGACATGGGACAGGGAGAGCTCCTTTGACAACTAGCATAAGCTAAGAGTCAGAACCAGAGGTAGATCTAGGAAGAGTGGAAAATAATGAAAGTAAGTGCATGATGATCTTGACTTACCTATTGCTGTGAGAAAGCAGCCCCGATCATGCACCAGACATCCTATAAAAAGGTTTGTCTCATATCAGGCACTCTCATCAAAGTTTTATGCTTTCATCTCTCACATGGATAATGTCAGGAGTCCTAATAATATTGATGAAGCCTTAGCCAATCTTAAACAAAGAGAGGCTGTTATGGAGTAAATGAAAGCCTTAGGAGATAATGAAATCTGGGAGATTTTGGATCTTCGTAAAAGTAAGAAACTAGTATGGTGCAAATTGGTGTTTATCCTAAAATACACAGTTGATGGAAGCCTCGACAAATATAAGGCAAGATTAGTTGCAAAGGGTTTCTTTTAGATTTATGGCATGTATTATATTAAGACTTTTGCACTTGTGGCAAAGTTGAATACTATTATAATTTTGCTATTAACTGCTAATCTTTATTGGCCACTACATCAGATGGATGTAAAGAATACTTTCCTGAACGGGGAGCTAAGGGAAGAAGTATACATGAAGGTGTCTCCAGATTTTCTCGGGAAAAGGGCTAGTCAAGTGTGTAGATTAAAGAAGTCATTATATAGAGTGAAGCAATCTCCTAAAGCATAGTTTAAGATATTCTCTTGAGTATTAAAAGCTCAAGGTTATGTTCAAGGACAAAATGAACACATGATGTTTTTCAAACATTGTGGTAATAGAATTATTGTTTTAGCAATATATATGGATGATATTGTCCTTACTGGGGATGACCCTGCTGAGATTGATCGTATCAAAAGGGCACTGAATCGAGAATTTTGATATCAAAGATCTAGGAGATATAAAGTACTTTCTTGGAATGGAAGTTGCCAGATCAAAGGAGGGAATAAACATATCTCAAAGAAAATATATTCTAGATCCTCTAAAAGAAACAAGCATGTTGGGGGGTAGACCAAGTGACACTCCTCTACGGGTTGACAAAATTGAAGATGATACGAATCTAGGAAAAGCAGGGGATGTTGGAAGATATCAACGGATGGTTAGCAAGCTGATTTATCTGTCCCATAATTGATCTGATATAGCATTTGTAGTTAGTATGGTTAGTCAACACTCTTACGATCCCAAACAGAAACATCTAAACAAAGTCTACAGGATTCTTAGATACTTAAAAGGTTTACCTGGATGGGGTCTCTCGTTCAAAAGAACTGGAAAAAGGAAAATACACATTTTTACAAATGCTGATTGGGAAAGAGATTAAGATGATAGGAGATCCACTTCTGGATATGCCACATTTTTCTAGGGCAACCTTGTTACTTGACGAAGAAAAAAACAGTGTAGTTGCCAGAAGTAGTTCAAAAGAAGAATTTAAAGCTATAGCACTCGGGATCTATGAAGGCATGGCATCTGGATTAAATAGGTACTTAAGGAGCTAAGGATGACTACCAGTCTACTTATAAAGTTCTATTTAGATAGCATGGCCACCATCAATATTTCACATAATCGAGTTCAACATGATCGCATAAAGCATGTTGAAATAGACAAACACTTCATACGTGAGAAAATTGATGAAATGGTAGTTGATCTTAGGTACATATCCTTGAGAGAGCAGACAGCTGATATACTCACAAAAGGTCTACCTCAAGATCAACATCTATGTGCCAACTTGAGGGGGAGTGTAGATAATATCGCTGATTAATACCACTGATTTAGTGGAGATATTATAGGGAAATATGTAATATCCTTAGGTGATTCTATTGTAATCTGTTTTTTATTATAATCCCTGTAAATCCAGCATGTACATCTCCCTCATATCTCCCTCTGATTCTATTCTCTCTTGTATATGTTTCACGCAAGTAATCATTGAAATACATATAAATAATATATTAAAATATCTCCTGGTTCCTTGGGTGTCGTTCATTATGTTATCTTTGTGAGAGTGAGATATGGAAGATACGTCTAGCTGATCTAATCTAATTATTTCCGTCTAGCTTTAATTTTTGTTTTTTCCGGAGCGGAAAGGGAATTTTATTCATATAGAAAACAAATGCAGGAAGGTTACAACAAGAAAGTAAGGAGATTAAGAGCTAGATCCTAGAGTGTGGATGAGCTCATTAGCTTTTACCGTGTGGTCACAATACTACGAACAGAAAAGATGATATTCTCTTGGGTAAAGGTTTCATGAGATAAAAGGTATTTGTTCCTAGCCTCCCGAAGCTTCCAACAAAGAGTACCAAAAGTTAGACACCAATTTAGGCCCATTGTTCTCTGGTTGATGTTTAATAGTAATATGTGAGAAAAGAGAAAAGTGAAAGAATTTACGTTAGATCTTTCCCATGTTCCAAGGAAAAACTTCATCTTAAATGAGTCAAGATACTATTCCTACCAAGTACTTCTATATATGGGCAACCTATTGAAGATGTTGGGTATCTGAAGCTGCTTTTAACCAAGTGTACATTATTTTGCCAGGGTGGAAAAATTACAGGTTCCATATTATGAATGGAAATCATATCTAGATCTACATGCTTATATGGATACGTGTCTATGCTCTTAACTTTGTTGGAAATTAGATGCATACTTTGCTTGGTTTTTGTATGCTGTGTTTATGTTCATTCTATGCATGGTTTCACTATACTCGTTAGCCTCTTTCTATCCACAATTGACATTAGAGGATTATTAAAGTAGTCATTTGTCATATTTTTATAGGTCCTTAAAGATGGATTGTCAATCGGAGCTGCTGTTCTTGGTGTTCCAGCGAAGGCCACAATCAAAGAGGTACAATGCCATCTCTAGTATGCCTGCTTCCCCTGCAATATTTTGGTGATTAATGAATATAATATGTTCCTGTCTGAATTGATCCATAGAAAAATATTTATTCACAAATTTGATGCGCAGCTTATTTGTGCTATCATCTATGGGTCGCTTTCATGTTAACAGTGCACAGTTTCTAGCACTGCCGATGCTCAGCTTGACTAACTTAGAAGCATAATGCTTCAGGACTAGAAGCCATCAATGTTAAACAGTTTCTTCTTATTTTCAGCAATTTATTTGTATTATTTACCTATTAAATCTTGTATTTTCACCCATTATACCTTCTTCATACCTGGTTCCGTCGCATGGATATGTTAATTAGTGATCTGTTTCATCCGCCTTCAAGCAGAAAACTTTGGGTGTCTCGGCTTATTCTGGTTTTCCATTTGTATATTTATTGATCTCCTTAGTTGCATTGTGCCTGATCTATGTTACAATTCTATGACAACTTTGAGCACCATCTGGGAGTTCTTGTCAAAAAAACAAATTTGAGCACTGTCTGTTATGTCAGTTTATTGTTAAGCACAATTTCTTCCATTTATTGACCTTAAGTCCTTGACGCCATTCAATTTACTTTGAAATTTTAGCCTTGGAATGGTGAAATTTGTGTATCAATCTATTTGCAGGCAAACAGTGAATCTTTTGTGGTTAGAACACTGGACAGGAAAACACTATGGGAGATGCAGACTCCACAGGTTACTGCTGCAAAACATGATTATATTTGTCTCATTTATATTTAGAACTACTCATTTATTGAAAGATACATATCTAATTTTTTTTTGTTACAGGTTATCAAGCCTGAGTTGCTGAGAGAAGGTTTTGAGCTTGTTAATAGGTAATTTCTTTTTATTATGCATGATTTCACTATCAATAGCTGTTCAGTTTAATCGAAGTGTTATAAAAAATATCTGTGATATAAGTGCATCTTCTTTTTTGGAGTATCAATGCTTCATAGTTCACAAAACCACCTTATTAAAAATTGCACTAAGTGGAAATGGAAATGAATGGCCCAGTGCAGAAGGATCGTTCTATATGGGGTTTGGAGAGGGACAAATATATACAATCTTATCCCCACAAGCAGAAATGTTGTTTTTAAGATTTGAACTTGTAATGTCACATAGTGGCAACCTTACCTTTGTGATAAGGCTCACCCTCATTGAAAATTGCATTGCCAGATATAATTTGATTCTTATGAGCAGACCCATATAATGAGAGTATATACATGCATTCCGCGCCTAACTAGGCTTTTATGTGCAATCTTTGTTTCAGCGGAGGTCTTGAAGTTACTGACGACGTTTCCATTGTCGAGCACCTTAAACATCCTGTTTACATCACTGAAGGATCTTACACCAACATCAAGGTAATCAAAACCCCTCATTGAATCTTTTGTATTTTTAACTTTCTGTTGTTCTTGAATAATTTTCAGAGCTAGGCTACCCAAGAACTTTGATTCCAATATGAAGTTCATGGTGGGAGCTCTTGTGCAGGTCACTACTCCTGATGACTTGTTACTGGCAGAGAGAATATTACATTTGAATTCTGGAGAGTCTTCATGAACATTTTCTGGTTTTGCCATTCTTGTCATTTCACCTCTTGATAGAAAAAAAGGGGGAAAGAAAAGAGTATGTTTCATTTATGAAATTTTCAGAATAAATTATCTCTTTTCCTGCAATTGTTGGCGTCAAGAAGAAATTGTATACAATGATGGAAACAATGAGAGCAAGAAGTTTCTTATTGGATTTGCAGTTTCGCTACCCCAAAGTTCCCTTCAATAATAATTTTGATTCCAACATTGGATTTGGTGAATAGAAGAATATGTAGGCCTTGTAAAATATATGAAATGGAATGGAAGGAATTGGAATTTTAAAAAGGGAAAAGGTGATTTTTAGCATGAGAAATGCTCTTTATCCCTAGAATGACAAATGTTATAAATGTTTTAAAGCGTAAGCAACTCTTATTATTAATTAGAATCTCTATTTGTCAATAAAACTCTTCCATTTATTAAATATTTCACTTTAAGTTGTCAACAAAGACTTTTTTACTTATTAATAAAATTAAAGGTAAGGTTATATTTTCATAATTGGAATCTTCTATTCACATGTCCCTTTAAGATTTAACATTAGTTTAGAATTCTATAGAATCTTTAAGTAATAAATTATCTTACATGAGACTTAAAAAATAATTTTCCCTTTAAACAATGGCCCTTAATGGAATTCCCCCTAAGTTTTGAAGTTGTAAAAATGGTTAAAAGCATTGTCTATGTCGTTATACATAATGAAGTAGCCACATCCTGCCTTGACCTTTTTTATGAAAAAAAAAAAAACTTCAAGGCCAATTTTGACTTTTGGCCAAATATTAAAATCCCATGTTCCTGCCGTACCAACGTGTTGTTTATTAAAGTGACCTTTTAGAATTTTACAATTGAAGTGGTATTTTTATCAGATTTTTCCTAAATTTAATTACAAAAGTTTGTCTGAAATTTGTAAGAATTATATCCACTCGAACAATTCAATTCAAACATTAAATCTCACTGCAAATAATTCCTCATTCCCTTTACACTTTTCTCCTCAATCCATTTCTTTTTGTTATAAAAAAAGAAATTAATTGTAAGAGGTTGCATTGCTTACAAGACGAGAATATTTTTTTTTTTTTGGTACAAACAAGATGAGAATATGACTCCTCTTACAAACATCTTATTCCTAAGCCGAAAGTACCAGCTCTTTTTATTGGGCTTCTGACATGTTTCAACCTGTATTTTTAGCCTTACCTTTTTTTTCTTTTTTCTTTTTGAATTTGTCTCTCTCTCTTTTTCAAATACTAGAAAGTATGAGCGTTTATTTTGACCAAATTGGTCAGATTCTTATCACAGAAAAGAAAGGAAGAAAAGAAGGAAGCCTTTTGTAGCAGAAAGCATATATGTGAAACTACATTATTCCCTTGACTCAAAAGGGTAAACAAATTTGCAACTTTCTCACAGAATACTAAAGTACTAAAAGATGAACAATGACGGAATTGGGGAAAGTAAATTAAAAGTGTTAATTCATTGTCCCGCTTTATTAATTTCTTAAATAAAGGATGAAGCAAAAGGAACACAAGATGAACATAATAATAACCTCTACATTTTTCACTCACATCCTTGAAGAATCGCTCAAATGAAAGGGAAAAAAATAAATAACCTAGGCAAAACTTTTGAAGGAAAAAAATGGAAGTATAAAGGCAAATCTAGATCTGAATAACGTGCCCTGAGTCAGATTCTCAACTCTTTCTCTTTGACTTACCACACTCACTAAACAATGAAAAGCGTCCCACTTTCCGCACTGGGGTACCTTTTACCTGGTTACCAAAAAACATAGACAAGTTTATTCAGAAAGAAAACAAAACAGAGAAATTTTTTTAATGTAAATTCAATCTATGAGACATTAATTAAACTAAATTTTGATATCATAAATGGATTATATATAGATATGTCAAAAGTAAATCCTTCTAAAAGATGAAATTTGCTACTTTTGTCCTTGACTGAAAATGCATTTTGAATTTTATCCACTTCATTGAATTCCATTTTCATACATAAACACAGGCTAACGTAGGACCGCGACAAAAGCTAGTTATTGAGATGCAAAATCAACTATTCATTATACCACTAACTATCTGTATCCTATACAACATTGGTCTCCACCAGACTTACTTACATTTGTTAATTTGCATATGCTTAGTCAGATCAAAAGGCTCTAATCAGAAACCTTGATTTCATGAGATTCAAAGACTCAGTATCTCCAAAGTAGCCCACCAAAACTAGTTTCAGTAGATGAATTAATACTAATTTGATATTGAGTGTGCGTGCCAGGCGTGAGTTAACTAATGCCACCTAACTAGAAAACATCCAACTCAGCCATCTGTTAGCTTCTACATTAAGATAGCATCAACTAATCTAAATAATGAGAATTTAAACTGAAAGAAAAACCCTAATAGGAATAGATCGCAAGTTTTGTAAAGAGAGAACATGCAGTTTTACTCAACAAGAATGCACAAATAAGTAAAGCGCATACATAGCCTACCTTTACCCTTCTACGGCTGGAGTTGTTCCAACACAAAAATCCACTGCAACCTCTTGCTCCTGGGCCTGATTCATATCCCCTACAGAAACAAAGCTGAGTTAGTAAGCAAAAGATACAAGAAATGAGTTTGGAAGGAGCAGTGCTACTTGTGGATTTAATCAATCTTCAGTTACTATCAAATTGATTGTCATATCAAGGTGCAAATGAGATATAAGAGAAAGCAGGCAAAACGTGACTAGCATTTCTCTTTGACTAATGCAAATTTGGGTTCTCGAAGAGTATAACTACAGAGTTTTGCCTCAGTTTTCTCATGCAATATATAAAATTTAAGAAATAAATCACGCTGTTTATGACTTATGAAATGGGTGGCCTACTATAAATGTTATATTTTATATTGATAAAGAAATAATGTATGGTTTAACCCACGATTTCTTCTTTTTGCAGGTTCATAAAAGGACTAGCTAGACGCCAAAACTCCAATGCAGATTTTTTAAGGAAAAAAACACAAAACAGTAATATTTCTCAAGCAATTTGGTGATTATCTTTTGACACATTCCCAACTGAAAAACATTCATTAAATCAATCATAGGATCACCACGCTCCATGATACTAACTAGTATAGTGAGCTAAGGTTATAGTTTCAGCATTTCTTTGTTTGTCTTTTTAAATAAAAAAAGACAGCAAATTGTGGTTAACACGATACAGGGAACTTATATCACATTAAGAAGTTTAAGACATCGTTTACACTTTACAGAAGTTTTCATTTTCATGAACAAAAAAGGAACAGTAATCACGTGGCTATGAGGATCATTTCAAAACAAGTATAATTATAATAGAACCCAAATTTGCTATTTCTTGGAGGAAATATCAATCCTCCAGAGGTTTAACAAGATATCTCTACTATTATCCATATAATGTATCTAGCTATAACTGCAATAATTTTCCATCTTAATAACAAAAATGCCTATGCTTGTTCACCATATAAGGAATGTTGATACCGGTTCATATTTTTTTTCAAAAAAAAAAGGATAGTACTGACAGTTGCTCAAGGCAGTTCTTTCTCCGTGTGTGTGTGTGTGTACATAGTCTTTAGACTTCGACGGCAAGAAACAGGTGCTAAAACAACATTTAAAAAATAACCCAAGCCTACTTATAAACCTTAATACCTTTAGCTAAGAAAGTATAAATCCACAGAATTAAAAACAATCGAAATGTTCTGCTTCTTCCTCTCTTAGTGTCTAACATTTAAATGCTACCTCAACAATACAATAAGTTCCTAAAGAATCTCAACACCGAAATACTGCTTGCCTCAGAAGCTAAACGATATTTGAAGCTCTGAAAATTTAATCTCAGCTTCAAAAAATGCATCTTTATTATGGAAGGCTACTTCATGCACTCAGATTCTTACAGGGAATTCACCATGCAATTTACAACTACAGTATCCAATCATTTATAAAGAAGAGATAACTGGAAATAAGCATGCAAATAAACTGCAAAATTTAAATGTTAACTTACAGACTGTCTCTGATGGAAGTTGCTACTAAACTACCATCATGCAATAAACTAGGGGACATGGAGTAACAGTCGACCATTCTTCCAATTCCAGTCTGATCCTTCTGTAGGACCCTTCCAGTGTTAGCTTTCAAAACTTTGACTTCATTACTGATGTCATCTTCCCTATGCTGAGAGGAGAACCTCGTTGAGTCCATGGACTCTATTGGGTCTTTACAGTAGATACCTTCCTGAGGCAGGACCTGATTCTTTTCAGGTCTCAAGCAACTTAATGAACCTGGGGAGCCTTTTCCTACAGCCTGTAACCAAGCAGTTTCCAGCCTCTGCTCACGAATAATGGATTCAATCCTTCGCATTGGAATATCTGGTCTCTCCCTTGTACCATTTGCATCAACCAGTAAATCTGACGAATCATTGGTAGACTGAAAGTTTCCATCCAGCAAAGGAGGAAAATCAGAAGAAGTATCTCTTCCTCTTGTATGACCTTCTCTATGTTCCTTCTCATTTGCTATTACTGATTCTGCCTGTTTTGGGCCTAATAAATTGATCTGATCTTCACCTTCATCATCAAGCAAGTGGATAATTCTGACCTCTACATTTCGTCTCAAAACCATTTCCATGGAGTTTGTTATGCTGCTCAAAAACCTTTCAGCCCTAAGTTTAATATCTGCATCCTCAAACGCAACATATGCAACCAGCAGACCTGAAAGAAAAAACATTAGGAGAGAAAAAGAGAGCTTCAATTCAATATATACAAGGTGAAAAGCAAACTGGAAAAAGAGAGGTTGAATTCTAGGAGTAAGGTACAAAATAGTATATTTTGAATGAAAAGTATGAACAGAAGGAATCTTTATAAAAGTGCTGCAAAGAAATGAGAAGTAGATGGAAGCCTTGATATAAGAGAAAGCAGGCCCATTGTCAGCAAAATGGTCCACTTTCTTGATGATAAGTATTTGAATCGTGGTGACATTTATTGACCACACAATCTCCCCAATATCAACTTTCTTCTTTCAAAATCAGACATCACAACTAAAATGAAAAGATGGCCAAACAAGATCATATATTCTGATCAAACAAAATATTTGTTTTAGCTAGTGCAAGAGCAATGGCTTATTAAAGAACCCATGATAACTATCAGCAATAAAGCATAAGTGGATATCTGACTATTGGATGCCTTTCAGAATTTATCTGCCTTAGTTCAAAGCTTAAAGAAGCATCTTAATCAGTTGCTACAACTGGGTTTGTAAGAAATGAACTTAAATTCATTTTGGCGAGCAATATGTTCAATTTTGGGCAAAAGTGTTGTCAAATTACCTTCAACTTCACATATAGATACGAGTTTTCCATGATTATGTAGCAGCTGCTTCAATGTCTTTGAGTGACACCTTCCAATACAACGTGCCCAGATATCACATAACTTCCCTGAATCTATGCATCTAAATGTCACATTACTAACCGTATGATCATCAAATGAAACAGGCGTGGCATCATCATCCATAACTGGGCTATTTGATGGCTTTGAATTCAAGCTGAAACCATCAAACTTTGATGATAACTTCCTTTGGTGGCTGGGATTGCTATTTACAGCTTTCTGCAGAGATACAGGTGATGTTGATTTCTGAGGCTTGCACTGAACATCTAGCTTGTGCTTGTGAGCAGTTACTTCTCTTGAAGCGCTTGATGGATCATCGTCAATTGTCTTGCTGCTCTGCCTCCTGCTGCTGCTGGTCTGAGTAATATCTGCTGAAGGAATCGAACCAAGCTGTAACAGAGTAGCCGTGAACCATGTTGAGCGTTCACTAGAAGTCCTTAACTGTTTCTCAGCCTCCGAGAGAAGCTTCAAAGCATGCTTTAATCTCTCCAACTCCGATTCATTCACTGAGTGTGAAACCCAAGTGTCCATCTCAATAGTCAATCAAGTTTTTCAGGTTCTCATAATTATAATACACAATGAAACTTAGAAGCAATAAATAGAACCCAGAAAAGGTGGCAACAAACTTCACACTATCAAATGCTCATCAATTTATTTGAATTTAATTGTTCTGAGAATATCTATCATAGACTAAGGTCAGAAGCAAAAAATTAACACACAGGAAGCTTGATATTCTGAATAGTTATAATACATGCAGTACTCAAGCTTTTCAAGAACAGGCCACTAATAAAGAGTCGCATTAATTTGTTTTGCAGGGCTAAAAAATAACAGGATCATTCAGCTCATAGCATAAAAGTATCATGGTCCAACGTTATGCCTCTAAGATAATAAAGATTCAATTATTTCCTTTGACAATCTAAATAATGTTTGCTCATTCCTCTTTGATTTAGATGACAATTAATGAACGTGTCTTTCACTCCAAGTTAACAGAGAAAGGGTACTGCAGTTAATAACGCCACATATATGACCGCAGGGGACAATAGAATTTTCAGGGTATCCATACAAATATTTAAGATTCAAAGATCAAGATCACTCACAACTTCGTCCGCCAAAAAATGAATCCCCAGGTTTGTCATCTATGACAGTATATGATCCAGCAATGATGTCCATGATGAGGCTTGCCATTTGGGACATCAAAACAATTGGATCAACTCCAGAGTCCATCAATTCCCTGGCCCTTTTTACTGTTTCTGCAGTGTCTGATGACATTGCTAACTCCAAAAGTTCCAGTAATTTTTCATCTGAAACAACCCCCATCTGTTGCAGGTAATGCACCACAGCATTAAATTTGAAAGATATAAAGCGATCAAACAATATTCATGAAAGCAGACATTATTGATTATCAAAATATGAGAATAAGAGTCATATTTTCAGATTAGGTCAAACAATAAAGGAGAGAGAAAACTTACAAGTTCGTTGACAAGACTAGTAGTAATTCTTTTTCCCAGCAAACTCAGCTGTTCTAACATTGTTTCTGCATCCCGAAGTGAGCCGTCTGCATTAATAGCAATAAGATCCAACGCATCTGTCTCGACATCCAGGTTCTCCTCCGCGGATATTTTCCTTAGCCGTGCTACTATATCTGCATCTTTAATTTTGTTAAAAAGGTACTTCTGGCATCTAGATTGTATGGTTCGGGGCACATTGTCGAGATCTGTTGTTATAAATATGAAAACAACTCGCTGAGGTAGATCTTCCAGAGATTTAAGAAATGCCAACCATGTCTTAGAGGGTAACAAATGACACTCATCAATAACAAAGACCATGTATCGTGAGGAGGCTGAAGAAGTCCTAACTGATAATCTTTTCAATAGATGTCTAACTCTATCAATCCCTTTTTTACTGGTTCCATCAACTTCCAAAAGGTCCCTGCTCTTCCCAGAAATGAAATTTGTACATTCCCTGCAGTAGCCACAAGGTTTAGTTTCTTCAGGAGCTATACAATTCAATGCACCAGCAAAAATCCTGGCCATTGATGTTTTACCAGTTCCTCGGGGACCTTGGAAAAGGTAAACGGGAGCAATTCGACCTCTTGAAACCGCATTTATAAGGGACTGGACCACAATATTCTGCCCAATCAATTCACTAAAGAACATAGGCTTATACTTTTGACTGAAACTCCTACTACTTTCTGGAGTGCCTTCATCATCCCCTTCTCCATTGAAAGCTACAATCTCCCATCCTTCTTGACTCCTACAACTTGAGGACCACCTTCTTCCATCCAACCTGCTTATACCCTCAAGATCAAGCTCGCCATAGTTTGTAGAAAGTTCATCATCGCTCATGCCAGTTCCTCGAGATGACCCTCTAACATCATCACTGTTAGTGAGCAATGGGAGGACACCTTGAGCACTCCTTGAGGAAATTCTCCGCTTTTGAGAGCTTGACAAGGATCTCCGGTGTCTAGGATAGATAGTTTGACTCCCACAAAGCATGCTACTTCCTTTCCTCCTTAGAGTGTCAGAAAGTGAAGGTGAATAACAACTCCTACACATCCCTCTATGTTTTGGAGTCTTCTTTGACCAATAGCAAGGTATCCCGCATCCTTGGCGACCAGGCAAATCCAAAAGATCATCTACTTCATCATCAGCATCATTTACTGAGGTTGTCGTGCCATCCCAGGATCCAACAGTACTAGGATTATGTTGACCATACCTATTGTAAGAACTGGTAGACATTGCAGGAGTACTATAAGAAGAATCCTCTTTTCTATTACTTTTCAACAACTTAGAGTTAGGGCGAGACCAGTTCTTATGCTTGAGCTTCAAAAGCAAAGGAGATGGCCCTGAGTTTCGTGTTAAATCTTCCGAATTGCAGTAATCTTCAGTATCATCAGACTGCCCAACTGAGTCCTCCCGGCTATAAGCTATTGACCGATGAGTATGATGGTTGGGATTCACTAAAGCTTTACCGAGATTGGTTTCTCTTTGCTGATATTTTCTTAGAATATCCAAATGGGAATTTTTGCTTTTCTTACTCTTTTTCTTTATCTCCAGAGCTCTTCTGGTCGATGGCGTGCCCAACGCAACAGGATTTGCATCTTTACACCTGAAAATGGAAGAACGAATCGCACTCCCACCAACCCCTAAGCAAGTATCGCTCTTTGAATCGCAACCATTGCGAGCATCACTGAGGCTATCCTCGAAACTCCCCAGAAGAGACGAAGATGCATCATTTCCACCACCATCTTCATCAAACTCTTCTTCTTCTTCTTCGTCTTTATCATCGCCATTGTGTTTCTCACTTGACGATTTGTAATTCTTCCAATTGTATAAAAACACCATCTTGTCCTTCCCATTGTTGCTTCCACTCGGAAGAGACAACTGAGAATGAAGTTGAGAGTTGCCATTGTTCTTCCATGCAGAAGCAGAAGCAGCCGCGACAGATCTCGACGAACTAAGTGGCGACTTCCACGAAGAAGTAGTACCAGGATCCCTCAATACACGAGCAGCTTTGCGAATTTGAGTGAGCTCCTTCTTCAAGTGGAGATCAGAAACCCGCATTTCTGACATTGTCGCTGATTTACTTACTTGGGGGAGGTGGAACTTATTGAATGAAGCTGAAGATAATCAATCCTTCAGAATCAGAGCCATAGAAGGAAAAGAAATTACACGCATTCCCATTTCTTTGTAAAACAATATCCACATTTATTCCAGCTTCAACGAATCAAAGATCATCATCAAAGTGTGATGTAGAATAGAAAATGAAAAGCGGTTTTGATGAAAAATAGAGATGGCGATGGATGATGAGTTAATAGCCAAGCAGTGTAATGGAGGTGTGTGAGCAGATCTGACAGATAACACAGTGACACAGGAGGTTTTGTGTGAAAATGAAGTTGATGTCTTCTTCTTCGTGGGTTTGGTTGACTCCTTTCTCTCTCCCTCTCTCTCTCCTATTTCTATTTGTTTCGATTTTTAGGGGTTTTTTTTTATTTGGCGCTCCAAATAAATTCTTGAACCTGGCTCCTGTCTCTCAAGAACGTGGATTCTTGTTGGTTTTTGTTTTTGTTTTTATTTTGGGGTTAGATTGATTTATGGGAAAATTAGTTAAAAAGTTTTTTAACCATACTTCACAGCTAATTCAAATTCCGGCCTTGAGATTATTCACTTAAATATTACATATGCTTAATTACAAGAGCGACCCTCTTAAACATGTCAATTCCATTTTTATCCTCTAACAGGATCAAACTTAGGAGATATAATTAAAGGATATAGACTTATTAAAAAATATAGTTTAAGAGTTTGTTTGGTTGGGGGTTTTGGAGGAAAGGGGAGGGGAGAGAAGAAAAAAGTGCTTTTAGTTGAGAAAAATAGAGGAAATGAGAGATTTTTTATCTTTTTATGGTCTCCTTACCTCCCCTCCTCTCCCCTCCTCTCTCCTCTAAAAATGGAGGGTTTTAGAGGGGAAATTTAGAATTTTGACTTATAATTAAGTTTTATGCAATTTATTATTGTATATAGTTGCTCAAATAAATTATCATGCTCAACGTCAAATCCTTCTTATCTAATAAAATTTACAAAAAGACACATTTAACCAATTTTGCTTGATTTATTTTACCTTTTCTAATTTATTTATATTAAATTTTATTAATTTTAAAAAATTGTTAATTTAATCTCTTTTTTTACTGGGTTGTTTCCTAACAATGTTCTAATATGGCAACAAAATTTGAATACACAATCTTACAAATTATGGATCAAATTCTTACCAATTTAACCAAGTTTTATTAGTAATTAATTTAATCTTTTAAAAAAATGAATTTTATAAGTCTATCTAAATTTTGTTGATGTAATTTATTAATCATCATTCATGTATATATATATATATATATGATCACAAAATGGGTTATTTATAATTATAAATTTATATCAAACTTGGTACAATTCATGAAACTCATTTCTAAGTATATATTGTCTTAACATTCTACTTCAATGTGTATGGTTTAGGTTAAAAAAAACGATGAACTTACACTTATGGAAAATATTAAAAAAATAGAATGAAAATAATTATATTTATAGAAATATAATTAAAGTTTTAGTAATTTGAATTATTCTTACAAATAAAAAATGAAACTATATATAATGTATGCAAATAAAAATTGAAACTAAATGATCAAATATATAATGTAAGGCAATAGGTTTAATAATTTGAATTATTTATATTTAAACATATAATATAGAATCATTTACACAAAATATTAATTAATAAAATATAAAGGTAGGGATTAAATCAAATAAATTATAATAAATAGCGAAAGTTTATTTAAAAAAAAAGAAAAAAAAACAGGAGGAGGAGGAGCCTCTAATATCGGCTTGATTGACAAAAAGTTTGCCACTAATATTTTTTGACTTTCTGTCCTTTATTAATGCACTCTTAACTGTAGTGATTACTTTTTGCATGATTTTGTTGCTTTATTATCATTTCAAAAAGTGAAAACGTGTTGTCGTTTGAAGCTAGTCAAATCCCAACATTCATTTTTCTTGTTAACTCCGTACTCGCTCTTATAATTATAATACTTAAATACATAAGTTAAACCTTTATTTTAGATAATTTAAAATTTTAATATAAATAATTAAATATAATATTTTTAGAAATAAATACATATTTTTTTATAAATAATTAATTTAACCGTTTTTTTAATTTTTAAAAATTAGTTATCTAATTACTCAATTTAGAATCGGGTAAAGTATTTCTTTTTTTTTTTTTTAGATTATTGTTTAACACATACCCGTTATGTAATAATTTTTTTAATGATATTAACTGGATTTGTAAAACTAAGTATCTTAGTTTTATAATTTATAATTATTCCTCTTAGTATAAATATCTCCTTTAAGAATTAAATTAAAAATATATATAGTTCAATGAAATTTTATATTATTAGACTAATTCTATATCAATATCAATCATGTAATAATGCGTTTGAATAAAAATAAAAAGGATAAAACTAGTAAAAATAAAATGGGAAAATATGATAGATAAGTTCTAAAAAAATAATTTAATTGCAATGAAATCCCAAAGTTTTTTGAAATGTCACTAAAGTCAGGTAGATTTTAAGTCATCATTAAACAAGTGTGTAATTACTTAAATACCCTCGATCAAATAACAATAAATAGTACTAGTATCAATTTGTCAGTTCCCTAAATAGAAATGAGGAAGAAAATGACAATGCCTATGCAAAAGAAGTCAAGAACATTAAGCACATAAAAAAGAAGGAAAATCCTAAGAAACTTAAATGCTTGCCTAAGAGAGAAGATAACGGCTAATTTCTCTCTTACTATTTACCTCTATTTTTAAGAGGTCAAAATAAATGGCCAATTGCTAAAAAAAAAGAGTGGATTGAGTGTTTAATTTTTTATTTTATAACATAGCCAAAAATCCAATGAAACAGTAGTGGCAAGGGAAGCAAATTTAAATAGAAACAATTGATAAAAATGAAGCAAAGTGGCAAAACAAGAGGAATATACCAAATATTTATATTATTTTGGTCCCAATCCATTTAACGTATATCTAATATCTAAAATTACCTTTTAGAATTTTTAGTATATAATTCTCAAATTTAAATAGGCTCTAATACATAAGTTAAACCTTTTATCTTAGCTAATCTCACAATCCTCACTTGTCAAACCTCACAAATTGTTGAAAAATTCCCTCTCACGGTTCCCTCAATCATGAGATCAAACTGTCAAATAATAGGAAGGAATAAACTCTTAACAAAAGTGTTTTAGAAATTAGAACAATAGGTAAGGTGGTTGAACCTCTTAACTACCAAATTAACTAGAGTCCTTTTTAGGTCAGAATATTGGTTTTATTTTCTATTATTGTAATGATTCGTTAAGATTTTATATATTTAGTATTATTATGAAATATTTCATTTTAATTTTGATTGATTGATATCTTTTAGTATTAATTATCTTTTGTATTTAATTTTTAGGATTTTATAATATTCTGTCATTAATTTCTAGGGTCATGTTTAAAATTATAAATAACATTTCAATATTTACTTTGTACACCCTTTAATGAATTAAATAGTATTGAGTATTGAGTTTCTTCTCTTCTCTCTATATTCGTATTTTCCCTTCCTACTTATTCTCTATTCTCTAATCTCTCTACCCTTCTCCTTTCTTTTCTCCTCTTCACTTTCCCCCATCATCATGCATTTCTCTTGTTAGGGATTCATTTCTATATATAGTGTGTGTTTAGAAACACACAAAACCTAAATTTTAGTAAAATATAAATTTTAATTTTTTTAAAACAAACAGCTATATTTGTTCAAATAGATTTTTAGACTAAATCATGTTTTAAAATCAATGTTTCAGAAAAACTAGTTAAAATAGTTTATAGAACAGTAAAAGAGCTTATGAACTAACTAATTACTATATTATTTGTACTTTTTCTTACACATTCTTTCATTTTTTATATTTTTTCTTATACTCTCTCTCACTTCTTCTACTTTTTCTTATATCATTTCTCATTTCTTTTCTTACATTCTCTCTCATCTCTCCTCTTATATATTATCTCTCCTCATTTAATACTCATACCATTTTTTTATAATTTACTAATAATAAAAGTACTTCTAGAAATAACTATCTAAATACTCATTTATTCAAAACTATTTTTTTCATAAACTATTCTCCAAAAACCCTTTTCTATAAGCTGCCTAAAAAACCTTTTTTTTATAAAATAATTTCTAAAATCCTATCCAAACAAGCACATAATATAGGATCTCGAATGCAACTTGTGTTATTTTCATAACTTTTCACAATTATTTAATAAACTATCAACCACTTTCCATTTGGTGCTTTTAGTATCTATTTATATTTCATTTTTGTTATTATATATTCCATCTCAACGTTATTATATATTCTATTTCATCTTTAATATAAGAGTTATTTGATTAATTTAAACATATTAAAAAATAAGATAAATTAATTAATTATGATAAATACGACATTATTTTCATAAAATAATCTTATGTAATATTAGATTATATATCATTTTATAAGTTAGTTAAATTAGTTTAAAAGAATGATAAATATGAGAGAAAAAATAAATTAAAATCTCATATTTAGAATCAAATCTAACGCCAACTAGTTCTTACTCTAATTACTCTAATAAGGGAAAAATATATAGCTTCTTGGCTAACCCTCTAAATTAGTTCCTTTTGAAATATAGATATGCCAATTGTTTTATAGTCTAATAATATAAAAGTTTCTTATAAATAAAAAATTATAAATTTAATTTTATTTATAATCTTAAACCATGAGCGCTTGCCGTTTAATGTTGACAAAAATGGTAAATTAAATGAAGGCATATATTATTAGTACAAAAAGGTCAAATAAATTGAATATTCTAATGTTTGGGCACTATTGGACCAAAACGGGAGGTAAGGTACATCTTAATTGCTTACCAATGGCATTGGCGATATTTACTAATCGGCGTACCGCTCCATGTTCATTCGAGCCTCCACATGCTTACTTGTCTCAAGAATCCAAGAATTTAAGAACTTAGGTCAGGGTTTTTAATTATTTTTAAAATTTACTAGTATTTTCTATTAGGCTTTAAAACTCCACAAGGTATTATAGCATTAATTTCTTTATTTTTTTAATTTTAAATATAAGAATTAATTAAAAAAATTATTTATTTTTAAATATAAAATATCAATTTATTGTGTTATTTTGTCAGTATAATTTGTAATTTTATAATTGTGATTTAGCTCTAAATGTATATTACAATTATGACCCTATAATAAAACGGGCCTCTTTTTTTCGGTAAAAAGATTTTTAAAAAGAGATTGGACTTACTCACAATCCAATAACAAGACGAAATTTTCCTTCCTCTCAAAGGATACCAATATTAGGAAGGTAAGCAATCGATTACTTTGAGCTGTAAATCTAGACACTCAAAAATTAGAATATCTCTCCAAATGTTATAACTAAAATCATAATAAAATAGTACTTTTTAATAATCGAATATACTTTAAATAGATGTATGTTTTATCAACCAACTGAACTTAAAAGGACCATGGGTAAATGAGCCTTTTTCAAAAAAACAAAACAAAACATGCCCATAAATTCTCGCTGATCTGATGGACAGGTGGGCGAGTTATTGGACCAAATTGTTGGCCCATTTGAATTCAATCCTGGTGTTCTTTCTATGAGTTTATCGGCCTAGACCATGTCTCACAAATTTCAAGGGAAAATACCTCTTAGGCCCACACAACAATTCAAATTATCAAAAGGTCCCTTAAGATCACCAAAATCCTCTAAAACCCAATGACCTTTAATTGTAGTAGGTTTAGTGTGCTTTAGGCTTTTATCAAAATGCCCTTTTCCCTCCCTACGGTCATCCGTGTGAGAGCCCCAACTGCTGGAGACCATTGCCAGAATGGCTCCTGGCCACAAGTTAAGTATATTAGCGAAGGGGTTTTGGTTTGACTTGAACTTTGGACCTCTATAAATGCCAAATAAACTTAGTATACATACATGTATATATATATATATATATATATATATATATATATATATATTGAACTTTGGACCTATATATATACATAAACTTAGATAGTTGTCTTTTGAAAAATAATTATCAATTTACTATATTGAAGTTTTTAATTGTTGTTGGATAGTTGTGAATAGAGTTAGAAAAACGAATTACGTTCTCAAAAAATAGGCCAGAAAATATCAGCCCATCAGTCTTTTTTTTTTATAAATTATTAATATTATTATTTATTTTACTAAAATATTACTTTAAATACTTTTATATTGAATATTAGTAAATATAATTACTTATTTATTAATATGTGTTGACATATTATAATTGATTAATATTATGTTAATGTTTATTTAGATTTATAGTTATAAAATTTGAGATTTTTTTATAAAAAATAAGATTTTTTAAAAGTATAACATTAACAATTTTTTAATTATACTAGTATAATATTAAAATTTTTTTATTAATATTTTAAGATTTTAAAAATAATTTTTTAAAATATTAAAAATTAAAAAAAAAGGGAGTGGGCCGGAGGTTAGCTCTCCCCTAAAATGGAACGGGTTTAGGCTGGTAAAATTCTAACTTATTTTAGGGTGAGCTGCATAACCCACTCCCTTTTAGACTTATCCCCTTAACGGGCTAGTTCATTTTTGGCCGAAGCCTATTTTTCCACGTCTAATTATAAATGTAGTTGTCAAATTTGATATGATATAATTGTGAAATTGTATATTAAAATTGCTATTTCCTACTAGTTAATTGTTAGTAAAGTTGTTTAGTTGAAATTACTATATAAAAATTAGCTGTCAATTCACTATAAAGAAGTTAATTTCGAAAATAAAGTTATCAATGGAGTTGTTCATCTTCATTTGCAAATTACTAGTTAACTTCTGAAGAGTATTTGTCAATTTGTTATATAGAAGCTGTCTATTCGTACTGTGTATAGTTGTTAAATGAGTTATTCAGTTGACAACTAGAGTATATAGCAAGTTGACAACTTCATTTTAAAAGCTCCCTACTCACATATAAATGAAGATGAAAAGTTCACTTTCTTATCAAAATGAACAACTTCTTTATGACTAATTGACAACTAATTAGAACAAGAACCCACATTTTGAATGGCTGTGATGAATCTAGGGATTGAGTCACTGTCAGAGACGATAATACTGGAAGGGTTCCTCTGTACCTCGGCTTGTCGAGGCGGTTAGAACAATGCCAGGGAACGTGGACGCGTGGGTGGCTATTGAAGGGTCCGATGTACGATTCGATAGATGCATATAGTGGTGGGAGAGAAGTAAAATGACTCTCCGACATAGTGTAGTGTGACTTTGTGGGAGAACACATTGACATTGTTGACCATTTGAGTTTTTAATGTGACGACATTTTAACTCTTCCCGGGACAACATTCTTGTTACTTGATAATTGCGGGGAACAATTTGAACTTCAACCAAAAATTTAATATGCAGCAGTGATCCACGCACGCATCACCCGGAAGAAGCAGTGTCATCTTTTTTTTTATAAATCGATATACGGAACCTAGGAATCCATAAAAAATTGAAATCAGACCAACGAAGCAGTGTCGTCGGCCGCTGAATTATCACCAGAGGGTATAAATATATCGGAGAGTAGAAGGGAGATGATGCGAAAGAGAAGATGATGAAGCCTACAGACAAAAAAAAAAAAAAATAGATTTGAGGAGATTGAGGTGACTGAACTTGAACGAGCAGATTTGAATAGCTTAACGGCACAAAAACAAAAAGAATTTCTAGCCCATCGCCTCGGACTCTCTAATCGTGCTGCCACATTACTGTAACAATCCTCTAAGCTCTTCCCCTCGTGCCTCTCGCCTCGCCTATCTTGACTTCTCGTTCACCGTCCGTCGTGCTTCTCGCCCTCCACCTTCGCCTCTCCAAGCCTCTCCGTGTGTTCGTTTGCTTTGCTCCAGGTTCGTCGCCTTTCTTCTTCTTGTTGACTTTGCTGAATAAATAAATAAGTTTTGCTCAATCTGAGCTCTGGGTGCTAGTTGATATGGGTTGAATCCCCACACCCCACATTGTTACAGATCTTCTGCTTAAATGTGATCATCTTGTAAATCTTTTCGTGTTAAATTTTCATGCATCCATGCTTAATTAGCTTCGTTTCGTCTATTGGTGATGACAAGGAACCGATGATATGGTTAGAATTTGTGTGGGAACGATTACTGGACATGTCATGATTTTTATTTTGGATTCTATCAGCTTATTATATATGTGCCTATTATTTTTAAATTGAATTATATCAGCCACAGCCAGCATGGTCTTAGTTAATTCCTCGTTGCCTATTCCATAAAAGAAGAGTAAGGGAGAGATTTCGCCATATTCTATATCCCCCCAACATAGTACGTGTATTTGTCTGAAGTAAACTTGTAGGAATCTTACGTGATTTAATTTTTTCCGAGCAGCTAAAGTCTCATAATTAGAATGAATCAATGGTTGCGAATACGATAGTGCATTAAGTTTGAGATTTTAATCATACATAAGAGAATATAATTTTCGTAAAAGTATTTAATTAAGTAGCTAGTAGGAGAATACATTTTACTGAGTGAAGGAGGGTATGAGGAACAAAGATGATTGGTTATGTTGCTGCACTTCTTTTTTCCTGTTTGGAGACTCTAGAGTCTCCATCTTTTTGTGCCCTTTCTGACAACATATATATTACCGTGTAACTTCTGAACATCCAATTTTTTAAATTCCAATTTTTGCAATATCCTCTGATCTTGATTTATTTATGCAGTTTTTATTTTCTGTACTTCTTTCTGATTAAATGAAAGCTGTACGTATTTTTACATGACGAAACAAGAGTTCTGAATTCTTACTTCTACTTCAACATTTTTACCCCACCTTAGTTCATATTTATAAAAATAAAGGGGATATTCAGAATTATGCAAGCTACACAGGATAAAATTTATGTGTCAAAAAAGTCCACTATAGAAGTGGTTTATTTACTAAAGAGATTAATGAAAAAGTACCGGAGCAAAAGAAGAAACTTAAATGTGGTTTTCATTTAATTAGAAAAATCTTACAGTTGTGTGCCAAAGAGAAGTATTTTGGAAAGCTTTAGAAAAGAAATGTGTGTGTTGCATATATCAAAGTTATACAAGATATATATGAGGAGGTAACAACTATAGTAAGAGCGCCTAGATGTGAGACAATATATGTAAAGATTTAGTTGTTAGAGCACAATAACATTGTGCGATCTATATAGCCGACTACACCTAGTGGTATAAGGTTTATTGTTGTTCAATATTGTTACCCCTTATTTTGAAACAAATCAACATTTAAGACAAAGTATTTGATTTGTTTGATAAGTATATGTTAATTAATTCTTATAATCTCTTAGTAGTTAAGAATGGTGGATGAATAAATGAACATATACTTTGGTGGAGTCCAATTCACGCATCTCATATACTCATGCGTGTATGTGCTTTGAACTTGCCCTTATTTTTTCATATACTTATACGTGTATATATATAGGCTTTTGTGCAGCTTGAAGTATGTTAATTAGAGTTGGATTAATATGCATTGTTGTTAAGTTTGATTTGGATTCACAGCCTTTGAAATTTTTAATTGTAATGGCGGAAATCGCTTCACTTAATAGTAGGGATTGAAGGAATTTTTTGACAATTTTTTGCTCTTCTCTTTGCCCTTCAGACCACTACCCTTGGATCTGTTTTACAGTTTGTAATGTTAAATTGAATTTGTTGTGATTGATGTAGTTTTCGTATGAAATTAGAGGGATGATTTCTGATCTGGTTTGGGTGTAATGATAATAGTTTCTGGCTGCTTTATAGCTATGGATGTCTTGGAAATTCCAAGTAATTTATGTGACTTTAAATTACTGACTTGCTGTGAAATTTCTAGTTCTAATTCTATTCTTCAATCTATCCTTGCAGTAGTGGCTTAAGTTGGATAAGTTGGAGGGGGAGCTTTTGTAGCAACCCGAATCTCCTTTTGGGGTAGTCAAATGAAGTGGTCTTGTCTTGTTCGTTAACTGAAGGAAGTGGAAGTACTGTAAAATTCAACCTGAACAGCACTGCAGAAGGAAGAAGAATGAGAAGTTGACTCTGCTGGGACTTGCTTCATTCTGTTTTCGCTGCAACTGGAATTCCTGTATTTGCTTTCTTTTTTCATAATTACACATCAAACAATTTAGGCAATGTGGAAGAGATCTTCCACCAACATGTCATTGATCCCTCAGCACAAGCTTCGTTTCTTCTTACAATTAAGCAATCTGTGCTCGAGGGCACGTCTCTCTAGTGAGCCTCACGTGGACCAAGAAGCAACAAATTCATCTTTTATTTCAAGTGACAACTATCCTGAGCAGGTCACATCAAAATCCAATCATATGGAGGGAGTTTCATCTGCAACTGATTTTGATGAAAGCTCATGTTGTGAGGAACCCCCAGGTGCCAACTTCACTGAACCCATTGTGGGTGATTTCGTTTCAACTTCAAAGCATGCGGCGGACTCCCTTTTAAGTTTTAAGAACCAGCCCACAATGGCTTTAAAGGTCTTCAGGGGAATAGAACGTAAATGGGGCTCTATAGAAACTGTCGATGCTTTCTGTTTGTTGCTTCATATTCTAACGTTTTACTCTGAGACTCATGGGGTTGCTCGGGATCTGCTCAGTGACTATGTTGTTGGACATTCAGGTCTAGTTCCTAGTGCGTTAGTGCCACGACTAGTTGAGTGCGCAGGAAGGTACAATCTTGAATAAAGTTCTCTGGTTGTCAATTATTTATTGAAAAGTTATGTTAAAGCTAATAAAATCAAAGAAGCTGTTGATTGTTTTAAAACGATGGTAGATCAAAATATCGATCCTTGGGTGCAATTTATGAATAGCCTTTTGAAAGCAATGGTTAAGAGGAACATGATGGATGAAGCACTAGATTTGTATGATGAAATGATTCAAAGAAGAATCTATGGAGATTGTTTTACGCTTGATGCAGTAATGTCTGCACGTTTAACACAAGGGTATAATGAAAAGGCAGAAAAGTATTTCAGTGAGTTTAGGGCTAGTGGGCCAAAAATTGATGCTTTGGGATATGACATTGTTATTCAATCTGCTTGCAAGTGGCCTAACTTAAAGTTGGCGTCTAGTCTACTGAAGGAGATGCAAGATATGGGTTGGTTTCCATCTGAAGATACATATACACATGCCATTGGTGCTTGTGTGAAGCAGGGAAATGTCGCAGAGGCATTGAGGCTTAAGGATGAGATGGTGAACAGCAATATACCAATGAACATCAAAGTCACAAAAAGTTTGATAAAATGGTATTGCATGCAGGGAAATGTTACTACTGCATTAAAGTTATTGAATGAAACAGTTGAGGCTGGACTTGCTCCTGATAAGGGTACTTTCTTTCTTTTGATCAATTGGTGCTATAAGATTGGGAATATGGAGAAGGCGTATGAAATTTTCTCCCAAATGAAGCTCATGGACATCCAGCCTACTTCCTTTATTTTCAATTGCCTTCTAAAAGGATTCTTGAAACAGGATTTGCAAGAAGATGCAAATAGATTGTTTGATGAAGCAGTTGAGCATGGTATTGCTAATGTTGTGACATATAATGTCCTCTTATCCAGGCTCTGTGATCAGGGCAACATTAATGAGGCTAGTAATTTGTGGGATAAGATGATGGTTAAGGGGATTGTGCCTTCCACAGTTTCTTACAACAGCATGATCCATGGCCACTGCAGAAAGGGTCATGTTGATGATGCACTTAGGGTGATGAATGAGATTCTAAAAGCAGGTTTAAAACCAAATGCCTTTACATATACTATTTTAATAGATGGATTTTTCAGAAAAGGTGACTCTGAACATGCACTCAATTTGTTTGACCAAATGGTGGCTGAGAAAATTGCGCCCACAGATTTCACGTTTAACATGGTTATAAATGGACCGTGTAAAGTTGGACGGACGTCTGAGACAAGTAATATGTTGAACAAGTTTGCTGAGAAGGGTTATGTTCCTACATTAAGGACTTACAATTGCATCCTCAATGGATTTGTCAAGGAAGGTGCAGTCAGTACAGCATTGTCTGTGTACAAGAAGATGTCTGAAGATGGAATCCCACCAAATGTTATCACTTATACCAGTTTGATTAATGGATTTTGCAAAAGCAATGATATTGGTCTTGCATTGAAAATGCGTGATGAAATGAGAAATAATGGTTGAGTTGGATATTACTGCATACGGTGCTCTTATTGATGGGTTTTGCAGACAGCAAGACATGGAAAATGCTTGCAGACTGTTTTGTGAGCTTTTGGAGGTTGGTTTGTCTCCTAACACTGTTATTTATAACAGCATGATTAGTGGTTTTAGAAATTTGAAAAATATGGAAGAAGCATCGAATTTGCACAAGAAAATGATTAATGAGAAAATTCCATGTGATTTACAAATATACACAACATTGATTGATGGCCTTGTTGAAGCGGTAAATTGGCTCTTGCTTCAAATCTTTACTCAGAGATGCTATCCAAGGGTGTTGTGCCTGATATGGTCATGTGCACTGTTCTAATAAATGGACTTTGTAAACGAGGACAAGTATCAAATGCTCTTAAGATTCGGAAAGAAATGGATACGAGTAACATAACTCCTACTGTTCTTGTTTATAACACTTTAATTGCTGGACTCTTTAGGGAGGGCAATTTACAAGAGGCAATTAGATTGCATGACGAGATGCTTGATAGAGGTCATGTGCCTGATGACACTTCCTATGATGTACTTGTAAATGGAAAGTTCGAGGGATAAAATCCTCTACGCATTAACAGGATATAATCCAATGTTAATGCATTTATCACATGAAGTCTTATTTTCCATTATCTTAGGACCTAGAAACTAGGTTGAAATTATTTTCTTTTAGATTGCAGTTCCATTTGAATAACATTTTAATTCTTTCTCCGATGGAATTCCTCTGATGGCTCAAGAGTATAATGAATTTAACCTGATGTTCTGCTTTAAGTGAACTGTGGTTTTATGAATTCTGTCGGTTGGAGTCTTCTTTGGCCAAGGTTCAAGAGTATAATGTGGATCAGATAGCCTGCAGAGAAGTAAGCTATTGAAACCTGGCAGTTTTTAGTTGCTCAATGCTACAGATTTGACTTTTGAGCAACTAACAGTGGCACCAGGCTGGTGTGATCTTAACGAAACCTGTAATTTTCTTTTCCCTGGATTAGATTAATTTTTTACTTCAATTTTGTCTCTGGAAAAGTGTTGGGTGATGTTTTATGCTGGTACTTAACTAACTGATAGGACCTGATTTTGTGTTAGAAAGAGTTAGTTATTCTTCCCAGTGTTGAGTTTTATGCTTCTGTGACCAGGCAACGATGGATGTCATCGAGTTTTTCCTCTCTCTTATTAAACATGTGAAGAGCTTTATTATGATCTTGTTTCTGCTTTGAAACTGTCTCTAGTCTATTGTTCAGATTTATTTGGTTTTAGATAGCTTCTGTTTGTTTCTTGTAAGATTTAGAAGTTGAGCCTCAAAGTTTCAGGCTATTTCTGTTGTTTCTCTCTTTGTTCATATTTTAATGCTATCAATTAATATATAGATGAATTAAGTGAAGTATGGATGACGTCTCATGTTGGTGTTGGTGTTTTGTTCGTTTTCTTGATAAAACTTTGTGGTCATTTGCAATATAGGCAAAGGTTGATCAAATAAAAAACATATGCACTACTGCTGTTGCAACGATCAAGTGCAGAGAATAACAACATGGCTTTGGTGGGTGTTTCCTTCCTCCAGTACTCACAGCCTCATTGACCCAGTAAGTTCATCGTAACAGTAGAAATTATCATTTATTATATTATTATGCTAAAAGTTTTGGTGGTGTTTTCTCGGCTGTAGTGTCTGTGTAAGAGGCATAATCAAATGATAACGAGTGTTTTGGTAGTGGAGATGGCCATCAGCATAATCAAATAAATTCTTAATGTTATATTTTTTTCTTCAAAATTCCACATTTTCTAGGATAAATTATGTTTGTGATTCAAGTTCTATAAAGTAGTAAGGAATAAGTTTGATAGAAATTAAAAAAAAATATAAAATAAACAGATGTGTAACACAACGATGAAAGTAAGATAGATTAATACTGAATATAATACATAACAAGCAGCAATAACCGGTGAATCTCCGACCTCATATGGACTATGGAAACAAACGCAAAGCTCACTAAATAATAACATAGGTATGTATAACTAGCAAGTGCAAGTACGGTTAATACAAACCGTCATTATTATAGTCATAAACGTATCACATAGAGCATATGTGAAATACTCACTTCATTGGAGGCTTATGGGGAGGCTTATGAGGTAATTCAGGCTTATTTCTGGGAATTGAAGGCTTCTCACCTTTTAGTTTGAGTTTAAGAAAAGGTCTGTGTTTAGGGAATGACTTCTCTTCAGATAAACGGTGTCCGTGATAATCATGGTCATGGGGAGGATTATTTTTTGGAGGTGGTTTCTCACCTTTTGGTTTGGGTTCAGGGAATGACTTCTCTTCAGATAAACGGTATCCAGGATGATCATGGTCACGTGGAGGATTATTTTTTGGAGGTGGTTTCTCACCCTTTGGTTTGGGTTCAGGGAATGGCTTCTCTTCAGATAAACGGTATCCAGGATAATCATGGTCATGTGGAGGATTATTTTTTGGAGGTGGCTTCTCACCTTTTGGTTTAGGTTTAGGGAATAACTTCTCCTCTGATAAACGATGTCCAGGATGATTAGGGTTATGGGGAGAATTGTTTTTTGGAGGTGGCTTCTCATCTTTTGGTTTGAGTTTAGGGAATGACTTCTCTTCAGATAAACGGTGTTCAGGATGGTTATTGTCATGGGGGGGACTGTTTTTCGGAGGTGGCTTCTCCCCCTTTGGTTTGGGTTCAGGGAATGGTTTCTCTTCAGATAAACGGTGTCCAGGATGATCATAGTCATGTGGAGAATTGTTTTTTGGAGGTGGCTTCTCACCTTTTGGTTTAGGTTCAGGGAATGGTTTCTCCTCTGATAAACGATGTCCAGGATGATCATGGTTATAAGGAGAATTGTTTTTTGGAGGTGGCTTCTCCCCTTTTGGTTTGGGCTCAGGGAATGGCTTCTCTTCTGATAAACGGTGTTCGGGATGATCATGGTCATGGGGAGAATTATTTTTTGGAGGTGGTTTCTCACCTTTTGGTTTGGGTTCAGGGAAAGGCTTGTGTTTAGGGAATGGCTTCTCTTCAGATAAACGGTATCCAGGATAATCATGATCATGGGGAGGATTGTTTTTCAGAGGTGGCTTCTCACTTTTTGGTTTAGGCTCAGGGAAAAGCTTATGTCCGGGTAATGTCTTTTCCTCAGATAGACGGTGTCTAGGGAATGACTTCCCTTGTGGAGTTTTCTCAACAGATTTCGGTGGTTTATGTTTAGGAAAAGGCTTTTGATCAAAATCTGCACTCATTGGACTGATAAGAAGTACCAGTCCCAGGAAAAACACGAGTAGACTATTACTAGAAGCCATATTTCTCTTTGCTGATTGCTCACTTGGTTGGGATGGTGGAAGAACAAGGAAATGCATGTAGCCTTTTATAGTAGAAGATCAAAGGCTTGCTACGTCACTAATCATGTCACTTGACACTTACCCGTCAATGGTTTCATACTTCATGAGTCCTATGTGATTCTATGAAGTTGAAAAGTTTGAAATATTTGTTCGTTTACACTTGTGTATTTCTGTGATCCTAGTGCTCAATTCTAGTTGAATTTTGCGACTTCAAGTAGCATGTTATAGCTTTTAGGCACACTAACTTCTACATACCTTATCGCCTCTAGTTTACTGAAATCTAGCGTCAATTTCTTGCCTTGTTTTAACTATGGGACCCAGCTTCTCTCCACTACCCCTCCTTTACACCGTTTTGGATGTAAAATATTGAGGTACAATGCTTCTTCTTCTTCTTTTTTTCAAAAGAGCATCCAGGCCCTCTAAATATTTTTCAGTAGTATCCAAGATTTTAAAATATTTTTTTATGCACTCAATGCTTTAATTTTTTTTTAGTAGCACTTAATATCAAGTATCCTGTATTTTGAAATATTTTTCTAATAGCAATCAATATCGTAAACTATTTGTTTTTGTGCATTCTAAACACTTTAAAATATTTTTTTAATAATAACGATATCCTACATAAATTTAAGATACAAAATGTTACTAATAAATATTTAGTCTTAAATGTACTAAAATTATTTTAAGATATTAGGTATTACTGAAAAAAATACTTAATACACTAAAAGTTAGTGTCGAATATTGTATACTATTAGAAATACTTCTTAAGCATTATGATCTTTGAGAAAGGTGTTTTACCTCAATGTTTTACGCCAAAAACGGTGTACTTTTGGGTAGAGGAAGGACAGAACTATAAGCAAAGAGGAAAGAAACTGGGTAGTGTTTCTTCCAAATATAATATTTTAGGAAGGTTCTAACTAGTTCAGTTTTTAATTGAGTGCAAAGGGTCAGACTCAGATTTCTTCCCTATCATGTGAACGGTAGAAATCAAATAATTTTATTTGAATATTTTAATTAATATTGTCTCTAGTTTGATATGAAGAAGCTACCTAATTAATTTGTTAGTGTTAAAAAACTAGTTTAATTAATTATTTGTAAAAATTGTGTATTAATTTTTTAAAATATTATTTTAATTATTTAAATTGGAAACTATTACTCAATTAATGGAAAATCTCCCTAATATGTACAATCAATATGGATAGCCTAAGAAAAAAAACTATAAATCTAACAAATAATATAAGTGGAGGACTTATATTTAAAATAAAATTAATTTCTCAAAGCCTTAACTAGTTCAGTTTTTAATTGAGTGCAAAGAGTCAGACCCAAATTTCAATTTCCTCTTCATGTGAACCGTGAAGAAATCAATGATTTTATACATGAAAATTCTAATTAATAAAAGGTAATAGCAACCCATTTCGTCTGGTATATTTTTACCCAAATTAAAATAATATTGAATTGAAATGAGGTTGATACTCTTAAAAATGAGGCTATAATTAAATTCAAAATTTTTCAAATTTTAAAAAATATAAATGTTAAAAGTGATATATATAAAATCAACATTTATAATACTTAAAAATAAATTAGTCTTTGAAAATTTTTAAATTTGCAGAAGTCTTTAAATATGTTGAAGATTTTAATGTAATTTAAAGAGTAAACGTCCAAATTCAATTCAACCATGTGAATTTTTATGTGAAAATTACTACTGTCATTAATATAAAATTTAATTAATTAATTTAAATAAATTAAATATAATAAATATGATACGATCATTCTAAAATATTTATTATGACCCTAGATTATATATGTAAGTTAAGTAAATTAGTTTTAAAAAATGATAAATATTAAATATAAAATATATTAAAATTTTATATTTAAGATTAAATATAATTATTCAATTAGTTTCTATATTAAAGATTGGAGGTAGTATTACCTAACCCAAATGGAGAAAAAATATTATCAAGGTTAAAGAATTTAAACAGCTTGAGTTTAAATTAAGAGAATAAGCTAAGATTTTTATTATTATTTTGTTTATCTCCATTAATTATTAGTTAGTCTCATGGTATTAATTGAGAGCCCGGTCTCTCACTCTTCATTAATAAGGGTACTTTTGAGTTTCTGATTTTTTTTTATATTTAAATTAGAGTATATACTGTTTATAACAGTGACTAATCCCTTTATTATTGGGCCTCTCTTTAAAGATAAATAACTGGTTACAAGATGATTTTTATACCTGATAGTAGAATTCAAACCCTTTAACACATGGTTAAGGGATAAAATAAGGTAATCACTCATCATGGTTTCTTTTTGAGCTTCTTTTCTTGGCTAAATATTTTCAAGCCTCTTATATGGATTCACATTTCTGATATCTTACAATTGTATAAAGTTTCATGAGCTTACTTGTGGAGGATCAGTGTCTTGTATAACTCGGCAGGAAAAATCCTTCACGGTATGACTTTTCTGTTTCCACTATAAAAGTGGTCTCATTACCTTCTTTCAATAGGACCCTTTCTAATATTGTTGGTTCCTCATGCCTTGGTTGCTCGTACACTTGAATTATTATATAATATATATATTATATATCATTTTGTCTTTACTTTGAAAAATAAATTTTTGCTTTTAATTAATTTAATCAATTTTTTAACTATATAATTGTTATTTATATTTTATAAAAAGTACAAGTTAGAGTAATAATTAACCACATTGAATAATTAGTAAATAAATAGAGGATCTGTAAAGGCAAGAGATGGAAAAGAGAGGTTCAAAGCGGTGGGTTTTTTAAAATTGTTATAGACACCTCTCAGTTTACCATGAGAAATTAATCCTTCCGCGGTGGGTTTTTGTTTCTCCATTTCCCACGAAGGGATTCTGACTTTCGTTTCACGCGCTTTCGATAATAAAGCCAATGATTCCTCAAAAATTATCATTGTCATTAACAGTATACGTCTAAACATAATGGTCAACTAATCTTATCTGAGCTTGCACGTCATATTTTACCATCTAAACATAAATGTACCAACAGACTTTTGTCCAAAATCTCAGCTCATTTTTCGCAGATTTGGTTCAAAATTGTCATTCAACCAATATACTTCTCTTCTCAGAAGTTAAAAGAGACTCTTTTCTACCATTTTGCTAACAAATTCGCTTCTTAAGATTTGTATATTTGGTTCAAAATTGTCATTCAACCAAAATGCTTCTCTTCTCAGAAGATACCCTTTCAACCATTTTGCCAACAGAACCGCTTTTTTTGCTGCTGCCGTTACCACTGCTACCACTACTATCTCTCCTAGTGATGAACCGTTGCACGATCCGTATAGGGATTCCGCCCAAATCGAAGTCCTCCTTCAGGGATTTTGTTAAGAATCTTATGTCTGTATCTGAAAGCTCAGTCCTCCCACGCACAAACGCGACGAATGTAGGCGGTCGAGCCTTTACCTGGGTGAAATACTTGACCTTCGGTTGTGCTGCTTGATCTTTCCAAGAATGCGGGCTCATAACCTAATAAAACCAATATAAGAAAATAAAATGTTGATGAACAAAGGCCAATGAATAAGTTTATTAATGACAACTCCAAACAATCTCACATGAAAATACATAATTTAATTGTTGGGATGGAAAGCTGATGAACTAAAAGGCAAAATCCCATTTTTAATCTTGTTATCATAGTTTTTATAGTTAAATACTCCTCCGATCTTTAATATAAAAGCTATTAAACTAATTTGAATAGATTAAAAAAAATTAAATAAATTAGTTAATTATAATAAATATGATCTAATATTCTTAAAATATGTTTAAAAAGTATTATATTATATATCAATTAATAAGTTACATAAATTAGTTTAAAAAAAAATGATATGAGAGATAAAATAGATTGAATTTTTACATTTAAGACAAAAACCAAACCCACAATTAGTTCCTATATTTAGGGTTGAAGGAGCACTTATTTAGGAGAGAGATGACACAGTAATTTAACGTATTTATTTGTATTGCCTTCCTTGTCTTTGATAAATCAAAATAGGAGAAGAAAAAAATGTCTCTTTTCGCATTTTATGATGCCAAACAAAGTGATAAGTAATTCATCCACACCCTCTCTATCCTTTCTTCTCCTATCCCTTCTCTGCCCTTTTTCTTTCCTTCCAATGATATTAAACAATGCATTAGTCAAAGGTTGTAAATAACAAAAAGATTAAATTTTTAGGCCCTATGACTAATTTCATATAATTCCTGACACTTACCTTAAGCAACCAACGATTAAGGCGTGCTGTAGGTAATCTTGAACACCATTTTTCATATGTATCAACAACCTGCCGCAAGACAGCTGTCCGGCCTCGTCCTTCCACAGCTGAAGTGAATATAACTGGGATTCCTGTTATCTGCTGACAGTAGCCAAAAGTCACCACAAAACCATAATAAAACTGAATGGTAAGATAAAATAATAATCACGATGTAAAAATGGTTATATAGTTTAACTTCATTCTATGAAAGCAACAAAAAAACAAAACGGCAGTTATACTTAAGCACTAAACCCTAAATACACCATCTGAGCTTGCATGTAATAATTATACACCATCTAAGCTTGCATGTCATAATTCAACATCTCAACATAATTGTACTAACAGACTTTCACCCATGTCATTTTTCAGCAATTCTTACCCAAAGTCATACTTTACAAATAGTTCATGCCTGAGAGAGTTGTGAATGATGAGGGTGAGCATCAACAAGTTTATGCATTCTCTTTGAAGACAGTTAGAAAGAGTCTTTCACTATTAATTTGTTCCCTCAGATTGAAAACATTTAGATTCACAAGTAATCTTTTTCCTTGTTTGAGTTAACTATATATGTTCAATCTGTCAAATGCTCAGAGAAGAAAATCAGGAAATGACATGAGAAATTGTGCCGTCGATTTGAGTGATGGAAAGAGATTGATGAACAGATTTTCTTTCTTCCTGTCTTTCTTTCTGGCCATGAGATTTTTCTTCTGTTTGAACCAAGAGATTTAAACAGCATATCCAAATATATAATTTTGGCAACTATGTAAAAAATTATAATACTGCGAGGCAATGTGCTATGATATTGTAATAAATAAAAATTAGTTAGTTAAGGGTTAGTTGGGGTAATTAGAAGAGATGGCCGTTGGTGGCTAATGGCTATAAATAGATGACTTAGGAACTAATTGAAATCAGGCTTTTGGTTAATGGAAATGTGATTCCCTATTTCTCCTATCTCTCATCTCTATCTTTCTCCCTTTCCCTCTCTCTCTCTCTCTCCCCTGTCAGAATTACAAGCATCCATCACAATGGATCTTAAAAGTTCAATTCATCAAACAGCTAGACTTTAAGTTTGGCTTATTAGAACATGGTAAACCTGAGGTATAATCGTCTGAATTTCTTGAGGAACAGCTTCCATAACCTTCTTATATAATGAAGATTTTTGCTTTCCTCTAAGAAGATCCATCTTGTTCACAATCACAACCAGACCACGTCCCTCTTCCACTGCTCGTCTAGCGATAACTACCTCAGCATGCTTCATACTTCGTCTGGCATTTGCAATCTAGCCAATATTTTTGCAGGATAAGTTTACTAATAAAGGATGTGATAAGCATATAGAAGTGAGGAATGGAAAACATATCTTGGATCATTAAATTCTGCAGTGAGGATATGACGGTAAGAGAGATACTGAATAACATGCATGTTTCCTTCACCAAAGACCGACTAATCCATTTAGAAAAAGCATAAATGAAAAGGTAACATAAAGCACAAGTGGGAAAATTTGAGTACCAAATCCGATAGAACCCTTGAAACGATAAATGAGTTTAGGAAAACAATAAAATTTCGTCAATAAACAATAGACTTCATGAGAATGCTACTTTGCATGCTAATAGTAGTCTGGTAATATTACGGTGTATTGCTGAAACCTAAACCCGCAGTTAACTTTGCATACCTCTTCAGCATCAAGTACCAAAGCAATTATATGAGCCCTGAGAAGATTCTTTCTTGATTGCATGATGCTCAAGGAAGATGGTCCTTTATCTTGTTTTGTCCTCTGCAACCACCCAGCAGTATCAACCTGAATGACCAGAAATTAAATAAGAATGTTAGCGTACCCATGTTTTGAAGATTATAAAGTTATCTAATGGTACAAGAACATACAACAGTAATGTAAAGATATTATTAGAATATTCTCTCTTTAGTGAAGATTGTGGAATCTATATCATTAGTATAGGATCGGATATTATTCCGTTAGGTATTATTTTGTTATTATGAGCCATTAATATTGAGGCTCCTCTCTCCTATATATACCACTTTCCTGTATAATAAAGCAATGCGTCCTAATTATACTATAACTAGAGTCATGATTCATACTTCACAGAAATATTTCTACTTTATTGATCTCCACCTCCTCCAATTATCTTACTACTCTAGAGCCAAAACAAAAAAAGAAGGAAATTAACGAGTACATACAAGATAAATCTTTCTGCCTTGAAATTCAAACTGGGTTCTGATTGAATCTCTCGTCAGACCAGCTTCAGGACCCACAAGAACACGGTCTTCTTGTAGCAATGTATTTAGTAAGGTTGATCTCCCAACATTGGGGCGTCCCACAATTGCTAACTGCAGTGGAAGTTGACTTTCATCAACCTCAGTGGAACAGCTGTCCTCACTGTATCTATCATCCTGAGTTCCTTCATCTACAATTATTAAAAGTTGAATGAATGCAAGATAGAAAGATGGTAAAGCAACAATTAACTTAACCTTGATGAGATCAAATTTGTGTATTCTCCATGTGATAAAAAAATGAACACATTATTGGCTTAACAACCCGCTCCAATGAAAAGAAAAAGACACATATATCACATAGAGATCAAAGCTTAAAACCTATAGAATTAAATGGCATAGAAGAAGCAAGTGGTAATCACATTTTATCATCAGACAGCAAAATTTACTTTAAAACTGGGTTTATCTTACCATTTAAGACTTGAAGCATATAATCCTCCAGAACAGGCCTAAGAGACTGATACAAGTCAGGCATACCCATCCCAGTCTCTGCAGATATGGCAATAGGATCCCCAAATCCTAAACGGAACATCTCAGAAGCAGCTGTCATAAGAGAACCACTAGCATCAAAGAGTGATTCACATTTATTCATCACTACAATAGGTTTGATTTGAGGTGCATGTTTGCGCATCCATTTTCCAACCTCCAAATCAAGAGGATGAAGTCCAAATCTGGTCAGAAAAGACAACAGTAAAGGGAAAAAATATTCAAGCAAAATCAGAATTAGCACTTTGCATTAAAGAGTTGCAATTCAAAATTGTAAGGATTGGTGAAAAGACGTTACTTACATTTCAAATATGAAATACAGCAGAGTTTCGTTTTTTCCCCCTCATTTTTAGGTCTCCAAATACATTTAAGTTTTACTGTTCATAGTACACAATCACCTAAGATCCCATAAAGTATCATACTGATCATCGAGATAGACAGCAAATCCAACCAGACACTCTTCCACACAAATTCATTCATGCAAAAAGGATTATACAATTCATATTTAACACTAACCTTCCATCTGTCAGGAAGATGGCAAACTGAGACCTAGATAACACACTAGCAGTCATTCCTGCCGTTCTGTGCAGGATTGACCCCGAAGACGCTTCTGCTTCTAAACCAGCTGAATCTAACACTTTAAATCGTAAATCACCCAACTTGGCAACCCCTTCTCGTATGTCCCTAGTAACATGATCATCAGGGGTGTTGTATACCAGAGCCTCCCTCCTCCGGATCAAGCTAAAAGTTATCACCCACAAAAAAATGTTATTAGAATTCAACGATGAATATCTTGCCATAATTGACTGAAAACTAAGGATCTACAAAGAAAAAGGGAAAAAAAAAAAAAGAACTCACCGGTTAAACAATGCTGACTTCCCTACATTAGGGCGACCAATGATCATAACAACAGGGAGCCTAGCAATTTCAATTTTAGTGAAATCCACCGGTTTTTCATATGTTTTCTCGGTGACTAAACCATCACCAGAATCAACACAAGACTCCTCAGAACAACCTATCGTAGTACAATTATCATCTAAGTCAGCAGAAGACTTCACCGAATGGTTTGCAGTTTCAGTAGCATGTGAATCAGATTCAATCAGTTTATCTCCAGCAAGGGTACAAAAACCCCTGTCATGCAGAACCCAACAAGAAGTACGAATAGTTGGAATATTCAAGCCACAACTCCAATCCAAACAGTTTGCTGCAGAGCCGTGTGTGAGCAAACGATTAAAAGGTTGTTCTGCAAAGCAACAAGCTTTAAATCATCAAATCAGTTTAACCAATTTCCTCGCAAAAACAAAATGATCTTCAATTAGTCTTGGAAATTATGGTCTGATAACAGACCAGGAAGCATACACCAGGAGGAAAAAACGGAAGAAGAAGGATTTGTCACTTACCTAAGATAATTTGGAACAAAAGCAGTGCCTGTTTATGATAGAATCGGATATTAAGTTAATCAAGTTCTTTGGTAAAGAAGTACTTCTATATGATAGACCAAGACCATTAATCCTCCGGACCAAAATGGCTCCCAGCAATAAATGAGACATCCCAAATATCAGCTTTTACATCGACTAAATAATCAACCCAAGAAGTGCTTCTCCCCAAGTCGCATGATGATATTATTATGCCCTATACGCAATCAAGCAATGACCCCAAAACACTGTGAGGTTGAATTTTTACTTCGAACCTCAACTTTTTTACAGTTGTTCCAGTAACTTCACCATAATCCTTTAACGTGGAAGCTGTTACTCTGAAATGTTAACATGACTTAATTATACTCCTGTTCTATGAAGCCCACGAGGGAGGTGGCTCATTAAGATTCAGCAAAGCCCCAGGTTATGTGCTTCTTTATGGCCTTTGTTGCCCCTGCACGAACGAGGAAAAGATGAACGATAAAGGATTATCACGGGCCTTTTGTTGCTCCAGCGTCTTTTCTGTGTCTTCTGCATCCTGTGTCTCACGTCGTTCGCCGCCGCTTGTTCAGCCGACAGAGGTAGAGGAAGAAACGAGAAAAAGTGTTTGTCGTTTGGTATTGATATATGCTGAAGGCTTCGGACGTACCTGGAATAGTTTGCTTGACACACTAGACACCTACACGTAACTGGAGCACCCTGTATGGACTCTGGTTCATTTTTACAATAAATGCACTGGAAGAAAATACAGAAATAGAGTATCAGAAACAGAGAAGTATATGTTCTGCCACACACCCCTTTCTATCCGTGTATGTACATATATATAGCCTGTAGGAGAGAAGTTAGATAACCGTATCTAACTCCCTCATTTCAAATTCAAACATTCCCCTTCAACTGCTCCTCACGGTTGGTTATCAATGGCTCTCTGTTTTCTATCGGTCGTGTCTGATCCACCATGGGTGGATCGCCCGTTTCCTTACATCTCCCACTAACACATGGTGGATTAGATATTATGGCTCAAATCTCATTTTCTTCCTTCTTTCATACTAGGTGCTTTGCCGTGACCGCGTAGGCATGACGTCTCCTTTCGGGCGTTTGTACTAGAAATTCCCTTTACAGAGACCAGCACAAAGCAACCCTTTAGTGCAGCTTGATTAAATAAATTATAGTGCCTTGAATGCCCTAGATTTGCCCATATACACTTTTCTCATGGCTAATCTAATCTCTCTTGAGTCAGTATATAACTCAGATAGCCTCCACTTATGCATAGTATCCACACTTATGAAATTAACAAAATAATATCACAAGGGACCGATCACAGACACTAGCATGGATATGTATATTCTGGCAATCTTTCTTTCGCCCATATATCATTTTGATATGAATCAACCGCTTTCCTAGCATAATACCTTGGGTTCATATATAATTTTAACCATAGGATATATACCAAAGTAGCAATCACTGAAACATACCTCTATAATATTGTTAAAGTCAAAGGACATTACTGAAAGGATTATACCTTTCTGAAACTCACACAACAATGAAGCAGGGATTGATTCATTTGCTTTCCATTTGCGGTTCTTTAGCACATGTGGTATGAATCACATGTTACGGTATTCCTCTTATCCTTAAAGAGTGTACGTCGTTTTGATTCTATCAATCACACCGTACAGACTTAAGTCTAGACACTCATAATATCTAAACCAAAACTCTTCAATTATATTCACATAATATGACGTCAATTTTGAAGAATTTGTTATCTGGCAACAGGTTTTATAGATGTGGGTATCCATTGTTCGATCCATACCCTTATTCATGGATCTCATCTCGACTCACTGCACTTTTAAGCCAAGGCGACACTTATTGTGTTTCTTCTCTACCATATCAGCACTCTTACTGTTTTACTGGTGAACACATGTCTCATCTTTGAACGCTTCTATAGCATCAAAGGCGGTTGCTCGTATGAGAAAACTACCTCTTTCAACCTGTACGACATACTAGACATTGTATATTTTTATCCATACATATAAGTAATAATAAATGACATGATATCATTAATAAAAATAAAAGTATTACATACAGTCTGTAACTTTATATTTTTAACATGCCAATGGCTTTTACATGTTTCTCGAATGTTTCTTTGCCTATTGGCTTGGTCAGGGGATCTGCAACCATACACTTGGTTGAAATGTATTGTACAGTTACAATTTTTAGTGCTATATAATCCCTCACAAAGTTATATTTTATATCAATGTGTTTGGTCTTACTGTAATACTTAGGGTCTTTTGTGTAGGCTATAGCTGCAGTATTGTCATAGTATATCAACACCGAATTGGTACTCTCGTTCCCAAATCCTAGGTACTCGATAAATCTCTTCAGCCAAACAGCCTCTTGCGCTGCTGCAGTGCATGCCACAAACTCGGCTTCCATAGAGTGTAAAGCAATGCACATTTGCTTCTTGCTACTCCAACATATGGCGTCGTTGTTAAGCAAGAAGGTGTATCCTGAAGTCGATCTTCGTTCTTCTTCATCACCGCCTACATCAGCATCGGAATATCCGATTAGGCGTAGATCGCTTCCTTGATAACACAATGCATAGTCAGCTGTGCCCTTTAAGTATCTCAAGATCCTTTTCACTGCTTTCCAGTGTTTCTGACCAGGGTTGGACTGGAATCTGCTAACCAGCCCCACGGCATAACAAATATCTGGTCTTGTACACATCATTGCATACATCAGGCTACCAACGGCACTTGCATATGGAACTCTTTCCATTTATTTTTTATCTAATTCAGTTTTGGGACACATGTCAGAACTCAAAGGCCACTCCAGTGGCCACAGGGATATCCATGGGTTTGCATTCACTCATATTGAATCGCTCAAGTATCTTATTGATATAATTCTCTTGTGAAAGAGTGAGGATTCTCTTAGAACGATTCCTTTGAATCTTGACTCCAAATATGTATTCCGCTTCACCCATGTCTTTCATCTCAAAATTTGATGAAAGCCATTCTTTAATAGCTATCACAGAGTCAAGACTATTTCCAGCTAATAGTATATCGTCTACGTATAAGGATAATATCACAAAGTTACCCTTAAACCGCTTAACGTAGACACAATGGTCTTCCTCTATCATCTGAAAGTTATATGAGATAATCGCCTTATGAAACCTCAAGTACCACTGTCTGGATGACTGTTTTAATCCATAAATAGATTTTTTGAGTTTACACTTCTTGTGTTCAAACCCTTTTTCAATGAAACCTATTGGTTGTTCCATATAGATTTCTTCATCCAGATCACCATTCAGGAATGCGGTTTTTACATCCATCTGATGTAACTCTAAGTTTAAACTGTTTACTATTGCCAGAATAAGTCTTATTGAATTGAAGCGCACAACAGGTGAAAAAGTATCCTCATAATCTATACCTTCCTGTTGTGTATATCCCTTTGCAACCAATCGAGCTTTGAATTTGTCAATTGATCCGTCTACCTTTCTTTTGATTTTGAGAACCCACTTGTTCCCAATGGCTTTACGCCCTTTTGGCAGATCAACCAATTCCCAAACTTGATTTTTCATCATTGAGTCCATTTCCTCTTTCATTGCTTTCTTCCATTCCTCCTTTGCAGGACTTGCTAAGGCCTCATGAACAGTGTGGGGTTCATCATCCCCTTCTGGAGTAACTAAGAGTGCTTCTCCTTCTATTTGAAAGCGTCTCTTTGGAACACTTTCCCTGTTACTCTTTCTAGTAGGAGCAATTTGCTTATCTTTTCTCATTTGTTTCGGTCTTTGTGTTGACCGTTCTTGGCTCCCACTCAGATTGACATGCCTAGACGATTCTGGTCTGTCAATTTGTTCTCCACTGTCCTATTCTTGAGTCTCATAAAGAGATACAGTGCGGTCAACATCTCCCCTACTAGGAAACTCCGTCTCAATAAATACAGCATCTCTTGATTCTATTTCAGTCACTGTTCCATCTTCAATTTCACTTATGAATACATATCCTTTTGAGGGTTCAGAGTACCTTATAAAAATACATTTCTTCCCTCTAGGACCTAGTTTCCCATGTCTATGAGAATTGTCATGGATGTATGCCGCCGAGCCCCAAGGTCTAAGGATGGTTAGATCTGGCTGACATTTAGTCCATAACTCGTAGGGTGTGGAAGTGACTGATTTTGAGGGCACACGGTTAAGTATGAAAGTGGTCATCAATAAAGCATCACCCCAATGTGAAATTGGAAGGTTTGCCTGGGTCATCATAGACCTAACCATGTCTAGAAAAGTTCTATTTATTCTTTCAGCAACCCCATTTTGTTGAGGTGTGCCAGGGATAGTTAGTTGCCTAATAATCCCTTTTTCTTCACAGAGCTGTTTGAATTGATCTGAAAGGTATTCACGACCTCGATCAGTGCATAATGCCTTGATTCTATTGTCCATTTGATTCTCTACTTCATTCATGTATCATCTAAAGCACTCTAGTGCCTCGGACTTATGTGAAATCAAATAGATATGACCATATCGTGAAAAATCATCAATAAAGGTAATGAAATACCAAGCTCCGTGTCTTGCCCTCACACTCATTGGACCGTAAATATCAGAATGGATTAATTGCAATGGGTTTTCAGCTCGTATTCCCTTACCGAATGGTTTTCTGGTAACCTTACCAGCTAGACAACTTTCGCATAATGACATATCCATGTTAGGGATCACCCCCAACAATCCTTCTTTAGCTAGTTTAATCATTCTATTTTGATTAATATGTCCTAGTCTAGCATGCCAAATATTCATATCAGGATTATTTGAAGTAATAGCAAAGCAATCATGAACATTAAAATCATTAGCAAGATCCAAAATAAAGAAGCTTTGAAACTAAAAAGCTGAACCATAAAATATTGAGTTGCTACAAATGTCTGTAACTTTATCATGAAAGTTTACATTAAACCCAAAGTCTAGTAAGCAAATTACAGATATTAAATTCTGTCAGATGTCAGGAGCATGAAGCACATCATGCAGTATCAAGGTTTTTCCACTACGCAAAACAAGTTTGCAAGTGCCAATGCCTCGAACCTTAATCCTTGCATTATTGCCAACGAAAAGCCACTTGCTTTGATATAGCAACCGACGGTATTCCACGAAAGATCCTCGATCTCAACTTACGTGGTCTGTGGAGCCTGAGTCAATAATCCAAGAAAAAGAAATAGGTTCTGTCAGAAAAATAGTGCTAGAAACAAATGAGACATGTGAATTCACATAAGTCACTGTTACCTTTTCGCTCTCGGCCTGTTTAGAACAGTCACGTGCGAAATGTCCCATTTTCTGGCAAGCAAAGCATTTGACCTTCTTTAGGTCTAACTTTTTCTTGCCTCCTTTCTTTTCCTTCTTCTTGAACTGTTGCTTGCCCTTCTTGGGTGGAGAACCGCCTCTCTTCCCATTTTTATGAGATTTCTTGCCCTTTTTGGATTCAGGCTTTGATTGGGAAGGACCAGCACCTTCGGTCAAATAGGCTTGTCCAGTGGCTTTGTAAGCCTCCAGACGTTCATCCTCTAGCTCCAAATGCTTAGCTACATCACTGAAAGTAATGATATTTTTATTATGGGTCAGATTAACTTTCATGTGCTCCCAACTGGCAGGGAGCGATCTGATGACACCCTGCACTTGCTGTTCGTCAGATAGATTATGTCCGGCTTCCTTCAGTTCACGGATCATTGTGGACATCTCTCTTAGATGTTGCCTCATAGGATTATTTGGTTTTAGCTTATAGGTATCAAATTTAATCGTCAACCTTCTAAGCTTAGTCGTTGACACTCCTCCAAACTTATCCTTTAAGGCAATCCACATTGCCCGTGCTGTTCTATGTGTCTCAAACTCACACATTAAGTCATCAGCCATTGCACTCAATAGAGTGATTCTTGCAATGCTATTCTTCTTTTTCCAGGATTGGTAAGCTTCTTGGTCTCTCCTGTGCTGGGCCGTATTGCCAGCCTCAGGTTCTACCATGGCCATTGTTAATGGCTCAATAGCATCCTGTTCTTCTAGAATATATTGGACCTTTCGGTGCCAAATATCCCAGTTGTCCCCGTTGAGTTTTTCCCCCTTGTTTAATTCAGCAATAATGTTCTTTGATGCCATTGTTCAATATCGGTTCTATGAAAAACCTTTCCCACATTAATTTATTGAACCATAGAACATTTAAGTGAATTTACATATATATATATATAGCACATGTAAAGTATACAATGTCATGTACTTTTATTAATTTTTTATCGAAAAATAATAATATCACTAGACCCATGATCAGGAGAATACATTTATACCTCCCATCACACAAGCACTAGTAACGCCATCATTCTCTATCAAAATTAATATAAGTATTTTTCTTATGAAATGTTGCTTTTCAGAATACTCATCATCTAAAAAACCTCCCACTTATAAAAAATATACATGAATCATAACATATAAAGAATTAAAATGAAACATGTTTCTCTTGCATACAAGGTATGTAATGATAATAAGTATTTACAAAGAAAGAGTTTAAAAGTATGTCTTTAACAAAGTAAAGTAATGGAAATTAAAGTAAAAACATACATCATTTGATATGAGTTTTACAATATTCTAACATTACTTTTCTTAGCTTCTTAAGCTCTCGAGGTGGCTTTTTAAGGTTAGATACAAATTCTATTATTGTAAGCCAATTTTTCTTTCTGATGCGTCCTGAATTGGGCTTTCCTTTAACTCTTGTAGCTCTTATAAATTCCATTATGACTTTCAAGTAGAATTCAGTATGCTTCTTATCAGTCATGCCTTCAATGTATTTACCAATGAAGCCATTAATGCCTTTCATATTTGTTAACATAGCTGCATCTCTTTCAGCTATGTTCATGGCCAAAATAGGGATAAGAGGTTGGTTAACTTCATCTCCATCCTTAATTTGAGATTCACCGTTAAGAGTAGGCACCATCTTGGAGTTTAAATCTGAAGACACCATTAAAGGCTGTAGAGGAAGTGGTTCGATGGGGAATAATGTTTCCGAGCACGGTCCGAAATCATCTTTTTCTTCTGGTTTCTCTTGTGGAACTTCCTCCATCAACTCCTCTGGGTCTTCTTCAGAAAGGTTATCAAGATCTTGCTCTGGATCCTCCTCAGGTTCCCCCTCGGGATCCTCTTGAAGGTTTTCCTCTAGGTTATTGCACTCATCCAAAAATGAGATATTATCATTTAAAGTATATCCCAGAGATTCAGTGCTAGATGAAGTCATTTTCACTAAATAATAACACATATTAATTATCATTATTTTTTGGAATTTTTAAACACTAAAAAATGCCAGAAAATACACTGAATATTCATAAATAGGTCCAAAATTACCTCCTAAATTAGGCAAATAATATGTCAAAATAAAGATCTTGATTTTAGGGATTTTTAGGAACAAACCGCACCTCAATTGGAGGTCTCACGCTCCCTCACGCCCCCCAAGAAGGAAAAATTCAGAAAAAATAAAAAATCTGAATGAAGCATACTCTCGGCTCAGGCGCGTGTACTACACGTGCCATTCTGGTACTGCCATGTGTCACCACCAGAATTTTCCCAAATAATATTTTTTTAAATTAAAAAAAAACAATTTTTTTTTACTGGGCTGGACGCAGCCCAGTCCGCATGAACAGTGCCCGTGAGATTTTTTTTGTTAAAGAGCAAAACGACGTCGTTTTGGGGGATGAACAGTGTCATCCCCTACCTCCAGCCGGGTCTGCACAGACCCGACTAGAAAACGGGTCGGGTCCGACGACCTGACTCATTTTTCATCCATAACTTCTCCGTCCGACGTCCGATTTTGACGTTCTTGGTGTCATTTTCTTCATTTTTTTGTGCTCTACGCAATGGGATCATTTTAAAGGCCTAAAAACTCTGTTTTCTAATGACCTAATTTGAAAAATGAAAATTTTCAATTCAGTTTACGTTGAAAATGCTTCTCTTTATCGTTTAAATGCGTGTTCTATTCATATTATCACTAAACAAACACTTTAAGACATATACATGCAACAGAATAGTGCATAACTAGAAAAAAACAAAAATACAGAGAAGCATGCGGAAGCGAATAACCACGCTCTGATACCACTGAAGGTTTTGGGCGTACCTAGAATTGTTTGCTTGACACACTAGATACCCACACGTAACCGGAGCACCCTGTATGGACTCTGGTTCATTTTCATAACAAATACACCGGAAGAAAATGCAGAAACAGAGCATCAGAAACAGAGAAGTATATGTTCTGCCACACACCCCTTTCTGTCCGTGTATGTACATATATATAGCCTGTGGGAGGGGAGTTAGATAACCGTATCTAACTCCCTTATTTCAAATTCAAACATTCCCCTTCAACTGCTCCTCACGGTTGGTTGTCAACAGCTCTCTATTTTCCATCGGTCGGGTCTGATCCACCATGGGTGGATCGCCCGTTTTCTTACATATGCTATTATCTAGTAAGAGATATTATGGTAAATAATAATGAAAGTTAGTTAGAAGAGTGAGAGTATGAGACGTTAAGGGTAGTATATATCTACTGTATGTATTCCTTGGTGATTCTTATGAATGAATTATCTCCTTTATGCTCTTTTCTGTTATTTGTGATAATAAGAGTATTAGAGCCTAATATCTCGCTAATGACAACTCAGTCCACGAATCTCCTTATTGAATTGTTAAATCACCTGGAGGTACATTGGACTTCTGTGACTAATCGTTTGGATCAAAATAAGCAAGATATATTAGAACTGAAGCAAGCTATTGGTCACATTGAAGATTTCATGAAGGATCTGAATAAGAAATTTGCATCCCTTAGAGCTACTGCTGGGAAACAAACCGCTACAAGTAACGGTGGTAATGGAGGTCTCGATAGAGGTTCTTCTTCTATAAATTGGGTTCATACTTTTGGATCATTCTATGAATTGCACACACAATCTTTACGTACTCCATTTAGACTAAACAAAGTCGAGTGGATTTTTCTCAAATTGATGGTCCTGATTTTCGTGGGTGGGATATCGTTGTCAGCAATTTTTTGAGGTTGATGGAACTCCTCCTAAACATCGTATTCGTCTCTTGAGCATTCATTTAGAAGTTTGATGAATTGCTCTCGGAGGTTGATATTCCGAAGGAGGTAGGTGTTAATCTCTTCATTGGAGGACTCCGCTCCGATATCCAACAGTTTGTATTGAATTTTGCACCGACTATCTTGGCTAAAGCATCTTGTTCAACTCGTTTGTAGGAGGCCACAATTTGTGCCATCCATGAGCATGCCCTTGCTTCCAATCATGATAGCCGACTATCCGTCTAGTCTTTTAGCTCTGGGTCCAAATTTGGTACAGTCTTGGGCCCAACATCTAAGTCAAACTCAACTGGCCAGAAAGGTTTAGCCCATGCTCCATCAAAGACAAATGCATATTTCTCTGCTTCGGGATCCTTTTCCCTTGTTTCTCCTCCGGTTGCTTCTAGTATAAAACCCACAAGGCAATTGTCTAAACGAGAAATGGATGATCGGTGTCAGAAGGCCCTTTGCTATTGGTGTCCGGAGAAATACTCATTGGGTCATCGCTGCCAAGACTCCCATGTTTTCATTTTCATGGTTATAGAAGATGATGATGATCAGTTTGAGGATGCTAAAGGCGATGCTTAACCATTGGTGGAAGGAGCAATTAATGTTATAGAAGGCTGTAAGCATACTTCTACGTTGAAGTTGATGGGTCGTATTAAAAATCACAAGATTATTGTCTTTCTTGACACCGGGAGCACTCATAATGTTCTTGACATTAATGTAGCTAAGCGGCTCAATTTGAAGGTCCAGGATCGTTCTCCTATTAGATTAGTTGTGGCTGATTCTCACCAGGTTTGTATTTTTAAATATTGTCCTAGACTTACATGGGATATGGGAAGTGCAATTTTGACTTCTGATTTTTTAGTCATGAAGATCGGGGGATATGATGTTATTTTGGGGGTGCAATGGTTGAGAACTCTAGGTCATTTTACGATGGATATAGAGTTATACTCATTTGAGTTTCAATTTAATGGGCAATTGGTTGTGCTACAAGGGTTTAGTGCTGTTGACTCTATGCTTGTAGAGGAAGTCCGTGTTCCTAGAGAATTTATGAGCGCTAATCAACTATATTTTCTTTATGGTCCTTCCCAATTATAGGCAGAGTTGACTTCATAGTCTCCATTGAGTAGTAGGCAGTATTCGAAGTTGAAGGCTCTTTTGGATAAGTTTGATGATTTTTTGCTAAACCTATGGGTTTGTCTCCGATACGGAAATTTGACCATGCTATTCCTCTTATCGATGAACGACCAATCTGCTGCAAGCCTTATCGTTATGAACCAGTCCAGAAGACAGAGATTGAGAAGCAAGTTCAATAGATGCTTGATAATAGCATCATTCGGGAAAGCTGTAGTGCTTTTGCAGCTCCTGTGGTTTTAGTACAAAAAAAAGAAGGTACTTGGAGGTTTTGTGTTGATTACAGGAAACTTAATGATGCCACTATAAAAAATAAGTTCCACATTCCTGTTATTGAGGAGCTTTTAGAGGAATTAACGGGTGCCACTTATTTTTTCAAGTTGGACCTTAGGGTTGGCTATCATCATGTTCATATGAAAGAGTCTGATATCTTTAAGACTTCTTTCTATACTCATGAGGGATTATATGAATTTGTAGTCTTGCATTTTGGGTTAACTAATGCTCCTGCTACTTTTTAGGGACTAATGAATTCAGTTTTCAAGGGTTTCCTTAGAAAATTCATTTTAGTCTTCTTTAATGATATTATGGTTTATAGTAAAGATTGGACAGCTCATTTGCAACACATGGAGGCTACCTTGTTGATCTTATGGCAATATCAACTCTTTACAAGAGCTTCTAAATGTATTTTTGCTGCCATTCAAATTGATTATTTGGGTCATATTATATCTGCTAAGGGGTACAAGCTGATTCTAAGAAATTGGAAGCTATTGCTTCATGGCCAGTACCTTCTTCTCTCCGAGAATTGCTTGGTTTTCTTGGTCTCACGGGTTACTACAGATGCTTCATTCGTCGGTTTGGTTATATTAGTCGACCTCTCACTGACTTATTGAAGTAGACTAATTCTTTTGTGTGGTCTCTAGATGCTAATGCAGCTTTTCTTGTAAAATTCTCCTTAAAATAATAATAATTAATCATTTAAAATCATTTGTACTATAATTGGCTACAAACTAACCATATTTATAAATGAGTTTCGTAATTTCAAAAGAGTTAACCATCATAGAAAAGAGCTTTACAAATATTCCAAAATGAACACTACCATGGTTATAAAAGATTTTTCTTAATCAACCAATAAATATGATTGGAAATCCCAAATTACTCTTTTAACACTATCATAATTATCAATTTCAACTTTTAAAAGGAGTCTCCGAGCATTGAACTTGGGTAAACAACCTCAATTCCATAACACAACAACATACAGTATGATACAATTAATATGGCAAAATAGCTATTGTGGATCCACAAATTCGCATGCATAACCCTGAGAGGTCTCTGACCTTCTACCAGCACACGATGTACAATATAATCATCAAAATAGTAAATTATCATAGTATAAACAAAAATATATCCTATAGTGGCAATTTACATCTATTCAGCACATAAATATAGATGATGGTGCTATACAGGTTAAATAACACCACTATGCCTCTGACGCCTTCCCGTGAGAACCAGCAACTGAACTAACTCCTGAAAAATGTTAATAACCATGGGGTGAGACAAATATCTTAGTAACCAACAATCATACTCATCATGCATACTAACATGTGCTCGTGAGGTGTCAAGTGGGACAGTTAATAAAATATACGAGATAGAATAATAATATATTATCATAATATAATCAAACAAAAATATCATCTCAATTCCTCCGATCAAACCAACCGAACCACCTTATACCTGCCGACCAAACCCATAGGCTAGTGATAACTACCATATGAATGGCTACTCAAAAAGCTAACCGGTCGAGTGTTATGGATCGGCCAAAATCCACAGAGCACAAGACTGGACCATGGGTTCATTCCCCCTCGATAAACTGGTGGGGGTGTCGCAGCCCCTCGGTAAACTGGTGAGGCAAGTCCCTCGGTAAACTAGTAGGACGAAAGCCAACTATCGAGCTCCAATGGAGGTTATACCACGTGGTAGAAATACAACTCCATCATTACCAATCCCCAATGCATAATTATCAAGATATTCATAATAATCAAAACTCAATAGTTCAATAATCAATAAAATCAATAAATGACATAATTGAGTTTTATTCAAAATAATAACTTTCTTCAAATTCCAATATCAAGATATAACAAGTTTTTAATCTCTATTTAAACTTTCTAATCCCACAAGACAATTTTCAATAAAACTAGCAATCCACTTTTCTTAATATAATCATATCATCATCAGTAGATTTATATATATCAAATCACTCACAAACATCATATTAGCAAACACAATGAGTGAAAAGTGGTTACCTTTCTCCAAAGCTAACAAAAATACCACAAATGAGTAGCCATGGGGTTTAGGTCATAACTCTCTAGTCAATCTACATAGTTTATATAAATGTGTATCAATATGTTGTTAATTTGACACAACATATACTTTTAAATAAATACTCACATTTCTCTTTTAACTTTATTTGATTTAAAAATTATTAATTCAATCCCATAACTAAATTTCTCTATCACAATTACATATCTATTTTCTAAATTATCATTCCCATAATAATTTTATATTGCCTCAACTTTATTCTACTAATATATATTCTCATATAACATCACATTCTTCAAATAATCCAAAAACCTCAAATTTATAATACTTAAAGTTTCACCCAAAATTTCAAATGCTCACATATCCAAATCTTCATTTAATTATTAAATCATATCATTTCTAAATTTTAATAACTCATTTAACCTATCAATTAACCCATAATTATTCAATTTGACTAAAATCCATAATTTCTCTAATGTAGGGTTTCAACAGAAATACCCATTTTTAATTTATAAGCTCTAGCAACAATTTAAACCGATTAAATATCAATTATACCTCTAATAAACATACATCAATTGTTAAACTCAAATTAAATCAACAAAATTTCTATATTAAATTATCTCTACTCTCTAACATTTAAACCCTAACTCTAACTCTCTCAAATAATGCAAATAGAAAAATTTTAAACTGATTAAATGCAAGTATTTACTTATCTCTACAATTCTATGGTTCTCATTTGTTGAAAAATCACCCTTATTCTAAACCCTAATCCTCAAACTTCTTTGCTCCTAATAAAAATTATATTTCTAAATAGCTTTCTTAATATAGAAAAAATAATTAGGAAATAATTATAGTAATTGAAAGATTTTATGAGAACAAACCAGAGCTCAAAAGGATCCAATATTCATTAATAGAGGACTTGAGGAGTAGACCCGTGAGCTGAAGCCAAAGGAAGAAGAAGGAGAAAAGAAAAAGAATTCGCGTGTTGCTCTGGGCGCTGTGTGTGTTAAATTTAAAAATAGATGTGGGCCCCACATATTTTTTTATAATATTATTATATAAAATTTTGGTTTCAGCGTATGGCATATGCTTCTTCTTCTTCTTTTCTTTTCTTTTTTTTTTATAAATTTTCCCTGCCACATCTTGTTTTCTTTCTTCTTTCTTTTTTTTATATATAATATATATATTACCAGAATATTTTTTTCCTTATCTTTTTCTTTTATTTTCTTTTTCTTACTATTAATAGAAATAATATTTTATTATTATTATTATTTTTAGATAAACTATTTTAACTTGTGGAATTAAATTAAAATTTCATCTATTAGGAATTAATTTCTCCTAGTACTACTTAAATCCTAAAATAAAAATAGGGATGTTACATTTCTTGCTCTTAAGGAAGACATGATGTCTCCTCCAGTTTTGGCATTACCCAATTTCAATGATACTTTTGTTATTGAGACTGATACTTCTGGGATTGGATTGGGGCAATTTTATCTCAAGCTAGTCATCGTTTGCGAGCAAAGGTTTATCGCTGGAGAAGAAGACCTTATCTTCTTATAAGCATGAGATTCTTGCCATTATCTGTGTTGTCAAACAATGGCAATCTTACTTATGAGGTTGAAAGCTCATCATTAAGACTGATCACTTTCCCTTGAAGCATCTGTTGGAGCAACGGGATTTAAGTCAAGAATAGTTTAAATGGCTTCATAAATTATGGGGGTTGCACTATGAGATTGTTTATCGATAAGGTAGCGATAATGTTTTTGCTGACGCTCTATCTTGCCATCCAGAGGGCTCTTGCCTCGCTTTATCTGTGCCTATTTCACCCCTATTTGACCGTGTTAAGGAGGCATGGTTGACTGATAATAGAGTATAACAGCTTATTCATGAGTTGGAGCATAATCCTATGTCTCACCCTCATTACACTTGGCAGCATAATTTGTTGAAAAGGAAGGGCAGATTGGTAGTTGGGGCTGATAGTGTTCTACACATGGATCTACTGACCTATTTTCATGCTAATAGCATTGGCGGCCATTCAGGTATACATCCTACTTTCAACCGACTTGCGGCTTTCTTTTATTGGAAGGAAATAGAAAAGAATGTTTACGAATTTGTGCGTCAGTGTACTATTTGCCAACGTTTTAAACTTCAGTTAATGGCTTCTCCTGCACTCCTTCAACCTCTTCCCATACCTGAATATGTTTGGTCTCAATTATCTATGGATTTTATTAGTGGTCTCCCTAAATCTTATTCTAAGACCACAATTTTGGTAGTAGTTGATAGGTTATCTAAGGTTGCTCATTTTATTGCCTTGAAACATCCTTTTACCGATATGGATGTTGCTCATGTTTTTATGGATAATATTGTTAAATTGTATGGGTTTCCCAAGTCTATCGTTACTGATAGAGATCCTATTTTCTGTGGAAAATTTTGGAAAGAACTCTTCCGATTATATAAGGTGAATCTGCAGTATTCTTATGCTTATCACCCTTAAACGGATGGGCAAACTGAGGTTCTAAGTAGACGTTTAGAGTGTTATATCTATTGCATGATAGGGGATTATCCTAAACAGTGGGTTAATTGGCTATCATTGGCTGAATTATGGTATAACACAACGTATCATTATGCTATTGGTATGTCTCCATTTGAAGCTGTGTATAGAGTTTCCCCTCCTGTTCACCTACCTTATATAACAGGAGATTCTTCTAATGACTTGGTTGATCGCACTTGTTTAGCTTGTGAGTTAGTTATCCAACTTTTAAAGTAGCATTTGAAGAAGGCCCAACACCGTATGGTGCAACAAGCTAATAAGCATAGGACCAAACGCCAATTTTCTATGGGGGATATGGTTTATCTCAAGTTGCATCCTTTCTGAAAGAATTTATTCAATAATTCTTCTCTTCATAAATTGGTTGCACGATATTTTAGACCCTTTAAAATACTCAAGAAGGTGAGGGTTATAGCATATGAACTAGAATTACCATCGAAAACTCGGGTTCATCTAGTTTTCCATGTTTGTCTTTTAAAACAACATGTTGGTCCTGCTGCCACTGTAGTTTTGTTGCTGCCACCTGTTGATGAACAGGTAGTTTTTGCTGGAACCTGAAACCATTTTGAGCCGTAGAATAGTTAAGCGCCATAGTCTTTCGGTTACACAAGTTCTGGTTCGTTGGAAATTTTCTCAACTGGAAGATGCTACATGGGAAGATCTCTCAGTCATCCAATAGCAATTTCCTAAGTTCTCCACTGCAGCACTTCCTGCTTACACTATCCTTATGGACAAGGATCCTCTTTAGGGAAGGGGAGTATTGATATATGATATTATCTATTAAAGGATATTATGGTAAATAATACTGGAAGTTAGTTAGAAGAGAGAGAGTATGAGACGTCAATGGTAGTATATATCTGCTGTATGCAATCCTTGGTATTTTCGTGAATGAATTATCCCTTTTATGCTCTTTTCTGTTATTTGTGCTAACAGGTATGTACAATTTGGAATTTTATTTATTATTATTTTTTAATAAAAGTAAGGGTTGAAGTCAAATTACAAAGTAACGGAACAATTCTCAATCTCTCTTTAGCCACTAAAGGCTCTAAACAAGGTGGGCAACTTTTCAAAAAATCTAATCAAGATAAAGCTTGTTTTGTCAATGAATTCGTAACTTGATTATTCATCCTTAGAATGTATGTAATATCCACTTCCAATTCACGTTTCAAGAATGATAAGATATGTATTATCAGACGACTGCGTACATGATTTTCCTCTTTGTCGAAAAGATTCAACAACATATTTTGCATCGGATTCCAGCATGATCTTCTTAAAACCCTTGTCCCAAGCTAGAGCTAAATCATTAAAAATTGTCTATTGTTCAACTTCTATGATAGTACACAAGCCTATAATATGCTTAAAACCCATAACCCAATTTCCCCTATAATCTCTTATCACACCCCCACATGTAACTTTAGATTAGGACTTCACAACAGAACTATCATCATTTATTTTTACCCAACCCCTCTGAGAAACTTCTCATTTAACAAAAGATGGCTTAACAACGCTAGGAACAAGTTGCACTTGTTAGCACACAAAGTTTCGCCATACCTGCTTTATAACTAATAATAGTTCTTGAGTTTTAGTAAAATCAGCTTCGAGCATGAATCTATTCCTCCATTTCCATAATAGCCAAATCCAGACTCCCCATACTTGCTTCAGTCTTCTGAATTCGATAAACACAAATTCTTCTAGAGATTCATGGAAAATTTATCTCTCAAATTAGCAGTGAAGAATTGAAGTTGGAATTATTGTTTTATACTGTTACACCAAACTTTCCTAGCATACTAACAATCCCTCAAAATATGCAAAGTATCCTTTATACCATGTTTAAAATGCTGACACATAGCAGACATGGTTGACTAAGTACTCCTCCAAGCATTTATGTGTAACTGGTTATTAAAAGCAACCCATATGAATGTTCTAATATGGTCCACACCTTCCCACCTCCATATCTCCTTATAAATTGCATTGAAATTGCTATGTAATGGTTGCTCTAACAAATAATAAGCACTTTTTATTGTAAATTTACCATCACTAGTTGCATCCCAAGCAATAACTTCTGAACCAACCCCCTAATTAGAGGTAGCATGGTAACTAACTTTTGGAAAACATGGTTTGGAACAAGAGTAGCCAACTTTGTGAAATTCCAGGATATATCAACTACCCAATCAGTCACCTTACTATTATTCTCTTATGGAGAAATACGTCTCAAACATAATTCCTTAATGCTCTTATCATGAAAAAACCATTTATCATTGAAAAAAATTAACTTTCTAGCCATCCTTAACATGCCACCTTAACCTCTTTTCAACAATATTCTTTTGACTTAAAATAAATTTTCATAACGCAAAATCTCCCTTCCTATCTTTGAGCAAATTGTCTTCATTACACAACATATATTTATGTAATAAGACATCTTCCATAGTCATTTTGAACCTTGAACCAACTTCCAAGCTAATTTTGCACCACATGTATCATTCATCTTGTCCAATCTTTTGAAACTCATACCCCTATGGGATTTAGGCTTACAATTTGGTCCCACCTAATTAGATGATATCCGTGATTGTCATTACTATGCCCCCATGTGAAGTCCCTCTGTATTTTCTCCATTTACGACATATTGATATGGTCAAGTAATTATCCCTGTCATTGACAATGTGTTGGCATTTCATGATTAAAATTTAGATCTCACCCTATCTATAATATATAGGAAAGTTTCCCCAATTTTCTCCCCCTTATAATGTTTAGCAAGAAAAACATAGAACATATATTTTTGCTGATTGTTTCTCCCAATGCCACACAAAATTGATCAAGTATATTCAGCATATATTGAGCTTGTTTCTCAGTTGCAACTCCAAAAAGTAGTAAATCATCTGCAAACATAAGATGAGATATTTTTGGACCCCCATTATTAATTTGGACAGGCTTCCAATTCCTAGAAATAACTGCATCATTAATAAGATGAGATAATATGTTTATACACAAAATAAATAATAGAGGTGAGATTGAATCTCCTTGATGGAGACCCCTGTTAGGTAAAAAATATTCAGATTGCATACCATTCTAAAGAATATTATAAGAAACTGAAGTAATATAACTCATAATTAAATTAATAAAATCATTCTCTAACCCGACATCCATAAGAACTTGGAGCAAAAAGTCCCAACATATATTGTCGTATGCTTTTTCCAAATTAAATTTTTTAGGCCATCAATCCCTTCTTCCCTTTAGATTTCTTCATTATGTGCATAAATTTTTGGCCAATAACTATATTATCTTGAATATTCCTCCCTTTTAAAAAGCTAGATTGAAATGGAAAAATAATATCATCCATCAAGCCACTCAATCTATTAATAATCGCCTTGGAAATAACCTTATAATGAACTGTACATAGTGAAATAGGCCTAAAATGGCCCACCATATAAGGACTCTCTCTCTTGGGGATTAAGACTAAAAGAGTCTTATTAGCCTTTTTATCAATCCCTATTTCCATAAATGCCTTTTTAACAAATCTACACACTTAGACTCCTACCTTATTCTAATTAGCTTGATAAAAAATAAGTGAGACTCCATCAGTACCTGGAGCTTTATATGGCCCCATTGACATCACTGCTCTTTTAATTTCATCCTTTGAAGGCATTGAACCCATATTTTTTAACAAATCATGATCGACTCTAGAAAATTTTGTAGTAGCAATAAGAACACAAGAAACTAGAGTATCGATTTTATACAGAGATTTAAAATAATTAACCACCATTCTTTTCAAATCTTGATCATCATCAATCCATTTACCTGTATCATCTTTTAAAGCAAAAATTTTGTTCCTTCTTCTCATCTTTGTTTTAAAATGATAGTATTGAGTGTTCCTATCTCCCTTAGCAATCCATTCTTTTTTGGCCTTTTGAAACCATTTCATTCTTCAAGTCTAAAAATGTCATCCAGTTCCGCTTGTTGTTCCCTCTCCAGATTATTTAAAAAAATAGAATACACATACGCTTGTGATCTTCGAATACCATTCAATCTAGCAAGAATAATCTTCTTTTTCTTCTTAACCAAACCAAATATATTCGTATTTCAATAAGCTAAAACATCAGTAAATTTTCCCAACATTCTACCTAATTCCTGATCAGTATCCTATTTCTCAACAATAAATTCCTTAAAATTATCATGTTGCAACCACAAAACTTCAAATGTAAATGGTCTACTACTTTCCTTAACCCTACTCAAAAGCTGCAATATTATTGAATTATGATTAGAGAATTGAGTTTGGGGATAGTACCTTTAGAATGCATTCAGGCAATTCTGATAAAAAAGGAGTGTTAACCAGAGTTTTGTCCCATCTTTCATATAATCTTCTATATCCATCATTCTTTGGACTTTTCCAATTAAATTTTGGACCTTGAAATCCTAAATCAGAAACCCACACATACTGACCTGTTCTTGAAACCAACACATTCTATTCATTCGATTCGATGCTCCACCCAACCTTTCCATACAGTTTATAATATCATTGAAGTCACCAATAATTACCCATGGTTTTGATATGATTGCAGAAATAACCTTTAGCTTATTCCATAGTTCTTCATGCAAATTTGAATGAGAAATCGCATAAATTGATGTTAGAGAAAACTTCACCAATCCACGCAACTCACACTTAGGATGAAAAAATTGGCTATTTGTTTCCATCACCTTAACTTTAATGGCATTGCTTTTTGAAACAGCAGCTAAACCCCTAACCGACCCACATTGGGAATTACCTTGATCTCATCAAAACCCAATCTCTGCATTGAACGAAGACGGGCTTCATCTTCGCATCTAATTTCTACAAGAATAACTAGATTGGGCCTTTTCAAAATGTTCTCAAATTCTTATAAAGCCTTTAACCACATGCTCCTCTAATATTTTAATATAAAATCTTATCAATAAACTAAATAATTTTCAACAAAGTCCAAAACCCAATTAAACTCCCTATTCATCTTGCGTTTCAGGTATTATAAACCGAATGCCCAAACCATCTTCATCTTCCATATCTTGACTTGTATCAAGTAACTTCCGCCCAATAAAAAACAGAGCTCCTTCATCCTCCATTTCATGATTTGCGCTTTCGTTATTCGGCCCACAATCATTAATTCCAGGATCCAATTCTTCCTTCCTTACACTATTTCTTTCAATAACCCCTTCTTTAACCCTTCGTTGTTTTTGTTACAATTCTTTAACCCATTTCATTCCACTTTCCGATGCCACTTCCCTAACGTCTACCTGCCTAGAAGTCTCTCCTATCTCCATTTTGGTTATAGACCCCATCATTAGCCCCTATTACGCCTCCCACGTCAACATCAGTTGTTCTCCATCCCCCACCTCTCTGAACCTCTCTCAGTCATTGTTTGGTACGAGGAATGTATAGAGAAAGGTATTTAATTTTATAAAATATTTAAAAAAAATATTAAAAAGAGATATAAAATTATTATTTTATAATATTAATATATTAATAATTTTTTTTAATATCTCAATATTATCCCTATATTATATTTTATTAAAATATTCTATAAAATAATATAAAATAAATTTATTTATATAAAAATATTTTTTCTTTTTTTTAATTAAATAAGATAATATATAAATTTTTTTTCCTTCCTTAATTTTAATTTAAATAAAATAATAATAAAATTCTTTTCTTTTCTTTTTTTTCTTTTCTCACTATTAAAATCCTTTTTCTCCGCTTCTAGAGCCAAATATAGCCTCACTCTCTTCTCTATTTTCCTTCTCCTCTCTCTTGCTTCCATCATACCCTGTGACCCTACTCGTTCATCCATCACCAACTGATCTGGCATCTTGTTCTTCCCGTTAGCACTTCGTCTAACCATGGTTGCTCTCCGCCTGAGATGAGTTCCTGCAATTCGTTTCTTGTTGATTGATGAATTTCCTCCTCTTTTTGACTAACTGGAATTGATTGCTCTACTATCGCCAGAACCCCAAATCTAGGGCCCTATTATCCTGTTTACTCCCCTCTCCCATTCCATCTCTAAGTTTTCGCTGTCTGCGCCATTGTTCAATTTCCATGGAATCATCCTTCCCCTAATCCACATCTTGCTCTCTATTATCTCTATTTACATTACGCATTTTTTCACTTGCCTTTGATGAATGTAGTTTATTTGGACAGCCTTCGCTCTTGTTCCCATAAATCCCATATGAAGAACAGAGCAAGTGCAAGCCTTCATATTCTAGAAAATACTCTTCACCATCCAACCAGAATCCCGGCATCAACTGTCGACTCAAATCAACTAAAACACATATTCTGGCATAATGACCTCTTATATGACAAAAGGTATTGATATCTACTTTGATAGTTTCTCCTATTATGTTGCCTATAATTTTTAAGGCTTCCTCATCATAATACTCTAATGAGACTTTAGGCATACTCTCCCAAACAACAACTTTATCAATATGAGCTTTGTTTGGTTTGAATCTCAGTTCCCATTATTTGACTATCAAGTAATGATCATACATTATCCATGGTGCCCCTGTTAGAGCATTGAAATAATCTACCCTGTTAGAAAACTTAACTACAAAAAAACCATAACCTATATTAATCAGGTTCATGATTCCTTTTTTCTGCTCATAATGTTTGAAGTATGGTATTCAACGCCTTATACCCAATGCTATTATCAAGCAACTTGACAATCACATCCTTTCTCCATGCCTTGTACAATCTCTTTTTCATTTTTCCTGATAAGCAAAATGTTGGAAAATTCCTCTCTGGATCTTCAATAGTTTTAACTAGTGGTTCATTCTCATTCTTCTCCACTGAATGATTTGGACTATCTGACAAATCATCCTCTTGTGTGACATTATCATCCTGCATCTCCCTCTCATCAGCAACTCCTTTTAACTTATCCGCAAAGGAGACCTTACCCTTATTATGAGATATCCCTTCCTCACCCACCTTTCGCCAATTCCCCTGCATGACATTCTCAGAAGCCTTATTTCCCCTACTCTTAATCTTTTTAGAGCTCCTTCTCAGAATATCTTCTTCTTCAGTGTGAGTGACAAAAGATGATCTTGCCCCAGAAGGAGTAAACTCATTTTGTTCCAAGTTGAATTTGGTGCTATAATAGGCACTTTTAATAAATTCAGCTCTTTTTTTTATTTGATTTTGTTTATGTGAGCATGTTGGAAAAGATGATTGAATGAAGAATTGAAAAAGATTTTGGTCAACACAAGCAGCAAAAATGGGTAGAAATTAGAATGTCTCTTTCACTCCCCGCCTTCTTCATCTAAATTTTGGGAGGGAAGGGATTCTAGTCTATCATACTAATATGTCTATAATATTTTTTTAACATCCTAACATTACTTTTTTATTTTATAAACATAGGAAAGTCTAACAATTTCAGCTGGTGCCATTTCCTAATATTTTCTTCAAGCTTTAGCCCAGCATCAGCCTCAATCATTTTCCTCAAGCTTTACCCCAGCATCAGCCTCAGTCCCAGCCGGGACCAGAGGTGGAGGAAGCAGTAGCACTGTGTACAACAGTTAGGCTGTAGGAGGCGGTGGAATGGAAGAGCCAATTGTTCCTAACGATGCATCTGACTATTGTTCCGCATATTTAAATCTCACAAAAACTATCAACTTGGACAAACAAGAAATGGTATAATTACTCAACAAGCATTGCTTATATACTTCCAAAGCTCCTTTAGTGGATCAAACAAACGCAGAAGCAAATTGGGGCCCAAAAGAAAGACATCAAAAAGAAAATAAAACAAAAACGAAAAAGGGAAGAAGCAAAACGATGGTTCACTTTAAAATTTTCACAAAATGTAATTATTGTAATAAAATGTTATTTATATATTATATTTTATTAAAATATTTTATAAAATAATAAAATAGTAAATTTGTCAATATAAAAATATTTTTTTCCTCTCTATTTTTGAATTAAACAAGATAATATAAAAATCTCTTAATATTCTCTCTTCATATTAATCTAAATAAAATAATAATAAAATTTTTTATCTTCTCTTCTTTCTCTTTTTCTCTATTAAAATCTCTTATATCCTTTCTATTAATCCAAGCATACCTTTAAACTCTACTTCCGCATCTATTAGATACTTGACCCGAAAATTTTGACTAAACGGGTAAGTCCAGAGGGACCTAACTCAATGGCAAATTACATGTATTGGTTTACTATTACATAAAATAAAAAGCTTGGTCCATGTTCTTAAAACTGAACAAGTAATTGAGGTTGTGGTTTCAAGGTTTCTTAGTAATAAACCATACTCGAGTAGGGATTAGTAATTACCTTATTTAATTCCTTAACTATAACCAAAAAATAAGAATTCAAATCCCACTATTGTTTTAAAAAACATCACATAATCAGCTGTTTACCTTTAAGTGAGTCATGTGGCGAGAGATTAGTCACTACTATTAGCAGTAGATACCCTGATCTATATATAAAAAAGTTTCTTAATAATAAATACTTGAATTAATATATTTATAATTTCTATACTAATTGAGTTATGCAAACTTTTTGAACACGAATCTCCACTTAAAAAAGGAAATTTTAACATTCATATGGTGAAATTTAAGAGCAAGTTATTAATTATTATTCTACAAAAATATGACTAGCCTAAAATTTTCTTTAGTGAATACTATATAATTAATTAACTATAAATTTCTATGAAAAAATAGGTTTAATTAATTCACTATTTATTATTATAAATTTTTATTATAAAATATCATATAAATTTAAAAATTGATATTCAAAAAATTATAGCTTATTGACAAATAAATTGAAAGTACTAAATTGGGTCAACCTATATCTATTTTAATTAAATTAGGTATTATAAGATTGGAAGAATATAGTCAACATTTTTTTGTACAAAAAAATTTAGATAGTTTCAATACAGGTACCCCACTAAGATTAAGACAAAACTCAAGAATTCATAGAGTAGTTATAGAGAACTTACGAGATCGTCTATAAAAAGAGCATTCACAATAATAGTAGAAATCGAACTCATATCTTTATAGGATACGAATTTATCTCTTATTATCTGTGTCAATTTTTATTGATTAATATTTTTATTAATTAAGAGCATGTCTCTTGGGTTCTACTTTAGGCCGGATATCATTCCCGCATTTGTAGTTATCCCGCATCACTTTAACCCAAAAATTGTTCGGCCTCTAACTAGGTTCCAACCCAACTTCATCAAGTAAGCTTGATTCTGGTGCTTTGCATGTGGCAAACCTAGCCCACCATTAATACCTTTTCACTATCTACTCGTAGCTTTCATAATGAATTTGGCTTTATAGTTTGCAATTTTCATCCATGCCATTTGTTGGATCTTAAACGCACTCATAGAGTAAGTAGAATGGAAAAATAAACAGTTTTGAAATATTTGACTTGTTACAACTAAAATTTATTACATCTTAAAATCTTGTTTCCCTCATATCTAGCAATTTGTACCTCTGGCTAGGATTAATTTTTTTTCCTTGCGTTAATGTACAAATTTAATAATAAAATTGTGCACAATGTGCGTCTCACATGGTAAAATATTTTTTAGTGTAAATTTTTACATAAAATTTTTAAAATAGGATAAAAATAATATATACGTTACTTTATTTATGGTGAAAACCATATTAATATATAGGCGTGATGTTGTCACTTTCCCCCCCCCCCTTTTTTCCCCCAAAAATCTCAATGACCCTTTTTCCAACTCATCCCTATCCTTCTCTGATCCTCTTTCTTCAAGCCTTCTCCAGCACTTGGAGAGAAGCATCGCCTTCTGTCGCTAATATACCAGGTGTTCGGGCAGATCAGTTCGTCTTCTCACTGCTTCTTCACTTTCGTCGATTGCTTTTGCTGCTTCCGTCAACATAAATGGAGTTGGAGAAGGTAAGTCCCCATCTGCCACGTTGAATGGGTCAAATGCAGAAGTTGGAAAACTAGTGGGACTTGCACCACAAAAAAGACGGACTTTTGAACCGGCTTAACGGGGGGTGACAAAATTCTTCATTTTGTAAATGTGGATGTGTTAAATGTGACGACGAGGAGATCGATTGAGAAAGTCAAAAAGAAGATCAAACAATAAATGAGTAGACAAAAGTACCATTGTTTGAACTTGAAAGGCAGAAAATGTGTTATTGAAGGTGGAGATTTAGGGAAACACTGAGTCAGGTTCAGCTGTTGAGAATGACAAATTTAAAAACTGAAAAAAAAAAATCATTCAAAATAAAAACAACTAAACAAGGGTTTATGCAACCGAGCTATGTTTGGATTTTTTTTATATTATTTACCAAATTTTATTATTATATATTTAACTTTAAAGTTTAAGATTGCCTATTTTTAATATAAGTGTCTCCTATAAAAATTAAATTTAAGATCCAAAATATTATAGTCTTGCCGGTATTTTTAGGAAAATAAGATATTGGAAAATTAAGAGATTCGAAATTCAAATCCAACTTTGACCATTCCTTATAAGGCTTTGGTTTTATTTAACAAAAAGTTTAAATTAGTTAAATTTTAAGAGTTCTAAAGAATACTTATAAAAATATTTATAAATTATTTATGAATAAAATTTAATGATTGGCAATAGAACTAGAATTTATGATTTTATAAATTATAAGACTATCACGAGTTTGATAATGTGAGTGTAACCTTAAAAGAGGTGTTTTATAAAATTTTAATATCTCTAATTTTAATAATTAATTTTTAAGATATAGTTATCTGATTGTTATAATAATAATGTTATTGAGAGTTATCTAACTATAAAAATACCTATAGAAAGTTCTAATGGGCGGGAGATTGAGCAAAACGCCAAAAAGAAATACTGTAGAGTAAAGCTGTTAAGAAGTCATGGGGACCTTGCATGAGGGGCCTAATAAGCTTATTCCTTATACCAGATTTTGTTGACTTCCTTATGACACTTGCAATATGGGGTGTGTTTGAAAACACCTTAAACTATAGTTTAAAAAGGACTTTTGGCCCCAAATCTCAGTTTGGGGAAATTTTTTACCAAATAGTAATTTTTATTCAAACGGGCTTTTGGACTAAACCATGGTTTAAAACCAAAGTTTCAAATAAGCTGGTCAGAGCAACTTATGGAACAGTAAAAGAGCTTATGAACTAACCAATTACTATATTACCCTTACTTTTTCTTACACCCTCTCTCATCTTTCCTACTTTTTCTCTCTTTTCTTTCTTACACCCTCTCTCCTCTTTCCTCTCATCTATTATCTCTCCTCATTTAATACTCATACCCTTTTTCGTAATTTACCACTCATAAAACCCCTTTTACAAATAACTATCCAAACGTTCATTTATCCAAAATTATTTTTTTTCTATAAGTTCTTCTAGAAAAACCATTTTTTATAAGCTATCTATAATCCCGTTTTTTTCATAAGCTAGTTTAAAATTTTTTTTCCAAACACACACATGATGTTGGTGACGTGACTGTTTTCTCTTTTCAATATTGGTGCAAAACATAACTTCCGCTATTAAGTATAGGAGTGGATACAGAATAGGGTTGTCTTGAAAAAAGATATAGGATACAAAATATATCCCGTATCCTATCACATCTCGAATATAACCCATTCCTTTTTAGAATTGGGACAGATTGAGATTTTAAAAAAAATAAATTATTAGATATTTTATATATATCTTATCTATTAGTAACATATAATCAAAACACAAAAAATAATAGAAGAAATTAAATTCTCTTTATTATGATTACTAGTTTAAATACTATTACTTTTTTAATTTTTTCACTTCACCAACTGAAATTACTACTTAATCTGTAAAGAAATAAATACATATAAGGAAGAGAAAAATACAATCATCTAATAAATAATATGATATAACCAATATCATTTTATATTTTTATTTTTTAGAAAAAATAAATAAAATAAAAATATTTTTTATTTTTTTTTTAAAATTTCGGGACGGGATGGGAATCCCGAGGGTTAGACCGAGACCCGTCCCGTCCCGACCTTGGCCCCCGTCCTATCTCGACCTTTCACGGGACAGGATGGACCCGTCCTGAATTGTCCAGGACCGGGTCGAAATAACCCAGGATGGGACAATTTGACCACCCTTAATTAAGTGCCTGCGGGGGCTTCTACGCTAACGGGCATGGTGAATAAATGTATTAGTATAATTTTTTTTTATTTCATTGAAAGGTATGTTTGAAAAATTTTATAACTTAAATTTTAAAAAAGTTTTAAATATAAATTTTAATTAAAAAAAATTAAAATAAATAGTTATATTTATCCATAAATATTTTTAGATTAAATTATAATTTAAAATTAAAATTTTAGACCATAATTTTTATTTTAAACTATAATTTCTAAAATAAGAAATTTATATTATTCATGTTATGTGAAATAAGTGATCGTATAAATATACTTCTGGGTTAAGTCGTTATTTATCACCTTCTTGAGGTATAAATGGATATTTATCTTTCTTTAGAGATCTTACAATCATCGAAGTATATAATTAATGCAATTTATCTATATAGAAACGTTTTAAAACTTTTTCTCGTATTAATTTTTTAATATACGAAGATCTCATTTTTTAAATGTTCAATTTGTAGTCCAAAGTAAAATTTTATTCTTCCCAAAGCAATTCATTACTTTAAAAATCTCTTCAAAAGTTCTAATAATATTTATGTTCATAAATAACAATTATAACAAATTTATTTCTAGATCTTTTCATAAAAATACATGGGTATATTTGATCATTCTTATATCATTCTTTTAATAGATATTCACTAAGTAAATTATGTCACATGTGCCCTGATTGCTTCAATCCATATAAATATTTATTTAACTTAATTGGGTACTGTTCTCAAGAACTTGAATTATATGTTTTTGGTAACTCAAATCCATCACGGAAACTCATATAAATGTCACTATAAAATGAGACATACAAATATGATGTAACAACATCAATTACACTCAAATTGATACCTTTATTTATTTTCAGACTAATTAAATATTAAAAAGTAGTTGCATCCACCACTAGTGAGTATGTTTTTATAAAATCAATACTAGGTCTTTATGTAAATTCTTGAGCAACAAGTCAAACTTTGTATCTTACTATTTTACCATTTTCATTTCTTTTTCTCACAAAAACCATTTATATCCAACTGGTTTTATATTCTTATGTATAAGAACCAGAGGGCTAAAAACTTTTCATTTTTCTAATTATTTTAATTCTGCCTCAATTGCGTCTTTCTATTTTAGCCAATTATCTTTTTATTTTCATTCACTAATAGACATTGATTCATAATCCTCATCCTCATTTATTACATCAAGGGCTATATTATATACAAAAATATCATCAAAGTTGACTTTATCTCGATTCCATCGTATTCCATTGATAACATAATTTATTGAGATCTTATTATTTTCACATATTTCAAGTACCTGAGTTTCTCTCAAAATTAAGATATTAGTGTTGTCAAATGACTTTTCTGGAATCATTAAATTTTGTTGAATATCTTCGACCTGGCTATTTATATTTGTAGCTCCTTTTCTTTTTCGATAATTTTTATCTTTGGAACAGATTGGCATACCACGCTTCAAGCATGCTTTTGATCCATTTGCATAAGTAGATTATCCAATAGGGACATCGATTTTGATAGGAGCATTTGCAGCTAGAACATATAACTTGATCACTTTCTTGGGGTCAGTGAATGCATCTGACAATTGATTAGCTAGACTCTATAAATGAATTATCTTCTGAATTTTTAGCTTCACATTATTTTGTATGAGGATCAAGATGACACAATGATAACTCATTCCAACTAACTTTATTTTCTAATTGTTTATTTTCTCCCCTTAATATTGAAAAATTTTATTCGTTAAAATAGCAATCAGCAAATCGAGTTATAAATAAATCTCCTGTTGTTGACTATAAATATTTTATTATAGAAGGAGATTCATATCAAACATATATTCTCATCCTTCTTTGAGTACCCATTTTAGTGCGTTGTAGTAGAGCAATCGAAATATAGACCGGATATCAAAAAGTCATTAGATGAGAAATATTCAATTTCTGACCAAAAACCATTTGTAAAAGGGAGGCATTCAGATAACTAGTTGGCCTGATACGAACTAACATCGCTACGTGCAAAATTGCATCGATTTTCTAAGCAATAGTCTTGCAATCAACTGCAAACATTTAATTAATGATTATGCAAGTCTATTTTGTGTATGAACATGTGCTACAGGATATTCAACATCAATCCATAGAGCCATCCAATACTTATTGAAAGTTTGTGAAGTAAATACACAGGTATTATTTAGACGTATTTTCTTAATGGGATAATGCAAAAAATGTGCTCTCAATCTAATTAGTTGAGCAAGTAATCTAGTAAATGCCAGGTTATAAGAAGATAATAAGTAAACATGCGACCATCTTGTCAATGCATCAATTAGAACCATAAAATATTTAAATGGTCCACATGGTGGATGCAATCAACTGCAAACGTTTAATTAATGATTATGCAAGTCCATTTTGTGTATGAACATGTGCTACATAATATTCAACATCAATCCCTAGAGACATACAATACTTATTGAAAGCTTATGAAGTAAATACATCAGCATTATCTAGACGTATTTTCTTAATGGGATAATGCGAAAAATGTACTCTCCATCTAATTAGTTGAGCAAGTAATCTAGTAAACAACATGTTACAAGAAGATAATAGTAAACATGCGACCATCTTGTCGATGCATCAATTAGAACAATAAAATATTTAAATGGTCTATATGGTGGATGTATTGGCCCATAAATATCTTCCTGTATACATTCTATAAATGTGAAAGACCACTTTCTGTTTTTATCGATGATGGTCTAATAATTAGTTTTTCTTTATAACATGCAACACATGAAAAAATATGAGATTGTGGAATTGATTGTTTTCTCAACGAATATCCGCAATAATTCTCAATTATTTTTCACATCATTATTGTCTTAGGATGGCCTAACCGATCATGTCAAATATTAAATTTATTCTCACTGGCAGGTTTGCAATAGCATGTATTTCAATTATACTAATAAATGTATAGTACATTCCAGCGGAAAGAGCAAGGAAATTTTTCAATGTGCATTTTTTACGAGAAATCATATCTGTGATAATAAGATATTCTTAGTTTTCTTTATTTGTTGTTTCAATATAGTATCTGTTTCTACGGATATCCTTGAAACTCAACAAATTCTTGTTAGATTTGGAGGAATATAATGCACTATTGTATTTCTCGAGGTAATAATATATTCAATGCACTATTGTATTTCTCTAGGTAACAATATATTAACTCTTCCAAACCTCTCAATTATCTTTATACTTTCAGATATATTCTGGGTATTGGCTTCTTGTATCACTAAAGAAGAAAAATATTTTGTACTTCTGAATATTGTATGAGTTGTTGTACTATCAACGAGATACAAATATTCTTTATTAATGTCAGTGAGTGCCATTCTTTTGAATATAGACCTTACAATAACATCAATTTATGTAACAGTCGTGCTGATAACGTATTATAAAACTAACTAACTAATCAATAAGTTTAAGAGGAGAGAAAAGATGAAAATAAGAAAATGAGAGAAATATATTGTATTTTTCAACTTACTTTATAATACAAATAATATATTCTATTTATAAGTATACTTTATGTGTAGGTTATATCTGAATTTAAATGATAAATAGTGGGAACTAACATTTATAAATAATTTAGTTAAAGTTATAAATTTAATATAATAATAAAAGAGTAATAAAATAGTAAAAGTTAAAATCAAAAGAGGAAGAAAATTAATATACTATTAAAAAAATAATAATGTAATAGAAATTGTAGTTAAAGTTTGACATCACGTTCTAATATTTATAACAGTCCCTAAATATTGTTGGTCAACTATTTAACTTGGATTAGCGTCGGCGATTAGAATCCATCAGTCTCTCGTCAGAGTGCTGAGCTTTTCACTCCTTTCTCAACTATTTATGTCTCTGCAATGCGTGTTTTCCATTTTGATCGTTCCTCATCTCACTTCCTCTAGATTCTTCTTGAATTCGCAGGGTCTTGTTTACCCAAATTTGCTTAAGATTGAGTAAAGAGGAGAAAAACCCTAGGCATATAACTATTGCGAGCCAAAGAAATCTTATTTAATTTTACTTTTTTGTTTGAATTATTTAGGGATTCTGCGTAAGAAGGAACATTTTGTAGTTCTTCACTGGAATTTGAACTGGGAATTTTGGGTTGGGGATATATAATTGTTGAATTCGTAAAATTTGTTGGGTTCCTGTTCTGAGTGACTATGGAAAGCTTATCGAGTCCTATACCTCGAACAGTAGAGGAGGTTTTTAGCGACTTTAAGGGCAGAAGAGCTGGAATGATTAAGGCCCTCACTACGGGTTTGCTCTCTTCTTCTTCTTCTTCTTCTTCTGAGTTTCGATAATCAAGAAAAATTTTGTACAGTTTATATGTTTTACTTAATTGTTCTTCTGGGATTTTTGTTGTTTTTCTTTTGCAGATGTTGAAAAGTTCTACCAGCAGTGCGACCCTGGTGGGTTACCCCAATATCTTTTACCTTTATTGTTTTGTCCTTTTTTTCCTGGGATTTCATCCTCTATAGGTTGTAGGCAATTTTTCTTAGAACACTCGTTTTACATTTGCTTGTTTCACTTTGGTAAGTATGCCTACTGCTTGTAGCGAGGGCTGTCTTGAATAGTGTGAAATTTTGAGTTATTCATTCGTGGTATTAAGCTTTGGTACTTGTTTGTGTAGCTCCGTTACAAGCTTACAGCATTCACGGCAAAATTCACTTAATATATACGTTTCCGCCTGATTGTGGGATTTCTCTCTGTAAATACTTGATCCAGTTTGAGTTACCGTAAGGCTTAACTCGTCTACGATTCAGTGATTGTTTATGAACTTCTGAATACCATTTCCAACCTGGCAGATTGGTTAAGAATATTTTCTGCTTGGTTTCATTTTGTAGGACCCTCACTCACAGTGTGGGGTAGTGTTTTCAGTTGCTCTAGTTGGCTAATACGATGCAACAAGATATGTTTGCATGCCGTACCATCATTGTTATCTTTATTTTTTTCCTGGGAGCGTGTATTCTATTTTGCAGCTTTAGAATCCTGTCTTTTTGTTAGTAGCATTGTTGATGCCATAAATTCTTCTTTAGCGATTCTAGTAGCTGTTCAATATTTACTTCCCTGTAAATTCCATCTGTCCCTTATGAAGACATGATGTCTGATACTCTTATGGTGTGTGTTGGATACTGTGCGTTATTTCTTAATCCTAAATTGTTCTTTTGGTAGAGAAGGAGAACTTGTGTCTATATGGATTTCCCAATGAAACATGGCAAGTGAATTTGCCAGTTGAGGAAGTGCCTCCTGAACTTCCTGAGCCAGCTCTAGGTATAAACTTTGCTAGGGATGGGATGCAAGAGAAGGACTGGTTATCACTTGTTGCAGTTCACAGTGATGCATGGCTCCTTGCTGTTGCCTTTTATTTTGGTGCTCGGTTTGGATTTGGTAAGAATGAGAGGTAAGGATCCTAGCTCCTCTTATATACCTGTGTAAAGTTTCCTATATATTTTGGTTTCTGCAGTCCTAATTTTGGATTTCTTTTGTACGTGTTTTCTTTCTTCTTTTTTTTGCCAGAACTTCTTTTGCACATCTTAGTTGTTTAAAATCTTTTCATTTCAGGGAATTCAAAACGTATATGGTGAAACAAATTATGTACTATATTTATTAATCATTTTGGAGGAAATTTTTGTTTTCATCTTATCTGTTGTTATATTTTCAATATCTTAAATATTTTATTCTGTGTAAGTATCAATAAGACTCTGTTATATATACGGAAAAATATCATCATGGGAGAGCATAACTCATTGAATAATTGAGATGATACATAATTGAGCTAATTCAAGTTTTGGTTTCTTCTTAATTAATAATATGTCTATATATGTTTGTGTGTGTGTGTGTGTGTATTTACTAAATGTAGAAAATACTTGGGACATGCCTATACATAGCACATCCTTTGTTATGCCTGCTGAGTACTTGCTTTTAGATAGTGCTTAAGTGCTTTTTGTGCTTTATGTGATTGTAAAATAATGAATCATACAAGACTTTCTTCATGCCTACTTTTGCCAGTTGCAGGAATTACTTGTTTGCTTCTCTTTGTTCTGTGAATTTTCAACAATTTTTGTTTTTTATGTTCCTAGATAGTATCTTAGGAACTGGATCATACTATTAAACTAATTCATTGTATATGCACTCTAGTCTAGCTTCCATTTTGTTGGCACTGTTCTCATGTTTTAGTTTCCTGCACTAACATCGTTTGGCCTCATAGGACTTGGGAACTTTTTGAGGCTCACATGGCATTTGAAAGTTTTAATCATTAGCTTTAGGCTGTTGGTTATGATCTAGACACTTTCTTTTGAACACAGATAAACTTATATTTTGAGTGTGCTTTTGAGTTATAATTATGGGCTGATGGGGATGTAGCACTGCTGAAGTCATCAATCCAATTTCAAATTTCAAACTTCTGAATAAAATTATGTTTGAGTAAAATATTGTAATGTAAAATGTATGACTTTAAATTGTAACTAAATGGCCTGTTATATCAATGAAAATTTAGAGTGTAAAGAATACAATTATGTGTTACTTTAAGGTGTAGTTATCTGTCAACTTGCCTTCTTTTTATGTGATAGGTCCCAATCAGAGTTCTGGAGAATAAGGATGAGATTTTGCTTTTAGGCGAGAATCAACTGAAATTTTTTCTTAAATTCAAACTTGACATCCTATGTAGTATACCGCCAACAGAACCTAACTAATTTCTTAAACATAAGGAAATAAAGATAAATAGATAATCCTAGTTATCTTCTAAACACCTAAAATAATGCCTAATCCTTCAAGAACCAAACATCCAGTATGGCATATTGTCAAGCATGGCCCATGTTATGATTCGGTCTGGATCCATATTGATTGTGCCTATCACTTTGTTGTTGAAGCATATTGTTGTATAATTGTAATTTTGTAAATGACGAACTTAGCTGTTAGGGTTAGTTAGTTATGAAGAATAGGGATTGTCCATAAATAGGAAGACGTAGGGCAGTGTAAATGATTGTATTCATTAGTGAAATGTTCAGTGAAGATATTCAGCAAGCTCGCGCTCAACTCTCTTTCCCTCTCCGTTTCCTATCACTCTCTTTCTGCCTCTTTTCCAGATTACAAACCTACATCAAGTTTTGGGGATACACTAAGTTCTTCTTTTGGTCTAAGTCTTGGTTGTTGAATGAATATTCAATTATCTTGTTAACATTCGGTTATTTATTGAATATTAACATATGGCCTCCTAAAGATGTGCTTGAACTCTTAATTTACAAAAACGTGTGGCACTCCTAGTCTAATGTGTAATATCACCACCAAAAGGTCATGGTTTCCAGACCAAAAATTTCAGTCAATTAAATTTTGAACTTCTATCCAAGTTAAAATATCCTATGCAAAAATCAGTTGACATATTTCACATCAAGCATCTTTTGCTGCATAGTCCTAGATAGCAGGAAATGACTAAATTTGGAGTGCAAATATCAATATAATGAATATATTTTTATTATACACATTGTTTCCTAATTTCACTTAAAAATATGTGCAGTTGGGATTCTCTGATCTGTTAATCTGGGAAGGAATCCCTGAATCTTCAAGGGTATATATTTGCTCCAAGATATGTAATTATTTAGCTTACCTTGGGTACTCTCTCATATGTACCTCTACTACATCTATTAGCTATTTGGTAAGAGTTAGGCATTTCCTCTTCTGATCTACAGCTGCATTAGGGAGAGGATTAAAGTTAATTATGCTTTGGTTAGAGTGGCAGATTAACTTTTAGAGACAATTAATTAATAATTAATAGTAGATGTTGTGTTGTCTTATGTAGAATGACTTAGTTGATGTGCTGTCACTTGTTTAGGAGATAGTTTAATTTTTTATGATGTGTTGTCATTTGTCTATGGAGTCGGTTATGTTGTCAGTTCGTTATTGGAATCTATATGTTCAGCTTTGGAAGCATTATATTATGGCCTGACTTTAGTAGAACTCTCCTGAAGCTAACTGGTTTCTGTGTCTTAAGCTAGCATTTGATCTTTCATGAGCTAGAGGAAACTATATGCAATTCTTGCTTGTTCAGAGCAATATTATTTACGTATCTTCTGGGGAATTAATGTCATGAGTCTCCATATCATATACTGTTTACTATGAGTCATTTGAATATCTAAATGGTTTAAAAATATAACGAGCAAATATAATTCTGAAAAGGGGAAAAACGGAAACATTAGTTATCATATAAGTGGCTCAATAATAAAAGATTTATTGCTAGAAAGCCTGAGGAGAACTTATCAAAAAAAACAAAAAAGAAAAAGAAAAAGAAAGAAAGCCTGAGGAGAAAAGCAATATTTAGGATATGCTTCTAATTTTGGTTCAAATGGGTACATGCAGGAAAAGGCTTTTTCAAATGATAAATGATCTCCCAACCATATTTGAAGTTGTGACGGGAAGTGCCAAGCAATCCAAGGATCAATTAGCAGCTCATACCAATGGTAGCAAAAGTAAATCAAGTGGGAAGGTGGCCGGTAGTTTTAATTGCATTTTCGTAGTTGATGTTTCTGTTTGTGGTTATGTACTTATTGTTCATGTGCTCCCTCTCAACAGTCCCGCCAATCTGAGTCACAGGCCAAGGGAGTGAAGATGTCACCACCACCCAAAGAAGATGATGAGAGTGAAGAAGATGAAGATGACGAACAAGGCGCAACATGTGGAGCATGTGGTGATAGCTATGCCAATGATGAATTCTGGATCTGTTGTGACGTGTGTGAGAGATGGTTTCATGGAAAATGTGTCAAAATTACTCCTGCTAAGGCTGAGCACATTAAGCAATATAAGTGCCCAAGCTGCAGCAACAAAAGGGCTAGAGTCTAGAAGCTCTCTCAATCACCGATTGAACGAAACAGACAAGGTTCAGAATGTTTGATAACAAATTTATCTAAAAGTGAACTTTAATGATTATGCAGACAGAATGTCAAGTTTTGCTAATGTTAATTCCTAAAGCCTACTCTGTCTAATCTTATTGAGAACTGTCTGTTGAAGTACAACTTGTCTACAAGGATATTATCATCAATATATTCTGAAGTTCTGCTGATCAGCCTGATTAGCATTGCCTGTGTATAGTGGTTGGTTCATGATTCATCTTTTTATTTTTATATGATATATTTTAAGACTTTTTAAAGTTTAGAAATGAAAAAGCAGGATGCCGACGCCTGACAGATGATGATATCAGTCACAACTCCACGTTATCTTTTCGAGCATGAAGAAGATCCTTTGAAGAAATCTTTGGCTTCGGTTTTCTAAGAGGCTCCAACTTTGAGCATATGCTTAGATGCAGCTTCGTTTTCATGATGATGCTCAAGTTTCATCTGCTGTGCTGAGATGATGTAGGATGTTTTTTTTCCCCTTCACTTACTCTGCCATTTTGTGGTTTTCTTTCTGCTGAATGCTAACAAGTTGTGGCCAGAGTAGCTAGAAAATTTATCCTTTTCACATGTTTGTTTTAAATTTTGGAGAGAAAGCAACGTTTATGGTCATGGTTGCAGTTAAACTTACAGTTAGCCTGTACTGGTTGCTGAAAGAAGAAAACAAAACTCAAATATCTGTTGATGTGAGGCCTCAAAAGAATATGTTTGATGCAGGTAATAGGGTAATCAGTAATGTAATGGTTACTGTTCACTTACTCTCCCTCCCTACATTTTTTTCTGTTTAACGCCGAAATACAGAAAAATTCCGAGTTTTGACCAGAGCTTCGTTTTCTGCTGGAAATAAAACCAAGATCTATTAACATTGTTAGCCTCTGGAATTAAATCTTCCGTTGGCTCTTTAGAAGTACAAAGTTAACAGTGTTAACAAAATAACATTAAACAATTTAATTAAAAAAAGTATAGGTTTTAAATTAAAAATTAAGGGAAATTATAGATAATGAGCTGTAGTATTGTTGTACTTTGTTCATAAATTAATAATAGAGCAGTTTGTTAGAATTATCATATAGATTTACCAATAAAGCAAGATGGTATATTTTTTCTATAGTTTTATTTAATTTTCAATTTGATCGATTTGACAAAAGTTTAGTACCTACAGACAAAAATTTTGGTAGTATAGATATAGCTAATTTTTATACACACACACACACACTATCTAGATGCTTTAAATATGCCTGATTCATGGCAATAAAAATAATAAAATATAGATAAGAAGTAAAATTATTTTACACTGACAAAATATTGGGAAAACATAGTAACAAAGATTGAATAAAAAATTATTTGAATTAAAGTGATCTAACTATAAATTTTCAAATTATAAGAATTAAATTCAAAATTGAATGAAACTATAACATAAAACAAGTATAAATATAATTTTCACTACCAATAATCTTTGCAAGAACAAAGGCCATCACTAAAGCAATGAAACCTATTATTATCCCTTATAATTATTTTCCTTCCTTCCAATTTAGATATCATCTTAATGCTTGTATGACAATCCCCACATATCCTTAAGTTCTTCACTACCCTTATTACTATCCCTATCTCACTAACTAAAAGACCAAAACAAACAGCCAATTTCTCACTATGAACTCCCACCATTTCTTCTTTCTCTTCTTCTTCAACATCTCTTAACACACAGCTTTTATCTGCTACATATCCTGCATTTCTCATCTTAACTCTCAAATCCTTCAGAAGCTTATATATATCATATGATCTTTCATGAGATTTGTCTCCCACTATGAACTTGTTCATTTGACCCTTATGTTCTACCCAACTCCACCCAGTTGATTTCTTCAATCCTTGTTTTGTCATCGTTTTCCTAACTCTATCAACATCTTCCCACCTACCAGCTGAAGCATATATGTTTGATAGTAACACATAATTGCCTGAGTTATATGGCTCGAGCTTGAACAGTTTTGCCGCGGCGAGTTCCCCGAGTTTGATTTGTTTATGAATACGACAAGCGCTTAGAAGGGAGCCATAGATTCCTGCGTGGGGTTCCATTGGCATGGTTGAAATCAACGTGATTGCTTCTTCTAGTTTACCCACTCTGCCTAAGAGATCAATCAAGCATGCATAGTGATCTACATCAGGAACATGAATTGATTCAAAAACCTTCTGGCCTTGTTCTAATAATCCTTCATGACTACATGCTGTTAGTGCTCCAATATAGGTTATCCGGTCCGGTTCCATCCCTTCTTCTTTCATTTTTGACAGTAGATTTACAGCTTTAAGTCCATGCCCATGAGCTGCATACCCTGAAATCAATGTGTTGTAGGAAACTACATCTCTGGTTTTCATTTCTTGAAATGTTCTTGTGGCATCTTCCAAGCTGCCACATCTTGAGTACATGAAAACCATAGCGTTGTATCCTGAGATGCTGAGATTGATTTGATTTCCTTTCAGGATGCTCACTGCCCAATTACCTAACTCTAGTGCTCCAAGATGTCCACAAGCAGAGATAACACTAACCATAGTCACCTCATCAGGTTTTGAATCTTTACTGGAGATCATTTCCTTGAACAGGTCCAGTGCCACGAGTGACATGCCGTTTTGAGCATAACCGGCAATCATTGAATTCCACGAGACGGTGTTCTTCTCTTGCATCTTATTGAAGAGGTCTCGCGCCGAAGATAAATCCCCTTCTCTTGCATATGCAGAAATCATGGCATTCCATGAAATTATGTTTCTATATGTACCCAGTTGATTAAAAATGTTCTGAGCAGCCTCTAAGTTCCCACATTTTGCATGCATATCAAGCAGAGCGCTCTTCACATAATAATTTGAATAATTGTTCTTTTTGTATAGCCTTCTGACCAGTGATTCAGCAATACAGGGATCACCAAGAGATGAACAAGATGATATAACAGTAACCCATGTTGTTTCATCTGGTTCAAACCCGGAATCAAGCATATCGTCAAATAATCTTAAAGTCTCTTCTGGAGCTCCACTTTGAGAATACCCTGATAACATTGCATTCCAAGATACCACAGTTCTTTCTGGCATCTTATCAAAATACATCCTTGAACTATCCAAATCCCTCAACTTAGCATACCCAGTAACCATAGTGGTCCAAGTAACAACATTCCTCTCAGAGTCATCCATCAAATGAAAAATCCTCCTCGCTTCCTCCTCATTCCCCCACTTCCAACACCCACCAATCATGACATTCCAATCTGCAGCACTTCTTATCTCAGTCATTTCATCAAACACCTTCCAAGCAAGTTCAATACCTCCATGTTTTGCATACGCACCCATAATCGCATTCTTCACATAACGCTCATCAACATGACCCAGTTTCACTACATGAGCATGGAACATGAAGAAGCTGGATTTTCCTGCGGCTTTGATCAAAACTGGGAAAAAGGGTATCCCGGGAGGCTTTATGCCAAGTGATTGCATATGTTTATAGAGCAAAAGAACTTCAATTTGGGCACCAACTTGAGAATAGTATTTGAGCATGGAAGTGAAGACTTGAAGGTCTGGTTCAGAAGCTGAACAGAAAACAGAACGAGCATAGGTGAATGGTGCAAGAAGGTTTTTGCAGTGAGAAAGCAATAGAGCCACCCAATGGTTTTGGCGGTGAAGAGAGTGGTGAATGAGGTGGCCATGGAGCTCTCTTAGATGATTGAGATTGGTTACTTTGGTGGCTATGTTCAAATGTGACATGCCAAGCCAAGCCAAGGCCGTCCTTGCACGCTCCTGTGCTTGGCAACAAATCTATACAGTGAGACTGAAGCAAGGCAAGTCCAAAGGCAGAACTCAGGGCTCTAACGCATATTAATCTTAATTCATATCACCCGTAAATAATAGAAAATAATTCATATTTTATTTTTAAGAAACACTAAGCTTAATTTGATTCAAATGACTTTTTATATTTTAAATTAAAATATTTATTTTTTAAAAAAATAAAATTATTATAAATTTATTTATATAAATTGTCAACTGAATTATTATATTTTAATTAGATGAAATTTAAATAACTTAATACTTTTAGAGTATATTCTCCTAAAGGTATATGACGTGCAAATTAATCATCTCCTAAAATCAATAGATAGAAAGAGACCTCGTCACCTATTTTATTTAAACATAGTGTGTGTGGCCACATCTATCTATTTTATTTAAGTTATTATAGTTCTTTATTTATGTTTCTAATCCATTGTACCTTGCTAGAACTAATCATATTCATATTGAAATATGCACTTTATAAGAGATACAGACCTCAAGAATCAAATTATGGTTTCCCCTTGACCTTCAGTATAGCATTTTTAGATTGTTTAACTAAACTGTAATAGTATATAACTAACTATATAAAGTTTTTAAAGGTGCCTGACAAACTTAAAGTAGAGCATAATATTTATTTAATCTTTAATATATGATATATTTAAATAATTTGATTAAATTAATTAATATAATAGTTAGGGTAAATATCAGTTCATTTATTAGATCTTATATTAAAAATTGAAACAATTGAAACTCTAGAGAACAAGAATCAAGTGTACCAACCAAAACTAAATTAATAACTTACATTTTAAATTTCTCTATATGATGTGCTGAAGAGTCCTAAACAAAAAATGGGAAGAAAAAAAGAAGATCAAGATATTAAGGAGGTATTGTAACTAGCTATGTGTTTGTTGTGTTGAGAATCCTCACTCTCATGACAAATTCATAGCTTATTCTCCTGATAACCCCGTGGATTGTTGCTTGCCCAATTCCATTGGTCCCTGCACATCTCCTCTGTGCCATATTTTGCCCTGTAGATCATATGTTGCATGATTAAAGGATTTCTTTCAATTCAGCATATTGGAGAAAAGTCCATTTTACCCCTGTAGTGAATTGTGCATAACCTTTTAAATGGATCAACCCCCTCCAAAATAATAATAATGAAAAATAATACCCATTATACTTTAAATACTCAGGGAAAACCACAAATTTAATTATTAGTTCTGACATAGTTTAGTTAGGTTACTATAAAATAAATAAAAATATTATGGTGCAAAAGTTGTTTCCTATCATCTCATACTTTTTTTCAACTGATGGTAATGACAATGAGTTTAAACTTTTTTTTTATTAAAAAATAAGTCAGCTTGAAACTCTTAAGAAGGAAAACGGTTAATTTTGTTTTCCTATGTGTTTTGTTGACTGTGCATTCTTTCCGTTACCATTTAGAAAAGATATTATATGCTGTGATCCCATAAAGGAGTTAACACTTCTACAAAAGAAAATTTATTTATTTATTTAAAAAATAATAATCTCTTAATCTTTTAATTATGATAATATGACTCAGTTCCTAAATTTTTAATAACTCTTTTATATTTTCACACTTTTATATTGTTATCCTTATCACCTATACCTCATCCTATGAGGCAAAAATGTGCTTACACCTGAGCTCCACGTGGCATCTTCTTGCTTCATCATATCCTTCACAGGCTCTGTAGCTTCCACCTTCTTCCCTGCACCAGTTCATTCTCTTTTATCTTCCCTTCTTCACTTAGGCCGTCCCTAAGTTTCGGCAAGACCTAAAGCCCACTTTTTTACTCTCTTTCTTTCGCTTTTCCCGTTGTCCTATGGAAACATCTCGTCTGTCGTCTAGCCCACCCTTTCACTACTTCAGTGTTTCTGTTTCAGACGGTGTTGTCGTTGCTTCTATTTTTTCTACTCCTACCCCTAAGCTAGCTTTCCTTTATGTTTCAAGAGCACAAAAATCACTAGTAACTTTATGTGTTAACTCTAATGGTATCTCATCATCATGCATTTCACTCTTCTAATACCCCACTTCGAATGAAGCGTTAGCATCATCTTCTGCCATATAACTACCAACAGAAGGTTTGCTCTTCATTTCATGAGATCATAGGTGTCTGCTTGGTAGGACCCAAAAAAAAAATTGAGGATTGAAGCAGAAAAGATAAGAAGAGAGTGAAGTGATTTGAAGCAAAATAAATAAATAAATTTTGGGAGAAGAGAGAAGAGGAAAAGAGAGAAAAGAGTGAATGTTGAAGACAACTGTTAAGAGGAAGTAAAGAAAATTGTTAGCAAGTTCTAATTTTTGTAGTTTGGATTTCGTTATCGTTAGTTGGTTTGCGCACCTTTTCATAATCTTCGATGTCCACATTGTGACATTGGCTAATAATATTTCGAATGATTAGGTGGGCATGTTATTTAGTATTATTACCTGATTTGAAAATCTCACATATATTTAAAATAAAATACTCATCATGTTTAGTTTAACTAACGAAGAAATTAGACATATCATTATTTAAAGAGTATTTGATTCTTAAAGAATATCAATTTATTGTAATTTTAGTCACAGTACCTAGAGAAATATTTTATTTTTTAGGTACTTAAGTTTATGTTTAAAGATAACAAATAGTTCACCTTTCTTAATATTAGTATTAATTAAGAGAAAAATTAGATTTAACCTGGTCTAACTCAAGCTTTGGGCTTGGATCAGACATTGGATATGGCATTCAGTTTTACTTTACTTCATTCGGGTAGGTAAGCAAGCACCTTTCTTCTTCTTTGATTTCAGAATGAATGAAAACATGAAAGGCTGATGCTATGATGTTTTATTTTGAAATTTGATGTTGGAAATGATTGCCCCTTGGACACTATTTTGTTGTCTTGGTTTGAAAATTCTTACTTCGATCTCAACCAGCAAGATATCTTCATATCATTTTGTAACCTCCTATAGAAATCCTTGAACTTGATTGATCCTCTACATAAAACTATATTCTATAATAAAATAAAAGTACAAGATTAAATTAATGGTCAAAATCCAACAGTTAAAAGATCTATTGAACAAGAGTTGTTGGTTATTCTTGGCTGGTTCCTTGTCTTGCTTATTAAACTCTTGAATATATGTGAGATCATAGCCATTGTTAAAAGAACAAGGAAAGAAAAGGTTATTAACATTTCTTTCTATGAAAGCAAAATAAATTAATGCAAAAAAGAAGAAGAAAGTATTAAGATTAAGAGAACAACTATTTGCACTACAAACTCCGGAAATGATTATTGTTAAAGTAATCAAATCAGTGGGGGACTCATGATGACCTTAATAGTGTCAGAACATATATAACAATACATTACTTTTGTTTTGTTTCCACCAATAATGTAGTTTTGCTTCTTTATTTTTTTCATGTGGTTTCCTTTCAAAAGCTTTACTTTCTTGTGCTAAATGGAATATGAAGCTGTTTGAATGAAATTTGGATTGTTAAATAGAAGTTTTTTAATTACTCAATGAAGCCTTGCAACTTGCTTTGCCAATTTTGCGGCAACAGAGGAGGATAAATGTGACGATAGTTTTTCTATAACCTCCAATTCTTCTCTCAGTGGAGAACATCATTTACGGTGATACGGCCGACAAGGATATAGCTCTCGATAGCATCTACTTGCCCAGTCACACCCATAAACGTCCCTACATGATGGAACCCACACCAATTTGTCAGCACGACCCACTGTTCAGGGCCTTGGGGCGGAAAGACCAAGCCCCTCAACGAAAAGATGGTAGCCTCTCAATTCTCTCTTATCTCGGGGGTATGACTAATAATACGAGAGCTTTATGTTATGAGGATTACCACACTGCCGTTAGGCTTGCAAATTACATTGGTAGATAAGTTTAGAGTGACCGCTCTCATATGTGACTCCTTCGAGTGAGTTTAGTTGCATTATATAGGCTCGACTAACGTTTTAGGCCGTGAATGGCCTTATGCAGTTATTTTGGAATCTGAACTACAAGCTCTAGGTACTAGCTTTCACTTTCTTGCTCTATTTTTATTTTCACCTCCACACTCAAATATTTGTCAGATTTAGTTGAATAATATGCGCTTAGTGATAAGATTATGTGCGTTGTATATTCTCTATTCAATATATATATTGAGTTGACGTCCTTTTTCTGTGGGAAATATTCTAAATTTATGATTATTGATTATCAAAATAGTGATCTTTGAAGATAATCTACATGTTTGCGACTATATTACTTAGTGCCAGAAGGAGTTATTCATAAGCACATGAGAAATACAAAGAAGAACCATTCAGTGATCCCAATCAACATTGTTTAATGATATGGTACAAATCTTTATAAAGAATATGATTCTATTATATAGTACTTGACAGTTTTATTCTTAGTATGACATGAGGCTAGGGATGCTGTGTTATAGACGTTGTAAAATGGGTAATGAAAGCAAATGTACTTATCTATTGACCTTTGTTGAAATTAAAAAATACATAAAATTACTTGAAAAAACTTGTCATAATGTTCATTCTTTCGCGAGATATGTTGCCACAAGAGATTAAGTCATTGGCTACAACAATTACTGTTTCTATAGTCTTGAATATACCTCTTATGAACTCTTGAATATACCACAAGAGATGTGTTGTTCAAACAATTTATTATAAATTTTGAAATTTTCATACGGCTCTTTTTTTTGGGGGGGGGGGGGGGGGGGATGGGTTTTTTCCCAAATAACTTGTTATGGGGCATATTTTATATTTTAAAATTTGTCAAAAGAACTAGGTAAAATTTAGAGGTTACACAAAATAGTTAATTTCCCATTCCTGCACAAAATATCAGAAAACGACATTTCTAATTTTTACCAATAAAACGGTTAAGAACCAGTAAGTTGGGGGGAGTGATTATACACACGAAACCACCTTTTTCTTTCGCAAATACAAATGCTTTGGTAAGAGACACACTGATCAAAGATCAAGGCATAAGCATTTTTTAAATAAAAACCAATTTATAAATAAAAATAAAAAGATATAACATAAGAAACCACTATTTCATAAAATAGGGGCATCGAAACGGAAGAAATATCATCTGAATCAAGAAGCATGGGCATGAGCTTGGGGCTCAATGCAAATCAGTTTGCAAATATGGAGGTAAACTAGACTTAATTGAATATTCATAACATGGGTTTGATGTGTCATTCTATTAGCAGGTATGTTGTCCTCTCTTTTACTTTATTTTAATAGTCTTCTAAGCCACCCACTAACTGACGTTTTTTCTTGAATCAAACTTCAGTCCTCTCATTTTGTAATCTAATTAGTCCACCATGAGATCAAATACTCTTAGGTAGCATGTTTTCTCTTAAGTCATAGCACATTCTCATGTGACACATGATTAGAACTCTTATAGGGGAACTGATCCATGGTTGATTCTTGTATGCTTGAAAGGCTACATACCATAACCTTCTTGCAACCTTGATTCCAAACAATCTAAAAAAACGTCTAAAATTCCCATAAGCTCCATTGTCGTTCTAGGTAAGGGTAATCCTAGTTTAGTCATGAAACCACTCATCCACTTATCATTTTGATCATGCATGACTGACAAAAAATAGCCTCTCTCCAGCTTACCGAACCAACATCAAGACATAACACCCGGCTTCTAGTGATTTTCATAGTGTGCTGATCTCGATGATCAGCTTCCACAGCTTTTTTCGTTGCTTCCATCTTCAAAACTTTCGTCGCCTTCAGTGTGCATACGAATGCCATATGACCTTTAGGGTTTTGTTGTTCTGAGTCGATTCTTACACATCTTGATTTCCACAAAAACCAGCAAGTATCTCTAAAGATCCTTTGCCGCAGTAGCCTCCTGGTACATGTTTTTCCAGCCTCATTCCTAGCATTTCATATAATTCAATCCTGGAGACAACATTTAAGCATGGAGTTTTACCACCAACATAAGAAGCATGTGCAGAATGGTGTGGAGTTTAAGGTATCTGCATATAGTCATATCAGTCAAAATTTCCAAGTTCCACAAATGAAAATACACTTGAAGTAATTTCAAATACCTTGTTATCAGACCCCATTATTTGGTAGTTAACTCTTTCCATTCTGATTGCTTGCTGGCCAAAAAGGCCAAATTACACAAGCTGAGCTCTTTTGTGTGCAAGGCATCAATCTCAATTCTCAACCTCAAATTTTATGGACTTAAGGCACACACAATATCCAACATTTATGAATCTCCAATTCTCTCCATTAGTGGTTGAACTTAGGTTCCAAAGACAGAATCTTAATAAGAAGGTGAGATGTCCTGCACCATTTTACTTTCATGAACAGTTGTTACCAAAAGTCCATGCAAGAACAAAATCCATGCTTGAAGTGGTGAAAGCGATGGCGATCCCTAATCACAATAACCCGATCGAATGCTTTACTAATCAATTTTGCGGCAATGTGGCAATCATTACAAATCCTCAAATTCTTCATAATTCTAATTGGAGTTGGTGGGGCAATGGTGAGGAGTCCAAATGCTATTGCAAGTTTCTCACTGTGTCTAAAAAGAGCAGTTTCCTTCTCTTCTTCATCAATGTCAAGTGAAACCTCATTTGTATCTGGTGTATATCCCGCATCCTTCAACTTCAATGCCACAACATCTAACATTTGCTCAATATCATTTATTCTAGTATGTGTCTTATCCCCTGCATAGAATTCATGAACCACTCCATTTGATTCAATCATGCTACAACCAGGTGTCTTCACCAGCCCATGTTCCAACATCTTTCCCCTAATATCAAGAGCATCATTCCAATTTCCTTTTGAAGCATATATATTTGATAGTAACACATGAAAACCATCATGGTCAGGCTGAAGTTGTATGAGCTTTTTTCCCACCCTCTCACCCATTTGATTGTTACCATATTTCTTACAAGCCCCAAGTAAAGCACCCCAAGTAGCCACATCGGGTGCCATTGGCATACTTTCAATAAGTTCCTCTGCTTCTTTAAGCATACCTGCACGTGCTAAGAGATCAACCATGCATCCATAATGCTTAACATTTGGCTCTATTTTGTGTTCTTCAGTCATAGAATGAAAGTGGCAGCGCCCCTCATCCACAAGGCCCATGTGCCTACATGCACCAAGAACTCCCATAAAAGTTATCTCATTAGGAAGGAACCCATCTTTTTTCATATCTGCAAACATGCCAAGTGACTTCTCTACCATACCATTCATTGCCAACCCAAGTATAAGAGCATTCCAAGTCGAAACTCCTTTTTCCTCCATCACATCGAAAACCTCCAAAGAATTTTCTACACATCCACATTTCATATACATACTTATAAGAGTTGTACCCAATACAACATTAACCTTTAAATTATTTTTACTAATATAAGCATGAATCCACTTTCCCAAGTCTAAAGCAGCAAGATGGGTGCATGCCAAGATTACACTCACTAATGTGATCTCATCTGGTGTGATTTCATGAAACTGCATTTCCCGAAATAATGCTAGAGCCTCTGAGAAACGTTCGTGTTGAGCATACCCTGATATCATGGCACTCCAAGACACAATATCCTTCTCGGGCATGGTGTTGAATAATAACTCAGCATCTTCAACTAAATCACATTTTAGGTACCCGGTTATCATAGAGTTCCAAGAAATCCTGTCCAAGTGGATGCCATCATTGAAAAGTTTTTTTGAATCCAATATTTCCCCACAACTTGAATACAAATGTATCAAAGCATTTTGAAGGTTAACATAGCATTGAATTCCAACTTTCACAGCCAAGCCATGTATTGATTTTCCTGTCAGGACAATTGATAAGTGTGTACAGGCAGAAAGAACACTTACCAACACCACCTCATCCACTGTAACTCCATTTTCATTCATCTTCGTGAAGAAAACCAATGCCTCCTCATACATTGCATTTTGCTCATAACAGGAAATCATTGCACTCCATGAAACCATATCCTTCTGGGGGATTTCATTAAATAGTTGACAAGCCTCAACAACATGACCGGTTTTTCCATATAATGCAATCATAGAATTAGATGCAATAATATTTCTTTCTGGCATCCGATCATATATATATCTTGCTTCCTTTACATCGCCCATCTGAACATACCCTGCCAAAATTGAATTCCAAGAAATTTGATCCAACACAGGACTTTCATTAAAAATCTTACGTGCATTACTCATGCTCCCACAAACTGCATACATATTGATCAATGTATTCCTGGCATAAACATCTGAATTGAAACCCAATTTCAAAATGTGATTATGCATTTGTCTTCCTTCAAATTCTGAAGACCGAGCAGTGCAAGATTGAAGTAGAATTGGGTAGGTGTAATTATCTGGAATGGGATCCTTAATGAGGAACAATTTGTACAAATTTAAGGCCTCATGAGGAGAGTTTCTTTCTAAGTAAGCACGCATCATGGTGTTCCAAATGTACCCACTAGGGTTCTCAATGTGATTAAAAATTTTGAGAGCGTAATTAATATCAATGAAATTTGAGTTGGTTGAAAACGTTATGACTCTGCTAACAGCATATGTGTCTTTGATAAATCCGGTCAGTAACATCTGGGACAAGATCTGATTCAATTGCTTTAGAAATTGGCATTTGTGTAAAAGTGTCTCCAAGATAGAGAGATTAATGGTTGGTCTGAACATTAATCCAGGATTCACACCCGATTTCATGGCTGAAAAAATATAGCTCATAGAAAACTGCAGGTACGAAGCCTGAAAGAAAACACATTATCGGCTTTTCATATTTTGCAATCCTTCCTCAAAATGCTCAATATTGAATAATGCTATGGAATTCTTTAGCTAGAAAGTCAATAGAAACTTGAGACAATTTAGAAACATCCATAAGCCATCATACCAGACATTACAATCATTTACATTGCTATCATTACCTCATCCACCTAAATTCCCAAAATATTGATGTATTTACAAACAATAGTGTGTAAAACTTACTTCAAACAATAATCATTCTTAGCAGATGTAGATGCCTATTTTTATCAGGTTAAAGATTAAATAGAAATAGACACACTAACTCCCAGATTCATCATTTCTAATGCAAAATATGAATAGCTTTCCATTCTAATAAGCCAAACAAGAAAGCAAAACCAGCTCGTAATCCTTAAGTTAAAGCTAGCATAAAATAGTGAGACAATTATGAAAAAGTTGATATTAAAAATAAAACTGAGGAATAAAGCATTAGGAATTAATAAAAAGAATGGGATTCAGCAAAAAGAACATTCACAAATACCAAAAGGAAAAACTAGGATGAAGAACCAGAAATTTTTTATCATCCTTCTGCTGTCAAATGGATAAAAATTCAAGGACTTGGGAGTAAAAGCCCTAATCCAATTGTTAACAACAAAAATCAAATTCATAGCTTTAACACAGCATAAAAGAAAAGAAAAGAAAAGAAAGAGAAAGGTGGCACAAACAAATCTGTCAAGTAGACATGGTGAAAGAAGAAGGTCACACCTTTATTGCCGCTAATGAAAGGGATGGTAACACCAAGGTATTTTGAAGGTGACATTAATGGTCAAGATGATAAGGATGACTCAATGAAGCCTGAGAGATAAGCACCAAAATGATCAAGCAAAATTATCCCACAAATATTGCATAAATACAATACTGTCCTTGACTAAAATGTAATTGTTCACACATAATAAAACATATTGAGATAAATCACGTGAGAAATGGTGCCAAAGCAATCCCAAGCCTAACTCGCTACACCTTCAAATTATGTTTTCCAAATTTTCTTTAAACGCATTTTTCTCTCCATCTCTCTAATCTATGGGTGTATGATCGAATGACCCAAATATCCATATATTAGCAAGATGCACACAATCATCAAACAGCAGTACTCCCAGGCGTCATCAAACAATTAACAAAGACTGAACATTTGGACTACATTACAATCATGAGACAAAGCCATTTGTACAGCCACCAATTTCACACCCGATAGCGCACTAGCCAAAGGCGGACCTACATTACGCTAACATGCATAGTTGATACAATACCCTGTCAATTTTTGTTCCAGATACTTCGAAACAACTCGAGCCAAGTCATTTACAAGATCATTCATCACAAATACCTTGAGAATTGTCTAAGTTGATGATAATATAAATAGATTAATAAACAGAATGCAAATGCACAAAAATCAAACACGGCAAAACAACACAATCCAAAGTATGTAAGTGAAGAGGGAAGAAGTGTCATAGTCAATAGACTTCAGGTAATTAATTCCCTTTCTTGGCACCTCAGTCATTCTCCAAAAAAAAAAACTCCCAGTGAATTAAATTCTCAAGAAACGTTCCACAGAAAGCGATTCCCAATCTTAGCCATTCTATAAAATTGATGAGGAAGATCCAGCGAAGTAATCAAGAGTAATGGTCACCAGAAGGATGGATTTTAGAAAAATGAGAAAAAGAACAATAAAAGGAAACTGAAAGCAAGTCGGTACAGCGCCGCAGCTGCGATTTTTTAAGGATAAAGAACTAGGAAGATGTGGGGAAAACAAAGAGAAAAATCCTGTCAACAGGTTGAGCCGTCTGCCACATACCACAGAGCTGGACGGCGTCGTCTGACTGAGCAAAGGAGACGGGCCGGAGACGCTATCGTCGCTTCCGGTTGATCACTTTGCCGTAGTTACTCGTCAGATCTCAAAAACTTCATTTCAGTCGGAGGGCGTCACGCGTTAGTAAAAGAGCCAGAGAGAGCAACAGCGGGAAAAGAAAGAGATGACGGGGTCGGAGAGACTGAGGCCGCCTCTGCTAGTATAACGATTTTTATTTCTTTAAATTTTTTACCAAATGTACCTTTAAAATCTCTGTTTATTTTTACTCCCATTAATTTTCTTTCTCAATTTCATTCTTTCAAAACTTTTCCAACAATTAAACGCCACCTTAATCCTTTATTTGGTTGAGTTGAACGAGAGGAGTAAAGTTAACTGAAAAAGAATGGTTGTAATTATCTCCTTCAAATTTTTATTCAGGCTTACATTACAACAACAACAACAACAACAAGCCTTATCCCATTAAATGGGGTCGACTACATGGATCATACGACGCCATTGTTCTCTATCGAAAACTAAATCCTTAGATAGGTTATTGACCAGGAGATCCCGTTCAATGACCTCTTTGAGCGTTCTCTTTGGCCTTCTTCTACCCCTTTTAACCGGTGTCCATACTATTTGATCCACCCTCTTCACCGGCGCATCCCTTGGCCTTCTTTGTACGTGTCCAAACCACCTAAGAAGGTTCTCTACCATTTTCTCTTCAATAGATGCCACTCCAACTCTTCCCCGTATATGTTCATTACGAATTTTATCTTTTCTTGTATGCCCACATATCCATCTCAGCATCCTCATCTCAGCTACCCTAACTTTATGCTCTTGTTGTCCTTTTAAAGCCCAGCATTCACTTCCATAAAGCATTGCTGGTCTTATAGCAGTGCGATAAAACTTTCCTTTTACTTTATCTGGTACTTTCCGATCACATATAACCCCAGTAGCCTTTCTCCTTTTAAACCACCCGGCCTAAATTCTATGATTAACATCCTCCAAAATTTCACCGTCCTTCTGTATTATTGATCCCAAATATTTGAACTTATCTATTTGTGGAATAACTTGATTTCCCAATCTGACCTCCAAGTTACTTCTAACTTGTCTCTTATCAAAGTTACAATGCATATATTTCGTCTTACTTCTACTCAGACGAAAACCCTTCGACTCTAAAGTACTTCTCCATAACTCAAGTTTAAAATTAATCTCTTCTCTTGACTCCGCCACAAGAACTATATCGTCCGCAAAAAGCATGCACTTAGGGATTTCTTCTTGAATAGGCTTAGTTAGAACATCTACTACTAGATTAAATAAATAAGGATTCAAGGCTGATCCCTGATGTAGACCAATCCTTATGGGAAAATCCTTTGTTTCGCCACCAGACGTTCTTACAGTAGTTGTTACCCCCTCATACATATCTTTATTGCCTTGATATATGCCATACGTACACCTTTCTTTTCCAAAACTTTCCAAAGCACCTCTCTTGGCACTCGATCATATGCTTTTTCTAAGTCAATGAAGACCATATGCAAGTCTCTTCTTTTAATCCGGTACCTTTCCATTAACCCCCTTAATAAATAAATCGCCTCTATTGTAGACCTACTTGGCATGAAACCACACTGATTTTCAGTAATATCAGTCTCTAATCTCAACCTGTGTTCAATTACCTTTTCCTACAACTTCATAGTGTGACTCATAAGCTTTATCCCCCTGTAGTTTGCACAATTTTGAATATCCCCTTTATTTTTATAAATAGGAACTAAAGTACTTTTCCTCCATTCATCCGGCATTTTCTTAGAACTTAATATCACATTAAAAAGTTTAGCAAGCCACACTATCCCCATTTCACCTAAACACTTCCAAACTTCAATAGGAATACCATCATGTCCAATAGCTTTACCATTTTCCATTTTCTTAAGCGCCTCTTTAACCTCGCCAACACGTATCTTACGGTAAAATGCCAAATTTAGTTCAACTTCTCCTGTTAAATCCTCTAACTCATAACTCGACCCTCCTCCCTCGTCATTAAATAATTTGTAAAAACATTAATTTAAATAAAATTAAATTAAGATAAAACGATAGTTGTCAAACCCTATAACTTCATTTTCTTATATTTTTATTTTATAAAAACATGTCAACTCAGCAATTAAACTTATGTGGATATTAAACTCAATTAAACTCACATTTTACTCATTAAATTTATTATTTTTATATTTTTAACTTCTAAAATTATATTAATATATTATTAAAATCGACTAACTTTTTAAATTTAATTATGTTTAGTAATTTCATATATAAATTTTTTATGAAATTTGATAAACTATAAATTTTAATAGATTCAATTTTAATTATTTAAATTTAAAATATATTTAAATTAAATTATTAATTTTATTATATTTTAATTATTTAATAATATAATTTTAATAATCTTTCATCAACAAAAATAAACTCCTACGAGTTTATATTCCAGTTCACAATCCAAATTTACATTTCAATCTTAAGTTACTCAAACTCATGAATCTAATAACTTTATGTTATATATTAAGTTTTTTATATTTATTATACTAAATTTTTTTGGTCAAATATTATATTAAGTTCCCTAGTCATAATATTATTTTATTATGTGTACAATTTTTTACGTAAATAATTAAACAGCCGCTTTTTATAATTTGAGAATACCACTCGCATATTTTGTTAAACGGCGTCGTTTGGAGAGGGAAGGACAAAGGACGGCCAGGGTTTTTTGAAAGGGAAGACAAATTCACTACCGGAAGCACGACGGCACGACGACGAGCTCCTTCAAGCTTCATCGTCCTTAGAGCACTCACAGCTCATCTTAGACGAAGCACACTCAGAGGCCAGAGCACTCGCCTATAAAGGAGAAGAACTCGCCGACAAAGAAGAGGAATCTGTAGCCTCTGCTTTTTTTCTAGCTCATCTTTACTGCATAGTAAGTTCGTCTCTCTTTGGTCTCTCTGTTTTGTTTTTTGTGTTGCAAATGCGGAATTCCCATGCAACCAAATGCTTCCAATATGTGCTTTAAGTGTTTAAGTTCTGAAGTCAATATCTCAGAAGGATTACTGAAGCATCTAATCCTAGTACATTGCCCCAAGAACTTAGATCAAGGCACAATCAGAATCAAAGGACCTGCAGACATTCTGTTTGAATAAGCTGAAAAGGAACTTTGCAACAAATAAAGTAAGGTTGATACATGCAGAATTTATATGGACCGAGCCTCACTCCAAGAGGATAAAATAAAAGTCAAGGTCAACGTTCAGGAAGTGGTTCTGAATGGGGCAATTCTTGAACAGTCTTATCCTATTGAGTATGTGCAACAAGAGCATATGTGTGAATCTTGTTTAGGATCCAGGCTAATCCTGATCAATGGGTTGCTGCTGTGCAACTTCGACAACACGTTAGGAGAACTTTCTTTTATTTGGAACAGCTGATTCTGAAGCATGGTGCAGCTGCTAATATGCTATAAGAATAAAGCAGATGGATCAGGGTATCGACTTTTTTTTCTATAATTGAAGTCACGGCGTGAAATTCGTGGAACTTTTAGGGATAGTTTCTCCGGTAAGGAGTCGTCACGGCAAGCAACTTGTTTCAGGAAAGATGAGAAGGATAGCACGAGGGAGTGAGCAGAAGGTTTTTTTTTTTTTTGGGTAAGCACCGGTATCATCAATAAATTACAAACCAGACTAATCGGAAGTAATCGAAGCGAAGCATGACGGGAACATTAAAGTTTGTAAAATCCTTACATGATCTTCTCTATGGAGGAAACAGTTTTCCCAAATGAGAAGCATACGTGTAAAACCACTGTAAAACGTAAGAAATAGTTATTCTATCTTACTCCTTATCTTGTCAATAGACTTTTAAAAGAGTTTATAAAAAAATATTTTATATACTAATTTTAGAAAATAATTTTTAGAGAATAGCTTGTAGAAAAAATTGGTTCTTAATAAATAAGTATTTAGATAGTTATTACTAAAAAGACTTTTGTTATTAGTAATTATAAAAAAATATATAATTTTATTAAAAAATAAGAGAGATGGTAGAGTAAAAATGAGAGATGGTGAATGGGCAAGAGAAGCGAGAAGAGAGGAAGGAGGGTTGTAAAAAAATATGGGTAAAATAATAATTGAGTAGTTCATAATATATTTTACTGTTCTATAAATTATTCCCATTAACTTATGTAAATTTTAGTTTTAAAATATAATTTAGTCTAAAAATTCTTTTGAACTAATATAATTATTTATTTTTTTTAAAAAAATAAATTAATATTTAGGTCAAAAGTTTTTTTAAAATCATAATTTGGGATTATCCAAACACATGCCAAGTTTTGAATGGAAACATATTATACGATCTCATAGTACAAGTTTTAGGGTTTTCATATTAATAATGCAACTAACCCATGGTAATAACATTTTTATTGGATGCAATTAATATGTGTACTAATGATATATAGCAATATCTTATTTATTGACAATATTAACGTTTGAAAATAATTAGTTTTAAATATAATGAAATATTTAAACCCATAACCATTTATACACATTCCACACACCACTTAGATGTATCTTTAAAAAATAAATAAAACTCGTTCGTACTAAATAAGATTTCTATAAAGATTTTATTTAAATTTTTTTAGATATACCAAATGTACCTTTAAAACCCATTTTCATTTTTATTATCATTCTAATTTCTTTTCCGATTTTCATTCTTTCCAAACGCGTCCAACATTTAAACGGCACCTTAGCCTTTTATTATGTTGAGTTGGACAAGGGAAGTAAAGCTAACTAAAAACGAAAGGTTTTACTAATGAGAATTAGTCTGAGTGGTAAATAGTTTGATATCATTTAAGTAAGGTCTTAAGTTTGAGACTTGGCGTATGCAGAAAATTCCCGTTAAAAAACTCACTTACTATAACCAGATGCGAGACGTGAGTCGAATCCAGATATAGTCAGGATAAAATTCCGGTGAATTAGGAACTAAAAAAAAAACTTAAGGTTTTAATAATTTTATAAAGTAACAAAATATATATAAATAGTAATAATGAAAAATATATATTAAATAATAAAACTATCTATTGCTTTGCAAATTTTTATATCATATATAAATATATTAAACATGTGATCTTTATGAAATATAAAAACAGAATAATTATAAAAAAACAAAAAGCGTAAAAAAGTGATATCTTACAAAGATAATTTATTAATTTGTATTATATCAAATTCCTTATTAAACTCAAATTTACACTAATTTAAATAAAAATAGATTTACCGATAAAAGTACAAAAAATTTAGGATAGCATAGAGGATTACTCGTATAAGAATACCATTTGTAACGTTTAAAAAGTATTATATTCTTATAAAGATAATGAATATAAGACTAAGAAAAAATTTATTTTTATTTTAAATATAATACTATAATCTATTTTGTATACTAATTTTATAATTGTTTCCTAAACTCACCATATTAATTACACATGGTAAGGTAAATTAACACATTTATTATAAATAATTATGTTAATTAAGTTTTTTAATATATATATGTATTAGTTAAATAATTTTTATATTTATGATTAAAATGAGTAATTTATAAATTGGTTAAAATATTATTTTTTAGTATAAAAAAATTTAGGTAGATCGGTACCGGTCTCTTACTAAAATTATAGTATAATCCTAAGGCTCAAAGAGCGTTTATAGTAAACTTACAAGATCATTGTCAAATTAGCCCTCATAACGGCAATAGAAATCAAACTTTTATCTTGATAGAATATAAATTCATTCTTTACAATATGTATTGACTCCCATTAGCATCAGCATAAGACTGGTAATATTGGACTGCCCCCACACTACGACAGAGAATCATAGGATGGCGAAACGATATGGCACGTGAGCAATCACACAGTGGGGGGGTTTATCCCAATCAATTGCCATCGTAGCTTCATAAAGTCCAACATAGTTATGCCCAATAATTAAGGGCATGTCAAGGCGCCCTAAATTAATATGACATCTATAACATTCTTAGTTTTCTTTGATTTGTTGTCCTGCTCTTCCAATTTTCATTTTCGGATTTTTCTTGTTTTACAGGCTGGATTTGGAATAGGAAACCCAAATCCAAATATGGGTTTCTTAGCTTTTCTCAATCCTCTACTTCTTTTATTTGCTAATTTTGCTTGTTCTGTTTTTTGTCTGGTTTTTTGTGTCGTTTTGTCTTGGTGTGTTTTATATATATTCTATCGCATGGTACAGGACTTGCTCGATCTTCTGATTGTAGCTTGGGTGTTGATGGGATTTAGTTATCTAAGTGATTCTTCTTCTTTGTTATTGTACTCTTCTATGTTATCCTTTCTGCTTCTCCAGAGGATAGTTGGTATTTTCACCTCCATTGAAGGATCGGGTGATATTGGTCGTTGCTTTTGACCCTCTATCACCAACTTGCTCTGTTGTGCCTACTCTGTCTGGCCGGTGATAAGATAGACCTTCATCAATTTCTTGTTCATAGCTCTTCATGGCACATTTGGAGATGTTCGAGCTCTTTGACCTACCATGGTTCTATAGGAACTTGGCCCATTGCACCTCTTTTGATTTTTGTGTACCTTTTGTTTAGTTTTATGTTGTTATGAGATAACTATTTAGTGTTTAAGTTTATATTTAAAGATAATTAATTATTCGTGGTATTTAAAATTAATATCATATAAAAGAAATAGATACTTTACCCTATCTTTTGGATTGTGAGTGAATACAACTCCTTTTTAAAAAAAATATCAAAAAAAAATGCCATGCTCTTGTTTTTGTTATATATATATATATATATATTATAAAGAAAAGTTTAAGTAGACTAGGCACCGATCTCTACTAAAACTAAAATATAGCCCCAGAATTTAGAGAATATTTATAGTAGATTTAATAAATCGTCTATCAAATGAGTTATCATTATGGCTGTAGAAATCGAACTTATATTCTTATAACTATTTATACCAACTATTCTTATTCTATCTAAATCTTTCTCGTTGCCAACTGGAAAGCATGAGTTGGGCTTTATGTTATAATATTTTTATCTTTTAATAAAGTTTGATCTTTTATATAAAAAAAATCCTAACGGTGTTAAAAATTGGGCTAAAGTGTAGGTTTTGAAAACAAGGGGAGATCTTTGTAATTTTAGCAAATCAGAAGGGAAGTCATCATTGTATTTTACTCTTAAAAAACATTTGACTATTTCTATGTGACAAAAATAACATGAACTAGGGGTGTGTTTGTATTAGTTTTTGAAGAATAGATTTTGAAAAGAATAGATTCTGGAGAATAGATTTTGGGAAAAATAGATTCTGAGAAGAATAGATTCTGGAAAATAGATTTTGGGAAGAATAGATTCTGAGAAGAATAGATTTTAAAAATATAGATGTTTGGATGATTGGTAGTAGAATTACTTTTTATATTAATAAATTACCAAAAAGGGTATGATTTGATTAAAGTATGAGAGAGGAGAGAGGGTAGAGAATAAATATGAGAGATGATAGAGGAGAGAGAAGAGAGAGTGTAGAGAAGAGAGAGGAAAGTGGAGATAGTGTGAAGAAGAGAGATGAGAGAGGAGAAAGGGTATAAGAAAAAAGTAGGGGTAAAATAGTAATTAGATAATCTATAAGCTCTTTTATAGTTCTAAAATCCATTTTCAGTAGCTTATTCAAAACTATGGTTTCAAATCGAGGTTTTGCCCAAAATCAATTCTGGATAAAAATGGCTGTTTAGTTCAAATTTTGTCAAACCGAGGTTTTGTTCCAAAATTAATTCTGGACAAAAATTGATGTTTGTGTAAAAATTTTTCAAACCGAGTTTTTGCCCAAAATTCATTCTCAAACGTGGATGCCAAACACGCACTAGATTTCTGTTCTAATGAACCTATACCTAAACTTCATTATACTTGGACTGGAAGGGCCCCAGTATTTGAAAAATGTATGCAAATCTAACAACTCTAGTTGGAACATACCAAGCAATACGAGTAATGACAAAACTTACTTGAAAATTATCCGAAGAAGACAACTTAAACTTGATTATGCGGCTCCCCAAGATTGAGAGGCGAGACAAAAACAAGATTTCCCAAAGTGAGAATGCAAACAAAAAAGAAAAAAGAAAGTTAATTAGTGAGAAAGTGAAATTAAAGAATAAGAGGGATCCCTATGTTTTGTTTTGAATATCAATTTTATTATATAAAAAAATGTTTGAATCTAAACCACCAATACTTACATTTCACTCTTCTCTTGCTGCTTGAGTTGGATTTAACACTATATTAATTTTCATTTTTAGCAGCTTTTATTTGTTGCCATTCTTTTGATATTGGCAGCCTTTGACTTTTTTTTTTAATTATTTTCTAATGATTGTTTAAAAAAATAAAAATATATTTTATCATTAAAAAATAATTCTTCTTATTATTTAATGTACTTTCTTTCCAATCAAATCATACCTTATAATGTTTTGGGTCCTCCAACTCCAATGGTTATCTTTTTTGGTATAGTTTTCCTAATGGCCTGTGTTCATTACTCTATATCACAAAATAACCAATGACAAAACGCTTGATTTGTTTTAAGTAACTCTATAATATATTTATATATACGATACCATATGAGCCAACAATTAACATATGAGATTAATGAGAAATACGATCTACGAAATAATTCAACTCAAATACTACATACATATACCAGAGTATTATAAAACCAAAAGGAGCTACATTGAGAATGGGTCATATATATATATATATATATATATATATATATATATATATATATATTACTTGAAGGAAATGTTGCTGAACTCTCGGTTTGTAGCTTCAGGGATTAATGATGGATTCCACTCCCACAATCTGTCAGCAGAGAAAGAAGTATTGAGAGCCACCATTGGTTGTTGATGAACTTGTGGCTGCTGCTGCAGTAGTAGATTAGAGAACTGAAGATGATGATGAAGATGGTGAGGAAGAAGATGATGATTTTCAGAAGAAGGAATAGGATTAATAATACCACTATTATAGTATTGTAAATATTGTTGGTTACTATTATTATAACTCGCTAGCCTATTCTGATCATCCAACATTACTATTGAATTATTGTTGTTGTTGTTGTTAGTGGTGGCCGCGGTAGCAGCGGTGCTGCTACTGCTTCCCTGGTCAGTTTCGTTAGTGATTTGCTGATCTTGACGATGATGATTCTGAGGTTGTTGTTCAAGAAATGTTCCCATGTTTTGATGATGATGAAATATTTCTGGAACATTAACGTTGATGTTGTGCTTGTTATTATTATGATGATGATGATTCTTGTCTGAAGAAGAAGAAGGTCTTGATGATGATGAAGTAGAGAGTCTGGTTGGGAGACTACGAGGAAGAGAGGGATGCTCTTCTGCACCAGGTCTCTTATACACTCGACACAGTGATACCTCAGCCTGTGAAACAAATTAAATACATATAAATTAATTAAAAAGCCATTCCATAACTTCCAAGAATAATTTATACTACTTTTGTATGTTCATATTCATAAGGTAGAGCATAGAGATAGTGATTTTTTTGTCCTAATTATAACGTATCTTCTCATCGATTTTGTTTATAAGTTTCACCAACTACCTCTATTAAATGTTGATATTTGTTAAAAATAGGGGTAAAATTTGAATATTGTTAAATTTATACCGAATTAATGAGTTTTAAAATTTTTTTTATTAGTTTTAGATCTCAGGAACTCATTAGGGTCAATACATGACTCTAAAGTTAAAGTATTTATAAAAGTATTTACAGATTACTTACTAAGAAAGTCATTATATCGACAATAAAATTTGAATTTATAAATTATAAGTTAACTATCTAGTAACTATATCAACCTTTATTGGTGATGGGTTTTATCTTTCTATTTTAGCAATACATGATATAAGAAGAGAGATAGACATATAGATGGGAGAGAAGACAGATTATGTTGTTTCAAAACATAGAAACTAAGATTCCTCTCTTGAGTGTTGAATTGTCTCATCATCTTATTTGAATTGGATAAATTCAAATTTATTAGTTGGGATTTGAGGAGTGTTTAAAGAAAAAGCTTATCTTGATAAGGACAAAATATCTCTGGCATGTCTTGGTAACAATGTAAGAGTTATTTATTTTATTTGGATAGATTAATAAAATCAAATAATTAAATTATTTAAATAGTCTTATTTATATTAGGATGTTGATTTCATATTTTTTTATAAATTTATCATTTTTATATTGATAAAATAATTATCTAAAATAAATTATATTTGTATACTTGTAAGGACTGAGTTTAATTTAATTATATAATTTATGTTCATAAAAATATAGAAACAATATGAATTTAGTCTTTAAAAGTTTCTAATTTAATTTAACAATATTTTTAAATAAATTTAAAAATAACAAAAAAATATAGAGAGGCAAGATACCCTATGACCCCATCTTTAATAAGTTTGATTAAGTAAAATACCAACTTTTTTTAAGCGAGTTTTTTCAACATACGCCGCTAATATGAAATTGACGGGTTGACCCACATTCCCAATAAAATATAAAACTATATGTGTGTGTGTTTGTGTGTTTATATATATGTATATATTTATGTATGTATATAACTCTTTTTGATAAAAAAAATTTAAAGAAAAAACTTAGGAGAGTCAATCCAAAATTCAAACAGCAAACAAAACTTATTCTTCCTATATGATGATTCTACAATTAATTAGTGTGTACAAGTTATTATTCCTCTTTACTTTTTATATAAGACATGATTAGAAAGTTGATTTTAATTTTAAATATAAGATATATATATTTTATTTATCATATTTTTTAAAATTATTTTTATTGATACTCTAATAATAATTAAGAGAGGGAGAAAAAATTAGAGAAAATAATTTGGATATTTTAAAATAAAATATATCATATTAACTAATTTAATTAAAAAAATTTATTTAATTAAATATCTCTCCTATCAAGAATCCAAATAATAGTAAATAAAGCGTGTGGCTTGAAAGATGCAGAGTTTTGGTAATTATATATAGTAACACAAAAATCTAATTCATACCTTCTGCAAGCGCTGGGTTTCATGGTGAGGCAAGCGATACTCGTTCATAATCCAACTGGTTCGAATCCCTTTTGGAGCTTTCCCTGAATAGAAAACTAGGGTTTTCTTCAACCCAATCGACCTCGAACTCTCAACTGCTCTTACCATTCTATCAGCTCCCGTCGCCTTCCAATACCCCGACGTCGTCACTCTGTTCGGCCGATCACCGTTCCGATACTTCCTATCTCTCGGCACGTAGAAGTACCACTCCTTCTCTCCGATCGCCGCCATGTCTGCTCACAATCACATACATAATACGTACTCAGATTCATAATTCTCAAGGAATTTCTCTGAAGTAATCGATAGTAGATAGATAGATTGATATATATACGTATATGTATCTACCAGGAAGCTCCCATGGATCGTAGCGATAGAGATCGAGGAAGGTGATGAGCTCGACGTTGAAACGCTTGCCTTCAACCTTCCGACGAAGGTAGAACTCGACGAGTTCTTCTTCGGTTGGGTGGAAGCGGAAGCCGGGCATGACCATGTCGTGCTGGTGGTTGTCGTCGATGTTGTTGTCGTTGTCGTTGTCGTTGTCGTCGTCCTTGAGGGTGGTGCCATCGCAGCCATCATTGGCAGCGGTTGTGGCGGTGTCGTCGTGGCTGTGGCTCATGGTGGGAGATGAGGAAGAGGTAGCTACAACTGCCATAGAACTAAGAGCTGGCTAGCTATATCAGTTTATGTCACTATAAAGATGAGAATTCAATTGCTCTTTTGGTGTTGCCTCTCTCTCCTTTTATATTGATATGAGAGAGAGGGAGGGAGGGAGAGAGAGATTCATGGTTAAAATTAAATGAATGCACAGTGTTTGAAAAGTTTATAATAGCGCTTTTTTTTTTTCAGTATTTTGAATATTGAAGAACAACCTTTTTTAGTATACCTATTGACTAACTGGGAAACATTCCATGACAATGAATTTTGGGAGAGTAAGGTAATAATAAGAACCATGGAAACATGAGAATGCTAAAATGATTTAATTTTTATAAAGTCTTTAAGGGTTATTCTAAAATTATTTTTTTTTCGTAAAATGACTTAATTATCCTAATGTAAAAAAAAAATACAACAGTATTGAAGCTCTTGGTGGAGGATCTCTAACACTAGCAATCGAGCTATCGACAATTAAAAGGAAGTGGGATCAAATCTCATCTTAACCACCTCTTGCCCAAAAATTCTCTCACGGGTGGCACTAAAACTTCAATGGCTGGTGGCAGACTTTACTTGGAGTTCCAACTGGTGGCCGTCGAAGCATTGGAACCAAGCAACGGCGTCGAAGAGATTTTTTTGACATGAGGGGACAATTAGGTTATTTTACAAAAAAAAAAAACTTAATTCCAAAATAGTCCCTAAGAATTTCATATGAATTAAGCCATTTTGAGACATTATTTTAAGATTTTTTATATTTTGGTGATTATTATATGTTTTTCTCCCCAAAAGAAATTGTGGGTCTGTGTGCGAAAGAGAGGGGAAAATCACTTTCCCATTAAAAAGGAAAAATTAACTTTAAGACCCAGATTCTATAACTTTTATGTTGAAATATTTTTAAAATTATAATTGTTTCTAGATATTAAAGTTATTAAGTTTTAGGAAATTTTAATTAATTAAAAAAATTATATATTTTAGAAAGGTTTTTTTATAAGTATTTTAGAAAGGTTTTACACAACTTTTTTTACAACTATGGAATCCAATAAATTATAATTATAATTTTTCTTAAATACAGTAACTTTTTTAAAAAAACTTGAAATGATCTCAAAAGCTTAACATTATTTCAAAAAACCTATATATTTTTATACTTGAAAACTAAAATTTATAAAATTAGAGTATTTAATAAATTTACTTTTTCAAAAAAAATGGAGAATTATATTTACTTTATTAATTTTGAGTACTTGAGGAAAAAAAAAAAAAAAGAGGAGAATTAATGAGAGAAAGATGTACATCGCTTTCAGGGCCAACATGTGAAGACGCCTTGAGGTGATTTTAAGAAGCGATAATGACACAACGACAATCGGACAGAGTGGATACAGTCCTACAACGGTGTCTTTGGGCTTCTTTTTATAGATAATCCTAAAAAAATACTATTTAAATTTTAAATAAAATATATATTAATATTTATTTTTATAATAGTAGTAATTAGCTTAAAAAGTGTAAATAAATAAATTGATTTACAATTTAAAATTTATGACATATTTTTTGGGATTTTTTCTTTTTTCATTCTTTCATTTTTTTTTTCTCTTTTAAATTAGAAAGAACTTTTTTTCCCTTTCAAATTTAAAATTTATGTTAACCTCTAATTAAAAGTTAATTAAGTTTTAAGTTAATAAAATCTTTAATGTTTATAATTTTTTTCTCATTTTAATTTTAGTTTATATAGTTTTAAAACATAGATTTTAGTCATTTAAATTTTTCTTTGTCTAAAACGTTAATCCATATACTTTTAAGTCTTTAGTATATAATTTATTTAACTAATTTAATTATATTAAATAAATTAATTAAGTTAGTTAATATAAAATATTTTTTTAAAAAATATCTTAATCATCTTTATTAATTTATTCTATACTTCTCTTACTTGATTATTATTGAGAAAATACAAATAGTGATAATTTAAGAAAATTTGATAAATATAAAAAATATGTCTTATATTTAGGATTAAGATCAACTCCCCAATTAGATTTTATATTAAAGACCAGAGGATTATTTTAATAAAAATTTGGATCATTTTATTCTTTGAGGTGAGAGTAAATTTAAATAATTAAAAATTATATTAACCCTATTTTCATATACAAAATAAAGTACTAGTTTTGAACTCATGTTCTTATGAGTAATAAAAATTTTAACAATAAAATACTCTAACTACCCTTCAGTTTTATCTTAGTTACACAAATCTCCTTTTTATTTTGAAAACATATAGTTTAATCCAATCTTAAGAATATTCAAAAAAACGATTTTTAAATAAAATTTATATTAGAATAAATGTTATTTACCATTTTAGGTTCTTCTATAGTAATAAGATTTAGATTATGATTTATTGTATTTTTCTTTGTAATCTTAAATTTAAATTTATTGAATTATATATAGACACTTGTTTATTTTGTATTGCACATTTTAGCTGAAATTATTTTAAGAACTTCAAAATATGAGTATGAATGAGAATTATTTTATAACATATTATAAATTTCAAAATATGAGTGTGTATTAGAAGCATTTTTTTAGATGTATAGATTATTTTTGGCAAATATATATATGTTTAATAATTCATGTGTTTTAAAAAAATTAAAAGTCAAATTTAGCATTCAATAATTAACTGTTCAGGTTGATGGGGAAAAAATCTTCAATATATAAAAGAAATTTGTGTAACATATATTTTAATTTTAAGATATGTCTATATAAATTTTTAAAATATAGAAAATATTTGTATAATTAAAATAAAACTGAGAGATAGTTGAGTATTTTACTCAATATTTAAATAAATTGCACTATCATTCAAATTACTCACAAACAATATCTTTTTCTACACATAAACCTACCAAATGCATCAAGATAGATAGAATCTCATCAATTCATCAATACCAAATGCAACAAATTGAATTATTTTCACCAAAAGTTACTAACATATGGTCAATCTCCAATTGGTAATAATTGGGTTTTAATTTTTGTGTGACTTTAATTTGTGTCTCCTAGCAAAGCAAGAAACATAGGTCAAAAACACTCTTTATAATAATACTGAAAATAAATTAATATTATGGTCCTAAATATTATAGATACTTTTTTGGCTTCACAAACTACTTTATAGTTAAGGGCCCTTTATAGACCACTCCTAAACTTTATTATAAAAATCAAAGTGCCATTGAAAAATAATCACAACAATATTTTTTTTTATGAGCAAAAAAAAAAAACATATTGAGATAAGCTGTCTCTGGTGGGAGGATTTTTCATCCACTTTCTATTATATTCACAACTGGTGTATAGAAAGAAAAAAATATTTTTTAAAAAAATAATTACTTTTTACACTAGGTGTTATTTTAACCTTTGTGGGGAAGTGTTTTTTTTTTTTAAAACGCCGGTTACTTTTGCAAACAATTTAGAAAGTCGACAGTTTTATTATTTTTCATTTATAAAATTGTCACCAACCATATTTTTTTTATATTATTCCTAGTTGTAACATTGGTATAGAAAAATGCCGCCGTAAAAATATATTTTGCATTGGTGCATTCATCAAAGTACCTAATTATTCATTTCTTTCATATAGTTTAGTGAACAAATTCAAGATGCATGCATGATCCTTTCTTAAGGTTTTTTTAATAAAAAAAAGGGTAAGGTGGCACATAATATTTTTATCTTAATTATCATATGCGATCAGTATTATAATCTTATTTATAATATAATTTTACCCATAATTTTTTTAATTTAATAAAATTTTATCCATAATCTTATTTCTTAAATATTAAGAATTATACCAGATTAAAAAAATTATGGATAAAATTATATCACAAATAAAATTAGGATATTAGATACATATAAAAAATAAGATAAAAATATTGTGTATTATTTTATAAAAAAAATCATTTAGCACATTCAAAAAATTAAGGACACATATGTGCACATGTGTGTGTTTAATGTGCGTCTAAACCCGTCCCTATTAAGATCATCACTGATACAAATTAATATATTTAAAGTGAAAACCTATGATTGGGGAAAGTAAAATTTATGGTTTCAATGTACGTGTGATAGTTGTAATAATAAAACAAAATAAAGAGAACAACCTGCGTTGACAATTTGGCATTCATACATCAATTTTCTTGATACGATGAATACAGATGATTTTACTTTTAATCCATACTTGTTTTGGAAAGAAAATAATAAAATAAAAAGTAATTGTAAAACTATATTTTTTTTCTAAAAATAATAAAAATAAAAATTATATAAATCATGAAAATCTCATACGTACAACCATCTAAATAAAATGGTTTTAATAATTGATTAATTCTCCCAATAAATGTGCAAAAATAATTAAGACTTATTATAATAAAACAAAAATATAATAAATGGTACTCCTTCTAGTACATTTAGATTTATTTTAGTTATAAAAATAAAATTTTAATCAATTTTATCTTTTAAATTTATAATTTTTTTTAAAATTCTCTCCTTGTGGGTTTAGACAATAAAGTGGACCTTTTACTTTAAATTAATCAAAGAAAAAATTATTGTTAAGACGAAAAAATATGGTAATCACTTAAAAACGAAATTAGGTGCATGCATCTCTACATAGGACATGTTTAAAAAAGAGTTTAAAAATAACTTATAAAAAAAAGAGTTTTGTATAGTTTTTAAAAAATAATTTTTAGAAAAAAATTTATAGAAAAAAATAATTTTAAATAGATAAATATTTAGATAGTTATTATCATAATAACTTTTATAATTAAAAAATTATCAAAAATGGTATAATTTTATTAAAAATATGAGAGAAAAGAGAGAGTAAAAGAAAAAATAAGTCAAAATAGTAATTAGATAGTCCATAAATTCTTTTACTATTTTAGAAAATAGTCTCAATAACTTATTTAAAATATTAGTTTTAAACTATAGTTTAATCTAAAAATTATTTTGAATAAATATAACTATTTATTTTAAATTTTTTTAAATTAAAATTTAGATTAAAAATCTTTTTAAATTGATGTTACAAGCACATAGATTAAAGGGATTGATTAGAGAATTGAATAATATACTATAATATTTAGAGGCGTCAAGTGAAACCCGTGAACACTCCTATTAAGAAAATGACAAAGTGACACTTTGTTTTATTTACAATCACTTTCATACTTTTCTTAATTTTTGATTTATTTAGTTAATATAATGTGATCGATAATTCGAGTTCTCTAGATGGAGTTTGTTTTTTTTTTCAAAAAAAAAAAATATTTCACGTGTGACCAAAAAACAAGACTTTAGTGGGTTTAGTTGCTATATAGTGAAATTTTGAATAATAAAATTGATTCTCTCAAGTAATAATGATAGTTACTTTTTTTAATACATAAAATGGAATCAACTTTTCTGTATACTTGCTGAATCCTTGCATTCTAAAAATCCTTCATGTAGGACCAAATGTTAAAAATTTTAATTATTAATCTTTATTTTCGTTATATAGTTAAGTATTAATCTTAATATTTCATTAGTTTTTAATAATATTTCATTATCTTAATTTTTAAAGTACAACTAATTCATAATCATTAGTTCAAAATAATATTTTTTTTTCAGGGGGCTTTTACTTATAGAAATTGTGACTAGTAGATTATTATAAATAAGATATGAAACTGTTGATTTTTACGCCAGTTAAAGAATTAGTGGAAAAATCTTTTTTAAGTGCTATCAAAAGATATTTTGTATTAATGAATATATGATAAAATATTGACTTAAATAAAATATCATTAGGAAATTCATGGGCTAGCTAGCCCCGTACCAAAAAGAATGCACCACTAAGTTTTTTTTAAAAAAAATTATTTATTAATAAAAAAATATAATTACTAAAGAAGTCTAACTATAAATTTTTAATTAATTATTAAATATCAAATTAAAAATTAATTTAAATCATGATTTTTCTAAAATCATAATAACGATAATTTTCACTAATAAAATCATTAACAATTAATGATTGGAGTTCTGGATGAGTACTTACACTCAATAATATTTAAATTTAGATTAGTTGATATTATTGAATGCTAAATATACACTTCTACCATGAATAAATATCACAATAGAATTTATTCTAATCATAAAATTTATAATTAATATTTTCTCCTAGCCTTAATCCTTAATATATAAGTTAGATAAATAATTTATATAAATTAAAAAATAGTTAAATTAATTATTCATAAAAAAATATGTGTTAATTTATATAAAATATCTTCTTTAATCAATAAATATATATAGTTTTAAGGAAAATTATAAATTTAGGAAAAAAATAAATTAAGGTTTTACAAATGAAAAATGACAAACGGTACCTTTATTATTTTATGTGCCTCTTTATGTATGTTGATGATCGATCAAGAACATCATGAGAGATGATCATGATGATCTGATCCTCTCACTTCATTATCAAAAACCTTAACCATTCATTCATTTTCAAATTATATATATATATATATATATATATATATATAACATGGCTTATCATCATCTTCGTACGTGTAAACTGACTTTGCATTATAAGTTCAGCTTTGCTTTTTCTTGTCATGAAAAAGCCAAGCCATGTCGTGTTAGAATGATAAAGATTTTTTTCTTCTTATTTTTGTTTGGACTCTCCCTCTCTCTCTCTCCTCTTCCCTTTCTTGAGGTATCCAAGAAAGAACAACGAACAAAGAGTTTTTGTTGGGGCTCTCCCACACTCACATTTGGACGGTGCCGCTCATTAAATGAAGGAATTTTGCATATAGATATTTGAACATGTTAATTACTTATTTACCTAGAAAATGGTATATATTTGCATTTTGGATAGTCTAAATGAGATTGTTCTGATTAACTTTTTAAAAAATAATTTTAAATAAATATGTGAGAGGAGTTTATCATAAAAATATTTTTAAAATAATAATTTAATAGTTTTATAAATAAGCCCTTAAACCATAGTTGAAATCTACATAGACAACACTTTCTATGTCGGTTCACATCATTTGTTTTATTGACGTGAATGAAGACGTTATGATTTTACATGTTACCCTTTACAAATCCACATAAAACACTTCATTTGATTAATATATGAAATCCCGTCTACAGTAGTGACACATGAAGAGATAAAAAGGATGATTCAATCAGATGGTCTCATATCAACGACTGTCAACTGATCTTATTCTAACATGAATCAATGACATGACAAAAAAAAATTAGTCTGGCAAATGGGGATTAATATGAGAATTTTTTTAAAAAAATAATATTACCGGAATGTCAAAATTATAAATAAAGAATTATTATAAAAATATATTGTTATTTATTTTATAAGAGTAGTCAATAGCTTATAAAATATAATAAATAAATTGATTTAAAATTTTAAAATTCAAGTAGTATTTTTTTAAAAAAATTCCAATCATTATCGTCACATACATACGTATATCATCCTGTGGTAAAAGTATGAAACAGAGCTTCATCTCAAGCAGTTTTCAATGTAAAATGAGTAACACAGGTGAGCTTTATTGAAAAATTTTATAATTGTATTCTATTGGAAAACATTAACATTATTCTCTCTGTTACTAAATATATTTAGCAGTTGCTAACAATATGTAGATCAAGTTTGTCTTTGATGGTTTAAAAAGAAAACATCATTTATTAAGAGACGGGAACAACTCATTAAATAGATATATTTTAAAAAGATCTTCAAAAAATATAATAAAATTTTGAGCCATATATTATACAAAAACTAAGAACTAAAAATATTATATATTATATTTACAGAAGAAGGGGCACTAACTATTCTATGTGTTAAAAAGTTTATTTGTGCTGGTTAAGGATATGTTTGGATAGACTTTTAGAAAAGAATTTATGAAAAAAAAAAGTTTTTTGATAGCTTTTAAAAAATAACTTATGTATAAGAGTTTATAAAAAAATGATTCTAAATAAATAAGTGTTTGAATAGTCATTACTAGAAGGATTTTTGTTATTAGTAAATTACTAAAAATGATATGACATAAAAAAATCTTGTTGTTCATTTGTCTTCTCCACACCATCGCCTCCCCTCGATTTTGTTCATTGTCGGCAAACATAGATCCTCATAACTATTCACACGACAGCCCACCAACTATGATGAGAAGCGCAGAAGATGGACCAGTGAAGACAGAAAACAACAATGGACCTCTTCTTCCTCTTCATTCTCAGCGACGGACCCCTAGATCTACAGCGATAAGTTAACAAAGTGCCAGTGACAAACCATCCACAATCGACGGGGCCACACGGTGACGGACCAGCCACACTCAAAGGGGATGCACAGCAACAAATGATGATAATATGCAAGGAGAGTAGAGAGAATATGTTAGAAAAGTAGAGGTAAAATGGTCTTTTGTGATCTAGAAGCCTTTTTTCCTATTATATAAATTATTTTTAGTAGTGTGTCTAAAATTATAGTTTGTTATATAAACCTTTTTAAATAAATATAATTTTAATTTTAATTTTTCTCAAAATTATAATTTAGATTAAGCGTGTGTTTGGCACTTAGGTTAAAGAATTGATTTTTCCCTCAAACTATAGTTTTCTTATCTTTAAGCCAAACACTCATTTTTTGCTCAAAAATCACCTCTCAATCCAAACTATGATTTTATCCTATAAAACTATAGTTTGGATTAATGTGAATTCCATGAGCTTTTGCCTTAAAAAATTCCTCATTTTATCGTTAAGGGTATTGTGACCATATATATGTATTATTTTTTAATTATTTAAATAAAAAATTGAAAATAAAATTTATTCCTTATATAATTTTTAAAATCATCCAATATCTACTAATTATTCAAATATCTCTAATTTTTAATTTTTTTTTTCAAAATCTATTATCTAAAATTTATTTTTTTTAAAATTTATTCTCTAAAAATTAATCTAAATAGGTTTTAAAAGCCATTTTAAAATTTATTTTTTAAGAATTATCAACCAGACACTAAGTACGTGTGTGCACGTGAAAGTTTTAGGTAATTTGAAACATAATGATTGTAATAATCATAGGCTAATTAATTAGAGCGTATTTAATTTTATGTTGAAAATGATACCATACTTACTTACACTAAAGTGCATATTTTTTTTATAAGAAAAATTAAAATATTGTCTTTAATTTTGATCTCCGTATATAATAATCCCCTTCAATTACAATATGAGGATGACTACGGATGTGTTTAGATTAGTTTTTAGAGAATAGATTTTAAGAAGAATAGATTTTAGAGAATAGATTTTGGGAATAATAGATTTTAAAAAAAAATAATTTTAAAAATTAGAGATATTTAGATGATTAGTAGTAAAATTATTTTTTTATCGATAATTTATTAAAAAAAATATAAATTAACATTCCAAAATGAATACTTTGACCGATTCGAAGCGATACATCACGATGATGCAAGGGATACAACATATTAATTATTCGAATATTCCTCTTTTAAGGTTAGCTAGATACTCATGTCTCTCTCTCTTAATAATTATACCTATCTTAAAATTTAATAATTTTTTAATTTTATTTATATTTAATATAACACTATACACAATAGAAACAAGATCTATAATAATAAATAAAAAATAAAATATTATATTTATATAAAAAAATTAATAATATAACTTATAAATTGGATCAAAATATTTTTGAGAGAATTATAATGAAGTCTTATAGAAAATATTTAATTATTTTAAAATCTAACAACAATGTACAATGAAAAAATAACATGTTTATAATACTTATTTTATATTAAAGCTTTTTAGAAATTAAATTATTTTTATGAGATCTTTAAGTAATTCTCTCAAATTTTTTAATCCCTGCTTTATAAAAATACAATCAGATGAGTATATATATAGATAATTATCTCTTCAAATTTTGAATCTTTATAATAAATCTCCTAATTAAATTCTTAAATTTATAGAAATAACTATCATATGCATATAACTTATAGTTTAAAATACACATAAAAATATACTTTAAGGGGGGCATGTAATTTATGGTTGGGATTATTTATGTGTGTTGGTTATTAAGTTTAAATATTATGGATTATCTGTATATAATTTAAAGTTCAGGATAATTTTGTGTAATTAAACTTTAATAATATAAATTCCAACCCTATTAGCATTATTTCTTATACAAAACCTACAATAATTTTCACTATATTTTATTATAGTTATTAGAAACTTGACATTTAAAAATTAAATTTTTTATATGTGAGATAGTTTTAGTTCAATTATAATTGAATTAACTTAAGTTCAACTACAATTAAACTATTAACCCTTTAAATCATTATTTCAATTAGTTTGATAAGCAGTTTTTAATACTCTTATATTCCATAATATAAAATTTAATTTGAGAGTTAATATTAATTCTAAATATAAGCTATATTTTTATATTTATTATTTTTTTAAATTATTCCTATAGGTATTCCTTTAATAATAATCAATTAAAAGAGATAGGAAGAAAATTAAGGAAGGTAGTTATGTTGTTTTAGAAAAAATACTTTATATTAACTAATTTAATTAAATTAATTAAATATATTTTATATTAAAAATTAAAGAAATACTTATTCAAAAAAACGTTAGGGTGTGAAGGAAAGCGGAGGAAGTGATAATATATAGGGCCGTTTGGATAAAATTTTGGAAAATAATTTATAAAAAAAATACTTTTAGATAATTTTTAAAAAATGGTTTTTAGAAAAAAATTTATGGAAAAAAAAGTAGTTTTGCATAAATGAGTATTTGAATAGTTATTTATAGAAGTATTTTTATTATTGGTAAATTATGAAAAATGATATGATTATTAAATAAAGAGGGATGAGAAAAGAGATATATTGTAGAAAAAAAAGAGAGGGTGTAGAAAAGAAATGAGAGATGAGAGATAATGTAAGAAAAAGTAGAAAAGATAGGAGAGAGTGTGTAAGAAAAAATAGGGATAATATAGTAATTGATTAGTTCATAAAATATTTTACTGTTTTACAAATTACTTTGATCAGTTTATCTAAAATCTTAATTTTAAACTATAATTTAATCTAAAAATTATTTTAAATAAATATAGTTATTTATTTAAAAAAAATAAAATTTAGTTTTTTTCTAAACCTAGATTACACACACATAGAGAGAGAGAGAGAGAAAGGGGGGGTGAGAGGTGGGAGGGATGGGTGCTTTGTCGGCTAAACCAGAATTAGGGCACAATAATGGCGATGGTGGTGGTGTATGGTCCCCACAAGGCAAAAGCTCGTGCGTGGCTGGGACCATGTTGGCGGTTTTGTCGCTTGCATGGGCAAGTGCCAGTGGGACCCACTAGCTTCAACTAATTTTTTTAAATGAAAAAGCGCTTACCTAATTAATCCCATGGAAGTTTATTATGCAGTAAAAAAGGAATTTAATAACTAAAAAAATCATATAAATTGTCAATATTTCTTAAATTTATCACATTTTTATCATGAATTTTGTGATTCTTACGTTGCTCACTAGATTTAATATTATTGAATAATTAAACTGTTTATTATAATCATGCTGTTTATAAAATATTTTTTAGGGTGATTTAATGTTATACAATATAAGATGTTTTGAAAAAAAAACAATTTATTAATAAATCTTATTTGAAAATTACTCATTATTTCACTCCTTAAAAAAAATATAAATGAAGATATTATATCAAGAAATTAATATTTTTTTTTTGCCAACAAGAAATTAAGATTTTAAACTGTATTTAATTGATTTTGTTGCGATTTGCAATTTTTTCAAAAAAAATATTATAAAATGGAGTGGAGGGAGTATTTTACTATAAAAAGTAATTCATTTAATAAAAATTGAGTTTTTAAATACTGTGAATAAAAAGAATAACATTAGAAAATCTATTTATAATTAAATTTGAAAATACTAAAGTTTACTCTAATATACCGAATATCATATTACTGTATCAAAACAATGTGCGTATGATCGATTTATTTTTTAATAAAATATTTTTTTATTTATATCATTTAACCATATATTGGGATGAAGTTCACAGTACATAGCCTAGCTACGGATTGAAGATTACATTATTTAAGTGACTAATTATAAGATTAATTGAATATTTGGTACTTAAAATTTTTGAATAAATTATATATCTTATCTTATGTTCTAAATTTACATTAAGTTTCAGCTTAGTTCTTTAAGTTTATAAAATATAATTTTAACAAATTAAAATAGTAACTCTATAATTAATCTTATTAATATTTATTTATGATTTAGTTATTGAGTCATCATTTAAATTCAATAGTTAAATATTTTTTTTGTTAATAGAACTAACCTTTTTAATATTATAAATAATTGAAAATATATTTTATAAATTTAAAAAACTACTATCAAGAGCTTAGATTGACTGATTGTGGGTTGTTCTAATTTAAATAATAATTTTATATTTAAACTATAGATATATAGTTACGATAATTATTTATATTTCTTTAAATTGGATTAATCAATTATTTGTAACGTTAAATACCTATAGATAAATATAAAATAAATTTAAAAGATTAAAATAAAATTTGACATAAATTTAAAATAATAAAACTGCACTTTTGGCTTATTTTTTTAATTTTTCAGGATTAACATATATAATTTATTGAAGGTAACATGTAAGAGTTTTTTTTTATTTAATTTCTTATTAAAAATTAAAATGAAAGGTGGTGATGATAAGGGAAAAAACCGACTGTTTGGTGGCCGTCCAACCAATCCGCGAGGGAGAAAGGACATGGACGCATATGTGCATATGTTCCTAGTAAGGGATAGCGGAAAACCATGTCCAAACAAATTAAATATCTTGACCGTTACGTTTCAACTGAAAATTTCTCCCAATTATTTGACATGTTTCAACTCCTCATATTTTAAACTGTTCACTACAGTGATAGTACTCATTACAATCTGATGAACACCGTCATTTGATATTATAGTTTCAACAGTATAAAATTATGGTTATATAATAAATATTTTTTATTTTTAATATTTAATAAACTGTTTTTTATATAGCTATTTAAGTAACCAAAATCCCTTACATTTGAACTAACTGATAATAAAATTCAATAAATTTTTAACTAAGTGTTATATAAGATGTTTTTGGACCAAAATGCCTCTTTTCGATATAGATGATGTTTAAAAATGATAAAAGTGAAATTTTTTAATGCATACTATATAAATATATTTATTTAGTAACTTTTTTTAAGTGTACATGAGTTAGCTAAAATAATATTTCAAACACATGTAAAAAAATAATATAAATGGGTATTTAAAATAATAAGAGATAAGGTAGTCCATATAATTTATTTTTATTTTTTCTTAAATTTTATTAATTTTAACACAATATTTTAAAAATATATTTATTTAAAAATTCACATAATTAATTATTTAAAATTCTTTAAATTTAAAAGAGAGTGTATTCAATAAGATTATGAGGTTAAATTAATAATTACTTTTTTTCATATATTTAAAAATAATAAAACTAAGTATTTTAAAATTTTTAAAAGAATATTCTTAACCGTCTTAAAAATTGAACTAAAATATAGGTTTTGAAAACACAAGAGAAGTCTATGTAATGTTATCAAAACATTATATATATATATATATGCGCATGTGTGGGAATGTGTCAACTTAAATTTTTCAAATGGAACCTTCCAATTCCACCAAAGTTGACATCAATTTAATTCAATCAATTTGGAATAGCTTCTCGTTTGAAGCAGCCCCAGGTTGACTGTTCAGATATATTTCAATTCTGAATTAAGCTTAGTCTTATTGAATATTCTAGTTTTGATCGAATTAATTTAATGAAATTAGTCAGCATTCAAACAACTAATCAATTGAGGAATTAAGGGCATGCAAATCGCCGTTTGGAAATTCAACTTATCCACACTTACTTTCATAAATATTAACATAGATATTCAACTTACCATTTTCTAAACATTGACTTCTAAATATAAGAGTTAATAGAGTCATTTACTTTATTCACAAATATAATATTTTAATTTATTTTATTTTCTATAATATTTATCTAACTAATTTAAATAGATTAAGAAAATTATATAAGTTAGTTAATTGTAATAATTACGTGTTGATTTCTCTAAAATACCTACTTTAATTTTATGCATTTGAATTACTATTGATAGATATCATTTTAATATGTACAATCATATAGAGATATATTAGAAGAAAAAATATAATTTTGAGAAATAAAATAGATTAAGATATTATATTTAAAAATAAATTCAGTTATTTATCTAACTCTTATAATTAAGAACAACAGGAGTAATTTGTTTCCTAAATTATCATTATTTATTACACATATTAAGGATTTTTTAACCATATAATTATCTTTTAATGCAAATAATTAAAATAAGTATTTTAAAAAAATTAACCCATTTTTTATAAATAACTAATTTTGAATCTATATAAATTAGTTATATAACTCCTATATTTAGAATAGAATAAATAATATTTTTGAATTAAATAAAACTGATTCAAGCAATAACGTGCGAATCTAAATTAATTAATAGTTATATGTGTGTTGGTTCCAAGTTTCTCTATCCAGCAAGACTCTCAACTCTCAAGTGTCAATAATGCCCTTATTTCTAATCCTACCTAGAGTTTTTTCTTTTTAATACTCTATTTACTATAAGATTTATAATTATTAATTTTTATTCTAAATATAAGATTTATTTTTTAAAGTATTGATCTTTATCCTAAATTTAAGATTTTTATTTTATTTCTTAACTTTTTTCTTGAATTACCCATATTTTTACTTTTTCAACAATACTCAAATAAGAGAGAAAATTAGAGAATTAAGGGATATGATTAGAGTATTTTAGAGAAAATATGTCCTATCAACTTATTTAACTAATTTTTTAATATAATTAAATTAGATAAATATATTTTATACTAAGGATTAGATGTGTAATTTTTTTTGAAAAAGAAATAAAATTTGGAAATTATTATGTCTTCATCAAAGTATGGCATAATTGAATAGTTCAAAATAAGGAAGTCATGAATTTCATTTATAATTGTTCAGATAAGGATCACACAAATGAATCCCTACATATTAAATGAGTCTGGGATTCAAATCAAAGAAGGGGTCACTCCCACTTTGACCTTCTGACCTTTTGCCCAATTTGTTGACCTGTCTGTCTTCCCATTCATTGTTCCCTTCATCTAACAAAAACGTGACATTTTTATTAAGATACTAAAATAGACACATTATATGACTAAGTTATAAATAGGATTTAAGATTGACTTTATTTGTGTACAGTTTAAAATTTAATAAATTTATTTAAAAATAATATAATGAAATATAAAATAATCAGTTATATGAAAATTATCTGTATATAGGAAAATAGGCAATTATATCAATTATATTCTAAATTGATTTTGAAAACTTATAAAAAGTAATATATTGTAGAGTAAATTTTAGACTTTTGTTTAAATTATTAAGCAATTTAATTACAAAATTTCCCCATCTTACACTATAATCAAATTTTATTTGTTAGCATTGTCAAAAACGTATAAATTAAAATTTCATCATAAATTTTGATTAACAAATTATATAGTTTATTTTAAAAAATTACATAGCTTCCATAAAGAATTTGAAAATAACCAAGTTACTTAACATCAGTTGGGCTTGGATCATGATGAACTCAATCACGATTAAAATAATATAATTTAATTAAAATATAAGATAAAATAATACTTAATATCATAATCTTATTTTTCATATGTAAATATTCTAATTTTATTTATGATACAATTTCACCCATAATCTTTAAATTTGATATAATTTTATCTATAATTTTTTAATTTGATGTAATTCTTGATACTTAAGAAATAAGATTATGAGTGAAATTACTCTACAAATAAAATTAAGATATTGGACGTACCTGAGAAATAAGATCAGGATATTATGTATTATTTTATCCTAAAATATATAAAAATATTTATATATAACTCTGAAAAAGTAATATTTAAATAAAAAATTTATTAATCTATAAATAAATTCAACATTCATATATATATATATATCATAAAATAGAGTTATTAAAATATAAATCTAATGGACTTATATTTTTTTCTTTAACTCAAAACCACATCATTTCAATCTTGATAAAAAGAAAAAAAATATAAAATTTAAGTCAATTGACCTATTTAAAATTTGTAATCAGACTATAAAAAAACTTGTTTATCAATCGACTAATCTCACAAGCTCTTTATATTAGATTTTAATAGTCCCATGTAAAAAATAGATATAATTTACATTATTTTATAAGTTGACTAAAAATTTGAAATGGCATTAATTAATGGGAGGAGGGGAAGCATCCCTTAGGAGAATTGAAGAGGTACGCAGCCTGTGTTGTGTTGGTGAAGTTACTAAATAGGAACATTACATAAAGAAGGAAGCAAGCATCTCGTGAGCAGTCTTTTTTGTACCCAAAAAACACTGACAACTTTGTCTCTCTCTCTCTCTCTGTGATTCTGATTCCTCTGACTCTCTGTCCTCTTGTCTTCACTCTTCTCACCACCTCATCCATTTCCCATTTCATGGTATCATTAACTCCGGTAAGTGCCTGTTTTATACCTTAGCTTAAAAAGTTTTTTTTAGTAAAATTTAATTTATTTTTTTAAAATAAATATCTATATTTATCCAAAAATTATTTTGATCAAAACTATAGTTTTAAATAAATTACTTAAATTAACTTTTAAAATAGTAAAATAACTTATAAATTATTCAATTACTATTTTACTCTTACTTTTTTTATATCATCTCTCATCTCTTATCTCTCTCCTCTCTCATCTTTTCTCTCTCATATATCTTCTTCATCATATCCCCTCTTTCATTTCTCTTCTCTACACTCTTTCTCCTCTCCTGTCTCTTCTCTACCCTATCTCATTTCTCATACTTTTAATTAAATTATACATTTTTTAGTAATTTATCAATATGAAAAATAATTCTACCACTAATCGTTCAAACATATCAATTTTTAAAATATATTCTTCCTAAAATATATTCTCTAAAAACTAATCCAAACATATCCTGAATCACTCTATCCAACTTATTTCCTCATTCAACTCCCATGGTATTCATAAGTTTCAAAAAAAACTTATTTATATTAAGAGATTATTTAAAATTAGTAAATATGTAAGGAATGTATTTATTTAAAAAAATACCCTTATTTATAAAGAGGATATGTGTGAAAGAGAATAAGTGAAAAAAATAATAATTATTGATAAAATTAAAAAATATGGTATAAATATTTAGACAAAGTCAAAATGAAACTTGTAAAAAGTATCACATCCTTTCATAAATTTAAAGTTTCCTATTATTATTTATTCAATTTTTAATATATAATATATTTAACTAATTTAATTATATTAATAAAATTAATTAAATTAATTGATATGATAAATTTTGTCTAAAATACTCTAATAATTTTTTCTTACCTCATTCATTATATTACTTAATTATTATTGAGGAAGTATTAATAGGGATAATTTAAAAAAGTTAATAAATATATAAAATATATATTATATTTATTATTAAGATCAATTTTTTAATTATGTCATATATGTTAAAGACTTAAAGAGTAGTTTGTATCTTTTTAATTAGTCATATCCTAAAGAAATAAGATAGAATATATATGCAATATAATTTTGATAGAAGGCAAGTTAATGTTGATTTTAAAGTTAAAATGATATATCAAATTATTTTACAAGTAGTAAAGTTTAAATTTTTGTAATCAATTATATAAAAGGGTGATAAAATTGATGAAAATAGTTCACACAGAATACAAGTGAGATGATTCAAGTAGAGAAAGTCTACTCAAGTTATATATAATAGATAATTATCTAATAAATTTAAAGTAAAGTGTTATAAAACTGTCCAATGCTACATGGCAAAGATGAGAATATTGATATGTATATATAGTTATACAGAAAAAAAGAATTCAAAATAATTATATTAAGGATTTGTTTAGTTCAGTTGAAAGGAGGATATACTAGGTTAATTTAAGGAAAGGTCGAGAAAGGTAGGAGAGATTAATTAATGATATTTTTTATTTAGTTCAGAAGAGGAGGGGAAGGGATGAGAGTGGAGTTAATTAGAAGTTGATAAATATACCCTTATCTATTTATTTAAATTTATTTACTCTTTATTTATAATATTTATATTAAAATTATTATTATTTTTTAATTTATGAATCTTAAATTTTTTTATCTCATTTATATAAACAGTAAAATTAAAAAAATTAAAAAATATGATAAAACTTTAATATTGTTTCTTATTAATTTTATAATTATTATATATTTTAATATAATATATAAATAATTTATTATGTTTATTAAATTTTAGCAATTAAAAAAAATTAGGTGTGAGAAAAAAAAAGGTTTGAGGGTATAATTAGAATATTAAAAATTAATAAAGGGCAATTTAATTATAATGGGGTAAAAAATTTATCTTCCCTCCAAAAATCCCTACTTTTGGAGGGGAGGTAAGGAAGGGGAGGGGAGCACTAAATGACAAAAAATCTCCTATCCCCTTCTCTCAATTTTTTCCAACCAAATACATTTTCTCTTCCTTTCTCTTACAAAACCCCCTAACCAAATAAAGCTTAAAGGAAGAGTATATGTGACACATATAAAAAATAGTAAAAATTTGTTTGAGATAGTTCGAATATATAAAAAAAATAGCTTTAGAGATACTGGAGAAAAGTAATAAAAAATATATAAATATTTAAAAAGAGATAAATAAATATTGAAAATACTAAATATAACATTTTGATTAATACTCTATGTATGAAAGTTTGTCCCCCAACTTTCAAATATTACAAATCACATTAATTTTTCCAAAGTGATAATTAAATACACCCCATAGAATCAAGGGTGTGGAGCTTCCATGCTGCGTGGTGGATTCATTTTTAAGACGTGTAAAAATTGAATATATTATAATTTAAAAAAAAAATAAAAACTCTTTAATTTATGTTGGACTTTTCAAAAGATAAACAGATAATATAATTTTTTTTCTTAAAAAAAAGACATTTTTTTGTAACCATAAAAAACCCAACAAGCATATACTACTACACAAGGCTGAGTCAAAAAGACCGAAATTATTATAAGGGGTCCTATACTTTTCTTTCTTCTTGATGCAATTCAATTTTGTATTTAATGCCTTCATTAAATCATAGAGTATAATACACAGTACACAAATTCCTGCTTTGTTTCTGACTTCTTCGGGACTTTGTCTCTCATTTATTGTTTCCTTACAAGTTTTCTGAAAATTAATAATTTTGTCAGTCAGATCAGACTCAGGGGAACATGCATCCCTGAATTGAATTTTGATCCCATTAAAACAATATTTTAAAATTTAAATTTCAAATTAATAAAAAAGGTTGAAAACTAACAAAATCAATTAACGGATGACATTTGATTAAAAAGAAAGAAAAATATTTTCTCAATGGTTATAATTTCATTTGATTTTTAATTATATCCGTATAATTTTTATTTTTTTATTAATTAATTCACTTTTTTCTGTTATAGTATCTATAGTTATAGTCGATTAATTATAACTTATATAATGTTAACTAAACAATAAGTAAATTGTCACAGAATAAAAATATTATTTTAAAATTAAAATAATAGAAAAAAATTATTTATTATTAGTATAAAAATAAAAAACTATTATACTTTTAATTGTCTTCTTGTATCTATATATAACTTATAATTTATAATATGATTAATTTTATTTTATTCTATAAGAATGTGAGTTCGATTCTTGTTACTATCGTGAAGATTCATTTAATAAATGATCTTATAAATTTTTTATAAATACTCTCTAAATTTTAAGATTACACTTTAAAATAATGATAGTTACGCCATCACTTACTAGCATCTTTTGTCTCAAACTATGAGATTAGAAATTAATACATATTATTGAGAAAATTATAAATATCCAATAAAAAGAAAAAAAAACTAAAAAATCTCATCAAAAATGAGATGAAATTACAAAAAAAGTTAAGCATAATTTTCACACATTAAATAAAAGATAGTAATTTTTTTTATAAATTAACATAATTATATGATTTTTTTTTGTACAAATTTTTTTGAAAAAGAGTTGACTTATCTATGATTGAAATCTACCTTTTTCTTAAACAATACCAATATTAGGTATGACGAGTTATCAATTACCCTTAAACGTAAACTTAAGAATCTAAGAACTATAATATTTCCCCAAACACCATGAATAAAATCACAATAAATTGATATTATTCAGTAATCGAATATGCTTTAAATACTTACATATCTTACCCCTTCACTAACTGAACTTACGGTAAATATATAGGATCTAAAATTATAATTTAAGATTCTAGTTTGTAGCCAGCCCAAAAGAGGACTTAATAGGAGGAAAAAAGAGGGCATAATACGCTCTATCATATTTTTAATAAAATCATAATTTTTTAAGTAATTTTATAATTATAAAAGTCTTTCTAATAATAAATATTCAAACATTCATTTATTCATAACTATATTTTTCTATAAACTATTCTAAAAGTATTTTTCTAAAAATTATTTTAAAATTTTATTTATTTTATAAATTATTTTCTAAACTCTTACCACACAATTCTATTTTTTTAGCAATATAATGTCCAATATAAATATAGCTTTCGCATTATATATATTTTTCCCAATCATAAGGCTCCAATATTTTAAATTAAGAATCAAGTTTCTTCCACTTAATTAAATAATTACCATTAGACAGGAATCAAATTTCTACTTTTCATGTCTGCTTTCATTTTTCAATTTTAACGCTTCCTTTCTCAAATTTTCATGCTATTCCTCAAGCAATTCTTCAACTTCACCATTGCCTTAATATTAGGAGCAGTTTTGGATTTATGATATTATTAATCTATTAATTATTTATTTTTCTCCCAAATTTGGGACCAAAAAAATGCGTGTGGCGTGATTAAAAGTAGCTTTGGAGAAGCCATTATTCTCCCTCCTTAAAAGACCTTTCAAAAATCTATGTAAAAAAAGGCTTACAAATATAATAGCTCCAGCTATTTAGCTCTCTCATTCCATTCCAATTGCTCAAATATAAATATAGGATAATTGATAACTCACTTTGCTCAATATTAATTAGTAAATAAACCTAATCTCTTTTTTAAAAATTTTTCTAACAAAAAAAATTACTCAAAAGCCCATCATATCTAAATTGTCCAAATCTGATATTGACGACCAAGATCTATTTTTTTCCTTTTCTTATCTTTATATTTTGTTTAAAAGTTATTTTAATAAGTATAGAATCTAAAATAAAAACTCTTTCACTATAATTTTTTCAAAACATATTTTTTAATTTAAAAAATGTTAGTTTAAAAACAAAATCTAGATTATCCAGATTGTGTTTGGATTAGCTTTTAGAAAATAAATTTTAGGAAGAATAGATTTTGAAGAATAGATTTTGGGAAGAATAAATTATGGGAAGAATAGATTTTGGGAAGAATAAATTCTAGATAATAGATTTTGAGAAGAATAGATTCTGGGAAGAATAGATTTTAAAAATAGAGATATTTAGATTATTAGTAGTAGAATCACTTTTTATATTGATAAATTACTAAAAAGGGTATGATTTGATTAAAATATGAGAGATGAGAGAGGGTAGAGAATAAATAGGAGAGAGGAGAGAGAGTAGAGAAGAAATAGGGGATATGAGAGAGTGTAGAAAAGAGAGAGAAAAGAGATAGGGTGAAGAAGAGAGAATAGAGAGGAGAGAAGAGAGAGAAGAGAGAGGAGAGAGATAAGAGATAGTATAAGAAAAAGTAAGGACAAAATAGTAATTAGATAGTTCATAAGTTCTTTTACTGTTCCAAAATATATTTTCAGTAGTTTATTCAAAACCATGGTTTCAAACCGAGGTTTTGGCCAAAATTAATTCTAGACAAAAATAACTGTTTCAAATTTTTTCAAACCGAGGTTTTGGCCAAAATCAATTCTAGACAAAAATTGCTGTTTGTTTCAAATTTTCCCAAACTGAAGTTTTGTCCAAAATTAATTTTTAAAAGTCATCCCCAAACAGGCACTTAGATCAGATTTAGACTATCCATATCTGATAGGCTTTGGGTATTTATTGGGCCGGTTCCAAATAGCTTACTAAAACTAACTGTTTTGGAGCTGGATTTCATTTTTCTACTAATATCATTAACCATAACAGGATGTTGTTGTGCAAATAAATTAACAATTTGATATATGTTACAAATATTCTTGCACATGTGGATGTCTATAAAACTTATACCTCTTGGGATTCTTTTTAGGATTCCTTCTTCCCTTTATGCCATAAACCTATAACTTCCTCAATGAATGACTTGAGAGGGGTTTCTTATGGTTAATGACATTTTATTCCTCTTTAATCTTTTGTAACCTTATGTTTAGTCTTTAATGGGTGTGGCCTATAAATAGTGGCTATGTAGAAGGCATTTGGACAAGTGAATATACAAGCATATGAGGAATTCTCTCTTATCCTTCCATTTCTCTCATCTCTAAATCTTGTCTTGTTATTCTTTCTACTCTCTCACTTTCTTATTTTTATAACACGTTATCAGCACGACATTGCTCTGAAAAATTTAAGAATATGGATGTTCCTCTCTCTTTTATTGGGCACAAGAATGAAGATATATGTCTCATAGATAGTGCTACAACACATACCATACTTAAAGATAAAAAATATTTTTCTCATTTGACAATGAATGGTGCAAGCATCAATACTATAGCGGGTAATACAAAACTAATTGAAGGCTCTGGAAGAGCAATGATAATATTACCCAAAGGGACAAATTTTATAATTAATGATGCTTTATATTCCTCTAAGTCTCAAAGAAATTTATTAAGTTTTAAAGATATCCGCCGAAATGGGTATCATATTGAGACTATAGATGAGAAAAATATTGAATATCTATATATTACAATTGTTAGACATGGAGAAAAATGTGTTATTGAAAAAGTACCTGCATTATCTTCTGGTTTGTACTATACAAATATTGGTATAATTGAAACAAATGCTACAGTAAACTAGAAGTTTACTGATAAAAATATATTCATTATTTGGCATGACCGGTTAGGCCATCCCGGATCAACTATGATGCGAAGGATTATTGAAAATTCACATGGACATCCATTGAAGAGCTAGGAGATTCTTCAATTTAAAGATTTTTCATGTGTTGCTTGTTCTCAAGGCAAACTAATTACAAGACCTTCATTAACAAAAGTTGGGGTAGAATCCCCTGCATTTCTAGAACGTATCCAAGGGGATATATGTGGACCTATTCATCCACCATGTGGACCATTTAGATATTTTATAGTTTTAATAGATGCATCTACAAGATGGTCACATGTGTGCTTGTTATCTACACGTAATTTAGCATTTGCTAGATTACTTGCTCAAATAATTCGATTAAGAGCACAATTTTCAGAATATGCAATTAAGACAATTCGTCTTGATAATGCGAGTGAGTTCGCATCGCAAAAGTTTAATGATTATTGCATGGCAACTGGAATAACAGTAGAGAAATCTGTTGCTCATGTCCACACTCAATATGGTTTAGCAGAATCATTAATTAAACGCCTCCAATTGATTGCTAGACCAATACTTATGAGAACAAAACTTCCCATTTCAGCTTGGGGACATGCAATTTTACATGCATCAACAATTATACGCATAAGGCCAACAAGTTATCATAAATTCTCCCCATTACAATTGGCTTTTGGTTAGGAGCCAAATATTTCTCATCTTAGAATTTTTGGATGTGCGGTATTTGTCCCAATTGCTCTACCACAACGCACAAAGATGGGACCTCAGAAAAGGTTAGGAATATATGTTGGTTATGAATCTCCTTCTATAATCAATTATTTAGAACCGTTAACGGGAGATTTATTTACGGCACGTTTCAATGATTGTCATTTTGATGAGACAAATTTTTCAACATTAAGGGGAGATAATAAGCAGCTGGATAAATAAATCACATGGAAAGCATTATCGTTGTCTCATTTAGATCCTCGAACACAAATATGTGAGTTTGAAGTTCAAAAAATAATTCATTTGCAAAATATTGCAAATCAACTGCCAGATACATTTACTGACTCCAAGAGAATTATTAAATCTCATATTCCAGCTGAAAATACTCCAATTCGAATTGATGTCCCAGCAGGACAAGTAGCAAGTGCAAATGAAACTAAACCACGTTTGAAGCGTGGTAAACCAATCGGTTCCAAAGATAAAAATCCTAGAAAGAAAAGAGTAGACAATCAAGATGGTCAAATTGAGGAGGCTGATCTTATAGGAGATACCCAGGACATAACAAATCAAAAGACCCCAGAAGAGGTCCAGGTACCTGAAAATAATGAAGAGATCTCGATAAGTTATGTCAATACGGGAAAAAGGTGGAACCGAGAAAATATAGTCGTCGACGATATTTTTTCATACAATGTTGCTGTTGAAATAACTAATCAAAGTGATGATCTTGAACCTAAGTCAGTTGAAGAATGTAGACATAGAAATGATTGGCCAAAATGGAAAGACGCAATTCAAGCAGAATTAAATTCACTCTCAAAACGTGAAATTTTTGGACCTGTAGTCCAAATACCAAATGGTGTTAAACCAGTTGGATATAGATGGGTTTTTGTGCGAAAACGAAATGAGAAAAATGAGGTTGTTAGATATAAAGCACGACTTGTGGCACAAGGCTTTTCGCAAAGACCTGGCATTGATTATGAAGAAACATATTCTCCTGTGGTGGATACAATTACTTTCAGATATCTAATCAGTCTGGCAGTGCATGAAAGACTCGATATGCGTCTAATAGATATTGTTACAGCATACTTATATGGTTCTTTAGATACTGAAATTTATATGAAAATCCTTGAAGGATTTAAATTGCCTGAAGCATCTAAGAATCCTCAAGAAAATTATGCAATTCGTTTGCATAAATCCTTATACGGATTAAAACAATCTGAAAGAATGTGGTATAACTGTCTAAGTGAATATTTATTGAAAGCAGGCTATAAAAATGACTCAATTAGCCCATGTGTTTTTATAAAAAGGAACATATCAGAATTTGTTATAATTGCTGTTTATGTGGATGACTTGAATATAATTGGAACTCCTGAAGAGTTTCAAAAAGCAGTGGATTGTTTAAAGAGAGAATTTGAAATGAAAGATCTTGGAAAAATAAAGTTTTGTCTCAGTTTACAAATCGAGCACTTAACAAATGGAGTGTTTCTTCGTCAATCAGATTATATTGAAAAAATATTGAAGCAATTTTATATGGATAAAGCACATCCATTAACTACTCCAATAGTTGTAAGATCGCTAGTTAAAGAAAAAGATCATTTTCGCCCTCAAGAGGAAAATGAAGAACTTCTTGGTCCAGAAGTACCATATCTTAGTGCTATAGGGGCACTAATATATCTTGCTAATTCAACACGACCTGATATTGCATTTGCTGTGAGTTTATTGGCAAGATTTAGTTCTTCTCCAACAAGAAGACATTGGAATGGAGTTAAACATATATTTCGATACCTTCGAGGGACAATTGATATGGGATTATTTTATTCTAATGAATCCGGATCACAATTAATTGGTTATGCAGATGCAGGATTTTTATCAGATCCACATAAAGGTAGATCTCAGACAGGATATTTATTTACTTGTGGAGGTACAGCTATATCTTGGCGTTCGATAAAACAAACTTTATCAGCCACCTCATCAAATCATGCAGAAATCATTGCAGTTCATGAAGCAAGTCGAGAATGTGTTTGGCTAAGGTTAGTAATCCAACATATCCAAAGAATGAGTGGTCTACTTCTAGAACAAGAGATTCCAACAGTATTATATGAAGATAATACAGCATGCATAGCTCAATTGAAAGGAGGATATATCAAAGGAGATAGAACAAAACATATTTCTCCAAAATTCTTTTTCACTCATGATCTTATGAAGAATGGTGATATAGATGTTCAGCAAATTCGATCATGTGACAACCTTGCAGATTTGTTTATCAAGACACTACCAACTAAGCCATTTGAGAAGTTAGTGTATGGTATTGGAATGCGCAGATTCAAAGACATAAATTGACAACGTCATCAGGGGGAGTAAACACGTACTTAATGTACTCTTCATTTTAAGGATTTTGTTTTTCATTGGGTTTTCCTGAAATTTTTTTTTTTTGATAAGGCAACCTAAATAAATATTGTGTACTCTTTTTCCTTCACTAGGTTTTTGTCCCAATGGGTTTTTCCTAGTAAGGTTTTAATGAGGCATAATATTTGTCATGGACATCCAAGGGGGAGTGTTACAAATATTCTTGCACATGTGGATGTCCATAAAACTTATACCTCTTGGGATTCCTCTTAGGATTCCTTCTTCCCTTTATGCCATAAACCTATAACTTCCTCAATGAATGACTTGAGAGGGGTTTCTTATAGTTAATGACATTTTATTCCTCTTTAATCTTTTGTAACCTTATGTTTAGTCTTTAATAGGTGTGATCTATAAATAGTGGCTATGTAGAAGGCATTTGGACAAGTGAATATACAAGCATATGAGGAATTCTCTCTTATCCTTCCATTTCTCTCATCTCTAAATTTTGTCTTATTATTCTTTCTACTCTCTCACTTTTTTATTTTTATAACAATATATGTATTAAATATTAATGCATTAGAATGATGCTATTTCTTGAAAACCAACTTGTGCATTCACTAATTTTTTAGAAAATAAAGCTAAATAAGCCCAGCATAAAATTAAAGAACTACTCCTCTGGTCCCCGGAGGAGTACAACATTTTACTCTTCTCTTAAAGTTGGTCTCCCATCATTATCTCAGACCATGATCCCAGCAAGATATCACATCCCAACTTGCCACCTTGATAAGCCTATAAATAGAAGGATTAAAGGTCATTTTTGCCCTTATAGACTATTCTAGCAGCCTAAACTATCAAGTGGTGCAATCTTGCCCTTAAACTATTCTCGCATCCTAAACTATTAAGGGCAATGTTTTGGTTGCAAGAATAGTTTTAGGGCAAGATTATACCACTTAATAATTCCCTTTAAGCCTAAATAGAAACCATCCATCACTTGAAATATACACACACGGGTATATAACATCTCTATGATAAAAAAAACTAAGATTAATATAATTTTTTGCTCTTTAAGTTTGCCTTTATTTTAGTTTTAGTCATTGAAATTTCAAACTATAAGTTCTTGTCTTTCAAATTTCTTTCCATCTCAAACATTGGTTCCTATAATTTAACAAAAAACTGAATAATTTTATCATATCAAAACCCATGGTTTGAAACCCAAAAGACCAAAACCAAAATTTATGTAAATTTAAGGGACTAAAGATTGTATTAACCCAAAAAACTTTAACAAGAAGCACAATTTGTGAGCATGGACAAAGCAATTTATTTTTCATATTCTGCACAAAACTAAAACATACATATGTAAAATATTCATCAGAGAAGATAAAGAGACTAAAATAACCTGAACAGCTACTTGGACTCATTTTGAGATAACTTTTGCCTGAGGTCCTTCAATGCATCCACCACTTCTGCATCAAGATTGTGCTTCAATAGTCTACCTTGAAAAGAAGTGGATCTGAATAAAAAAAACAGCAAATCAATCAGCAAAATGTTGCCAAGTTATAACTATTCTTTCAATAATCTCATCTATACTTTTTTAGACACACATCCATGAGAATCTCTATTCAAATATCCCAGACACCAAGTTTGGGGAGAAACATTTATATGACATGATGATATTGGAAAAGATAAAAAATGCGACAAAAAATATACTTTCTTTGGTCCATAATATAAGTCGCTTTTAAAAGAATGGCTTTATCCAAAATATAAGTCACTTACAGGATCATTAATGCTTATTTACCAATTTTACCCTTGTAATTAATACTCATTTCCAATTTTGTCAATTCTTTATATTTTCTCTCTCTCCATAATCACATTCTTCAACAAGGGTAAAAGTGGAAAAAAATTTCAATTTAGGACATATTAAAATGACATACAATAAAACCAATGTTCTCAGATAGAAGCAATGTATTTCTTAAATTTATCAAAAACAGGTTACACGCACCTTGTTTCTTTGAGCATCATTTCAACCTCCTTTTGTGATGCCTTGATCTACTAACCAATAAATCAAACAAACAAGAAAATTTAAGATTGAAAGAATCTCTCATTTAAAAGCACAAAATGAATAAAAACTTCTAAAGACCGATCTCAGATTAATCCATGCACGTCTATTACAAATGGGCAGAGCAATTTTATAAATTGTTTTACAAGAAACATAGGAAACTAAAATTTCTTCAAGACATTATATGAGATGAAGCTCCGCTTGAGCACACGTTACCAACTTTTAATTATTATGTTTATATAGCTCTTCTTTTTCTTCTTGTTAAGGAAACGGGTTATTACATATATAAATGGTCTTCAATATGAGACAATATTTTCATTATAAATGAGATAATATCCTCTGTCCATTCGGTGTTTTACCTCAGTAACCAATGCTTTGCAACTCCAAACATAGGCTCCCTGTAAAATGTGACAGTGTAAGTCTTTTGAACTAATAAACAGAGCATACGGATGCAGTAGCTTAAATTTTTGGATGATAGCTTGTACTGAAATTAAAAAAAAAAATTATCATAATTAAAATCTGAAAATTATTTGAAGTTCTGCATAAAATGAAAAGGTTTTCAGTTCAAGGACAGCACAGTTCACATAACTGGAAGAGAAATGAGAAGACAATTGACAACAAATAAGTTTTTTCATTTTTATTTTAGTTTCCAATTGAAGGGAATGATGCGTACTGCTCCATGTGCAGCCTGCTGGTGACAATGATCAGAAGAAACAACCCACACTTTGGGGCATCCATCCTCTTTCAATGCTGCAACCTAGAAGAATCAATGGATAAAATAAATACATACAGTATTCACAAGGAGGACTCACTTCGTTGCAACTAATATTAAAACATGACCCAAGGCTCATGAAATGGCTGTAGAAATGCAGCTGAGAGTAGAATTGATATATAGGGATAACTACTCATTCACTTCTTAAACCACTTTCAAAAATAAATACCAAAAATATAATTGTTGGAGATAAGCCTGGATAAGAGGCCCACATCTAAAACTGATTAAAAAAATGAAGCAAATATAATTTTGTAGCAAACCTAACCAAGTAGCTTAAGCTATTTTTGGTGAAAGAAGTTCAAGCACAAGCCTATACAAAAGTCAACAATAATCAAGACCCTCGTATGCAAAGACTCGTGTTAGTTCGCAATATGGAACTTTATATGTCTACAGATTAATCACCATTTTGATTCCTAGATCAGAAAGCAAGACAGTAGAAGTTAAATATGCAAAGCAGGATTAAAATAAAACTTAGAATAAAAAATTCAAAATAACAGTATAATAGAACCATAAATCCGTAGATTCTATTACCTCTGTTTCAATCCACGTATCAGCACATGTTTCAGCAGAGAAAACCACATCTATACTGCAACATTTGCAAAACTAAAAAGCTTTAACTTAAAAAGTTTAATATACACAAACATACTTTTATCAGACTTGAAAGGAAGATAATAATCTAATAAAACAACTTCACACCTCTGTAAGGCCTTGAATAAATGTTATTATCAAGTTTTAAGGCTTGTGAAATTTGTAACATGCAAAAGTCTTCCAGAATTCAGATAAACCTTATCTTTTAGGTTGGAGGGGGTAGTAAGAGGTGTTGCATTACTTCGATATAAAGGGTTGATATCATAACAAACTCATGTCACATCATGCAAAATATTATTAAAGCCAATAAAAGAAGGTCCTTTGCAATTATGCAAACTACAGGCATGGGATGAAATATAAAAAACAAGTAATTGAAATTTAAAAACTGTACCCAGCAAAATTTTCCTTGTGCGTAGGTTGTCCAGACAACATTGCATCAAAAACAACAACCACTTTCACCTCTGTAAACGTTCACAAGTAACAAAGTGAAGTATCAACAATAGGAATGGACAATAATTTTCATTTCTACTAAAGCGCATGAGATTATGAAAGTTGAAATTTCTCAAGTAGAAGCACCGACATTCTCTCAGAATGCTACACCTCTTCAAACAAAATATTTTTATTCTTAAATTAAATTTTGGTTACCATATGTTGCATTTGTATACAATTTATAATGCAACTTGCGACACTAACTTGAAGAACAATGAAATATCTTCACTTAATTGCACAAATCAAGGCAGTGCCTTCCTCATTTGCTGGACCTATGTAGGACAAACAGTGTACCCATGTCATCACTTGTTCAACATCATATACTAGCAATTCTATAAACTTTTGTATGGATTCTCACATCTACTGATATCTTTTAAGAGTCTAATTTAGCAAGTTCAGAGACAATAATATTGACGCTAAAAATAACATTGAGACTCACAATTCATAGCAGAAAGCAATCTATGTTTAGCAGGCTCTCTTACTTGGTGCCAGGTTAAACCTTTAAGAATTAAAAAGAGCAAGGAAAGAAAATGAAAGGAAAGGGGTTTGAGAATGAACCAAGACATGATATATTCTTATTACTTTTTATTTGTTTTAATCCATCTTCCTTTCCTACTATTATGCTCCCCCCACAGGAAAAAAGACTCTCGTCATCCTTTAAACCCTAGTTCAGTGTTTAATATGCATGCATAAGTAAAAGCAGAAAAAGAACGTTTCTCTGTAGAGAGTTTAAGCAAGAGTACTTGATTCATCCTTTATTATTGAACATATTTCACATCAGAGTGACTTGTATAAGTCAATATCCAGTATTCTAAGAAGAAAAGGTACAAACCTCTCAGCATGCTAAAAGTCACAAGCTCATCAATAAGCTTTTGACGAGCAATATCAAGTCTTCCATTAATAAAATGTTTCTTCAGTTTTATCCAATAGCCACACACATTATAGCCATCAACAAGCAAAACAGGGACTGCATTGTCTATACCCTGGTTTGTACTGTACAGAAGATTTAGCAAACAAAAAGTGAACCTCCTCCAATAAGTTTAAAATGATTAAAAATGAATGCTTAAACATGATTAAAAACCTGGGGAGAGTATTACTAGTAGAGGTTCAGGGTGGGATCACGATAGAGATCTGTATCTTCTGGAACATCCTCCTTCTCTACCTTCCTTTTGCGATAACTGGTGGAAGGCCTGGGAGTACCGGACTTTCTTTTTTGGAACTCCTACAGATATCCATCAAATGAGACACATAAAGGAGGTTGTAATATGAATCCACAACAGCTCATAACCTACCTTCCATAACTTAAGGAATTGCAGGTTTTGCTTCACATTTGATGTAATTCTTGGAGGATATGACTCAGAAACCTACTGAAAAAGGGCTGTTAGGTTCAGTCTGAAATAATGCTTGTAAATGAGTATCAGTGTAAACATTAAACAAGCCATTCCTTGTTCATAAATACAATATTTTAGAGGGAAACTAACAAATTTTTGTTTCCAACGATTTCTTGGAAATAAAATATGATCATAGCAAGTGTTCTTCATATGAAGAAAAATGGCCTCCAAATGCACCTACCAGGGAAAAGGAAAAAGCGCAGCATTTGAATCACTTTTTTTCATTTGCAAAGTACCAGTAAATTTTATAGACACCTATGAGAGTGACAAAAAGGTGATGAATATAGCAAAGCTTACTCAACCAAATAAAGGATTTCCCCTTCTCAAGGATATAAATACAATTATTAAAAAATAGAAACAGCTCTCCAACAACACAAACACTGTTTGAAATAGAAGAAAGGGAATAAATAACACCGATACGTCAGAATTTGGTTTGCACCCATCGGATTGAGAGCTGACCGACAAGTCATAGGCCTAGAATAACTCCATAGCCCTTGAGGGGCTTGCATGTTGAAATATTCAAGTATATCTCTCTTTTATACTTAATTCTCTGTCTCTATAACTCACTCCAGACTTTCGCTCTCTATGAATTATTTGTCTCCAACCCATATTGACTAGGGCGTTAAAGGCCTTGACCCTTTACTATTTCTTAGGACATATTGCCAAAGATTAACTCTGGCAATCAGCTGAATGGGCAAATTATCATGTATCAATCACCAACTAACAGAATTATTCTTCACTATCCAACCAAAGATAAAAAAGGTCAATATTTGAGATCCTTGTGTGCAATCAATGAGAGAATAAGTTCCACCTATTACAGATCGACAACATTGCAAATTCTGGTACTATCCAACCAAATGGGTAGTAGATGATTGGTTCAGTGACAACTAAAGAGAGAATCAAAGAGAACGATAACCAACTTGGAAATCATGCTAAAATGTTATTCCTTGATAATTTTATACATTAACTTAAACATCTTTTACTACCTTCACCTCCCTTCTATGATTCAATATCCCAATCATTTGCAAGCACAAATTCGTCCCCATGGGTATTAACATGAACAGTAACTCAAAGAGTATTTACACAACCAAAGTTACTATACACTGATTAATTGAGGACAACATAAAATGATCATGCATTAAACAAAAGCGAAAATTAGGACATTTGGGGAGGGAAATAAAAAAACCTTAGGAGCCTCATTGTGCTTCTTGCTTTTGGCGACTATGGTCCTGTAAGGAGAAGAAGCAGCAGCACCAGTAAGAGAGGAAGAATATGAAGCACTGTAATAGCAGGGGCTACTTCGGTAAATCAACGACAATGAAGATGATGTAACAGTTTTCATAGCCTGAAGATCTTATTCCTTCTTCATATCGTTCCAATTTCAGGTCCACTCGCATAATACTAACAGATTTGATCCATCTGCGTCTTCGAGATTTCTGAACTTCTAGATTTTCAACTTCGAAGCTCACACATTTCTGACCAAAATGGAAGATGGGGAATGATGATCTTGAACGAGACAAGTGGATGGTATTTGACCAAGTGACTCAACCTTAGCCTCAAAGTCCTCAAAGTTCAGCTATTTTACTTTCCCTTTTCTTTTCTTTAAAAAAAATGGAATTTTTATAACATTCCATATAATTTTTCTATAAATCTAGAAGTGACATCTTAAAACTAATGTAACTTGTGAATAGGAATTAACAAGTATAATATAGATTTCTTAATTAAAACTGTTCATAAATATACTATAACAAATAGTATTATTTTATAATATATTTCTTTAATAATATTGTGAACTTGAAAGAAGAAGATAGTGGATCAAGAGGAATATACTAGTTGAAGACATTTGCTTATAGAAGGTAACATATTATTAAAGTATATATAAATTTAACCAAACATTTGAATCAATATTTTATATTAGGATTATGTGTAATCTTCTTTCATAAAATTAAATCAAACAGATTACTAGAATCTATAATCTAACCCTTTATTTTAATTTATAAAATTTTCTATTAAATTATAAAAAAATTAATAAATGTCATTATTATCATTATAGAACCAATATTAATATAAAATTAATTTAATTAATTTTATTATATTAAAAAATTAATTAAATTAATTAATATAATAATTTTTTTATAAAACACTATAATTATTATTGTTAACTATCTTATTTTTTTATTTAATTATTTTTTAAAAAATATTATAAAAATAATTTAAAAAATTAATAAATATAAAAAATAATTTTATATATACGACTAAAACTAATTCTTAAATTAAATTATATATTAAGTATTAGAAAAATACTACCTAAAGTTAAAAAAAATAATTTTTTTAAATATATATTTTTCAAAATTGCCTCCCATTTAATGCCAATTTCTAATTAAATTGTAATTAATTAACTAACTAATCAAGAATATTTTTAGAATAACCTATAAAACATCTTATATTATAAAATCACTCAAAAATGATTTATAAATTGAAGTAAAAGGAGTATATTTACTTAGCTGATAAAAAATATATAATGTTATATTATTTTCCCATAATATATAATGTATATTTGCTCTTGCTATCCAAACAAGATTAGCGTCATAGTTTATATGATATCCAAAAAAACCATTAAATAATTAAATTAAAGAAATACGCCGGAAACTATAAACCTGGTATTGAAGTTCAAATACGATACTCAATTCGTCCCTTGAATCATCTCCCCTCGAAATTCTTGAGAAGTACAATTCAATTTACAGTTTTACACTATCAGGTATTGGTACCTTGCAATTTTGGATTTTGATTTGATTTGATTTAAAACCTCATTCATCAAATTTCCTCCTTCTTTCCTTCTTTCACAAAATCAACCAATGGCTTCCCCCAACACCGACGCTGTGTGCGTCACCGGAGCCAATGGCTTCATCGGCTCTTGGTTGGTCCAAACCCTCTTGCAAAACCCTCGCTATGTTTCCATACATGCTTCCATATTCCCCAACTCCGACGCCTCTCACCTCTTCGGACTCCACCCTGACGCTAAATCCCGAATCAAGCTCTTTGAGGTTGATGTGCTTGATGCCGCCGCCGCCGCCCGCGCCGTCGACGGTTGCTCGGGTGTGTTCCATGTGGCATCCCCTTGTACCCTCGAAGACCCAGTTGACCCACAGAAGGAACTCGTGCTTCCGGCGGTTCAGGGCACACTGAACGTTCTAGAAGCAGCTAAGAAGTGCAATGTGAAGCGTGTCGTCCTCACATCTTCTATTTCCGCGATGGTCCCGAACCCCAATTGGCCTCCAAACAGGCCCTTCGATGAGTCCTCTTGGACCGACCTTGATTACTGCAAATCGCGGGCGAAATGGTACCCGGTGTCGAAGACTCTCGCGGAGAGAGGCGCGTGGGAGTACGCGGAGAAGAATGGCATTGACATGGTGGCGATTCATCCTGCGACGTGTTTGGGTCCTTTGCTTCAGAATTCGCTGAATGCTAGTAGTGCCGTGCTTCAACAATTGCTTGAGGGATCAAAGGATACGCAGGAGTATCACTGGCTTGGAGCTGTGCATGTGAAGGATGTGGCCAAAGCGCATGTATTGCTGTATGAAAACCCAAATGCTTCTGGTAGATATCTCTGCACCAATGGTATCTATCAGTTTTCTGATTTTGCCAACAAAGTGTCAAAGCTATGTTCTGATTTCCCTGTTCACAGGTTTGCATTTTTCTTCCTCTTTTTCAATGCTCATTCCTGTTTGGGTTTATTATCAACTGCTACGGTGTGGGGATGAAATTTGACTTAGTTTAAGTGGGTGATTCACTTGGATGATTCTTTTTTATCATGGTTGTTGACTTTGAGAATTATACCTACTGCTGACTGATAACAAATATGACTAAAATAAAACGTGCTTTCTATTATGGATTACAGATGGGCTTGCATGAGTTTTTACCGTTTTGTAGTTTAGTTGGACTCCATCTGTCATAAAGAGATACTTGTTTATCTGTCTATCTATTATTTATTTAGACTATCTAATCCTAATTATTATTCAAAAATTGAGGTTTGCAATTTGAGCTAATTGGATAAATTTGAAGTGTAATCAGAGACTTAAATAAAACTTTTAGTCCTAGAACCATGTTGTCTTGTTAAACCTTGGGTTAAATTAAGGTATATCTTTTTAATTTGAGTTTTGAGAATTTTTGTTAGTTTTTCCTTCATTTTTCCATTTCTTTTCTTTCAACCTACTCCCTACCAGTTTTCTTTTTAACTTTTAAGAAGAATTTTGATTTGGCCTACCACGTTTGAACTTCAGAGCCATGTAGTTTTTCTTTCCATTCCGCAATGATTTCTGTTTTGTTTTGCCCTACTTTTTTATTTACTTGTTTGGCGTCCCTCCACTTAGATAAGAACTGCTTTTCCTTTGATTTTCGTCAGAAATTTCCTCCCACTCTCCACTGATTGAGGTTGTAGGTGGTTCTTGAAATTTCTCATCTTTAGTTCTTGTGGCTTGGATTACATTATTGGTCTGCAGATAGATATTTATAATAAATTCTTCATATGTTTCCTGAGGCCTATACCATGTAATTATAGTTTGAGTGCCTTGTGTATTAGTTGCTTTTTAGTACTATGCTTTTTTGCTGCTATGTTCGATTCAATAACTGGCTCCCCTTTATTAGGGGACAATGTAGAGGGTAGATTAAATGAGAACATTTATGGTGTTACGAAGATACTAGGTGGTAGGTTGCTGATATAATAATATCGCTATTGACCATGGGCCAGTGACTTTTCCATTAAACATGGAGGTCTATGCTTGTATGGAAGAGACACGGTTCAACGCCCAATGGAGTAGTTAGCTGAATATGATGAGAAGTTAAGGGATGAGTTGGTGAAGGGAAATACTGTACTTTAATTGTTGGCAAAATCATGACGAAGGATCTATATTTTCTAATATTTACATAGGTGTCCCTCAGAAATTTCAGATGGGGCCATCGAAAGGGCGAAATTGGTATCAGTTAAATTTGCCTTATTATAGCTGTTACCTTAAAGTTATAACTTATATGAAAGTTTGCATCACATTATAGAAACTCTATTAGTATGCTGGGGAAAGTTATCACAAAGTTGTAAGAATGTTACTTTACTATTTAGGTAATTAAGCATCATGCTTTGAGCAAGTTACTCTCCCAAACGGCATGCATATTACCACCATGTTATGGGCAAGTTACCAACCTGTTTAGAGAAGTTACCACAAGATTATACGAAAATAATCATCAGGGTTTAGGCAATTATCCCTACAGTATGGGCAAGATATCCTCAACTGATATAAATTTTACTGCCATGATTTGGGAAAGTTACATCCCAGTTATAGACATGTTACCGTCTACTTATAGGAAATTTGCCAACTTTTTGAAGGAAAGTAGTCGTTATGTTTGTGGAAGTTCACGCAAGTTTATAGGAAATAGGAATGTGCCATAGAAAGCAACATTAGTTGGTATGCTATCTCTAGCTCGTAGGAAGTCACTCCCAATTTACATAAATGTAGTTGGGAGAATTTACGTCTAGGTATTGGAAAATTTACCATCGGGTTTGAAGTTTATTTACCTCCATTGTTTAGTAGCATTGCTGTATCTTTTTTGAAGTGGTGCTTCAGTCCTGTATCTTGGAGTAACTTGCTCAAACTGTGGTGATTCATTGTTTTCACCCTTGTGGTTGCTTTTTAATAATCTTGAAGTAGCATCCATAAATATGTCAGTAACGTTTCTATAATGTCATAATCGCTTTCCTACAATCTAGTTGTAAAATTACTATAAAAAATGTAGGTTTAACTAAGGTCGCTTTTGTCCTTCCCAAAGCTTCATCTGGTCCTTGGGTGTTCTGTATTATAATTTTCAAGAGACTTCTTTGTAAATATTAGAATATTTAGGTCATCCATAATCATTTCCTCAATTATTTTGAACTTTTGGAAGAAAAACAAATAATACCTCTTCATGAAAAGAAAGTGTATAAATTATAGAGAACTTGAATTTTGTATTCTTACGCTATGTCTTATATCCATGTCCTCTGTTGTGGTCATATTTAATGAGGTAAAATAAATTCATTTTAGGACTAGGAAAGGCATGGGGTTTGGTAACTTGATTAATGATTCTGAAAAAGTTGTTCACAAGTCAGCAAATACTGGATGTTAGGTGAAATTAGGGTAAGAAATTGGTGAGAAGGAAGAAGTGTAATGCCACCTGAGAAATCTTGACTCATATTTATATCTTGACTGTACCTCTTTGTTTGTTAGTTATTCAAAATACCTGAAATCAAATTTATGATTTAAAACAATTAAATAATGATTGCCTACTCAAATGACATGTTTAAATTGAATGGATCATCTGGATATCAATTATTATTATCTATTGTGAGCGATCATTAATCTGATAACTTTATGTTCAAAATTCTTTCCCCCTTTAAGAGGTGATGGTTCCCCCTCCCCCTTTTTCCTCTTCCCTTTTTTTGGGTGAAATTTGTTCTCATCTTTTTCTATTGGATAAATGTACAAGGATTGACTTCGAGCTAAGTTCCTCCCAAGAACTGCTTTATTATAAAATGATTTCATGTCCTTGCTAGGCATGTGGGTGTAAGGTCAGTTGGCAACATATGTTAAGTGGGAAACAGCACAACCTGGATTTCTTTATTTAACTTAACTCAGATAAATCAACCAAATTGATACTAATCATTATATGCATCGTATATGATTGAGTTTTTTGTTGTTTTGTTCCACTAAATTGTCAAGTTGGTTTTTCCCCTTTTCTTGGGTGAGAAATATATAGCTTTTGATATTACTAACTAATCTAGATTTGAACAATGCTGGGCCCCACATAGGAGTAAACCCTACTAGTACAATCTTTTTCATCCTCAATACTCAAACTTGGGATCTTACTTCAAGGGTACATGTTATCGATTTTCTTTTACTCGATCTAATTATTGTGGGTAGATGGGATTTCACTAAATTGCTGAGATGGGGTTTTTCCTTAATACAAATTGAAGTTACATAGGGGCTTTAAATGAAGAGAATCTCTCCTAATGTAACATTTTTGTGTGTGTTGCCATTCATAAGTCTCAAATTTGAGACATTGCTTTAAAAAAAGGTATCAGATCCGTTTTCACTTGATCCAACTGACATTGGTATATGTGAGTCTTATCACCTAAAACAGTGAATTTCGCTTGGCTGAATAGGGATTTCAGATCAATTGTCTCTATTGCTGTTGAACATTTTATGTAAATTTCTTATTCAAATCTTAAATTGTCGTCATCAGGTGATGTGGTTGTCTCTCTAACTGATTATAACCACATGCAGGTTCCCCTCAGAAACTCAACCTGGGTTGGTAGCATGTGAAGATGCTGCGAAGAAACTAATAGACTTGGGATTGGTGTTCACTCCACTTGAAGATGCTGTACGAGAAGCTGTGGACAGCTTTATATCCAGAGGCTTCCTTAACCCTAGATCCAACCAAACTTAGGTAGTTTAGTACAAAAAAGGCGGCTTATCGCGAAGTTTCATCAGTTGAAGTCTGGGGTAGGGATGGACAAATGCAGCTCTACTTACCTAGTGGGAGCTTAGTAAATAAGTTAAAAAGTTATTTATTTTAGGAGTAAAAAATGACACTCTTGTCTTGTCTATGACTGAGTTTGATTAAGTGTAAAAAAGAAAATAAAAATTGATATTTTTGAGTACTGTTACGTTTTTTTTTTTCAATATTACAAATGTATGATAATGATAGATGGGGACCCATAAAACTTGATAACATCAAATACAATTTAAAAATCAAAATGTGATTTGAGGACTAAAATTAATTTTTTATTGAGAAAATGACTAAAAAAATCTTTTATTGCAAAATTTATTATATAAAAACAATCGAAATTTGTTTAAGGATTTGGGTACAATTTATCTTTAGTTAGTATAATTATTTTTTAATTATGTGTAATTTATCTCCAGTTATGTTTGAAATAGAAAATATTTATATACTAAAGAGGAATTATATTTGTTAAAGATAACTTATCCCTATTCAAAGACATGAGTCCTTAATATTGCTGGGTAATAAATTTTATAATTAAGGATTTTTTTTAACAATTTTTCCTTTGTTTTATAATGTTATGAGAATATTGCAAAGAATCGGTGACAACTATGAAAAGCACATATGATAACTTCGGCCTCATAAATTTCTAAGGTCATTGTTTGGTATTATTACACCTTAGGATTCGTACCGTTCATTTTTCCTAATTTCAATCAAAAGGGAAGGCAACATTTATTTATTATTATTGTAAGCATGATTGTAGTATTTATTTATTTATTTATTTTGGATATGGTGGAAGTAATTATGAATGTAATTATTCCATGCTTACCTAGGAAATAAAATCACTTGCTTTCATTATACTTATTTCCCTTATTTTTTCAAAGTAGCTTTCATTCTACACCTGTATACCACTTCCACAACATGGATCATGCTCAAAGTCAAAGAGCCTTGTCCCTTTATAAGAGGATTCCCCCCCCCCCCTCCTCCGTTTTTTTCTAATCATAAGATGAATATTCAAATGGTTTAAATTTTATCTTTTACAAAATGTTTTTTTATTTTTATTGAAGTTTAAAATTGTTCATATTAAATTTTAGTAGTTTGAAATTAATTATTTAATTTTTATTATTGAACATTTTGATAATAATTTATAAAAAATAAGTCTAAATTATTGAAGTGCTGATATAATAATTAATTAAAAATAATCCTCTAGTCCTAGAGGAGATATTTATATTGAGAAAGATACCTATAAATCTTAAAACTAGATATAGGATATGATAAATAATATAAAAAAGAATTATTTTTATGATATTTAATATAAGAGTTAATTAATTTTTTAATAGATTAATGAGTATACAATATAAATTTATTTTAGTTTTATTTTTAAAAAAGTCAATTAAATATTATACTAAAAATGAGAGAATAATAAGAAAAGAAGATCAACTCCCTATATCACTTTGTATTTTTTTTCCCTTTTGTTTTATTAAATGGGGGTATCTTCAAGGTTTATGGGAATTTTTTTTTCCTTTTTTTGGATGGTCTCAAAAGTATGCAAAAGAAATAAATTAAATTTTTATTAGAAAAAATGAAGATAAAATAATAATAACTCAAAATAGCAGTGGCATAAGGGGAGATATTTTTTAACACAATTATTTGATATTTAATATTATCACGTTAAATTAAAGTATTATTAAATTAAAATATATTTTTTATACTTTTTTGGTTAGTAAAAACAATGAAAAAAATTATCCTTGCTTTTAAAAAGAATAAAAAGAAGCGATCCGTTTGAATGAAGTGGAGAGAACCTTGATGTCACTTTCATAATAATAATTTGATTTTAAGAATAAGGAAAATGAGATGACCATTTCCTCTTCAACTGCTACACACCACGCCCACATGTGGAATTCAACCGAAGTGTGGTCACATCTCAGAATGATATTTGGAGTTATTTAAATTTCTAATTTTAAATATTTGATTTTTTTTGAAATCTTAATTTAAAATTTTAACACAAATATTTGTAACTTACTGTTATTAATTTAGAATTTTTATCAAAAATATAAAAAATATCATATATTGAGAAAATTATCAAATCTAACCAAGCTACTAAAAATTAGACTGATCATTAAACTACAATGATTCAAGGATCTATAGTTCAATGGTAATTAAATTTGAATTAATCCAATCATAATTATTATATTTAGTCTCAATTTTAAGAGTTAGTTGAAATATTTAAGTATATTAAAGAAGATAAATTAATTAATTAATTATAACTAATATAAGACTTAGTTGATTAATTTGGATAAATTAAAATTTAATAATATGAATTCATCTTGAGTAGTTAAATTTTTTTATAATTAACTTATTTAATTTATTTAATAAAATTAATTAGTTCTTATAATTAGAATTAGAAGGAGTAAAATATATAAAAATATTCATATATCACCAATATATAAATAAAAAATATTAATATAATTTATATATAATTTCACACAATAAAATTACTAAAATATAAATTTGACAAATTGTTTTTTAATTCAAAATAATGTCAGTTTAAATTTTATAAGAAAAAATATAAAATTAAATTCGTTCAACCTGTTTAAAATTGTTATCTGATTCACTATTTTGACTAGTCAATTTAAATTAAATTTTTAATATAATAAATATAATTAATAGTTAGAGATTAATATAATTTTTAAAAATTAGCTGATATTAAAAAAGAAGGAAAAAAAAGGGTAGTTGGTTGGTTTTGCACCTAACATTAAGCCAAGGGAGGGAAAAGACAATGGGTATTGGGACCCATCCTCAGAGCCTCGATGTTTGGAATTAGAATCCAACTCTTTCAAGGCACGTGACTGGGGCGTGACTTGAAAACCCAGTTTTTGGTCACATTCATCTTCCTCTAATTCTTCACCTTTTACTTATTGAGTAAAATAAAATAAAAAAAGAAGTAAACGAAACATTATTTTTTAAAAAAAAAATTATTTAGAATGTTCTTAAGAAAAACAATTAAAAGGAATGTTTTAGGGACCCAGAATAAAAAAATTAAATAAAGAATTCCAAATTAGTTTTGTTACATATTTACAAAATAATTGTGGTTAAATAGAGTAAAAGAGTCTTTGACCCCAAAAAAAAAGGAATAAAAGAGTCACAATATCTAATGAGGATTTTTCTCTAATGTTGTCCAATAAAAAGTATATATTTAAACTGGGGATCAGAAGGATTACTCTTGACTTTCAGTTTCCCATTTAGTCAAACCTATTAAATATTATATAATTGTGAGAAAAATTAATTTAAAAATTTAAAATTATTAAATACATATACAATATATCTTTAATTTATAATTTTCAAGTATAATTTTTCCTGTTTCGGGCACAAGCTTTTATTTATAGTACTATATGAGAAAATTTATTTTTCCTTAATTGCACGTCCTTAGTACATAGTACTAGAAACTTAGGATGTAATTTTTGGCAATAAATATAATTATTATTCTTCATATCTCTCTGTCTCTTTCCCTTCAATATATTTTTTTAATTATTTAATTTTTCATATGAGCTTTAAAAGGATAGTACGAGCATAAAGTTGGGGTAGCTGAGATGAGGATGTTAAGATGGATGTGTGGGCATACAAGAAAAGATAAGATTCGTAATGAACATATATGGGGAAGAGTTAGAGTGGCACCTATTGAAGAGAAAATAGGAGAGAACCGTCTTAGGTGTTTTGGACATATACAAAGAAGGCCAAGGGATGCGCCAGTGAAGAGGGTTGATCAAACAGTATGGACACCGATTAAAAAGACTAGAGGAAGGCCAAAGAAAACACTCAAAGAGGTCATTGAGCGGGATCTCCTGGTTAATAACCTATCCAAAGATTTAGTTTTTGATAGAACACAATAGCATCATATGATCCATGTAACTGACCCCATTTAATAGGATAAAGCTTATTATTGTTATTGCTGGTTGCTAAAATCCACCCGACTGTCCATGTGCATCTCTCTCTCATCTCTCTCCCCTATCTAATGAGAGCTGGGGGCTTATTGTCTGCTCTAATCATTCAAGCTTCTTCTGGCATTCCATGTGCTTCAATGACTTCCCCACTTCGTTTTAATTTTCACTCTTACTTACTTCTCCTTCTCCTTTAATTTTCTCTCTGTGTGTGTCTATTTATATATATATATAACCTCCCCTCTCTCTCTGTGTCTCTGAAACTTCAAACAGTTTGTTTCTCTTCTTCTAAAAGCTCAGAATAAGAATATGAGCACTACTGGGAGCCCTGCTCCTCATTGCACCAGATCCTGGTAAGCCTACCTCCTTCATTTCAAAGATGTACTGTATCGATTGAAAAGTGGAAATTACGAGTTTAGTCCTGTCTAAAACCTCTCCCGTCATTAGTGACTTTCTCTTTAAATAATATAAGATTCCGATAAAATTACCCTAAAATTAAATTAATCGGTTCTTCAGATACCTGTTAATAGTGTCTAAGAAAAATATCGGATACCCAGATGATAATATAAAAAAAATTAAAGGAAAAAATGTGTTTTGATGATGGTGATATATGTTGAAATGTTATATATATATATATATATATATATGGTCATTCTTGTTCATGTATGGATTGAAACTGATGGAGTTCTCTGATATAAGATTGGTGTTTTTTGGGACTGGGAATTTTGTTTTGTTACGAAGGTCGATAAGTGAGGATTCGTTGAGGAGGTACGTGCATTTTGCGAGTGAGAGCTGTATACAAGAGCTGTTGTCGGCGTCGGATTCTGATAGAGGCGGCGACGGTGGCTGGAAGGTTCAGGCAGTGGAGAACGGCGTGGAGATCTCGAAGCGGCGCTCCGGCTCCCTTCATACCTTCCGTAGCCGCTGGCTCCTCCGATCTGTTTCACCTCACCAATTCATCACCGTCGCTAACGCCATTGATGCTGCTAAGGTCAGTAGATTCCTCTCATACATACATATACTGGTGTTCATAAAGCCCGCAATGTGATATGTCTATTCGAGTCTCTTGTAAAAAAAAAATTCTATTTAACCCAATAAATATAGGACAGAATTATGTATTAGACTATAAAATACAGTTTATATTTTTTTCAGGCTGGGTACCGGACAGAGGGGTTGCCCTGCCCTGTCCATGGACACTCATTCTTTTATTTTTTTTACCTTTCTCTCTATATACTACACTTAGAAGGAAGAATATGATAATTACTAGTGACTAAATGGTCATTTTTAAAATATAAATAATTAAGTAAATAAGTTACATCTTTTAATATTTATAACTATATTTATTTTTTATTTTTCTTTAACTTTACTAATCATAATATTATTATATTATAAATTATAATTGTTTATTTTATTTTTTTAAAATGTTTTATCCTTGTCAACATTTGGAAAGTTGATACAAAGTTATAATTACAAATTACTTAGATTTTAAAGGCTTTTTTTATATGCAATGAATTTCAATACTTTAATTATTATTTTTTTGTTGCCTTATTTTTAGTGAATTATAGATATTATTTAATTCTTAAAGATATATAAATATTATATTATTTTATAAATTTATAATTGCAGATTATTTTTTATAACCTGAGCATAACATTACGACTTGGATATGCCCAACCCACCTACGTCCAGCCTGCCTATGCCCAGCCTAAAATAGTTAAGGTTTTTATTGGGCAGGGCCGAGCATCAGACTGTAAAATATAATCCATATTTTTTTTAAACAAGGCATTAGACATGAGAGTTGCCCTGTCCAACCCTACCCATGAATAATCCCACGTATACCCCCCTTTTTTTCCCTTTCATTTTAACTAATAAAATGCTCCTTCTGTGCATTTATTTTTAGAAATACTACACTTAAAAGGCTTGAACTCGAACTCTTGATTACCCAATAAATTTCAAAATGAGTAAGTTTTCCTAAATATTATATTTATCTAAATATAAAAATTAGTTCTTATGTTTATTTCAGTATTAAATATATATTAAATTTCAATCTATTTTATTCTTTTTCTTAAATTTATAATTTTTTATACAAAATATCTCTATTAGAAGGATTTCTATCAAAAAAATAATTTTAATAGAAATAATTAAATAAAATATTTTTTAAAAATTAATATAATATATTTTGTTATAAATAATTTACTTAACCCCTACTTAAATTGTTAATAATAGGAGGGAGTATATAAACTTGTTTTAATTTTATATTTATTTTTAATTAAACATTTTGTATGTATTATATGGAATTTGAGGTAAAATAAATTATTGATATGATTTGTTAAACTTTTTATTGTATATGGGATCAATGTGTGTGTGTGTATTCCTATTTAAAGAATATATATCATAAAAATATGATTAAATATGACTATGTATATGAAAACTAAAATTATCTTCCTGTACTGGGGTCCCTACCAAGAAAAACATACAACATTACAGAAATTAAAATAATAATAATAATAATAATTTGCGTCATAACTTGATTTTGTAAACAAATACTTTCAATTAATTTAATGTTTGAAATTCCATTTTAATTATATTAAATTATCTGTTATTATCACTCCCAAGTTAATGAGGACTATGATTAGATTAATGTAATTAATACATCCCACATAAAATTTTTGTTCCTTTTCATTTGGACCAAAACAAGTCTCTTTAAAATTTCTTTATATTTAAAATCAGAAGGAATATAATATAAATTTTATAAGATATTGCATTATAATTATACTAATTTCAATATTCTATATAATACTTAGATAGAACGATATAATATTCGATAATTTACGCATTATCTATTAACTAAATAAAATTAATATAGTATTAATTTTGAATACTCAAAAGAAGTCAAACTCACAGAAAAAGAATAAATAGGAAACTCCAAAAGAGTATTGGATTCCAAGCCAGCGAATTGAAAAGGAAGCTCTTGTCTGTAACTATGGTTGTCCATACGGTGCCGTTTCTTGTGGCTAACAGTTAAAAAGCTTCTTGTCCCATTGTGATAAATTATACATATTTTTTTTAATTTTATGGGTTTTAGATAATATCTTCTGAAAAAAATAATAAAAATGATTTTTAATAAAAATAGCTTTTAAAAAAATTAAAAAAAATAATTTCTTGAAAACCATGGTTTTACTTCCTAAAATTTTTAAAATTTTTGGGCTACCATATTTTAAAATTATGATTTATACCTCTAAAAGTGCTTGTTTAGGATAATAAGTAAAGTCACTTTAGATGGTTTCACTATGGTGTTAAAATTAAACTTGAATAAGACGATTAAATTAGTAAATTGGTAAACTAGTCCCCTTTCTATTTAATAATATTTTATAGGTCAATTAGGTTAGATTTTATATTTTATATTTTTTATTAATTTTGAAAGGAAAAAATAACAGTTTATCATATTATGTTCTAATAATTTTATTTTTTTTAAAATTATACGTGAGTTATATACGAATATTCTATTTCATTTATTTTTATTTAAATATTATTCTTTTTAAAATTATATATAAATATTTTTATATTTTTAATTAAATTATATTATTCGAATGATCATTGGCTTGACTCTAATTCAAATACAATTGGACTATTTACCTTTTAATAATTACCTTTTCATCAATTGAATGATTGATCCCATTTTTAGTACTTTGAATCCTATGTGTTTTATATGAAAATTTATAACAAATTATACTGTTTGTAACTTGTGATTAGTGTAATTCTTCTTGGTGCGTTTTGCATTTTACATTAATTAACAATTGAGATTGTGATGATTGATTTGGGGTTTGGAATACAGCAATGGGACTCAGATCTGGTGGAAGCGAGATACATCAAAGATTTAGAAGACAATCTAAGCATAATTCGTTTGAGATTTGGTGATAACTCAAAGCCTCTCTTTCGCAATAGAGAATTCATTGTTTATGAGCGTCGTGAAACCATGGAAGATGGCACCTTGGTTTGTTCTCTCTCTCTCATAATAAGTATTATTTATTCTATTTTTAATATAAAATATATTTAATTAATTTATTTAAATTAAATAAAATAATTAAATTAGTTAATATATCATTTTTTTTTAAAATATTCTTACTATTTTCTTTAACTTCCTTCCTCCTCTCCCTCTCTTTTATATGAGAATATCAATATAAATAATTTAAATAAAAATTTAATAAATATAAAAAATATATCTTATATTTAGAATTAAATTAACTCTTTAATTAAATTATATATTAAAGATACGAGGAGTATGATTTTCATATTTTAAGAAGGTATTAAATGCTTTATTTTTTGTTTTTTCCCTTATTAATATATTTATTAATTAGTGATCAAATATTTTTTGAAAAAACATTAGGAGAATTTTAGGAAATGACCCTCTCCCTATATTTTTATAAAAATAAAAATAACTAAATTATGTAGATTAAAAAACTGATTAATTATAATAATTAATGGGGTAAAAATACTAAAAAAGTCAGTCATGCTCTAAAAAAATTCCTTATATATAGGAATGATGGAGCAATAGATTACTATTACAAAAAAATTAAGTTATTTAATGATTTGCTTACTTTATGTGAAAAATATTTTTGTAACACTATTTTTTGCTTTCATAGGTAGAATATAAACTTGACCAAAAATTTAGGCTGGTTTAAAAATAAATAAATAATTTTATTAAAAATAAATTTGTTATTAATTGATTAATATAATTATATCCCATTAATCATTAAAGTTGCATGTAAATATTCCTCTTAGCTTTTCTTAAACTTTCACTTTACACTTTTCACTTTTATTTATTCTTTTTACATGGGATGCCATTTCACAGCCCTAGCTCTTTATAAACAAGATATAATAGAATAAAGAAAAAAATAAAACACAAATTTAATTTTATAGATATAAAATGTCTTTAATGTCCTTTGTGTCCTTAAATAATATAATATTGATAAGGATGCCAATATAATAGGAATTGCATATAATGATTTTAATAAAAAAATATTTATTTTATTTTTGTCGTGGGGATGCCATTGTACCAAAGTGAGCCTAAGCTAAAGGCAAAAACGAATTTTGTGTGCAAAAGAAAATATCTAAATAAGTGGCCCCAGAGAAAATGCTAAAATGATGAAAATTTATTAAAGTCACTTCAAGCGCTAATAAAAATTGATAGAAATAAATTTATATCTTATAAGAATATAAGTTCGATTTTTACTATTATCATAAAGACTTTTTTAATAGGCGATCTTATAAATTTTATATAAATATTCTCTAAATCCTGACAATACTTTGGCCTTAGTAAAAAATTTATCTTTAACCTACTTATTTTTTTGTTTTGAGACAAAAATAAAGTCACTTCAAGCATTATTTAAAAGGACACTAATACCCTTGGAACTTCTATTTCTTGAGGAGTTGAGAAGATGTTTGCAAATTACCAATGTGTGGTTTTTATACATGAGTGGGATTTTAACCATGCTATTAAAATTCTATTTGATGGATTGGCCAAATTAGTAAATTAATAATTAATTCTCTCATTAGTTTGATTACGAGTTTTATAGACTAGTCAAATGAGTTGAATTCATATTTTTTCTCTTTTATTGCTGAGTCTTAAATGTCATTTTGAATAAAAAAGAAAAAAATAACAATACATTATATTTATACTTCAGAAACTCTGCTTTATTGAATTATATGTTATTTATACATAAATACTTTATTTATTTATAGATTAATATCTTTTTTATTTAAATATTACTTTTTTTAATTTATATATGATCTTTTTTTATTCAAATTAGAAATGTGTTAAAATTAGAATGAACATACAAAAGTTAGTTATTAGGATCAATTTTGAACATAAATTTATTATGATTGAATCAATAAATTTTAAGAAAATATTTTTTTTATGCAATTATTATTATGATTAAAAAAATATAATTGAAAAAAGGGAACGAACTTTATATAATAGGTAGTAGCAGTGGCATCATTGCCAAAGGAGATAGCAGCAGGGTTGCATCCAAAGCAAAGCAATGCAATCAGAGGATTACTTTTGCAGTCTGGTTGGGTTGTGGAGAAGCTTGAAGATGATTCCTGTGTTGTCACTTATGTTGTTCAGGTATTTCCATTTAATATTTCTTTCATTTTCTTTTCATATTAATAAATAAAAAAATTATTATATAGAGACTATATTTTCTCTCAATTTTTAATTTTATATCTATATTATTTTCTCTCATCATTAAATTATTTAATTTTACTCTATTAGCTGGTTAACTTTCTAACTTTACTCTATTAGTACCGATAGTTCTTATATACAAACTAATTATATTAATAAAGTGAAATTGAATAATTTATTAAATAGATAAAAAATGAAAGGTCTCAAATTAAAAATTATAAAAAAAATAGGTATTTATAAAATAATTTTACTAGTAAATAATATAATTTTTTTTTTTAAATTTTATCCTTAACTTAAGCCCGTCCTCGAAGGGAAGAAAGACACACAAACACACACTGCAGCCACCACATACCTATTTTAAGATTTGATCAGGCAACCTCTCTCATTTGAAGTTGAAAAGGTATAAGTTGCCACTTGAGACAAAAGCTCTTGGTTAAAAAATATTTAAAAAAAAATTAAATTAGTAGTTTTTTTTTTTGAAAAATCAGAGCAATAATTGAATTAACTTCATTTTCTTCAATATTTTGTTTTTGTTTTTGTTTGGTTTGTGTTGTTTCAGTTGGATCCAGCAGGATGGCTGCCCAAGTGTTTTGTGAATCGACTTAACACAAAACTGGTTATGATCATTGAAAATCTTAGGAAATTAGCCCAAGCTTCTTCAACTCATGATGCTCAAACATGATAAATATTTCTTCTGTATAAAGTTAAATTAATATCAATACCAATATAAAATATAATTTTTATAAGATATCTCTACTATTCCTAAGTTATGAGTAGTGCTTTTTTCCCCTCAAATTCTGCATATTTTATTTTAAAAATATTTTTTCTCAACTTTCCCCATACTTTTTTTACCATTATTTTTAAGTAGTGCACTTTATTTTCAAGAAACTTTTAGGTTATTATCCCTCATACATTCTATGATGAAGATATATATATTTTTATACAAGGAAAAATATCTTGTTGGGAAGAAAAAGGGAATACAACATTTCTATAGAAATTATTCCAATTATTAATTATTATCTTTTTTTTTATTTAGTACGCCTTTTCTCTACCACACAAAAAAAAAAAAACAAAAAGAAACAAGAGCAGATAATAGGCTAATGACATTGTCAATGCAAAAAAGATTTTTATTACTAATAAGAATATCAATTACAATGGTGATTTTACACAAACTCTTTAACAACTAAAGTAGGTCTTAACTAACCTAAATTTTTTTATAGGGTTACACCACCCATTTACACAACATTACCTAAAACTTAGGCTAATGCAATTATCTCAACAATCTCTCAAACATGGCTCTCATAAGTTAAATTGCATTACCCTAGAGCCCATGATACATTGTACATTGTGAAAATGGTGTTTTGTTTAATGATATTGTCTTCTCTTATGCCTCATAATAAAAAAAATGATATCCTTTATTAAATAATGATAAAAAAATTCCTCACATCTTGTTCTAAACGTGAGAGTTAGTAAAGAGATTTTTTTTTTAGCTAATCATAAGTATACTCTTTTTAGAAGCAATTACTTTCGGATACTAAATATAGATACCTCTCTTAATAGAGATTCGAACCTTAGTTTGTCACATTATGAAAAATTATCCCTTTCTACTAAACTCAACTAAACTTAGTTAAAAAATTTATTTTAATTATAAATATTAGATTTTAATTTGCTTTGTCATCAAATTCAATCTAGCAAAACTAATAACACTCAAGAGATACCCAATGCAACAAAAACTACGTACTAATCCAAATCCGTTGTTCCATAGTTCAATTCAAGACTCAATATCAAGTTCCCAAACCATTATTTCAGGGTTCCAACACTCAATATCATAAGAAACTATTCCTCTCATCTATAATAGCTAATTAATTAATTTAAATATATTAAATAATATAGATAAATTACTTAATTATAATAAATATGATCTAATATCTCTAAAGTATTCACACATAATATTAAATTATATATCAGTTTATAAATTAGGTAATTTAGTTAGAAAAAATAATAGATATTAAAGATAAAATAAATTGAAATTTTATATTTATAATTAATATCAACCTTCTAACTAACTTTTATATTTATGATCGAAGAAGTATTTTAAATCATAATCATAATGCAAACTAGAGAAATTGAGGGTATAAGAGAAGAAAAACCCCAGTTACCTCAATGCTTCAAAAGGGTAAATACAAGAGAGCACAAAATTGAGAAACAAGAAGCATAAATCACAATTCAATTACTTACAAAGAGCTCAATTTATTTGACAAGAGTTAAGTTTAGTGAAAGAGGTCAATCCTTCACAAAATTCTAATCCTGTTGGAGAGATGCTCATATTTAATATTCGATAATATTTTGATTATAATTACTTTCAATAAAAAAATAAATGTATTTAGTAGGAAAAAAAACTCAATTTAACCATCTAAATCATCCTCACATATAAAGCAGCACAAAGGCCCAATGCCAAATTGACAAGTCTAAAAGTAAAATATGAGCTTGATCTGACTGGTAAGCGATTTGATATCGCTTAAGTAAAATCTCGAGTTCGAGCCTTGGTAGATATAAAAAATTCTCGTTGGGAGACTCATCCACCATAGCCAGGTACACGATGCTAGTGGGATCCGAATATAGTTGAGGTAAAATTCTGATAAATTAGGTGGATAATAAAAAAAAAAGTTAGAAGCCTCCAAGTTCCGAAGGCTCCCAACTATCCTAAAGTCAATCAATTGAAATTCCAAACCATTAATACCAACAATTTCTACAATCTAAAACAAATTCCCCAATTACTTCCCAAATAGCCCTTTTTACAATAATCTCTATTAAATTATAATAACTCAAATCAAATTCATATAATGTGAAACTCCAAACAATAATTCCATATCACCTTAGTTTAAAATGATGTGAACTCTTTGGTCAAACAACATGTAGATAGTTCAAACCAAAAATACCAAAAAGAATTGACCAGGCAAAAAAGAAGAATAATAACTTAAGCTATCAAGAACCGTATATTTATACTGCTAGTTAGGGAATTAATCTAACTTAATTAAGGGTCTTACATTCAAGATTTGGGCACGTAAAAAAAAAGATGATAAGTTAGCCATCTGAAAAGTCTTTCAATTCTCGTTGTGGATTAGTCTGGAGCTATTATTGTGCTTAAAAAATAACTTGTTCTAAGATACCAGAAAAGAAATCTAAATAAAAGTGGTAGTTAAGTAATAATATTCTAAACAATCACATAAAATTGAGTTGCAAATAAAAATTAATATGCTGATTTATATTGTATAACAAAGTAGATTTAAATTCTATTATAAATATAAAAATATTTAATAAATAAAATATAAATATCTTTATAATTACTTTCTTAGTGAGACAAATTGCAAGTTTGAAGAAATTTCATATCTTATTGATTGATTAGATTTGGGAATAAAGCCTTGGGAAATGATTACCGGCCACATGATGCAGATTTTTACAAATTAAATTAGACCACATAATCAAATTTAAAAGAATGCTTGTTTCAAACCAAGTAATCAATCTCTCCAGATCTATAGTATAAGTCACTACTAAAAAAATATTGTTAGTAAGAAAATTAATATTTATTTACTAATTTTATCTTTGTAATTAATACTCACTCCAATTTTGCTATTTTTTGCTATTTTCTCTTTTTTTATAATTCACATTTTTTAATAAAGATAAAATTTAAAAAATAATTTAATTTATAAAATATTAAATAAATAAATTATTATTTTTTAATTGATGTGAATTAATTAAAATAATTTATATTATGGACGGGAAAGAGTATCTAGAATAAACTCTCCATATCTTGCAAATTTCTAATTTGTAATGATTGATGTCCTTGAAACTCCCATCAAAACCTCAGGAATATATATAAAACTTTCTCATTAGTCCCCTTAAACCACAATAGAAAAAAACTGACTTCTAAGGATTGACACAAACATTTAATCCTCATTATTGAAAATTAAATTCCCTCCAAGGGAGCTTGTCTTGTTTATAAAATCCTAAGCCAATGACGTCATGATCTAGCGTGTGTTTGGTAATCATTTTTAATAATATATTCTAAAATAAAGCTATGATTTGAGCTCATGATTGTTAAATAGTATTTTTTTTTAAATTAATTTTAAAATTTAAACCATAGTTTTTAATAATTGAGCACTCTAAAGCTTCTGGGCAATTTCACTTTCCTTTCTTCTTCCTCACGATTCACTTTCCAGGGCACACTGCTTTTTCTTTTTTCACATAAATTAAAATTATATTATATAAATTTTTAAATTATCAATTAAAAAGTACCATTTAAGTGAGAAAAAAAATTAAAATTCACGTAAATATTATAAATTTTTATCTTACTCAAATACACACATATATATATATGTATTATTTTTTAATCACTTTAATAAAAAAATTGAAAAAAAATTATTCTTTATGTAATTATAATATTAGTTTATGTCATTTTTAATAATTACCTCTGAAAAAGTGATTCTACTACTAATCATCCAAACATCTCCAATTTTTAAAATTATTTTTTTCTCAAAATCTATTTTTTCTAAAATCTATTCTCTAAAATATATTTTTCTCAGAATCTATTCTTCAAAAACTAATCCAAATATACCCTAGTGTAAGTTGTTAAATTCACGAAATTTAAACATATTCAAGATATGAATATAAATTTAGATTGTAAACTCGTAAAAATTTATTTTTATTAATAAATAGCTATAAAAATATATAAATATATAATTAAAATATAATAATTTGATTTAAATATATTTCAAAACTAAATAATTAAAATTAAACTTATTAATATTTATAATTTATCATACCAAACAAAGAAATTGCTATGAAATTCATATATGAAGTTATTAGATATAATTAAGTCAAAAAAATTTAGCACGAGTTCAAGAGCGAGTTAATATGATGCTGTAAGTTAAACACTTGAAAACAGTAGACACAGTGAGTAAACTCGTGAGTTTAAGTGAGTTTGCAGCTAGTATGAGTTTTAGCATAATCGATATGATTTTAAAAGGTGAAAATATAAAAGTAGTAAGTTCAAAGAATGAATTCGTGAATTTAATCAAATTTACAGTTAATATGAGTTTAAACAGAATTGACACAATTTTATATAGTTAAACATATAAAAATGTTAAACTTTGTAAGTTAACTTACGAGTTTGATAATAAGGGTATGAAAATTCTTTAATAAATAAGAATTGTGAGTTTAATCTTATTTATAATATAATTTTAGAATATTAGTATCCACTTCTTTAAAATTTTTTAAAAAATATCCGACCTACATAGTACCCTTAAACCCCCAAAAGGAAGCAGCCATCAAAATATGCAGCTCACGTAATAACCATTTAGATAATAAGGAAAGGGACATGGGATAGACAAGCAAAGAGGTAAAGCACAACAAACTTAAATAAGGGTGAGTAAATCTGCCCTCCTACGATAATGGCATGACACGGCCATTAACATGCAACTCTTTAAATTTCATCAATTAAGCGAGTGTTTGATAATTTGATTTAAAAATTATTTTTAGATAAAATTTTAGTTTGAAAAAATTTTAAATAAATAATTATTTTTGTCTAGAAGTAATTTTGGCTAAAATTATCGTTTAAAACTATGGTTTTGAATAAACCACTGAAAGTAGTTTTTGAAATAGTAAAAGAGTTTATGGACTATCCAATTACTATCTTACCCCTACTTTTTCTTATACACTATCTTCTCTCTCTTTTCATCTCTCTTATTCACCTTATCTCATCTTTCCTCTCTCTTCTTTATACTCTCTCCTATTTCTTCTCTACCATATCTCATCTTTCATACTTTTAGTAATTTACTAATATGAAAAGTGATTCTACTACTAATCATTCAAATATTTTTATTCTTAAAATTTATTTTTTTTTAAAATATATTCTTCAAAAGCTAATCTAAACAGCCCTAAATATGTTAAAAATATGATTAAACCTCTCAAATATGTCTTAATTACATGAAATTTTAGGCTCATATTTATTACATTATATAGAAGGACTCTCCCACTTCTTCGATTCATAATTCATTTTAACTAGAATAAAAAAATGATAGTTAATTTATTTAATATATCTTAAAATATATATTTTTTTATTTTTATTCTCATTACAAAATATAAATATAAAGAGAGAGAAAATATAAAAAATTAATAACATTAGAGATAAGTATTAATTACACTGACAACATTAGTAAATAAACATTAATTTCAAGTGTATTATATTTTACATCAAACTGTTATTCTAAAAATAATTTATATTATAGAGTGGATGGAGTATATTATTAGTTTATTACATAAAATTTAATAGATAATTAAATAGCTTATGATTTATTTATTTATTTTTAACATTTTTTCCTTCAAACTTGTTTCGTACGAACATTCATGTTTACCAAGTTGCCCCTTACCTCTACTATATACATCACACGTTGGTTGTCATCTTGATTATCTTTTAATGAGAAATTCCATAAAGCTGTAAAAGCTACCAGCCTTTATTATTATTTGTTCTTAATATCCATAAAATATTATAAATATCTTTAATAAGGATTAAAGGTTTTTTATGATATATTCAGAACACTTTTTTTCTCTTCATATTATCATTATTTAATGTCAGTTTATGTTTTTTAAATTTGACTTTTGGGCCATGAATGCATATATTTAATATAAATAAAATTGAAAATTTTCTTAATTTATAGGCTAAAGTTATAAGTTATACTCATCCTATCTATAATATAAATTTGATTGAACTATTATACGTAGAATAAAAATAATAATTAAAAGAAAATTATATAATAAAATTGTCAATAATACTTAACCAATAACAAGTCATAATAATAATACTATCATATAATAATACTTAGTCAATAACAAGTCCAAATAATAATAGCACTAATTGTCATATTTAGATGATATTCTTATTATCAAATTTGGAGGTCAAATAACAAGTTGTCCTACTAATAACACCATTTGTTACGTTTATATGAGATTTTATATTCAAATTTGAAAGTGAATAGGAAGTTATCTTAATAATAGTCTTGTCTATCACATTTAGATAAGATTCTGGATTTAAATTTAGAAGTCAACGAATAAGTTATTCTAATAACAGCGCTATTTATCACAGAAGAAAATGAGTTCATACTTTAAAGTGAAAGAATCATTGATAAAATGAAGTCGGAATGTGGATATAAGTATTGTTGTGATGGAGGGAGCATGTATGGTGATGAGTATCACAAACAAGTGATGTGCGATCAAGAAAGCGTGTGATTGCCTCGAGTACTTCAAAGTTCATGCTCCTCAAAGCAAAAGCCCAACTTTCTGGCACGATTCTTCTTCTTCTTCATCTCTCTCGTTTCGAATTAAATGCGCTCTAGAGAGAGAGAGAGTTTCAATTCGTCCCTCAAAATTCGAAAACAAAAAACCCCCAAGAATTTAATGCAGCAGCTGAGATTCCTACCCACCTTTTGCCCTCCAAAATCCCTCCCTAATTTCCTTCTCATTCCCCTTCTTCACCTCCTCCTCCTACTTCTTCTTCCTCCTCAAATGGACACTTGCACAATCTCACTTAAAGTTCTTCTGATTCTTCTTCTTACTTGTCTTTTGCTCCCCTTTCGTCCCCATCATGTCCCTCGTCATCAACATTGGCTTTGGCTACTCCATTGCCATCGCCCTCGCCTTCCTCGTTCTTGCCTCTACACTCATTCTCTCTTTCTACCTCTGCTGCCGCAACCGCAACCGCATCCCCATTTCGAATTCCAACCCGAATCCAAATATGAACCCGGCATCTCCTCGGTCGAATGTGGAATCCGAGGGTATTATTCTGCCTCGGGTGATTTTTGTGGCGGAGGAGGAGGAGGATGATAACGAGAGCGCGGTTGTGGGGCTCGACGAGAACGTTATAAACTCGTACCCGAGGTTGCAGTACAGTAGGGGTGCTATGGGTGTTGGAAGCAGTACGATGTGTTCGATCTGTTTATGTGAGTATAGGGATTCGGAGATGCTAAGGATGATGCCGGAGTGTCGCCATTATTTCCACCTCTTGTGCCTTGACTCTTGGCTTAAGCTAAATGGGTCGTGCCCTGTGTGCCGGAACTCGCCGCTCATGACGCCGATTTCGACGCCTCTGCAAGAAGTTGTGCCGCTCTCTCAGTACCCGGCTGATCGGAGGCGACGGAGGTGACCATTTTCCCTTTCTTGGACTCTTGTGGGTTCGCTTCTCAAGGGGGTTGTAAATCTTCTCGGTTATCGAAGATGATCAAGTTTTTGTCTTTTTTAAATTGGGTATTTTCTTTTCTTGTCAAATTTTCTCTTCTTCATTTGGAAGAGGTGAAAATAGGAGAAGAGAGTGAAGGGGTAGTAGAAGTAGTGGTATTGACAGATGAAATAGCATTTTGTTGGATTAGAGAAATGAGAAATTCACTGATATGCTTATTCTAAGCTGTTTTGAGTTTGCCTTTCACATAAGTATAACCTCAATTGCCTAGAAATGAATGTTTGACAAGGCATTATTCTCTATAATCCTTATGATGGATTGCTATCTGCATTAAGGTTGATGTTGATTACGCGTTGGTTATCTTTTTGTTTTTTCCTGCGTTGACTGGTTACATACCAAAAGTCCGTATCAATTTGACTTCTAGTTGAACATCGTTGTTGATTAGTAATGTAGTATTTCATCTTCAACTTCATTCTTGGCACTTTCTCCTCCACGCAGGGAAAAAAGGGTGTTTTGCTATTTTGCTTGCCCTTTTTTACATTCATGGCTCCCACTTAGTTGTCCTCTTTGTAGACAGCTTGGGACATGGTTTCTGTTCCTGTCCCCCATAATACTTTTTACTAGGACCCTTTTGTATTCTAGAGGTGTATTGATTCTATGCTCCTTTTCCTTGTATATTTTGAGGTTTACCATGTCTCTGTAATAATTATACATATAGATTAGGTTCTATTCACTGCACGGAATCCAAGAGCTAAGCTTTATGTTATTTTTCATCACTTTTGAACAATATGGCTTGCCAAAGTTCTTGTTTTTTTTTTATACCTAATCCGGTTTTAAAAGTCGTGGCTCCCCTCAGCATGTGTTTTTTTTTAAGCTCAAATTTAAAATTTAAAAAAATTTAATAAAATTTTATATTATTAAACTAATTTTATATTAATTATTAAAGTTTTTGTTGATACACAGATATATTATTTTTTATTTTTCTCATTATTTTTAAAATAGAAGCATGATTGTGTGCTGTTATATATATATATCCAAACTGTTAAAGCTGGTCAATGAAATTGAAACTGATCATATGGATTCACTCAGACCAAGCAAAAATGAAAGAAAAACTGACCATGTGAACTTAAAAACGTTACTTTTGTTTAATATGAGGCAGTGTCATTTTTGAAGCAATTTACGATTTTCCTGACAAGGTTGTCTGTATTATGCATGTGGCAGAATCTTGAAGTTAAAGCATTATTACAAGTGACTGGAAGACTTAAACATGTGAAAAGCCTTTTTGACCAAATATTATTATATAGATACTAGAAAATGAAGTTACTTGGCCAAATAGTGAATTCGAATTTCTATGGTTGCTTTATCATGTTTTCTGCTATTAAGTAACTGAATTCTAATAGTATATAAACGGTTTACTTTTTAGCAAGTTGTGAGTGACTAAATTCTAAGATCCATGATGCGTTGACTTGCTCTGTTTTTGTGATTGACTTTAAGTATTTGCTAAGCTAGCACTACAGAATGCTTGAATAATCAGTTATGTCAATTTTCCAATTCCATATTATGTCAATAGATCTTGTAGATCCAGTTATTCATCTCTTTGATCACCAATTTGTCTTCAAATAAACGATTACTCCATATCTCCATGATTAGCTTTCCAGTTCTTATCACTGTGTCAGTTCTCATGCTGTGGCTCTATGAACATCTTTATCTTGAGCTGCAAATGCCAGGTTATTATTTCTTAATCTGAAACTGGTTATGCCTTGTTTGTATGAGCAGTTTTTTCTTTTCTTTTCTTTTCCTTGATATTTTGGTTTGAGGGTATATGAAATCATTCAATATCCTCAGTTCAGAAAATACAGGAATGCCAAAACTGAATGGTACTAATAAATTTGCAATATGGAGAAGGGCTTATGGCACAATCTTTATACTGGGTGCTCTTGCTCTTCTCTCTGTTGCTACCTTGTCTAAGTTCTTTATCTCTAAATCCTTTCTTGACACTGAATCTCTTTGCAACCATTTGAATCCTGAGGAGCCGAAAGAAATTCGAAACACTGTGATTATGACGGCGCAAAATGTAATTCAGAGAATTCAACAAGAGCTGCAGAACTTGAGAGATTCTGAGTCGGATACGGCTTCTGTGATGCAAATGAGTGCCTTTCTTGCTGATATTTTAGGACTCCTGGAATCCATGGAGGCATCTATTTCAAATGATGAAGGGACTACTGGTCAGCATAAAATCGGTGCCACGACTTCTCATCCACTTTTGAAAGCGAAGAAACGGTCTGACGAGCTGGCTGATTACTTCCTCCGGGAGGAGATTCGCAAGTATGTGAAGATCAAGCCAAATAGGTTGAGAAAACAGAATTTCATGGGGGCGAATGGAACCTTCACAAGCATTGGCCATGCGTGCTTCGCCATGAAGGAAGAGCTCGAGGAATACATGGATTATGACATTGGCGAAATCTGCAATGATGACTGGAAACTGGCTCAGAAGCTCATGATTCATGGCTGTGATCCTCTCCCAAGAAGAAGATGCCTCGCGAGAGCGCCTCGGCTATATATGCAGCCATTCCCAATCAACGAGTCCCTCTGGAAACTCCCGGATGACAGAAATGTCCGGTGGAGTCAATACCGGTGCAAGAACTTTGCTTGCCTCGCCGGGAACATCACTCGCAAAGGATTCTTTAAATGCTCAGATTGCTTCAACCTCACTCATCATGAAATGCCCAGATGGGTAACATTGGATCCAAGTTCTGAAAATCAAACTTCTGATTTCCTCATTTCTGATGTTCTTCAAATCAAGCCTGGAGAAATCAGAATAGGATTGGATTTCAGTGTTGGAACTGGTACTTTTGCTGCTAGAATGAAAGAACACAATGTGACTATAGTTTCTGCAACTATCAACTTAGGAGCACCCTTCAATGAAATGATAGCTCTCAGAGGACTAATTCCTCTATACTTAACCATAAATCAACGGCTTCCATTCTTCGATAACACCCTCGATTTGATCCACACTACGAGATTTCTAGACGGGTGGATCGATTTCGTGCTGCTGGATTTTGTGCTGTATGATTGGGATAGAGTTCTGAGGCCAGGTGGGTTGTTGTGGATTGACAGCTTCTTCTGTTTGAAAGAGGATTTGGATGATTACTTGGAAGCTTTCAAGATGCTGAGGTACAAGAAACGTAAGTGGGTTGTTGTTCCCAAGATTGATAAAAGTGATGAAGAAGTGTTCTTTTCTGCTGTCTTAGAGAAGCGTCCAAGACCATTCTGATAATTGATGTTCTTTTTTGGCTTACCCCAATGGAGGTATAGTTATAAGTGATTATTACTAGTAATTAAGTTATAAGAATATGGCATGAGATTATTTCTTTACAATTCATCTCTTCATTGAAAACTTTATAGTAAACATCTTTTTTTTTTTTTAAAAAAAAGAAGTCAAGTTCAGTCCTAGTTCTAACGTTGTTGTGCCTCAGGTTGATATTGAAGACAAGTGTAGCTTTAATTTCAATATTGTAGAAACTTGTGGTATGTTTTGTGATAAATAAAAGCGATGTCAATAGTTTTCCCCCCTTCAATTTTCGCGGACCGTTGAGCTCTATTAGGTCAACATTGTGAATGTGCACTACTGTGCTTCTTTCTTGAGAGACAAGTAATGGTAATAAGAATATGTTGGATATTACGTTGTGCACAAATATATATATATATATATATATATATATGTATTATATAGAGAGAGAAACCAAAGGGGTAGGATGGAAATAGCTTGTAATAGGAGTTTAAAGATCATGCTTGATTTTGGGGAGGGCTTGCTTTAAAGGTAACACCGACAAGTTCAAAGTCTTTTTAAAATACTAGTTATAGTGTAGGCTTTTAAAAAAAAAAATCTCATGTGTTTGACTTTGAATGTCATAAATAAGTTTTAAACTTATTAAATCTTATATAAATTTAAACTTTTGGTACACTTACAACCATACTTATTTGAATAAAATAAATTTTAAAAAATTAATTAAATAAAGATTTTTAGGCCAAATTTTAAATTAAAAAGTATAACCTATTTATTTTAAATGTAAGTATATTTATAAATATTATTTTATATAAAATTTTTTAAAAAAGGGTTGGTTCACCTAAGATTTAAATGTAAGACGAAATCTCTTTTCTTTCTAAACAATATTAATATTAGTCCGGGTAACTCATACTTGAAGAAGTTTAAGATTCATTTAACATGAATTTACCTAACTTACCCAAGCAGCAGTGTACCAAACAAATGTCTACATAAATTATATGATACCAATGGATAAACTCCTTCAAGAAAATTATTTATTTCTCTATTTATAGATGTTTAAATTACTCAGCATTCTTTTTATTATCAAATTAAAATGCATAGAAATCTCTTGAATATAAAATATGGCCAAATTATTTTCGAGAATATAGATATACATGCACTACTTGTTTTTCTATTAAATAATATATAATGATATTTTAATCAAAACAATATTAATTCTTAATATCGGGCAACTTGAAATTGCAGGCTTTTTATTTATTTAAATTTCAACGAATCAAGTTTCCAAAATAAAAATGAAATGGTCGTGTGATAATTTCTTGGCCAATAACAATAATAATAATAATAATAATAATAATAATAATAATAATAATAATATATTTTAAAATAAGTGTTGGGGCAAACATTCTTGATACTTGTTAATTTACTAATAAACGGCTACTTGGTCTTTATGAATTTTATTAGTTTATATATAGATATAATATATATAATTCATTTGTAAATGTTGAAAATTAGCCACACCATTTCACTTTGTTTTTTTTTTAAATAATAAAGACCTTTGAATTAGAAAAACAAAAACATTTTATATACATTTATGGGTAGACAATTAGATTAATTAAAAATTTAAATATTTATTGTGGGTCAAGAAATAAAAAAAAGTAAACAAACCTTTGACTTAGAAAAACAAAAACATTTTATATAACATTTATGAGTAGACAATTAGATCAATTAAAAATTTCAAAAAGCTAGTTAAAATTTTCAGAAAGTTAATATAACTCTTGGCGGTCAAGAAATCAAATAAAAAAAAAGCAAAAACAAAAAAAAACAAAAAAAAAACTAATTAATAATTTCCGGGCATGAATAACATAATTACAAGCAGTTTCTTTTTATTGTCGGTCAAGAAATCAAATTAAAAAAAATAATAAATAAAAGCCGGAATTTCCGTATAGTCCCGTTGGGATTAAATTGTGCCCGCTTCCATTTCTTGCCCACCAAGTAAATCAGATCAAATTTGATAAAGGTCAAAACTCAAAACCCTCAAAGGGAGGTTGGAGTCGGTCGATGATTCATTCCATCACCGTCTTTTACCGCCTTCCGATTGACCATAAGATCTCTCAGACAAAGCGTTCTCCTCTCACAATCAGTGGTCGACTTGGTTGGGTCTAGAGAGAGCGGTGAAAATCGATTACACACCAAATCATTCGGAAAGGGATGGGAAGGCTCCGAAGGAGAGAGGAGACGGTAGTAGCTCCTTGGTCTCGGTCCAACGATCCAAGGTGAGGGGCACGAAATGAGTGCCATGAGTGGTCCGAAGGGGAGAGAGAGTAGTTCTCCGCTCTTATCGATTTATGCCTCTGGATCCCCTCTCTATATCCCAAAAGTTGTTCGCTTTTAGCTTTGATGTGAAAGTGATCACGGTCCACAAAAGACTACTTAGGATTTGCTACAAGTTTTTGGCTGTGCTTATGATTCTTCAAATGGCAGGAGGCATTGATAGTGGAATATTATGATTCTTCTTTTAATTTGAGCTAGACCATGACCCAAAAGGTGAACCCAGCTTTTGAGACATTTTTTTTGTATAACGAGACATTTTTTTTGTATAACTGACGGTGCTCAATCTATATATGAAGGGGTCAATTTGTTGCTCACTAGCGTAGATTTTCATATATTTCATGCTGTCGTACCCCTTACACATATACTTAAATGACCATTTCGTGCATGGATGCGATGTCGTCTGTCAAAAATTGAACATTTGTGCATTTGTACTTTCTGATGCCTCCTTAAGATGTGCAAAACTTTATGAAAGGGGCTTGCTTTATATGAGCATTTAAGACTTCTTATGTCTCTGCTGATTTTCATACCCTAACATGTAAGCAATGTGACCCATTAGAAATCATGTATGCCCTACTAGAGTACGCTTTATGATTTGATGATATGGGTGAGTTGGCTTTCCTTCATCTATGTGTAATGCACCTTAAAGTTTTTATTTTGGTACCTCCTCTAGAAGTGTAAAAATTTATGGAAGGGGCATACTTATTGTTTTTGTAGTACAGACTCTCGAAGTTACTCTATTGCATTCAGTACCCCTTGTTACCTAAATAGTTCTTCTTTTTCAAATGCTGCTTGAATGTAACTGTTATGACTCATAAAAAATTATGTGGACTACTAGAGTTGCTTTATGATTTGATCTTATATTGGTGTGTTGGTTTGCCTTCATCTATGAAATGCACTGCTATGAGGGGTCAATCAAATTGTATATTTTGATACCTCCTCTAGATATGCACAAATTTATAAATGGGGCTTACTTTGTCTTTGTAGTATAGACGTTGTGTGACTCTACTGCCTTTAGTCCCTAACATGGATTCCTGAATAGTGATTGGTTTTCAAAAGTCCCACTTATGTAACCGTTATGACCCTTTAAATATGATATGTGGCGTACTAGAATAAGCTTTATAATTTGATGTGACATGGGTGAGTTGGCTTTCCTTCATCTGTTTATTGTAACACTAAGCGGCGAGTATACTTATCGTAGTTATAGATAGATAAGAACAATAGTAATTGGCAAGATACTAGAGGAGGGAGTATAATAGTTGATTGAGAACTCTATCATTGATAGTAAGTTTATCTGAACAAATGCACAAATACTAGAAGAGTGAGGATAAAGAGGAGATTTTACTTATCTAATTTCTGCTTAGGTTGATAAGCTTATCATTACTGGAGCATAAGGCTCACATAATCGTTTTATACTGTTTTTGGTTTCTGGGTAAATTCATGAATTTTGGAATTGCTTAACTCTCAAATGAAATTGATTTATGCTGCCTGAGGATAAGAGGTGCGATTTTACTTGTGTAATTTCTGCTCAGGTTGATAAGCCTATCATCATTGGAGCATAAGGTTTTCATAATCGTTCTATACTGTTTTTGGTTTCTGGATAAATTCATGAATTTTGGACTTGGTCAACTCTCAAATGAAATTTGACCTTTTGTTAGTTGCGACAAGATAGGTATGGTGATTCAATTAGGAATATTGATGATATCAATGTGGGCTGTAATATAAAGTAACTGGTGCATTATGGAATCAGTGGAAGCCTGGGACAATGAGAGATTCGATGAAAGTGGAATTGCATTATAAACAGTGACAAGTGGAGGGAACCCTGATTGGATTATATGGCTCTTACACGAAGTTGTTAGATTTTTTATATGGTGTTGGATAGATTGAAAGTGGCAGAGAATGGATGAGAGAAGAATGAGATAGGCTTTATTGACTTATGAAATCAGAATCTAACTTCATAAATCAACAAAGAGGGAAGGGAATCTTGATTAGTTTATGATTTGAAAGAATTGTCCTGATCTCACGGTTTGAAGTTGCAGATGAGTGAATAACGTCCCTTAAAAATAGTATTTTTATTAATAATTTGTTATTTGATATATTTCATTTAAAGTGTAAATTTTAAATATGATTTATGAAAAATAAGTTATATGAATTCATGGCTTTAATTGCTAGAAATAATTTTTCTTTCAATTTGGTTATTAAGTGACCAAGTTTATGTGAGAAAATGAAGTAAGAGAGTTTTGGAAACAGGATTGTTATAAATGTTATATTGAGTTGATTTTTTCAATGAAATATTCTTATGTGAAATTCATAATGTGGATAATTGTTCTGTATGCTTTAAATATTTCTTTTGATATTTTATTTTAAACGTTCATACTGGGGTTTTGCAAACTTCAAAGTATTCTTACTGAAGATTATTTCATTAAAAAGTATTGTGATCATTACTTGTCAAATGTACCCCACATATACTGAAAAAGTTTTAGAAATGACTGAATATAGAACGCTGGTTATTAACAGTAATACTGTTAGTCTTTGATATACTATAGTTAAACCCGAGCTCGATGGATATTCGTGAGTCTCATACTCGCATCGGTTATTCGTGGGATTTATTCTCGTATCTGTTTCTCGTAGGTCTTATACCTGTGCCTGTTATTCATGGGTCTCGTACATGAGCTGGTTTTGTGGCCTTGTGCTATACTTGATTATTTATCCTCATGGACTGTGTGTCTATGCCTGTTTTTGTGGCCTTGTGTTACGCTTGGTTATTTACCCTTGTGGACTGTGTGTCCATGCTCGTCTTCGTGGCTTCAAGTCACGCTGGATTGGTTAGTTACCCTCGTGGACTGTGTGTCCACGCCTATTTTCGTTCTATTGAAGTTCTACGGAAAAATGGTTGATTTGAAATGACTGTTTTAAATAGGTTTCTTGAAATAAAATATTTTAATGGAATATTGCATTTAATTACAAAGTGTTATGTTTTACATTTAAACATATCGAAATTATTTATTTCTGTATTTTAAATTATATTTTTGGGATGTTATTCACGAGTAGATTATTTTGGCTCAGATAGTGCAGTTGACCCTATTCCTCCAACTGAATAGTGAAGAGCCTCACGTTTGATCCGAAGCATTGATTTTGTGGCATATATACTTTTGATGTGATTATAATTTCTGAAATACCTGTATTATTTTGTTTGAAGTTTAGATGCTCCACCTAGTCTATGGATAAAATTCTGGTTATTTTGAAAAATGTTACAAGTGATTTTGAAACGCTTGCAGTTTGTTGTAGGATTGTCAAGAGGTCGGTTATACAACGACGATCCTGTTAAAATTCCTACAGAAGACTTTCCTTCACAGTTCAAATTTTGGGACATAACAAATTTCAGCCACTTCATAAATAAGTGAGCTTCCTCTCTTTGAGATGGAATTTCAATGAACCCCTTTAAACAGAGGCAATGTGTAAGGTAGCCTCAATGTTTGCATTCATATGTATATTTGGATTTCTATTGCCATAACTTATACTAAGGTTTGAAGCTAACTGGATGATAGGATACCCTTAAAGCCATTTTAATATTTACCCTTTTGATATTCAAAATTGTTGAGTTGAAGCTGGTAATTTTTCACGCTGCCTGAGCAGAGATTGGAGAACTTAATTTCTATTCATATTTCATGAACCCTTCAAGTCTTGTATTGAGGCTAACTATTGCTAATGGCTTTCAATCTGCATATTTTAGGAATACTTTTGGAGGGAAACATCCATTTTTGAAACCAGTGCAAGCAAAATTAGTAGCTTTTCATATCTGACATGTTCAAAATTGTTCACTGTTCATCTTATTGCTTCATATAAGCTAATTTCAGACTAACTAGATTTAGGTATATATATCTCACTTAGAAGATTCTAACTATACATTGGGATGTTTTGTTGGAAAGCTCTTTTTTTTCATTAATTGTCTCTTTCCCTAGGAAATTTATGATATGTGTTTGGCTAAATCTAATTTGGCTAACAATGTGTCTCGTGTCATCCACAAATATGCACAGACCTCTCTCAAATTTTCGTGCCATCTGCAAAGCCATGGCCCATACGGTTACCGTGTAACTTCCCAGGTATGTTGTGTTTAAAGTGATTGATTGTTTGTTTTGATTTAAGAATACTTTATGATGTACTCCTCTAATATTTAATATATGACATATTTAACTAATTTAATTCGATAAAAAAAATTAGTTAAATTAGTTAACGATATATATATTTTTTTAAAATACTTTAATCATCTTCATCAATTCCCTCCCTCCCTCTCTTATTTAGTTGTTGTTATGAGTAATTTAGGAATAAGTTAATAAATATAAAAAATATATGTCTTATATTTTCGACTAAGATTAACCCCTCAATTAGATCATATATTAAGGATGAGAGGATTAGAACACATTAGGGTTGTTTACCAAAAAGGAACCTAACTATATGCTCCAAAGAAGAAAGAAAGTTGTCAGTGATTTAACACATAATTCTCAAAAGTATCATTTTTAATTTATTAGGAGAATTCAGAATTAGGTATCAAAGTTTTCTACCATTGCCACCGTTTGTTTTAACTGTGAACAAAGTTCATGTTCATCATTGATGTTTATTAATGGCATGAATTAGAACCTACTGCTTTTATGGTGAGAGATCTTTTTAGGTTTTATAATCAGAAGTTAACTTGACAAAATAATTTTTTATAACATACAAAATTTTTGCATGTTTACCATAATCAACAAATTTTCATCAATGTATGATATAAAATCTAAAAGAATTTATATTATTCATAAATCATAATAATATAGTTTATCCACTTAGTCTTTGATTTCAGTCAATTTTATCCTTTAAATTTATAATATTTTTCCCTAAGCCATTTCTTTTAATTGTACATATTAGAGGGAATTTTCATCAATAGAGTAGTTTCATCAATAGGGAATTTTTTTATGTTCGTTTGTGTATGATATATGTAGAAACGTATAATCTTTTGGAATGTATATCTTAGTGTATATCTATGTATTGATTTGAAACTGTCAGAAGATATGTTTTTAGGTTCATAGATTCCATTTGATTTGATTTGGTTTGGTTCAATCAGTTTGACACGTTCTTAAAACAAAATTGAAAATTATGAGTGACTTTTTTATCTTCATTCTTTTATGGTGTGATATATATATGATTATGCTGCATTATTGTTACACAGAAAATAGAAAAAGAGGATAATTCATTCACCAAAATAGAAAGGAGGACATACAGCCACTATATCCTCTCCCTTTGGACACATCACAATCCCATTCTCTCTCTTCTAACTAACTTCCTAGTATTATTTACCATAATATCCCTCTTACTCTATAATAGCATATAACAATACTCCCCTCTTTAAAAAGAATCCTTGTCCACATGGATAGTCTGAACATGAGGTGCAACAGTTGGAAAATCAGGAAATTGCTATTGGATAATTGATAAATCCTCCCAGGTAGCATCTTCTGGTTGAGAGAACTTCCAATGAGTCAACACTTGCGTGATTGGAAGGTGATGACGTTTAATAATTTTCCTACTCAGAATACTTTCAGGTTCAAGCAAGAATTGCCCTTGATCATCAACTGGTGGTAGTACAGGAGCCACTGTAGTAGTAGGACCAACATGCTGTTTTAAGAGGCACACATGAAAAACTGGATGAACATGAGATGCAGGAGGTAATTCCAGTTCATAAGCTACAGCTCCCACCCTGTTGATTATCTTGAATGGTCCAAAATATCGTGCAGCCAATTTGTGCAAAGAAGAATTATTTAATAAATTCTTCTGGAAAGGATGCAATTTAAGATAAACTATATCATCTATAGAAAATTGGCGTTCGGTCTTATGCTTATTAGCTTGCTGCACCATTCTATGTTGAGCCTTCCGCAAATGCTGCTTCAATAAATGAATCACCATCTCACGAGATAGACAAGTACGATCCACCAAATCATTAGGAGAATCCCCTGCTATATAAGGTAGATGAATTGGAGGAGGAATCCCATACATAGCTTCAAAAGGGGACATACCAATAGCAGAATGATAGGTAGTATTATACCATAACTCAGCCAATGATAACCAATTAACCCATTGTTTAGGATAATCACCTGTCATGCAACGAAGATAGCACTCTAAACATCTATTGAGGACTTCAGTTTACCCATCCGTTTGAGGGTGATAAGTAGAGGAATACTGCAGATTTACCTTATACAAACTGAATAGTTCTTTCCAAAATTTGCCACAGAAAATTGGGTTCCTATCAGTAGCTATCGATTTGGGAAACCCATGTAACTTAACAACATTATCCATGAAAACACGGGCAACATCCACAGCTGTAAAAGGATGTTTCGAAGCCATAAAATAAGTTGCTTTCGTTAACCTATTGACTACCACAAAAATGGTAATTTTAGTATAGGATTTAGGGAGTCCACTGATAAAATCCATAGATAACTTAGACCATATATATTGTGGTATAGGAAGAGGTTGAATAAGTCCAGGAGAAGCCACAAGTTCATGTTTAAATCTTTGACAAATAGTACATTCTCGTACAAATTCCCTCACATCCCTCTCCATCCCTTTCCAATAAAAGAAAGAAGCAAGGCGCTTGAAAGTAGGATGTATACCTGAATGACCTCCAATGCTATCGGCATGAAAATAAGTCAATAAATCTCTGCGAAGACTACTATCAGTCCCAACCACTAATATCCCCTTTCTCTTCAGCATTTGGTGTTGCCAAGTGTAGTGAGGATGAGACATAGGATCTTGTTCCAAGTCCTGAAGAAGTTGCTGTAACTGAACATCAGTGAACCAAGTGGTCTTGACACGATTAAAAAGTGGTGAAAGAGGAACAGATAAAGCACAATAGGATCCCTCTGGACGGCGGGATAATGCATCAACAGCGACATTATCACTTCCTTTTTGATACACAATTTCATACTGTAACCCCCATAGTTTATGAAGCCATTTAAACTGTTCCTGACTCAAATCCTTTTGCTCCAACAAATGCTTTAAGGGATGATGATCTGTCTTGATGATAAATTTACAGCCCCATAAGAAAGAACGCCACTGCTTGACAGTAAAAATAATCGCAAGGATCTCACGCTCATAAACAGACAAAGGTTTCTTTTTCAAAGGCAAAACTTTACTTGCAAAAGCTAAAGGGTGTCCCGCTTGAGAAAGGACAGCACCTAGCCCAGTCCCAGAAGTATCCGTTTCAATAACAAAAGTATCATGAAAATTAGGAAGTGCCAAAACAGGAGGAGACATCATGGCAGCCTTTAGAGCACTAAAAGTAGTAGTAGCCTCAGGAGACCACGTAAAAGACGAGGATTTCTTAAGCAATGCAGTAAGAGGCTAGCAAATAGAACCATACTGACTAATAAAATGCCTATAATATCCTGTGAGACCAAGGAAACCACGTAATTCTCGTAGTGACGTAGGTACTGGCCAAGAAGCAATTGCTTCCAATTTCTTGGGATCAGCTTGAACCCCTTGGCCTGAAATAATATGGCCCAAATAGTCAATTTGTGTGGCTGCAAAAATACATTTAGAGGCTTTGGCAAATAAACTATGCTCCCATAGAGTCAAAAGGGTAGTCTCCAAGTGCTGCAAATGAATATCCCAGGAAGGACTATAAATCAGAATATCATCAAAGAAGACTAGAATAAATTTCCATAAGAAAGCCTTGAAAACAGAATTCATAAGGCCTTGAAAAGTAGTTGGAGCATTAGTTAATCCAAAAGGCATAACTAAAAATTCATATAACCCCTCATGAGTACGAAATGTAGTCTTGACAACATCAGTGTCCTTCATCCGAATCTGATGATACCTTGCACGGAGGTCCAGTTTAGAAAAATTATTTGCTCCAGTTAATTCATCTAAAAGTTCTTCAATAACAGGAATGGGAAATTTATTCTTAACGGTGGCCTCATTGAGTTTCCTGTAATCAACACAAAACCTCCAAGTGCCTTCTTTCTTCTGCACTAGCACCATAGGAGCTGCAAAAGCACTACAACTTTCTATAATGATGCCATTATCCAGCATCTGTTGAACCTGTCTTTCAATCTCTGTTTTCTGAACAGGGCCATAACGGTAAGGTTTGCAGCATATAGGTCTCTCATCAACAAGAGGAATAGCATGGTCAAACTTTCGTACATGAGGTAAACCCATGGGCTCAGTAAAAACATCAGCAACTTATCTAACAGACCTTGCAAGGCAGAAGGTTGTTCACCACTCAATGGAAATTGTGAAGTGAGATCAATCTACAACTGAGAAGGAGCATGAAGTAAATAGAGCTGATTAGCTATCATAAGTTCCCTCACAACCTGAATCGCCGCTAGACTCTAAAAAATGTCAGGACACAATCCGTGTAATTGCAGTAACTGTTCCTTGGACTGGAATTCAAACAAGTGTAAGTCCATATCCAGACTAAAATGACCCAGAGTTTTCAGCCATTGTACTCCTAAAATAGCATCATATCCCCCAATCTTCATAACTAAGAAATCAGAGGTAAAAGCTACTCCCCTATTTCCCATGTTAGAGCAGGACAATATTTGGAAACATCAACCTGATGTGAATCAGCTATAGCTAGTCGAATGGGTGTCCTATCTTACACCTTGAGCTTGAGGCGTTTAGCTACCGCAATGTCCAGAATATTGTGAGTGCTGCCAGTGTCTAATAAGATAATAATTTGATTATTCTTGACACGACCCAATAGTTTCAAGGTAGAAGTATTATCGTAGCCCTCAATCGCATTAATCGCACCATTAACGATCGGCTGTGTGTCTCCTATAGCATCCTCAAATTGGTCATCATCTTCAGTAATGACCAAAGAAAATACGTGTGAGTCCTGGCAGCAATGGCCTGGGCTGTACTTCTCGAGACACCAGTAACATAGCCCTTTCCATCGCCTTTCATCCATCTCACGCTTAGACAATTGCCTGGTAGGTCTCATACTGGAAGCAGTTGATGGCATAGGTGAAGATAAGGACGGGTTCTGTTTGGAGGAGGTTTGGACTGAAACCTTTGGAGTATGAGAAGAGGACCCCGATAATGGGCCCAATACTGTAGTAGACTTAGAACCAAATCTATGGGACCACGGAAGTGAGGTTGAGGAAGATTTACGCTGACGAGCAGGTCCAGGAGCATGATCATAGATAGCTTGGATTGTTGCCTCCTGCAACCGAGCTGAGCACGAAGCCTTGGCCAATGTAGCTGGCGCAAAATTGAGAACAAATTGTTGAATGTCAGGTTGTAAGTCGCTGATGAAAAGATTGACAGCTACGGCTTCAGGGATATCAACTTCAGACAGGAACTCATCAAATACTTGTTCATATTCAGCAACTGTACCATCCTCCTGCTGAAGTTTCTTTAAGGCAATCAAAGGATGCTCATCGCGGACATTTATAAATTTAGCCTCCATTTGCCAAAAATAATCCTCCCACCGTACCTCAGAAGAAGATCTATGGCGCATGAAAGTCTGATGCCATCTTAATGCGTGTCCCTCCAAATGAATACTCAGAAGGCGAATACGGTGTTCAGGTGGAGTTCCATCAACTTCAAAAAATTGTCGGCAACAATACGCTTATTCACGGAAATTAGAACCGTCAAATCTGGGAAACTCGACTTGACTCTGTTTCGTCTGAATGGAATATGATGAAGCCATATTGTGCAATTCATGAAAAGACCCAAAGGCAGGAACCCGACTTGCAGATGATGAACCTCTGTCAAGGCCCCCATTACCTCCATTCCCTGGTATAGGTTGTTTCCCAGCAGTAGCTTCTGGTAACAATATCTTTTCAGATAAGTGTTTCATAAAGTCCTCGATATGACCCACAGCTTGCTTCAACTCTTGCTTCAATTCCAGAATGTCTTGTGTATGCTGATCCGGATGAGTGGTTACAGATGTCCGGTATAGCTCCATACGATTTTCTAAATCAGTGAGACAGTCTGCTGATCGTGTATCCGGCGGAGCCATTGGCCGGATAAGGGCTCTGATACCTTTGTTATATAGAAAATAGAAAAAGAGGATAATTCATTCACCAAAACAGAAAGGAGGACGTACAACCACTATATCCTCTCCCTTTGGACACATCACAATCCCATTCTCTCTCTCCTAACTAACTTCCTAGTATTATTTACCATAATATTCCTCTTACTCTATAATAGCATATAACAATTATCTTCCTTGTTTTTTTCTTTGAAGCAATTTTTAATATCTTTTTCATCTCTTGATATTCATGTCTTTTTATAATTTTAAATCAATGTTATTTTCTTAATAAGTTATTGCATTATTTTGCCAAATTAATAGATCAATTCATAGTTGTTATATTAGATCTATAATTGTTGAAATTATGGATTAGGAATTTTTTTGCTCTTGATGGCCTGAATAGACTTAAAGGCTTGTGCCTAAACCTTTGAATAACATTAGTACATTGCATAAAAAAGGGAAAATTAATATGGCAATCTTTACATTTTCACCCAATTTTAAATTACATCTTTATATTGTTTTCCTTTTTATTCTATCCTTAGTGTTTACTAATTATTTATTAAGGTCCTTCCGTTATAATATGTGAAAATGCCGTTACTTCAGAGAGAGAGAGAATATGGCACTAGGAAGGAGACGGAGTGGAGGAAGGACGGAGGTGGTGTTGTAGGAAAGGAAGATGGAGCATCAACTTAGGCAAAGGCCACAGATTATAAACGGAAGGACTTTAATAAATAACTATTAGCAAATAATAAGGATGGAATAAAAGAAAAATTATAAGAATCTTATTCAAAATTGGGTGAAACTATAAAGACTGTCTAATTAATTTTATTTTGTTGCATATAATTTTTTTTGTATAAGAGAGGGTTAAATGCCCAAAATAAGCTACTAGTATGTGAAGAGATTATATCCTAAACACAAGATTTCTCAAATGTTAAGGACAATTGTATAAAAATATTGAATTATTTAACCCATTACTTGTCAATGCATCTACAAATTTATTTTATTCATTGGATATATGATATATCTTCAACTCCTACTATAGTTTTACAAGGCTATATATATGCGACATTAATAAGTTGGACTTATTATATTTGAAGTTCAATAGCATATCTATCACATTAGAATATTCCTCGAGTCCTATATACGAAGCTAACTTTAAACCTTTGTAGATTACCTAATGTTAAGCGTCAACAATAATACAAGAACCAAGAAAACTTATAAATCCCACCACCCAACTTCCTAAATGATTTCGAATAGCTCCACTGCAACTTTCCCTACTATTAGATATAGTAAGAGCTCCATCAAGATTTAATTTAACCCATCATGAGGGAGAGGTTGCCAATAAGTTAGAATTAATAAATCGATATGATTAGTTAAATTTTTTTCTTGAAACTGTATAAAACTTTTTCATATTTGCATTATTACCAAGTAAGGATTCAATGGTTTTAAAAGTTTATTATCAAAAATAGCACGATTCCTCCATTTCTATAAATTCTAAATGGAAAATCTCCAAATTAATCTCTAATTGCAAAAATCATTATTTCCAAACTCCTTTTTGATATTAATGGCAAATCAATCTCATAAAGGAGTTCTAAAGAAATAATAGCTCCACTTAGGATTTAAAAGTTTATTCTAAAGTTGTCTAGTATAGGAACAATCTCGGAGTATATGTAATATATTTTTAATATTCTCATTACAATACTGGCAATTTGCATTTGTTGAAGACCACTTATTTCTCAAAGTATTAGTTGGTAATCGATTATTAAAAGTTATCCATATGAAGACACGACTATGCTTATCACCTCACTACTTCCAAATATATTTGTAAACATCGCTATATGTATTATCATATTATTTCTTAATTAAAAAGTAAGCACTCTTAATAGTAAAAGTACTGTTATTCGTAACATTCCACACAATCAAATCGTTCCCCGCTTCTAATGTAGGTGGAAACATGTTAAACAACCTCTGAAAGACATTACTTAGGATAATAGCTGTAAGTTTGAAGAAATCCTAGATGGCATTAACAATCCAATTTGCAACTTTACTATTTTCTTCCTCTGCTGTAATTTGCTAAATACACAAATCCTTTAAGCTTTTGGCAGGAAACAACCATTTGTCGGTAAAAAAGTTCACTAGTTGTCCTATTCGAACATGCCATCTTGTGCCCGCTTTAACAATATCTTGCTGTTGAGAAATAAACTTCTATAATGAGGAGTCTCCTTTCCTTGCATCCAATAGATTTTCTTCATTTCTTAACATATATTTATGTAGGATCACATCTACCCATAAATCTTTCTCACTATTAATTAACTTTCAGGCTATTTTAGCTTCACAAGTTTGATTAAATGATGATAATTTCTTGAATCTCATATCACTATATAATTTAGACATAATAATTTGGTCACCTCCAATATGATGAAGTCCATGTGAGCTATTACCATGACCTTATATAAAATTCCTTTGCACCTTTTTCACTTTCTAATACACAACAATTGGAATTTTAGCAACTTGCATAGGATAGATCATAATAGAGATCAACACTGATTTGGCTAAAGTGATTCTTCCAGCCATTGATAATATATTCTCTTTTGGTGTAGCCAGTTTAGATTTAACTCTATCTATGATGTATTGGAAAGTATATGTCGGTTTCCTCCCTCTGATGATTGGAATCAAATACTTCTCTATATCAACAGAAACCCTCATTCCTGTCATATACTAATCTTTCTTCTAACATTACCATTCACCTTTGGAGAGAAGAATATTTACGATTTACTCTTATTAATATTAGCGCTTGATGCTAGACTAAATTTATCTAGACAATTTAATACATATGTTGATTGCTTTTTAGTCGCTACTCTAAAAAGAAGAAGATCATCTGTAAACATGAGATGCGAGATAGCCGAACTGCGACTAGATATCAAAATTGGCCTCCAATTACCTACAATAATTGAATCACTGATGATATGGGATAACATGTCCATATACAAAACAAACAATATAGGTGAGATAAGATCTCCTTGTTGGAGTCCTCTTTTAGGTGAGAAAAATTCAGTTTAAGATCCATTCCATAATAGATTATATAACACAGATGTAACATATCCCATAATAAGATTTATAAATTTAAAATCCAGACCAGCATCAATTAGAACTTGTTGAATAAAATTTCATCTAGTCCAATCATAGACCTTCTCTAAATCAATCTTCCAAGCCATAAGCCTAATTTTACCCTTAGTTTTCTTTATTATATGCATGATTTCTTGTCCAACAATAATATTATCTTGAATGTACCTACCTTTTATAAAGCTAGATTGAAAGGGTGAAACAATATAATCTATAACATTCCTTAATCTACTAACAATTACTTTAGTAATGCACTTGTAATGCACATTACATAAGGCAATAGGTCTAAAATGATTAATAAGTTCAAGATGCTTTCTCTTCAGTATAAGAGAAATCAAAGTCTTATTCACAGTATCTGCAAAGGATCTTGTTTGAAAAGTAGTTTTAACAAATTTGTATAAAGAACTCACTATCACATTCTAATTATTTTAGTAAAAAATTTGCGAGAAACCATCAATCCCTAGAGCCTTATAAGGCCCTATGGAGAAGAGAGCTTCTTTTATTTTCTTATTAGTAGACACATCAGCCACATTAACAAAACAAACTTTAAATTTATCAGGGAAATTATACTTTGTTTGTAACATACATGATGTATTATCAGTCCAATTATAAAGGTTCATAAATTATTTATTTACCATATCAATCCAATCAGATTCATTTTCTATCCAGCTTCCTCTCTCATCTTTAAGAGTTATGACTTTATTCCTTCTTCTCCTTATCTTTGTTTTTAAATGATAATAATGGGTATTCCTGTTCCCTGTAGTGATCTAGTCTGTCCTGACTTTTTAAAACCATTTAATTTTTTCTAATTTCAAATATGTTCTAACTGAGCTTGTAAATCCTTTTTAAGAGAGCTTAAAAACACCGAGTGAGTATAAGCTGGACAAATTTGGGTTCCATTTAAATAGGCTAATAAAATTCTTTTTATTTTTTCATAAAACTAAAAATATTTGTATTCCCATCACACAAAGAAGCACCCAAAATTTTAAAAAATTTGTCAAAATCATCCAAATCAATCCAAACAGTTGCTAAAAAAATCTTTAAAATTTTCATGAGTAAGCCACATAGCTTCAAAACAAAAGGGTTTATTCCTTTCTTCACAAAATTGATTCATGAATTGCGGTGCAATAGGATTGTGATCATAAAATTGAGATCTAGGAGGTACCTTCAAAATGCAATCTGATTGAAGATGTAAAAATTGAGAATTTGCTAAAACAAGATCTAATCCTTAATATAAACGAGAATAACCAAAAATTCTAGGTCCCTTTTATATAAATTTTGGTCTTTGAAAACCCATATCCGAAAGAGCATGCTCCCTAACTTTGTCTTGAAACAAGTTTATCCTATTATGAAGACAACCTACTCCCCCAATTCTATTAGTAGGTTTAAAGATATCATTAAAGTGTCTAAAAACAACCCACAGAATAAAAATAATAACAGATAAATTTTTTAAATCTTTCTAGAGTACCTAACAAAAATTTGAATGAGGAATGACATATACATATATTAGCAAGAAAGAAGGCCTATCATGAATTTCATATTGAAAATGGAAAAATTATTAATTTTCTAATATAATTGAAATTTTTATTACATCACTTCTCTAGGTTACAATTACTCCTCCAGACTGCCCAGAATTTGGAATTATTTTGATATAATTAAAATCCTTGGAATGAAGAAATTAAAACTATTATAACCTCACATTTTGTTTTAGCCAAAATGATAAGATTTGGTCTAAGACCACTGCATATTGCCTTTAAATTTTTGAGGAGCTTATTATCATAAGCCCCTCTAGTATTCTAATATAATAAGTAATCTATAAATTAATTTATAAAAACCATATCCATCTTAACTAGCCTAATTAAGTTTCTTGTAGAAATTAGGGCTCTTCAACCATTGAATCTGCAATATAATATTACCTATTTCAATTGGACTTGAGCCCATGCATTTAGGCTCATAGTCTCCCACATCTAGTTCCTCAAACTCAATTCTATCTTTCTTTTTATTTACTAATGTTATAAGGGTATAACAAGTCTCTCTTTCTCATAAACAATATTAATATCAAGTATAGTGAACCGTCTATTACTCTCAAGTATAAATTAAAGCACCCAATAGTTATGATAGTTATTTAAATACTGCTACTATAACGATAATAAAATAATATTTTTTAAGATCAAATATACTTTAAATAATTATATATAATTATATCTGTTACTCTTTCATAAGTTAAAATGGTAATATAGGTTTAAAAAGAATTCTATCTCCTTTTGCATTTCTTGTTATCTTTGGGTTTGTTCAAAATCCATTTCCTCATTTTCTTCGTATGACTCACTCCCATTAACATTATACCCTCTCTCTCATTGCCAATCACACTCACGTCAACATCATTCCCCCTCCTATTTCCAATCACCCTTACGTCAACATCATTTCCTCTCCCGTTACCTATCACACTTCCATCTACATCATTCCCTCTCTCTTCCCCTTCATCAACGAATGTCCTGATCGTTTCTTTGCTTCTGCCATTATTCCTCCCCCAAATGTTCTCATCGTTTCTCGTTCTTTTTTCTTTCCTTTAAAGCCCATTTTTTTTCAATCATTTCATTAATTAATAGATGGGACTCTTGCAACCCTAAACCCTCCATACCTCTATTTCCAATAGTGTTCTTCTTCGTTCTTTGTTTCCTTATTCCTTCTATTACACATATTGCACCTTTCACTTGATCTAGAGATTACTCCAACCGCTCTGTAACCCCTTCTGGCCATACTTCCTTAGTTCCTTCCACATCATTTAGCCGTTCTATCACCTCTTTCAAGATAGCGAACTGTGAACTACTGTTTTCCTTCCGTAAAACTTTAGCTTTGCCGTCTTTATTTTTCCGTTGCTGGCGAGCTTTCTAAACAACTAGGCATTGTTCTGTATCTCCAGTTAGTTAAATTATTGGCATTATTCCCACTTTTAATGTACTCATTTGTAAGTTCATCACAGTTTGAATCAACATTATGAGTCTGATTAGTTTTTGTCGGACAAACTTCCTCTCAATGCCCATAATATCCACAGTTAATACGTAACACCGGAATATTCTCATACTCTAAATAATAATCTATATCATCTAGCTTAAATACTGACCTCAATTTTTTTTCTAGATCAACTAAGACACATAGACGAACATAATGTCCTCTCAATTGACATGTACTGTTCATTTCAACTTTAAGAATCACCCCAATCTTATTAATAATTGTCAATACCTCCTCATTATAATATTAACTTATAAAAGAATACAAGAAGATTATACCATCTATTACATACCCATATCAACAGGCAAGGAACAAACAAAAACCATTTAGAAAAACAAAGCAACTTAAACACCAATAAATCAATATAATGTGTGTTTCACGAGATAGCACAAAAGCTTTAAGAAAAATTATTACTAAAAGAATTAGAAAAAAAATAAGTTGTTAATAGTGTCATCTAATTTACCTTAGAAACACACAAAACAAAGGTAACAATTTAGAAAACGCCATATGAATCCAATTTGGCAAAATATTGGACCAATAAACAAAACCCCGCACAATCAATTGAAAAGGGGAAATGCCAAATGAGTCCTGAAAACTGAATTTGTTAAGTTTGATATTTAGACAGTAATCTGTTTATTTTTTTAATTATTTAAATTAAAAATAAAAAAAATAAGAAAAGAAAATCAATATCAATATATATATATATAACTGAAACAAACAAAACCCAGTTAAAGAAAATTAACTCCATACATTTAATAATTTGAAATTTGTTATTCTGCATATTTTAATATCTAAAGATTTTTAGTCATAAAGGTATAAAAAAAAAAAAGATTTTTAGTCATAAAAGGTTTAAATTTAAAGGCTCATTATAAGCCCAATAAAAAATGGGCCTACTACTTTTGATTAAAATAGTTATGTGCCTAATATTTAGTCTATTTATCTTCCATTCATAGGCCCAATAATGTTTTTTCAAAAATGATCTCTCTCCCCACAATTGTATTTATAAAAAAATGAGCAATTTAAATAAATAAAAAAAAAGAGGTGAGGGGAGCAAGTTAATCCGGGCCCCAGATCGCACAAGTTTTAAGAATTTTTTGGCCTATCATCATCATCATTATTATAATGTTGCTTATTTTTTTCCGTGCTGTAATTTTTTTTGATATAATTTTCCGTGCCATAATTAAATCACATGTGTAGAAGATTAAAAATGGATTTCATTCAATACAAAAATTAATCCGACTATATTTTTTCTATCTGGATCATTATAATTTTGGATTATTAGTTTTTAATGAAAATTTTAATTTTTAGTTAAGAATAAAAAAATTTTATGGGCTACTCGAGGACATAACCTACCGGTTATAGCTTCAGGTCTTAATGGATTCCTCTCCCACAATAATTGCAGAAGTTCGTACACAGCTTGCCATGCCTTTAGGTCCATGCGAAAGCCTGCTTCTTTCTCCGATCTTACACGTTTTTTCATTCTTGTTATTCTTTAATTCAATGCTGTATTAATTCCTTGGATTCATACATGAAACAAACGTGTTCTTTTTATATAGGATATTGCTCCGATCTTAATATATGTTTTATTTAATTAATTTAATTATATTAAAATAGTTAAATTAGTTAATATAATATATTTTTTTTATAAAATTCCTTGATAATTTTTTTTCATCTGTATCCCTTTCTCTCTCACTTGATTATTATTAAAGAAATATTAATAGGCATAATTCAGGAGAAATTGATAAATTTAGAAAACTAATTTTATATTTATAATTAATATTAACTCCCCAATTAACTTCTATAATAAGAATCGGAGAAGTATATAGGATAACTTTTCAATTTTATTTTGCCTAAGAATTGTGAATGTTTAAAATTTTTTTGTTGGATCACTATTAAAAAAACAACGATAACTATAAATATCTTTAATGGCAAGTCAATATTACTTTTTTTTTTAACACTTTCACGTCAACATTGATCTAACAAAAACTACTAGATATCTATACTTCCTATATAAAAATTTCTAGAACAAAATTAGACACACCTCATTTCATCTCATGAGACTTGACAATCTGTTAATAAACGCATAACAGCTACATAAAGACCTTTTGGACACTTGCTTCCTGACATTTTTTTAAGGATAATTGAATATAATGAAACATTTACACAAGTTAGGTATGTATCACATATGAGGTGTGTGTGTGTGTGTGTGTCTATATATATGAATATGATATGAAGTATCTCACCCTTTGATGCATATTGCAAGCTATAATGTATGACTGCATTCATGTTTTAAATTTAGATATTGAATTTTTTAATTTTTTTAGTTTATGCTTAATCTATAATATACATAAAGCTGGTAACATGAAAATAAGTTTATGTCTTAAAAATATATAAAATTAATCAAGCATATTGTGGCCAAGTCCACTATGACTTTTTTTTTTTGGTTTTTTTAAGGAATGGTTGATATCTTTTATTTATCTTAATATACTCTTATATTCTTCAATATAGGACCTAATTGAATAGTTAATTTTGATAATCAATATATGACTTATTTGATATATTTATTAATTTGTTTTTCAAATTACTCATATTCATATTCCCTCAACAATAATCAAATAAGAAAAGGAAGAAGAGAGTTGATGAAAATGAGTGAATATTTTAGGAAAAATATGTCATGTAACTAATTTTCTTAATTTCAATATGAATATGATTGAACTCACAAGGTGATTACATATATAGTTGCATGGAAACTCAAAAATGGTCTGGAAGAGTGTTATGTTTAATTTGATGATAATTAATTTTTTATCTCAATATTCATCTAATTCAAATAGCCTAATGATCATAATTCCTTATTACTTTCTACTTATTACACCATAATCAACCATGAATTAAACCACAATAATGATGCCAAGGAACAAATTTTTTTTAGTTTTGCAGTTTTTTTAGTTGTTCAGCCATGCATGTGCTTACAGGGTACATTGTTTTTTACCTTTGATTTTGCTAGAAACAATCATATGCATCAAAACACTTCTTTAGAAAATAATACATCTCTAAAATATAACATGCATATATACTCTAGTCCTTAATATAAGATATATTTAATTAATTTAATTATATTAAATAAGTTAATTAAGTTAATTAATATAACATATTTTTTTTCTAAACTACCCTAATCATCTTCTTTAATTCTCTCACTCTCTCACTTGATTATTGTTAAAAAAATATCTATAGAGGTAATTTAAAAAAAACTGATAAATAAAAAAATATGTTTTATATTTATAATCAAAATTAACTCTTCAATTATGACTCATATTAAAGACATGAGGAATAGTATATATGTACAAAACAATTTGAAAACAAATTGAAAATCATTCTAAAATATTTTTCATCACTTGATATTCTAAACTAATTTTTACTTCATTTAACACTCTAAAATATTTTTTAATATTTAATATTTTTTTGTTCATTTAGCACATTGAAATATTTTTCTCAATACCACTCATTATTTTAACTTTAGGGTGTTCATTTTTACTGATATTGGGTACTATTGAAAAAATATTTTAAAATACTAGATGAACTATAATGAATTTAAGCTATTGAATATTATTTAAAAAATAATTATAGGTACAGGATATGTTTTAATTCAAAAGTCACTTTCAAGATGTTTTACCTTAATAAAAAAGCTTTAAATTTTATTAACTTTGTTTTAAAATTTAACTTTTAAATTTCATTCCATTTAATTTACACTATAGCCCATGAGAACAAAATATATACAATAAAATGAAATGTAAAATTGTATCACTCCTATTACCATGTGTTCTAATTTTGAGATTTGTGGCGGCCTTACTAGCATAATTGTCTCCCATAGGAATCAAACTCAAGACTTAAACTAGGCCAATTCTATATTTGTTCTATAATAGACATAATAAAGACTAGAGAGGTATATTTATATGAAAAATTTAATGATTTGATTTCTAAATAAGAGATAAAAAGTTTTTATCTCAGCCTTTTTATACTAGCAGAATAGTTGTAAGAAAAGAAAACATGTGAAACCATATTCCATTTTCATATCATTATTCTATTGTCTGAAGAAATATTAATGGTCGAAAGATATTAACAAGTCATCGAGACCTATTTACTCTCAGCATTAGTCAAGAGCCAACCAACTCTTCCACTAGTAATTCAATTTAAATAATATCTTTCTCTTTCTCCATCATCTTCATAACTAAACTCTCAGTCTCTTCACTCGTTCATTCATTTCGCTTGCAAGTTAATTGACTTAAATATACCATTCCTAACACTAGCATATCATGGTATTGAATATAATTTCAGATATTGAGAGATTCTCTTAGGCTTCTGAATTCTTTCTGGGTGAGATCCTTGCTTAGAGAGTATTTAGGAGAGATTATGCTTTCTGTTCCTATTTGATTCCTGGATTGCTAACCTGTTTTTACCAAAAGGGGATTGGGGACAAAACAGGTTTGCCCTACACTACAAGGGTTCTTTCTTCTATGGCGTTTTGGGAGGCTCCTCTTATGTGAAGGTATGTTTTTCCCCTACTCTTCTTACATCTAAGATCATTCTTTTGTATTATAGATAGATCCATCATATTGTTGGTTGAAGATGAACACGGTTCAACGTTGGTCCCTTCTTTATTCAGTTATCCTTGTTTATGTTGTAGGATATGGGGTTGATGATCATGAGTGCTTTTCTTGTGCTGTAGTTTTAAGCTTGTACTTACTAAGTTCTCCATCCTTATAATGCTAATAAGTGATATAGTTTTAAGCTTGTGCTTACTAAGTTCTCCATCTTATAATGCTAATAAATTTTATAATGCCCAAAGCCATTTTGTATACATTGTGGTATCTTAATTATATATTGATAGCTGGTTTTCATTTTGCAGGGGGCGATTTTTTCAGTCGTTTAGGTATGTTTTCTATTTGTTGCATTGAAATTAGGATGACACACTTCTCTAGTTTTTCAAGCTTGTAATTTAATACAATACATTTAGTCACTTTCGTGTTTGAAGTTGTCCATCTCATGTTTTTGGTCATATCATATCGAGTCATCACATTAAGCAGTTATTATTACTTTATTAGTAATTAAATTAAAACAATCTTTATTTCTTCAGTTTTGCATGGAAATTGAAGAATGATTTGTAATTTTCACTGCTTGTAAATAATGCTATCTTCGATATTGTCTCTCATTGTCATTGAATCATTTGGGTCACTATATTGGACTAAGGCTAGCAGTTGAGGTTTTTAACAGTATCATTTTTTCCCAATTAAAAATGCTGCCACTTAAAATTTAGTGTTTTTAACTATTCTCTGCTGTTGTTATTTGTTCGTGTCTGTGTATATGTGAATATTCAACTGGTATAAAATATCATTTTACTTATTTAATATATCTTTTTTGTATTCAGTCTGTCTTTCCCTTATTTTCTTTCCTCGTCTTCACTGTTTGAAGCTTAATCCATTTAGACTAACACACTCTGGATTATGTTTGGAAGTTGAATATCAATTCTGGAGTTGGTTTTCCATCATTTTTGCATTGGATCCTATCACAATGTTAATTTCAAGTATAAGTTCAATCTCGTCCGATGCTCAGTTTTCTATAAATTTCATTTTTTTCCCTTGATGTGATGTCTGTTCTTAGACCTCTGCATCTCTCTCGAAAAAAACAATCTTTTTGCCGGGACATGTGGAGAAAGTATTTACAGTGAAAATTTCCCAAGTGAGAATGCCAGTCATACTTTTATGTTTTTACTATGTAGAATGCAATAATTCAAAATATTTTGTTGTCTTCTAGATATAGCTCAAAATGTCTGTATTGATTTTGATAAGTAGTTTATTTACATTGTTATTGTGATTTATTTTAGATGACATAAATGAACATGATGAACGAGGACTTCTGTCTGTAAACATTTGTGATCGTCATGGCATTGGTTCTCATTTTGTTATCATTTTGAAACCTGATTCTAAACTTGACAGGTTTGTTTATTTGTTTAACTCTTGGAGGTCTGTAGCACTATGTTCTGGCCCTTTTTTCCCTTCTCATGCAATTGCCTGGTGTGCGAACTTTGCATTTGAAGGCGTGCATAATTTATTAATCCTATTGTGTGAAATCGTTATGTAGGTTCCATGTGGTTTTTGGAAAGCTTAGTAACGGATTTGATATATTAGTTAAGATTATAATGGCACCTTGGGGGGCACCAGTTCAAGCCATTGATTGTGGTCAATGTAATGAAGGTGAGACTCATTGTAGGAACCAATGTACTTTACTAGTTTATTCAAGGAAGAGGCATGGTTGTCCCACCTCAAATGAAGACTTAATCTAGGGTTATGCATTACTCCATGTCATCACACAAAAGCTAAATAACTAATTTAGGTAGATTAAAAAAATTAGTTAAGTTATTTGTAATCAATGCTTGTTAATTACCCTATAATTCCTAATAATGTGCATTATGACTACCCCTTGATGGAATTCTTTTACCATGTGCAATTGATAAGGAGAGTTTAGGGGAAAAATTATAAAATTTGAACATAAAGTGAATTGAGGTTATATACTTAGGACCAAAATAAACTCCTTGTGTAACATTACACTTATTGAGAAATGGCATATTAAGTAATAGAAGAATTATGAACAGGTCTAATTCCAAAGAAGTAGCTAAAATAATTTTAGAGCTAATTTAAGGGCTATAAGGGTCTATTTTCTTGGAATTAAAATAAAAATAGTTGCTTTTTGTTTGGCCTGAAAATTTTAAGATTATTTGATAAGGTAAAGAAGCTAATTAAGGAAGAAAATCCTTATAAAGTATTAAGGATTACTTTCTAGAATTTAATTGGTAATTAGTTACCAATAAAGGGGGGAAATAGCAAATTTATTGTGCCAACTTCAAAAATGGATGAGGTATTGACAGCTATAGATAGATTAAAAATTATAACGGTGTTATTTGTTTTTGAGTGTGCTTAGATTAGATGCTCTTTCATGGTGGGATCTGAACGGTTTGAGTTTATTTCTGAATCTGGAAACTTTCGGCTTTCAATGAGAAGTCAACATAAACTGTAAGAGAAGGCTAAAGGGTACTTATATGATTATTAAATCTTCAGAGCTATATGATTTTTGTTCTTGGGGGTTGCTGTTTGACTTTGTATTGGTTGATTTCTGAATTAAGAAGATGCTAATATGTTCAAATAAACGAGGAAAGAAAGAGCCTATTGTGTTTATGTATACCTCTGTTTGCGCATCAATGAGTGGCTGAAGTACGATAAAAATTAGAAAAGTTCCAGGTTTGGTGAAGAAGGCCGTGGAAGGAATAAGAAAGGTTAGAAGATGAGTGAAGATTTTACTGTATATACTAGAAAGATGTGTGTTGCTGGGAAGTTGTGGAACTCAAACTATTGGATGAAAAAAATGACTGGAAGCCCACTGTCTAATGTCTAAAATTTGTATTGAGAATTTCAAACTAGTAGATTATGTTTTAAGGCTCCAAAATGATGGTTGGAATAATGTTCTTGGAGCTGGAAAATTTTCAAAATCATATTGAAGTCTAAAATGAAAAGGGTACTCAGTGTTTTGGTGCCTAAAAGTGTGAAATAATGGCCTTAGATTAATAAATTACATGTATAATCTGTTTAGTGGCTCTTTTGATATACTTGGCAATAAGAGGATTAAGTCTTGTGAACTTCCCTCCCTTGTTCTGTTTTGGGCAGTTTTAATTCAGTCAACAATTGATTTCTGTTTCATTTTGTGGCTCTAATGAACTTATAAGATGAGAAACTAAGAATGAAACGTATGGAAGATTAAAGAACAAATTTAATGAATTGAAGGTTGGGGATAGAAGAGAGTGTGTTATTATCCAAGTACATCAAGTATACGTATACATTGACTTGCCCCATACTTTAAACAACTTATAGGGTTCGATTTGTGTCCAAGCCTACCAGTGTGCAGTGAGACCTGAAAAGAGGAACCGAAAAATAGGTAGCTTAATCAATTATCTCTGGTATTTTTAACGCATGGGTTTTGCATGTTTATTTGTTCCATCCTTGTAGTTAAGCATGAGAGCATGTAAACTCCTCGCTCTATAGTAGTTGCCGTGGCCATGTGCATTATTTAGTTTAGTTAGTTTATTTAGTTGCAAGGTATTGTTTTCTGTAGCTTATTTTGCACGTGTAGCTAACCTTGTGTTAATATATTGAGATGATGTTTTTGCTATTGAGATTCTCCTGAATCTCCTTTTCCTCCCATGTATCAACACTAGGAGATAGTTCCTGGAGAGGGAAGGTCAAGCTGGTGGAAGAAATTTGAAGGTGGAAGGAGAAGAGGTGGATACTTGAAGCACCTTAATGTTTTTGTCTAGTTTTAATGACTGTTTTGTGGCTTTTACTTGCTTAATTATGTTTATGTAGGTTAAATTATATCTTGGTATGTATCTAACCTCCATAAAGGGGGGCAAGAGAACTATGCACAAGGCGAAGGTAAGTGCTATGTCATAACATAGCAGAATGCATGTGGTAGATGCTTAATTAGTGACTATTTTATGTTGAGTTGTTATTACTAGGAATGATTTTAGACTGGGCAATAGGGAGTTAAATTTTGAAATTTTACAGTGATATAGCACACATCCAAACCTTAAAATAAGCCTTATTTTCATAATTTTTGGATGTGTGGTTAAATACGATTTTTCTAGTACAACCTAGAAACCTGAAAATCTGAAAATGTTATGAGAATTTAGCGTACAGATTTGATTATTAGGGGTTCCGGACCAAATGGGGCAGAAATGGAACCAGGTCTTATTTTTCTAACAAAGATCTTTCCAAGAGCTAAAATGAGCTTGGAACCACTATTTTTGGAGTTGTACTAAACTAGTTAAATATTTTTAAAGTTTTCAGAAAATCCTACTCCACTTAAAGGAAAATAGTAGCAAGGGTCTAATGTTTGGGATTTAAATTTTTGATAACTATGGGTACTATTGGGTCACAGTGGCTGTATAACAGTTAAACTACTTTAATAAGTGACTCTAGAGCAATGGATGACATTTTATGTAGTTCTTATAAACATGAGGTAGTTTAATATTTGTGTTTTATGTGTTGTATCGTGTTAACCATTACTAGTGTCGTGTCAGGTACTCTGTGTTTGTTAGATTCATGTATGTAGGGTGTGGTAATTATTTTCAGTCAATGCATTAGATTATAAATATCATGTGTAGTATGTGAGGGACATGATGAAGTATTATTCAGTATACAAATGTCTCCTCTCCAGAATTTCAGATTTTAGTTATAGGGTTGCTTCGTTTACTTTTTCTTTACTTTCTCTCATTTCTTCTTCCTGCTTACACAACCTATCACTCTTTTTTGCATGTTCTATTAAAAGTGTCTCTCCTTTATGTATATGACTTTGGCTTGACAAATGTACTAAATCTTATGGTTTAAAATTTAAGAGATTAAAACTAAAATTTGTGTAAAACTCATTGGACCAAAGGTTCCATTAACCCATATAAATTGACTACCTTTACTAGTCATTTCTTGTTCATGATGAGGGTTGTTGCTCAAACTTGACTTTTGAGGTCATTTTCTAAGATTGTATTTGCCTTAACACTCAAAAGAAAGGACCGAACTTAAAAAAAAATCTGGGGATGTTTAAAAATTGTAGAGTTCACTTAACTATGATTGATACCTTAATGTAAGAATCATTATGTGGCATCTTGTATAATGTTTTAGAACTTAGATCGACAAGGAACAAAAAAATGCTATCGAGTCAGACTGGATTTTATGGGATTATCTAGCTTATGAGTTGGTTCCTTAAATCATGGTCAGTGTTGTGTTTATTCTGGCCCGAATTGGGTTTTCTCTGAGAAGCGTGTGGCTATAGATGGGTACAGAATTGGCGGAACGGGAACTTCATGGGCTTTGTGTATATAGAAACTGTTTTTTCCCCCCACTTTTTAAGTAAGTGTTAATTCATTATATTCTTCAGTTTTGTTTCAAATGCTTCGATTCGAAGACATTGCATTTTATAATCATTCACTTGGGCGAAACTATCAATGTAAGGCTGTGAGTAGTCATACTGATTATAGACACTGTACGCTGAGAATGAATTACTTTCTGTGTGTATATTTATGCTATACATGGTTACATATATATATATACAAATTGAATCCCATTCATGGAGGGATTGTTGGAGTCAAAACAGGAAATATAATTAAGATACAATCAAGATATGATCCCCGTAATCTCTCTTAATTAATTTCCTACAATCTTGCTCAATCAATTCTAATAATCTCCCTCCTTAGTGAATCCCACTAATTTCTCTTCTATACTCCCCCTCAAGTTGGAACATAGATATTTATTATGTCCAACTTGCCAATTAGATATTCAAGTTTGTCTCTTGTTAAGCCCTTTGTAAGTACATCAGTTGTTTGTTCTTCGGAGGGAATATACTTGAGATCAATTGTCCTGTCATCAATCTTTTCTCTTATGAAATGTCTATGGATCTCTACATGCTTTGTCTAGTCATGCTGGACTGGATTGTGAGACAAATTGATAGCTACCATGTTGTCTGACTGTAGTCTGATGGGCAATTTGATTGATACTTTTAGTTCTTCTAGTACTCGCTTTACCCATAGACTTTTGCAAATTCCAAGGGTTATGGCTCTGAATTTAGCTTCAGCACTGCTCCGAGCAACCACATTTTGTTTTTTACTTCGCTAAGTTACCAAATTTCCCCATACATAGGTGACATATCCTGAAGTTGATTTTTTGTCATCTTGATCTCTTGCTCAGTCAGTATCAGTAAACATTTTCACTTTCTGGTTTCTTGATTTTTTAAACCAGAGACCTAGCTCAGGAGAGCCCTTCAAGTATCTTAAAATCCGATAGACTTCATTTAGGTGCTTTTGTTTTGGATCATGCGAATGTTGGCTTACCACACTAACATCATAGGCAATGTCTGGTCGAGTGTGAGATAAGTAAATCAACTTTCCCACCATTTGCTGATATCTTCTCATATCTACCGGTTTTCCTAGATCTTCAATCTCAGTAATCTTGTTAGCTCATATAGGAGTATCACTTGGTCTGTAGCCGAGCATACCTGTTTCTTTTAGAAGGTCTAGTATATATTTCTTCTGTGAGATATTGATTCCTCTAGCAGATCTAGCTACTTCCATGCCCAGAAAGTATTTCATCTCTCCTAGGTCCTTGACCTGGAATTCTCCATTCAATGCCTTTTTAAGTCTGTCAATTTCTACTGGAATATCTCCTGTGAGGACGATATAATCAATATAAACAACCAATACCACTATTCCCCCATTCAAGTGTTAGAAGAATAGGGTGTGGTCACTTTGCCCCTGTGTATAGCCTTCACCTTTTAGAACTTTGACAAATCTTTTAAACCATGCTCGAGGAGACTGCTTTAAACCATACAATAATTTCGTTAATATGCATACATGGTTTTCCTTCTTTCTAGGGAATCCTGGAGGCATCTTCATATAGACTTCCTCCTTTAGTTCTCCGTTTAAGAATGCATTTTTGACAGCCATCTGATGCAGTGGCCAGTCTAAGTTTGCAGTAAGAGATAACAATATTATGATAGTATTTAACTTTATCACAGGTGCAAATGTCTCGGTGTAGTCTATACCATAGATCTGAGTGAAACCCTTTGCTACTAACCTTGCTTTGTATTTCTCAAGACTTCCATCTGCGCAATATTTTGGAGTGAATACCCATTTGCATCCTACTGCCTTCTTGCCTTTGGGTAGGTCGACCTCTTCCTATGTATTGTTTTATTTTAGGGCCTTCATTTCTTCCATTACCGCCTTTCTCTATTTAGGACTATCAAGAGCTTCATGTACATTTGCTGGTATCTTGACCTGAGTGAGGTGAGATATAAAAGCAAAATGTTTGGGTGATAAGGCTTTATAAGAGACAAACCTCTCGATAGGATGTTTAGTGCATGCTCTGGGTTGCTTCTTTATTGCAATTGTAATGTCAAGATCATCTTGTATGTCATGGTCAGGATTTGTGTCTGGTTCAGATTCTTCGATTGTGTTAGTCGCGTGAGGCATATTACCTGTTATGTCCTTACCTCTGCGGGTATAAACTTGTCCCCACCTGTTAGTGTCTTCCCTTAAGTTAGAATTCTTTTCATATTCCCCAGTCACCTCATGCGATGTTTTCGCAAGAGTGTAAACTTGATTAGGTTCACTCCAAGACCAAGACTCCCCTTGAACCGAGGATGATTTATAAAAAGGAATAGTTTCTTGGAAAGTGACATCGCGGGTGATATAGAGTCGTTTAGAGATAGGGTCAAAATATTTGTAACCTTTTTGGGTTCTCGCAGGCCCGAGGTAAAGACATTTTGCAGCTTTTGGCTCAAGTTTAGGTGTAAGGTAGAGATGAACAAAGGTGGTGCAACTAAATATCTGGAGTGGTAAAGTGTTCTCAAGATAAGGTAGGTTAAAATGTTGGTGAAGAACTTGTAGAGGGGTTTGAAATTAAGAAATTGGTAGTTATAATGGCATTATTCCAATGGTAGGTAGGTACATTACTGCTAAAGAGGAGAGCCCGAGCATTTTTAAGAAGGTGTTTATTTTTTCGTTCAGCAATTCCATTTTGCTGTGGACTATGGGGATAAGAGCTTTTATGAATGGTGCCATTTTCTTTAAGAAAATTAGATAACTGATGATTAATGTATTCGGTGTCATTGTCAGTATGAAGAATTTTGATTTTGGAATCAAATTGTGTATGAATCATATTGTAAAAATCAATGAATGTTTGATGTACAACAGTTTTATCCTTTAAGAGAAAAACACAACAGAAACGAGTATGATCGTCATTGAGGGTTATGAACCATTTTGAGTTTGTACAATTTGAAATGCGAGATGGCCCCTATAAGTCACTGTATATAAGGGAAAAAGGTCTAGAGGGTTGATAAGGAACACTAGAGAAACTAGTACGATGGTGTTTAGCTAGCTCGCATGAATCATAGTGAAAATCTGAATTTTTATTTGAGCAAAGAGAAGGAAACATCTTATACATATATTGAAAGTTGGGATGTCCTAATCTTTTGTGCCATAACTCAATTTCACTAGTCAAGAGAAGACACTTTATTACAAAAGGAAGCTATTGAATTCTGACAATAATTCAAGTAATAAAGTCCACCAAGTTCCTTAGTAACACCAATTCGTCGTCCCCATGAACATATCCTGAAAAATACAATAAGTGGCAAAAAAATCAGCATGGCAATGTTCTCTCTAATTCAATTGACTTACAGACAATAAGTTGCATTGTAGTCTTGGAACATGAAGAACATTATGCAACACAAGTGTATAAGAAATTCTAATGGTACCACTCCCGGCTACTGGAGAGTCTGAGGCATCGGCAATTTTAACTGAGTCATGATGTGGTAGGAGTATAGTTGGAGAACAAAGAAATGTCATTAGTTATATGATCTGAGGCACCTGAATCAATTATCCAACAGGGTCCTGTGGACTTACCTTTAATAGTGGTAAGTGCTGTAAAAAAGTTACCTTTATGTACCACAGTAGCAACAGGTTTATGGGACTGACTTTTCAGTGCATTCAAGCACTCGAGGATCATTGTCAATGGATCAACTGCAGAATTTGGGCTAACCTGGAACGGGCCTGCATTAGCAGTGGAAGTGGGCCAACCTGGAATTAGGCCTAAAAACTCAGCAGAATTGGGCCTGACGTTTGACGCTGGATTGGGCCTAGAATGTGATGCAGCATTAGACCCATTTGGAATAATTGGGCCTGTGTGAGCAGTCTGTCCAGGGAAATCCATTTCATCAGAGCTCATTGCAGAATTGGCGAGGTGGCTTCTCGGTCGATGACGCTTGCTCTTCCAGTCTGGCGGCTTGCCATGAAGATCCTAGCAGCGTTCCTTGGTATGGCCTGACTTTTTACAGTGCTCACAGGTCAGTTGCTCTTTCCTAAAGCCAGAGTCAGATGTGTGAAAGGCGAAGGCTAAAGCTTCAGTTGCCGACGAGGGAAGCATCACTTGCCAACGAGATTCTTCGTAGTGTAGACAGGAGAAAGCTTCAGACACAGAAGGAAGGGGGACGCGGCTGAGGAGACAGCCACGGGCGTTATCATACGCCAATTCGAGTCCCACCAGGAATTCAAAGAGGCGTTCTTGATCCAAGGTCCTCTGGTACTCAGCAGCGTCTTCTCCATTTTTCCATACTCGACGTTGGAGTAGATCAATCTCCTGCCACAGCGTCATCTTCTTGAGGTAATAGGCTTTTAAAGGCCTGGTGCCCTGTTTCACAGTCTAAAGGAGAGCTCAGAGATCAAACAATAGAGACGCGTTAGGAAGCTTACCATATGCTTCTTTCACTGTGCACTAGATGGATTTTACAGAAGTTAAGAACATGAAACTTCTTAGGACATCTGGAAGCATGGAATTCAGGAGCCACGAGGAAACGATAGCGTTATCTAATTTCTATCACTGATGGGAGTTGTCATCATCGAGGAGTGGTTGGTCATTGTAGATCAAATCAAGTCGATCTCTACCATCAAGCGTAAGGAGCACTGATTGGCTCCAATCGAGATAATTTTCACCAGTGAGGCACTCTGGTACAATGGCAATCGCAGAGCTCTCAAAACCAGTGACTCTGGTAGAGGTGGAACGGGACCCTCCATTGGACATACTCTGGTCTGATACCATGTGAGTAGTCATATTGATTATAGACACACTGTACGCTAAGAATGAATTGCTTTCTGTGTGTATATTTCTGCTGTACATGTTTACATATATATATACAAATTGAATCCCATTCATGGAGGGATTGTAGGAGTCAAAATAGGAAATATAATTAAGATACAATCAAGATATGATCCCCGTAATCTCTCTTAATTAATTTTCTACAATCTTGCTCAATCAATTCTAATAATCTCCCTCCTTAGTGAATCCCACTGATTTCTCTTCTATAAAGGCAAATCGCTATTTTGGAATTTTTATTGATTGTTCTAAGTAATTGTCAAAATAGATTCCAGTTGGAAAAGCAACGACCTATTTGTCACTTTCACCTATTCAAGATGGAAGCAGAGATGGCAGAGAGAACATGGAAATGGAGAAAATATAGGCCCTATTTGTTTCCAATTTTAAAAACACTTGTTTTTTAAAAAACAAAAAACTATGGTTTGGGGTATTATTTTTAGTTAGGGGTTTTGAAAAACAAAAAGGAAAAGTGTTTTTAAAACTAAAAAACAAAAATAACTTTTAAATGTTTTCTAGTTTTTGGATTACTTTGTATTTTTTTTTTTGAAAAAGTGACATGATTAATTTAATTTTGGCACATGGGTGGTGTAGTGAAATTTAAGAGCAGCAACATCAATGTGGGATTCTTAATATAGAATCTAATTTAAGAATTTTTATTTTTAAATATAAAATCTATTTTTAATATTTAATAATTTTTTTAAATTTTTTTATTATTTCTTGAATAATAACTAAGTTAAAGAGGGAAGAGTTGTTCTTTCTATTTACATTTCGAGCACCTCGAGGGAGGTTGTCTTGTGCAGGGTGGTTTGTACTTAGTCGAGCGTGATTATGTGACATTGACTTCATCTTCGTCCTACTTGACTTGAGGTGATGACTATTTGGGGGTCACAGTTTAGTATGTTTATTTTCTCCTTGTTAAAATGTCCTACGTCTCTCATAGAGGTTTACAACGGCCTTGGATCACCATGTACAAGTCGTCTAACTCCTTTTCTAGTTTACGACTACTAGAGAACTGTTGGACAAATGCGTCATTCAGCTTCAAAAACTATCCTATGGTTTTCTTCAACATGTTCGTCGTATTCAAGGTGGGCCTATCAAGCAGGATTTGAACCCTTTATAATTCATGCCTCTTGTAGGTCTCCAGGAATGGTGGCGGTGAACATCCTCTGTTTGTATTATGCCATGTGTCCGTCAAGGTCTGTCGACCAGTTGTACAAGCGGGCATTGAAGAACATGAATTTCTTTGGCATCTCGATGAGCGCTATCGCGCCTATGAATGGTGACTTGGTGAAGCTGGTAAAGGCACTTTTCTTTACAGGCGTAGGACCCCTAAGTGACAGTGCTTCATCCCTTCCAGTTCATAGAATTTTTTTTTCTACTTGTAGATGGCTGCAATAGCGAACTCTAGTATGTCATCTTTATCCGAGTCTGTTAGTGTCATGCGAAGCGTTGCTTGAGGAGTTTCATGTTTTCTTGTCGCATGGCCTCATTTTCTTCCTTAATATGCTGCAATCATTCGGTCTATTCGGTCGCCTGATTTGAATGGACGGCCAACTGTCGTATTTGCTGCGGGATCATAGCCATAAACTCTTGGAGTAGCTTAGGAGGTTCTTCTTGTTGTTGCCCATTTGGGAGGGTAAGTAACCTGCAAAATGATAACTTTAAAAGAGTCGTTAGAATTGTTGTTAGATCCCCACAGATGATGCCAAACTGTTGATGCAATTTTTTGTTAGATCAGGTTACTAACAATGGGTATATTCGATAATCGAAATAATTCGAATAAGAGGAGTGAATAGGAGGATGAGTATACTATTGGCAAGAATGTCCTCCCATATTCTTCTTATCATCACTTGGAACATTGGGGTCATTCATCAACCACCTCTAGATCTTTGACAAGGACCATAAGGTCATAACGGTCCTTCTAATCCTCAAGATCCCTCCTAGACATTGCCCTCCTCATCCATTGGTTGTCGTGTGGCTTCTATAGTTAACTGGAGTTGGAAGAAGGTTAAGGGTAGGGATTAAGGCGATTATTTATAATAAATATTAAGGTGACTAATTTTAGGCTTTATTATAAATCTATTTAGATTTGAATATAATCGAATTACACTCTAGAACTACTATGATATATTATACAATGCATTTTGAGTTCCAATTTAAGATATTAGATCTTTTGTTAGACACCTCCATGCACGTATAATTGTATTAGGGCTCAAATGCTATATGCCAATAACTCTCTATGGTGCCTTTAGCGATGCCTTGTTACATGACACATTATGCTCTACACATTTAGTCCATGTCATCATCAAGTAATGATATGTCTTCTTTCATGCATATATTCTCAAGATTTGATTATCTTTTTTAATGATTTAGAGGGATGTAACAGTCTAACTAAATGAATTTTTCTTGAGTTTCATAACCTCCATATCGAAAACCTATGAATACTTCTTGAATTTCATAACCTACATATTGAAGGCCTAAAGGAAACATCAAATTTATTTTTTCAAAAAGGTTTACTTGGAATTTGATCAAATTTTGAGCATTAATACATTTTTTACATTTTTGTATTATTTTTAGCAAATTAAACAAGCTAAAAAAGTTCTCTTATTCTCCTCATGCATAATTATTATTTCTTCAATTCTGGTACCGTTATTCCCAACGTGTGATTGCCGTTGTTTGTTCACTGGATCTATAATAAACTCAACGTAAGGTATATTTGCAACCAACCAAGGAAAAGGCAGGTCCCATTAGAAGGAGTACAATGTGCATGCATACTAAATAAAATATATTGGCATCCATAATACCAGTCAAGGATTCAAAACGTAGCCTTCAAAGCAGAGGGCAATTAATTCAATACATCAAACGCAGGCACATACGTCTCATTTTGGATAAAAGTTTTAACCCTATGTGACTCTCATTCAAGCTTTCAACTACTAGTCTTAGAACCTTAGCTAGCTTTACTCGCTCCTCCTTCCTCTTTTTCCCCTTTAGGAGAAGAAATCAAACAGGGTGTCTTCCGTTCAATTTGTGCTCTCTCCCGATAAAATGCCACATCAGGCTGATAACGCATCACATCGTTAGGAGGACTTTGGCTGGCTGCAAATAATTTTGGATCATTTCAATGCAAAATTATGGTTTTTAATAGAACGAAGATGGTCAAAATGAAACTCACCATTATATAACACACCAGAACGATAGATTTGAGGAGGATGATTGATACCATACTTTGCAATTGCCCACAAGGTATCAAGCCCTAGGAGCTTACCAAAAATAAAATGAGAACTACAAAAGATTCCAAACAGGATTACCATAATATAAATTTCTTACAAATGCAATTTTTACACACCTAGTTTATATTCACACCCCAACCAATCATGAAAAGGGGAAAAATAAAAAAACAGGAGTTACAGTTAACCACATAAATGAACCTGTCAAGCCTTGGATCGGCTTTTAATGTTATAATAAAATGAGAACTAGATGTTTCCCGATCTTGTCGAGACATAGACAGTAGCCCTTCTTTGTCATGCTTAAGCTCATTTGGCTCATCAACTAAAATAAATCAAAACAGTGCAAAATCTCTGTTAATCAAAATAAATAACCATTTTGAGAACTTTTTAAAAGTGAGTCCAAGATCCAGCATTATCACCAGGGAAATATGGACCATATATGCTTTCTCCACCTTCACCTGCAAAAAGGTTAAGAATGAGATGCAAAGGTGTAAGAGCAGACGTTACATCTACGAAGTAGGACAAACCAAAGGTGTAAGTGCAGACGTTACGTCTAGAAAATTATCGTAAACTGGGCATCGAACCAAAAGAAACTTATATTTAAAATCCACATTATAATTATGAAAAACCTCAAAGCACTAAACAAATGAGTATTAAAAGGACCATTCAATAGAAAACATACCAGTTTCGGAGTGAGCGCCTCCCTGCAAAAGGAAAACTAGCTATTAGTATATAGTCTTGATGCCACATTGCAAATAAAACGTTAGTATTATAAGATGGACAACTTTTTAGTAAGTAAGCTTAAAACTATATCAGTACATACCTTCACATAGCTGCCACCTTCCTCAACCTCATGAAAGAAACAACCAATGTAACGCAGTCGCTCTTTAGTTTTAGGACTTGCCCCCTTTTCTCCTAAAAAAAACACAAGACTAAGATTAAAAGAGAAAAGGAAAATCCATAACTAAATTAGCACGTCCAAATGTGAAAGCGTAATTGCAGCATCTACTTGGGATATTAGCAAAATCATATTACTACCTGTACATAGAGCACGGAAATTTTCTGCAGCGAAGGGTGCAATGTCAGAGAACAACTGGGAGGATGAAAGAATTCATTAGGTTGCATTATTTATACTCTCACAGTCAAGGTTGCAAATTTAAAAAAAATCATGTCTTATCATTTTAATTCAAAAATACTCAAATGGGAAGGGTACCTCAAAAACCATCCTCCGATAAGGGGGCGCATATATTCTCAAATCCATAAAAACAAGGGACTTCTTCTTCTCTGCCATTGTGCTTCCTTTATGAATCAGAACTCAAGCCAACAAAACCACTGAAGTCAAGAAAGACCCATTAATTAATTATTGATATTATGTAATAATAAAATGTCATATTATATTAGAAGCAGACACCAATCCTGGCACATATTATATCAACGCCAAAGTACTTATATATAATATATAACATTGACCTATCAAAGCAACAAAGAGAGGGTAACATATGACTCACAGGAGCTCACCTGAACGAAGGAAGCTCACAGAGATACCAAGACCTGATAAGGAGCAGCATTGACAAATGGAAAAATAAGTCCAAAACATTCACAAAATCAAACGAAAATCGAGGAAGGAAATAGCAAAAATGTAAGAACCAGGTTAATCGGAAAGCATGATCGAGGGAGAGATAGGAAAGGAAGAGGAAGAAGATACCGCTTATCGCGAAAGGAAAGAAACTAGAAGAAAAAAGGAGAGGAAGGTGAAAAGGATTTTGCCTGGTTAATGGCCACGTGAGAGAGCAGCGTGCACACATTGAACGTTTAAGATAGGAAGGGTATATATATAATAGTTAAATTTTACTTTCATTGATTTTGTTTTAAAAAGAAAATATCCTTTTAACAACATAAAATAGATAGTCAGCAAGCACATAGTCATCATAATAACAAAAATTGAAATAATCTAGTGATGCAATGTTTTTTTTATCAAATTTCATATAGTGAACAAAAAAATGGAGTAATCAAAGATGGCAAAAAGGGGAACAAACTTAGCACTAGACACAAACTATTATTAATTTTTAGAACGTTAAAAATCTTCCTCCACGAACACCACCATTACCATTCAAACGGGTTCTGATCATTATACATATTCCTGTCTCCCAAAGCTCCCAACAGCCTTTCAACTACAAACCCTATATATTGGCTCATTAGATGGCCGTTCATCCCCACCAAAGCACATGGCAAAGCATCACAGATGAACTATATATATATATATATATATATATATATATATATATATCCACCACATCACAAACGACACTCTGCACACAGCAAAGCATCATGCGTAGCCATCCGAGATAGTCATAGTAACATGGGCAGTCCAGTCAAAATGAAACAAATCATTTCTCTCCCCATCAAAATAACCCAGCATATATAAAAAGACAAGAATTTTTTAACCTCCCCTCCCCTCCACTTTTCCCAACCAAACACCATAGACTCCATTGCCTTTAACCACTGCATCCCCATCCCACCCATGAGAGGGAGGGAGGGGGACACTGTTCAGAATATGAATTCAAGAGGAAGTTAATATTTACAGTCCCTTGATTCTTCTAGTGTATACTTTGAAAATAAGTTATATGTCCCTTCCAGTGTAAGAGGAAGAATACAAATATGGATAAAAAACATTTATTCTCGATTACTATTTGTATAAACAGTTTCTTCCTATGGATAAATGAATATGTTGTTTTGGCTTAAAGCAATGGCCATTTTCATCCTATTCACACCTCATTTAGGACTAGGAGACATAATCATTTTTAAGTACCTTACCCAAGTTTCAGTAGTTCTCCACACTAACTATCTAAAAATTATAAAATTCATCTTACTAAAAGAAAAATCATAGGCTTTTCAGCTTTTGCATAAGTATTTCTTTGTTGAGCTAAAATGCCACAATCACCTTGGCATCTCAAAGTAGGCCTCAAACCAGCTAAAAAACTACCCCACTTCAAATAGCCCGGGCTAACTCAAATTTTAGTTTTATGAATAGCGTGAAAACCGCTCAAAAGAGTCACCTTGCCGACTTGCAAGTACAGGAGATAGAATACGTGGAAATTAGTTCCTCAATAACCATTTTAGGCAAGGGGCAACTGGTATATCATTCCTTCTAGATGAGGACACAAGGGACACAACAAGGCAAATAATGATGTGATCACATCTTCATGATATCCAATGAAAGTTGTCTGTCCACAGATCATGGGTCAAAATGTCCTAAAATCAACGAAACGCAAATAAAAAGAACACAACGAAGGGTATAAAATTAGAGAATTTACAAGAGGCAAGTGCCTTGTGTGGTGAGGGGCGATAAGGCAGAGGCGAAGGCGAGAATGAGATCGATGGGATGTGAGAAACAGGCAGCGTGTGTGCACGCATGATTCAGGAGTGAATTCTGGCTCTCGGAGAGCGGAGTCTGAGGCCATGAAGCGGACTGAATTAGGGATTTAGGGTTGCTTTCGACCTTTTGGCAGAAAAATCAAGTGTAAAAGAAACCAAAAGGTTATGGGAGAGTGATCTAAATCGGGTCAACTCAGATCATAATTAAAATAATAAATTTAATTAAAAAAAATTGTGTGAAATTAAATAATTGGAGTGCATTTTTCCCTTCAGAAAAGACAGACGAAGGAAGGACCTATAGAGAAAGCGCTATGAATCAGCGTGCTCGCTCAAGCTAAGGTGTACTTTGAAAACATTAATATTAATTTTAACCCTAAATATTTAAATATAATGTGTCATAATTTTTTAAAATTAATCTAATAGATATTCCCTCATAACACTTTAAATTTAATATTTATATTATGTGTGTTTAGATAAAATTTTATAAAAATACTTATAAAAAAAATTTTTAGATAGCTTTCAGAAAATAGCTTATAAAAAAAGTAATTCTGAATAGATAAATATTTAGATAGTTATTACTAAAAAAATTTTTATAATTAGAAAATTACTAAAAATAGTATAATTTTATTAAAAGTATGAGAAGGAGAGAAGAGAGAGAGTGAAAAAGAGAGATGAGAGAGAGTGAAAGAGAGAAAAGAGAGGGTGAAAAAGATAAAAGACAGAAGGGAGATAGTGTAAAAGATAGATGATAGAGAAAATATGGTGAAAAAGATAGAAAAATGAGAAAGCGTGTAAAAAAAATAAGGATAAAATAGTAATTGGGTAATTTATAAACTCTTTTACTATTATAAAAACTACTTCTACTAACTTATCTAAAACCTTAATTTGGTCAAAAAGTCCTTTTAAATAAATATGGCTGTTTATTTTAAAATTTTTCCAAATAAAGATTTTGCCTAAAAAGACTTTTAAAACCATAATTTTCATGAAAACCAAATAGGCACATTATTAGAAGGGACATTTATATTAAAAAGGTAATCATAAACCCTAAAATTAAGACACATGATAATAGGATCTAATTAATATTATAAAAAAATTAATATTTGTAAAATAATTTTTTTAATTGCTATTCTAAACTATTTAATCTAGTTTAACAATTTAATTTATTTATTTATTTTCATAATTTCACATTTTAATAATAATTTCATGAAATATTAATTGGATCCGTTGATCAAGGTGGGTTGTGGAAAGAAGTGAAGGCAAATATTTGATATCCATATGTATGATACTTAAATTTTACTTTCATTGATTTTTTTAAAAAGAAAAATATCCTTTTAATTTCTTTAACATCTCTTCTCGGTCTTTCTTATTATCTTAATTCCTTTTTTCCATTTATTTTGAATCTTCCCTCCCAGCACCATAACTTCTCATGTTCTTATCCTCAATTTTAAATGTTAATTTAAAAAATAAAAAAAACTCAAGCAATTTGATGGGTTAACAATAATTTATTTTTTATTATAATTATTTAATAATTTATCTATTAAATAATAAATCTTCAGTTCAGCAAATTACAAGAGGAAGGCCAGTGGCAAAGGCATAGCTTCTCCAGAGAAAAGAATGCTCAGACGAAACCCAACACATTATTTCCACAATACAGTTCTTACTTTCGATATCAGAAAACAGAAGATTCAAAACTGTATTGTCACACAAGAATTCCTAATTTCTAGTAGCGACATGGGTAGGTAAAAAAACCAAATTCCTAGGATTATAGTTTGGTCCCAGTATAATATAATGTAGTGGGAATTTCATTCATAGGAGCAGGTAATCACTAGGCAAGAGGTTCTACCAAATTAGTAATTAAATGGATCAGTGGTTCTTTAAAGCCTCGTCGGGTAGATGAGAAAGATATAGGCAGGTTGAGGCACCTACCAGGAATTTGCTTCATAACAGGCGAGACGATGTTTGCCTACGACGACCTGAGGCATCCTTAACTAATATGGCACTAAATTAAAATATAATCAAATGTAAACTTATGATTTGAGATTTCACCAAAGTAATTGCCCAAAGTCATTACTTTTTTTCAAGGTAACCTAGGTGGGAGCATTAATTTAACGACTACCATATCGTAAACAGGGCTTGAAAGCAGAAAGGATGCCAATCTCTGAAAAGCTCACTAAAACCAAACGGAAAAGAAGCAAAAATTGCCAGTAGGTTAGAGGCTGCACATATTTTTCGCACCGTACACAAATTTAATATATAAAAGAAACAAAAGTAAAACGTACAGTTCCATGGGTGCCGCCAGCATTCCTGTGTTTGAGGGCTTCCTTGTAATCCTGCTCGTGCCTGAACACGATCCCAGAAATCAACCTCAACACAGAGTTGTTTCCAATAGCACAGGATCAGCCAGCCACCCCTTCAGACTCGAGAGATCGTAGATTCCTGCACATGACAACAACCAAAATCAGATCATGAGGTCTCAAACGCGAAAGCCAATAATCACATAATGGGCATAAAAAAAATTAAGACTTTTACGAAAAATATGCAAGATCTTGAGACCAAACCTTGTTCTCAGCAATCAACCTCAAAATTAAGGCTGCCTTGTAGTTCTGCCCGTGCATGAACACGGTCCCAGCAATCAACCACAAAGTCGAGTTGTTTCCAATAGCAGGATCTGTCAAACACTCCTTCAGACTCGAGAGACTCGAGATCGTAGATTCCTGCACATGACAACAACCAAAATCATATCAAAATGACGTCTCAAACGCGAAAGCCAATAATCACATAATGGGCATGAAAAAAGTAATTAAGACTTCGACAAAAAATACGCAAGATCTTAAGACCGAACCTTGTTATCAGGGCTTGAGAAATATTGAGCTGGCAATTTCACTGCCTGAAGAGGTGTCCCAGCCCAGGACCAATCTCGTTCATTACGAACTGAGCATGAAAACTTGAGATCAGGGGTGGAATTAGAAAACAAATCTTGAATTGTAGCCAGGGATTCAATCGGATTTGGCTGTAGATCTGAGGAAGAAGAAGGAATGCGAGAAGGAGAACCAGTGCAAGAAGCACTGGTTATTTGTTACCAAATGAACATCAAAATACTGAAGGCTTTCGAGCCGTTTTTTATATCAGGTCGTTTTGCACCGGAGAAAAGCTGGTTTTGAACCAGAACCCTCTTTTGAGCCGGAATCCGGAACGGATATGCAAGAACCGGACGGCTAAACTTGTAGTGAGAAATGGGTGTATGAAAAACGAAAAGAATTATGAAAGAAGGTGGACGAGTGTTTGTCGTCGCGCGTGTTGCTCTAGCTCCTCCCGCCCTGCTTGCCAGTCTGCACCTGGTTGAATGAAACACGAAGGAGAAGGCTGACGGCAATGGCAAAGTGAGAAAGAACGAAGATGGGTGAGGGTTTTTAAAGGGTTATATCCAGAACGACACATTTCATTCATTTACAAATAAGGGGTAGTTTGAATTATTAGGTTCAGTGAGATACCGAACCGATTTTAGAAATAGATTTATAAACAAAAAATTAGATAATTTATAAAAAAAAAGTTTTTGAGAAAAAATTATAAAAAAAAATAATTTTAAATAAATAAGTATTTGGATAGTTATTTTTAAAAATATTTTTATTATTGATAAATTATGAAAAAATATATAAGTATTAAATAATGTGAGATAAAATATAAGAAGAGAGATGATAGATATTGTAAAAAAAGAAAGGAGAGAGTGTGAAAGAAAAAGTATGAAAGATAGTATAAAAAAGTAGGGATAATATAGTAATTAGTTAATTCATAAGTTCTTTTACTGTATATAAGTTATTCTGATCAATTTATTTGAAATCTTAGTTTTAAACTATAGTTTAATATAAAAATCCATTTAAATAAATATAACTATTTATTTTAAAATTTGTCAAAATCTAAATTTTGCCTTAAACTATATTTAAAACCTAGATTTTGGAAAGTTCCAAATGGGCAATTTTTTCCACTTTTTTATTTTTTTCTTGTCAATACAAAAATTAAAATAATAATTATAAAATTTAAAATAATAAAAAGTCTACGAGGGGAGGAGGGTTAGGTCTAAATTTAGAAAACTCAAAGTCAGATTAAAATCAGATAAAAATAAATATTATTATTATTATTATTTTATGGGTTAACCTGCTATTTTTACAGGTATACGTCAAAAAACCTATAACAAAATGGGCTCTGTTTTTAATCCAACTTTTTTATTTTTTAACGGGATTGATATGGACCTAACCCAAATTACCTCCTCTAGTCAAAAGAGAGGGGAAGGGAGAGCCTAAAAAAGAGGAACCTATTTGTGTGTTTACCATAACTTTTTTTTGATAGCAAACACCTCAGCAGTAGAGATAGTAAAACGGCGGGTTGAGCCTATTTTTTACTAAAATAGACTAAGAAATATCAACCCATTTTAGGGTAGGTTGTGCCTCCTAACCCACCAGTGCTGGAGGGTTAGCCCAACCCACTTTTTTTAAAAAAAATTAAATTATTATTTATTTTATCTAAATATTACTTTGAATACTTTTATTATTGAATATTAGTAAAGATAACTAATTATTTGTTAATATATATTGACATATTATAATTAATTAATATTATGTTAATATCTATTTAGATTTATAGTTAGAAAATTTAAGATTTTTTTTATAAAAAGTAGAAATTTTTAAGAGTATAATATTAATAATTTTTTAATTATACTAATATAACATTAGAAAATTTTTATTATTATTCTAAAAATTTAGAAATAATTTTTTAAAAATATTAAAAATTAAAAAAAAGGACGGGCTAAGGGGGTGGTTTTGCCAACCCGTTTTGGGGCGAGCCGCATAGCCCGCCCCCTTTTAGCTCGCCCCTAAAATAGGTCAACCCGTTTTCCCACCTCTACTTAGCAGGTATAAAAATAATTAGTTTTATTTTTAGGTACATAACGATAATTAAATTAAGTAAATGGAGACAAATCATGTCAGTTGAAAGTGAAGGGCATAGTTATTTATCAAGAAAAATATTTAACCTTATTAATTATGCTATAAAATTTAATAACTTTTTAGTTTTATCTCTATTTAATATATATTATACTTAATAGAAAAAAATAGATAAATGAGCAATAAAAATTTGTATTTATATAAACAATTTCTCTCTTTGCCATATAAATAATACAAGAGGAATATTATTTAAACTATAGATTAATATGTTATAATTAATTAATTATTTACAGTTATTATAGTTTTTATTATGATTAAAAAATTAAAATATTATAGAAATTTAAAATTTGATCTTTAAAAGATTTTGAACTGTAGGATAATAATTAATCAATAATCCCATTAAAGTAGGTTTAAAATCTTTTGAAGATCTGAATGAGATTATTAATTGAGATTATTGATTATAACTTATAGATAAGAAATTAAAAGTATTAAATCGAGTCGACTTTGATCCATTTTCAATAGATATAGGTATTGCATAATTTCATAATATAGTAGTTTAAAATATCATAAAATCAGTTAATAAGATTATTGACTAATTATTATTATTATTATTGGGCTCAAAATATTTTAAAAATAAAAATAGATCAAAATCTTCAATGATTACAAAATAATATAATGTAATACTAACTTAGAAAAAGTGTGACCCAATTTTTACAAAATAATGACAAATAATTGATTAAATTAATTATATCTTATATATAAGATTAGATAGAATATAACATGCATGCATACTAAATAAAACATATTGACATCCATAATACCCCATGTTTTAAAAGTCAGACTACACATCAAGCAGAAAAGATCAGCATGGTCTAGACTTCTAGTTAGACAAATAACATAATAATTAAATAAGAAATATTATCATATATTTATGCAATAATATATGTATAACAATAAAATACCAAGTTATCAAATAATTTAAAAATAAAATTAACTAGTTGAATTTCATAACGAATTTACAAATATATATATATATGCAAAATTTTAAAAAATAATATTATATATATAACATATATGATAAATATCAAATTATTAAATACTTGAACACAAATTTAAAACAAAATATACCAAAAACAGTTTATTAAATGCAAAACTATAACTATTTTATATATTATTAATATTAATCAATCTTAAATTTTAATTTCCCTCCCAATTTACCTACATATTCAGTGAGACCTACAATTTCAGCATTTTACCCAACACTTCTCTCTGCTTATTCCTTCTCTTCCTTCTCTCTTCACGATTCTTTTTCTCTTCATCTCCTTCTCTCTTCCTTTCAAGCTTTGACTTTCAGGTGCCACTTCCCCTTTCATCCTCCATTTTCACACCTCAACATCTCCCAAAAATCACTTTAGACCGACCACAGAGGCATAGAGAAGGGCAAGTTCAACAAAGTTATAGTTGCAAAGAGAAAATTATCAGCTTGTAAAGGCTAGATGGAAGGAAAAAATGGATACTTTGAAGACAAGTTTTGAGCCGTCGTTATCGTAAACTCGCTCCGGTTCCTAACTTAAATATGATTTCCAGCTCAACAGCTAATTCATAATGGCTCATCCCGATCCAACTCATAAAACAGCTTAAACACTTTGAGCGATCCACTTGTGCCTCCAGTCGATGGTTGGACCAGTCAACTATCTGGTCCGGTCTAAAATATTAATAATACCAGTCAATGATTTAACATGATCCTAGAGCCTCTACACAATTTATTCAAGCTTAGAACCACTAGTTTTATATATAACTTTGTTTTCAAATATATATAACTTTGCTATCAATGATTTAACATGATCCTAGTGCCTCCACACAATTTATTCAAGCTTACAACCACTAGTTTTATATATAACTTTGTTTTTAAATATAAGCAAATTTTAATCATTTTAGTTTAAGAAATAATAATTATATTCTAAATTGAAAAGTTTGGGGCTAAGAAACTCTTGTTTTTAATGCTTAACCTTATATGGATGAAAATAAAAATGAAAAAATTGCATCTAGGTCCTACGTAAGGAATTCAATTACAAATAAGTCTTGGGAAATAGCATAATGACTATAGTCTTATGGGACTTGAGATTAATTTTTTCTAATTATGAAATGATTGAACTGCCCCTCTGCAGAATGAAATGTAGCTTCTTGCAATTCACTCCCACACCTCTCCATTATGGGTGAAAACAGGTCAGGTCAGGCCTGTTAAATAACAATCTAGCTTGAATATGGCCTGTAACCTGTTATAGGCTAATTTTCTCACATAAGCATAGCCTATAAATATACTTGACCTGGCATAAAGCCTGTTAAAAGAGCTTATTTTATAATTATATTTGCAACCCTTCATAAGAGGCTTCCGTAACAAGCCCCACAATAGGCCTCTGTAAAAGGCCCCAAAACAGGCCCTCTAACATGTTTTTTGTATATTATATTTTAAAATTTATAACAATATTCTTTTTAGTCTAGTGGTTTAATTGTTGCGTTATGTGACCACCTATCTAATAGGTAGAGGGTTTGAGATCCACCTACTACACTATTATACTATATATATTTTACATAACAGGCATAGGCCGCCTGACAAGCTTGACAGGCCATTTATGAAGCCTAAGCCTAGCCTTTGAAGATAAACAGGCTTCAATATATGCTTAATCTTATGCATTATTGTAAACAGGCTAAGTTAGGCCGCCTAACCTGTTTTCACCTATATTCTCCATCCCATCAAAACTCCCATAACATTAATATTCTTTCTCCTCATCATTTTTTCCCTATTTCAATCTTTAAAACACTCGTTTTACGGTCACCACCTAGAGTCTCCAAATTTTTTATCCTTTGCTCTACTATTGACAACCAAACCCTACCCAAATCTGCCATACATAGTTTGTGTTAAGGATTAACGTGTAGTTATTAATGAGAATCGCCTATATGCATGTGTTTTGGAAGAATGAATTTGTGTCAAGGATTTACCGTGGTTAAATTCTATGCTCTTTTACACAAAATGGGATTGGGATTAGGGATTTCTTTTTGTATGTCCTTTGGGGAAAGGGAAGGGGTGGGTTGTTTGCTTACATTTCTTCACGTATACATTTGTTGATTTGAAGTTTTTGAACAAGTGACTAAGAATGCAGTACGCGGACTTTGGGCACAACGTTCAAGGCTTAATCTAGTTGGAGCCCATATTAATGTTTTCACTGGTGAATGGACCCAGAAGGTACTTCATAGATTACACTTGACAAAAATCATAAGAAAATTATATTTATATATCACATCTCTGAAGTTCAGGTGATGATCATTCTAAATCTTAATTATATATTATTTATCATTTGCTTGATATTACCTTCCATCTTGCCATTGCTCTAATGATCTTCTTTCTGCCTTAATAAACCCAACCTTTGTGGCATTGATTATTCCTTTTATGAGCATTAGAAACTACATCCATTTTTTGTGATTTTTGCAGGATGCTGGGATATGAACTAGTATTGATTCTTTCTATGAGTACCTGTTAAAGGTCAACGGGCGTGACTGGAATGATTGTTTTTATTGTTTATTTCATGATAAAAGAAGAGACTTAGCAAACATGGGGGGGGGGGGGGGGAATGAAAAAGGATTATAATTTGGGGGATAATTAAAAAAAGAGGGGGAAAGTGAAATGAGGTGTTATGCAAAAATATTTTGTCCTTCAATATCTAACAGTTCTTCAAAAATATTCTTACTATATTCATTTTATTAATAATCTCATTGAAAGTTTAATATTGGAAAGATCACTAAAATTGATTTCTATTTTTTATTATTTATTTCTATGCATGGTAATTCAGTGTTCTACCTAGTCATTATCTTGATTCCCTTTAATTATTTGTAACCACAATGTGATTGAATTTTTAATAGATAACTAAGATCCTTTGAAATGTCATTATTGCGTGGCACATGGTTCTATCAAATGAGTTTTGTAATTAGACTTGGAGGGATTAGATAGCTCTTTTTCTGCTAATGTTATTCTCTTCTTTTCATTTCTATTTTCCTTTACAGTTGTTGTTGGCTATTTAGAAGGCAAGGTGGGAACTTTATCCTTTAATTTGTGGTTTCTTCTTTAATAAATGAATATTTCTATCCAAACTAACAAAAAAGAAATCTCCCCTATCAAAAGATAACATATAAAACTAATTACTCAATTTTAATTTCATCGTACACATAAAGGGTCATGTACTTATTTAAAGCATATAAAATTAATATATTTATTCTGCTAATCTATTAAATTATACGAGCTATATTTTGTTTGTTGATGTTTTCTACTATACCAACTCATAATTATGTAAATATCTTTTTTATATTACCCTATAATTTCTTTTTAAGAGTTAGTTAGTCGGCAATCATATTCTCTAATTCTTTATTCATGAATTTTCTCCGGCTTATTTATTATTTGGAGATGGGGAGTACTTGTACATATTTTAATAAGTTTATATTGCTGTCATGGATTATCTTTACAATGACCTTTGCTATAGTTATGGCTTTACATGCCTCTCTATAATTATAGTTGACCTGTTTCTTGTAATTATTTAAAACTCTCATGCTTGTTTGTAATGTATCTTCCTAAAAATTTAGGCAAAGTAAGGGAGAAAAAGAAAAGATCAAACAACATAAATTGGGGCAAGCCTGAATAATTATGTGTACATAGCTCAAATGTATTCAATTAACTTAAAGAATTTGAGCTATTAATATTCTTGTTAATGTAATCCTCAGCACATTGGACTGCTTCTGACATTTTCAATGTACTCACCATGATTCAAAGAGATCTTTGATGACCATCTCCTTAATATCTCTTATTCCTAGTTTGAAACATGAATTTTTTTTCTTATATTTACAGGTATGTAAAAGTGAATCTAGATTATGCTGCTATTGTCTGGCCATTACTTGTTTAATTTCTTTGATTTTAATTTTTCTTTTGGGATTCACAGGTAGAAACCAAAATTGGATTGGCTACTACAATTCTTAAGCTATGGGGAAGATGTGAAATTGCTAAGATTGCTATAAATAGAGGGGTGCAGAATACTTACATTGAGATTATAGTTGAAGAATTAAAGGTCAGTCACTATTTTTGCAGTTGATTTCAACAATTCAAATAATGAAACTTAGGGTGCAAGAAAATAGTGAATGGAGGTTGTATAACTTGTCAATGGTTATGCCTTCTCTTGGTGATGTGTGGGAAAATCATTTATTTATGCGATTACCTATTAGCAACTTGTAAATTGTTAGAGGATATGTAGATGAGCAGTTCTTCTTAAAGCTTCCCTTTTATTTAAGATCCAAAAGAATGAAAAAGAACACATATTTTGCCTGTAGTTTAAATTGCATTATTGATTTGAACAACAATTATCTCAGCAAAATATGGGTCTATTAGTAACTAACACAATAATTTCCTGCATGATTGATGAATTGTATAAAAATGTTCTCTTCTTTTTTTAGTTTATGAACCAAGAGGAAGGTCAAGATAGAAGGTAGAGATAAAGGTGAAGACGAAGATAGAGATGAAGATAAAGACGAAGATAGACAATTAGGTACTACTAGTATATAATTAAAAATCTAGTAATTAAACATCAAGATGAAAATTATTGACAAATCATGTAATCAGGTAATTTAAAATAATTCAACACTTTTATGTTTGGGTTAGCTAATTGATCTTGTATGACATTGAATTTCTTACTTTCACATGGAATTTGATAACAAATTAATACTTTCTTATCTATTTTTTATCTATACAGCCATGCATAACAATTTATACATGAAAGAATAACAATTTGGGTGCTTTTATTCCTAGTTAAATGACAAAAGATTTACATGATTGTAAACAATTATAATTCCGAATGAAAAAAATAACAACTCCATCAAGCATAAATGACAGTTGTCTCGGAAAAAACAACAACTGGGGGTTATTAGTTCCTAACAATTGGAATGAACCAAAACCATGCAAATGGAAAGGAAAATAATAACTCTACTACGAAGAAATGACAACTCAATGATAACATAATAACAGTTTGAGAACATTTTTTCATATATATTTGAGAGACCCAAAAAAACACTGGGTATACCAACCCAATTTTAAGCACTCCCTGAATCTTAAGATTATGTCCTAATTTTAGTGAGTTACCGATATTAAATCTATTTATATATATATATAAGTGTGCTTTCTAAATCTAAGATGGCCTTTGGAAATACTTGTTGGATAGTTAATATAAGATATAATTTTTGCTGTTGACTCATCTATTTGCAGTAGATCTGATTTAAACAAATTTCTTCATATCTCTCTTGAAATTGCTTAGAACCCTAGATTTTATTCCTTTGCATAATCTTCAAGGGAAGCATGGTGCCTGAGTGTCAAACCTAAAGGCTTCATATTTCCTACCCTTCCTAGGATAATATGGATCATAGTTTTGTTCGGTGGAGAGTTGTTAATGTCTATGTGCTCAAAAATTGATTGGTATCTGATGTTGTTTTCCTTCCCCCTAACTCTCACAACCAATATCTGTTCCAACACAGCGATGCGATTATAAATTAGGAAACTCTACTAAGTGAGTGTTTGGCATGTAGGTTGAAAAATTAATTTTAAAGCTTAATAGTGGTTTTTCTATTTTCTTCCCAAACAATCCTCAAATGTAAAAAATCGATTATTGTATGTCAAACCATGGTTTTGAAGATAAAACCATGGTTTGAGTATAATCTGTGTGGCACAGATTTTTCCATCATCCGTAAGGCATTTATTATTGTCCTTACTTTTTGTCATCAATAATAATACACATTTTGCTTCTCTCCTTGTGTCCACTTTTCTCTCCTGCACTTCTCTTTCTTTCCATTGTATATGTATTTTAAATGAAAAAATTTAAAATCAAATTTATTTTTTTATAATTATAGTATTAGTTTATATGTCATTTTTAATAATTGTCTATAGAAAAGTGATTCTGCTACTAATCATCCAAACATCTCCAATTTTTAAAATCACTTTTTTCAAAATCTATTCTTCCCAAAATTTATTCTCTAAAATCTATTCTTCTCAAAATCTATTCTCCAAAAGTTAATCCAAATACACCCTAAATAAATATATTTAGGAAACTAGAAAATAAGGAAACTTTACTAAATAAATGTAATTTTAGTGGAGATTACAAACTAAGAAATTAGAAAAATAGAAAAATTTATTTATACAAATCAAGAAATTATAAAATTAGGAATCTCTACTAAATAAGAAATGATCTTATAAATGTAACCTACTAGAAGTTATTTATTATTTATATTAAATATAACATAATTTTAATGGGAGATAAAAGTGAGAAATTAGAAAATTAGAAAACTTTATTTATACAAATCAAGAAATTATAAAATTAGGAATCTCTACTAAATAAGAAATGATCTTATAAATGTAACCTACTAGAAATTATTTATTATTTATATTAAAGATAACATAATTTTAATGGGAGATCAAAGTGAGAAATTATAAAATTAGAAAACTTTGTTTATACAAATCAAGAAATTATAAAATTAGGAATCTCTACTAAATAAGCAATGATCTTATAAATGGAAACTTAATGGAAATTATTTATTATTTATATGAAAGATAATGTAATTTTGACGAAGGATTAAAGTGGAATTATTGATTGAGTCAAGTCTGCCTAGACCCATTGACAGTAATCTTTTTTAATTATCTAAATTAAAAGTAATAAAAGGAAAAGAAAAGAAAATCAATATCAATACACACACACACACACATATATATATATATATATATAACTAAAACAAAAAAAAACCCAGTTAAAGAAAATTAACTTCGTACATTTAATAATCTGAAATTTGTTGTTCAGTATATTTTTAAGACTAAAGATTTTTAATCATAAGGTGTAAAAAGGGATTTTTTTTTTGTTACAAATTATTTTAGAAAAGGGTTGTACTTAAACATGATTTAAAGGTAAGGCGAAGTCTCCCTTTCTCTTAAGTGGTACCAATATCCAGTAGGATAAGTTGTCTATTACCGTCAAATATAAATTTAGATATAAAAAAATTAGAATATTTTGTCAATGTAATAGTAAATTTTTAACTCAGTTATTTAACTATGTAGTTTTTGCCACTACATATGAAGGTGCCGACGCGGAACATGAGTGGTGGAGTTCCATAAGAGGTGAACTAGCCTAACATTTCTATTAAGCATAGGAAGAAGGACACAATAACACCACATGTGGGGCTGAGTAGGAAACAAAGGTTTGCTATATAACATAAGTTATAGATAATAAAGGGTTATAATATAAAAGGTGAAAAGATAAGGTCTTAAGACATAAAGGTTATTTAATTAATTTTACTAAATTAAAGAGATTAGTTAAATTAACTAATATAGTATATTTTTTGTAAAATACCATAAATATTTTCTTTAATTCCTTTCTTATTTTTCTCTTTTATTTAATTTAAAATTTATCATTTTTCAAAGTCTTTTTTATTATTTTTAAATAATTTTGTGAAAAGTTAAAAACAGCCAAAAATGCATTTGTTTACCATTAAAATATTTGCAAAACAATGTACTATGTTTTTTAATATTTAAGTTTATCAATCTGAATATGAGAAAAAGATTGAGTGGAAAGTCAAAAGCAGAGTATATTCCTCAGCAAACTACTTGCTTCCTTCAAACTGGGGGGGGAAATGGTGGATAGTAAAGTGTGACATTTGACCTAACAGTTATAAAAAATTTGACTTAATTTTTATCCTTTTTATTATCATTTGTAATTGACAAAAATAATAGGATAAAACTTATGACCCGTTTGGTTAACTGAATTGGAAGGAATATAATTTAATATAATAGAATATGATACGTTTTAAGAAAAGATTATGTATAGACATAAAAAAATTTAGTTGGATTACAATGAGCATATGAATAGATATGAATAATAAAATAGGAGACAAAATTACCCTTATTAGTATATATATAATAAATTCAAAATATTTTTTTTAAAATATATAATAACTCTGTCATAAATATATAATAATAAATTAATAGACAAAATCCCTCTAGTTCACATATATAGAAAGAGAAATTGAATTTTTTATTAACTAAAATTGTGTTTATATATATTATAATAACTAGAATATCGACAACTGAATCCTTATATGTAATTAACTATAGACAAATATATATATTATAATAACTAAACCCTCTATCCATGAAAAGAATATCCATTGGATTTCAATTAAACTAGGCATTCAATAAGCATGTTATCTTTTGGGAGTGTCTAGATATCCTTATTTTATTAATATCTTCTTGTGTTTTTATTTTCTCTCCCTCTATATATATATATATATATATAAGTGAGAAAGGACAATAAAAATTATATAACATACTCCAAAGGCATCTTCGAAACTTTTACCCAAGTAGCCACCTTTTCTATTTTTGCCTTTTTCGGTTTGAACTCTTGCTCCCACGGTCTAATAGTAAGATAGTAGTCTAGGATCATCTACATATCACCTTTACGAGTATTAAAGTAATCCTCCGTATTGGAAAACTTAACTACAGAAGAGTCCATGTCCTATGTTAATGAGATTGATAATTCTACGTTTAGTCCCCTAAGTTTGTAATCTTGTCTATAAAGCCTTAAATCCAATAGTTTTATCCAGTAACTTGACAATTATCGCCTTTTTCTAGGCTCTAAACAAACATTTTTTTCACTTTACCAGAGAACATAAAAGTGAAAAAAAATTCTTATCAGACCTCTATTGTTTGGTAAAGAGGTTCCTCCTTGTCTATCTGTATATCCTGGCCAACATTTTTAGACATTGTATCATCATAATACTAGCTCTCCTCCTCGTCACAGTCATCTTCACATTGATCATTATCTTTATTAGTGCCTTTCATTTTCTTAGCAAAAGATGGCCCCCCAACATAATATCTATTTTACTATGTTTCCACTTTTGGCCATTGTTGTTAATAAGCATTTTCTCCTGTGATCTTAACCCCTCCCTTAATTTTCTTTCCACTTCGAAACAGTTGATCATCTTCATCTAAGGATGGAGGAATCAAAGTTTGCTTCTTTTTTAAAGAGAATTATCGCCATTACGTGCTGCAAGTGTCAACTTAATCTAAATTATTTATACTCTACTTGTTGCACATAATTCTTTCTTGTTACAATTGTTGCATACAAAATAGTAAAATTGGAGATAATAGAGTATTTCTTATATACTTATATGTTCACTTGTCCAAATGCCTTGTATATAGCCACTATTTATAGGCCATAACCATTAAAAATCAAACATTAGGTTATAAATAAATGTGAATATAATAGCAGTAACAACAATAAACTCCTCTAAAAATATTCATTTGGAAGATTATAGGTTTATAACATAAAGGAAAGAATGAATTCTAAGGAAATACCAAGAGGTAGGAGTTATATAGACATCCACATATGTAAGAAATATTTATAACAAATTTCCTTAACCTCAAACAAACATACAAAGAAGGCACAACATGAACACGTTTTTGTATCCTAGTAGATAAACATTTTTTGTTGTTATAAAAATTTTAAAAAAATGACTGGGCTTACCCACAATCTAAAAGCATGATAAAATCTCTCTTCCTCCTAGACGATACTAAAGTCGAGTAAAGTGAACCATTTATTATCCTCAAGCATAAACCTAAACACTCAAGAGTTAAAATATCTTCCCAAGTACTATAACTGAAATCACAATAAAGTAGTACTCCCTAAGAATTAGACACATTCTAAATAGTCACATATCTTACCCTTTCCATGTCCTATTAAACAAATATAATCATGCATACATGACAAGTCGTGGGAGCTGTTTTTAAATTTGACAAGGAATTCGACCAAAATAATTTGATATGAAGTCAATATGAGACCATGAGTTTATATTTTTTTTTCTGCAATACATAAATAATAATTATTTAGACTTTACTTGGGATTTCTCCTGAGTTTACCAAATCTTTAGCACTTTCTAAGATGCTTGGCCACCGTTCAAAATCAGAGTTTAGCTTTGCATAAAAATATCTTTCTGAAAATTCATGATTCACAATAAAAGCCATAGCAATTGTACAGTATATATACATTATATATAATTTGATAGGTCCGTCAATGTTGGGGTAAACATCCACTCAAAAGATGGGCCTCAAGCAGTCCTATGAGTTACTCCTTCATTAACGGACATCGATAAAACAAATTGATTAAAATTAATTAAAAATAATAAATGTATATATAATATAATTCTTTTTTTAAATACATTAAAAAAAGAGACAACTTATAGATATCTCTTATAAAAACAAAATTGATCGTACCAAGAAATTTCTCTTTAAAAGAAAGAGAAGGAGTAGAGTGTGTACCGTGTGTATTCCATTCATTTCATTTTTAAAGGGAAAAGTGCCATGATCCATATATATATATAGCAGTGCAATTACAGTATTTTTTGAAGCAAAAAGTTATCCATCACCCAAACTATTGTCATATCACTTTATATCACTGGCAAACTCTGTACTATATACATTTTAAATTGGTGAGACAGTAGCGTATATATGTGCCTGGTACATCAACAAGATTTTCATAACTCTTTATTGTATAATATAATCCACAAAGACTCAAGATGATGATGGAGGCGATGATGGAAGGAGGATACTTCTCACTCATTGAAATGAGACAATGTGAATATGAAAGAATGAATTGAACCAGATTTGCATGGCCACTACTCAACAAACAATGATCTACATCTTTCTACCAATTACATAATCCAATGTATACAATACTCAGTACCTTGTAGGCAATGTTCCACTTGTAGCAGTATGGCTATCTGACGGCGAAAGAGGGACTGTTGAAAACTCGGAGCTAAGACGTTCGGAGCGCGGGAAATATCCGTGTGGCGGAGAGCTGAGATTATGGGTTGGTGATGAATTCATTGACAAAGTAGTCATCCTTTGATTTGAAAATGGCGGTGCAGAAGTATTTGGACTTTGATGTGAGCCGTCTGTGGGTTTACCTGTACAACTATTTCCTGTTAAATCTCTCTTCTCTCTTTCTTCTGTTTCCTTGAGCAGAAAATCTACCCACATATCTGCAAATGACTGAAAGAAGGGGAAAAGCAGTTAGAGCTACACTGAAGATACAGACAGAACCAAAACTTCACCTCAAAATAAATATGCAAGGTTTGCAAATGTCAAAAACCAAGTCATTTTCTAGTTTTAGTCAAATCACAGCAGACAGTAAAAAGAACATGTATCTCAACCAAACTCACATGATTCAATCTGTTCTTCTAAGTTTGCGTACACTATTGAGGAGGAGAGGAGGGGCAAATGACAATTAATGGAAAAATTGATGGTCACGAGATATAAGTAAATAGATAATAACCAATAAAGCATTATAATAATTTACTGCCTAAAAGTACACCCTTGGCATGAAGGGTTTATAGTGCTTTTTAAAGACCCTCGAGCTAGGTACGCACTACGCACTACACATTATGCAATATAAGGAAAAATGGAAAGAAAGAAGTAACTTTGTGAATGAGAAATATCTTGTGTGCCAAGATTTAAAATAATAAAAAGTTACTATTTTGATTTTTTTTTTAGGAGAAAAGAAATGCCTTTCCTCTTGGCTAACCAAACAGGGTGTAATTGAACGGAATTCAAGCAATATGCTGGACAACCCAAATGCACCCAAGGGAATAATTACAACGGACCCAAAGAAACTACCTGGTTTTCAGATCCCACATTTGCAGCTGCTTCAGAAGGACTGCCTGACAAGATACCTCCAACCAGGCGACCAGGTAACCCAAGAACTCCTCGGACAACACCTTTACCAGCACCCTGTTGAGCAACACCTATCCTTTGCTTATCCTCATCGGAGAATCCTAGCATGCGCACCATGAGATCCAAAACCTGACCCAACATTATAAGCGTGAAAAATTAATTGAAGAAATACAAGTCAATAAATGCACACCTTCCCTTGCATAGACACATTAGAAACATGCTATTATTGGATGGATAATTGAAGAAATAAGTGTGAGAAAATGGGTCTTAATGCTAGGCCCAATATTCTGTTTTAACCCTAATTGTACAACGGTCAGATTGATATAAAATCTGACCGTCTTAATTATTATTTATTTAACATAATTCTAGGAAGATTTCAAGGGATATGATTATAATATAATCAAGGTAATATTAATTAGTAATATTCCCTATTGCTCTATATATTGTAACTCTTATTAGTAAGGAATATACATCACAAGAATTATTGAGATAATTTCATGGTATCAGAGCCGTAAAGAGCAAAACAGACTCTTATGGCGTATAGAAATGCTCTCAAGTCAATTGTCTTCACTGTTGAAGGTGGGTCGTTGAATACACCATCCAATCCCTTGTTGGGGTATCTCCAACAACAACAAATGGGTTCTCCCAAGTGCATCGCTTCAATTACAATAATTATCTTCAATGGCATAGTCATGCTTTGATGTTTATTAGAGGCCGTGACAAGAAGTATATCTTTAATGATCCACCAGCATGGCGCCCTAAAAATAACTTGGTGATGGTCTGGCTTGTCAACTTCATGAAAATAAAAATTGGCGAGAATTATCTCCTTTGCCACTACCGCCAAAGAAATCTGGGACTCAGCCAAGATTGCTTACTTTGATATAAATATTACAGCAGCTCTCTATCAAATTAAAAGGCAACTTCATGGTTTGTTTCAAGGTGAGAAACTGTAACTCATTATTTTACTGCTCTAATGAAGCTCTGGCAGCAACTGGCCCTATATGAAGTTCATGAGTGGCCAAAACCTGAGCCGACAATCTTTTATAAAAAACAGGTGGACCAAGATCATTGCTATAAATTCCTCCTTGGACTCAACGATTCCTTTGAGGATATACAGGGTCGAGTCATGAGCATCAGGCCTATCCCAAGTTTGATAGAAGCCTTCAATACTAATAAAATACGAGGAATGCAGTATAGTACTCACTACTCCTAATCCTATTGTTCCTGTTGCTACCAAAAATCCCTCTCGCTTTGTTGTTAATGGCCCACAAGTTGACCAAAAGGCTAGAAAAAGGTGTGACCATTGCAACAAAAATGGTCACACCCAAAAAGAGTGCTCGAAGTTGCATGGTCGACCTCCAAATCACAAATTCAAAGGAAAAAATTGGAATAGCAGCAAGGGTCATATGGTAACTAACTATCTTACTGATGAGAATGTGCCAAGCCAATAGGAACAAACTCTATTAAGAAAGCTATTAGATAAATACTCTATAGCTCCTAGTGAGACTGCAATTCCTTCTATTACTATGGCTCGGGCAGGTAAAATAGAAACTAACAAACTATAGATAACAGAAACTAACTATGGATAATTGACTCAGGTGCAATTGATCATATTACTGGTTTTAAGTAAGTATTTTCTAAATTTAGTGAGTATTCTGAGCATAATCAAGTTGAAGTGGCAATGGGTAGTTTTCAAAAGTATTAGGTTCTGGAACTGCTATTATTTCTAAAGATACTATTTTGGAAAATGTTCTATATGTTCCTACGATATCTGAAGAGAACTCCAAGACAGGGCCTGTTATTTACCAAAGTTGAATCGAGAGGAGTTGAACTATTTATAGATGCTGACTGGGTAGTTTCAAAAAGAGACAAGAGATCTGTTACTAGCTACTGCTCTTATGTATGGGGGAACCTAGTTACATGGAGGACCAAAAAACAACTCAAGTCTCCAGAAGTTCAGCAGAATCATAACTAATGGCACTAGCACTAGAAATCTGGGAAGGGATATGGCTTATTAGACTTCTAAAGGAGTTACATGTCAAAATGGCGGGCCCAGTAAAAGCCTGGTATGACAACATGTCAGCAATAAAGATAGCCGCTAATCCAATACAGCACGACTACACGAAGCATGTGGATATAGACTGACACTTCATTGAAGAAAAAGTGGATCACAAAGAAATCGATCTAGCCAATATTCCCTCAGAAGAGCAAATTGTAGATGTAATGACAAAGTCACTCACTTAAGAAAAATAAATATCTATTCACCAGCTTGAGGGGGGAGTGTGAGAGAATGTACCTTGATGCTAGACCCAATATCCTGTTTTAACCCTAATTGTATAACGGTCATATTGATGACTGCCTTAACTACTATTTATTTAGCATAACTCTAGGTGGATCTCAAGGGATATGATTAGGATATAATCAGGGTAATATTATTTAGTAATATTTCCTAGGGTAAAGTAGCACTCAATATTTTGATCTTATTTCTCATATGTGGCTAGTATCCTAATCTTATTTATGGTACAATTTTATCTCTAATCTTTTTTATTTGGTGCAATTCTTTGTACTTGAGAAATATTGAGAAATAAGATTATAGGTAAAATTGCACTAAATAAAAAAGATTATGGATGAAATTGCACTAAATTAAAAAGATTATGGGTGAAATTGCACCACAAATAAGATTAGTATACTGGTTGTATATGAGAAATAAGATCAGGATATTGGGTGTTACTTTACCCTATTCCCTATAATAAGGGTAAAATATTAATTAGTAATATTCCCTATTGCTCTATATATTGTAACTTTAGGAATATACAGCACAAGAATTATTCAGATAATTTCAATAAGAATTCCCTCCCAATGCTTCCAGTTCCACAATGAACAAAAGGAGACCGTAATACATACCTCTTTGCTGTGATTCCTCTGGAAATAAGTAACGAGCAACTTTATAACAATACGCCTGGCAAAAATATAATTAAAATTAGTATGAAAGTTGCTCACAAATAGAAGAAGCTCAATTACTTTCACCAAAAAGAAGAAACTCAACTGCAAATTAGAAATCTAAATTCATACCTAGAAGACTTCAGCGATGAGCCTAGTGGGAGCAATGAAAAAACAAGTGCAAATTTATATAGTAGAAAGAAGACTGGCCAGGTGGCTCCATAGGAGAAAAATAGAGAATGAAGGTAGCATGGCATACTTAACTCTAGTGGGGTCCAGAAGTATAGAAGAGACAATAATAGATAATTAGAGTATTAGGGAATAATGAAGGGTAGGAAGGAGAAATTAAAAAGCTAAAAGTGAGTGTATAAAAAGAGTAGCTGAGGGCATGAAAGGCAAAGGGTAACTTTGGGCATGGTTTTGGGTGGAGAGAGCCAACCTATTGAAAGTGGGCGAAACTGTTAAGTTCATGAGGCTCTAGTTCTGCTCTGTTGAAAGCGTGTGTTTATTTATTAAACCTTTAAGTCCTTCAGTTTCCCCTGCTTGCTAAAGTTTTGAATCTGTAATCTGTGTGTATATCTGTATTGTGGGTGTTGGGCTGGGTCTTGTAAGCTGATATAGTGTAATTTTTGTTTCAGTGGAACGGTAAAAATGTTCCACATTTTGTTTGCTTTATGTTTATATGGTTGATTTTTAACTAGAAAACTTCAGTGGGTCCTAACAAAGAATACTTCAGAGATTGCTCAAATGCAAATGAAGAGCCAAGCAGACAGGAGACATAATCCGCATTATGAGGCAAGATATGGAGTTTTTGAAGTCACGTCATTTTAAATTGAAGTCCCTAGCTAAGAAAACTAACAAAAAATTTAGTCCATGATTTTATGGCCCTTATGAAACTTCCAAAGAGCATGAGGCAATAGCTTACAAGCTGGAACTCCCTCGAAAGGCTCAAACCCCACCCAATTTCTGACCAAATACGTGGAATCACAAGGGCAACCTGAAGCCCCAAATAGGACTATAATAACATGTTTGGAACCATGTTTTAGGGGTGCCAAAACATGACAGAAGCAACAAGAGTGTTGCTTTGACAAAACGTGACTATGAACTAAAGTCGTCCCAATATAGTTATAAGCACATTCTAACTAATGGACTACTTGAAATCTCTGTCAAAGGGACTCACTTATCTTAATGTTATAACACATGGGGAAGAGTACGATGCCATTCGATCTCAATTCCCAGGTTTCAACTTGTAAAGATATAAGAGATATTGTAAAATATATAAATATCATATAATTAGTATGTAAGATAAGATATAATTTATTAGTATCTAGGATTATCTAGAATTTTCTAGTATATATATATATCCCTTTTGAATATCAATAAAGAACAAGCATTATTCATTTGAAATAACATGGTACCAGAGCCTACATATTCCCTCCCCTGCTTCTTAGTTCAGCATCGCAGGAGAAGGAGAGGCAGAGCTTTAGCGCCGACAGGGGCTCCTCCAGGTTCACTGGTGGTGGACGATCCTCCCACACGTGCCGTAAACTTCACAATAAACAAAATCGACCAAACTCTGCACATCTTATCGCTACGGTCAATGACATAGTTACCATTTCCGCTGTCGAATATGCTCAATTAGAGTCTATCAATCCCCCTATGAGTGATGGTATTGTAATAAGTAATAAGGCTACTGCCCTTGTCTCTTCCTCCAAATGGATCATAGACTCTGGTACTACTGACCACATGACAGGTAACCGCTATCTCTTCTCCACTTATAATTCTTTCGCCAACCATTCAAATATCATCATTGCAGACGGTTCCCAATCCCTTGTTCTTGGTTCTGGCACTGACCCTACCTCTTCCATTCATTTGGAATTTGTACTCAATATCCCTAACCTTACGTTTAACCTTTTGTCTCCTAGTAAATTTACTCGTCAATTAAACTGTAGGATCTCACTTTTTCCTTACCATCGATTGATATAGGATCTTTTGACGAAGAAGATTATTGGTAGAAGTTACGAATCTAGTAGTTATTACTTCCTTGATGATTAAGGGTCTCGTGCAGTGGCTTGTACAGGTGACATTACTCCTTTTGAAGCACATTGTTCTTTGGGTCATTTATCTTTATCGTCTTTAAAAAAAGTTTATCCTCAATTTCATAATTTATCGTCATTAAATTGTGAGTCATATCAGTTTACTAAACATCATTGTCTTCCTTTAGTATTTCGAGTCAATACACGAGTTTCGTCTCCCTTTGAGTTAATGCACTCTGATGTTTGGGATCCGTGTCCAATTGAGTCTAAAGCTAGTTTCAAATACTTTGTTACATTCCCGTACTACTTGGTTATATTTAATGAAAAATAGTTCTGAGTTCTCTCATTTTTGTGCCTTTACTGCCGAAATTAAAAATCAATTCCATTCATTTATGCATACCATGCATAGTGATAGTGCTAAAGAATATTTTTCTAAATCATTTCACTCTGTTATGCTTCAAAACGGAATTCTACATCAATCGTCTTGTATGAATACGTCAGCTCAGAATGGTATTACCAAAAGAAAAAATCACTTATTAGAAGTAGCCCGTGCCTTTTTATTTTAAATGCATGTTCTAAAACCATTTTAGACAAATACGATCTCCACTGCTTGCTTTCTCATTAATCGCATATCCTCCTCTGTTCTTGATGGTCACATTCTCTACACCACTCTCTTTCCTTCCAAACCTTTATTTCCTATTGATCATAAGAGGAAGGCCAAAGAGAACGCTCAAAGAGTTCATTGAACGAGATCTCCTGGTCTAAGGATTTAGTTTTCGATAGAGCACAATGGCGTCGTATGATCCATGTAGCCGACCCCATTTAATGGGATAAGGCTTGTGTTGTTGTTGTTGATCATAAGATTTTTAGCTGTGTTTTGCTTTAGATGTGCATCCTACTGTCTCTAAATTAGACCCTAAGTTCCTCGAGTGTGGCTTTCTTAGCTACTCTAGTATTAAAAAGGTTATCAGTATTTCTCTCCTACTCTTAATCGTTATCTGGTTTCTACATATAATTTTTAAGAATCTATTACATATTTTACTTCTAACATTTCAGCTCCTCCTCCACATACAGAAGAAGATACCCTTCTAGTATATTCTATCACTCACTCACCATTATTGAACTCGGCTCCAGTACAGGCACCTGGTCAACCACATTTGTTTCGGGTCTATACCAGACGTTTGAGGGAAAACATTACTACTCTTCCGCCAGATTATGCCTTACCATTAACTACTTCACCATCAGATCCTATAGAAAGCATTACTCACCATGAGCCTGAACCGGTCCCCAAATCTGAGATACCTCCTGTTCTAGATCTAGATCCCTCCCTTGATTTCCCATTGCCCTCTACAAAGGTAGACATACTTGTACCTATTCTATTTCTTTTGTTTTATATAACCACCTCTCCTCTACTTCTCATGCCTTTGTTGCCACTTTAGACACTGTCTCAGTACCTCAGTCCATTCTTGAAGCCTTGTCCGACCCGAGTTAGCATACTGCTATAGAAGAGGAGATGGCAACCCTTGATCATGCAGGTACGTGGACCTTAGTGGATTTACCGACAGGAAAGAAAACCATTGGGTGTAAATGGATGTTGACTCTTTAACACTAAAGTTGATGGCACTCTTGAAGGTCTTAAAGCTCACCTTGTTGCTAAAGGTTATGCTCAAAAGTATAGTGTTGACTACACAGAGACTTTTTCCTCCGTAGCCAAACTCTCCTCGGTTCATCACTTCATCTCTTTAGATGCTACTTATAGTTAGGGCATTTCTCAACTAGATATCAAAAAGGCATTTTTACATGGTGATCTTCTTGAAAAAGTGTACATAGAGCAACCACCCAGTTTTGTTATTCTAGGGGAGCGTGGTAAAATGTGTCGTCTTAAAATATCTTTATATGGCTTGAAGCAAAGTCCTCAGGCATGGTTTGACAGACTCTGTACTGTTGTGAAGGACTTTGGCTTGTGCCAGAGTAAGTGTGACCATTCTGTATTCTATCAGAAAACTTGTACTAGCATGATTCTACTAGTTGTGTATGTTGATAATATTGTGATTACGGGGAGTGATGTCTCGGGGATCTCATCACTCAAGTCATTCCTTAACTCCCGTTTTCAGACGAAAGACCTGGGTTCATTAAAGTACTTCCTGGGTATTGAAGTCATGAGGAGTAAGAAGGACATCTTATTGACTCAGAGTAAATATGTTATTGATTTGCTAAAAGAAACTGAAAATTTAGAAGCTGCCTCAACTAACTTTCTTATAGCTTACAATCCACTACTTGATGCCGATGGTAGTATACCATCTGAAAATCCTGTTGAAGCCACTAAGAGCAAGTCGTTTGAGAAACCATAGAGGTACAGGAGATTGATTGGTAAATTGAATTATCTTACGGTAACCCGTCCTAATATCACTTACTTAGTGAGTGTTCTTAGCCAATTTATGATTTCGTCAACTGTCAAGACAGTGGGAAGCCTTAGAATGTTTTATATTACTTGAAGGAATCTCCAGCTTGTTAGATATTGTACAAGAATCATGGTCACACATATATTGAATATTTTTGTGATCCCGATCATAGTGGATCAAAAGCCATAACACAGTCTACTACAATATATTGTGTTTTTGTAGGAGAAAATTTGGTATCTTGGAGAAGCAAAACACAAAATATGGTGTCAAGATCGAGAGCAGAAGCAGAATACATAATCATGGCATAATCAGTATGTGAGATAGTCTGGATATATCAATTACTGAAGGAAGTTGACCTTAAGATTTCATTACCAGTGGTGGTGTGATAATAAAGCAACCCTTACATATAGCTTCTAGTTCAATATCCCATGAACGCATGAAACATATTGAAATCTATTGTCATTTTATTCAAGATAAGCTCAAAGAAAACTTCATCTCTACAGAATATGTCAGATCCAGTGATCAATTGGGTGATCTCCTAACCAAAGCTCTTAATGGGATTCGAGTTAAATATTTTTATAACAAGTTGAGCATGATTGACATCTATAATCTAACTTGAAGGGGAGTGTAGAGATATAAGAGATATTATAAGATATGTAAATATCCTATAATTAGTATGTAGGATAAGATATTATATTATTTATTAGTATCTAGAATTCTCTATTGTGTGCGTGTGTGTGTATAAATATATATATATCCTTTTCGAATATCAATAAAGAACAAGCAGCATTCATTTGAAATAACACAACTTGAGGATGATGAGCAGCTAAATGGGAGAGGGTGTAATGAAAACACAAATGCATACATTTATTCTAGAAAAAAGAAGGCCTTTAAGGCGGCCACACCACATAGAGAACCAACGTGCAGTGACATAACTAACTTAGGTGGGAACCAGAGCCTAGAAGAGAAAAAGCATGAGAAGCTCATCTCTGTGTTTTTAAAGGGTGTTGTATTAGAAAGGGGAATTTGGCTGTTTGTAGAGAGACTAAAATCTTGATGGTTAAATTCCTTCATCTTATTTTTTTTCAAGATATTCCCTTCATTACAGTCCTTTGCCTATTAGAACTCGCAACTTCTCAGATAGGAGCATAGTGCCCTCACCAGCAAGCCACAAGTCTACACGGCTCCTTCATCTTATTCTATTCAGTTTCTTCTTTACATTCTGTAAACCCACGGCTACCATACACTGCCAGAGTTAAATTCATCATAACCTTTTCGTGAAATAAAAGATCAATATATAAATTTAAGGATAAATACCCTTGCACAAATTTGTTTTTGTCTACTACAATCAACAATTAATATACACGAAATTCAAATCACAGTCGATATTATATGCCTATAATTCAAATCCACAAGCAGGCTAACCTGTCAACAAGAAAATCTGAATCCACTGACATTCTGTTTAGCCGTGTCATACTCTGTTCAAGAACTCGCCTCAGTTTGGCATTGTCTTCTTCAAGCTTGCTTAGTCTACTTCTCCATTCTGATTGAGCCTTCTCAGATTGTGAAAGCTTGGCCAAAATTTCGTCCCTTTCACCCCTCAATACTTCTGCTCTCTGATCAGCATCCTGTCAATAGCATGAACAAATATATTATGGAACTAGAAACTTCATTAATATTACCCTATCAGTTGTAAAAATAAATATATTACTTTATTAATATACTCAAGAAAGAATTTTCAAGAGGATGTGAAAGAATGATAATCACAACCCTGTCAAGCTATCCTGGAACCTAAGCTATATCGAATTTACCCAAAGTCTTTGGATTCATGGCATTTGTGCTTGTGCACCGCTATCATTTTTTTTGGGGGGGTGGGGGGGGAGTGAGAAGCTTGATCCTCGACCTACCGGATGCATTTCGTTTGGTTACTCACAAGAGAAATACAAATGTGACAATCCTACCTCACACAACAATAATTCTACACCGCCCGTGATGTTGCCTTCTACAAAAATTAACAAGTTTTACCAAAACACCTTTTCAGGGAAGCATCAGGACACACAAGAATGGCTGTGTTGGTGTCCTAACAGCAGAGCAACAATAGTAAAACAAGACTATGAGATAAAGATAAAGTTCCAAATCAACAACAAGAAGGTAAGAAAAATTATATAAAATAAAACACATATTCAGCACATAAGTGTAACAGCCCTCTAATCCCACGACTCCCAATATGATTTCAGTGAAAAGGCTGCAATGCCGCTAACCTAACAAATTTAAATAAGCAAAGCGACCATATATCATACTTCAAAATAAAAAAAGAAAGTCATACTCTCAGTTGTTGAGAAAGTTTAGCTGATTCTTCTCTTGCATGAGCCAACTCTTCTTCCAAATGTTCCTAAGCAAACAAAAATATAGACGTAAGATACCCCATGCAACTATGCACAGAAGCACACAAACTTTGGCACAATAATGAGGTGAAAGTGCCAATAACCCAACTAAAATACATTAATATGTCAACTAACATAATAACTGCCTAGTTTTAATACCTTGGCTTCAATTTCAGCATAATACTGCCCAAGAGCTGTCTGTAGATTTAAAAGTTCAGTATTCTTGGCATCTATTATGCTTGTACTGTTTGCAAGCTTCTTGTTCAGATCATCAATGATTTCCCTGGACTTCAAAATTTCACCACTGTTTGCCATCTTCAGTTCCTCATGACTTTCAATTGCCTGCTTTAGGCTCTTTTCAAGATGAGAAACTTGTGCCCTTAGAAAGGTATTGCTTTCACGTAGTTCTTCAATGATTTTGCTATCCTCATCCATCTTTTGTGAATCTTCAGATTCCTAGAGAGCAACCAAGAGGGAAATCGTCCTTAGTTCTAACTTCAAAAACGTTAATATACTGAATCCAAGAGGAAATTATACAAATTTAACTCTTCTAAGATCATCGTATCTCAGGGGATAATATATCATAGAAGCAGGAGATAGTAGTCTGAGAAAGGAAGCTTATAAACAGCAAATTTTGAGGTCAAGAGGATGGCTAAGAAATGTAGGTCAATGTATACAGCATTATTGAACAAACAAAAAACTAACTCAACCAACTATTTGCAGTTATATTAAATTTTCCCTCTATTTAGCATTACAAAACTGACTATCTTTCAATCATTGCTATATCTAAAATTCCAGCTGCCATAGTCCTTCTGGCTAATATTGTCTTCCATTCCAAACATCCCTTCAATATCTAGAATTTCAAAGAGTGTTAGCTGTTGAGTCATCACTAGTATCAATAGATGTACATTTCAACATGCATACCGCCATATTCATGATTGCAATAAGAAGATAATTGGGATAACATACATTGATGAAAAGCAGTTATCAAAGCACTAATCAACAAGATTTAAGCTTTATTAACTTTTGGAACAAAGATTAACTGTCAAACTAATTGTGCAAACATAACTGTCTATAAATCTGTTAACGCCAATATGATCTGGTTTAAGTTCAACCGGAACAATAAGACTACATATATATTGAAAGATATGTAAAAATCACAGTATCAAGATATATTGTACTCAGCTTGTCTCTACTCTACCATGATTAACTCTTCCTTAGGGAAAAAATAAAATGCAAAAAAAAAAAGGGAAACAAAACAAAAGACAAAATAAAAGAACAAAGAAGGAAACCTTTTCCAACAAATGCTGCTTAAGACGGGTCAATTGTTGTAATGCTTTGTCCCTTTCACGCCGGGTTTCCTTTAAATCTTTACTTAGCTTTTGAAAGGATCTTTCCATTTCTTCCTTTTCTGGAAAACTTTTGGAAGAATCAGGCATCTGTTCCGAAAAGTAAATGTCCCCATCCCCCAAAAGTAGAAAAGGCATGTGTTATTAACATCAATTTTAACAAGTAACCAATAAAGTAAATAATGCTAAGTGATTGAGGTTCACCTCACTCATACTGCTTGAATCCTTCTGAGAAGCATCTGCTGATGCTTTACCAGTGAAAGACTTCTTGCTTGTTTCCAATGCAACCTCAAGCTCCTTCTTCTCCACCTAGTAACAATGGATAATAGATCATGTCAAAAAAGCGTGATACACAATGACAGAATGACAATAATAGAAATAAAGCATAAAAAATTCCCAACCTTAAGGGTAACGTTTTCCTTCTCTAGGCTTTTGATTAATTTTTTCAAGCTATCCCCAGCACCCACATCTTCATCTTCCCTTCTACTCAACTCCATTTGCAGACGTTTTATTTCCGATACTTTCTCATTCAATTCATCTCGTATTTTGCTCATCTCCTTTGATGTCTTGAAGCATAATACAATAATCATGTATTAGACAACCAAAAACTAGGAAAATCAAACCATAAATATTAGCATGGCAAAATCATCAACGATTCTTCAGTATAGTTCATACATGTGAAACAGGAATTGAAGTTATCCTTCCTCAGATCCACAAACAACATCTGCAGATAGAGGATTGATGGAGAATTTGAATTTCTTTAAGCGTTGGAGAAAGCTATCAATGCTTTATGAGGACATTAATAATTTCAATTCAAATTGGTATCATCAATTGCAGAAGCAACATGCTTTATTCCCTTACATGAAAGGCAACTACTTAGTCATGTCCTCAAACAGAATTGATATACTATAGGTATTTTGTAAAATAGTAAACTATATAGTGAAACTCGCTTAGAATGAGTTATTATTAAGAGTAAAACCCAGGCAGTCAAAGGTGAAAGGCGCCCTGTACAATGCCTGAAGTGAGGACTGTGAGAAAGGTGCTTGATTTAGGAAAGGAAAGCAGACCAATAAGAAAAAAATATGATGAATAGACAAATAATATAGATTAACTTTTAATTTTATTTGAAATAACCATCATATATGACATGAATATTCTTAAAAGGTGTGACATAATGATATATATTTGTGTCTTGCTAATTGCTGACTCAAGTGGTCCCAACTCTTTCTTTGGCTCTTCGTTTACATTTGTTTACATTACAAAATCTTATAAACTATTAACTTTAATAATATTTAAAATATAACCCATCCTATCTTATCCAATATTTTAAATTTAAAACTTCCTTTTTCTATTAGAAAATTCTTATCTAATATTTCAAAATTTTAAATTTTCCCATATTTTATTATAAAACTTTCCTATCTATATAAAACAGTTTCATATTTAAACACCTAAAAAGATATTAAGGGGACAACAGCATGAACAGCGTCATTCTCATTTAACACAACAGGAGCGACCAGCAGTGTCACTCCTCAGAAAACAAACCATCAATTGACATCATCAGAGAGGCACCAAAGGCACTAACCTTATAACTATCAAAAGAAGCCCAATGCAGTCAAGAGGCAAGTGCCATTTGGTGCCCGGCTACATCTAGCACCTTTCATAATGAGAGGAGCTATGGCTTGGCACCTCGCCTTAGGGCATAATAACACTGGGTAAAATGCATACAAACCCAAAATTTGAAACGGTATTCCCTAAGGAGCTAAATTTTTTTTCTAACTAAAACTGCTTTTGATTGATTATTGTGTATCATTATACCATAATATGTAAGGATAGATCTATTTAAAAGAACCAAGATACTCATAAAAATTTAACTAACACCACAGAAAGTGACATAACATAATGCAAAATATGCTGTACCTATCATTTTATAATGTGCATCTATAATTTCATGTCAATTGCCCACTTTAAGTTAATATTATGATATTTCAGTAAGATAAACATAAGCTGTGGTATCTCAAGAACAAGAAGCTTTGATAGAGTTACTGCATCACGCATTCATGCTTACACATAAATCAAATGACCAATATGACAGAGACATAACTCACTTTGTCTATTTCCAGCTTCGATACTTTAAGCTCCTCCTGAAGGGTCTTGTTTAATGTCACTTCCGCTATCATTGAAGAAAAACAGATTATCAGGCAACTTTTACATATAAATGCAAAATTTTGACTAGATGTTCCAAATGCAGAATAAAGAGACCTTGGAATTGTAGCTGAATTTTTCCCAATTTATCACGTTCTTGCTCCAGTTCTGTCTTCAATTTTCTAACCTCAGAAGTATGTTGTGCAGCTAGTGTTGAGCCATTTCTTCCATCCACCAACTCTGACACCTTCTAGAAGGCATTCATACATCAATTGTCAAGTTCACTCATTACTAAAAATAAAAATACAAATACAGAAACCTAGCCATATAAATGAAAATGAGCAGACAAAAGAGAATTTGCAAATGAAGATGAACAGCAATTCTCCTAGGTTAAAAATAAAAAATAAACTTTGGCAAGGTTTATAACTAACAGCATCTAAGTTAATCTTCTATGTGCATTTAGTAATTATGAATAAATAGAAACCTAAGGTCATAGTACCTTGTCGTTTCCTTGAAAATCAGAATGTTTAGGTTCCATCTCATTTTGAATGCCATCAGAATCCAAAGCAGATATGATTCCATTGTTCATAGAATCCTTTCTTGAAACAACACCATTATGCTTTAAACTTCCAGCATGGCGATTTTTCACATGAGATGCAAACTTATGCTGTCGATTGGAAACTTGATCACTACTTCCCTGCATAAGTATTCAAAAGTAGTCAACAAGGATTGACATAATTTGGCCAAGACTACGTAGTTCACAACCAAATGCTTTCACAAGATTAACAACAAACACTAGGGAACACCAGAACATTTCTAAGCCCAAACACATATCCCACATTAAAGAACTCTTTCTTTGCATATATAGGTCAAACCACTATTTCCTTTTTTAACTCTTACAGCTACAAGATATTTCCCTCAAAATTCAAACTGTAACAAATAAATATTCAGGAAGTTTACAATAGGGTTTGAAGTAGACAAAGGCCACAAATAGTGCTGACCTCACACCAATACTCATCCCAATAATGCCCCTTCTTACTATAACAACAACAACAAGTCTTATCCCATTAAATAGGATCAACTACATGGATCATACGACGCCATTATCCTCTATCAAAAATTAAATCATTGGATAGATTATTGACCAAGAGATCCCGCTCAATGACCTCGTTGAACATTCTCTATAAAATCAAATTCTAAATTCCCCTTCTCTACAATAGATCATACGATGCCATTATTCTCTACAAAAACTAAATGCCCCTTCTTACTATGACTATGTAATATCAAATTCTATAAAATCTTTCTACCCTTTGCCAAATATTAAATCAGAGACATAACTTTAAACAAGTGCTGCAAGACAGTTGAAATACCCACTGATCACTGACAATGGAAGAATGTTTACCACAAAGAAGTAATCCATCTCAAAATATAAGTCATGACATGACGGCTAATCTCCAAAACTTGCATATATAATAAAACCTGAATGCCGTAATGATATGAGATATTTTAATATTATATGGCATCATATCATTCAAAAAGGGCGCATTAAATATTTAAAATTTCACACAGGCGTCATCAAATACCAGAGACTAAACATAAGACAAAAAAAGGTTCAAAGAAATTGTATAAACTGTATGAAGTATATTAAACACTCCACAACAATGTTTGAACCAGAATGAAAGTCTACCTTCACTGGATCAGTGCCCTTTGAAGATGATGCAGAACTATCATTTCTGGAGACACTTAAAGCTTTAGTTGCCTCCAGATTGTGCTTTAATGAGCCATTTTCTCTATTCAATCTAACAATTAGGTCCTGTTAAGTTGAAATGATTGGATAGTGAGACATATCGATTATAATCTAAACCAGCAAAAGACAATAAGGAAATAATAATAATTATATTGTTGAACAAATGGTCATCCATGCATGGATATTAATAGCAATGTCTGATCCCTGAAATTAACTTCCCTTAGTAGGAGAAATTAACTTCACTTATTAGGATCATGGACACATTAAAAACATCTAAGCAAACAATAATAGCAACACTTATTCCTCAAATGATGCATTCCAGCTGAGTAACAGACCCAAGGTCAGGTTTTGTCAGGATACCAAAAAGCCAAAATCACACAAAATCGTAACAGTGCTCTGGATAAGTAAATGTTATACCTCTTTTTCTTTCAGTAAAGATGCATAATTAACAGACAGTGCTTTAATTTCCCCCTCAGATGCCTGAAGTCTCTTAATCTCTGATTTGTATTGTTCAATCTGCAATAAGAAGATAAAAACGAAAGAAACTTACCGCATCACTTCACAGAAGTCCCCACTAATAGGCACCAAATTTTCGACCACCAACATACTCCAAATATAAATTCACAATTAAAGTGCGCTAGGTTCAAATTCGAAACCACATACTATATTGTAAAACACGTCGTTCAAAAACACCCCACATCCATTTTATCCCAGACAAATACAGTGGTCTGAAATAGCAGCATAAGCACATCGAAATCATCAACGAGCGTCTTGATTTCTATCTTGATAAAGTGTTCTGGTTCCTACGCCTATTCAGCATTCAAAAACAAATCCAACGCTTCCCATACACAGACTATAAGCGCTTAATCCAAAAAGCATAAACATTGCCCAATCTTGTGTTAAGAATTCAATGACAATACAAGCTCACGAAAGAAAACAAGAAAGAAGGGGCACCTCAGAACTAAACGCGGCAAGATCATCCATCCCGTTTGAGAGCGGTGAACTTGAACCCAATTTTGAATGGGCAGAACTATGTGAATTCCTCCGATCGGAGATGGGAGAAATGACTCCATTGGGCCGGCTATAAACCTCGAGCTCATCCTCGTCGTCCTCGTCATCTTGATGAACATCAAGGGCGATCTTGTTCAAGTTCTCCTTCAAATTCGCAATACTACCCCACATGATTCAAGCTCTCAATATGCAATCCAAATGCCAAATATAGATAAAAAGTGTCGGCACAGCCTCTGTAGAATTTGCAGGAGATGATAAAAATTTCTACGGAAATGGCTTGGAAAACGATCCAAGAAAACTTTTATTCAGAAGAAGCTTTTCGAATTATCGGGATAGAATTTGTATAACGGTGTTGGTATTTCCAAAGAGTGAATCTTTAGAAGTTGGGAGTGCAATTTCGTAGATCTGAGATTTGTAGGAGGATGGAGAGGCGTCTCTGATTTTCGTGGAAATGAAATTTAATTTTACTTTCTTATGAATTAATTTTTCTTCTACAGAAAACAAGCCACGTCACCTAATACGTGCGGGTGCTCTAATAGGAAAAACAAAGACGTGGAAGTGGCAATATCTAGGGCCTGAAAAAGGTTAAAATTATGGTTTTAAAAATCTTTTAGACAAAATTTAAATTTAAAAAATATATATATATAACTATATTTATTCAAATAAATTTTTAGACTAAATTATAATTTAAAATTAAAATTTTAAATAAGTTAATCAGAGTAGTTTATGGAATAGTAAAAGAGCTCATGAACTAACTAATTACTATATTATCCCTACTTTTTCTTACAACATTTCTCCTATTTTTTCTTACATTATCTCTCCTACTTTTTCTTACACTATCTCTCCTCTCTCATACTTATTCTTACATCCTCTCTCTTTTCTTTTATTACATCATATCTCATCTCTCCTCTTATATCTTATATCTCCTCGTTTAATACTCATATCTTTTTTCATAATTTACCAATAATAAAAGTACTTTTGAAAATAACTATCCAAACACTCATTTATTCAAAATAACTTTTCTTCATAAACTCTTCTTCAACAGTCATTTTCTATAAGCTATTCAAAAGTCATTTTTTTATAAATCTATTTTTAAAATTTTATTCAAATACACATTTAATATTTATGGAATTGGCTTATCAATAATATATTTTTTATAAATTTTATATCGCTGGCATAAAAGAAATGCTATATCATGTCGACAAGTTAAATGAAAAAAAAAAGGACACGGAACAAATTACGGTTGAGTGATGAAATATATATAAGAAATTTGAAGTAATTATAGTGCAACTAAAAAACTAATAAAAATTTAAAAATTAACTCTCTCAAAAAAGTCAATATAATTTCATACTATTTATAATATTACTTCTTTAAAAAAAATTATGTATAGTAGTGTTATTATATTGACAATTAACTATTAAATTTATTATGTATTTATTGTAATGTATATATATATATGTATGTAATTATTTTTTATTAAATTTTTATTTAATTATTATATCATTCGTTCGAAATCGATTGAACGATAAAAAGAAAATCTACTTACATTTTTCAATTTAATATCCGATCAATCTTTAAAGGCATTAAAGAAAGTATGTGGAAATGGGCTAGGGGAGTAGCACTGAAACCCTAGTTAAGAGGGAAGGGGATGGATTGTTGAGGACCATATGAGTAAGTCATAGAGCCTCTTTTTGGGAAAGGAAGCAAAGAGCGACCAGCAAAACCATGATGAGCTTTTGACAGGGGTTGTTGGAGGAGGAAGATGATGGATATATAACTTTTGCATGTTTTTGTATGAAATGCAGGGGAAAGTTATGAGGAACATAGTACCTTCTTCCTGAACAACTCCGGATAGGATTTATAGCTTGAATAAGATGCACATTGTTCTTATTCCTAAATGTGATAATCCAAGTTATAGGAATTAACGGTGATTAGGTCTAATATAAATGATTAATTCCTCTTATTATAATAAACTAACTTTCAAATTCTTGTGTTTATATTTAGTATTAACCAGTATATAAAGTATCTGTTTGGATAGATCTTAAACCACTATTTTAAAATAATTTATAGTTTAAACTTTAGTTTAGAGAAATTTCAAAACAAACAGTCATATTTATTTAAAATAACTTTTAGACTAAATTACAATTTTAAATAAACTATTGGGAGTAGTTTCTTGAATAGTAAAAAAGTTTATGTACTACTCAATTACTATTTTACCTATATTTTTATTTACTCTCTCTCCTCTCTCATTTTTTCTCTTTTCTAAATCTGCCATCCAGCTCACCGTCAGTGGGTCTTCTTCATTACTTCTGTCTAGGTTGCTGTGGCAGAAGAAGAAGAGGTTCGTCGCTCAAACCGTCTGTTATGTTCATAGAAGAAGTGGTTCTCGTCTGACAACTTTTCCAACTGCTGTCGTCATTGCTTCTGCTCTACTGCTAGAGTCAAGGGAGTCACCAGCCCTTCCTCAGCCATTGTCGACAGAGGTAGGCCTGTGCTCACTAGTCTTCATCATCAACAGAGGTCAGTTTGTGTCTTTGTCGCTGTAGATGTGGCTACGTTGGTGGAGAGCATAGGAGAGAGTGAAAAAAAAGAAAAAATATTTTTTTTAATAAAATAATATAATTTCTAATAATTTGTTAATATAAGTCATTATAGTAATAATTATCTAAATATCAATTTATTTAGAATCACTTTTTTCAATAAACTCTTTTCTAAAAATTGTTCAAAATTCTTTGTTCTATAAGTCATTTTTTAAAAATCTATTTAAATAAGTCTCAAATATAATTATCTCTAAAATGAAAATACACATGCCTATAAAAAAACAATTCAAATTGTATGAAGGACTAGATAATTATTGGAGATTGTGCCCTAAACCAAATGAGGGCGGTAAAATCCTATCATAGTATAGCTAAACTTCACAATGCATAACCTCTCAAAGGTGGCCATGTCCCGAAGGATTTTGAAATGCCCTACCAAACTCTAATGCTATGTTTGGCTCAACAGAGGGGAGGGGAGGGAAAAGATTTTAATAGAAGGGAAGGGAAATAAGTGAAAGAGAGAGAGAAATTTATTGTTACCTTGTTGGATTAACATGAAGGGAGAATAGGGGAGAGATTTTCATATTACCTTATTTGGTTCAAAAAGGAAAGCGAGGGAAAATATTTTTATATAAATAAATTTATCTTGTATTATTTTATAGAATATTTTAATAAAATATAATATAAGGATAGTATTAGGATATTAAAAAAATTATAGATATATTAATATTATAAAATAATAATATAATACTTCCCCTCCAAATTCTCCCAAATTTGAAGGGGAGGTAAAGTTAGGAAGGGAAGGGAAAATTTAAAAAAAAAATCTCCCTCACTTTCTAAATATTTTAGTGAGTTAAATAAAGGGAGGGGAGCAAAATTTTTCTCCTCCTCTCCTTTCCCCACAAATTATCCATACCAAACAAGGTATAAAGGTCGATTTGGTTGAAGGGAAATAAAGAGGAGGGGAGGAGGGGAGAGGAGAGTGATTTTTCTTAACTTTCTTTGGTAATATAAAAGTTTTAGGAGGGGAGAGAAAATTTAAAAAAAATATTCTCTCCTCTCTCCCTATAATTCTCCTTTCTAAAATTAGAAGAATTTAGAGAAAAATAATAATATTTTAGCTTATATAGACTAATATATTAATCAAAATTTTCAATATTCCCACAATACCCTTTTAGCTTTCTTCCTCATCTTTACCCACTTCCCAATCTTCATCTATTATAATATTTGTAATGATTATATATAAATATATTTATATTTATATTTATTCAATATTAATAATTATAGAATTATAATTTTATATAATTTATTAAATATTCTAAAAAAATTAAAAATGACTTAAATAAAATAAGGGTAAAATTGTCTATATAAAAATATTTTCATTTCCCTTCTCTTATGGATAAAATAAGGTAACATTAAAATCTCTAGCTTCTTTTCATCTCCTATCAATCTAAATAAAATAATATTAAAATTACTCTCACTTTCCTCCCTTCCATTAAACTCCTTATCCTCCTCTCCCCTCAATTAAACTTAACAGACTGTAAAAAACTCTGGTTGTAGGTTCAAAGCAACCTAGTAAGATGCTAAACTGAACATAAACGAACTTAAAGAAATATAAGTAGGCAATATCACTGTTTTTTTTTTATATATTTTAGTGGCTGGTAATAAAATGTGGTGAATAGCTAAATTAAAGTTGTCAATAACTTGAAACAGTATCATTCTTAATTGGTAAAGAAAAGTTATAAATAGTTAATGAAATGCAGTAAATACTTATATAAAAGTTGTGAAGGGCTGGAAAGAGCGATCTTATTACTTGTTGAACAAAAGTTATTTATAAGTAATAAAACATAATGAATAGCTGTAGAAAAGTTGTAGATGAATTGTAGTGAGTTAACTTATATAATATTTTACATTTTTATGTTAATAAAATTTGGTAGATCAATGATCCCTTTCAATTTCAGGATGCAAATGGTTGTGGGATCAAATCCCACATTCAACCCACTAATTCCCCAAAAGTATTCCTCCTGTCGGCTCGCTAGTGTGCTTGAGAACTTTTTAAAAACAATATTTTTGGTGGCAAAATTTTAGTTTTCTTTTTTTTGCATAAAAAATTACATGAGTTTGACACCAGTCTCCTACCAAAATTAGGACATAACCCTAAAACTAAAAAAATACTTACAAAAAATTTATAAAATCACCTATTAAAAAATCTTCTATAACACTAGCAAAAACCTTAACTCATATTCTTATAAAACTGTTATTTAATGTAACAACTTTCATAGGCAATATTATAATTTCTTTTTTTTTACTTTTTTATACAAATTTTTTTTGGAAATAGTTGAACTCACCCACTATAAAATGCTTCTGAAATACAACTATTATTAATTAGAGAAAATGACATATGAGTCCCATGGAAACAATTAGATGACAAAAAAGTCCCACCAAATGCTATAATTCATTTAAAATCCCATGGGACCTCACATGAATTTTTTCTAGTTGTAAAAAGATTTAAATGACCTTATAAAATAAAAAAATATTAAAGAAGAAATAAGAGTTCGCACGCTTTGCTGTGAAATAAGAGAACAGTACGGTGTGTTCGCAGGTGGGTTTACTCATTATCGTGGTTGGGGTTGTTAGTACAATTGATGGGTTGTTAGTTGCAGCTGATGGGATTGTTATTTCAAGCCCTGGGATTGTTATTGCAGGTGTTGGGGTTGTAAGTTGCAGCTAATTGAGTTGTTAGTGTAGGGGCTGGGGTTGTTAGTGCAGCTGATGGTGTTGTTAGTTGCAACTGATGTAGTTCTTAGTGCAGGTGATGGGATTCATAATTGCAGGGGCTGGGGTTGTTAGTTGCAAGTGCTGGAGTTATTATTTCAGGCGTTGGAGTTGTTAGTTCAGGTGCTGGGTTGTTAGTGCAACTGATAGGGTTGTTAGTTGCAGCTGATGGGGTTCTTAGTGCAGGTGATGGGGGTTGTTAGTTGCAGGGATTGGGGTTGTTAGTGTAGTTGATATGGTTGTTAGTTGCAGCTAATGGGATTCTTAGTACAGGTAATGGGGTTCTTAGTTACAAGGGCTAGGGTTGTTAATTGCAGGTGCTGGGGTTGTTATTTTAGGCGTTAGGGTTGTTATTGCAGGTACTGGGGTTGTAAGTGCAGTTGATGGGGTTGTTAGTTGTAGCTGATGGGATTCTTAGTACAGGTGATGGGGTTCTTATTGCAGGTGATAAAGTTTATTGTAAAGTAAATTAGATTAGCAACCAAATTATCTTTCACCAAAGAAAAATATCTAATGGATTTTAAAAGACCACGAAGTTGAACTAGACATATATATAAGCAAAGTAAGATGATTAATAGTACGTTTAAGTGAGAGTGCATAGCTATAACAAACTTTGGCTTGATGTTACAGTTCAACTATAAGTAATGACAACTTATACTAGACACAGATTATTAACAACTCGACCACTCATATAATGATTATGTAAGAGAAGTGCTAACTTTATTATTTTGTTGTCAATTGGTACTGGTTGGGATGTTATGTTCAATAAAGCAATTGTTGTATGTGCAGTTGTTGTCAATTAGTATAGTTGTTGTATGTGCCGTCATAGGGAATTTATTATTTTATGTGGTTATCATTCCTTCACCACGGGGTTATCATTTAGTATTGGTGCAATTGTTATGCATTGAATACGTGGTTGTCACTCTGCAGTGCAATTGTTGTATGTGTTGTCGTCAGAAAGTTGTTATTATAGGTGGTGTAGTTGTCATTCATTCACTACAGGGTTATCATTTCTTATTGGTTCAGTTGTTAATATTCCCTAATATATTATTGAGTTTGATGCATTTGTTGAACCTGACATAAAATACAACACCTGCTTATTCAACATGACAACATTCTTTCCGCAACAACTTAAAAACTTGACATTTCTTCAAAAGTGTTCAATTACATATATTGTTTATAAATTTCACATTCTAAAATGCTTGGGTTAGTAAGTTTTTTCTTCTGATATCTAGGCTCTTTGCCACCTGCACGAGCCAATATCTTCCCCATGAAATGTGCAGAAAAAATATCTTCTAACAGAACCAGTCATTTCCTTTTTCATCATAAACCAATGTCTTGGCCACCATAGTCATCACCTGTGAATAGAAATAAGAAATAAGCAAACTACTATTACATTGTACATGGATCAAAGTTGTTGCGGACAATAACTAAAATGGGCTTTAAAATCACAAACAAACTACAGGCAGTTTTTTATAAGATAAAAAAGCAACGTTTTATAAGATGCATAAGTTAAAAATAATTTAAAGGGAGTAGAGTATTAATTTTTCTTCATGTTTCGGATTCAATTTTTTATAAATGCTATTATTCACATTCTCACAAAATAACAAATTAAAATACCTTCGTCCAAAAGCCACTTTAGAAATACTTTCAACTTCTACAAACAAACCCCACCTTCTAGCAAGTCAAAATAATTCTTGCATATGAAATACTAATGCAAATCTAGGTAACAAGTAAACAATAAATATTTTGTAAACCTCAATAACTTTCTACTTATTGGATTAAACAAACAAAGAATTTCATTCAAAATTACATCTTGGAAACAGTCCCAGAAGTCAAATTTCTATTCCAGGCCCTCAACAAAATCAAATATACGTCAAAACGCAATTCCTACATACGAAATATTCCTTTTGTTGCTAATTGGGAAACATCTATATTGACACAGATACGACCACAAAATAATTGTCTGCATCATATTTGCACATCATTTCATAGGTTGCTAAATATTTTCAATAAAACGGAAGCTTGCATTTTATAACACTATGATGCCTACCAAAACTGCTAGTAGGGTAACCTGGTGGAAGTAACAAGTGAATTTTATTGGAGTTGACATATACAAGACAAAGGCTATGAGGTGGAGTAGACAATGCGCACTTTGCAAGCTCCTCGCGGTCTCGAGATGCCAAAATCATCGGCATAATGCCTGGAGGGATTGCTTCCTTGCCAATTTGAAGTAACAAAGCCACATGCATGGTAAACATATGGACACAATTTCTAGCATTTAATTGGAATAACTATAATAAATTTAGAATGTAGAATAATCCTTCACATGGATTAGGCGAGTAAACTCTTTACCATATTTCATACTTGTCTGTATAAGAAACCTGAGCCTTTAACTTCTAGCCGCAAAAGAGCTCCCTATATATAAATATTAAAGTAATCAGCTTTATAATAATTCTTGCAAAAAGAAAATAAAATCAGAGTCATTACAGTGCAAAACTCTAAATAACTAAAAGTGCAGAAAGCCTTGTATTGGAGATAGACTATTACCATATCTATCACATCAAATTTGAATATTTGCTTTACTGTAGGTGTGACCAATTAGCCCATAACCCGTGAGTCTACCCGCAACCCAATATCATTTTACCCATTTAAGCCCGCCCAAAATAGGCCCATAACAGGCGGGCTTAAACGGGCTCAAACAGTAAATTATATGGGCGGGCAACGGGCTGACCATTGGGCAGCCCGTAGCCCGCCCATATATTTTTTTATTAATTTATTATATTATATTTATTTAGATTTATTTTTATTATATCTACAACCATCACAAGTAAATATAATATAGATGATATATAATCATAATCCAATTGAATAATTAAGATTATGAATGATTATATTATATAAGCAATGTGGACTGTGTGGTTATAAATTTGTAGTTATTATTATGATATTTTATTTTCTAATTTTAGGATGAACAATTATATCATGCGTGTACTATTGTTGTTTTATTTTCATTATTATTAGAACTTCAAATGGGTTTAAATAAAAAAAATATTTTTATTTTTACTAAACGGGCTACCCATGCCAATTGGAACCCAAACGGGTTCAGCCCAACCCATTTAATACGGACTTAAATAGGCTGAGGCACGGGCATGGACTAGCCCGTGCCCATAAAAAAATAAATGGGCGGGGCACAGGCTGACCATCGGGCCAGCCTGCCCCTCCCATTGCTCAGCCCTACTTTACTGGATCTGGAACCCGATCATTGTGGGATACTTTGGCAAAGGCAAAGAAGTCATACTTCCTAATCAAATATTTTGCAGCTTCTCTCATAATAGTGCTATTAACCACTAAAGATGATGTTATATCAGATATCCTTTCTAGTGTAGAGAATTTCCAAAACATATGCAATACACAAATCTATTAATGTAATGAATCAGTAACTACCAAGGAACCTTCGCAGTCTTCAGGATCATAAGCTTATATGCTTTATATTTGGAAATGCAACAGCAAAGTCTGTTTTGAATCAATCTAGTTCGCTGAACTTAAATTAACAAGAGAACAGTAAATAAAGCGATGCGAGCTCATCTCTACCAGCTTCTTGGCTTCCAACATCGTCGCCCATATAAAAGGCAAGACAAGAATCGATGCGCAAATTATAAAAATGGAGGATTATGATAGGCAAGTAACTAAGGATAATGCACTGATAGAGGCAAGTGGTCTAAAAGATCTCATGCGAGAAGAATTGTGGATTGAAAAAAAGAAGAAAAAGAAGCAAAAAATGCCTTGATTGAAGTAGAAAAGGAAGACTGTCAGATTGAACTAGAGTAGTCCATTGTACGCTGTCTCCCTCGTCATGCTTTCCCCCTCTTCTTTTCACACCAAAGCACCAACTCCCATTTACTCTATACCATTTTTCTAATTCACAGGGGCAATTACGTCTTTTTATAATTGAAAAAAATTCACCTGAAGTCCCATGGGACTTTAAATTAATTATGACATTTTTTGAGATTTTTTTAGCATTTACTTACTTCCATGGGACCCAGATGTCATTTTCCCTATTAATTATTTAAACTTATTTTGTAATAAATATAATTTAAAAATAATATTATAAATAGATTTAGTTTATTTCAAAATAGATAACGATAAGAGAAAATAGTTTAACTAAAATTTAAATGTACTCTACCATGGTTATAAAAAGACTTTTCTTAAAATATAAATAGAATAATAGGATATATATATATATAAGTATGCAAAATAAAATCTATTGTGGCAATATACAAATATTCTACACATATCTTCAAGGAAAATTGCCACACAATTAATATAGCTCTACTCAAGCATATGAAATTTTTTCCAGGGTTCTAAGATAAGACTATTACCTCAAAAATATTAATACTAATAGGGTAAGATAAACATCTCATTAACCATTAATCTTACTCATTATGTATATTAACATGTGCTTATGAGGTGTCAAATGGAACCTCATAAAGTATAATATATACAAAATAACATATTATTATAATAAAATTAAATGACTAACACACCCAAGTTCTTCCCCTCAAACTAACCAAATCGCTTTATTCCCGCCTATCGAAACTACAGGTTAGTGATAACTGACCACTTAAAAGTTAACCGATCAAGTGATATGGATATGCCAAAATCCACAGAGCACCTGACCAAAACATGGACTCATTCCCCTCTATAAACAGATAGGGATATCGCAGCCCCTTAATAAATAGGTAGGGCACGTCTTTTGTCAAACTGGTAGGACAAAAGCCAACCATCAAGTTGTAATGGATGCTATATCACGTGGTAGAAATATAACTCAATCATCACATATCCCCAATATATAATTCTCAAAATAATCATATTAATCAAAACCTCAATAGCTTAATAAATATTACAAAAAGAGTTTTTTCTTAAGATAAACTCTCTACAAGTTTAAAATCTCAAGTCAAACTTTTTAAATTAAATTTTAAATCTCACAAGACTATTTTTAACAAATAATCAAATAAGTTTTCTCAATATAATTATATTAATATCAATAGATTTATACATATATATCAAATCACTCACAAATATCATATTAGCAAATACAATACGTAGAAAATTGTTACATTCTTTAGGCATAGGAAAGGGAATAAGAGAAATAATTAAAAAGAAAAGAGCCACCTCAATAATAAGTCTGAAGAATAAATCAAGACCTTACCTCTATTTATAAAGTTATAATAATAATTTAAATTTAAATCTATATCTAAATCTGAACTCAAATCCTAATAATTACTTAACTAATAATAACAATCAAATAATAAAATTCTAAATTAAAAAAATCTAGATATCATATTTTATTAAAAATAATAATATTAAATTATAATAATTTAATTAGATAATATTTTTAAATTATTGATAAATAATATTTTTAAATTTACTTAAATATAAGGATAAAAATTAGGATATTATACTCACGATCTAAAGATAGGGTGAAATCTCCTTTTTTTCTTATGTGATATTAATATCGGATTGGACGAGTTGTCTATTACTGTCAGATATAAATTTAGGTATTTAAAAATTAAGATATCTCTATAAATATTATGAATAAAATTATAATAAAAATGATACTTATTAAAAATTAAATATATTTTAAATAATTATATTTCTTATTCTTTTCCCAACCAGAACAATAGAAACGTTACAATTTCTTGGAAACAAGAAAAAGACGAAAACCAATCAAAGACACTACACTACCCGGGGTTAGGCCCAAAGATACATCTCTTTATATAAGGAGTCCACTAACCGATCCCTAGCGGTCTAATGGTTAGGGTTTAGAATCGTTCTTCGCCGCCTTGCTGCTGTCTCTTTGATTTATCAGCCTTCTTAGTTCAATTTCAATTCTGTAACAGATTTAGATGTGATGAAGAAGAAAACCATAGATTGCTTGGTCCTTCTTTGGCCATAAGGCAATATGATGATTCTTTACATATGGTTCGTATTCACTGAGCATCGATTCTGATTATTCATTTTTTTTCTGATAAACTAACGAAGGACCTATGGAGGAAGCGCTATGATTCAGTGTGCTTTTATCCAAGTTTGCCTTCGGAAATAACACGAAAGTCTGATCGCTCACCAATTTCCTGATTCATAGGTGAGGTTAACGTTCTAACTTTATTTTCGCACATTTTTATGCAAATTTATCATTATTCTTGATAAAGAACGCGAAGGTCCCAGCAGGGGAGCAAAATACTCGTTACAGTGAGGCTCTTCTAACTATTCATTTCAAATCCCTTCGCAGATTTAATAGCCGAATCGTAGGATGCCCAGAATGTTTTGATTTTTGGTGCATCTGGAACCCTCGGCTAAATCTCTTAGATTTCAGATTTTTTGTTTTAGGGGCATCAATGATGAATACTCTAAATTGTTATCCTTGCACTTTGATTGCCAGTGAAGAAACTTATGGGGAATGAGATTATTCTGAGATGCCATTTCATTTGTGAAATATTACTCTGAAAAAACGTAGCTTTTGCAGATTATATGTTCAAAGATTATATCTATGTATGTTAGTCTATATAGTTATTCTTTTGCAGATTATATGTCAAAAGATTAACTTTTAGAATATCCTGTTTTATTCATCTTTCTCTGTTTTCCGGTTTATGTTTAAATGTACTCTGTGTTCAATTGCCATTGATCTGTGATGCTACAAAGAAACTGCGTTATCTATCTGAGTTCCGAAAAGGAATTGAAGATACTGATGATATCGCTGAGATCTTACTAGCAATTGGTACTTTTGTTGTATTTTTGCTATTCTAGAACCGATGCTTTGATAGGATTTGTGATCAAATTTGCTAAGCCAGTTTTCAGTTTCGGTTTTTTTAAGTTATATATATATATACTCTTATAGTCTTATTATACTCTTTAATATATTAAGAATCTATTTAATTAATTTAATTAAATTAAAAAAATTATTTATTATAATATAATATATATATATTTTTAAATACCATACTCTATTTTATTTTATTATTATTAATAAAAATAATTTGAGAAAAATTAATAAATAAATATAGAATAGAGGGGGAAAGATAATTGTTCTTGAGGTGATCATAAGATGCGTTTCCCATGAAGACCATATAGGCATGGCCATGGAGATGCACTAGGAAAAGTCAAAATGAGATGCACGCAAAATAATCTGATGAAGCCTTTGATCATCTCAATTAGAGGTGATAATGTGGGCTAACATGTGGGATAGTGATTGATTTGGAAGTGGGCTGAGTTTAATCGGTTTATTTTTAGTTGGGTTAGTATAATACTAATTTAAGTTTGCTATAGTGGGTTGGTGGGTATTTTTTTTTAATTATTTATATATATTTTAAAAAAATTATTTTTATATATATTTTAAAAAAAATAATTTATATATATTAATATTAATTAGATTTAAAATATAATTTAAAATTATTAAAATATTTATTATTTTAATTTTATCACTATTTATAAATAAATCTATCATAACTAAAATAATAATACAATAAAATATATATATAAAAAAATAATTTAATAAGATAGAGTTAGTATAAATTAAATATAATATAAATTTTAATTTAATTAAGATTTTAAAATTAATAAAGTATAATATTAATAATAAAAATTAAAAAAAAAAGTGAGTTAATCTATCAATTTGGCAGGTTAAAGGTATGGGTACGGGTCTTTAATGGCTAGGTCTAATTCAAATTTTCAATTTTAATCTCAATGTAAAATTATTAATAGAACTAAGATGGTCAAAAAGTGAAACTCACCATTATATAACACACCAAAAAATTTTAAATCATATTTTTTTATTATGATATTTGATTTTAAATATGATATATTTAAAATAAAAATAAACATATTTTAATATTCGTTTATTTTTTTCATATTGTTCTTTCTTGTACATTTGGGATGTTCCTTCTAATCCTTCATATACTATCTGATCTACCCTGTGGTATTTAGGGGTCCGAATGATACTTTGATGGAAAGGAAAAGGGAGGGAATGAAAACTTTTTGACAGAATACATGTTTAGCATGTAAAGAAAGGTAAAGCAAAATGATAAATTAAAAAAACAAGAAAAATAAAAATCTAAGATGATATCTTATTTTATTATTATTAATAAAAGTATTTTGAAAAAAATTGATAAATATAAGATAAAGTAAGGAAAGACAATTGTTTTTGAGGTGATTATGCACGTGCATTTCCCATGAAGACCATATAGGCATACACTGAGGAAAGGCAAAATAATTAGGGGAAGCCTTTCTCATGCTACAAGTATTTTTTGATCATCTCAGTACTCACCATTATATAACACACCCGAATGAAAGATTTTAAATCATATTTTTTCATTATGATATTGGATTTTAAATATGATATACTTTAAAATAAAAACAAGCATATTTTAATATTTGTTTATTTTTTTCATCTTTGTGCTTTTTTATCTATCTGGGATGCTCCTTCCAGTCTTTCATATACGATTTACCCTATGATAGTTAGAGGTCTGAATGATATTGCAAAATTTACTTTGATAGAAAGGAAAAGGAAGGGAATGAATTTTTTTTTACCTAATACATGTTTAGCATGTAAAGAAAGGTAAAGGAAAATGATAAATTTTAAAAAAAGAAAAATAAAAATATAAGATGATATCCTATCTTATTTTATTATTATTAATAAAGGTAGTTTGAGAAAAAATTTATATAATAGAGTTGGGGAAGACAATTGTTCTTGAAGTTATCATGAACATGCATTTCCCATGGAGACCATATAGGCATCGTCATGGAGATGCACTAGGGAAAGGCAGAATAATAAGAGGAAGCCTTTCTCATGCTGCAAATAGTTTTTGATCATCTCAATGCAAAATTATTAATAGAATTATGATGCTCAAAATGAAACTGACCATTATATAACACACCAGAATGAAAGATTTTAAATCATATTTTTTCATTATGATATTTGATTTTAAATATGATATACTTTAAAATAAAACAATCATATTGTTATAAAATAAGAGAAAATGAAGAAATTAAATGGGAGAAGAAATAACTATACAAGATATTGAAATGGGAGGTAAGGGAGTATTCCTTATATACTTATATGTTCACTTGTACAAATGTCTTATGCATGACCATTATTTATGGGACACAACTATTAAAAATTAAATATAAGGTTATAAAGAAATAAAGATGAATATAATAGCATTAACAACAAGAAATTCCTCTCAAGACATTCATTGGGAATGTTATATGTTTATGACATAAAGAAAAGAATTAATCCCAAGAGTTAAGAGTTATATGGACATCTATATATGCAAGAAATATTTGTAACACTTCTCCTTGGATATCCATAACAAATATTGTACTTCATTAAAACCTTATTAGGAAAAATCCATTAGAACAAAAAATCTAGTGAAAGAAAAAGAGTACACAATACTTATTTAGGTTGTTTCATTAAAAACCTTTTTAGGAAAACCCAATGGGAAAAAAACCTTAAAAATGAAAAGAGTATAGCAGGTACTTGTTTACTCTCACTGATGACATTGTCAATTTATGTCTTTGAATCTTCGCATTCCAATACCATACACTAACTTCTCAAATGGCTTAGTTGGTAGTATTTTGGTAAACAAATATGCAACGTTGTCACATGATTGAATTTGTTGAACATCTATATCACTATTCTTCGTAAGATCATGAGTGAAAAAGAATTTTGGAAAAATATGTTTTGTTCTATCTCCTTTGATATATCACTCTTTCAATTGAGCTATGCATGCTGTATTATCTTCATATAATACTGTTAGAATCTCTTGTTCCGGAAGTAGACCACTCATTCTTTGGATATATTGGGTTACTAACCTTAGCCAAACACATTCTCGACTTGCCTCATGAACTTCAATTATTTCTACATAATTTGATGAGATAACTGATAAAGTTTGCTTTATTAAACGCCAAGATATAACTATACCTCTGCAAGTAAATAAATATCCTATCTGAGATCTACCTTTATATGAATATGATAAAAACCCTGCATCTGCATAACCAATCAATTGTGATCCAGATTTATTAGAATAAAATAATCCCATATCAATTGTCCCTCAAAGGTATCGAAATATATGTTTAACTCCATTCCAATGTCTTCTTGTTGGGAAGAACTAAATTTTGCCAATAAGCTCACATCAAATGCAATATCAGGGCGTGTTGAATTAGCAAGATATATTAGTGCCCCTATAACACTAAGATATAATACTTTTGGACCAAGAAGTTCTTCCTTTTTCATCTTGATGGTGAAAAGAATCTTTTTCTTTAATTAGTGATATCACAACCATTAGAGTAGTTAATTGAGGCGCTTTATCCATATAAAATTACTTTAATATTTTTTAATATAAGCTGATTAATGAAGAAAAAAAGTCCATTTGTTAAGTGTTCAATTTATAAATTGAGACAAAACTTTATTTTTCTAAGATCTTTCATTTCAAATTCTCTCTTTAAACAATCAACTGCTTTTAGAAGCTCTTCATATGTTTCAATTATATTCAAGTTATCCACATAGACAATAATTATAACAAATTCTAATGTATTCCTTTTTATAAAAACACATGGGTTGATTGAGTCATTTTATAACATGCCTTTAACAAATATTCACTTAGACGGTTATACCATATTCTTCCAGATTGTTTTAATCCGTATAAGGATTTATGCAAACGAATTGCATAATTTTCTCGAGAATTCTTACATGCTTCAGGAAATTTAAATCCTTCAGGGATTTTCATATAAGTTTTAGTATCTAAAAAACCATATAAGTATACTGTAACAACATCCATCAAACGCATATCAAATCTTTCATGCAGTGCCAAAATAATTAGATATCTTAAAGTAATTGTATCCACCATAGGAGAATATGTTTCTTCATAATCAATGCCAGGTCTTTGAGAAAAAATCTTGTGTCACAAGTCATACTTTATATCTAACAACCTCATTTTTCTCTTTTCATTTTTGTACAAAAACCCATCTATACCCAACTGGTTCAACACCATTCGGTATTTGGACTACAGGTCCAAAACTTCACGTTTTAAAAGTGAATTCAATTCTGCTTGAATTGCATATTTCCATTTTGGCCAATCATTTCTATCTCTACATTCTTCAACTGACTTAAGTTCAAGATCCTTACTTTAATTAGTTATTTCAACAGCAACACTGTATGAAAAAATATCTTCTACGACTATATTTTCTTAGCTCCATCTTTTTTCTGTAGTGACATAATTTATCGAGTTCTCTTCATTATTTTCAGGTATCTGGACTTCTTCTAGAGTATTTTGATTTGTTATGTCCTGGATCTCTCATATAAGACCAGCCTCCTTAACTTGACCATCTTGATTGTTTACTCTTTTCTTCCTAAGATTTTGATCTTCAATTAGTCTACCACGCTTCAAGCGTGGTTTAGTTTCATTTATACTTGCTATTTGTCCTACTAGGACTTCAATTCTAATTGGGGCATTTTCAGCTGGAATATGAGATTTGGTAATTATCTTGGGATCAGTAAATGCATCTGGCAGTTGATTTGTAATATTTTACAAATGAATTATTTTTTGAACTTCAAGCTCACATTGTTGTGTTCAAGGACCTAAATGAGACAGCGATAATACTTTCCATGTGATTTCTTTATCCAGTTGCTTATTATCTCCTCCTAATGTTAAAAAATTTGTCTCATCATAATGACAATCATCAAAATATGCCATACACAAATCTCCTGTTAATGGTTCTAAATATTTGATTATAGAAGGAGATTAATAACTAATAAATATTCATAACATTCCCTGAGGTCCCATCTTTCGGCATTGTGGTGGAGCAATTGGGACAAATACTGCACATCCAAAAATTCTAAGATGATAATATTTGGCTCCTGACCAAAAGCTAACTGTAATGGGGAGAATTTATGATAACTTATTGATATGATGCGTATAATTTCTACTACATGTAAAATAGCATGTCCCCAAGCTTAAATGGAAAGTTTTGTTCTCATAAGCATTAATCTAGCAATCAATTAGAGACATTTAATCAATGATTCTGCCAAATCATTTTTAGTGTGGACATGAGCAATATATTTCTCCACTGTTATTCCATTTTCCATACAATAATCATTAAACATTTGAGATAAAAACTCACTCGCATTATCAAGACGAATTGTCTTAATTGCATATTCTAGAAACTGTACTCTTAATCGAATTATTTGAGTAAGTAATCTATCAAATATTAAATTACGTGTAGATAACAAACACACATGTGACCATATTGTAGATACATCTATTAAAATCATAAAATATCTAAATTGTCTACATGGTAGATGAATAGGTCCACATATATCCCTTAGATACGTTCTAGAAATGCAGGGGATTCTACCCGAACTTTTGTTAATGAAGGTCTTGTAATTAGTTTGCCTTGAGAACAAGCAACACATGAAAAATCTTTAAATTGAAGAATCTCTTGGCTCTTCAATAGATGTCATGTGAATTTTCAATAATTCTTTACATCATAGTTGATTTAGGATGGCCTAACCGATCATGCTAAATAATGAATGTATTTTTATCAGTAAACTCCTGGTTTACTATAGCATTTATTTCAATTATATTAATATTTGTATAGTACAAACCAGAAGATAATGTAGGTACTTTTTCAAGAACACATTTTTCTCCATGTCTAATAATTGTAATATGTAAATATTCAATATTTTTCTTATCTATAGTCTCAATGTGATACCTATTTCGGCAGATATCCTTAAAACTTAACAAATTTCTTTGAGACTTAGAGGAATATAAAGTTTTATTAATAACAAAATATGTCCCTTTGGGTAATATTATCATTGCTCTTCTGGAGTCTTCAATTAATTTTGTATTACTCGCTATAGTATTAATACTTGCACCATTCATTGTTAAATGAGAAAAATATTTTTTATCTGAGTATGATATGTGTTATAGCACTATCTATGAGACATATATCTTCATTCTTGTGCCCAATAAAAGAGAGAGAAACATCCATATTCTTCATTAAAAAAAATAAATATATCAAAATATATTATTATATTAGCAATAATGCTCTTAAAAAAAGAAAATAAAAGTAAACATAAATAAAGTATAAAGTATAAACAAAATTATGATAAAATATAGATAACACATAAATTACATTAGTCTTATTATTTTTCCGCCAAATTTGTTTGTCTAATCATGATTCTCAAACAAATCAGTCACTTCTAAGTATACCATAACATCAAGGACATCATATAACTCATTGGTATCATCATTCTTGTATGCAAAATTTGCCTCAACATCATCATTTTGGAAAATCATATTTGCTTCCATGTTATTTGAATTCTTTTTTATGGATGCTTGATAAAGCTTTGCTAGATACTCAGGTGTATGACAGGTACGAGACCATTAGCCTTTCATTCCACACCTATAGCATAGATTTTTCATAGTTTTTTAGGGATTACCCTTGTCTTTTTTCTACCCTTCATTATGTTTCTTCTTTTAGTGGGTATTCAGATTATAATTACTTCCACCACCATGATGATAGTAATTGTCATATCCCCTACCATGACTATGACCACGACCACGACCACAGCCATGGGTATGAAAATTAGTACATTCAGTCACATTCGCTTCAGGGAATAGAGCTGATCCAGTGGAACAGATCTTATGATTTTTCATCAAGGGCTCATTATTTTGTTCAGCACAAGAAGACATGAGATTAGTTTATAATACTTTTTAAAACATTTCTCACGGTATTACTATTGTTGGAGCACATTTGAAGCATGAAATGTTGAAAAAAAAAATTCTAACAAGTACTCATATGTTATTTTCTCACCACACAATTTTAATTGAAAACTTATTTTAAAAATGACTGAATTATATTCAGATACAAATTTAAAATCTTGTAAGCTCAAATGCAACCATTCACAACGAGCTTTGGGCAAGATTACCGTCTTTTGGTGATCATATCATTTTTTTAAATTAATCCACAATTCTAATGGATCTTTCACTATTAGGTATTTAGCTTTTAACCTTTCATGTAAATGATGACGAAGAAAAATCATGGCCTTAGCCTTGTCTTAACTGCTTGCTTTATTTTCAAGTAAAATAGCATTCCCTAAACCTTTGACATCTAGGTGGATTTTAGCATCTAAAACTCCAGACATAATTTTTTCTCGACATATCAAGAGCGGTAAACTCGAGTTTGGTAAGATTAACTATGGATCAAACTAAAATAATAATAATAATAACAATTAGAATTATGATAAAATTAATTGAAAAAAATGATAATAAAAACATAAATTAAATAAATATTATATATTCAAAATAAATATAAATTCAATAAACGTAACAAAATATAAATGACATAAATAAAAAAATAAAATAAATAAATATAAAATATATATAGTAACACATAAGCAATTAAATAAACAACACAAAATAATGTATAATGGAAATAACATAAATAAAATAGTTAAGCATAACAAAATAAATTAAATAACAAAAAAAAATATAAATGTAAACAACATAAATAATATATTACAATACATAGAATTAGAAATAACATAAATCTAATATATAAATAATAACCTAATATAAGTAATTCGTAATATAAATAAGTGAATATTACATAATTATAATAAATATATAATAATACTAAGAATACAAAAGAGATAAATAAATGAATTGAAATATAAATTAATGAATATATGGGGAGGGGGAATTGGAAATGTAAACAACATATAGGGAGGGGCAATTAGAAATGTAAATAACACACACCCATGTAAATATATATAAATAGAGAATCAATCATAATATTATATCAATATATGAAAAGAAGAAAAAATATAACAACAAAATATCTTATATAAGAATAAAATAGAATAAAGATAACCCACACACACATATATATAATCTAATAACAAAAATTAAAATAGATAAAAAATAATAACATAAGAAATAATAGTAGAATATATAACAAACATATAGAAAATGAAATTTTCCCATAATAATTAGGTAAAAGGATAATCGGTTAATAAGGTAAAGGAAAATATTATATACTACTAAAATATATTAACGTAGCATATGATAAAGAAAAATATATATATGATAATTAGATAAAGAGAAAACTAATAACTTTTATATATATTTGAACATAATAATATATGAATTGACAAGAAGTTTATATTTTAAATTTTCCAAAGTAATATCGTGCTGATAACATGTTATAAAATAAGAGAAGATGAAGAAATTGAAGACGAGAATAAATAACTAGACAAGTGATTGAAATGGGAGGCAAGGGAGTATTCTTTATATGCTTATATATTCATTTGTACAAATGTCTTGTGCATGGCTACTATTTATAGGTCATAACTATTAAAGACTAAACATAAAGTTATAAAAGAATAAAGATGGATATAATGGCATTAACAACAAGAAACTCCTCTCAAGATATTCATTGGGAATGTTATAGGTTTATGACATAAAGGAAAGAAGAAATTCCAAGAACTAAGAGTTATATGGACATTCACATATATAAAAAATATTTATAACACATATTTTAATATTTGTTTTTTTGTCTTTGTTATTTTTTATCCATCTGGGTTGCTCCTTCCAATCTTTCATACACAATCTACCTTGTGGTAGTTAGGGGTCCGAATGATATTGTAGAATTTACTTTGATTGAAAGGAAAAGGAAGGTAATGCAATTTTTTTGATCGAATACATGTTTTAGCATGTAAAGAAAGGTAAAGGAAAATGATAAATTAAAAAAAAAATCTAAGATGCAAAATACCCTAAATACCCTTCCCATGTGAGAGAAAGTAAAAGCTCCTCACTTGTCTTAATATAAAAGCCTCTAGTCAAGAAAGTTTTCATATCCACATTCACATGTCAACACTGCCAACAAAAGAAATTTTATATTGACATTTCAACACAAATAAACAAAACAAAATCAATTCCTTTTTATTTATTTAAAACAAAAACTAAATAAAAAGAAGCTTGAACGGAGTAACTAGGGCTGAAGAGAAACAAGGGAAGAAGATAGAGATTGCAGAGTTAACCATCACCGTTGGGGTAGGAAGAATGAGATGGCGTTGTCGCTAGCTTTAGGCATATCTATGGAACGAACAAGAAACGCTGTTGCTGATGAAGATGGACCAGCGGGATGCAATGAGGAAGAAATGAGAGGTAGAGGGCGGTTTTGGTCTTTTAACAACTACCAGAGCTTCTAGCGATGAGAAATCATGTATAGGGAAAACCATCGGTTTTCAAGTATGAAGAACCGGTAGTTTTGATCATTCAGGGGATGAATATAATTAATAATACTGGGCATATTTTTACATAATTTTAGATGTCTAATTTCTTATGAATTATTTATAATCCTTATATCAATATATCTAATTGACTCAGTAAAGTGACCCAGTTTATCAATACATCCCCATCATTAGTGGTTAAAACGATAGCATGTCAGTACTAGTCTAAATTTATTACATATAAGACCATCTGTACGATAATAGACTGTAAGAATCGACGGACTGAGACAGGTGGAATATCATACGCAGTAGTATGTACTAAATATAGTACATGTACCCAAGACATTGGTTAGATTGTGGTTGGTTAGATATTATCATACTAATAACCTAACAATTTTCTAGAATTCATAAAGATTGGTAAATTTTTATTCATCATACCATTACATATCTAGAAGGTAAAGATACCAACTAAAGGGAAAGACCCCGAAGGATCGAAGGGAAGGGAGGAAATTAAGAGAAAAGGAAGTAGAGCAATGGACGGACCAGTTAATATATTATTGAAAATTAAAATGCATGCAGAGAAAATGTCCTTGAATGAACTAAAAGGCAGTAGAATTGATCAAGCTTAGTTCATATTCTTTATACAAGATTTAATAGTACATTTAAGTTGGCCTCTTACTGGCTTTATCCCTTCAAACATGTACATAAAATATAAAAACAAACCATAACTGCTCAAATTAATCTAAAATAAAATTATATACAAATTAAAGTATAATAAATAAATCTATATTCAAGGGATGAAGCAAAATATTTGAATATAATATGAATATTAATACATCAAAGAAATCTGTATTAAAATATAACAGATTAAATCTTTATTTAGATTTATAGTTATAAAATTTGATATTTTTTTATAAAAATTAGAAATTTTTAAGAGTATAACATTAGTAATTTTTTTATTATACTAATATAATATTAAAAAAATTATTAGTATTTTAAAAATTTAAAAATAATTTTTTAAAAATATTAAAATAAAGGTGATAGGCTATCTAGTCCACGGGTTGGTGGTAGGCTCGGGCTGACATTTTGTTAGCCCGTTTTAGGGTGGGCTGTCCCGCTTTCCCATCTCTACATACTATTGAAGTGATTAAAATCATTACACATATTGTCAATCTTGTTTCTAGTGTAGTTAATGCCCACAACTCTGGCATTTCTGTTTCCCATAAATATTAAAATTTTAAATTGATACTTGTGATGAATTTGTCATTTTATATATTTACATGATATTTTTGAAATTTTAGAATTCATGTTTATTTAATGGGGAACAAATTGATATTATTCCACAGTATTACAATTTTGTTCATGACAATAGAAAAAAGGTTCATAATTACTTTCTAATAAAGTTTTTAAGGAAAAGTAATTCTTATTATTCATTCTAAAGAGTACAAAATGAGATGGGTTGAGCCTGTTTGTAACCTCAACTTTAGCCCCAACATCAATGATGGAAATTTATAGATTTCAATTACAATAGTGATAAAAGATTCTAAAATAAAAATAAATAGACATAAATAAAAATAAATAGCCATAAATGGGTATGATGGAGCATTCAACAAGAATGATTCTGTACTAAACAAGGTAGTCACCAAATCGCCTTGAAATCTTCTTTTGTTTTTTATTCTCGTCATTTCCTTAACAGAGAAGAACTCTCTTATGGAGAGGCAAAAGGCTGGTAAGAGTCAAGCAATGTAAGATTGATATAACAAAACTTTTCCTCAACAATCTAGGTGGTATCCGTAGTAGTGAAATCCTTCTTCCATCGAACGAGGTTGTAATGAACGGGACCATCAACGGTGAAAAAAGTTTGTTCATCCATGATAATATCGATAATCTCCTTAGCTAGTGGAATAGTTGGTAGCAGTAGAACTGAAGCACCTTGTTACTTGGAACCTACAGAATCATCACTAAATAGTGAAGGATGCTCGAAAGTACCTCGATAAGAAACAAGATCCTCAACGTTCAAAATTGGGCTAATGGACATGTCGGGTGGTAATTCAAGCAAATAAGCATTAATATCAAGTTTCTTGAGGATGCAACATGGGCTTGAGGCGCGAGCCTGAGGCATAGGCCTACAACTTTTGAAAGAGTTTTTGGATAACGCTCAGGGAGAATACGATCCATAACATAATCACCTTCACTAAAATTTAAGCTCTATAATGAGCATCAACAGTTAATTTATATTGATCATTGCTCAGTTCCAGTTTACGTTAAATCTTAGCATGTAATTCATGATAGTGATGCATAAGGGATTTTACATATTTGGAAGTACAGGTAGTCAAAAGGAGAGGGACCAAGTCAATGGGTTATTTTTGGTTAAAGCCATGGACAATCTCAAATGGCTTTTGCCTATGGACCAATTGGTGGAGATATTATAAGCAAATTCAGTTGTAGGCAAAATGAGATCCCAATTCCAATTTGACTAAAACTTCAGTTGGTCACCATAGTTTGACCATTAATTTACAAGTGGAAAGAAGAAGAGAATTTCAATTGGGTACCAAAAAGTTTGCAGAGTGTCTTTTAAATATTGTTAACAAATTTGACATATCTATTGGACACAATAGAGGTGTATAACCCATGTGAAAAGCATAATTTCTTTAAAGAAGAGCTTAGTTATATAGGATGAATTAGTGGCCTTATTATAAGGGATAAAGTGGGCCATATTCAACAACCTATTAATGACCACAAGAATAGAGTCATGTTTTTGAATAATACGTGGCAATTCCAAGACAAAATCCATACTAAGGTCCTTCTAGGGTGCGTTAGGGATAGGTACAAAGAGTATACGATCATGTATTCTGCTTCTTAGCCTTGGTCATTTGACAAGTACAACATTGGGAAGAAATTCGAGCAACATCACATCTAAGGGAAGGCTAATAAAATCTATCATCAACTAGGGTAGTAGTTTTGTCCCTTCCAAAATGATCAGTTAAACCTCTAGCATATAGTTTCTATAACCTAGTGCCATGGAAGAGGTACCATCCTTAATGAGAAAGTCAATGTGATATTGATCAAGTCCACCATTGACCTCCTGATAAATGATGCTAAAGTAAGGGCACAAGGAGTAATCATCCTTCAATCCATCAAAGCTAACAACACTAATATTCATAGTGTGCAAGAGATTAATTCGAAGACTTAAAGCATTAGCTACTTTATTTTCTATTCTTGCACGGTGCTTGAACACAAAGGTGAACCCTTGAAGAAACTCTGTCCAGTTGGTATGCTTTAGTTCATATGTCTTTAAGAGTCGAGAAACTTAAGTGCTTGATGGTTTGAGTACACAAAGAACCATTATGGCAAACGATAATACTTCTAATGCTCAAAGAATCTAACTAGGGCATATAATTCCTTATCACAAGTGAAGTACTTCTACTTAGGTTCATTGAGTTTCTTACTAAAGAAGGTGACACTGTGATCTTTCTGACTTAGGACACCACCGATCTCTATTCCAGAGGCTATTCCAAAGGCATCACAAGTGACTTTAAAACACTTGAAAAAGTCAAGTAAGGCTAAGACTGTAACTTCAGAAAGCTTCTATTTAATGGTTTGGAAAGCCCGTGATATAGTAAGAGCCCAATAGAATATATCTTTCTTAAGATAGTATGTGATAGGTGTCACATCCCAACTTTTTCTATCTCTATAAGACTGATAGAAGAGGAAAGAAGTTAGGAAGAGATTGTGACAATGATCCAACAAAAAGATAACAGTTAGAGGAAGAAGTTTAAGTTAGAAAAAGGAAATAAATAGTAAAGGTATAAAGGATAACGACCTAAATCAAAAGTCCAAAAGTTGAAGGGTAAGTCTAAAGAGAAAGAGACTTAAATGAAAAGTTTAAAACCTTCCAGGGGCAAATGTGTAATTATGAAAAAATTGAGTCAAAAGTAACCAAAAATTGCCCATAACCATTTGAATGCCAAATCACCAGGAGATAGAGAAAATTATTCCAATATTAAATATGTGTGTCAAAATTTTGATTTGAGGTTCCAAAAAATTGATATTAATTTTTGAAGCTCTAGAAAATTATTTGAAATTTTTACTGGACCTTTAGGACCTCAGATTTGGATGAAATTTTATAGAAAGTGATAGAACCCCTAAAGGAGCCTTGTAAAATTTATAAGATAATTTAAGGTGAATTAGGGCACCTGGTAAAGGCTTTAGGGGAAATTTCTTGATATTTGAGTTAGCTGAGGATTTGGGCTTAGATTGGGCCTAAGATAGCATCCTAGGAGACCCAAAAGTAATGTCCAATGGTCCTTGAGAACCCAAACATATAAAAATAATATTTTTGTAATTTTTAGTAAAGTAAAATTACCCGATTGCAATTATAATTTGAAAATTAATCAGATAAAGGGATTTTCATCAGTAATCTTTTAGACAGTATTCCTATGATAATAAATACTACTGGAACACATGGAAAATATTGGACTAAATTATAGTATAATAATTTAGGCGAAATCGCTTTATATAGTGTAAGATTATACAAAATTGGATAGAATTTACTGAATTACTCTATAATAACCCAGAGTCTTCCAGATGTCATGAGGTGGCCTTATAAGACCTACTAATATGCCACATGCCCTCAATTAGGAGGAGAAGAAATCTCCAAGGAATCTTAGCCACATGATGGAATAAAGTGAAAACACGTGGCGATATTTTGGCCGTTTGTTGCAAAGAATACATTGGAGGCTTCTGGAAGTGCTGAGTGACCATATGAGATGTCCCTTAGAGACCCATATAGGAAAGATCTAAAGCAGGATTAAGCACCAAAGCAATCGATCAGGAGCATAATTAGGAAGCTGTAATGATTTAATCATTTAACCTAGGTCAAAAGTCAAAGAAAACTACATGAATAGTTGATTAGGGTTAGGGAATACCCTGATGAAGTGTGAAAAGATAATGTTCCCCTAGAGTTATTAAAGTGAATGGAGATTAACTAAGGGCATTTTGGTAATTTTTTAAGGGCCAGTAATTAAATTTATACCCAGTTTAATAATTTTAATAGTAGCAAAAATCTGGATACTTAATTTAAGGTCAGAAAACATATTATGAAATTTTAGAAAAATTATATTTAGATAATAATTTGATTTTTGGGAAATTAGACTTAGTTAATACCAGATTAAATTGAAATTTTCTACACTCTTATTCCTCTCTAGAAGATGCCACCTTTCATGACATGTATCCCTTGATGATATCATTTGAATGATGTCACCAAGATGATGTAAGCAATGATGTCATGGATGATGCAAAGATGATATAAACATGATGTAAGGTTAACTTTTTGCCCTTCATTCAAAATGGATATTGACCATTAATTTTCATGGATTTTTCCTATAAATATCCTCTCTCTTTATATGATGCCAAGCCAAGGAAGAATAAAGGAAACTCTGCTTAAATGGAAACTCAACCAGGACAAGAGCAGTTTAAGGCACTTGGGGTCCAAGTTAACTAAGAATTAAGGTAATGAATCTATCATAGCTTATATTTCTTCAATTTAGAGGCTTGAATCTAGGATTTTAATGGAATAAAAATGAGAAACTCCCTTGGGTATGTTCCTGGCTGAAACTCCAATAGAAGAGGGGAAGAGAAAAACAAAGTTAGAATTATGTAATATTAACCTAGACAAGCTTATATTGATGGTTATACTTTAAATTAATTTTGTAACCCTTGATTTTTCAATTTTGAGAACCTTTCGGCCTAAACTAAAACTAGACAGGGGAGAATGATTTTGGTGCTTTCATTGAGTCTAGAAAGCGAAGTTGTAATGGATTGAGTCAATTCTAAAAGTTAGGGGCTGCTATCTAGAATTCTAAGGAGGAGTTGGAATTTGTCAATTCTGACTTCATATTTGGATTCCTTGGCAAAATTATGTAGGAAATAGTCAAGGCATAAATTAATTTTAATGGTGAGATAATTAACCAAAAACAGAGAAAGTTAGGGGCTTGTTGGTCAAGAAAAAATTATATTAAGTCCGAACTAAATTTAAAACTTATTTAGATAGATTGTAATGAATATAGCTTTGGTCTTTGTGGTAAAGAGGACTACAAAGCAAGAGGCAAAGATATAAAGAAAAGGTTAAGGAAAAGCAAGTAATAGAGGTAGTAAACTTACCTAAACTTGTATACTTAATTGCTTGTGTTTTGATGTGATAGTTGCTCTGCTTGATTATGTGAAACATGTACGAATGATTAAAGCTTTATTTCTATTAATTTTATGGTCATATGTATAAGATATGAAATATGGAAGCATGCATCATGTCATTATCATGTCATTATGTAAGCATGATCATAGTAAGTAAACATGTTTAACACTAAGCATAAACTTATATACATTGTTATGGTACCTTTGCTACTAATATTTTTACTGAAATCTTACCCCTTTCCATGTCACCCCAATCACAGTAGGCTTTCCCATGATGGAGGATATGACGCCACGTGAATAAGATTAGGGATTGAATAGCATCCTTGATTTGTGACTTATGTTATGGCTTATAATAAGTACAAATTTACAATGTTTAGTTTCTTGCAAAAAGTTATGTTTGCCAAGAAAAAATAGTTAACACTTGAATAAATATATGATATTTTATACGATAATAGTAGATATGTTAAGCTTCATTTCGATATATAGTACACCTCATTTGGATATAGTGTGCAGAGAAACAATTTCCTAAAATTAGGGGACTAAATTTATAAACACGGAAAACTAATTAAATAAATAATAAATTTTAATAAATTAACTATATTAATTAGCTAATAATTTAGTCATACTTATATTTTTTCACTTAACGAGGCTTAAGTTAGTTTCGTGTAGCAATTTGAACCACTTCATTTAGATTTTTTTATAATTAATTATGATTTTTTTAAAGTTAGGTAACCTGTTTGGAATTTGTACAATGAACAATAACTAAGAAGAGTAAAATTTTAGATTGTGCAATTTAACTTCAATGATTTTATAAGTGATTTCATATGTTACCATTTAGTTTCTAATATATAAGAAAGTAAAGTATTATAATAGGGCTCATAATAGTGCTAAAGTCTTTATGTCCGGACTAAAAAAATAGCACTAGATGATATTTCTGTCCTGTGTCCCCTCCTAATCCTTGCCGTGTAAAAAATAGAGATCCAAATGCAATCTGGAAAAAGTGGAGGAGGGAAAGAAGCAAAACCAAAAACTAAAACTAGAAGAAGAAGAGGGAAAAGAACCAATGCAAACAAAAAATGAGTGAAGTGGGAGGTGGACCAGCTTCACTACCTGAGGAAGAAGGTGAATGAATGGCGTCTCCCTCTCTCGCTGGTCTAGCTACCTGAGGAAGAAAACAAAGCCCTTTCTATTTTCCTTTGGATATGGTCTTAGGTGCCACTCCCTTTCTCTTCCCTCTACTCACACAGGAAAATACTCACGCATGACCCATCTATCTTTTCAACAATAGTAATATAAATTAATATAATAGTATTTCATAAAATTTGTCGAAAGAAAGACATGGGCAACGAGTCAAAGTGTCCAACACATACCAACCTCCTAATCCTTATATCTTGACCCAACGCTTTTCGTTAGACAAAATTAATATATATATATATATACATGTGTGCGCGCGCGCGCGTGTTTGTTTGGGATAGGATTGAGACCCCTTATCTAGCATGCGCCTGTCACAAACCCCTATTTTATCTCTTCCGGTGCCTATTTAGAAAGTATATTAATCTTAATTTTAAATATATTTTTAATCTAAATTTTAATTTAAATTCTTTTAAAATAAATAATTATATTTATTTAAAAAAATTATAGATTAAATTATAATTTTAAATAAGTTATTGGGAATAACTTTTAAAATAGTAGAAGAATTTATGGATTAACTAATTATTATTTTACCTATACTTTTTTTAACACTCTCTCTTTCTTCTCCCTCTTCTCTCTTTGCTAGTTCTTCTCGATATCGCGTCTGATTTATCTCCATCAATATCCATCATTGTCGTGTTGCTTCTTCTCTCTAGAGTGAGGAGAAGCTGACGATGGAGAAAAAAAAAAGAGTGGAGCGAGAAGATGCTGACTAGATCTGGAATTTGTGACCTCCACTGATGTCGCCGTTGAAGGTCACTATTTTGCTTGAGGGATGGAGGATAGAAGGTAGAACATGAACATTCTATATAGAAGATTCACATGTCAAACAAAAGAAAAGAGAAAAAAGATGAACAGTATGAATAAACAGTGTCGACTTTTTTTTAATCTCATACTATTTATAGTAATTTATTAATTATAAAAATCTTTATAGTAATAGCTATTTAAATATTTATTTATTAAAAAAATTTATAAACTTTTTTTAAAAATTATTTTCTACAAACAATTTAAAAAAAAAAATTGATAATTTTTTTTAAAAAATTTATCTAAGCCCTAATTGTGATCGAGACACAATATTGTGAACGCTGATATGGTTGAATAATGTTAGGCCGGGAGCTAATGCACAAGAAAGCACTTTTCAAAATTTTCATGTTGACTTCTTCATTGTCGCCTGCCATTACAACATGTGAGCATGCATGTAGATAACTATTTTTGTCGTATTTTAGAATAATATTTTATATTTTCCCTAGACTTCCCATAAAGGAAGGGAGTAGCGTCCATATGAATGATTATGAGTGTTATTTAAACAAAAAAAACCAACTCACTTTGTAAAAAACAACATTTTCAATAAATAATTAATTTAATTAATTTTTTAAAAAAATTTGTAAGTTAATAATCTAATTTCAAATGCGGACTCATCATCATCTCTCTTTTCATCTTTTAAACTATATTTGACTCAATAAAAAGAAAAAGAGGGAAAAGATTTTAATAGAGGGAAAATGGAGAAAGAAAAGAAGAGATATTTTATTATTACTTTATTTAGATTAATATTAAAGGAAAGGAGGGGGAATTTTTATATTATTTTATTTGATTCAGAAAAAAAATAAGAAAAAATATTTTTATATAAACAAATTTACCTTATATTATTTTATATAATATTTTAATAAAATATAATATAGGGATAATATTAAGATATTAAAAAAATTATAAATATATTAATATTATAAAATAATAATTTTATATCTCTCCTCTAAATTTAGGGAAATTTAGAGGAAAGGTAAAGTTAGAGAGGGAAAGAAAAATATTAAAAAAAAATTTCCTTCCTAAATATTTTATTGAGTCAAATAAAGGGAGAGGAATAAAATTTCTCCCTTTCTCTCTCCTCTCCTCTAAATTACCCATATTTTCTTATTTCTATTTTTATCATATTTTAAAATAATATTTTATATTTCCCCTAGACTTTCCATAAAGGGCGGGAGTAGCGTACATATAAATGATTAGGCGTGCTACTTAAAAAAAAAAAAAACAAGTAACAAAACAACCCAAACATTTTCAATAAACAATTAATTTTCAAGAGGCATTGGAAGAAGATGCGCCTCTGTTGTCACGGCACTCTTCTTCAAGCTTCTCATTGGATTGATGGCTTCTTCGAGCTTCTCATCTACTCTTGAATCCCTAGGGTCCCGTTTGAAGCCACTCTCGTAACTCTCGTAGCTAAACCGTCTAAGGCCGTTGAAGCGCTGAAGCGTCACCTCCATCGTGAATCTCGGTTCGCCTCACCGTCGTCATCGCGAAGCCGTTGATTATTGTCGTTGCCTTCTCTTCGTATCCACCGCCCTCGATTTAGGTATTTTCTCTCTCTTTCCCTCTCAACTTCATCTTCGTCACTGGTGACCGCTTTTATCTCTTCGGCTCTACTCTCATAACTTCAGTTCTGCTTTCTTATACAGCGCCTCCGTTGTACGCAAAGAGGTTCACGGCACTCTCCTTGGGGCTTCTCATCTACTCAACGCGATTTGTGGCATCTTCGAGCTTCTCGTCTACTCAACGCGTTTTGTGGCTCTTTGTTTCTCAGGTGCACCGTCGGGTCCTATTTTTAGGAAACATCCAGTTCTTTGGGGCTTCACTTTAATTTTAATACTGTTTGGTTGGTTTTTGAACAAATCTATCATTTCTCTCTAACCCATGGCTAATATTGATACATCTGCCAGTCCATTTAGTCGCTATTCAGTTTTAATATTGTATTATGTACATGTATATAAATCTCTATCTGGCTGTAGTTAGTATTGGTTTACTCCCATCCATGCTTGCTTTTACAAGCATTCCATATCAAAGTTGGCGGATTAGTCACGAACTTGTTGCGTACCTGGTGTTCTGGAAATGTATGGCTAGGGTTTAATACTTGCATCCTATTTTCGATGAATTTATGGTTTGCGTAATTCCATCTAAGTTGAATTATAGCACTCCCTTTCCTTCCCGATTGGTTTGATTGTTCACGGATATATTGTTTTTTTCCTTTTCTCCTTTTGAATGGCAAGATTTTTTAACCCGTAGAGTTTAGTGAACTTTAGTGCTGTGTTCTGTTTAGAGGTCATAATCATCAATGGTTTCCGGTTATCATTGCTGAGCTGGAACCACGAATAAAGGTACAATGCATTATAAGTGCTATAGCTTTGATATAATGTGTGCTAGTATACATGTATGCTTCTGATGCAATATTACCTAATATCAATAATTAATTAGTGTCTCTTTATCGACTTTTGTGACTTTAGTGGTGGTTGTTGGCTTGAATTCTGATTCATACAGGAAAGACTATGGCAGAGAAGAATCCCTTGGTTTTTATGGATGTCTCTGTAGACAAGGTCTATGCCGGAAGGATGATTTTTGAGGTACTTCTTTTTCAGTACTTTTTAATTACTGTGATTATTGTTATACATAATGGAGTTTTTATTTTTGAGGATTTTGCAACTTTGAATTTGAGGAGAGTGGAAATGCAACTTAATGAATTCTTTTGTCTTGCCAGTTATTCAAAGGTGCTGGCCCTGCTGCTGCAGAAAATTTCCGTGCGCTATGTACTGGTAATAATTTGATAATTTTTGGCCCCTAGTCAAACCTTATTGTGATACAATGACTATCTGACTAATTGAACTAGCCATTGGACGTGCTAATCTATATAGAGTTTATGGCTTATGATGTAGGTTCCCCATTTCTCATTTAGTTTTTCTCTTTGCTCAGGAGAGAAAGGGATTGGGGAGAAAACAGGTTTGCCCTTACACTACAAGGGTTCTTTCTTCTATGGCATTTCAGGACGCAAGTCTTATGTGAAGGTGTGTTTTTTTCCCGTACTCGTTGCATCTAAGATCATTCTCTTGTCTTGTAGATGGATCCATCATATTGTGGTTGAAGATGCACGCGGTTCAACTTTGGTCCCTTCTTTATTCAGTTATCCCTTGTTTATGTTATAGGATATGGGGTTGATGGTCATGAGTGCTTTTCTTGTGCTGTAGTTTTAAGCTTGTACTTACTAAGTTCTCCATCCTTATAATGCTAATAAGTGAAATAGTTTTAAGCTTGTGCTTACTAAGTTCTCTATTTTATAATGCTAATAAGTTTTATAATGTCCAAAGCCATTTTGTATACATTGTGGTATCTTAATTATATATTGATAGGTGGTTTTAATTTTGCAGGGGGGCGATTTGTTCAGTCTTATAGGTATGTTTTCTATTGTTGCATTGAAATTAGGATGACACAGTTCTGTAGTTTTTCAAGCTTGTAATTTGATACAATACATTTAGTCACTTTCATGTTTTTGAAGTTGTCCATCTCGTGTTTTTGGTCATATCATCTCGAGTCATCACATGAAGCAGTTATTATTACTTTATTAGTAATTACTGTTACTAATTAAATTAAAACATTTTTTTTTCAGCATTGCATGGAAATTGAAGAATGATTTCTAATGTTTACTGCTTGTGAATAATGCATCTTGCTATATATTTTATCTTAGATATTGTCTCTCGTTGTCCTCGAATTGTTTGGGTCTCTAAACAGTAGGATTGGATAAAGGCTAGCAGTTGAGGTTTTTAACAGGATCATTTTTTCCTAACTAAAAATTCTGCCACCTAAAATGTGGTGTTTCTAAATGAGTGATTAAATAGTGTTATCTGTTTAAAAATCCCAAGTTTAACCATTTTCTGCTGTTGGTATTTGTTCGTGTCGGTGTATATGTAAATCTTCACCTGGTATAAAATATCATTTTACTTATTTAATAGATCTTTTTTGTATTCGGTCTTTCTTTCCCTTATTTCTCTCCTTGTCTTCACTGTTTGAAGCTTAATCCATTTAGACTAACACTCTGGATTATGTTTGGAAGTTGAATATCAATTCTGGAGCTGGTTTTCCATCATTTTTGCATTGGGTTCTATAACGATGTTAATTTCAAGTATAAGTTTAATCTAGTCCGATTCTCAATTTTCTATAAATTTCATTTTTTCCCTTGATGTGATGTCTGTTCTTACACCCCTGCATCTCTCTCCCTCTCGAAAAAAATCTTTTTGCAGGGACCTGTGGAGAAAGTATTTACGGTGAAAATTTCCCAAGTGAGAACGCCCGTCATACTTTTATGTTGTTACTATGTTGAAAGCAATAATGCAAAATATTTTGTTGTCTTCTAGATATATCTCAAAATGTCTGTGTATTGATTTTGATAGAGTTTATTTACATTGTTCTTGCGATTTATTTCAGATGACATAAATGAACTTAAACATGATGAACGTGGACTTCTGTCTGTAAACATTTGTGATCGCTATGGCATTGGTTCTCATTTTGTTATCACATTGAAACCTGATTCTGAACTTGACAGGTTTGTTTATTTGTTTAGCTGTGTTCTGCCCCCCCCCCCCCCCTTTTTATCCTTCTCATGCAATTTGCCTGGTGTGCGAACTTTGCATTTGAAGGAGTGTATAATTTATTAATCCTATTGCGTAAAATCTATGTGTAGGTTCCATGTGGTTTTTGGAAAGCTTCGTAATGGAGTTGATATATTAGATAAGATTATAATGTCGCCTTGGGGGGCACCAGTTCAAGTGATTGATTGTGGTGAATGTAATGAAGGTGAGACTCAAGTCATTGATTGTGGTGAACGTAATGAAGGTGAGACTAGTAGGAACCAGTGTCGTATGCTAGTTTATTCAAGGAAGAGGCATGGTTGTCCCACCCCAAATGAAGACTTAATCTAGGATTATACATTACTTCCTCTAGTCTTTATACAGATAACTAATTTAAATTAAAGAAATTAGTTATTTGTAACAAACACTCTCTCCCTTTATTCAGGAATTTTATTCCTGCTTTTCTCTACTTCATCACGTGAAGTCTTACCTTTAAAGCTTTCATACTTTATACTTTTACCATTTTACCCCTTATTTATCATTTCACTGTTCACTTCATAGCTGGCATGGAATATAATTCTGGCTTTGATACTTTTCACTAAAACCCTACTTCCCCCGTTAAGGTAGGTTAATAGTTTGTGGGTCAGTTTAAAGTCAACTAATAGATTAGGTTAGTCATATTAAAATAATAAAATTTAACAAAAATATTTATATTTAACTATAAACAAGATAGTATTTAAATAGAAAAGACCCCTCAATACACAATATTGATACATTCATATCTCGCAACTTTTTTTTATTGTAACAATAACAAAAGATAGTATTGGGAATATAAATTTATCTTTACGATCCTTTAAAAACCTATAAAATATTAAAATATGGTCACTAACAATTAATAATAGTTTGATTTAGTAGTGTAAGAAATAAAAGTAAAAAAATCCACAAAACAGTGACAAATTAAAATAATAAATAGTGACATCAGAAATCGCTGAATCTTGATATTTTATAAAATTATAAAATCTAAATATTTATCCCATTAATATCAAACTAAAATTAATCGAAGTTAACAACTAAAGAAAAATAATATGCTTGTATTATAACTAGAAGAAAATGTTTGGGTCGTTTGGCATATATCACTAGTCTGTATTATATCTAGGCATCCCTGCGGGAGAACATTTTTTTGGCATTTAGCTTCTGAAACTAAGTCTATATTGAAAGTCTTCGCAATGTACATGATAATTAGATCATTATTATTATTTTTGTTGGATGTTTAGTTGTGTTTGATCTTTGGACCAAAAAAAGCACATGTACTCTAATCAATTTGATTTAGTAAACTCTTGGTGAAAATATAAAAAATATTGAACTATTGATCTTACAAAATTACAATATATCTTTAGTTAAATATTTCAATTACATTTCTAGATAGAATCCCATAAAGTGCGTCATCATGCAGAACAGGTCCCTTGAAATTTTGAAGACAGCAGCAGACGGGGCAACCTATGTGCTTTTTGAAATTCTAAATTGATTAGTTTTTAATTTTATGCCTGAAGATGTACGCCAGAGGTGATCTCCTTCATCAAGTGGTCACTGGAACCTGTCAAGTGTCTAAGATTTGTGTATGTGTTCATTTATGTTTAAACTGCATGGTTATTTCCTTCTTATGAATTTTCTCTTATGTATTAGGGTGCTTGACAACTTGAAAGATTATGCTATAAGCGCCATAGTGAATGAATGCTATTCATCACCTTGGAACTGTTGCGTACAAGTCAGGGGACTTACTTTAGCAGCAAATTTTGGATGTCTCAACCATGGACTTGTAGGTCTCTGCTGTATAAGACTGTCGCGTTACAGTCTTACTCACTGACGATAAGTATGTACGTGTCTACCCTCTCGCTTTCTATTGGTAGATATTTTTTCTTTTGATTTCTGTTTTTTTCTCTTCATTTTTAAAGATAAAATATGATGTGATACTTTGTTAGTAATGGAGTTAAAAGGAATATATTTTTAATTTTTTTATTTATAAATATAATTTTAAAAAAATTAAAATATATAATATATGGGTTGGTCAATTTAGTATATTTAATTAAACTAATAGTTAAATTAAATTTAAATAATTATTTGAATAATATTAAATTCAAAAAAAGTTCAGGATACTCAGTGCTTTTGAATAAAAATTTTTAAGAGAAATTTATAACTTAACCTAAAATAAAAATTATTAGATGCAACGTAATTATATTGATTAATTAATAATTAAATTTAATTTTAAATAATGTTTAAAATAGCATTATCAGAGATTGCTCAAAACAATTTTTAGGCAACTAACACTGTTAAGTGGAAATTTTTAGAATAAAATTGCCCTTTAACCTTTTCAAAAACTAACAAATAAGTATCACAAAAAATTAATTTAATTATTATTTTTTGAATGTTTATACGTAGAAAAATAATTATAATAATAACTATTTAAATTATCTAAATATCATCCTTTTATAAAAATCACTTATTTTATTAAATCTATTTTATTTAAAATTTATTTTTTAAAAATACTTTTTATTATTTTTCTTCGAAAGGATTCTTTAAAAAGGAATACCAAAAGCTCTTTAATGCTTGTAGGTCGGTCATTGAGACAGTAAAGCGAAATAGAAAAAGATAAAATATCTATCCAGGCGAAAGTGAAAGGGCATGTACGTATTACGTAACGATCACTTGCCTGATCAGGAAGTTTCGGACGGAGCTTTTGTTTTTGGCAAAATGTTGGGAGCAGCTTTTAAAAATTATTTTCGGTAAATTTTTAATTTAAAAAAAATTAAATAAATAGTTATTTTTATTTAAAAATAATTTTAATCAAAATTATAATTTAAAATTATAGTTTTAAATAAATTACTGAAAATAGCTTTTAAAATAGTAAAATAATTTATAAATTATCTAATTATTATTTTATCCCTACTTTTTCTTATACCCTCTCTCCTCTCTCCTTTATTATCTCTATTCTTCACGATATCTCATCTTTCTTCTCTCTTCTCTACACTCTCTCATCTCTCATATTTTTTCTCTTCTCTACTATTTTTTCTTTACCCTCTCTTTTCTCTCATATTTTAATCAAATTATATTTTTTTAGTAATTTATCAATATAAAAAATAATTCTACTACTAATTATCTAAATATATTTATTTTTAAAATTTATTTTTTTTTAAATTTATTCTTTTAAAAATCTATTCTTTAAAAAATAATGTAAATAATCCCAAGAAAAAAATGGTATAGCTTTTGTCAGGGCCAGAGCTCTCAAGAGAGTTATTTTGATAATTATATTTAAAAACGCGTTGAGTTTTCGTAATATATGTGTAGGTTTGGCAACATGCCACACTTATATTTTAAATTTAAATTTAGATAAAATTTAAATTTTAAAATTTTTTAAAATAAATAATTATATTTATTTAAATAGATTTTTAGATTAACTATAATTTAAAATTAAAATTTTAAATAAACTTGTCAGGATAATTTATAAAACAATAAAAGAGTTTATAAATTAACTAATTACTATATTATCCTTATTTTTTCTTATACTCTCTCTCCTCTCTACTACTTTTTCTTATACCCTCTCTTCTCTTTTATATTTTTTCTTATACTCTCCCTCCTTTCTTTTCTTATACTATCTCTTCTTTCATCTCTTATTTTTTTTTATTTAAATATTTTTAAAAATAATTATCTAAATATTTATTTATTTAAAATTATATTTTTTATAAAATCTTTTTTAAAAGTTTTTTTTAAATGCTGCCCAAAATATTTTTTTTAATAAACTATATTCTAAATTTTTATCCAAACGAAACCCATAAATTCGGGTTTCATGAAACATGTCAGAAAGAGATGGATATTGCCATGTGGGTGTGCTCAGAAAGTTGAATAAGGAAGAAGAGATGCTTCATTTATATCTTTCTCCAAATCAGAAAGTTGCTTGAGAGGGAAAAAGGGGGACTGAAAATGTTCGCAACTGGTGAATAAGGCCGAAGACTTGTTGGCAGAGAAGACAGCGAATGTAAAGAAACTTGGACTTCAAGCGCTCCTATCCCTATTCGTGAGATTTCTTATTCTCTAAAGGCCCGTTTGGAATTCTCTAAAATATAAATTTTAAATTTAGATTTAAACAAAATTTAATTTTTAAAATTTTTAAAATAAATAGTTATATTTGGTCAAAACATATTTTTCGAATAAACTATAGTTTAAAACTAAAATTTCAGATAAACTGATCAAAGTAACTTATAGAATAGTAAAAAAGTTTATGAACTAACCAATTACTATATTATTTCTATTTTTTTTACACCTTTTCTTATCTCTACTATTTTTTCTTATACTCTCTTTCATCTTCCCTACTTTTTCTTACACTCTCTCATTTCTTTTATTATATTATCTCTCCTCATTTAATACTTATACTCTTTTTTATAATTTACTAATAATAAAAATATTTTTTAAAATAACTATTTAAATACTCCTTTATTTAAAACTATTTTTTTATAATTTTTTCTTTAAAAGTTATTTTTAAAAATTAATCAAAATTTTTTTTTTATAAGTCTATCTTTAAAATTTTATCTAAATATGCCTAAGTGTCCAGTGGTACGTACGTACGTACTCTTCCATACTTATTCCTTCATCCTTCTTTTTAATTTAAATTTAGTTATATTATTAAATAATTAAATAAGCCATACCTTTTTTTTAGTGTGTTTAGATTATGTATAAAAGTATAGTTTTAGATAAATAAATATAAACAAAAAGCAATTCATATTTTTTACAATTAATTTTTATATAAAAACTAATAAATTATTTAAATATTAATTTTTTCTCATAATTTATCTTAATTATGGTTTTAGAAAAGTTAAGGGGAATAACTCTTAACAATTATTTTTTTAAAAATCTATTTTTTAAAAAATAATCTAAATATATTAATAAAAAATAGACTTTTCACAAAATCTATTTCCCTTACAAATTTATTGTATAAAAGTTAATATAAATATACTATTATTAGAAGTTGTTTTCCATAATTTAATTATTTAGTAATATAAGTAAATCTAAATTAAAAAGAAGGAAGGAGGAGTACGTTTAGAAAAGCAAAGTCTCTACGTACTATTAACTTTTACGTGTTTGTCTCATTAGAAGGAATATGAGGTGGTGGAATTTTAATAGAAGAAAAGGAAATAAAAAAAAGATAAAAATTTTATTATTATTTTATCTATATTAATATTAATAGAGGTGAAAAATTTTAATATTATTTTGTTTGATTTAAAAAAGATAAAAAAATATTTTATATAGATAAATTTATTTTTATATTATTTTATAAAATATTTTAATAAAATATAATATATAAGTAATATTGAGATATTAAAAAAATTATAACAATATTAATATGATAAATTAAAAATATTACTTTTTCTTTCTAAAATTCTTTTAATTTTAAAAGGATGGTAAACTGAGAGGTAAAATTTTTTTCCCTTTTTAAAAGTTTTAAATATTCAAACAAAAAAAAAAAAAGGGAATGGGAGATTTCCCCCTCTCCTTCCAAATTACCCCTATCAAACAATGCTTAGTGGATAGGAGATCTTTCAAATAGGAATAGAAGCTAAAATCATGGTTTTGACGTTATTTATCAGTTGCGATTTTTTTTTTTCGTCTTACTTTTTTCCTCTGAGGCAACCTTCAAATTTAGTGTGTGTGTTTAGAAGAGTTTAAACTTAAATTTTAAATTTAAATTTAGATAAAATTTAAATTTTAAAAAATTTTAAAATAAATAATTATATTTATTTAAACGAATTTTTAAGTTAAACTATAGTTTAAAACTAAAATTTCAGATAAACTGGTCAGAGTAGCTTATAGAACAGTAAAATAACTTATGAACTAACCAATTACTATATTACCCATATTTTTTTTATATCCTCCCTCATCTCTTCTATTTTTTTACACTCTCTCTTTTCTTTTCTTACACCCATTCTCCTCTCTCCTCTCATATCTTATCTCTTTTTATTTAATACTCATAATTTTTTTATAATTTATCAATAATAAAAATATTTTTAAAAATAATTATCAAAATATTCATTTATTCAAAATTATATTTTTTATAATTTTTTTAAAAAAATTATTTTCTAAAAACTATCAAAAAAATTCTTTTTTTTTATAAACCTATTTTTAAATTCTTATATAAATAAATACTTAGTGGATGATGTAAAAGATGTATCTCTCGTTCCGTACGTGGCGTTTGGTTTGAATTTAGCTTTAATAAATTTAAAAAAATAAAATAAAAAAGTAGTTTTTATGTCTTGTTACAGTTATACACTCTGACAAGTGATGAGTTCGAGAATAAGGCAGAGAGAAACTTACCAATAACTAAAAATTCGCTCAAAAGGCGAGAGTTGTCCCCAATAATATTTTTCTTATATTTTAATATTTATTTTTACTAATAATAGTTCTTGGTGAAGCTATTAATAGATACAAATTAATTAAAATTTTATTGGCAAAATAAAATAACAACTTGAATGTTGAATTTTGTAAAATTATAAAATATAAATATTTATCTAATTAATATTAAACTAGAATTAATTAAAATTAACAAGTAAAGAAAAATAATATATTTATGATCAATATGATATGAAATTATACTTTTAATAAAATAAATGAGGTCAAATATTATTTTTTATTAGACATGGAGCAAAGCAATTTAAACAAAATTGATGAAAAGTTTTTATTTTTTTAATAAAATATTTATTAATAAAAAAAGATTTGATATGTTTCTATATATAAAACATACGTATATGCTAAAAGATTTTATACATAAAAATATTAAGATTTAAACTTAGATTTTTCTAATTAATGAAAATTTTAAATTGATTTTTTTTATTTTTCCTTTTTTTCTGTGGCACAATAAATTTTTTAGGGAAGTTGTATATAATAATAGTTTTCATATCAATAAAATGTGTACGCGTGGGTCAGATATTAGAGTTCTATTAGTAGACAAACATGTAGAAATTTTCATTATCAAAAATAAAAAGAAAACGTGTAAAATTTTTGGAAAAACCATTGTTCTGAGAACAAAACTATGGCATAAGTTGAAAGATTCTCACTTTTCACGATTTCTATCATATAGTTGTCATTATTATACAATTAAAGGGTTTACAAATGAGGGTTAATTTAAATAATAAATAATTTAATATTATTTAAGTGAGATCTTAAATTTAAGTTTTAGCGTATATAAAATTTTTTTACTGAGAAATTTATCCAATATAGCTAGATATACTATGCGGGTTAAATCTAGATATAATCAGAATAAAATATTAAAAATTTATTAGAAAAAAAAAACTAAGGGTTTTCTGCTGAAGATACCCTTCATAGAGGCCATCTTGCTTTCTCCTCTTTAGTGGTATTCACGTGTCCTAACTAATTTTTTCTTAAACAAATTTTACAAAGTTATTTTTTGTAAAAAAAAAAATTAAACCTAAATGAAAAAGGAGAGGAAAATAAAATAAATAAGTCACATATTGTCACTCTTAACAAATTTTCGGCATCATTTTAAAAAATAGTTTCTAATAATATAATATATATATAGATAAATAAAATAAATAGTAAAATATATTAAATAAATATATCTGGAATAGATCGGTTAAAATAATAGGTAAGGTGAACACTTTATTCCTCAAATTAAAAGAAACCGTCTTAACCTTCTTTTGTAGAGAAAACTGAGGTTTTTCTCTCTAAACATATATTCTAATCTTATATTTTTTTAAATATATATACACATATTAATTATTAATTAATAAATTGATCTTACACATGTATATATAATTTATTTATTCTAATCTTATAGTTTTTTAAATATATATACACATATTAATTATTAATTAATAAATTGATCTTACACATGTATATATAATTTATTTATTTATTACTTTATATAACAAAAATATAAATTATAAAATCTCTTTTTCTTTCATATAATTATCATATTAATTTATATTATTTTTAATAATTTATATATAAAAAATAATTATGATAATAACTATTTAAATATTTTTTTTATAAAAAAATATTTATTTTATAAATTTATTTTATTTTTTAAAATTATTTTTTATCATTATTTTTATGAAAGTAGTTTTCAAAAACTAATCCCAAAAGCTCTTTAATTCTTGTAGGTCGGCTATTGAGACTGTAAAACGAAATAGCAGAAATCACCGAGGCGAAAGTGAAAAGGCAGATATGTAGGTAATGATCATGCGATTTCAGACGTAACTTTTTTATGGCAAAAAAACAAAAAAAGTGTCATAGCTTTTGTCAGGCAGACCTCTCAAAGGAGTTATTTTAATTATTATATTTAAAAAGGCGTTGAACATTGACGTCGAGGAGCCTGTTTTCATAATAAATTCGGGTTCCATGAAACATGTCAGAAAGAGATGGATATTGCCACGTGGGTGTGCTCAGTAGTTTATGCCTATTATAGTCTCCGAAGTCTGCATCGCCTACAAGGGGTTCGTGTTTCCTTTCCTCCACAAACTCTCTCTCCTCCCATGCGACCTCTGCCATCTTTACCTTGTTCCTTTCTATCTTTTCACCATTTTCCCTTCCCAACATTTCCCCATGGCCCCCCTTTTATTCATTTCCCCATGGCCCATCTTCTCTTCCACCCCACCCCCCCTCTCCCTCCCCACGCTCATTATTCACCTAGACCGCTATTTTCCATTTTTTAGTTTTTATGGGGTGCTATTTTTTTTTTATATCTCTTACTTTTTATTTTAAACACATAAAAAATTTAAATAAAAATTTTAAAATTCACTTTTTTATTTCTATTTTATTTTTATTTTAACAAGGCTGTTCATGTATACTACAACCTGCTATCTATTTTTTCCATAATAGTCAAATGAAAACTACACATTATCTTGTAGCACACGAACACAAACTCATCTACACCTACTCAGGTTTCAACCTGTAAACTCTCCCTCATACAAGGAGGGAAAATGTCACTGCTCCAACATATCCTTAGTTTCTGCCATCTATTTAATAGTTTTTTTTAAAAAAATCTTTTTATTTAATAAAATTTCCCCCCAAAAAATATTCTTACCGTCTGCAAGTCACCTTTTACAGTTTTAATGTTTATGATTCTCATAGTTCAAGAAGCTTATTCTTACTTTCCTATGCTGTAACGTAAAGCCTTAACTGTACTTTTCACTTTACCATTTTACCTCTCTTATTTACCATTTCACTTTTCACTTCATAGCTGGAATAAGGAGGCCTGTCTACTGCTGTCTTTACATGTACTCATACTAACTAGATTAAAAGAAGAAGAAAACGACTCACTCTAGTAAATGCATTCAAATGACCTGTTATGCATGTTATGGATAATGACATACACTTTATGGGAATGACCTGTTATGCATGTTATGCATAATGACATACACTTTATGGGATTCTATCTACAATGACTATATAACATAACCACCCATTCTAAGCAACATGACAATTATTGATACAATCATATATGCTGTTAAGAATTGTTTTGTTCAGTGGTTTTATCTACATGACCTAATACAAATGTTATTTTGGTCAAAGTAAATCTAACTAATCTTGCCAAATTTTCTTTAACAGGACTCATAAATCTAACACTGAAAAAGTTAGATTTACATGAAGTGTTCTTTATTTAATAAAATTTCCCCCAAAAATAATATATTTACCGTCTACAAATCACCTTTTACAGTTTTACTTATGAGAACTTTTCATAGTTCAGGAATCTTATTCTTGCTTTCCTCTGCTCTCACGTGAAATCTTAACTGTAAGCTTGCAGACTTTTTACTTTACTATTTTACCTCTCTTATTTACCATTTCACTTTTCACCTCATAGCTGGCATAAGGAGGCCTGTCTACTGCTGTCTTTAGATGTACGCATCCTAATTAGACTAAAAGAAGAAAAAAAACTCTCTCTAGTAAATGCATTCAAATGACCTGTTATGCATGATGACATACACTTTATGGGATTCTATCTACAATGACCATATGCCATAACCACCCATTCTCAGCAACATCACAATTATGATGCAACCATATATTCTTAACAATCGCTTTATTCAGTGATTCCACCTACATGTCCTAATGCAAATATAATGGGGGGCAAAGTAAGTCCAACTGCTAAATTTTCCTTAGCACAACTCACAAATCTAACACTGAAAAATTTCAAGAAACAGACAAAAGACTCTACAAGCAGAAGATGAATACTATTATTCTTCATTACAGGCTAGCTAGTCAGCTACTATCCACGGGATCATTATTCAAAGGCCTATCTCATAAAACTCGACTCTGAGCAACTGGCCGAATGGACATATGGTTGAGGAGAAAGCATCTCACTGTGTCATAGGTTAGGTGTGTCCCTTCAGTATCTGCCATTAAATGCTTCAATAGAATGAATTTTTCTTTCCCTGTTAGTTTTACCATATGGTAGGGCATTATTAACTTTGTTAAGAATAAAAGTGGCACAGTATAATTCTATTGAAGAACTTGACAAAAATTGAGTTACCTTTTATATTCTTGACGGATACTAGGGCATCTCCACCCACCCACAATGGAAAAGCTTATTTTCCAGAAGTAATCAAGAGATATAACTGGTATTGAGAATTTTTAGCTTGGCAAAGAAAGCTGATAGCACACTTTTGCTGCAAACAAGGACATAGGAAATCTTGCTTCTGGTTGTCAAATTACTTGAATTCTGTCATTGGTTTGGAACCCTTTGATGCATCCTGCAAATGAAGGATTATGAGAAATTTTCTTATAGTTATCCGAATAAAAACACTAATCATTCTTTCCCCGCTAAAAGAAAATAATAATTAATAGGAAATGACCAACTTTTACATGACAAGTTCTTATTGTAATGTCTAGGCCATACTTATGGGTTCAGTAACAAGTGAAACCTGTAATATTTTATTGGTCACTTGAGAATATTTACATAGGTATAATGCTTCATTACTTAAGAAAATGATCTTCCGCTTCAGTTAGAGCACAATTATTGTCTTTATGCTCAATGCAATTTCAATCCCAAACATATTTTAAAGATATCCTTGTCCATCTTTCTTGATCAGATGTATATATTTTTATTTTGGAACAATGACTTCATCTTTACTGAATTTGCCTAAGGGTCCATTGCTCAACCAAATCCAAGTTTGCAGATACTGATTTTACTCCATAGAACTCAAAAGAGACCTTCAATACTAATCAAAAGCTTAAACTTTGAAGTGAGCACCCATAAGTAGTTTAATTCATTTACTGATCCTATATATATTCTTGTACTTATTCATATAATTGAAATATTTAACTAAAGATATTGTGTGGTTTTCCAAGATCAACAGTTCAGTATTTTCTGTATTTTTATCAAGAGTTTACTAAATCAAATTGATCAGAATATATATACTTTTTTTTCTAAAGATCAAACACAATTAAACATCCACCAAAAGCAATAATAATGATCCGATTATCAAGTACATTGATAGGCATGTGCCTTCTGGTGAAGGCTTTCAATGTAGACTTAGTTTCTGAAGCTAAATGCGAAGAAAGTGTTCTCACGCAGGATACCTAGATATAATACAAACAAACTAGCGATGGAAAATTTAAATCTTCCTTGTACCAAACGGGACACTTTCTTTAAGTTATTTTTCCCCTTCAATTTCTATTTTTCTATTTTCTTCTACCACATTTATTCCAGGTGATATCAAATCTCTGAAATTTTAAAATTATTTTCTTACTACAACCGAAGAAGAAAGATAAAAAAAGAACGCAGGGAGAGTCACAGAATTATCAGAAAGATGAAAAAGGAAAGGAAATTATGGCAGGCTAAACGACACTCACGTGAATGAGCACAAAGAGATGCATCATTCACATCTCCCTCCAAATCAGAAGGTTGCTTGAGAGGGAAAAAATGAGAGTGAAAATGTTCGCAGCTGGTGAGTAAGGCCAAAGCTCTCCTTCATAACGGTTCAAACAACTTGATATCTCTTCTTTTTATCGACTTTCACTCAACATAGAAAAGTAACTAGATTAGAACGGCCAAAACTCCGCCTTCTGAAGCATACGTCCTCCCTTGCAAGCTTATCTTCCCTCAAACCCCCTAGCCGCAGTCGGCGGCCAGATCCAACTCGCCAACGTCAGTACCATCGTCTCTTTCTAGCGACAACTCCCTCCCTTGGCGAGATTTCTTGGTTACCGGCGAGTTTCTCTTCTCCCTGCCCTCGGACTCCTCCCTCCCTCAGCGAGACTTCTTGGTGATCGGTGAGTTTCTCTCCTCACTACTCTCGGACTCCTCCCTCCCTTAGCGTGACTTTTTAGTGGCCGGTGAAGGTGAGTTTCTCTTCCTACTCTCAGTTTGCCCCGACGAAAGTTTGGGTGTGCTTTATTTTTTTTTCCAACCAAAACGATTTAAGAAAACAAACAAAGTCCATACATACATCTTACATCCGAAAAATACAAAAAAACTACAAGAAAAATAAGGAGAGAGGGGTAAGCATGGGGGTACTTTATTGTGTATAAAAAATTTGTGTGCGTTTTATTAGCTTATTAAAGTTCTTATATTGTTGATTAATGATTATTATTATTAATTTTTTATTCAAATAGAAAGAGTAATATATTTATTTAATATTTTATGTGTTAATATTTTTTTAAATATTAATTTTTAGATCTGTTATTATTTTTAAAAGTTGAATAGCTACATGAATATAGATTTATTTGTTATCCCTTTATTTGCATATAATTTTATTTTAGATTAATTTGAGCAATTATTACTTTTTTTACAATTTAAGTAAATATAGAATATGTAAATATCATTGCAGGCTTGATATAATTTAGAATATATGTCTAAACATAGTTGTAATTTTTTTTAGAATTTTAACTAAGATGTCTTACTCAAATAAAAATAGGAATTATAACTATTAGATATAAAATAAATATATATAATTATGTATTTTAGATAATCTATTTTCTAGCAATTACAATATATTTATGAAGAAATTGATTGATCATAATGGCATTAAAGTGCCAGTAGAATATTGTAGCAGAAGTATTACATATGGTCATGAGAAATTCAACATTTGTAGTTATTTATAAACATATTAAATATTACTAAATATATTCATAATATAAATTATCAAACTTGTCACTTCTTGATACTTGAGTAATTTAAATACACACTCAATTATTTTGTCTATAAAAGATAGAGAATTTTTGTAGGAAGAATATCCCACTAATTTACTGTTTAATTTAATAAGGTAAGCCTAAATTTTTGTTATTTAAAATTTTTCATGTATCTATATATATGTATTATAAAATTCTTGATATTGGATTTTTATTTTTATTTTCAATTTGGGTCTCCTTATAAATATGACGAGTTGTATATGACATGTATAAAATAAGATTAGTTTATAGAAATTCTAATGCATGTCATGGTGAAGCAATCCCTCAACATTGGTAGATAAGAATAATTTGTTACAAAAATATATGATTTAGAGATATTAAAATAACTTGATCCACTAAATAAATATTTTAGTAAGAGATCTATTAGTAATTACTTTAATAATAGTTTTCTTATATTTTAATATTTATTTATACTTATAATATAATATTTTTCATTAATATTATTAACATATTTAAATATAAATCAACACAAGAGTTATTATTGGTAGGTGCCTGAGCAACTACTTGCATGCAGGTAAGGATGCAAGATGGATCTGTTTAATCTAGGATGTATGATATGTTATTTTGTCATTAGAAAATATCTCTTTAGACAGTGAAAGATGATTAACTGTATTCTACGGTGTGCATGGGCAGGGCTGGGCAGGGCAGCCCCTGCCCGGTGCCCTGTCTGAAAAAAGTATGGGCTGCATTTTGCAGCCTGATGCCCGGCCCGACCCGATAAAAACCCTAACTATTTCGGGTTGGGTATAGGCGGGCTGGGCATGGACGGGCTGAGCATGCCCGGGCTATAATGTTCTGCTCATATTGTGAGAAAAAAATCTGCCATCATGAACTTATAAAATAATATTATATTTATATTTTTAAGAGTTAAATAATATATATAATTCACTAAGAATAAGGTAATAAAAAGATAATAATTGAAGTCTCAAAGTCTATTGCATATATAAAAAAAATATTGAAATATGTAGAGGTCGAATATTTGTAGCGTTATTGCAACTAAAAAAATCGAATACTTAGCAAGTAAAGCAGAGGAACAACTTTGGTATCTACATAAATATAAAAGGTATGTTTAATATTTTAAAAATGAACAAAGAGAGTTATCAACTAAAGTGAAAAGTGTAAAATTACAAATAAAATAAGTTAAGAAAAAAATTAAAAAAATAAATAAATATATATATAGGGCCGGGCCAAATGGGCAGGGCATGCTGCCCTGCCCGGTGCCCGGCCCTGCCCAAATACATTTTGGGCAACTTTTTTAGAGTTGGGCTGGGCGATTTTTTTACAAGCTCGGGTGAGCGAACCGAGCAACGGGTATTGGAACACTCCTTCTACATAACAATATGGTTTGTGAAAGAAGATATACATTACCTCCATCTGGAACTACAACACTTAATTCTTTCTATAGTTAAAAAGAATCAGCGAGGTATATAATTTTCGTTTGATATGATTTAATTTTTATTTATATATTAAATTAATATTTTATTTATATTTAAATAGATATTGAATAAAGAAAATATATATTTACAATTTTTGTGATATCCATAAATGAGGTCATGGCACATTTCTTATTATAGGATATAATCGAGAAGAAGTCCTTTATTCAATAAACTCAATTTTATATACAACTGTCGTTTGAATGGAAGGGACCATATAATTATTGGGCCTGAATATTGGCGTTCCATGATAAATGGTCTTATCTGGGAGTTTTCCAAACTCGCTGTAATTATGAATAGGTATTCGAATACCATTTTATATTGGCATCCCTAATGAAAAACTTTTCTGAACATTTTAATTTGTATGAATTATATATTTTTTATAATTAAATAATAATATATATCAATATGCATGTCTTTATATTCATATCTAATATCTTTTTACTTTATTAATTTTTTAAGATAAATATGATTCATGATTCTGATTAAGATTTCTTTTTCAGATGAAAATTCTACACATTCATATTTTATCCAATAGTTATAATTCTTATTTTAATATGAGGAAGACATCTTAATCAAAATTTTGAATTATACTAATTATGAAAAATCAACAAAATAAACAAATATTATATATGAATATAAATACATGCATATTAACATATATTGATAATTAGTTAGAAATAATATATAATTTATAAAATTTCTTCTTCCTATTTACCAACATGCTCAAAAAACTTTCTAATAACGCGAACCAATCTGAATCAGTATTCCAATAGCTATTCACATTCATAGTAACTTTGGTTTTACAAAAGATCTATATATGACCATATATCGTGAGACGCCAATCTCCAAGTTTAAACGATTTGTACAATGAGTAGGGCTGTGCATAATGCCCATGGCTTGCTATGCTCTGCCCAGCCCATAAGAAAAATGCCCTGCCTAGCCCGATTTTTACTGGGCAGGACCGGGCATCGGGTTGCAAAATATAGCCCATGCATTTTTCGGACTGGGCACCAGGCATAGGGGCTGCCCTGCCCTGCCTATGAGCACCCCTTCTTTTATTTTTTTTTTATTTTTTCTCTATCTTAAAAAGGAGAATATGATAGCTACTGGTGACTATAAGGTAATTTTAGAAATATAAGTAGGTAAGTTGTATCTTTTAATATTTATAACTATACTAATTTTTTCTTTTTTTTAACTTTGTTAATTATCATATGATTACATTACAAATTATAATTATTTATTTTATTTTTTTAAATTTTTTATCTTTGTCAATATTAGGGAGATTGATACAAAGTTATAATTACAAACTACTTAGATTTCAACGCTTATTTTTTATATGCAATAGATCTCAAGATTTTAATTATTATCTTTGTTCTCTTATTCTTAGTGAATTGTATATATTATTTAACTCTTAAAGACACATGAATATGATATTATTTTAGAAATTCATAATTACAAATTTTTTTCACAACATAAGTATGACATCACGACTTGGGCATGCCCAGCTTGCCCATGCCTAGCCCATTCATGCCCTGCCCAAAATTGTTAAGGCTTTTACTGGGTAGGGCCAGGTATCGGGCTGCAAAATGCAGCCCATGTATATTTTGGGCAGGGCATCGGGCAGGGAGGCAGCCCTGCCCAGCCCTGTTCATGCACACCCCTAACAATGAGTACAGTTGTATTATTGTATATACCATCATAAGTTATTCAAGGAAGTACTTCATTATATTCCATAATAAGGAACGTAGAGTGGTCTCATTTATAGATATTCTAAAATTTATAAATATATATTTTTATTCAGTAGTAAATACTTAGATATAAATAACACATTCATTTAATATATAAATTTATAAATAAAAATTAAATATATAAAATGAAATTACATGCTTCTGGGGCTAATTTTTATCCGTATAAAGAATTACATGTTATATCTCCGTAAGGTATATCATCTTCATAAACTATATTATCATATCAAATATCATTTAAATGTCTTTCATTTACTGTCTGTCTAAATGGATATTTTCACAGAATAACATATCATACATCCCAAATTGAACCTGGTTGCGTGCAAGTAACTGTTCAATCGCTTGCAATAATATCTCTTGATTTGATTTGTATTTAAATTTGTCAGCAGTATTCATGAGGAATATTATATTATTAGCATAAACAAATGTTAAAATAAAAAAAAAATATTTTAAAGTACTTATTAATAGATCTCTGACCAAGATATGGGTTTACTAGATCAAGTTATTTTGATATCTCTAAATTATATATTTTTGTAATAAAATTATTCTTCTCCACCAATACACCACCATAATATGTCTTGGGTTTGGGTTTCCATAAATTAGTCTTATTTTATGTAGGTTATATATAGCCCAAATTATGTTTCTAAACAGACACAAAAACAGGAAAAAATAAAAATCTACAATCAAGAATATTAAAAACACATTTATATATATGAAAAATTTTAAATAATAAAATTTTTTTAGCCGTACCTTATTAAACTTAACAATAAATGCATGTACTCGTACTAACTAGATTAAAAGAAGAAGAAAAACGACTCACTCTAGTAAATGCATTCAAATGACCTTTTATGCATCTTATGCATAATGACATACACTTTATGGGATTCTATCTACAATGACTATATAACATAACCACCCATTCTAAGTAACATGACAATTATTGATGCAACCATATATGCTGTTAAGAATCGCTTTGTTAAGTGGTTCCACCTACGTGCCCAAATGCAAATATTATAGCAGGCAAAGTAAGTCTAACTAATCTTACCACAGTTTTCTTAACACAACTCAAATCTAACATCGAGATTTCAAAAAATAGCGAAAAGGCTCAACAAACAGAAGATAAATACCATTATTATTTTGTTACAGTCTAGCTAGTCAGTTACCATACATAGGATCATTATTCTGAACAACTAGACGAATAGACATAGAATAAAAAAAGTATCTCACTATGTCAAATGTTCGGTATGTCCCTTCAATATCTGCCATTAAATGCTTCAATATAATCATAACATGTGAATCTTATATTCTTGAACCCACAATAGAGAAGTTTGTTTTCCAAAAGTAATCAAGAGACATATCTGATACTGGAAATTTTTGGTTTGGCAAAGAAAGCTACTAGCACACACTTGTTGGGAGAAGGGAAATGAGAAATCTTGAGCTGGTTCTGGTTGTCAAACAACTTGAATGCTGTCATTGGTTTGGAACCTCGGATGCATTCTGCAATTGAAGGATTATGAGAAACTTTCTTATAGTTATGTGAACAAAAACACTAATCATTCTTTCACCGCTAAAAGAAAATAATAATTCATGGGAAATGACCAGCTTTTACATGACAATTTATTATTGTAATGTCTAGGCCGTGCTTGTGGGTTTAGTAATAAGTGAAACCCGTAATATTTTATTGGTCACTTGAGAATATTTATATGGGTATGATGGTTCATTTAAGAAAATGATAATGAGCTTTAGTTAGAGCGCAATTCTTGTCTTTGTCGTCAATGCAATTTCAAGCCCAGACATAATTTAAAGATATCCCTGTCCATCTTTCTTGATCAGATGTATATATTTTTATTTTGGAACAATGGGTTCATCTTTACTGAATTTGCCTGAGGGTCCATTGCTCAACCAAATCCAAGTTTGCAGATACTAATTTTACTTCATAGAACCCAAAAGAGACCTTCAATGCCATTCAAAAGCTTAAAGCTTTAAATGAGCACTCGTAATTGGTTTAATTCATTTGCTGATCCCATGTGCATCATTGTACTTATTCATGTAATTGAAATATTTAACTAAATATATCTTATAATTTTGTAAGATCAAACAGTTCAGTATTTTCTGCATTTTCACCAAGAGTTTGCAAAACCAAACTGATCAGAGTACAGATACTTTTTTTATTTTCCTAAGGATCAAACACAACCAAACATCCAGCAAAAGTAATAACAATGACGCAGAAAGAGTCATTTTTCCCCTTCAGTTTCTATCTTCCTATTTTCTTCTACCAAATTCAAATCTTTCAAGTTTCAAAATTACTTTCTTGCCATAACCCGAAGAAGAAGGATAAAAAAAAGGATGCAGAGAGTCACAGAATCCGCAGAAAGATTAAAAAGGAAATAAAATGATGACAGGCTTAACTTGAAGAGTCGGTCTTCCCAACTCTTCTTCTTACAGTCGAGTGACTTCATACCTCTCTTTTCTGTCGACTTTCACTCAACATAGAAAAGCAACCACATCAGAACGGCCAAAGCTCCGCCTTCCAAAGCATACGTCCTCTCCTTCAAGTTCATCTTCCCTCAATCCCCCTAGCCTTAGTCGGCGGCTAGATCTAACTCGCCAACGTCGGCACCACCTTCTCTTTATGGCTAACACTCCCTCCCTCGGCGCGACTTCTTCATTATCGATGAGTTTCTCTCCTCCCTAATCTTAGGACTCCTCCAACCCTCAGCGCGACTTTTTGGTGAGCAGCTATGGTGAGTTCTCTCCCAACTCTCATGCCCCGACGATATGTTTAGGTGAACTTTATTATTAATTTTTTTATCAACCAAAATGATTTAATATTGAAGAAAAGAATCAAGTCCATCATACAAAGTACCCAAAAAAAACTAGAACAAAAATACGAAGAGTATAGTAAGCATGGGCGTGTGTACCTTATTAAGTTATTAAAGTATTTATATTATTAATTAACGATTACTATTATTAATTTTTCATTCAAATAGAGAGAGTACTATTTATTTAATATTCATATCATATTTCATGTATTAATCTTTTTTTTAATATTAATTTGTAGAACTGATATGATTATTTTAAAAGTTGAACAGTTACATAGATTTATTTGTTATCGTTTAATTTGTATATAATTTTATTTTAGATTAATTTGATCAGGTGTTATTTTTTTACAATTTATGTAAATATCATTCAATATTTGATATGATTTAGAATATATGTCTAATCATAATTTTATTTTATTCAGGATTATGGGTAAGATGTATTCTTTAGATGAGACTGAGAATTATAATTATTGGATACAAAATGAATATATAGAATTACGAGTTTCATATACTACAGGTATCAGTGAAACGCACTAAAACAAGATTCACAAGTAATTATGATGAAATTCAACATTTACAGTTATGTGCAAACCTGCCAAATATTGCTCAATATATTCATCATGTGAATTATCAAAATTATCAGTTTCTAATACTTGAAAAATTTAAATATATATTGGATTATTTCGTGAAAGAGAGATGTGGAGACTTTTTCAATCAAGGATACCCTACCAATTTACAGTTAAATTTAATAAAGTACGACCTGAATATTTTATTATTTAAGATTTTTCATATGTATATATAAATATGTATTTTTAAATTCTTGATTCTTGATTCTTATTTTTTTTTTCATGTTTTGATGTCTATATAGAAACATGATTCGTGCAATATATGACATGCATAATATAAGACTAGTTCATAAAAATTTGAACCCAAAACATATCATGGTGGTGTTATCCCGTGACATTGATGAAGAAGACAATTTGTTGCAAAAATATATAATTTAGAGACATCAAAAAAAGTTTATTCAATATCTCTAAATCATAACCTGAGAACTATTAATAAGTTCTTCAATAATATTTTTATTGTGTTTTAACATTTATTTTGATTCATAATATGATATTCTTTATGAAAATTTTTAACAGATTTGAATGGCAATCAAAACAAGAGTTATTATTGGTAAGCACCAGAGCATTTATTATTTGCGAAAGCTCTGTCAAGTCTCTCAAATAGCCTAGAATACCCTGCAGACTTCGGCAGACTCGACAGAGCTTTTGTAAATAATAACTTCTCTGACGCTTGCCAATAATAACTCTTGTTTTGATTTCTATTTAAATATGTTAACAATTTTTATAAAGAATACCATATTATTAATCAAAATAAATGTTAAAATACAATAAAAATATTATTGAAGCACTTACTAATAGTTCTCTGACTATGATTTAGGGATATTAAATAAACTTTTTTTGATGTCTCTAAATTATATATTTTTGCGATAAAGTGTTCTTCTTCATCAATGTCACGTGATAACACCACTATGATATGCTTTGGGCTCAAATTTCTATGAACTAGTCTTATAGTATACATGTCATATACTGCTCGAATTATATTTCTACATAGACATCAAAACAGGAAAAAAATAAAAATCAAGAATCAAGAATTTAAAAACACATATTTATATACACATATGAAAAAACTTAAATAATAAAATATTCATGTCGTACCTGATTAAATTTAACCATAAATTGGTAGAGTATCCTTGATTGAAAAAGTCTCAATATCTCTCCTCCATGAAATAATCCAACGTATATTTAAATTTTTCAAGTATTATAAACTGATAATTTTGATAATTCACATGATGAATATATTGAGCAATATTTGGCAGGTTTGCACATAACTGCAAATGTTGAATTTCATTAGAATTACTTGTGAATCTTGTTCTAGTACTTTTCACCGATACCTGTGTGCCATTATCATCACCTAATTTCCCCATAAATACTTTTTCTTTAAAAACTGTAGTATATAAAACTTGCAATTCTATATATTCATCTTGTATCTAATAATTATAATTCTCAGTCTCATCTGAAGAAGATATCTTAGCCAAAATTCTGAACAAAATAAAATTATAATTAGACATATATTCTAAATCATATCAAATATTGAATGATATTTACATAAATTGTAAAAAAATAATACTTGATCAAATTAATCTAAAGTAAAATTATATATAAATTAAACGATAACAAATAAATCTATATTTATGTAACTGTTCAACTTTTAAAATAATTATATCAGTTCTACAAATTAATATTAAAAAAGATTAATACATGAAACATGATATGAATATTAAATAAATAATACTTTCTCTATTTGAATGAAAAATTAATAATAATCGTTAATTAATAATATAAATACTTTAATAACTTAATAAGGTACACATACAATTTTTTTATACACAATAATGCACACCCATGCTTACCCTACTCTCTGTATTTTTGTTCTAGTTTTTTTTGGGTACTTTGTATGATGGACTTGATTCTTTTCTTCAATATTAAATCATTTTGGTTGATAAAAAAATTAATAATAAAGTTCACCCAAACATATCGTCGGGGCATGAGAGTTGTGAGAGAACTCACCATAGCTGCTCACCAAAAAGTCGCGCTGAGGGTTGGAGGAGTCCTGAGATTAGGGAGGAGAGAAACTCACCGATAATGAAGAAGTCGCGCCGAGGGAGGGAGTGTTTGCCAGAAAGAGAAGGTGGTGCCGACGTTGGCGAGTTAGATCTAGCCGCCGACTAAGGCTAGGGGGATTGAGGGAAGATGAACTTGAAGGAGAGGACGTATGCTTTGGAAGGCGGAGCTTTGGCCGTTCTGATGTGGTTGCTTTTCTATGTTGAGTGAAAGTCGACAGAAAAGAGAGGTATGAAGTCACTCGACTGTAAGAAGAAGAGTTGGGAAGACCGACTCTTCAAGTTAAGCCTGTCATCATTTTATTTCCTTTTTAATCTTTTTGCAGATTCTGTGACTCTCTGCATCCTTTTTTTTATCCTTCTTTTTCGGGTTATGGTAAGAAAGTAATTTTGAAATTTGAAAGATTTGAATTTGGTAGAAGAAAATAGGAAGATAGAAACTGAAGGGGAAAAATGACTCTTTCTGCGTCATTGTTATTACTTTTGCTGGATGTTTGGTTGTGTTTGATCCTTAGGAAAATAAAAAAAGTATCTGTACTCTGATCAGTTTGGTTTTGCAAACTCTTGGTGAAAATGCAGAAAATATTGAACTGTTTGATCTTACAAAATTATAAGATATATTTAGTTAAATATTTCAATTACATGAATAAGTACAATGATGCACATGGGATCAGCAAATGAATTAAACCAATTACGGGTGCTCATTTAAAGCTTTAAGCTTTTGAATGGCATTGAAGGTCTCTTTTGGGTTCTATGAAGTAAAATTAGTATATGCAAACTTGGATTTGGTTGAGCAATGGACCCTCAGGCAATTTCAGTAAAGATGAACCCATTGTTCCAAAATAAAAATATATACATCTGAACAAGAAAGATGGACAGGGATATCTTTAAATTATGTCTGGGCTTGAAATTGCATTGACAACAAAGACAAGAATTGCGCTCTAACTGAAGCTCATTATCATTTTCTTAAATGAACCATCATACCCATATAAATATTCTCAAGTGACCAATAAAATATTACGGGTTTCACTTATTACTAAACCCACAAGCATGGCCTAGACATTACAATAAGAAATTGTCATGTAAAAGTTGGTCGTTTTCCATGAATTATTATTTTCTTTTAGACATGAAAGAATGATTAGTGTTTTTGTTCAGATAACTATAAGAAAGTTTCTCATAATTCTTCAATTGCAGAATGCATCAGAGGGTTCCAAACCAATGACAGCATTCAAGTTGTTTGACAACCAAAACTAGCTCAAGATTTCTCATTTCCCTTCTCACAGCAAGTGTGTGCTAGTAACTTTCTTTGCCAAACCAAAAATTCCCAGTATCAGTTATGTCTCTTAATTACTTCTGGAAAACAAGCTTTCTCTATTGTGGGGTTCAAGAATATAAGTCGTAACTCAGTTTCTGTCAAGTTCTTCAATAGAATTATACCACGTGCCCCTTGTATTCTTAACAAAGTTAATAATGCTATGCCATATGGTAAAAATAAGGGGGAAAGAAAAATTCACATGTTATGATTCTATTGAAGCATTTAATGGCAGATATTGAAGGGACATACCTAACATTTGACATAGTGAGATACTTTGTTTATTCTATGTCTATTCGTCCAATTGTTCAGAATAATGATTCAATGTATGATAGCTGACTAGCTAGACTGTAACAAAATAATAATGGTATTTATCTTATGTTTGTTAATCCTTTTCGCTGTTTCCTGAAATCTCAGTGTTAGATTTGAGTTGTGTTAAGGAAACTGTGGCAAGATTAGTTAGACTTACTTTGCCTGCTATAACATTTGCATTTAGGCACGTAGGTGGAACCACTTAACAAAGCGATTCTTAACAGCATATATGGTTGCATGAATAATTGTCATGTTGCATCACTAATATTGGGTGGTGATGGGTAATTTTAATGACATTATGCTCTCTTAAGAAAGAAGTGGGGGTGTATTTGGAAATCATAGCAGAATTGGTTAGTTTAATGCGTTAGTTGCAGCTTGTGGGTTGACAGATATGGGACACAAAGGACCTAAATTCACTTGGAGAGGGCTAAAGTCTGCAGGGTATTCTAGGCTATTTGAGAGACTTGACAGAGCTTTCGCAAACTCTCAAATGCTATATCAATTGCCAAATTGTTACCTGAAGGTACTCCCTCGAACTCATTACTCTGATCATAATCTTATTTCCTTGCAATTTAGTACGAATGCTAGGATAGAGGGACATGCTAAACCATTTTGCTTTGAGGTAATGTGGTTAACACCTGATAAATTTAAAGATTTTCTTGGAAATAATTGGCCTATTGGAGGCAATATGAATCAGTCCTTACAAAAATTGCAAACTGATCTTTTTGTGTGGAACAGAGAAGTTTTTGGGTTTGTTGAGAAAAGTAAGAGATTATTAATGGCTAGATTAGGTGGAATACAAAATTCTATTGCGTACCCTCATTCAATGTTCTTGTGTAATCTTGAAAAAGAACTACAGGATGAATTGGAAGGAATTTTGAAAGTAGAAGAAATTAAATGGTTTCAGAAAGCTAGAATTACTTGGGTTACGAAGGGGGATAGGAATACTAGATATTATCATCTGAAGACAAATTTGAGAGGAAGGAGAAATAGAGTGGTGACTTCAAAAGATGAAAATGGGTTGTGGATGGATGATGATTTAATTTTAAAAGGTTTTATTGTGAATCATTTCAAAAAATTGTATGATGAGGAAGATTTGGTCTCTTATTCACTGATCACTAAAAGTTCATTTCCTAAGGTGGAGAGTTCTTTGATTTCTGATCTACACACTGTTCCTAATGTTGAGGAAATCAAAAGTACACTATTTTACATGGGTCCTTATAAAGCTCTTGGGGTTGATGGCTTTTGCCCTATCTTTTATCAGTATAATTGGACTGTGGTGGGTGGTGCTCTGTGTTCCTTCGTTAAGGATGTGTTTTAGAATAAAATGAAGGTTATGGAAGCCAATAGGACTCTTATTTCCTAGATCCCTAAGAGGGAATCCCCTGAGATTGTTCATCACTTTAGACCTATTTTGTTATGTACTGTTCATTATAAGTGTATAACCAAGGTAATCACGGCTCGACTGAGGGGAATTATGGATAAGATTATCTTTCCTTTCTAGGTCAGTTTTATCAAAGGAAGACATATTCAAGACAATATTATTGTCGAACAAGAAATAATGCATCATATGTAAAAATGTAGAGGGAGGAAAGGTCTAATGGCTCTAAAAATTGATTTGGAGAAAGCATATGATCGGATACGATGGAATTTTCTTCAACAAGTATTAGTTGAGGCAGGTTTTCAATCAGATTTTGTTACCTTGATTATGGCTTGTGTGACTTCAGTTACTTATAATGTGTTGTGGAATGGCTCCAAGACTGACTATTTTACACCCAAGAGGGGACTAAGACAGGGAGATCCAATATCTCCTCTTCTTTTTATTCTATGTATGGATAAATTATCTCATCTTATTAGTGATGCAGTGAATGACGGTTTATGGAGACCTATTAGGGTAACAAAAGATGGTCTGATGGTTTCTCATCTAAAGTTTGCCAATGATATGCTACTTTTTGGTGAGGCTATGAAAGAACAAGTGAGTTGTATTATAGACTGTATGAACAAGTTCTATATGGCTTCTGGGGCCAAGATTAGTACAAATAAGTCCACAGTTTTCTTCTCTCCAAGGGTAAACCCGGTATCCCGTAAAGAGATTATAAGGATCACTGGGATGGGTGTGTCTTCAGAAATTAGGAAATATCTGGGGTTTCCCATTTCCAGGCGGAGGAAACCAACAAAAATCTTTCAGTATATTATTGATCGGGTTAAATACAAGCTTGCATCATGGAAGGAGAGTAGTCTGTCCATGGTTGGTAGAATTACGTTTGCTAAGTCGGTCCTGAGTTCTATTCCTTTATACCCAATGTAAGTGGCAAAGATTCCTAAGTCTATATGTCAAGAAATAGAACGCTTGCAAAGAAACTTCATATGGGGAAGAGTCAAAGTGCTCATGCTTATCATCCGATTGGGTGGAACTAGATGATTCAGTATAAAGAGAATGGAGGATTGGGTTTTAAAAGGCTATCATATTTTAATAGGGCTTTTGGTGCGAAGATTGCATGGAATCTAGTGTTTGGCACTACAGGTTTATGGGCTGAAGTTCTATGGAAGAAATACATGGTTAGAAAGGAAGAGGATTTGTTAACGTTCCGAAAGGGAGACTCGGCTTTATGGAAATTTATTTCAGAGTAGCAAGAAACCATAAACAAAGGAATAAAATGGACGGTAAGAGAAGGAAGCATGATTAAATTTTTTGAGGATTGCTGGTTATCTCCTAATATCATGATTAAGGAGGTTTGTTTGAGGACCTTGACTAATGATGAGGAAGGAACCATAGTGGCAGATTGGGTTGTGAATGGCTCATGGGACTTCCAAAAATTAGCTGACATTGTCCTAAGTTATGTTTTTCGTAAGCTCATCTTGATGATTCAGCCAAGGGTTGAAGCTGGACCAGATTTGGTCTTGGAATGCAAATGCACATGGGGATTTTACTATATAGAGTCCTTATTATCTATCAGAAGAAAGAATGTGGCCTTCTCATAGTCCGGTTTATAAAGCAATTTGGAAGTGGCGAGGTGTAGAGAGAATTATGGTGTTTATGTGGATAGCTGTCAGTAATAGGCTGCCAACTAATGTGTGGAGAAGCAAATGGTCCTCTACTTTTGCTGTTGCCCTAGCTGTAACTTGGCCAGTGAGGATACTTTACATATCTTGAGAGATTGTGTGTATGCAAGGCGTATATGGTTGAAGTTATTAACACCTCAACATCGCATGCCTTTCTTTGCTGCATCTATTACCGATTGATTTACTTTAAATCTAAAGAGACAATTAGGAAATATGGGGGACTCTTGGAACCTTATTTGGGAAGTAGCAATTTGGAAGTTTTGGCTATGGAGGAATATGGTTATATTTAATCCAGATATCACAAGACTTGAACAACCATAAATGGTTATCTTACAAGTATGGAGAAAGTATGTACAGGAGAATGATTATGATAATTCACATTAGATGTCCCTTATAGATGATATGACCTGGCATCCACCACCCATGGGGTGGGTTAAATTGAATGTGGAAGGGGCTATGACAGTGTCCAATAATAAAGCTAGATGTGGTGGGGTGTTAAGAGACAATTGTGGTAAGTGGATTTATGGGTTCACACATTTCATTAGAAGTTGTAGTGCAGCGGATGCGGAGGAATGGGCGGTGGTTAAAGGGCTCTAAAGTGTATGGGATAAAGGATATAAGAGGGTTATTCTGGAATCAGATGTAAAATTTCTCATTGATATGTTGGTAGATGATAATACTCAATGAGAAAGTTTCTTAGTTGTGCAAATTGTGGATTTCATATGCAGACCATGGGAATTACAATTGCGGTTTATATCAAGAGAAGCTAACCAGGTGGCGGATGCCCTCACAAAAGAATGCCTTTCTTATTTTATTACATATGAGACGTGTCCTATAAAGTTAAAGGACTTAGTGAATGCAGAATATTTAGGATTTAATTCTTACGTAGTGTAACTTATTTTATTTTTGGGCTATAGCCCACTCTTATATCAAACAAAAAAAATATCTGGAAATTTTCTAGACCCAGAGTTAAAATAAATAGCTTTCAGAATACTGTTTTAGATTTATTTCGCTTCGTCAGAAACTTTTTTGAGCATTTTGGCTAATGGGAGCAAGATCTTCTTGTATGAATTTTATATCCTTTACAATTAATTAACAATATATATTAATATATGTGTATTTATATTTATACCTAATATCTTTTTATTTTGTTGATTTTTTAGAATGAATATAATTCATTGGAACCGTTTATAAACCATATCTTGGGGTCATTTCCTCCATTTTTAATTGAAGTTTATAAGGTGATAGAGGAGGATGGTCACAAGACCCACGAAAACTTCACGCCTTATTATTATGAGCTTCAATGAAGGTTAGTCTTTCTAAAGGAATTTATGAGACATCAAGTGTTATTATGATTTATTTAACTATTTATCAGTTGAAATGTGTTTGAATATATTTTTAAAAATAGACTTAAGAAATAAAAGGATTTTTAGATAATTTTTAGAATTTTTTTTTAAAAAAATTTATAAAAAAATAATTTTAAATAAATGAATGTTTGAATAGTTATTACCAAAAATACTTTTATAATTAAAAAATTACTAAAAATGTATAATTTTATTAAAAATATTAGAGAAGAGAGGAGAGAGTGTGAAAAAGAGAGATGGGAGAAGAGAGAGGATAGGGAAGAGTGAATAGATAAAAGAGATGAGAGAGGGTAGAGAAGATAGAATAAATATAAGAGAGAAGAGATAGAGAAAAGATAAAAGAGAGACGAGAGAGTATATAGGAAAGATAGTGTAAGAAAAAATAATGTTAAAATAGAAATTGAGTAGTTCATAAACTCTTTTACTATTTTAAAAGTTACTCTAACTAATTTATTTAAAATTATTATTTTAAATTATAATTTAGTTTAAAATTATTTTTAAAAAAATATAATTATTTATTTTAATTTTTTTAAATAGAGATTTAAGTCAGAAACTATTCTAAAATAATCTAAGTTTGGGTTTCGAACATGTCCGAATACTATAAGAGATTGTTGTATTTATTTTGTGTTTTAGGTTTTGCCAAGTTGCAATATTGAACGTCTTGGTCACAAAGATCACTAAATTGAAGGTTAATTATGGGTTCTCGACTAAAACTCATTATTAGGGATGGAAACAGGATATGCGGCCTATCAGGGGCCTTTGGTCTAACTTGTTTAGAAAAATACATAGGCTCAGACCTGTTTGAAAACCTATTTTTCTTAAGAGGCTAGGCTCAGGCTTCTTACGAAGCCTGTTAGGCCTGTCAGGTAGCCTGAGCCTGTTAATCAAAATTTATTTAATATTAAAGTGTAATAAATGGGTGTTAAACCTACCACATATTGAACACAATACAAGAATCAAACCATTAAACTAATATGTATTATTATACATTTTATTCTTAAATTTTATTTTAACAGGCCTGTTATGAGGACCTGTTACGAAAACCTGTTAAGTAGCCTATTAGTATAATTAAAAAAATCAAGTTTTTTTAAACAGACTTCAGGCCAGGTCAGGCATTTATACATGCCAGGGTTAAACCAAAAAAAAAATAGCCTATAACAAGCCACAGGCCAAACTCAGATCAAATTAGTACTTAACAGACCAGATCTATTAAGACCAAAGCCTAACTTAATCTGACCTGTTTTCCTCCCTACTCATCATACTTCAAATTTTATTTTATGGCACTACTAGTTTAAACATTAATTATAGTTGCCCATAGAATAGAAACATGTCAAACAACATTGACCTGTAACCTGAACTGTTTTAAAACAGGCCCAACCTAGCCTCAGGTGGCCGCCTGTATTTCTTAGGTCGGCTTGTTTATATTTAAAATATTAAAATATTATATAAAAAATTAAAATAATATATTCTATTTTTGGCAGATGAATCCCAAGACCTCGTGAGAGTTTTCCCTGTCACCCTTACTTTCGGCTCCCTGGTCGCTCCTCACTTCCTCAGACCTCAGATGTGCTCCTCTTCCTTCCTTGTTGCCGGCCGCCACTCCTCTGTCTACCCTCGTCCGTTTGACATCCGTCCATCTTCTCCAGTCGTCCGTCCTTGCTCGTGCAGTCATGCGTCTGCGCGTCCTTGCTCGTCCTCGTCCTCGTCCTCGGCTGTCCGTCCTTGCTCGTCCCTGCGCAGCGACCATCGACCAGTGAGCTTTATCATCTCTTTCAAGTTCTGTAGCTCATAGTCTATCTCCTTCTCTCAAAGGTCTATGTATTTTTGTACCTAAGATTAAGATTAAGATTAATATTTTGAACTTGAATTCATTTTGTAACTCTAATGGAGAGATTTTGGTCTTTTTATCATGCCTAGTGGCATATTTATCTATCTATAGATACTTGTTTAAGTAACATGTCAGAAATTGTAGCTTTGAGTTTGAGCTTAACTTTGTGATGTGTGATTCAGATTTCAGAATTTCACTGTTTTATCATTCTTTTCTTGAACCCCATAGGAAATTATTGGATGTGGGAGTTTTAGTTTTGATATTGAGTTACAAAAGTGAATGCACCTATTTCATTAAAATATCAGGTGTTAGTCATGTTTAAAGAATTAAAGAAATATTTTTGTTGATTAATTTTTGTATGTCATGACTGGTGTTGCTGGAAGTCATCCCTGAATTTGCAAGTTTGTGGCCCGGGGAAGTTAATTCCGTGCTCTTAAGGGCATTTGGCATGGGTGCCTAAATGTTAAAATAGTCAACAGTTTCTAAGTTAAAGAAAGCATATCGTTAGACTGAAGGTTTTTTCTGGGACATATTGCTTTGCAAATGTCATCTCACATATGGTTATTTTTAACTCTACTACTTTATTTCCAGTGCTAGTTAATCCCATCTCCTTTTGTTTGCAACAAGAAAGGTTTAAAGAGGAAACTAAAGGTACAAATTTTCCATTGTAAAAATATACAATTTCTTAATAGTTATTGCTTGTTAAATTGTGTTATGATCTAATAATATACATTTGATTTTTTCTTTTCAAGGTGTTTGAACAAGAAGAAAAAATTATTACACTGAAGATTTGAGTCTTTGTGGTTGGTGGATACGTTTTGTGGCTAATTGGGTATAAATTGATGTAATTGTAATCACATTGTTTTGTTTTATTTGGTGGTATCTTGTTGAATAATTATATTATTTTAGATAATTTGAATTGGGTTGCTTTTTTAATTTTGAATTAATTTATGTTAAAAAGGCCTGTTAAGCCGGCTTGTGTTGAAGGATTGTTAGCTTGTTTGTATATCCTTTAGTTTCGTTTCAAATGCGTAGATTAGATGCTCTTTCATAGTGGTGTCTGAATGGTTTGAGTTTATTTTTGAATTTGGATACTTTCGGCTTTCAATGAGATGTCACATAAACTGTAAGAAAAGGCTAAAGGATACTTGTATGATTATTAGATCTTGAGAGCTATATGATTTTAGTTCTTGGGGGTTGCTGTTTGACTTTGTATTTGGTTGATTTTTGAATTAAGAAGATGCTAGTTCATTCGAATAAAGGAGGAAAGAAAGAGCCTATTGTGTCTACATATACCTCTGTTTGTGCATCAATGAGTGGCTGAAGTATTATAAAAATTAGAATTCCAGGTTGTGAAGAAGGCCATGGAAGGCATAAGAAAGGCTAGAAGATGAGTGAAGTTTTTACTGTATATATATATAATAGATATATTTGAAATATGTGTGTTGCTGGGAAGTTGTGGAACTCAAGCTATTGGATGAAAAATGATTGGAAGCCCACTGTCTAATGTCTACAATTTGTATTGAGAATTTCAAACTACGAGATTACGTTTTAAGGCTTCAAAATGATGGTTGGGATAATGTTCTTGAAGCTGGAAAATTTTCAAAATCATATTGAAGGCTAAATTGAAAATGATTCTCATTGTTTTGGTGCCTTAGTAGGGTGAAATGATGGCCTTAGATTAATAAATTACATGTATAATCTGTTTAGTGGCTCTTTTGATTTAATTGGCAATAAGAGTATTAAGTCTTATGAACTTCCCTCGCTTGTTCTGTTTTGGACAGTTTTAATTCAGTCAAGAATTAATTTATGTTTCATTTTATGGCTCTAATGAACTTATAAGATAAGAAACTAAGAATGAGAAGTATGGAAGATTAGAGAACAAATTTAATGAATTGAAGGTTGGGGATAGGAGAGGGAGTTATTATTTAAGTACATCAAGTATACGTGTACACTGACTCGCTCCATACTTCAAACAACTTATAGGGTTCGATTTGTGTCCAAGCCCACAAGTGTGCCCAATCCCACTAGTAGACCTGTAAAGAGCAACTAAAAAAGGGATAGCTTAATCAATTATCTCTGGTATTTTTAATGTATTGGTTTTGCATGTTTATTTGTTCTATCCTTGTAGTTAAGCATGAGAGCATGAAAACTCCTCGCACTATAGTAGTTGCCATGGCCATATGTATTATTTAGCTTACGTGTAGCTAACCTTGTGTTAATATATTGAGATGATGTTTTTGCTATTGAGATTCTCCTGAATCTCACCTTTTTCTCCCATGTATCAACACTAGGAGATAGTTCCCGAAGAGGGAAGGTCAAGCGGGTGGAAGAAATTTGAAGGTGGAAGGAGAAGAGGTGGGGACTTGAAGCGCCTTAATGTGTTTTTTGTCTAGTTTAATTACTGTTGAATTCCATAAAGGGGGGCAAGAGAACTATGCACAAGGCGAAGGTAACTGCTATGTCATAACATAGCAGAATGCATGAGGTAGATGCTTAATTAGTGACTATTTTATGTTGAGTTGTTATTACTAGGAATTATTTTAGACTGGGGGCAAAGGGTGAACACGAACTGTTATGATTTAGTTTTGTATATTTTAATGCACGTTACTCTTGTGGTTGTTGATATAAAATTTAATTTGGGAGGTTTTTGCCCTACATATAATAGGGAAAATGACATATGGGTCTCATATAAGCAATTAAATGATAAAAAAATCCCATCAAATGCTATAATTCATGTCAAATTTCATGGGACTTCACATGAATTTTTTCTAGTTATAAAAAGACTTAAATGACCTTGTGAAATAAAAAACATGGCGTGTCATAGTTTTCAAAGAAACTATTATAGGAATCAGATTGTGGCATTAGAAAGCAGAATGCCCATGGCTAAACCCTCGTTTTTCATATCAGAGCTCCTGCCAATGACCTTCGATCTCTCTTTTGAACGCTTTCGTGGTGTTGGTTCCTCTTCTCCATCTCGACAACTCGATTTCGTGTTTGTCGTCAATCCTCGAGGTTAGTTTCTTTGTTTTTTTTTCCTCATCCCTGCTCCATTTTCTCTATTTGGCTGCCAAGAAAATTTGGTGGAAAAAAATACCTATTTCCTTCTTAATGATATATGAACTTGATGGCGGCCATTAGATTTGAATTTTTTGATACTAGGACTTCGGTGCAGGTGCTAATGGTCGGATGGGTAGAGAGTGGAAGCAGTTTCTTCCATATCTACGGTCTCGCTTTAGTAAAGAATGCAATGTGAGTTCCCTCCCTGGCGAACAAGTCTACAAATGCAGTATTTTTTATTTTTGTTTTAATTCATTAATTCACTTGTTTTTGCATTTTGGTTTTGATAGATATGTGAATCTTTAACTTCAGGTCTTTGTCATGCTATTGACATAATGACATCTTCTTTCTATTTTGTTTAATTGTTTATTTTTTGATTTAATACATTGTCAAGCTCACGATTTGTTATGATACTGAGTCACAATGATTTTTGTGTTGTAGGGTACACTCTATTGAGGTAGAGGATATTTCAAGGAAGGGTAGGGTATATATTCAATATGACGGGGGAATATATGGGGTTCCTTCGAAGAAAACTTCTTGTTCTTCCAGCTGTTATTGAGATGATATGCTGAATCAAAGGAAAAATAGAGAGAACTGTAGAGCTTCTCAAAAAGAAAATGAAAAGGAAGAAGGCAACGAGTTCTCCTCTTCCATCTTTACTCTGTTGGTTGCAATGTCAGAACTAGCAACAAGTAATGTCTCCAGAAATATGATTAGGCAACTTTGGGAAGGGGAAGATAACTCTCAGAACATGAAAATCTTGTCATGATGAGATAGAGCTGTTGTGATTTACTAGTCAAGGATTTATATAGTCCTTGAAGCTGGCTATTTACAATATTTTAGGAGGGGAACACGTTTTTACAAATGCTGTAGCTTGGGGTTTAGTTGTTATTTTGGGTCAGAAGGTATCTTTAAATATAGTTTATTTGTTAGTTTTCACCTTTAGAACCGTTTCTTGTATTATTTAGGAAAGGAATTCAGAATTGTTTTTTGCATAAAAATAATTTACAGAGGTTGTACAAGGAGAGGAATTAATTTTGAATATATGTGGAATTAATTTTTAAATATGATGGCTCAAGTAGTTGTGCGTCATTTCTGCGTCACCTGCACTTACAATCTTAGCACATGCAATAACAATTCTAGCGCTTAAAATAACAACCTCATCACCTGCAACTAACAACCCCAGGTCCTGCAATAACAACCTAAGCGTCTAAAATAATAACCTCAGCATCTGCAACTAACAACCCCATCACTTGTATTAAGAAACTCATTAATTACAACTAACAACTCCATCAGCTGCACTTACAACCCTAGCACCTACAATAATAATCCGAGTGCCTGAAATAACAACCCCAGCCCCTGCAACTAACAATCCCAGCCCCTGCAACTAAGAACTCCATCAAATGCAACTAACAATCTCATCAGCTTTACTAATAATCCCAACACCTGAACTAACAACTCTAACGCCTGAAATAACAACCATAGCACATGCAGTGTTGTTAGTTGCAGGTGTTGTGGTTGTTATTTCAGGCGGAGAGGTTGTAAGTGCAGTTGATGGGGTTGTAAGTGCAGCTAATGGGGTTGTTAGTTACAGTTGATGGGGTTGTTAGTTGCAAGTGTCGAGGTTGTTATTTTAGACGCTGGGGTTGTTAGTTACAGGGATTGGGATTGTTAGTTGCATGTGCTGGGGTTGTTATTTCAGGTTTTAGAGTTGTTAGTTCAGGTGCTGGGGTTGTTAGTGCCATTAATAGGGTTGTTAGTTGCAGCTGATGGGGTTCTTAGTGTAGGTGATGGGGTTCTTAGTTACAGGGACTGGGGTTGTTAGTTTCTGTTGCTGTGGTTGTTATTTTAGGCGCTGAGATTGTAAGTGCAGCTGATGGGGTTGTTAGTTATAGGTGCTGAGGTTGTTATTTCAAGCGCTGGGGTTATCGCAGGTGCTGGGGTTGTAAGTGTAAAGCTGAACTAGATATATATATATATATATATATATAAGCAAAGTAAGATTATTAGTAGTACGTTTAAGTTCAACTATAATTAAGATATGATCAATGACGCAGAAATGTTTGAGCCATCATCTTTGAATAACAATTCAGTAATTAAGATTCTTTATCATTATAAAATGATTAGATCCTTTCTACATAATCACATATTCAAATTATATATCACGAATCTAAAAATTTGCTTCCATAAGCAAGCCCCCAAAATCATTGATTTTTCATCATCAGGAATCAACTGCTTTACATTCACAGCTTGTATATCTTGCCCACATTCTGAGGCATGGTCTACCAATGAATTTTGAGCCACCAATTCCATAATTTTTGGGATGAGTTTCTTCAGATTCACCATATCAACCTCATAAGGATTACAGCCTCAACACGTGTAATCAAGAAAGGTTGAACCATTAAGAAAACAGCTTCTAAGTTATTTTGCAAAGCTAATGAAAAGAGTAAATAATACTCATACAAATAAAGAATATCAACATTTTTTTCCATAATATTTGTGCTAAAAGAACCAAACTAGCTCCTCAAAATAGCTTTTAAATACCAAAGTGAAATCAGGAGACCTTTGACAAAGTGAGATTGCCCAGCACTTGAAAACTTCAATTTACTTTTAATATATGCACTGTTCTCAGAAAAAGTTATACCGCGTTGGGAATTACCCATACTGCAGGCAGGAAAGAATCTTGAAAAGAAATGAGAGATTTCTATTGTAGACTTAAAGAGAGGTCTAAGCCAGGAGCAATACAATGCATAAGCGTCAACTGTATCACTATTCTTATGATATTGATCTCCTGGAACACAACCACATGCTATATCATATCCTATATTCATTAATCCTTGATGGCAAAGTGAGAGTAAAATCTACAGGAAAAAAAGGAAAAGTAAGATTCTTCTCCAGAAGAATATAGTTTATAGTGACCAAAGGGTTTAGTCCAGATTATGGCGAATTACATACCATTCTTAGTAAACAGAATGGAGCCAACGAAAACCTCTGTTCAAACAGAGCAAGCCTAACATAATTTTTGCCTCAGATTTTCAAGAGATTAATCATACTGTGCGATGTTTTTGTCAGAATTTGCAGACTTGTTCGCTAGGGAAGAACCTCAAGTTTTATCACACTTGTGAAGTCCAACTTAACATGTCAACAAACACATGCATAAGTCATACAGAATATGAAACTAAAGAGTTAGCTTCATGTATAAAACAAGGAAGAGCTTAAATCATGAAACCAATTGATAAAATTTTATCAAAACCCAAAGATTATGTGAAAAGGTTCTAACTAAAACAAGTGTCTAAATTCTTTGAAGGATGAAATACAGAAGTTGATTCAAATTTCAACTAACATTTAAGAAAGAAGAAAAAAAAGTAGCAGCTCCACGGTCTTTTATAATAAGAATATTAAGAGGTGTAAATTAGGTCTTAAGTCTCCCTTTCATGCTCTATTTTCTTAATATAAATTATCACACAATACGACCAATACAAACAACATAGCCTAGATATTCTAAATTAAATCTAATCATCATTAGTAATAATGTAAAAACACTAAAAGCATACCCTGAATTTGCCTGAAAAATTTCAATTTCACTATTCCTTGGATCAATAGAAATTAGAAGGTATAGGAGAGAATCTTCATTCCCACTGGACCAAGTGACCAATAATAGATGCTAAATTTCAAACCCCGCTGGCTTCTGTGTAATAGATGAAGAAGTAAACAATTTTCTGTAGCAGCAGGAAAAATACTGAGCTGCAAATCAGCATGTGAAAAACTGAGTGCGGTAAAGATCATAAACCAAATCCACCGGTGAGTAAAGCAATGAAACATAAAAAATAAATAAAATGGAAGCATACCAAAAAAAGTAAGATCTACGTAAACCTTGAAAAATTAAAAAAGAAAGAAGAGGCATAAGCACGGACTAGGTGGTGAAGATCTTCAGAAATTAGGCGAGTGCAAATGCGAGAAACGTTGAGAGAAGGGGTAGCAAGAGGCAGGAAGAGAGAGAGTCATGATGTTAATGGAAAGGAATTACGAGAAAGAGAAAGAGAAAAGAAAGGAAAATTTTCAGTTTTAGGGACATTTATGTCTTTTTACAATTATAAAAAATTCATATGAAGTCTCATGGGATTTGACATTAATTATACCATTTCTTGGGTCTTTTTTGACATTTTATACCTTCCATAGGACTTAAATATCATTTTCCTAATATAATATCTATTTTTAGTATTTAGCAATCTTTTTAAATTATTCTTATTATTATTTCCTCAATAAGAGTGGGAAAAGGAATTAAGAAAAATGATTAAGATATTTTTTAAAAAATATTATATTATATTAATTTTTTTAATATAGAATTAATTGAATATATTTTATATTAAGGTCATAAAGAGTAATTACTTTACGGAAATAAATAACAATTGAAATAAATATTGGAACAATATTTTATTTTACCAATAGCACATGTTTTCTATCAAAATTTCTAATAAATAGAGAGATTGCCATTTTGTCGACCTAATTGTTGGAGAAGGTGATTAGCGTTTTGGTGGGGTATGTTGTTGGCTTTCTCGCTTGTTTCTTGCTCGATTTTTGGTCAGGAGTCAGGTGTGTTTGTCGCTGAGTTGGTCATGCCACTGATCTCTGATCCACTTGTTATGCAAAATACAGTGCGAGGGTTTTTTTTGGCTGTTACATTGGTCTTTGTTCTGTATTGCGAGCATCACGACCTGCCATGGTCGATTTACCTTTGTCGGGGAGGAGGTCTGTAAGGTGCTCCACTTTAGGAGCTTTGCTACTTCTATTTGTAATGCGATGTACTATGACATCTGGTGTCCATAGTTTGAGTGGAACTCGCGCTACCTGATTTTGTTGCGTTAGTCGATCGATTTCTTGGTCTTGGGGGAGCCATTTAACTGTGTCGCCTATCTTGGCAAGGACATTGACTAGCTCGATCGTGTCGATGGAGAAGTTGTATTCGTCAACTGGGATGTGTTCGTCATATGGGTGATTAGTGTTGTATGGTTTCACTCTCCAAGCACATTCCGAGTGCCTCGGGGGAGGTAATCTCATGCTGGGTGGTTCGTACTCAGTTGAGCTTGATTATGCGACACTGACTTAGTCTTCCTCGACGACTGTCTAGGAGTAGCATTTTGGTATGTTTATTTTCTCCTGGTTGAAATGTACTACGTACTTCCGTATAGTTTCTCGTTGGCCATAGATCGCCTTGTAATAGTAGTTCGACTCTTTCTAGTTTACGACTGTTGGAGAACTGCTATACAAAGGTGTAGTTAGCTCCGAAAATGATCCTTTAGTTTTTATCAGCATGTTCATGTACCACTTCAAGGTTGGGTGGGTCAAGCAGGATTCAAACCCTTTACACATGCCCGCCTCTTGTAGTTCTACAGGAATGGTGGCAGGGAAACATCCTCTGTTTGTATTGCGCCATGTGTTTGTAGTTCTTTGGCTACTGCGTTTGTGAATGGCAAGTCGGTGAAGTTGGTTGGGGCACTTTTCTTGACAAGCGTAGGGACCCCGTGGAAACAGTGTACCATCGCTTCCAGTTCATGGAACTTCTTTTTCCACTCGTCGACGATTGCAACAGCACTCTCTGGTACGACGTTTTTATCTGAGTGTGTGTGTGTCGCGCAAAGGCTCATCTGACTCCTCATTCGCCTTTAGGAATTTCAGGTTTTCTTATTGCATGGCCTCGTTTTCTTCCTCAAGACGCTTCAATTGTTCCGTTTGCTCGGCCTCCTTGTTCGATTGGACGGCCAACTGCCGTGTTTTGCTACATAATCAGAGCCGTCAACTCTTGGAGTCGCTCATGGAGGCTCTTGTCGATCTTGGCCATTTGGGAGGGTAAGTAACCTAAAAAATGATAACTTTGAAAGAGTCATTAGAATCGTTGTTAGATCCGCATGGACGATGTTAAACTGTTGATATAATATAAAATATATTTTTTATATTTATTAATTTTTTTTAAATTATCTTTATTGATACTCCCTTAATAATAGTCAAGTAAGAGAAGAAGAGATAGAGTTAAAAAAATGATTAAAAAATTTTAAAAAAAATATATTATATTAATTAGTTTAATTTAATTAAACTGATTAATTAGATCTTATATTAAGAAATAGAGAATAAAATGAGATGTATCCAATTTTATTCTGGATATTTTTATATAAGAATTATGAACATTTAGAAGTTTTTGTTAGATTATTATTGATAATTAAAAGTACTAATAGTTAATGTTAATTTTTTAATAGTAACTTCGATTATTTTTTAATATTTTTGGAGCGATATTAATTCAGTATAAAATTCTAAATATTTATAGTTCATACGCGAAATAAAATTAGATATTTATCCTATATACTCCTCTGCTTCTTAATATAATAACTAATTGGAGAATTGATATTAATTTTAAATATAAAATATATTTCTTATATTTAGCAATTTTTTTTTAAATTATCCCTATTAATGTTCCCTTAATAATAGTCAAGTGAAAATGGGAGAGAAAAAATTAAAAAAAATATTAGAAAATTTAAAAATATATATATTATTTTAATTAATTTAATTAATTTTTTTAATCTAATTAAATGAGTTAAAGTAGCTGACTATTGTATATACCTAAAGCATAGCAAGTTGTGCACAACTTTTGCAATTATCTTTGGCAGCTACCCTCTTTCGAAACGCTCATATTTATTGCTTCCAGTTCCCCTTTTCATGTTATTCTTGTGATCTTTATATCATTGCACGCCTATTTCCACCGTCATCATCAACAAAATCTTGAATTTCGGGAACAATCTCAGAATTTGAATATGATATATATAGTGACTTATAATAATAACTAAAAATTTCTCCCGTAAGTTTCATAGTAATGAACAATATAGGTTGTAGTCTAACGTGTTATTGTAATTAATTTGTGAAGATATATAATTTGTCAGTGCAATTAAAAAAAACAATTAAATTTTCTCATGGAATGAAAGTAAACATCAACCATAATAGTCTTTTCATGGAATGAAATGGAACAATTCCACCTCAACCATGCTATATCGGACGCACATATGAGCTTGACACTATGTTTTGAAATATTTCTCTATAAACCACATTGGTTATCGTATTGGTGAGTTTCTTATCCGAATCAAGTATTAAAATCTTGATGTCATCCATAGATTTAACCCTTAACGAAGCCACATATAACTGACCTTGTGTGAATATAGTTCTAGGTAGGTATAAGCCCACGTTAGTCATGGGTTGTCATTGACTTTTGTTGTTCGTCATAGCAAATGATATTACGATTGGAAATTGCCTTCTTGTCATTGCGAACGGTTGTTTAGATTCTTATTGATTCATATCCATATGATGGATTGAAACTTCCTAACATGTGCTTGTACCTTTGAGAGCAATTGCTTTAATACAATGTTTACCAAGAAATGTGATATTTGATCTTGTGCTATTACAAAGTCCCACGGCTTGATCTATATTTCTCATGAGCATTATGGGAAACTCCGACTTTCAATGCAAATCTATGCGGAGTTAAGCCTGAGTATTTTATTGTGTTTCAAAATTCTGCAGTATATAACTCTTAGAATGATGCATAGCCTTTATCAGTTATACTCACAGAATTGAAGTTCAAATATTCAGTAACGTTGGTACCAAAATAGGTCTATTAATTAGATATTTAGAGTCACTAAAATTATGAAGGAGATCAGGATATGTGGCTTGGACGATCGACAGCAGAGGATCATGACAAGCTAAGCTAAAAATTTACTTAGTATATGTAAATTTCAAACCAGAAATTTACTTGGAATTTTGTTATCGTCTATTCCATCATGAGATATACCACTCTAACCAACACCAATGTCTAGAAGCCAAGCTAAAAATTGTTTTAACTTTGAATTATCTATGGAAGAACATGAAGATAACCGCATATTCTTAGTAAGTTGGAATAGGTTGCAATGATCCAACAAATAAAAAGAGTTGATGCTCGAGTTGACAACATCTGCACGACTAGCTTTTGGGATGACTAGCAATATTTGTCTCAAGTCTTCTCCCATGACAAGACATTTACCTCCAAAGGGACGACTATGCTTTATTATATCTTCTCTAAATGTCTCATCAATAGCTTCTACACAAAAATAAGAAATTATAAAATGGAAATTATTTATTATTTATATGAAAGATAAAGTAAATTTAATGGGAGATCAAAGCTAGAAATCATAAATTAAAATTAGGAATCTTTATTTATACAAGTCAAGAAATTATAAAATTAGGAAACTCTACTAAATAAGAAATAATAAATGTAATCCTAATAGAAATTATTTATTATTTATATAAAAGATCCTGTAATTTTAATAGGGGATCAAAGTGAGGTTACTAACTAAGATTATTGATTGAAATGACTGAGTTATATCAGTACAAACTATTTAATCGAATTGAGTATTATAAGATTTTAAGAATATAGTTAATAGTTAATGGTGATGATAATAATGATGATGATAATATAATATAGTGACATTATTAATCTTCTTATGAAGTTAATCATCATCAGCATCTTCAGTTCTGTAATCTTCCATTGCAGCAGCAGCCACAAGTTCAACAACCAATGGTGGCTCTGACTAATTGTGGGAGAGGAATCCATTAAGCCCTGAAGCTATAACCGATAGGTTATGTCCTCAAGTAATCCATTAAAATTTCGTATTCTTAACTAAAAATTAAAATTTTCATTAAAAAACTAATAATCCAAAATTATAATGATCCAGATAGAAAAAATATAGTTGGATTATTTTTTTTAGTGAAATCCGTGTTAATCTTCTACATATGTGATTTAATTACGGCACGGAAAAAAATAAACAACATTATAATAATGTTGATGATATGCCAAAAAAATCCTAAAAACTGTGCGATTTCGGGCCTGTTTGGATTAAATTGCTCCCCTCACCTCCTTTTTTTTTTTTATTTAAAGAGCAAATTTATTCAAGGCACAATTGAATACTAATTGTTCGCATATCTCCTAATATAAATTTAAACAATAGTTCATCATGCTGCGAAGGCTCATTATTTCTTTGGAGAGCCAGAGAGATATCATTTTTGAAAAAAAAAATTATTGGGCGGATGAATGCAAGATAAATAGACCAAACATCAAGCACACAACTATTTTACTCAAAAACGAGGTTTTAAATTTGAGTTTTATTGAATGTAAAATATTTTTGTTGGGAAATTTATCCACCATAGCCAGATGCACGACGTGGGTCAAATTCAGATATAATCGGGGTAAAGTTCAGGTAGACCGGGTAAGCAATAAAAACAACTATTTTAATCAAAAGTAGTAGGCCCATTTTTTTATTTGGCTTATAATCAGCCTTTAACTTTGAACCCTTTTATGCCTAAAAATCTTGTTTTGTTTTTACTATATGTATGCTGAACAACAAATTTCAGATTATTATATATATAAAGTTAATTTTCTTTAACTGGGTTTTGTTTGTTTCAGTTATATATATTGATATTGATTTTCTTTTTTTTATTTTTAATTTAGATAATTAAAAAAAAAGAGCAAATTACTATACAATATATCAAACTCAACAAATTCAGTTTTCAGGACTCATGGCGTTTTCCCTTTTTCAATTGATTATGTGGATTTTGTTTAATGATCCGATATTTTGCCAAATTGGATTCATATGGCGTTTTCTACGTCTCCACCTTTGTTTTTTATGTTTCTAAGGTAAATTAGATGACACTATTAACAACTTATTTTTTCTGATTCTTTTAGTAATAATTTTTCTTAATGCTTTTGTGCTATCTCATGAAACATACAGCTTATATTATATTGATTTATTGGTGTTTTTCTAAATGCTTTTTGTTTGTTACTTGCTTGTTGATGTTGGTAAGTAATAGGTGGCAGGCATAATCTTGTTCTATACTTACATTGTATATTTTATCATCTTTGTATAAGTTAAAATGTTATATGATTTTTATTTTGCTTTCTCACTTTTGTGTGTGTATATATAGAGAGAGAGAGAGAATAAAAACACAAGAAGATATTAATAAGGGAAGCAAGCATAACATGCTTGTTGAATGCCTGGTTTAACTGAAATATAATGGAAATTCTTTTCATAGATACAGGGTTTAGTATGGGGTATTTGAGAAGACTAGAGGAGATGCTACAGGCTGAACTTCCATGTTGTGGATTGAAATTAAGATAATTAGGACTAGAGTTAGGATTACTGTTGGAGATCATGGGGATGCACAAAAATTAAGAATAGAGATAATTGAGAAATTTTGGAAATGTGATTTTGCCTTTTGGAAATTAAAAGTTGTACATTGATTTTGCTTTCTTCCTAATAAGCATGTTTTTGTCTATTTTGATAAGTAAATAGATAAAAAAAATAGTATGAAAATGAGAATGTGATTTTTCAATAAAGTGATTTTTTTCCTATTTAACAAATAAATATTTTTGTATATCATTGATTGCATAACTTCTTTTTGTTATTACTCCCTCCGGTATTTTAAATGAGATAGTTAGTGAGTTATATTTCATCTTAAATATAATATTTTAATATACTCTATTATTCCAAATTTATAAGATCTCAATATACTATGTCCTTCCAAATTTATAATTTATAAGCCATGAGTAGTCGTGATGAAAAATAAAATATTAAAAAAATTAAATTTTATTTGCTACAAATAACTAATATAATTATTTTTTTAATTTTTTAAAATAATTATTTAACTCTTTATATTAAAAACAGGAGAAATAATATTTTTAAAAATTTTAGTAGTAAAATGTTTTAAACTTTTAATACCAATATACTTGGATGAAGTTGAGAGCTGATGGAAACACTGCAATATTTAAGTGATCCTATTAGTAACTGTACGGAGATTAGTTACATATATCTATATGTCAAGAATTTTAGCAACGGCAGATTATAGAACTAAATGCTGATGGTGATGAATTTTAGAAGGAGAAGATTAATAATATCACTATTATATTATTATCATCATCATTATTATTAATTTTTAATTATATTTTTAAAATTTTATAATACATAGTTCAATTAAAATAGGTCTAGATAGACTTGTCTCGGTCAATTCAATCAATAATTTCACTTTAATCCTTTATTTAAATTACATTATATTTCATATAAATAATAAATAATTTTCATTAGGTTTCTATGTATAAGATTATTGCTTATTTAGTATAGTTTCCTAATTTTATAATTTCTTAATTTGTATAAATAAAGTTTTCTAATTTGATAATTCCCGCTTTGATCTCCCATTAAAATTACGTTATTTTTCATATAAATAATAAATAATTTCTAATAGGTTACATTTATAAGATCATTTCTTAATTAGTAGAGATTCCTAATTTTATAATTTATTGACTTCTATAAATAAAGTTTCCTAATTTTATAATTTCTCAGTTTAAAACAAAAAAACAAGAGCTTATGTGTGAACACGATTAATAAGAGAAAATAGAGCTTGAAGTAGAGGATAAAAGTCCACAAACTAGTTTCCGCCGCTTGATGCAATAGCTTTTACAATACCTTGAGAATCATTTGGAAAATTTTCAAAGCAATATGGTTTCTTGTTTTATTTGATTACAGTACCGAAACACATTCTATATTCACTATGCGATTTGAGAGAAAACTCGAAAATGAATATAATCAATTTAGTCAGACATTAACAACTCTCCACGGAACAAAACTATGATCCATGTTATTCTAGGAAGGGTAGGAAATATGAAGTCTTTAGGTTTGACAGTCAGACACTATGCTTCCCTTGAAGATTATGCAAAGGAATAAAATCTAGGTTTCTAAGCAATTTCAAGAGAGATCTAAAAAAATCTGTTTAAATCATATTTGCTGCAAATAGAAGAGTCAATAGCAGAAATTATATCTTATATTAACTATCGAACACAAAAGCCACCTTAGATTTAGAAATTCACAGCGCTTCCTCAATGGTCCTTCATTTGTCATTATATATATATATATATATATATATAAGAATTTACGAAATCGTTTACTAAAATAATCATGACAATAATAATAATTGATTTTACTTCCGTGTAAGCCCCTGTTTTTACTATCTTTATCTTTTCTTATGGAAAAAATGCACTATAATTATGATCCGAGTTGACCCGATTTAGATCACTCCCCATGATTGGTTTCTTGTACCTTTGAATTTTATGCCAAAAGGCCGAAAGCTCCCCTAAATCCCTAATCCAGTCCTTTTCTCGGCCTCAGACTCCACTGTCTGAAAGCTAGAATTAGCTCTAGAATCACGCGTGCACTTATAAGAAGAGGAAGGGATACAGAAAGATCGAAGGGAAGAGGGGAGAAATTAAAGAAAATGAAGCTTTATACAAAAAGAAAGTAAAAGTTTATTAAAATATAAATACTTACAAGAAGAGGAAGGGATACAGAAGGAGTAGGAAGAGAAAGAAGGAGGAGGAGACTCTCTCTAGACTCGGAGTATCTCTCTCTAATTGTAAGGAGGGGCGTAACTGAACCTCCTCTCAGAAGGAAATGAATGCAATCTAAGGAGGCAGGAGCGGTTATTGTTTGAACAGTGTTCTGACATGGATAATTTTTACTGTTTGCACAGTTCCGCATCATAACACTATTTGCACAGTATCTGCCGACACTACAGTGACTTACTGTTTAAATAGTACTGCTACAGATAGTAACACTACTTTACAAGTTTGTTTTATCAAAAACCTAGGACAGATTTCTCGATCAACTAAGTCTCTAGATAGTTTAATCTTCGTCTAAGTCTATGACAAATTCTTTTTCATCATCTTTCTCTGAAGGTGGTACAGAATCTGTCTGACTTGTAGAAGAGGTCTGCTCCTGTTGCTGTAGAATCTGGAGCATGGAGTTTAATTGATTAATAAGGCTAGCCTTATCGTTTGTTGAAGCGATGACAGCTTGTACCCTATTCCTCTTATTCAAGAACTTGCTGTGTTCTGTCATGCAGAGAAACCGGGGGTTCTGTTTAAACTATCTCTCTACTGCTTGAGTGTTTATTCGGGAAAGATCAAATTTGGGCCACCATTTTACAGACGGAAGTCTTTGCAGGATTGGCAAAAATCTTGATCCTTCAGTTTGTGAAAACCTATAATTCTAGGAAAATATCTAAGATACAAATAAGTTTGAAAAATAATATAGTTCAACAGGAAAAGGGTTTTCTTCAACGTTAAACTTTTGTTTAAAAAGCTCAAAAGCCCGAACTACTTCTGTAGGAAATATCTCTGGAATAGGTCTAAAGAAATTTCACCAGTGTCCGAACCATTGAGGAAAATTGTACTTGGTTTTTATTTTGAAATAAATGAACCAAGTATGTTTAAAAGGTATGCTTTGATCCTAGAATACACGGTACCATACACCAACATAATCCCAATAATTATATCCAATAGAATCAAAATTTATCCCAAAAATTTTTATTTTGTTTAAATCTTGTCCCCACTGGGATGTAGTGAGAATTTTTAAAATCTACAGGGTAGAATGAGTTATTAAAGATTCATTTGTTTTGTCAGCATTCTTTTTTATTGCAGCAGACTCAGAATGAATCAATATTAATTCAGAATATTCCCTTATTTTTGTCAGTTGTTTAGGCCTAAAATGAAATCCCCTGGGAAAAATATTTAAAGCCACCTAGTTTAGGTTTTTATGATAGAATTCTGGCTCTATCTAGATAATATTCATAGCCCCATTTTGTTTAGAAAAGGCTGGAGTACTGTCCAATTTTGGGAAGACAGAAGCAGAAACTACCTATTTTTTAGAGGGATTGATCTGCAAGATATTTGATTGTTTATCAAGCAAATCATATTGGTTTTTTGTAAGTACCTTTGTAGGGATTGGGGGAAGGGCCAATTTCTGGGCAAAGGTTTTGTCTGGGAGTATCTTCTGGGCATATGATTCTAAAGTCGTTTTAGAAGATGTTCTTATTTGAACTTGCTGGGTGGATGACCCAGACAGAGTGGATGACTCCAATTTTGTTTGGGGTTTCTAGACTAAAGATCCAGATGGAGTATATGACTCCATTTTAGTTTTCTGGGTTCCCTGTGGAGACCCATATTGTTGCATCACCTTTTGGATGATGGCCTCAAGTTTAGAACTAGAGACTGTTTATCTTTGAGCATCTTGTAAAATACCTTTTATTTTTTATCCTCACCATCTCCGGGTTTCTTTTTCCTCAGCATTTTGGTGGTTTCTTTCTGATTTTCTCTCAAATTCTATCTACCCTATAAAAACTCACGATTTAGAAAATCTGGAAGGGAGTTTGAAGTACCTTTGATAAAATCAATGTCAAAATCAAAGACACTCAAAATTGCTTGCCATCTGGCGAAGACTTATTTAGATGCAAGATTTTTAACATCCTTTTGTAAAACATCTTTTGCAAATTTGCGATCAATACGGAGTAAAAATCTTTTGCTTAATAAATTAGATTGAAATTTGGAAATGCATAAAACAATCGCCAAAATTTCCTTTTTAATGGTGGAATGGTTTTGTTATGTGCTATTCCAATGCTTAGATGTAAAAGAGACAATTTTTTCTTTTTCATCAAGACTTTGTTTGAGAATACCACCGTAACCTATGTCACTGGCATCTGTTTCAATAATTTTGAAGGCAGTCAGATCAGGAATGCTAAGGCAATAAAGCTCTTTAACTTGGGATTTGATCTGCCTAACAATGTTTGAATGAAGGTCAGTCCACGGAGGCGGATTGTCCTTGAGTCGCTGATGAAGCGGTTTAATGAAGTTACTGAAATGAGGAATAAAATTAGCAACATAGTTTAAACATCCCAAAAATCTTTGAAGTTGTGTTTTGTCAATGATTTAATCGGGGAATTTATCAGCAAATTGAATTACTCTTTCAAGTGGTGTAATGGACCCTTGATAAATCCAATGACCCAAAAATCGTATTTTAGTTTGAAATAAACTAATTTTAGGTTTTGAAACCAATAATCCATTTGTTTCTGCAATCCTAATAAATTTAAAGATATGTTTAAAATGTTAATCTATATAATGACTATAGACTAATACATCAATATAAACAATAATGTATTGACTATGATCATTAAATATCTCATTTATAATTCTCTAGAATTCGAAAGGGGCATTTTTTAAACCAAAAGGCATAACATTCCACTCATACTGACCAAAAGGTACAGTAAAAGCAGTTTTATACCTATCATTTTTAGACATTTGTATTTGCCAAAAATCAGATTTCATATCAAATTTTGAAAAGAATTTTACAGAATACAAACGTTTTAGTAGATCAGATTTGTGTTGGGATTGGATATATAATCCATTGCAAAACATTATTTAAAAGTTTGTAATTAATTACAAGCCTAGGAGCACCACGTTCTATCTCGGCATTTTTATTGACATAAAAAGCAGCACAAGACCATGGACTTCTCGAATTGCGAATTAATTTTTTGTTTAAAAGATCGTGAATCTCTTTTTTGTAAGTTTCTAAAAGCTCTGGACTCATTTGGATTGGTTTGGCCTTTATTGGGATTTTCTTTTCGGAAAAATCTTTTTCGTATGGCAAATCTATCATATGTTGTTTTCTATTACAAAAAGCATTTGGTAAGTCAGAACAAATATTTTTGTAGATTTATTCAAGACAATTTTGAATTTTCTTTTGAACATCTTTTTGACACAATTGCCTTTCTAAATGTTGAAAAGAAATTTCTTCGTTTAAAAAGTTTATCTGTTGTTGTTTTAAAGTCAAAAGATTGAGCTCTTTGATTTTGTGTTTTTGAGTAAAAGGAAACAGAATCGTTTTGCCCAAATATTCTTTTGAAATTCTATTTTTATCAGTTATATATGGGAATAATAACCTTGCAAAAGGCGCACCCAGAATGATATGAGTTACCATATTTTTAATTAATATAAATGGAGTTTCATATTTCAATTCTTGATTTTCAACAACAACTTTTAAAACTTTGTATCTAACATCTAAGCGTGAGCCATTGATGCCATTAAACCTTTCGGTTGTTTTTTCAAAATATTTTGTAGGAATGATTCCTTCATTAAAACAATTAGAATCAGCTCCTGTGTCAAATAAGACAGTTTGTTCTAAAACAAAATTATTGTGAATAATATTTTTGACATGGATATAAAATTTTTGAGAAATTCAAGAAATCAAGTTTAAGAAAGTGTTTTCTTCCTCATTGCCATCGTTAAATGTGATTTTAGGATTTTCTTCAGTTTTACCTATTAGTTGCATATCTTGGAGTTGGGATATGGCTTCGGCACAGGTTTCTTGTTAGAGTTTAATCAGACGTATTTCAATTTTGAGTTGTTTGACCTCTAGGTGTAGATCCTGAAGGGTGGTTGGTTTAACATAATGTTAAAATTTGTTTAAAACATCTATTAGATTGTATTTGTTTACAGGAAAAACAGGTTTTGAGTTTGAAGAAGAAGGTTGTTGATTAACCAATTCTCGAAACTTGAACAAATATTCTTCTCTTTCAGAATATGTAAGTTTTTCAATGATATGAAGGAGTAAATCTTTTTCCTTCGAAATAACATTGATTGAAGATGAAGATTCTGGGATATTATCATTTTAAAAATTTTGAATATTCTCAGAAGATTCACTTTCAATTTATGAACTAGAAGTTTCATCAATTAAAAGATTGTTTATTTGTTCAAGAACAGATTAATCAATACACCTGATCTTCTTGAGTTTTTTTCTTAAGACGCAATATTTAGAAATATGACCTAATTTGCCACATTTAAAAATTTGACCTTATTTTTGTTCAAGAAAGTCGACCTTAGGTTTGGATCTAAATTCCTGTTTCAACCTACGAGGAGGTGTGTTTGGGTTATATCTTTGGTAGATATATCTCTTCTTTTTGTGGTAGGAAGAAGGTTTCCTATGTTTTTTGGATTGTTTACAGGCTAGAAGACCGAATTGTTCATAGGAAGTTCCTAACTCTCTACGGTTTACGGCTTTCTCTTTGGCCAGTTGATGTTAGATGCTATCATCCTGACAAATTTTAAGAGCAGTTTTTTGAACATAAGAGATTAATTTTCTATATGCCATCATTTTGGTTTCTAAATTTTTCTCTAATTTTATCACCTAAAGATTTAGGTAATCCAGTTAGGAATTTTTCTTTCCAAAAGGGTTATTTGGCATAATCTCTTGTGAGAACTTGAGCAAGGAAAGTATTCCTATACCATCTAAAATTAGAAAGGGTTCTGCACTTAAGATTTGACAGTAATTCAGCTGATCTATCTTTCCAAATAGACGGATCACCAATAAAATGTTTAACAATTGTAAAAATTAAAGTTTGGAGAGAATTTGGATAGGTTTCACTATTATAAAGAATAGTGTACCATCAAAATCAGTTTGGATAGATGAAAAAATCGTTTCTTTATCTTCTAGAATAAGATAATGATCCCACCAATTTTTCAATTGACCAGTGAAACCAGATACCAAAAGATTTGTGATCTGTTCATCTGTATAGTTGTTTTGTGTTTGATACGCAGTACATAACATTGTCATCTGCTGCATTGTGGAAAGGATATTAGCTTCATTAACACCATATACGTTCCATTCATTAACTACAAACCTTTAAATAATGCTTTACAATGGATTAGATATCCAATCCCAAACAAATCTGATTTACTAAAATGTTTGTATTCTGTAAAAATCTTTTCAAAATTTGATATGAAATATGGTTTTTGGCAAATACAAATTTCTGAAAATAATAGGTATAAAACTGCTTTTACTGTACCTTTTGGTTAGTATGAGTGGAATGTTATGCCTTTTGGTTTAAAAAATGCCCCTTCTGAATTTCAAAGAATTATGAATGAGATATTTAATGATCATAGTTAATACAGTATTGTTTATATTGATGATGTATTAGTCTATAGTCATTCTATAGATCAACATTTTAAACATATCTCTAAATTTGTTAGGATTGCAAAAACAAATGGATTAGTGGTTTCAAAACCTGAAATTAGTTTGTTTCAAACTAAAATACAGTTTTTGGGTAATTGGATTTATCAAAGGTCCATTACACCAATTGAAAGAGCAATTTAATTTGCTGATAAATTCCCTGATCAAATCACTGATAAAAGACAACTTCAAAGATTTTTAGGATGTTTAAACTCTGTTGCTGATTTTATTTCTCATCTCAGTAACTTCATTAAACCACTTCATCAGTGACTTAAGGACAATCTGCCTTCGTGGACTGACCTTCATTCAAACATTGTTAGGCAGATCAAATCCCAGGTTAAAGGGCTTCCTTGCTTTAGCCTTCCTGATCCGACTACCTTCAAAATTGTTGAAACAGATACCAGTGACATAAGTTACAGTGGTATTCTCAAACAAAGTCTTGATGGAAAAGAAAAAATTATCTCTTTTACATCTAAACATTGGAATAGCACACAACAAAATTATTCCACCATTAAAAAAAAATTTGGCGATTGTTTTACGCATTTCCAAATTTCAATCTAATTTATTAAACAAAAGATTTTTACTCCGCATTGATTGCAAATCTGCAAAAGATGTTTTACAAAAGGATGTTAAAAATCTTGCATCTAAACAAGTTTTCACCATATGGCAAGCAATTTTGAGTGTCTTTGATTTTGACATTGATTTTATCAAAAGTACTTCAAACTCCCTTCCAGATTTTCTAACCTGTGAGTTTTTATAGGGTAGATAAAATTTGAGAGAAAATCAGAAAGAAACCACCAAAATGCCGAGGAAAAAGAAACCTGAAGATGGTGAGGATAAAAAATAAAAGGGTATTTTACAAGACGTTCAAAGCCAAACAGTCTCTAGTTTTGAACTTGAGGCCATCATCTAAAAGGTGATGCAATAATATGGGTATCCACTGGGAACCCAGAAAACTAAAACGGAGTCATCTACTCTATTTGGATCTTCAGTCCAGAAATCTCAAACAAAATCAGAGTCATCCACTCTGTCTGGGTCATCAACCCAGCAAGTTCAAATAAGAGCATCTTCTAAAAAGATTTTGGAATAATATGCCCAGAAGATACTCCTAGACAGAAACTTTGCCCAGAAATTAGCCCTTCCCCCAATCCCTGTAAAGGTACTTACAAAAAACCAATATGATTTGCTTGATAAACAATCAAATATCTTGCAGATCAATCCCTTTCAAAAACAGGTAGTTTTTGCTTCTGTCTCCCCAAAATTAGACAATACTCTAGCCTTTTCTAAATAAAATAGGGCTATGAAATTATCCAGATATAGCTAGAATTCTATCATAAAAACCTAAATCATGTGGCTTTAAATGTCTTTCCCATGGGATTTCATTTTAGGCCTAAACAATTGACAAAAATCAAGGAATATTATGAATTAATATTGATTCATTCTGAGTCGGCTGCAATAAAAAAGAATGCTGACAAAACAAATGAATATTTAATAATTCATTCTACCCTGCAGATTTTGAAAGTTCTCACTCCATCCCAGTAGGGACAAGATTTAAACAAAATAAAAACTTTTGGGATAAATTTTGATCCTATTGGATATAATTATTGGGACTATGTTGATGCATGGTACCATATATTCTGGGATCAAAACAAATCTTTTAAACATACTTGGTTCATTTATTTCAAAACGAAAACTAAGTACAATTTTTCTCAATGGTTCGGACACTGGTGAAATTTCTTTGGACCTATTCCAGAGATATTTCCTACAGAAGTAGTTCAGGCTTTTGATCTTTTTAAACAAAAGTTCAACATTGAAGAAAATCCTTTTCCTGTTGAACTATATTATTTTTCAAACTTATTTGTATCTTAGATATTTTCCTAGAATTACAGGTTTTCACAAACTGAAGGATCAAGATTTTTGCCAATCCTACAAAGACTTCCGTCTGTAAAATGGTGGCCCAAATTTGATCTTTCCCGAATAAACACTCAAGCAGTAGAGAGATGGTTTAAACAGAACCCCCAGTTTCTCTGCATGACAGAACACAGCAAGTTCTTGAATCAGAAGAATAGGGTACAAGCTTCATCGCTTCAACAAACGATAAGGCTAGCCTTATCAATCAATTAAACTCCATGCTCTAAATTCTACAGCAACAGGAGCAGACCTCTTCTATAAGTCAGACAGATTTTGCACCACCTTCAGAGAAAGATGGTGAAAAAGAATTTGTCATAGACTTAGACAAAGATTAAACTATCTAGAGATTTAGTTAATCGAGAAATCTGTCCTAGGTTTTTGGTAAAACAAACTTGTAAAGTAGTGTTACTATCTGTAGCAGTACTATTTGAACAGTAAGTCACTGTAGTGTCGGCAGATACTGTGCAAATAGTGTTATGATGCAGAACTGTGCAAACAGTAAAAATTATCCATGTCAGAACACTGTTCAAACAATAACCGCTCCTGCCTCCTTAGATTGCATTCATTTCCTTCTGAGAGGAGATTCAGTTACGCCCCTCCTTACAATTAGAGAGAGATATTCCGAGTCTAGAGAAACAGTCTCCTCCTCCTTCTGTCTCTTCCTACTCCTTCTGTATCCCTTCCTCTTCTTGTAAGTGTTTATGTTTTAATAATTTTTTACTTTAAGTTTGTTTAAAGCTTTCTTTTATTTTCTTTTCATATCATTGCCTCCTCTTATGAACTAAACTTGGCTGGTTCTACCACCTTTTAGTTCATTCAAGAGCATCCCCTCTACATGCATTTTATATTTCAGTAATGTATTAATTGATCCTTCTAGTGCTCTACTTCCTTTTCTTTATATATATATAGATATATATATGATCCAATAGGATTGGGAAACCTTCCCAAACCCCCATTTTGTCCCATCCTAAAATTTGTTGGGATAATACATATTGTGATGGGGACGGAACATTACAAACATTCTATTGAGCAATGTTAGGTCAGCACCTCATACAGTTGCTGCACAAGATGGCACTCGCTGAATTTTCCAAACTAACTTCTTCATTGTTGCCTGTAATTAAAACATGTGCATATGCGTATGTATATATAACCATTTTTATCATATTTTAGAATAACATTTTATTTTTCCTTAAACATTCTATAAAGAAGGGAGTAGTGTCCGTATAAATTATTAGAAATATCTAACCATAGAAATAGGTCAGATCTTTAATAAAAATTTATAACTTGATTTAGCTAGAGTTTGATAAGGCTTAACTAATTTAGCAAATAAGCTAAACTTTATACCTATTTGAAAGTTTACAAACCTAACCTATTTAATTATATGTAGGCTATAAGTAAATTTAAAATCTATAGAGTTTTTTATTTATAAATATATAAACTTCAAAGTTTTATAAAAAATTATATTTTATAAGTTTTAATAAACTCAAAGCTTATTTATAGTTTTTTAAAGTTTAAAATATTATATTTTTAAAAGTTTATATTATAAGAAGCATGTAAAAAGGTTTTAGACTTAACTTTCAAATGCAGCACTCAGCCTAAAAAAACTTTCGATAGTTGTACTCTTGGGCTAAGGCCAGTTTAGACATACTAGCTCAACATATTTCGATAGTTGTATTCTTCAAGCTTCTCATTGGGATTTGTGGCTTCTTCGAGCTTCTCATCTACTCTTGAAACCCAAGAGTCCTATTTGAAGAGCTACTGTGTTACAAAGGTTATTTCTTTCATGAGGTTGTGTAAGATGCCAGCTATATGAGGGTATGCCCTGATATAGTTTTAAGCTTATGTTTACTAAAAAGTTGTTCTTCTTATAATAGTAACATTTTATTTTCAATGTGGCATCAAGACTATATAATAATAGCTAGTTTTCCTTTTGCAAGGAGGTGCTTGCTCTGACACTGGTATGTTTTCTATCACTGCATTGACCTTAGGATAGCACACTTGACTACTTTCTGAAGCTTTTAATTTGATACAATACATTTAGTCGATTTGCAGTTGTTTCTTACTAATATTATTAACTAATATTCTTACTAATATTTATTAAGTGCTTTGAAGTTCTTCTAGTTTGATGCCCTGTTTGCTATAATTTTCCAAACTTACTAATCATTTGTCGCTCTTACACCTTTGAGTCTCATTCTTAACCTTGTTGCAGGGTAATGTAGAGAAAGCATATATGGTCTACATTTTCTTGATGAGAATGCTTGATCCCAGACTCACTTTAAAAAGTTCTGAAAAATGTTTGTGGTTATTTATTTTGATTAACATACACTGTTTCGATTTATTTTAGTTGATGAACCAAATGAAACAAGATAATTCAGGGCCCATCTTGTTTTTGGGCCCTGAATTATTCTTCTTTGGTTACAGATTTACATTACATATGTTGAGTTTATTACAGATCCAGTGAACAAACAACGGCAATCACACATTGGGAACAACGGTACCAGAATTGGATAAATAATAACTATGCATGAGGGGAATAAACAAGATAATTTTTTTAGCTTGTTTAAGTTTCCAAAAATAAGACAAATAATGCAAAAATGTATTAATTCTCACAATTTCATCAAATTTCAATTTTTTTTTAAAAAAAATAAATTCGATTATCGAAATATATTAGGAGGCTAGTGCTGAACATAGAACCTAAAAAAATGGTATACCCGATCTAACCCTCATTCACTCATCTAAAATCCGATCTCGCATAAGAACCTAAACAAATGGCACAAGACTGGCTAAACTAGGTATGTTGAGCAAGACCGAACTCGGGTTGATACAGCAACCTGACCCAATAAATACATGCATTATTATATTATGCATATATTACAAGAATTAAGCTTGTTAATTATTATATATTATATTAAACTTTCATCCAAAATGAGACAGCATTTGCCTGCAAATTGTTTAAATTTTATCTAATATGTGTTTAGAAACACACAAAACTTAAGTTTTGATAAAACTTATGTTTTAATAAATTTTAAAATAAATAGATATATTTATTTAAATAAATTTTTAGACTAAATTATAATTTAAAACTAAGGTTTCAGATAAGTTGATCAGAGTAACTTATAGAATAGTAAAAAAACTTATAAACTAACTAATTACTATATTATCTCTATTTTTTCTTATATCCCCTCTCATATTTTTTCTTACACTTTCTCTCGTTTCTTTTTTTACACCTTCTCTCCTCTTATCTCTTATCTCTCCTCATTTAATACTCGTACATTTTTTCATAATTTACTCATAATAAAAGTACTTTTAAAAATAAATATCCAAACACTCATTTATTAAAAATCACTTTTTTTTTTCATAAACTCTTCTCTAGAAACTTTTTTCTATAAACTGACCTAAAAAAATTTCTTTTTCATAAACTAATTTCCAAAATTCTATCACCCCTAATCTTATATATAAGACATAATTAATTTATAAAAATTAAAAAATTAAAAAAATTATCAAATCGATTAATTATAAAAAAATTGGGTCACATAAGTTTAACTCAATACAAATCCTTGCGAGCATGCCTCTTTCAACCTTTGAATTTTTTGCGTTCAAATAAATCCAAACTTCAGAGTTCTCCATATTCTATATACAGCCTGTTTGGACACGGAAAAGTGATTTCAAAAAAAAATTTGGGGTAAAATCTTAATTTGAGAAAATTTTAAAATAAATAGCCATATTTAATCAAATGGACTTTTGGACTAAACTATAATTTAAAATTAAAATTTCAAATAAAATAGTTAGAGTAGTTTATGTAACAGTAAAAAAACTTATGAATTAATTAATTACTTTACCCTTACTTTTTCTTACATCCTCTCTCATACTTTTTCTTACACTATTTCTCATCTTTCTTATTTTTTCTTATACCCTCTATCTTTTCTTTCTTACACCCTCTCCCCTCTCCCCTCTTATATCTTATCTCTCTTTATTTAATACTCATATCTTTTTTTATAATTTATCAATAATAAAAATACTTCTGAAAATAACTATCTAAACACTCATTTATTCAAAACTACTTTTTTTTTTATAAATTCTTTTCCAAAAACCTTTTTCTATAAGCTGCCTAAATTTTTTTTTTCATAAACTCATTTTTAAAATCATATCCAAACGGCCCATAAATGATATGCTTAGGGAATCAATTCACTGTGTCGAGGTGCAGTCTACGAAGTTGGGTGAGCTGATGTAGGGGTGTTCATAAAACCCGTGGCCCGGTATGCCCACCCGAGCCCTCGAAAAAATAACCCTGCCTAGCCCGATAAATATAGGGTAGGACCAGGCTACAATATGTCGCCTATACTTTTTTTGGGCTGGGCACCGGGCAAGGGGTTGCCTGCCCTGCCCTACCCATGGGCACTTATTCTTTTTTTTTTACTTTTCTCCCTAGATACTACACTTGGAAGGGAGAATATGATAGTTACTAATAACTAAATGGTCATTTTAAAAATCTAAATAGTTAAGTAAGTAAGTTACGTCTTTTAATATTTATAACTCTATTGATTTTTTTTTAATTTTACTAATCATAATATTATTACATTATAAATTATAATTGCTTATTTTATGTTTTTAGATGCTTCATCTTTATCAATATTTAGAAAAATTATACAAAGTTACAATTACAAATTACTTAGACTTTAAAACTTTTTTTATATGCAATGAATTTTAATACTTTAATTATTATCTTTTTGTTACCTTATTTTTAGTAGATTATAGATATTATTTAACTCTTGAAGACATATGAATATGGTATTATTTTAGAAGTTTATAATTACAGATTATTTTTCCCAACATGAGCAAAGCATCACAATGGGCCCGTCCAACCCGCCTACGCCTAGCCCACTCATACTCAGTCCAAAATAATTAGGGCTTTTATCAGGTAGAGCTGTGTATCAGACTGTAAAATATAGCCCATATTTTTTTCAGATAGAGCATCGGGCAAGGTTGCCCTGACAACTCTGCCCATGAACAGCCCTAAGCTGATGAATGATTAGCCTAGGCTTGGATTTGGATCCCTCTTCAAGTTTCAGTACAGTGTATGTTCACTCAACTCAACTAATTAAACTGAAGCTTGTTGATACAGCTTCTTTAGAATTTAAATCTGACCCTCAGGCAAAACAAAATTAAGCTTTTCTCTCAACTCGTCTTGCTGATGGCTTTGGTTTTATCTGGGAAAAAACAAACTTTGATTCCTCCATCTCAGGAGGAGGATGATCAATTGCTAAGCAGTGCAAAAAAGATAAAGAATGGTAGCAAGTTTGTGGAAAAAAATTCATATCAAGAATAATGGCCAAAGTTGGGAACAAATGGGCAACCGTCTTTTGCTGAAAAATTGAAGGGCATTGGTAGGAATAAAGCTCAATATGATGATGACAATAAAGAAGAGGATAGCGCATACTCTGATGATTCAATATCAGACAATACAATGCAAGATATGGAACAAGAGAAAGAAGATCCCTGTTCAAGACAATAGAGGATCCAGTAAGAAATTTTCCTACTTTTACATTTTCGGGAAAAATGAAGAAAAGATTGCGTAGTTTAGAGCTTGGAAGAAGGCTGTTATTATAAAATTATTAGATAGTAATATTGGATACACGGCACTTCAAACAAGACTGCAAGCTCTTTGGGCAAAACGAGGAGTGATTAATCTCATTAACATTGGCCATAGATTTTACGTTGTAAAACTGTCAAACAGTGAGGATTATTTCAATGCTTTAATAGGAGGCCTTTAGATGATCTATAATCATTACTTAACAAGTAGACCGTGGGAACCAAACCTCAGACCGAAAAAAGCAAAGATAGACAAGGTTACAGTTTGGATAAGGGTACCAAAGATGCCATTAGAATATTATGACAAGGGGAGCTAACGATTATCGGTAATAGGATTGGGGAGATACTGAAGGTAAATATGAATACATCGTGTCAGCTCAGGGGACATTATGCTCGTTTATGCGTACTGGTAGATCTAGAAAAATAATTAATTCCAGGTTTCGCACTTGATGGAGATGAATACTATATGCATATAAGGCCTTCATTCATTATGCACAATATGCGGTTTCTACGAACACCAGAAGTAAGTTTGTGCCAATAAAGGAAATCAGCCACCAGAAGCTATGGACATGGGGAAAGAACAAATAAATGAGATTACAAAGAGTACAAGTGAAGCTAATACTTCCCTGAGAAACACAGAGCAATAGAAAGTAGTCCAAAAGAGTCACCGGCAACGCAAGCCAAAAGAAAATAAGGGAGAAGCTTCACGACCGGAAAATTGAGGCTCAAGATTTGGTGCGTTGGCGGATGTGACAGAACAAACGGCGCCAGAGGAGAGGAGGAAGTACGGATTGAAAAGGAGCAGGTGGAAGGGCCGCAAGCTATGGTCCAATGGGGAAATGGTAGGCAAAGGTCCAATGCTGGTAGAAGGCAAGGAAGAACAATCGAGTATTCCGAAAGGGAAGTGGTGTGGATAGAGTAGGCCTGCAAGGGTCTCCAAAAATTAATGAAGTGAGAGAGTCTGATGGGGTGAAAAGAAAAGAGAAAAGGACGAGACAACTAATGGACAATGAGGTGACTAATGGAGGTGTTATGTCCACAGAGCAGGGAAGAAATGAGAAAAATTATGAGGAGAGGAACTAGACCAGAAATGAGATGTCTGATGAGGAGGGTGAAAATGCATGTGATAATGAAAAGGGGGGAAATGGGCTTGTCCTAAATAAAGGAAATGAAGTAATGGAACACGATCTAAACCATTACCTAGCAAAGCATAATGGACAACAAATTGGTTTGGAGGAATTGGACCCAGGGGATAAAGGCCTTGGATTTTTGGGCTCGGTGAGCACAAGCCCAGTACCAATGATGAATGGGGTTATTGAAGAAGGAGAAGATATTATGGTGGCTGAAATCCAATTTGAGCAAAGCACTTAATTGGGCCTGGTCATTTGGATATAGTTTCAAAATTTATTTTTTTATGGATAATATATTTTATTGGAATACTAGAAGGACTTGTGCTAATGGGCTCCTCAGAAATCTAAAAGCAGTGTGCCCTGGTACTAGACCAAGTCTCATTATGTTGGTTGAAACCAAATGTGAAAGAATTTCTAGATTTCAGTTTATGAAGTCTTGGGGCTTTGATTTTATCAAAATAATTCCTAGCTTAGGTCGTTATGGAGGGTTAGTAGCAGCATGGAGAATTGATTCAATAAATGTTTCAGTTCTAATGGAAAACTGACAGTTTTTCCATTTTCTTTGTGAAATGTCTGGTTAACCTCCATTCTTATTGACGGCAATTTACACAATTCCACATTTAAATCTCCGTCAGGTACTCTGGTATGATTTAAAAAATTTATCTAATGCTATATTTACTCCTTGGGTGGTGTTTAGAGATTTTAATGATATTCTAAAACTTACGAATAGAATTGGGGGAGTAGACTGCTCTCATAATAGGATAAATTGGTTCCAAGACAGAGTTAGAGAATGTGGCCTTTTAGATTTGGGCTTTCAGGGTCCAAAATTTATATGGAATGGTCCTAGGTTTGCTAGTTATTCCCGCTTATACGAGAGATTAGATAGAGCTCTTCCAAATTCTAGTTTTCTACATGATCTCAGTGATTGTTTTTTGAAAGTATTTCCTATAACTCAATTTTCTGATCATAATCCCATTGCATTGCAATTTCAAAATCAACCCAATGGTAGGAGGAATAAACCCTTCCGTTTTGAAGCAATGTGGCTTACTCATGATAATTTTAAAGATTTTATTTCCTCCAATTAGACTGATTTTGATAATTTTAATAAATCTTTAGAAATCTTGGGTATTTCTTTCTTGTATTGGAATAAAAATATTTTTGGGCTGGTGAAAAAGGAAAAAAAAGTTGTTAGCTCGTTTAAGTGGTATTCAAAATTCACCATCTTATACTCACTTTGCATTTTTAAACGCTCTTGAAAATGATTTGCAAACTAAGTTAGATCATATTCTGAAGTTAGAAGAGATTAAATAGTTTCAAAAAGCTAGAACAGAGTGGATTACTCGAGGGGACCGAAATACTCAATATTATCATTTGAAAACAAAAATGAGAAGGAGGAATAAAATTATAACCCTTAAAGATGATAGGGGGAATTGGATAGAAAATGAATCTAGGCTTATTGATATGGTTTGTAATTATTTTAAGAATTTATATGATTGTTATGAGAATAATCAATATATTTTACAAACCAAGACTAATTTTCCTGCTAGAATTAAATCTAGTTTTATTAATATGTCAAATGTGCCAATTGATAAGGAGATAAAGAAGGCTCTTTTCTCAATGGGGCCGTATAAAGCTCCTGGTATTGATGGTTTCTCCCCAATATTCTATCAGACAAATTGGAATATAGTGGGTAGTTCATTATGTAAATTTGTTAAAAATGTATTTCAGGAAGGTACTAGACTAATAAGACTTTGATTTCTTTCATACCAAAGAGAGAGCATCCTAATGTGATTGGGCATTTTAGACCTATTGTATTATGTACGGTGCACTATAAATGTATTACAAAAATAATTGTTAACAGATTGAGAAATGTTATGAATAAAATTGTTTCTCCTTATCAATCAAGTTTTATAAAAAGAAGATATATTCAGGATAATATTATAGTATGACAGGAAGTGATGCATATAATGAAGAAGGCTAGAGGAAAAATTGGGCTAATGGCTTTCAAAATTGATTTAGAGAAGGCATATGATTGCATTAGAAGGGAATTTGTTAAACAGGTGCTTATTGATGTGGGTATGGACAATATTTTTATAAATCTTATCATGAGCTGTATTTCATCTACGTCATATAATTTATTATGGAACGGATCACAAACTAAATGTTTTCTCCCTAAAAGAGGTATCCGATAAGGATATCCTATTTCACCTCTTTTATTTGTGCTTTGTATAAACAGGTTATCCCATATCATTATTGATGCGGTTAATTCATATCAGTGAAAACCCATTAAGTTAACTACTGGTGGCCTATTTATCTCTCATCTAATGTTTGCAGATGATCTTCTTCTTTTTGGAGTGGCGACTAAGAAGCATTCGAACTGTATGATGAATTGTCTTGATAAATTTTGTAAAGCGTTAGGGGCAAAAATCAATAAAAGTAAATCATCAATCTTTTTCTCTCCAAAGGTAAATGGCAATATAAGAAGAAGGATTAGTAAGAGTACAGGAATAGTTGTTTCTATTGAGATAGGAAAGTATTTGGGATTTCCAATCATCAGAGGGAGGAAACCTAGAGAAACTTTTTAGTATATCATTAATAAAGTCAAAAACAAGCTTGCTGCTTGGAAAGAGAGCACTCTTTCTATGGCTGGGCGGATCACTTTAGCAAAATCAGTTTTAAGTTCTATACCGGTATATCCTATGCAAGTTGCTAAAATTCCTATATCGGTTTGTCATGAAGTTGAAAGATTGCAGAGGAACTTCATATGGGTACATAGCCAAAGCTCACATTAATTCCACCCCATTGGGTGGGATCAAATTATTATGCATAAATTATACGGTGGACTTGGGTTTAAGAAATTATCTTCATTTAATAGAGCTTGGGGTACTAAGATAGCTTCGAAATTAGTTGATGGAGATAAATGTCTATGGGTTGATGTTCTCCTATACAAATACATGATAAGGAATAAAGAAAATTTATTGAAAGTAAGGAAAGGGGATTCTGCACTTTGGAAATTTATCTCACAACAGCAAAAAATTGTTGAATTGGGGACAAGATGACATATTAGAAATGGTCAACTCATAAATTTTTTTACTGATAAGTGGTTGTTTCCTGATAAGAATATAAAGGAATTATGCCTTCGGCCACTCATAACGGAGGAAGAAAATAGTAAAGTGGCAGTTTAGGTAACTTTTGGAGCTTGAGATTTCCAGAAACTTGCTTCTATTATCCCAAGTAATGTATTTCAGAGATTGATTAGCATGTTACCACCTATGTTAGAGGCAGGTAATGATTTCATGGTTTGGAATGATACCAATGAGGTAACTTTTACTATTAAAAGGGCTTCTTTTCTAATAGAGAAGTATTCTACTAATACATATAGCTATGTTTACTAAAAAAAATTGGAAGTGGAGAGGGGCTGAACGTATCCGAGTATTCATGTAGATAATATTTAATAATCGCTTATCCACTAATACTTGGAGGAGCAATTGGTCCTCTACTGATGCAATATGCTAGTACTGTAATGAGCAAACAAAGGACATATTACATATTCTCAAGGATTGTTCATATGCTAAACATATTTGGCTTAGATTAATTCATCATTCTTTAGAGCCCCATTATGTGACTGATTTGTTATGAATCTTAAGAAGGAGTTAGGAAATTTTGGTATGAGTAATTAGGGATTAACCTGACGGGTTTCAATTTGGAGTTTATGGAAATGGAGGAATCAAGCTATATTTGATAATGACTTTGTGAAACTGATAGATCCTTACTCGGTTATAATGCAAACATGGAAGACTTATGTACAGGTTCAGAATGATTATCTAACAAATTATTCGTCTACATTAATTTCATTTCATTGGAAACCACCACCATCAGATTAGATTAAAATAAATGTTGATGGAGCTGTTATTGCAAACTATAGTAGGGCAGGGTGTGGAGGAGTGGTTAGAGATTATGCAGGAAGGTGGGTTATCGGATTTACAAGTGTGCTGGGGTCTTGTGTGGTAATTAAAGCTGAACAGTAGGCAATCTATAAAGGTCTAAAGCTTGTCTGGGATTTAGGATTCAAGAAGATCAGTGTTGAATCTGATGCCAAGAATACTGTCGATATGTTGATGAATTTGAGGGTTCATAAATGCAGTTTATTAGTGTTACAAATACAGAATTTTTTGAAGCTACCATGGGAACTAGAAATTCAATATATATCTAGAGATCAGAATCAACTTACAGATGCCATGGCTAAGGATAGATTGAAGGATACAAAAGTACTACATTCATGCCCTTCTCATTTGAAGGCTCTAGTCGACAAAGAGTGCTTAGGATTCAATCCCCTAATAGATTAATTTTTTAGGGCGTTTTAGCCCTCTCTTGTACAAAAAAAAAAGTCAACTAATTAATCATATAGATATATTTATATTACTCACATTCTTAATATATGATATATTTAATTAATTTAATTAAATTAAAAAAATTAATTATATTAGTTAATTTAACATGTTTTTTTTAAAAACACCCCCATTATATTTTTTAACTCTCTCCTTAGGTAATTTTAAAAAAAAAATTGATAAATATAAAAAATATATTTTATATTTAGGATTAATGTCAATTTTTAATTATATTTTATATTAAATATCAAATTATTAATAAGTGTTGCAAGTAGTTTTTATAGATAATTCTATGTGTATGAGTTATTACCTATATGTGTGTGTGTGTGTGTGTGTGTGTGTGTGTGTTTATGAAATGAAGGGAGAAATAGGTGAAATAGGCGAAATAGGTGAAATATTGGATTGTATATTTATGTCGTTTACCCTTTTATCCTTCAACAAATTCAAAATTGTACATGCAGTCACATTCTAAATTTTACACGTCTAAAATATTGGGATGGTGAAAGACTTGAATATATGTATGTTTGGGTAACCTAAATTATAGTTTTAAAAAAGTTTTTTGTCTAAATTTTGATTTAAAAAAAATTAAAACAAACAGTCATATTTATCTAAAAATGTTTCTGAACCGAACTATGGTTTAAAACTATGGTTTTAAATAAACTCCTCAGAATAGTTTATAGAACAGTAAAAGAGCTTATGAACTACCCAATTAACATTTTTTTCCACTATCTCTCATCTCTCCTCTCTTTTATCTTCTCTCTCTTCTCAATCACTTCTCTTCGTCGTTGAAGCCTCTACCACGTTGAGATCTAGACTGAGGAGATACCAGTGATAGAGGAAGAAGTGGTAGGAGATGAGGCGGACGGAGAGGAAGACGTCGCTAAAGCCTCTATTGTCATCATTGAAGCCTCTATCACTACTCGCCCTCGCCCTCACTATCGTTGGTGGTCGTTGCTGTCACTGCTCACTATCACTGAGGAGATACAGCGATAAAGGAAGAAGATGATGAAAGCTAATTTTTTTTATTATTTCATACCATTTCTGATTCATTTTGAGAATATTCATTCAAATACTCATTTATTCATAACAATTTTTTTTCCATAACCTCTTTTCTATCTAAATTTTTTTTTCTATAAATACTTTTCTAAAAGCCTATATAAATGGGCCCTACATCTTGTGACTTTTAACTCGTTAGACACTATAACCATAATTACTTGAAAATATATCAGAAAATAGTCGTCCCAATATAAAATGCCCGTTATACACTGAGCAAGTAAGCTACCATCCACATAATAGTTCAAATAAATAACTAAATATATTTTTTATATTTACTTAAATTTCAAATTATAAGTGAAGGTAAACATACACGAGGAGTTTACGGGTAAAAAAGATAAATTAGGACTGAGGACCTCGATTTTGTGAATTAATACAACTATGACGACATGTTAAATTCATTATATTTATCTAAATATAACTAACTATGTAATAACTATCTTAATTTAAATATTCTGAAAGCTAAATAGTATTTAAATATAACTGTCTAATGTTATTGGACAGGGGTAACAAAAGAAAAACATTGCTTTTATCAAACATAAGGGCGCACAGTTTGTTGAATCTAAAATGATGCAATCACTTCAAGCGTCGATCTTGAAACCTAGATCTTCGACGCAATTGCTTCAAGCTCAGATCTTGAAACCTAAATCTTCGATGCAAAGCTTCAAGCTCGAAACTTTTTTTTTGAAAACGCAAGGTCTGCGTCCACAAATGAAGTGAGCGAAGCTCGAAAAGGAGGAGGAGGAGGTTGACGTCGTGGCTTGGGGTCGGGGCTCCATCGGTGCAATGAGAGAGGTCATAGTGAGAGAAGAGAGCAAAATCTGGAGATGGGTTTGCTAGAGAGATGAAAGAGACGATGGCGTCAGAGATTTGGAGTTAGTTGTTGTCCTTGCCTTCGCCTTCGTCGTTGTCATCCTCATCGTTACCGCCATTCTTGATGTGAGTTACCGGTGTGATGGTGTGATGAGGTGCTTATATGGCTTAGGGCAACTTGAAAGTGAGGAAGAGAGGAAGGAGAAGATGATGAGGTGGAGAGGTTGGAGCATGTTGCGATGAGGTGGCCTTCATGAGGGCACGCCACCTCAACACAATTGGGCCAACTAACTGTTAAGGGCATTGCTACGAAATAATATTTCTGGGAAGACATTGACGCTACAAAAACGTTTAGGTGTTTCGTACAATCTAAAAATTATGTTCTTTTTGGGAGAACTGCGATGGGCAATGCTAATATGGTCATAGCACGCACATGCTTAATGGGTTTATTGGGCCTATTATTAGTGATATCACTGCTAGGTTTTAATCTTAAGGTTCATGGAAGCTGAAATTATAGAATTGAAAAAGAAAAATCATTAGTGGACTTAGCTCAAATTATTGCTAGGTTTTAATCTTAAGATCCAAGTTTTTGAATTGGTCCTTTCCTTTTTATAAGATCCATTTTAAATTTATCTAAACATTAGATACGTTTTTATTTATTTTACCCTTAAGTAATACTCTCTCTCATTCCCATATAATCTCTTTCATCTTTTTTCTTACCCTCACATACCCACTTATATATTTGAGAGAAAAGTACATTCCTACATATATATATATATATATATTACTTTTAATTAATTTTAATAGTTTTATTAAACAAAGTAAATTCGATTATTTAGATCTTATGATAAGGTATGAGGGAGTGAAAAATACATATCAAGATAAATAATTTGGTAAACACCACAAACAGAAATAGGAGGAACTAATAATTTGGAGGAGAATCAAATAGTTAGAACTCTTTGTTCATATGTTAGCTGACCTAGTAAGTTTGTAATATGAAAATGAGATTTAGGATGAAAGTAGATCGCGTAGAAGAGGAGGGGGCAGGGAGGATATGCATCTTGGTCTTTTTATTCATAACTTCAAAATGTTAGAACGAGTTCTTACACCTATGTGTCATTTGCAAATATTATAATCCCACTTTAAAATTTGCCAATTTTAAAAGTTTTTTAAGAGATTTTTCCTAAGAGTTATTAAAGAAATTAAAAGGATATTTTTTAAAAAAAATCAATGAAAATAAGAGTACATTTGGTTCGATTACATGGGAATGTATGGCAACATTCAGAACGAGTTTCCCTTCAAAGACGAGCCAAATGCGTGCTCAACCGACGAGACCGTCTGTAGACTTACTTCTTCTTGGTAACTATCGATGAGTTTCTCTCAAACTTTAAAATTCAGTTTCGGCGATTGCCCATTTTACCCTGTTTAACATAAACAAAAATTATTGATTTATTTTAAAAAAAATTATATTTAAGTCTCATATAAAGAAAAGTTTTACGAATTCATCAAACGTCTTATTTGACCTATAATTAATTTTTTAAATTGTAAAATGATAAAACTATCTATAGGAAGAAATAACTTAAATAATAGAAATGATAACTCTAGAAAGAATTAATAACAATTGGAGGTCTAAAAAAGATAATTAAAGTATTTTTTTTTTAAGGGTAGTTTTTTCATTTCACAATTCGAAAAAATTAATCCCAACCCTAATGAGACTTTACAATCGTTTAATAATTTTTTTTAAACTTCTCTATAATTAGATTCTTTGTATGGAATTTAAATATAATTTTTCTATTTATTTTTTGGGTAACTGGCAAAATTTATGTGACCAGAGTTTCTATTTTCTAGATCTGCGCTCCTTCATTGCTGGAAGATTATTGTCTTCCCCTTCTTTCTATTCTTAATCTCTAGCTCTTTTCTTTTTGTTTCTTATTTCCAAAAAGTTCTTTATACTACAAGAGCAAGGAAAACAAAAATACTACTTCTAATACTTATATAATATTTATTTAACTAATTTAAATATATTAAAAAGTTAATTAAATTATTTATTTATAATAAGTATTTGTTAATTTTCTTAAAATACTTTTTAATCATATGTATTTGAATAATTTTTAATATAAATCCACTTAATATGTATAATCATATAAAAATATATAAAGATACTTTGAAAAAAATTATAATTTTTAAAGATAAAATAGATTGAGGTCTTATATTTAAAATTAAATTATATTTTATATCTAACTCTAATACTTAGGATAGGAGAAAATAATATATAGGTCTTAAGTGTATAGAAATGGGTCTCTATTTTCTAGATATAAGCTGCTTGGCTGCAAGTTTTGGCTAGGGTTATTAACGATGTTCGGTATTTTCTATCTTTATGTGCTTCCAAGGATTCTGTCAATTAGTTTTTTAAAACTTGTTTATAAAATGAGTATACAAGAGAACATGTTTGAATAATGGGGGTTGTGAGCAATATACCATCAAAATTTGCTAGATGCCATTAGATAAATTTGCAATATGCAATTATATACTAGATACTGACTTTATTAGTGAGTTTATTGGGTTTTACACTTTGGATATGCCAATTTTTAGTACTTTTTTTTTAATTTTAAAACAAAAAACTAAAAAATTTTTAATATCTTAGTAGAAAATCAGGTATATTTATTTGAATATTAAATATTATTATAGTTATATTATTTTTGCACCTGTTCAAATTAAATTATGTAAATCAATTTATTAATTTATCCATAACAATCAATATCAATATTAACATTAGTAGCATACCTGGACCTTTCAAATTATTGGGGTTAATATAATTAATTTAAAAATTAGTAATAATGTGCTAATAAAAATTAGTAAAATATTATAATATTTTTTTATCATATTAAGCGAAATATAAAAAAATCATAAAAAAAGTATATTTAATAGAAAAATGTTATGCAACAATCATTCGACACAGTTACCAAGCAATTGCTAATCATCATGCATCTATTCATTAACCATTGTATGTGTGCTTTATTGTGATCTTATTAAAGTACTTATAGGATTGATTAATGAGTACTATTATTTTTTCATTCAAATAGTGATGTTTATTTAATATTCATATTATATTTAATGTATTAATTTGTTGTAGTTTAATATAGATTTATTTGATGTATTGGTATTCATATTATATTCAAATAGTTGGCTTCATCCCTTGAATATAGATTTATTTGCTATAATTTAATTTATATATAATTTTATTTTAGATTAATTTGAGTAGCTATTGTTTGTTTTTACATTTTATGTAAATGTTCAAGGGATGAAGCCAGCAAGATGCCAACTTAAATATACTATTAAATATTGTATAAAGAATATGTAAGTATAATTCATAATATATGTCTAAATATAACTGTGATTTTTTTTCAGGAATTTGATTAAGAAGAGTTCCTCACATGAAGATGAGAATTATGAGTATTGGAAAGAAGATGAAAATATACATTTACATGTTTCAACTACTTCTAATGATGGGGAAGTATGTATTGATAAAATGGGTCACTGAGACAGCTAGATATATTGATATAAAGATTACAAATAATTCATAAGAAATTAGACATCTAAAATTATGTAAAAATATGCCTAGTATTATTAATTATATTCATCTCATGAATGATGAAAACTATCGGTTCTTGATACTTGAAACCGATGGTTTTCCCTATACATACTTTTTCAGCATTAGAAACTCTTGCAGTTAAGGGTGTGCATGGGCATGACTGGATAGGGTAACCCCATGCCTGATACCCTACCCAAAGAAAGCATAGGCTATATTTTATAACTCAATACCCAGCACTGCCCAATAAAAACTATAATTATTTCATGTTGGACATACCTAAATAGTGATATCCTACTCATATTGTGGGAAAAATTTACAATCATAAATTTCTAAAATAATACCATATTTATGTTAAAGATTTAAAAAAATATACATAATCAACTAAAAATAAAGTGACAACAAGATAATAATTAAAGTTTTGAAATTTATTTTAAATCCATATAAAAGTAGATATGCTATATGGATTTCTGAAATCCACTTCAACATCATCCTCCAGTTCCCATTTCCAAGTTCCAACAAATAAGAAGATATGTTATCTGGATTTTTTTTCTTTTTTAAATCCATGCAAAAGTAGGGTTCTACCAAATTTTTCAACGGTAGAGCCAACCTCGTCTATCTCATTTTATTACAGTTCCTATATAGTCATTAGTGTCTAAAAGAATATTTAAAGCTTACCTTGAGCATTTGAACCCCTTCTTCAAATGTAAGCCGCAGAGTCTGTCGCAGGTACTGCACATTCACGAGACTATCATCAAATCAAAGATAATGGCAACCTCTAGCTGACCTAATTATTAGTATTACACAGTAATATCTTATGTAGAATCACTAAACCATATGTTACTGTAAGTTTGTTATTCATATTGACACATGATACATAAATACCTTTAAAGGTTCAAATGGGTATTTCCTTCCCAAAGCTTCCACATCCTTCTGACAGTTCTTGTTTAAACTATCAAACATTGCCACAAATAGCCTATCAACTATATCCATAACCTGCCCAAGAAATGGTATATTATACCACACCTCTTAACAGTTTCATATATAAATGTTTACCCCATTTCAACATCAATACCTGTGAACTCACACAAATGTCTATGAGTGAAGGAATCTTCGGCTCTAAAAATAGGATCAATCTAAAAAACACGGCCAAAATCACCACAAATTGACATTTGCTTGTGAGCTAAGGTGACTAGGGGAGGCATGCTGGTTGCCCCTTATAATCCAGTATAAAAACAGCAGCACCCCCTTTAATAGACCCAACAATCAGTTTTGGTGTGTGAATTTCAACACAGTCTTTAGATAATAAGAACTGTCTGAATACTTGAACATGCACACGTTTACAAGAAAATTAAATCAGCTAGCGTAGTATAAGAACTATGACAAATGTTATAAACAAGTATATTAGTATGTTTCTCTTGCAATAAATAAAAAAGAAAAGCATTCTAAAAAATTGACAACTGAGATTATATGGAGAAAACAATAAATATACAGAGGAACACTTCATAACAACACTCGATGATAATATGCTTTACATTTCCAACTTGAGATTGAATGCGAAAAATTGCTTGATTGGCTAGCGTTTGAATGTCAAGAACTTTATAGTTTAGACGTGTATCCTGATTGACATGAACAATTTGTTCACCAGCCTGCAATCATCAAAATCTAATCAATATACCAAAACGGGGGGAAACATTAAAACGCAGTTGATCTGGGGCGAAGAGAAGTTGAAATCATAGCAAATAACATCTGACAAATATTTGCAAGACCTAAACAGGTTCACATTGAACAAACATGAGTATAACTTTTACCTGCTGTGAAGCGCCTTTAATTAGAGCCCCGGGCACAGAGAGCCAAAAGCAACCCCTTTGATATCGAGAATAGATTCCCAACTCAATACCGTAGCATACTTCACCATCTAAGGGCTTACTTGATCGGCTTGCACCTGCACCCCACTTTACACAGTGAACCCATTATCTCTTATAACCAAGATGTGACGGATAATTAGATACGACGAAGGCGATACGCTCTAAATATGAAGTTCTCAACTTCTGAACTTTTTAGGGCAAACAAATAGGTAATAAAAAATAAATTATATATAATATATATATCGAGCCAAAATAGGTAGGGTGATATACCTTGTCTGATGCTCTACCCTGTCTTACCCAACACTTAGTTTAATTTAAACTTACCCAATTATATTTTGGGCCATTTTTTTAAGCTGGACATGGCTATTTTTCTCTAGATTTGGGCGGGCACACATCTGCACACGCCTACTGGTAGTTGTTAAAAGACCAAAATCGCCCTCTACCTTCCTCTTCCTCCACCTCCCCTTTCTTCCTTATTGCATCCCGCTGGTTTATCTTCATCAGCAACATCGTTTCTTATTCGTTCGATAGATCTGCCTAAAGTTGGCGACAATGCCATCTCATTCTTCCTACTAGCATCTTCTTAATTCATAAATAAACCAAAATACAAAGTCAACCAGCAACCCCCAAGACTGAAAATCATATAGCTCTCAAGATTTAATAATCATACAAGTATCCTTTAGCCTTTTCTTACAGTTTATGTGACATCTCATTGAAAGCTGAAAGTTTCCATATTCAAAAATAAACTCAAACCATTCAGACCCCACCATGAAAGAGCATATAATCTAAGCATTTTAAACGAAACTGAAGGATATACAGACAAGCTAACAAGCCTTCAACACAGGGCGGTTTAACGGGCCCTTTTTAGCATAAATTAATTCCAAATTAAAAAACAACCCAATACAACAAATTATCTAAAATAATGTAATTATTCAACAAGATACCACCAAATAAAACAACACAGATGTGATTACAATTACAACAATTTATAGCCAATTAGCCACAAAACATATCCCACCAACCTCAAAAAATCAAATCTTCAACATAATAATGTCTTCTTCATGTTCGAACATCTTAAAAACATAATAATATCTTCTTCATGTTCGAAACATCTTAAAAAGAAAAAATTAAATATATATTATTAGATTATAACACAATTTAGCAAGCATTAACTATGAGAAATTCTATATTTTAACAATGGAAAATTCGTGACTTTAGATTCTTCTTTAAACCATACTGATTACAAAAATAATCCCTACCACAGATGACATTGTTTCACTCTTAAAAGATGACATTAACTTCTCAAGTATTAAGAAATGATACCTTTAATAATTTATATTATCAATATATTTAGAAATATTTAGCAAGTTTGCACATAAATAAAAATGTTGAATTTCTTTAGAACTAAGTGTCATCATTGTGCTAGTGCGTTTCACTGACACCTTAGTGTAATCATCATCGCCTAATTTCCCTATTAAAACAATTAGACACAAGATAAATATATAGAATAACGTGTTTTAGACACTCCAATTTCTAGTGATGATATTTATGAGTAAATTGGGTGATAATGATAGCACTAAGGTGATAGTGAAATGCACTAGCACAAGCATGGCACATGGTTATAAAGAAATTCAACATTTATAGTTATGTACAAATATACCAACTATTACTAAATATATTGATAATGTAAATCATCAAAGCTATCAATTATTGATAGTTGAGAAGCTTAAATACACATTGGATTATTTCGTCGATGGGAGATAAAGAGAGTTTTTCTATGAAGATTATCTCACCAATTTACTATTAAGTTCAATAAGGTACACCTAAAATTTTTTATTATTTAATTTTTTTTCATGTGTGTATATAAATATGTATTTTTAAAATTCTTGATTATAGATTTTCATTTTTTTACTTTTTTGGGACTATCTAAAAATATGATTGGGGCCATATTAAAATTATTGATAGCAAGTGGAATAATGTTTCGGATTGACTTTGCTTCATCTAAAACTTTTCTGAACATTTTTGTGAATAGGAAGAAGAACTTGTATGAATTATATATTTTTTAGAATTAATTACTAATATATGTCAATATTCATGTATTTATATTGATATTTAATATCTTTTTACTTTGTTGATTTTTCTGGATAAGTATAATTCAGGATTTTGACTGAGATGACTTCCTCATATGAAAATAAGAATTATAATTATTGGATACAAGATGAATATATAGAATTACGTGTTTCAGATACTACAATTTTTTGCTATGACAAAGTATTTATGGGGAAATTGGGTGATGACGACGACACTAAGGTGTTAGTAAAACGTACTATCACAAGGATGTGACAGTTAAATGTACTAAGGTGTCAGTTAAATTTCTTTATAACCATGTGACATTCTTGTGATAGTACGTTTCACTGATACCTTAGTGTCGTCGTCGTCACCCAATTTCCTCGTAAATACTTTGTCATTGCCAGAAATTGTAGTATCTGAAACACGTAATTATATATATTCATCTTGTATCCAATAATTATAATTTCTATTTTCATGAGGAAGTCATCTTAGCCAAAATCCTGAATTATACTCATCCAGAAAAATCAATAAAGTAAAAAGATATTAAATATTAATATAAATACATAAATATTGAAATATATTAGTAATTAGTTCTAAAGAATATATAATTCATACAAGTTCTTTTTCCTATTCAACAAAATGTTCAGAAAAGTTTCTGATGAAGCGAAGCCAATCCGAAATATTATTCTAGTAGCTATTAATAATTTTAATATAGCCCGAATCATATTTTTAGATAGACCCAAAAAAGCAAAAAAATGAAAATCTATAATCAATAATTTTAAAAATACATATTTATATACACACATGAAAAAAAAATTAAATAATAAAAAATTTTAGGCGTACTTTATTGAACTTAACAGTAAATTGGTGGGATAATCTTCATAGAAAAACTCTCCCCATCTCCTAGCCACGAAATAATCCAATGTGTATTTAAATTACTCAAGTATCAAGAATTGATAGCTTTGATGATTTACATTATTAATATATTTAGTAATATTTGGTATGTTTGCACATAACTGTAAATGTTGAATTTCTTCACAACTATATGATATGCTTATGCTAGTGCATTTCCTTGTCAGCTTAGTTCTGTCATTATCACCCAATTTCCTCATAAATACCATAAGTAGAAATTGGAGTCTCTAAAACATGTTATTCTATATATTTATCATGTGTCCAATTGTTTTAATAGGGAACTTGGGTGATAATGACAGCACTAAGGTGACAGTGAAATGCACTAGCACAAGCATGGCATATAGTTATGAAGAAATTCAACATTTATAGTTATGTGCAAACATACCAAATATTACTAAATATATTAATAATGTAAATCATCAAAACTATCAATTCTTGATACTTGAAAAGTTTAAATACACATTGTCGATGGGAGATGGGGAGAGTTTTTCTATGAAAATTATCCCACCAATTTACTGTTAAATTTAATAAGGTACGCATAAAATTTTTTATTATTTAATTTTTTTCATGTGTATATAAATATGTATTTTTAAAATCCTTGATTATAGATTTTTATTTTTTTGTTTTTTTGGGTCTATTTAGAAACATAATTTGCGCTATATTAAAATTATTGATAGCTAGTGGAATAATGTTTCATATTGGCTTCACTTCATCAAAAACTTTTTTGAACATTTTTGTGAATAGGAAAAAGAACTTGTATGAATTATATATTTTTTAGAACTAATTACTAATATATGTCAATATTCATGTATTTATATTGATATTTAATATCTTTTTATTTTGTTGATTTTTTTGTATGAGTATAATTCAGGATTTTAGCTAAGATGATGTCCTTATATGAAAATATGAATTATAATTATTGAATACAAGATGAATATATAAAATTATGTGTTTCCAATAATACAATTTCTGGCTATGACAATATTTATGGGGAAATTGGGTGATGATGATAACATTAAGGTGTCAGTGAAACGTACTATCACAAGGATGTGATCGTTAAATGTACTAAGGTGTCAGTTAAATTTCTTTATAACCATGTGGCATCCTTGTGATAGTACATTTCACTGATACCTTAGTGTTGTCATCATCACCCAATTTTCCCGTAAATACTTTGTCATAGCCAAAAATTATAGTATCTGAAACACATAACTCTATATATTCATCTTGTATCCAATAATTATGATTCCTATTTTCATTTGAGAAAGTCATATTAGCCAAAATCCTGAATTATACTTATCCAGAAAAATCAATAAAGTAAAAAGATATTAAATATCAATATAAATACATAAACATTGACATATATTAGTAATTAGTTCTAAAGAATATATAATTCATACAAGTTCTTTTTCCTATTCACCAAAATGTTCAGAAAAGTTTCTGATGAAGCGAAGCCAATCCGAAATATTATTCTAGTAGCTATCAATAATTTTAATATAGCCCGAATCATATTTTTAGATAGACCCAAAAAAGCAAAAAAATGAAAATCTATAATCAATAATTTTAAAAATACATATTTATATACACACATGAAAAAAAAATTAAATAATAAAAAATTTTAAGTACTACTTTATTGAACTTAACATTAAATTGGTGGGATAATCTTCATAGAAAAACTCTCCCCATCTCCTAGCGACGAAATAATTCAATGTGTATTTAAACTTCTCAAGTATCAAGAATTGATAGCTTTGATGATTTACATTATCAATATATTTAGTAATATTTAGTATGTTTACACATAACTGTAAATATTAATTTTTTTTCATAACCATATGCTATGCTTGTGCTAATGCGTTTCCCTGTCACCTTAGTGCTGTCATTATCACCCAATTTTCTCATAAATACCATAAGTAGAAATTGGAGTCTCTAAAACACGTTATTCTATATATTTATCTTGTGTCCAATTGTTTTAATAGGGAAATTAGGTTATGATGATGGCATTAAGGTGTCAGTGAAACGCACTAGTACAAGCATGTCACATGGTTATGAAGAAATTCAACATTTACAGTTATGTGCAAACATACTAAATATATTGATAATGTAAATCATCAAAGCTATTAACTCTTGATACTTGAAAAATTTAAATACACATTAGATTATTTCGTCGATGGGAGATGGGGGAGAGTTTTTCTATAAAGATTATCCCACCAATTTACTTTTAAGTTCAATAAGGTAAACCTAACATTTTTTATTATTTAATTTTTTTTCATGTGTGTATATAAATATGTATTTTTAAAATTCTAGATTTTCATTTTTTTGCTTTTTTGAAACTATCTAAAAATATGATTCGGGTTATATTAAAATTATTGATAGCAAGTGGAATAATGTTTCGGATTGGCTTTGCTTCATATGAAACTTTTTTGAACATTTTTGTGAATAGGAAGAAGAACTTATATGAATTATATATTCTTTAGAATTAATTACTAATATATGTCAATATTCATGTATTTATATTGATATTTAATATCTTTTTACTTTGTTGATTTTTCTGGATGAGTATAATTCAGGATTTTGACTATGACTTCCTCATATGAAAATAGGAATTATAATTATTAGATACAAGACGAATATATAGAATTACGTGTTTCAGATACTACGATTTTTTGTTATGACAAAGTATTTATGGGGAAATTGGGTGATGATGACAACACTAAGGTATTAGTGAAACACAAGGATGTCACATGGTTATAAAGAAATTTAATATTTGCAGTTATGTGCAAAAATGATCAATATTGCTAAATATATTGATAATATGAATTATCAAAGTTATCATTTCTTGATACTTGAGAAGTTTAAATATATATTGGATTATTTTGTTGATGGAAGATGAGTAGAGTTTTTCATAAAGATTACCACACCAATTTATTGTTAAGTTTAATAAGGTATGGCTGAAATTTTTTATTATTTAAAATTATATATATATATATATATATATATGTATTTTTAATATCCTTGATTGTAGATTTTCATTTTTTTTCCTTTTTTTGTGTCTGTTTAGAAACATGATTTAGGCTATATATAACCTACATAAAATAAGACTAGTTCATGGAAACCTGAACCCACCCCACTATTGGTGGAGAAGAAAAATTTTGTTACAAAAATATATAATTTAGATATATCAAAACAATTTGATCTAGTAAACCCATATCTTGGTCAGAGATCTATTAATAAGTACTTTAAAATATTTTTCTTTTATTTTAATATTTATTTATACTAATAATATAATATTCCTCATGAATATTGTTGATAAATTTAAATAAAAATTAAATCAAGAGCTATTATTGCAAGCGATTGAACAGCTACTTGCACGCAACTAAGGACGAAAAATAGATGTGTTCAATATGGGATGTATGATATATTATTCTGTCATTGGAAAATATCTATTTAGACAAACAGTAAATGAAGGACATTTAAATGATATTTGATATGATAATATAGTTTATGAAGATGATATACCTTACGGAGATATAACATGTAATTCTTTATACGGATAAAAATTAGCCCCAGAAGCATGTAATTTTCATTTTATATATTTAATTTTTATTTATAAATTTATATATTAAATGAATGTGTTATTTATATCTAAGTATTTACTACTGAATAAAAATATATATTTATAAATTTTAGAATATCTATAAATGAGGCCACACTACGTTCCTTATTATGGGATATAATGAAGTCCTTCATTGAATAACTCATGATGGTATATACAATTATACAACTGTACTCATTGTACAAATCGTTTAAACTTGGAGATTGGCGTCTCACGATAGATGGTCATATATAGATCTTTTGTAAAACCAAAGTTACTATGAATATGAATAGCTATTGGAATACTGATTCAGATTGGTTCGCGTTATTAGAAAGTTTTTTGAGCATGTTGGTAAATAGGAAGAAAAACTTTTATAAATTATATATTATTTCTAACTAATTATCAATATATGTTAATATGCATGTATTTATATTCATATATAATATCTATTTATTTTGTTGATTTTTCATAATTAGTATAATTCAGAATTTTGATTAAAATGTCTTCCTCATGTAAAAATAAGAATTATAACTATTGGATAAAAGATGAATATGTAGAATTTTCATCTGAAGAAGAAATCTTAGTCAAAATCTTTGAATCATATTTATCTCAAAAAATTAACAAAATAAAAAGATATTAGATATGAATATAAAGACATGCATATTGATATATATTATTATTTAGTTATAAAAAATATATAATTCATACAAATTAAAATGTTCAGAAAAGTTTTTCATTAGGGATGCCAATATAAAATGGTATTCGAATACCTATTCATAATTACAGCGAGTTTGGAAAACTCCCAGATAAGACCATTTATCATGGAACGCCAATGTTCAGGCCCAATAATTATATGGTCCCTTCCATTCAAACGACCGTTGTATATAAAATTGAGTTTATTGAACAAAGGACTTCATCTCGATTATATCCTATAATAAGAAATGTGCCATGACCTCATTTATGGATATCACAAAATTTGTAAATATATATTTTCTTTATTCAATATCTATTTAAATATAAATAAAATATTAATTTAATATATAAATAAAAATTAAATCATATCAAACGAAAATTATATACCTCGCTGATTCTTTTTAACTATAGAAAGAATATAGTGTTGTAGTTCCAGATGGAGGTAATGTATATCTTCTTTCACAAACCACATTATTATGTAGAATACAGTTAATCATCTTTCAGTGTCTAAAGAGATATTTTCCAATGACAAAATAACATATCATACATCCTAAATTAAACAGTTGCTCAGGCACCTACCAATAATAGCTCCTGTGTTGATTTATATTTAAATATGTCAATAATATTAATGAGAAATATTATATTATTAGTATAAATAAATATTAAAATGCAAGAAAAGTATTATTAAAGTAATTATTAATAGATCTCTTACTAAAATATTTATTTAGTGGATCAAATTATTTTAATATCTCTAAATCACATATTTTTGTAATAAATTATTCTTATCTACCAATGTCGAGGGATTGCTTCACCGTGACATGCATTAGGTTCAGATTTCCATGAACTAATCTTATTTTATACATGTCATATACAACTCGTCATATTTATAAAGAGACCCAAATTAAAAAAAAATAAAAATCCATTATCAAGAATTTTATAATACATATATATAGATACATGAAAAATTTTAAATAACAAAAATTTAGGCCTACCTTATTAAATTGAATAGTAAATTAGTGGGATAGTCATCCTAAAAAAAATTATCTATCTTTTATAGACAAAATAATTGAGTGTGTATTTAAATTACTCAAGAAGTGACAAGTTTGATAATTCACATTATTAATATATTTAGTAATATTTAGTATATTTACAAATAATTATAAATATTGAATTTCTCATAACCATATGTAATACTTGTGCTACAATATTCCACTGGCACCTTAATGCCACCTTGATGCCGTTATCATCAATCAATTTCTTCATAAATACATTGTAATTGCTAGAAAATGGATTATCTAAAATACATAATTATATATATTTATTTTATATCCAATAATTATAATTCCTATTTTTATTTGAGTAAGACATCTTAGTTAAAATTCTAAAAAAAATTACAATTATGTTTAGACATATATTCTAAATCATATCAAACCTGGAATGATATTTACATATTCTATATTTACTTAAATTGTAAAAAAAGTAATACTTGCTCAAATTAATCTAAAATAAAATTATATACAAATGAAGGGATAACAAATAAATCTATATTCATGTAGCTATTCAATTTTTAAAAAATAATAACAGATCTAAAAATTAATATTTAAAAAAAATTAATACATGAAATATTAAATAAATATATTAAAATTAATAATAGTAATCATTAATCAACAATATAAGTACTTTAATAAGCTAATAAAGCGCACACAATTTTTTTATACACAATAAAACACCCCCATTCTTACCCCTCTCTCCTTATTTTTCTTGTAGTTTTTTGTATTTTTCGGATGTACGTTGTATGTATAGACTTTGTTTGTTTTCTTAAATCGTTTTGGTTGGCAAAAAAATAAAGCACACCCAAACTTTTCGTCGGGCAAACCGAGAGTAGGAAGAGAAACTCACCTTCACCGGTCACCAAGAAGTCGCGCTGAGGGAGGGAGGAGTCCGGGAGTAGTGAGAAGAGAAACTCGCCGGTAACCAAGAAGTCTTGCTGAGGGAGGGAGTTGTCGCCAGAAAGAGACGGTGGTGCCGACGTTGGCGAGTTGGATCTGGCCGCCGACTGGGGCTAGGGGGTTTAGGGAAGATAAGCTTGCAAGGGAGGATGTATGCTTCAGAAGGCGGAGTTTTGGCCGTTCTGATCTAATTGCTTTTCTATGTTGAGTGAAAGTCGACAGAAAGGAGAGATATGGAGTCGCTCGAACCGTTATGAAGGAGAGCTTTGGCCTTATTCACCATCTATGAACATTTTCACTCTCATTTTTTCCCTCTCAAGCAACCTTCTGATTTGGAGGGAGATGTGAATGATGCCTCTCTTCGTGCTCGTTCACGTGAGTGTCGTTTAGCCTGCCATAATTTCCTTTCCTTTTTAATCTTTCTGATAATGCTGTGACTCTTTCTGCATCCTTTTTTTATCTTTCTTCTTCGGTTGTGGTAAGAAAATAATTTTAAAACTTCAGAGATTTGATATCACCTGGAATAAATGTGGTAGAAGAAAATAGGAAAATAGAAATTGAAGGGGGAAAATAACTTAAAAGAAAGTGTCCCGTTTGGTACAAGGAAGATTTAAATTTTCCATCGCTAGTTTGTTTGTATTATATCTAGGTATCCTGCGTGAGAACACTTTCTTCGCATTTAGCTTCAGAAACTAAGTCTACATTGAAAGCCTTCACCAGAAGGCACATGCCTATCAATGTACTTGGTAATCGGATCATTATTATTGCTTTTGCTGGATGTTTGGTTGTGTTTGATCCTTAGAAAAAAAAGTATCTGTACTCTGATCAATTTGGTTTAGCAAACTCTTGGTGAAAACACATAAAATACTTAACTGTTGATCTTGCAAAATCACAAAATATCTTTAGTTAAATATTTCAGTTACATGAATAAGTACAAGGATACATATGGGATCAGCAAATGAATTAAACCAATTATGGGTACTCACTTAAAAGTTTAAGCTTTTGAGTGGCATTGAAGGTCTCTTTTGAGTTCTATGGAGTAAAATCAGTATCTGCAAACTTGGATTTGGTTGAGCAATAGACCCTCAGGCAAATTCAGTAAAGATGAACTCATTGTTCCAAAGTAAAAATATATACATCTGATCAAGAAAGATGGACAGGGATATCTTTAAAATACGTATGGGATTGAAATTGCATTGACCACAAAGACAATAATTGTGCTCTAACTGAAGCTGAAGATCATTTTCTTAAGTAATGAAGCATTATATCCATGTAAATATTCTCAAGTGACCAATAAAATATTACAGGTTTCACTTGTTACTAAACCCACAAGTATGGCCTAGACATTACAATAAAAACTTGTCATGTAAAAGCTGGTCATTTCCCATGAATTATTATTTTCTTTTAGCGGGGAAAGAATGATTAGTGTTTTTGTTCGGATAACTATAAGAAAGTTTCTCATAATCCTTCATTTGCAGGATGCATCGGAGGGTTCCACACCAATGACAGCATTCAAGTCATTTGACAACCAGAAGCAAGATTTCCTATGTCCCTGTTTGCAGCAAAAGTGTGCTATCAGCTTTCTTTGCCAAGCCAAAAATTCCCAAGACCAGTTATGTCTCTTGATTACTTCTGGAAAATAAGCTTCTCCATTGTGGGTGGGTGGAGATGCCCTAGTATCCGTCAAGAATATAAAACGTAACTCAGTTTCTGTCAAGTTCTTCAATAGAATTATACTGTGCCACTTTTATTCTTAACAAAGTTAATAATGCCATACCATATGGTAAAAATAACGGGGAAAGAAAAATTCATTCTATTGAAGCATTTAATGGCAGATATTGAAGGGACACACCTAACCTATGACACAGTGAGATGTTTTTTCCTCAACCATATGTCCATTTGGCCAGTTGCTTAGAATCGAGTTTTATGAGACAGGCCTTTGAATAATGATCCTGTGGATAGTAGCTGACTAGCTAGCCTGTAACGAATAATAATGGTATTCATCTTCTGCTTGTAGAGTCTTTTGTCTGTTTCTTGAAATTTTTCAGTGTTAGATTTGTGAGTTGTGCTAAGGAAAATTTGGCAATGTTAGTTGGACTTACTTTGGCCCCCATTACATTTGCATTAGGACATGTAGGTGGAATCACTGAACAAAGCGATTCTTAACAGAATATATGGTTGCATCATAATTGTGATGTTGCTGAGAATGGGTGTTTATGGCATATGGTCATTGTAGATAGAATCCCATAAAGTGTATGCCATCATGCATTACAGGTCATTTGAATGCATTTACTAGAGTGAGTCGTTTTTTTTCTTCTTTTAGTCTAATTAGGATGAGTATATCTAAAGACAGCAGTAGACAGGCCTCCTTATGCCAGCTATGAGGTGAAAAGTGAAATGGTAAATAAGAGAGGTAAAATAATAAAGTGAAAAGTCTGCAAGCTTACAGTTAACATTTCACGTGAGAGCAGAGGAAAGCAAGAATAAGATTCCTGAACTATGAGAAGTTCTCATAAGTAAAACTGTAAAAGGTGATTTGTAGACGGTAAATATATTATTTTTTGGGGAAATTTTATTAAATAAAGAACACTTCATGTGAATCTAACCTTTTCAGTGTTAGATTTGTGAGTCGTGTTAAGGAAAATTTGGCAAGATTAGTTGGACTTACTTTGCCCGCCATAACATTTGCATTAGGTCATGTAGGTGGAACCACTAAACAAAGCTATTCTTAACAGCATATATGGTTGCATCATAATTGTGATGTTGCTGAGAATGGGTAGTTATGGCATATGGTCATTGTAGATAGAATCCCATAAAGTGTGTGTCATCATGCATAACAGGTCACTTGAACGCATTTACTAGAGAGAGTCTTTTTGTTTCTTCTTTTTGTCTAATTAGTGTGAGTACACCTAAAGACAGTAGCAGACAGGGTACCGTATGTGTTTTTTGAAATTTTAAATTTATTAGTTTTTTAATTTTATGCTTGAAGATGTACACCAGAGGTGAGCTCCTTCATCAAGTGGTCACTGTAATCTGTCAAGTGTCCAGGATTTGCGTATGTGGTTATTTCCTTCCTATGAATGTTTTTTTATGTATTAGGGTGCTTGACAACCTGAAAGATTATGCTGCAAGAGCCTTAGTGAATGCTGTTGATCATCTTGGAACTGTTGCGTACAAGTTAGGGGACCTACTTGAGCAGCAAACTTTGGATGTCTCAACCATGGGCTTGAAGTTCTCTGCTTGAATCAAGTATACAAGTTACAGATATCATGTTAATATAGAAATTAGATTTGTGATTTTTACTAGTTGTGTTCAGGTGCTTGTGGATGAAAAACGTGTTACTGGATTATAAAGACATCTGCATATATTTTATAATAGAAAAACTATTCTTGAGGTACGTGTAAACTTTTTTTCAATTTTTAATTCAATACTTATGTCTCTTTCTCATTATTAATTTTTTTAATTTTACTCTATTAATAGCATTAGTCTCTATAACTTTTACTTTGTTAGTGTTATTAGTCCCGATAGAAAAGCTAATCTATAATTTTACTCTATTAATATTGTTAACTCTGATGTTAAAAAGAGTAAAATTAAAAGATTTAATAAAAAGAAAAAAACACAATTACAAAATTAAAAATGAAAGAAAATAAAAGGTACATAGTTTACCTGGTTTTAAGAAGTTTCATTAATTTATATAAAATTATTATTAAGAGCCTACAATAAGATTAGAAGTTTTACCATTAAGGATATATTTAGATTAAATTCTAGAGAATATATTCTATAAAATAAATTCTGAATAAAATAGATTTTAGGAGAATCAATGTTGGGTATAATATATTTTAGAAGAGTATATTTTTATACAAAAATAAATTTTAATCTAAATAATGATTTTTTATCAAATAATTCAAACATCCTTTATTTTTTATAATCAATTTTTCATAAAAATTAAAAAACTATCCTAACACTTTTTTTTTTCTAACAGTCTTTTTTAACCAAAACTAATAAATTACAAAATCATAAGTTTGGAAAAGTTAGTGGAAACAATTTTTAACAATTAATCTTTTTATAAAATTTGTTTCTCTAAAAATTAATTTAAATATACTAATAAAAAATAGATTTTTTACATAATCTATTCTCTTAAAAAATCTCTTTTTTAAAAGTTAATCTAAATATTCCATTATAAGTTATTCCTCCTAATTTATATTAAAATTATAGTTTTAGTAAAAATAATAGATTGTGGATAAAAGTTAGTGTTATGATAATCTATTAGTTTTAGTGAAAAAATTGATTGTAACAAAATTAATGTTTAAATAATTTATTAGTTTAAGTAAAAAAAATTGTCAAAAAAATTAATATTTAGATAGTTTTTTAGTTTTTATAAAAAAAATGATTAAAAAAACGTGACGTGTTTACGTTTAGATTTATTTGATTCAAAATTTTAGTTTTGTACTGTGACCTATTAATTATTTATTAATAGGAGGAGGGCGGAAGGGGTTTGGAAGAGCAAAGGGCGTATGTACCAGCACGCTACAGGAGATCTCACAAATAGGAATAGGGGCGCTTGCAGTCCACGCTTCTTTATTGGTGTTTGTAACAAAATTTAGGTCTAAATAAAATTTAAGTTTTAAAAAAATTTAAAATAAATAATTATATTTATTTAAATAAATTTTTGAATTAAATTATAATTTAAAATTAAAATTTTAGATAAACTAATGAGTAGTTTATAGAAAAATAAAAGATTTTATGAACTAACTAATTATTATATGTCTATTTGGATATGAGAGAGTGTGTAAGAGTAATTAGTTAGTTTATAAACTCTTTTATTATTTTATAAACTATTCTGAACAGTTTATTTGAAATGTTAGTTTTAAATTATAGTTTAATTCAAAAATTTATTTAAATAAATATAATTATTTATTTTAAAATTTTTCAAAACCTAAATTTTACCAAAACTTAAGTTTTGTGTGTTGCCAAATACGCACTATATTATTTCTATTTTTTCTCTCTTCTCTCATTTTTTCTTATATCATCTCTCATCTTTTCTACTTTTTTATAATATCTCTCCTTTCTTTTCTTATACCATCTCTCCTTTCTCATCTCATTTTTTATCTCTCCTCATTTAATACTCATACTCTTTTTCTTAATTTATAAATAATAAAAATATTTTTATAAATAACTATTTAAATACTATTTATTTAAAATTATTTTTTTATAAACTTTTCTTTAAAAGTTATTTTTTAAAAATTATCTAAATTTGTTTATAAACTTAATTTTAAAATTTTATCCAAATGACCCTTAGTATTATTTGTGCCACAGTCTTCGGCCTTGTTTTTAGCAGATGCGAACAATTTCAGTCTCACTTTCCCCCCTCTCAAGCAACCTTGTGATTTGGAAGATTACTTAAATGACGCATCTCTCCTTCCTCGTTCTTTGAATTTAGCTTTTAAAAAAATAAAAATATTTTTTATGTTATGTTATAGTCTTATGAAGATTCTCGTAGATATTTTGTCTTCTTGATTTCTAGTCTCAAAATAAAGAAATCCCTTTAGGATTGAAGAGATTAGAGTTACTTACATATTACCTAATAATAAAATTATTATATTAATATTAGAATTTAAACTTATCATATCTGGCTTTAATAACAGAACTACGAGCACTACTTTATTAAGTGAGTTTTTAGATTAATTTTTAAAAAATATATTTTAAAAAAATAAATTTAAAAATAGATTTTAAATAAAATATATTTTATAAAAATATTTAAATAATTATTATCATAATTATTTTTAAGATATAAATTACTAAAAATAATATAAGTTAATATGATAGTTATATGAATGAGATATTTTATATTTTAAATTTTTGTTAAAGTAATACATAAATAAATAATTTATATATATTCATGTGTAAGACTAATTTATTAATTAATAATTAATGTGTATATATATTTATAAAATATAATATTAAAATATATGTTTAGAAAGGTAAAAAAAAAAGAACCGTATATTTTCTCAAGAAATGAAGGACAAGAAGGCTTTTTTAAATGGGAAAATGACATTTTAGTCTCATAGAACATGACAATAAAGCTTACATTTTGATTTCACATACAGGAATTTTGGTTTTTGGGCTGACATACAGGAGTTTAAATTATGCTCTTTTGTTAAGATAATTGCTGAGCAACCTAGCTTAAAGGTTCAAACTCTTCACGATGAGTATACATGCTTTTAGTACCTTGAGAGGTATGATGCATAACATGCCTTCATAAATCTTTTTTTATTGTTATGTTTGTTTTTGTTATAAAGGAGATCATATAACTTGGGATTTGTCAATATGAACACACATAAAATAGATACTAAGTCTCAATATTTGATTTTTGGGAGAAAGGAGGTGATTTATGGAAATGTGTGATTTTAATTGGGGTTTGGTTAGTGTTTGCAAGTGTATCCAATGATGTAAAACAGTTCTGCCATTTTTGGTAGAGAATATCTGTTGTCTTGATGATACATTTTTTCACTTCTTTTTGCTAAAATTGCTAAAAGAACAGCATGGAATTGATAAAGTAAAGCTTTTCTAAGTTTGTTGTTAGTGTTTTTATTATTGTTGCCATTATTATTGTTTTTATTATGGAATTAGTGTTGTCTTATTTATAAGAGAGATGGTTTTAATCAAACACTTTATACTTTAACTTATTTGATATGTGTTTTTAAAATCACAATGCATAACCTTATGTTAGATCAGAGATCAAACACTTTATCTTCTTGGTTCATTAAACTTTGATCCATGTGCAAATTAATGGTGGTTTGATCATTGCCTGTTTCTATTCACAAGTGATGGATGACCATGGTAGCCAAGACATTGGTTCAAGATGAAAAAGAAAATGACTTGTTATGTTAAAAGACACATCTTTTCTGCACAGACATCAGAAGAAAAAATTTACTAACCCAAGCATTTTAAACTGTGAAATTTACAAACAATATATGTAATTGAACACTTTTGAAGAAATGTCAAGTTTTTAAGTTGTTGCGGAAAGAATGCTGTCATGTTGAATAAGAAGGTATTATATTTCAAGTCAGGTTTAACAAATGCATCAAGCTCAATAATATATTGGGGAATATTAACAACTGAACCAACAAGAAATGATAACCACGTGGTGAAAGAATAACAACTACACCACCTATAATAACAACCCTAATACCTGCAACTAACAACCACATCACCTGCATTAAGAACCCCATCAGCTACAACTAACAACTCCATCAGTTGCACTTACAATCCCAGCACCTGCAATAACAACCTCAGCACCTAAAATAACAACCACAGTACCTGCAATTAATAACCCCATCACCTGCACTAAGAACCCCATTAGCTACAACTAATAACTCCATCAGCTGCACTTACAACCCCAGCACCTTCAATAACAACCCCAACACCTAAAATAACAATCCAAGCACCTGCAACTAATAACCCCATCACCTGTACTAAGAACCCCATTAGTTACAACTAACAACCCCATCAGCTGCACTTACAACCCGAGCACCTACAATAACAACCCCAGCACCTAAAATAACAATCCAAACACCTGCAACTAATAACCCCATCACCTACACTAAGAAGCCCATCAGCTCAACTAATAACACCATCAACTTTACTAACAACCCCAGCCCCTACACTAACAACCCTATCAGTTTCACTAACAACCCCAGCACCTGAAATAACAACTCTAACGCCTAAAATAACAACCCCACCACCTACAACTAACAGGTGGTTGTTATGCCTTCACTATGGGGTTATTATTTCCTACTGGTGGACTTGTTATTTCTTCAATATAGGGTTATTATTTTTAAGTGCTAGAGTTGTTATTTTTTATTTCATTGGTAAGTTATTTTTCAGTGATAACAATCTGCACCAGATATGAATTATTAACAACTCACCCACTCATATTAACAACTATCGCGTAACATAATGACAACTCAACCACTCATAATAACTCCTCATATGAATTTGTCTGCAAAAAATCAGCAATTTCATAAACCAGACTTTTGTACCATAGATAAAAGGTTTAAAGTGTCCACTAAATCTTTGAGTTATTTGAAGTCCATAATAATGTTCGTTATTTCTATACTCATTACACCTATAAATAACTCATTCCCTGTACGATAATCAATCAGGAATTTTCTTCTTGCAGCTTATACATTGTGATTTCCTGCTGCTTAAAGTATCGCCTGTCCTCTTCATCAACCAACACCAGATTTAAGAAGTACTTCACACTAAATTTGTTATTAATGTTGTGATGAGTTGGTGTCAGCTTATAGGGACTGAGGAACATTCATATTAGTATAGACTCACCTGTAAAAACAAAACTCAATTAGAGTCATTGCTTCTATTGGCTCATATTAAGTAGTTTTTTTAAAATGAAAAGGTTCAAAATAAGACTAGTTTGTAGTAGCGTATCAATCCATTTTTTAAACTGATTCATTATAATTCACTCCAGTGTGTTCTCCAGGTACAACAATTATTATCAAGAGATGTTGTGTAACTAATTTGTGCATCTATTAAGAAAATAAAGTTTATGAGAGTCTAATCTATCTGGGCCAGAAAATTTCTCTTAAATATGTTGGAGTCCTAATCATAGGAAAATGGGAGAAGAAATCCACAAGTAATATCATTAACATACCTCAGATAGGAGCACTATCTATCAACTCAAATTTTGCCAATGTTTCGATCTCAACATGGGTGTTGGTCCCTAAACCTGTTGATTCCTGATGCTTAATCTCAAGGTCCACATACTAAAGAAATAAACACAGCCATCAAGATGTTAGAGCATAAAGGAAAAGAAAGTTTACCGAAAAGCAAAAGCACAACCATAATCTCAATGAGATTTGGAAATATAAGACCAGCAATTTTAACAAACTTTAAGACAAATGATCAAGGACCAGCTTTACGTCAAATGAATACTAAAGGGTTAGAATTCTTATACTATTTGATTAAAGAAGAGTTTAGAGAATGAAATAGTAGCAGTTGCTGCTATTCACTCAGAAAAACATGGCAACACTTGAAGGGATTCTGATGGATTTCCTCTATCAAATATGATTAAATCAAAACAGCTTAGAAATTCAAACATAATGACCTCACCTTGATGCTATTGTTAATTGATGGAGGTGGAGAATAGTTGCGAACCTAATCAATAAAACAATCTCAACTTGAGTAGATGAAATGGGATCATGGAATAGTTTCCTTTTACAAAACGACATCATACCACAAAATCCTAGTACTCTATTATACAGAGACATATTCACCTAGAGAGAACAAATTCAAAGCGACGAATGGTACTATTGGAGAGATGACAACGACGATAGAATATGTTGAAGCAAGTGGCTGCCGCTGGAACGTTGAGTGGCAGCAACGATGACTGGAAGAGGAAAGGCGACCAAGTAAAGACGAATGAGAAAAGTGCAAGCGATGATGAAGAAGCATATTGCAATATTGAAATAGAGCTACACCTTCGGTTTTACAGTTTCTCGTCTTCTTTTCACAGTAGAACGCTAAATTCCTTCTGCTTTTACTGTTTTTTCATTCTGAACGGCAGTTTTATCTTTTTACAATTGGATAAAATTCATCTAAAGTCCCATGGGACTTAAAATTAATTATATTATTTCTTGGGACTTTTTTATCATTTAATTACTTCCATGAGACTCAGATGTCATTTTCCCTTTTTAAATTGGATGACTGAAGTGCCTATCCATCCCAAATATATTTTATTTTTTAATTTATTTATTGATATACATATATATATATATATATATATTATTACAATCCTTTTTTAAAATGATGCCAAAACATTTGTTAAAGAATGCATAATATATGACTCATTTGTTTTATTTTCCTCTCTTCTTTAATTTAGGTTCAATTTTTTTAAAAAAATAACTTTGTAAAGTTTTTTTAAGAAAAAATTGTTGGACTTCCTAGTAAAAAACTTCATCCAATCCCTACTTATCGTTTATAGGAATAGGTTTATCTCAGTCTTGTGAATACCCCAAGCCCAAGGATGATGGCCTTTGTGGAGGTTTGAAGGAGAAAAAGATCTAACATGTATAATAATAACCCAACTGCCTCGTAAAAATCTATAAGAAGTAAAAAATTTCACTTCTTATGGAACCATAGTTTTTCTCCTAAAACAATGGTTTTCTAAAGTTGCTTTTTCAAACTTTTTACATTTTTTATAATAATTTTTTTAAAAAAAATTATATTTGAGTGCTATGTAAATAATTTAATTGCAAATTATCAAATGATTGTAAAGTTTTATAGGATTTAAAATTATTTTTTTAAAAATTATTAAATGATAGAATTATGTTTGGACAAAAGTGCCTCAATTATGTTGTCATTTATATTACTTAAGTTATTATTTTTTCCTTTTACTTGAATTATTATTTTTTCTTATAAAATTATTATTTCTATTGTTTGAGTTATTTTTTAAGGGCAATTCTATTATTTTATAATTTTAAAAAAATTAATCTCAAGTGAGACTTCATAGGTGATTTTTTTTTAGACTTTTTTTCAATTCAATTTATTGTATAAGATTTAAATATAATTTTTTTCAAATTTTTACATATTTATTTACCCATGATTTTAAAAGTTTGCCAAACATCTACTAATAAAACATCTCTCACCCACGCCAAGAATAGTAGGTTAGGTTTAAAAAGAAGAGCTGATTCTAAATTTTATTATTATTATTATTTTATTTATTTTTATCTATTTTTAGTTTCTTAAAGATAAATCTAACACTAGTCTATTATTTTATTATTTCAAATTTTATTATATTTAAATTTTGTGTTAAAAAAGAAAAAATTCAAAAAAAAAAGTAAAAAGGAATTTAAAAAAAGTGGCAATTGGGCTCGAGATGATTAAATAACAACCCACTAAGAGAAGGTCTTTTTAACCTAACTTGTTGTAAGTCAGCTCATTTTTGATAGGTCGACTTATTATTAATCATATCCATATGTACATATTTTATTGATATAAAAAATATTACATATAACTTCTCTAAATTATTTTTAATATTGGTAAATTACGAAAAAATATATGAGTATTAAATGAAGAGAGATAAGAGATAAGAGGAGAGAGTGTGTAAGAAAAAAAAGAGAAATGATGTAAGAAAAAGTAGGAGAGAGGAAAGAGGGTCTAAGAAAAATTAGGAGTAATATAGTAATTGGTTAGTTCATAAGTTCTTTTAATATTTTATAAACTACTCTGACTAATTTATTTAAAATTTTATTTTTAAATTATAATTTAGTCTAAAAATCTATTTGAATAAATATGATTATTTATTTTAATTTTTTTTATTTAAATTTTGAGCCAAATGAAATTTAAATTTGATAGTTTACCAAACAGTCATTGAATAGATAGTATACGTTGTTGGGAAGGGAAAGTAGTGAAAAGATGAAAAGGAAGAAGATAAAGTAGTAGAGGTGGCGTGGAAGGAGGGGAGAGAGAGGGGGAGTGAAAGGATATTTGTGGAAGAAATACCCATTAAAAAATGCAGACTCTAGAGACTACTGAGTAGGGGTGTGCATGATGCCCGGTAACCCGGTTCGCCCGTCCGAGCCCGATGAAAAATAGCCCGGTCCGGCCCAAAAAAAGTAGCCCAACATATGAATGGGCTATTTCAGGCCGGGCCAAATATCGAGCAGGGCAGGGCACCGGGCTAGATGTGCTGCCCTACCCGTTTGGCCCGGCCCGATATATTATATATATATATATATATTTACTAATTGGGTATTAAGTTTGTTGTTTGCCATTTGCCCTCCCCTAGGTATTGCGTTTGCGACTTCCGTCTTCGAGACTTCGACCATCAGAATTGAAGTGAGGATTGAGGAGTTGCTCTTTTGCTGTGTTGTCGTGCGCCTTTCAGCCTCTGGCCACCACCAAACACCAGTCAATGACTCCACGGTTTCACAGTTGACGCCCTTATCTTCTCCGGCCTGTGAGTCTCCAGAGATAGTGTTCTTCATTCAGTTCACCGATATTCGCTTCACCGAGACACCGACATTCTCTGTTCTCCATTCTTGTTCCCTTCTGCATCCGGTTAGTCCATTTTTTCTTGTTATTTTCTTCTTCTTCTTTATTCATTTCCTAATTGCTGTTGCTATTTGTGGATTTAGGGGTAGGTTCTTACTGGTTATACCACTGAAATTTAAGATCTGAAAAAGGGATACCCACCAAACATGACTTTGAATAGTTTTAGTGGGATGCAAATTTATGCCTATAGATAATACAAGAATTCTCGTTTAAGTTCTTGACCATTTATCCAATACTGTGGCTGTGTGGCATGTTCTGTTTTGCATAGTTATTCCTCTATTTTGCTTTTGAAATTCTCTCCTCTACGAGAGAGAGAGAGAGAGTGAAAGAAAGAAAAGTGATGGCAAAGCTGTAAAAAGGAGAAGACAGCATACGCACATATAAGAGACAAAAGGAACACTGTTATCATAGCAAACTAGCCATGTCACTTCAAATGAATATATATATTATAGAGAGAGAGAGGAAGGGAGGGGTGTCCCATGAAATGATGAAAAGGTTGAAGGAATGAAATAAGGTGGTGGAAAACTGGAAATGAATCAATGCATTTGGGGTCTATATATATATAGCACCCCCACCCACCAACTAACATTCCTTGTGCACTTTCTCACAGTGCTTTTCCTCCTTGACTTCATCCTTTTCAATCCACTTCTATAGGCATGACATTTTACGTCGGTAGAAAAGTTTTCACTTTCACTTGGGTTTGAGGAAGGGAATAAACAAAGAATAATGCAATAGTATGTTGTCTTAGGTTTACGTCTATCAAATAACTGGTTGACGTATGTAGATAGAACTTTGTACATTGGTTACAGCTAAATAAGTGATGCACAAGCTATACTTTAATCTCTAGCCAGTGCTCCTTCTACCTTCCCTCCTTTTCTGTTGAATATCTAACACATCATTTTAATATACGTTAATAAACACTAGTTCTGGTCTTGTATCGTGCATATCTGATATATATATATATATGTATATATATTCCCTTGTTGCTTAGGTTGTGGAGTGGTCCATGCTTTTGAGTTTCAAATGTCCGATTCTTGTAAAATGAAAGTGGAGAACATAATTATTAGGTCTGAAGAGATAGGCATCATCATGCATGGAATTAACTTCTTCCTCTATAAGTCAGCATTCATCATCACTGGACTTTCCCTTCTTTCTACCTTCTTCCACAGTTTGAACATTCATGTATGACGATATTGTTCATCCTTTTGATCATTTTTAATATTTGTACATGTTTAATTTTATTTTATGATCTTATGGCCTTAGCAAAAATATAATCAATTGTAAACTTATATAAACACGTGCACACGGTTTTAAAGGGTGTTCCCTCACTTTTCATTGTTTCTGCAAATGTGAAAGTTAATTACCTTAACATGCAAAAATATTTTTAATTTTTTTCACATAGCCATATACATATGACCTTTATTTAGATGCTATTGTCTTGTGACGGTGCCCTGCATGTCTCACCTAATATATATACATATATATCTATAGAGAGAGAGAGAGCAGCTAGCATATATACGACACACAGACTATAGCTAAGCAGAAGGAGAAACTTCTAATGTCTCGCCATTGTCCATTGAGAGTGACAAGGATACATATATAATGTTAGTTATGTTATTGTTATTATGTATTTTAATATTTTAATAGTTAATTTCAAGTTAAATGGACGATGAAACTTCTAATGTCTCGCCATTGTCTACTGAAGATATTTCAACTTCAACCTCTTTTAAAAATTCTAATGCATCACCAAGTAAAGGTCTTAATACTCCTACGCCTCCATCTCCTCCTCCACCTACCTCTCAATCTCTCCTCCCCCTCCCCACCCTCCTACTTCTCATGCTCCCACTCCCACCATCCAAACACAAACAGAATTTGTCACCCAAGAAACAAATGTTGAAGGTGGGGGTATAAAGAGAAAACAAAGAGAATCCAAGCACACATCAGAGGTGTGGGATCACTTTGTTAAATTGCCATTAGAAGAAACTAATGGGGAGCACTTAGCAGCTTGCAAGCATTGCCATACGACTTATAAGGCTGATCTAAATTGCCATGGGACACATTCTTTGTTGAGGCATATCCCAAAATGTAAACAAAACCCAAACAAGGCCACTACAGATAGAAGGCAATCTATGTTAACTCTATTGTCTGGGGGTCAAGTGGTCAAGGAAGATCGGTGGTGGCACATCTATATAATGAGAAGCGATGTAGAAGAGCTTTAGTTGAATTTATTATATCGGATGAGCAACCATTCAGAATTATTGAGAAGTCTGCATTTAAGAAATTACTGAATGAGTTTGAACCCCACTTTTCAATCCCTTCAAGAACAACAATTGGAAGGGATGTGTGGCAGTTATATCTTGGATAAGTCAAATTATTGAAGAAATTCTTACAACAAAGTGCTAAGCGTGTTTGCCTTACCACAGACTGCTGGACATCATGCCAAAGATTCAATTATATGTGTTTGACAGCACATTTTATTGATGAGGATTGGAAGCTTGACAAGAGGATCTTGAATTTTGTTATGATTGAAAATCATAGAGGTGATATTATACAGAAGACTATTGAGCAATGCTTGTTGCAGTGGGGGATTGAAAATATCTTCACCATAACTATGGATAATGCCTCGGCTAATGACACAGCTTTAGTATATATGAAGAGGCGTTTAAGGAGTTGGAAATGGTTACTTTGTGATGGGGATTATATACAATTAAGGTGTTGAGCCCATGTCCTTAACTTGGTGGTTAATGAAGGTATCAAAGAGATGAAGGATAGTTTTGAAGCCATTCGAAGTGCTGTTAGATATGTTCGTTCTTCTCCTTCACGCTTCTTGAAATTCAAAACTTGGGCTGAAGCTAAAAAAATAGACACTAAAAGCCTTGTTTGCCTTGATGTAAACACTCGATAGAACTCATCATACTTGATGTTGGAAGCTGCGATGAAGTTTCAAAAAGTATTTGATCAGATGCTTGATGAAGATAATGACTATATTTTCCACTTCAGCTCAAGCACTTCAAACTCTAGGCGTAAAGCTACGCATGGCCAAGATGACTTCTCTGGTCCTATTAGTGATGATTGGGATAATGCTAAGATTTTTATCAAATTCTTGAAGGTATTTTATGACATTACATTGAAATTTTCAAGCTCTCTTTCTGTAACATCAAATGAATGTTTCCACCAGATTGCACGTGTTCAGAAAATGTTGCAAAAGAATATTACGAACAGAGCTAATAATTTTTTGGGAGACATGAGCATCAGTATGTAGGTAAAATATGACAAGTATTGGGGTCAAGCGGATAATATGAATCCGTTACTATTTGTGGCTGTAATTTTAGATCCTCGCCATAAACTAGCCTATGTCAATCATATGTTTGACGTTCTTTACATTGACCCTGAAGTATATTCACTTATGAAGAAGAGGGTTAAAGATTGTTTGTATCGGTTGTTTGATGAGTACTCTACAAGGGTTTCAACTGAATTAGGGATTGTTTCGACAGGTACAACATGTGCAACTTTATTGCCATCTTTTGATGATGATGATGATGAGGATCCTGGTCATAAGTGGTTAAAATCTATGCAAATAAGAACTTCTACAGATCCTCAAACTGAGTTAGATAGATATATTGTAACTGACTCAAGAGATGAAATCCCTTCTGCATCTAAGTTTGACATACTGTTATGGTGGAAAGCTAATTCTCAAAAATATAAAATTCTCTTCCATATGGCACGAGATGTATTGGCTATTTCGGTTTCTACAATTGCTTCTGAGTCCGCCTTTAGCACTGGGGGACGTATAGTTGATCATTACAGAAGCTCTTTGTCTTATAAAATGACAGAAGCACTTATTTGTAGCTAAAATTGGCTACAAGCTGGCCAATTTATCAATGATTTAGTTGACAAGCTTCGGGAGTTCGATAATTTTGATGAAACGGAAAATGTCATTCAACTTGCAGATAATTTTTTATTTTGGAGCTCATAAATTTCATTATATATTTTACTTCATAATATGTGACCGTTTTTCTTATATTTTTTTTCTATAGATGCTACGTTTGGAAGGGAGAATATGATGACTGAAGATCATTTTAATTGTAATAGATTTTAAAACTTTTATTATTATGTTATTATCGCCTTGTTTTAAGTTGATTATTGATATTTTTTAAATCTTGAAGACATAAATATAATATTATTTTATAAATTTATAACTGTAGATTTTTTCTTATAATATGAGCAGGACATCGCTATTTGGGCATGCCCAGCCTGCCCATGTCCAACTCGCATATACCCAGCCCAAAATAGTTAGAGCTTTTATCGAATAGGGCTGGACATCGGACTGCATTTTGCAGCCCATAATTTTTCTTAACAAGATATCGGATAGAGGGATTATCCTGCTCAGCCCTAACTATACACATTCCTACTACTGAGCACCCCCACATGGCAATATCCATCTCTTTCTGACGTGTTTCATAGAACCCGAATTTATTATGAAAATAGGCTCCTCAACTTCAATGTTCAACGCGTTTTCAAATATAATAATCAAAATAACTTTTTTGAGAGGTCTGCTAGTTTCTGATAAAAGCTATGTGCCTTTTTTTGGCCAAAAAACAAAAGCTACGTGATCAGACAAGTGATCGTTACGTACTTGTCTACCTTTTCACTTTTGCCTAGGTAGATATTTTATCTTCTAATTTCTGCTATTTCGCTCTACAGTCTCAACGACTGGCCTACCAGCATTAAAGAGCTTTTGGGATTACTTTTTAAATAATACTTTCGAAGAAAAATGATAAAAAGTGTTTTTAAAAAATAAATTTTAAACAAAATAAATTTTTTAAAATAAATAGTTTTTATAAAAAATATTTAGATAATTTAAATAGTTATTATCATAATCACTTTTTTATATATAAATTATAAAAAATAGTATAACTTAACATGATAATTATAAAAAGAAATTTTATAATTTATATTTTTGTTATATAAAATAATAAATAAATATATATATATACATGTGTAAGACCAATTTATTAATTAATAATTAATATGCGTATATATATATATTTAAAAATATAAGAATAAAATATATGTTTAAGAAAATAAAAAAAAACGTATGTTTTCTCTATAAAGGAAGGACAAGATGGCTTTTTTTAATTAGAGGAATAAAGTGTTCAACTTGCTCATTATAGCCGATCTATACTAAATATATTTATTTAATATATTTTACTTTTTATTTTATTTATCTATATATATATTATATTATTACAATCTATCTTTTTAAAATGATGCCGAAATTTTGTTAAGAGTTGATGAATATGTGACTTTTTTGTTTTATTTTCCTCTCTTTTTGACAAAAAATAACTTTGTCAAATTGGTTTGAGAAAAAATTGGTCAGGCTGTGACGAAAAAATCATTCAGTCGTTATTTATTGGATTGGGTTTATCTAAATCCCATCCTACCCCTAAAGAGGAGAAAGGAAGACGGCCTGTATGAAGGGTATCTTAAGAGAGAAAACACCTTATTTGTATAATAATGACAATTATCCCATAGAAATCCTGAAAAGTGAAAATCTTTCAACTTATGTGAGAACCATAGTTTTCATCCCAAAACAATGGTTTTTTCCCCCAAAAAATTTTACACGTTTTCTTTTTATTTTTGATAATGAAAATTTCTAACATGTTTGTCGACGCATGGTTTTAAAAATTTGCCCAACGTCTACTAATAAAACTTTAATATCTGACCCACACGTACACATTTTATTGACATGGAAAATATTACATACAATTTCCCTAAAAAATTTGTTGTCCCATTAAAAGAATGGAAAATCAATAAAAAATTTCAATTTAAAAATTTCATTAATTAGAAGAATCTAAGTTTAAATCTTAATATTTCTGTGTACTAAATGTTTTAGAATATATGTATTTTATATATATATAATCATTAATTTTTGTATTAATAAAATTTTTAAATAAAAACTTTTTACGAATTTTTTTTCAATTGCTTTGCTCCATATCTAATCAAAAATAGTGTTTGACCCTATTTATTTTCTTAATTTTCATATCATGTTGATTATAAACATATTATTTTTCTTTAGTTGTTAATTTTAATTAATTGTAGTTTAATATTAATTGGATAAATATTTAGATTTTATAATTTTTATAAAATATCAAGATTTATATTAAGGATGAAGTTTGTATCCACTATCAAATGTTTCTGATATCTATCCCTTCCCTTCCCTTCCCTTACCCTACATTGAAGATGCCGCCATTGAACACATCTATCTTTTGTTTTTATTGGTTTATTGCCGGTAATTTCTCATGTGCTTGTCAATTAAAAACTTAATTTAATTTATATCTATTAATAGTGTTCACGAAGAACTGTCATATTATTAATAAAAATAAATATTACAATATAAGTACAACATTATTGGCGACAACTCCCTCTTTTAGCACGACTTTTTTTATTACCAGTGAGTTTCTCTCCTTTCGACTCTCGTACTCATCACTTGTCAAGGTGTACGACTAAAACGTGATATAAAAAATATTTTTTTAATTATTTTTTTAAAATTTATTAAAGCTAAACTAAACGCCACGCACAGGGAATGAGGAAGGAGAGATGCATCATTTACATCATCCTCCAAATCAATGTTCGCACCTGGTGATAGCCCCTATTCTATTCCCATTTGTGAGATCTCCTAGTCTCTCATAGAGTGCTGGTACGTACATACTTTGCTCTACCAAACCTATTCCTCCCTCCTCCCTCCTCCCACGTACATTCTAGTTTAAAAAAAATTAAATTTAAATTTTATTTAATAAAATTTTAAAATAAATAATTATATTTATTTATAAATATTTTTATATTAAATTAATTTAAAATTATTATTTTAAATAAATTGGTAAAAATAATTTTTAAAATAAAAAAAATTATAAATTATAAATTTATTATTTTATCTTTTTTTTACCCTCCTCCTCCTCCTCCTCCTCTCTTAGCACAGTCGTCTTCTGCAGTTCATTTTTCGTTTGTCCTTACTGCTTCTGTGGTCTGTTGTTCGCCGAGAAAGAATAGGAACAAAATAAATAGTAGAAAACAAGAGTAGAACAGCTTCTTCTTCCTTCTTCTCTGTCTTTCCCCTTGATTTCCTCCATCGTTACCACCGTGAGAAGATGAGCCTGGTGCAGGAGAAGCACAAGGAGATGAGATGAGAGAGTGAAAAGTTACGGGAGCGTGAGACACGAAAATATTTTTTTTTTATTTTTTATTTTTTATAGTTTATCAATTGAAATCATTCTATTAATAATTATTTAAATATTTATTTATTAAAAAAATTATAAATTTTTATTTAAAAATTATGTTTTAAAAAAAGTTTAATTTTTTTTATAATTTTTTTAAAATTTTATTTAAATAAATTATATATATATATATGATATCTTAATTTTATTTGTAATATAATTTTATCTATATTATTTTTAATTTAATATAATTTTATATATAATTTTATTATTTTTTAAATAGTAAGAATTGAACTAAATTAAAAAAATAATAGTTAAAATTATACTAAATTAAAAAATTATAAATAATATTATATTAAATTAAAAAATATTATAGATAAAATTATATTAATTAAAAAAATTATATTATAACTAAATTTATTATATTAGATACATATAAAAAAATAATATTAAATTATTAAGTAGTGTAATCTATAAATTAATATGGATGATAGTTTGGTGAGCCACTGATTGACGCACAAACCGAGGTACATATAAACAGAATAGGCTCGTTCTTTTGTTCTTTGGTGCTAGTTTGGATTCAGCTTTTGAAAATTAATTTTAAATAAAATTTTAATTTATAAAAATTTAAAATAAATAGTAATTTTTGTCCAGAATTAATTTTAGTTAAAATTTCGGCTTAAAAAAATTTAAAACAAACAGCTATTTTTTTCTAAAATTGATTTTAGTCAAAACCTCGATTTGAAACCATAGTTTTGAATAAACTACTGAAAATAGATTTTAGAACAGTAAAAGAACTTATAGACTATCCAATTATTATTTTACCCTTATTTTTTCTTATACTCTCTCTCCTCTCTCCTCTTTTTTTTTCACATTATCTCCCCTTTCCTCTCTCTTCTCTACACTCTCTCCTCTCTCATATTTTCTCTCTCTCATCTCTCTTATTTATTTTCTACTATTTCTCCTCTCTCATACTTTAATCAAATTATACCCTTTTTAGTAATTTATTAATATAAAAAGTGATTCTATTACTAATAATCCAAGTATCTCTATTTTTAAAATCTATTCTTTCCAAAATCTATTTTTCCCATAATCTATTCTTTCCAAAATCTATTCTCTATAATCTATTTTTTTTAAAACTTATTCTCCAAAAACTAATCTAAATACACCCTTATTCGGACGAACTAGAATCTTCTTAATTCAGGAATCAACCAATACAAAGTCGGATGAAAATCGCATAGCTCTCAAGATTTAATAATCATACAAATATCCTTTAGCCTATTCTTATAGTTTATGTGACTCCTACATTATCTAAAATAATCTAATTATTCCACAATAAGATATCACCAAATAAGACAAAACAATTGTGATTACAATTACAACAATTTATAGTCAATGAGCCACAGCACATATCCACTAACCACAAAGGATCAAATCTTTAATTTAATAATTTTTTCTTTAAAAAGAAAAAAATTAAATATATATTATTAAATCATAATATAATTTAACAAATAATAATTATAAGATATTGTATATTTTTACAATGGAAAATTTATACTTTTATTTTTTTTACAAAGTTAATCGTAACTATAAATGACATTATTTCACCCTAAAAAAATATGATATTAATTAGCACTAACAGGTAAGGTAGTAGAGTTAAAAATAACCATATGGGAGATGACATTTGTACAGCAATATGGCACAGCAAAAACCTTCAGTCTAACCAAATTAACTTCCCCGAACCACAAACTTGCAAATTCAGGGATGACTTCCGGCAATACCAGTCATCACATACAAAAATAAACCAACAAAAGGATTTCTTTAATTCTTTCAACCATTAAAATAGTCCGAATGGTGATGCCATATGTAATTTTCATAAACTATGATATTAATATTATTTAAAGGTTTTTTTTTTATTTTTTGTTCATCTAAAATGATGTTTTCTAATAACACAATAATATATCATATATTTCAAATTAAGGAACATCATATTATTAGTATAAGCAAATATTAAACACACAAATTTAACATTATTGAAGTACTTACTAATAAATTTCTAATAAAGGTATAGGATGTATTGCTTAATCAAACTATGCCCTTGTTTATAAAGAATGAGATAATGAAGGATAAAAAAGATAAGAGAGGCATATTTGGGGTAAAATTAAAAAAAAATGAAATAACTATTTAGACAAACATAAAATGAAGCTTATAAAAAATATCACATAATTTTATAAATTTAAAGCTTATAAATAGAATCTAAGGAGCATTTAATATTAAATGCCACTATTTATATAAGACAAATAAAATATGTATTTAGTTTTACCTGTTTTATTCAATTCCTGCTCTCTCTCTCTAGAAAACACCACATTAGACCGATAAGGCCTCACATCACGAGGAAGCGTTTGTCTGGCTACAAATATTTTCGGATCATCTCAAAGCAAAAAATATTACGATTTTTAATAGAATTAAGATGGTCAAAATAAAACTTACCTTCATAACACACACCCGATCGATAGATTTCAGCAAGCATCTTGACGCCATACTTTGCGATCTCCCTCAGCATATCAAGCCCTTTGATGAGCTTCCCAAAAACATTGTGAGAATTGCAAAAGATTCTAAACAACATATTACTATAATATAAATTTATACAAATATAATTTTTGCATCCTAGGTAGTTTATATTCACAGCCCAAACTAGATCATGAGAAGGAAAAAAAATGAAAAAGCATATACTAATTTTTTAGTCTTCAAAATGCTATCCCAAATCCTTAAATTAGGTATTATATCAATGTATTTATGGGGAAATTTGGTGCTAGTACATTCTACTAGTGTCAGTAGAATGTACTAGCACAAAGATTACACGTAGTTTTAAAAAAATTGAATATTTATAATTATGTATAAATATTTTAAAAATTATTAAATATATTCATCATATGAATTATCAAATATATCAATTTTTGATACTTGATAAGTTTAAATATATATTGGATTATTTTGTCGATGAGAGATGGGGAGAACTTTTCTTGGGAGACTATCCCACCAATTTACTATTAAATTTAATAAATTGTGCTTGAATTTTTTTTATTATTTAAAACTTTTCATGTGTATATATAAATATATTGATACTGGATTTTTTTTTCTGTTTTAGTGTCTGTCTATAAATATGATTCGAGCTATATATAACATGCATAAAATAAAACTAGTTTATGAAAACCTAAGACATTGGTGGGGAAGGACAAATTGATACAAAAATATATTATTTTGGAGACATCAAAATATCTTAATCCAGTAAACCCATATCTTAGTCAAATATCTATTAGTAAATATTTCAATAATATTTTTTTTCATTTTAACTATTGTTTATACTAATAATATGATGTTATTCATGAATACTATTGACATATTTAAATAGAAATCAAAGCAAGAGCTATTATTAGCGGATGCCTGAGTAGCTACTTGCACACAACTAAATACCAAAGATGGATGTGTCCAATATGAGATATATGATATGTTATTATGTCATTGAAAAATTTTCTTTTGGACAAATAGAAAATGAAAGATGTTTAAATGATATTTGAGATGATTACATGGTTTATGGATATGATATACGCCAACATCTGGAACTATGACATTTAATTTTTCTATGGTTAAAAAGAATCAACAGCATAGGTATATAATTTTTTTATATGATTTAATTTTTATTTATGGACTTATATACTAAATAAATGTGTTATTTATATCTAATTGTGTATTGAATAAATAAAATATATATTTATAATTATTCGGATATCTATAAATGATGCCATGGCACATCTCTTATTATGGGACATAATCAAGAAGAAGTCCTCCATCAATAGGTTCATGTTGTATATACAACTATACTCATTGTACAAATAGTTTGAACCAAAAGAACTATATTGGGGTGGAGATTGGCATTTTATTATAAATGGTCATATATTGGAGTTTTTTATACCCGAGGTACTATAGATTGTTATTAGAATACTATTTCAGATTTATTTTGTCTCACCAAACTCTTTTGTAAGCATTTTCGCAAATGGGAAAAATAACTTGTACGAATTATATATTCTTTAGAATTAATTAACAATATATATCAATATACATGTATTTATATTCATATCTAATATCTCTTGACTTTATTGATTTTCTAGGATATTTGACTAAAATGTCTTCCTCACATGAAAATGAGAATTATAACTATTGAATACAAATTGAATATATAGAATTATGTATTTTAGATATTATAGTTTCTAACGATGACATTGTATTTATGATAGTGATTCTGTCATCATCGTCCAATTTTTCTATAAATACATAGTCATTGCTATAAACTAGAGTATGTGAAACACATAATTGTATATTAATATTATATCCAATAGTTATAATTTACATTCATATATAAAGAATACATCTTAGTCAAAATCCTTAATTATATTAATCTAAAAAAATTAACAAAGTAAAAATATATTAGATATAAATATAAATATATGTACATTGACATATATTGTAAATTAATTTTAAATAATATATAATTCATATAAATTCCCATTTGGCAAAATGCTCATAAAAGTTTTTGATAAAGCGAAACAAATACGAAACAGTATTCTAAGAACTATCCATAGTAACCTCGGGTTTGGAAAATTTCCAGATACGACAATTTATTATGAGACGCTAATCTCCAAGCCCAATAATTATATGATCCATATGGTTCAAACGAGTTATACAATGAGTATAGTTGTATATACAATCATGAACTTATTGAAAGAATGACTTCTTTTCGATTATATACTATAACAAGGGATGTGTCATGACTTTATTTATAAATATCCTAAAAATTATTAATATATATTTCTTTATTCAATATACGCTTAGATATGAATAATACGTTTATTTATTATATAAATCTATAAATAAAAATTAAATTATATAAAATGAAAATTACATACCTATGATACTTATTCTTTTTAAACATAGAATGAATTCAATGCTGTAGCTCCTGATGGTGATGGCATATATCATCTCCATAAAACAAGTTATCATCTTAAATATCATTTAAATGTCTATCATTTTCTATCTGTCTAAAGGGATATTTTCCAATGACGCAATAACATATCAAACATCCCAGATTGAACACATACATATTTTGTCTTTGGTTGTATGCAAGTAGATGGTCAAGCGAATGCCAATAATAACTCTTGGCTTGATTCCCATTTAAATCTATTAATAATATTCATGAGAAACATCATATAATTAGTGTAAACAAATGTTAAAACACCAAAAAATATTATTAAAGTACTTACTAATATATCTCTAACCAAAATATGGGCTTACCGAATCAAATTATTTTGATGTCTTTTTGTAACAAATTGTTCTTCTCCACTAATGTTAGGGGATCGCTCCACCATGACATGCTTTAGGCTCAAGTTTTTGTGAATTAATCTTATTTTATTTATATCATATACAACTCAAATCATGTTTTTAAATGGACACCAAAATAAAAAAAATAAAAATCTATAATCAAGAATTTTAAAAAAATATATTTATATACAAACAAAAAATTTTAAATAATAAAAAAATTCAGGCATAACTTATTTAATTTAACAATAAATTGGTGGGATAATAATCATAGAAAAATTCCCCCCATCTCAGTGACAAAATAATCCAGTGTATATTTAAACTTTTCAAATGTTAAAAAATAATACCTTTGACATGATGAATATATTTAGTAATTTTTGACATATTTGTACATGACCACAAATATGGAATTTTTTTAAAACTATGTGCCATCCTTATGCCAGTGTGTTTAACTAACACAGTAGGCTGTTATCATTACCCAATTTTTCCATAAATATATTGTTATCACTAGAAATTATAGTATATGAAACACATAATTTATCTTGTGGCCAATAATTATAATTAAGGGAAGGAAAATGGGCTGGCAACCCTTTAGTAGTGGGTTGACCCACGAACTTGCCACTTTTTTTTAATAATAAAACAGCAAATAATATAGCTCTCATTTATAGATATTCTAAAAATTATAAATATTTTTTTTAATAAGCACTTATATATAAATAACATATTTATTTAATATATAAATTAAAAAATAGCTCTTGCTTTAATTTCTATTTAAATATGGTAATAGTATTTACCAGGAACATCATATTGTTAATGTAAACAAATATTAAAATAGAAAAATAAATATTATTGAAATACTTACTAATAAATCTCTAAACATATATAGGTTTATTAGATTTGTTTTGATATTTCTACATAATATATTTTTGCAACAAATTGTTATTCTCCATCAATGTTGAGGGATCGCAACATCATTGACATGCTTTGGGTTCAGGTTTGCATAAACTAGTCTTTTTTTATATATGTCATGTACAACTCGAATAATATTTATAGATAAACAAAAAAACAATGAAAATCTACACTGAAGAATTTTAAAAATAAATATTTATATACATATGCAAAATTTTAAATAATAAAAAATTCAGCGTACCTTACGGAATTTAACAATAAATTGGTAGGTAGTCTTCATAAAAAAAACTATCTCATCTTCTATCTCTTATCGTTGAAGTAATCAAATGAGTATTTTAACTTTTTAAAATTGTGGAGTGATTCCTTTGATAAGACCTTAGACAGCTATATATTATTATGAAGAACAAAAGCGAGAAGGGAGAGCCGATGTATTCTACTAGTTTCACACTTTAAATAGAAGAAATCATGGTTTAAAACACTAGAATGGAGATAAGAAAACTTTGAATCCGAGCAATATAGCGAATGAAGATGCAATATATATGACTAAAAAAAAGTTCACTGCGCTTCAGAGAGAGAAGAAAGCACATAAAGATGGAAGCAAATGAGATCCAAATCAAAATCACAGATTCAAAGTAGCTAAAAGTTTCAAAACTTTAAGATCAAAATCAGATTGCTCCCGCCACTAGCTAGGCATGTAATATACCGAAATGAATCTTGCAAATGAGGTACTAGAGAGAAGGAGACAAACTCACGAGAGTCACCAAGAAGAGCCAAAAAGTTGCCGGAGACGGTGGTGCTGACAGTTGCCGAGGTGGGTTTGGACTGGAGTTACGAAGAACAAGAAGAACAAACTCACAAGCGAAATGAATGAAAGAGTGAAGAGAGTGAGAGTGAGCTGCGAACATAGAGAAAGATATTCTTTAAATTGAATTACCAGTGGAAGAGTTGGTTGGGTCTTGATTAATGCTGAGAGTAAATTGGTCCTGGTGACTTGTTATTATCTGTTCGACAATTAACATTTCTTCAGGCAGTAGGAGAATGACATGAAAATGGAATATGGTTTCCCATGTTTTCTTTTCTTACAATTATTAGTCTGCTACTATATGAAAATATTTTTTTTATAAATCACGTAGTTAAACTTTTCATATAAATATACTACTTTTATCTTTATTATAAATTCGTTATGAAACTAACATATAAATAATTTAATAATATAAAGTCTTACTAAATCTCTCTAGATCTTGAGTTTAATTTTTAAAAAATACATCTATACTAATATAGGTAATCACGAATCTCAAAATTAAGATACTTAATAACAGGAGTAGTATAATTTTATCACTTATTTATTATTGTATATATTTTATTTTTGTGGGTTATAGTGTATATTAAATAGAGATAAAGTTTAAAAATTGTTAAATTTTAAAACAAAGTTAACTAGATTTAAGATTTTTTTAGGTAAAATATATTGTAAATAACTTTTAAATAGTATTATAATACCTCGGCACCAACTATAATAATTAATCATTTGGTTCATCTATTTTTCATGTAAAATAAAATTTAAAAAGATTTTGGATTAAAATATATCCATCACCCATAAGCATTTTTCAAATAGTATACAATATCTTAAATTAATTTATAGTTTATCCAAACTCTAAAATATTTTTTTTCAGTAGCACTCAATATCAGTAGAAATGAACACTCTAAAGTTAAAATAATGAGTACTATTAAAAAAATATTTCAATGTGCTAAATGCACAAAAAATACTTTAAAATATTGAGTACTATAAAAATATATTTTAGAATGATAAATGAAGTATAAATTAATTTAAAATACTAAGTGTCATTGAAAAAAAAATACTTTAGAATTTTTTGAATTTTTTTCTAGAGTGCTTTGTATATATATACTACTCCTCCGGCACTTAATATAAAATTTAATTAGGAAGTTAATATTAGTTTTAAATATAACATATTTATTATATTTATCACTATTTTTTAAAATTATCTTTATAGATATTTCCTTGACAATAATCAAGTAAGAAATGGAGGGAATTATAAAAAATTGTTAGAGTAGTTTAAAAAAATAAATTATATTAACTAACTTAATTAATTTTTTTAATATAATTAAATTAGTTAAATATTTATTATATCAACAACAAAGAGTATAAATGCATATTATATTTTAGAGATGTACTATTCTCTACAAAGGTGTTTGGATGCATGTGACTGTTTCTAGCAAAATCAAAAGTCAGAAACACTGTACCCCGTAAGCACATGCATAGTTGAGCAACTGAAGAAACTGCAAAACTAGAAAAATTTTGTTCCTTGCCATCATTATTATGGTTTAAATCCGGGTTGATCATGGTTTAATAAGTAGAATGTAATAAGCAATTATATAAAAGCTGTCAACCATTACCTAAAAAAACCAGAAAAAAAAAAAAACGGTCATGGTGGATTTGGCCACAATGTGCTTTCTTAATTTTGTATATTTTTAAGATATAAACTTATTGTAATGTTACCAGCTTTATGCATATTATAGATTAAGCATAAACTTATAAATTAAAAATTCAATATCTAAATTTAAGACATGGATACATTCATACATTATAACTTACATTATGCAGCAAAGCAAGGTGAGAGACTTCATATCATATTCACACACACACACACACAGACACACACTTTTCATATCTGATACATGCCTAACTTGTGTAAATGTTGCCTTATATTCAATGATCCATAAAAAAAGTCAGTAAGCAAGTGTCAAAAGGTCTTTATGTAGGCGTTGTGCGTTCATTAACAGATTGGCAAGCCTCAAGACCAAATCTAATTTTGTTCTGAAATTTTTATATAGGAATTTTAGATATCTAGAATTTTTTTTTAGATCAATGTTACCTGGAAGTGTTAAAGAAATTAGCAATATCAACCTGGCTATTAAAAATAGTGATAGTCAACATTAGTTTTTTAATATTGACTTTGCTTCATTTTCAATATTATTAGGGTGATATTAATCTAATAAAAAATTCTAAATATTCACAATTTCTATGCGAAATAAAATTAGATATTTATCCTATATACTCTTTTAGTCTTTAATATAAGAATTAATTAAAAAGTTAATCTTGATATTAAATATAAAATATATTTATTATATTTATCAACTTCCTTTAAATTAATACTATTGATATTTCTTTAATAATAATAAGTGAGAGAGAAAGAGAGGGATGGAGTTAAATAAAATGATTATATAGTTTTTGAAAAAATATATTATATTAATTAATTAAATTAATTAAATATATTCTATATTAAATATCAAGGAGTAATATTCTAAATAAAAGCAACATGTTTGTTTTATGTATAAATCCAAGGAATTAATACAGCATTGAATTGGAGAATAACAAGAATGGAAAAACGGGTAAGATTGGAGAAAAATAGCAGACTGTTGCATGTACCTAATGGCATGGCAAGCTGTACACGAACTATTGCAATTATCTATGGCAGCAACCCTCTTTCGAAACGCTCATATTTATTGCTTGCAGTTCCCCTTTTCATGTTATCCTTGTGATCTATATATCATTGCACACCTATTTCCATCGTCATCATCAACAAAATCTGGGATTTCTGAAACAACCTCAGAATTTTAATAGGATATATATAGTAGTAACTAGAAATTTCTCCCATGCCTTGCAGTAATAGAAAAGATAAGTTATAGTTTAACGTGTTATTGTAATTAATTTATGGAGATATATAAATTGGTGATGCAATTAATGAATAAGACAATTAAATTTTCTCATTGATTAAATGTAAACATCAACTATAATGGTCTTTCAATGGAATGAACAATTCCATTTCAACAATGTTATGTCGGACGCACATATGAGCTTGACACTATGCTTTGAAATATTTATCTATAACCCACATTAGTTGTTGTATTGGTGAGTTTTTATCCGAATCAAGTATTAAAATCTTGATGCCATCCATATTTAACCTGTAACAAAGCAACATATAACTGACCATGTGCGAATATAGATCTAGGTAGGTATAAGCTCACGTTGGTCATGGATTGTCCTTAACTTTTGTTGATCGTTATAGCAAACGATATTATGATTGGAAATTGCCTTATTGTCATTGCGAATGGTACTTTAGATTCTGATGATTCATATCCATTCGATGGATTAAAACTTCTTGACCTGTGCTTGTACCTTTGAGAGCAATTGCTTTAATAAAATGTTTACCAAGAAATGTGATTTTTATTCTTGTACCATTGCAAAGTCCCGCAGCTTGATCTATATTTCTCATGAGCATTATGGGAACTCCAACTTTCAATGCAAGTTTATGCAGAGGTAAGCCTGAGCATTTTATTGTGTTTAAGAATTCTATAGTATATAACTCTTGGAATGATAGGTAGCCTTTATCAACTGCACTCATAGACTTGGAGCTGAAATATTCAGTAATGTCGTCAGGCAATAAGGAATACATATAATCATTAATTTCTTCAACAACCTCAATCGTTGGTGCCAAAATAGCTCTATTAGTTAGATATTCAGAGTCACTAAAATTATGGAGGAGATCATGATATATGGCTTGGACGATCGACTGTAGAGGATACCAATCCATCATGAGGCATACCAGTCCGGCCATCACCAATGTCTAGAAGCCAAGCTGAAAATTGCTCTTTGAATTATCTGTGGAAGAACTCAAAGATAACCGCATATTCTTGGTAAGTTGGAATAGGTTGCAATGATCCCACAAATAAGAAGAGTTGATGCTCGAGTTGACAACACATCTGCACGACTACCTTTCGGGATGATTGGCAATATTTGTCTAACGTCGGAGTACATTTACCTTCAAAGGGACGATCACACTTCATTATACCTCTAAATATCCTATCAACAGCTTCTACACAAGTAATTAATCTGGCACACTTGATGAGCTCGCACGATGGGGAACTTTGCGATATGTTGCATTTGAAGTCCTCACTGATATCAATTAGAATTGCAAATCTTGAATGGGCAGTTCTTCCTGAAGGTAGGAAAGTTGCAGCTATTCCACTCGATATCACATTAATGACTACCCCTTGAGCTCTAACCGATGCTTTGAGTGCATACCATAAGAAAGTTTTTCCAGTACCACCATAACCGTACACAAAGAAGAACCCATCAATTGGATGGTTCATTGCATTTATTACTTGTTGGAATATATTATTCTACTCATCAGTCAGTGATGCTAACAACCTATTCGCCTCTGTTTGACATGTTTCCCTGTCAAAATTCGATTCCTGAAACGCTAAATTCCTGGTATGAAGATACTCAGTAGATATTGCTATTGGCCGGCATGGATGGGTAAAGATGGAGAGATTTCCGTTCATTTGTAGTAGCTTCTCAACCTCAAGTGAGGTTGCTTGTTCCTTGTCATCATCACTGATGTTTGAATCTGTTTCATCGAGACCACGGTGATGTTATAAATAGAAAGAAGACGAAGTAGGGATCACATTTATGACTATTGCATACAAAGTAATTGCATATTGAATTTACTTACACACTAAGGATAACTTCGCGGTACATACAACATTTCCCCACTCAATGTTTTTTATTTGTTCACACAGTATATGTGGTTGTGATATGCGTTGATAGTGACATAGACATGAAGAATCTTAGATAACCTCCTGTAGCCCAAATTGATGCCTCCTTTCTTGCATCAATGAACTCCTGGTCATCATCAATTAACACGAGAGCATGGCAAGCGGACCTAAAAGTGGGATGGACAACATTATTTACAGTTCTCATTTGTTCATAATTGCAAGGTCCCCTCACCTTTGTTAGTAAAATTCTGAGATAAAATAGTTCGCCTTGAGAGGGCGATGCATATGCCAATCTTCCAACAGCAGATCCCCTTTCTTTAAGCTCCCAAATCCTTTTTTCCTTGTTAAATGTATAATAATGTGGAAACTCAATATATGTCAAGCTCCTAGTGGATGGATCAACTAAATTCTTCTCCATCCATGGAAGAAACATTGATTCTTTAACCCTCAATTTGTTTTCATGAAAATAAGAATGTTTTTACCTATGGTCCATGGTTTCAACTAGCGAAAGGGTAAGACATACGATCATTTATAGTGTATTGGATTCATGAAGAGTATCACTTTATTATGATTCCAATCGCGGCACTTGGGGAGGCATCCTAACTCTTAAGTGTTTAAGTTTACGTCTGAGGGTAATTGATGACTCGCTCTACTCGATATTGATATCGCCTATGAGGAAGGAATACTTTACCCTACCCTTAAATCGTGGGTGAACCCAATTCCTTTTCAAGAATTTTTATAACAAAAAAAAAGTATACTGAGTTTTTAAAGTGAATTGGATGACATTGTTAACAACTTATTTTTTCTGATTTTTTTAGTAATAATTTTTGTTAAAGCTTTTGTGCTATCTCATGAAACATACAGCTTATATTATATTGATTTATTGGTGTTTAAGTTGCTTGGTTTTTCTAAATGCTTTTTGTTTGTCACTTGCTTGTCGATATTGGTATGTAATAGGTGGCAGGCATAATCTTGTTCTATACTTACATTGTATATTTTATCATCTTTTATAAGTTAAAATGTTATATGATTTTTGTTGTGCTTTCTCACTTTTGTATATATATATATAGAGAGAGAGAGAGAGAATAAAAACACAAGAAGATATTAATTAATAAGGGAAGCAAGCATAACTTGCTTGTTGAATGCCTGGTTTAACTGAAACCCAAAGAAATTTTTTTCATAGATATAGGGTTTAGTATGGGGTATTTGAGAAGGCTAGAGGAGATGGTAGAGGCTAAACTTCCATGTTGTGGATTGAAAACTAATCCATTTCCAAATATACTGGTTATTGTAATATATACAAACACAATGTTAGTTAATAAAAAAATTAAAATTTATTTATTTATTACTATATATGAACAGAGTTGCTATATATTTTAGAAAAAATACACAATTTTAATTCATTATATATAAATCGACTAGGGTAATTTTGTCTAATAATTTATTATTCATATCTATTCATATATTTATTGTAATCTAACTAAATTTTTTTATTTCTATATATAATATTTCCTTAAAACTTATCAAATAAAATCATGTAATTATTATTATACTATATTCCATTTTATTGTATTATATTCTTGGGAAAAAAGATAAAGAAATCCCATTTCAATTTTAGAAAGATAAATTGAGCATCTTAATATTGAAAAGGACAGATTGAGTAGGAGGATTAATCTATCATTTATAAATTTGTATACAAATACTAAATTAACCTTCACTTTATCAATAGTATTTGTAAGTTTGACAATACGATTTATAACTTTACTAATGGTATTTGTAACTCTAATAATAGTATTCATCACTCTTATAATGGTATTTATAAATTTGTTAATAGTATTTACAAGTCTAATAAAGGTATTTATAACTTCTATAATAGTATTTATAATTTTGACAATGGTATTTACAATTTTGACAATGTTGTTTGTAACTTTGACAATTTGTAACTTTGATAATAGTGTTTATAACTTTGCCAATGATATTTGTAACTCCCATAATGATATTTGCAACAACAACAATGGTATTTGCAACTCCCGCAATAATATTTGCAACTCCCACAAAGGAGAAGAAACAACTTTGCTAATGGAATTAACAATTTTATCATTGATATTTACAACTCTTACAATGAGATTTGCAACTTTATCAATGGTATCTATAACTCCCGCAATAATATTTGCAACTTCTACAATGGAGAAGAAACAATTTTGCCAATGTGATTAATAACTTTGCCAATAATATTTGAAAGTTTATCAATGATATTTGTAACTCCCACTGGTATTTGCTATTTTTACAATGGGATTTGAAATTTTGTCAATGGTATTTGCAACTCCTATAACATAGAAGAAGCAACTTTGCTAAAGAGATTAACAAATTTGCCAATAGTATTTGCAACTTCCACAATAATATTTATAATTTTGCCAATTTGTATTTACAGCTCCTACAATGGAGAAGAAGCAGCTTTGCTAATGGAATTAACAACTTTGTCAATGTTATTTGTAACTCTCACAATAATATTTGCAACTTTGCCAATGGTATTTGCAAATTTGTCAATAGTATTTGTAACTCCTACTAGTATTTGCCACTTCCATACTGGGATTTTTAACTTTATCAATGGTATTTGCAACTCTCGCAATGATATTTATGACTCCCACAACAGAGAAAAAATAATTGTATTTGTAATAACTTCAACTATCGATCGACTGATGTTCTGATTTAGTTAATTACTTTTTAATAATTTTTATAAAGTTTAACTTTTAGATGATCAATTTTTAATATCCAACTTTTGTAATGTTCAACTTTGTAATGATTATAACTATATTTTGCAATGACTATATACAAATTTTCTCTTAGACATATATTTATAATGACATTTACAATTCATGTTTTTCCTTTAAAGAATGAGATTTGCAACAATATTTTAGTGTTCAACTCGGCTAATAGTATTTACAACTCTTCTAATGGTATTTCCAATTTTATCAATGGGGTTTGTAACTTTTCCTATAGGATTTGTAATTTCACCAAAGGGGTTTGTAACTTCACATATAATATTTGCAACTTTTTATAATAGGAGATGCAACTTCGTCAATGGGATTTACAACTCCTTCAATAGGATTTGTAACTTTTTATAATGGGATTTGTAATTTCACCGAAGGGATTTATAACTTCACCTATGGGATTTACAGCTTCGTCAATGACTTGCAAGTAAGTCTTATTATAAACATTATGTCATGCAAAAAGTAAAAGTCTACTATTTTACAAATGACTACTCTTTCTTGCTCAATCTGAATGGGCTAAAAATGAATGCTCAAATGCGGAAAGCAATGGATTGTAGGACACAAAATGAAATGGATGAAAAACAATAAATTTGTGATTTTTCCTACTGCTTTCTTAAACTAGTCGAAGTTACAGTGTCAGTTACAATTTTTCTCCCAAGGTTATCATCAGAATGAATAAAATAATAATGATAATAAGAGAAGTAAAAGAACAAGATTTGTATAAAAAATTTACTTATATTTCCTCCTTTTCAGCTTCAATTTAGCTAAAGATATCTCTCGCAATGTTCATTTCCTATGTGTAACAATAGTTTCTCCTTCATATTGATGCCCGAGTGATATGTTTTATTTATTCTAGGAATAATTTAGTATTTTTACCTAAATTTATAAAAGACAAATTAGACCTCTTACCCAATCTATCCTTTTAAATATTCAATTATCTAAATTATCTTTTTAAAATTTATTGGTTTTTTTTTATCTTTTTTCCTATATTATTTCCAACTCAGAGAATGGAACGGCGCATAAGTTTTGTCCTATTTTTTATGTCATTTAAAAATGATAATAAAAAGGATAAAAATTAAGTCAAAATTTTGTATGACTGTTAGGTCAAGGGTCACACTTTACTATCTGCCATTTGTTTCCCAATTTGCAGGAAGCAAGCAGTGTTCGTTGAGGAATATATATTCGGATTGATAAAACTTAAATATTACAAAATATAGTACATTGTTTTGTAAATATTTTAAAGGTAAACAAATGCACTTTTATAATTTTAATTAGTAGAAAATAGGTTAATCAACCCCTAATGAATTACACCTAAATATATGAGAAATTATATGGAGGGCATAAATTTTATTTAAAAGAAGAAAAATGAGGGAGTAGAAAGTTATCAGTATTCCACTCTTCTACAATATAATTTTTTAGGATATGAAATAAGTAGTACATAGAGGTTAATATATGCTTTTAAAACTGCATTTTTGAAACCCGTAATGGGATTTACATTACATCTATTATCCCCTGTTCATATCCTCTCTACGTCCATACTCTTGTTTCTCTTTTGTGGATATATTTGTTGTGTAATGTGACTATCAGCTTGTCTAAAATACTCCGATCTTATATGGGTATTGGATGAATTAAACAAGAATTTCATGTCCGCACAAAGACTTACATTAATTTTATAAAAAATTACTTAAAAAAGAATAGAAAAAGACTATAAAAGTAAAAAAATTCAAATAATAGGTTGACAACAATAGTTACTGAAATGAGAATATTTTTTGTGGAAATGACAATATAAAGTCACGTTTTAACTTTTATTATTTTTCTGAGTTTTTTTTTTCATTTTTTATATTTCTTTTTATTTCTTGATTTTCTAAAATATCATTTCAATTCTTTAATTCTTATGTCCTCAAAAAAAAATTGACCTAAAATTTTTAAATATTAAAAAATAATTCTCAATATAAAGTTTAATTTTTAAAAATAACAATGATTAATAACAAAAATTATTACGCAAACAAAAAATATTAGGATTAGAAAACTAAAAACAAACTCTTATAGCCTCTATATGATCTAATTTAAAAATTAATTTTAATTCTAAATATAATATTTTTTTTTATTATTTATTTTTTAAGTTATCTATATTGTTACTCTTTTAACAATAATTAAATAAAAAAAATAAGAGATTGAGATAATTAAGAAAGATAATTAGAATATTTAAAAAATATATTATATTAACTAATCTAACTAATATTTATAATCTAATTAAATAAATTAAATAAATTTTATATTAAAAATAAAATAAATACTTTACTTATATTAAATACAGAATAAGTACTCTAAAAAAATAAGAGATCAAATTAAAATTTTGGATAAAATTAGGAAAATGAAATGTACTTTTTTCTTATAAACCGAATGCAGATACAGTCAAGACTTTTTGCTATTATAGTCAACAAGGGTACTTTTGTCTTTTGAGATCCCATTGCCGTTATAATTATCCGCAACTGGGGGAAGTACATCTAACTACCAACCCGCCAGCGGGCACAATAAATGTTGTGTCATTTTCTAACACAACTCCAAATTCTCACTTCTCTTCCATTCTCTATTGCTTCAATTGCGGCCCCCCCCCCCCCCCCCCCCTCTCACTCTCCAAACTGATTACTTATTACTACGCTCTTACCAAAACCTAACCCACCAGCAAAGTTCCCATTCATTATACTAATGACTGATCACTGATTATTGTGCATTTTTAGTTCTTGGGGTTCGAGTGCAACAACTACCACTTCTGGGGTTCATTCTTTTGCTTTTTCTGCGTATTGATGGTGTTGGATTGATAATTCATGGAATGGAATTTATGGAGAATGCGAGGGCCATGAATCCGGCCATGACGTTCGACGAAGTCTCCATGGAGCGTAGCAAGAGCTTCATCAATGCCTTGCAGGTTTCAGCTTCTTTACTCTATTCCTGGGGTTTTTTGTGCGCGTAGATGTTCATTTTTGGCTTTTGAATGTCACATATTTGGACCGGATCTGCATTTGTTTTTGTTTTTTTTTTTTATTGAATATTGAATTAGGCTGTGGCATTTCGCGTGTTACCATTTTTCGACTAACATTTGCGGTTCTGGGTTTGTTTTGCTTGAGCTCGAATTACTGGGTAAATATGGGTTAAGAGTTTATTTCTGTTAATTTTTAGTTAGATTTTTAGTGGTGGATGCTTTGTTAGTGTCAGACTCCGATTGTTAGGATTCTAGATTAGGAAGCTTAAGAAATTGCAGTGAGATGCCTTTTTTGAGAAAAGGATAAAACTCCCTTGACTATGAAACCGATCGAATTATCTTTCTCTGCCTTCAAGCCTCCCCCACAGGCGACAATACCACAAAAGATGAAGCCACTCCTCACTTTGGGCCATGTACTGATATTGAGTCATTTGCAACAATATTTACCCCTTCAAAAACAACCATGTGCTCATAGTTGAAGTAGGTAATGGACACAAAAAGAGACATTATTTCATTAAATGCGTTATTCCTCCTTGTTCCCAATGCCCTCAGTCTGAATACCTTACTGTAGTTTTTGTTCATTTACCGTTGGTACATTCCAGCTGTGATACCTGTTTCAAAAATTGACCTGGAAATCTGCTCTAGAACATTAAATATATTGCCCCGCTTTGATATTCCATGCGCTTCATCAACAGCAAAAGGACAAATGGATTCCTCAAGTAAGTTTCTCATGAAACGGGTAGGAATTAAGGACACCTTCCACACACACTTTGGTTTTGTATCCAGGTGATCATCATCAACAATTTGCACGTGCTGACCAAAATTAGCCTTTAAGTTTTTATAATGCTCCCAGTCACCTTGTCCTTGACCAAATGGATCCTCTATGGACACAATTGGGAGGAATGTTACAAAGATTTCTCCACATTCTTCTAGCTGTGTCCTGATATTTTACGTGACCGGGCATTAATCTCTTACTTAAAATTTGAGTCATAGGTTTTGTCCTGTATGTCCAGCTTTTGCAATAGCAGTCTTCAACAGCTCAAGGCCCTCTTGGTTTTATGGATATAGGGAGCAAAGTTTCTGTCATACCAAAATTGGTAATAACTTGTCCCTAGGAATGTTTTTGCGACCCTCAGATGATGATATAACCGTCTTCTCTGAAAAAAGACCCAGCAGGAAGATTCATAAATTCCTCCACAGCCAACTTGTCGCCAGCAATGCACGTGATCCTTCAGGAGTTGGTGAAGGCAGAGGCAGTACCAAAGTTTTGTTTCCAGCCAAATTTGCTATTGCTATGTGCTGTTAGAGAGGAATCTTCATCACCAAAGCACCTACCTTACAAACAGAAAGTGACTACCAAAGTAGCATTGGCTCAAAGCTCCTGTTTGCATTATCGCCACTCATTAATTTCTCCATTAAGTTGTTTTACCATATAATTTGTCAATTCTATCATGTAGAGCATTTGGTGTATTGTTCTGTTCATTTGAAGTAAATATGTCAAGATGGTAAAAGAAAATTTCAGAAAATGAACTCATTACCTTCATAGATATAGATATATCTGGGAAGAGTTTTGACAACTGCAGCTAATATGCTAGTCCTGAAATCCTTTGGCATGCCTATTATCTTTAAGAAACTCAGAGGACTAATCTAATATACATCTCTCAGATGCATAAGAGTGAATTTATAGCTCTAAGGGAAAGCATCCTTGCTAGGATTCAAGATCGGGAAGCATCAAATATTGCCACCAGATACCCTGTTATGAGAAAAAGATAAAACTCCGTTGAGTACGGAACTCACCAATTTTTTCTTCTACTGCAATATTTTGGACTATAATATTAACTTTTGACATAGGACTCTCATTGTAAGATAAAAAAAAGGCCTATAGATTTTCTTTCTTCTTGATATAATCGACCAATTTAGCTATGTATCTTCTCATGGTATTGCTTTGAATAATTTCCTCATAATAGCAGTGGACTTTGCCCAATGGCCTTCTGATTTGCCTATGATTGCCATTTCAGGAACTCAAGAGCTTGAGGCCTCAGCTTTATTCTGCTGCAGAGTACTGTGAAAAATCTTATTTTCATAGCGAACAGAAACAAATGTAAGAATACTGTATGCTTACAATGGTTTGTCCCCATTGTCATTGATTTTGTTATGGTAATTTTACTCCCTTCGCTTGAGCTTCTTCTCTATCTATAAGTAGTTGAAGCTTCAACAACAACACCGAGCAGTTGGTGGTTTCATTGCAGTACAGTTTTATTTGGGGCTAACTAGTGATACAATTCTTCTAAATTTTGCAATTTAATATTGTTTAAGGCCATTTTAATCAATCCAATTATTTATAGAAAAGCTTTCTGACGTCAGGACAATCAAATATTGTAATATTTTTTCTTCATGTGGCTTGAAAAAATAAATATAAATATAGACATGTGTATAGCAGAAATTTGGATTTAGTTTTCGATAGAGCACAATGGCGTCGTATGATCCATGTAGCTGACCCCATTTAATAGGATAAGGCTTATTGTTGTTGTTGTATGGCAGAAATTTTAACTATATTATTAGATACAGTTATTTTTGGGACAAGTAAAAAACAGCATTCAACATGGGGGTGGAAACATCGCAAAACATGGATTAAAAATTTGGCAAGGATAGTGTGACTTGCTCTGCCCCCTATAATGTCTGCATTAGGCACGTATGTGGAACCACTGAATGCGATTCTTGACAGCATATATGGTTGCGTCATAATTGTGATGTTGCTGAGAATGGATGGTTATGGCATATGGTCATTGTAGATAGAATCCCATAAAGTGTGTCCTCATGCAGAACAGGTCCCTTGAATGCATTTACTAGAGAGAGTTTTTTCTTCTTCTTTTAGTCTAATTAGTATGAGTACATCTAAAGACAGCAGCAGACAGGGCACTCCATGCGTTTTTTGAAATTTTAGATTGATTAGTTTTTAATTTTATGCTTGAAGATGTATACCAGAGGTGAGTTCCTTCATCAAGTGGTCACGGTAACCTGTCAAGTGTCCAAGATTTGCTTATGTGTTCATTCATGTTTAAAGTGCAAGGTTATTTCCTTCTTATGAATGCTTTTTTATGTATTAGGGTGCTTGACAACCTGAAAGATTATGCTGTAAGAGCCTTAGTGAATGCTGTTGATCATCTTGGAACTGTTGCGTACAAGTTAATTGACCTACTTGAGCAGCAAACTTCGGATGTCTCAACCATGGACTTGAAGGTCTCTACTCTGAATCAGGTATACAAGTTTCAGATATCATGTTAATATAGACATAAATTAATAATTGTAGTTATACTAACCTGTTTTCTTTTAAGCAGCAACTTCTTACATGCCGAATTTATACGGATAAGGAGGGTCTTAGGCAGCAGCAATTGTTTGTTTTAATTCCCAGACATCATAAGCACTACATATTGCCAAGTATGCACAACTTATATTATCTGGAAAAAATTTACTTGTGATATATATTTATAACCTTTTTTTCTTACTTATGGGTTCCTGTTCTGTTTATTTACCTGTGCAAGCTAGACAATGTCAATAAGAAGGTTCACTTCAGCCCGCACATACAGACTGATGCGAGGCAAACTCTTTTTCAAGCTAGAATCCGATCTCATCTTTCAGGTATATGCTTCAGAAATGCTATCCCTTTGGCTATTTGGGCATCAGCTTCGATTTGTTTTCCCAATTTGGCAGTAATTGAACTATTTATTTATCTTGATGCATGATATCTAGGTACCCCTGCATCGAGAACACTTTCTTGGCATTTAGCTTCAGAAACTAAGTTTACATTGAAAGGCACTTCATATTCTTCAGCCAAGTGAGTTCTACAGAAAATCAATAGTTCAGGGCTATACAAAAGAGTCCTTCTTTTTCAACTGTGAATTATATGTCGGAATGCTTATTACTATTTTAACACATCCAATTGTGCAGCCCTGAGGACTCAAAAATTTCTATGGCAACTACTGAAGCTTTCCAACTTTTAGGTAGGAAGGAAAGAAGTGTTATTTTCATCATATAATCCCCATTCAATTACCCTAGCTATGGTGGCTTCATACCAAAGAAGTGATAGCTTCTTACAGATTTAAGTTACATGTTTGTAGATAATGAAGAGAGTACATGGATGAAATCAGCACAAGTTCACTTTCCCAATGGAGGTCTCACATCTAGTATAGATGTGCAAACTATGGGTATCACACGCAAGGTCAGGTCCTTTCTGTTCAACAGAAGGCACATGCCTATCAATGTGCTTGATAATCAAATTATTATTATTACTTTTGCTAGATGTTTGGTTTTTGTTTTTTTTACCTTGGAAACAAGTATCTGTACTCTGATCAATTTGGTTTAGCAAACTCTTGGTGGAAACACAATACTGAATTGTTGATCTTACAAAAACTGCAAGATATCTTCAGTTAAATATTTCAATTACATGGATAAGTACAATTATGCACATGGGATCAGCAAATGAATGCTATTAAACCAATTATGGCTCCTCACTTGAAAGTTTAAGCTTTTGAGTGGCATGTTATGGGCATTGAAGGTGTCTTTGTACTGCTATGAAGTAAAATCAGAATCTGCAAACGTGGGTTTGGTTGTGCAATGGACCCTCATGCCAATTCAAGAAAGATAAACTCACTGTTTTAAAATAAAAATATATTACAACTGATCAAGAAAGAAGTATGGACAGGGATAGCTTTAAACTATGTCTGGGCTTGAAATTGAATTGACCACAAAGACAAGCATTGTGCTCTGACTGAAGCTCATGATCATTTCTTAAATTAAGCGTTATATACCCAATTCTCAAGTGACCAATAAAATATTACAGGATTTCACTTTTTAATAAACCCATAAGTACGGCCTAGACATTACAATAAGAACATGCCATGGAAAATCTAGTTGCTTACCGTGAAATATTATTTTCTTTTAGAGGTGAAAGATTAATTAATGTTTTTGTTCAGATAGCTATAAAGTTTCTCGTAATCCTTCATTTGCAGGATGCATTGGAGGGTTCTAAACCAATAACAGCATTCAAGTCATTTGACAACCAGAATCGGCGCGAGATTCCCTATGTCCCCGCTCGCAGCAAGAGTGTGCTCTCAGCTTTCTTTGCCAAACCAAAAATGCCTAAGACCAATTATGTCTCTTGATTACTTCTGGAAACCATGCTTCTCCACATTGTGGGTGGGTGGGTGGAGATGCCCTAATATGGGTCAAGAAGATAAAACGTAACTCAGTTGCTGTCAAGTCCTTCAATAGAATTATAACATGTGGCAATTTTTATTCTTAACAAAGTTAATAATGCTATGCCATATGGTAAAATAGGGGGGAAGGAAAAATTCACATGTTATGTTTCTATTGAAGCATTTAATGGCAGATACTAAAGGGAAGCACCTAACCTTTGACACAGTGAGATGCTTGTTCCTCTTTTATATGTCCATTCGTCCAGTTGCTTAGAATCTAGTTCTATAAGACAAGTCTTTGAATAATGATCCTGTGTATAGTAGCTGACTAGCTAGCCTGTAACTAATAATGATATTCATCTTGTGCTCGTTGATTCCGTTTGCCATTTCTTGAAATTTCAGTGTTAGATCTGAGTTGTGTTCAGGTACTTGTAGATGAAAAATGTGTTACTAAATATTATTGATACTATGGAAAATGTTTTAGTGATTTTTTCTTTCTCCCGTTGAGTTCTGTTGGTTGGAAAGGGGTCATTTTAGTTTAATCCCAGCTTTGATTTTCATTTTCTTTTTAGTCTTTATCGTTATATATATATATATAAGTAGAATATAATAGGTTTCACTGTTCTGATTCTAAAATCTTGTAGCTTCTAAAAATGGTAGATTTTGTTTGACTCACAAAGGAATGTTCAATATAGATTTCCCCCCTGGAAATTTCTGATTTCTTCAAAAACATGGCATACAAATATTCCCCTTTCTTCTATTTAATATCATTCTTAAGTTTTCACAAAACATTTTTCTAAGTTGCAAGTGAACATGTCCATCAGAAGCCTCTAATGAAGAATAAGATAGTCGACTTAGTGAGTCAAAAGAGAATTAACGAATTATGATTGCTTTGTTCTCTGGGTTGAACTTGGTTGCCCTGTCACTTTCCAGTTTGATTTTTATTTTTTTCGTTTTTTGCCCGTAAAGAAAAAGCAAAATTTCATTATGCTGTTGCTGTGTAGTGTAACGTCTCCAAAGCAAAAGTAGGAAAAAGTTGCGTTTGCCGGGAGTCGAACCCGGGTCTAGCTTGGAAGGCAATTATCCTAACCGTTGGACTACAAACGCTTTGTTGATAGTGGTTTCATACTATGAATTAGAAAAGTGTATAAGAAAAGGGAATTTTCCTACATGTTATTAGTTGCATTTTCACAATTAAACACAGAGAAAGGAGGATTGATATGACTCACTTTGAGTTCTTCAACCCAAAAAAAACAAATTATCATGTGTTGGTCAGCGCTATATATATATATATATATATATATATATATATATATATATATATATATATATCATGTATTGCCCTTTATGTTTCATAGGATCATGCTATCCTATATCAAAAGAGAATTTGCATATCCTCAAACAATCTTCTGAATTGGCGGGAAGATGGATAAGATGACTCTCTTTTCCGTGGTTCAGATGACGCGTCGTCGACACGCTGCGTACACGTGCGTGTCATCGAGGTTTAGGCCCATTTATATAAATTTTTAGAAAAAAAATTATAAAAAAAATAGCATTTATAAACTTTTTTAAAAAAACAGAGAAGAATTTATGAAAAAAATAATTTTAAATAAATAAGTGTTTTAATGATTATTATTATAAGAATTTTTGTGATTAGTAAACTATAAAAAAAAATATTAACCATGTGCATCCTATCAACATCTTTTCTCCTGCAAATGACGACCACGACAGAGGAGGTAAACATGCAACGATGATAGGATGACTTACAGGAAATAAAGATGAAAGAGTTGGACAATGACTGGCAAGTGACGTAATGATTTAGTGGAGATGAGCGATACAACAAAAAGAGAGAGAAGATGGTAGAAAAAAATAGATATAAAATAGTAATTAGGCTACCTATAAATTATTTTATTATTTTAAAAATTATTTTAAACAGCTTATTTAAATCTATGATTTGAGCTATAAGCTCTTTTAAATAAATATAATAATTTATTTTAAATTATTTTAAGCTAAAACTTATGCTATAAACAAATGACAACTGTGATAGAGGAGGTGAACACGCGACGACAATGGGCTGACTTAGAGGAACTAAAGACGAAGGAGCTGGACAATGATCGGCAAGTGACCTAGTGATTTAGTGGAGATGAGCAAGACAACAAAAGAAGAGAGAAGAGGGGTAAAAAAATATGTATAAAATAGTAATTATATAATTTATAAGTTATTTTACTGTTTTAAAAGCTATTATAAACAATTTATTTAAAATTATAATTTGATTTATAAACTCTTTTAAATAAATATAGCGATTTATTTTAAAAAAATTTAAACTAAAATTTATGCTATAAATTTTTTTTAAAATTAAAATTTAGGGTAAACTCAAACGGACACTTAATAGCTGACCTACATGCATTATTACCACGAGGCAATTAATTCAATTAATAAAACTCTAATAATATCGCGCTCACGCCCGTAATTTTTTAAACACAATAACAAATTTTGATTTGACAATTTTATTAGTTAAAAGAATATAAATTTAAATCCTAATATTTTTAGAAAAAAAATTAGATTAAATTCCTTATATTTATTATGTCCAATTGTTCAACCACATCTTACCATGTGTCGTATTGTTTTTGTCCTATTGTTCAATATAAAAGGTATTTATATATTGTTAAAGGTATGTTGCACATGAGAAAAGGTAATTACACATTATAGAATATCATTTACATATTGGTACTAATTATATTTTTATGGAAAGTAGTTACATATTGTTAGAGGGCTATTATACATTATGGAAAGTAATTGTTCATTATGGAAGGTCACTTGTATATTGTATATTGATTAATTGCATATAATGGTAGGTAGATTGTAGATTGCGGAAGGTCTGTTACATATCCCAAAAGCTAATTAATTTCTCAATCAAGGAACTTTATATAATTTTCCCAAAAAACAATACATGTGGTGAAATATGGTAAGAGAATTTGATATAATAAATATAAAAAATTTGATATAAGTATAATCTTATTTTTATTTTTATGTATAAATCATTTAGAGTATCAATAATTTTTTATGTGTTTATCAATAAAATTTTTAAATAAAAGGTCTACCAATTTTTCCTAGAAAGAATTGCTTTGCTCCGTATCTAAACAAGAATTACGTTTGACCTCCATTTATTTTTTTAAAAAAACTATTACATTATATTGATTATAAGAATATTATTTTTTTAGATATTAATTTTAATTAATTATATTTTTATATTAAATGGATAAATATTTAGGTTTTATATTTTCATAAAATATTAATATTCATATTAAATATAAAATTTGGATAGGATAACTAATTTTTTTTAGATAAGATAACTAATGTTTTTTATATCCATCATCTCCCTGTTTCTATTGTTTTTTATTACAAAAATTTTTAGAAAAGAGTTAAACTCACCCACAATCTAAAAGCATATCGAAGTCCCCTTTCCTTCTAAACGATATCAATATTAAGTAGGGTGAACTATCTATCATTTTCAAACATAAACCTATATATCAAAGAGTTAATATGTCTTTTCAAATATTATAATTGGAATTATAAAAAAATGATACTCCCTAAAAATTGAACACATTTTACATAGTCACATGTCTCATCCATATTTCTACATTTTTGTTTTTGCATAAGCTCGTATCTCTCAAATTATAAAAATAGTTTTCTAAAAAGATATTTTAAGTGGATCCGTTTTTGTTTTTTGGTAAAATCTATTTTTTTTCTCATCCGGTTCACTGGAGCTTTGCTCTGACTATATCTGAATCTGACCCACGTCACGCACCTGGCTATGGTGGGTGAGTCTTCCAATAGAATTTTTTTGCATATACTAAAATTCAAATTCAAAACATCACTTAAACGATATTGAGCTACTTATCACTCGAACTAACCTAATCCGTTTCCATGTTAACAGCCGATCAGATGTCAAAAACAGCTGAAGCCCAACTTTGAAGTTTTTTGGGCCTTTTTTGGAAGGCCCAAAAATTTATAAAAGGGTATCAAACCCTAGCTTCATCCTACTTAGTCTTGTCGGTTCATTTCCTCGTCGCAGCTCCGGAGGCAGCAGCCAGAGAAGCAGAGTGAAAGGGCATCTTCCTTCTCAAGCTTGGAACAATGGGGCGTATGCACAGTCGAGGGTTCGTTTTCTCATCTGTTTTTAGTGTTTATCAAACTGTGTTTCAGTATTTCTGATTTTATGTCGGAGTTTATGAGCTTGAACAGAGTATTTTGATTTCATTTTGTTTATTATGAATGATTGACTGAGTATTTTGATGTTATCTGTTGTCAGTAAGGGTATCTCTGCTTCAGCGCTCCCTTACAAGAGAACACCGCCGAGCTGGTTGAAGATCTCTTCTCAAGATGTGATAATTCGAATCCTTTTTCCTTTGGTTCAAATTTACTACTGTAGTCCACGAAATATCATTCTGGATTGATTCATACATTTGTTAGTAATTTTTATAGAATGCTTGATGCTTGATAGTTGCACCTCATTTTAAAAGCTAGATAATTTGATTCTCTGTTATGTCAATTTGGTGTAAAGGAATGTAACTCCGTTAAATGAAGTATTCTTTTGTGCCGTTTTTAAGTCTGCGAGAGAGGTTTTATGCTCTTATTTGAATCTTAAATACCATACGTGAGTGTGAATCATGATTATCATCGACTCTGATGATTATGATTCTCATTGCAAATGAATCTAATTGCATTTGCCTGTAGCTTTTTATTTTTTTATTGTCTAATTAAGATCTTGAATTTGTTTTCCTAGGTTGAAGAGAACATCTGCAAGTTTGCCAAGAAGGGTTTAACACCGTCCCAAATTGGTGTTATTCTTCGTGACTCTCACGGTATTGCTCAGGTGAAGAGTGTAACTGGCAACAAGATTTTGCGTATTCTGAAGGCCCATGGTATGCTTTATCTCTCTTGTTGCTAGTTAAATTATATAACTCTTGAATATTTGTAATTTGTCTTTTGATAGTGAATGTGATATTTCTTTTACTTTTTTAGGTCTTGCACCCGAAATACCAGAGGATCTCTACCACCTCATCAAGAAGGCCGTCTCCATTCGTAAGCATTTGGAGAGGAATAGGAAGGACAAAGACTCCAAGTTTAGGTTAATTTTGGTAGAGAGCAGGATTCACCGCCTTGCTCGTTACTATAAGAAAACAAAGAAGCTTCCTCCCGTATGGAAATAGTAAGTACGGTGACTTTATCTTATGCAGAACATCAATGTCTTATGAATTCGAAGTGCTTACTTGATTGATTAATGAGTCATTGCAGAGTTACATGTTTGAAGCTTTTGGAAAACATGTTGAACCTTTTGTGATTGGCAGGGTGATGAATCGTTTGGCAAATAGAAAATTTGATTTCCCAAGTGTATAGAAAATCACTCATAACATGTTTGAATATCAGTACATGTGAAGATAATTGAAATATATGTCTGATTTATTTGGCGAACAAGAGATTATATCTTTCTGTAGACCTTAAGAAAGAATTTAGGGATTTAAGGTCCTCACATGTGCTTGGTTACAAACATGCACTGTCATTTTTTTTATTGAATTCCTGTTTTTCTGTTCATCAAATAGACAGTTGTTAAGACTTCTATTTTTCAGTACTTTATTATCCATGTAGCTATGTTATGTGTCTCTATTTATTAATAAAGAAGCATTGCTATCCTGATTCTCTCCCTCTCTATATATTATATATGCTCTATTTTTTCCCATCAAAAAGTACACCTTTAAAGTCATTTGGTCTGTTTATTTTGGTGGTATTCTTATTGAGTTCTTTTCTTTTCTTTTTTCAGTGAGTCCACAACTGCCAGCACACTTGTTGCTTAAAGTGAGATGATTGGTGATAGTATTGATTACCAGACTAAATTATGATTTCTGCCAATTCTAGTGACAAATTTAGCTTTTGGTACTTAGCATATTTTACTCCTTAGTTGTGGAACTATTGAAATTTATGTGATGAAACGCCACCCTTTTTCCTGTTGGTAATTATGAAAATTGGTTTTGTATGCTATATAACTGGTTAGCTGGTATGCATTTTGTACCATTTCTTTATGGTTCTGAGTTTGTTGACTAATTGTTATCCGACCAACGTGTTTCGTCATCTGAGATGTTGCTTTGGTTCTTTGTCTGCATCAAAGTCCCAGAAGAAATGGGGGTAGGTTTACTAATACATACTACCTCCTACAAATTAGATCTTATAATTAAGGGTCAAAGGGACTAATACTTTTGGTAGGGTTAGGTTCTTAGTTTTTGGCCTTTCAAGGTATACGCAACATTATCCTGTTATGAACTGTTTTTTAGTTACAAGAATTTTTGTAAAAGGGTTGGGTTACCTACGATCTAAGGGTAAGGTGGAGTATCTATTCCTCTCAAGCGGTACTAAAATAGGGTGAAGTATCGTTTCCTCTTAAGCGATATTAATATTAGGCAGGCAGAATAAGTTGTTAGTTATCTTCAAGTGTAAATTTAAGTACAAATACTTACCACAATATCGAAAATATAGTATAATAATAATCCTGTTATGAACTGTTAATTGTTTAGGTTTTGCATTCTTCGCTCAACAAAATTTATGAACTGCTAATTGCTTAGGTTTTGCATACAGTATAATTGATATACTGTGCAGTAGTATGCTATTTTTACGTTATATTTTCGAGTTTTGATGAAGCATTTGTCCTTGGTTCTATTTCGGTTAAAATACTTGGTTTGTTGGTTCTCATCTGGTTTATATATACATAATCTCATACAAGATACTCCATTACTTTAATATGAATTAATTAAAGAGTTAATTTTAATTTTAAATATAAAGATTTAGTTCTTATATTTATTAATTTTTTTAAATTATTCTTATTAATACTATTTAACAATAAGAGATGAAGGAAATGACTTAAAAAAGATAGTTAAAGGGATTTAAAAAAATATATTTATATAATTTAATATTTTTATTTAATTAAATAAGTTAAATGAGTTTTATATTAAGAATGTGAGAAATATATTATATTTATATGAACACTATATCCACATAAGGCTATACGACTCTTTTTATTATTTTACGACTAAAAAGCAAGTTTACTAAATTAATTTTGAATTATGTTTCATTATAAATTATATTTTTCAGTTTATTAACATAATATTTATGATTTCCATATCTAAATTTTATTTCAACAGTAGGATATAATAATAATTAAAATATATTCAAAATTTAAATTTATAAAATTAACACCTTAGACATTAATATTTTGATTATTAATTTGCCTACTGTTAAATTTAATTTGTCATATAGTATTTTGAGTGAAAATAAATGGCAATAATACTTTTTTTTGTATAAAAATTTTTAGAAAGAAATTGGATTCACCCACAATTTAAGGGCAGGGTGAAGTTTCTATTCTTTTAAAATGATATTAATGTTAGGCAGGATGAGGTATCTATTACCCTTAAGCATAAATTTAGGTACATAAGAGCTAAGATATCTTCTCAAATACCGCGATTGGAACTACAATAAAGTGATATTTTTTATGGATCGAATTCACTTCAAATAATTATATGTCTCATCTTTTTATCAATTAAACTCATATGGGCACACGACAATAACACTTGGCATATGACATGCATCCCTCCCAGCTTAGCATGATTTTTCAAATGGGGCTTTGGAGTTTAACTTACCCTTATGGATAACAAGTTCCTAAGCTCTAACAAAAGTTCCCCTTTATATTTTCAGGGATAGCAAGTATTCATTGGTGTTCTTCGTTATCATGATTAGCTATTTATTAATAAATAATGTCCTGTCTTAAATTATAAAAGTTGAAAATACTTTGCTTTAAAATGTTAAAAATTATAAAAGAAAGAAAAGAAAAGACTTGACATGCCTAATTTCAACTATTCACAAGGGTTAGTTGCACTCCTTGTAATTTTGGGAGGTTTCCTATAGTTAATATTTATTGAGTAATTATTTGTTAACAATTATTAATTATAATTAGTACTATTGTTGAGTAATTATTTCCAAATGTTGATCCGTATGATTCTTGAAGAATCGCCTGCATCCCATAGCAGCATTTTCTCTTGAGAAAGTCATCAACATCTCTGAACATTTGAGCTAAGATGTTGTATCGATTTTAATTTCATAACCGCTACAAATCTTTTCTGTTGCTTAATTCATATACAAGCAATAAAAGCTTTAGCTTGAGCAATGGTACTTTCAGGATAATTTGAATTAAGCTGTAAAGTAAATTAATTTATATAACATAAATAAAAAGATATAAACTAATATGTAAGTGTTAGTGAAGAGTATAATGTTTTTTTCTCTAAATTATTATTATTCCTCTTCATCTCTCTGTAATGTTTTGCATTTGCCAAAAACTTAAATTGACATTATCATGAATAAGGTGACATTTGCATTTGTTCTTCAACAAACAAATTTTAGACTTGAATTCTCTGTAGGATATTGGTTTGTTTACTTGATTTCTTGACTTTCTTAGCTGGAATCTGATTGTTCTAAGTGGGCATATGAATTAATTTTGAGTTTTAAATTGAAAACATATATCTTGCATGTTAACTTTTTGCTAAATTGTGTTATGACTTGGTGTTTGAATAATAAATGATTTAACTCTTATTCTTTTATGGGTATGTTTGGATTAGATTTTGGAGAATAAATTTTAAATAGAATATATTCTAAAAAATAGATTTCAAGTAGAATAGGGTTTAGAATAATAAATTTTATAGAAAAAAAATTAATTTTTAATCTAAATTATAGTTTTGGATTAAATAATCTAAACAACTCACATGAGGGTGTTTAGGTAACTTTTTTACCAACTATAGTTTTGTAATCCCTACTTTAATATGGATAACTCCACTTGAAAGGATTATCCACTAAATGAATAACATACAACTATCTATTTATAAATAACAAGCTGTGTGTGTATATACCTTCTTTGAACATTCCCAAGTTTAAAAGATAGGAGAGACAATTGGAACTAAATCCTGATACCACTGCGTCTTCTTTGATGGTTCCACAAGTGCCTTATTGTCTACCCTTAGATTAATCTAATGGTTGGGAGGAAGAGCCATACAAAAAGCAATCATATCATATCTAACTATGAGATTAATCTAATGGTTATCGTTGTAGAGAGAAGCTGGGAATAATAATCCAAAAGGGCCAAATCCATCAAGAGACTAACTTCTCAATGGTGCTAGCTACCATAGTTTGAGAATGAATTTTAAATAAAACTTTAGTTTAAGAAAATTTTATACAAATATCCATTTTTGTCCAGAATTAATTTTGGTCAAAATCTCGGTTTGAAAAAATTTGAACCAAACAGCCATTTTTATCCAGAATTAATTTTGGGTAAAATTTTGATTTAAAACCATGGTTTTGAATAAACTATTGAAAATATATTTTAGAACTATAAAATAGCTTATAGATTATCCAATTACTATTTTACCCCTATTTTTTTCTTATACTCTCTCTCTTCTCTCTTCTCTCTCCTCTCTTATCTCTCTTCTTCACACTATCTCATATTTTCTCTCTCTTCTCTACACTCCCTCCTCTCTCCTATTTATTCTCTACCATCTCTTCTCTCTCATACTTTAATCAAATCATACCCTTTTTAATAATTTATTAATATAAAAAGTGATTCTACTATTAATATCTCTATTTTCAAAATCTATTCTTCCCAAAATCTATTCTTCAGAATCTATTCTTTCCAAAATCTATTCTTCAAAAGCTAATCCAAACACACCTTTAGTATTGAGACCTTTTGGTCTGTTGTTTCATTTCTCTATTTTTTCAAAACAATTTTATAAAATTATTTTTAAAAACAAATTTTAAAAAAATGATCTGTTTAGATAAATGTTCTAAAAAATTATATTTAAAAACAAAAAAAATATAAAAACGAGCGGAAAATATAAATATCTACCATCATATATTAATTCTGACTTTTTCCTATGAGCTTTATTTATATTAACTCTTACAAAACTCGGCATAATAAAACAATTAATTTATATTGATCTCAAAGTGAGTGTAGATTGCACACATAATTATATTAAATATAACATATATATATATATATATATTATAAAAAAATATTATCTAAAGCAGTAAACATAACTCTGCACCGTGATGTATCACTTTAAGATGTACCGGTCATATTTGTAATTAATTATATAGGACAATAAAACTAATTGTCATTAACATTAGATGACTATATCTCATAAAAGATCCCCTTCAATACAATATTAAGGTTTTGTTTATGGAATGTACATCCTAAATCTCAGCTAAAATTAATATTTTGAAGCCTTCATTCTAACAACACGTGTTTACTTTCTATTAGTCCTCACTTAAGATGCTAATGTTAATGTGACCCCTTGTGATATCTACTCTCCAACTCGTGTAATTTTTAATTTTTTTAATAAATTGTATTATTTATATTTTACCCTCATTTTCATTTTTTTTTCATATTGATATGTGAGATTAATGGTGAGTTTATTCAAAGCATATCATATAGAGTAAATATTTCTTATTTTAACAATGTTAAAAGCTTTTTTTAATTAATTATATATGGATATGTGTGCTTAAAAAATTAGGAATTGTTTACGCTAAATGATAAAAAATTTTATAGCTTGACAACTCAATCCTTACCGGGTTGCACCAACTTTTAGATTTAGATCCCCTCCACTGCATACCTCTCTCAATTTGATCTAGTGCATTAGAGAAAAATAAATTTATTATAAATAAAAGAACAAATATAAAAAGCAATAGAACTCCTAGTTTCCATGGTTCAAAAATGTTATCAACTATCAATGGCTTTATAAAATGTAAATTACTTTGTAAATAGGAGTTCATTGATTCGATTCTACTTGTAACGCTCTCCTTTAATCCCAAAAAAAGAGAGAAATAGTATCAACTAATTATTCTGGCAATGTTCTTGAGAGGGCGAAATTCATCAAAATTTCTACATGAATTTCTCTTTTTATTCAACAAGGTCTCACTAGTTCTTCCTTTCTGCTATAAATATTCTATAGTATTCCCATTGTTAGTTTTCATCCCCTGGCACTTTACGTCTTCTCTATTTTCCATAGAGTAATTATTCCTCCAAATAATGTTTATGCTGTGATACCAAATGATGGAACAATCCGATCCAAATGATATACTTGAATTACAAATAACTTTCCCCGAATATAATCTCAGTAGGAAGTAAGCACAAATATAACAAGTTTTATCCCATTAAATAGGGTCAGCTACATAGATCATACGACGCTATTATGCTATATCAAAAACTAAATCATTAAATAAGTTATTGACCAGGAGATTTCACTCAATAATCTCGTGGAGCGTTTTCTTTAGCCTTCCTCTACTCTTTTTAACCAGAGTCCATACTGTTTCATCCACCCTCCTCACCGGTGCATCATTTGGCCTTCTTTGCACGTATCCAAACCACCTAAGACGATTCTCTATTAATTTCTCTTTAATAGGTGTCACTCCAACTCTTTCCTATATTTGTTCATTACAAATTTTATCTTTTTTTGTATGCCCACACATCAATCTCAACATCCTCATCTCAGCTACCCCAATTTTATGCTCTTGCTGTCATTTTAAAGCCCAACATTCACTTCCATAAAGCATTGCTAGTTTTATAATAGTATGATAAAACTTTCTTTTTATTTTATATGATACTTTCTTACCACATATAACCCCAGTAGCATTTCTCCATTTAAGCCACCCAACCTGAATTCTATGATAAACATCCTTCAAAATTTCACCATCCTTCTGTATAATTAATCCCAAATATTTGAACTTATCTATTTGTGGAATAATTTGATCACCCAATCTGACCTCCAAGTTACTTCTAACTTGCCTCTTATCAAAATTATAATACATATATTCTGTCTTATTTCTACTCAGCCGAAAACCCTTTGACTCTAAATACTTCTGCATAACTCAAGTTTAAAATTAATCTCTTCTCTTGACTCCGCCACAAGAACTATATCACCCGTAAAAAGGATGCACTTAGGGATTTCTTCTTGAATAGGCTTAGTTAGAATATCTATTACTAGATTAAATAAATAAGGATTCAAGAATGATCCCTGATGTAGACAAATCCTTATGGGAAAATTATTTGTTTCGCCCCCAACCGTTCTTAAAGTAGTTGTTACCCCCTCATACATATATTTTATTGCCTTAACATATGTCATGCGCACGCCTTTCTTTTCCAAAACTTTCCAAAACACCTCCCTTGGCACTCGATCATATGCTTTTTCTAAGTCATTGAAGACCATATGCAAGTCTCTTCTTTTAATCTAGTACCTTTCCATTAACCCCCTTAATAAATGAATCGCCTCTATTGTAGACCTACCCGACATGAAACCACACTAATTCTCAGTAATATCAGTCTCTAATCTCAAGCTGTATTCAATTACCTTTTCCCACAACTTCATAGTGTGACTCATAAGTTTTACCCCTCTGTAATTTACACAATTTTGAATATCCCCTTTATTTTTGTAAATAGGAACTAAAGTATTTTTCCTCTAGTCATCAGCAATTTCCTTAGAATTTAAGATCACATTAAAAAGTTTAGCAAACCACACCACCCCCACTTTGCCTAAACACTTCCAAACTTCAATAGGAATACCATTAGGTCTAACAGCTTTATTATTTTCCATTTTCTTAAGCGTCTATTTAACCTCGCTAACATGGATCCTACGATAAAATGCCAAATTTGGTTCAACTTCTCATGTTAAATCCCCTAACTCATAACTCGACCTTCCTCCCTCGTCATTAAACAATTTGTAAAAATAGGTCTCCCACCATTCTTTAATATCACTATCTGCAACCAAAATATTGCCTTCTTCATCCTTAACATATCGTACTTGATCCAAATCTCTCGATTTCCTTTCCCTGTCTCTTGTAATCTTATAAATCTTTCATTCTCCCGACTTTATCCCTAACTCCTTATAAAATTCTTTAAAAGCCTTAAAACAAGATGCACTTACCTCCTTCTTAGTTTCCTTCTCAGCTAAACGATATTTTTTCCAATTTTCAGTATTATTACATAAGTATATAGTTTTGAAATAGTCTCTTTTATTCTTAACTTTCTCTTGTACGTCCTTGTTCCATCACCAAGTCTCCTTATCTCGTCGATCAAATCCTTTAGATTATCCCAAAATTGCTTTAACAACCGTTTGGACCTTCTCCGCTATTCCTTCCACATGATATTAGCATTTTCCTGCTCCTCCCAAACCCCTTCATTTAACATAGTTCTTTTAAAAGTTTACTTTTTCTCCCCCTTTAACTGTCACCACTTGACTCTTGTATTTAAAACATGTCAACACTTTTCCTTTCTACACTTAATACGCACGTCAAGGACCATTAACCTATGTTGGGTTGTCACTTCGCCCCTGGAATCACTTTACAATTTGTACAAAGTCTTTTGTCATGACTCCTTACCAAAAAGAAATTAATCTGTAACATGTGGACCCCGCTCTTGTATGTGATAAAGTGCTCCTCCCGTTTCTTAAAGCACGTGTTGACAATCTTGAAATTATAAGATAAGAAAAACTCAAGGATAGATTGCCCTTTATTATTAATCTCTCTAAAACTAAAACCACCATGAGCTCCTACATATTGTCTTGCCTCCTTACCAACATGACCATTAAGGTCGCCACCAATAAAAATCTTCTCAATAAGTGGTATGCTCTGAATCAACCCCTCCAAATCTTCCCAGAATTTTTTCTTAAGATGTGCTTCTGTAAACACTTGAGGTGAATAAGCACTAATAACGTTAATTGTATCCTTATCAACAATTATTCTTAAAGTTATAATTCTGTCATTAATCCTTTTAACATCCATCACATTCGTTTTCCACTCTTTATCCACAATGATACCAACATCATTCATCGCACTTATTTTACTTGTGTACCAAAATTTAAACTCATTGATTTCCCAAGATTTTTCTCCAACCCATTTAATTTCCTGAAAGCACAAGATGTTAATATTTCGCTTTACCATTACTCCCACCACCTCCCACGCTTTTTTGCTCATAGTTCCAATATTCTAAGTGTCAAATCTGATCTCTCTCTCATGAACTAACTTCTTTAATCGCCTCCATCTGTAAGAGAGCAGTAACCCTTGATTATTTAACACTACATCTAGACGACGATGCAGCAGCTCTTGCTTACTTCTCACTGTACTCGAGCCATACAATGTGTTACTTACGGGCAACAACCTAATATTAGCGCAATTTCTTCGTATGTCCATATTCATAAGATTCGACAAGTTTTACATTGGCTGTCAGGGCCTAACACAACCCTCTTCTTTTACCCGGGCTTGGGACTAACTACATGCATAGGCGGAGTTAGGAAGTAAGCACAAATATGGCTAATAAATGGAAAGCGTGTTGGAAATCGTGCCCTAGGGGCCAATCATTGTCTTATGAACATTATTGATTTATGAATTTATTAATTGAGTTATCATATTATTTGCATGTTTACTATGATGACCATCCTTGGATAATTCATGATATTATCCTAAATGTCCCTGGTCGATCATCTATATGGGAGCACAGATGAAATAAGACCAGTATGACTTTGAAGATGTATAGAGATATAAATCAAAGTCATAAGCACATGTAAGAGTACAGGGTGTTGGACCGACCCGCTATGAGAGAACTGCATGGGTAACGTCATAAGCTTCTCTCATATACAAACCATGTCAATATGCCCTTTGACCTGAGATCATCATGGATTCCTATATGACAAAATGCTCAGCTTTGACCTAGTCAAAAGTCACTTTTGACCGAGTGATCATAAAGACTATGTTCGGGCTTAGTGGTTTTTCATGCGGAGGAATGTGAATGGTCAAGATGGAATTTGTCCCTCACATTCGTAGAGAGATATTACTGGGCCCCTCGATGAGTAAGTCTGAGAAATGTATGGCCATACTGTAATGGAAAGGTAGTTCCATTTCTATAGTCAGACTACTCAGGGATCGAGAAAGTAACGGTCAGGAATAGGAGAATGACATTATCCATGCCTCATCCATGACCAAAATATCGCATGACAGAAGGGACATGATATGGTTGTATAAAAGGTTACATCGTTTATTGATCCTCATATGATTTGGGTAGTTGTTATGTCTTGCTAGAGACCGCTTGCGACTTGTGGGCTAGTATAGCAAATGGCCCACTGCCAACTTCATATGGGCCTACAGGGTCGCACACAAAATAGCCCAACACGAGCTATGATGTCCAGATTCATTGAATCTAAGACATGTCTAGATTCAATGAATGATCCAGGGTGGATATATATATTTATTTATATTTATATTCGTATATATATAAATTCGTATATATATTATATATATGAGATATATGAGATTTAATTTATAAGGATAAATTAAATCTCTATCACGTTTGAAATTCGAAATTCAAATTGATAGGATATCTCATATAAGAGATATTTATAAGATTTAATTTATAAGGATAAATTAAATCTCTATCACGTTTGAAATTTGAAATTCAAATTGATAGGATATCTCATATAAGAGATATTTATAAGATTTAATTTATAAGGATAAATTAAATCCCTATCACGTTTGAATTTGAAATTCAAATTGATAGGATATCTCAAATTTGATTTATGGGAATAAATCAAATATAACTCAGTCTCATCTTTATTTAAAGTTAAATAAATAGGTAATTAAATCTGTGGGACGGATTTAATATTATTTTATTTAATTAGTTTCTTATAAAATTATACAATATATGATATTGTATCAATTCGGAATTAATATAAGATTAACTCCAAAATCCAATTAGGTTAAGTGAAAAAAAACGCATAGCATCCTCTATATCTGATTGGAGGAGCTACGTTTGAAAATAATACAGAACACAAAAGGCCGAACGGAATCTGCAAAAGGTTTGCAGACAAGAAACTGCTGAAATAGAGACGGAGACTTGTGAAAGCCTTGGAGGGACAGGAGACGCTAGCACGTCGTTCGTGGTTGGAACGCTGTTCGTGTGGATACCAGTAGAGGAAGCCGACCTGAGGCGTCGACTTCTTGTGATCGGAAAGAGACCACCATCCGCGGAGAGAATCTGTGAAGGTCGCTGAGGAACACTCCGTCGATTTCTTGCGATCAGAAAGAGATCACCACCCACGTAGAGAAGCTGTGAAATTCGCTGAGCAACACTAAGGGTAATGATTCTTTCCACTTGACTTAAACACATACGGCAGATCCTGGCAAGGAATGGAAAATTTTAAAATTTATTTCCGCTGCGTGTCTTCTAATTCCTTACAAAGCGCACACACAGATAGCATTTGAGAGGATGATAATTTACCAGAAGTATGTAATTTTAACAAAACTTTAACAAGATTCTACATAATTTACCCAAACTAAAAAAAAAAAATAGTGACCTGAGGCTAGTTTGGGGTGGCAAGAATGTGGTGGGGGTATAGGACAATGCTTCAAGATTCAAACCCTCTTGATGTAATTTATTTTTTTTAATTAAAAAAATAAAAGAAAGGAAAAGCTCGCCCAAAAGGGGAGCTATGTGGTCTGCCACATCAAAGTTTTCCTATGAAGCAAAAACTTACATTTCCTGATAGGGCATTGCATAATTCTGTCCAACAAAGAAAACTAACAAATTATGCAGTAAATTTATAATGGAATTGGTTGTCTGCTTGGCCATGATTCTATCTTCGCGAAATACTTAGCTGGCACAACCCCATCAAAACCTTCTGTCAATATCACCTTGTTTTCAGAAATGTAAAGCTTCATACCTTCTGAAATAAAGATCAAAACAAAATAGATGCATTCAATAATCAATACTTAATAGTCTTCTATAGTAGTATCTTAGAAGCAAGGGGGAAAAAAGAACTTTTGATCTCATTTATAACACAGCTAAGGAAATGAGACAAGTCATCATCATACCCTCCAATGCTTTTCGAACATCCAGAAAGATCAAGACATTGACATCCCGTCTCATACCTGGAAGAGGAAATCAAGAGAAAGATTAGAATTCATGTACACAGATAGATAAAAGCCAGCCAATCCAAGTGTATCTGAAATATCTCATTCAAGAATTGAGCAAAGAGTCTACGCGTGCTGATCCTCTGAAATTATGCTTTGCATTTGTTGAAGAAATTGACAAGTCATTTTTGAAGAGAAAAAGGGAACAAAGCCAAAATAAGACTTCCAATCCACAGGCAGACAACATCCAACATAATGTTCCAAATCATTGAATGAGTTGGAAATATCTAGAATATTGCACACTGAAGTATGCAAAGGCAAAAGGTAAAGGCAGGTGATGAAGTTATTCATATGAGCTTCACATTCAGCCTAAATCTGATGGGCCACAGTTGAAAACATACAAGCCAAGCTTTCACAGCACGAAACAAATACGCAGGAAAAAAATCTCAATGAAATGCACAAAGAGGAGATTTTCATGAAACATGGTATTACCACTTATTACTTCTCCGTCCGTTGGTAAACCACAAGAAAAGTGAACGTGCAATCTCTTCATGCGCTTCAGACCAGATTCTAAAATTGAATTCAAGTGTCTTCTGTAGGTCCCATGCACACAAACTGCATATAACGGCAAACTAAATGGAACATGCTAATTTGAAACAAAAAGTGTGACAAAATAAAAATGGGTAGCATGTGAAGTAAATTACCAAAACAAAATCAGAAAATTTACCAGGAATTTCTTCAGCTGAAAGGATTGGTTTCAATAAGCTTTCAGTTTCAACAGCCTGCAGATTAATTGTCATTAACCATAATGTAGAACAGACAAAGTAAATTAAACGAATTCTCAATCCAACAATCTGCCAAAACAATAAGTCAGTATTTGATAGAAAAAACATAATATGGGATGCCTAGTTCCACATTGAATAGTTTAGCCCTCCAATGTAAGAGTTCAGAATTTAAAAAATTTCATCTTTTGGTTAAAGCCTTAGTAGCTAACTATGAAGAGAGCATAGACTTACTTATCAAGAGGATACAAGGTCTGATAATAGGTCCCATGTGACTGCAGGTTTTGATTCCAATATTGCATGGTAAGTTAAGAGGCCTTATTCACTCCCAAGTCCCAAAGTGCTCCAAAGTAGCCGAACTAACATACTTCAATTGGCAATGAGTTTTATCAAGGACATGAAGTTACTATGGGTCATCCATTTTTCGCATGTTACTTTGCTAGATCTATATGGCTTGGCTCACCAACATTTATCAGAACATACATCCAACAAAACACGTTACCCCAACTGGATTTACGGTTTCAAAATTTGGCAGAAAATTGATATTTTGCAAAAGGAAACTATTCTAATGTATCTTTCTTTATAAAATCTGGCTTTTGTATAAAGCAAGGATAAATCAGGTAGAGTTCTAATAAGTATTGACTTTACGTAAGATTTTCCATTATTGGAATGAGCACAGCCAGACTTGGGGTGATAAGTCACAGCTAGGACAAATGTGAGGAATTACTTATCAAGCTTTAAAAGAGAAGTTGGTAGATTGTCCAAAAAAAGAAAGAGAAGTTGGTACTTTGGGCTGGACATAGGCTACAATTCTAAGAAAGCATATCATCAGAATAAATAGTTTTATTCAGTGAAGGAATCAGGAATGTTCTAAGATGCTGCTGCAGGATAAACACTAGCAATCAACTTCAACAAAATCATGCCCAGGATTGTGCTAAAATTGTGGCAACAAGCCCTATGTCTGAAAGTTAGGCAGCCTGGGACAGGTTGACAGATTATCACAATACTGGGACGTGACATTATTCTAAAGCTTGTAATGTTCTCCAAGGAAACCATAAGATTATGTGTGCTATAATGTGGTGGGTTTAGGACTTCAGCCTTATTTGATCTTTTTTCTTTTATAGTAAACAAAAAGCTTGTTGGTTGACCAAAGCAAGCTTTTCTGATACAAGAGATTCATCTCTAAGTACTTGGGCTTTCATTGAAAATTCACAGGTGAAGACAAGATATCCATATTCTCCCACCTTTTAGTTCTTCTGAAAAATAGAAATTACTGAAAAAGGCAGAGAGAAAAAGCAGAGAAATGTATTCAATTATAAATGAAAACTTCGCACACAAATGGAATGGCACCACTAATTATCAGCCTAAGGCTAAAGAGAATTTACAATTGTACCCCTATCAATTATGTCATTTACAATAAACTCAAAAAGAAAAAAGAATGAAAAAGAATCAAGATCTCCACAAAAAATAGTATCCAAAAAGCTATAGGAATTCACAAGCAGAGTCCTGTTTTATTATATTCTGCAAAGTTGCAATTTACATTTAGATGAACCAGAAAAATAGACAGAAGAAAATTACACACCAAGTACTACATTTACTTTTTCTTCAATGACATCTTAACACGAATCTAGCCAATGCAATTTCAAGAGAGAATTAGAATGATCGCTCAGCATGAATAATTACAATAATGGAGGATACCAATCAAATAAAGTTCAGTTATTTCTTCAAAACTTTAATAAAATGCAAGATGGGATGATGTTCATGCAAAGAAATGCTTACCGTAATTGTGTGGCCTTGGTTAGCTCGTATTAACAGCTCTCCATTATCTTCTATAAGGCTAAACCGCTGCTTGTTATCCTTTTGGACAGCCTAAGGATATCCATAAGAGAATGAAGAATATATATAAGTTTTTAAGGAAGTTCACGTGAAATAGACATTTACTAATAAAAAGACTCACAAGTCATCAGTCATACAGGCAAACAGAAATAGGAATATATTTAAATTAACAGATCAGAGAAAAAATAGCTGAGTAATAAACATCGTAGGCACCACAAGCCAAACAGCTATTGGACGCTTATAACTAAATGACTAAGCATAGCCTAACTGTGGAAATTTGAAAGATTGAAAGTAGAGGGAAAAGGCCTCAAAATATTATTAATCCTTGAATGAATAAGAATACAAATAGGCCTTTATATAGGCAAAAATATAAACTAATAAGATAAATCTAAAATTTATCATAATCCTAATATCTCAGATTTATTCTTCTAAGATATGATAATTTAATATTCAAATCTGATCCTGAATAATATCTAAACCTAAAGTTAGATAATTAATTAAACTAACAAAATATAATATTAATTAATTAATAATTAATTCTAAACTATAACATCTCAACACTCCCCCTCAAGCTGGATCTACAGCTTAAATATTTGTGATTCTCAACACTCCCCCTTAAGTTGGGAGGCAGCTTGGATGTGAGTAACATCATTATAAAAGAACCAGAATTTTGAATCTTTAAACCAATAGTAACTACTGAACTGAAGTTGATTGGATCTTGAATCTATATTTTAAGATAAAGTTACGAACTTGACGAAGAACTTCCATGTTAGAGGCTTAACAAGAATACTTGCAAGAAAAAAACTTGATGAAGAATTATATGTACTAATCCCATAACCAATGAGAATTTGTGGGAAAAGATCAAAGTTATCATTTTCCATCATATGTATTATTCAAGAGCAATATGCTCATAGAATTATGGTAACCCACTTGGGTTTACATACTAATCTAGCATCACTTGAGGGAAATGAACTAATCCCATAACCTATGAGATTTTGTGAGAAGAGACCCAAGTTATCCTCTTCTATTATAACCCACTTGGGTTTACACATTAATCTAACCTCACTTGAGGTAGATAAACTAATCCCATAACCTATGAGATTTTGTGGGAAGAGACCCAAGTTATTCTCTTCCATTGTAACCCACTTGGGTTTACACATTAATCTAACCTCACTTGAGATAGATAAACTAATCCCATAACCTATGAGATTTTGTGGGAAGAGACCTAAGTTACCCTCTTCCATTGTAACCCACTTGGGTTTACATACTAATCTTCACTTGAAGATGTGCCTTCTCTTCAGGCTAGATATTTTTCTTCTTCTTCTTCAGGCTCTGATACCATGTGGAAATTTGAAGGATTGAAAGTAGAGGGAAAAAGCCTCAAAATATTATTAATCTTTGAATGAATAAGAATACAAATAGGCCTTTATATAGGCAAAAATATAAACTAATAAGATAAATCTAAAATCTATCATAATCCTAATATCTCAGATTTATTCTTCTAAGATATGATAATTTAATATTTAAATCTGATCCTGAATAATATCTAAACCTAAAATTAGATAATTAATTAAACTAACAAAATATAATATTAATTAATAATTAATTCTAAACTATAACATCTCAACACTTCCCCTCAAGCTGGATCTACAGCTTAAATATTTGTGATTCTCAACACTAACCTTATCCAATATCCCAAATAATTAATGTTCTATGGGCCTTCCTCCTCAAGCCATTACAAAATGAGTGATTGAGAAGATACATCAGAAAATCCTTAATTTGGAACCTAACTACTTTTACTATATATGAGATAGGCGATGCCTTAGGGTCAATTTTCATGTACTAAAGCAAGAATATCTTATATATGACATTTATGATAAAAGCCACAAATTACAAAGTGAAAGAGACTGGTGATGTCTCAGAGATAAGCCAAAATACACACACCAATTACCATGACAAGTTCAATATTTGATTTGCACCTTATAACCATGGTTCTGATGGTTTTATTAACTTTCTTAAGGGGCAATTACGTTACTAGTTTGGATAGAAATGTTCATGCTTAATTTTCGACCTTAGGCTCCTCAGTTCACCCAAAAAGGGGGAAGAAAGTAAATTGGGATAACACCGAACCCAAACCCGAAAAGTTCCTATTTTTCCAACTGTCCTAATTTTGTTTCCTCATTGTATTCTAAAATATGAAATGCGCACCGCAATTAAGAGTATAAATGACATTAAGTATTAAAAACATGGCTTGAATTCTAATCCAGGAATGCATTTCACTAAATGCAACCACAAATTTGACTTCGAAAGAAATGGTAGTGAGTAATGACAATAAAGATACACTGGTTAAGAGCGAAAACAAACAAGAACTGAAGAAAAGAATAAACTAACCTCCCTGATGTCATCGATAGTGTGTGATTTTAATGGAATATTGGCAAATGTCTTCATATTCAGCTTCAATAGATCACTAACCTTCACAAAACCATCGCCCCGCATATTCAAATTCAATTCAGATCCCATATGACGTAAAATTCGAGTCCTGCAAATTTTACAACGGAAGCAATTACAATTAACAATTCAGCAGAATTTGGCGCCTGGTGATTAAGAACAAGTAAAGTATACCATAATTCAGAAGAATTTCTTTCAGTAATTAAAGGGCAAAAGTTTGTTTCACATTGCAAAGTAGTTATTACCATTTAACATACAACTTTGGCAGTTAAGAACAAAAGAAAATAGTTAGAATGACATGATTATTATAGGGTCTACAAGTGCTTACAAAAGCCTTCCAAGGGCGTCAATTTTATCTTTTCCTCCAGAGCCACTTCCTCCACCGCCACGCCCTCTTGTTCTATCTCTTTCATTTCTCATCTCGAAGGACTTTCCCCTACCATCACCACTGCCAACAAAACACAAATATTAGATTACATTCGACAGGAAATTTCAGAAATATTTCTAAGTAGTAGATTATATTCGAAAGAGCCTTCCTCAAGTTTCCCACAAACATTTTTCCCTACTACAACTAATTTTTTTCGTCGACGCAGGTGGAGATAATTTGAAGAAAGAGAACAACCTTGGACTAGCATGAGCGTGAGACACGAATGAAGAGCTCTTGAAATTGGTGTTCTTATCGGCATGATTCTCCATAGGAGCTAAGTCGGAGGAACTGAGTATAAGAGTCGGAGAAATGGAAGAGAAACGCGGAAGCAAAAGACAACGGTACCGTGAAATCAGAACACTGTTGGTGAGTAGAGCCAACATGGAGAAGTAGCACGGGTTAACAACGCTGGTCAGCCGAACAACAATAATTATTAAACTCTTTTATTTTAATTATTTTTTTAACCGGAGTCTTTCATAGGGGAAAAAAAGGCAGTTACCAGAAGCGTGCTAAAATAGCTGCAAGAGAGAAGCAGCAAGCGATGACAAGGGATCGACAAGAAGTAATTCGTTCAGCTGAAACAGGAAGTCGCGTACTCTGATCCGAGATTGGGTAAAAATAGTAAAAGACAGATACAGCCTCCCTCTCGCTCTCGGTTCCCCAAGCAGAAAAAACCAGAATAAGAAATTCACCTCTGTTCTCCGTTGTCGTCTCCGATGAGCTTAAGAACGGCGTCTCACCCTTTGGTCCTTTCTCCACTCGCCGAGAAGAACACCAACGGTCCCCAAACGGCGTTAGTCAACTCGGCTGGCGTTACCTCAATGGGGCCTCCGTCAGCTAATTCAAGAAAAAAAATTTGACCATATCTTATTGTAGAGTGGGAAATGGGGCTAGCCTATTTATACGGGTAAGATGGAAGGGGGTTGGTTGTGTAGACTATTCTAAAATAGATCGGTAAAACTTGTGGGTTATATAGCTCATTATTTTTTTAAAAAAAAATAATATTTTTAAAAAATTATTTTTAAATTTTTAAAATACTAATAATTTTTTTTAAATATTATATTAATATAATTAAAAATTGATAATTTTATACTCTTAAAAATTCTTATTTTTTATAAAAAATCTCAAATTTTATAGTTATAAATTTAAATAAATATTAACATAATATTAATCAATTATAATATGTCAACATATATTAATAAACAAGTAATTATCCTTACTAGTATTTAATAATAAGAGTATTTAAAATAATATTTAAATAAAATAAATAATAATATTAATAATTAAAAAAAAGGACTAGCCTGCTAATACTGGTAAATTAGGAGGGGATAGGATATATACTCACAAAATATTAGTCTGTTTTAGCAGCTCTATCTTATTATGATACAATTTGATTTATTTGATTCAAACCGCAATCAGATCTACATTTACTTCCATTTTTTCTTAACTATGAGAGGTGTTATGGTCTTTTAATAACATTAAAAATCCCTAATGAGATCTTTTGACTTAATTAGGAATTTGTTAAAACTATAGGCTTAGATTTCGATTATGTTATTTCAGTTGAATTTAATTAGAATTTCTCCTTTTTAAAATGAAAATGAGTTTAAAAACAGAAAATCGTGCCTTATCTTCCTCTATCTATAATAAAATAAGTCTTAAGAATTTTTCACATAATGAATTTTAATATATAATTTTTGAGGTATAAAATTTTACTTTTCATTCCTTAATATAAGACTTAATTAGAGAGTTAATTTTAATCTTAAATATAAGATATATATCTTATATTTTTTTTTTAAATTATCCCTAATAATACTCCCTCAATAATAATCAAATAAGACATACAGTGAGAGAATTAATGAAGATTATTAGAATAACATGTTATATTAACTAACTTAACTAATTTTTTAATCTAATCAAATTAGTTAAATATGTATTATATTAAAAACTAAAAAAATATTATTTTTCATCATACACATTGGTGAATTGGGATACTAATATATGGGTCCTTTAAAAATAATAATATAATGTAACTTGAAATTACATCTTTAAAATAAAAAAATTAATGCTGGTTTGATTAAGATCTAAATTAATTTATATAATATATAAGTAAAAATCCTTCATTTCACTCCATAGACATTGATTCAAATAGAAAGGGTTTTAAATACTTAAATATAAAATTTTGAGTTTAAATTCATGTAAATACAAAAAAAAACTTTAAGGAGAATTACCCTATTAAATTTAACAATATTTACATTTATATAAGGACCAATTTATATAGGCTTTTGGAAAAAAAAATTTGGATATCTTTTGAAAAATGGCTATTGAAGAAGGGTTTATAAAAAAAATATTTTAAATAAATAAGTGTTTAGATAATTATTATCAGAAAAATTTTTATTATTAGTAAATTACTAAAAAGGGTATGATATTAGAAAAAAAATATTCTCTTCTTGTCCCATCACGTCTTAGAGAACTCTTATCTTCTCTCTCTCTCATCTTCTCATCATAGTGGCAATGACATATCAAGCGATAAGATGAAGACAGAGATAAAGGAAAAAGATGCGAAGTTGAGAAGTACTGACTAAGGAAGAAGAGAAGAAGAAGACACTACTCCAGTAGTGGCATCTGACCGAGACACGACATACTTCTTCTTCCTCTTTATTCTCGACGATGGACCACGACAATCTTAACAGAAGTGAAGAAGAATACCCATACAACCCACGACAATGGAGAAAGAAAGAGGTTAGGGACATATTCTTGAGAAGGGGAGAGAGGAGAGAGAATGGGAGAAAATAGTAAAATAGTAATTGGGTAATCCATAAACTCTTTTATTATTCCAGAAACTATTTCTAAAAATTTATCTAAAATTATTGTTTCAAACTATAGTTTGGTCTATAAGCTGTTTTAAGCAAATATTTTTATTTATTTTAAAATTTACCTATACTAAAATTTAGGTTAAAAACACTTTTAAAACTAAGATTTTATTTTTATTCAAACAGTTACTAAGTCACATAGCCATATTAGAAGTATCCCAAATCTCCCTTCGTACATATAATATCAAATAGTGCCTATTTGAATAATTTTTTGAAAAATGACTTATGGGAAAAAAAGATTTTTAGACAACTTTTAGAAAAGGGTTTTAGGAGAAGAGTTTATAGAAAAAAATAGTTCTAAATAAATGAGTATTTGAATGGTTATTACTAGAAAGATTTTTGTAGTTAGTAAATTACTAGAAATGGTATGAGGTAAATTAAAAAAAATCAGACTGCAACCCACACTTTTACTTTTACTTTTTCTCTTCTTCCACTGTTCATCTTTGCAATGATGACAACAAAGAAGGAGTTGAAGATGCCTGGTAATAGAGGAGCTGAAGATATGAAGTAGTGATAGAGGAAGAAGAAAAAGACTAGCGACTGACACTACTAGTGATCCACGCGTCGCCGCTGCCACCGCCACCTGAACGATGAACCAAAGACCCATCTTGACGGTGAGCTCCAGTGGCGAAGGCACAATAACAACAATAAAGAAGAGTAGAAAATGACGAGTAGGGAAGATTAAAGAGAAAGAAGTTGTGATAATTAAAAAAAGTATGGACAAAATATTAATTAGGTAATCTATATATTTTTTTTATTGTTTTAGAAGTTATTTTTAATAATTCATTTAAATCAATTTTTTTTAAAATATATATGACTATTTTAATTTTTTTTTAAAATTTAGATTTTTAAACTATGAAAGAGACGTATAGTAGAGTTACATTAAAAACCCCAACTAAATTACCAAAAACATAAAAGGGAAAAAGGTCCGGGGGCGCGAACGAGAAGGAAAAGGGAAAGAACAAAACTTGTGCGCGTTTCATATTTCATTTCCTGAAATAGAGAATAGAAAGAAATGTTTGGGACAGTAAGGTGGTGAAGAAGCAATCTAAGTCGTTGATTACAAACAATAATCGTAGCCGTCAAATTTGGGGTTTAGTGATTTTTTTTTTTTCAACTGAAACTTTGCTACTGCGACATCGATCGAGGGAGATCAGCGAACCTCAGCCTAGTTACTCGACCGGGAATCACGATGGCGAAAGCAGAGCGGTGATTGGCCACCGGTGATCATATTCTGTGGTCGAAGGGTGATTTTGTTGGACAGCCATCCTGCTTTGACTTTGTGTTGTTGGAAGGGGTAACAGGGGAGGGATGTTCTAGAAACGGTAATAATTCTGATCAACTTCTCTCAAATTCGTGGTAAATGTCTGGAAAGATCAAGATTTATAGCTCCTTTGTGTTAGTGGTAAAAGCTAAAATTTATTTTAGTTTGATTTAGAACTGTGAAGAGGTGATGTGAGAAGCTATTTCAGTTGAGAATTAGATTTGATAATGGATAGAAGCATATGTTTTCTTCTGGAGTTCCTCATGCTTACTCACGCCTCCATGAAAATACCTTTGTAAGCATTTTAATATTTTGAATAAGCCTGTTTAAGAAGGATTTTGAACATGTAAGCCCTAACAGTTTATAGAAATTAAATTAGTCCAACTTTATAATTTGCCTGTATTTGTCTATTACATACAAGAGAATGAAATAATGTTTCAGTGGTTGTTTACCTTCCCTTCACGACGCCTTTTCTTTTGATCCTCTTTTCATGCTGATAAGGTCAGGTAAGTTATTCACTTATTACCTACTGAAACGAGTATGTTATTCACTTGTTATCTAAAAGGGGCAGCCCTCTCTATTTATTTCAGAATGTTAAATGTTAAATTTGCACATTCCAATGGTAAGCCTGATTTTTCTAAGAGCTTTTGTTTTGCTTTTCAGTAGGAGTCCCACAAAGAAACCCTCCAGTTCTTGAACATGCTTTCTTAATTATGGTAGTTTTTTGAAGGCTACAATTTATGCACATTTCAAACTGATTAATTCTGTAACTAAGTCTCTTAGATACACTAGGAATTGCTAGATTGAGAGGAACTAGGTGGATACTTTCTTCAGTCAACTAAACACAACAGTATTGAAGAGGAAGAAGGTCTGCCTCGTTCTAGAATAAGGACGTGCTTGCATATGAAATTTTGAAAGTTCAAATGCTTTTATTTTTTCTACAAAGGTGGTTTCTAAGGCTATGTTCATATGACCTCTTAGATAAGACCATCATTTTGGTTCTCATTATTTTCAGTTTCCGAATTTGACCACTTAACTCTTTTTTTTTAATCCACTGAGTTACTTTATTTTAATTTGATTTCATTTGATCCTTCTGTACACTGTCAAAGTGTCTGATAACCGCCAAGACCAACAGAGTTTGCAGTTTTACATTGCTGAAAGTTACACTAAGTGTAATAGATATACTTGCATTAGACATTGCTAAAAGTTGCTTATTTTAACATATATACTATTGTAGATTGTTGCTGTTATATATATACTTCCAAGTTTACTTTTGGTTGCTCTAACTTGAGAAAATAAAAGTATATTGACAATGGAAATTGATTTGTTGGACATCGGTTGCAGGTGCAGCTGGTTGCTATACAGTGAAACAAGGCAACTGCCATCCTTCCCAAAAAAATTGTCCTGTGCACTCCTAAGTTGGGTTGGCGCCAGTGGAGCGGCTCCTACTTAATCCCCTAAATTGGTTCAATTTACTGTTTTTACCCCTCATGCCCGCAAGCAAAAGCCAACTAGAGCTGTTCGCTAATACTTTGATTCAAGCCAGACGTGCAATCCATTTTTCTGCACAGATCCTGTTTTTGCACTTGTTTCATCACCTCTTCCAACTCTTCAGCTTAACTAGTTGATTTTGTTTTTTATCTCAATTATCAGTAATCTGTGTTGATTGATTTCTACCTCAACTCCACTTTTCTCCTAAAATAGAAACTATACCCAATTTTCCACTGTTATGTATATTCAACCTCTACACCATCTTGTGTTCTCTGTGCCCTTTTTCACTTCTCTTGTGTTGGGGTTTGGCTTTGATTAGTGTTTACGTCATAAATATTGTTGTTCCACGAGGGAAAAATTGCAGTCTTAGAAATGGAAGATATTGCTACACAAGTGGCAACTCCTTTTTTCATACACCAATCTCTGCCTGCTCAATTTTGTGAGTCATCTGCAATGGCAAAGAAGCGTGATCTATCATATGTTGCCTCCTCCACCTTTCTTCAGCAACAGTTTCAAAACCCTATCGACAACTGGAATCCAAAGGGATGGGATTGGGATGCTGTCAGATTCGCTGCCAAACCGTTGGACACTAACAACCTTGAAGCGGGAGCTCCTGCACCCTCTATAAAAGACCAGCATACCAATTTCTACAACCACTCCGCTGTTGATGATGATGAGCATGAAGAAAGCCTTCGTTTGAAACTTGGTGGTTGCCCAGCCTTCAATACAGTGCTGGAGCCCATGTCCCGCCCGAGCAAAAGGTTACGTTCTCACTCACCTGGTGGACCCTCTTACCCTATGTGTCAGGTAGATGACTGTGAGGAAGATCTCTCCAATGCCAAAGACTATCACCGCCGACACAAAGTTTGTGAGGTTCATAGTAAATCTTCTAAAGCCTTCGTTGCTAACCAATCACAACGGTTCTGCCAACAATGTAGCAGGTCGCCTTCCTCACAACTGCCAAGTTTTTCCCCATAATAAAATTAAAATTAGAATGGCCATCCTTTTCCATTCTATAATATTATGTTTATCACTTACCAGATGAATGGGGTACAACATTTATCCCCTCTGATTTTGTTTGAATGTGCTATGCTTGCTTCTTCGTTGCTGGTTTGCTCTTCAATCTAGCACTGATCTTAATCGCTATTTCTTTGACGCTCTTAAATTTTATTGTTGATTGGCTTTTGTAGATTTCACCTGCTGTCAGAGTTCGATGAGGGGAAGAGAAGTTGTAGGCGTAGACTTGCTGGTCATAATCGTCGCAGAAGAAAAACTCAACCAGAAGATGTTACCTCCCAGCTCCTCATTGCAAACCAGGATAATGCAACATCTAGGAATTTGGATATTGTCGACTTGTTGACTACAATTGCTGGTGCACAAGGTAAAATATGCTTTTTTGGTGGATTGCTTTTCATTTGTTCTCTGTACTGGGCTGATTTTATGAGCAATAATCTCTAGGGAAATTTGAGGAAAGAAGTAAACCTTGTTCACAACTTCCTCAGAAAGAGACGCTTGTTCACATCCTTGATAGGATAAATTCATTACCTTTGCAAGCTGACCTTGCTGCAAATTTGGCCAATGTTGGAAATTTATGTATGGGCAGTCTTGGGCAAACTTCTTCAAATCATAATGATAAATTGAACCAGAACAAATCTTCGCCATCAACTATGGACTTGCTTACTGTTCTTTCAGCAACTCTATCAGCATCTGCTCCTGAGGCCATTGCTTTACACTCTAAAAAATGCAATCCTAGTAGTGACAGTGAGAAATCTGGGACAAGTGTTGATGACCAAACAACTGAGCAAAGTCTACGGACAGGGCAACCATTAGAATTTACTTCAATTGGTGCAGAAAAAAGTAGTGGCAGTTACCAGTCGCCTGTTGAGCATTCAGTCAGCCAGGTTCAAGAGACTAAAAAAAATTTACCATTGCAGCTTTTTAGCTCCTCTTTAGATGATGAAAGCCAGCCAAAAATGCCATCTCAAAAGTATCTCTCATCAGACAGTAGTAATCCTATAGACATGTCACCATCGTCTTCTCCCTCTTGGGTACAGAAGCAGTTTGCTTCGCAGAGTATAACTGAAGGTATCAAGTCAGACAAAATTTTAACTGGAAGCGTGACCAATGCACACAAGGAAGCCAGCCAAAGCAATGACTGTGATATTTCTCTTGATCTTTTTGGAGGATCAAATAACAGAGTTCAACCTAGCTCTGTGCAAAGTGTTCCAGTTCAAGCTGGGTACACATCTTCAGGATCTGATCATTCACCTGCTAGTTTGAATTCAGATGCTCAGGTAATTTGGAATTACCAGGCCTGGTTGTTAGAATAAAACATCTTATATTATGTTTTGTCTTTTTTCAATATCAGTAAAGCTTAGCCAACTAATCTTTTGGAAATGGATTTCTCTAATATTCCAATAGGGACGTACTGGTCAAATCATGTTCAAACTTTTTGATAAGGATCCTAGTCATTTCCCCGGAACACTGCGAACTCAGGTGAGACTATCAAGGCACGGTTTTATAAAATTTGTTATGTTCTTTTTACTGACTTGTAGCTTAATATCCACTCTTAAAATGGATCATGTTAATAATTTTTTTTTCTAGATATACAATTGGCTTTCTAATAGTCCTTCAGAGATGGAGAGCTACATAAGACCTGGCTGTGTGATCCTTTCAGTCTATGTTTCAATGTCTTCTTCTGCCTGGGAGCAAGTGAGTGAATTGCTGTCATGCATGTTTGCAACTTTTGTATGTCTTGTTCGTCACTTGTGTGATCTATTGTGTTTTGCAGCTAGAAGAAAATTTTGTTCAACATGTTCATTCTTTAATTCAAACTTCTGATTCTAAATTTTGGAGAAATGGGAGGTTTCTAGTTCGTGCTGGCAGTCAGTTAGCGTTATATAAAGATGGTGAGTTCTGTGATTTACAGTGGCCTCTCATTGTTTCAGATTGCATATACTAATACTTTATTTTTGGTTTATATCTAAATCAATTTCAAAATACTAGATGGACTTCCTATATGGATTGCCCTTATCCAAGTATGGAATTAAATCCCTTTGAACTGACATTTCAGGAAAGATACGCTATCGCAAAAGATGGAGAACATGGAGGTCTCCGGAGTTGATATTTGTCTCCCCTTTTGCAATTGTTGGGGGCCAAGAAACATCAATTTCATTGAAGGGTAGAAATCTGTCAACTTCTGGAACCAAGTCAGTACTGATTTTTCCTTTTCTTGATGTTCTCTACTGCTTCTTTCTAGTTTTTTTTATTAACTATGTCCCTTGATTGTGTAGGATTCATTGCACAAGTACAAGTTATTACACATCAAAGGAAGATGTAGGGTCTGTTTATTCGGGTATGACATATGATGAGATAAAATTGGGTGAATTTAAAGTACACAATGCATCTCCTGGTGTTCTTGGTCGTTGTTTCATTGAGGTAGGTCTCATAAAGAAATTCTGGGAGTGAGCATACATATTCTAGTATACTTTTTAGTGAATATAGGAGGTATACCTTCAATTAATGTTGCTGACAATTATGAACAGGTTGAGAATGGTTTCAAGGGTAACAGTTTTCCAGTTATAATAGCTGATGCAACTATTTGTAAAGAATTGTGGTTACTTGAGTCTGAGCTTGTTAATGAGGCAAACTTAAGTGATGCCGTTGCTGAAGAGAACACTTGTGAATTTGCAAGGACTGGGTTAAGGGAAGAGTTTATGCAGTTTTTGAATGAGCTTGGCTGGCTATTCCAAAGGAAGAGATTCTCATATGCACAAGGGTTTCCAGTTTTTTCACTTGACAGGTTCAAATTTTTACTTACATTTTCTGTGGAAAGAAACTGTTCAATGTTAGTTAAAACCCTTATGGATATGCTGGTTGAGGAACACTTGGAAGGGGAATGGCTGTCCAAGGGATCGGTGGAGATGCTGAATGCAATTCAACTCTTAAACCGGGCTGTGAAAAGAAGGTATATAAAAATGGTTGACTTGCTTATCCACTATTTCATACCTAGCAAAAACGACACATCCAGGAAATATGTATTTCCGCCGCATCTAGAGGGACCTGCTGGTATTACACCCTTACATTTGGCTGCTTGCACATCAGGTTCTGAGGGTGTAGTTGACTCTTTGACAAATGATCCACAAGAGGTAACTTGTCCCTAATTCTAGTTTGAGGTTTCTATATAGGGCTGTCTTATTAGTTTCAGTTTATATACTTTTTTTACCAAAAGAAGGAAAATAGTTTAGTTGGACCAGGCCGAGTGAGCTTGTAAAATTAGTTATTTTGGGTAAAGATCCCTCGTTTCTTTTCTAGATGCATTGGAACTGGGTTTTTCTATTGCAGACGTTAATCAATTTAAACTATAAAGCATATTCTCTTGCTTGATGGCTATGGGGATTTGATGATGACAGGTTGAGTCCGTGGAGGACGCACTTTCTGCTTCATCTATGGGAGAGTAAGAAGAAAAGGGAGGATAATGGAATGATTGATAAATTTTCCCATACTTCGAGTAGTGAATAAGATATAGAATAGTTGGAGCTACCATGGCTTTTGGTTTAGGACATCGCTTGGATTCACTTCCAATATCACCTTACTTGTGAATGGTCAAAACCTTCTAGGGATGAGATCCATATGATAACTATCTGGTGTTTAATTATGATTAAATTCAACCCCTCAGTGAATTCATATTATATACTCTTTAATCTACTTAAGTTAGTCAACTAATTTTTATATTAATTATAGTTAATTGATTTATTTTGTTCTTTTAATCCATCTAAAAAAGTTAACTCTTATATTAAAGATTGGAGGAGTACAATTTTATTTTTGAATATTTTTCTTTGAGGACTGGCTTGTTTGGTTTGGCACATAACATTTAAAGATTCTACCCTTGTTCCCTGGAATTAAATTACAACCAAGCACACTATTATTCATTTTAGCAGTGTGTTGGTTGAATGTTAGAACTGCCTGCATTCTTCACCTGGGAGCTTATGCTCTTGTTTTTTGCAGATTGGATTGAAGTGCTGGGAGTCTCTTGCGGATGCAAATGGGCAAACTCCTTATGCCTATGCTGTGATGAGAAATAATCACTCTTATAACACGCTGATTGCTCGTAAAATTGCTGGTAGAGAAAAATGCCAAGTTTCAGTAACAATTGAAACCGAGATAGAGCAGCCGTCGGTCAGTATTCAGCATAAAACAAGCCCAAGCAACGAAGTGGGACAAGGTCAGAAGAGATCTTGTTCTAAGTGTGCAGTTGCAGCAATGTACTACAACAGGAGGGTTTTGCGCTCACAGGGACTGCTTCACCGACCCTACATTCATTCGGTTCTCGCTATTGCTGCCGTTTGTGTATGCGTTTGTCTATTCTTCCGTGGAGCCCCTCACATAGGTTCAGTTGCACCCTTCAAGTGGGAAAATTTGGATTATGGCACATTGTAATGCTATTGGTAAAAATTAGATTGAGATGAAGGGGGACAAAAGAAAGTAAGGCATAAAGTAGGGAAAGGTCCTGGCAGGTTGATCCTTTCTTTCCTGATGGTCCGCAAGAATCGGGGAGCTTAAGCTGCTGGTCTGTGGAAAGAGTGTCTTGAATGAATGCCACGTGTTTTCCTTTTATGTCAGAGTTTCAGGACCATATAAGCCTAAATATTCATGTGTTGTTGGATTTTCCAAAGTTTTTAAATAAAAACTCAGCTGTTACACCATGTAGGGGAACTTGCCGCTGGCACAGGCAAAATCATGAGAGTCACTAGCATTCAGGATGGAATTACACAAATGAGTGGAGGAAATGATGATTAATCAATTGGCTCCTGCAGTGGACCAGCTGGGGGAAAATATCTTGTTTATTTTTCCTTATAATTTATTTGTTATACTTGAAATTATTAGTAGTACAAGGTGAGAAGCATACATTTCATTATTGTAAAGTTGATCTGAGGTTACTGATCATATAATAGCCTGACCAAATGATACTTAAATGCTGGATCTTTATTTTTTTTCAATCTTATGTATAGTTTAATTCATGTTCACGTTTTATTTTAGCCCTTCTCTATATCTATTCAGGCTTAAAAGTTAAATCCTTTTCCTTTTAATTTAATCTTGATCTTAATCGAGAGATTTTTTGACATAAAGGACTGTTTTTTTTAAAATATAGTTATATGATTGGATTATATTGGAGTATTATAGTAGGTAAAGATTTTTATATTCATACGAATTTAAACTAGAGTCGTTTCTACTATTATTAATGCTTATTGGTGACCTAAGATTTGATAACAATATTAAATTTTTTTAACTTTATATTCATTTTTTAAAAAATAAAAGTGAAGTTATATTGTTTATTGTTAAGAATAATGTGACGCTTTATAGGTTTTATACTTTCAATCAATACTATCTATGGTATTGTTTTGTGAAGTGTGAATAATAATTGAACAATTGTTTCTGGCTTAAAAAAAAATGAAAGAATTATTGTTGAAAAGGACTACTATTGTTTCTGTTATCCTTACTTGTCAATTCAGTTCAGGCAATCGCTAATTGCTAGTGCTTCCATTCTTTTCTTTTTTTTTCTTTTTTCTTTTTATATAAAGGAGGGCTAAATGATTAAAAATAAACTACAAAAACCAATATATATATAGGGATTATCTCCTATACTCTCAGTAGCAAAAATATATCTCAACTGTAAAAGATAAGAATATAATATTATCGTAGTCGTCAAACTTTCTTTTATAAGAGTATCTGCCAATCTTTCTGATCCCTAAATATATGTTAAATTTTTAATCCTATGAAAGCTGAATAAGACTCTATATTTGTGATAATAATAGACTGCATTTGTCTTCGTTCAAATTTAATAACATATTAACAATATTCTTTGTATCATATTTAAAAATGATATTTTTAATTCTTAACTCAAAGGCTATTTTTAGTCATTTATAAATAGCCAATTATTTAATCTAAATTAATCAATTACCTTTTATTTTAGTTATAATTAATTAATTTTTTTAATTTAATTAATTAATTCTTATATTAATAGGGGGTGGTAGAATTTTTTTAAGAACAAGAATGATTGAAGTCAATATCTTCATATAAGATTATGCTGCCGCTGTGGAGAGAGAGGTCACACAGAAGTTTTGCTCAAAGTAAGACAATTGGGCCTCATTCGGCCCAAATTGTCTTAGCCCCGGTCGAAATGCAAGCTTAAAGGTGGGCTAGGACTTTTGTTCAACCCAAGCCTATCACTGAAGAAAGTCTTTATTCGGCCTATTTTGCTAAAAATGGTGCTGTGATTTTGCTTCTGGTTCTCAGGAGAGGAGAAATCTTCACTTGGATAATGAGTTTTCATCACAAATGCTTGTCACGAATAAGAGAAGAAGCAGAGGATCATATGATATGACTAGCCCATCCTACAAAAAAACTCAAAAGAGAGCATCATTTTTTTAGTTAAATCTAGACTCGGATAGTTAGAGACTGATATTTTTAAAGTATAAAAATCACTGAAATGAGTCTTGCTTCTTCCAACAAAACTTTTTTAATGCACATGGCTTAGTTTGAACCCATGACATCATTTTTAAGGGATATAACTATCTATCAACTATGTTAGATTTTGTTAGTAATAGATAATGATTTTGAACACAGTCTTAACATGTCAATTAACAACAACTCTATGGAAGGGTTCAGATTCTAATTTGGTTGTCAAGTGCTCAACATGCCACGTGAGAAAGGCGAAGGGCTGAGGATGCTTGGATTACCCTTGCAACTAAGAGAACTATGTGTGCTCATTCTTCCGAGAATGGTTCTAAGGGCTCATTAAGTTTTCACAGATTGCAGGTGTTCAATTTCATTTCCACGACCAGTTCTCGTGTAGATTTCCATCCAAAATCTCTTCCTTCCTTCTCAAATGGCGTCATCAAGTTATGATGAAGGATGGTCACAAGAGAAACTCATTGCATATTGGTAATGGCTTTGTGTGGGAAGCTTCTGGTTATTACTCTTTGCTAAGGTTTCGCGAGTTTTTTTGCCAAAAGAAACTCGCATCTCGGCAGAATAAAGTTGTGGGGAAGGATAGTTACAGAATGCGTAGTGCCATGACTATTCATGTTAGTTTTAGGCTTACTCATATGTTTTGTTTACAGCTGTTGTGTTGCCTCTAATCGGCTCTTTTCATCAACTTTGGAATGGTTTCATGTTCAATCTACAATTCGCTCCACCTTGCTATCTCTCGTGTACGGTACCAGGATCTCTTTCAACACCCCAAAAGAAGCAGACGTCTCGATACATTGGGTCTACTCAATGCCTCGTAGTGGCGTTACTTTATGGAATCAAGACTACGAGTTTGTTTTGTAGGATGTATTTCCAAGGGCGTTGGAGTTTTCAGACCTATTGTGCATGCATGGAGGATAAATAATTCCCTTGAAGATAATAGCTTTTCTTCTGTCCATGTCTTGAATAATCAGGAGGATAATTCCCTTTTCAACCAAACAGCTCTTGCAAAAAGCTACATTTTGAATCGTTAAGTTTGGTAAATTGTTTTACTATTTATAACATTGGTCTAAAAAAGCTTCATTTTCACCCCTTTAGGTGAGTTTATATGAAGAACTTGATTTTTCTTTTGGGCAACAAAATAATAATAAGATAGGGAAAATTTATGAAGCTTTCAAGAAAAATTCGTATCTATATATTTTGCTAGTTTGAATAACTAGCTTATGATGGATCAAATAACTAACATCCATGCTCTCTCAATAAGTTAGAGGTGACTAGATCATATTACTTAATTTATTAAATAAAAATATTAAATTTGATGTGTTATATATGTTTCAAGCTATCGTACACATGAATCATAATAGTAAAACTTTCTAAAAGTAAATCTCGTCAAAAGCTATAGAAGGAAACAAAAGTTACAGTTATGTCAATAATTAAACATGCATCTTATTGTTTATTACAACAATTAAATAATATCCGACAACAAATGGTAAATGTGTAAAAGTTCATGAACCCATGTTTCTGGGCGGCATGGTAGCTGAAAAATAGTAAACACTTCACGTTTTCCAGGTCGATCCATGTGGTACATGGTATTCAATCTCTTAGTTTGTTTGACTAAGAATTTTAGACAATTTTATCAGATTGAATTTTATATTTTTCTTTTCTAACTCAGCCTAAAACAATATCATTTTGAGTAAAAAAGAAAGTAGTAGTCAGTTAGATTTGTGTTTTAGTATCAAATAATATAAATTCTTACTAAATCCCTCTAAATCTTGAATTCAATTTTTGCATAAAACACAGATCTAGAAGAGATAGCTACGAACCTAGAAATATAATAACTGGTAATTAATAAGATCTAGTAAAAAATATCAAAAATAATTTTAGTAACTCTATCTTATTAGATTATGTGTAATCTGTACATCCATGCTACATTTACTTGTTGTTTAATGCCTTTTTTTATTTTAATATTTTTTTTGAAATAGATCAATGTATTCACTGCACGTAGCCATGACTAATATCCTCGCCCTTGGGCCTTTTCTTAAGGGTTTGTTTGGTTGGGAGGTTTTGGAGTGGAGTGGAGTGGAGTGGAGTGGAGGGGAGGGAAAAATGAAGGGGAGGGGAGGGGAGACCTTTTGTCTTTTTGTGGTCCCCTCCCCTCCCCTCCAAAAGTGGAGGTTTTTGGAGAGGAGAGAAATTTTTGCTCCCTTTTGACTAAAATGCCCTTAAGCTTTTTTTAATATTCCAATTATACCGTTAAACCTTTTTTTTTTATTTTTTTCACATCTGATTTTTTCTTTAATTACATAATAATTATAATAAATTATAATAAAACTTAATAAGTATAATAAATTATTTATATATTATATTAAAATATATAATAATTATAAAATTAATAAAAAATAATATTAAAATTTTACCATATTTTTTATTTTTTAAAATTTTATTATATATATAAATGAGATAAAAAAATTTAAGATTTATAAATTAAAAAATAATAATTTTAATATGAATATTTTAAATAAAGAATAAATAAATTTAAATAAAGAGATAAGGGTATTTTTGTCAACTTTTAATTAACCCCTCTCCCCTCCCCTTCTGAACCAAATAAAAAACATTATTCATTAACCTCCCCTACCTTCTCTTAAATTAACCTAACCTCCCCTCCCCTATAGTGAACCAAACAAAGCCTAGGGGTAAATGCACTGGCCACAAGATGCTTTTCATACCCATGGGTGTGATTCAAAGCCCCACCACTTGGTTAAGAGATTAAGTGAGGCAACCATTAGCCTACACCTATGTGATTTTATTTTAATATTACTCTTTAGTGATTATATATAAATATTTTTGTATATTTTATTATTTTAATCATGATTGGGTTTACTCTAATTACTCTAACTTTGTAACCCTTAAACCACTGGCTTCTTCTATAAGTAATTGATGCAACATAGAAATGAAATCCTTATGGATGAAGGTCAATTATGTCAATTCAAGCACTGCTATTAAAAAATAATCTTAAAAAGCAAAAACAAACAAGGAAATGCAACAAGAAGAATGTGAGAGGATAATCTATCAAACTGCATGAGATGTCTTTACCTGATGCTTATCTCAACAGTACAATTTTCGTTTTGCCTTTCCTCAGATTTTCACTATTCAAATAATGTAGCAATTTAAGCTTACTGAAGCTTCTATGATTTCTTCCATAGCTGTGATCTTTGTCTGCCATTGAGCCTGAAGAGCTTTCATGATTTTTCCAACTTACTGTCTTTTGAGTAGTGTAGAATTTGCCAAGAGTAGCTAATTGGTTTATGACGTGAGTGTACCTAATTTGCATATTCTTTAATTATTCTAACACTCTTTTACAAGAGATAAAAACTTTTATGCACAAAAAAAAGCTCTCCAAGAAAAGTGTATTAACTTTTTTTTCCCCATTAAAACCATTATTTAAAGACTGAATTTTTATACAAAAATAAAGCTCTCTAAGACTCTTTTAATAAGACTAAACAAAATTAGAACTCTAAAATTCCTAAGTTTTCTCTTACATCCTTTTAGTTTGATCGTTTTGTCATATAACTAATTTGCAATAGGTACTACAAAACAATATTTCTATTAGTATGAATAATTATAATGACATTTAATATGAATAATTATTTATTCATATCCATTTTTGTTCATTGAAAAAGGGGAGTGATCATGATTAGTCCTACCTTTTAAGTGGTTTCTTTCTACAAATAATTGATGTAATAACCATAAAAATGAAATCCTCATATATGAATGTCAATTCTGTCATTTCAAGCCTTGCCATAATATAAAAGATTTTTTTTAAAAAAAAAAGCATAAACAAACAAGGAAATATGACGAGGAGAATGCGAGAGGATGATCTGTCAAGATGCATGAGATGCCTTTATCAGCAGTGTGCTTCTCATTTTGTCTTTCCTCATATTTTTGTGTGTTTCCTTTTACTAATCCTCAAGCTTTATGAAAATAATAAATTCTTCATCTTTCAATATTTTTATTGTATTTTTGTAATTAATGACATATATTAATTGAAATGGATCCAAAATCATTTATTTGTTTGCCTACCCTTTTTTCCTCCAAAATGGCCACACCAGTTCTTATTTATTACAGCTTCATTTGTACGCAACATTTCTTTAAAACTACTTCAATTATAAATAGAATAAATAAATACTTAATTTTATCTTAACCAAAATTATTTTGAACAAATCCACATATTTTTTAAAATCATACTACTCCTAATTCTAAATATAAAAACTAAATAATTAATTTATAGATATTACACACATATACCGGAACAACAACAATAACAAATTAAATTAAAGTTTATTAACTTTGTTTTCTTTAGATCCATTATTGAAAAACTAATTTTTATTCAAAAGCAAAGCTCTGTAAGATTCAGAAGATTAAAACTCTAAAGCTCCTGAGTTTTCTCTCATATCACTAGAACTCGATCATTTTGTCATATAATTTATTATCAAAGAGATTCAGCATTTACATATACAAATTATAATGATATTAATCAATATGAATGATTATTATTCATATCCTTTTTTGTTCATTAAAAAAAGGGGAGGGATATAATTTAGTCCCACATATCAAGTGGCTTCTTCAATAAGTAACTGATGCAACCATAGTTTTCATGCATCGATGTCAATTTTATTTTTTCAAGTCATTCCAGTAATATAAGGGTTACTCATCGTCTATAGGTTTAGTTAACGAAGATATGGGATATATGATTATTTAGAGCGTGTTCGATCATTAGAGAGTACCACTTTATTATAGTTTCAGTCGCGTTATTTGAAGAGGCATCCTAATTTCTAGGTGTCTAGGTTTACGTTTGAGAGTAATTGACGGCTCGCCTTACCTAATATTGATATCGCTTAAAAGAAATGGAAATTTCATCATACTTTTGGATCGTGGGTGAGTCTAAATATTTTTTAAAATTTTTTATAACAAAAAAAAGTAATATAAAGGTTTTTGTTTTAGAAGAAAAAGGCAGCAGAACCAAACAAAGAAAGGCGGTAAGGAGAATGGGAGATGATAACCTGTCAAGCTGCATGAGATTCCTTGACCTGATGATTCCTTAGCAAGGTACTTCTCGTTTTGCCTTTCTTCACGTTTTCTATACTTCCTTTTAATTTTGAGGAAGAATAAGACGGGAACATTTATGGAAAAATAAATCTTCATTTTTTAATATTTTTTATTTTCTTTTTGCAATTAATTAAATATTATTGAAATGCATAATCCAAATCCATTTATTTGTTTGCCTACCCTCCTTTTTCCTCCAAAATGCCCACACTAGTTTTTATTTATTACTGCTTCATTTTGAAGTAACATTTATTTGCAAATGCTTGAATTATAAATTAAAAATAAAAATTAGTTCTATCCTAAATGTAAGAATTAAAAAAATAATTTCTAGAAATTAAAAAAAATTATGTAGTTAATTAAAAATATTTTAATATATACAATAAATATGAAGAGTTTAGAAAAATAAATATTTAAAAATAAAGTGAATTAAAATTTTATATTTAAGATAAAAATAAATCTATCTAATAGCTATTTTATTTAAAAAATAAATCAGTTATTCTTTATATAATTACCTAATGTATAACATTTTTCTGTCAAAATTGAGTAAATAAAAATCTATAGGATACCTACAAGGCTACAACCCGCAATTTATTACATTTAATATTATTATTCACATATTTTTTTATTTCTTTTCCTATATATTCTCTCTCCCCTTCCCTCTCCCTCACTCATAAATTTACTACTTCTCTTCTTTCTCCCTCTAAAGCCTGTCACTCAGTTTCGGAGAATAGGGCAAGATAGGTCAAAATTCTCCATAAAATCCCAAACATACCGATTTTGCAAAAAAAATCCCAGCCTCGCACTATTACCTATTTTCTCTCTCCTAAATGGAACATTCAGATTCAGAAGCTAGTCATCCCCACCACCAACAACATCGTCATCATCCACATCTTCAGTATCAGCCGCCAGCAAATCAGTTACCGTTAATATCTTCGTCGCAGGTTTTGGTCTCTTTCAATGGAGAAGGAGGAGGTTCCCCATCATCTTTCTTCAATATGATGGGCCACACCTCCTTCCAAGCTGGCCTCTTTGCTGCTGTTGCTACAGCCCCTTCTCTGTCGCCATCATCACCTTCTTCTCCTTCGTCTTCTTCTTCTTCAGCTCCTGTTCCTCTTAATTTTGTTCCACCGCTTGGCTTCGCTGTCCCTGTATCTGATGAGCCACACTCATCTTCTGCGCGATTCGAGATTCTGGTTGATTCTACAGTGACGGCGCCGAGGGATGTAGTAGCTGCTGCGAACCCGCCGCCCAAAGCCAAGGACAGACATATAAAGGTGGATGGTCGTGGCCGGAGGGTCCGAATACCGGCGGATTGTGCGGCGAGGATATTTCAGTTAACCACAGAGCTGGGTATGAAGTCTGATGGAGAGACCATCGAGTGGCTTCTGGAACAGGCGGAGCCGGCAATTATCGCTGCCACCGGCAGCGGCACAGGGCCTGCGAACTTCTCAATACAGAACGTGTCGCAATGGAGTACGGGTTCTTCCACCGTCTTGGCTCCGCCGTCGATGTCGTTTGCTCCTCCTCATACATTTCGTGGAGTTCTACCTCCCAGCTCTGCTCATCATCATCATCAGCAACAACCTTACGAAGAAGAACCGTTTCTGCATTCTACTTTGTTGGCATTGCAGCCTCAGCCTCAGCCTCAAGAAGAGTATCATCAGCAGCTTCATTTATTGCCTGCCGGTCAAATTTCTGACGTCGTTGGAGCAGAAGACGACGGAGAACCGTCTGAGAATTATCTAATGAGAAAACGTTTGCCAGAAGATTTATTCAATGAAGACGCAAACCAACAAGAAATCCAAGGAATAGATTATGAGAATACTTTCATGACATTCAATAATGACTTGGTCTTGCAGTTGCAGAAGCAACCACAACAGGTTCTGCAAAATGCTGGACCTTCGACTTTGAACATCCTTCGTCCTCCTTCCAACTTCCTTACCACCACCCCCATGTGGCCGGCACCTGGAAGTGGCGGCGGAGGAGATGTCGGTAGCATATTTTGTATGCTACCCTCCGGGAGTGGAGGTACAGGTGTCGAAGCCGCAGCAGACAGCGGCAGTTCTGAGGTATTTCCGGTAGTACAGACTGGCGGCGGCGGGAACATGAATCACTTTCAAGACTCGCTGCAATTCTTGACGAGCTTGGATTGCCCCCATGCAAGTCTGCAATTTCATGGAGATGGGCGCGGCGGCGGAGGAGCTCTGCGACTGTCACCACCGACGTCGTTTTTGGTGCCTCAAGATCATCATCAGATGTCGGATTATCAGTCCGACATGGCTGCGGCATTGAATGCGTTTCCAATGGAAAAAGTGAATCCAATGGACCTTCTTCATCTTCATCATCAAGCGGGTGATAATGCAGGAGAAGGTGGTGGTAACAGTTCTTTGTGAATATTCGGTTACTCCAAGGAGATTCAGAAAGTTTCCTTTTCTTGGTCTGTTTAATTACTTTTATTCTCTTCTTTTCCTTTCTTTTCTTTTTTTCCCCATTATTGATTTGGAGGTTGATGATAGCCATTTCTGCAATTTGGTTGAGGCAAAAAAAAAAAAATCTGCAGTTTGGTTTGGGGAAACTTTGCTATGTGATTTCTGTGTTTGATTTTGGCCAAATTAGAAGGACTGGTATGGTAAGCTGACAGAGTTTATTATGTGATTTTTAATAGGAGGAAGTATCTGTTTGCATTGATATTTTTTCTTCTTTTGTATGTCAATATATGGGATTTCTTTTTGAGAAAGTATTTATAATAAAAAAGTGAATAGCCTTTTTATATGGTGTTAAAAGGCAGTCAAATAAGTGTCTGGTCTAATTAAAATTTTTGAATGGGCTGATTCACTTAAATTTTATAACTTTTCTTTTATTATTGGACTCAAAATGATATTATTTTAAATAAAAAATAACATTGTATCATATTTATATTATAGTAACTCTTTTTTATTGAATTATCAACGTAACAATTGCAATGTGAACAGGCAGGGTTAGATTATATGAATTTATAAAAGTTTATAAAATCCCTATATATATATATAATAAGTAAGAAATAAAAAGAGAAAGATTACGTGAAGAAAGACACGTTGACCCTTTTATATCAGAATCTTTCTTTCAAGAACACTTGTAACTCAAAATCCAAGTTAGATCTTAGAATTTTATAGTACACGTTGTGAGTTAACTTATGAGATTGCTTGCTTTCAATGAATAAAAAAGAAAAAAAAATGCTACAAATCACACCCTTCACGTAATTCATTCATGATTGTATGTCATTTCTTTTATCTCTATTATAAATAACTAATTTTTTTAATATTTATAAATTATTTATTTTTGTCTAAAATAGATTATGTAAATGGCAAGGACGTGATATGACTATATAACTGTAGTTGACATTCAGATATGCATGGGATCATGTGGAGTTGATATGGTAAAAGAAAATTAAAGTTAAGTGATCGTAAATAAAGTTATTACGGTTCGTACTTCACTTGACTACTTGATTTTGCGGAAAGCTAGAAACATGCATATCTTATAGTATACTTAGTAGGGTGAAAGAGTTTTTGATAGAAGAAGAAATAAAAATAAAATTAGATTAAAAATGAGTTTTAAAAATTTATTTGATAGGATATAAATGAGTATATAATTGATATATATATTTTTTATAAATTGAGATAAAATAATCTAAAATATTTTTTTATAACTTGAGAATAGTTAAAATAGTTTATAAATTTGATAATTTAGGTTAAAATAATTTAAAATATTTTATTTTTATTTCTATTATTTTATTTTTTAATTTTTTTATAGAACTGAAATGGCTCAAAATATTATAAAACTAATATTTATGCTGGAAAAACTTATTTTTACACAAAAGAAAGCTTTTTAAGATTATCTTACAAGAGATACTATAGACCCAAAAGATTAAAAAAACTCTAATTAAAGTTCCTAAGTTTTCTTTTGTATCCCTTCAACTTAATAATCGTTTTATCATATAATTTATAATAAACCCTACAAAATGATCTTTCTACTAGCTTTATTACCATAAAAGCTAACGCCATTGAAAAATTATAATTTATAATGACATTAATTTTAATAATTATTATTCATATTTTCCTCTTTTGTAAGTGAAAAATGGGAGGGATATAATTATATATCCTTCCTATCCTATGGCTTCTTCTATAAGTAACTAATGTAACTGTAGAAATGAAATCCCCATAGATCAAGGTCATTTTTGTCTTCTCATGACCTGCTACTAAAAAAAAGATTTTGTTTAAAAGCAGAAACAAACAAAGAAAGGCAGTGAGGAGAACGTGAGAGGATGATCTGTCAAGCTGCATGAGTTGCCTTTACCTGATGATTCATCTGCAGTGTACTCCTTATTTTGCCTTTCCTCACATTTTCTGTGCTTCCTTTTGGTTTTGAGAAAGAATGAGAAGGGGGTGTTTATGGAAAAAAAATAATCTTCATTTTTTTCAAAAGTTTTTACGGTCCTTTTGCAATTAATGAAATATTATTGAAATGTATCCAAATCCATTTATTTGTTTACCTACCCCATTTTCCTCCAAAATTCCCACATCAGCTTTTATTTATTATAGCTTCATTTTTAAGCAACATTTACTTACAAATACTTGAATTATAAATAAATACTTAAGTCTATCTTAACCAAAAATATTTTGAATAATCAATCCCCATGTTTCTTATAATCATACTACTCAACCCTATATATATATATATATATATATATCTTAATATACTCCCTCCTCCTAAATATATAGGAGCTACATGATCAATTTGTAGAGATTAATAAAATTAATTATTTATAAAATATATATGTTAGTTTTTTAAAAATATTTATTCTAATAATCTGCATGAGATACTACTTCTTGGATGGAAAATCTTTCTAACATAGATATTTATAAATTTGATTAAAAAAATGGATAGAAAACTTACATTTACTTATTACCAAAACTCCAGAAGCAAACTTGTATATAAGCTTCAGGAGGGTGTAGTTTTTAATTAAATAAACTAAATTGTCTAATTATATATATTTTTCTGTCAACATTGAGTAAATAAAAATGGATATAGGATAGCTACAAATAGCAATTTACATTTAATATTATTATTCACATATCTTTTATTTCTTTCCCTATATATTCTCACCCTTTCTCTCCATGTCTCACTCATAGATTTACTTCTTTCTCTCTCTAAAGTCTGTCACTCTTAGTTTCAGAGAATAGAGCAAGACAGGTCAAAATTCTTCAAAAAAATCCCGAACAGCCACCATTTTCTTGAAAGTCAAAAAATCCCAGCCTCTCCATTCTTATCTTGTCTCTCTCTTAAATGGAACATCAGATTCATCAGAACCCATTCATCCCAACAACCACGTCTACCAACAACATCGTCTTCGTCAGCATCAGCAGCATCACCAAAATCAGTTACAGTTATTACCCTTCGACGTCGCAGGTTCTGGTCCCTTTCGATCATCTTTCATCAATATGATGGACCCCATCTCCTTCCAAGCTGCCCTCTTTTCTGCTTCTTCGCCGTCTTCTTCTTCATCTCCGCCTCCTCTTGATGTTGTTGCGCCGCTTGGATTCGTCCCTGTAACACATCTGCAAGAAACGGGATTCTGGTCGATTCTACAGTGACGGCGGCGAGGGATGTTGTAGCTGCTGCGTATCCGCCAAAAACAAAGGACAGTCACATCAAGGTGAATGGCCGTGGTCGGAGGATTCGAATACCAGCAGAATGTGCGGCTCGGGTGTTTCAATTAACCAAAGAGCTGCGCCTGATGTCCGACGGAGAGACCATCGAGTGGCTTTTGCAACAGGCGGAGCCGGCGATCATCGCTGCCACTGGCACCCGCACGAGGCCTGCGAACTTCTCGAAACTTGATAACGTGTCGCATTGGAGTGCAGGTTCTTCCACAGTCTTGGCTCCGCCGCTAATGTCCGCTCCTCATACATTACATGGAGTTCAGCTACCTCCGGCCTCTGCTCATCACCATCTTCAACCTTACGAAGAACCGTTTCCAGATTCTACTTTGTTAGGGTTGCCGCCTCAGCCTCAGCCTCAGTCTCATCAACAAGATCAGTATCATCATCAACAAGATCAGTTTCCTCTTTCTGAAGAGCTTCCTAGTGTCGTCCGTGGAGCAGAAGACGACGGAGCGGAGAGTTATATGATGAGAAAACGTTTCCGTACACTCATTATTGACTTGCACTTGCAGAAGCAACCACAATAGCTTCTGGAAAATGCTGGGAACGTCCTTCATCCACATACCAAGTTTCTCCCCATCAACCCTATGTTGGCGGCGCCCAGTGGCTGCGGCGGAGATAGTTGTAGCAAATTTGGTATGCTAACCTCAGGGAGTGGAGGTGCAGGTGTGGCCGCAGCAGCAGACAGCGGAGGTTCGGCGTTACTTCCGGCGGAGAAGACTGGTGGTAGTGGGAACATGAATCACTTTCAAGACTCGCAGCAATTCACGCCGAGCATGAATTTCACCCATGGAAGTCTGCAATTCCATGGTGATGGCCGTGGCGTAGCTCTGAAACTTGCACCACCGACGTCGTTCCTGGTGCCTTGTCATCATCATCATCATCATAAGTCGGAGTAGTCCAACATGGCTGCGGCATTGAACGCGTTTCCAATGGAAAATGTGAATCCATTGGACCTTCTTCTTCATCATCATCAAGCTAGTGATAACGGAGAAGAAGGGCGGAACAGTACTAAATGACGAGTATAATCAGTTACTGAGAGGAGATTTTCAAAAGTTTCTTTTTCATGGTCCGTTTAGTTACTTTTTTATCTTTATATACATATATACCCAGACATTTCAATTTCTTGGGGATGTGTTTTTTTTGTTTGAATCTTGATGCTTGGAATTAAAAAAAAAAACTTGTTAGATGTGGAAGACTGGAATTGATCGCCATTTCTGAAATTTGGTTCAGGCAAAAACAAATCTGCACAGTTTTGTTTGGAGGAGGAGGACTTTGCTCTGTGATTTCTGTGTTTGATTGAGGTCAAAGCATAGAACTGCTATGGAAGTAAGCTGGAAGAGACTTATTTATTTTTTTCTTCTTCTTTTGGTATTGGTATATATTTTCTTCTTTTGTATGTCAATATATGGGATTTTTTTTTTGTGAGAAAGTATTTGTAGTGATCAAAAGTTAATAGCTTCTTTTTGTGTTTACATACCCTACTTCATCCATTTGATGTTCTTCTTATTTTTTTTCCCCTTTAAAAGTATTACCCTTTTACATGGTATTAAACCTAACTCATATCGTCTAGTTATACTAATAAATTGATGAACAATCTATTAACTGGTCTAATCAAAAGTTTTGAATAAGTTAATCAATTTTAATTTTATATAATTTTCTCCTCTGGTACTTTAAACGGTTCAATGAACAGTGATTTCCACTACCTTGCTTTTTTTATGACCACGGGATTCAAGGAAGTAATTGAAGTTTTTCTCTTCTCATACTTCTTAATTAATTTTAGATTATAAAATGAATATGACAAGGATTATATTGGCCATAAAAACGAAATGGTGCTTTGATTTGATTTTTCTGTTGTTGTTGGAGTGCTGTATCCAGTAAAATACTTTTTTTGAATCTTTGATATTTAAATTAAACATGTTATTCTTTATATTTATGTTAAAATACCGACAATCACCTTTAATTTTAGCTCTGTTACATATAACCCCTCTCACTTTTAAAAATTTAAAAAAACACCCTCAATTTTCATATTGTGACATTTTACCTTTTTACCGTTAAAATGACCATTTAAATTTAACGGAATGCATGCACATCAGATTATTGAAAATTATGTGGTAGATGAGATGTAATTTTTGTTATATTATTTATTTATCCTTACTTAAAAAGTCTATAATTAGATTAAACGGCGTCTCATTGTTTAATCCATAATCCCTAGCGTTCGCCGTCGAGATTCGCATAACCGTTTTTCTTTCTGAGCGATCTCCTGCAAAACAGTTCTATCATAATATCCATAACGACGAGATTGTCACACAAATGTGTAATCTTCACGGCAAAACTGCAAATATGAATATTTTTCTATCAATCCAATACAAAATAATGTTAGCCGGAACCCCAACATCATTTCTCTACTACTTCAGATTCAATGCACAAAAGCATCGGTAAGCACTCCCTTATACTTGGGGATTGTTTGGGATGCATGCCTTTAGTGCCCAACACTTCATAGAGATAAAGGGGTTTGTGACGAATGAGACAACACACTCTTCATTTCTTTACTTTCTGAAGCAAGCAGCGAAATGGTGAGATGGACAATTTCTAGGTATTGTTTTTCCTTAACTGATATTATCATATACACCACGCACTTGAGGCTAGCGGTGAAGATGAAGATAATTACAAGATGAATCGAATGTTGTAAATGGAGAGGATTTACAAAGTGTATGAGACTATAAAGGAAGACGATTTTCCTGCTGACGCTTGGGATTATGGGTTGAATCAATAATATATATGCCCTTTAATTAGTCTAAGTAGAAACTTTTTAAGAATAAATTAAATAAATAATATAATGAAAATTACATCTCATCCATCACATAATTTTCAATAATCTGATGTGGCGTGAATTTTGTTAGATTTAACTATCAATTTTTCGGCAAAGGGTTAGATGTCATAATATGAAAGATGAAGGTGTGCTTTTTAAACTTTTAAAGGTTATGGGGTTATATTCAAAAGAGCTAAACTTAGGAGTTATGTTTATTTTAGCATTATATCTATATAGGAGTAATTATCTGTAATATTAAATTAGAAAAAATAAATCAATATAGAGTTAGTCTAGTAGTGTTAGGTTCCACTAGATCTTTATAGATCTCGAGTTTAATTTTTGGAGAAAATATCTATATTAGGAGAAGTAGCTAAGAACCTTAGAATTAGATACTTAGTAATAGGATCCAATTTTAGTAATAGGATCCAATTTTAGTTTCGTGATTATCTCTCCCAATACAATATCCTATCTGAAACTTGAATTTAAGATTTATAGAAATTTAATAGGGCCTTACACTATTGTATAAACTCTGTGTTGGTTAATTGTACATTATTTTAGTTAATCATTATATTGATATATATAGGCAATTTTAGGACTTTTTTTGGTTAAGTGAAGCGAAGAGTATTATTTTTATTTAGATTTTATCATGTTATTTATTTATTTTTAATGTGAGTATATATGGCATATTTTCTTATTATGCCAAGTAAATCCATTATATAATACTCTTCTTGTCCTTAATATAAAGTATAACTAATTTGATTATATTATAAAAATTAATTAATTTAGTTAATATAATATATTTTTCTTAAAATACTCTAACAATCTTTATTAATTTCCTCATTTTCCTTTTTACTTGATTATTATTAAGAAAATATCAATATAGGTGATTTAGAAAAAAATAGATAAATATAAAAAATATATCTTATATTTAATATTAAAATCAACTCTCTAAATTAAGTTTTATATTAAGCACACGAGGAATATGATACCAAAATTACTAGTTCATAATCGGACAAAACTAAATTTTTATCAACATCATAAGAAAGACAACTTAATTTATCTTAAAAGATTAATTCAATAAAGATGATCAAAGCACATTCACATATTGTCTATTTATCCTTTTGGTATTTTATAAAAAAAAACTAATTGTGATATTTCACAAGGTTGTATTCTTTATATGGTCCTTACTTTCCTGTGGACAGTAATTGTTTTTGTATGATTGATACTTGAGTGAATAAAATACATAATATTAACTTTAATTATGAGATTTCTTAGTGTTATACTTATAAGCAAAATATCATGAATATTTATTAATTCACTTTAATTATTAAACATGATCATATTATTTAAAATTTTAATTACACAACAAAGTAGATCTAAACGAATGCATTTTACTATTTTAGGATTTTTTTAATAAATATCATTCTAACTATCCTTTTAGTTGTTCTTGTTAGGGAAAATCCCTAAAAATACCATTTAAATTTTAAAATTTTAAAATAGGCATGCAAATATATAAAATGATAAATTGGTCACAAGATTAATCTGTGATTTAAATATTTGTGAGAAAAGATGAAATTGTCCCATAATTTTGTTAAAGGAAGTAAATAATTTTGTTATTAAAATGGTTAAAATTATTATAAGTGTTATCAATTTTGTTAATATTACAGTAAATGCTCACAACATGATCTATCATTTGTACCATTAATTTGTCAAATAGAATAGTTGATCTTATTAATAAAATAGGTAAAATTATTATACTTATTGTCAATTTCGTTATTAGTGTAATTAACAACACAAAAAACCTAATCTAATTACTTGAAACACTAGTTAAAGAGAATAATTGATCTCATTATTAAAATAGTTAAAAGCATTATATGTGTTCAATTTTGTTATAAGTAGTGAATGCCCATAATTCAGGGGTAATTTTATTTTTTTACAAATATCATAATCCTGTGTTAATACTTTTAACTAATATGTCTTTTAATATATTTACATTCCCGTTTTGAAATTTTAGAATTCATGTGATATTTTTTTATTTTCCCTTCTTCTTAATTAAATACAGAATAAACAAAAATATTTTTCTTTCATAATGTCAAGCAGCCTTTTTTTTCTTTACCTTAAAAAAGCTCATATGGATGGTGGCTGTGAGTAGGGATGGAAACAGGCCAGGCAGCCTGTCAGGGGCCTCTGGCCTGGCCTGCATTAAGCCTGGCCTGTTTAGAAAAATACACAGACTCAGGCCTGTTTGAAAGCCTGTTTTTCTTAAGAGGCCAGGCTCAGGCTTCTTACGAAGCCTGTTAGGCCTGTCAGGCGGCCTAGACTTGTTAGTCAAAATTTATTTAATATTAAAGTGTAATAAATGGGTGTTAAACCTACCACATATTGAACACAATACAAGAGTCAAACCATTAAATTAATATGTATTATTATACATTTTATTCTTGAATTTTATTTTAACAGGTCTGTTAGTAGGCTTGTTACGAAAGCCTGTTATGAAGGCCTGTTAAGTAGCCTATTAGTATAATTAAAAAAATTAAGCTTTTTAAACAGGCTTCAGGCCAGGCCAAGCATTTATACAGGTCAGACTTAGATAAAAAAAATAGCCTATAACAGGCCACAGGTCAGGCTCAGGCCGAATTGGCACTTAACAGGCCAGGCCTGTTAAGGCCAACGCCTGGCCTGTTTCCATTCCTAATTGTGAGAATATAATTATGAATATTTGAAATGTGAAGAGGGCAAGATTATGTGAATTTAAAAGTTTATAAAATCCTTTTATAAAATAAAAGTTTATAAAATCCTCTTACAATAAGGAAGAAATAAAAAAATAGAAATTAATAAAAATTAGATTTATAAGAAAAGGTTAATGCTTCACGATATGTTAAATTAATATTTAAATTCTATTAAAAATATCTATATTTAATGTCTAATAATATTTTAAAAAGAATTAACTCAATATAAAGATACCTATGGGAGAAAAAGAAAGAAAGGTAAAGGGCAAGTGAAGAAATACACAATAGGCCTTTTATATCACAATTTTTTTTTTGTACAAAAATACTTTTAACTCAAAATCCAAATTAGATCTTAAATATTTATAGTACAAATTGTGAGTCAACTCAGGAGACGCTAGCATTTAATGAAAATAAGAAAGAGAGCCAAAATACAAGAGAAAATGATATTTAAGTCCCATATAAACAATTGAATGATAAAAAAGTCCCAAGAAATGGCATAATTAATGTCAAGTCCCATGGGACCTCATATGAATTTTTTCTAATTGTAAAAAGACATAAATATCCCTGATAGCAGGGATTTATGGGTGCCGTTGGCGATAGTGAGATATGGATACCCGATAGTGGGATTTACCCCTTTATCGGGGAAATTCAAATGTTCCTTCTTCTTACAAACAATCTCAGTGCTTGAAATAACAATCTCAGCACCTGTAACTAACAACTCCATCAGCTGCACTTATAATCTCAGCGCCTAAAATAACAATCACAGTACCAGCAACTAACAACTCTAGTCTCTATAACTAAGAACCCCATCAGCTGCAACTAACAATCCCATTAACGACACTAACAACCCCAGCACCTGAACTAACAACTCCAACACCTGAAATAACAACCCCAGCATATGTAACTAACAACCCCAGCACCTGAAATAACAACCTCAACACTTGCAACTAACAACCCAATCAGCTGCAACTAACAACCCTATCAGTTACACTTACAACCCCATCAGCTGCACTTGAAGAAGGAACATTTGAATTTCCCCGATGGAGGGGTAAACCCCACTATCGGGTATCCGTCTATCAGGAACAGGGGTTGTTAGTTGCATATGCTGGGGTTATTATTTCAGGTGTTAGAGTTGTTAGTTCAGGTGCTGGGGTTGTTAGTGCCGTTAATGGGATTGTTAGTTGCAGCTGATGGGGTTCTTAGTGTAGGTGATAAAGTTCTTAGTTACAGGGACTAGAGTTATTAGTTGCTGGTACTGTGGTTGTTATTTTAGACGTTGGGGTTGTAAGTGCAGCTGATGGGACATTTAAAGAAGGAACATTTGAATTTCCCCGATGGAGGGATAAACCCCACTATCGGGTATCCATCTATCAGGGGACTCGCATTGATGCTGATTCCTGTAAATGAAGCCATCCAATCTCGCCGGCGGGATGTATTCGACAACAACCTTCACCTCTAGAATCGAACACAACATGCAAATCAGTAATACAACCGATTGCCGCATAGCCCGCTTGCTACTACTATGCATCCTGTGATCTAAGTCAACGCCGACAACTTCAAATCTCTCATTCAACGAAGGGATTGTGAATTTAATAACTTTTTTTTACTTGTTTGGCGTGAATATCTCTGGATAATCTGCACAAAACTTTGTTTGTTTCTACGTATGGAGGATATGCGCTGAGCCTTCTTCCACTTGCCCACTTCCCTTAAGCAAACGTTTCTTTCAAGGCACCAAGGCATGATAATGGTTGAGATAGTGGAAGAAGGCTCAGCGCATATCCTCCAAACGTAGTGGAAGATTGTTAGTTGCAGCTGATAGGGTTCTTAGTTATAGAGACTGGAGTTGTTAGTTGCTGGTACTGTGGTTGTTATTTTAGGCGCTAAGATTATAAGTGCAGCTGATGGGGTTGTTAGTTGCAGGCGCTGAGGTTGTTATTTCAGGCGCTGGGATTGTTTGTAAGAAGAAGGAACATTTGAATTTCCCCGATAGAGGGATAAATCCCACTATCGGGTATCCATATCTCACTATCGCCAGCAGCGCCCATGAATCCCTGCTATCAGGGATATTTATGTCTTTTTACAATTAGAAAAAATTCATATGAAATCCCATGGGACTTGACATTAATTATGCCATTTCTTGGGACTTTTTTGCCATTCAATTGCTTATATGGAACTTAAATGTCATTTTCCCAAAATACAAATGACACCCTTCATGTACCGCGCCATGTGGGCGTACGCAGGAAATACTACATTAGTTCTTTAATACTTTCTCCACTTCTTAATAAGAGCTCGTTAATTTTTTTTAAAATAAATTAATTAATTATATTCAACTAACTTTTTGGATCAAATAATGTAGGAAGGCTTTTTTTCTTTTACAAAGAAGAGTGTGGAATTAAACAAAGATGTATGATTAGGCTTTCATGAAAACACCATTTCAGAATCCAAGATGCTAAGGTAGGCAGGAAGGACTTTGAGAAAAATGAAATACCAAGATTGATCACACAATCATATATTCACAAATATTAAGCCTCATAAACCAATCAAAGAATTTTGCTCCATTATTTCCACCCAAAACACGAAAATTGACACTGTACAATTAATATCTTCTGGCCCCAAAAAAAAAATCTTAAATACAAGAATATGCACACAGAGAAAGGTAGTTCTTCTCAGTTCTCATTAAAAAGAAAAGTAAGATATGGATCTTAGTGAAGAAGTTGCATACATTTGTTATAACACAGCATCTCACTTATCCACTTGTCATAGAGCATTTTATCTGCCCTGCATTAAAACAGGTAACAGTTTATTATTAAAACAATGACTAAAGTGAGAAATATATTTATTTTCATGAATTATAGAACATTTGACCATCAAAACTTGTATAATCTCATCTTTAATAACTCTCAAGAGGTGAAACTGCCGTGAAATCATAGTTTTAGAAAAGGGTTAAGTTACGTTCAGCACTTTGAAATATTTTTTCTAATAATACTGGATATCTTAAACTAATTTAAGGTGTTGGATGCATCTTAACCCTTCAGAAATACAAGAATTCAGTTAATCTTGCTGTCAGGCGGATTTTTAAGGACCAAAACAAGGTTTTTGTCTGTAACAAAAGATAAAATGGCATACCATACATTGCAAGATTGTAAACAATGTAACAATTAACAGTAGAAAGCATAGCCCAGAATCAAATTAAAACAAGCCCTTTTGGACAAAATCACTGTCTTCCTTACATATCATTGAGCTTTGTTGTCTTTTGTCTGGTCTTTATGCTCCAAGGGGATCAGAGATAATATCCACATCCTACAGAAGGACCAATCAAGGCATGCATAAAAATCTAGTTAAAATGATAATAACAATAATAATAAAATTCATGTAGCAAAATTATCTGAATTTCATCATATAAAACTAATTAGGAATTTGGCCAATCTAAACATACATCCCCTCTTTGGCCATAACATTTAAAGGTTCAGAGTTAATAAATGTTGGACTCGTAACAACTATGAGCGCGTTGGAGATGGGTGGGGGCGACAGAGGCTGAGGTAACGGAGGTTGGTGGCCAGTGGCGGATGGAAGGGAAAGTGGGGCAAAATGGTCAGAGGCACAATTCCATGGAATTGGTCTCAATTCTCAAGGGGACCAAGGAAATTGCACTCTGCTCATTTGATGGAATTGAGGGTGGAAGTGAAAGTGGGTTCAAGGATACCAAACACCCAAATTTTGGGTTCCACTTCCACTTCCTAACCCCCCAGTTCCATGCTACCAAACGGGACATAAATGAGTTATAAACAGAAATGGAGAAAACAATTGAACCAATCAGTAAACAGATCAGATAGGTTTCCATAGTAAGAAACTAATAGATCCTAGGGCTTCAACAAGTAGTCAATTACCTCGAAGAGCTGCCCATATTTTTAAGGTAATAGATTTACTCTCCCCCATCAAGATTTTAAGGTTTCATCACGCAAAGCTCAAACAAGAATAATCATTGCCTCAACGCATTTTAAATCATTATTGCATTAACTCGTAATTATTATTATTGTGATGATTAAACTTCATTAATCAACAGATTGATGATGCCTTTTAAGTCAATTAGTCAAGTAATTAAGCTTGAAAGTGCCATGTCTATAGAGCAAAAGAGATGAGTGTTGGAGAGCTTACGACACTTTATCTGCGATATGAAATACTGGCAGCCGTCCAATTGGTACACCTCTCCATTTGCTTCTTTCAAATGATATTTCTTGATCAACCTTGGACCCAGTTGCAGTTAAAACAAACTGTCACATAAAAGTTACTATCATTGATTCATAATAATAACAATAATAAAATCAAAGAAGGAAAATTAAAAGAGCATTAAAAAATTCAATGTACGAAGAAAAGACAATTTTGGACTAAGGGATGGAATCAAACATACCAGTGGAAAAAGAATAGCCATAATCCCATAACTGACAAGAGGCGAGAAAAAAAATATAGCCAAAACACAGGGGCTTCCTGGAAAAGGCCAAAGAAAACTCAATATAAATGAAAAGAAACAGAAACAAATTTTGCACCGTACCATAATTCTATTGTTAGTATAATGTGGAAAGTTTCTAACTTGGGAAAATTATCCTATTGATCCTTATAGTTTGCATTAGTAAGGAGGTCGGTAGGGCCCCAATAGCTTAAAAAAACTTTTAAACATGTCCCTATCTTATAAAACACTTACAAAGCTAATCCCTAACTTCTTAACAGGTAGCAATGGAGCCCTAAGGCAATATGACATGGCATGAGAGTGTTAATAAATTAGTGATGTGACCTGTTTAAATGCAGACATAATATACATATACGCAAGTGAGGTCGATGAGAAAGATGAAACACAACAAAAGTAGAACGTGCATCGGTTAGGGACTCCATCAATAACTGTTAAATAGTTTAGGGATTAACTCAGTAACTATGTCATAATATAGGGGTTTGTTTGAAACTTTTTAAACTATAGAGACCTTACAAACTGACATAAATTGTTATGGGAAAAAAAACTTGCAAAACTATGAGGACAACTAGTATAATATTCCCTTCATTCAACCAAGGTCACAAGATATATGGATTTGCATTGCATTCTGTTCATTGTTCTTTGAATTATCCTTTTCAACCATTCCAATCCCCTGCCAGTCACACACATTATATCCTTTCAAAAGCAGCCCAATAATTTCACTAATTACGATCACCTCTTCACATATATTCGAAACCTCAGTAACCAAGTAATCACGATATAGGTAGTCAAGAATTCTAAAAATAAATTCATTTCACATGCATATCACTATTGTACGTTGAGAGAGCCCCGTATATCATGGGATTGTGGGTGAAAGCGGATAAAGTATTGGATCAGTTTGTTAGCATATTTTTAGGAGTTGTTATTTTATTTTCTGTTACAGATAATAAACAGATATTATTTATAAATATCTCAGTTAGGATTTGTTTATTATTGAGTCAATGTTCATTAAGATCAAACAGTGGGATAAGGCCATTGAATCTTAATCCAATTGATTTTTCTCCAGCTACTTAAACAGGTATACCCAATAAAGTGAAAAAGTAAATAACTTGAAGATGATTCCCGAATGAAAAAATTATATTACCAAAACCAGAAAAAAATGCCCAGGAGGACTGAAAGTAGTCCAGCCTTTTGTCCAAAGCCACTTCATTAAAATTCCATTTGTACCTAATTCAAAAGAAAATTTTATTTAACAAAAGATTTAAAAGAAACAAAAAAAACACATTTCAAATCTTAAACAATATCTTAAACAATAAACACTACAGTAGAGAGAGGGCATCAAGCAAAGGTGTTTAGAAAGGACATACTCGAAGCAGTAATACGCATACATCCAGGAAAGAAGTAAGAAATTGACCACCTTCCCTATGAAAGGTATGAACCCTGTAGCATAGACCTGCATATAATATAAGAAATTTCTAATTATCAAACAGAAAAAATATAATAAGTTGACACTGAGTTGATTGCATACTAAACATACTAGCAAAATCAAATACAAAAATGTGTGTGTGTGATGATGATGATGATGATGATGAAGTTGATGATTATCACCTTGAGAAAGAACACAGTCAAAAGGATTACTGAATAAACCTGCTCGCCAATTGCAATCATGAACCTGGATTAAGAAAATACAGTAGAGCTCAACCATTCAATGCATGATTTACACGGTAAGAATTGCTAGTGCGATTATAAATGAAAAGTAAAAAAGAGAGTAAAATATGGTATTACTATTAAGTTTCCAGGACTCTATTGCTTACCCTTCCAAGCCAGAAAGCCTTTTTATGTTAGAAGCATTTGATTTCTCAAATGATTTAGTTTGGCTTGAGCTTTCCTCTACGGTAGACTTGGATCTACCCATTGCTTCATACCCATGCTTGGCAATGTCATTGTACCTGAAAGCAAAACATTCTTTTTAAGTATCGTTGTTGACTTGATGGATCGACTCTAGAATTTGTTAATCTGAATGTTGAAGACTTTGAGCTTTTTTCCTTCCATCATTCTAGCATTGAAACATCTATGGTTGCTATTCAAATTTTTTTCAAGCCCCTGGGCTGATCTCTCACAGAGATCTACTTCTCAAGTTCTAATTTCTTATGGAAGGATAATAAAGTATAAGGCATTTTACTTAAAATTGGACTAGGTCACAGCAGTAGAGAAGTTCTTCATTATTAATTAGAGGTATCAAAGGGAAGAAGAAACCAACAACAGATGTTAGTCCTAGTGAAAAGGGCTTTGGCCACTTAAGCACAAGGTCTCGAGTTCAAGTTTGTGTGAATGCAGAAAACGCATTTGGGAGAGCTACCCTAAATTGGGCCCAACAATGCTCGAATATGACATAGTTAGATAGTCATATAAAAAAACAAAGTAGAGAGAGAGAGAAGAAACCACAAATAGGAATTGGTTCCAATGGAAGGGGTTTTGACCACTTAAACAAGAGATCTCAAATTCGAGTCAGTGTGAATGAAGAAAATGCCTTTGGGAGTACTAACCCCAATTGGACCCCACAATGCTCGAATTTGACCCGATCAGATAACCATATAAAAAAGGAGAGAGGGGAGAAGAAACCAAAAGTATCATGGGAATGGAAATCTGTGCTGTTAGCTGCAATTTGATGTCAATGATCGAAGTCAATAGGGCTTCCATGGATTACTTCAATCCACAGCAATTATTGAGTGTTAAGGATTGTATATATAAATGTCAAAGGGTATAGGAGGGTTTTAATTGGTTAATAGTATTCTATCTACTCTGTTTATATCTTTTTCCTAATTGCACTTTTCTGCCCAAATTATTAAAGTTCCATTCCTTATTTCAGAAGAAACCCACCAATACCAAATAATTGACTACTAGCAACACCAAATCCAATTGAAAGATGAAAAAGGAAGTAAGTTTCAAGAGATAATATTACCAGATGGTGCTTAAAACTATGCTGAACACATATAATGGGTAAAACCAAAAGACCTGCAGGGAACAATCACTTGCAGGTTAACATGAGATCTAATAATTGGAAACTCACAGCATCTAATAGATATAGACGGCTATCTCCAATATTACATCGATAATAGTCAAGAAGCCTATTGGTGAGCACACGGCTAGCTTATAATGATTGATAAAATGAATTTTCAATATATAAACACAAAAATCCTGTCATGATACACCGATGCTTGTATTTTCAAGAAAAAAAAGACTGGCGTGATTATAACTGCATACTTACATAGAAGAAATAGATGAGTCCCCAACGTAAGAAAGAATAAAATTTCAAAGCGCCACCAAAAACGCACAAATTATGAGAACCGAATTGTGAGCATTGATCAGGTAATATCCACTGCAATGTTGTGATGACAACTGAGTTCAGGATGAATAAACTGTACATAGATTTGAACATGTTCAAATTATCAATAGAATATATATATACACACACAAGACTGTATAATCCACTGACATCTAACATATGTAAGCAATAACCAACAAGTGAAAAAAAGGGATTATATGACAGAAGACCATTAATTGTAAAAATTGAACTTCATCAATTTATCCGTCATACAATTCCTCAGATTAATAAATAAATAAAAACCACATATCATGCTTTTCTATTCATAAAATTTGAAACTTCTCTGTTCCCACAATTATCATTGTTTCCTGTCTCATGACTATTGTTCACTTATTAAAAGGGGAAAAAAGAATATCAGAAAGGAAATACGCCAAATGTTTTATGGAGACCAGTCAGATGGATAACAAGTTCTTCCAAGCGCAGGAATCTAATGGCTACTTACTATAAACACACTTGGAGTCACAAGGAAAGAATAAACAGGAGACAAGAGAAGTCCTATTAGTTATCCAATGAAAACAATCATCTAAAGATAAACTGATTCCTTTGAAGCTCCAGAAATCTTCAAACTGTTATCATATAAAGTATATACTCTTCTAATTTTAAATGTAAAACCTTAATCCAATTTATATATCATATCTATCATTTTCCCTAAAACTAATTTAGTTAACTTACTGATATATAATATAATATATAATGTGATGCATAAGTATTTTAGGAAAATCGGGTCAAATGTGTTATAATTAAGTGATTACTCTTCAAATTAGATAAATATATCTTCCAAAGACCGGAGGAGTACATAATTCTTAGCTGCAATATATCACTTATCATGTAAATTAAGCTTTCATCTAATCAAATTTCTGGAAGCCAAACCCTCCACCTTGTTTTATCAATAACAGGTTTACTAGAACTAAATTTTAATATACATTGTGAAAACTGAAAAATATGCTTTTAGACAAAGAGAAATTACCTTCCTAAGAAAATAAAACCATTTAAGAGAAAGCACTGCCCAGTCCGGACCGAAAGCTTTCTAGACCTGTGCCAGAAATTTACAAGTAGTAGAAGAAAACAGATAAACATTGTCCGATCAGAGCTCTATTTGGCTACATAGAAAGCAAAAAAAGGAAATAACCCAATTTGAGAATCTCAATTTCATAATGATATGGATTTTACAGCATAAATTCAAGTTGAAAAGATCACAAAAACCCATAGAACAAATTTATAAAAATATAAAATTATGAAAATTGTTTTCTCAAATTTTACCAAACAGAAAGTAGAGGGAAAAGCGACACATAAGAATGCAAAAAGAGAAGAACCTTAAGCAGAGAATTACAACGCGATGAAGACAACAAGCCTCTTTGAAACCCTCGAGCCAGAGAAGAGCCGCTAGCTTAAGTTTCGCGTTCGTCGTTTTTACTAGCGGCTTTGTGTATTCCATGGATGATCACGAGAGAGAGAGAGAGCTTCCTCACAAAGATTCTTACCTTTGATTATGCATCAAATTTGCTAGCGCATGAACAAGTTTACGGCAGAAAGCTCAGAAGCAAAAAAGTTAGTGAGAGAAACTCGTACGATAATAATAAGATGAGACAACCTTTGACTTCACGAATGGGAGTTTTCTACTTATACGTTTTTATTAATTTTTTTTTATTTTTTAAGGAAAATAAATAATTTTTTATTAAATATTTCCACCAAGTTAAATATCTTATATCACATCCTTTCATATGAAAAATTATTACTTTAATATGTTTTAATTCTCCATCTTTCACTATTGTTATTTGAATTTTGAAAAATATAGCGAAAATCATAAAAGCTAATATTGGATAATAAAGGTAATGTTCATCTCCGTATTTCTTCTTCTTATTATAAGCATATTCTCTCTTTTTCCTCTTTCTCTTTTTTTTTTCACAGAATCTCATATTTACCTCAAGATGAAAAAAATGATGGTTGAAATTTAGTATTTTATAAAACTATTATTATAATATTTTTATTTTTTCACTACAATTATAAATTGTGCAAGTCAAATTTTAATAGTTTAATATTTATAATAATAATTCTATAAAATATTAAATCTGAACTATCTATCTTATACAATTTAATTTCCTCGTCATCTAATTTACCTCTCTCTTAACTGACCAACCATACTTTTAAATATCTTTACAAAGGTTTATCAACAATGCAAAGAACCTATCGTTTTAACAAAGATTATTATGTAATTGAAGCTACCAATATTTAGTATTCTGTACTTTAGTGTCTCAATGAGAAAATAAATATTGTGAAATTAATTATTACAATGTATCTGATTTAGTTGTGCATTTGATGATAGGACGCTTACAGCATACTATGAATATTGTTCATACCAATTGGAAGAAGATAAAGAAGAAAAATGAGAATTCAAACCAAATTTAGCAAAATGCAAGTAGCTTGAAGTAAAGATTTTTCTTATCTATTTATTCTTCAAATATATTTTTGTACACATTTAATATTGTATTTTCTGAATTTTAAGTACCAGCAAGGTATAGTACAAGTATTATGTCATCCGTTTTATGTATTGTAACACGTAGTATTGAGAAATTTCATGAGCTAATTAGATTTGTGTTGCCTATTTATTATATTATAGTGTCCGTTTTTCTTTTCAATTTGCAATTATTTGATGACCCAAATTCATATACAGATAAGGATATTGATGATAATCAAGAAAACCTGACTCAATACACAAGTTATAGCATTTTGGCATTGTGATGCCTAGTGGTTCTGATGCCACTTGTGCTTGCATGACACTAGCAATTTGAAGCGGTGTAAGCTCTCTACTCTAGGGTTTGGTTGCATATTTTTGAGTTAAGGTCCATATTATTTTTACCTGCCATGTCTAAGTTCAGTTCTTCTTGAAATGTATCATTCTTCATTTTGTGACAAGTTGGATATCATTTACACTAAAAAACAATTCATTCAACCTAGGATTTCAAAATCTATTTAGCTAAATAGACAGTTAAAATTAATTTAGTTGATAAAAAGTTAACTTATAAAATTGTAAATTCAAATTATTTTGTTAATGTGAGAACTTTTAATGAACGATCTATAAATAACTCTATAAATACTAAAAAATATACCATGATTCTAATAAGTTCTAAGATCCAACTCACTTAATATTTTATTACGTATATAAAAAAAAGAACATTAGACAATATATTTTTTTGGCGGAGATTGTTTTCCTCTATTTTAGTTTCTTCCAATAATTTTAGTTATTTTTGGCAACCCCTTACGACCACGCTCTATCTTCGTCATCAATCACACTTAGGTTTGTCTTCTTCTCTTTGTCCACGTGTCTCCAGTCTCCACTGTCAATATCCACAGGCTGCTACTCTACCTTTGCCATCGACTAAGGACCACGGTCACCCTTGTTGCCTCTGTCTCACAGGTTTTTTTTCAATTTAAATTTTGTTGATTAAGATGCTGTGATTAGTTTGGTTTCATGTGATTAAGATGCTATGATTTTATCTATTCTCCACGCATTTTAATTATTGCTCTGTGATTGATTTGATTTCTTGTGATTTTATGCTATGATTAATTTGGTCGTCTCCCTCTTGTCCACGCATTTTATCTGTTCCTCATGTTGTGTAGATTTTATTTTATTAGTTGATTATATATTTTTTATAATTTGGATTGAGTTAGTTTTTAATTTTAGACTGATGAATGTTATTAAAAATTTGTTTGTAATTTTTTAAAATGTAATTCATAAAAAGATATGTTAGAGGCATGTTATTAGAATTAAAAGAATCAAGCAATCTTAACAAGTTTTAGGGTAGGTTATACATTTTTACAAGTTTGACTTAGGCTAAAAAATAACATATAATATGTTATTGGTCAAACTCAAACTATATTATCACTTAATAGGTGTAACTGTTGAGGCCAAGATATAACCTATTTCATTGTCTATTTGCTTCTGAGCTTTGTAAAACATTACTATTGGTGACCCCACCCTTTCATTATCTGCTTATCCCATTTTTCTTTTATTCTAGATTTCCAATCAAATAGAAAGGATATGAGTAGATCTTATATCCTACAAAATGAAAATATAAATAAATTTTGTAAAAATAAATTTTTTTATCCTAATAATTAAATTTAAGAGAAATATATAAAATAAATTAATAAATATAATTTAATTCAATTTTATGCGCAAACTATAGATTAAAAATAAATATTCTTTACAAATTTCACTTGTCTAGATGAAATATTAGAGTTGATTTTGATCTTAAATATACATCTTTCTCATATTTATCTATTTTTTTTTAAATTATACCTATTGATACTTTCTTAATAATAATTAAGTAAGAGAGAGTGAGAAAATTAAAAAATATGATTATAGTATTTTAAAAAAAATATATTAACTAATTTTATTAATTTAATTAAATTAATTAAGAGAGAATTAGAATAAAATACCGGTAATAAATTATAGTTATTTACTTATTGAGAAGGATTGTAAAAATTGTATTATAATTACTAAATTGCAGCTTATAAAACTGCCTGTATTTTTTCTCATATTATACTTTTAAAATTAATATGAATTTTTAAAGCTTCTAAATTCTCTCCTTCAATCTCTCCCACATTCTATTTTAAAACTAATATAAATTTTAATTTCTACTAAAATTAAAACAACCGAAATCATCCAAAATACTCTTTCTATAAAAAAATTATATTTATTTAATTTATTTTATATATTTCTCCTATAAGATCTACCCAATTTCACCAAGAGAAAGACTTCTTTCAGTATTCCAAACTCGTTTTCTTGCTGAACGACTTTAATTGTAGCATATAGGTAAATATTTTTCACCTTATAGCATATATTTTTACTGTTTAAAGTAGCTTGGTAAAATTGCCCAGGAAAATGTAAAAGAATGAATGTGTTCGCTGGCAAAATTCTTGTATAATTATTTCAACTCTTAGATGAAACTACATATGGTAGGCATGTGGCTAGGGCTATAAATCGTTTTATAAATAGAAATATGTTTTTATTTTCTACTTAAAAAATAATACACACACACACACAAGTGTTGTAACTTTGCAATTGAACCAAATACACTGTTAGTTTGTTTTTACTACTTTAATGAAAATCAATGTAAAATTTTAAATATTGATAGAGAAAAACACAATAGGATCCTCTCAGTATTGCCCTCTCTCCCTTTTTTGTCTCGTAGTCTAGTCTCCACCATTAAATTAAAAAATAAATATTTTATATTTAATATGTTGGAAAATTATTATTTAAATATCTTATAAAAATAAATAAGTTTAAACTATTAAAATATGACATGAAAAGTTTACATCTGTAGTATAAAAAATTAAAAAATAATTTATAAAATATTTTAATAATAATTTTATAAAATATTAAATCTAAAGTATTTATTTTTATTTTTGTTCTTATAGTAGAGAATCTATTTTTATTTTTTGTTCTTATGGTAGAGAAAAGATTCTGAGAGAAACTGAGAGAGGGGATACTAATCCGAATCCAAAAAATACGTAAGCTAAATGTTTCAATATGTAAGAAATAGTGAAAACAATATATTTATAAAAATGAGGTGAGTAAACCTAAAATAATTAGTTATAATTTTAAAATTATAAATATTTTAGTTATAGTTATAAAATCTATTACTGAAGTTACAAATTTTATTATAAAAGTTATAAACCTGAAAATAATTAGTTATAATATTTAGAGTTGTAAATGTGTTAGTTAAAGTTATCAAAGCTATTATTAAAGTTATAAATGCCATCAGAGGAATTATAAACCTGAAAGTAATTAGTTCTAATTTTATATATGTAAATATCTTAGATAGAGTTGCGAAAATTATTATTGAAGTTACAAATCCTATTACAAGAGTTGCAAACTCTTAAATAATTAGTTACAATTTCAAAGTTATAAATATTTTAGCTGAAATTATCAAAATCATTACTAAGTTACAAATGCCATTGGATAAATTATAAACTCGAAAATAATTAGTTTTAATTTTAGATTTATAAATATTTTAGGGAGAATTGTGAAAATTATTACTGAAATTGTAAATCCTATTACCCAAAAGCAATTAGTTATAATTTTAGAGTTATAAATATCTTAGGGCAAGTTGTTAAATTAATTATTAAAATTATAAATACCATTAGAGGAATTATAAACCCAAAAACATTTAGTTTCAATTTAAGAGTTGTAATATCTTAGAGAGTTATGAAAACTATTATTGAAATTGCAAATCTCATTATAAGAGTTATAAACACAAAAATAATTAGTTATAATTTCAGAGTTATAAATATTTTAGCTGAAGTTGTCAAAATTATTACTAAAATTGTAAGTACCATTAGAAGAGTTATAAATCTGAAAACAATTAATTCTAATTTTAAATTTATAAACGTCTTATAGAGATTTGTCAAAATTATTATTGAAATTACAAATTTTATTATAAGAGTTATAAATCTAAAAATAATAGTTACAATTTTAATATTGTAAATATCTTAGCTAAAATTATAAAAACTATTACTTAAGTTATAAATTCAATTATAAAAATTAAAAATGATTAAAAAGTAATTTTATCTTTTGTTATAAATTTATAAAAGATATATTAGATATAAGGCTTAATATATTATTTTTAAAATTCAAATATCCTTTTTATCTTTTTCAATTTAAAGTCTTTTATTATTTTTTACTCTAAAAAGTATTCGCTTATTTTTCTTAAGAATACAATTGATTATCATAATTTATTAATATGATGAGATAAAAGGTACTATACAACTTCAAAAATAAATAAAATGCTTCTCTTACTCTTATTATAAAAGAATGCTTCTTTTACTCGTAATATAAAAGCTTTCAGTTGAAATCGATTGAATTAATGTATTAAATTTGTAACTAAAACTCACCCTTTAATTATAATATATATAACAAAATATTTGTTAAATACTCTTATATAATATTAAATTATATATCTATTTATAAGATAAATAAATTAATTAAAAAATTATAAATATAAGAAATCGATTAGATTAACATATCACATTTGTAACTAAAACTCACTATTTAATTAGGTCCTAAATTTAAGAGTAAGAAATTGTAAAACGTAAAAATAAAAGTTTAATTGTCTGATTTTTATTTACAAAGGCCTACGTCATCTCAAGTAAATTGTACTCCACTTCACATTCTGAGACACTTTTTTTATATAAAAACTTTTATAAAAAGATTAGACCCACGTACTATTTAAAGGTAGGACGAAATTTTCCTTCCTTCTAGGCGATACTAAAGTCGAATATGACAAACTGTCTATTACTTTTAGACATAAACATAGATACCAAAGAACTAAAATGTCTCCCTAAATACTACAACTAAAACTACTAAAATAATATTTCTTAAGTATCAAACACGCTTTAAATAATTGTATATTTCACCATTTGCCAATTGAATCTGCGAAAGATGGGTCATTCTGAGACACTTTTAAGAATGAGTAACAGGACCTAAACTAACCGGGCCATAGTAGGACCCATATGGGTTGTGACCTTACTACCTTATGTTGTTGTATTTTCAAGTTTAAACTCGAGACTAAGCTAGAATAACTCTTACTAATTGATCCCAGTGCTTAGTGGTTAGTTATCTTTGAAAATAAACCCAGAAGTACAATGCAACCTACAATGTTTGGGAGTACCATTACATTTCTATGTTATCTCCATAGATTCCGAGTGAAATATTTGTGGCTTACAAATATGCTAAGAACATGAAAAGAACAAATCTATCACACCTGAAGCTGGGGTGGAGATATTTGGGTAAAAAATCTGGTGCTCAATAATCTATCAGAGGGTCCAGATATAGCATTCTCCTAAGTTGTAACTCAAGCATGAGACGTTAGCAAAGGCATGCGTCCACAAAATATCCAGTTCAAGTAAATTCTCAAGGGAACTTCAAAAATCATACTTGGTTCGTCCACTTGCCAGAATGAGGCATAACATGTCTTCAATGATAGGAGAGGATTTATAGAAGTTCCAAGACTCCAGCATTAGGCGTTTTCTTGATCCTTTAAAATGTACAACCTGCATTATCAAAATAAATCCCATACAAGAATTTTAGTTAAATAAGGCTTACTTTTACTTTAGTCCCTTTGGTTTCAGTAAAAGTGCTCCAGTTCAATCCTTGCAAGTTTGATAAAAGATGCAAAATTGTTCAAAACATAAACAATCCAAAGCTAATCAGAGTCTGCTGATATGACAAATACTTTTGATAACTTTTGGAAAACTTTGCATCTTCCATAAAACCCAAAGGATGTAAATGTAACACTTGAAGCAAAGGGAGTAGTAATTGAAACTTTTCTTTTCAATTTGAACTGAACAGTAACTTTAGTACTAAAAGCCAGTCAGTGCATAAGGTTCGTTTGGAGAAGGACATCTTATGCAGTCTTAACCCTACAAGTAGAGAGGCTATTTCCAGTATAAACAAAGGCTAATAATGCAATTTTTCTTTTTTGAAAAAAAAAAATAGGCATCCAGGTAAAGATCTATTGCAGGCTGCAAGTTATATCATACCTTAACATCCAAGGGCATGCCATGAAATTGACCAGCACCCTCAGGGGGGGTCCAGTTGTATATGGCACAAGGTAAGAACAGTACCGATGTACCACCAATGTCGTCAGTGAAAGGCCGCGCCTTTGAAAACCTGCTGGCATCAAAAGAAGGATGAGACTTCACGACCCAAGCAAGAGCTAATTGATCACCAAGCATCCGAGAAGCATTCATGTATTTTGTGCCGTAAACTTTCAAAACCTCCTGTAGGAAAAGCTTTGCCCTGCGTTTTCCCCAAGGAATATATAAAAATAAGGGGAAAAAAGAAAACGAGATCTGAATATCTAATGATTATAGAGAAATGCTTCATTAAGAAATAGAATCATATCCCTAAAGGTAATAACCAAGTGCAAAACGAAACATATCATTACTGTTTGCAGGTAATGTATGAAACATGCAATTCGCAGTAGTTATACATGACTCATCACTATTTCCCAGAGGCTGTAATCATATCATTTTCGTCTAGCAACAATATCAAAATGGTGATATATTCTGGGCTTCATTCCGTACTGCGGACATGAGCAAGCCTTGTTGCAAACCATGAATGTACTACCTAACCATATGTTGTTTCTTATAAATAAGCCCGGAGATAGTAGAATAGAAGACAGAAGTCCAAGTGCAGGATGCCAGTAAACAAAGTGACAGCTACAAACCTAGCAACCACTCAGACAAACCATTTATTTTTTCCCGCATTACTTCAAGCCAATATGAAATATATTCACTTGAAATAAAAATCTAGGCAGATCAATTTATGCACCTCAAAATTGCATCAGCAGTACCCCTCACTGCAATGAATCCTGAATTCAAAGGTTGAGCCTTATTGTTCCTGAAGGTCAAAGCCAGATGAAAATTTGGGTGGTCACGGAAAACCTGTCCTAAATCATCAACCACTGCTATATCAGAATCAGTGAAAATATAGTGTGTGGTATTCCCTGGCCTCTGAGAAAGCTCTTGAAGCTTTGTTTCTAAAAAGCTCTGCCAAACAAAATGACATCCATTTAAAAAGATGAATATATCAATTCTTCTAATAATTACATAAAAGTAGGATACGAGAGCACGACCCTAAATAAGGAGATCAAATATATAGTGAAACTGACTCTGGTGTTATCATTTAATGACAAACAAGCTGAATTCTCCTCTGTCAGCAGTAGCATGTACAGAAAAGAAGTGAGAAAGCCATAGAAATAAGAAAGGGACTGCTCCCTTGCTTTTGAGAGGCTAATTACTCCTCAATTTCAAAACCTTCCCAGACTCAGAATCACTCACCCCACCTTGCATTTCCCACAGCTTCTCTCACATTCTCTCCCCTCAGCTCTCTGGCCCCAACCAGAGCTAGCTATGCTACCCATTAATTCTGTTTGTCCCAGACGATCAACCTCACTAAATTTATTCTTTTGTTCCCATCAATATCAAAGTGAAAGAATAGAAAACTATCACAATCAAGGGAAGACTTCAACCAGTTGAGCCACTAAAATTATAACCATGAAACTATTGATTGTGCCATTAAAATTATCATAATCTGGTGGACAAATGAAGGAAAGATATTGAACAGTATGAAAAGCAACAATTTAAACCTCCTGAAATGCTCAATCTACCATGAATGCAACATGATCTTACAATGTAAGACCTGATCCTTTGAAGCATCAACTTGTCTCGTGAATATTCACCTTGAATAGGATAAAGAAAGACCCTATTTTTGTGCAATGAAAAGTCAGATGCTGGGTCAGTAAGAATGTACACGCTACTCTGGGGCATTGTCACCTGCAAATTTCACACGTATCAAACATTTAATGAAGTTTATTAGGTATAATCACTGTTAATAAAATCACAACCAAATTATCAAATGAAAATGAGTTGCTACAGAATGTATAGACGATATATTTAGTCCAGTTAGATAATTTAAGAATTAATTTGAGTAGATCACAAAAAAAATGGTTATCATGCACAAAATGAAGTTATTTAATTCATACGAAGACACAATCGAAGGATCTTGCATGCACCATTTATTCAAGAGCATGAGAGAATATCCCCACAGCTGCACAGATGCACAAGAATGAACCCCAAGAACATTGGTGCTATTCACATAGTCTTGAAACCCAAAAAGAGAGATTGAAAAACTAATGAATGAAAAGACTAATATATAAAATATAAATAAATAATTTAAATTATTTAATTATTTTATTAGAATTAGTATTATATATTTTGCGATTAGGATTAGATATCATAATATATATTATGATATATTATGATTAGATACTATCATATATATCATGATTAGATATTATGATACATTAATATTAGATATTTAATTAGAATTAGCATTACGCATCACTTATAAATAAAGGTGATCATCAGTCTTATGGGGATAGACTTTGATTATGATGTCAACCCTTGAATATTCAGTATAGTTTCAATTTCTCTTCTATTCTCCTTCTATTCTTCTCTATTTCCCTTTTCTTTCTACAATTACATAACAGTGGAGTGGTTGTTCCTCGGCCACTCACAAGAATTGATAACAGAATGAGCATGGATATAGAACGGTGTCTTCATAATATAGCGAGGAATCTTGACAGGATGAGCATGAATATAGAGCGGCGTTTTCAGAATATGGTAAGAAATCTTGACATTATGAGCGCCCTTTTGCAGAAAACTCAACTGGTAAAGAAAGACGTGACAGAGTCACAAAAAATATTGCAAAAGAAAAAGGACATTTCTGGTGATCAAGAAGAGTACCCGGCAGCTCAAGAAGATGAGTCTTCCCTTTCGGTACCCATTGATGAGCAAAAAGATATGCAAGAAAGTCCCAAGAACTCTAACCAAACTCAATATTCTAATGCGGTGCAGATCACAGTTCAGAAAAAGTTGAAAATTCAGCCTATCATTCTCCAAGATACAAGAAGTTTCGCATGTTCAAAGGAGATCAATTTTCAAAACACAGGTGATAGTTTATAGGAACCTTCTCACATAACGTGTAAAAAGAAAGTGATGAAACAAAAGTTTAGAGTTGATGGATTATTAACTCTCAACTGTTGTGAGGGGTTTAAGAGTGCACTTTCTAACATGTCTTCAAACTTGGCACTGATAAAGCTGGCGATGTCAAATCTCCTAGTCCAGATTTGGTTCAAACAAGAATTGATTAAAATGCTTCTTGGCTCTAGTTTAGTATCATTCTTGGTACTCGACCCTTGGGGCCAAGTCTATTGGGGAAGGAATATTGATATGTAACATATAAATAAATAATTTAAATAGTTTTATTATTTTATCAGAATTAGTATTATATATTCTGCGACTAGGATTAGATATATATTATGATATATTATGATTAGATATTATAATATATATCATGATTAGATATTATGATACATTAGTATTAGATATTTAATTAGGATTAGGATTATCCATCACTTATAAATGAGGGTAATCATCAGTCTTATGGGGATATGTTTTGATTGTGATGTGAACCTTTGAGTATTCAGTATAGTTTCAGTTTCTCTTCTATTCTCCTTCTATTCTTCTCTATTTCCCTTTTCTTTCTACAATTATATAACAAAGATCATGCTAGAAATTCTTGTTTCAGCATGCATAAGCTGTTTGACATTCTCTAGAAACAATAATGGAAAGATGAAGGACAAATGTATAATGACTAATAGCCAACAAAAGAAAAGAAAATGAACTGAGACTCCCAGCTTTTGAGAGGCCAGGCTCTCTCCTACAATCCAAAACCTTGCTGATTTCTTCCCCCACTCCCTTTGGCCAGGCCTACATCACATAGAGGAAGGAAGAGTCACACTCCCACTCATCTACTCACATGCCTCATGCAGCATGTGATTAGGTTAGTTTTTTTTCTTTTTTAATACGAAGGAAAGGTAAAAGGCCAGAGAGAGACCCAACAGGTCAAACATCAGGGCATATAAACCCATTAGTCAAATCATGCAACATAATATCCCAACATTCAGTTAGCAGTTCTGATATGACCATTGTCTCTGTTTCTATATTGTGGGCACAAAGAACAAGATAGTCATCACAAATATTGGCTTCTCTAAACATATGATCACTAGTGACTTCCCAATTGCTCACAAGAAGTCTTTCTATATCTTCGACTACGCTGAAAGCTAGGTGACTTCAGAAAGCATTAAAATTTCCACATAAATCATTACAGAAACAACTTGCAATTGATAAGGTAATAAGCTTCTGGTAATATGGCAATAACTTCACAACTTGTACTTAACAACTACCTGAATGAAGTTAATGAAGACATTCAACACGGCCATTGACCTCTGCACCTTATTATATGAATAATCCCCAATAACTGTGTTTGATGAGCTATCATCTACGTTGTTAACAGAAGAATTGTAAATGGTAAAGACAGTGACAAATGCAATGTCCTCGACAAGTGACACATTATGAGAAGAATGAGTCTTGTTGAGAGACTTTGTTCCTGTGCATTGTTTCAAAAAGGATTAAAAAAGAAAAAGCAAAGAGTCAGTGATAAAAAAGGTGAAATACAATATAAGAATCATCACCATTATATATAAAATTGAACTGGAATGCTAGTTGTGCCATCACATGGAATTATGTGCAATTTTTTAATAATTTAGCATCCCATGCAGTATTGTACAGGCCAATTCTAGTTTATCAAAATAATGAAGAACCTTGGCATTGCAAACGATTAGGCAAGCCTTGACCAGCAGCAGAACCAAGAACCAGATGATCAAATTTCTTTTGAAGTTTCTTCTGGGGTTCTTGCACACTTGAATTTTGGTGCAACTCCATCACTGATACAATGGGAATGAAGTTTGCTAGTAAGGTCCCCACTATACATCAAACAACAAGATGTTTTTGACAAAATATAAGTGAAAAAGGAATTGCCCACCAGATAACAAATGGGGAAGAAAGAAAATAAGAGGAAGACCAAACAGGAAACAACGCCATCCACTGCATATTTTCATTTTCATGCCTGCTATGTTCTCATCTGCAGCTGAATGACAACACAAATAAGCAGAAATAACAAATAACTGGATGTTGCACTTCCACTAAATTGAATAAAAGAGTTGAACATGGGCGAATTCATTAACAGGAAACCTTCAAATCATACCAAGACAAAGAAAAAGTAAATTGCAGGTAGCTTATCCCTTGAACATCACAACTTTTTTGCAAGCCTCAAACGGTCACATTATATATGGACAACATTCATAAATAAATGAAAGTAAATAACATACTTTAAATTTAACATATTTTCTCCAAACATGTGCAAACACTGAAAGTTAGACCTATACAGATAGAACTAGGACTGCACAACAGACAGACCAGACCAGAAAACACTGAAAATGACTTCCATTCATTTGTTGTTTTATCATCCATATAGCAGATTAACAATAGGGAAAAAACAATAATTTAGTTTTTCATGACTATAAAACAGATATAAAAGCATTGTGGAAATATACAGGAAAATAATAGTATACAAAACATGACCCATAATTATGTAAGTTCAATAGAAACGTTTCAAATTGTAATATCTCAAACAGAAGCCAGAACCATCATAATTACATTCCAAATGGCTCTTAATAGAGTAGAATGAGGAAACGATGCTTTTGGAAGAGGTCCTGAGCTATCCAAAGTAGAATAATAAACCATCCTATAAGATGGCCCTGTCCCTGTTATGCCACAAGAGATGCACAGGCATCCATTTCCCTACACTCATATTGCAAACTCCTAACATAGCATGTAGCAAGTTGCCATAGAATATCAAGTGCAAGTCTTCATCAAATGCAGTTTTCTGAAGGACCAAGAAATCAGTTGTAAATGAAGATGCACAGCGACTGGTAATAGAAGTGCTGAAAAATTCTTTTATAGCAGTGACGTGGTATCTAAGTCAGCCTACACACAACTTCAATTAATTCACCTCCTTGGCTCATTCAAAGGCAAGCCATCCACACCGAGAGTAAAGGGATTTGCAATGAAATTCATTGCGGGCTTGTGGCCTGGTCTGAAGAAATTGGCAAAGGTAGAATTAAAACCTATAACAATCCACCTTGCCATATATTACATGCCAAAGCAAAATCAACCACTTGGGAATATGGAATTGCAAAGAAACATTGAAGGGAGTAACCCTCCAGTTCTAACAGTAGGAAATTACCACATTATTAACTTCCATAAACATCTCAGTAATAGCGTACGAATTCCATATCTATATTTTGAAAATCATACCCAATTGTCAGTTTAACTAGCTGAGCTAGAAACTTGTCCAGGTCCCATCCCTAAGCTTTAACTTCTTGACTATCCTTCATCCTAGGAGGTTTGAGGTGATTCTCAACTTTTGTCATTAGATGAATATACCAATATCTGGTACTCATTAGTGGATGCTTTTCAACCAAAAAGTCCTTTCTATAAGCCTCCCTAAGAACAACAGTCTGAGTCTTAACCTTATTAGAAATATAGAATATTCCAGGGTGATGAACCAAAGCCTTCCTAAACCTTGTCTCCAACCCCAAACACCCTCCTAAGGACAGCAAATTTTTTCTCTCTGTCTTTTTAGACACAAGAAGCCAAAGTAATTCATGCAAAATCGCCACTACCCACTTCTCAGCCTGGTCACTATTTGGCTCAAGATGAAATGAATTTTCATATGGAGAAATATAAGGCAATGATTGCCACTCCTTAACCCAAGTCTTCACCCTCTTCTCCAAATCAAAACCGTTAGGCAAACACATTGGGAATGCAATATCATGCCTTCCTCCACCATAATATGAGTTCATTGCCCTCTTCTCCAACTCAGAGACAGCAAGATCCTTTCTCCAAGAAACAATCTCTAAAGCAAGCACCTCTTTCCCTGTCAATGGATCTTCCACTTCACAAATGTCAAAGTAATCAGGGTAATCAGCCAAAAGCGATGTTATGTAATCATGAGGAAGACCTAGATCCCACTTGAACTTGTCAATTATATAAATGGGCAATTTTGAAATGCCAGCAAGCATTAGAAGCCTTGTGAGCCTCTTAACAATATCTTGGCGGATGGTTATAGAGCTATGAATGGCCAATTCTTCTTTGTGGAGGGCTAAGGCCGGAGCAGTAAGCTTGACATGAGGAGGTAGCCCAGGTCCAGGTTGGAATTGCATGAAAATTGAATGATATTTATCAATGAATTTGGCTGTTGTGGTGGGAAGGTTGAGAGGGGATTTGAGCAAAGAAATAGTGGAGAGGGGAAGAGATTCAGGAGGAGATGAAATAATATGGTTCATGAGGAAAATTGCCTGTTTGAGATTCTTCTCTTTCTCCACCACAGAGTCAAGATATGAGTCTCGGACCCATTTGACTTTTGCATTCAAAAAAGTTCGGAAGAGGTTGAGCTGGTATGGAAGTTTGGAGGAAAAAGCCATGAATCACCAACTCACTGCCATGGAGTAGAATGACAATTAACATATTTAATAAGGAAATTTGTTTTTTTCAATACATGAAAATAGCACATTTGAACACAAAAAAGATTGTAGAAAGTATCATATTACACAAGATCCCCTTGTCTACCTATTCCTCGTGATGGAGGACAACATCACTTTGTCCCATTCCACACACTGATGAGGGAATTCAAATGCAAGGCAATGTAATTATATAGATGAAGTAAATTCTAGTACAATTAGAAAAACAAAGTGATAAAGTTTTGAATATAAAATTTAGAATTAAAAACATCCATAAATTGCCCTAATAAATAATACAAATAAAAGATCAAAGTTAACGCAGCTACAAATTCCTAGCACAAAGCAACGTAAATAACCCTAAAAAAAGAGAATTTTGAGAGTGCGGAAAACATATCAATCTTAGTAAGTGCTATCTGGATCCCATTTACACCTTCGCGAAATAGCGTATACAGACTGCTAAAGACTTGCAACTCAGCAAACTAAGTAAAATAATATAACTTAGTCCTGAGTGCGGATGTGCGTGTTTGCATCTGAAGAAATCCCCTCTCAGCTGATGTAAAACGTTACATGGTGTTCAAATGAAACTGATTCATTTCACAGAATTGTCAGCAATCAATTTCTAGTGGACATCGCAGCAAAGCTCATTTCATAACATCCACTTGAATTATAAGTTTTTTACTTTCAGACTCTAGATATGAGAATTTAAAGCACTCTACTCTCCTAACTTGTACCGACCAGTCGGAGATAGAAATTACCCGTAAAATCAATTTCTTCATCCGGTCACCACAGAAAGAAAGCGCCGAATAGAAACGGGCAGTGAAACAAACCTCAGCTATGAGATTGAAGTGCCAATGGAGATTAGCACGGAGCGGAAGTTTAGAGATGTTTATTCTTGCCCAGCAAAATGCAGGCAGAAGTTTGGAGATCTAGCTCCTCTTCGAAGCACAAGCCAATCGACGGAGGGGAGGGGAGGAGAGTGGCGGAAGAAGAAGGAAGAGGGCAGCGTTTTTTCTTTTCTATTTTAATTAATTTATTAAATTAGTTAAAATTTATTGATTTTATCTATACCTCCGTACCTAATATAGGATCTAAACCTAGATATTTCTCCTGTACATACGGAGAGGGCAAAATAGGAATCCTACTAGTTCAACTTATTACAGGCCTAGTGGCCTATTTTCAGTGTGCCAAAATTTTTTATATAAAATATATATATATATGAGTGCTTTCTCTCATTTATTGAATACTAAAAAATATTATTTATTTTTTAGAAAATGACATTTAAATATCATGTAAACAATTGAATGATAAAAAAGTCTCAAGAAATGGTATAATTAATGCCAAGTCCCATGGGATCTCATATTAATTTTTTCTAATTGTAAAAAGACATAAATATCCCTGATAGCAGGGACTCATGGGCGCCACTGGTGGTAGTGAGATACGGATACCCGATAGTAGGATTTACCCCTCCATCAGGGAAATTCAAATGTTCCTTCTTCTTACAAACAATCCCAGCGCCTGAAATAACAACCTCAGCACTTGCAACTAACAACCCAATTAGCTGCACTTATAACCTCAGCACCTAAAATAACAACCACAGTACCAGCAACTAACAACTCCAGTCCCTGTAACTAAGAACCCCATCAGTTGCAACTAACAATCTCATTAACGACACTAACAACCCTAGCACCTGAACTAACAACTCCAACACCTGAAATAACAACCCCAGCATATGTAACTAACAACCCCTATCTCTGTAACTAACAACCCCATCACCTGAAATAACAACCTCAACACTTGCAACTAACAACCCCATCAGCTGCAACTAACAACCCTATTAGCTACATTTACAACCCCATCAGCTGCATTTAAAGAAGGAACATTTGAATTTCCCCGATGGAGGGGTAAACCCCACTATCGGGTATCCGTCTATCAGGGACAGGGGTTGTTAGTTGCATATGCTGGGGTTGTTATTTCAGGTGTTAGAGTTGTTAGTTCAGGTGTTGGGGTTGTTAGTGCCGTTAATGGGATTGTTAGTTGCAGGTGATGGGGTTCTTAGTTACAGGGACTGGAGTTGTTAGTTGCTGGTACTGTGGTTATTATTTTAAGCGTTGAGGTTTTAAGTGCAGCTGATGGGACATTTAAAGAAGGAACATTTGAATTTCTCCAATGGAGGGGTAAACTCCACTATCGAGTATCCATCTATTAGGGCAGTCAGACTGATGCTGATTCCTGTAAACGAAGCTATCCAATCTCGCCGGCGGGATGTAATCGACAACAACCTTCACCTCTAGAACCGAACACAACATACAAATTAGTAACACAACCGATTACCACATAGCCCGCTTGCTATTACTATGCATCCTGTGATTTAACTCAACACCGACAACTTCAAATTTCTCATTCAACGAAGTGATTGTGAATTCAGTAACTTTTTTTTGCTTGTTTGGCGTGAATATCTCTGGATGATCTACACAAAACTTTGTTTGTTTCTACGTATAGAGTATATGCGCTGAGCCTTCTTCCACTATCTCAACCATTATCATGCCTTGATGGCTTGAAAGAGACGTTTGCTTAAGAGAAAATTTCAGTTTTAGGGATATTTATGTCTTTTTACAATTAGAAAAAATTTATATGAAGTCCCATAGGATTTGACATTAATTATGCCATTTCTTAAAATTTTTTTATCATTCAATTGCTTACATGGGACTTAAATATCATTTTCCCTCTATTTTTTAACCTCATTTATTTTTATTTTGATCATCTCCTGCTATCTATTGTTGTCACAATTACCACTGTGATCACCACTATCACATCTGTTGTCACCTCTAATAATTTTCGGAATGAAAGTTTTTCTCATTTAATTAAGGGATATTATAGATTTTTATTTGTTATTTTTCTAATTAAATATAAAAAAAAATTACTCAAGTTTTCTAATCATGCATCAAATATATTAATAACATTAAACATTCTATTACATTGTATAACTGTCGCTAAAGATATAGGAAATCTGTTTAACAAAAATTAGCTAAATATATATATATATATCATAAAATTAGTTATTTTTTAGAAAATATTAACTCATATTTATACATAGAAGTGTGTAGAACCCACATGAAGTTGAAAAATCATAAATGTGTTTTTTTATTATATTAATGATTATTATAAATTATTATTATAATTAAAATTTTAAAATATGATAGAATTAGTTAATAAGATTATTAATAAATTAGTATCATGAGTTTAAAATTTTTGAAAGATAAAAAATGAGATTTGATTGAGATTATTGATTGTCAACTATAAATAAAAGAATTTATAATATTAAATTAGATCGACTTAAATCTATTTTTAATTAGATATTATAAAATTTTAAGAATATAGTTAATAATTAAAAAGTTAATTTTTATCTGAATATTCTAATAAAATATATTTTTTATATTTATTTATTTTTTAAATTATTTTTATGATACTTACTCAATAATAATAACTAAAAAAATGAGAAAAGAATATAAAAAAGATAATTAGAATATTTTAAAAAAAATATTTTATATTAATTAAATTAATTAAATTTTTTAATTTAATTAAATTAGTTAAATATATAAGTAAAATAAATATTTTGTAAGAATTGTTTAATTTTTATTTAATACTCTATATAATCTCATTCGTTATACATGGTATTGAAAGTTTTTGAAGGTACAAGCATATTTGCAATAAATTTCAAGTTTCAACTGTCGTCATTGTTTGGCCAAGAAAAAAAACCAGCGCCAATGAAACTTTTTTTTTTCTTAATAGATGAATGAAATGTTTTAAAGATTTCTTAAAACTTATTACAAATTTACTAATAAATTATTAATTAAAATAATAAGTAAAATTATCTTTTTAAAGAGAAAAATATAAATATTTATTGAAAGAGATAAAAACTTTTTATATTATGATTTTAAACTGATCTTAAACTTATCCTTACTCAAATACAAAAGTATCATGACAGATTTTAAAATCTTCAACCACTATTAAACGTTGGTCATTTTTCTCAAATATTTCAACGATTTAGTCCCTTTACCAATTTTTCTTTTTTTAAAAGAAAGAATAAAAATTACTGCAGGTCATAATTAGGTAGAAGCTTTTTGGCAAGCGGACTGTGAAACACTACATTTTATTTTGCGATTATAAGGAGGATCCAGACCGTATCTTAGACTTTGTGTGTATTTGGAAATTTTAAAGAAGTTTTTAGTTAAAACCTATTTTGAACCAAACTATAATGCATATTTGGATGATACTAAAATCTTAGTTTTAAAAGAATTTTTTGTTTAAATTTTAATTTAAAAAAATTTTAAAATAAATAATTATATTTGTTAAAAAACTTTTTTACCAAACTATAGTTTTAGATAAACTATTGGGAATAACTTTTGAGACCGTAAAACAGTTTATAAACTATTTAATTACTATTTTATCCATATTTTTCCCTACTCTCCTCTCTCCTTTCTTCTAGATCTACCGTCCAACTCGCCGTCAGTGAGTCTTCGTCCTCATTTCCATCCAAGTCGCTGTGCTCAAGCCACCCACCTTCCTCATGGAAGAGGTAGTTCTGATCTGACAACCTTTCTCAACCACTGTAGTCGTTGCTATCACTAGATTCAAGGGAGTTGATAGCCCTTCCTCAATCGTCATTGGTAGAGGTGGCTACGTGCGTCGGTGGAGAGAACAAGAGGAAAAAAAAGAAAAATAGATTTTTTTTTAATAAAATCATACCATTTGTGGTATTTGCCAATAATAAAAATTATTCTAGTAATAATTATCTAAACATATATTTATTCATAACTACTTTTTTTTTCTATAAACTCTTTTCCAAAAGTCCTTTTTTAAAAGTTGTTCAAAAATATTTTTTTCCATAAACCCTTTTCCAATAGCTTATCTAAACGAGCATATAGTTTAAAACTAATATTTTGAATAAAATAATGAGAATAACTTCTAAAACAATAAAATAACTTATAGACTACTAAATTATCATTTTTGCCCTTATTTTTTTCACTCTCCCCCCATGCCCCCTCTTTTATATCTTTGCCAACAGTCTCAATGGATGGTAGCTAGTCACTGACAAAGGAAAAAGAAGTTGATGGTCTCTAACGATGGAAGAAGGTGGTTGCTAGTAACTAAGCTAGAGAGGAGAAAGATGGTGGTCGCACATCGTTGGTCATTGAGCATCATCGAATGTCGCCAAGAACAACAGGAGAAGAAGAGGGAAAACGAGCTATAGTGAACAATGGAGAATTTACTAGCAACGTTATAGTGAATAGTGGAGAACATTGGAGAAGGAAGCAGATATGGGGATAGTGGGTCTGAACGAGTGAACATCTGAGAGGTTTTTTTTATCTCATATCATTTATAATAATTTACTAATCATAAAAATCTTTTTAGTAATAATAATTTAAACACTCATTTATTCAGAATTATTTTTTTTCTATAAGCTATTATATAAAAATCTTTTTTTAAAAGCTGTTTAAAAGCTTTATTTTATAAGTATTTTTTCAAAAGTCTGAGTCCTTCAACATAAATTAACAAGAAACCAGATTCCTCTCAACAAAGACACTTCACCAGTGAATAACTTCTCATAAGCTCTTATTGGGCCTTATTGAGCTTCTCAAGCAATTATTGGGCCTCCTTGGGGGGATTCTTTAGGCTTCTATGGAGGTAGTATGAGTTTAACAGCCTCAGTCTGCCGAACCTCATCGATGATCGTGGAATTTGGGCTCATGGACCAAGGCCCAAAAATATCTCTCAACTTGAGGGAACTCTGTGGTGAAGCTCTTAGACATGAGGTGATTGAAACCAGAATTGGTATAGATAATAAAAAATATAAAAATATATTCATATTTTATAAAAATATATATTTGATTCCTACTGTCAGTTTGAGAATTTCTTTAGTAGGCGATATCGTAAGTTTCTTATAAGTATTCTTTAAATCTTAAGACTATACCATAATTTTATTAAGGGATTAGTGCTGAACATATTTAAATTTTACTTAATTTTTTTTTTGCAAAAACAAAATGCCAGTCATAATAATGTCAGCTAGTGTTATAGATTGCCCGACCAGGTAGGTATTAGAAGCAAGGTGAGTGTTCAATGCACTCAATGCTCTCTTCAACGCTGAAATTTTAGCTTCTTCAATCTTCATATCAAGGCAAAAATTTCAGACCAAATTAAACAAATTTGGAAGCATGATGATATTAATTAATGAAAATTAGGCATACAATATGTTACAAAAATCTTGACCAGAACTCATACAAATAGGAAAGAGTTGTTAGAAGATATTACAGGAGGATGGTAAAGGGTTTGTCCCATTCTAGGTCAGCACCAAGCGTTAATATAGCATCAATCTCTACTGTGGAAAAGTCACTCCACTGTTCAATTTGAGACTGAAACATAAAAATAAGTATGAGGAAAAAGTATGGTATTAAAACTCAATTTAAATTAATTGGTTAGACTAATGAACTGATAAACTAGTTTAAATTTAGTCAAATTTTAAATGAGTTGGTTGGATTGGATTTTTTTCCCTAAGCCTAAAACAACATAAGTCTAAATTAAAAGAAAAAATATTAGTTTATCATATTTGTACTTTAATAACTTTTATTTTGTAAAATTATATGTCATATATATATGAATGTTTAATTTATTTGTGGATCCATGTCTTCTTATTTAAATCTTATTCTTTTCATAATTATATATAATTTTGTGTATATTTTAATTTAATTATATTATTTTAATTATAATTGAGTTAATCTCGATTCAACTATAAATCAATAACCCTTAAACATTTATCTTGAATAATTTAATGACTAGTATGATTTTTAATACTTAGATCAAACGAAATTAGCAATAAATACCACCTTCTTCTAGAAATCTTAGCCAAAAGAAACCACAAAAAGTAAATAATTAAAAGCGAGAGTGCCAGTTTATTTGTTCATCCTACTAAATATGGGAGATGCACTATTGAAATTTTAAGTCTTTCTACGCAAAATAAAAGATTTTATTTTTTTTTAAAAAAATAACCTTAATAGTTAGAACATATTTTGTATTCTAAAATATGTTATTAGATTTAAAAATATTGAACTTATAAAATATAAAATAAAATTTGAATTGTTCAATTATGATTTAAACAGTTCAGAGAATTTTATGCAAATGGGAAAGGACCACTAATCAATTGGTCAAAAACTTACATAATCATTAAGATAAGGTCCATACAAAGCATTATCAGTCTTCAACCAAGCAACTGCACCAACTCAACGAAAATAGAAACATAAAGATACCCTTCAATACATAATATAAAGATATTTTAACTTCTTTTTTTTTTTTTTTTGCCATCCTTCACCTGGCGGAAGGAACTCATCCACCCATCGCATCCACAAAGGGTTAAACATGTAACCTCCTGCTTAAACAATAAGGAGATGCTAGGTGTTAGTTGAGCTAAACAACTTGATATATGTGAGTTCGATCTTTCATGGAGTACTACTTTATTATAATTCTAATTGTAATATTTAGGGAGATAATCTAACTTTTGAGTGTCTAAATTTACGTCTGATAGTAATTGACGATCCGCCCTATCTGATATTGATGTCGTCTAAGAGAAAATGAGACTTAACACTGCTCTTATATGGTGAATGAGCTCAACTCTTTTTTTAAAAAAAATTATACCAAAAAAAAATCCACATAAAGACATTTTAATATTACCATAGCGAGCAATAGCATGACTCCCAAATATTGGACCATCTTGTGTTTCTAGTACAAGAACCTAAAAGAAAAATGTACTTGTATGTATGAGTTTAATTATTTTTTAAAAAAGAAAAAGAAGACTTTACCTCAAAACGTATGATAAAATCATATATACGCGCGCGCGCGCACACACCTTGCCACTAGTGTTCATCTTTTTATATTGAGGAGTTTTATTAGAAACACCCATCTCAAAATTTGGTGCCAATTTAACTTCCACACCACTATACTCTGCTGTCATGAATATCTTGTAAGTATTTTTGTTTCTCTTCCGAGCTTGCAAGATCTACTCAAATACATACAAAGTAAGCAAATCAATGAGAGAGGAGATATTTTCTTTTTGTTGTTCATCTAAAAGCTCACTGATCTATAGTACTCATAATTCATCTTTTAACAGCGAAGACCAGAAAATCACACGATGAGTAACATTTAAGTAGCAGTGGGATGTATAACAGATTCAAACCTCATATGCATGATCTTCCTATGTCCTCAAAATAATTCAAACTTCAGAAAAGATTGATAAATGAGAATTTGGGGTACCCAGCAGACTTATCTGGGAACCAAATAAATTAGCACCAATTCAATCAAGAAAAGCTAAGTTGTTTTACAGAAGTTATGAACAGTATGAATTTCAATCTTGAGCTTTGTATAATAGAGTTTGAAATTTGGTTACTAAGAAACCAAATATAACTCACCAGGGCCATGGCTTCACAGGAAAAAGCTTCAAGATCTGATTCCATAAAACAAAGGCCAGTTAATAAGCTGGTACTCATAATTCAAAATTATTAAAAATTTAAAATGACTGAGTTCAAAAAGAATGCAAATTTTCATCAAAATTCAAACCTGATTTCAGATGGGGGGAGAGAGAGAGAGCTGATACATGGTGAGTTGAGGAGTGAGAACAACTGAAAGCAAAGTCCAGAAGGATAAGATTTTATAAACAACCCAACCAGAGCTGCTTGAGATTAGTTTAGAATCAAGGGTTAATTAATTTCTTAACTTAAACAAAACGAAACACTTAAAACAATGATTATCTCCTTAATTATCTGTATTTGCTTGTTTCAATTTTTTAATTCAATGAAATATGCCATTGTTACCTATCAAGTTGGCCAATACTCTGAATCTTCAACTTATATGTATTTGAGAGATCACAAACTAGCAAGAAGATCATGTGATGGACGAGGCCTCTGACGTGAATTACTTGAATACGTTGTTTCCATCGTGTGCATTTTGGTGGAATTTTGTTCTTTTTTTCTTTTAATGAATAAAGGACTGTGGTAGAACCAATATGTAGGAGGATCAAATAGAAGATTAAACACTTTGTCCAAGCTAATTTAAAGCTTATTTTGAACAAGGTAACGGGGGATAAATTGATGGTTAATACTCTGTATTTTTCCGATCTTTAATATATAATATATTTAACTAATTTAATTAGATTAAGAAAGTTAGTTGAGATAGTTAATAAGACATATATTTTTTAAAATATCATAATCATCTTCTTTAACTCCTTCCCTCCCTCCCTCTTTTATTTGTTTATTATTTAGGGAGTATAAATAGGATTAATTTAAAAAAATGATGTTAAATATAAAAAATAAATTTTATATTTATGATTAAAATATATTTTTTAATTAGATAATATGTTAAAGACTAGAGAAATATAAAAAATGATAAGGATGGACAACGACCCATAAGAGCAGCCTCTTGGAATTAATTGATGGTTGGTAATGATGAAACAACATGATATGGATGGCAAAAATTAAATAAATTGACTAAATATAACTAATATAAAAAATAATAGACTAAATTATATTAAAATTATATAATATAAATTTTTCAATATAGTAATAATTAATTTATTTAAAAAAATTCATTAATTTTTATACTAAATACAAGAGATTGAGTATTTTATATTTATGGATGATTATGGCTGCCGCAAGGGTCAAAGTAATAAGTAGCAAGTTTAATTCCATGCCTACTTCTTTTTCCATGCTTTGAAACTAATATTGATACAAATCAAGACCAATCGAATCGAAGTGCCCCATATAGGCATAAAAACAAAAATATTGGAATTCCAATTTTATCCAACTTCTAATACCAAAACACAAGGACAGATTTCATACAAATTTATACCCAAAATGAGATCAACACCGCACTTGCATTGAAGTCTTGCTATGTTCAAAATTAAGATGCCAAAATCAAAACAACTCTTTGGTTTTAACGTTTCTCAAATCACATACAGCTAAGACTTCCCTATTAAATTAAACTAGTAACAAAATTCTAATAAAAAGAGGATGCGTCACAAATAAAAGCCCTTCCAACAAGGGGCTGATTTTTTATTTTTTTTTACTTGAAGCACTTGGCGTCCAAGAGAGGCTCACCCTCAAAAGGCTCGTAATCTTCAATCATCTGATTGACACGCTCCTTCTGAGCTTCATCTGAGATATCAACCTTCCTCCACTCGTAGAGTTCCATGTCGTAGCATTCATCAATGACGAATTGTGGTATTTCTTGCCCACGGAATAGCCACAACCCCTTCACCTTAAATGGTGGCTCAGATCCAATCACAAGCATTTTCCCAAATGCATATTTGCGAGCAAGATCCATCCTCTGAAGAAATCCACCAACCTTGTTCAGGGTCACAAAGGAAACAGTATTCTCCTCATTGTATTTGTAATCACACAACCAGAGAGAGTATCCCTCAGGGTCATACATGTCCCAGAATCCTGCAAGACAGGAAACAGAAAATAAAACATGTAAAAATGCCATCTCTAAAACAAAGACATACTTGCATAGTTGTAACATGATATAAGCTTCATTCTAGTTGATAAAAATAAAGTTTCAGTGAAATCTTGTCAGAATACCTTTGATTGCAACCTCACGGAAGTTAGTCTTGGTGTTTGAGTAGAGTCTTTTCCACTCATCCAATATCATCTTACTTGGGGGAAGAAGATCAAGAGGATTCTTGGGTTTGGGCTTGGGTGCCTCCTCCTCTTCAGCCTCTTTGGGCTTTTCAGCCTCTTTGGGCTTTTCAGCCTCTTTGGGCTTTTCAGCCTCTTTAGGCGCCTCTTTCTTAGTCTCTTTCTTTGGTTGAGCTTCTTTCTTAGGCTTAGCTTCTTTGGGCTTCTGTGCAGATTGTATGGGTATAACCGTTTCAGCCTGCTTAACATCACCTAAGATCTTATGGAATTTGGGTTGATTGACCAAGGTCCAGAAGTATCTCTCAACATGAGGAAACTCTGAGGTGAAGCTCTTGGTCATGAGCTTAGTGAAACCGATAAACAAATTGCATGTCAAAATAATGTCTGCTATGGTCACAGAATGCCCAACCAAATATGTATTTGAAGTCAGGTGGGTGTTCAATGCACCCAAGGCTCTCTTTAGTGAAAAAATTGCAGCTTCCTCAACCTTCATTAAGATAAATTTTACAGATCAAGCTATAGGAATGTCAAGAATCTTAAACAACAACAAAAGCCATTAACCGAGAGAACCCTACAATTGAAGTTTTAAAAAGAGAGTATCCTTAAACCTAAAAAATTAAGTTCTAGTAACCCTTTCATCACCCATAACATGTTCCCATGATATATAACTAAAATGACATGTTGTATAGGAATTGACATCATCAGTTCCCATTAAGTAAATATCAAAGCAATTTCAGAGGCAAAAAAGGAAAAAAGAAAATATTTCTAACATACAGGAGGAAGGTAAGTGGCTCTTCCTATTCTTGGTCTGAACCAGGTGAGAATATTGGCATCAATCTCTAATGATGAAAAATCAATCCACTGTTCAATGTGAGCCTGAAATGTCAAAAAGTAAATGTGGTTAAGAACAAAAGAATTAGCAAAAATAGAGATACTTCTTTCTAGAATTTAGAAGCTTAGATAAATGAAAGAAACCATAGACTCCATGAGAACAAGAAATGACCCCCATGAAAAACTTACATAGTCCATTAGAGAAGATCCATACAATGCATTGTCACCCTTCAATCTAGCAACTGCAACAACACAACAAAAAACACTTAAAACATACCCCTTAAATGAACAATACAAACATTTTTGTATAAATATTCTTACCATAGCGAGCAATGGCATTACTTTCAAAAACTGGACCATCTGGTGTTTCCAACACAGGCACCTGAAAGGGAAATGTATCCTTATAAGTTCACAATAAAATAATCTTTTCCTAAATAAAAAATAAGAATATAGAATACCTTGCCAATAGGATTCATCTTGATAAATTCCGGAGTATTATTAGAAACACCAAACTCAAAATTTGGGGCTAATTTAACATCCACACCACTGTACTCAGCGGCAATGAGAATCTTGTAAGAATTTTTATTAGTTTTCGTTGCATGAAGAATCTAGACACATAACAAGCAAGTAAATCAGTGTTAACTGGTAGCTAGATTTGAAACTGATGATGAAATCAAATGCAAAAAAGTACAAGAATTATGCTGATATAACAGAAATCCTCTATATTCAATGGCTTAATGTTCATTAAATTTGGGAACATTAATTTATAATCAGACACTCAAGACATAGGAGCAAAACCCAATTGTAAAGAATAATATGTTTAAACAGAGATTTCTGATTTCACATTATTCTTTTCAATAACGTTCTCTACTTGACTGTAAGAATATCAGTTGAAAACTCAGATGTAATTTATCAGTTGATGGCACAGATGTCTTTCCTGAATATATCACCACAGGTATTCTCCTACTACTATCGATTCAATGATCTGATTACAATATATAATAATATATGGATTTTAATTTCTATAACTAATCATCCCACCATTTTTTTCTCATACTAAACATCTTACACTAAGGCAAACTTCGGAGAAGAAAAGCAAACACAAGATAGATAAATCATTTCGCCGTACGTGCACAATTGTGCTATTATGAATATCGGGGAACCAGATCAGCCCCAATTCAACCAAGGAAGCACCATTTTTATAGTAAAAATCACTGAGAACCCAAATATAACTCACCAGCGCCATGGCTTCGCAGAAAAACGGGCCGCCCCTAATGCAAGATCTGATAACAGAAAACAAAGAGCAAACAATAAGCCAATACCCAGAATTAAAAAACATTGAATCCAAAAAAAAAGATATACGTATAAGGAAATTCAGCTCGTATGAGGAGGCAAGTTCTCATCAAAATGCAAACAAGTAGAAAGAGAGATAGATATTGGAAAGTGGGACAGGTCTTACAGTGCGGGCGTTCTTCCGAAAGCTGAAGTGCTACGCCTAGGAGAGTTGAGGAGTGAGAGCTGAAAGTGAAGCCGCCTAGGGTTTTGTAGTCTTCGAAATAAGGTACGAATGAAAAACCGCACCGCCCAGCGGGTCGGATCTATCCACCCGGCATCAAGGTTTGAGTAAAACGGTAAAAAAACAATACTTTTTATTTAAAAAATAATAAATTAAATATTATTTCCTTAATAATATATAATATATTTAATTATTTTTATTAAATTAAAAAATTATTTAAATTATTTAATATGATATATTTTTTCTAAAATATTTTTTTAACTTATTTTTTTACTTAATTATTGTTGAGGGATTATGAATATAATAATTTTAAAAAACTAATAATTATATAAAATATATCTTATATTTAAAATTAAAATAAAATTATTAATTAAGTTCTATATTAAATATACTATTAAATATTAAATAATAATCATAATAACATAATCAATATTTTATATTCTATGTTTTTAAAATGATTAATTTTATTTTTAGATTTAGACAAGAAGAGTTAGCTAAATCTTGAAAGAGTTGGGCGAATGAAAAATTGTTATTCGAATAGTTGCTCTAATCATTCACATAAATAACTTGTCATTAACTAAATTGTGCTTGTCATTTGTTGAGTAAAAGTTATTTGTTCTAATTATTTTATATATATCAAAGTTTGATAACTATTTTATATATTATTTTGCTCTGCTTAAAAAGTTTCATTAGCTCTACAGGTGCATATCATTTTGGGAATTAAAAAGTTATGAGGTTAAATCTTACTTTTGGAACAAGTGGAGATAGGAATAGTTTTTAAAGAGAATTATAATAAAATTTAAAAAAAAATAATTATCTTAAAATCTAATAATAACAGTGTAGTATATAATGACAATGTATAAGATAAAGAAAATAACATGTTTATGCTGGTAATTTATCATTAAGATTTTTTAGAAATTAAATCTTTTTTATGGGACTTTTAAATAATTCTTCCGTTTTTTACATGAAGGGTAATAAAGTAAATTTATCAACTTAAAAAACCTCAAATGGGTACCTCTAGACTTGTTTAACATTTTGCAACTATGGGGTACTCATGTGGGTTTTCAATATTTCAGGAGTATTTCTCCCTATTTTATATATACAAAAACACACATATTAATAATTGATACAAGTTTATTATTACCATATACTTGACAAAAATTAAATAGATTTTGTATTTTTTTTTAAAAAAATATTATTTGAAGCAAAAACACACATCAATTATTATAAAAATTAAGGCTAAACAACGGCATAGCCTACTTCTTTTTGTTGTTGATAAAAGGACAAAATCACATTAAACAATCAAAATTTTAGTGTGATACGAAGCGCATAGAACAAGTGACATTAGAGAAAAGTTAGGAAAATAAATGAAAAAAGAAATAATATATCCACTTATTTTTAGTATAAACAGTTACAGGAGGGACTAACTCGTACATGTTTGAACTCATCCAAACTTGTGTAAAACAGGTTGGGTTTGCCCATACAACTCGAGTTTAAATAGATGTATATTAGCCTATTTTAACCTTTTTTTTTAAATAAAAAATATAAGAAGAAATAAATATAAATTTATCAAAAATAATACTTCTTTATTCTTTAATATATAATTTAATTAAAAAATTATCTTAATTATAAATATAAAACAAATTATTTATATTTATTAATTATTTTTAAATTATTTTTATTAATATTTTATTAATAATAATAAAATAAGAGGAAAGATGAAGTTAAAAAAATTAATTAATAAAATTAATTATTTTTTTAATTAAATATATTTTATATTAAAAATTGAAAAAGTACATTTTTTTATGCATATAAAAAAAGAATTGACTTCAATTCTTGTACTACGTTTTATTTTATTTTATTGTTAGTCGAATTTTGTAAATGTTTTTGTCTTTTCGTGCCTCTTTTTCCTATATTTTTTTGTTTCCCGTCATAAGAAAGTTTCCAAACCCCCGTTTCAAATTGAAGGGGTTTGTTCTAGGCTTCTAGTAGAACAAATAAACAAACAAACAAATGAATAAATAAATACCTGAGTTTTAAAAAATTATTCCCATGTTTCTTTACTTTTAAAAAAAAATATATTCCCATTGGAAATTGAGCTATTTGCATATTTTAAGACGTGTCCTTTTTGAGACTTTTTTACATTACATGGTATGTACCAAGAATCATTCTGCAGATCCTCCTCTTGTTATGCAGCATATTCCATAATGATTCCTTTTCAAAATTCAGATTCCTTAGGCCCCCCTCTTGCTTACTTCTTCTTCACTTGGTCCCAAACCCGTTTTGAACCTAAAATTTTAGCTTCACACAACAAACTAGACAATCCAAAACCAGAGAATCATCTTCATACCTAGGCCTTGATCAATTTTACTCAAACAATTCAACGTTTCCCAACAAATTAAATATGTAAAAAAAAAAAACAAAAGAATGCGAGTGGATGACTACCATACACATATTTCATTCATACTTCCAATCATTTAGGTTATGTTTGGTCTGGATTGAGAGAAAAAAGAGGAGAGAATATTTAAAAAGATTTTTTTAAAAAATAGTAAAAAAAATTCATTATTTTTAAGTTTTTTCTCTTAATATTTTTTTCTCATAATTTTCTGGTTAATCAAAATCTAATATTGCAAATAGATGGTTCTGGTCCTTATAGAAAAACCTACCTTCCCTTTCCCTTTTTCTCTACCACTCCCTCATAGCTCTAACCCCTCTTTCTTCTGTGGTAGCTTCTTTGCATTTGTCAAAGAAGTTTCACATTGCCTAAGTATGTATACGTTAAGATGTGAATTCGGGCTACTAAAAAGGTCAAGATGAGTGGTTTTGTGCATACACCAATAAGTGAATGCAGTTAAAATTTGTTGATTCTTCTCCACGTGTGAGATAGCTTTCAAGTTCTTCTCCTTTTCATCTCCTCTCCCAATTCTCTGTTTTCTATCCATATTCTATAGGAGGAGATCCTTTAATTATGGAGTTCCAGCATTCTATTATATGTGGCAGAATAATTCTTAAAGGCGCTATTTTTAGACATAAATTTAGGGAGAGCAACGGGCGAGACGGGCTAGCCCGTAGCCCACCCGTTAAAACTTAAATGTGCACGAGCTCGCCCATGCCCGTATACTAGCTCGTTTAAGCCCGAAATAAATGAGTTGGGCTGAACCCGTTTGGGCTAAAACGGGCATGAGCTGCCCGTTTGTGAAAGATAGGAAAATTTTCCCATTTAAACTAATTTAAAGTTCTAATAACAATTAAAATAAAGCAACAACAGTACACACATAATATAATTGTTCATACTAAAATCACAACAAAAAAATACCATAGTCCATAATCATAATTACAAATTGTTAACCACACAGTCCACAATGCACACATAATGTAATCATGCATAATCTTCATTTTTCAAATGGACTATAAATATGATCAGGCATCATCTTCATCAGATTCACTTTTAATAGTTGTAGACGAAGCTGCCTCTACTTTTACAAAACAAAATTGAAAAAATATATTAGTATGTAATAAAAAAATGAAACAATACAAGTTGAAAATGTTATGAAATTACCAACGACAAGACTTGTTGATTGCTCAAAATTATCAATATCAAACTCCTGCAATTTAGGGGGAGTCATACGTAGCCAATTTTGAGCACATATGAGTCCCTCCGCCATGCTTGAGGATAAGGAGCCCCTAAAAGTATCGATGACTCAACCTCTAGTACTAAAAGCTGATTTAGAAGACACTGTAGAGACTGGAGTAGCTAACAAATCACGAGCGATCATACTTAGAACTTTATACTTAGAAGAATGCACTTTCCACCATGCCAGAAGGTCAAATTTTGATTCAGAATAGTCAAGTAAATCGGCTTGAAGATATTCATCAACATCTGAAAGTTGTTCAACCCTTCTAGTCACAATCTTTGCATTGGCTAAAAATTTCTTAAAAGTGGGATCAATAGCAGACAATGATAGTTCAGGGTCAACATCTGGAACTAGCATATTCCCAACACAAGTATTGGCATCAACTTGCTCTAATAATGGCTTAGGCTAAGATGTAGAAGCTTCCTTGTTAGGAGGATTGAAATTACTTGCATACTGATCCTGTAATCGATACAAGATATCCATAATCTGCTTCAACTTTGCTTCAAGCTTTATCATATCAAGGAAAATTGTTTCAAAAGAACTTTGACATATGCAGCTTGTATCGAGGGTCTAGTATCACTGCTATAACCAGAAGTGGATTCAATTTCTCCAAATTCTCCCAATACTTATCATACTTGGTTAGCATCTTTCTAGCCATGTCACCCAACAGAGAATAGGAACTATCTATACTTGCAAAAAGGTTTGATTGAATGGAGACTATATGTTGAAAACAATCATTAGTCGTCACATAATTTGACCCAGAAAATTTTAGGGTCATGGAGTAGAACAACTTCAAAAACACAAGAAACTCCTTCACAATACTCCAATCATATGCAGTATGAGATTGCACTGTAGAGATAGTAGTTGTATTCTGGGCATCATCATCATGAACATCAACACCCCAACCCCAATCATCATGTTGCCGTGGATCAAGTTTAACTTGCTTCTTGAAATAATCCTTATAGTCTGCATCTTCTTCTTCCATCCTAGTGAAGACTTTAATGAATTTAACTGCACTGTCCAACATAAGGTATGTCGAATTCCATCTAGTAGGATAATCTAAACATAATAGGCTCTGCGAATCAATTCTCTCTTTTTCCACCAACTCTTTAAATCTGCGTTGTCTTCCTAGAAAAGATCTAACAAATTTAATTGCATGGCGAATGAGGTCAATGGACTTGTTCGTTTCTTTTAATCCTTCAGAAACAACTAAATTTAGTATGTGAGTAGCACACCGCATTTGCAATAACTCTCCATCAAGTACTAGACTATTCCAACTCCTTAAGCGTTTTTTTAGATAAGCAACTGCAGTATCATTGGAAGAAGCATTGTCAACTGTAATAGTAAAGACTTTGTCAATGCGCCACTTCAACAAACAATCCTCAATTTGCTTGCCAATTGTATCCCCTTTGTGGTTCTCAATGACACAAAAATTTAAAATTCTTTTATGCAAAGTCCAACTATCATCAATCCAATGAGCAGTCAAGCACATATAGTTTGAGTTTTGAACTGAAGTCCAACAATCTGTAGTAAAGGACATATGAACTTTAGATCGCTTAAAATATTTTCTCAAACCTTTTGCTTCTTCTACATACAACTTGTAGCAATCCCTAGCAACTGTCCATCGTGAAGGGATATGAAATCTAGGTTGAAGCTCTTGTAATAATTCTTGAAAACCTTCCCCTTCCACAATCCGAAAAGCCATCTTATCCTTAATGATGAATCTTGCAAGTGCTTTTCTGCATCGCTCTTGACTAAACACATGTGTTTGACCAGAACTAGAAAAAAAACTCTGTGTCTAACTATTTGCTCTATTGGGATTTTGTGGGCACCGTGCCAAATGTCGCCAAAGTTAGTTTGTCCCATGCAAAGTAGGATGACTTGCATAGTCTATGCCACAATAGTTACACTTTGCCCGATGTTTACCTTTTATTTCACTTAATGGTATCCTAGTAAAATGTTTCTATGCATCAGATATTTGCTTTCTGTTTTTCCTTGCTTGTGATTGATCTTTCCCTTCCTTATTTGGTGAGGTGGTAGTACCTTCAGCTTCAGTTTCATTAACCACTTCAATAGCGTATTCCATTGTGGTGATTGGAGATTGTTCTGAGCTCATTTTCCTTCATTATCCAAATCAACAGCAATAATTAATACGAAATCAGGAAACTCTCAAATTAAATAGCAACTAATAAGAAATGAAAAAGCAACTATGAATTGACGCTGCTACACTCAAACTGATAAATGAACAAGAAATGAACAACTCTATACCATTTCTCTCTACAATGACTTCTACAAAATGATAGAAACTGCTATCACTGCCATTTCTCTCTGCAATGACTTGTAACCAAATTCATGTGCACGAGAATTTTCCTTTTGGATCAAAATATTGGCAAAAACAAATTAATTCAGCAGTACTAATTCAGCAAACAGAAATATAATTCAGCAGTACTTCTAGCCAAATTCATGTGCACGGGAATTTTCCTTTTGGGAAAATCATGAAATTTTTGCCACACTAAAATCTAAGATTCCAATAAACCACACATATATGGCAAATTAAGCACCTAGCAATCTAACATTCTATGAATCCACGGGAGAGTGCAAACTTACAAAGAGAGACGACAGCTGGCATTGAGAGCAACGATGAAGAAAGCCAAGAGTCTAAGAGTGACGACGGTAAGGAAGCTCAAGTGGAACTCAGGTGGCTCGGGCGGAGCAGAGAGAGACGACGGTAATGATGGAGGTTGCAAGTAGAGCTCAGGTGGCTCTGTGAGCTTCAATCGTTTCGGTGGTCAACGCTGTGGCTTTGTTCGAAAGATGGAAGCTACAGCCGCTGCAGAGGAAGAGGAATTGCAAATTCATCGCAGGCATGACAAGGTAGAGATCAGGTGTCTCGGTGGCGTCGTTCCAATAGAGCTACGGCGGAAGAAGACTCGAAGAATTGCAGTCTGCTGTGGAGGAAGAGGAAGGACAAATTGGTTACAAAGTGGGAGCGGCTATCAAACAACTAAACAAGGAACTGGGGAAGCCAGAAAAGTGGAAAGTGGAAACGAAGCCCTAACCCCTAAACATAGTTACGCAAATGGCGCAGGCACAGCCACAGGGAAAAAACTGAAAAAGCAAATAACAATATTTGAAAAAAATTATATATATGTATATATATACGGGCAGGCACAGGCAGCCCGAAGATGTGCCCGTGCCTCGCCTGTATAATTTATACCGCCCGCCCAATTAAGCCCGCCCGTTATGGGCTCAATTTGGGCGGGTCCATTGGGCGATGGGTTTTTTGCTCATGCCTACATAAACTAGCTTTTCTACTTGTGATGCTAACATCTTTTTCTTGCTACACCAATCTATCCATCTCGATCAAATCACCATATAGTTTGAATCTCTATGACTCTACAAATTTTTCTATCAAACCTCCCTTCAACGTAGGCTTAACCCTTACATTCCTTTTGAAATACCCAATTCATAGCACACAATCCAAGGCCACTACTGTCATATGTAAATCTTGTGAGTTTAACAAGTTCATGATCTTCGGTATTTTGCCATTCAAAGTTTAAGAGATTCCAATTTGAAAGCGAAGACTAGAGAATGAGAGGTAGAGACGCAAAGAGAGTAGTGAGTAGAGTCAGATATAGTAAAAAAAAGGTGAGACTGTGAGGGCGGAGCTCAATTGGTAGACACTTAATAGGTTAAAATTTTGAATTTTATTGCTTCTATTTTTAATATAAAAATTAATTAAAAAATTAATATTAATATTAAATATAATATTTTTTATATTTATCTATTTTTTAAAATTATATATATTAATACTCTCTCAACAATAATCAAATAAAAGATATAATGATAGAATTAAGAAAGATAATTAGAGTATTTTAAAAAAAATAAACTATATTAATTAATTTTTTAATATAATCAAATTAATTAAATAAATTTTATATTAAAAATTAATATATATATATATATATATATATATAGAGAGAGAGAGAGAGAGGCAGGTATGTGCTAGTTCGAAGATATGCCTGAAGCACCGGTTTTATCCCTTTTTGGGCGGTTTCGAATTGGCTCAATTTGACCAAATACGATGAAAATTTTTCTTAATTTAATTTACATTTTTAAAGTTTATATCTTATATATATTCATTTAAATTTTATACAATTTGAAAATTTATACTAACCTAACAAATCATAACTTTTTTACCTCAAAATTTACACAATTTATTACTCCTTGACACTAATTATAAGAGTTAGATAGAGATTCTATTTTAATTCTAAATATAAAACTCAATATATTTTACATTCTAAAATTATAATTTCTTTTAAAATATCCTAATATGATTGTAAATATTAAAATAATTTATATAAAGATAATTCAAATGCACGTGATAAAAAGTAGTATTTTAAGGAAATTAATATACAATCATTATAAATAATTATTTTTTTAATTTATTTAAATTAATTAAATAAATTTTATATTAAGGACAAGAGGTGTTTGGTATTTTTTTATATAAAAATTTTTAGAAAAGGGTTAAATTCACCCACAAACTTAAGATATGGCGAAATCTCATTTTCTCTTAAAAGATATTAATGCCATGCAAGACGAGTCATTTATTATCCTCATACGTAAATTAGATATCTAGAAACTAGGATACCTCTATAAATGTCGCGATTGGAACCACAATAAAATAGTACTTCCTAAAAATTGAATACATTTCAAATAGTTATATATCTTACTTAACATATTATAGGTAGATATTTGGTATTTAATTTTATATGTTAATGTATTTTTTCAGTCAACTCAAAATAATTGCCCCATAAGTTTGCAGGCTCGTTCGGCCCCTTGGACTTGGTCTTTCCCGCCAAGCAAGATTCCACCCTCTAGTCTCCCTCAAAAACAGTGAAACAAACACTGCCTATAAGAAATTAATCCAATGATCCTTAAAATTAATCAATATAAAATATAAAAAAATGTAATTCATTTAGGTTCGATGTAAAAGCAGGGCCTCAATTTAATCTGGGATGATATTTTGTCATATAGGATTCATAAACCTGAATGTAGAAGTCAGTGCATGCCAATGAAAATAGCAACATCTTCTAAACCATTAGTATTTGTTTTTGGAAAAATCATGGAAAAATCCTAGGCAAAGAAACTCATTACTAATATATCCCCTAAAATTAAGTTCATACTACAGGGTCCCCGAAAAGCTTTGTGCAAAAAACACACATGATAATTTTTTTTTTCAATTTAACTTGCAAATATTGAAGGATAATAAATTTGAACAGAAATTATTAATTACTAATGAGTAGTGACTATTGTTGCTTATCTGCAATATCATTTTGACATTTAAAAAAAAAAATTAATCACTACTTTTTCCACTACTTTACAAGTTCAAGACAACATTAATTACCAAAATAAATTAAGGGTATATTAGGAAAATAAAAAAAATAAAATACTACTTTCTATCCTTAATATAAAATATAATTGATTTTTTTAAACAGATTAAAAAAACTAAATAAATTAATTAAGTATAATTAAATTTAACATCTCAAGATAAATTTATATTATATACTTTTTAATTTATCCAAATTAGTCAAATAACTCTTATATTTTTATATAATTATTTGATTTATTTAGTTTTGTTAATTTATAAAAAAAAATCAGTTATTATATTAAAGATTTGAAGGATTATTAATTATATAGAAAGATATAACTATAATGCAATATGTCTGCATACAAACATGCGTCGTCCATGCCTCTTAGAAGACAAATATAAGTAAGAGTTCAACTTTCGTTCTAAACTTGAGAATTCGTCAGACTTACAATTTCCATAAGATTTAAATATAAGATATTTAATCAGCTTCTGAAAAGTTACAGCACACAACAGAATAAAGGAACAGAGTGTCTTGATACATTAAGAACATTAGAAGAAAGAAGAAATTGAACGCTAACATTGCTACCTAACCACAACAGTTGCTCTTCTGCTGGATTGGTTGCCCTTTCATTTGAACAGTTTCTGCTGACTTGCCAACACTTGGCTGGTTTCCCATCCTGCATACATATAAGTTCAAAGCAATCATAAGTTCATAGCATATCATGACAATATTAATTTCAAAATAGAATCATAAACCTATTTGAATCCCTCTCTTGTCATAGGAGGAATTTAGGAAGAGGGATAAGAAGAAAATAGAAGATCCAAAGTAGAGAATGCCCAATAGGTCTTGAGTCAGATTTCTGTTCCCTAGGTTTCTTTTCACTGTACTTCCAATGTAGTTCAGAACTGTTTAGAATTTAGATCAAATCAAAACTGTACAGATTAATTGATATTTTTATAAATTGTCAAATATAAATAATCAAGTGTAATCTGACGATCTTCCATTGTGGTGGATCTTACACTGTGGGTCTTACTTATGTGGGCCCCACCCGCTTCTCATGAAGAGGCCATTGACGCTCTTAACAGATTGTTTTAAAATAACCTATCTCGACTGCCACTCTTCATTAATCATTATTCAGAAACAAGGAAAGAGAAAATAAAAGGGAATCGAGATTGTGGGAGAGAAGAATTGGGAGTAAACTGAACAGAAACAGAACATCAACAAGCCGCACGTTATACACAGCAAATCTAAAATTTGTAAGAAGTTAACATCGCACAGGTTACCCAAAATAGCTAGCACAAAATTGACTATAAAGTTTAATTTAAAATGTAATAATAAAGAGACATCCTTATTTATGATAAAATTGGTATTGTTTTTTCATAATATAGTTTGCCTTAATGTCTCACAACTCAACCCATCTCATGACCATTTGTATAAAATAATTATCAAGAACTTTCTGGTTGCAATATGAAAGATTGTAGACATTGAAACCGTCACTATAGTGACCCAAAAACAACCGTCAATAAAGGAATCCATTATGGTTAATTCTTTAAATTTAAACAAGAAGTCAAAGCGTGAAACCTATATCATAACAATGATTACATTTGAAAATCCATTAACTCACAATGACACTAGAGGGAAGAAACTGGGAAATTTTACGTACTTATTCTTAATCTCAGCTGCCATGGTTAAGAAAGCCTGCTCAACATTGATTGAGTCTTTGGCACTTGTCTCAAGGAAAGGGATACCAAGTTCATCAGCAAATGCCTGTGATTTGTTGCCACACCCAAGATAAATAAAAATCAAGTCAGCTTAGTGAAAATGTGATCTCACTGTCACTTTCAGTATTTCACAGAACTATTACTGATGTTCTATTTGATCTTTAGGCATTTGCTGCTAACATTTCATATTGGAAAAAAAACACTCCACGATGAAGAATATAATAACCTTTGATACCTGCCCTTAGCTAGCAAATCTCACAAATTCATTTATTTTATGTCATCATTCAGTCTGAAACAAACTTGTCATTTCCATATAAAAAAAATTACTAGGGTCCAATTTATACAAAATACCATCTAGATGTCACTTACACTAATCAGTGCAGAGTAGTTGAAGTGGAAAAATTGACTTTTCCAAACCTCCATCTCTTAAATTTGATCAACACAGAAAAGATTAGAGTGAATCATTTAATCTCTATTTTTCTTTCCTTTTTCTAGTGACCAAGAATCATTGCCCAGAATGCAATTAAAAATTTTGCTGATTTCATTTAGCTCTCGAGGTCATAAGGAAGTGTGTGAGGATTATGGTGCAGACAAGAAACTGAAGCAAAAAGAAACGGAAGACCAAAACTATAACACACATGTTATAGTTGAAACATAAGATAAACTTCTTGTTAAGCATATAGAAAGTATGAATGTGTCTGAGCAGAAAATTGATTTGAGCTTACTAATTTTTTAGTAGACTGAACTTATCTAAGAATATAAACAGAATTATATAAATAATTTACAAAGAAAGGACAACTAAATAGTGGCATTTACCTTTGCTGTTCCTGTATCAACAACTTTGCTATCAATTAGATCACATTTGTTCCCAACAAGAAGCTTGCACACACTGTCATTTGCATATCTATCAATTTCATTTAACCATTGCTTGACATTGTTGAAGCTTTCCTGCTCAGTTACATCATATACAATCTATTGCGATATAGAAAGTTTCAGAATTTTGCTGATAGACTTTATTTGTGATGATATGATTCCATATTTCTCATGTAAGAAAAACTCACAATTATTCCATGTGCTCCTCTATAATAACTGCTCGTTATAGTCCTGAATCGCTCCTGTCCAGCAGTATCCCACTAAACATACAGCAAAGCAAAATTGTTATCTATTAATCTATAGTTAAAAAAAGGATGGTGCCTTCACTGGATTTAGTGAACCATAGGGTAATAAGCAATGCAGAAACTGTATTTAATATTTGGTTTTTAATTAAAATATAACCGTATGAAACATGCATTGAAATAGATCTGCAAGCTTATGTATAATTTCTAGGACAAAAATAAGGGCTGAGGATAGAGAATAAGAAAGAAGCAATATGAGTATATGACTAAAACTAGAAGCATATTTTAACAAAAGGCTGTTCAGTACCTACAGAAAAAAAATGCTTCCACAAAACCATGAAAAGAAAGAGAAAGGAGACATCAAACGAACCATATGAATGCACCATCATTGTCAAGTCTCAAACAGAAATAAACTTAACCACATTTTGTAGGATAGAAGCCCCAAGTGGGATAGGTTTAAAATAGAAATGTTCTCACAAACATAAACAACCTTTTCAACTTTAACATGAAGGGCCAAAAAAATTGAAGACAACTCATCCACGTTCAGCATATTAAACATAGGATAATACCCACAGATAACAGAATAATTTCTGGTATAATTACTTATAAGTGTTCCCACACGCGCGTGAGCAGAAGTCACATAGAAAAATTACTCATAGGTGTTCTCTGTAACTGAAGATAGTTTTTTACTCACAATCTGCAACTTAATTGTTTTCCCTTCCTGCTCCACAGTTCTGATTTTCTAAAAATATTCCAGAAATTTGTACATCAGAACATAAAGAAGAAAATTTATGCGAATACAAATATCCAAAATTTGAATTCATATAGTGAAACGAGAGAACTAACAAAATCAACTCCAATGGTACTGATGTAGCTGTCCACGTACGAGTCATCCTAAAACAAAACGTAAACAATCAAATAACCAACCGGAAACCTTAAACATTAAACCATGTTTGCACTCTTTGTAAACATTAAACACAATCAAGCTAAAGTTAACGAGACAAAACCACCAAAGGTCCAAAAGAGTCAAACTCACAGCAAATCTGAGAAGCAGGCAAGATTTTCCAACCGAGGAGTCTCCGATTAGCAGAAGCTTGAACAGATAATCGCTGAAATCGTGCCAGTAGAAGGAACAACAAGAAAATACACAGTTAACCACCAAAAAACAGTGTGTTAAAAAAAAGGAAGGAAAGCCCAAGAAAGTGAAAGAGAAAACGGAATCATTAGAGGGAAGAAGAAACGAACTCACTATTCGTTGCTCATTATGACGATGTTTGAATCCAAATGGAAATGGGGGATGCCTGCAGTGGCTTTTGCTGCCTTAGAAGGAACGGAGAAGAAAATAAAATAAGAAAACAAGCAATCATAATGTTAAATGCCAGTCGTCGTCGATTATCGATTAATAATAAATATGGAATAATTTCAGAAAGAATTATTATTCTTTGCCTCTCAGGGATAATAACGCGACGAAGACATCTCCTTTCCATTGATAAGTTTTGGGAGAAATTGCAAATAAAGACCCATACCTTAAACTATTTCATTTAGATACCCTTACTTTTAAAAAGTGATACCATGAAAATAGGTTAAACTTTTATGGGGTGTTTGAATTAATTTTTAGAAAATAGATTTTAAAAAGAATAAATTTTAAAAGAATAGATTTTAAAAAAAATTAAAAATTAAAGATATTTAAATAATTAGTAACAGAATCACTTTTCTATAGACACTTTAAAAAAGATATAAACAATATAATAATTATATAAAGTTAACTAATATTTACAATAATTAATTATAAAATAATATATATATGTATTTGAGTAAAGTAAAAATTTATAATATTTACCTAAATTTTAATTTTTTTCACTGAAAATTTTATTAGAGTTAACTAATCTAGATGACTGTCAAAAAATATAGAAGATGGTAACTTTTATTAACAAATTCATCTTTTTCCCAAAATTTTAAAATAAGAAATTAAAATTTGAGATTTTAAATAGTATTTATTTTTATTTTTTAAAAAATAAAATTTTAATTATTAATAAACCCATCAATATACTGTAGTAGTGGGGATAAATGGAGAAGCTGCAAAGTACTCAATTTTTAGAAATCATCGTTTGAAGTTTGAGTCTTACAATTGATTTTAAAAAAAAAATATTTAATTATCATATGTTCAAACTATAGTTTTACTCTACAATCTATTTTTAAAATTAACTGTCAAACACACACTTAATACCTGTCCTTTAACCCAGTTAAACTACAAAAGTTGGTAAGTATTATTATATTATTTATATTCTTTGCTTACAAAATTGAATAGGGCACATTTTATGTTTTGTTACCATTTCTCTTACACCAACTAAATAATTAATGTTTCTCATGGGTTGCAAAACAATTTCCGTAAATAATATGACGCTCTTTATTATTCACTTGCATTAATATAATATATATTTAATTAATTTAGATAGATTAAAAAATTAATTATTTATAATAATTATATGTTAGTTTTTATAAAATACTCCATTTAATAATATGTATTTGAACTACACTTAATATAAATTCTCTTTATGTTCAATCACATAAGAATACTTTAGAGATAAAATTATAATTTTAAAAAATAAAATAGATTATAGATTTATATTTAAAGTCAAAATAAATTTTATATCTAACTTTTATATTTAAAATTAGAAGGAGTACCACTAACATAATTGGTAACCAAATAATAAAATATTTTACCTATTTATATTTTGCTTGCTAGTCAAGGTATTCTGTTTCTAAGAAATTTAAATATTAATTTATTATATTATTGGAGGTTAATCTTATATGTTAGATCTAACATTATGTGGATATCTCTCTCTGTATTTACATACACATACTTCTCACTTATATGAGTATTTAACCCAACTCTTTGTGAGGATGGGGGCTGGCCAACTCTTTTTTTTTTTGGCCACTTCTGAAATTACCATCTCATATTGTAGATTAAAAAAAATCTTTGTATAAACCACAAAAGGGTTACAAGAGACATAGCATAAAAATTAACAACCTAAAAGCAAAACAACACATAGAGAAATGAAAAGGCGCACACAAACTACAATATGGGCCACCAACATGATGACTAGGTTACTTCAATATGATGTTGTAAATTTAAATTAGACAGTATATATAGAAAAATATTTTATTAGGAGAGATAAAATTTATTTCAGTAAGTTCTACATCTCAAAAAGATTAATCTCTAAGTTATATGATAAGACATACGATTTTTACCAAAACAAATTTATCTACTTATCATTTAAGTAACATTTGAATAGGCTTTTGGAAGAAGGTTTATGAAAAAAAAATAGCTTTTAACTAGTTTTTAGAGAAGAGTTTATGGAGAAAAGGTGATTTTGAAAAATGAATGTTTGGATAATTATTACCAAAAAGACTTTTGTGATTGATAAATTACCACAAAGGGTATGAGATAAAAAAATAAATTAAATATCATTGTTTAGGTCTACTATTCATATTAGCTTCTTTCACGACAGCGATAATGACAATGAGCAGCAAGTAGGTGAGTAGCGATGGAGGCTTTAACGGCTAGATCTGGACGACATCTTCCTCTCTGACTGTCGCTTCTCCTTATTCCGCTTCCTCCATCGTCTACATCTCCTCAGTCCAGAAGTGAACGACAAAGGTAGAGGCTTCAATGACAACGAAGAAAGTTGACGGAGGCAAGAAGACAGAAAGAGGAGAGAGTGTTAAAAAAATAGAGGTAAAATAGTATTTCAATGTCTATAAATCATTTTTACTATTCTAAAAGTTATTCTCAGTAGCTTATCTGAAATTATGATTTTAAACTATGGTTTGATCCAGAAACTTTTTTAGACAAATAAGACTGTTTATTTTAAAATTTTTCCAAACTAAGGTTTAAGCAAGAAACTCTTTTAAAACTTTGACTTTTCTGATTAACTAAATAGGCACTAAGTGAAGCCAGTGACACAAATTCCTTCAAGAAAAGGATAATTCTGCGCTTAGGATTGCAAGCAACAATTCTGAAGCCAAGCCCATATGCCGATGGAGAAGTTGTTCATGCCACTTTAGATAGAGCTTCATATTTTATGAAATACTGCCTAGGAGAAGCTCGAGAAAGCATGCTTGCTATGGAAAATAAGCAGCATTGCTTACACGCTATTGGGATAGCATGCATAAGCAGATAATTTTCATTCATCTTCTTCCATAAGAAAAAAGCATGCAATCCAAAAGCTCTATCATGCCTTTATTCTTTTGATATCCTTGAGTAAATGATTCATCAATATGCTTTTATTCATAGACGTTAAATGGATCCTCTGCAATATTCCACTTGGCTGATGATTCATATCGTAGACCTTTAAAATACATATGCAATGTTCTAAATGAATTTTGCAGTCATGATCTGATCTTTATTTTCCAAGGGCTGCATATCTGCTGAATTGGCATGAAAAAACCATTTTCTAAAATTCATCAATTTACTATATTTATAATTAATAAAAAACAAACTAAGGAAATTCAAGGATTCAAGCACCACATGTTCATGATTGATAATTAACCCCATCTTCTCTTGGTGGAGGGTGATTCATTTGACAAAAAAAAAACACACATACAAACATTACATTTTGCTAATGATGATTTATCCCTACAATTGTTCCACAAATTAAATCATACTTATTTGTACGATAAATCGTGTCAAAAGCCACTACATCACCAAAGCAATCATAATCAATTATTGATCTTCTGTCCCTCCAAAAAACACTTGTCAAAAGTAATTCTTAATCAAATTGAACAATGTAGTAAAACATTAGATCTTCAGCTTGATGACTGTAAAAGATTGACTAAACTTTTTTCATCCCCAACTTCTACCAGTTTAAACTTTTGCTTGTTGACAAAAAGTATACCAATCTTTTTAAGAAAATCCAATTTTATCATATCCATGTGTTCTTCACCTAAATAACTTCATACATCCTTAGTTATAATGCCAAGAGTCACCATATAATTAATAAACTCACCTTTAGTTGAAGAAATATTCCTAGTAGAACGCATAATTGTCTATGCTTAGTAATCAACTTAGTTATACTTCACCCATTATCTGTAAGTTTAACTGGTATAGGGATGATATATACGACTATTTATAATATTTTTGATATTTAAAGAGTATTATTTTATTGTGATTCTATTCATATTGCTTAGAGAGATATCTTAATTCATAAGTATCTAGGTCTACGTCTGAAGGTAATAGACGGCTCGTACTGCTCGATATTAATATCGTTTAAAAGAAAAGGAGACTTGACCTTTTTTTTGAATCATGGATAAGCCCAACATCTTTCTAATAATTTTTATAACAAAAAAAAAATAGTTATCCTCCACAGCCCATCCACTTGAACGCTGAACCGAACCACAGCTTGACAATTCTCCTTGCATTCGTTTTAGTAAATGAACTAGTGTCACCTTCATCTAATGATTACCGTATTCCCTTGTACGAATATTTTACGTTCCAACAATATATGTTTGTTTCCATTTTCTTACAGAAAAACTCAATTGATATGCATATTTTGTATATAAAGCATAAGCTTCATCTTCATTATTTACAGCTTGACCCAAGTAAATATCTCACTTTGCTTGTATGTTTGGCAATCACTTTTAAGAATAAATTTTAAAATAAAACTATAGTTTAAGTATATGATAATCAAACAGTATTTTTTTTAAAAATCAATTCTAAAACTCAAATTATGATTTAAATAAATTATAGTTTTCAATTAATTGAACACTTAATTTCTGTGTCGGCATATGTATCCATTGGCAACATTTATTACCGTTATTAATTATTATTCCCTACTTTCTTGTTATCTTTAGGCAATCCACACAAATTAAAAGTACTATTTCAGTAAAAAAAAATTAAAATTTAAATAAATATTATAAATTTTTCCCTTAATCAAATATATATATATATATATATTATTTTTTAATTATTTAAATAAAAAAAATTAAAATTAAATTTATTTTTATATAATTATAATAAAAATTTATATTATTTTTAATAAATTATCTATAGAAAAATAATTCAACTATTAATCATCTAAATATCTTTAATTTTTAAAATTATTTTTTTCTCAAAATCTATTTTTTTATAATCTTTTTTCTAAAAATTAATTCAAATACACCTTTTGATTGATTAGTTATTTCCATTCTGTACAATGTCGAAGTTAACTACAAATCTTCGTAAGACTAATTTATAATAAAAATTGATAAACTTAAAAATAAAAAAAAGCAAAAGCAATAAATGAAAATCGCTGAACGTAGCAAAAGAAATTCCAATATAAGACATATCTACTAACTACAAGACCTTTTAAAGTAAATGAATCAATCACTCATCACAGCACTAAATAACCATTGTGCAGAAACGTTCATCACAGTGGCGAATATAAAAAGCTAGAAAGCTGCCCCAGTTTGATAATCAAATGGAATTTCAAATGTAAAACAATCATTTTAAGCTAAAATAGATTGATGATAAGAAAGTAAAAAACGATTAAACCAGCTCCATCAGAAAATTACAAAGTTCAAAGACAAGGGATGAAACAAGGGTGACAAAAACTTATCACGAATAGCCCATTTCTTCAGTAAACTCAGAAAAGTTGCAGCCTTTATCACTTGTAAAGTTCTAATCGGACCTTCTTTACTTAAGACCACATCTGAAGAAGACACAAAAGAAGGGGGCGATGGATTAGAAAGAATGCGTGCCCTAAGCCGCTGATAAGAAGTGAGAAGAAGACGCAATAAAAGGCTGACGCAAGCCACAGATTGTCCACCGGCGAAGTGAATCTCCGCCGATGACTTGACTCTCTTCCAGCAATGAAGATGCTGCAGAGTCTAGAGCTTGTTAGGGCACACTCCTTTAGCTCTTCCAATTTCTCCAGTCGAGGTGTGAGCGCGGAATTGTTCTTCCGATGGATTTTGTTTTTTTCCAATTAGAGGGTTTATTTTTCTTTCAGAAAAATAAAAGGGAGCCACATCAGTATTTGAGTCAGCAGCTAACTAAATTAAAATATGTTGTTGATTTGTTATGATTTTATTGGAGAGAGTTCATCTTGGTTCTCTGGAGTACCTAAGAATTTCTCTAATAATCCATATCCTCTCCTTTTTCTCTTTTTTATTTGTCTAGAATCTCATCTCCATTTTATATTAAAAATAAATGGTTTAGATTTAATATTTTATAAAATTGATATTATAAAAATAAATAAATTTAAATTGTTAAAATTTTGCCACAGTTCATAATTGCAGTATAGCAAAAATAGAGAAATTTTAATTCATAAAATATTATAACAATAATTTTATAAAATATTAAATTTGAATCATCCATTTTTATCCTAGAGTGGAGTCGATATTTTGAGAAGAATAAGGTGAAAGTAGAAAAGGTTTATCTAGATCATAGACACCATTTACAATCACATTATCCTACATTATTCCTTCTCCAAATGTATTCTCCTCTTTCACAATCCTAACTTTATTTTTTCTCCTATTATGACAACAGAGTATCTAAATTTTAAGAAACTAATCACGTGCTTAGATCTTAAGAATAGCCTTGTCGCTCGCAATGATAAAGCAGCATATATATGTTCCTTCTTAGCCCCACCTGATAATGTACTAAGCCACCCTTTGGTCCAAAAGAAAAGCAAATTTTATGGAGGACAAAATGGTCTATCCAATTCATTGTAAGAAGGAATAGTGAAGTGTCTCAATCTCCCATGTTGCTCCCTCACGTAACTTTCACATAGAAATTCCTTTGAGAACTTATCTTCCACTTCTCTATTGACATCATGAACAAACACATTAGTCTCCCCACTGTCCCTAGTCCTAGCCATGAGGCCAGCAGTGTATATAGCAGTCATTCTCCCTGGTGCATCCTCATGGTACCCTGTGGGTGCATCCACCATAATTAAATCCCACTGTGTCTCATAAATCTCACTTGGAAACCCTTTCAACGCAAGTTGGCATTTGGACTCTCTTGGATCCCAAACTTCTCTACACTCTCTTCCTCTTCCAATCTCCATTAGGTTATCTGCTTCATTCACCTTGCTCTCATAGGTCACATGGTAGGACTCTAATATGGGGAACCTATGATATCATATTTAAAAATTTTTGTCATTGGTCAAATGCATGTAAATGAGGGGGAAAATCTCAAATTAAGTACAATTGTACAAAAATAGGTGTGTGTATATATAGAAAATTATATATGTACTACCAACAAATTGTTAGTTGAGATGATAAACTGACTTTAATCATATAAAGAAGAAAATACAAGTTTAAATCTTAAAAATTGTATTTATTGAGAAAGATAAAAATTATTTATACTGTAAACTTTAAAAGAGATTATACCCTTTATCAAATAAAAAAAAATACATATGTGCATAATATCTTAAAGTTTTGAGTTATAAGTAATCGCTGTATTCTCTTCCTCTTAATACATATCTATTCCAACCATGCATTTCATGTAACTAGGAAGAGTTAGATACAGTGGTGAATTATGCATTTCATGTAATTGGGAAGAGATGGATACAATGATGGATCTCATTTGACTAGTGAACACTATTATTATGTCAATCTCTTTTGAATTGTATAGACACAATTAGAGTGTGCATTATGCATAATTGGAAGGAGATAAACATATTGGTGAATCCCATTTGACTGGTGGAACTTATTATTATGTTTATCTCTTTCTAATTTCGCATATGCAATTAGAGTAATGTAATTAGAAAGAGATAAACATATTGATGGATCCAATTTGATAGGTAAAATCTATTATTATATTTATCTCTTTCCAATTGCATGAAGGACAAGATTAGATAAGTTTTTTTTTTTCCGTTTAGATAACTTAAACCCGCTCCAGTAAATGGGAAGGGACCGACACTCCCACCCCTATTTTGGGCACTTGGGGTGTAAAACCCACAACCTCCTATATGGGAGGAGGTGTAAAGTGCCATTGAACTAAAAAGTTCTTGGATATTACAGAAGATTTCTAAATCCTACCAAATCCTAGTAAATTATTCCATATTTTTTAAGAGAAGGAGGTATATTAGATCAAGTAGGGGCTCAACCTGTGGTTAATTTGCTCAATCCATGCCTCATCTTCTTCAAGGAAGACAGTTCTGCCACCATGGTTGAGAGAACTCCACATGAGGCTATCATGGCCTAAGCCAAAGACTAAGAAATTGCATGGCGATCTCTTCTCCAGAACTCTTGCTGTCACTGATATCTCTTTCAGAGTTTGTTGTGGTGTTATTGTTGAGGTTGTGTAATGGATCAGAGCTTGAGCAAGAGAAGCTGGTATCTTGTTGCAAACAAGTGATGAACAATCTCTTGTCTCATGACTCTTCTCTTTCTCACCATTTGAAGAATCCATGGCTACTACTTCTGTATGTGAAGAACTTGGATTAGTCAGGTCTTGGTTTGAAGAAGAGAAGCCTGACCTCAGCATAAAGATGAGCAAAAGAGCAACCAAAAGCCCCAGAATGATGAGCTTCAAGTTCAGGGTTTGATTAGCTGCTTTAGGCCTCATAGTAAGTTGAGTCAGAAATTGCAGAAGAATAAACAATGGCGGTTTTACTTGGTGTGTGATGCTTGTGAAGAAGAAGGTGAGATTTTCAAGAGGTGAATGGATGAAAGTATATAGAGAGTGATTGGTGTTTGATGCTTGAAGAAGAAGGGAATATTTGATGAGGACAAAAGAGCTGAAAGAATTCTAAATGAATAAAAAACAGTACAGTGCTTGTTGTTGGATCTGCAAGTTTGGTGAGATCTCTATTCTCAATTATGCAATAACTAGAGATCTGGTAAAGCCTGAAAAAAATAACAACCTTTTCATCTACACTTCATCTTACTTGATCTCTACTTTTTATGTGACAGTGACTATATATAGGTTCCTTTCTTAGACACCTTTGTCGCTTTCTAATAGGCACTCTCCTATATAATTATTGTTTTTTATACAATACTGTTATTGTCTTTATTGATAATGTTAGAGTAATATCTTTATGGTTATTGTTGTTGTTGAAAATAATTAAATTTTAGATAACAAGAAAAATTAGTTGAGAGCGTATGAAATTTCGCTTTTTTTGTGTAATGTTTTCCTTTGATTCCCTGCAAGAAAAGAAATATTTTCCTGTACATTGGACCTTGAATATATGTAAATCATTCTCAAAAAAAAATCGCCATACAATTTTGATCTTTAGCCTAGAGAAAAAGAAAATTATGAAATGCAATACAAATTGACAATAATGCTAGCTTTCTTTCTGACAGGTTGATGAGATAACCATTCCATTTCTATTAAAGATGGTAAGCTTAATGCACTTTGCATTTCGAAAAAGTGTAATCTGCTTCAGCAAAATCAACTTCACCTGTACAAGTTAAATATTTGAGAAACTGATCAATTTCTCAGCAGAAAACCTCACCACCATCTAGAACAAAACAATTTTCTGGGGAGTTAATTTAAATAACTACCAAATCTTTTTATAGTTGAACTCCCATTCGCCATCGATTTCTTTTGCTCCACGCACTATCCACCTTTGAACAACTACAGTTTGTTGGTTAGAACTGAGACAGAAGCCATAATCACAGATGTTCCGAGAACCCTTGATGAGGCTCCATGATTACTGAAGTTATTTCTCAGCATCAACGTTTGTCAAAATTCCAGAAAAACATACAGGCATCCACATTCCAAGTCAAAGCAACATAGCCATCCTATCGAAAGTCTCACTAGCGATTTCACACATGGTGAAGTAGGGATTCAGTTTGGCCATTGTCATTGTCACATTTACTGATCTTGACCTTATCTGAGCGTGACTTGCGGACAGCTTGTTGGATATGCCTTTCATGTTCCTTAAGCATTTCATCAAGATTTTCACCTCCAGGGACTAGTGGCCCTGAATAGTACATTTGACCATTTTTTGGGGCAAAGGCCTGCATCACAAAAAGAAGATTAAGCTATTACATCTTTTTTTTTCTGGGTGAAAAAATCGAGGTATTAGACATTAGTAGGTAGCTCCATAGTCATATTGCTTATAAACCATTAATCACTACATAATCATTTTTCATTCCTCTTTTTGTTTCCCCAATGGGTCAGTCTTCTAATCTGTATTAACTCTGATGGTAACTAATAGACACAGAAAATTCTAAAAGGGGATCCAAAAAAGACAGATCAATTGCACAAATAAATGTTTGTATTTTCTTTACCTTGGGAGGCTCCTTTGTACCAGGATGTATGTCCTTCTTGTGCAAAGACTTAAGCAATTGGTTGGATTCATCATCGACAAGATGGTCATATTGTGTGCCGAAGCAATCATCAGGCCACTGTGAACTCACACTAGCATCTCCACTCATATCGAGCTTTAAACCACCTCCATTGGCAACTGAATTAGAAAATCTTGACAATTGAGCAGCATTCCTGTTCATACAGGATCTCTGTTTTCTCAATACTGCAGGATTTCCTGAATTATAGACATGGCCAGGGCCAGCAATAAACTCTTCCTTGTTCGAATTCATATTGCGTGAAGATCCATATACGCTTGGATGCATTGACTGACCAGAATGAGACAAGGCATTGAGTGCTCTTGTCTTTGAAGGTTCAATAGGGAAGCCAGAACCACCATCCTCATCAGGATTGAACTTCTCGCTGATACATTTAGGGTTAGCCAGCCCTTGTCTCTTCTGAAGGAAGGGGGAGGGAAAGACATGGAAAAAGGTCCATTAGACAATTCTCATGAAGTTCTTATGAACAAGAGATCCAGAAACTTCTTAATCTATGAAGTGAGGTACCTCGATTGATGACCGTAATTCAGCATTAGCATCAGGTGCTGGAACAGCTTTAGATTCTTTGGAAACCTTGTTAGCTGATTCCTCTACATTTCCTTTGTTATTCCCAGCTCTTCGTCTGTATTCAAATGAACAAATGGGTAACACAAGTAACATGCATGGAGAAAGAGAAGGCATGGAAAGTGAAGTGTCTTTACAATTGCAAATCATGCTCAAATTATAAGTTAAAAGAAGGAGAAAAAAGTTTGATCTGAATTAGAAAGATTATTTGATGATTTGAAAGTTGATACCTCAAAGAGAAGGCCAAGTAAAAGAGCCATTATATCATTATTCAGAAGTAAGTTCATATATTATTATAGAACAGTGGTATCGGGCAAGTGTTAACTCACCAAATAATATTTTTAATAAGAAAAATAAATACCACAAAACATGTAGCAATGGCATTTTCTGTTTTCACAATTATCAGGACTATGCTGAAATCAGATGCAACCAAATTATTAGAATTTCCAATGGAATACCTTCTGGCTTCTTCTTGTCGGAACTTGACATCAAACTCCTTACTGGGTGGATATTTTGGCAAAGTTGAAGGATCACAAGGAAGGGGCTTCGTGGTAAAGAACTAGACAAAGAGAACTGTTGGTTAGAAAGGAAAAGGAAAGTTCAAAAAGCATATTCTTTACTAACAATGCCATGAGATTGCGCCATGGAAAATAAAATGGTAGAATGTGACAGAATAATTCCACTCCAATAGAACTTGTGCTTCATCTGAAATAGAACTTATAACTACCTCACTCTGAAGTGCTAAAGAAGCAGTTCCCCGATCCTCAGGTTCAATAGCAAGGAGGACTTCCATAAGGCTTAATGCTGATGGAGGAAAATCCTTATATGTCTCAGCAACAACACGTTTGTAGGGATGTTGAGGTTTGAAAATTGTTGCATGTGGTAGCTTTGACTTCTTCCAGTATTCTTCAGACGGTGATCCACAGAGTTTGAAGATTTTGTGAAGTTGCTCCACCTAGAAAATAGATAGCAAGATCTTATCTTATTGCTCAGTTAAGTCCTTTCACATGTTCAAAGACCAGGGTAGAAAACCTGCACTATTCGCAGCTTGTGAACAGTATGGCTTCCTACAACTTTGATAGATATATAGATATTGATTAATATCAATGACAGAGTTGAAGTTTGCATAACAATGCCTTAATATTACAGGATATTTCAATTAATTGAGACCATCTGAAATTAAGTGTTTGGTAAAAATTAACTAGCAACCCTTTGTGCTTCTTCAGTTTACAATTGAGGAGCAGCTAAACTTGTAAGAACATTTTTCAATCTTTATGATGGTTGCAGATTAAACAAGCAGATGCAGTGATAAGCTAATGGATTTTAGGCTATAAATGTGAAAATTTTCTTGAGTACTTCGATGGATGAAAATTCATCTTCCAAACCTCATGTAAGGATGCTAAGAAGAAAGAAGAGAAATTAGTCTACTTCAGACTTATTTCACCAAAAGATGCTGCTCAGGATAATGGATGGTTAGGTTTATGTATGTCCAATAAAATATAGAATGTAAGAAGGAATTACCTCTGTTCGTCCAGGCATTATAGGCTTTCCGGCAAACAACTCTGCAAGAATGCAACCAGCACTCCACAAGTCTACTGCAACCCCATAATTTGTGGCTCCCAGTAGGAGTTCAGGTGGTCGGTACCACAAGGTTACCACACGGCTTGTCAAAATCTGACCCTTAGAAGGCTCAAAGAAAGTTGCTAGCCCAAAATCACCAATCTTTAGATTGCCATCATTGTCAATCAGAAGATTTGAGCCCTTGATGTCTCGATGCAGAACACCATGACTGTGGCAGTGCTCAATACCACAAAGCAACTGTTGCATATAACATTTGATCTGCAGCATCATAGAAAACACGAGAGAAACATGAGTTTAGCTCAAGATTCTATTTCTAGCTTGATATTTTTGTCTTCTATCAGACAATTCTGTTGTAGTCATACAATGACTTCTTAAATCTTAAGAGATTCATAATGACTACAATTAAGCATTAAGTAAATTTATAAAAAAAAACTCACATTAAATTAAATTAAATATATCTAAAAATACGCCCATCAAATTGATTTGACCAAAAGGTAGGTGTTAGAAGGAAAAAATTGATTTGAGCAACAACAAAAAAAACAAAAGCCGGTTTTTGTTTGAACATTGGACACATGATCAGAAGGAAAAAAAATCAACTACCTGCCCTTCAGTGAACTTGATGCCAGGTGTTGCTGAAAGCCCTGCAAGATCATGTTCCATATATTCAAAAACAAGGTACAAGCTACCCGAGACCCGTGAAGTAATGATGCCTTCAAGTTTCATGACATTTGGATGATCAAGTCTTCGCAGTACAGTAATTTCCCTCGCCATAAAACGAACACTTTCTGGATCCATATTAGCAAATCGAACCTTCTTCAATGCAACAATTTTGTTTGTTTCTAGATCGCGAGCTCTGTAAACACTGCTGTAAGTTCCTTGCCCAATCTGCAGAGTGACAGGAAACTTCATTTTCTTATTTTAAGAAAAACAGAGGATAAATTCTCTTTCAATTAAAAGGATAAAATCAGCCAAGGAAGAACTATAAGTAGATATCAAAGCTGGACTCAAACCAGATTGTTATTCTTAAGAGCCTAGGGAGGGTTAAAGCCTTATCAACTGAAACAAAAAAGTACATTTCATACTTCAGGTACGGAAGAAAACAAATTTCTCCCCAGCAATAAATGCTTACAAGCATACAACAACTTCCAAGCCAGATATATATTGTCTAAATAAATTCTTTGAAAAAAAAAAATACTCCGCACCGATCCTCTAAATTTTAAATGGTGACTGCCATAAGTTACATTATAGTTAAAACATTGTTAGCTGAATCTCTTCAATCAAAAGGTATGTCTTTGAACACTATATGACCATCAGAAAGAGGATGCTTCATCATCTGAGTGCCAATAATCAAAATTTCAAATACAAACCATAGGTTTAAAGGGTTGCTTGTCTATTTATCTATAAAAAATCAATAAATAAATAATCAAATTAACAATAAATGTATCATGTGCCTCAATTTACCTTCTCCAACTTCTCATATGAGTCTGCTCTGCGAGGTATCCAACCATTAATGGCTTCCCCTGCAACTGCAGTAAGCCAAGAAGGCCAGCCAGAAAGAACTTGAGCTCCTCTTTCCACCTTAGGTTCAGTAATTATCCTAGCCATCTTAGGTTGTGCTTGTAATCCATTTCCAATTCCCATGTTTGAGGGGATATGAACCAGATGTTTTGCAGGCTTTACAGTAGTTTCTGTTTCTCCGTTCTTCTCCCCCTCATCTGATGAACCGGAACTGGAACCTGAAGCTCCATCCCGAGACGGATTAGAAATCAACCGTGTAGTTGCATCATTGCCACTACCATCAGCCTCTATTGCGACCTTCTCTCCCGAACTCAAATGTTTTGAGATTCTATTTGACTTCGTATCCTTGTCTCTGGCATGGGTCTCAGCAACGTAATCATTTGAAGAATTCTCTTTCGAGCATATACAACCCATAACACTAGTTTACAGGCCCCAAAATATCTCAAATACCACTCGAATCAATCAAAATCGTCACTTTCGCCTAAACAAATTCTAAATGTTTTATGCTAGAATTGATGCTTTGGTCCTCCTCAGCATGCTATATCTCCAAGTTATGCCCAAGAGAATGAACTAAACCCAATGCTTCTCTGTCACTTCAGTAAAACGAGGGATGGCCAGATCCCCAAATCACGAATAAGCAAATACTGAGAAATTCGCAGGAATTCGGACGGTTGACTCCAATGGAGAATAAAATCAAGGAAAAAGTGTGCCCAAATCAAAATTCCTTACGTCAGCGAGAATCCAAGTCACGAGCACCTACTTTGGAAAAAGATGGTTTAAAGGTGAACACTACAGCCTTGTTAGCTGTGAGCAGTTGCGAAACCAAACCACAATTGGTAAATGTGGATCATGGAAATCTGGAATTCATAATCAGGACCGCTCTGAAATGGTTGCCCTCCCATGTTTTTATGTTACAAACGTGTCAATGCCACCAACGAAGCAGGTGCCCCAACTAAGCGAAACAATTATCTCAACCGAAAAGACAAGAATTGCACTTTTTACCTTTCTAGATTTGGAATGTGAGCTGTAAGACCAAAGAACGGATAAGGAAATAGAGATCCTTCGGAGAAAATATTCCAGAAATAGGAACAGAAAGAGAGAGAATAAGAAAGTTTCGGATCTGGGTTACGCGGAAAACCCCGAATAGCCTATGAATTAGGAATTATCTGTCAAGAAAAGATTTAAAAATGTTAATGCAATATAATAGGGAGATTGACCCAATTATGCTTCGTTGGAGTAACGGAAGAACAAATCAAGTGAAGTGAGCAGAACTGTGAAGAAGAAGAAGAAGAAGAGAGCAAGAGCATAGCGTTGCAATGAAACGAGTTTTGGGGAGAATGGTGAGAAGTATTGGGCGAAGAAGACATGGAGGCGTGTGTAAGGTGAACTGAAGGAGGAAGGAACGAAAACGAAGAGGAAACCGAAACTGAAAACGGAAACAGAGAAAAGCTTTTGACTGAAGTCAATAGATCCAATAAACTAAGTTTTTTTTTTTTTTTTTGTTATTTGAACGGAGAAGGATTTACTAACCTGGAGAAACAACCGGTGAGTATTTCGAAACGTGTAAGCGTGTGGAGCCCACAGAATTGGAGATTCTTGCACCAGCTCGGAGTTGGTGACGTTTTATTTATTTATTTATGTTTATGCAACTTTTTTTGTTTGAATCAGGACACAAAAATAATCCTAAATCTAAAATCTCATTAAAGATCTTTTTAAAAATCGAGAGGTTCCTGAGTAAAAAAAATGTTAGCCGAGCAACTCATCCACTAACTTTAATTAAAAATGGGTATGTACTATAGAATGACTCAATATTTTTTAATTTTTTATTTTTAAATCACAATTAATAATTATAATTAATAATTTTATTTTAATCTTTAAAAAAATTTAAAACATAATAGTAAATAATTAATAATCTTATTAATTAATTTTATAATATTTTAAATTTTTAAAATATAATAATAATACATAATAATTATAAATTATTTTAATTTTTAAAATATTTTAAGTGACATGATGATAATTAATCAGTTTTTATTAATTGATTTTATAATATTTTAAATTTAAAATTATAATGATAATTCATAATAAATATAAATAATTAATTATAATTTATTAGAAATCTCTAGTTATCTTAAATAAATTATGCAAAATAAATATGAGATTAAATCTATTCCAATCACTCTAATCAAACCCATATAAAAGTAAAATTAAAGGAAAAATATTTTAAAAGTAGAAAAAATATTAATTTATAAAGACAAACATAACACATAGTTCTCAGACTTAAGACAAATTTGGTTGGTAGTCTTTATTATTTAAAAAAAAACAGAGAGATAAAGAATGTTGCAAGTCAAACAATTTTTAAAATCCATGGATATATTTTAACTTAAAAACAATTTTCTTATTAGTTTTTAAAAAGGGAGAAAAGGGAAATATGAACCAAATCTTTTAAAAATCTTATCTATATGCAAACAAAATGACAAATTTTGCATTTTAGAAACTGTCCCAAATAAAGTAATTTTGAGATTTGAATTCTTAGAGGTTAAGAAAAAGATTGTGTTTGAAATTTTATTTTTCATTTCGATAATCAATAATTAAGACAAAGATTTTCATTTTTTTTTTGTTGCATTTTTTAGATCTGGAAGCTGAAAGGGATAAAAATAATCGGACAAAGGAAACTATTTTTTTTTTTAATTTTGTCTTAAAAGATTGTTGAAACCTCATTTATTTCGTGCAAATATTATTTCTCTTTGTAGATCTCTCTCTCACTAATTCTCCCAATCTTTTTTTTTTTACTAAACATAATTTTAAAGTCTAATTTCCATTTTAATTCCTATTCCTATTTCCAATTTCCCATTAAGTCCAATCCTTTTAAAATTCAGTATTGCCTACCAAACAGGGCCCTAGGTGTTGTGTTTGTCTACTTCAACCATTCTTCTGCAGAGCATATCGAAAATACAAAGTTATTCTTTATCAACAATATTTTTAAATTATGGGTAAATATATTTTTTTAAAAAAAAATTGTAATAAAAAAAAACTTATACAATGCGCTATTCTCATTTTTTTAACACATATATTAGATTTTTAATGCAAGTCAACTATTGAAATCACGAGGAGGGGTGGGAAAGACTGTTAAATAGACTGTAGAGTTTATGATACTCTCTTGTCTTTACTATAAGTACCAATTAACAAGTACTTTCATCCCTTTGATGAGGCACTTATTTAATATTAAAGAGTATTTATTATTATTTTTATATATCCATATATTTAATAAAGATAGTAAAAAAGAGTAAAACTTAATACTATAATGATAGTATTTAATATAGTTAATGAGAGTAATATTAAAAATTATTTAAAATTTAAGATAATTTTAATGATTTTAGCTATTTTGTTTGGTATATAAAAATTAGTTAAAAATACCCTAAGGATTAAAAAGAGTAACACATGGTGCATTGCTCTGGTGGAGTAGTCTCTGCATAGAGGAGGTTAATTAAATAATTAAATTAATTTTTTAATATAATTAAATTAATTAAATATATTATATATTAAAAATATGAGGAGTATAAGAGATGAATGGAATCATTACTGAAAACTAATTGTGAGGAGGAAAAAAGAGAGAATATGCAGAGACAGGTAGGTATGAGAGGCCTATATGTAAAGTGTAAATAGTTATTTTAATGCAATAAGTAGGGTTAGTGGAGACATATACTATTGGATTTTGGGTCCCAATCTACTTTTGATGAGTTTAATTAGGATATCCACTTAATTAAAATATATATATTAATTTATTATTAGATATTGTATTAATCATAAGGATTGTTAACCGAAAATAGTAAGAACAATTTCCTAATAAATGAGAGAAATTTGAATTTTCTTATTATTTCGTACTTCTCTCGTTTATTTGCTCTTAGGTGACGTGTGCTTTAATCCGAATCTAAATTTGATATATTCCTGATCTTCTCTTTTATTTTCTAACGTACAAATGCTAGCATTAAAGAAGAAGGTTACTTGTGATTATGGGTTTATTTAGATAAAATTTTAAAAATTGGTTTATAAAAAATATATTTTTAAGTAGTTTTTAAAAATTGATCTTTAAAGAAGAGTTTATAAAATAAAATAATTTTGAATAAATGAGTGTTTAGATAGTTATTTCTAAAAGTATTTTTATTATTGATAAATTATAAAAAATGATATGAGTATTAAATGAAGAGAGATAAGAGATGAAAGGAGAAAGGAGAGAGGGTGTAAGAGAAGAAAAGAGAGAAGGTATAAAACAAGTATAAGAGGAGAGAAGATATAAGAAAAAGTAAGAGATATGGTATAAAAAAGTAGAGGTAATATAGTAATTGGTTAGTTCATAATTTTTTTTACTGTTCCATAAGTTACTCTGATCAGCTTATCTAAAACCTTAATTTTAAATTATAATTTTATCTAAAAGCTCATTTGAATAAATATAACTATTTATTTTAATATTTTTTAAAATTTAAATTTGACCTAAATTTAAATTTAAAATTTAAATTTTTATTTTATCCAAATATACACTGAGAGTTATTTTAGAGTAAATTATTGAAACTTTCTATGAATTTTATTAAAATTCTATAAACATGTTAATTTTAAAAATCGCTACAAGCTATTCTAAAAATATAGAATGGAGCATATAATTTTTTTTTATTTTTATTTATTAATTTTTTTGGGTAACAGTTTCTTTTATTTTTTAACAACAGTAACGTGCTCTAAAGAAGAGTCAATAAAAAATATCTTTTAATTTTTATTGAAATTTTCCTTTCCTATTTTTAATTAATGTTTGTATATTTCAAAAATACAAAAATGATATTTGTATAATTTAGAGTGTTAAATTTTTTAAAATATTTTCCATAAAATTCAAGAAATAATTTATTGTGATTTCAAAAAGGAGGAAACAATTCTAAAATAATTATATAATATAATCCTTCAGAATTAATTGATAAGTTATATTTGACTATAAATATAATATTTTAATATATTTTATTTTTTAAATTTATAAATTTTTATTAAAAGTTTTTATCTAACTGTTGGCATTATAAAAGATGTAATTTTAAAAACATATAGATATATTTATTATAAATAATTAATATAATTAATTTTTTTAATTTATTTAAATTAATTATAAAACTATTATATTAAGATTAGAGTAATATTTTTTTTCGATAATCAACAAAAATAGTTTATTTAATTATCCACCATTTTTGAAAAATAAAAATAAAAATAAAAATAACTGTATCCGTCGTAAAAATGCGACAAAGCAACTGTTAAAAAAATTTGGATTTGTGGAAGCCAGGAAAGGAAATGAAGACAAAGACATGCATACAAATAAACAGACCGGAAAGAGAAAGCAATAAAGAATAGAAAAACCCACCGTAAACGCCGCCACTCTGTTGCCACGTAGGTTCGGAGATTACCCGCACCTAACTCCGGACCAACGAACCCCCAGGTTCGGGAAACACAGCTGTAGACAGCCTGTCACCAACCAAGTCCCACTCATCTATTCCCCCGAACTACGATCTCTCTCCCTCTTTCCCCCTCCCTCCTTCCCCCTACGTCTCAACTCGTTTTTTCTTCTTCTTCCTCCTCTCTTCGTCTCTCTGCGAATTAGGGTTTCGTTTCCTTCGTTAGTCGATCTCATTCGGTGGCTGTTGGAAATGTTCATCAACTTCGTTAGATCAAGATTCTCTGCACTGTAAGTTTTCTCTTGGTTTTCCTTTCCCTTTATGTTCTCCGTTTTGCTACTGGTTTCATTGCCTCTTTATAGGGTTTTTCTCTCTCTCCCTGCCTCATGTTGCTTTTTCCTCGTTTTGCATTGCTACTTGGATTTTTGTCTTTGGTTTGATATTGTCTGTTTTCGCGGGCCGACGGTAATGGATAATCATTAATATCTAGATTATTGCCGATTTGCTGCCTTGTTTGGGTTTCCTTGTGTGTTCGTTTGTTAGATTTTGACTTGAAATTTGACGGATGGTTTATTTCGTCGTTGAGAAAATCTTGGAGAGAAAATGGAACCTAATTTTGGATTTTTTTTATTATTATGTTTCAGTTAATGTGAGCTATTTAACTACTTTCTAGCTGGTATTGTGCGTAAGAAGTCTATGTATTTCGAATTTTTTATTTGGGAAATTTTAGCTAGTTAGTTGTTCATTTATTTATTTGGGTATCAAATCCTTTGTTCCAAGGTTATTAAAAGCTTGAAAAGAACCAACAATGATGTTTTCAGAATAATTAATTAGAACCTGCTAGTAAGCAGAACTATGGAACTTTTCTTTTTCTTCTTTTGTCTGCTGTTTTGTTTCATATTATATTGCCTTTTATGATTGCTGGGAAGTCTATCTACAATTGTTTGTTAATGCTCAAATGCTGAGGACAAAGCCAGCTAGAAGTCTACCTTATTTTTTAGGTAGGATATTGTCCCTGTAACTTACAGGAGGAGTCAGACAAGTCCTAGGATTTAATGTTGTCTCATCATTTAATTAGGGCTATAAGCTTGTCTCTGGATTCACTTCCTTTTTTTATATGATCAACGTAATGCTTATTCTGCTGTTGTATTCTATTTTTTCTGTTCTCTGGGTTGTCTTCATTGTTATCAGCATTACCTTCTTTGTATTACCTAAAGTATTTTGACTGAAAAATTTAATTATTAAATTGAAGTCTGAATCAATTTTATAGTATGTTTACATTCTAGTATTTAAATTCCATTGTACCTTATGCTTGTCCTTTTGTTTTCTCCCCTCCGTTTCTAGGTGCTTAAATTGGATTCATAGCGTGTTCATGTTCTGAGGTTGATTTATTTCCCACAGGGACAAATCCTTTGTGTTTCTGAAGTATGCAAATTGATTGATGGGCATGGTGGAGTCACTTCAACCTTGAATGGTTATGCATTTATGAATTGAGTTATCCCATCTTATTATTATATTTGGTTCTCTGTCACATACCATAATTCTGGAACAAAAAGGCTTTTACCCAAGGGTTTCTCGTATCCATGCTGTCAGATAGCATGTGTGGAATCTGTACCACGGGTAATGCCCCTTACAAGATTTGCTGCCGATGCATTCGGTGTGGTGACAATTTGTCTAGTAGTTATCTTGGTTATTCTTGGTTTGCTGTGCATTGTGTACACATTTTACTTCCGCTCTCATAGTTGTCATCAAGGTTATCATCAACTTAATTATTTTAGTGGTCCTTGGATCACCAGAATCACAATCGTTGTATTTGCTATCTGGTGGGGCATAGGTGAAATTATTCGGTTGAGTTTGATAAGTCATGCCCTTCACTTAAAATGGCAGGAACCTGTTTGCAAAAGCTACATTGTATCAAATTTGGGGTTAGCAGAACCATGCCTCTTTCTAACCATTGTGTTTCTCCTTCGGGCACCCTTACAGAAAGTGGAGACTGGAATTATGAGCCAAAACTGGAACTTGAGAACGGTGGGAAGAATTCTTCTTTACTGCTTCCCAATGTTTGTTCTCCAGCTACTTGTTGTTTTGATTGGACCTCAGTTAGACAAGAATAAAGGTTCTGGGAAACATTTGCCTCATTATTTTATAAGCGCAGCTGCTATGTCTACAATAGGGGAGAATGAGGTTTCCACTTGTACCTACCCTTTAATCAGTACAATTCTCCTTGGCTTTTTTGCTATCATCCTGACTTTCTACCTATTTTGGCTTGGAGGGCGGATTTTAAAATTGGTCATCAATAAGGGTTTGCAGAAGAGGGTTTACACGTTAATACTCTCAGTTTCCGGTTTCATTCCGTTGAGGGTTCTGTTCCTTGGTTTATCTGTTTTATATACACCTGATCAATTTACATTTGAAGCCCTTACTTTCTTGGCATTTCTTGCCCTTGTATGTTGTGTCGGGGTGTGTATATGTGTGCTTGTGTATCTCCCAGTTGCAGATTCTTTAGCTCTGGGGAATATACATGACTTAGAACCTAGAAGAGGGTCTAATGTTGATCATAATGATACGATGTCTCTTATTGCTAACCGAAGTCATTTGGAAGGTGTTGAAGAAAATGTCAGGTCCAGTCCTGATTCTGATGCATCAACAAAGCGGGGTTCAATTTCATTTCGGACATTGGAAAAAGATGGAACTTCAGCTGGGGAATTTGTTGAGTTAAGCCTTTTCTCTCCCAGCCGAGATGCTACCCCTTTAGGATTGTCTCCACCTCTTGGTTGGCCAATGCGACCCCCCACACAATTTGTTGGACCATGAAACAAGGCAAGAAACTAATTTCTTTGAGTGAATGTCAATTTTGTGGAGAAGAAAAGCTGATTGTAAAGGATTTAGCTTCAATAATGCTTTTATTCTTGTTCTTTTTTTTTTTTAATATTAGGTGTAATGATTTTGCTTTTAAATTTATTTGACTACTTTACTTATTTTCCTATATCATATCTACCCTTTCTTTCCTGATTCTAAATTTATATTTCATATATTTGAAGACTATTTGCACATGGTAATATTTCTCAGTAGGTGTAAATGGGCGATCTGCACTCTGGTGCGTAATTATCAGTTGATCTGATGAATTGGGTTTTATTGGCCCCAAGGGAAAAAACAGTATTGGGTTTAAGTTTAGTAAGTGATTTCTGGGTTTTTATTGTGGTAGCCTTTAATAAGGAGTTATTTGTGATGGAGTAAAACGAATTTAATGAAGTTTGACTGTAAGTCAACTGATGGAATGAAAAGAAGAGAAAGAAAGATGAATCTAGTTTTCGTGGCAAAAAGGAAAAAAAAAAGAATCATCTTCATAAACCACTTTAGTTTATTTTGACTATTACATATTTGTTAATATGAAAATTTTTATTTTTAACAGACAAAACTTGGACAATTCAAAATAAGTGAAAGATACTTTTTTCCGGGTAAAAAGTAAATTATCTTTTTTAGGGTGAAGATGCACATCATTTGTCACAGTAAAGTTTTCATGAGAACAACAAATACACATGAATTTTTAAAAAATTTGGAAACTCATCATTGTTCTTATTCGACAAGCCAAGTCCTTTTAAAGAAGTAATTTCCTTTTTTTTTTTTTGCCACCCAATTCACTAAAGTTGTCTTAATTACATTCAGATTTAACTCACATCGCCTTAACTATTTATCTTGACTATCCCTTTGTTAACATGCCATTGTCTTCATTCCTATCATATCCTAATTTTTAAATCTAGAAGCCTAGTATGTAGCCTAAAAAAAGGTATACTATCAGGCCCTGTTGAGCAGAAGTTTTAGAAGTATACATATGATATTCAAGGACTAAACTGTAAGAAAGTGAAAGTTCAGGGACTAAATTACAAATAGTGAAAGTCCTTAAGGCCATAATAGTTATTTTGGAAAAGAAATGGATGTTTCTTAGGAATTGAGCCACCAGAGTGCTTGAGCTTAATTAGAGACAAAGATAAGCATTCAAAGGGTTCAAAAACGTAGCCCAAGAGAAATGTATGCCCAAGTGACATTAAAATATTAGTTTAGTATTTTTTCAATAAAGTAAAGTTACCCGGTTAAAGATAAAATTGGGAAAAGTGATCAGATAAAGCTTTAGACCATAAGGTGGCATGAAAGGTGTCGTCATGGGATCCATAAGGTGTCACATGGCATGATTTTAGGAAAAGAAGAAAAGTTAAGGACACATGACATGATTATAGGAAAAGGAGAAAAAGCTAAAGGACACGTGGCACAATCTCAACCATTCATTATGAGAAAAGACTTTGGAATTCTCTGAAACCGCTGAGTCAGCTGGTGAGGTGTCCCAAGGGCCCCATCATTGTGCCACCTTACATGTGAGATGTCCCATGGATGATGTCATTTTGGTGAGTCATTGAGAAGGGTGATGTCATCGTGATGATGCAGGCAAAGCTTCTTGAGGAAGCTAAGCGATTTGAGTCATTCGCGATTCAATCTAAGCCATCCATTCCATCTCCTCTCAACTATAAATAGACCCCCCCTTCAAGGAACTCCACGGCCAAGCATGGTAAAACAAGAGAAAGAAAAGAGAAAGAGAGAAAGAAAGGAAGGAGTTCTGGTGGAGCTAAGAGCAGTCCAAGAAGTTTAGGGACTTGGCAGAGCTTAGGAATAAGGTAAGTTATATATTCCCTACTCTAATAAATTAGAGGATTGTTCTCATAAAGTTAATAGTTAGAATAGATAAATAGCTCACTTGATAATGTTAGCTGTGGATATAAAGAAAGTTAGGGGATTGTTAGATTAAGGGTATTACCTCAAGTTAAGCATGAGTTAGGTAGAGCTATACTGGATAGAATAATAATGAAGATATTATTATGTTATATATAGGCTCTGACTTAGGAAAAGAAGGAACCTCAGAGTAAAGGTTAAGGACTAAGGAAAGGCTGCACGCCAAGTAAACTTATCCTAAACTTGTATACATTGAATGTTATGCTTGGTTGTGCTATGATTTTATTAAATTGTGTTGCATATGTGTTTATATTTGAAGCTCTATTTCTATGATTACTTTAGCCAATTGTATTTTATATGTAATATGGAAGTATGCACATTACACAATGTTAACACTTTCACAAGCAAGTATCAGTATTTACATTAATGCATACATTGTTTAATACCGTTTGCTACTGAGATTTCCCCAGGAATCTCATTCTCTTCCATATAATCCCAATCCCACAGGTTTATGATGAGAAAAGATTGAAGAAGTATGAAGAAAAGATGGGGATTGGATAGTACAAATGTTATGTCAAGTTGGGACCAAACTACTGGAATTAGGGAAAAACGCTGTATGAATAGTAAACTTCAGACATTGACTGACGTTGATTGAGTCAAGGCGTGGTCAACGAGTTATTTTTTCCTGAAAGATCATTAAGTTAGCTTTGTGTAGCAATTTGAACCACTTTATTTCGATTTTACTAGAATTAGTTGTAATTTTTCGAAGTTAGGTCACTCCTCTGGAATTTGCACAGTAAACAGTACTCGGGAGAGTAAAATTTCAAAATTGTGTAATTTGACTTCAATGACTTTAGAAGTAATTCCAGATGCTACTATTTAGTCTCTAAGATATAAGAAAATGGGGATGTTACAATCCCCAAGTTTTCCACAATGCCACCATCAGTGTTGTCCTATTGAGCCTCTCCGTAGAGTTCTTGGTATGTGTAAAGTGTAAACAGGTGAATCAAAAACTGCCATTGCCTTGCGCAAATTTAGATCTTTGTACAACTTCTTAATGAATTCTTTAGCCACCAGATCCACTTGGCTATCTCCGTCATCCTTCAAGGGAAACGACGAGTCGACTCTCAAATGTTTTCCAATAGAGCTCTTTCCAAACCTTGATAATGCCAGTAGCAACGTGGCTTCCACGACCTTGAAATTCTCCTTGTTTAGCATCTTGAGCACTTTCTAGACCGCGTTCACAGTGCACACATTGTCGTATTGGTACGACATACTGAGCTTCTGCTTAATGGTGGCAGCGAAGCGGTAGGCATGGCTATTGCTGCAGTTGAACCCATTCTTACATATGGGAATGAAGGAGTGGTGGTAGTCGGTGTAATATAGTTGTCATTTATTACAACACATAAAAAAATACATAAAATTATCATTTATTACTATTTTATTTGCTATTTCTTAATAAACTAAAGTAAGATAGTTATTTAATAATTAGAATATCTCCTATAACATATTATTTGTTAATAATTTGATAATTTTTTAAAATTTTATAAAAATAAATTTTTTTATATAAGACCTGAGTGGGATTTTTCATTTTTAAAGCATATATAAATAAGGATTTTTCATTTTTCATTAATACTATTATGAGTTACTGTAAAGTTTAATTTTTAAACTTTTATTTTGATCAAAATAACCCTGTTTAAAATAAATATTTTTTGGCCATAGGTCAATCATTTTTTTTATATTTATGAAATTCGTACAAACTATTAAAATTAAATTTAAAACACATATAAATGTACTAAAATATATATTATTTGATATTTCATTTTTACACAGTCATATAATATTTCGTACTCTTCTGACCTTTAATATATCCTTATATAAAGTATAATTGGAAAGTTAATATTGATCATTAACATAAAATTTATTTTCTATATTTATTATTTTTTAAATGAATTGTCCATATTGATACTCTTTCAATAAAAACTAAATAAAAAAATAAGTAAATAAAGGAAGATAATTATAATATTTTAAAAAATATATCATATTAATTAATTTAACTAACTTCTTTAATTTAATTAAATAGATTAAATATAGTCTATATTAATCACATATTTATATTTATAGTATACTTGTAATTGTAACTATAATTGTCTATTTGTTGGCCAAAAAATAGAATAAAAGATTGTAATTGTATTTTATCTCTCAACGTCAATTTTGAGTGCTTTATTGTTTGGTTGGAAGGTTTTGGAGGGGAGATATAAATGTGTTTGGTTAGGAAAAATGGAGGGGAGGGGAGGGCAATTTTTTTTTATCTTTTTCTGCTCCCTTACCCCTCTCTCTCACCCCTCTAAATTTGGGATTTTTTTGGAGGGGTAAGAAATATTATATATTATATTGACTAAATTACCCTTGTTTAGTTTTTAATTTTCCATGTTTGCCCCTCAGTTGTAAAACCTCTTTTTCGTTTCTCATTTACTTCATTCATCTTCCGGTACGCGAGTTCCCTCTTCATCGTCAGCGCGCCTTCAACAACAGCTGCAGGTCGCTGCTACCTACTGCGACAGTCTTAGGGAGAAGGGGGTGTTTTGAGAGCTGTTGCCCCTCCCCGATTAACTGCACAATCCGATGATTTTTCATCTCCTTCCTCAAACAGCTCATCATCATAATCATCTTCTTCTTCTTTCTCTTCCTTTTCAAATGTCAATATAAAATATAATGGTGGGTTTGTTGAGGCTGTGATGATGTTCATATCAGTTTTACCAGACATTAAACGAAGATCCCACGTCTTGGCGAGGCAACTCTGCGTTATGTTCTGTGGTTTCGCAGCCATTCGTGTTGGCTCTTTTTTCTTGTATGAGAAAAGGCGAATTTGAGCCTTCCTTATTCAACCCCTATACATTGGTTAACATTTTCTCTTTTTGTGTGTGTAAAATTTCCCTTCTTTTCCAAGAAATGAACTGTTCTTAGGCGCCTCATTGGAGTTTTTTGATCGTTGAATTGTTTCTGGCATTTGGAAACTGTCATTGGTTACATCGATTGCAATTTGAAAGCCGTCATTTGATTATTGTTTGTAGTTCATTGATTTTTGAAAGCCTTTTCGATAAATGAACTAAAAATGTTGCCTGTTATCGTAATAAGACTGGGATTCATGGACGTTTTAGTAATGCATTGCATGTTTGTTCAGTTCTATTTCATCTAGCCTTGTGTGTTAGTGATGTTTTGAACTCATTAATTCATTCTTGTTATCTTTTGATAAAAAACATGTTGGCTATGATTCTTTATCTAGTTCAGTAGCAACATTTGTTAGCGTCATCATTTATGCACTTCATTTTTATCTGAGTTTTGAGGATGATGAGATTCTTAATGCTAATGCATCCCCAATTAAAAGTCAGTGCAATGAGCAGTATTTTCACACACAAGATTTCTGACTCTCTGGTTTCTATTTCATTTTGTCTTTACATTGGTTTGTGATTTATAAAGCCGATTTTGATGTTGAGTATACATGGGAGCAATTAATGCATTGTATGTTGGTTCAGTTCAGATTAATATTTACTGATTTATTTCGCCTTTTTGTGCTTGTTATTGTTTTCAATTGATTATTCATTCTCACGTAGACTTATGAAGCTACATATTGGTTATAGTCCTCCATAATCAGATGTATCTAGTTCTGTCTTAGAGGAGCATTTCTAGGTGTCATCATTTATGAACTTCATTTTTTCTGTGCAATGAGGATGATGAACTTCTAATGCTAATAAGATCAATTATATTTTGAATCTAAAATAAGATAATTTGTAATTGGGTGAAAAATTTGAAAAAAACAACAACTAACACACAAGGCTAGATGAATAAATAATAATTATGATCTAAATATTATAAATATAATAAAGGATATTGTTAAAATGTTACTATATTTTTTTATTATATATATTAATGAGGTAAAAAGTTTTTTAAAATTTATAAATGAAGAAATAATAATTATGATATAAATATTATAAATAAAGAATAAATAAATTTAAATAAAGATATAAGGGTATATTTGCTATTTTTTTCATTACCTCCCCTCCCCTCCCCTCTTGAACTAAACAAGAAACATCATCTCTCCTCCTCTACCTTCATACTTATAACCTCCCTTACCCTCCCCTATCCTCCACTAAAGTAACATAACCTACCCTCCTATAACCTTAGCTTAAAGCTCTTCTGTTTCCTTTGAGATGTTGCTGGTGAAGATGCCATTGTGTACAGCTACAAGGTATGCTTCTCCCAGTCTTCTTCACTTTCTTCGATGTTCTTCACCTTCCATCATTCTCTCTTCGCCCTTTTCCCTCAACCCCAAGTTCTTTGCTCATTGTCAAACCACAAATGTAAATAGCGGTCACGACTCCGCAGCTTCCTTGAATCGTTTACTCCTTATGCATCCCCCATCTCCTATACTCCAAATTAATAAGATTTTAGTATCACTTGCTAAGGCTAAACATGATCACACTGTCATCTCACTGTTTGTACAAGCTGAGTTCTGGGGATTCACTCCCGATTTATTTACACTGAGAATCTTGATCAATTGTTATTGCCATTTGGGTCAGATGTATTCTGCTTTCTCAATTTTAGGAAAGATTTTTAAGGTGTGTCTTCCACCCAATATTGTGACTTTAAACACACTGATAAAAGGATTACGTGCTAGGAAACAAGTTGGGGAAGCATTGAAATTTTACGATGACCTGATGGCCAAAGGATTTCAATTATATAGATTTAGTTACGCAACCTTGATTAATGGGCTGTGCAAAATTGGGAAGATGAATTCTGCCATTAAATTGGTCCGAATGATGGAGAGGCAGTGTTTGTTTTTTTTTACATAATTTTTTAGAAAGAGGTTGTGTTTAGTCATTATCTAAGGGCCGAACGAATTTTCTTTTTTCTCTTAGGTGATATTAATATCAGGTAGGGTGAGTTGTCTATTACTCTCAAACGTAAACCTAAGCATCTATGAGACATGATACCTTTTTAAATATCATGACTAGAACCACAATAAAGTTGTATTCTTAAGAATCGAATATGTTTTAAATGGTTATATGTCTCACCCTTTCACCAGTTAAATCTACAGAAGATGTGTAAGAGAGGCACTTTTTTTGGTACAAAAAAATTTAGGTAAATTCTGCACCGGTCTCCCATCAAGATTCAGAGAGCGCTTATAGAGGATTTATGAGATCGTCTACCAAAAGAACTCTTAGAATAGTAGTGATAATTAAACTCGCGTCGTTATAGGGAGGCAGTTAGTTAAGCCTGATGGAGTCATATACACCACAATCATTGATAGCCTTTGCAAAGGTGGACATGTCGTTGAGACCCATGAATTCTATTCTAAAATGATTGCTTGAGGAGTTATGCCAGATGTTTTTACTAGAGTTGTGCAAGAAGCCCAGAGCCCGCACCAAATATGCTCTGCCCAGCCTGATAAAAAGTGGCCCAATGTAAAATGGGCAATTTCGGGTAGGGCCAATATTCGCGCCAGGTTGGGCCGGGCATTAGACAGGGGTTGCTGCCCTGCCCAGTTAATTATTTTTGTATATATCATAATTTATAAATTATATTATTTCACATAGAATAAACATGATAGATACTAGTGATTAAAGGATAATTTTACAAATATGAGTAGTCAAGTAGTTAAATGTATCATTTAAAATTTATAACTAAATTGATTTATTTCTTTATTTTTTTTAAACTATGGTAACCGTCATATATTTTTTTTCAAATGCTTCATCTTTGTCAATTTTAGAGAGATTGATGCAAAGTTACAATTGTAAACTACTTAGACTTCAATATTTTTTTTATATGCTATGGATTTTAAAACTTTAATTACTATCTTTTTATTGTCTTATTCTTAGTAAATTTTGTATATTATTTAATTCTTGAAGACATATGAATATAATATTATTTTATAAGTTCATAATTGCAGATTTATTTTCACAATATGAGCATGGTATTATAACTTGGGCATACCCAGCCTGCATATGCCCAACCCGCTCATGCCCAGCCCAAACTAGTTAGGGCTTTTACCGGGTAGGGCTGGGTATCAGGCTGCAAAATATAGCCTATGTATTTTTCGGGCAGGGCACCGGGTAGGGGGTTGCACTACCCAGCCTTGCCCATGCACACCTCTAGTTTTTACTTATAGCTCTCTAATCCATTGTCACTACAGCAAGGGACAGTGGCAAGAAGCTTTGCAATTGCTAGATGAAATGATATTGAAAGACATGGAACCTGATCTTTATACATTTAATATATATTGATTGACATGTTTTGTAAAGAAGGAAAGATCATAGAAGCTCAAGTTGTGCTTGGCAGGATGATAGGATGATGAAATATGGTGAGAGACCTGATGTTGTGACTTACAATTCATTGATGGATAGGTATTGTTTCATGCACAATGTCAACGAGTCAAAAGAAGTATTTAATAATGCCATAACAACCAAAATTATTTATTTATTTTTCACTAGAAAACAAGCAAAATTATTTATTTATTTTTCACTAGAAACAAGCAAAATTATAAAATAATGCCATAACAATTTCTTCAAAATCGCAATCTACACTCAATTCCAAGACCAAAAATAAGGAGTTCACCTATTTTTAAATTGAGAACATAATTTCTACAATAAATACAAAATTGAGAAACAAAAACAGTCAATATTTTTTCCTAACAAATTACTGTAATGTCTATCTATTTATAATTTATTTTAGAAATGTCACTTTATTTTTTTAGAAAAAAAATTAATTTATTCTCTGTTTTTTCCCTGTTTGTATAAATGTAATACTCATTGAAAAATAAAATCAACATCTTAAATACCTGATGAACAACAAATTGCATTTAAGTTCTGTTTGTCTCCATAAAGAGTATAGTTACAGCTCTTTTGGACCATTTGGCTGATTTTAACCTTTCTAGTGAGCCATGACTTTGCTTCCAAAAATGGAAGAGAGTGGCTGCCTCCGTGATTCGATAACATATAAAATACTTCTGCCAGGTCTTTTGGAAAAAAGTGAGAATGACAAAATAGAGAATGTTCTTCATAAAAAGATTGATAGGGGTCTTCTGAAACAATAAAATAAGGTTAGACACTCTTGAAGTTATTTGCCATACTTGTAGAAACGTTTAAATTTGTTGTAGATAATTGCAGATGTTATTAAATATAAGGATTATTATATGATCTTATTCCCTATTTTATTTTGATAAGATTATAATCCCATGATATTTGGTCCCCTTAATTGACCGAGATACTCTAGGTTGTATATATGTATGTGACCATAGCAAATAATAACAATATATAGAAGAATTATTTTATACTCCCATGTCGTCTTCCAATATGGTATAAGAGTGGGAAGCAGGATCTTCTCTTTCTTCTATCGCTCTCGACACCACTGTCTCATCTAATGGTGGGTTGCGTCTTAACTTAGCCAAAGCCATCGGCCTTGAAGGGTAGGCCATCCTCATCGTGCCAAAGTGTCTCATCAGCAACAACTACCTTGAATGGTCACATTCAATGTCTCTCGCCCTTAATGGTTGCGACAAGCTGTACCTGGTTCAGTGTGATCCACCACCCACCAACGATGCTCGTGCTCGATGCCGATAGAAGTATGATAATTCTCTGGTTGCTTCATGGCTCCTCAACACCATGATTCCAACCATTTGCAAGAGTTTTATATTTTTCTCCTCAACCAAAGATATATGGGTTGTCATGAATGAGGCATACTGTAAGCGACCAAATGCATCCCTCATCTACGACCCACGTACTCGTATTTAGGCTATCAAGCAAGGTGCTCGCCCCTCAATATCTACTATCTGGAGAAGACGGGCATGTGGTAGGAGCTTGATTTGTTGAAGCACCGTGTTTGGAGGAACGTTAATGACGCTGCTGACTACTGACAGGACCTGGAAAAGAAACACCTATTTGAACTCCTTGTCAGTTTGAATCTGCCTATGACGAGATATGTGGCTGCCTCTTAGGACATTTCCCCTCCTATCTGTCTGTGAGGCCTTCGCACTCTTAGGGGATGAATAATCCCATTGCCAGGTAATGATACTTGACTCTGTAGCTTCTCGGGCAGTGACCACTGACACCTCCGCTCTTACCGCCCGTACTCTTGATCCTAAAAGAGACCGTCTATTCTATGATCATTGTAAAAAAGTAGGCATAACAAGGATAAATGTTGGGATATTCATAGCAAGCCTTAATATTGGAAGCCACTGCATGGTAAGCACCAAGGCTATCTGGCCAATGCTTCCGATCTAGAGGAGTTGGCCCTCTCCCTGCCTCTCCTTCACCAGACATGTTGGCCCTTATTTTAGAGCGTCTGATTGCTCTTGAAAATCAGTCCTGCAAATAGCTTATTACTACTGTGGTACAATGAGGTAATTTCATTAGAGCTCTTGCCATCGTCAAAGGTAAGAATACTGGTCATTGTTGGATAGTAGACTCAGGTACCTATGACCATATGACTAATGATGTCTCATTATTTTCCACTAATGATTGGGTCAGCGATTGGTGTTGCTAAGGGGTTTGATAGGCTATATTACCTGAATGACTGTCATGATCCGGTACCTCATTCTTGTAATAAAGTGTCTCTCTTAGGGCTAGTGAGTTGGAGTTATGGCATAAGCAATTAGGGTATCTAAATTTTAAATATATGTATAAGATATTTCCTTCAATTTGCCCAAATAAAAATTCAGAATTTTATTGTGATTCAAGTGAACTTACAAAACATTATCGTGCTCACTTTCCAAGTATTCCTTATAGCCCTTATAAACCTTTTTCCATTATCAATAGCAACTTGGGGGTTTGTCTTATGTCCTAAATTGTATTCGCTCTAAATGGTTCATGACCCTTATTGATGATCATATATGTGTCAGTTGTGTTTTTCTCTTAAAGGATAAAACAGATGTATACCAAACATTCATTGATTTTTATAATATGATCCATACGCAATTTGAAACAAAAATTTAGACTCTCTATACTGATAATGGTACTGAGTATTTTAATAATTCCTTATCCAGTTTTCTTAAATATGGCATTACTCATAAAAGTTCTTGTTGTCATAGCCCCCAACATAACGGTATTGTAGAACAAAAAATAGACATATTCTAGAAACCGCTATGGCCCCCTATTTAGTAGCAATGTTCTGACTTTCTATTGGGATGACGCTGTCCTCACCCCTACCTTCTTGATAAACCAAATGCCTTGTAAACCATTGTCCTTTCATACTCCTTTCTAGGTTTTTCAAAAATATTTCAACCTACCATACCTTGAGAATACATTACCTCCAAAGGTTTTTGGATGCACTAGCTACATTCACTTATACCATACCCATAAACTTGACCCCAAAGCTATCAAATATTTTTTCCTAGGCCTGCTGGAACTAAAAAGGGTACAAATATTTTGACCTATTGTCTAAGCATCTAGATGTCACTTGTGATAATGCCTTCCATGAAATTGCTCCGATTTATGCCTTGTCTTTGGTTTAGGGGGAGATTTGGAGTGAACCTTAGACTACTTAAAATGAGACTGAACCAATATAACTTTATCATGAACCTGATCGAATATATGTCCTTAAGGAACGAATAAATGAAGTACCTAAGGAATGTGAAGAAAACACTAGTTGATGGGGAGACACAACAAGTAGGGACAAGTCTATACCTATTGAAATATGATAGGTAATACACCTAAGGCTAATGACACAATCTAAGAGTCTGAACCAAGAGTAAGTCCTGAACAGCCACAGGTACAAAATGACAACCTTAATCATCCAATTGTAGTTAGAAAGCAATGCAGGTCATGTACTAGGCATCCTATACCTTATCATCAAAACATTATATTTTTGTCTCTCACTTTGATCATATCAAGATACCAAAAACTATAAATGAGGCACTTTTTAGCCCTGAATAGAGATAAACAATGATGAAAGTAGAGGTGGTAATTCAAACCTGCCAAACAATGGCAGGTTGGGTTGAAAAAATAGGAGCCTATTTTAGTGCGAGTTGCGGGTCAAACAATCCGCCAAAAAGTGGGCTAACCCACCGTGTTGACGGGTTAGCTTTTTTTTTTAATTTTATTATTATTTTATATAATTTTTATCTACTTTCAGTTTGACTCTAAGTCTCCCAAGCCTAAACTTAACCCCTCCCCTCGTTGACTCCTTATTATTTTAATTTTTGCATTGAAAAGAAAAAAAATTAAAAAAGTGTTGGGACCCGCTAACCCACCACTACAGGCTCAAGTTGGTTAAATACCAACCCACTAGGAGGTGGGCTTTTTCAACCTAGCCCGCCTCCCCCTGAACCCAGTGTGGGCTTACATATTTTTTGCATCTTGGCCAGCATTACTAGCCCTAGATGGAAGAGATGAAGACCCTGGAAAATAATAGTACGTAGGAAGTAGTTGAGCTACCTAAAGGCAAGAAAGCAATAAGATACAAATGGGCTTTTACACTGGACCTTGGTCTGGTGTAGAAACAACCTGTATAGAAAATCTAATATTCTGCACTGGTTGTATACAACGAGTGTAGAAAATTATTTTTTTAAACTGGTTATTCCATACAATCGGTTTAAAAAGTAATGTAAAAATAAAAAAAATAGAATAAAAAAACTCTAGATTCAAATCAAAGAAGCTTCTAAACTAGTTTCCCCATTAAAGCACCAAAATACTTTCCTTCTTCGTCATAATATGAAGGAGGAGGAGAATGATGAAAAAGAATATGTACCTATAAAACACAATTAAAGAACAAAAAAGAGAAAGAAAGAACAAGCCAGAGAACCCAGAAACGAAAGAAATAAAAACTCAGATATATAAACAAAAATGAAAACCCATAAACATCATCACCTAATTGAAGACATCACAAAAACATCATCACAATTCCTTCGAGTTACCTGCTTAAAAGCAAACAAAAATATATTTAAATAGAACCCATAAATGATTGAAATGAAAATCCAAATATATATACAGAAACAAAACCTAGAAACGTTGTCAACTAATTGAAGACATCACAGAAACGGCGCCATAATTTCTCTTATGTACCTAGTCAAAAGTGAACAGAAATATATTTAAATAAAACCCAGAAAGAAAGAAACAAAAAAATAGACACCCACCATTGCAGATTTGGGTCTTCTTCTTTGATGAGTTTTAGAGACGAGAATGATAGACTTAAATAATAGAGAACGATGAGCATAGGTATGGGTCATCGCATATTTAGGTCTTCTTCAATGAGCTTTATACGGCGTGTTACGAAGGTAAAGCCTCCTGTCACATGTGTTCTCCCTTTTCTAGTTTTCTCTATGGATAACGATGTGATTTGTGAAGATAAGGAAGCGTAAAAAACTAAGGCTTTTTGTTAAATTTTTAATAGCAAGGACATTCTACATCGGATATTATTCTATCAGGTGTAGAATATTTCATCTTTTATACCTGCCATGTGTACATCAGGTGTAAATATTTATATAAGGACATTCTACACCAGATGCCATTCCAATAGGTGTAGAATATTTTATTTTTTACACCTGTCATGTGTACATCAGGTATAGAATATTTACACAAGGATATTCTATACTGGATGTCATTCCATCAGGTATATAATATTTCATCTTTTATACCTATCATGTGTACATCAGGTGTAGAATATTTTATTTTTTATTGTGGTCACGTGTACATTAAATATAAATATTTTACCCTTATTTACAAAAATGCCATCGCTAATTTTTTTAACACCGATTAAGTATAAATCAGGTATAAATATTTTACCCTTATTTACAAAAATGTCACCGCTCATTTCTTTTATACCGGTCATGTGTACATCAGGCGTAAAATTTTTACCCTTATTTATAAAAATGCCACTGCTCATTTCTTTTATATTGGTTATGTGTACATCAGGTGTAAATATTTTACCCTTGTTTACAAAAATGCCACCGATCATTTTTTTTAAATCATTTCTGTGAGAACCGATTTAAAAATGGGGCTTTAAAAAGTTTATTTTATACTAGTTATAGAAGTCCTGATAATTATAAAGCAAGATTGGTGGTGAAGGGGTTTTACTCAAGTTTACAGTATGGATTACCCGAAACATTTGCACCAGTAGCAAAATTAAACACATTAGAATCCTATTGTCCCTCGCTATAAACCTATACTGGGCACTATACCATATGAATTTTAAAAATGCATTCTTAAATGGGAAATTAAAGGAGGAAAAGTATATGAAAATGCCTATAGGGTTCCCTAGTAAAAAAGAAAGTCACGTGTGTAAATTGAAGAAGTCATTATATAGATTAAAACAATCTCCTCAAGCTTGATTCAGGTTTACTAAAGTACTAAAAGCTCAAGGATATACACAGGGATAGAGTGACCATACTTTATTCTTTAGACACATGAACGGAAGGATTGTAGTGTTGGAAGTATATGTTGATGACATTGTTTTCACAAGTGATAATCTAATAGAGATTGATAAAATTAAAAGGGTAGTGAACCAAGAATTTCAAGTTAAAGATCTAGGAGATATAAAATATTTTTTTAGGCATGAAAGTTGCTAGATCTATGAAAGGAATCAATATCTCGCAAAAGAAATATATACTAGATCTCCTAGAATAAATAAGTATACTAGGTTGTGGACAAAGTGATACACTTATATGGGCGGACAAAATTAGTGATGATGAAGACTTGGGGAAAGCTGTAGATATGGAAAGATATTAACATATGGTTGAGAAATTAATCTACTTATCACACACTTGATCGAACATTGCTTATGCAGTTAGTGCAGTAAGACAACACTCTCATGACCCTAAATAGAAATATCTAAATGAAGTCTATAGAATTCTCATATACTTAAAGGGCTCACCTGGGCTTGATCTGTTGTTTAAAATGTCTGACAAACGAAATGTGAAAATGTTTACAGATGCTGACTAGGCAGATGATCAAGATGTTAGAAAATTCTCCTCATATTATATTACCTATGTTTGAGGGAATTTAGTCACATGGTGTAGTAAAAACAAAGTGTAGTAGCTAGAAGTAGTGCTGAAATTGAATTTGAAGCTAGCTATTGGAATGTGCGAAGGCATATGGGTAAAGCGGGTACTTAAGGAATTGAGAATGGTAGTAGAACTAACCATCAGACTACTCAAACAATATGACAGCTATCAGCATATCACATAATCTAGTCCAATATGATAGAATAAAGTACGTTGAGATAGATAGATATTTTTATAAGAAAAAAGATTGATGCTGGAATTATTCATCTCATATACATTCTCTCAAAAAAAAAAAAAAGCAAATATTCTTACAAATGGCTTGGCTCGAGACAAATTCGAATACTTGATTGGCAAATTGGATATGATAAATATCTATACCACAACTTGAGGGGGAGTGTAGATAATTGATATATTATTAATGATAGAGAGTATTAGATGACCTTATTCCCTATTTTATTTTATTATGATAAGATTATAATCCCATGATATCTAGTCCCCTTAATTGACCGAAATACTCTAGGGTGTGCATATATATATATATATTTATGTTACCATAGCGAATAATAAAGATATACAGAAGAATTATTTTATACTCCCCTGTTGTCTTCCAATATTTGTCCTGAATGGTTATAGTTATACGATGATTGTTTCCTTTTGGTCAACATTGTTGTTGATTATTTTATGGGTTGAATGGTGTTGAAGAGTTCTGTTCGAGACATATTTCAGTAGATTGTTTCCTTCTCCTTTATTCAAAGAAGTTTGAGGTTAAATAATCATTGGCATGAGATGCTTTAATCCTTGAATTTCCCTCTTGTCTGATTTTTTTTTTCTGATTTTAAATGTGGAAATTTGACGTTTGCTAGGAAATGATTTTCTTCGTGAATTGACCTTGTATGTCTCTTATTCGTTGCATTTCTATGTTTAGGCAATCCTATGGATAAAATATGTGTTTTTACATGGAAATTTCAGGTTTGTCTTTACTTCTGTTACTATGTTGCTTTCAGTTCCAATGTTTCATCATCTCACCATAATATATGCATTTGCTGTCACTGCTGTGGTCCGTTATGCACCATTGCTCTGAGTTAGATTCATATCAATACCTGATAGATGTTGTGTATACATGTCTGATGTCATGTCAGTTTCCTTCACATACGAACAATTATTTTACTAAATAATGAACATAAAGCAAGCTGCATTTGCAAAATTGTTAAGTAATACCGAATGGAGACAATTTGATCTTATAATCCAGATGTTTTTGGTTTAAACTATGTCTAGAAGGTTTGAGTAGAGGCCATCCAAGTATGTCACTGCAGATATGGGTATCCTATTGGTTACTTAAAAACCTATTGGCAGCATGAACAAAAAGCGGATAACATGTGTTGGGTCCTTTAAATATGATGTATTGAGTTTGAATCATGTTGTGGGTTGTGTGCATGGAAAAAGAATTACCTGTCCAAACTAAATAGTCTTGGCATTGGAAGATGGGAAGTTTAGTGTTACGAATTTGATCAGCAATACGACAATAATAGAACTGACAAATGAGGCTAGAATTCTATTGAACCGGAGCACCAAGAATTGGGAAATATAATACGATTCGCTACTGTCTGTGAATGATTAGACTGAGTGGAGTCTCTTTACATCGGCCACCCAAAAAGGGTGGTTGGAATGAATGGAAGAACCATTGCCAACATTGCATCTCAGCTTGGCACACTCAAAAATTCTTTTCCGTATCCAAGAGGAGTTGTAAGGGTGCTTGATGACAGAAAATTTGGAAGTATCAATATATTTAATTCTCAAAGTGTTAGCAATGTTCATAAGAAGTGCCTCGTTAAAAATAGAAGTAGGCCTTAAGCCTAATCCACCTTTTACTTTAGAGAGGAATAAGAAATTCTTCCTAAGCAAATGAGTCTTCTTTTTATCCCCTATGACACCCCAAAAGAAATTGATGTATCGACTATCAATTTGGTCATAGACTGTCTGTGGGAATTTAATGCAAGACAAAACATGAAGGTTAGTTGTCGAAAGTACATATTTACTAAGGCAGAGAGGACTAGTTTGGGACAGAAGTTTAGCTTTCCAAAACCAAATTCTTCTGTTAATAGATTCTAGATCATGATTATAGACAATTGATTTATTTCGACCTAGGTTATTCCAAGTGCCCATATATTTTACCAAGCCTAGAGGAAAAGTTGATACCTAAGAGTTGTGACAGTTGGATTTTCTATGCATATGGAGACAAGGGTAGCTTTGGATTTGTTAACTTCTTGTCCTGACCAACGATCATATCTGCAGTTTAGGTAGTGTTTTCAAAGAATAAAAGTGAATCATCAGCATTATAGAAGATGGGACACATGCATGGCATCACAACAAGTCTTAATTCCTTTCTGAAGACCTACTAACTCAAGCTGATTAATTAGACAAGACAGAACATTAACAAAAAGAATTTCTTTCTCAACAGTACTTATGAAGAAAAAAGAGAGTGGAATAGAATTTATTATAAAAATATCTCTTAAAATTATTAAATAATTAAATAGTTCTACGAAATTTGGGAATAATAAATTTCAATTTGTATAATTATCAAATTACCTTTATCTACAAATAATATTTGACAACATATAATTTTAATTTTTTTAAATACTTAAATATAAGATATTTAAATAACACTTGACGTGTAATTTAAAGTATTTGCCAAATATTTAATAATATAAAATACTTTATAAAAGTATTTAAAATATTTATTTGACTATGTTTAAATAAAAAAATATGAACTATTTTTTTTTAAATTATAAAATTGTTAAGTGTTACTTTTTAGATAATGTGATATATAATAAAAAATATAAAAATTATTATATGACAAAAATATTAACTTTAAGGCCAAAATACTCATAACCCCCCTTAACTTTAGCCTTGTTGCAAATAACCCCCCTCATCTTTAAAAGTTTAAAAATAAAACCCTCAAATTTCATATCTTGACGCTTAACCCCACACCGTTAGAATGTCCGTTAAATCTAACGGAATACATGCCACATCATATTATTTAAAATGAGTTGTCAAATGTCATGTAATTTTTATTATTTTATTTATTTATCCTGCATTAAAAGGGCATTTTGATGATTCAACATATAATAATTCTCTTAGCACCCAAGTTAGCGACTTTCGTCAGTGTTTAGTCTCCATAGCTCGCTAGTCCTCCTCGTTTACAAGATTTGATTCATCTTCTAATCTTCTTCATAACAAGAATCATCCTCATCATATTTTCCCTTTAAATCTGGAACATTTTTTTTCTGAAATTATTCTTTTTTTCTTTAAATACGGAACACATTGGGTTGCTGCTGTTGTAATTGTGTTAGCCTTAATTGCTTAGTATATTTGGTTTATATATTAGTTAAGAGCAAATAATGCCTAGTAACTGTATGATGATGTCTCACCATTTGCTACTTACTTAAGAAAGTAAAGAAATAAATTATAGTAACATATTAAAATATATCCAAACTAATAACATTAAACATGATAAATTTTAATTTAACAAAGACTAAATATATCTTTAATAGTTTTCTACTTCTACCACTTCTTTTATCCTTTGATAGTGAAAAAAAACAAAAAGAACATGTAACACTATTGGCGAAAAGATTTGTCAACAATAAAGATGGAACCGCAACTGTAACTCCTCCTATCCTGCAAATTTCAAACTAAAACATATCAATTCAAATGTAGAATATGAACTTTTGCTAAAGAAAATGTAGAATATGAACTAAAAAATAATAATAACAACAAAAGTTTGAAGTAACATAAATTAAAATTATCCAAAACAATATACTTGACTTCATTCATTTATCTGATAAGACTTGGGAAGGCGGGGGTTGGCTGACCTATATAGATGACAAGGAAATATTCATCAATCTAAATATAAAATTACAACACAAAGTAAAGGAAACAAATGTGGAAATAAGCACAAAAACAAACCATAGGGATGGATGGCAAGTATGAACTAGAGCCTTGAGTATTAGGAGGTTGGCTATCCTACATAAATGACAAAAGAAAAGTTATTATTCTACCTAGTATAAGTCTAAAATAAATTAAATTTTATAATTAAAGAAAATACAAGTGTATGTTCTGTTTGGCTTGATGTCACATCCTCATCCTCTTTCTTCTTGTACACCTTTTTGTTGGGATTAGGAGGAGCCTTACAACCCCATGCATCGTGACCCATCTTCCCACAATTACCACACTTCGTGGTAGCCCCCTTTTTACTTGTATTTGATAGGTTTTGTTGCTCATCTGGAGCTTTCTTCCTTGCTTTTTTGGGCCTATCAGGTGCCCTATTATACTTAAGTGGTTGTAAGGGTGTCATTGTAGATTGTGGCCAATGTTCTTCACTTGGCACTGCATCTATTACTAAAGCATAAGCTCTCATGAATGAATTTTTACTATAATACGAAGAAACATAATCTTCAGGTACCCTTCTCATTCGATAAATTGCAGCCACAACATGTCCACAAGGGATGCCAGTCAAATCCCAAGCCTTACATGTACAAGTCATCATCTTAAGATCTACCACCTCCCTCTTCCATGGACTTTCTAGCTCAAACCTCCCATCACCCGTCATATAACATATAATTCTTAGAGTCATTCTTTGCTCTTTGAAGCTTATCCATAATTCTAGGACATATCTCATTGTGAGATCTCTCCATGCCCTCTCTCTTTACAACAATCCTCTTCATTAACATCCTTTTAATCATTTCACACATTGTGATGATTGGCTTATCCCTTGCAGCTAAAATAAAATAATTGAATGTCTCTGCAATGTTGTTTTGTACAATGTCACATCTAGCATATGTTGAGAAAGCATGCTTACTCCAAAGCCTAGGGTCATACTTATCTAACCAACTAGCAGCATTAGAGTCAAGCTCCTTTAGTAGTTTCATATGATGGTTGAATTCTTGTTTAGTTTTTGCCCCGCATGCATTCCAAAGCTCATATTTCAAATTCTTTCCCTTGTACTTGAGCTTGAAATTGGCATATAAATGCCTAACACAAAATCTATGATCACACTCCATCGCCTTAAGCACCTCTTGCAATCCCTGCAAATAATATATATATTTATATTTATATATGAAAATTGAATAATAAATTATTATTTGTAAAAAAATAGAAATACATTAAACATTATACCTTTTGCATATCTGACATCACGACCCACCGTTTGTCTTGGCATGAGCCAATGTCCTCAAATAACAATGCCATGAACCAATTCCAACTATCTTTGCACTCAGATTCCACAATGGCATATGCTATAGGATACATGTTCTCATTTGCATCTTTTCCAACCGCAGATAGAAGGTGCCCTCCAAAACTACCTTTCAAACAACAACCATCTACACATATAATTGGCCTACATGCTGCTACAAACCCTTGTTTACATGTACCAAGACACATATATAGTCACTTAAATCGAGACCCTTGTGCCTTGACCCTCATTGTACTTCCAGGGTTAAATTTTATTATTGCTCCACAATATGCATATATTTTGGCAAATTGCTCTGCGTCACAACCCTCAATCACTTCTAATGCCATTCTGTTAGCTCGATATGCTTGAAATTTTGAGATTTCAACATTATAATCCCTTCGCACTTGATTTGAAAATGATGTTACATTCCAATTTGGTTGGTCTCTAATGTGTTCAATGTACCTATTTGACAACCAACTCGCACTCACCCATTTATTCTCTCTTTCCCATCCACAATTGTGCTCCTTTTGGTGGAATGACTTGATTTGAAATGCATCTCCAGCATGAGTCCTTGATGCATGTATAACCCATCCACAATTATGCTTACACTTTACCCTGATTCGTGATGCTTTATTTTTTATATACTTGAATTCAATGCCATTCTCAATGGCATATTGTTTTAATGCCTGACTATAAACTTTAAAATTTGCAAACTTCATACCAATTTCAAGATTGATAGATCTTTTAAAATCTGTTTTTTCATTAAACTCATTATATGATCTTTCTATCTGTTGGTTTTCATTATTTGACCCATCTGGACTCTTCAACTCCTCACCATCATCACAATCAGATTGCACTTGTCTATTACAGTCACATCTGTTGTTCCTCATACCTCTACTCCTAGACCCCCCCTAATTGGTTATCATGTAACTATTGATTAACTTCTACCTCAGTCCTTCCATCAAAATTTTTAAAAAATAAATCTTGCTGCTCATTATCACTGTCAATAAATTCACACCCATTCAAATTAATTTGGGTGTTTAACTCATCCTCTTCAACTCTTTGTTCTTCATATATTGGATCCTCTTGTCTATTAGCCATATTATTCTTTTATGGTTGTTCTCAACACCACAGTAATCTAACATAAATGAAAGCATACATATTAAAAGAAAATCTCATATCACACAGATGAAAAAGACAAGTTAATATGATTAAAAAGAAAATCTCATATCACACAAATGAAAAAGACAAGATAAAACACAGAAAGATACATATCATTATCCCTTTTTCATAGCTTCATTGGAAAGAAAAACAGCAAACGAAAGCAATGAGGACATAGCTTCATAAGGGAGTGCTTACCAGCGCTTTTGTGCAACGAATTCCCCCTGCGGATGATTCATTGCAAACGTACCGCAGAGAATATGATATTGGCTTTTTTTGGCTAACATTGTCTTGTAAGGGATTGATAGGGAAATATTCATATATGCGTAATTGTGTGAAGATAATGTATTTGTGCAAAAATCCCATGATTATGCAGATTATGATGCCATTGAATTGCCAAAATGCCTTCTAGTAAAAGATAAAAAAAATAAAATAATAAAAATTACATGTAATCTAACAACTCATTTTAAATAATATGATGTGTTATGCATATTCTGTTAGATTTAACGGACATTCTAACGGTGTGGGGTTAAGTGCCAAGATATAAAAGTTGAGGGTTTTATTTTTAAACTTTTAAAGATGATGGGGGTTATCTGCAATAAAGTTAAAGGGAGTTATGAGTATTTTAGCCTAACTTTAATAGTAGGGGTTTATTAATCAAAATATAAAATATTATAGTTTTTATTTTAAACTTTTAAAAATTACCTAAGTTATATGCAACTTACACAAAGAGAGGTTTTGTGTATTTAAGTTTTTTTTTTAAAATCATAACATAAAAAAGGGTAAAAGTGTAATTGGCAATTTGAATTAATTTTGGAAATATAATTAATATCTTAAAGTATTTAAATTTTTTCAATTTTAACTATTTACCAACAAAAATATAAATTTTGTTTAATATGTACTACATAAACTTTTTATTTTAACGCATTATTATTTAAAAGGCTTATAATATTATTTTAATAAATTATATTAAATAAATTATAAAATTCTCAATCTTCATATAAGAATTATACATAATGTCAATTTTAAAGTTTATTCGATATTCTTTTTTAAATAATATAATATATATAATTTTTTAAATAATAATATATTTAAATAAAAATCTTACATAACATAAATTGGCTAGAAATTTATGTTTCTGTCAATAAAAAAATAGAATTATAATAATTTAAATATTTTAGAATATTATTACACTTTTAAAATTAGTTTGAAGTACTAATATTATTTTAAATATTTTTTAAAAAATAATTATTTTTCTAAAATTAATTTAAAAGTATTAAATACAATTTTACCCTATAACAAATATTAAAGTCTATTCGTTTTATACAAACACAACAGAATTGAATCTTAGACCTCTACCGCATCTTGCCTCCATAAGTCAATCAGTTTTTTCTCCTACTGAAGCTATTTTAAAAGAAGTTAAAATGATAATGTATATAATTTTGTTCTTAATGTGGCATATAAAAATATAAAAATGTTATAAACTTTAAAAAGTTTCGCATTTTCCGCTCTAAATCCCCTCTAAACTATCTTTTTGTACCATATTTATAATATACTTGTATTTCTAATTGTAATTGCATGTTTTCTTGCCAAAATACAATTGTGCTTTAGGTTGAAGCTCTTATGTTTCCTGTGCGAGGTTGCCGGTGAAGATGCCGTTGTGTCCAGCTACAAGGTATGCTTCTCCCAAACTTGTTCACTTTCGTCGATGTTCTTCACCTTCCATCATTCTCTCTTCGCCTTTTTCCCTCAACCCCAAGTTCTTTGCTCACTCTCAAACCCCAAATGCAAATAGCGTTCACTACTCCGTAGCTTCATTCAATCGCCTACTCCTTATGCATCCCCCACCTCCGATACTCCAAATTAATAAGATTTTAGGATCACTTGCCAAGGCTAAAAATGATCACACTGTTATCTCACTGTTTGCTCAAGCTGAGTTCAGGGGATTCACACCCGATTTATTTACACTTAACATCTTGATCAATTGTTACTGCCATTTGGGTCGGATATACTCTGCTTTCTCAATTTTAGGGAAGATTTTTAAGGTGGGTCTTCAACCCAGTATTGTGACTTTAAACACACTGATAAAAGGATTATGTGCTAGGAAACAAGTTGGGGAAGCTTTGGATTTTTATGATGACCTAATGGACAAAGGATTTCAATTAGATAGAGTTAGTTACGCAACCTTGATTAATGGGCTGTGCAAAATTGGAAATATAAGGTCTGCCATTAAGTTGGTCCAAATGATGGAGAGGCAGTTAGTTAAGCCTGATGTAGTCATATACACCACAGTCATTGATAGCCTTTGCAAAGTTGGACATGTCGTTGAGGCCCAGGAATTGTGGTCTAAAATGATTGATCGAGGAGTTCTGCCAGATGTTGTCACTTATAACTCTCTAATCCATTGTCACTGCAGCAAGGGACAGTGGCAAGAAGCTTTGCAATTGCTAGATGAAATGATATTGAAAGACATCCAACCTAATCTTTATACATTTAATATATTGATCGGCATGTTCAGTAAAGAAGGAAAGATCATAGAAGCTCAAGTTGTGCTTGGCAGGATGATGAAATGTTGCGAGAGACCTGATGTTGTGACTTACAATTCGTTTATCCATGGGTATTGTTTGATGAACAATGTTAAAGAGTCAAAAGAAGTGTTTAATAAGATGGTTTGGAGTGGATTGACACCTGATCTAGTTAGTTTTAATGTATTGATTGCTGGATTTTGTAAGATCAAAAAGGTGGATGAAGCTATGGCTCTTTTTAAGGAAATGCGCCGCAACAACATTCTTCCTAATACATGGATTTACAACTCTCTTATCGATGGGATGTGCAAATTAGGAAGAATGTCATGTGTACAAGATCTTATATATTATATGCGTGATAGTAATGTTGCCCCTGATGTAGTCACTTATAATATTTTGTTAGATGCATTTTTCAAAAGCCTGAATCTTGACCAAGGGATTGCATTATTTCAACAAATGGTTGCCCAGGGAGTTCTGCCTGATTCGTACACACATTGCATACTTATTGATGGTTTATGTAAAGGTAATAGACTAAATGATGCTTGGGAGATTTTTGAATACCTTTTGATCAAAGGCTATCAGCTAGATGTTTATACATACAGTACGATGATCAATGGCTTTTGTCAGCAAGGGCTGCTTGATGAAGCCATGAATTTGCTTCGAAAAATGAAAGAGAATGATTGCCTTCCTAATTCAATAACATATAAAGTGCTTCTTCGAACTCTTTTGGAAAAAAGTGAGAATGACAAAGTAGAGAATCTTCTCCATGAAATGATTGATAGCGGTCTTCTGAAACAATAAAACAAGGGTAGATACTCTTGTCCTAATTTGTTATACTTGTTCAAATGTTGAAATTTATCCTGAATGGTTATGCAATGATTGTTTCCTTTTGGTTAACATTGTTGGATTATTTGATGGGTGAATGGTCTTGAAGAGTTCTGTTCGGGTCATATTTCGATAGATTGTTTACTTCTCCCTTTATTCAACGAAGCTTGAGGTTAAATAATCTTAAGCATGTGATGCTTTAATCCTTGAATTTCCTTCGTCTGATTTTTCTCATTTTATATATGGCAAATTGGCATTTGCTAGAAATTGATTTTCTTAGTTAATTGACCTTTTATGTCTCTTATTCATTGCATTTCTATCTTTAGGCAATAATATGGATAATATATGTGTTCTGGCAAGAAAATTTTCTGTATGTCCATACTCTGTTACTGATAAGGTTGCTTTGGGTTTCATGCTCTCAACATCTCACCAAAATATGTGCTCTGAGGTTGATGTGTATGAAGACCTGTTAGATATTGTTGTGTATATATCTCTGATTTTATGCCAGTTTTCTTCACATACGAACAAGTATTTGCACTAAATAATGAACAGAAAGCAAGCTGCATTTGCAAAATTGTCAAGTAAAAACTAAAGGACACAGATTTGATCTTATATTATCCTGAATATCAAGAACGGATGATTTTAGACTTGTAATTCTATTTCTTGTAGAATCTGCAGTCTTGTGATATTGAATGATGTAGTGAGTTCAGTGGCAAGAGAGGGTTTAAGGGTTGCTACTGTGCTAGCGTTAGTCTTGATTTTACTCGAGCCGTTTTCAAATCCTTGTCCTTTATTCAATGAAGCTTGAGGTTAAGTAATCATGAACATTTGATGCTTCAGTCCTTGAATTTCCAATGCTTTATTGTTGGGTTAATAAAACCTTTGGTCTTGTTCCCTTAAAGGGCAAAATGGTCAAAACCAAAATGAGTGCAAACTATTAAGGCCAAATATTATATTAACCCAACAATAAAACATTCTATAAAAGTATTATTATACTTTTAATAGCTTAAATTGCCCAACCAAAGGAAGTGGCTTTTCTCTTCTACCATTCCCCTCCTCTGATACAAATCATTAAGCCAATTTTTTTTATTCATGACGTGGTTTGTTATTTTCCTTATGTATATAAAGAAAAATGGACATGCTTTGGTCAGGTTTTAATTAGTATTGTGCCGAAGCACAATGTACATAACCCAAATTGAGAAACAAAACATATATTCAATATTTTTTTTTCAAATAAATTATTATGATTTCTTTAAATACTTAGTTAAATTATACTACCGAAGTGATTCTCTTTAAAAGCTACGTATTCTCATAACTAACATTGGATCTATCTATAATTTCTTTTAAAAAATTATTGCATTACTGGATTTTTAAATCAAAATTCATATAAGATACGCTATTTTTTCCTATGGATGCTTTAACCTCTACATGGAAAAAATAATTAAAGTTATATTAAATACATGAATTTGAAAGAGATTATTATAATGATTATTTAATAGTGTTCTCTAAAGGATTTTAAGGTAAATTGGATATTTTGTACAATTTAATATAGGAAATGAATTAAATCTATATTAAATAAATTTGAAGTAATAGATATTTGAAAATTTTTGTGATTCAAAGTTACTTTGTGGAATAATACTGTTTAGAATGATAGGTTTAAGGTGATATAAAAAAAAATCTAAATGTATCTCGGTCAAAGAGAATCATCAATTTGGCAAAAAAAACAAAAAGTAAATAAAACTATTCTAATATATTTTAATTAATAATATGTTTTTAGAATTGTATTTCAAAATATCTCAACACACATAATTATATAATTTCAAAATAAGACAAACTATAGAGTGAAAATATACCAAAAATTATTTTGATATTTTAAAAACTCACAGTTTTACAAAATGTATATTAACTAAAGGGAAAATAAACAGAAGGACCCGTAGAAAGTGATATTTACTAAGCAATTATAATTATTTAGAATGATTAAATACCAAAATAAAAATTTTAAATTACTAAATTTTCCCTAGTCAAACCTTCTACATTCATTCTCTTTTACTTTTAGAATTAAAATAAAATTGATTAGGCATAATTAAAATTGATTAAAAAACATAATAATACCTACAGTTTTCTTCCATTTTTTTTTGATAAATGGTTTTCTTCCTTTTTAATTTAGTGTTTAGGGTTTATTGTATCTTTGCAACATTCAAACCTTTGCAAATTGCTAGGTTACCATGCTCGTGAGGGTTCAGAACAGAGAATGTTAGTTTATGAAAGGTTCTTTGTATTCCGATTTATATATTATATTATTATATATAATAATTATAAAGTTAATGAGAGATATTATTAAAATTTTATCATATTTTTTTATCATATATATATATATATATATATAAGATAAAAAAATTTAAATAAGTGTATATATATAAATGATATAAATAATAAAAAAATTTAAATAAAGACATAAGAATATATTTATCAATTTTTTATTATTTATCTTTTATTTTTTTTCTGAATTAAATAAGAAATATCATTTTCTCATTTACTTTTATACTTATAAGTTATAATCTCTCCTATGATTTTTTATTCTTTCGTAAATTAATCTAACCTATCTTTTTATTATATTAAATATAATCTAGAGGAAAAATTGATTTAGGGTTTAAGGTTGTACCCCATGATGAACTTTTTTTTTTTTTGGGTACAAACCCCATGATGAACTTCATCTTAAAGAAACGGCTTTAAGGTTATATGTGAACATTGGGGACAGAGCCAACGCGCGGTACAGGAATCAAAGTGAAGACTTAGGCTTTGTTTGGTCCATCATAAGAGAGAATATATTAGGTTAATTCAAAGAAGGGTAGAAAAAAATAGGGGAGATTAATGAATGATATTTTTTATTTGGTTCAGAAGGGGAGGAGAGGGGAAAGGAGGGGAGAAGGGGTTAATTAAAAGTTGACAAAAATATCCTTATCTCTTTATTTAAATTTATTTATTATTTATTTATAATATTCATATTAAAATTATTATTTTTTAATTTATAAATTTTAATTTTTTTATCTCATTTATATATATAATAAAATTAAAAAAAATAAAAAATATGTTAAAATTTTAACATTATTTTTTATTAATTTTATAATTATTATATATTTTAATATAATATATAAATAATTTATTATACTTATTAAATTTTATTATAATTATTATACAATTAAAGAAAAATTAAATTTGAAAAAAATAAAGAAAAATTTAAGGGTATAATTAAAATATTAAAAATAAATTTAGAGATATTTTAGTAAAAAAAAATGGATAAAAATTTCTCTTCCCTCCAAAAATCTCTACTTTTGGAGAGGAGGAGAGGTGAAGGAGGAGAGTGGAGAAGAAGGGACCACGACAAAAAATTTCCCTTCTCCTTCTATCTATTTTTCTCAATTAAATACACTTTCTTCTCCCCTCCTCTCTCTCCTCTAAAAATCTCCCAACCAAACAAACTAGGAAAGAGACTGTTGAATATGCCTCCAACTACGTCGAATGCTCTCTAGGTCAAGTTTTCTTCCATTTCCTTTTCAGATATTATCGCTGAAGATGTCGTGGTCTACTGCTACGAGGTATGCATTTCCCAAACTTCCTCACTTTGTTCGATGTTCTTCACCTTCCATCATTCTCTCTTCCCCTTTTTCCCTTACCCCCAAGTTATTTGCTCATTCTCAAACCCCAAGTGTAAATAGCATTCACGACTCCGTAGCTTCATTCAATCGCTTACTGCATATGCATGCCCCACCTTCCATAACCCAAATGAATAAGATTTTGGGATCACTTGCCAAGGCTAAACATCATCGCACTGCTATCTCATTGTTCGCACAAGCTGAGTTCAGGGGATTCAAGCCTACACTGAGCATCTTGATCAATTGTTACTGCCATTTGGGTCAGATGTATGTTGCTTTCTCAATATTGGGTAAGATTCACAAGACGGGTCTTCAACCAGATACTGTAACCTTGACTACGCTGATAAAAGGACTCTGCATTAGGAACCAGGTCGGGGAGGCATTGGACTTTTATGACGACCTAATGGGAATAGGATTTCAAATAAATGAAATTAGTTATGGAACTTTGGTCAATGGGCTGTGTAAACTTGGGAAAATAAGGTCTGCCATTAAATTTGTCCGAATGATGGAGAGGCGGCTAGTTAAGCCTGATGTAGTCATATACACCAGTCATTGATAGCCTTTGCAAAGGTGGAAATTTTGTTGAAGCCCATGAATTGTTCTCTAAAATGATTGATGGAGGAGTTACTCCAACTATTGTCACTTATAGCTTTCTAATCCATGGTCACTTTAGCAAGGGACAGCGGCAAGAAGCTTCTCAGTTGCTAGATGAAATGATAGACATCCAACCTGACATTTATGCATTTAGTATATTGATTGACATGTTTTGTAAAGAAGGAAAGATCATCGAAGCTCAAGTTGTGCTTTGCAGGATGATGAAATGTGGCGAGAGACTTAATGTTGTGACTTTCAGTTCTTTAACGGATGGGTGTTGTTCGATGGGCAATGTTAATGAGTCAAAAGAAGTATTTAATAAGATGGTCCGAAGTGGATTGAAACCTAATGTAGTTAGTTTTAATATCTTGATTGATGGATTATGTAAGATCGAAAAATTGATGAAGCTATGGCCCTTTTTAATGAAATGCGTCACAAAAACATAGATCCTGATATCTGGATTTACAACTCTCTTATCGCTGGCATGTGCAAAGTAGGAAGAATGTCATGTGTGCAAGATCTTATGTATGATATGCGTGATAGTAATGTTGCCCCTGATGTAGTCACTTATAATATTTTGTTAGATGCATTTTTCAAAGGCCGGAATCTTGACCAAGGGATTGCATTATTTCAACAAAAGGTTGCACAGGGAGTTCAGCCTGATTTGTACACACTTAACATACTTATTGATGGTTTATGTAAAGGCTATAGACTAAAAGATGCTTGGGAGATTTTTGAATACCTTTTGATCAAAGGCTATCATCTAGATGTCTACACATATAATATTATGATGAATGGGCTTTGTAGACAAGGGCTGCTTGATGAAGCTATGACTCTGCTCCCAAAAATGAAAGAGAATGGCTACCTTCTTCATTCAATAACATATAAAATACTTATTCGAGCGCTTTTGGGAAAAAGGGAGAAGGATAAAGTAGAGAATCTTCTCCATGAAATAATCGATAGTGGTTTCCTAAAACAATAAACCAAGGTTAGATACGCTTGCCCTAATTTGTTATACTTGTTCAAATCTTGAAATTTATCCTTAATGGCTTTATAATGATTGTCTCCTTTTGGTTAACATTGTTGGATTATTTGATGGTTCGAATGGCGTTGAAGAGTTATGTTCAACATCCTTCCCTATTTCCCACTTTTTGTATACAACATCCTTCCTCCTCCTTGGTTCATTCATATTTTGATTTATGAATGTTGAGGAGCATCTCTAATTTAGCTCATGAATTAAATTTTATTGATTTAACTCATTCAAACCCATAACGTCTCTGTTGTATGGGAGATTTCATGTTACTTTACTACTACAAGGTCACTCGTTGGATATATTCTTGTATGATATTCTTAAGAAAATTGGTGTGAGAATTGTTACTATGTAGTATATGTATATGTGTGTCTATATTTATGGATAGAGAGATACAAACATCCAGTTGCTCGGGTTGACATGAATGATAGAGGTACTCATCCTTTAAACAAGTGGTTATGGGTTCGAATCTCAGCTTTGGTATATAGAGCAAACCTAGTTAAGAGGAGTCTATAGAGATTAGCATCTATCTTTGACAAATGATACTCTTGGTGTCACCAAAAATTTATCATACAATAGTGTAGTCAAAGAATTCAATTTACAATCTAATTCAAATCACTTCAAATCATTTGTTCTAGTCTGAATTATCAAATTATCCAAAATTATATTTTATTTTAGCCCAATTGAAAATGTTAATTTAATTTGTTTTATATATATATAATTAAAAGAATTATAATGAATTTTTATAACGTATGAAAATTTTTATTCAATATCCACTATTAATATTTTGATAGATATTTTATTAAATTTTGTTTATTTAATTGGATTTATATGCTGACATTGTAGTTTAGATATGGAGGATTAATGGCACAAAAGAGGCAAAGGTATTAAAAAAAAAAAAAAATAGGTCAAGTCAAACGGTTAAGTTCAATTTTACTTAAATAACATGTCAACATCTACGTTCAAATTTTGTTCAAGGAAAAAAATTACTAACGAGAGCTATATTTAATTTATTACTTATTTATTTGATACTAAATAGTTGTATTAAACAATATTGATAAAAAGTTTAATTGTAGGGATTATATAAATTATTTAAATTTCAAGAAATAAATAATACAAGTAAAATTTCAAATGAGATTGTTGAAATTTAAAACTGAAAATACATATATAATGAAGCAAGAATACATTTTTGTAATCAAAATTTTGAATTTGTTTTTTTTTCACTACAAAACAAGCAAAATTATAAAATAATGCCATAACAATTTCTTCAAAATTGCAATCTAACACTCAATCCCAAGACCAAAAATCAAGGAGTTCACCTATTTTCAAATTGAGAACATAATTACTACAAGAAATACACCATTGAGAACTAAAACCACCCAATATTTTTTTAATATTAGGAAAGATTCACAAGATGTGTCTTCAACCGAGTATTGTAAACTTGACTACGCTGATATATATAAAAGGACTCTGCATAAGGAACCAGGTGGGGGAAGCATTGGCTTTTTATGATTACCTGATGTCCAAAGGATTTCAATTAAATGAAGCTAGTTATGTAACTTTGGTCTGAGTTCTGCAAAATTGGGAAAATAAGGTCCGCTATTAAATTTGTCCGAATGATGGAGAGGCATAAAATTAAGCCTAATGTAGTCGTATACGATATAATCATTGATAGCCTTTGCAAAGGTGAAAGTGTCGTTCAGGCCCAGAATTGTGCTCTAAAATGATTGATCAAGGAATTTTACCTAATATTGTCACTTATAACTCTCTAATCAATGGTTACTGCAGCATGGGACAAGAAGCTAGTTGATTACTAGAGGAAATGGCGTGGAAAGACGTCAAACCTTATGTTTACACCTGTAGTATGTTGATTGGTGCATTTTGTAAAGAAGGAAAGATCATAGAAGCACAAATTGTCTTTGCTAGGATGATGAAATGTGGTGAGACACCTGATGTTGTGACTTACAATTCTTTAATGAATGGGCATTGTTTCATTACCGATGTAAGTGAGACAAAGGAAGTATTTGGTAAGATGGTATGAAGTGGATTGATACCTGATTTAGTCAGTTTTAATATATTGATTGATAGATTTTGTAAGTTTAAAATGGTTGATGAAGCTATGGATCTCTTTCAAGAAATGTGTCGCAAGAACGTGGTTCCTAATACTTGGACTTACAACTCTCTTATTGATGGCATATTGAAACTAGGAAGAATGTCATCACGTGTGAAAGATCTTGTTTATGATATGTGTGATAAAGGCGATTCCCCTGATGTAGTCACTTGTATTATTTTGTTAAATTCAATTTGCAAAAGCCAGAATCTTGACCAAGGGATTGCATTATTTCAGCAAATGGTTGCCCAGGAAGTTCAGCCTAATTTGTACACATATAATATACTTATTGACGGTTTGTTTAAAGGTTATAGACTAAATGATGCTTGGGAGAAGGCTAACAGCTAGATGTCTGTACATACAGTACTATGATCAATGGCTTTTGTCAACAAGGGCTGCTTAATGAAGCCATGACTCTGCTTCAAAAAATGAAGGAGACAGACTGCTTCCTTGATTCAATAACATAAAATACATCTTTGAGCCCTTTTGGAAAAAAGTGAGAAGGTAAAGTGGAGAATCTTCTTCGTGAAACGATTGATAGTGGTCTTCTAAAAGAATGAAACAAGGTTAGATACTCTTTCCTTAATTTGTCGTACTTGTGAAAATGTTGAAATTTGTCCTTAATGGTTGTACAATGATTGTTTCCTTTTGTTTATAATTTTTGGACTATTTGATGGGTTCAATAGTCTTGGAAGAGTTTTGCTCAAGTGATATGTTAAATAGATTGATTTTAACTATGCCTGTTAACCATGATTTTCTTTCGCTCTTAACATGACACTGTTGTTTCTTTCTTTGTAGTTCATTTCTAGTTCGATTTGTTACATTGATAGGCATCTATGTCCTCCATGGAAAATAGCTTTTGGAGGATGGGTTCCATTTTCCAGTTGGATCTCTTTCATAACTCTAAGGCTCATCTTGGCTATTGTTCAAGGGTTAGCACTTATCCTTGTTCAGATTGTAGATAAAATGTTGTTTTCTAGAGTTTGTAATCTAAAATAGTAGTAGTTCCTTGTAAAATATTGTGGGCAACAAACAACGTTCATTAGATTGTTTTACGACCAAGAAACACAGTGTATGAACTTATTTGGTAGCATAAGCATTAATAAGGATTTAAGGGTTTCTACTGTATTTGCATATTTTGGTAGATTTTACATGCTCATTAAGGAGCTACACGCATTTGGAAGCAATTACTAATTGCACCTTGACCATGAATGCCTGCAAGTTGTCCATAAATATTTTTCTTCTTCCTGTTTATCATTTTTTTTCTGCATCCATGAATTGTCTTTGCATTATGGTTAACCATTTTTCATCCATTTTACATGCTGTATTGTTTGAGATATTTTATCATTGGAGATAGAGATTCTCGCGTGGCTATTAATTTCTCTTGGAGTGGGATTCTTTCTGCTAGAAAATCAGTAGAGTAGTGTGCTTGACTATGGATAAAGCATTTCTTGCAATTCACTCAGATGATGTTCTCAAATTCGAAGGGCTTGTTTGGAAGAATCCTTAATCTGTTGTTTTCTTTGATGATGAAATGAGATGAGAGGCTGTTTTTAATTTACCCTGCTTTAATTGATGGGTGTTGTTTAATGAATGATGTTGATGTGTTAAATGAAGTAATCAATAGAATGGTTCAAAGTACCTTAATCAATGGATTATTTAATTCACTTAATCTTATGTGCAAGATCTTGTTATGAAATTCATCCCATTGGTCATCCCATGAATATATTCTCATATAATTTCTTGTCTGGTGCATTTGGCAGAAGAAGGCATGTGGTCTAAGCGCTTGAATTGTAAAAGTAAATGGGGTTAAAATTTTTAATTATTTTAAGAAATTGGAGAAATTGGGTTAAAATTTTTTAATTAATTTTTTTTATTCTTTTATCTTATATCATCTCCGTTTTAAAAAACTTTTTAACCCCTCTTCAATTCTTTTAATCTAGCTCATAAAAATTTTCTCTTCCCTTTTTTTTCCTCCAAATCCCTCGTACCAAGTAGCACTTTAAAAATTCAAGTTTTTGCACTGTAGCTAAAAGTGAGATTGCTGGGATTCCATAAACTAAATCAGCATTGCGTTGCGGAATATTTTGGACATAAAGTTCATTAGATGGTCTTGCAACCGAGGAAAGCTATGTCTGAGCTTATTTTGGAGTAAAAGCATAAATAAGGTTCATTTTATTTTTAAATTGTGAGTAAATTTAATATTTTTTTAAAATTTTTTGTGCAAAAAAAAGTCTAGATTATACTCCTCCGATCCTTGAGTTGACTTTTGCTAAGTAGAATAAGAAAGTTAAATAAATAAATTAATTATAATTAAATTAAATCTCTTAAGATAAAGTTATATTATATATTCTTTAATCTATTAAATTTAACCAACTAACTAATAGGGTTTAGATGCTTCTCATAAGCACATTAATAGTCTTATTTGTGCGTGTTTAAAATATTTTAGACTATTTTTTTTACCATTTTATAGAGCGTGGTGTTTATAAGTTCAAAGAATTTTCTTTCCTAATATGCTAATCTTTTAGGAACCTTTCGTAGGTAGCTCTCTCTATGAATATTAGACTCTCAATAAAAGTACCAATGGGATGAACAAAAACCTAAAAAGAGTCCATCTTGAAAGATTAGCCTATTATAAAGGAGAATCCATTGAATTTATAAACTCCTACTCTACTTATGAGACTCACCAATGTTGGACTCATAATATATTACAATTTCTTTCCGCACATATCCATTACTAGTTTTATCTTTTCTTATATGACTAGATATCAATTTTAATATTTTTATTTTAACTACTATAACTTTATATTCTTATTGTCTTTTGAGAGCACAGTATTCATTATCATGAATTATTATAGGTCTTATAATAATATTGTGTAACCTTTTTATTTTTTATTATATATTTTTTGATCATAAATAATTCTAGTAATTTTTTTCTATTTAAAGTATGTAATTTGAATTCTATAATTAATATATCCAGTAATTTTGTTATTTTTTTTATAATTGATTCCAATTATATGAACCTTTTCACTTATAGAATTATTTCATCTCTCATTGACCTTCAAACTGCGGTGGGGTTTGAGGAAAATGTGTGGCGAAGGTATAGGTTGCAATATCACCGCACCATGACGGCAACAAGGAAAACCTACTTTTCATGTAGAAGTTCATTTGGGGTCAAAAGTCAGATTGAGAAAACACTCTGTAATCTCATACCAAACATGTATTTTGATCGCAATGAGCTTCTGCCAACAAATATGTCAGTTTAGAGGGCTGGCTTCATCACTATTCCAAACACACTGTACGTATAACTTATCTCTTACCAAAATCGTAATATATAAAATTTATCTAAGGATGCATATAATTATATGAGATTTTAAAATTTAAGTTTATCTCTTTAATATTTTAATTTTAAACATGAAATTTACTGTCAGTTATTTTTGTGTTTAGGTAATTACTGAATTTAGCATGTTAAATTAGTAAAGATAGCGTGAGTTTTGACATGAATTAAAAATATAGGTATAATTAGCAAATTTTCCAACCTCATCACATTTTAAAATTTAAATTTAATCTCTTCAAAATTTTAACATTCAAACCCAAGTTACTATTTTTTCCCCGATTTAATATATATCGAACTGACGTTGCTTTTAATTAAAATTTTTTATCTAAGATATAGTGTGTGTTTGGGTAAATTTTTGGTAAAAATTTTATAAAAATCAAAATTTTAGATTGTTTATGAAAAAAATTTAGATAAAAATTTATAAAAAAAATAATTATAAATAAATACGTATTTAAATAGTTATTTTAAATTTAATTTTTTATACTGATAAATTATTAAAAATAATACGATTTTATTAAAAGGAAAAGAGAGGAGAGAGAGGATAGAGGAGAGAAAGAATAAAGAAGAAAGATGAGTGATGATAGAAAAAAAACATAAAAGATAAAAGAGGAAAAAATATAAAAAAATAAAAATAAAATAATAATTGATAATTTATAAATTTTTTTATTATTTTAAAAATTAATTTTAATAGTTTATTTAAAATTATAATTTTAAATTATAGTTTAATTTAAAAATATTTATAGATAAATATAATTATTTATTTAAAAAAATAAAATTTAGAGTTTTAAAACCATTTTAAAACCAAGTTTTGCCCTGTTTCCAAACAGGCCGGTGCATTCGGCTGTTTGAGTGCTTTAGGTGAAAGCTTTCTTTCGCCAGTTTCCTGTCCGATTTTGTCTGTGACGGGGAACATGTGGTTGTGGACAGCTACAAGGTACGCTTTTCCCGAGCTTGCTCATTTTATTCGATATTCTTCACCTTCCATCATTCTCTCTTCGCCCTTTTCCCTCAACCCCAAGTTCTTTGCTCATTCTCAAACCCCAAATGCAGATAGCGTTCACGACTCCGTAGCTTCATTCAATCGCTTACTCCTTATGCATCCCCCACCTGCGATACTCCAAATTAATAAGATTTTAGGATCACTTGCCAAGGCTAAATATAACCACACTGTCGTCTCATTGTTTGCACAAGCTGAGTTCAGGGGTTTCACACCCGATTTATTTACACTGAGCATCTTGATCAACTGTTACTGCCATTTGGGTCAGATGTATTCTGCTTTCTCAATTTTTGGGAGGATTCACAAGATGGGCCTTCAACCGGATACTATAACTTTGAATACGCTGATAAAAGGACTCTGCATTATGAACCAGGTTGGGGAAGCATTGGACTTCTATGATGACCTGATGGCCAAAGGATTTCAGTTAGATATATTTACTTACGCAATCTTGATTAATGGGCTGTGCAAAATTGGGAAGATAAGGTCTGCCATTAAATTGGTCCGAATGATGGAGAGGCAGTTAGTTAAGCCTAATGTAGTCATATACAACACAGTCATTGATAGCCTTTGTAAAGGTGGACATGTCATTAAGGCCCATGAATTGTGTTCTAAAATGATTGATCGAGGAGTTATGCCAGATGCTTTTACTTATAGCTCCCTAATCCATGGTCACTGCAGCAAGGAACAGTGGCAAGAAGCTTCTCAATTGCTGGATGAAATGATATTGAAAGACATCCAACCTGATCTTTATACATTTAATATATTGATTGACATGTTCAGTAAAGAAGGAAAGATCATAGAAGCTCAAGTTGTGCTTGGCAGGATGATGAAATGTGGCGAGAGACCTGATGTTGTGACTTATAATTCATTGATGGATGGGTATTGTAATTTGCACATTGTCAATGAGTCAAAAGAAGTATTTAATAAGATGGTTTGGAGTGGATTGGCGCCTAATGTGGTTAGTTTTAATGTATTGATTGCTGGATTATGTAAGATCAAAATGGTCGATGAAGCTATGGCTCTTTTTAAGGAAATGCGCTGCAAAAACATCGATCCTGTTATCTGGACTTACAACTCTCTTATGGATGGCATGTGCAAAGTAGGTAGAATGTCATGTGTGCTAGATCTTATGTATGATATGCGTGATAGTAATGTTGCCCCTGATGTAGTCACTTGTAATATTTTGTTAGATGCATTTTGCAAAAGCCGGAATCTTGACCAAGGGATTGCATTATTTCAACAAATGGTTGCGCAGGGAGTTCAGCCTGATTTGTACACACTTAACATACTTATTGATGGTTTATGTAAAGGCTATAGACTAAAAGATGCTTGGGAAATTTTTGAATACCTTTTGATCAAAGGCTATCATCTAGATGTCTACACATATAATATTATGATCAATGGGCTTTGTAGACAAGGGTTGCTTGATGAAGCTATGACTCTGCTCCCAAAAATGAAAGAGAATGGCTCCCTTCCTGATTCAGTAACATATAAAATACTTCTTCGAGCTCTTTTGAGAAAAAGTGAAAATGATAAATTAGAGAATCTTCTTCATGAAATGATTGATCGTGGTCTTCTGACACAATATAACAAGGTTAGACACTCTTGATGTAATTTTTTATACGATGATTGTTTCCGTTTGGTTAACATTGTTGTGGATTATTTTATGGGTTGAATGGTCTTGAAGAGTTCTGTTCGAGACATATTTCAGTAGATTGTTTCCTTCTCCTTTATTCAAGGAAGCTTGAGGTTAAATAATCATAGGCATGAGATGCTTTAATCCTTGAATTTTCCTCTTGTCCAATTTTTTTCTTCTGATTTTTAATGTGGCAAATTGACATTTGCTAGGAAATTATTTTCTTCGCGAATTGACCTTTTATGTCTCTTATTCATTGCATTTCTATCTTTAGGCAATCCTATGGATAAAATCTGTGTTTTTACAAGGAAATTTCAGGTTTGTCTTTTCTTCTGTTACTATGGTTGCTGTCGGTTCCATGATTTCATCATCTCACCGTAATATATTCATTTGCTATCACTGCTGTAGTCCGTTGTGCACCATTGCTCTGAGGTTGATTTGTATGAAGACCTGTTAGATATTGTTGTGCATACATGTCTGATGTCATGTCAGTTTTCTTCACATACGAACAAGTATTTCCACCAAATAATGAGCAGAAAGCAATCTGCATTTGCAAAATTGTTAATTAATACCGAATGGAGACAGATTTGATCTTATATTCCAGATGTTTTTTGGTTTAAACGATTTCTAGAAGGTTTGAGTAGAGGCCATCCAAGTATGTCACCACAGATATGGGTATCCTAGAGGTTACTAAAAAAGCATGAACAAAAAGGGATAACATGATGTGTGGGTCCTTTAAATATGATAGCTTGAGTTCGAATGTAGAAAATATTTTGTTGGGAGAGGTAAAACTCACTTCAATGATTCCTATGCATAGGAAGATTAGTCTTTAGGAATCAGTTGTGGAATACCTTCTCGACTTTACAAAAAAAAAAAAAAAAAGAGCAGATAACATGGCAAGAATGCCAACACAAACCAACACTGGCGCAGTCTGAGAAACAAAACCATAACTCGTGCAGCAACCTCTGCATCAATAAATTGTCTTGTATCATAGTTCATCTTTCTTCAGCTAAATTTATTTGGTAACCAATACTAATTGTGTTTCCCCGATTTTTAGATCGTTAAGGTCAGGATGATGTTTCAGTCAGCTTCAAAAGTGCGTAACAAATCCAAAAGTAAGTAAAAATATAAGCATGTACAATTACAAACCCTTCATATAAAATTTTCCAGCATCCCTGCTACTACTAGAAAATAGTAAAAATATGCACAACTGAGTATTTCTTGTTTATTACAAATTTCTCAAGTTTTGAAAGGAAAATTTTTTTTCACTGAAATTTCATAACGATTCATGCATCAAGAGAATATGACTTGTTGAAATGCAAAATTTTCGTAGGAAAAATTCTTCTCGAGAACAAATTTCTCATGGAAAAATGCTAGTTGTCACAAAAATTTACAATATAATCCAAATCACTTCAAATCGTTTGATCTAGTCTTTAATTAGAATATTATTCAAAAGCACAACGAATTTTAGCCAAGTAGAAAATGTTAAGCTTGATTATATATATGATTAAAAGTCATAATTTAATTTTTATAGTGTATAGAAGTTTTTATTGAATCTCCACTATTAACATTTGGTGAGATATTTTTACTTAATTGAATTTATAGTGTCATTGTAATTTAAATTGGAGATTCACAGAAATATTAAAATACACAAAACCCTCCTGAATTTTGATTAATTGTATTTCATATCCTTAATCTTTAAAAAATTAAATTAAGACCACAAATTAAACACAGGTATTGTGGAAAACAATGCAATTATTATAAGAAAAACAAAATTGAGAAATTTATTTCCGTTGTATGAAAAAAAAAACAAAATTGAGAAACAAAACACACTCAGGCTGTGTTTGGAACGACCCCCTTCCCACTACACAGTTTACAAATTAGGAATTGAAACACCACTTAGCCTCAATTCTGAAAAAGAAAAATTGACACCCACAAACATAGCCTTAATATTTAACCCTACGAACATCCCTAAATTCTGGAGGAAACTAAGAAAGTAATGTTTCTTATTTCTTTATAAAGTGTGAATGTTTTTTAGGTATTCATAAGCCCCATAGCCCCATGCACGGTATTAAAGATGAACCTCTAACTAGATATTTAAAGAATTTGACTAAGTGTCCACTGTATTAGAACTTATGGTCTATAAAGTGTGAGTTAAATTATGTCTAAATTATATATTTGATTCTCTAAATTTATATCAAATTCCAATTTAGTCCTTAAGTTTATAAATTGTGTTTTCTTCCCTTGAATAATGAATATTGACACCATCAATTTCTTTAATAGAAAATAGAAAACTCTGACTAAGCACAGTTAGTCTCTGTTGTTAAATATAACATTTTCTTAATTAATTCAAAGAGAGAAAAAAGTTTTAAGTTGGCTATATGTAATTAATATATAGAGTATTTGTGTTATTTTTTAAAGTAAACAAAGATAAAAATGTCCCTGCTATTTATTGACTGGAGATAAAAATGTCAAAGTAAATAAAGATATTAGGGGAATGAAAAAAAAATTGAATATAGGAGATAAGAGAAAATGTATCTTATATTATGGATCAATCCCAAACTCTCCAATGAACTTTATATTTAGGACTAAGTACTTAGTTTAATTATATTGAGAAATTTGTTTTCTTTAAAAATTTAGCTTTCTCATATCTGACATTACAACTATTTATAATTTTTTTTATAGTAAGGCAAAATGATATTAATAAAAAGTAATATTACATAATACTAATTATAACAAGACAAAACAAAATTAACAAAAAAAGGGAGGGGACCGTAGATAAAGTGACCCGAAAGAAGATATTAAGCAGGAAATTCACATCCCAAACTACATCTCCAGTTATAGGAGGAGGGAGGGAGGTTGATTTTTCGTTTGTTGATGCAGAGAATATTCAAAAAAATAATTCCCAGAAATTAGTAGATCTCTTCTAATAAACAAACAATAGAGAATTGCTCAAAAGCAAAGAAGAATAAAGGGTATTGAACTCTGATTGAGTTTTGTCCAGAAAAAGAGCTTAAATTGTATACCATTATGACAGGAAAAATGGTGGCTCGATTCCAACGAAGCTTATGCCGAACCATTGTCCATCCCTACTTGGAGATTTGAGCACCAGAAATGTAGGACCTATGAGACAAAGACTTGGCCTGACAAATGGGAGATGTGGAAAAAGCAAAAGAAGAGAAATTGATATGGCAAGAGAGTTCTTTGATTACTTTTCTTGGCTCCCAAATTACACCTTGATTCAATGTTGCTCTTATTCCAAAGTGTATTTAAGAGGATAATTATACCATGCAAAAGATGCTCATGACCTACATTGTGTAAATTGAACAGGGTGTTTTTAAGCCAAGATTTGAATGAAAAAAGGTCTTGAGTAGTAAGTAAAATTGAAAAACATCCACACCAGATGGACATAGCAAATGGACGAGATGAATAAATGATCCAATGTTTCTTTGGTATTACAACCAAAAACACAAAGGCTATTCACATTAAGATGATGAGCCAAGGGAACTACCTGCCCAAACTAAATGGTATTGGCTTTGGAAGATGGGAAGCTTAGTGTTAATAATTTAATCAGCAATACAACGAGAATAGAACTGACGAATGAGGCTAGAATTCCATTGAATCGGAGTACCAAGAATTGGGGAATGCAATATGAGAATCGCTATTGTCTATAAATGATTAGACTGAGGTGAAGTCTCTTTGCATCGGTCACCAAAAAGGGTGGTTGAGAGGAATGGAAGAAGCAGTGCCATTTTTCCACCTCAGATTGCTAATGATCAAGTTAGCACACTCAAAAGTTCTTTTCCATATCCAAGAGGAATTGTAAGGGTGCTTGATGACAGAAGACTTGGAAGTATTAATATATTTAATTCTCAAAGTGTTAGCAATAATAGAAGAAACATCTGAATCAATAATTTTCAAAGTTGCTTCTCAAGAAGTGCCTCATTAAAAATAGAAGCAGGCCTTAAGCCTAATCCACCTTTTTCTTTAGGGAGGAATAAAACATCCTTCCTAAGCAAATGAGCCTTCTTTTTATCCTTTTTATCCCCTGTGACGCCACAGAAGAAATTGATACATGGACTATCAATTAAATTGTCTGCGGTAATTTAATACAAGACAAAAAAGTTAGCTGCTGAAAGTACATATTTAATAAGACAGAGACGACTAGCTTGGAACAAAAGTTTAGATTTTCAAGAACAAATTCTTCTGCCAATGGATTCTAGAACATGATTATAGACAATTGATTTATTGTCAATCCAAGCGCCTAGATATTTACCAAGCTTAGAGGAAAAGTTGATACCTAAAAGATATGAAAGTTGGATTTTCTATGCGTATGGAACATTGGAACTAAAGACAAGGGTAGATTTGACTTTGTCAATTTCTTATCCTGACCAATAATCATATCTATCCAGTGCATATTAAACTGCTTGGGCATTTGAGATAGTGTCTTCAAAGAATGAAAGTGAATCATCAGCATGTAGAAGATGGGAGACAGGCATGCCATCAATTGTTACTGCCATTTGGGTCAGATGTATTCTGTTTTCTCAATATTGGGAAGGATTCACAAGATGGGTCTTCAACCCAATATTGTGACTTTAAACACACTGACAAAAGGATTATGTGCTAGGAAATAAGTTGGGGAAGCATTGGATATTGGATTTTTATGATGACCTTTTGAATACCTTTTGATCAAAGGCTATCATCTATATGTCTATACATATGATCAATGGCCTTTGTCAACAAGGATTGCTTGATGAAGCCATGACTTTGCTTCCAAAAATGGAAGAGAGTGACTGCCTCCCTGATTCGATGACATATAAACTACTTCTGCGAGGTCTTTTGGAAAAAAGTGAGAAAGACAATAGAGAATCTTCTTCATAAAATGATTAATAGTGGTCTTCTGAAACAATCAATCAAGGTTAGACACTCTTGAAGTTATTTGTTATACTTGTAGAAACGTTTAAATTTGTCCTGAATGGTTACAGTTATACAATGATTGTTTCCTTTTGGTTAACATTGTTGTGGATTATTTTATAGGTTGAATGGTCTTGAAGAGTTCTGTTCGAGACATATTTCGGTGGATTGTTTTCTTCTCCTTTATTCAACGAAGCTTGAGGTTAAATAATCATAGGCATGGGATGCTTTAATCCTTCAATTCCCTCTTGTCTGATTTCTAATATTGCAAATTGGCATTTGCTAGGAAATGATTTTCTTAGTGAATTGACCTTTTATGTTACTTATTCATTGCATTCCTATGTTTAGGCAATCCTATGGATAAAATGTGTTTTTACAAGGAAATTCCTGGTATGGCTGTACTTCTGTTACTGATAACGTTGCCACCCTCTCAACATCTCACAAGAAAATTTGCTATCACTGCTGTTGTCCGTTATGCACCATTGCTCTGAGGTTGATTTGTATGAAGACCTATTAGATATTGTTGTGTATACATGTCTGTAAAAGAACAATACTATTAAAAGTAAAACGATATATAATTATTAGGGCTTCGATCACCAAGTAAAGACATTACAAACCATAGAAGCCCAACACTCATGAACAACCAACAAAGCAACAAACTGATATACAACACAACAGTAACCCAAACTGAAACAAAAGAAGTAAACTTCGGACTATGGAGCCATGACACTGGAGCTTAGAAGATGATGACGACAAATACCCTTAGAGCCAATAAAAAGTAAGAGTAGACGCTATCCAAATATGTCACTACGGACATAGGTATCCCATAAGTTACTGAAAGAGCTATTGGCAATATAAACAAAAGTCGAGAACGCGATAGGAATGCCAAGACAAACCAACAACAGCGCAGTCCAAGAAATAAAACCCTAACACTATAGCATCCAGATCAACAGTAACTAGATTTATTTGGTAGCCAATACTAATTGTACTTTTGCCCCCATTTTCGATCATTAAGGCTCATGGTTTGTAGGACGGCTTGTAGTCAGGATCATGTTTCATTTGGTTTCAAAAGTACTTGTAGAAAGCAGGGGTATTCATAAAACCCGTGACCTGATATGTCCACTCGAATTCGCGAAAAAAAAAAAACTTGCTTACTCTAATAAATATAAGGTAGGGTTAGGCATCATGTTATAAAATATAACCCATGTTTTTTTAGGCTGGACAGGGGGTTTGTCCTGCCCTACCCATGAGCACTCCTTCTTTTATTTTTTGTACTTTTATTCCTAGATGTTATACTTGAAAGGGAGAATATGATAGCTACTGATGACTAAATGGTCATTTTAAAAATATAAGTAGGTAAGTTACATCTTTTAATATTTATAACTATATTGATTTTTTCTTTTTCTTTAACTTTACTAATCATAATATAATTATATTATAAATTATAATTATTTATTTTATTTTTTTATATGCTTTATCCTTGTCAACATTTGAAAAATTGATATAATTATATTATAAATTATAATTATTTATTTTATTTTTTAGATACTTTATCCTTGTCAACATTTGAGAAATTGATACAAAATTACAATTACAAATTACTTAGACTTCAAGACTTTTTTTTATATGCAGTGAATTTGAAGACTTTAATTATTATATTTTTGTTACCTTATTTTTAGTGGGTTATAGATATTATTTAACTCTTGAAGACATATGAATATGGTATTATTTTAAAAGTTTATAATTGCATATTATTTTTCACAACATGAGCATGACATTACAGCTGCTCAGCACGCCCATGCCTAGCCCAAAATAGTTAGGGCTTTTATCGAGTAAGGCCAGGCATCGGGCTGCAAAATGAAGCTCATGCTTTTTTCGGGCCAAAGGGTTGCCCCCGCTCAACTCTACCCATGAACACCCCTAATAGAAAATAACAAATCTAGAAATAAATAAAAATATTAATATATACAATTATGAACCTTTTATATAAAAATTTTCAGCATCCTTCTGCTACTAGAAAGTAGTAAGAATATGCACTACTGAGTTTTTTTTTTTTTGTCTTTTACAAATTTATCAAGTTTTGAAAGGAAAATTTGTTTTCACATGAATTTCATGATGAATCTTGTATTTATGACTTGTTGAAATGTAAAATTTTTGTAGGAAAAAATTTTCTTGAGAACACGTCTCATGGAAATATGCTAGTTGTCACAAAAAAATTTGTAGGCTAACTCAACTCAACTCAACTGTGTTTCATTTCTAAGAAGATTTTTTATTATCATGTTCTTGCACTCTCTTCTTAAGGAAATGGGGACTTGTGCATGAGATAATACAAATAAATTATCATAAAATAATGCAGTCATATAATTAAATTTACAATATAGTCCAAATCACTTCAAATTATTTGATCTAGTCTTATTTCACAAATTATCCAAAAGCACAATAAATTTTACCCAAGTAGAAAATGTCAATTTTATTTTTTATATATATCTCTATAATTAGAAGTTGATTGATATTTTATAATGTATAGAAATTTTTATTTAATCTCCACTATTAACATTAAAGTAATTAGTTGAATTATGTTTACTTAATTGAATTTATAGGGTCATTGTAATTTAAAATGGAGATTTATATCAACATGAGAAGGCTAAAATACAAAAAAAAAAAAACCCATTGAGTTTTGGTTAGTTGTATTTCACTCCCCTAACCTTTAAAATTTTAAATTAAGGATAGAGTCTTTCATATTTTTACTATAAAGTTTTTTGTCATTAAAATTAGCATAGTTAATAGTTTTTATCATGTCAAATTTTTTATTTTTTTTGATCAGATACATCATTTGAAAAATAACCCCTCGCATTTAACAGGAAATATTAAGTTATTCTATTTTTTTACTTAAAAATGTATAAAGTACTTAAAATTACTTTTCATATGTTATTTTTAAAATGATATGGGATATGATAAGAAAAAATAAAAGGGTTAATATTATTATTAGTCTTTACAATTGGATCCAATTGTAGTTTTAATCTCTATAATTTTAAATTGTAATATCTTATCCATATAGTTTCATAAGGATGGCCAGAGTTTAATTACGTTAATTTTTAGTTAATTCTAAATTAAAGTCATTAAGTATATGTATCAAAATTAAAACTCATTAAAAGTATATATATATATAATCAAAACTCATTAAAATTGTATAGACAAATTTTATGATGGATTGTGTAGGGATCATGTTAATAGCAAATGCTTGGTCTATGTACTTTTAACGATCTTGATTTTAGTTCCTATAATTAATGACATTAACTTGAACTAAGTTCTTATTAAATTATAGGAATTAAAAATTATAATAATCAAACCCAAATTTGATCAAACTGTTATGATCAACTATTGTATTTAACATGGAAAAAGTTATTAACTTTAATGATGATTTTAAGGGTAGAAAAGTTGATTGTAAAAATATAAAATAATATTTTCTGTAATTTAAACTTTAAAATGTTAAATATGTGATACACAACTTAAACAAATTTTAAGAGATTTTATATATTTTAATTTAAATAAAATAATATTCATTACATATTTAAAACATATTGACAAAAATTTACCCCCACTTTAATTTTTTTTTAATCCAGCTCATAAAAAATTTCTTTTCCTCCCTCCACCTCCAAATCTTTTGTACCAAACAGTGATTCAAGTTTTTGAATTGTAGCTAAAAATGAGAATGTTTTGATTCCATAAACTAAAATCAACGATTCGTTGTGGAATATTTTGGATCTCATAAAAAGATCATTAGATGGTCTTACAAAGGAAAGCTATGCTGAGCTTATTTTGGAGTAAAAACAGAAATAAAGGTCTATGAGTCTATATTATACTCCCTCGAGTGATTTTTTATATAAATTAAAATAATTAAATAAATTAGATAATTATAATTAAATTAAATCTCTTAAAATATATTTATATCATATATTTTTTAATCTATCTAAATTAATTAACTAACTAATAGAGTTTATATACTTCTCACCTATTTATCCAATAATTTTATTTATAGTTAAGTTCAAGGGGCTTTTTTTTTCCCTAATATGTTAGTCTTTTAGAAACCTTTCCTAAGTATCTTTTTCCACAAATATTGGCCTCTCAATTAAAACACCAATGGAATAAACACAAACCTAAAGGTCATATCAAACCACTACTTTATTTAGGAGAGGGAATCTATTGAACTTGTAGACCTCTACTTTACTTATAAGGTTTTTTAACATTGAACTTATAACATATTATAACTTTTTTCTGTATATATTTATTATGAGTTTTTTTTGCATGACGATATATCTATCTCAATTATTATAATTTTATATTCTTATTATTTTTTTAAAATCTAATATTTACTATTATTAATCTTATAATAGTATGGTATAATTTTTTTTATTAGATATTTTCTAATCATAAATAACTCTATTAGCTTTTCTTAATTTAAACTAACTAACTTCAATTCTATAATTAATATTGATAGTAATTTTACTAATATTGATAGTAATTTTACTATCTTTTCATAATTATTGCCAATTATATGATTTTTTTTCAGTTATGAAATGGTTTGATATTTCATTTTGTCCTTCAAATTGTGGAGGGCTTCGATGAAAATGTGTGCAAAGGTATAGGTTACAATATCACCGCAACAAGGAAAAGCAGCAAAAGTTACTTTTGATCAAGAAGCACCAATGAGCCTCTAGCAACAAAGAATTCAGTTTAGAGGGCTTGAACTCCATATTCAAAATAAATAAAAAATACCAACAAGATAATTAATATTCTATAAAGATGTAAATTTAATTTTTATTATTATTATTATAAGATTTTTTTTAATAGATGTATTATAAATTTTTTATAAGTATTTTTTTATTACTGAGGTTATGTCTTAAGTTTAACAAGAGGTTGTTGTTATATAAAAAAATAAATGAAAGATACTTCTTTTCCGGGCAAAAAGTAAATTATGGTTTTTTAGGGTTAAGATGGAAACCATTTGACACAGTAAAGTTTTCATGAGAACAACAACTACGCATGAATTTTTCCAAGTGTTGAAACTCATAATTGTTCTGATTCGACCACCCGAGTCCTTTTAACGAAGTAATTCCCCTTTGTTAACATGTCATCATCTTCATCCTCAAGCTTTCCACAATGCCCCAATCACTGTTGTCCGTCCCATTGAGCCTCTCCGTTGAGTTCTTAGTACACGTAAACAGGTGAATCAAGAACGGCCATTGTCTTACGCAAATTTAGACCTGTGTACAACTTCTTAATGAATTCTCTAGCCACCAGATCCACTTGGCTATCTCCATCGTCCTTTCCAATAGAGCTCTTTCCAAAGCTTGATAATGACAGTAGCAACGTGGCTTCCACGACCTTGGAATTCTCCTTGTTTAGCATCTTCAGCCCTTTCTAGACCGCATTCACAGTGCACACGGTGTCGTATTGGTACGACATACTGAGCTTCTGCTTGATGGCGGAGGCGAAGGGGTAGGCATAGCTATTGCTGGTTGCTGCAGTTGAACTCATACATACGGAAATCAAGGAGTGGTGGTTGTCGGAGTAATATAGTTGCCATTTGTGTCCATAATTGTCAATCACAACACAAATATTTATTATTTATACTATCTCACATATCATTTTTTAATAAATAAAAATAAGATAATTATATTATAATTAGAATATCTTCTTTAAGATTCCCGATGATCTCGTTAATAAAAGAGAAAAAATAGCTGTAGAAAAAAAAGAAAAAAATATTTTTATCTTAATAAACTTTAATTCTAAGATTGAGATGGCAATATTAAGGAAGATAATATTGTACAATCCTAAAATTTACCTAATATTATATATCAAACCGCTTGATTCAATTTATTTCCTATCTCTATGCTGTTATAGAATCTTATAAAGTTAATATTTTTTTATATATATATAAGACCTAAGTGGGATTCTCCATTTTTAAAACACATATAAATATAATAAAATTTATATTATTTGTAATTTCATTTTCAATAATACAATTATGGGTTAATGTTAAGTTTAACTTTTAAACTTTTATTTTGACTAAAATAACCTTGCTCAAGATAAGTATTTTTTCGGTGGTCAATCATGTTTTTTTCATTTATGAAATTCGTGCAAACAATTAAAAATAAATTTAAAACACATATAAATATAATAAAATATATATAATTTGAGAATTCATTTTCATTGACACAGTTATCTAATATTTAATAGTCTTCCTACGCTTAATATACCTTTAATATAATATATAATTAGTGTATTTATTATTATCATTAATATAATATTTATTTTTTATATTTATTATTTTTTATTAAATTATTTTTATCGATATTCTCTCAAAAATAAATAAATTAAATAATATAATTAAAATATTTTAAAAATATATTATAATAATTAATTTAATTAATTTTTTATCTATTTATATAAATTAAATATATCCTATGATATATTTAGTTAGAAAAAAATAGACTTTTTTATACTATTTTAGTTTTATAAAAAAATTAATAATTAAGATAATAGAAATAGAATTAAATTTTTTTAAATCATTTTATTTTAATTATAATTTTTTAGATAATTTTAACTTTTTTTTAAAATATAAAAAATATTTTAAATTATTTTATCTTAAATTATAAAAATAAACATACGTATATTTACTTTTATTATATTAAATAAATTTTTAAAATTTATTTTTAATCTAATTTCACCCTCATTCTTACTTTCACTTCAATCAAAAACACTATTCAATCCTACCAAAAGTTGTAGGCAATGTATACCACTGGTATCAATCCAAGGTTATGAAAGTGAATTGAGGCTATCGCATCAGAATTTGAATTTAGACTGTCGCAGACGCAGCTCGCCGTATGTCGAGTGAGTGCTCTTAAAGCCGTAAGAAGAGTCGTCCCTGTGATAGGCCCAACACGCAGTAGAGGAATCAAAGTGAAGACGCAAGGAAGGAGACAGTCTCATATTGACTCCAACTAAGTCGAGTGCGCTCTAGGTCAAGTTTTCTTCCATTCCCTTTTGAAATATTATCCCAAAGATGTCATCTTCTACTGCTATGAGGTATGCTTTTCCCAAACTTCCTCATTTTGTTCGATGTTCTTCACCTTCCTTCACTCTCTCTTCCCCCTTTTCCCTCAACCCCAAGTTCTTTGCTCATTCTCACACCCCAAATGCAAATAGCGTTCACGTCTCCGTAGCTTCCTTCAGTCGCTTACTCCTTATGCATCCCCCACCTGCGATACTCCAAATTAATAAGATTTTAGGATCACTTGCCAAGGCTAAACATGATCACACTGTCATCTCATTGTTTGCACAAGCTGAGTTCACGGGAGTCACACCCGATTTATTTACACTGAACATCTTAATCAATTGTTACTGCCATTTGGGTCAGATGTATTCTGCTTTCTCAATATTGGGGAGGATTCACAAGATGGGTCTTCAACCGGCTACTGTAACTTTGAATACGCTGATAAAAGGACTCTGCATTATGAACCAGGTCGGGGAGGCATTGGACTTTTATGATGAACTCATGAACAAAGGATTTCAATTAGATAGAGTTAGTCACGCAATCTTGATTAATGGGCTGTGCAAAATTGGGAAGATAAGGTCTGCCATTAAATTGGTCCAAATGATGGAGAGGCAGTTAGTTAAGCCTGATGTAGTCATATACACCACAGTCATTGAGAGCCTTTGCAAAGTTGGGCATGTCGTTGAGGCCCAGGAATTGTGCTCTAAAATGATTGATCGAGGAGTTCTTCCAGATGTTGTCACTTATAACTCTCTAATCCATGGTCACTGCAGCAAGGGACAGTGGCAAGAAGCTTTGCAATTGCTAGATGAAATGATATTGAAAGACATCCAACCTAATCTTTATACATTTAATATATTGATTGACATGTTCAGTAAAGAAGCAAAGATCATAGAAGCTCAAGTTGTGCTTGGCAGGATGATGAAATGTGGCGAGAGACCTGATGTTGTGACTTATAATTCATTGATGGATGGGTATTCTAATTTGCACATTGTCAATGAGTCAAAAGAAGTACTTAATAAGATGGTTAGGAGTGGATTAGCGCCTAAGGTGGTTAGTTTTAATGTATTGATTGCTGGATTATGTAAGATCAAAATGGTCGATGAAGCTATGGCTCTTTTTAAGGAAATGCGCTGCAAAAACATCGATCCTGTTATCTGGACTTACAACTCTCTTATGGATGGCATGTGCAAAGTAGGAAGAATGTCGTGTGTGCTAGATCTTATGTATGATATGCGTGATAGTAATGTTGCCCCTGATGTAGTCACTTGTAATATTTTGTTAGATGCATTTTGCAAAAGCCGGAATCTTGACCAAGGGATTGCATTATTTCAACAAATGGTTGCGCAGGGAGTTCAGCCTGATTTGTACACACTTAACATACTTATTGATGGTTTATGTAAAGGCTATAGACTAAAAGATGCTTGGGAGATTTTTGAATACCTTTTGATCAAAGGCTATCATCTAAACGTTTACACATATAATACTATGATCAATGGGCTTTGTAGACAAGGGTTGCTTGATGAAGCTATGACTCTGCTCCCAAAAATGAGAGAGAATGGCTGCCTTCCTGATTCAATAACATATAAAATACTTCTTCGAGCTCTTTTGAGAAAAAGTGAAAATGATAAATTAGAGAATCTTCTTCATGAAATGATTGATCGTGGTCTTCTGAAACAATATAACAAGGTTAGACACTGTTGATGTAATTTTTTATACGATGATTGTTTCCGTTTGGTTAACATTGTTGTGGATTATTTTATGGGTTGAATGGTCTTGAAGAGTTCTGTTCGAGACATATTTCAGTAGATTGTTTCCTTCTCCTTTATTCAAGGAAGCTTGAGGTTAAATAATCATAGGCATGAGATGCTTTAATCCTTGAATTTTCCTCTTGTCCAATTTTTTTTCTTCTGATTTTTAATGTGGCAAATTGACATTTGCTAGGAAATGATTTTCTTCGCCAATCGACCTTTTATGTCTCTTATTCATTGCATTTCTATCTTTAGGCAATCCTATGGATAAAATGTGTTTTTACAAGGAAATTTCAGGTTTGTCTTTACTTCTGTTACTATGGTTGCATTCGGTTCCATGATTTCAACACCTCACCATAATATATGCATTTGCTATCACTGCTGTAGTCCGTTATGCACCATTGCTCTGAGTTTGATTTGTATGAAGACCTGTTAGATATTGTTATGTATACTTGTCTGATGTCATGTCAGTTTTCTTCACATACGAACAAGTATTTCCGCTAAATAATGAAGAGAAAGTAAGCTGCATTTGCAAAATTGTTAAGTAATACCGAATGGAGACAGATTTGATCTTATGTTCCAGATGTTTTTGGTTTAAACGATGTCTAGAAGGCTTGAGAGATGCCATCCAAGTATGTCACTGCAGTTATGGGTATCCTATAGGTTACTAAAAAAGCAATTGACAACATGAACAAAAGCGGATAACATGGTGTCTGAGTCGTTTAAACCTGATGTATTAGGTTTGAACCAGGCTGGGCGCATTGAAAGAGAACTACGTGCCCAAACTAAATGGTCTTGGCTTTGGAAGATAGGAAGTTTATTGTTAATAATTTGACCCGCAATGCGAATGAGGCTAGAATTCTATTGAGACGGAGTTCCAAGAATTGGGGAATGCAATGAGTTTCGCTACTATCTGTAAATGATTAGACTGAGTGGACATTAGCCACCAAAAAGTGTGGTTGACAGGAATGAAGAACCAGTGCCAATTTTCTGCCTGAGATTGCTAATGGTCAAGTTAGCCCACTCAATTTTTTTCCATATCTAAAAGGAGTTGTAAAGGTGCTTGTTGACAGAATACTTAGAAGTATCAATATTTTTAATTCTCAAAAGTGTTAGTAATGATAGAAGAAGCATCTGAATCAATAATTCTCCAAAGTTGCTTCATAAGAAGTGCCTGATTAAAAATAGAAGTAGGCCTTAAGCCTAATCCACCTTTTACTTTAGGAAGGAATAAAACATCCTTTCTAAGCAAACCCAAAAAAAAAATTGATGCAGCGACTAATAGTCACAGAGTGTCTGCAGCAATTTAATACAAGACAAAACATGAAAGTTAGCTGTGGAAAGTATAGATTTAATAAGGCAGAGACGACTAGCTTGGGACAGAAGTTTAGTTTTCGAAAAATAAATTCTGTCAATAGATTCTGGAACATGATTATGGACAATTAATTTATTCCGACCTGGGTCAATCCAAGTGCCTAGATATTTACCAAACCTAGAGGAAAAGCTGATACCTAAGATCTGTGACGGTGAACATTGAGACTAAGGACAAGGGTAGCTTTGGATTTGTCGACTTTTTGTCCTGACCAATAATCATATTTATTCAGTGCATATTAAATTGCTTAGGCATTTGAGATAGTGTTTTCAAAGAATAAAAGTGAATCATCAACATATAGGTGGGAGACAGGCATGGCATCGGATAAAGATCCTCTCAAACACGGATACGGATCCTCTTAGAAACACTTCTCTCAGAATTACTTTGCGTCTGTCTCCTCTTCTTTTATTCCTCCCTTTTCAAACAAAAAAACTTTATGCATCCGTGGCCATTCTTTTCAACATTTTTTTTAGGTTTTTAAAAACACTTTAAAAAAGTGTTTTTCATTTTTTTTGAAAAAAGTATTTTTTTTAGTTTTTTAAAAAAAATAATTTGTTTTTTAAAAAACGGTTTTTTTATTTAAAACATTTTTTTATTTAAAAAGTGGGAAACATATGTATAAAGGAAGAAGATTTTTTTTTGAAAGAGGAGAGATAAAAGAAGAAGCAAAGACGCAAAATGATTTTGAGAGATTATGGCCTGTTTGGATAGGATTTTAAAAATGGACTTATGAAAAAAAAAGCTTTTTAACATCTTATAGAAAATGGCTTTTGAAGAAGAGATTATGAAAAAAAAAATGGTTTTGAATAAATGAATGTTTGGATAGTTATTTCCAAAGTACTTTTGTTATTGGTAAATTACGAAAAATGATACGAGTATTAAATGAGAGGAGAGATGGTGTCAGAAAAAAAAAAAGAAAAAGTAGTAGAGAGGAGAGAGGGTGTAAGAAAAAGTTGGAGAGATGAGAGATAGTGTAAGAAAAAGTAAGAGAGAGGAGAGATGGTGTAAGAAAAAATAGGGGTAATATAGTAATTGGTTAGTTCATAAGTGGTTTACTGTTCCATAAGCTACTCTGACCAGTTTATCTGAAACCTTGATTTTAAACCATAGTTTAGTCTAAAAATCCGTTTGAATAAATATGACTGTTTATTTTAAAATTTTTTCAAACCTAGATTTTGAGCTAAACTTTAGTTAAAATCAAAGTTTATAAATTTCTAAACAGGCACTATGACGAATCATTTTGCATCTTTGCTTCTTTTATCCCTCATCTTTCAAAAAAAAAAATATATCTTCTTCCTTTATACATATGTTTCCCTCTTTTAAATAAAAAAACTGTTTTTAAAAAAACAGTTTAATTATTCAATAAATTGAATTTAATATATTCAAATGTGACTATTTAATTATTCGATAATATTATGGGATTTTCTTGTAATAAATTCTCTTCATCAAGATATTTGAGTAATTCTTTGAAAAAAATTATTTAGAAAGTTATTTTATTTTTTAAAATTAAACTACACAAAACTCCCTTAAATTTTAATCCATTTGCACATAAATTCTATAACTTTTAAAATTTTATATTAAGAATCTTGATGTTTTATATTTTGATTATCAAGATACTAACATTAAAATTGCGATTGAAATTATCAATTTTTGCTATATCATAATTTTTATATTTCTTTATTATATATCACTTTATTTAAAAAATAAAATATAACACTTGACATATAATTTTATTTTTTTAAATAATTAAAATAAAATATTTAAATAACACTTAACATATAATTTAAATTTTTTTTCTACATATTTAAAAAAATATAAAATACAAAAAAGAAGATTTAAAATATTTATTTGACCATATTTAAATAAATAATATAAACTATTTTTTAAATTATATTTAAATTGTATAATATTATTTTTAAATGATATGATATATAATAAAAAATATAAAATTATTATATGACAAACTGTTAATTTTAATATTAATTTTAACAATAAAATATTTATTAATAAAAGTATAAGAGATTAAGATTTTTAATTTAAATTTTTAAATATCACGGAGATTATGTGTAACTCACACAAAATTCATAGAAGATTTATATATTTAATTTTTTAAAAAAAATAGTACATTATAAAATATGTTATGAAAGTACATTCTTTTTATACACACACAACAGAATTAAATTATGGACCTCTACCACATCTCAGATGCCGTCAACCTTTAATCAACAAGGTATGCTTCTCCCAATGTTCTTCACTTTCTTCGATGTTCTTCACCTTCCTTCATTCTCTCTTCGCCCTTTTCCCTCAACCCCAAGTGCTTTGCTCATTCTCAAACCCCAAATGCAAATAGAATTCACGACTCCGTAGCTTCCTTCAATCGCTTACTCCTTATGCATCCCCCACCTGCGATACTCCAAATTAATAAGATTTTAGTATCACTTGCCAAGACTAAACATGATCACACTGTCATCTCATCGTTTGCACAAGCTGAGTTCAGGAGATTCACAACTAGAGTTGAAAGATGTGCTCGCAGAGACTATGCACTTCTTCCTAGTAAATGTCAGCCCAGGCCGCCCCTCCCATCCTCTTAGTACTGACAACGGAATAATTTTTTTTTAATTATTAATATTATTATTTATTTTATCTAAATATTATTATTAAATATTAATAAAATGATTATATATATTAATATATTATAATTAATTAATATTATATTAATATTTATTTATATTTATAGTTATAAAATTTATTTTTTTATAAAAAATAGGAATTTTTTATAAGATATTATATTAATATTTTTTTATTATATTAAAAGAATTTTATTATATTTTAAAATTTTAAAAATATTTTTTTAAAAATATTAATAATTAAAAAAAAGGTTGGACTCGTTAGTCTGTCCCCAAAACGGGGTGGGTGAAAGCTCGATTTGGGCGGATTGTGCCTGTCGCGGACTGGCCCATTTTTGTCATTCACACCCGTTTATTTTCACTGAGCATTTAATCAATTTTTACTGCCATTTGGGTCAGATGTATTCTGTTTTCTCAATTTTAGGAAAGATTTTCAAGGTGGGTCTTCAACCCAATATTGTGACTTTAAACACGTTGATTAAAGGATTATGTGCTAGGAAACAAGTTGGGGAAGCATGGATTTTTTATGATGACCTGATGGTCAAAGGATTTCAATTAAGTGAAGTTAGTTACGGAACTTTGGCCAATGGGTTATGCAAAATTGGGAAGATAAGGTCTGCAATTAAATTGGTCCGAAAGATGGACAGGCAGTTATTTAAGCCTGATGTAGTCATATACAGCACTGTCATTAATAGCCTTTGCAAAGGTGGGCATGTCGTTGAGGCCCATGAATTGTGCTCTAAAATGATTGATCGAGGAGTTCTGCCTGATGTTGTCACTTATAACTCTCTAATCCATGGTCACTGCAGCAAGGGACAGTGGCAAGAAGCTTCTCAATTGCTAGATGAAATGATGTCCAACCTAACATTTGTGCATTTAATATATTGATTGGCATGTTTTGTAAAGAAGGAAAGACCATAGAAGCTCAAGCTGTGCTTGGCAGGTTGATGAAATGTGGGGAGAGACCTGATGTTGTGACTTACAATTCATTGATGCATGGGTATTGTTTGATGAACAATGTTAATGAGTCAAAAGAAGTATTTATTAAGATGGTTTGGAGTGGATTGTCACCTGATCTAGTTAGTCTTAATGTATTGATTGCTGGATTATCTAAGATGAAAATGGTCGATGAAGCAATGGGTCTCCTTAACTATATGCGCTGCAAAAACTTGCTTCCTGATACCTGGACTTACGACTCTCTTATTGGTAGCATGTGCAAATTAGGAAGAATGTCATGTGTGAAAGATCTTATGTATGATTTGCGTGATAGTAATGTTGCCCCCTAATGCAGTCACTTATAGTATTTTGTTAGATGCATTTTTCAAAAGCCGGAATCTTGACCAAGGGATTGCATTATTTCAACAAATGGTTGCCCAGGGAGTTCAGCCTAATTTGTACACACTTAACATACTTATTAATGGCTTATGTAAAGGGAATAGACTAAATGGTGCTTGGGAGATTTTTGAAAACCTTTTGATCAAAGAGTATCATCTAGATGTCTACACATATAATATTATGATCAATGGGCTTTGTAGACAAGGGTTGCTTGATGAAGCTATGACTCTGCTCCCAAAAATGAAAGAGAGTGACTGCCTCCCTAATTCAATAACATATAAAATACTTCTTCGAGCTCTTTTAAAAAAAAAAGTGAGAATGACAAAATAGAGAATCTTCTGCGTGAAATGATTGACAGTGGTCTTCTGAAACAATAAAACAAGGTTAGATACTCTTGCCCTAATTTTTTATATTTGTACAAATGTTGAAATTCATCGTGAATGGTTATGCAATGATTGTTTCCTTTTGGTTAACATTGTTGGATTATTTGATTGGTTGAATGTTCTTGAAGAGTTCTGTTCAAGTCATATTCCAATAGATTGTTTCCTTCTCCTTTATTCAACGAAGCTTGAGTTTAAATAATCATAAGCATGTGATGCTTTAATCCTTAAATTTCCCTTGTCTGTTTTTTTCTTATTTTAAATATGGCAAATTGACATCTGCTGTTATGCCCCATTGCTCTGAGGTTGATTTGTATCAAGACCTGTTAGTTATTGTTGGGTATACATGTCTAATGTCATGACAGTTTTCTTCACATACTAAAAAGTATTGGTACTAAATAATGAACAGAAAGCAATCTGCATTTGGAAAATTGTCAAGTAATACCAAGAGGAGATAGATTTGCAAAATTGGCTTATAATTCTATTTTCTTTTTCCATGGAAGGAATTTGTAGTCTTGTGATATTGAATGATGTAGTGAGTTCAGTGGCAAGAGAACCGTGGCCCCTGATTTTTCAATTTTTCTTCTGTATAATATAGGTATTATGTATTTTTGACCTCACAAATTTATTGGAACTTTATATGTGTTTTAGTCTCGATTTATGCACTTCCATTGTATTCAAATCCTAGTCCACCCTTGAGCAAGTGGATGTCCACTAGGAAAGATTTTTTCTTAGCGTGTGTAGACCTATTATTTTTAAGGCCAAAATAACAATAACCCCCCTCAAATTTTGCTGTTTTGGATATAATCTACCTCATTTTTAAAAATCAAACCCAGAATGATGAATAGAGGCAAGACATAACCTTGAGTTGAACTGGAGGAAGAACAACGGAGAGTGGCTTCGGCAGGACATAACCCAGGATGTTGAAGATTCCAGTTAAAGGCCCATCCGGCTACCTTGGGGGAAGGCTCTGTAATGCTGTGCTCTGCAAAGGTCTCTCAGTCCTTCCTTCACTTGCCGATGCCAGTGCTCTTGAAATTGCCTACGGTGATGTCGCTGACTATGCTTCTCTCCTTTCTGCCTTTTCCAGCTGCCACATCATCTTCCACTTGTAGCCGAACTTATTGAGCCTTGGCTACCTGTTTTCTCTGAATTCTTCTCTGGTAGCGTGCAACCTTTCATTTCTCTGTATATACATTTCATGTAACTGAATCTGATGGCTTGACAATATAATTTTTTTTTTCAATTGTATTAGGTGAGCGTTGGGGGGTTGAAAAATTTGTTGGAGGCAGAGAAGTAGAAATTATTTATACTTCGTCATTGTTTTGCATTGGGTCCAACTGATGGAAGCATTGCAGATGAGAATCAACTGGGAAGAGTTTTGATCTTGTTGCTTACTTGCTATAGTTATATTCTGAAGATTTCTGGAATGAAGATGATTAGCAGATGAATAAACTGTTGCAAATAGGGAGGGCTCCCAAGCTAGGCTGAAAGAGCAAGACTGTGAACTAGGTATTATTATTGGTAGAATCACAAAAATGCCTTAGTGTAACTATGAGTTTTAAGCTAGGATAAATCGATGAAATAATAAAAATTATAGGTCATGTGTCAAATAAATTTAAATAATCTGATGTGATATTCATTCTGCTAGATTTAATGACCATTCTAATGATAGGGGGTCAAATGTCAAACTATAAAAATTGAGGATGTGATTTTTAAACTTTTAAAGATGAGGGAGGTTATGTGAGAGTGAGCTAAATTTAAGGGAGCTTATTGGTATTTTTGGCATTTTTGTTAATCGCTCTTACTTTTAGACGGTATTTTGCATAAAATATGTTTGTACTTTGTATGTCATGCTTTTTTAATTGTAAATTTGATAATGCCTTTTTCTTCATGAGTGGCGTGTTTGACTATTCAGAAAGCTTTTCTCATAAATTAGATACACTCTATTGATGCTCTGATTCTTAAGGGCTTGTTTGGAAGAAACCTTAATCTTTTGATTTTTAGTGTATATTTGGCACCACGATTTGAAAAGCTCTTTTAGACAAAATTTTAATTTGACAAAATTTTAAACAAACAGCTATATTTATATAGAAGTAATTTTGGTTAAAACTATAGTTTAAAATCATGGTTTTGAATAAACTACTGAAATTAGCTTTTGGAACAGTAAAAGAGATTATAGACTATCCAATTACTATCTTACTATTACTTGTTTTTATACTATCTCCTTTTTTTTATCTTATATTTTTTCTTTATCCTATCTCCTGTATTCTCTTTCTTCTCTACCATCTCTCATACTTTTAATCAAATTATATTTTTTTATAATTTACCAATATAAAAAATAATTATACTACTAATCATCTAAATAATTCTATTTTTAAAATATATTATTCTTAAAATTTATTCTTTAAAATTTATTTTTATTATAATTTATTATCTAAAAGTTAATTCAAATATGTACTTTGATGATGAAATGGGGTGAGAAGGGGGTTTTCTCCCTTGTTAATCTCCCTTTTCATCAAAGGAAAAAAAGTTAAATTGTTTGAGTGGTAACCTTGATTTGATGCGCGTGATAAGTAGACATCCACCTAAGCAATAATATCCACCTCACCATGCTCTACCAATGCAGTTAATGCTAGTTGGACAATTTTTTTTTTATATTATCAACTAAATATTATATTGCTAGATATTTAATTTTATATTTTATAATTGTCTCTTTTAATATAAATATTTTTTATAGAAATTAAATTTGAGATGTAGTAAGATTTAGACTGATATAGATAAATGATGTTTTTTGTGTTTTTGATAAAGTGCTAATATAATTCAAAACATATCAAAATCTATGAGGACCATTTTTTTAGATTTTTAAAATATAGGGACTCAATTTCAACAAAATGGCAAATTATAGGGATTTATATATCAATATTCCCAATGAATTGACATGAATAAAAGAAAAAATGAATCCATGTGAGAATTTAAGTCCAGAAGTAGCAATATAATTATATGCAATTTAAATACCACAAAGCATCCATAAACACATGCTACTATAACAACATAGGAAGAGAGAATATGACCGTTATCAACATTAGGATCTTGGTGTATTTTCGTGCGTTACACATAAAAGAGTCATCCTCATCCAATTCGCAAGTTATACGTGCAATGTATTATAATTTTTATATATTATATTAATTTAAGCATGCATTTATAAACAAGAAAAAATGGGAAAAAATAATAAAAAAGAATAACATAAAAGAATAAAAATGTAGATCAAATATATTTTTATCAAAATATGGTTTGATTTTATTTATTTCATAAAAGAAATTAATGAAAAATTAAGAAAAAGTTTCTATTAAAAATTTTATTAATAAGAAGAGTTTGATAATTTTTTATATACATAAAATATTAGTATTTTATAAATTTTATATATATAGAGTATCGGTACTCTAATTTAAATAATTATAACTAATAAGCTTTTAATTGAGGATTTTTCCTCCAATTTTTCCAAAATTCAAATTCATTACTGACAAATGGAAGAGCCGAATTTTCTACATGCGAGAAAGTCACCCTGCATATGACAAAGGAAAAGAATTGGGAATTGCTCGAATGCGAAGTTGTTTCCAAGGAAAGAGAAGGGGGTTGGTGAGAGTTGAAATTTGAAATTGCGAGAAAAAATTTTAAAGACAATGTTACCCTTTAATATTTAACAGTATTTTAAATATAATTATTTTTATTAAAAAATAATTATTTTTATTAAAAAATAATTATTTTTATTAAAAAATATTTATTTTTAATAAAAAATAAAAAGGCACTTATTGTTAAAAGGAAAAAAATGTGTTGTCAACTAGGGAATGAATAAAAAATTGGGTGGGCTCTATGTATTTACACATAATTAATTTTTTTAAAAGATTTATTTTTATATATTAATTTTGTTTAGATCAAGAGTATCATCGTGGAGACAAGTAGGCTTGTTTCATACCCCGGAATTGATATTTGAAACTACAATTATTTGTTGAAGAGATAAGAACCTACTATTATCAGGTTGGCCATAAGTTGATTGACATCCTTAATATAAAATTTATTTAATTAATTTAATAAATTAAAAAAATTAATTAAATTATTATTTATAATAATTATATATTTATTTTAATTATCATTTATATGTAAATTATCATTAATAAAAACCCATAATATATACAATCATATTACTCTTGAGAAGGAAATTATTTATTCAATTTTTAATATAAAATTTATTTAATTAATTTAATTAGATTAAAAAAATAGTTAATATATCATATTTTATTTAAAATAATATAACTATCTTTTTATTATATCTTATTCTTTTATTTAATTATTATTAAGTAAGTATCAATAAATATAGATTTTATATTAAAGATAAAATTAACTTATATATTAGGTCATATATTAAAAAATAAAAGAGTATAATTTATTATTAATAAATATAAAAAATATAAATTATATTTAAGATTAAGATTAATTTTTTAATTATATTTTATATTAAAGACTAAAAAAGTATACTTTTAGTAAATAAAAAAAATATAATTTTATATTTAAAATTAAAATAAACTATATATTTAATTATTATATTTATCATCGAAGGAGTATATGGAGATTATACGCTGATTGAATAAGAAAAAAACTTTTAGCAAAGGCATTTGCTGGCACGCAATATTATATAAAACTTTAGCCAAATACAATCTTAGCTTTGAATTATTCTAAAATGGGAAAAAGAAACTAGACGGCTGTTGAAATGTCAAATCATTAAAATAGAAAAATAAATAAATAAATTATAAATATCAATATCATCATATTATCAACAATATCCATACGCAACATCATCCATATAAAATAGAAATTATGCATAATATCATTATTTTTTAGATTATTTCCATTATTTTTTAAGTATATATAATTATAATTAATCACAATCTATATATTTATAAATTGAAAATTTAAATTAATTATAGCAAAATTTCAAAAACTAAACGATAAGTGGTACTTTTCACTGCTCTATATAGTATGTTACTTAAAATATGCAAGTAACACTTCCATTTGGGATGAAGATTAAATATTTATTTTACAAATAAATATATATATATACATATTCAACAAAAAGAAAATAATATTTAAAAAAAATCCTTAGTCTGGTACATCGCATTAGCGTCTCCCAGTTAGGTACGACGACTCCATGAATACCAAAAGAAGCAATATCTTTCTTACAGTGAACGTTGAAGAAGCTTTCACGTTCGTTGAATAATAATAGTCTAGACCATCGAGATTTGACTTTTTTTGGTTCAGATTTTTCACCTTTTTAAGTGTCGGATCGGTTCAGGAAGACTTGCCATTGCTGTTGCTGGATTGCGTTCTTCTTCAGCCGTTGGCTCCCAAGCATTCTGAGGTTTGACCCTTTCCTTTCTTCATCTATGAATCATGCTGCTTCATCTTACTCTGCATTATTGAATCACCAGAGAACTTGGGAATTGGGATAATGCTTACGTTATGTTTCCATGTCATTTTTGCGATTGTTGTTCGGTTTAATCGCAATGCTGGCAAATGCATGGGCTTTCTTCTAATGTGTTTTTCGGTTCCTTAGTATTTATTGGGTGATTAAAGTAAGGGTACGTATGATTAGGATTAGTAATAGAGTAGTTATGTATTCAACGGAGAGAATTTGTTTGGTGATTAATAGGTCTGTGTAATTTCATGGTTTCACTAGATGATTTTGCAGCTGTTATGCAATGGTATCATACTTCAATATCTTTTTCTTATGAAAGTATCAGACTTCAATATTCCATCTTTAAGTCCTTCCTTGGCACAGGGATGATGGCTGAAAATGATTTTGTGGAAGAATATCAGGAAACTTGCGAGTCTTCAAACGTCAAGGTAGAGTTTATGGTTTATGCTTCAGGATAATATAGAGTTAGTAGGCAATTTATTTGCCCCCAAAAAAAAAAACTTAGGCCTAGCTGGTACTTGTTTCATATAACGGTCAGAATCTTGATGCTTCTTTTGAGCACAGCGAAAAATTGCCAAAAGAAATTTACCTGAATCTTGTCCTTTGCAACTTTTTAAAAAGTTTGACTCCTTTCATGAAACTAGTGAAACATGTGCCTGTTATATATCTACCTTCCATGCCGTGCCTCAAATTTTTGTATTACTATTTTAGATCAAGCAGATTCAGGAAATTCTTGAGGCTATCATCTTAAGAAGAGTCAGTTTTAAAAGTTTCCATGGAATTACAACCAGAAAATATACAAGGACTGGATGATTAACACGATTCAAAAGTGTATAGCCATATTTTACTGTTAACTTTGAACATAGGAATTAACTGGCAGATATATTATTTTTGTAATCACTATTCCAAGTATAATGTTGAAACTAATGAAAGTGGCACTTCTGGCAATTTATATGTTTACGACCTAGTTGATTCTGTTATATAATTCAAGTTTGAAAAACCATTTTGGTAGTTCTTCCAAAGATTCAGTTAATGGCTGCACAGCTTTTCACAATTTTGATGACTTAAGCCCTAACAAAGATTCTATTCTAAACACCTTTTGTATGTGAAATTAAGGTTGAACCAGGGAAGCCTGCAGCACTTACCTGGCAGCGGAAATTAAACTCTGAAGGAAATGCTCCATCGCAGTTCACCTTGACTTTAAAGGAGACACTTCATTTGGTAAGTTTGAGTGAGATAGTGTCAGTATCCTCCTTTGGTTCTCCTTTTTTTTAATTACAAAAAAATGGAAGTCCCTAGGTCTAGCTTACCTTTACAGTCAGAATTCAGTCTGGAACTGGTTGTATAATGAAGGAATCCCAGTTGGTCATCTCTTCTAGAAAACTTCAGGCATGGACTTGTTAACAGTCTACAAGCTTAACTGCCAATAAGAACTGGAAAATGTCTTGCCATTCTCCATCCTGCAGCATGCTAACGATCTATCCAAATATGTAGTCATGTTCATGTCAAACCCTTAAAAAGTCCCAAATCTCTGTCTTTAGTTCTTTGGGTATGTATTAAATCATTGATAGTCAACCCCTTCTTAAATATTTTTGCTTTGTAACTAATCTGCATGAGTTAGAAACATAAACTCTAACCTTGAATTTGCTGGTGGATAGATATAGTATATTTTAAATGTTAGAAACATTTGTGGACTATTAATACAGAAATCATTAGATTATTATTTGATATTTCAGCTTCCAATTGGCTATCGACTATGGCAACATGTTCGAGAAGAAGCTGCTAGAGGAAGGGTAACCTTCTTTTACCAAGGGATTTCCATCCTATATTAATTTTTGGTAGTGAATTTTCCATCCGAGTATCTTTCTTGAACCCTTTTCTATTTTTGTGTCTCTATCCTTCTTTCAGGGAGCTTTGATTGATCCATTTGCTAAGCGTTATGTAACATCTTGTCATGGTGTTCCATTAGGTGGTATTGGGTAGGTTTCAACATTTTTATGTTATAATGAATTTCTTTTGTTGCATAGGCCAAGAGATAAACAGAGGGTCTTAATCAACCAGTCCTGTAATATATGAGCCTTTCACTGGTATCTTTAACGCTCTAGGTTATGAATCTAGATTATGCATTTCATTTTGAGTGATTAGAAAAAGAATTGTTCCTATTATTCCTAGAAAATGACTTTTCTTCTTTCATTTCTAAATAATTCACTAACAGGATGTTTTTATGCTGTATTTAAGTAAAGAATGCTGGCAGGGGAAGTTGTCGTTCATGCTTAATCATAACCTGTCGTTCATGCTTAATCATAACCAACCTTATGATCACATGCTTTAAGTTAGATGTAAACGAAAGCATGAAAACCATTCAGGCTTCTAATTTATTTGCTAAAGCCAATTATACTTGATTTGAGTCTATCCTACATGATCATTTAATCATTTTTCTACTTGGTGTCGTTGACAAACTGATCTGCAGTGGAGGAAGCATTGGAAGAAGTTATAAGGGTGAATTTCAGCGTTGGCAGCTGTTCCCCAGAATGTGTGAAGAGAAACCAGTTTTAGCTAATCAGTTTTCTGTATGTTCATTTGTCCATCTTGTGCAAAATGCTGTATCTTTACAAATCTTGAACATCATATCTAGGATGCTTGAGAAATTTCAGACACGTCTGTGAAAGTCCATGATATTGTTATTTGAAATGTAAAGTGAAAGAACTAGTCCAGCTATCTTTTCTTAAATTTTGAAGTATGATTTCAGGATCAATCATTTTTGGAGTTCAAGTATCTAAGAATTTTATTGTAGGTTGATAACAGTTTCTTTGATAAGAAATAGACATTCATGATGAACATGTTTCAATACTTCTTCCTGCTAATGATATACCACCTTTTGACATGATTAAGATTACTGTATCAGGTTTTTGTCTCACGTTCGAATGGTGAAAAATATTCAAGTGTACTATATCCAGGAAAGCCAGATGTTTTGAAGTAAGCCTTTGCCATTTCCATTATGATCTTGCAATTTATATTTCTTGGCAACTACATTGATTTAATGAGTTGGATCTTATATGAATGTTTCTTGAACTTCATTTGAAGAGATACATAAGGAATGAGACCAATTTACTAAGTTTTACGTGCCTACACAGAGAATATACAGTTTCAGGAATTGGATTGTGGGACTGGAATTTGAATGGACAGAATTCTACATATCATGCGTTGTATCCAAGGGCTTGGACAGTATATGAGGGTAAGCTAGAAAGCATCACATATCCAAGTCCATGTTATTTTCATGAATAATAACGAGTGTGGCATTGATCAACTCATACATTCAAATACAGAACCAGACCCATCGTTACGAATAATTTGTCGGCAGATTTCACCCATCATTCCCCACAATTATAAGGAGAGCAGCTATCCTGTATCAGTTTTTACTTTCACGGTTAGCAATTATATCCTTAAAATCTTCTTTTGCCTAGAATATTATACATTCAGACTTAATAATAAGCAGTTGATTTTGTTCCATGCAGCTGAATAATTTTGGCAAAACATCAGCAGATGTCACGTTGCTTTTCACGTGGACTGTAAGTGATACTTTTCACTCCGCTGTTACAGTTAGAGGCTGTTTCTTTTCAATAGTTTATTCTTGTCAGGCCCTGAATGCTCAATCATTCATTGTTTTGTGTTCATTCAGAATTCTGTTGGAGGACTTTCTGAATCCACTGGTCATCACACAAATACAAAAATGATGTGAGAAAATTGTCACTAGGTCCACCTTTTTTATGCAGATATTTCCATTTCATTCCTTATTTTTTTTCATCACTTGCCTATTAATTATTCTAACATCCAAGATATTCCATTCTACTAGAGTGAATGACGGGGTGCGTGGTGTGCTTCTTCATCACATGTAAGTTTAAATTGTTACCGTGTTTTTAAGTGAAGGAGGAAAAGAAAAGCAAATCTGGAATTTGTCAAACATTTAATTGATGTAGTCTAAATATAGGACCGCAAATGGGCAGCCTCCAGTCACATTTGCAATTGCAGCAGAAGAAAATGAGCATGTTCATGTCTCAGAATGCCCCGTCTTTGTTATATCTGGTGCTTATGATGGGATCTCAGCTAAGGATATGTGGCAAGAAATTAAAAAGGTGAAGGACATATTGTACAATGTACCATTAAAAAATCTTTGTTCAGTATCTTAGTTATTTCAGTACTCATTTAAACCTGCTAACTTCTCACAGACAAAATAATTTTTATCACTTTTGCCGACTAAATTGGTTTCTGAATTCTTTTTCCATAAGAAACTGTACTTCTATCACTTCTGCAGAAATTGTTAACATGGAATCAAGTACTAGAGTATTATCATTTATTCTAGTTACAATTCTTGATAATCTCGTAATGATAGTTATTTTAAGGAATCTCTTTCATTAGTTTTAGAATAAATTCATTTTAATGTTGAGAATCAAGTAACTGATTTTTCACCTACAGTTAATCACTTCCTCAAAAAATTCTGTAGGCTCTTTGATAGTGTGATTTTCTTTTAGAATTTACACGCATACATATATCAGAGGGCAGTAAGCAAGCATTTATATGTTTTTTCCGTAATATTTCCAAATGACTGAAATGGGGTACTTTTCATTCTTTTAGCAAGGGTCCTTTGATCGTCTGAGTTTTCCTGAAACGCCTGTACCTACAGAACCAGGATCATCCATCGGAGCCGCAATTGCAGCCACCGTAAAAATTCCACCAGACGCACAACGCACTGTTACATTTTCATTGGCATGGAACTGCCCTGAAGTGAAGTTTCCCAGTGAAAGGACTTACTACAGGTTGGCTATAGAACAGTTGTTTGGAAGAATTTTAATGTGAAAAATTATTCACAACTGATGAAGTTTATTTAACAGGCGTCACACTAAATTCTATGGTACTAATAGAGATTCTGCAGCAGATATTGCACATGATGCTATTCTTGGTACATCTACTCGCTGAACTACTTTGAATTGCCTTACTAATATCCGGGCGTACATCTGCATATATGTGTGTAATTCCTTGATGAGTTTCTTCGACTTCTTTAATGAATTGGTGGCACAGGGCATGGCCAATGGGAGACCCAGATAGAAGCATGGCAAAGACCAATTCTTGAGGACAATAGGTTCCCTGAATGGTAAGCTTGCATACATTATTCAGAATTTGCACCAACAGGCAAACTCTGAAGTTTTTAAAGAGTTCCCTGCAGGTATCCAATCACCCTTTTCAACGAGCTGTACTATCTAAATTCTGGGGGGACAATTTGGACAGGTATTTACGGTTCACGAAATGCTTCATTCATTCTGCCAGCTAAGTAGCTCAAGTTATTTTTCCTTGTATATCTTGTGTGAGCATTACATATATAATTCTTATCATTGTCATTGGTCTTCATCATTTCATCTCTTCTACAGACGGTTCACCTCCAGTGCACAGCCTGGCTAGCTTAGGAGAGAGAAAATTTTCCCTTGACCGAAATAGATCAAATTCAGGGAAAGATAATCATATATCAAACCAAAATGATACTGCTATTAACATTCTCGAAAGGTTTAGTACAGTAGCTGAGCAAATTCACACTTCTCCTGCATCAAATTCTGCATCAGGAGTAAATCTGCTCCAAGATGGAGAAGAAAACATTGGCCAATTCCTTTATCTCGAAGGTGTTGAATATCAGATGTGGAATACCTATGATGTTCACTTCTATTCATCTTTTGCACTAGTCATGCTCTTTCCTAAACTTGAACTCAGCATCCAAAGAGACTTTGCTGCAGCAGTAATGATGCATGATCCTGTAAAGATGAAACTTCTAGAAAATGGCCTGTGGGTTCCAAGAAAGGTTCTTGGTGCTGTTCCTCATGATATTGGAATCAACGATCCATGGTTTGAAGTAAATGGCTATAATCTTTATAACACAGATAGGTGGAAAGACTTGAATCCAAAATTTGTTCTCCAGATTTATAGGGATGTGGTCGCCACTGGTGATAAGAAGTTTGCACAGGCTGTTTGGCCATCTGTTTATGTTGCAATGGCTTATATGGACCAATTTGACAAGGATGGTGATGGTATGATTGAGAATGAAGGCTTCCCTGATCAAACTTATGACACATGGTCTGTGTCTGGTGTGAGTGCATATAGTGGTGGACTGTGGCTAGCGGCACTACTGGCTGCATCAGCCTTGGCACGTGAAATTGATGACAAGGGTTCTGAAGATTATTTCTGGTCTAAGTTTCAGAAAGCAAAAGCTGCATATGAAAAATTATGGAATGGCTCTTACTTCAATTATGATAGTAGTGGTGGATCTTCAAGTTCATCCATTCAAGCTGATCAATTAGCAGGACAATGGTCTGTTTTTTGTCTTTTGGAAATTATATCCTCTTGCATGAGCATCTTCTGCTTCAATAGCACTTCTAAACGACTTTTTGTGATTGCCATGGTTCATTCTTCCATATTAACTCTCCTCTGGTCAATTTTAATTAAATTTTTTGGCAAACCAATTTGAATTAAAGTTAGAATCCAATTTACATGACCAAACTGTTGTGTTTGTGTATCTTCATAATTAAAAGTACAAGTTTGTGTAACATAAAAAAGGAAGACGATGAAAAATAGGATCATTATGAGATGTTTTGAGGAGGATTTGGCTGTAGATAAAAGTTTGATGGCAGGGAAGAATTCAGTTGATAGGTTTTACTAGTTTCATACAAAAATATGTATGTCAAAACTCTAGCTGTTCCAATCTAAAACTGAACATTCAGCAGGAGAAACTGAAAGCATCTAACCTGTGTCAATTTAACATTATCTAAATGATTTGAGTTTTTGAACCCTGGTTTATCCTCATGCGTTGCATATGTCGTTATTATTCCTTGGCAGTATTTAAGATGAAGACATAACTTCTTTTACTTATTGAAGGTATGCTAGAGCTTGTGGTCTTCCACCAATAGTTGACTCAGACAAAGCAAGAAGTGCACTTAAAATGGTTTATAATTACAATGTTATGAAAGTAAAGGATGGGAAACGGGGTGCTGTAAATGGGATGTTGCCTGATGGAAAAGTTGACATGTCATCGATGCAATCCAGAGAAATATGGTCTGGGGTCACATATGCTGTAGCTGCAACAATGATCCAGGAAGATATGATTGATATGGCTTTTCAAACTGCAAGTGGAGTATATGAAGCTACATGGTCTGACGATGGGCTTGGGTAAGCATATTTTTCTGTCATCCTAAATGCATTTTTCTTCTTTCTGTATGAGGGAGTATAAGTTTGAACCAAATATTTTTTGCTAACTATCTATATCTAATGATTTACTAACTAGTACAAATTACGTTCTGCTGAAGGTTAGTGCTTGAGCTACTGAGCTACTGAGCTAAGTTGTCAAATTTGGTTTACTTGAGTAGTTGGGGAGTTTCTTTCCATTTATGTTTCCTTCCATTCATTGCATTTTTCAAACAAATTTTCCTTGCATCTGTTACCAAATATAGGCCTTTTCTCTTACCTGGCTTTGTTTCTTGTTTTCTAACTTCACCTATCGAAAGATATTATCATTAAAGGTATAATGTTCCCAAAACACTCAAGTTCTCTAAATTTTCCTGAAAAACATCAAATTATTTCTTCAAAATGAAACACTTGTTTTAGTTAGAACAAAATGAAACACTTTGAACTACCGAGACAATGCTAGTTTTGGGTCAAACTACGTGGGATTCCAACTGTCATTTACCCTTATTACCATGAAGATAAGCTGTATCATGTAATTTTTCATGTCATTGAGCTCCTTCTTCTGACCTATCATAGCTATCTTCAAACATGTCAGTTGGTGGTTAAATGGTAATGGAACAAACTATAGAGGTGTTGAATGACGCACTTTCAACCACTGAGAAAAAAGCTAACTTTGGTTCAAACTGAATGAGATTCAACTGTCATTTACCCTTATTGCTATAAAAATGTGTCCTGTTTCATGTAATCTTTTCATATCTCCCTGACGTACTTATGTTTGATCAATTATAGCTAGTCAGTGACAGATTTGAAAGTGTTTATTTCTAGGTTATATGCATCAATATAAACTGTTCTTAGAGATTGCATGAGATACACCAAGATTTTAGCTATACAGTCAAATATCTAATAAATACAATGAAATCAAATCTGATATGATTCTAATAATAATAATATCTCTAACTATAATATCCTAATATTATTATATCAGTAATACTAATATTAGAATATTAGAGTATTATCACACTCCCCCTCAAGATGGATTATAGATATTAATAATGTCCAACTTACCTACAAACCCGTTCAAATATTTCTTCTGATAGTCCCTTGGTAAGAATATCTGCCATTTGCAACCTTGTAGGTATGTAGGTGAGACACATAATCCCATCTTCTAATTTGTCCTAGCACTTGTCACGGGTGTGTCCCACCTTCTTATAGTGGTCACAAGTGGGTTGAGACTTAACTGAGGCATCAAGAATATCATTCTTATTTATAAAAGCAGCAGAGTCAGCAGAAGATTGTTAAGAATCAATAGGCATAGTCTCGCTACGAGACTCCTCTCTACGTACCTTGGCATATGTGTAGGAGATATGAGAAATAATTATGAGTAATTACCGGGATATGAGAAATAATTATGATTGATTACTAAGATTAATTAGGATTGATTGTGTAGGAGATAATTCCAGATTTTACGCAATGAAATTATTCTGTAATCCCACAAAAAGGGGATCTTAAACTTGTATATATATGTGCCCATGTACATGGAATTGATATAGAAGAAAATACAACAATTTTCTCTCATCACCTGTAGGATATCTCTCGCATTCTTCACCGACATGGTATCAGAGCAGGGATCCCAATCTTCATTCTCAGCAGAAGCCGACTCTATCGTAGTCAATGGTGGGTTGCGTCTAACACCTAAGGTCGTCGGGGTTGAAGGCTCTGCCATTATTATTGTCCCCGAGCGTCTCACCGGAGACAATTATGTAGAATGGGCCCAGTCGATGTCTCTGGCACTCGACGGCCGTGATAGAATTGAGTTCATTCAAGATGACCCCCCGTCCACCAATGACGCTGCTCGCCGACGATGGAAAACTGAGATTGCACTGGTGACATCGTGGCTACTCAACGCAATGGTCCCTACGGTCCGTCGAAACTTTATGTTTATTCCCTCTGCTAAAGATATATGGAACGCTGTGAAGGAAGCATATGGAAAGCGGCCAACTGCGTCTCTCGTCTTTGACCTGCGATCTCGCCTGTGGATAGTCCGACAGGGTAATCGTCCTTTGAATGCTTATTATCTAGAAAAGACTACATTGTGGCAAGAGTTAGACCAATTGAAGCACAGAGTGTGGAGAGATGCTGAGGATGCAGCCACACACCGACGAGACCTGGAGGAAGAAAGGCTGTTTGAATTTCTAGTTGGTCTGAATCCAGTATATGAAGACATCCGCGGGCGACTTCTCGGACGCATACCACTCCCGTCAGTACCTGAAGCATTTGCCCTCCTACGAGATGAGGAAGCCCGACGCCAAGTGATGAACTCGGACTCCCAGACGTCGCGACCTGTCACAGTTGAAGCCTCGGCCCTTGCTGCTCGAGTAGGAGATGCCAGGAAGGAACACCCCGTGTGCGAACACTGCAAGAAGACAGGGCATACCAGGGAGAAATGCTGGGACTTGCATGGAAAACCAGCAGACTGGAAGCCCAAACCAAGGAGGCCCAGAAGCCACTTAGCCGAGGCACATGCTGATGAAGCTTCAGCCCAATGCATTGCTGAAACTAATAGAGGTCTCCCAGCGAAAACCCAATACGGTGCAGCCCAATATAGTGATCCATCTTTGGCCATTAACAACTCTGGTGGGCCACATGTGACAGCCCAATATGGTGCAGCCCATGTTCCTGTGCAGGGTCCAGATCCGTTAGCAATTATTTTGGAGCGCCTTACTGCCCTTGAAAATCAATATGTCACATAATCCAATCCAACATGACAGGACAAAGCACGTGGAAATAGATAGACATTTTATACGAGAAAAAATTGATGCTGGTACGATTGAGCTCAAATACATTCCCTCAAATGAACAGACAGCTGATGCGCTCACAAAGGGATTAACACGAGAAAAATTCAGATATCTCATTGGCAAGTTGGACATGATGAACATCTATGTTCCAACTTGAGGGGGAGTGTATGAGATATGAGAAATAATTATGAGTAATTACTGGGATATGAGAAATAATTATGATTGATTACTAGGATTAATTAGGATTGATTGTGTAGGAGATAATTCCAGATTTTACGCAATGAAATTATTCTGTAATCCCACAAAAAGGGGATCTTAAACTTGTATATATATGTGCCCATGTACATGGAATTGATATAGAAGAAAATACAACAATTTTCTCTCATCACCTGTAGGATATCTCTCGCATTCTTCACCGACAATATGTCTCCAAGAGTGATGGTAGGGTGGTGTTGCTGAGAATTTTGGCTTGGACAACATTAAATTCATCATTTAGACCAGCAAGGAAAAAAAGTATCCTACCTTTTTCAATTCTTTTCTGGTTGCGAGAGACATCTACAGGAGTATCCCATTCATTGTCATCAAGAAGATCCAGCTCTTACCAGAATGCAACCATATCGAGCCAATACTCATCCACTCCATGGGTCCTTGAACACATCACCATGTGCTGTGTTGTAGATTGAACAGGCGAGAATGATCTTTGGTGACCGAATAAGAGTCATGAACATCTACTCAGATGTCTCCCATTATGAGTAGATACATGAAGCTCTGTTTAATGTTGTGAGACATGGAATTAATAAGCTAGGACGAGACCAAGTGATTGTCGATAGGCGAGTTTGCCGCAGCCACTAACTACGTGCTTGATCACTTGGGCCTAGTCTTGATAGTTGGTCAAAGTTAGTTTATGAGAGACAATTGAAATAGAGACACTTGTTGCCCCATTGATGCCAGCACTCAACCCATAGGGAGCATTGGCATTTTTTCTATGGTCAGAACCCGCAGACGACATGGGAAGATGGTTGGAGCATATGGCATCGACGTCACGATGGCTCGAACGGTGTCTAACTCTGATACCATTTAGAGCAGTGACAGATTTAAAAGTCCAATAGTTTATTTCTAGCCTATATGCATCAGTATATACACTATTCTTAGAGATCACATGAGATATACTAAGATTTTAGCTATACAATCAAATCTCTAATAAATATCTTGGAGATCACATGAGATACACTAAGATTTTAGTTATACAATCGAATATCTAATAAATATAACTAATCAAATCTGATATGATTATAATAATTGTGTGTTTCCATGTCGATGATAGTGAGAAGAAAGACAGATAACTCAAGGTTCTGTGTAATTTTCTTTCTGTATATTACTTTGCTACTCTGTTACATATATACACATATGGTATCCCGTCTTGGGTGTGATTTACAGCATATAATCTGGGATTGATAAAATCATAACAATATCTCCTATAATCTCTCTTTTCAAATCCCTATAATCTCTTTCATTAAACTTTCAAATCCCTATAATCTCTCTCATTAAACTGAATATCTTCAACACTCCCCCTCAAGTTGGAGCATAGATATTTATCATGTCCAATTTGCCAATTAGATATTCGAATTTATCTCGGGGCAACCCTTTTGTGAGCACGTCTGCTGTCTGTTCTTTTGAAGGGATATATTTGAGATTAATTGTCCCTGCATCGATCTTTTCTCTTATGAAATGTCTATCTATCTCCACATGTTTAGTTCTGTCATGTTGGATTGGATTATGTGACATGTTGATGGCTGCCATGTTATCTGATTGTAGTCTGATAGGTAGTTTCATCGGCATTCTTAATTCTTCTAGTACTCGCTTTACCCATAGACCTTCACAGATTCCAAGAGCTATAGCTCTAAATTCTGCTTCAGCACTGCTTCTAGCAACCACACTCTGTTTTTTGCTACGCCACGTGACTAAGTTTCCCCAAACATGGGTGACATATCCTGATGTTGATCTTCTATCGTCTTGGTCACCTGCCCAGTCAGCATCTGTTAATATCTCAACATCTCTTTTGTCAGATTTCTTGAACAAGAGACCTAGCCCAGGGGAGCCCTTCAGGTATCTAAGGATCCTATAAAGTTCATTCAAGTGTTTTTGTTTGGGGTCATGAGAATGTTGGCTAACTACACTGACTGCATAAGCAATGTCTGGTCGGGTGTGAGATAAGTAAATCAATTTTCCCACCATGCGCTGATATCTCCCCATATCTACAGCCTTCCCTAGGTCTTCAGTGTCTCTTATTTTGTCGGCCCGTATAGGAGTATCACTTGGTTTGCAGCCAAGCATACCGGTTTCTTTTAAAAGATCTAGGATGTACTTTCTCTGTGAGATACTGATTCCTTCTGCAGATCTTGCTACTTCCATACCCAAAAAATACTTCATTTTTCCTAGGTCTTTAACCTGGAATTCTTTGTTCAATGCCTCCTTGATCCTATCGACTTCTGCTGGATCATCACCTGTGAGGACAATGTCATCGACATAAACTGCCAATATCACAATCTTTCCATGCAAGTGTCTGAAGAATAGGGTGTGGTCACTTTGTCCCTGTGTGTAATCTTGTGCTTTGAGTACCTTGGTAAACCTCTCAAACCAGGCTCGAGGAGATTGTTTTAAACCATACAATGACTTTCTCAGTCTGCACACTTGGTTTTCCTTTCTCCCAGGGAATCCAGGGGGCTTTTTCATGTATACTTCTTCCTTTAATTCCCCATTTAAAAATGCATTCTTGACATCCATCTGGTGTAGAGGCCAGTCAAGGTTAGCGGCGAGGGAGAATAGAACCCTGATGGTGTTGAGTTTGGCCACTGGTGCAAATGTCTCGGTGTAGTCCATGCCATAAACCTGGGTGAAACCTTTAGCCACTAATCGTGCTTTATATTTATCCAGAGTTCCATCAGCGCAATATTTTGGGGTGAATACCCATTTGCAGCCTACTGCTTTCTTACCCTTGGGTAGCTCAACTTCTTCCCATGTTTTATTGTTCTCTAATGCCTCCATTTCTGTCATTACGGCTTTCCTCCATTCAGGGTTATCAAGGGCCTCATCTATACTTTCTGGTATCCTTATCTGATCAAGATGAGAGACAAAGGCACAATGTTTTGATGATAAAGCTTGATAAGAGACAAACCTTTCTATAGGGTGTCTAGTACAAGACCTTTGTTGTTTTTTGACTGCAATTGGAAGATCAAGGTCTGTATTAAGCATCTGGTTCCCATGGTTAGGATCTGCTCCTGGTTCACACTCTTGGGTTGTGTCAATTACTTGAGGAATATTACATGTTATGTCTATGTCTCTACGAGTGTAGACTTGACCCCACCTGTTAGTATCTCTCCCTGAACTAGTGTCCTCCTTGCTTAGTTCTTCATGTACTGGCTCTTCAAGGATATAGATGCGATCAGGTTTATATTGAGGGAATATGGGTTCGGTATCTAGTTGAGTGGCCTGAGGTTCTCTCCAATGCTCCCCTTGAACCGAGGTATAAAAGGGTACACTTTCATGGAAAGTGACATCACAAGTAATATAGGGACGCTTAGAGATAGGATCAAAACATCTGTAACCCTTTTGGTTCCCAGCAGGCCCTAGGTAAATGCATTTGACAGCTTTGGGGTGAAGTTTGAGGGAATGGTGTAGATGAACAAAGGTGGTACATCCAAATACTCTCAAAGGTAGGGTATTGGCAAGGTAGGGTTTGTTGAAATGGTGGAAGAGAACTTGCAGGGGTGTTTGAAAGGACAATGGTTTGCAGGGCATTCGATTGATTAGGAAGGTAGCGGTGAAAATAGCATCATCCCAATAGTAGGTAGGAACATTACTGCTAAAAAGAAGAGCACGAGCAGTTTCTAGGATATGTCTATTTTTCCGTTCAGCAATCCCATTTTGTTGGGGGCTATGTGGGCAAGGCTTTTATGGATAATGCCTTGGGATTTTAGGAAGGTAGAGAGTGGCTGATTAAAGTATTCGGTGCCATTGTCTGTATGAAGGGTCTGAATTTTTATGTCAAATTGTGTATGGATCATATAATAAAAATCAATAAATGTTTGGCAAACTTCGGTTTTATCTTTTAAGTGGAAAACCCAACTAACACGGGTGTGGTCATCAATGAGGGTCATGAACCATTTGGAGTTGGAACGGTTTGGAATACGGGATGGACCCCACAGATCACTATGGATAATGGAAAAAGGTTTGGATGGATGATAAGAGATGCTTGGAAAAGAAGCACGATGGTGTTTCGCCAGTTCACATGAGTCACAATAAAATTCAAAATCTTTATTTGGGCAAATAGATGGGAACATCTTACACATATAATGAAAATTAGGATGCCCTAATCTTTTGTGCCATAACTCCATGTCACTAGTTCTAGGCAGAGACACCTTATTACAGACAGATATTGCTGGATGACAATCATTCAGGTAATAGAGTCCATCAAGTTCTTTAGCAACACCAATCGTCGTCCCTGTGAGCAGATCCTGGAAAACACAATGAGTGGAAAAGAAATCAGTGTGACATCGTTCTTGTTTATTTAATTGGTTCACAGATAATAAGTTGCACTTTAGCTTAGGAACATGTAGAACATCGTGGAGTGTGAGTGTAGCTGAGATATTAATTGTACCACTACCAACCACTAGAGAATCAGACGCATCAGCAATTTTAACTGAGACGGGATTTGGCAGGTGTATAAGTTGAGAACAATGAAACATCATTAGTCATGTGATCAGAGGCACCTGAGTCAATTATCCAACAAGGACCTTTAGCCTTACCTTTGATGGTAGCAAGGGCCTTAAAGAAATTACCTCGTTGAACCATACTAGCTTTGGGTTGCTGTGGCCGGGTCTGATTCTCAAGAGCAGTCAACCTTTCTAAAATAAGACTTAGTGGATCTGGTGCATGAGATGGGCCATTGTTCATTGGGCCTGTAGAAAATGGGCTGGTGCTGGAAAATGGGCCAAGGCTTGAGGGCGTGACTCCAGCATGCATTGGGCCTACATGAAATGGATGTGTGCTGTGCAGTGGACCTGAAGACATGAATCCGTGAATTGGGCCTGCTGACGCTGAGGCTGAGCCCATCTCCTCTGAATTGGATGCTTCAGCGAGATGCCCCTTCGGTCTGCGAGACTTAGGCTTCCAATCCAGAGGCTTGCCGTGAAGATCCCAGCAGGTGTCCTTGGTGTGGCCCATTTTCTTGCAATGTTCACACCTTGGGCGTTCCCTCCTAGACCCAGGATCTGTAACCCGAGAGGCGAGGGCTGAGGCGTCAGTGGACGGTGGCCGAGAAGCTCCATGGTCGTTAAGCATGACAGAGCGACGAGATTCTTCATCGCGCAGTAGAGCAAACGCCTCGGCAACGGAAGGTAGCGGGACACGACTGAGAAGGCGTCCACGAGCATCATCATAAGTGGCCTCAAGACCAACTAAGAATTCGAATAACCTCTCTTCCTCTAAGGCCCGACGATATTCAGTTGCATCGTCGGAGTCCTTCCAGGTGCGATGCTGTAGCATATCTAATTCCTGCCATAGTGACAACTTCTCAAGGTAATAGATATTGAGTGGACGGGGACCTTGCTTGATTGTCCATAGTCGTGCCCGTAGATTAAACAATAAAGAGGCGCTGGGTCGTTTACCGTATGCTTCTTTCACGGCGACCCATATGGTGCTGGCGGAAGTGAGAAACATAAAGTTGCGTCGGACAGCAGGGAGCATCGAGTTGAGGAGCCACGAGGCAACCAAGGCATTGTCAGATTTCCATCGTCGAAGAGTGGTGACGTCGCTGGTGGCTGGCTGATCGTGGTGGATAAATTCAAGTCGGTCCCTTCCATCAAGAGCAAGGAGCATGGACTGGCTCCAATCAAGGTAGTTGTCGCCGGTAAGATGTTCTGGCACAATGAGAATAGCCGATCCTTCAAGGCCGGCAACTTTGGTTGAGTGATGACGTAACCCACCGTTGGACGAGACGGTGCCGTCGGATTCAGCAGCGACAGGATGTATAGGACTGGAACCTAGCTCTGATACCATGTGTGTTTCCATGTCAATGATAGTGAGAAGAAAGACAGATAACTCAAGGTTCTGTGTAATTTTCTTTCTGTATATTACTTTGCTACTCTGTTACATATATACACATATGGTATCCCGTCTTGGGTGTGATTTACAGCATATAATCCGGGATTGATAAAATCATAACAATATCTCCTATAATCTCTCTTTTCAAATCCCTACAATCTCTCTCATTAAACTGAATATCTTTAACAATAATAATAATATCTCTAACTATAATATCCTAATATTATTATATCAGTAATACTAATAGTATAGTATTAGAATATTTCCACACTCCAAACATCCCTTGGTGGCTAGATGGTAAAGGAATAAGCTATAGGGTGTGGAATGGCATACTATAAACTAATGAGAATCAACTAATTTCAGGTCAAACTATTGGGAATTCAACTGTCATTTACCATTATTCCAATGACTATTGGTTCTACTTCATATACTTTTTTCATATCTCGTTGAGGTCCTTCTGTTTGATCAGTTATAGCTATTGTTGTCAAATTGGTCACATGGGGGTTAAATAGTTTACTGGTAATAGAGACATTGAATGGCAAACTTCAAACTACTCATAAAAGTTAATTTTGGGCCAAACTACATGGAACTCAACTGCTAATTACGTGTATTAATATTTGTTCTGTTTCATCTAACTTTTTTTTTTATATCTCATTGAGTTCCTTCTGTTTGATCAATTGTAGCTATTCTTTTCAAACTCCTGAAGCCTGGACCACCATGGATGAATACAGATCCCTGTGTTACATGCGGCCTTTAGCCATATGGGCAATGCAGTGGGCCTTGTCAAAAACAAATCTAAAGCCCTATGAAAGTAAATCTGATGAGAAGGAAAATGGATTGTTTAGATACCATGATGATGGCTTCACAAGAGTTGCTCACCTTTTGAAGGTGCAAGAGGAAGCATCACCCAGGAGTCTGTTTCAGGTTATATTTGATTACACTTGCAAAAGAATGCTGTAAGTGTAAACATGGCTTCATTTCGTTGGCTCCTTTGTACCATGTGTATAGATTGTGTATGGTCTTGTCTTGTCTTGGAGGAAAAATTATCTTCATTGAGTAAATCTGACCTTTTAATTATTTTGGATGGTTCAGATCTGTTTAAATAATTTGATTTACTATCCAAATTAAGTAGAAGGCCAGAATTGACTCAACATGAACCATTTTTCCTGTCAGAAAGTAGAAAAATTCATATGGAACATATTATTTCTCATATCATTAATTATATCCTTATTTGGTCCTTCAATTGGAGTTATCCCATTTGTTTGATAGCATGTACCACATTGTACATTATTAGGATGTAGTAAAGCAATTTTAAGCATAATTGGTTTGGGGGTAAAAGATGGCTTTTTTTTCCGTTCCTGACATAGAGGTTTATCAGGTTTATATTTTTAAAGTTTCAAATTTTAGCAATTTAAATTTATTTACATTACAAATAATAGTTCACAACTGAAGTGAAAAAATAAAAATTTTTAATAATAGTTTACAGTCATGAACTATTAGGATTAAATTTTAACAATATCATCAGATTAAATTTTAATAGTTTAAATTTATTTATATATTTTCATTATAAAATTACAACAATAGTTTGATAAAATATTAAATTTGAACTGTTATAATTATAATCCATGGTGATAAGGAGGGTAAAGGAGAGGAAAAGGAGAGAGATAAAATGAGAGAAGGCAAATCCTAGTGAGAAGAAAAATATAAATAAATTTAAATTACTACTCCTACCCTAAATATAAATTTACGTTACAAATTGTACTATATATTATATTTTATACTCTTCTAATATTTAAATAAAATATAATTAAATTTTTTAGATAAATTAATTAATTATAGTCAAATATAATTTCTCAAGATAAATTTATATAATATAAATTTTTTATCATAATTAATTTATTTAATTTTTTAATATATTAAAAAATTAATTAAATTTTATATTAAGGATCAGGAGAGTATCTAAGATCGGAGGAGTATTAAAATTTAAGCAACCACAATTTATTCATCCAAACAAGGGTATATACAAGAATTTCTCGATTTATATCAGATCCCAATGCCATTGCAAACAGAGTTGGGCAAATACTAAGAAACAGAAAAGATATTAAAAGAAAAACTTTCTGCAATATATAACAATTACTAATCCTCATCAAATACTATGGAAAAAAAAAAGAACTTCAAAGAAAATATTTCTGCAATGTAACAATTACTAATCCTCATCGCTATCATAGTTTTGACGAGATTGAAGCCCACTGGTTGTATCGGCTTCGACTGCTTTCTTGACAATTGTTGATCAGGAGCTTTGCTTGGAAGCTCTTCAGACATTCTTCTCTTCATAAAAAATAAAATCATTAGTTTCTTCTAAATCTTCATCCTGAATTCTTTTGCAAGTTCGTTTGACTTGCTTAAGAAAACTGATTTTATCAGCGCTACGTCCTCTCCCAGAAGTTGCTTCTCCTTGTCAGCTGCTGTGCTTTGCAAGGCTTCCAGCATCGCATCACAGATATATTCGCATGCCTTGAATTCATAGACTTCATCTCATCAGTGGCTGCTAGAATGTCCATCTTCCTTTTAGAGTCCATAGCTCTATTTTCTAGTGATTTCATAGCATCTCCAATCTCTTCAGCTTCCCTCATCTGTTTTACATTTTCATCAAAACTCCTGGTAGCATCAGATTCTAGGACATGATCAGAATTTTGAGGGTTGTTTTTACAAAGTATTATACAAATAATAATTATTATTATTAGGTTTAGAATTCTTATAATAGAATTTATAATATGACTAATAATTTTGATAATTTTTTTTAAAATATTTACAATTCTATATAATAATATAATTATAAGTAAAGAATAGTATAAAAAAACTACAAATAAAAACCTAATTAAAAATAGTATGAAATTATAAAGATTGAAAAATTAATTTTTTTAAAAAAATTGAGGAGAAGAAATTTTTATGGAAAGTTTTTTTCCATTAAATATCATTAACTATTTTTGTATTTTGTGGATTTAAATTAAATCGAAATTAACTAATTACAAATTATATATATAGATATAGATAGATGTTAGGGGATAGTCAAGAGTATAATAATTTATTATTTTTATATTAATAATAAATAAATTTTATTCTATTATTTTATTTTAAGAATTTTTTATTTAAATTTTATGACAATTTAAATGTCAATTAGTTCTCGTTAAGATATTATGAGTATAAACACTGATACAAAAAACTACAAATAAAAATATAATTAAAAATAATATAAAATTATAAAGACTGAAAAATTATTTTTTTCAAAAAAAAAACAGAAAAAACCCATAAATAGAATTAGAAGCAGCCTAAATTTGGCCGTCCTTTCGCGCCAAAATCACTTTCCTCGCTGTATTTATTTATTTATTTATTTATTTATTTATGTATTATTTATTTATTATTTATTCTAAACTCTGCCCAAGTCCTAGTAAAAGTCACTCCTCACTTTCCCTGGCAGACTGGAGTCCAGAAACCTCAATCCCTCGTCTTCGCACCACTGTAACACTGCTTCTACTTTGAATCAATGGTTTTTTGCTTTTACCTCAAATTTTTGGTGTGATATTATTGGACACTGATTCATTAAATGTGATCTTGCTGGACACTGATGATTGATCTTTTTAAAAGCTATAAATGGTTCGACATTTGTGCATGTCTTTCTGAGTGATTGAACGTGATTTATTTCCTTTGAGCATCATAAGAAGAATTTTAAACTTGTTATCGTTTTTGTCTTTTGTTTCCCAGAAACTGGAATGTTAACTATCTAGTGTTTAAGCTAAGCTTTCTTTATGCTTCCTAGTACACGCGCGCTCGCATATTTCCCTTTCCACGTATTTGGTTTAATCGTTTAGAAAGCTGAAATGCCTATATTCGTTTGGGTCTTGAAAACTCTTCTTAATACGTATATTCACCATTTTTCTGTAATTTGTTTCTTCTGAAAATAAGCATATTATATTGCAGTTGCTGTGTGTTTGAAAGCCATGAATTATGCTCTTGTGTATATAATCGTATATTAATTATAGGCGGGTTGCTGTATGAATTATGCTATTTAGTTTCTAAAATTTTGGTGAGGGTATATTGTTTTCCTCACTTGCGGTATAAAAATTTGTCTTCCTCGCACTATTAATACTGATATGGATGTTGGTACTATGGATCACGAAGTACAAATTGTGAAATAACAATCCGTTCATTCTTCTTGTTGTAGTGAATTTTGGATAAACAATTTGTTCCTCCTGCAAAATTTCACAATATCGGCATCATGATGTCCAGCCAAGCAAGAAATCTCAGAAAGCTTGATCGTAATCGTCTTCGAGAGCTGATGGGTATGACTATCATACAACATGATGTTCCTTATTCACTTTTTGAGTCCAAAGATATCATCGATCTAAGTAAGTATTTGAATCCTGATTTTGAGCCCATTCCTACAACAGCCATTATGTCATATGTTTGGGAATTTTTTCTTAGTCAAAAAGAAAAGTTGAAGCAAATCATGTCAAAGAGTCTCAGTAGAATATGTTTAACTTCTGATCATTGGACTGCAATTGATACTCAACAATATGTTTGCTTGACGGTTCATTTTGTTGATGAAAATTGGAAACTAAATAGAAAAATACTTTCTTTTGTTAAGATGGTGCCTCCTTACTGTGAGTTTGAATTGGCTAAAGAAGTGCTTGAGTGCTTGATAGATTGGGGGATTGATAAGAAACTGTTTTCTATTACTTTGGACAACACTTTGATGAACGATAATATGAAAGATGTATTGAAAAAGAGGTTAAGTTCGCTAAATAGCTTGTTATGCGATGGGGACCTTTTTCATGTTAGGTCTTGTGCTGATATCTTGAATCGTATAGTTCAGGAGGCCTTGAAAGTAATAAGTATTACTTTGCAAAAGATTAGGGATAGTATTATGTATGTGAAAGAGTCAGAGGAGAGGAGGATTAATTTTAGGCATTGTGTTCAGCAAGTTGGGGGAATCGACTCCTCAATGAACTTGCAGATGGACTTGAGGTTGGATGTGTCCATTGGATGGAATTCTACACTCAAAATGCTAAAAAGTGGGATTAGATATCGCCGTGCATTCGCTAGATTGGCTTCAAATGATAGTAGTTACAAGTGTTGCCCATCAGATGAAGAGTGGAAGAGAGCAGAGGAAATTTCCACTTTCTTGGAGCCATTTGAAATAATTGCAAGCTTGATGGCTCAATCCCCTTATCTAACTTTAAACATGTATTTCATGCAAATGTCAAAAATTGAGTTGTTGTTAAAAGAAAATGTGGTGAATGTTGATCCTATGATTCAAGATATGGCTCAAAGGATGAAAGAAAAGTTTGACAAATATTGGGGTGATTATAGCATGATCTTTGCACTTGGGACTATTCTTGATCCACGGTTCAAGTTTGAACTGATAAAGTATTGTTATTCATTACTTGACCCGATAATTTGTCATGAGAAGATTGAAACTATCAAGAATAAATTATATTTTGTTTATAGTCAATACAAAGATGCATTATCGTCATATCATGATATTAAATATGAATCAAGTTCCAAAGTATCAATGTCAATGCCAAAAGTACGAAAACAACCTTCTGATGATGCATGGGAAGAAGAAATGTACAAGGAGGCTTTTGCTGTAAGTTTGATATTCTTTGATAATTCAATTTGATTTATGCCTTCTTTTAGTGTATATTTTTGGTGAATTTGAGTTAAATTTAAGATTAAGACTTTTAATTGGTATTTTATTAATATTTCACATGTTGCAGGATTATCTTGATTTTAAGCGTAGAGATACAACTTCAGTTACCAAGTCTGAACTAGATTATTACTTGGAAGATCCAATACTCGAACCTCTTTCATTTCTAGAATTAGATATCTTGGACTATTGGAAGGCTAATCAGATTCAGTTTCCCCACCTTTCAAGGATGGCATGTGATATCCTTAGCATTCCGATCACTACAGCGGCTAATGAATCTCTTTTTAGCATTGGCTCATGTTTTTTTGCAAAGTATCGAAGTCGTTTTCTTTCAAAGAATAATCAAACTCTTCTCTGTATCCGTAATTGGTTGTATGGTTTTAAAGATAATAATGGTAACATACTTGCATTTTTGTCATTTATCTTACGTATTTTTATTGTCTTGATTAAAACAATTAAGCAAAATGATATGTGTTTTTGGTTTCTTTTTTCTTGTGGCAGAGGATGATGGAATTGATGATGAGGATCAAGATTCAAACACCATCAGTGATGATGAAGCGGATGAGGTGATGCATTTATCAAATCAAGGTGATTAGATGATGAGATAAGGAGTAAAGATTTGCATTAAAAAGGTTTTCATGGAGAATTTGGTTCCATGATTGTGCTGGTTTGTGGAAATGGAAAATTTTGCAGAAAGCTGTATAGAGATGTTGAAGTGACAGTGTGTATGATGCATGGCTTGCTTTTGAAACATTTATGTAAAATGTGTACAAATCTATCGCTTTTATTTGAAAGTTTTTAAATTAATTTTGGAGACATATTTAAAGTTTTCTATACTTTTTTTTCAATTTTTAATTTGATACTATATGTTTTTCGTTTATAATTAGATTATTTGATTTTAATGTGTTAACATCATTAGCGCTACTAATAGCGCTAACAGAACAAAGTTATAAAGGCTAACAATGTTAATATAATAAAATTGAAGTATCTAATTAACAGAAAAAAACATATAAAGTATTGAATTATAAATTAAGAAAAAATATAGGTACCTATATTTAGTGCTTGTTTGGATACCATAGTTATAAAGTCAATTTTAGGCAAAATCTCAGTTTGGAAAAATTTCACAAAAAAAAAATTTCACACAAATAGCTATTTTTATCTAGAATTGATTTTGGCTAAAACTATAGTTTGAAACTATGGTTTTGAATAAGCTACTGAAAATAATTTTTGGAACAGTAAAATAGTTTATGGACTATCCAATTACTATTTTACCCCTATTTTTTCTTATACCCTCTCTCCTCTCTCATCTATTATCTCTCTTCTTCATTCTATCTCCTATTTCCTCTCTCTTCTCTACCATCTCTCCTCTCTCCTATTTATTTTCTATCCTCTCTCCTCTCTCATATTTTAATCAAATTATACCCCTTTTGATAATTTATCAATATAAAAAATAATTCTACTACTAATCATCTAAACATTTCTATTCCTAGAATCTATTCTCCCCAAAATCTATTCTCCAGAATCTATTTTTCTCAGAATTTATTCTCCAAAAACTAATCCAAACAAACCCTTTGTGTCATTGTGGAAATATATCTCTGTATATTAAAATATATATATATATATATATATATATATATATATATAAAATCCATATTAGGTAGTTTTTCTATTTGGAGTTGCCCAAGTCATTGATGCGAGGTGTATGCCAAATGTCTTCAAATAAAACTATTAAAACAGTGGATTTTGAACTTATAATAAAATATGTGAATTATATTATTTTAATTTATTGATAACTCACGTAAAACCATTTTATTAAATATTTTAAGTTAATAACACCAAAGGATATATATATATATATATAATAAAACTTCATGAACAACCACACCAATTAATACCAAAGGTAAAACATAAGGCAAAGTTAATGAATCAAATTGAAAAATTAAATAAAATTAAGATATCAAGTAAAATTAAATATAAAGTAAAGTTCTGTGATTAAATTGGAATAAAAAAAGTAAATACCAAAAGTGAAACGTAAGATAAAATTAAAGGATTAAGGTGAAAATAAAAGAAATTAATGGACAAAAGTGCACCTTCAAATAAAGTTCAGAGGCCAAAAGAGTTTTTTTTTTTTTTTTTTGTTTAAAATTTAAACCATTTAAATTAACGGTTTATACCAGATCTCCATGTTCGACTCCTATATATATGTAGTTTCAAATTCTCCCTCTGAATTTTCTTCGCTGACGATTTGTGAAACAGGCTTCTTTCTCAAAGAGAGCGGTTTTCCCGATTCGTGGGAAACCGCTCGACCCTTTGGATTTGGCAACATTTTCAAGGTTTCTCTTTGCCTTTCAATAATCTACATAGATTTGATTGAAGGTTTGTTGTCTTCTTTATTTTCTGGAATTTTCGAATCTTTCGTGATGTTGGAAGAGATGAATCGCTTGTTTATGTATCTTTGTATGTGTGGATATTTGATTGATTTGTTCTCCTTTCTCTAGAGCGTTCTCTTCTAAAGCCTCTGTTCATGAATGTTCATTGGATTTGTGTTTCTCCAAATTTTAGGCAGAATTTGGGGCAAACCGTATGAATTGCGAATTACTACAGGTTTCATATTTCAAATTGGGGATTTCTCAATTCGGCATCGATTTGATATTTGGGAAAGAAAGGAGCGTTATGGCCAGAGATTCCATACCTTTATCTCCCAAACGTGGGGAATGGGTGAAGGGGAAATTGGTAGGATCAGGATCTTTTGGGACTGTTCATTTAGCCATGAGCAAATCCACAGGAGGACTCTTTGTTGTTAAATCAGCACATACAAGGGCTGAATTTGCGACTTTAGAGAATGAGGTTGAAATTCTCAAGAATCTTGAACAATCTCCTTATATCGTACAATACTTAGGGTCAGAAAGAGATGGAGATGATCTCAGTGTTCTAATGGAGTACATGGCTGGGGGCAGTTTGGCTGATATTGCGGAGAAATTTGGTGGATCATTACAAGAAGATGTGGTTCGTTTGTATACACAAGAAATCCTTGAAGGCCTCAAGTATGTTCACGGTAATGGGATTGTGCACTGTGATCTTAAGTGCAAAAACGTGCTTGTGGGGTCTTCTGGGGACATCAAATTGGCAGATTTTGGATGTGCAAGGAGGGTGGATGAGTTGAAAAATAAAGATTTGATGCAGAATAATGTTAGTGGAACCCCTCTCTGGATGGCTCCTGAAGTTTTGAGGAATGAAAAGATCGATTTTGCTTCAGATATATGGTCTTTGGGATGCACTGTTATTGAAATGGCTACTGGTAGGCCTCCTTGGGGTGCTTCTAACTATGATTCAAACCCAATGGCTCTTATTTTGAAGATTGCCTGCGGTGATGAGATACCTAAATTCCCAACCCATTTCTCAAAGGAGGGTCTGGATTTCTTGAGGAGGTGTTTGGAGAGAGACTCAAGAAAAAGGTGGACATGTGAGGAATTACTTAGGCACCCATTTTTGTCAAGGGATTATTCATCAGTAACTGTAACAACAACACCATCTTCACCCAAAGACACTGCTTCCTCACCAGTCAGTGTGTTGTTGGGGTTCTCAAGTTTTGATTATGCTTATGATTTTGTGGATGAACCAGAGAGTCCAGAGGAACCAGAAAGTCCAGAGGAAAATGATTTCTCAGTAATAAACCCATTCGCATGTTGCAAAGATGGAAGAAAAGAGAGTGCAATGCTAAGAAATGGTGGTGAATGTGCATTTTGTTCATCACAGAATTGGATTACTGTCAGATCATGATGATGAAAGTGTCTAAACTGTGAGAATGAGGACTTAGATCCCTTCTAGTGTTCAACAGAGACTAGTGAAGATAGAAAAAGAAAAAGGTTTATAGGAATCCATCAGTTAATGAGGATCTGTCACTTTTTGTCTGTTTTTCTTCTTTCTGTCTCCCATCACCTGAAGGGATGAACAGTTACATAAGCAAAGGATTAAAATGTACAGTAAATTAGGGGGGGAGAGAGTTGTTTTCCTTTTGGGCTCTCTTCTCATTAATTAGTCACACTCTGTACATTTTTGTTACAGATGAAATATATTTGTTCTTCTAATCCCTCATTTGTAAGTATAGAAATAGGGTATCTTCAATATCGTATTATATATACACACACAAATGTGGATTTTTGAGTGGTTTGTCTTTTGTAAATGGATCATTGTTCGTGATTGTCAAAAGAATAATCAGTCTCCTTGTTACTATTTTCATGTTCTCTTTATCTAAGTCTTGTTCTTCTATCACTTCAAAAAATGAACATGCTAATTATATCGATGAATTGTGATAAGTGATTACTACTTTCATTTATGCTTTTTCTTTCTTTAGAAAATTATTCTCAACCATATAAAATATAGACATGAGATCCCAAAAAAAGAAACAGATGTGTCTAAGTTTGTATGAAATTTTAGCGGTTTAACATCTCCCAACGTTACAATTCTCATATATGTGAGTAAAAGTAATTTTTTTTACTTCTTCAATTCTTCATATGTAATATAATTAAAGGGTTGAATTCAATTTTTCATATGTAACATAATTAAAGGATTGAATTTGATCCTAAATATAAAGTATACTTTTTATATTTATTATTTTTTTTAAATTATTCCTATTAATACTCATTAACAATAATTAAGTGAGAGATTATGAAAAATTAAAGAATATAATTATAATATTTTAGTATATATCAAAGACAGGAAAATATTAAATTAATGACGTCTCTTTTTAAAATTGTTGTAAATAACTCATGTTTTGAAAATTGACAATAGAGATCAAGATCCTCGCCAAGTAAGATTAATCCCCCTATTTGGAATCACAGGATTTGAAGATGTGTTATTTGATTGATTCTTGAAGAGAGGAACCCACTTTAGATCCTCTATATTGATGCATTAATACATTCAACAAGAAAATGATTCGAGAGAATACGATTGTATATTTGTAATTGTGTATGGTAATTCGCATATCAAAATTATAAACATCCTTTCTTCCCTCTCCAAATATATTTCTTCACTCTCCGTGTCATAATTATAAAGACCCATAAGTAACTTTAAATAAATTAAAAAATTAATCAAAAATAGTTAATAATTTTAAAATAGTTTAAGGTCATTTTAACACCTTAAATATCTTTTCAAGTGTATCTAATACCCTAAAATATATTATTATTCATCCAACACTATAAAATATATTTTTTAGGTATTTTGAACATCTTAAAATATTTTCTAACTCTATTTTGAATGAAGTATTAATATTTAAAAAAAATTACACTTAAACGTATTTATTTAAGAACAATTTTAGCGATAACATTAACTCCTAAAAGAATTCTTTAAATAAAAATAAATCTAATACTCAAAAATATTTTTTTAAATAACATTTTTTAGATACTTAATACACTTAAAAATATTTTAGAGTTATAAACAACTTTTAAGAAAAAAACTTTAGGATAATGTTAGAATGAATCACAAATTACTTTAAGGTGTGAAGGACAACTGAAAAAATATAGAGTGCTGAACACACTTTAATCCTTTTAAAATTTTAAAACTATTATTAACAAAACTTTATTAATTAGAATATATTGTTTAATTAATTAACATGTTTAGTTGGCTAAAAAAACGTCCAAGCAATGGACATATAAGAAAAAAATAATAATGCTATACAGTTGCAAGTGTTGAGCTCTTGAAATTTTCGTATACTGCTCTACCTGATGTATATAAATCATGATGGGTTAAGCATAAGTTGTTATTTTTTAATCTTACCAATCATGTACCTGATGATTGTATCTTTGGTGTTCTATAAATAAAGTTGATAAATTTATCACACCCAAAAGAAAAAAAGAAAAAGTCATGAATTTTAAATCATATGGTTCCTTCCACCTTGGACAGAATCAGGAAAAGGAAATGACATGATTATCAGTAGGCACTCACTACAAAGTGCAATAACCTGATAATCCTTAGTTCCTACCTGCATATCTATGGCTTCACTAAAACAATATTTAGCCCAAAACAGTGTTGTTCATAATGGAACTACTTTGTTTGAGCATCACACAAAGTAATGATTTCTCAAGTAGTCATTGTTCCACCTCTGTTCTGTACATGCTTGAACTGGCCGTCTGAAGCCACCTTTTGAAACTACATCTTCAACCTACACCAGAAAATCACCCAAATCAGAATGCAGAGATGTGGCTTGCCCAGCTTCCAGAAGATGCAGAATGAATGAATCATCTGGATTGATGATTTATGAAGTTTTCTGAAATTTGATTAATTATGATTTTTTAACGAAAATCTCGCCTTTCTTGATTAGTCAAATTTCAGAAAAATTCACAGATCTTCCCTTCAGAAAATTCCAAGGTCAATAACAAAAATATTACAAGGGCCAAAATGATAGCTTTCTGTAGGATAGAGCTTGTATGAGAATACATCATTATTCTTAAAACAAGCATGATCCAGCACGAATAAAATTAGAATTAATAGAATCTTTAGTCTCTCAAGTTTGCTCTCATTTTAGTTTTAGTCCTTCAAGTTTGAAAACATAAATTTTGATCTCTCGAATTTTTTTTTTGTTTAAAATATTAGTCCCTATCATTAAATAAAAATTTGGACCATGTTGCCCCTTAAAGGACCAAAACACATAGTTTGAAACTCGTGGGACTAAAACCAAAATAAGGCTAAATTTGAGAGACTAAATATTGTATTGAGCACCTAATATTTAAATTGAGCATGTTAATATTCAGCACTTCCCCTTAAAATGTACATGGCATCATATCAATTTGATACACTTCACTTATAAACGGCTCACAAATACATAAATATCTATACTAAATGCTAATTACATGACAGAAGCTTACTGAAAGATTTCCAGATCCAAAACATTCCTACTCCTATTGAAAAGATAACTGTATTATCATGTACAACTAAGGTCAATAAACTTTCCCAAGTATTATGGTATGATCAAGTAGTTAATTTAGGTAACTATAAAGGGGCTCAACCACAAGGCCGAGAAAAGATGAAGCTCAAATTTAGGATATTAAACCAAATGTAGATTGAATCATTAAAGACAAATTTCCAGTCTCGCCAAAATCTACAATGTTCACAAGTCTTGAATAGTGCAACTCATTCCAAACTCCATAGGTCCGAGCTTCATCTTTTCTCAGCCCTGTGGTTGAGCACCTTTATAGTTACCTAACTTAACTGCTTGATCATACCATAATACTCAGTGTAGGAAATATTGGGAATTAAATGAGAATTAAAGGAGAGAGATCATAGGAGATAGGAGATTAAAGGAGATTAATGACTTAATTACGAGATGATTTCCTAGAGGATTCTATGCCTATTTTCATGTTGTAAATCCCATGATATTTAGGAAACCATTATGTGTATGCGTGTATATATGTATATTGTCATAGCAATACAATTACAGGAGAATCATTTGTTATCTTCTCTGTTGTGCTCTCTGCCCAAACAGTTGTGTTTCCGGCATCACTCTGAAGAATGCCTTCCAACATGATATCAGAGCAGGTGGAGAGATCTTCTTCCCTTAACCCACCCAAAGCTGGACTTGAAGGATCCTCAATTCTGATTGTACCAGATCGCCTCACCGGGGATAATTATGTTGAATGGAGCCAATCAATGCTCCTTGCACTCGATGGAAGGGAGAAACTTGATTTACTCCACAATGATCAACCACCTGCCGACGATGACAGTGTCCGCCGTTGGTGGAAATCAGACAATGCACTGGTGGCCTCCTGGCTACTAAACTCAATGCTTCCTACTCGTGGTAAAAGAAGTCTACGGGGAAGAGACCAAATACCTCCTTGATGTTTGACCTGCGTGCTCGTCTATGGGGAACCAAACAGAGCCACCGACCTCTGAATATGTATTACCTTGAGAAGAACTTGCTGTGGCAGGAATTGGATATGCTGCAACATCGCGTATGGAAAAACCCAGAAGACGCCGCTGAGTATCGACGGTCTCTAGACAAAGAACGGCTGTTCGAGTTCTTGGTTGGCCTAAACCCCGTCCACGACAACGCCCGTGGCCGCCTCCTCGGTCGCTCTCCACTTCCGTCAGTCTCTGAAGCCTTCTCCCTCCTGCGAGATGAAGAGTCGCGCCGACAAGTCATGTCATTTGAGATCATCGTCGCTGCAAATGAAACAGCGTCAGCGTTAGCTTCACAGGTAACCGACGCCAAGATGGAGCGTCCAACGTGCGACCACTACAGGAAACAAGGCCACAAGAAGGACCGCTGCTGGGATCTCCCCGGCAAACCGCCTGACTAGAGACCTCGACAGAGAAAGGGGAGAAGTCATCTGGCCGATGCTCACTGCGTTGATGAACTGGGCTCCATGATTGAAGGCTTCGAGTTTCAACACCACTCAGCGTCTCAAATGGGCTCAGGAGCAACAGGTACAGGCCCAGTACACATAGGCTCTAAAATTGCAAGTGTTGGCCAAGGACGTGACAGGTTCAACCTGGGCTCTGGTACAGGCCCAATACAGGGTCATTCTCACCTGGGTTCAAGTTCTGTAGGCCCAACTTATAGTTCCTCCACTCATGACCCATTAACACAAATTCTAGAGCATCTCATTGCTCTTGAAAATCAGTCTCATAAACAACCTACTGCCAATGTCGTCTAGAAAGGTAACTTTTTTAAAGCCCTTGCTACCATTAAAGGTAAGAATACAAGACCTTGCTAGATAGTAGACTCCGATACCTCGGATCATATGACTGATGATGCCTCCTTATTTACTACTTATACTCCTGCCACCTCCTATCTAGCCGTAAAAATTGCTGATGCCTCTGATTCCTTAGTAGCTGGTAGCGGTACCATTAAAGTATCTACTACACTGACGCTTCAGGATGTGTTGCATGTTCTAAAATTAAAATGCAACTTATTGTCTGTGAGCCAATTGAATAAACAAGAAAACTGTCATGCTGATTTCTTTACAACTCATTGTGTTTTTCAGGATCTGTTCACGGGAACGACGATTGGTGTTGCTAAGGAGTTTGATGGATTGTATTACCTGAATGACTGTCACAAACCAATATCTTATTCCTGTAATAAAGTATCTCTCCCTCGGGCTAGTGAGTTGGAATTATGGCACAAAAGATTAGGGCATCCAAATTTACAATATGTGTAAGGTGTTTCCCTCAATCTATTTAAATAAAGACTCCGATTTATATTGTGATTCATGTGAACTTGCTAAACACTATCGCACATCTTTTCCCAAAATCTCCTATCACCCATCCGGTCCCTTTTTAGTTATTCACAGTGACGTATGGGGCCCATCTCGTATCCCAAATCGTACTCGTTCTAAATAGTTTATGACTCTCATTGATGATCACACTCTTGTCAGTTGAGTTTTCCTCTTAAAGGATAAATCTGAGGTATGTCAAACCTTTATTGATTTTTACCATATGATACATACCCAGTTTCACACCAAAATTCAAACACTTCACACCGATAATGGTACTGAATATTTTAATCACCAGTTATCCCTGTTTCTTAAACAACAAGGTGTTACTCACAGGAGTTCTTATCCTCATAGCCCTCAACAAAATGGGATCGCTGAACGCAAAAATAGACACCTCCTAGAAACAGCTAGGGCTCTTCTCTTTAGTAGCAATGTTCCCAACTATTACTGGGATGACGTTGTCCTAACTGCTACTTTTCTGATCAACCGAATGCCCTATAAACCTCTGTCTTTCCAAACACCTCTCCAGGTTCTCCACTGTCATTGTAGCCTACCCTACCAGGAGAATACCTTACCACTATGAGTATTTGGATGTACTACATTTGTCCACCTCCACCACACTCACAAACTTGACCCTAAAGCTGTCAAATGTGTCTATCTCGGCCCTGCTGGAAACCAAAAGGGGTACAAATGCTTTGATCCTATCTCTAAACGCCTTTATGTCACCTTTCATGAGCCTATTCCCTTTTATTCCCCATCCTCAGTTCAGGGGGAACATTGGCATGAACTTCAAACTCCTACTCAGATAGATACTGAACATATGAACCCTCATCTTGCACCTGATCGTATCATGTCCTTGAGGATGAGATGCCCAAAGAAAGTGAAGAGAACACTAGTTCAGGGGGAGATACTACCAGATGGGGTCAGGTCTATACCCGTCGTAACATAAACATGACAGGCGATACATCCCAAGCACCTGACACACTTCAAGGATCTGAACCGGGAGTAGGTCCTGACACAGATGGTACAGAAGCGCAAGCGACTGACAATATTGACCTTCCTATAGCAGTATGAAAGCAACACAGAACATGCACAAGGTATCCTATAGAAAGGTTTGTTTCTTATCAGACACTATCATCAAAACACTTTGCTTTCGTATCTCACCTTGATTAGATCAAGATACCAGAGAACATAAATGAAGCCCTTGCTAGTTCTGAATGGAGGCAGGCAGTGTATGAAGAAATGAAGGCCCTTAAAGATAACAAAACATGGGTAATAGTTGAGCTACCCAAAGGAAAGAAGTCAGTAGGCTGCAAATGGGTCTTCACTCCTAAGTATCGTGCTGATGGAACTCTCGACAAATATAAAACCAGGTTAGTGGCAAAAGGTTTCACTCAAGTATATGAAATGGACTATACAGAGACATTTGCTCCAGTTGCCAAACTAAACACTATCAGAATATTGTTCTCTCTTGCCGCAAACCTAGATTGGCCACTACACCAGATGGATGTTAAAAATGCATTTTTAAATGGCAAACTAAAGGAAGAAGTATATATGAAGATGCCTCCCGGATTCCCAGGAAGGAAAGTCGATCAAGTGTGCAAACTAAAGAAGTCGTTGTACGGACTAAAACAATCCCCTCGAGTATGGTTTGAGAGATTTACTAAGGTGCTGAAGGATCAAGGGTACATACAGAGCCAGAGTGATCACACTTTATTCTTCAAACATCAAGAAGGGAAGAGCGTGATCTTGGCAGTATATGTGGATAACATTGTCCTTACAGGTGATAATCCAACCGAGATAGATAGAATAAAAGGGGTTGGAATAAAGAGTTCCAAGTAAAAGATCTCGGAGAAATGAAGTACTTCCTAGGCATGGAAGTGGCTAAATCTACGAAGGGCATCAGCATCTCACAGAAGAAATATATATTGGACTTCTTGGAGGAAACAGGTATACTGGGGTGTAGCCCAAGTGATACTCCTATAAAGACAGATAAAATCAGAGATGATGAAGAAATGGGGAAGGCTGTGGATATGGGAAGGTACCAACGTATGGTCGAAAAACTAATTTATTTGTCACACACAAGATCAGACATTGCTTATGCTGTTAGTGTGGTAAGCCAACATTTCCATGATCCTAAGCAACGACATCTCAATGAAATCTACAGGATTCTCAGATATTTGAAAGGTTCTCCCGGGTTAGGTCTCTTATTCAAGAAGTCCAGCAAGAGAAATGTAGAAATATTGACCGATGCTGATTGGGCAAGAGACCAAGTTGACAGAAGATCCACCTCAGGTTATATCACCTATGTCTGGGGAAATTTAGTTACATGGCTAGTAAGAAACAAAATGTGGTTACCAGAAGCAGTGCTGAGGCTGAGTTTAGATCCATCGCTCTCGGAATCTGTGAGGGTCTGTGAATAAAGCGAGTTTTGGAAGAATTAAAGATGACAATAGGATTGCCCGTCAAACTTTATTCCGATAATATGGCAGCACTCAATATGTCACATAATCCAGTTCAACATGATAGAACAAAGCATGTGGAAATAGATAGACATTTTATACGAGAGAAGATTGATGAAGGAACAATTGATCTCAGGCACATCCCCTCAAAAGAACAGATCGTAGACGTACTCACAAAGGGATTGACTAGAGACAAATTTGAATACTTTATTGGCAAGTTGGACATGATAAACATCTATTCTCCAACTTGAGGGGGAGTGTAGGAAATATTGGGAATTAAATGAGAATTAAAGGAGAGAGATCATAGGAGATAAGAGATTAAAGGAAATTAATGACTTAATTACGAGATGATTTCCTACCGGATTCTATGCCTATTTTCATGTTGTAAATCCCATGATATTTGGGAGACCATTATGTGTATGTGTATATATGTACCTTGTCATAGCAATACAATTACAGAAGAATCATTTGTTATCTTCTCTGTTGTGCTCTCTGCCCAAATAGTTGTGTTTCCGACATCACTCTGAAGAATGCCTTCCAACACTCAGGAAAGTTTATTGACCTTAGTTGTACATGATAATACGGTTATCTTTTCAATAGGAGTAGGAATGTTTTTGAGACTTCAATAGGTTTGTCAGCATTGCCTCAGCAAAAATCTTTTTGCAGACTTCAATAGGTTTGTCAGCATCTTGAACAAAACCTTCCTTTCAAACCTTTAGGAAATCACAAAACCAACTTGTTTTAGCTTTCCCTAGGAACCTCAAACCCTCAGAGCCAGACCAACCTTCTACAAAATTCCCTTACTTTGACACTATGTCGCAAGAAGGTTGTAACGCTAGGACTATGTTTGGTAGGAGAGAAAGGGACCTAGGAAACCATAAAGGGTGAGTGAAGGTTAATTTTGACATGATTGGCAGGTGTGACAAATCTTTCTCGAAAAACTCAGCTTCCATCATTCAAGGGAAGGCGGATTCATCTAACAAAGTTGAGGAAAGACCCATTATTCCTAGGAACCAAGATTTGTGGCAATGTTGCCCTTCATATTTGCTCTCAAAAGCCCTCTCTCCATTCAAAACACTTGAACCACAAAAAACCGTTCAACGTCATCACCTATATTGTCACTGTTGAACATTGTCTTCTACCCGTATTGTCATTGTTCTCTTCTTCACCCACTTGCTTCTTCTTCCCTTTTCTTTTCTCATTCTTATCAAGTGGGTTCAAAGACAAACACACCATGGTGAATGGAATGGCTGTATTTATATGTGCATAAAAATAGGCATGTTGAAATATGGCCATAAAACATCTTATTTTTACAAATTTATTGATTATTTGTGAGCAAAACTAAGCCTCTAAACACGCTGATTATTATTATGCTGCCCACTTTCTTACTCTACATATAGATTGATTTCTTCCCATGATGCGGAATGAGAGGGAAACGGTGAAAGAGTCATCAAATGCACTTCTGCTCCCATGTGCACCCCTCATGAGGAGTTGAGGGCCATTTGTAATTTTGCTCATTTTCTTTCCTGTCCTATTTTGACCTCTCTTTTCATACCAAACAAGTTTATGTGCCCAGAAAATTCATTCCAAGCACAGCCTATTACCTTTCACTTTCCACTTCTCATTTCCATAAGCTTAAGATCAGACACTACATTATCCTCATAATCTACCTTAATTTCCTCAATAAAGATCTCTACCAAGCATCAACTGCCACATAGTCATAGTACATCCACCACTAAGGACAAGTTAGTAGACAGAGGCAAAGAGATCCCTTGCCAAACTCATTGCCCATGAATCCATAATCAAAGTAAGCTTCCTTTAATGCTATGCAATACCCAAATAGCCATTCTCCATGCCATGCAAATTGGCCTAGGTATCTTGAATTTATTGGTCCAAGCAATTTGAGATTTTGGTATAAATATTCATTTCAAAGTAGTGTACACTAAAGAAATGAATCTATGTATTTTCAACCTTCATTCTACAAAGTTATCAAATTTTAGGATGGTCTTTGCCACTATATGATCGAATTCATTGGTATAATCAATAACGAATCCTTGGATTTAACTAGTTGATTTCATCAAGGAACTTACTTACAAATACCAATGCCATGAAATAAATGTTAAGACTATAGACAGCTCTGTGGTCTTTACCTTATAAATTCACCAATAACCTCTCTTGTGCTCTTCCTTGTTGCTTCTATACAAAGGCACAAATTGTGTATGAGATTGAATTTGCCATTGCATTTCCATCAGATTTACAAAAAAGGTCCTTCAAGACTTAAAATGTATTACAACTCAGCTTAGTTGGTATCTATCAACAGGTAAATGCTCATGAAATGGTCACAGATGTAGGGAACTAGTGCATTATTTAATGGAACTTTCCTACATGAAATTATGCAGATACAATGTGCCAAAACAAATATTAATGCAAGTGGAGATAGTAAATAACTCCAACTGAGCTAGATAAGTTATTCAAAGTTAGCTTCATGTATAAACCCCTTTTGCTTCTCATGTAACATCCAATAATAATGACAAATCTTGAACTAAAACAGGTTCCAGAATGCCAATACAAGAAGAACGATGTCAATGGTAAAAAATGATCAACGCAACAGTTTTACTTTCTACAAATACGCTTCAAAATGTTCACAATGATATAGGGGAAAAATTATGGTTCAACAAATACCTTAAAGTGTTCCACCCTGAAATCTTTTCTTGGAGATCCGCAGAAAATTAAGGTTATGACCTCGTCAGGAATGGTAAAGGAGCTGCATCCATATGGCACTGTAACTTTTAAAACTTTCATCCTACTAAAAAGGGACGGGCGCTGCAGAACATCAGGAAACTTGGAAAGCATCTACGCAACCAAAGAGCAAGAATTCCACCATGTCACAAACAAACAAAACTCAGACCATTAGAAAGAAAAGGAGAAGAAGAAAAAAGAACGCGAGCAAAGTATATTACACTCACAGTTAAAGTTTCAAAGGAAAACGCCACAATCTCTGCATTACCAATTGCCCGAAGCATTTCAATCAAATGAGAAATGAACTTTCTTTTGGCCAATCGCACGGTACCAAATAGATAATCAGCTAGAATAGCATCAACATCTACTCTCTCAATGAAAGGAAGTTCAGGAATGGAGAACTCGAGAATATGGGACTCAACAAATTTGAAAGATGTTATTTTTGTTGAAGCAATAACAATCTTACAGTTTGGATTAAGATTTCGAACATGTTCCATCTTTGATATTGTCAAGTTCGTGAGCTGAGGTGGAGAAATTTCAAAAAATTTAACTCTAGACGGAATTCGACAATCACTTATCACCAAATTTTTCAAATTGAAACAATATTGAAAAGGATCCAAGGTGCCTTCCCCATCCAGTATAAAGGAGCATTTCACAAGATGCAAACTCGTCAAGGTAAGAAAATCCAAGTTTGTGTTGGGCAGAATAATTATTTCAAGCAATTCGAGGGTTTTCAACGATTGGCAATAGAAAAGATGGGGCAATTCATCCACAATGCGAGGAAAATGGAGGCTCAAATGTTGAACCCCATGATCGACAACATGATCGATAACCCTCTTCACAAGAGGCTCAAACAAATCATGGCTATCTATGCACATTTGAATTGAAGAGTAAATGGGGTTAGATATATCGAACCAGAACTTGCAAATCTTGATAGAGGCGTCTTTGCGGGAAAGAAGAGAGACGACGAAATTGGAGAATGAAGAGTAATAACGGAAGGAATCACTGTCGATGCTGAGGATGGGAAGGGAAATCCAAAGGTACCTCAACCTCTTGCACACAACACTGGTTTGAACTGCCGTCTTCGTATCCAGAAACGAGAGAATGTGTTGAAGAATTTCATCGGGTAGCCTAGTGAGCATGTCCTCCGTCATCGTCACAGATTTGCCCTTTTCTTGGCTCTCAATCATTTCCATCGTTGCCATTCCCCAGCTCAGGTTTCATGTTCCATCTCCGATCAGAAAATAAATTACTTTAATTCAGGTAAACCGTAGACGTTTCGGGCTTTGCATGACATTGATACCATAAAGATTTTTTAATTACATGTATACATGAGATAAGTTTAGTTAAGTGGATTACTGTATATTTTTTAATATAAAATATATTTAATTAATTAATATAATATATTTTTTTAAAATATTTTAACTATCTTTTTTACTATTTATTGTCTCTCTCATTTATTTATTATTAAAATAATATTAATAAAAATAATTTAAAAAAATAATAAAGATAACAAAATTTTATATTTAAAATATAGATTAATTTTTTAATTAAATTATATATTAAGAATATAAAGAATAATTTTAAAAAAAATTATGGACATTCCAGATGTGTTTAGGATAATATAATTTTTCCTTGAAGATAATATATATCATAAAACTTATAAATTTAAGCAAATTCAGAATATAAAAGTATATTTATCTATTATGAGGATATTATTTTCTAATAATTATATTAGATTTTAGATCAATTGGATCTTTTTGATTTATTATATCATAATTTTATAGAGTATCAAATGAATGCATAAATTATTTCTTTTATATAAGATGACAATTTTTTTTATAAAAAAAAATTTAAAAGGAATTGAGTTTATTTATTATTTATAGATAGAATAAAATATATTTTCTTTTTAAATGATATTAATATTGAATAAAGTGAATCATCATTTACTTTGTAATAAAATAACAAATTTTATTGAATTAAATAAAATAATATAAATTTATTGACCTTCTTCTTTTGTATAAAAATTTTTAGAAATAAGTTAAATTTATTTATGATATAAAAGTAAAATGAAGTCTTATTTTCTCTTAAATAATATCAGTATCGAGTAGGGCAAACTGTATATTATTCTTAAATATAAATTTAAATATCTATAAATTAAAATATTTTTTAAATATTACTATTTAAATTCTAATAAAATAATATTATAAAGGAACAAAAATCGATTAAAGGCCCAACCCATATAAAGCAAAAGCAGACAAACAAACAACTTAACTAGGCATACAAGGAAACTTGTAACCAGATCAACTAACAACCCACAATATAAACAATTAATATAACCAACACATCATTGATCCAAATAAAAAGAATTTTAACTACTAGTATACAATTTATGAGTTTAAATATATATAAATATAAAAAAAATATTTAAAAAAATTATCTCTAATTAAATTCAATAATATATGATATAGTTAAATAATAATGTGTGTTTGGAAAGTTTCTAAATTTAAGTTTTAAATTTAGGTTTAGACAAAATATAAATTTTGAGAAATTTTAAAATAAATAGTTATATTTGTTTAAAAGAGTTTTTGGACCAAATTATGGTTTAAAATTAAAGTTTTAGATAAGCTGATCAGAGTAATTTATGAAACAGTAAAAGAGCTTATGGACAAATTAATTACTATATTACCCCTACTTTTTCTTATACCCTCTTTCCTCTTTTTTCTACTTTTACTTACACCCTCTCTCTTCTACTTTTTTCTTACACCCTCCCTCCTCTCTCATTTCTTTTCTAAACCCTTTATCCTCTCTCTTTTCTTTTCTACACTATCTCTCATCTCTTATCTCTTATCTCTCCTCTCTCCTATATTTAATAATCATATACTTTTTTATAATTTACTAATAATAAAAGTATTTTTAGAAATAACTATCTAAACACTTATTTATTCAAAATTATTTTTTTTCATAAACTCTTCTCCAAAAATTATTTTTTAAAAACTATCTAAAATCTCTTTTTTTCCTAAACTATTTTTTAAATTCTTCATATATTGAATATGGTATAGTCAAATAACTCTATAAAAAAAAACTACTAATATATTTTCATTGCCAATTAGGCGCTGCAACCAGAAGGGATTATGCTTTAGGATGGGCGATAGCAAGGGATCTAGCTTAATCATCAGAAAATACTAGCGCAGAGCCTTAGAATACAGAGTCAAAATTGAATAAGAAGCAAACTTACACGAACATGAACAAAAAGGAAACCAGATGAGCAGCCTAAAGGAGCAGATAACCAGCCGTGCGGAAATTATTGTCAAGCCCAATTATCATAATTCTCTTAAAAGGGAATTTTTATATTTATACATACTCAAACTTAATATATTATATTTAAATAGTTAAAGCTTATTTATTCAACTTAGACCAATATCTATTAGTTTTCTCTAATTCTTATTATAATGTGTTTCTAACTACCTCACTTATCTTAAACAGTATTAATATCTTAAATCTTAATTATAATATTAGTTGATTTTTTTTAGATAAATAAATGAGATAAAATAAATCAGTTAATTATAATTAATATAAAAATTATCTAATTAATTTAGGTATATTGATAAAGTGATAATATAAATTCGTCTTAAGTGATTAGATTTGATTATAATTAACTGATTTATTTAGCATCTTTAGTCTATTAAAAAAATTAAATCTTTAGTATATTAAAAAAATTAACTAACTCTTATAATTAGGATTAGAGAGAGTATTTCATTAAAAATTATTTATCCTCACTGATTTAAATAATAGAAATATCATAATCATTATTATTATTATATTAAGTTATAAGACCGTCTACTAAAAAGAGTTTAGAGTAAAAATAATAATATATTTAATAAAATTATATAACAGTAACACATTATATTATATATCAAGAAACTATTTTGAAAGATAACTTATAATTAGGATTAGACAAAGTATTAAAATAAACAATCAAATGCCCAAAAATATCCATTTAAATACAAAAAAAAAATAAAACTACCAAACTTTGAAATTTAAAATTTTGAAAAACGAACCTAATTAACCCCATCAGGCCTACCAAAATCCAGCCGGTATTATCCCCAAATTTTCACCTAACATTTTATTGCGAGTTGGGCCGAACCCTAAAAAAAAAAAACTTAATTTTATTGTGAAGACTCTTAAAATTGACTTCCATTGTAGAAAAGGTATAAGAAAATAGAGTTTTTTTTCTTATATATAAATAATTTTAGGTGAGTCCCTCACTAATATTAATGCATGGCCCTAAGATTTAGATAGTGCTTATAGGGGACTTATAAGATTACTTACCAAATGAACCATCATAATGGCAATGGAAATCAAACTCGTATAGTCCTTGTAGGATATAAATCAATTCTTTACTACATGTGTCAATTCTAAATATAAAAGATAAGATTGAGAAGAGTGAAAAAGAAGGAAAGCATTGGCTTCAAACAAAAAAGAAAAAAAAACAAAGGAGAAAGACATAAGGACAATTTGAATACAATAATTCTGCTAATGATAATTTGTACAGATGGTAAGGAATTGACTTATATCCCACAATGACGCAAATTTGATTCCTATCATCGTTGTGAAGGTTCCCTTAGAAGGCTATTTGGTAAACCTCCTGTAAACGCTCTTTGAGCTCTAAAATTATATCATAGCTTTGGTGAGAGACAAGTATCGAACTCGTCTAAGCTTTTATATAATAAAAAAAAAGAAATATGATAATCCTAAAATAGTTCCTCAAAATGGCTAATTCCTATAAGGTCTTTAGGAATTACTTTAGAATTAATTTTTTTTAAAATGACCTAATTGCCCTAAGTCTAAATTAGTTGTCACTCACTAAGCTGTTGTTATCATTTGATAAGTTATAATTATTTATTAAACTATGTTGTCATTGATAGTGAACAAGAAATTTCACTAAAATTAGCTGTAACTATAATTATTATTATCATTTGTAAATTAAAGTTATTACTTGTTAAACTATTGTCATTATTTTTTCCAAACTGAGGGTATTTATGTAATTCCACTATAAAATTTAAACCATGACTAGTTTATAGAGACTTCACAGCGATTAGGTTATTTTGAAATCCTAAATTGAGATTTGCACTTTTTAGGGTGATTTTTGTGTCTTCCTCCCAAAATAAAAAACTGAGGAAAAATATCTAAAAAGACTTTAAAAATTGGTAAATCCCAAATTGAAACTTAAGTATTATAAATTTTAGAAAAATGTCAGGACCTAAATTGAAATTTTAAAATTTAGAGCTAAATGACTAAAATTCCCCTTATTTTATTAAAAAAAAATCTACTGTATTTGATGTTTAGGGGTATTTTAGTCATTTAGTTTTGATATCATAATCCTAATTTAGGTCATCATACTTCTTTAAAATTTATAATATTTATAGTTTTAATTTAAAATCTATCAATTTCTAAAGTTTTGTTTTCTAAAGTTTTCCTGAAAACTATTCGTTAGGGAAAAAAAGGGTGAAAGGGCACTATAGAGACTTTATAGATGCTAGCTATTGTCCATTGCTTTATTGTTTATAAGCTCTTTGTTGGAGATTATTCGGCCAAAACAACTACGTAGTGAAAGTGGGATGTGACTCTCTTCGGCATTTCCCCTCCAATTCTATTGTTATGTCAAAGTCTACTTTCCTTTCTTCTTCTTTGCCTTTTTCATCCTTTTTATCTATTTGAGTGTGTGATAGTAAACCTATTTTTGGGGAATCACACTGCGGAAAGCCATTATAAAGCCCAACACAGCCAATTTATTGTCATGTTTAGTGTTGTTGGCCTCCTTAACGTGTTGAGTAGTTGATTCATTTTGATGATTCCAAATATTTTAAATTTTAATTATTGTCTTTAAAGAAATTCTCTTAGAATATTTAAATATTTAATGAGAATAATTTTCCAAATCAAAAGGATATATATTCAAATAGAAGGAATGATCTTGAAAGAAAATAAGTTTTTAATAAATGAAATGAAAAATTAATATCCACGTATGCATATAATTTACTTCATTTTGGAATTAAGTATATGTAATTTATTTTATTTAAATTGATTCCTTATAACTTAATCTTTAATTTATTGAATCCCTTTCTTTTCATTTCATACTGTCTCAAGTCTCAGCACTTGTGTACTTTTATAAAAAAAGTTATAAAATCTATAAATTAAAATTAATGGATCAAACAATGAACCCAATTTAAACAAAATAAATTGTAGAAAAATATATAATTTTAAAATTGAGGTAATCTCTAAGGACTTGTGAATTAATTTTTTTCATAAATTAAATTTGTCCATATCAAGAAAAACTGATTTTGGTAAAAAGAAAAATCTTATGATCTTATAATAAACAATAACACATGTGATGGAAAAAAGAAAAAAAGAAACAAATCAAAGACACATGTCACAATGAGAAAAATGGTCAACACATTCAAAGGCTAAAATTGCTCCATTAAAGGAGTGATGCATATTTACAATATTGAAGGCATGTTGGGATATGAATGTGGTAAATCAAATAAATAAATATAAAAAAAGATTTGGATCAATATATATATATATATATATATATGTGTGTGTGTGTGTGTGTGTATGTATATATATTCTAGGAAGAACAAGTGTTCCGAGCAAATCAAAGGATAACAAACTTTATTGGTTTTTGGATCACATATCAAAACCTACAATTAAGGCAAAAGAAGATCATATAAAAGCATCATATTTTGTGATTTAAAGATGAGCTTATAAATGTTTTGGCAAAAAGAAAACAATATGAAAAGAGGATATCTTATTACATGTGGAAAAGTGGTTGCAGACAAGCACAAGTGGCAACATAAAAACATGCTGAAAAAAGGGAAAATGACTCTTGGTGGGCAAGAAATGAAGCCCAAAGCTCAAAGATTATGTAGATAACTTTAAAATTTTTGTCCCATTTGGTGGAATCCACTGGTTTGACATATTATATTATGTGTGGTGATAGAGAAAAATATTTTTTTATAATATTAAACATGTCCTATTATTAGATATTATAATTTTAGAATTTATAACAGCCTCTCTTAATATAGATACCGTATATAAGAATTGAACTCGAGATCTAGAGAGATATAACAGGATCTTATACCGCTAAATTAACTCTATAATGATTGTGATTGAGCAAAATATAAAAAGTTGTGTGTGCGTGCGTGTATGAACTTTGGTATTATCGTACTATTAAGAAATACATATTTATGTGTGTGTGCGTGTGTGTTTTTTTGCTGAGTTGTGAAGTTAGTTATTAGTTCTTGTGTGATTAAGGGCCTAATTAAATCAATATAAAAGGTTACGAGCGATTAAATTGATACTAGGAATATTGGATTCCCACTTGGTAAAAAATAATGAGGAGGTTAACTAGATTCTCACCTCATGCAGTAATCTTTAATAAAAGGTTTATTGTGTTGTTTTACACCCTTAAATGATTTTATTATCTCATTTATGAACAAGTATATATGCTATTTATTATCCTTTCTTTGCGTTTTTCTATGGCATGTGTTATATATGGTGAATTTTCATTGTATAAAATTATAGAATGATAGTGACTAAATTTCAAATTTGTATGAAAAAAATCGTCTAGTGTTGCATATATTTTGCCTTGGCTGTGGTGTTGTTACCTGTAACTTAGCAAAATAAATTATTCCTCTGATCCTTGATATATGATCTAATTAATTGAAGAGTTGATCTTAATCTTAAATATAAAATATATTTTTTTTATTAATTTTTTTAAATTATCTTAATTAATACTACATCGATAATAATCATATAAGATAGAGAGTAAGAGAGTTAAGGAAATGATTATAATATTTTAGAAAAAATATCATATTAATTGACTTTTTTTAATATAATTAAATTAATTCTAGTGTTGTCTAATTTCCCCCCTTTATTGGCGTGTATGTTTACCAAAAAATGTGCATGTTTTACTAAGAGAGTATCATTTCTTTTAATTAGGGTATTATCCACTTGACTTATAAGGGAAATACATAAGATTAGGGTTATATGCTTAAAACTAAAACAACCCTAAATTAATTTTTATGTTTAGGATTGGATAGAGTAAAAATTAGAATGAACAAGATGCTCGTATATTCTTTTAACATTAGTTACATGACTTTCTAACGCTTACATATTTACACTGATACATTGATTATTATATTTCTTTAAATTTTTAATATAAAAAATAATTAATTAATTTAATTAATTTAAATAAATTAATTATAACTAATATAAGAATTATTTAACTAATTTAAATAGAAAGATATCTTATTTATTTAATTTAATTAAAATTAATTTTTTTATTTATAAATTAAATTAATTAGCTATTATATTAAAAATAAAAGAGTATTTATTTATATATTTTTTTAAAGTGGTCTCAGACTCTAATCAATAATTGTAGGTTGAATTAAATTATTGGATGTAGATCCAAGTATAATGAGGTTGACGCAGGAGGGTTAACTCCCCACCAAAATTTAATTCGTGTCTCAGAGATATGGCTTTTGTTTTGCCTAGTTGGTTGGGCATGTTGGACAACATTTTCAATAAGCATTTATTGAAAATAGGGGTAAATATGTAATTGTAAATTTCAACTTTTATAATATGAGCGCCGAGTCTCAATTCCCAACAATTTCAATTTTAATACTACTATAATACTTAATATATATTCAATTTAATTAATTTAATTATATTAAAAAAATTATTAAATTAATTAATATAATATATTTTTTAAAATATTATAATAATTTTTTTAAGTCAATCTCTTTATTTTTTATTTAATTATTATTAAGAGAGTATAAATATGTATAATTTAAGAAAAAATTAATAAATATATAAAACATATTTTATATTTAATATTAAAATTAATTTTTAATTAGATTCTATATTAAAGATTGAAATAATATCATTTAACATATATTTACTCTATAAAGGAAAAGTAATATTTATTAATTATAATAGATATTATTATTTTTTTTACTAGTATGTGGTATGCTTTTAACTCTCTCCTCATTTTTCTTTTCAACTTTCCTCCCACTTTTCTTCCTTTATCTAAATAAGGGCATATTTGATAGAATAGATATGATAGTTGAGAAGTGAAAATAAAAATAAAATCAAGTATTTTTTTTTTGATATTATGGAACCCAGTTCTACTTTTAATATTTTGCTCCATTTTAATTTAATTTAGAAAGTTGAGAATTGATATGGGTTATATAGAACTGAAATATTTTAGATAATTTTATTCAAACTTATAAATTCCTATACAAATTTACACTTTCCTAAATCAGTAGAAAATAACATATTATTTGACAAGCTATCCCTCATCAGCCATCGCTTCCTTATTTATCCTTACCACTCTTATTGATATCATCCTCGTACCTAGGAATGTGTATGAGAAGGGTTGGGCAGGATAACCCCTGCTTAAAAAATGTATTCGCTATATTTTGTAACCCGATATCCAGCCTTACCCAGTAAAAACCCTAACAATTTTAGGCTGGACATGCCCAAATCATGATATCCTGCTCATATTGTGAGAAAAAAAATCTACAATCATGAACTTATAAAACAATATCATATTTATATCTTTAAGAGTTAAATAATATCCATAATCCACTAATAATAAGGTAATAAAAATATAGTAATTAAAGTCTTGAAGTCCATTATATATATATATATAAAAATGAAATATACAGGGGTCAAATATTTTTAGCGTTATTGCAATACCAATAATTGAATACTTGACAAGTAAAACATATGAGCAACTTTAGTATCTACATAAATATAAAAGTTATGTTCAATACTTTACAAATGAGTAATGAAAGTAATCAGCTAAAGTAAAAAGTAAAAAATTATAAATAGAAGTTAAGAAAATAAATAAAAATATGAAAAAAAATTAAAAAAATATGTATATATAAAGTCAGGCCGAATGGGCAAGGCAGCATACCTTGTCCAGAACCCTGCCCAACATTTGACCTGCCCTTACCCTGCCCAAATATATTTTGGGCAACTTTTTTTGAGTCGGGTTAGGATATTTTTTTGCGAACTCGGACAAACGCACCAGGCTATGGGCATTGTAAACACCACTACCTGTACCTAATAAACACTAGTCACCCCTGTCTTTGCTTATGGCGATTTTGTTCTTTTTCCTCTCACTCACACCTCTATCCCCGTATCTAATTGTAGCGGTAACTAGTTCCTCTAGCCACCAATGATTGTAATAGTAGCCTCGATTGCAATGACATCAGTAACATTACTTCAACATTTCTCATTTAATTTAATATTTATTATAGTACGAACGACTATTTCTCCTATATATGAGTTTTGTAAACGACTTCAACGAATAGAGAGATAAAGTAAAAGAAAAGAAAAAAGAATAAAAAAAATACAATCAAACAATTTTTTTTTATTTTACTTTTATCTATTTTTATAAATATATATTAATTATATATTCATTTTTAATTTATTAAATAAAATTTATTTATAACCTAATTCTATTTATCTCCTACCCGTTTCTCCCCCCCCCCCAGTAATTTTCTTTCCTTTCTCTCAATCCAAGGGTTTAAATATGAACGCATGACATCTCATTCATTATGTCCAAAACTCGTCGCAGTGGGTCAATCACAAATACAAAATTTATTTATTTATTTAAAAAATAAATTGATTTATCAATTTCAAGCATTTTCACTCTCAAGCCAACACCTTAACTCAGAAACAATTTTCTTTTTAAAAAATAATTATGATAGGTACTGCAGGTGTTTTTTTGGGAGAAAAAGATGTTCATCGACAATTTTGAAGCCTTGAATCGAGTAAAGACGGCAAATTTCTTGATTTCTTCATGGTTTCTACTTTAGTTGACGGCGCGATTTATAATAATCACAAGGTAGATTTGAATAAGAAGAAAGAGAGTGTGAGAAAGAGGGGCCGAGATTTTGTGGGTTTTCGTCTCACAAAAATATAGAGGATACGGATCGGAAAAAGATATATAGATATAGATATAGATATAGCATCGTAACAGAAGGCAGGAAGAAGGAGGGGATCAAAAATCATGGACATGTAGCAGAGTATTCATCAAGCTTTTTGTACTCAGAGTGACACCCAGAGAGAGAGAGAGAGAACCATTTTCTTACCCTATATTGTAATTTTTTTTTCTTTTTATCTTTCTTCTCTCTCTCCTCTCTCTTTGAGTGTGGTGTGCAATGCATTTCCAAATCTAAGGGACCTCTCGCATCACAGCTGTATCATCCACCAAACTGCACTGGCAGAGAATTTTCTTCTTCTTCATATTTTGGCTTCTGAAGCTGCTAATCCTTGTTTACTTCGAAGATCCACTTGGTTTTATTGACCTTGTTGGAGTAGCCGTTGGGTTGGGTTGAGTGCTGGGAAATCCTAGCATCGTTCTGTAAAAAGTTAGGGTTTGTTCGTTGCCATGCCGGGCTGGCGCGAGGGGATGTCCTCTGATAATATTAAGGGCCTTTGCCTTGCTCTGTCGTCTAGCTTCTTTATCGGTGCTAGCTTCATTGTCAAGAAGAAGGGGTTGAAGAAGGCGGGTGCTAGTGGAATCAGGGCAGGTATGTTTTCTCAAATCTTCATTGATTCTAGACCTATGGGTCTTCATTCCGCAATTTAGCGGATATTGGAGTAAATATGGATGCAACTGAGCAATATGCGATGAGGTCTAATGATCTTGCGGGGAATTGGGTTGGCTATTTGAGATTTCTTCTGCTCCAAGGTCTGATCATGGATCAGATGGAAGTAGGAAAGGGATAGTGTCATTAACATGATAAAGAGCATTTCCTTCTTTAGAATAGATCTTGCTATTCGACAAGTGGGTTGTATTAGCTTTTTTGTGATTATTAGTAGTTTAGCCATTTGATATGTGGTTTCAACCTTGCTTTTATTGGTAATGGATGGGTCATGTGATTCATCTCAGACTCAGAAATTAGGCGCTAAAATTTATTTATTTGCCTCGTGTTTTGGGCTGCTATTAGTGTATCTAGTTCATTTTGGAAATTTGGTTCATTGGATGTGAGATCTGCACCGAAATAATCTCTAGCCTTTTCACTTTCTGTAGGGATGCGTATCATATGATTTGTATCCACGTTAGCACTTTGCTTATGCTTTGTAATATTGTTTGAACGTCTTTGCAATGTATTATGGGTTATAGTGACTGACTTTCTAGGTAATCTTATTCGACAGGAAGTGGAGGCTATTCTTACTTATATGAGCCACTTTGGTGGGTGGGCATGATAACGAGTGAGTTTCTATAAGATTCTATTTGGTCATGGATTGGCTATAAATTATGTGCTAGATTTTTTTTTAATCTTATTGTTTTAATGACAATAGTTTATATGATTATTATGATCTTTTGGGAACTAAATTAAGTTGAGAAAATAAGGATAGTGAAATGTCTCTGGAAAGTTGCAGTATTAAAAATATGAGCATACAAGCTGGGAGGACTCTTAGCAGTGTCCATAGAAACAGACTCCTATACTATTTACTTTGGATGCATTACCAGTAACCACTTCCCAATGCCCAAACACTATCTAATTACTTATTGCTGCTCAGATTTCCTCAACATCAGTTTAGTTGCCTTATTTGCGAAATATTTTGTTTTATTCCCTAACAAATATAATGGAGGTGCTGCTCCTATATGAACTCATGTGAATGAGATAGAAGATTGATTTTTGCTTGATGATTGATTTGGAATCTTTGATAATTATCAACCTCAGTGATGCGAAATCTTTCATGGTTATGGGGTGTGCCATACTGAAGCTCTGCAAGAATATGAGAAGGCAGACTGCTTCAAGATATGGGTGGGAGTGGCGGAATAATTTAAAAATAGAGTGATGTTGCTACTTGCTAATTATCTTAAAAGTGGATGGAGATGGCACTGCAGCTACTAGACTTTTGAAATATTGTGAATTTCTTGAAGAACCTTTAACAAACTCAAAGATACTGTCAATTTTCGCTGACGAATTAGTTATCTTAATTGGCTGTAGTTAATGATATTAGTTAAAATTTGTATTCTAACTGGCATTTGCAATTTCGACAGTGATTGTTGGAGAAATCGCAAATTTTGCAGCTTATGCATTTGCTCCAGCTATATTGGTGACCCCACTTGGTGCACTCAGCATTATTATCAGGCATGAAAAAATCTAGCTTCATATAATGCCTCACTTCTAGGTGATAAATCCTGATTGTGCTGTTTTATTGCAGTGCTGCACTCGCTCATGTTATTTTAAGAGAAAAGTTACACGTATTTGGCATTCTTGGTTGTGTTTTGTGCGTTGTGGGTTCTACAACAATTGTCTTGCATGCACCTCAAGAACAACCAATTAATTCAGTGATAGAAGTATGGGAGCTTGCTATGGAGCCTGGTAACGGAATTCCTGCATGAAATAATATTCTCTTAATCTATAATCTCATATTTATTATTTCATACTGAGAGATGATAATCTTTATTTTGGCAGCATTTCTCGTTTATTCAATCATCATTCTAATAGCTGTCTTAATTCTCATTTTCCACTTCGTTCCGCAATATGGGCAGACACACATTATGGTTTACATTGGTGTTTGTTCCCTTGTAGGTTCTATAACGGTATGTCTCATCCTCTGATTGTCAATAAGTTTCTAGTATTCTTCTCTTTTCCCTTGATATGTCATTTCGAGGTGTTTTTTATTCTAAAGCTATTCTTTCCCAGGTCATGAGTGTAAAGGCGCTTGGAATTGCCATAAAATTAACTCTGTCAGGAATGAATCAACTACTTTTTCCCCAAACTTGGGCATTCACTCTAGTTGTGGCTGTTTGTGTTCTTACCCAAATGAATTATTTAAACATGGTAATTTGTTTTGTTGTTGTTGTTGTTTGTTGTTGTTGTTGTTAGTTTCCAGAATTCCTATATTCATTTCATGTATTATAAATTGTTAATTTGACTTTCCACTTTGACTTTCGCTACTAGAGTTATCCCTGTCATGTACTTTGCATATATGTTCGTGTTTTTTTATTTTTTTCTCAATACGTTTTTCCACACTTTAATATGTATCCTTTTCTTGTATGTTTTGGTTAGAGGAAAAGCCTGTCAGTAGAAGTTAATTTTCTTCTCTTCTGCAACCGCGAGGTCTTAGAATGAACTTCTTTGATTGATTTTGAAATTTATTTTTCTTAACTTAGGAGTGAAAGAACTGATTTGTGCTACTTCCTAGTGTATAAGGAAATTGAATTTGGAAAAAAAAATGGACGGAGTTATCGTTTGTTTCAAGATGGTAAAAGAAACTGCAAAGACTTAATAAAACATGGGCAAGTAGTTTTAAAGACATGGAAGAAGTTTAACTATTTTGTTTTCTTACTTGGTTTGGAATCTTTCTTCTGACTTTATTTGACAAACCACTTAAACAAATTCCATGCATCAGAATGTTAAATGGATTTCAAAATCATCCTGAATAGTTGCATTAGTTTTGGCCAAGTGCATAGAAAAGTTGGTCAGGCTGAGTCAGAACCTATTGTGTTTCAAACTCTTGATAGAAAAGTAGGTGCTCTTTAATAATTAAATTATGCAATTACTTCTACCTGTTATTGTCTATAGTCTCTTTTTATGTTTTGAATACTGGTGCTTTCTGTGTGATTTCTCACGTGATAAATTCATTTGTTGAATTCAGGCGCTGGATACCTTCAACACTGCTGTGGTATCTCCAATTTATTATGTTATGTTCACATCGTTAACCATTGTGGCTAGTGTTATAATGTTTAAGGTTAGTATTCTATGCTAACTTTTTATTTTTGGGCACAATAACTGGTTGACCACCTGTCTATTGAAGGATCTCGTCCAATGGTTATATTTAATCTTTAATTCATTTTTTATGTCAGAGATTGATCCTACTGAATATAGAAAAAGAAGAACACAGAGACAGAACCAGGAAAGAAACCCCCAACCCACCCTGCCGTGTGGGAGGGGGGCTATAAATATAGATAATAATTAAAATATTATTTTAATTATATGAAATTATTAATAATAAATTTTCAAAAACTTGTAATTAATTAAAAATTAAAGAAATATGATAATAGCAAAATATCTGCCTTTTGAATCTTATTTATAAATGCATGTTTATGTCTGACTTGCGGTGTCTGTTCACTGTTTTTCAGATTAGATGACTGATCCTTAATCTAACTTATGAATTTGATATCAGGACTGGGATAGACAAAGTCCAACACAAGTTGTCACAGAGATGTGTGGATTTGTGACGATACTTTCTGGAACTTTTCTTCTTCACAAAACTAAGGATATGGTTGATGGTATTCTCTGTCAATCTTTTATCTTTATCTTTGTTTTCTTTTTTGGTAATCCTTTATCCTTATCTTTATCTTTAATCTGTAATCATCAAGAAAGTTGTCCAAAGGACCAAAACACGTTGATGTGGATGTGGTTAATGTACACCCTCTTGTTCACTGGTGTAATAAGGTCAAGTCCTTGGGTCAAGCTAAAATTTATGATTAAGCTCTCCATCATTTGATAAACAAACCAAGTCAAATAATTCACAGACACAATAGCATCTACATATACTAGTTAAATCAGTAAAATATAGAATCCCCCTTAATTTCTTGGTCACTTGCAAATAGCTCTTGAAACTTTCAAAATCAGCAGTTAGTTTTATGAATTTTCACATTCCAACAAACAAGTTTCATTTCTCCCCATACTAATTGGAACTCGTTTGGGCATTCCCATAATTTACTTATTAGCATGGGGCAAATGAAAGTTTGCCATATCAGTTATGGGATGTCTGGGGTGGCAAATGAGTTAACATTGATATAACAACAAAAGCAAAGCCTTATGTTTCTAAGGGAAGTCAACTACATTGATCATATGATATTAATTCTATCAATTAATGAATTTACATTGATAGGAGGAAAATAGACAAAAGGATCTATTTGTTGGAATATGAAACCATACAAAACAGAAAATGAGTTATTGAAACCATGTATGTAAAATATCATATACTCCTCCTGTCCTTAATATAGGATACAATTAGAAAGTTGATATTGGTTCTAAATATAAGACCTATTTCCTATATTTATCAATTTTTTCTAAAATTACTCCTATTGATAGTCCTTCAACAATAATCAAGTAAAAGAGTTAAGGAAGATGATTATGATGTTTTAGAAAAAACATGTTATATTAATTAATTTTCTTAATCTAATCAAATTAGTTAAATAGATCTTATATTAAGGAACATATGAGTATAATTTATTAAGTTTGACTCATTTGCTTCAACAAGTTCAATATGTTACTCAAGTTTATTCTTTTTATAAACAATTCTAGTTCCTAAAATCAATCATTTAAGGACTTGAACTCAAACAAGTCTAGTTCATTTGCATTATTGGACTGATTTAAATACAAGTAGATGCGGGTCCCACGTATTGCATAGAATTTGAAGTGAGGTGTGCTATTCATGACTTATGAATAGGGTGACTTTGTATAAATTACATATATATATATATATTAATAATGTGCAGGTTCACCGATGACTTTGCCCACCAAACTTCTCAAGCATTCAGAAGAGGATGACTTTGGTAATGGTGAAGGGATTCCCTTAAGACGGCAGGAATCCTTAAGGTCAACATGATATTAATATATATTCTTTTTGACATGCCATTGCATGCATGCAATTCTCTCGATACTTTTGTCTCTTGGGGAGGGAACTTGTGAAGGTCACTGTATTTTGAGCAAGAATTTTCCATCCCCACATCATCTTCATATATTCATTTTCTGATACACAGTTGAGATATGGAAGGGTGAGATTATCCTGTCAATTGTTCTTTTGGCTTCCCTGATGAGTATATTGATGTTGCCTTGTACACCTCTCTCTAAGCTCCACACATCAGAAGACACAGTCCAATCTAATCTCCTGCTCCCTGATTATTGTTATGATTATATAATAGTGTATCTCAGTTAAATCCATGTAGCTTTGTGCGCCAAATATTGGAAATGTTGTTTATATTATATACATACACTCTTTTGAAATCATTTCGAGGAGTCAATTGAGACTCACAAAAAATGTGTTTATTGATTTAGTGAGTTTCTATTGGTTCCTTGTATCTCTATATGTGTATCTAGCTTTTCAATCTTTTTTTTTTGGGCGAGTGCCTGATATCCTGGTCAACCTTTTAGAGAATTACAAACCAAATTGATCTAGACTAGGCCATGATAGGACCCATTGGAGTGGTGTCCTTACCACTTACATTTTTACATTTTTAAAGAATTAAACTTGTGACCTTTGATTAAGCTAGAAAAATTTCTATCAGTTGATCTAAGTGTTTGGCAATATTTGCACTTGTGATGGGTTCAAAACAGATCCACGAGATTGCATAATTCTTGTGAAGTTTCTAGGGACTATTTTATAATCAAGTTTTGCCACGGATCAGTACTGACTGGTGACCAAAGCTCTAGTTTGCCATTAATTGGACAATTTTTGGGGTTGGGACGGTCAGGTCATATTTTTTCTTTTTTTTGGTAAAAGGTCAGGGTCATATTTAATTTTACTTTTGGAAACCAAAAGGTTATATAGATATTGTCATGTTGAATATTTTATAATTTATAAGAAATTAATTTTTTTAATAAATTTAAAAAATTAAATTAATTAATTAATTATAACTAATATAAAAATTAATTAATTAATTTAAATATATTAAATAATATATAATATAAATTTATTTTAAAAAATTATATTTAATCATAATTAATTGATTAATTTAATTTTTTATATCTATCTAAATTAATTGATTTTTATAATTATGGCAGAAATAGTACATTTTTTTGGTTGAGTAACATTATCATGTTGAATCACTCCGCAAGTTGTAACTGTTTTCTTTTATCTCAAAACAAGAGATTCCACTCCTTTTTCTTATGTAGTTTTGAAAGCTCTCATTACTATCACATCAAGTGTTGTTGACTTTGATATTGAAATAATCAAATAACTTCCAAGTCTGAAGTATTTGAAAATACTAAAATGGAAGGATTTCTAGCATTGGAAGACAATATTCAATACAATATCCTGGATACAACGTGTTTAATTTACTTGAAAAATTAAATAATGACGAGTTAATAGCTAGCAATCTATAACTTCTGGCTTGCTAACAAATAACCTGTTACCCTATCATTTATAATTTACAACAAAGAAAACTTATGACTGAACAAAACATATTTTATTATAAATTGTGCTTCTAACATTTTATGATCAACATACTAATATTTGAAGTCATATTGAACTCCAACTCCAAATCGGATCTATAACACAGGGTAGCTTTCTAAAGACATCCTGTGTATACACACATTCAAGTGAAATTACTTGAATAAAGCCTAACCCTGACGAACAAGACTACAGCTATTAATTCTATCCCTTCATAATTGACCATCCATACAAGCATGTGAAAGTTCCTATTCAAAAATGTCTGACATACTTATGTGTGTTTCTTCATAATTAGTTTCATTTATTTACAAGTATTTGAAGAAGTTAAAGTAATCAATGTCATAATCACTCATCAAATAAAAGTAATCTCAAAAGTATTAAGGAAGAACAAAGCTATCCTTTAGTCTTTTGCTTCAAAAGTCCAGAAAGGGAACCGCAATGTGTTGATTTATAGTCGCATTTCTCACAGCAATACTCCAACTTTTGAATGACTTGAAGGCACCTGCACAGAATGAATGAAAGCAGTTACTAGAAGAAGAGGCCTTTAAGAACCAAGTTAATGAAGTTCAATAAGTCAAGCTTGCATAAAAGGAAATGATTGTTGCTTTAATATAGTATATCATAATATGGAACTTCTAATTATATTATGGTGAAATAAATGACACATTACCACAATAAGGAGTAGATTAATGAACCCTAACTTTCAAAGCTACATAGAACAATCAGAAGAGTTGCAGTCTAGCTTATTCACAGATCTAGTGTCCAACAAGCATAATTTCTTCGATGATCCACGTCATGAAGATCCGATACAGTTTTACATTAGTTGTTAAGGGCCAAACACAATTCTCCTCTTCTGCACAACTTTTGGACACAGATCCAGTGTCCAAAAGTTGTGAAAACTTCCACCCGGTTGGATCGCCTTATCCAAAAGGCACTTGGATCCTCTTGGTTACCATATAACAGAGGCTAGCCTTTTTACAAATGAAATGTGATTTTCAGCTAGTCATATAGCCCAAGAAAAAGGCTACCAAAAGGTTCTTGTATATACCAATTACTATCCATTTAATCCTACTGAGATGTGATTTTATCAAGACTTCTAGCATTTATCCTTAATGTACGAGGGTTTCCAATCCATCTCTTTTACAGTAAAAGGAAAAATTATAAGAGACTATTATGTACCTTCGACATATTCCATTCTTTATTTGTTATTTGTTATTTTATTTTTTTGCACATAGAGAGGAGACAAACAACTCAAAAGAGTTATGTGGCAGATTATTTTGCAGGAGGAAAAAAGTGCATTTTCATATTCTTCGTGGAGGTTATTCCATTCTGCATACCACTTGGTTTAAGGCAACTAACTCATTATGACCAGAAAAAAAATGATAAATTTACTGATGTTCCACCATATGCAAGTTGAGAAAGCTATGATAAGGACCAACACAATATGGGATGCATAAACCCCACATTGAATAGTATGAGTTGTTCAATTGGATATTTAAGTAGGATGGATACCCTACATCAATAACTAAAAATGTAGCAAAATAAGTAGAACTTCTTAATGTCAGCCTTCCATAATTTATGTAAGGGTATAAAGGCTAGTTAGGTAGTTCAACTACTACGACTAATTGTCATAAAATAACTTATGTAAACCACTCTCTATAAATAACTCCAGCATATACGCTAGAGGTGTGTGAAATAAATAATACAATACATTTCATCTCTGATTTCCATCAATAGTACATGTATAGAACTAATATTGTTTGTATAGCAGACTCAATTTCTTCAGCAACACATGTACAACCCAACTAACAAGATTTATTTAAGACAAATAAACACAGCATGGACTTTGTTTACAACAAGGCATCACATGATTGACTCTTGAGAACACCCCCTCCCCCGGCCAAAGAAAAAGCAACTCACAACTCTATCTAGGAAATCGCCTTGGCACTTTAAAGTCATTTACAATACATCAGTTTAACTCTATAGAACCGAAATAAATAGATAAATAGACAAATATACAAGTGTATCAACAATAATACAAGTTATAAGGAAGCGCAAAATATACAGAAAAACTAAGTGGTGGCATGCAAAAGTGTCCCAATTCCTTCAAGATGACGTCAACAACTAATAGAGGTCCCAAACCAAGAAACCTAAATGGAGTAAGAAGCCAACAAGAACCTTTCATTTCAATCATCTAAAACGAATGAAGCTTCCAAGTCAAAACTAAATGACAACCTCAAGCAATCATCAGACATTATAGCTGTAGTGCAAGACGAGAAGGATTGCCCAAAAACAAGATAAGATGGGCCACTCTCAGGTTGCAGCAAGAGTAAAATGTAAGAACTAACATGCAATCCATGGTACAGCAGATCTCTTCTGATGTATCGTTAACGTTATGACTACTCAAAAGGCTTGCAATCTCTTCTGATGGTCTCCAACTTTCTAATCATCAGAACCTTGTCTTACAACCAAAACGCAACTATCATGCAATCCATGGTACAGCAGATCTCAGGTTTAGTCCTTAACTACTCTTTTAACGCCATAAATTGTATATGCAGATATTTTAGTGAAAAGTTGGTTATGCACATTGAAAACGGGTATAAGATTAAAGAAAAAAGATTATAGTAAAGATCTATTATATTCTGTAAGCAAGTTATTGCATTTTACTAATCTGTCTGCAAGTTGTTTTATTTTCTACACCAAACCTAGTCCATACGCAGACAGATAATGGAAGTAAAAAGTATAACAGTTTATTATTTTAGAAGAGAGAAATAAATTTAACAAAATGAAGAAAAAAGAAGAATAAACATAATACAGGATTGGTTATAACTCATCAGATGTTGCCAAGCATTAGCAAGAGACAAAGGATTTCTAGTCACAAAAGATTACACAGGATGGATGTTTGCCCTAAGAAGAGGAATAGTTATTGAAAAGGAAATACCCCCATTTAGTCCAAAAAATTAAAAACAAATTGATATTCTTAGTCGAATGGCCGGAACTATCACTAACTCCGCCAAGCTCATTGTACTCTTGTGCCAGAAACACAAAATTCATTTATTTAATGAACCTGATCAAAGTTCGGCATCAAGAGCAAGAACTATATATCACCACCCTAGTACAACAGCAAGAAATTCATTGAAAACGTGATGCACGCCTTGTTAAAAGGAGACAATTATTAATGATACTAATATGCATACTTGCTTGATTATATTGGCTTTCACATCAGAGGACTAAAATGTAGAACGAAGATTTCCATACATAGTTCATCAAAGACATGACTAAATAACCGCAAAAAACGCAACCAACAAAACCTAGATGATCCAAAACCAAAATGCTTATCAACGACGGCCAAAACTTGAACGAGAAAACCATAACACAAATTGTAATCAAACATGTTCAACCATTTTCTGAGGTAGAATCAAACAAAAATTTTAATGGTCGACATATAATCAGATTTCAAGATTGAAATTAAAAAAAAAAACGGTAAAAGCAGGCACCTTTGAGCGATGAAGTTGTTCTTGGAGAGACAAGCTTGAATGTCGCAAGCCTCTTTCTTGCAGGGCTCTTTGCTGGGCTGAGGCATTTTTCGGAATCAGTAGCTTCAATGTGTAACAGCTATGAATGGCGGCCTTCGCTGGCTTTGATGATGCAGTGATCGTGGTCGTCGATGGCGGTGGAAGCCAAAGGAAACGACGTCGTGTGGTAGGAGGCAGGTATACCAAGCAAAATACAAAGCCGGGAATCGTCGTTCGGGTTCCGGAAGTTGGAGACTTTTCCGAGCCGTGGCCAGATTCTCCACGCTATTAACAAGCATCCGGTTCGGAGGTGGGTCCCACCGACTCTATACGGTGCGTAAAGAAAACACAATAGAAGATTGCGGAAAAATTTATCACCGCAGAATTATTACAATTTTGCTTAAATTTATTTAAGAATATAAGTATAATGTATTTTTAAGTTTACAAAATAAAAAATATTTATATATAACTAAATATATATTACATACAGTCAAAAATAAGTTATGCCCACTGAATGACATAGATTTTCCTTTAGACAATATATTTTATAATAGAAAAAATTTTTAACAACTTTTTTAAAAAAATCGACCAAAACTAAAAAAGTAATTTAGTCTTTTTATTATTATAATCAATCTTATTTAAAATATTATTAAATATTAAATATGATTACCTATCTAACTTAATTAGGATTCAAAATTAGAACGACTGTTGACCCTTAGGTATAACTTATTCTAATTAGATGATTTGTTTTTTTTATATAAATTTTTTTAAAAAAGTATTAGGTTTACTCACGATCTAAAGGTAGAGTGAAATATCTTTTCTTCTTAATCGATACTAATATTAGTTAAGGTGACATGTCTATTATCCTCAAATATAAACCTAAGTATCTATGAGTTAGAATATCTCTATAGATGTCGTGATTGGAACTACAATAAAGTAGTATTCCTTAAAGATTAAATACGTTTTAAATAGTCATATATCTTATTCTTTTGGTAATTCAACCTAGAGACTTTGGGTATGACTTGGTTTTTTTTTTTATCCACCTAATTCATCGGAGTTTTATCCTAACTACATCCGGATCTGACCCGCGTCGCGTACTTGTCTATAATAGATAATTCTCCTAATAGAAATTTTATGTATATGCTAAAACTCAAATATAAAACCTCGCTTAAACGATCTTGAATTATTTATCATTCAAACTAACCCACATTAATATGACTTGAATTTTTTGATTTATTTGAGAAGTCACAAAATATTTGGCCCAAAAACAGGAGTCAATAAACCATTCCTTAGTTTAGGTGAGTTAAAATTTTGAGACTTATTAAAAACATAATATATTTTTAAATATAAAGAACGTTGATAAAATTATTTATAAATATTTATACATCGTATATTAAAATTAAAGATAGATATAATAAGAAAATAGTTATTAATAAATCTTTTAAAATTTTATATTTAGTACTAAATTTTTTTTATAAATAATTTATAATAAATGCCGGAATAATAACAAACACATTAATTTGTTAGATTGACAAACTCGTTTACTTAACATAATCTTTTCAATTGGAGTTGAATATATATATATATATATATATATATATATATATGATTATTATCATCGACGGTGTACAGTAGTGATGAGTTTAAGACACTTGTCAATCTGCTTAGCCCAAAAACTCATTCCTAAAAGTTTCAGTTATAATAAAATTATGAGTTATACTACAATTGACACTTAAATAAATATATATATATTTTAAATATTTAATCAGGAGTTTAATTTTTGATAGTATATATAAAGAGTCTAATAGTTAATATTAAAATCTATTCAAAAAATCTATAATACGAATATATTAGTCATTATTATAAATATGCTGCTTGCCTTGTCTTAAAAAATATTCCAATTACAACTCTCTATCTTCTGTTTTCTTTTTTAGGGCAATCTCTTCTTTGAATGTAGAGTAGACCATGTTGATAACATAGATTATTTATCTTGTATTTAAAAGTCTACCTGTTATAATTCAAACCTTCAATTTAAATGAGTAGAGTTCATACAATCTATGCCAATTTAAACAGATATAGATTTTTTTTTTGTATAAAAATTTTTAGAAAAGGATTAGACTCACCCATGATATAAAGGCAAGGCGAAGTCTCCCTTCCTCCTAGGCGATATCAATATCGGTAAAGGAAATTTTAGTTTAAAAAGATTTAAGTAATGCTCAAAATTGCAACAAAGGATCCAATTCTATGAGTCTGTTTGGATATTTATTATTAGAAATATTTTTATTACTAAAAAATATATAATTTTATTAAAAATATGAGAGATGAGAGAGGAGAAAAAGGTAGAGAAGAAAAAGAGAGAAGGTAGAAATGAGAAATAAGAGGTATAAAAAAAATAAGGGTAAAATAATAATTAGATAGTTTATAATTTTTTTTACTATTCTAAAATCTAGTATCAACAACTTATCTAAAACCTTAATTTTAAATTATAGTTTGATACAAAAACTATTTTAAATAAATATAACTATTTTAAAATTTCCTCTAACCTTAATTTAAATTAAAAATCCTTTTAAAATATTAATATTTATACTTTCTAAACATACACTATATCTTATTATATAGGGTAGGGAGAATAAGCCTAGACTCAATCCATATCAATAATTAATTTAATATCATTGTTTGAAAGGCTGAATTATTTCAATGTGATTAAATTCCCTCCTAACGTTTCTTTCTTTTAATTCTTTACACTAATCGCAAATTGGTTTATTACGTTTCTCTGAGATGCTTCAGATTAATCTTAAAAAAGAAAAATATATCGTATACCCCACGACAAGTACGGGGACAAATATTAATTATTTCAATTTTTCTTATCTGAAAAATATTACTTTACTTTAAATTAAAGACAACATGAAATTCACACATTTTAAAAACCCTTGCCTGCCATGTTTCTCTTCACGCCATCCTATAAATAGCAGATGTAGAAATATGCATGGATGGAGTAATATTTAAATAAAAAATATATTATTCTATAAATAAATAGAATATTTATATATAAATTACATATAATCTAATAAAAAAGAGTTACTAAAGTACAGATATGATAGATTATTATGTTATTTAAAATCAATAACATTTTAAATTTAATAAGGAGAGAGAAAAAAATAAAATCTAACTCGATGGATACATCTAAAACTCTTAACTAGTTAATTAGAATATAAGTTTATTCATTTACTAGTTTGACTAGTTGACTCAAATTTAATTTTAATATTATTATTTGGATTTAAAACATTTTGTGCATCTCATCACTTGATTCTATTGAAATGAAATACTACTATATATATTGTCCATTAAACTAATTTATATTTGAAAAATTAACTTAGTGGATATCCACCCAATGTACTTCACCTTATAACAACTTCATAAATAAAATCTAATATGCAACAAAATAAAAGAGAAGTGTGACCTTTAAATTACTCAAAAAAATTAAATATATATAATTAACTAGGGTAAATTCAGTGATAATATATATAATAATATTAAAAGAGTCACATGATGTAATTAACAAAATTGTGGAGGAGAAATGAATGAAGCTGTAAAATCTTATATTACATACACATTCAATGGTTTTTTTTACATACAGTACATTTTCCAAGAATCAAACAAATGAAAATATTCAAAAAAAAAAAAAAAAAAAGACATACCTTTCCCAACAAGATGACAAAATTAAAACCCAAAATGCATCCATTTTAATGAAAATTTTATTTTATTTTATTTTCGTTTCAGTCGTAGAAGAAAGGAGATGCATAGAGAGGATTATGATGACTACTAGGAGACCCTTTTTTCTTGGAAAAAAGATAATCAACAAGAGGAATTATTGGCTTCATCTTCTTCTTCACTTTTCTTACTCTCATTTTCCCACCCCTTCCCAGATAATTATAATTTTCTCTCTCTCCAACGCTCAGAATCTGAGCCAAAGTTTCCTTCTTCTTCTTCTTCACTACTTCTTCTTCCTCTACTTTAACAATCTCTCTATTATTATCATTATTCTTATCATTAAGCTCCAAATAGTCATTCAATCTCTCATCAAACCTCGCCGTTTTCGCCCCAGCTTTACCAGCGTCGGCCGCCTCGACCTGAGCTAGCTTTGACATGTTCTTGTGAAGCTCTGCGTTGAGAGTAGCCAATGCCACCTCTGTATCGCTCTCTCTTTCTATCCACAGCTTAAGCTCCATCTTCGTCTCTACAGGGGTTTCCAGAAGTCCTCCATTATCATCATCATCATTCTTCTGATGATGATTATAGTTGTAACTAATAATATCTTCTTTGTGATCTTCAGTATCCTTTATCGTCGTTGTCGTGGTCACTGGACTTGACATGAACCTCCATGAGTTCTCACGCTTGATCGGCTTTGTGGCGGCCGGCGCGGGCAAGGGAGAGGCAGTTTCTTTGACGAGAAGGCGATCAACGAAGATGGAAATGGCTTCCTTGACGGAGCGGAAAGCGGAGGAGGGGTCAACGGTGGAGGTGAAATCTAGGGTTTGAGGAGGTTGAGAGGTTCCATGATGTGATGAAATGGAGATCGAAGGTGGCGGTGATGAATGATGATAAGGTGAAGGAATTGGAGGGTCGGTTGTTAGGCTGAAATTAATAGTGTTGTTGTTGTTGTTGTGTGAGGTGTTGTGAGGTGCGTAGGGTTTTCTTTGCTTGTACTTCCATACGGTTGTGGAGGAAGGAAGAGATATAGAGTGAAAGCAAAGTGGGAGATATGGAGTAGGGGTTTTAGGTTTCTATTAAAAGGATGTTGCAAGTGTTGTGTAGGTTTTATGTTAGTGTGTGGGGTTTGGTTCTTATGGTGAGCTTGAGTATGACCACAATCTCACGTGGGGAGTCACGTGATAGAAAGTCGTGATGATTATATTCTCGGATCGATTTACATTATTATTCAGTAGGTGAGAGCCAGAATTATTATAGTATTCGTAAGAGTAATAATAATAATAATAAGAATTGGATAATTAGTTGGATTATTCGATCGACTTTTAGCATTTGATTTGTGGTGGCAACATGAAAATCTTCAATCATTCTCTTCAATTTTGAACACTCTCTCACTTTTTCAACAAAAAAATTAAACCAACTTCAAGTCATTTTTTGGCTGGACGACTTTCTTATTAATCTTTTTCTTTTAAAGCCAAAGTTCAAAGAACACTTATCATATACTTGCAATATCGTTGATGCAACTTACACTTAAACTCGAATGAACGATTTCCAGTAATAGAAACTCTTAGGACAAGAGTTGTTTATCAAGAAATTATAATCATAAAGAAGCTTGCCCTTTGATCCCTAATTGTAAGGATTAAACCATAAAAGAAGTCTGAAATGCTTCGTTTATACCATAGAAAACAAAAATAAATGACAAGATTAGATAGGGAAAAACTGAGGTTCTTTTCCCTCATGTCCAACCATTAAACTTAGTAAATGCGGCATAAAACACAGGTTGCAGTCAACTAAATTTCAGCATCTTGCCTCCGGAAATAAATAAGAGAATACTATAGCGACGTAGCAGCTAGGACAAGCCGTTTGTTTGAATATACCATCTGGACTCTGAAGCAATTAAAAGATTAATACTTCTCAGATCTAGATTTTGCAACTTCTAAGTTTATGTAAGAAACTCACCAAGACATGGCTATGCCTATCTAGTCAAGGATTAATGCAAACTGCAGAAGCAACCGCGCCATGAAGGGCCGTGGATCCGAACTCTAGACCTGAATTTGGCATTGCGTGAGAAAAATATTCAAAATCTAGCCGGCCCGAGACATTTTTATCCTGGGCATCGCCTTCTTCATCTGACGAGCACGGTCTTTTGCTTCTTTCTTACGAATAGCATCTGCACCCAGCTTAGCCTCTGCTTCCTCCATCATCTTTCTCCTTTCTGCCTTTTTTCTCTGCAAGGCTTCTTGTCGAGCATTGTGAAGTTCTTTCTGGAGTTCTTGCGCAACTTTAAGCCGAGTGGCCTCTGTCTTAGACCGAGCCTGCATTATCGGCATCAGAGTCAGTTAGGACCATCCATGCAACCTAATTTACAAAAAATGTGAGTAAAAATACAATAGTGTCATAAGATATGGCCAATTCACCCACCTGAGAACTTAGTTTTAATCTCCCAACCAAATCAATATAATATGGTACTAGAGCCACCAGCCGAGTCATGTCAGCCATATGCTTAGCATCTGGGAGCGCAAACTTGAACAACAATACCTTCTTGTGGATGCCAGGATGTTGATCAGAGAAATGCATTGATATGAAACCTTTTCCAAATTTCTCGAAAGTTTTGTCACCAAAAACCTGCAGCATATTGTTAGTAGCTCATTAGGAGGCCGGGAAGAAAATCTAGTTCCTGGGTTAAGGACTGTACAGCTGCCAAACACAAAATTTGCCCGACAGTATTTACATATCACATGGTCCAGAAAATGCATGATTTAAAAGCAACCAACCTTAACGAAGTCAATCTCAGCAGTCAGCACATCAAGAAATTTATGCACCCCCAAATCACATACATAAAAATTAAACAACACTTTAACCAATGGACAATTATCATAGGAACAAGAGAGAATAAAGCAAGAGGAAGAAGCAATATCATATATAAAGTTATATGATTTTAAAGCCGCCAGCCACAATGAAGCCAACGTAAATCCTTAAACAACTATAAACCCATATATAGTGGCTGCACTTAACATGACTGCATATAAAGTTTATTGAGTTCAATTTATTCGTAACATGTAACACAATGAACTAGGAAATATACTGAGAACAGCTACACATAATCAACTTCTAACCTACTACATGAGATTAACAGTTATATCAGGTTCTCCATATGGATCTGGCCAGCAGTTGAGAGTTCAGTACAAATAACTTAACCTTGGTGATTATCCGAAGAGTTGATTCCCACAAATCCACAAGCTCCTATCAAGTTGCTCATACTTTACAAAAGTTCAAATTGAATTTGCCATCAACACTGGTACCTTCAGAGAATCATATTGATGGATATTTCTTTTGAAGGTGCTACTGATCTTATGTTTTGTCTAAACTAGCTAATATATCTTGTCATTTGTCATTTCAAATCCTGAAGTTTAAACCTTCCAATAGTGATATATTTGGTATTTCCAAAAAACAATCAGCATCATTCCATACTTGAATATTCTTTCTTTATCCGTATCTTAAATTAGCAAGTCCTAAAATTTACTAATTTACTAAATAGATTAAAAAGCATTTAACCTTTATTATTCAAATTATTCGTGTACCAACAAACTAAGGAAATTATTATCTCATCATGATAGGGTTTCAAGTCCATCATTCCACTTAAGTTTCCGGATGTTTCCCCTTTATAAGTCATCCATGTATTCTGGCAGTTTTGATGTCGAACTAAAATGCTTTATAATTCATGAAGAACAAAAGAGCTAGCGTTTAAACAAAGGATTCTATAAACTACATAGTATAATCAAAGACACAAAAAAACACATCATTCAACGAAATGCATAGTAAGACATGATAATCCACCATAACTAATTTGTGAAGATAAACAAAATCAGTTCAAACCTGCTCAAGCACAGTCTCTGTAATCAATTCACCAGCAACTTCCTTGGACTCAGAAATAACAGCTAACTCATCAGCAACCCACTTCCTTCCACTGGGAGGTGAAACAAGACCCGCAAACCTCTGCAAATCCCTGTCATCCTTCTGCATAGCTTTCGCTTCCTTCTTCTTGGCCATAGCAAATACTACGTGATCCATGGCTTCATCATTCATATACACCTCAAAGGTAATCTCATCCCTAGAAGGCACAATCATATTGTATATCCTTGATATCAGATCTTGCCTGCTCTTCAACTCCATCGTAGCTAGCAAACCCTGACAATACCTTCTGCCGCTCGCGTAGAACCTGAACATCGTTTGCCCTTCTTTCAACAACAACGGTGAATCATCACCTCCTTCGCCGATCCCCAAAAGACTAAAATTTTTCTCAAAAATCGAGTCCTTCGTCGCGAACTGACCAGCCCAGGCAAGAGCTATATTCTCGTTCTCGCGCTTCCCAGTAAAGTAATTAATTGCAAACATAATCAGAAAACTCCCACAAACAATCTCAATAGTAAACGAACGCGAACCCTTAACATCCCCAGATTTCTCAGATGTCTTAGGATCCGAACTATTATCCGCGGATTTGGAATCTTCAGAAGTATTGGAGATTTCCAGGGTGGGTTGCTCAACGGGCAAGCCTTCAAATTCATCTTCGTCCCAGAATTCGACGGCGGTGGTAGTGGGTGTTGTCTTCGGAAGATCCGAAGCTGGTGATTGAGACTCAAATTTCAAATTCGGGTCCGGGCCAGATTCCGTAGTCTTGGGATCTGGAGGGGTGAGTCTAGTAGTTTGGGGCTCCGATTGCGTCAAAGGGGGTGATCGGAGAGAAGTAGGATCGATGGATTGGTCGTCGAACTCGTCGTCCTCGGCTTCAAAGCCTTCGAAGTGAGATTCGGCCAGAACAAAAGAACAAGAAGAGAACTGATTGATGAAGAGGACGAGGAATGCAAGGAGATAGAAGAAGAAAGGGAAGTGCTTCGCCATGATCGAAATGCGAAGAAGGGGACAGCGATGGGAAAGAAAGAGAAAACTAGAAATCCTACTGATACTGAACTACTGAAGAAGTCAAGACGAAATGAAAATGTATGTCTTGAGGGGTATTTATGTCGTTTGGTTGATGGTATGAAATCAAATGAAATTAACAAAAATATACACATCTTTGTGAAAAAGAAAAAAAAATACACACACATATCTCATATCCATATTTTTTTTTTCTTTCTGCATGAATCTAGTATCCATAATTACAAAGACAGAATATTTATAATCAGTGCAAAAGGTCATCTATTTTTTTATAATACTAATACATGTTTCTTTGTGTATTGTCACTTATTTTTTAATTATACCTATATTTAATATATATAAATATAATGTTCTAAGAAAATAAAAGTCTATATAGAACAATAAACTGAGCTTAAAATTATACATATAATAAATTTAATGAGATAATAGTATGATTTAAAGTCTCATGGATAGGGTAGCCCACATTCAAAGTGATGAGATTTAAGAATGTCATAATAGATGACCAGAGATTTATAAGCCAACTTTCAAATGAAAAGGATGGAAGTCCACTGTACACAATATCATATTTTAAAATATGTAGTTGGGAGATTATACTTGCAGTGCAATGCATGGGGAAATTTCGTTTAGTTTGAAAGGAAGTTGGATTTTCCATAGACAAATAGGTTATTATTATCTATCTATTTTTTATTTTCCATATAAAGAATTATCAAAAATTAAATATATACATATCTTTTAATAAAAATTTAAATATTAATTTATTGTGTTATAAAAAATTAACCCTTTTCATTAAACCAGATTTTAGCACCATCATTTATCAATATTTTCATACTGGCGAAACAAGCTAAGAGAATAGGAGTAATAAAGTTTGCTGGTAAGTCCAATAAGATGGATTAAATTTAACCCAATCTTAGTCTTAACTTTAAAACGTGTTTATATACTTTTTAAAACTATAATTTTAAAGATAATACTATATATTAAGCTAATTTCTTTTATATTTTTTAGAAACAATTCTCTATTAAAATTATTTTTATTATTTTTTTCAAACATTATTCTTTAAAACCTAAACAAAATACCCTCTTAATGAAATTGGATTGGTCTTCATACCAAAAATTCTAGTCTAATCATTTTCCAGACAAAGACTTGAAAGTTCAAACCGAATACCCATGCCTTGGTCCAATCCAATATTTGTGTAGCCCTACTATAAGAACTTACAAGAACCTAATTAAAATTGAGGTAAAATTATAATAACTTGCATATTAAAGTTTTTCCAAAAAAAATTATTTTAAAGCCTTGAACAAATTGCTCTATCTTTGGTAAAAAAATTAACACTTTAAATTTATACAAATTTTAATTTTATTTCTTGAATTTTAAATTATAGATTTTAGTCCCTCAATATATAAGATGTTCTAAATTTTTATTAAATTATAAAGAATGATAGTTTAGATAAAAAAAATTTGAGAGGTGGAAATTAAAATAAGAATAAATTTAAAGATAAAAATTATATTCCAACCGTCTTAAATATAAAATATTTTTATATTTATTTTTTTAAAATTGTCTTTATTAATATTTTATTAATAATAAAATAATAATAAGTAAAAGAGTGGAGAGTGAGAGAGGAAGTGAGTTGAAAAATTAATTAAAATATTTTTAAAAAATATATTATATTAATTAAAATATATTAAATAAAAAGAAAAGAAAAACAAAGTGCTCTATCACATTCAGCCCAAACAAAAATAAAGGAAAAAAATACGCAACCGTCGGAAAAATGAAAAGGCTTGCTTGAGGGAACAACTGAACATCGGAGGCCTTGAGGAAAGACTCTCCATTCTTGCCTCTGAAGCAAAAATCCATGCAAGCCATGGCTTCTCATTCTCATCCTTCCGGTTCTACACATTTCTTCAAAATCATCTTGAAATCCAATCTTGAAGCCATTGTAAGCATTCTTTTCTCTCTCATTATCTTCATGATTTCTTTTCCCTCTTTTTCCCATTTCTTTATCCATGTTCGTACTTTCATTTGCCCCAAATGCATGCAAAAGGTTTACCCTTTTTTCTTCTCGGCTTGCTTCTATGAAAAAGCAAAACAGGGTTTTGCGTTTTAATCCCTCTCTTTGTTTGTAGAATTATCTTCTTTCAGGAATGAATTTTCCAAATGTGGAACCCTCAACCTCGCACCTTTTCCCCTTTCTTGGTTGACATGTATGGAAAGGGTTTTTTTGCCTCTGATGGATCTTTTACATGCGTTTGAATTGAAATAACTACATCGTCATACATAGGTACGTACATTATGTGAGTGTGTATCTACAGAGAGAGAGAGAGATGGCTGTTGTGGGATTGAATGGATATGCCTCTGATTCTAAATATAAGGGTTGGATAAAAAGTTTACTTTGATCTTAGTTATAAAATATCAATCCACATTGTCTTCCAATTTTATCATTTCCCCCCTAAATTCTCCCAATTGATTGGACATGGTAAAGAGGTTTCATCAAAGATAGTTATAATACACGTAATTAGGAAGAATATTATAGAAACTAACACACATTTGTTATAAATAACTAATTTAACTAATTTTCTTAATCTACTCTAATTAATTATCTAAATCTCATATTTAAAATTGGAGGGAGTATTTTTATTTTGACTGTAGAGTCTAAGTTACTAAAACCAAATATTAGAACAGTGCCTTTTTCACAAATGGCCTACTTAGTTGCATGAAAGCTTCTCTCTAAATAGGAGGTCACGAGTTTAATTCCACTTGTAACTTTAGGCATTTAGTGGCTGCCCCTCTAATTTAAAGTTGTTTCCTTTAGTGGGGTATGGTATTTTATGGTTATGGAAGAAAAGTTCAAAAGCCATTAATGTTCATTCCTATTGTAGATATGTGACAGAATTATGAGAGAATCAAAGTTAGAACTCAGAAGTAAACTATTGATTATGAATAAACAGCTTGTTCAGTTATAGTTGTAGTAGACATGTGAACTTATCTATTTGCATACTAACAAACACTACTTCACAGAGCATTCCAAACAAATTTACAGCAAGATATGCAAGTGGTTTGTCAAACCCAGTGTTTCTGAACTCTCCTGATGGGAAAGAGTGGAAAGTGTATCAGACAAAACATGATAATGGAGTTTGGTTTCAAAAGGGGTGGAAGAATTTGCTCGCTTTTACTCTCTAGATGAAGGGCATTTGATTTTGTTCAAGTATGACGGAACTTCTCTGTTTGACGTATGCTTATTTGATAAGCGTGCACTAGAAATAGACTATCCTTCTTCATCTAAGAATAATCTTAGTGATGATACAGTTGAAATCTTGGATGAGATGCCTCCAAACCGAAGGGCTATGAAAAGAACACGTTTTTCATCTTCTAGGCCTCATAAGAAATTGAAAAGTCTGCAGAATTTTCACGTGGGTTCAAAAATTAATCCTGGTCAATGGCAAGGAACAGAGTTTAAGAAATCAACCAATGCAGAATTGAAATTTCCTAAGAAGGAACCAGAAGAAGGTACGTGTTTCTTGGTCTGCTTTTCCTTTTTGATTTGTAGATTGAATTGTCTTGTTTAGAATGAGGTTGGCTCAAGAATCAAAAGTTTTTATGACACTACTAACTTAAAATTCTCACGGAAGACATGGGAGCAAGAATTTTTACCAAGAGTGAATGCTTGAATTCTGAGCATAGAAGGAAGAAAGCATTAACTACTGTGGAAAAGATCAGATCTATAAACAGTGCGAGTTCTTTCAAATCTGAAAATTCCTTTTTTATGGTAATCATGCAGCCTTCATATGTCAGTCGTAAATGTTACTTGGTGAGCCTTCTATCATTATCTATTTAGCCTCTTTTGAAATATGAACACTTACCTGAAGCTTTTGGTTGCTGGCTGCAATCTTCTGTGATATCTCAAATCTTTTAATCTTTCACAGGTGATGCCAATGAAATTCGCTAAAAGACATTTGGAGAAAGAGTGTGGTGTTGTGAAACTTGAGGCCTTGGATGGGAGAACTTGGCCTGCTAGGTATAATATTCCGAGAATCAAAGATGGATGGGAGAAGTTTGTAATGGAAAATGGTTTAAAAGTGGGCCAAGTTTGTGTTTTTGAAATGATTGGTCGCGTGTTTAAAGTATATAGACGAGGAAGAAGGTACTATCCATTTCTAAATGTAGGAGTTAGTTAAGGATTAATTTTAGTCATAGTTATAAAATCTCAATCCACTTTATTTCTTATATTTATTATTTTTTTCTAAACTAATTTACATAATTTATAAATTGATATAAAATATAATATTATATAGGGTATTTTAAGATCAGCAGTATGCAACAGAGTCCTATTGAAAAGGCTAGCTCTTTCAAATCTGAAAATCCTCATTTTATGGTTAAGATGAAACATGCTTACATTGATGGCAGATTAAACTTGGTAAGTATCTTTTCCCCTCTTAATGTAGTTGTAGGATTATTTTTACAAAAATGTTTTCGTGTTCTTTTGTGATTTACAAGTTCTAAGAGCTTGCAACTAATGTAACATTTATCTATGGTTTACTTGTTCTTTTTTGCTTTTTTTATGTGATTTCTCTGTTTTCTTTTGTATAAAAAATTCAGCCTCCTATGTCAATGTACACAACCAGATTGTCTATAGCTCATTTTATGGAACTTTGGCCAAATGACCTAAGCATTTTATCAAAACCTAAAATGAAGCACAATATTTATCAAGGGTTTAACCTAAAGGTTTCAATTACCAAGTAACTTATTTGAAAAGGTAGACAAAATTGACCCAATCATCTCAGCATATCAACGTTTGAAGTATTCTCATGCAATTAAAATGTCACATTGTATCTGTTAGAGTTTTAGTGTGTTCTTCAAAAGAAGTCCCACATTGCTCAAGTTAAAGGAAGCTCTAGTATATACTCATCTGGTCCTTAATATAAGATTAATTTGATTATATTAAGGAAGTTAGTTAAATTAATTAATATGACATGTTTTTTCTAAAATACCCTAAATATTTTCTTTAACTCCTCCCCTTCCTCTCTTACTTAATTGTTGTTAAGGGAGTAACAATAGGGGTAATTTGGAAAAAAGTTGATAAATATAGAAAATATGTCTTATATTTAAGATCAATATCAACTCTTCAATTAGCTCCTATATTAAGGACAGGAGGAGTATATGCTAAGATGTGAATTTGGGCTAGTGAAAAGGGTTAAGAAGCGGAATGGGCTCATGCATACAACAATGAGCTAAAGCTGTTGAAATCGTCAAATTTCTCGCCGCCTGTGAGTTAGACTGAGTACCAAGCACTTTTTATCATAAAGTGTTTGTTGAGCATGACTCCTTTGGAGTGTTGTTCCTTCATAAGTAGTGTTTGAGTTGCTGTCTAATGATTGTTTTCTCCTTCTCTTGCAGCATGTGCCATCACAATTTGCAAAAACACATCTTCATGACTGTACTGAGAGTCTCAAACTCGTTGTACAAGATGTAGCTTGGCCTGTTGAGTATGTATTTAGAATAACTCCTCAAGGAGCTCAAATCCATGAATTGTCTATTTGTGGATGGAAGCGATTTCGCGATGATAATGACTTGAAAGTAGGTGATATTTGTGTCTTTGAGCTCATCCCCGACATCAAACTTACACTTCAAGTAACAATTTTACGTGCGACTAAGCATTCCGCAAACTCTGGTAAAATGGAAAACCAATCACAAGATTTCTCATTATATCCTGTCTTGATCTGCTGAACAACTATTTCTGAAACTTTCTTTAGATCAACATTAAGGCTTGGTTTGGTTGAGGGAAAAACTAGAAGAAGATAGGGGAGAGAGAATCTCAGGAATGAAAATTTCCAAAAGTAGTAATTTTTTTTACTATTTTTGGAAGTTTTTCCTAGTAGTATTTTTTCCTCTCTAATTTTCTTCATATCCAAACTAAGGTAAAAGATGGAGAAATAGACTCAAATCCCCTTTAGTGACTAGAAGGAAAAGTGATGAGAGAGATAGAAGCGTTCTGCTCTTTTAACGGTTGATTTCAAACGCTTTATTGCTTTCAATTTTTGTTTTGCCATTCTACAGTTCGGTGCAGGAAGCCAAACACAGAAGTTCATTGCAGTTTAGGTCCTGAGAATCTCTTTTTCACAGCATAAGGACTTGTCATCTGCTGAATACCTGTAAGGTTAATTAGGAAACTTAATATGCTTGTTTTGTATTTTATAAAATGTATGTTATAAGTAATCAAATTACTAATCCATTCTTTCTGTTATGATCTCAAACTTTCCATAATGTTGAACGTGCCAAATTGTAATTTAGGTAGTGAGCCTTTTGTGGATATGTGGTTTGACAAGCGTGTACTTCCTAATATTATTGTATTTAAAGAGCTTGTTTAATGACACAAGTCCTTATTAAATTGGAAAAAGGAATTACTACAAGGTCCTAAACAAAGAATTTAATTATCTAAAATTAGTCCCAATTATAACTGAGGGGTTAATAATAACAAGTTTTAGAATGAGAATTGATAATAAATTTATGCTATTTAGGGACTTTTTTGTGATTAAATTCATTTTTTAAAACTTTATAATAATTTTCTCATAAATTTTTATATATAGGCTTCTAATTATCAAACACTAACTCAATTAATAAATATATACTAATGTTATCATGTATATTTTGACGAATCAAAGTATACTTGATGGGATTGATACATGTGATTGTTCATGCACTTAATAGCTTGGATTTATGAATGATATGAAAAGTAAATAGCAAGACTCCTTAATATACATGTTGATTCATAAATGTCTATCATAATCTTATTTTTAGTATAATTTTATCCATAGTCTTTTTAATTTGATACAATTTTACCCATAATCTTATTTCTAAAGTACCAAGAATTGCACTAAATAAAAAAGATTATAGGTAAAATTGTATCAAATTAAAAAAGTTGTAGGTAAAATTGTACTAAAAATAAAGTTAAGATACTGGTCGCATGTGAGAAATAATATTAAGATATTGGGTGTTACTTTACCCAATTTATTATAAAAAATCAATTAAAACAAAAACTTTGTGAAAAAAAAGGTACACGCTATTTAAATACTAATTGAAGTTGTTTCATTATGATATTCTCAATCATCATTAACTTATGATTTCAATTACGTTTTCAGTATGACATGAAATACAAAAAATGTCAATGAAACTTTGTTTTTCGGAACTCAATAAAATAGTGTGTCATCATCAATAATAAAAATTGCATTAGTGATAATAATATGATAATCCTTTTCATCATAATTCATATTGCTTTAGGTGCGTTTGGGTATTGCAATATATATGGTATCACTCCTCTTATTTGGATAAACTAGAGGAAATAGGGAGAAATGAAATTGAAAAATTAATATATATATATATATATATATATATATATCTAAAAATGACTAAAGTACACTTGCCCTTGTGTCCAAATATATCATGTTTAAAATTAAATGAAATATTACAATAAAAAAATCGCATTAAAATTAACATCACAAAATAATTTAAAATGAAATTATTTGGTAAAGATATATTTTCATACTATTATATTTTCAAACCAAATAATCTAGCCAAAAATGTTATTTTTCAAGATAAAAAAAATAAAAAGTGGATACTTTTTTGAAATTAAATATAATAAAAGAAAATAAATAAATTATACATGATCCAACATTATTAATAGATGATAGAAATCTAATATAAAAATAAAAGGGTATAATAGCTTAAGAAATTTATATCATGAAAATGTCATTAATAACACTATTAAAATTAATCACAGTACTTATCCTACACCATGATCACGAAATATTATAAACAAAATGGGAGCATGTCATTTACATCATAAGCAATTAAACATTATGACAAAAGGCCTACATTCCCTAAATCAAAAAATGGTTAACGTCTGGAAATTAGGAACATCATGACAAAAGGTATACGTTTCCTAAACAAAAGAGGCCAACAGTAGTCACCATAATACAAAAGATCTATGAACCAAAAAGTCCAACTCCATATCTATAATGAGTTCACTGAATCCCAGTATAAGCCATCAACCTGAGCAATGTTTTTAATAGCATATGAAGTGGAACCCAAAAAAAAATTTAGTTTGGATCTTTCTTCATTGCACAAGACATAACATTTTAGTTTCTACTCTCTGGGTATTCCAAATTTTTTAATTGCAGCCGCCCCTTCACTATAATAATGATTCTATTCTTTTCAAGTATTGAAAGACTTCTTTTAAAAAATTGAGCATGCTTCTCAGCAACTTGAGTTTACTTCTCCTCAACTTGAGCATACCTCTCAACAATAATATTGCCATCTTTTATGATATCAGTTAGTTCTTTTATTCCCCGTCATTATTTTTTTGCACTTTTCTTCAATGGATTCAATCATTGAAGCGTTACGCTTTTGTATTGATGCCTCATATGTTGGGCTATACTCCAAATTCACGTGTGAGTTTGGTGGCTCATATTGGAAATTCAATAGGGTCATTTAATTGATTATCCTCTTGCTCCAAGTGTGCAACCCTTTCCTTGCCACTTTTGGAATATTTTCCTGTTACCTTGTCTGCATTAAATAGCTCATACAACTTATCATAACGTGATACAGGTGTATTCTTCCACTTTCTTGCATTAGTCTTTCTCTGCAAACATAAAAGAAGACACATGAATATCACCTTTTTGCGTCATTGTTCAATCTACATGACAAATTATGAACAAGATCATAGTCTAACTAAAGACTATTGTATATCAACTAATACAAGGAAACACACTTATCGTCCATAGATTCAACTGTCGAATAGGTAAGATATACGATCATTTGAAGTGTGTTCGATCCCTAAAGAGTATTACTTTGTTGTGGTTCTAGCCGCGGTATTTAGGGAGATATCTTAGCTCCTGGGTGTCTAAATTTATGTCTGAGGGTAATAGGCAGCTTGTCCTGCCCGACATTAGTATTATATAAGAGGAAATGAGACTTCGCCCTGCTTTTAGATCGTAGGTGAACCCAATCATTTTTCAAAAATTTTTATACAAAAAAAATAATACAAGGAAACACAACCTTCCAATAAAAATTACTCAAATACTTCAATTTGCCAATAAAAATTGTTGTAGTCAATTGATACAAAGAAACATGTACTTTTAAGCAATACAGGGCAAAATCAATTTCATAGTCATACAAATAAAATAAATAGTTCAAATCACAATCCATGTGACATATGGGTTGAGTGGTCATGCCCCACATATGGGTTGCTATGTGATCTCTTAAAATTGATCATCTAATGTCAACCATTCTCTTTAATAAAAAATCTATCTTTAGCAATAATGGGAAATCTTTTTTCTTTTTCATAATGGCAGATGTTCTTTCAATAACATTTCACAAGAAAGCATGTTGATGGTTGAAAATTTAATTTGCATTTTATGATGATCTTGTTGAATATTCATTTAAGTGATAATGAACTCCTATGTAAGTTGTTATTGGACTATGCTTAAGTGGGAAGCCAGCATCTCCAAAATCACATTTTTAAAAAAATATATATAAATTAGTCCATAAACCCAAAGAAACATTTATAAAATAAAATCAAATAGTCATTTATAGTTTCTCATTGACTTAAAGGCCATGTTTAATACATAACACTAGATTTTGATAGATTGAGATTGAGAGTAAGAATGGATTTTTAAAATTATATTTAGTATGAAGCAATATTTAAAGAGAATGGTTTCATTAATTCTATTTAATTAGTCATAAATTATAAAAAGACTATATTACCCCTTGCTCTAAGCCCCAACCAATGAAAAGAGCATACTAAGGAAAAAGAAACCCCATATAATGATAGTACTTGAAATGGAAGCAAACAATAACTCGCCGTTCTTCAGGAAGCGCTTCGTTGAAGCACTGATCTTCTTCTCATCTTATATGGATTGCATTGAAACACGTTTGAGAGGTGAGCAGGAGATAGAATGCAGAATGGCTCTAGATGCATTATTCTGTGAAAGGATAATCGACGCCGTCGCGAAAGAAGGAAAAGAAAGGAGCCGGAGCCATGTGAAGGTGGATGTTCGGAGCACTCAAAGGTAGGAGAAAATTGAATTTCTTGGAGGAGATCCCTGGAGGCGATAGTGCTGCAGGTGGAACCAACGACAACAATGGTGAGTGCCTCAATGATGACGGAGTGTTCGTGGCCCTTGTAGAAGAAATTATGCGGTAGAGACAATAGCCCATGCATCACCTGTATGAAGAAGAACACAAACAGCAATGAGCCAAAACAATGCAAAAAAAAAAAAAAAAACTAATTAAATTTATGGAAGGATTTCCAGCTACATCGAACATACTGGTTTAGTGAACATGGAGGCACAGCTTAATTTGAAAAGAAATGATGTTGAAGTAATTCTAGTCTCCAGAAGAAGCCGAGGACAAGTTCATCAATGTCTACTTCAAACATTCCCAACTAAAACAGTTAATAACATTATCTGCACAATAGAGAAGAACTTGTCTAAACGATCTGTCCCACTCCCATTACCAGTTACGAACGCTTAAATCCTGCAAACAATACCTAAGTCTTGCTTCCAACAACATGCGACAAGTGATATTGATATCGTGCAGCCATTAAGAAAATACGAGTATAATATTTAAGTTCATGAGAGAGGGAATATTATTACTGATGGCATATAATTTGGAGAAACATGAAAATCAGTAGATTTAGATTCATGATCATCTTCATCAAGTCACATAGCAACTAGCAATTGTTATTCAAAAGGATGAATAGAAGGAATTTAACAGTCTGATATATAGATAGCATCATCAACATCAAGGTTGAATCTTATCATATATTTTCGGATAGCTGCATCCTTCAAATCAAAGCATTAGCCCATATGTTTATCATAGAAGATAGAGCACAGACCTGGAGATGAACTAACAACGTTGAACCTTTCAATTTAAACAAGGAATAGTTTCTGATATGCTAAAGTGAAGTTGGCGAGTGGATCTGAATTTTATACCTTTGGTACGTTGACGGATCAAAGTGAAGTTTCTGATTATGTATATCCTTTATCCTAATTGCATGAGAAAGACTGATCCTTTTTCCTTGTGCGGTTGTTGCTGTGAACATATCAACAGGGTTTCACCTTTGGATTACTGCATCTTTGCTTTAAAAATATCATCTTTCTTATGGAGTTAAAATTTTCACTAATGGGAACCCTCAAACTCGGATTAGCTTTCCTCTATGACTCTTCATTGACATGGATTGGAAAGGGATGGTTTCTTATGGGTCTTTTATGCTTAAACTGCCTTTAAATTGAAATAGCTTCAAGGATACACATGCTCGAGAGAGAGAGAGAGATGTTGTGAAATTAAAAACAAGCACATAACACCGCATTTTCTCTTGAATTCTGCGTAGTTATTTTGGAAGAATGCGATGACCTATAGCATCTTTAAGTTTAAAAGTCAGTCAACTTTCTTTCATGATGCGCACGTGTCTTCAAAGTTCAAAAGTTGTCAACTTTGTTTTCTATTCTACTTTTTTTCAGATTATTTTTATTAATATGATAGTACTAGAGAGTTGCTATGCTCTTTTTTTTTAAATAGATAAAATGATCATTAAAATATAACAGTTTTCTATATATCCATGAGAGTTGCTGTACTTGTAAATATATGAACTTATATAATTTTAGACTATAAGTTACTCATTATCACTCATATTTATAAGCAGATATAGAAAATGAATTTAAAGTTTCAATTACATATTTTTAAAAATATTGTTTTCTCTTATAATGATTAAGTAAATATTTTTTTAATGCTAGAATATATTTGAAGATTATCAAATATATTTTTCTATTATTTTTCTTCCTATTTTTAATTTTAAAAAATAATTTTGATATTGATATATTTTTTATTATCTAAATCTATCTCTTCTCTCCTCTTATCTACATGTCTCCTCTTTAGCCTCTCTCTCCTTCTCATCTTTATCCTCTTTTCTCCTTACTTTATAAATAGTATCATGGTTCACTTTTTTATATTAAAAAAATTATTTATATTTGATTTAATGAGATGATGAAAAATATGCAAAATCTGACAGGAATGCGTTCCTCGTATATTTTAAATTCTTCTCATTATGAACTATATAGTTTGTGTTTGAAAACTTTCAAAATGTAGGTTGAGCAAAATTTAAATTTTAAAAAAATTTAAAATAAATAATTATATTTACTTAAAAGGATTTTTAAAATAAATTATAGTTTAAAATTAAAATTTTAGATAAATTAATTAAAATAGTATATGGAACAGTAAAATAGTCTATGAATTAACTAATTATTATATTATTTTTATTTTTTCTTATACCCTCTCTCCTCTCTCCTCTCTCTTCTCTCTTTTATACCATCTCTCCTCTCCCTTTATTTTCTACATTATCTCTCATCTACACTCTCTATCATCTCTTATCTCTCATATATTATCTCTCATCTCTCCTATATTTAATAATTATATTTTTTTTCATAATTTACTAATAATAAAAATATTTTTAAAAATAACTATACAAACACTCATTTATTTAAAATTATTTTTTTATAAATTATTCTCTAAAAACTTTTTTTTAAAAGCTCCCTAAAAATATTTTTGTTTATAATTTTTTTTTAAAATCTTGTTCAAACGAGCTCATATTAAAAAGGAGGCTAAACTGGCTACATGGGAATTGAATCGGGCACCTCCTCGAGGGAACTACTTTATTATTAAGATATATTAATTGTTTGAATGAGAATATAAATAAATTTTTATATAGATAAAAAGATAAATTAATAATTTAATTTTAAAATTTTATTTTAATTCTAATATTATAGATTTATTCTTCTTATATATCATAATATGATATTTGAATCTAATGTTAAATAATATCTAAGTTCAATTTTATATAATTAAATAAATAATTAGTAAAATATCATATTAATTAATTAATAATTAATTATAAATTAGTCTATTTTAACAAATTACACCATGAACAATTTCAAATGTAGTATTTTGAAACAATTTTCCACCATATAAGATTTTGATAATTTATTTTAGTGTTTATAGTATATATGTGTAAATCTATCATCTCAATACACATGCATTGTAGAGGTTCTTTATATACATGAAACCAAGGAATTGGGAGTATGATATTTTACTCAAAGGCACAATTTTTTAATATAAAATAAATATATAAATTTTCATGGGTAAATTTATATACATTTCTAAATTTAATATCATATGAATAATTAGTTTTTTGTTAACACATACTGTTATACTTTAAAATAAAAGTTAAAGAAATATAAAAAACACGTGTGTATTTATTATTGTTATTTTTATTATCATGGGAAAAATAGCAATAAAGCAATATTAGCCTGACTAAGAAATATTAGATTTTTTAATACATTCCGAGAAATATGAGATGGCATTATAGATTTAGGAAAAACTACTTTTTGGGTATCTATAGTTTTTTTTTAGAAAGACAAAAAAAATCTATTTAAATTTTAAAAGGATAAATTAGGCCTCTGAATATTAAAAATGACAGATTGAGTAGGAAGCTCAATCTATCATTTGCAAATCTGTGTGTAAAGACTAAATTACCCTTCACTTTTCTAATATCTTGACAATACAATTTACAAGTTTGCTAATAATATTTACAATTCTGACAATGATATCTGTAACTCCTATAATAGTATTTATAACTTTGATAATAGTATTTACAATTTTGACAATTGTGTTTGTAACTTTGCTAATGATATTTGTAACTTCTATAGTGGTATTTACAATTTCAATAATGATATCTGTAACTCCCACAACAGAGAAGAAGAAATTTTGACAATACGATTTACAATTTTATCAATAGTATTTATAACTTTGGCAATGGTATTTGCAACTGGGAGAAATCTAATTTTGGCAATTGGGAGAAACACTGTAGCTGAGACTAAGCGGAGTTGTAAATCCCATTATAAGAAATTATAAATCTTGTAGGTGAAGTTACAAACCCATTTGATAAAGTTACAAATCCCTTAGAAAAAGTTACAAATCACATTGATAAAGTTACAAATCCCATTAAGAGAGTTGCAAATAATATTAGCCAAATTAAACACTAAAATACTGTTGTAAATCTGACAATGATATTTGCAACTCCTATAATAATATTTATAACTTTGACAATAGTATTTACAATTTTGACAATGACGTTTGTAACTTTGATAAAAGTTTAACAATAGTATTTACAATTTTGTCAATGATATTTGTAACTCTCATAGTGGTATTTGCAATTTCAACAATGATATTTGCAAGTCCCGTAATGGTATTTGTAACTTCCACAATAGAGAAGAAATAACTTTGTCAATGGGATTAATAACTTTACCAATATTATTTGTAACTCTCACAATAGTATTTGTAGATTTACCAATAGTATTAGCAAGTTTATCAATTGTATTTATAACTCCTAGTATTTTCCACTTTCACAATGGGATTTTTAACTTTAACAATGGTATTTGCAACTCCCGCAATGATATTTATAACTCTCACAACAGAAAAAGAAGCAATGATATTTATAATAATTTAAACTATTGACCGATTTATGTTCTAATTTAATTAATCATTTTTCAATGTTCAATTTTTGTAAAGTTTCCTTAAAGAATGATATTTACAACAGTATTTTTGTGTTCAATTTGGCTAATATTATTTGCAACTCTCCCAATGGAATTTGCAACTTTATCAATGGGATTTACAACTTTTTCTAGGGGATTTGCAACTTCACCAAATGGGTTTGTAACTTCACCTACAAGATTTATAACTTCTTATAATAGGATTTGTAACTCCACTTAGTCGAAGCTACAATGTCAGCTATAGTGCTTCTCCCAATTGCTAAAATTAGATTTCTCCTATTTGTAAATACCATTGTCAGAGTTACAAATACTATTGGTAAATTTGTAAATCGTATTGTCAAAGTTACTTCTTCTCTATTGTGAGAGTTACAAATATCATTGTTGAAATTGTAAATATCATTATGGGAGTTTTAAATATCATTGGCAAAATTATAAACACCATTGTCAAAATTACAAATACTATTTATAACTTTGATAATAGTATTATAGGAGTTGCAAATATTATTGTTAGAGTTATAAATATCATTAGCAAACTTGTAAATTGTATTGTCAAAATATTAGGAAAGTGAAGGGTAATTTAGTCTTTACACACAAATTTGCAAATGATAGATTGGGCCTCCTGCCCAATCTATTATTTTCAATATTCAGAAACACAATTTATCTTTTTAAAATTTAAATAAGCTTTTTTTGTATTTCTCCCTCTTTTTTTTAATTTTTAATTTGATACTTGTCAATATTTTGTAATAAATTTTTTAATTGTATTTTATTAACATCATTGACATCTGCAACTTTATTTAGTTAGCATGATTAGTTATAGTATAAAAGTTAATTACAATAATATAATAAAATTAAAGAATTTATTAAGAACAAAAAAAATATCTCAAATTAAAAATTAAAAAAAGTACAGTCAGCACAAGTTTTACATACGCTTATATCGCAAGATCAGATGCTTGCCTGAAGGCTGAAGCTCGACTGTACAGAGCAGTACACTCACGAAAGCTTCTTGCTGCTGAAGCAAAAGCTCACACACGCCATAACCATGGACCCGCACAGCCCCATCCATTTCTACAGAATCATCTTGAAAAGCAACCTTGAAACCATTGTAAGCGTTCAATTCCTTCCTTCATTTTCTCTTCCCTTTGATGTTTCCTTCTTCTTCTTCCTTTCCATGTTCTGTTTGTTTATAGCTTTATATACCTAAATGCATGCGAAAGATTGCTCCTTTTTTCTTGTGGAGGTGTTGCTATGAACATATGAACAGGGTTTCACCTTTGAATCACTGCATCTTTGTTTGGGAAATATTGTCTTTCTGACTGAATTAAAATTTCCAGAAATGGAAACCCTCAAGCTTGCATTCGTTTTCCTCTTTGACTCTTCTTCATTGACATGGATTGGAAAGGGATGGTCTCTTATGGGGTTCTTTTATGCTTAAATTTGTGTTCAAGCTGCCTTTAATTTGAAATATCTTCAAGGATACACACTCTCAGAAACGCGAGAGAGAGAGAGAGAGATGTTGTGAAATTGAATCGATATATTTACATTATGATTCTGTAGTCTTAATCATTAGAAAACTAGCATTATTACAGTGCATTTGCTCTTGAATATATACCCTTCAGAGTGGTTTACATGGTTTTTTTTTGGAAGAATATGAGAACATATCATCAACTTGCTTTCCTCTTTTGTTTAGATAATTTTTCCTCAATATGCAACCAGAGAGCTGCTATAATTGTAAATATATGAGGGTTAAAGGTCAATTTGGTCCTAGAAGTATTTGCGTATACTGCTGACTGGAAGTTTTTTTGGCTCAGTGTCACCTGGAAGTATAAAAATCAGAGCAATGTTGCCCCCAACTGTTAAAAAAATGTTAATTTTGACTGGTAAATAATTGTTTAACTGATATGTACACGTGGCACTCAATACGGCCATGTCATATCCAAAACTATAAGTTAATTTCCTCTCTCTCTCTCTCTCTCTCTTCTGTGTATTGAACTTTTATATTTCCAGACTAGAAGTTACTCATTAACACTTCTTGACAGATGATTCCAAGCAAATTTACAGGGAGATATGGAAGGTGTTTGTCCAACCCAGTGTTTTTGAAGGCTCCTGATGCTAAAGAATGGAAAGTTTATTGGACAAAACGTGATAATGAGTTCTGGTTTCAAAAGGGATGGAAGGAATTTGTTAACTTTTACTCTCTAGGTGAAGGTTATTTGGTTTTGTTCAAATATGAAGGAACTTCTCAGCTTGTTGTACACATAATTGACAAGAGTTCCCTAGAAATAGAGTATCCTTCGTCTATGGATACCTCTAGTCAAGAGGACAACCTTGATAACCTCAGTGTTGATATAATTGAAAACTTGAAGGACGCCTCTCAAGAGAACAACCTTGATAATCTTAGTGATGATGTAATTGAAATCTCGGATGAGATGCCTCCGAGCCCTAAGGCTAGTCACAATACGCCCTTGTCAACTTCTAGGCCTCCTAAGAAAATGAAAAGTACTACAGATGAAGATGTTGAAATGAGAAGCTTCGATCTGCAGAATATGCCGGTGGGCAAGAAAACCAAGGACAGGCAATTTCAAGGAAAAAAATTTCAGAAATCAACCAACGCTGACTTGAAATTTTCTGAGGAGAAATCTGAAGGTATGTGTTCTGTGATCTGCTTTACCTTTTCCACTTGTGGGGACTGAAGTTGGCTTAAAAGTCAAAAGTTAACACTACACAAAATTGTATGGGAGACACAGGAACAAGAATTTTTAGCAAGAGTAAATGTCTGAATTATGAGCAGAGAAGGAAGAAAGGATTAACTGATGTGGAAAAGAATAAAGCTTTGGAGAGTGCCCGTTCTTTCAAATCCGACAATCCCTTTTTCATCATGGTCTTGCGGCCTTCATATGTCAGTTCTAATTCTTCCTTGGTGAGCTTTTTATTAGAATCTAGTTAGCTTCTTCCAAAACTGTAAACTGAAACACTTATTTGCAGCTTTTGGTTGGGGCAAGAATTAACGATTGTTCTTGGATCTCAAATTTTTAATCTTCTCTTCACAGCCAATGCCAAAAGAATTTGCTGGAAAACATTTTAAGGAAGAGTGTGGAGTTGTGCAACTTCAGACCTTGGATGGGAGAATTTGGCATGCTAAGTATAAGTTTCCCAAAATTGGAGAAGGCTGGAGGAAGTTTGTGAAGGAAAATGATTTGAAAGTGGGGCATGTTTGTGTATTTGAAATGATTGATCGCTCATTCAAAGTGCATATTTTTAGAGATCGTGAAAAAGGTATTAACTTTGTGAATTGATCTGTTCTGATAGATTCCATTTACTTTGGATGATTTATAGTTAAGAGAGAGAGAGAGAGAGAGAGAGAGAGAGAGGGAATCTGAAAGTAAACTTTGCATTCCATTTACTTTGGATTCAGTTGCAGGAAATCTGAAAGTAAACTCTTCTAAAATGGAGCAGAAAAGCAGTATGCAAGATCCACCTCTTGAAAAGGCTACCTCTTCCCAATCTGAAAATCCTCATTTTATGGTAATGATGGCTCAGGCTCACATTCATGGCACATCATACATGGTAGGCCTTTTATTCTAGTCGTTATTGTTCTTTCAGCGTGGTTGTATGCGTCGTATGCATACTTTTACTAAGTTAATTTTTTGTTGGTCAATTGAACAAAAGAAGCTTTGCATAGTACGCTGAATAAGAATTATAAACCTTGATTGATTGTTGGCCTTTTTAATTTAGTAAAATGGCAAGATGATCAAGATCATATTATCTATTTATGAACAAGCTATACTTTTGGTCCTTATAGTTTCACTCAATTTTTAATTTGGTCTCTATGATTTGAAAATTTACAAATGGGTCCTTATAGTTTTCAGACTTTGTTAGTCCCTAATATGAAAATTCTAATATTTATAAAATTTTGTTAATGAAACTTGATATATGCTGTCTTGATACTCTAAACTTATGAAATTAATGCCAATAAAAGAGCAAAAACATGATCATGCGCATCTTCAATAGTTATCTATGGTTTACTTGTTTTCACACAAGCATGTTTTGAAAACAGAGAGCTCTCTCATCAAATACATATACACACACACAAGTCATGAGACCTATAAACTAGCAAGTCTCTTTGGATCAATTATCTTCAGTTTATTTGTTTTTTGTGTGATTTGTCATGTTATTAACATATGACATACAAATTGTAATGAGCCACACTGCAGGGAGACTCATTCCTCATGTTAGTGTAATATCTGCAACAATTATCTTGATTTTACTTGTGTTTTAAGCCTACTATGTTAGTATACATAACTATTGTGTCTCTTTCATTTTATTGAACTGAATTTTGACCAAATAACCAAGTATTTTACTCAAAACTTAAGGTAAAATATAATATTTAGTGAGAGTTTACCCCAAAAAAATTGTGATTACCAAGTGCTTTTAATGTCTCAAAGTGGTAGAAAGCATAGATACTATCATCAATCATGTTGTGTCTAATTTTTGATTGAAATCAATTATGAGACCATCAGCATGTTACTGATAACTAGCTTCCACATGCTTCAGGTGCATTTGGGTTATCCTTGGGTGAAATAGAGCTTATAAAATTGATTTATAAGCATAATTGATTTAATCAAAATAGGGTGTTTGGATGATTGAAAAGCACGTAAAAATAGCTTATGAGATTACTCTAATTTTTTATTCATATTTGATTTTGCCTTGTATGAGAGGCGTTTGGAGTTTTTTTTTTTTTAAGAAAACCATGATTTTAGCTTTTCAATTATAACAAAATATAGTCTGAAAATCATAATTATATATCAATTTTATTTAAAATCTATTCTTACGACTAATCCAAACACACTTTATTGTTTGACATGGACACTACACTTTTATTGGGGTATTCTTGCTTCCTGAGTCATTACTTTTCTAATTATTGTTTTCTACTTTCTTTGGCAGAATGTGCCATTTGAATTTGCAAAAGAACATCTTCGCAATAGTACTGGGAGTGTCACGCTTATTGTAAAAGATAAAGATTGGACTGTTGGGTTCGCATTCAGAAGTTACAATAAACAAGAAGGTGCTGAATTGTCTTGGGGATGGAAGCAATTCTGTAAGGATAATGACTTGAAAGTAGGAGATGTTTGTGAATTTGAGCTCACTCAGAGATTCAAATTTCAAGTGACAATTTTCTCGGGTCGCCTCTAAAGAACCAGTTCATTCAACTGACGAGGTAAAAAAAGTAGTACTCCCACCAGTTTTTAATATAGAGGCTATATGCCTAATTTGCATGCATCAATGAAATTAGTGAGGGTAGTTACTTGTAAAAAATGTGCCTTGATTTCGAAAATACCATCTTTAATTATTTATATTTAAACTATTATTAATAGAAATTCTCTTAATATATGTAATTAACTTGCAATGGCTTGAGGAAAAAATTATAAATTTGGGAGACAGTGAAGTGAGATTTTACATTTATGATCAGAGTAAATCCCTAATTAATTTTTATATTTAGGATCAGAGGAAGTGTTAGGTTATAGGATCTCATTATCCCGTATAATATGAAGAACAATAATTTTGAACATGCCTTAATGGTTAGTTTCAAGATTTTGTATGTTCTTTTGACATTATATGGGTGGGAGAAAGAAGCCAATACATAAGTTTTGTAGAGCTATGGGGGAAGGTAAGAGATCCCTTTTTAGAAAATCCCTTATGTATTTCATAAGCAACATTAATATGTGATTGTGGGTATGGCTCAAAAGAGTATGTGAAAAATAGTTTATAATATTTTCAAATATATGACAATTCATGCAACAATAGATGAAGATATTGAACTTTTTATGATATATGAATGTGAATAATCAAACTATCAGTCCACGTTTTCTAGTATGATCTCAAACTTCATACAATAATGTATGTACAAATTCCTTATGGGGTTCCCTAAGCAGGATTTCCTCATTTTGTGTTTGAAGCAGTTGTTCAAATTCCTTATGTGAGTCAAATAAGTTTTTGCTAATGGCAGGAAAGAGTCTTTGGATGTGGAGGCTATTCTTATTTTATTTCTTGATATTTTAATTATTTAAACATGGTTGATGTCATATAAATGCCTTGTTATCAATATATCCAAGAACTATAAGGTCTTGTTCAGTGATTACAGAATGAGACTGGTTAGACTATTGATTGGACTCACTAATGGCTCTATTCAGATTAGAAAACCCTTTTCATAGTTGAGTCAGGTTGAATTGGAGTTGAGCTGCTATTGAGTCCGAACTTGCAATTAGATCAGGAACTGGAACATATTTTAGAAAACTGAACAGGTTTTGGGCCTGTAAGAATGAAAAGATTAAAAAAAATACGTATGAAAATTGACAGTCTTTCAAAAGCCCAATGTATTTTTAAATCATTTGTAACCTTAAGAGTTATGTTGACAAGCAGAGTTATTATGTATTTATTATATATTCATATAATTACTTATTAAATTTTTATTTTCATGTTCCTTTCATTTAAGACAATTCTAAGAAATCCATTTTGGCATAACCTTTCTCAAATTCATCAAATATTGATAATAAGTGTTCTTCCCTATTACCAGCATGACATGTCCTAGGTGTTCTACTCTTTAAAGCCTTCACAAATATATTTTGGATTCCTTAAAACCAAATTTTCACTTATAGATTGTTTGTGCTTTCTTAAAAGGAAAATTCTAAAAAAATTATTACTTGAATTTTAAAATCTCAAATCAAGAATTACTATAATAATAAATTTTTATTTATTTTGTCAATATATTATAAAGTGCAATCAATAAACTGATTAAAATTTTGAAATTCAAATGTTAATTTTTTAGGAGTTTTCCTTTCTTATAACCACTCCTGCATTCTTAGTTATTTTTATATATCTTACTAAATCTTCATTAGACTAGCAACTCTTTTAGTTTATAATAAGGGGAAATTAATGAAATGTTCCAATTTTCAAAATTGTATTAACTAGAAAGACGTGAATTCGAGTACTTCTTTATATTATTATATTTTTTTATGTATAAAAATATATCAAGTTGTTCTCGCTAATTTTCCCTTATTATAAAGGCAATATTACTTTTAAATGTAATATTACCATATCAAAAGCAATATTACAAAAATACTCTAATTATTAAAGTTGAGCATGTGGTTGTGATTGCTCTTATGGTTTGGTGATTGCCTTTGTATTTGTAAACATCTCTCCCAGCCACATGCTCAATTTTTCAATTTTTTTTTCTCCATAACTTTGTGGGCCCCTTGCGTATTATACAAATTTAAAAAATGAATTACACTATGCATATTAGTCCCCATATTTTTTAAATAAAATTATATAATATATATTATTAAGTTTAGGGATTAAAATTTTAAATAATAAAATTATAAGGATTGAATTGCAATGAGATAAGATTTTAACTGAATTAAAATTATAGGAAATAAATTATACTGAATTAAAATTTAATGATCGAGTTATAACTGAATTAAAAATTATAGTTAGTAGATTGATTTTTCCTTTTCATCATATAGGGTAATTTTCTATAAGACTATTGGATAGTAACATCTTTTTAACAAATGTGTATATATGCTTTGTTGTTCAAGAATCTCTGTCTCAACTACTTTAAAAATTGATCAATGATTAGTCCAATTTGACCTAATACCATATTAATTTTTCAACTCATCCAACTCATGATTAAATCTTAAATAAATATCAAATATGATTAAGTTCATAAAGATTACCCTTTGAACGAAACATAATATTTTTTATAATATTAATATTGACCCAATTTTTAAAAATATTTATTTGAATATATTTGACATATTTCAATTAAAAAATCGATAAATTCTTTAACCAATAAGATTAATTTTGTGCGTGTATTCGTTACATTGCAAATAGATGATAATAAAATGTATATTTTATCTTTTAAATTTATATTATCAAGTTTAAATTTAATATTTTAAATTTGTAAAGTGAATTTTCAGTTCCTTAACATTAATACTGTCAAGTTAGAGAAGCTGACTTTTTTTTTTAAAAGTAAATCTAGAGTATCTACAGTTAAAAACAGTAAATTCTTCTTGTTTTTTTGTTGGTACAAGAATTTTTGGAAAGGGGTTGGGTTCACCCACGATCTAAGGGTAGGGCGAAGTTTCCTTTTCTCTTAGATAATACCAATATCGGGTAGGGCGAGTTGTCTATTATCCTCAGGCGTAAACTTAAACATCCAAGAGTTAGGATGCCCCCCAAGCGCTGCGACTGGAACTATAATAAAGTGGTACTCCTCAGGGTTTGAATACACTCTAAATGGTAGTATGTCGCATCCCTTAGTCAGTTAAACCCACAGATGATAGATAATGAATTCTTCTTTTGTACTCGAGGGAAGCTGTTAAATTTGCAATTGTATTACGTTCTTAAGCATTGGACCTATAGCAGATCTGTAGCATGGTTAGAAATTTACAACAAAACTTAAAGATGAAGGCATTGTTTTGTGTCCCCCAGAGATCTTTCATGCCAAGGCCCCCCCTTCTTCTTTCTGTTTGATTAAAGTTTTTCAACCCATTGTCTCTAGGTTTAACTGAAGAAAGAATGAGATATACAACTATTTAAAGTATATTCGATCTCTAAAAAATACTATTTTATCATGATTATAGTTGAGCCGCTTGAGGAGACATTCTAACTTTTGGATATTTAGATTTACGCTTGAGGATAATAAACGACTCACCTTGCTCAACATTAGTATCATCTAGAATGAAGAGAGATTTTATCTTACCCTTCGATTATGGATAAACCTAACATTTTTCTAAAATTTTTGTACAAATAAAATATTTCCTTAGCGACAAGATGAAGTTTATGATTTCTTGTATGTTGGTTCCAAATGAATTTTCTAGTGAGTTTAGTTTTTTAATTACCTAAAAGTTTAATAACAATTGAGGAATATATAATGACAAGTTTTTATATATGAAATAACAATAAATTTATAATAGTAATTTATTATTAGAACTTTTTAATAATTGAGTCACTTTTTTAAGACCTTACAATAATTAACTTTTTATTTTCCTATGTTTAGAGGGATGGAAAAATTGGGAGGAAAATAGAGGGAGACAATATTGAAAAGGCCAAAAATATTTATAAAAAAAAATACTATTTTTAAAAATTTCCTTCAAAGAGTGGGGAAGAGAATAAGCAAATAAAATACAAAGTTTTGGTGGGATAAATATGGTTTCCCATGGATAACCCTCTCCTTTGTTATATTGACTCAACTACTTGAATGTTTGACACTCAAGCTTTAGCAAAAGATTTATCTAATGGCGAATGGGATGTTGGAGCTTGTATAAGAGTTTTTTTTAATTGTATTATTTAATTAGATATTATTTTAATTAGAATAATTTTTTTAAAAAAATATTTTTTATATTCATATAAACTCAAATTCGACGCATCATATTTAATTTGTCAAAATTTCTCCTATCAACGGCTATTGGCAGCTTGCAGGAAGAGTTGTTTCCCAGAGGAGTTGGGGAGAAAATTATTTTCTACTAGGATCAATAGGCAATTTAATGAAGACTATTATTGCTGGAGAAATGCTACCGACGGTAATTTCTAGATCAAAGTGGCCTCTACCATTTCATTGAACAAAACTCCCCAGCAAATCACCATCCAATATGGAAGAGGTTGTGGAAGCACCCAATCCTTGAAAAAAAAAAAAAAAAAAACTCCCACGCTCCCCTGATCTTTAATATTATATATTAATATATATTTATAATATTAATATTAATATATATCATTATGACCCATTTTTAAAGATAACTGCAACAAAGTTGTTAAAAAATGTATGAATCTATAATTAATTTATTTTATTTTACTTTTTTTAATTTATATTCAATTTTTCTTTTAAAATATTTGGGTCCCATCTCATGATAAAAAACTAGTCTTAGTCTCTATTTATTGGGATTGGTTATGTTCTATGAATATTTATATTTAATATAAAATCTAATTTATACTATAAATTATATTATAAATTAAATTTTATGTTAACAGTAGAGGTAGTCCAATATTTCTTTTAGTAAATTATCCCTACCTGAGAACTCAAAGGGGGCTCACTTTAGATAAATCTTGTCCCCACACGTGTGATAGTGTGATATTAAAGCTAAAGCTCTTGGCGTCTTTTTTGTTGGTAATTTTTAGGAATGGCTAGATTGAGATTTTAGAGTTTAGAGTTTAATGATGACCATGATCACGATGACGGGTAAGTCCAACTAACCCCATTAGTTTGCTATTTATTTTTTTTTATTTTTTTTAATATTTAAAAAAAATTATTTTTAAATTTTTAAAATACTAATAAAAAATTATTAATATTATATTATTAAAAATTGATTTTTTTTTATAAAATATCTCAAATTTGACAATTATAAATTTAAATTAAATTTTAACATAATATTAATTAATTATAATATATTAATATATATCAATAAATAAATAAATAAATAATTATATTTATTAATATTTAATAATAAGAATATTTAAAATAATATTTAAATAAAATAAATATTAATATTAATATTTTTTAAAAAAATAAAAAAATATTGGCTGGCTACCCTTTTTAAACGGTTGGGAGGAGCCCATCACAAAATAATCTGACTTTTAGCTAGCTCTAGTTTATCCCACTTAGGGGTGTTCACGGGACGGGTCGGGACCGGGACAACCCCGTCCCGTGTCCCGTCCCGATACAGTACACGGGACGCAAAATGCGTCCCGTGTCCCGTCCCGTCCCGAATTTGTCCCGGTCCCGACGGGACCGGGACGGGTTCGGGACGGGACGGGACGGACCCGAATTTTTTTTTTTTAAAAAATATATTATAATAAAATCATCTCAATAAATTATTCCATATAAAATGCCCCAGCAACTTACTCGAAATACCAACATTTCTCCTTTATATAATATAATAATTTACCCATATAAGGGGAAAAAAAGTAATAGTAAAAAAGAATAGAAATATCAATATAAAAATATCTGTATAAGAATAAAAATATCTATATAAGAGTGGGAAAGATAGGATAATGTATATTTTTTAAAAAAAAAAAAAATCGGGACGGGACGGGATTCCCGAGGGACGGGCCGAAACCCGTCCCGTCCCGAATACCAATCTTGTCCCGTCCCGGGACGGACCCGTCCCGGTCCATTTCGGGACGGGACGGACCCGTCCCGAAATCCCCGGGACCGGGTCGGGACACCCGGGACGGGACAAGGTTGGACACCCCTAATCCCACTTTACCAAATGATGATGTGGCATCAGAAATAATGTTGGTTATGTCCCCTTTATCTCATATGTCATGATCACTAATCTGAAGTGATATCTTCTATTGATAAATTGACGGTAGACTAACGACAAAAATTTTAAAATTAAATATTAAAATGTCAAATAAATAAAATTTAAATTTTGATAAATCAAAGAGATCATATGTAATTAACTTAAATTTGTGGAGGTTTTATGAATTTTAGTTTACTTTTTTCTTTAAGGTATGTTTCAATGTTTTAAAAACTCATTAATCTTTAAAATTCACTTGTTATGATTTTATTGGGCAGAAGTATATTTAAATATATATATATATAAGGTTAAATATTAAGTCCTTTTCTTTAACTAAATATCCAAATTTTCAATTAAAAAATTATCCGAAATAATTGCAATAAAAAAAAGAAAAATTAGGCCTTATTTGATTACTATTCTTATAACATTTTTTGTTATTTTTTTAAAATAAAAAAATCGTTTGATAATTAGTTTTTAGTTAAGTGTTTTCTAAAATAAAAAGTAACAATTTGTTCTGAGCATATAGATTGCTTATTCTATCTGTTTTTGTAATTTCTAGTTACTGTGTGATTTGGATTCAGAGGAAAAAAAATAGAAAAAGAAAACTTGTTTTTAGAACAAAAATCTAAACAGATTTCTTTTTCTCAAAACAGTTTCTAAAAATAACTTAATAAAGCTACAGTAAGAACATAAAACTTGAAAAAATCAAACAAATCCTTGCTCTTTCTATTTTTGTATTGTTGATTTGATTTTACTCAAATTCTTAATTTAAACTCGTTAAACTTTAATCTTTAAATTTTAATTTTAAATAATTTAATATTTATAATTTAAATATTTAAAATATTAATTTTTATATTTTAAAAATTAAATCACATATTTTATGAATTAAAATTGGGTAATATAATATACAATATACTATTTTTATTTCTTATATACAATAAATATCTTAATTTTATTTATAATATAATTTTATCCATAATTTTTTTAATTTAATATAATTATTGGTACTTAATAAATAAGATTATGGGTGCAATTATATCAAATTAAAATAATTATAGATAAAATTGTATAACAAATAATATTAGAATATTAGTTTTATTTAAAAAATAAGATAAAAATATTGGATGATAATGTACCCATTAAAATTTTAAATAATTAAAATTATAAGAATTATATAGCAATGAGTTAAAATTTAATAATATAATTTTAAATAAGATAAAATTATAAAAATTAATTCAATTTTATTTATAAAATAAATTAAAAATGATTTATAAATAAAATATGGTGAAAAAGTATTTGTTTTTTTTTTAAAAAAAAAAAAAAGCTTAGTGTCTCTAGATGATCAGGTATAGAAACAAAATATCTGCTGTAGTGTGGGTCCCACCCCAAGAGTGTCTACCCCCTCCAGGACAATCACGTGCCGCCCACAATTAATGTCTTGTACGGTTGTACCCACACCCTATGTGATTTTTTGTTTTGGGTTGACAGCGCCAAGAACCTAATCCCCTGTTAAGATAAGAGAGGTCATTGATCATTTTATTTAAAAGAAAAAAACCTTAGGATTAGGGAAAAAACCTTTAGAAAAATTATTATGAAGTACTTAAAAAATATAATAATAAAAATTTCTTATAAAAATTGAGTAACATATAATATATTGTTATTATCTATATCAAAATTTATTATTATATATTACTTATTTATTATAAAACTTATTAACAATTATATTTTTCCCTTGTTAAAATTTTAGAGTAATTTTTTAAAAATGTTTTAAATTTTTATAATTCACAAAGGTTATGAATTTAATTTCTGTTCATATTATAAATATTTTTTTAATAAGTGATATGCAAAAAAAATTACTCATTAAATTTAGAGATATATATAAAAGCTAATGATGCCCAATTTACATATTTATTTAAAAAAATTAAGATTTAAATTTCAATAATTTATACATGTGACGAGAGTCTTTAGTTTACTTATTTGAGCATACATGTCATCCTACCTGGCTATCTAAATCCTTGTTTGCTTGAAACGTGGGTTAAAAAAATTAATTTATAACTTCTAAGATAAAACCATTTTTATATTATTTATTTGTAATCAAAATGTTACCGAAACCAACTCATCTCCAAACACACAAAATTTAATTTTTATATCAAGATAACTTACAAAACATTATTAGATAAAGTCAAAAAAATATGAATTAATATAGAATAAATAGTATCATTCACAAACTATATATAAATTAAATAATACCTACATATCTTATATTTTGATAATTTATATTATTGAAAATGGCTCATGATGACGACTTCTTATTGCAGCCAGTGATTTGCCAACTGGCATTCATACTGAAGTAAGATTGACTTTTCAACTCATTTTAATAATTCATACAATATTCTTTTTTATTAAAATAATATTTAAAGCTACGTTACTTAGAGAAAAAAAAACAAAATCTAAGGACAGCTTCTAGAAAAACACGATATTTATAATTCAAATTTAGTGGAAACCTAAGAATGTCATCGTAATATCATAAAATATGGTAATTTAATAAATCAGTAAAGTTTTAGATTAATTAACTAGTTTAAAATTATTTAAAAAATTTTACTTCTACTCCTATCATTTTAATTTTTAACTTTTTTATAAAATTAAAATTACTCAAAATATTAAAAATAGAAATAGAAATAACTTACATCATACTAAACGAGTGAAGTAGAATAATCTACATATACTTCTATTTTTACTTTCTCACCCCCACTTTCACTCTATCAAACATACCATAAGTATACATTTGGTAGGATGAAAGAGTTTTTGATGAAAGTAGAAATAAAATTAAACAAAAAATAAATTTTAAAAGTTTATTTGATAGAATAAAAATGAGTATAGAATATGTGTATTTTTTTATAACTTCAGATAAAATGGTTTAAAATATTTTTTTTATAATTTAAGAAGAATTAAAATTATCTAAAACTTTTATAATTGGGATAAAATTGTATAAAAAATTTACTTTCACTTTTATCATCACAATTTCTAACTTTTTTTATAGAATTAAAATAACACAATAAAATAAAAATAGAAATAAATTATATTATACTAAATAAAAAAATTATTTTTATTTCTATTTTTTCACTCAACTTCTTTACAACTAAACGTAGGAATTGTTTCATTTAAAATATAAATATAATTTATTTTTTAAATTTATAATTTTTATTTTAAATTATTTCTTTTAATTATATATATAAAAATAATTATTTATAAATATTTATAAATTAGTTATCTATTTTTATATTTAAAATTAATAGGAGTAGTATATTATATTTTAAGTTGCAGGCTTGCAGGTATATATTAACATAAAACTATTTTATATGTATTTATATTTTTTTTAATTTTTATTTGGTACTTATACTTCTTTTTTTGTATTAAAGTATTTAACTTATTGTCACTGTTAACGTTATAGATAGTTGTGTCAAAAAAGCAAGCCAGATAGCCAGGTTTAATTATCACTATCATATAAAATAATCGTCATGGTTCCTGGTTTAATTATCACAGGTTTAATTTGTGAAAAAGTTTAAACGTGTTCCACCAAAGAAAATAAATAGAAAATATTATGCATGTTAAAATATTAAAATAATAAATAAACAACTGGATATACTAACTGAACTTTCAAGGAAGTTATAAAAAACTAGTATCAGGGGGCCTAAATTAAAATTACTTACCAATAAATTACTCTTTCGATTTCTTAATATGAGATTTGATTAATTTTTTAGGTATATTAAAAAAAATTATTTAATTATAATTAAATTTAATTTATTAAGATAAATTTATATTATATACTCATTAATTTATTTAAATTAGTCAACTAATTTTTAAATTAATTATAATTAATTAATTAATTTTAATTTTTTAATATATTTAAAAAATTAACTTATCTTATATTAAAACATACAGGTAGTACAATTTACAACCAATATAATCCCATATAATAAATGGAGTATGAAAATAATAATACAGTTTTACCATAGTTTATATGTGATATATAGATATATATCACCTTTATTTTCTATTATAAGAAATATTTTTGAAAGTCTTATATTTTAATTTATACGGAATTATATAGAATTTTAAGAATAATTAGTATTCTTTATAATTATTAGTATATGATTTAACTGATTAATTTATATAGATTAAAAAAATTAAATAAATTGATTAACTTTAATAAATGTGATATGATATTTTTAAGATATTTATATATGTTAGTAAATTATATATTATTTTATAAATTAAATAAATTAAATTTAAAAAATAATAAATATTATATATATAATTGATTAAAATATTATATTTAAGATTAAATTTAATCCTCTAACTAATGATTAGGATTAGACATTAAAAGATCAACTAATTTTAAATAATGATGAATTTGTAAGGAAATTGGGGTATCAATTACTTCCCTATCATATTCTTGATACGGTTCAATAAAATACTTTGCATACAGTTAGTTGAAATTAATTATTTCTTATAAAATATTAAAATTATCTTAATAAAAGTTATTAGTTTAAAAAAGTTTGGTTAATTAGTTTTAAAGTTTTATGGTTAGTTAAAGATATTCAAAAGCTAAAATAAAATTTCTTTTGACGACACAAATGAAAGTTTCCTTTTTTGTGGGGTTTTAAAATAATTTTCTTTGGGATAAATATGAAATTTGCCCCCTTTTGACCAAAACACATTTGAGTCACGTTTTATGCGAAGAACACTTTATGTATTTTGGTGCACCAAAAAAAAAAGGGACTGCAAAATAAATGTTGAGCGTTGTGCCGCTGGGGCTAGATAAAAAAAATTAAATATTGGCACAAAACCTTAAAGAAATGTGAACAAAATCATAAACTTCCGGGGCCCAAAAGAAAATGTAATTTTCTTATAATAATATATTAATTTATTTAGTTGTTCTTTTGCAATAGTCTCTCCCCCTTATAACATCCCCTTTATATTTTTCTTCATATTAAATATATTTTTATACATTTTACTTTTAATTGGTATACTTTATCTCATTATTTTTTTTTACAATTTACCATATATTTTGTTTTATTTTTTTCTCAATCTCATTTATACATTTATAAATAAAGATATATTTTAAAAAACATTTTTTAGATATTTATTTTAACTAATTTTAATATTTTTTATTAACAACAAAATTCAGTTAAAAAGATGTTATAAAAAGATAATATTTATGCATTTTTTATTTTAATTAAATATTTAATTTTATTATGTTAATATTATTAATTTCTTCATAGGGATTGTGTTATCATAAGGAAGTTAGAGGAAGTCGTAATATTAATAGAATAAAATTAAAAAAAATACCAGTATCAAATTGAAAATTAAGAGAAAAAGTTTAATTCTTCCAACAAAATACTCTAATATAACTCTCCAGTAAAAAAAAATAAAGAAAGAAAGAAAACTTCAATATAACTTGCACGTGGCATATTCACCTCTGGTCACCTGCATCCTGCAGGGTGTTAACTTCTGCATCTATATAATGCTCCTTCAGCTTATGAGTTATCTACAAGGAGATAAGCACAAGGACATATTAATCACTTTCTTCTTCATTTCTTCATTCTCGTTTCGCCTTCTCTGTGCGTTGCTCGTGTGTGAGGAGTGAGAGCTTATCAGAAGTGAGAGAGAGAGAGGCATGGATTTTCGTGTGGAGGAAATTGTGCCGGCACCACCGTCATCGTCATCGTCATCGTCGCCATCCCCACCAGCTTCCACTTCCAATTCCGAAGCCGTTCCTCTTCCTTCTCTCGCCCTCAACCACGTCTCCTTCGTCTGCAATAATGTGAGCGAATCTGTCAAGTTCTATGAGGATGTCTTGGGATTCGTCCTCATCAAGAGGCCCTCTTCTTTCAACTTTGAAGGAGCCTGGTAAATTACTCTTTGCTCTCCTCTTCCGATACTTCTACAAATCTTTCTGAGTTTTAATTTCCTTGTCGGTTTCGTCTGGAATCTTCGATTTCGAAATTCAAGAAGCTTCCTACCAAGTTACTGTTCACGACCTTTGTGGGTTTCTGTTTCAGTGAATTTTCCGCTGTTGTGATTCTATCGTTTTCTCAATGTACTGATTCTTTGTAAGCTTTTATTGGTTTTGCTTGGGGCTTCGCTTTGAATCTCGTTACGGTTCCATTTCTAATAGCTTCCCGATGATCTAAATTTCAGAGATCAATTTATAATTAGCTTACGGAGAAGCTGCTCCTCGGGCAATTCGAGTTTTTTTTTCCTCTATGATTTTACCTTTTTCTGTTATGATCAGACCCCCACATTAGTAATTACTCTTCATCTGATGAATCTGGATCAAATTTTCTGGGTTTTTACCGTGTCTTCTGAGTCCCTTGGTTGTAAATCCTTATGCTCTCCAACTTTAATATCTAGCTTTTCGGGTGTAGTTGTCTTAATGATTTGTACTCGTTACAAGTTACAATAGTGTTTTCATTGAGAGCCGATGTTCATGGAGAGGGCTAACAGGAGGCTGAGTCCGTCAAGAATATTAGTTCTCAAAGGGGTGACATTGTTATGGGTCTTTTATAAGTTGAAAGAGCTTTTCTTTCTAATAAGCTCATCTTTTGAGATAGGCTATTCCTTTATACTTGCGTTCGTAACTTCCTATTTAGGTAATTTTTGTGGTTTTTTGACATTGCATAGGTTATTCAACCATGGAATTGGCATACACCTGCTGGAATCAGATAAGGTTCCTACAAAGAAAGGGAAGATCAACCCTAAAGATAACCATATATCCTTTCAAACCTCAGATATGGAGCTCATAATGAGGAAGCTAGAGTCAATGAACATAGAATATGTGACAGCACTTGTAGAAGATGGTGGAGTTACAGTAGATCAGCTCTTCTTCCATGATCCAGACGGCTACATGATAGAAATATGCAACTGTCACAATCTCCCTGTGCTGCCACTTTCCTCTTGCCCTCTCGAGCTACCTAGCAACTTTGAGAAATGCCCGGAACCATCTTTCTACGGTACGCTTTCGTCCTTGCTTCTCAATGTTGTTGGGATTAGATGGTCATAATTTCACCAATTTTTAATCTAAGTATTTGTCACTCTCTGTACTTGTTTTTCTTTTTATGATGTGGTTATAGTTTCATCAGTTTAAATTACTTCTTTATAATTGTAAGTGATTAACAAAAAGGTTAATATAATCTATATTTTTTATAATTTTTTTATTTTGGTTTTTGTCTCTATAATAATATTAAATTATATGTTTTGGTCCTCCAAATAAAATAATATTATTTTTTATTAAAATATAAGAACTAATATTATAGACTAAAAAAAATTAAGAGATCAAAACTTAAAATTTATAATTTAAAATTATAGAGATTAAAATAAAAATAAAGTAAATTATAGAGATTAAATGTTGTATTAATTCTAAAAAAATTATAATAAACTAATTGTAAATTAAATTAAACTATAAAGACTTGATAAAAAGGAAAAAATTATAGGAATATGATCTAAAAAATGTAAAATGTGAAGGATTTGATAAAAAAAATTAAAAAAATCAGTTGAAACAATAAAGATATGCGGATTAATTTTCCCAAATAGGTAATGGTTGTTTTGGGTCAAAAAGTGGAAAAACGAAGAAGGAAGTAGTAATAAAGATGGTATATGAGCCTTGGACTAATGGTAATTTTTGCAGGTGAGAGGGACATGAAGATGAACTGCTCTGCTGAGGTTGCTTTGATGATGATGGAGAATTTGATTTCAGACATGCTGAAGATCTCAATATGATGATTTTTTTTCAAGACTTGTGCAATAGGCTATTATAGTGAATTGTTTTCTCGATGTTAAGAGAGTATTTGTAATATAAGTGTAATCTCTCACGAGTGATGTTTTGGAACCAAAAACCAAACCAATCCCAAGAAACTGAAACATCTCTGTGCCCTATCTTTTTGTATTTTGTTCTTTTTTAATTGAACTCTGTGCCTTACCTTTAATTTTCAATGTTAAATGTCACGCAGTTGGTGGATGAATGAATATCCAAGCAATTATGAATATCATGTGATATGCTCTATTTCTTTTTACCACATGTACTCTAACTTTATTATATAATAGGAATAATTTTGCCTTTTCTAAGTAAAAATGCACTGAATCGTAGCCTAACGAGACTTGGTATTAAAAAGAAATCGTTGACATTATAATCTTTGACTGTTTGTTCCATCAGAAAAAATAAAGTATGACCGTTTGTTGAGACTTGAGGTCCTCCACATACCAAAGCCTTTGATGATTGATTTGTTGGGATGATGGTGAAAAGGCACGTGCGAAAGCATGGGTTGTTTGGATAATTGATTGAGGGAAATACAAGAACATATTTAGTGGCAAGTTTTTTGCTTACCAAGAAAATTGATTTTAATTTTTTAATTTTATAAAAGATTTTTACTCGTTAAATTGTAAGGATATTAATTTAATTATTATTATTTATTTTTCTATAATTAAAAATATATTATATTCCTAATTTTCTCTCCCTTCTTCGTCTCACTCCCACCGCCCACCATGACCACAGCATTGTATCATTTCTTTTTCTCTGCAACCTGTGCTGTAAATACTCCATCACTCCACTACTATTTGGCAAACTGTTACTCCTATTAACATTTGCAGATAAAAAAGTTAAAGCCAAAAGCAGACTAATTCACTAGGATGAAATAAAGCAAGAGCCACGACCACTGTTCTCGTTGCTTTTGAACCAGATCTGTCAATGTACCAGATCTAACCCTCAGCCATATCGTTGTCAATGTACCCAACCATCCCTTAACTTCCAACCAGATGATGGAATCGACCCCACCGCGGATGGAGACGATAGAAATTATGGGATTGCAAGGGAGACGGAAAATATCAGGGGGAGTCGCCGTCGACAGCTTCAAAATACGACTTCGTCGAAGAATAGATAAATGTTGATTTTTTTTTTATAATTTTTTTTAAATAAATTTATTCATAATTTGAAAGTAAGGTGAACTCTCTGTTTTTTTATAGACATTGGACCCAACCCCTTGATAATTTAGACAACAAACTTGACATTCAATGACGAAGGTAAAAATACTTATTTGGGTTGAGACCACGGGTCAACCTCCAACCCTCTATTTTATAGCGGATTAAATTACTAAATTGATAATCTATTTTAATATAAATTTTTTAACATGTATCCACCAAATCTATACCTATAGCTGATTAGCTCATTTTTTTTAATTTTTAATTTTTTATTATTTATATTATATTTTATTAATTTTAAAATTTTAATCAAGTTAAAATTTATATTATACTTCATTTATAATAATTTTATCTTATTAATTTATTTTTTATATATATATTTTTATTTTATTTTTATTTTATTTGTAATAGATTTATCAACTAATAATAATAAAGTTAAAAAAATAAATATTTTGATAATTTTAAACCATACTTTGAATCCAATTAGTATTAATACATATAAATTATTTTTTAAAGAAAATATATAATTTTTTTTAAAAAAATAAAAACTAGTGAATTGGGGGCTCAGGTTGGTATAATATCAATTCACCTAGAAATAGGCCTTTTAAACTCAGCCCATTTCAAGTCAACATGTATCTGGCAAATTGACTTATATTCCTACCTCTAGGCGACGATCAAATTAGAATAGATAGATCTGGATAACTTTGTCTAAAAATTAATATAAATAGAGATATTTTTATCTTAAAAATTTTAATCCTATAATTAAAAATATAATATTATTTAATCCCACCTATGTGTTACAATACTACATATAAGACGGCTCAATTTAGTCTATCTTTTGTTCTTATATTTGTCCCAAATCTTTAATATTACGTATCAAATGTGACATATTTCTTATGTATAACTAAATGAGAAAATTAACATTAGCCTTTTATTCTTATAGTTTTAGCTTGATTGTATCTCAATAATTAAATTTCAATTTAATCCAATTAAGTGCCTAAACTTTAAATTAATATAACTTAATTTTTATTATTTAATTATTTAAAATATCAATATTTATATTTTAAAAGATAAAATTATATATTTTTATGGAGTTTAGAGATTAAAAATTTAAATAATTTAAATTATATAAATTAAATTATAATAAATTAAATTTTAGGAACACCTAAATTTTAATTAAATTAAATTTTATATATATATATATATATATATATATATATATATAAACTAGTATGATTGCACTTGAAGGTGGTGTTGGCATAGAAGTCACAATTTTCTACCAAATCCTTATCCCAACATGCACGAAAAAAGACTATCCTTAGCAGTTTGATAACCCCTAATATCTGCATGTGCTTTCTAATGAACCTTTTCTAGAATGCTCATCATTTTTCAAATCCCATTCCGCCCATCTCGGTCCTTGTAAAGTGGAGAAAGTGATTAATATTTCTTTAAACTAAGGTGGTATGTTTTGAAATACAAGGAAATGGTTTTTTTTGTTGTTTGACTTCTAACCACTTATTTAACATAAGATAGTTTCTCAAATATTTGAAATTTTATATACTTTTATTTAATTATAATCATTTTTAATATCTCCCCTCCAAATTCGAAGTGGATGTACAAAATTGAATCAGACTTGATGATATGCAAAATATTCCAACAACATATTCACATGGGGAGCCCTACTTGCCTGTTAAAATGGGGGTGGGGGAATATTTGGGACCCCTTGACTTTATTATTTGTTGAGGAAAATGGTGCGTAGGGACCAAACGAGGAAAAAAAAAGGAATGAAGTACTAAGCATTGAATGTTTCAGAAGCTTCAAGATTCCTGGTCATCAAGTTATTTGGGTTGATATTTGTCAACTGTTTATAATTTGAATTAAAGTTTATAAAACTGACTTTTATCTCAATTATAGAACTTGTTTAGATGAAAATTTTAAAAAAAATTATAAAAAAAAATTTGAGTGACTTTTAGAAAAGAATTTTTAAAAAAGAGTTTATAAAAAAATAATTTTAAATAGATTAATTTTTGAATAGTTATTTCTAGAAGTACTTTTATTATTGATAAATTATGAAAAATGGTATGAGTATTAAATGAGGAGAGATAAGAAATAAGAGGATAGAGGGTGTAAGAAAAGAAATGAGAGATTGTGTAAGAAAAAGTAGGAAAGATGAGAGAATGTGTAAGAAAAAGTAAGAAAGAGAAAATATAGTATAAGAAAAAATAGGATAGAGGAGGGATGTTGTAAAAAAAATATAGTTAATATAGTAATTGGTTAATTTATAAGATCTTTTATTATTCTATAAGTTAGTCTGACTAATTTTTTTAAAATTTTAATTTTAAATTATAATTTAATCTAAAAATTCATTTGAATAAATATAACTGTTTATTTTAAAAAAATTTAAAATTTATATTTTATATAAATCTAAATTTAAAATTTAAGTTTGGGATGTTCTTGTATACACATTTATAAATTTAAGTTCGGAAAAAAGTTAATAAAATATAATGTAATTTATATTTACAAATACTTTTATAAAGTTATCAATTTGAATATTTGATAACTGAAAAACAGGTTTAAATATCTTACTGGATTTATGACAGATATGCAGCTTTAAGCGGTCCAAGAAAATGACTTTTGCTTGAGTAATCATATACCAATGTAGAGACAAACAGTATAGTCAAAATAATAAAATAGTAAATAATTTAATATTATTTAAATAAAATTTTAAATTTAAATTTTAATATATATAAATTTTTTTTATTAAAAAATTTACCTATTATAATTAGATAGATAATACAGATTAAATTTAAATATAATTAGGATAAAATTTTGATAAATAGAGTGTACAACTAAAAAAAATACTAATGTAAAAAGTTTACCTATATAATAAAAAATAAATTTATATTTTATAAAATATAAATTTAATTTTTATTGTTATTATAAATTTTTTTTAATAAACGATTTTATGATTTTTTTATAAATTTTAAAATTATATATTTATTTTAATTGAAAATCGATGTTAAATTTATTTAAAATTTTAAATAAAAAAATATTATCGTTAGTTGTTAATTGATGGGGTGAAAATAAGAGGAATTATGTTTGAAGACGGAAATGGCAAGTTATTTATACATAAACTATTAAACATATTAAATTATTCTGCAAACTAAGGACTAAGGTCATTTTCAAAAAAAAAATGTCTAATCATTAAAATGTCAATAAGATAAATAATTTAGCTCAGATAGTCTTAAATATATAAGTTAAGTAATAGATTTATTTTAGTCAGAATTTAATTTATTTTATTTTCTAAATTTATTATTTTTTAAAATATATCTATTAATTATATATATTAAATGAGAGTTTTTATTAAGGCATAATTCTAATACTTATGATTAAATAAAATATTTTAGCGAAATTAATATATACTAATTATTATAATAATAATTAATTTAATTAATTTTTTAATATTAATAAATTAATTATTTAGTTTTATATTATCCGACTAGAGTAATGCATAAAAATTTAATACTATGACAAAGGTACATTTATACTCGCCCATACAAAATGTAGTACTACCCTATGTTCTTTTCTTTGCCAAAAAAATATAAATATAAGATCAAGAAAATATAAAAATTAAATTATTAATTTAAATAGATTAAAAAAATTAACTATATTAGTTATTTATAATAAATATATTTTAATTTTTTTAAAATATTATTTTTATCATAATTACCTATAAATATAAATCTCTTAATATGTACAATTAATAAGGATATTTTAAAAAAAAAATTTAGGAGATAAAATAAATTAGATTTTATATTTAAAATTAAATATAACTTTATAACTAGTTCTTATATTAAAGATAATAATTAGTAAAAAATTATTATATATATGATTTTGGAATTTTATTTGCCTTACTACTAAATCCTTTATATATATATAACTATTAAATTTTATTTCTAAGATATATAGTGTATTTTGTAAATGGAATTTACAAATAATATATAAATTTGTTTATAGCCTGGTCCACGTAAATTAAAAGAAAAAATAATAATAATTATAAACACTAATACACGACGCTTTAACTACAAAATAAAATACATATAATTTATTCATAGAAATATCGGGAGACAATAAAAGATAATAAATACAAATAAAATAAGTGAGATTATACAAATTATATAATTTTTTTTGAAACCCTCTCTGTGAATATATGAATGTTGTAGATATTTAATTTATAAAAATACAAAGAAATGTATCGAAATAAAATCTAACTAACAAGTGTATAAAAAGGAAACATATTTATTAAAATTCGACATGGGATAAAAAGAGAAATAGCCCAACTCACAACGGTTAGGCTTGCATCAAGTTGGGCCCAAATTGTGTTGGGCCAACCCAACATGTTTGAATTAATCCACTAAATTTTAGTAGATGGGTTATTTGGGCTTAATGGCATAACCCGCAACAATTTCTTTTCCTAACTGATGTAAATTTAATGGGGACATTGTACAAAAAAAAACAAAACAATTTAATGGGGACATTGAAATTTTAGATAGGAGCAAAACATTAACAAATGTTAACCAATAGGTCTATATAAAAAGAATTAATTTCTCATAATATAATTAATTAAATTTTAAATTTCATTAAAAAATATATTTATATTTAATATCAGATCATATTTTAAATAAAATTAATTTTAATATGATTGTATTTGTACCTATAAAAAATATTCACAAGCCTTAAAATATTGAGTTTAATATCTTAAAATAACAATAATGGTCACAAAAATCAATATTTGACACTAAGAGAGTTAAAATTGAAAAGATATTTTATATATTTAAAATACCAAACTAAAAGATTTGAGGACCAAATGGACATTTTTGTCATGAAAGATTTAATTAATAAAATGCATTTTAGAATATTCAAAACCCAGCGAAGCTGACCCTACTACGGCTATTCAGAAAAACTGCAGATTAAACGGAGAAAGTTTTAGCGCCTATTGTTGCAATTCTTGTTTGGTCGCTCAAAGTTGTGAGCTTAGGATCATCAAATGACAGAAAATCCCAAGCATACGCTTGAAACTGTCTTGGAGTCTGCTGCTAGGCCCTCTAAGATTGCCAAAACGAAAGATATTAGCGACGAAGAGGAAGAGCAGAAGCCTGCTGCAATTCACGATCCATCCATGAGCCAAAACCCTAGGATTCAACGCTATTTGGTGGCAATTGAATATATTGGCTCTCGTTTCTTTGGTTCTCAGAAGCAACCTAATTGCCGCACAGTCGCCGGTGTTCTAGAGGTATGATGATTTACTTGTCACTAACTTTCGCTGCTGGCACCATCGTCTAGAAGGGAAAATGGAGCTTTTGAGTACTATTTGTACCTCGAGAAAAAATGTGCTTCATCATTTTGGTTATGCCAGGGCAGGTTTTAGGGGTTGATGAATAAAGGATAAATGCTACTTGTATATTTCCTTTGCTAAATTGATATTAAGATAGTTTTTAGGGTGTTGGAAATTCAATTTAATATCAATGTCATAATAAAAGGGTAGTTTTCCTTTAGGCCTAGGTATAAGCCATTTTCATGCTGAAGTTAAAGGCACAAAAAGGCCCAGGTTCTTTTATTGAATATTTATATGCTAATATGTGATATTTCATGGTATTTACAGGATGCTTTCCATAAATTCATTGGCCAGCCAGTTTCAATCTCTCTTTCAAGTCGAACTGTAAGTTGCTAAATCTTGGCAACATTTTATGATACATCTTTTTAGCACAAAATGAGTGGTGATGGTTTGATCAAGGTATAATAAGGTCTTATAAAATAGCTTTTTCAATAACTTATTGTAGACAATTTTTACCGTTCTTAGAAATGGATTTCCGTCTATTACAAAAAAAATGCTATATTGAGTAAGCCAGCTTATAAATTTATGTTAGTGTATGACAACACAAGAGACTTCCTGGTTGTCGGACTTTTTGTATAACTGTATCATTCCATTTGCGTGCAATATTTTGTTATGCCCTTGCACTTAGGGATATGTTATTGAATGATTGAATCTAGTATTTGGACATATATATTTGTTCATTTTGCAATAACTGCAGGATGCTGGAGTACATGCCTTGTCAAATGTTTGTCATGTGGATATTGAGCGCATAAGTAAACGAAAGCCTGGGGAAGTGGTTTGTTACTAACAAACTTCCATCTCTGTATAAATTGAGAAAGGATACTGGACATATTTATTGGTAAAACTTTAATTTTTTTCCTGTTTTTATGAAAGGACAGTTGCCACCTCATGAACCAACAGTGGTTAGAAGGGCTGTGAACCATTTCTTACAGGTTTGCCCTTCTATCATCTTGCAAATTCTATATTCGTTAAATATTATGCTTCTTTCTTCAAAAGTCATTCTTTATTTTGCTACATTATGTTCAATGAACTACATAAGCAGTTGGGCTCTAAATCTCCTTTCCCTCTTCTGAGTTTGGTTCTGGCTGTAATGTGTCAGTAGCTAGATATTTTTTAATATTCTTCTGAAGTGTGAACAACTGAATTTAATTGATGCAAATATACTAGAATAACTGAACGGGCAACTTAAAGATGCTTTTGAATTCCAATTTCAAGCATCGCAAAATTCATATCTGAAAATATGTATTTGACTGGTCCTTATATGGTTGATACGTATTCCATCTACCTAACCTAAGAGAAGATGTATTCTTTTAATAGTCTTCCATCCATGAAGATTCTTTGTTTTCTATTCTTGATAGTTTGGCTGTATTAGAATGAACTTAACTGAGCAACTTCAGAATGAATATTGCAAGATGGAAAAGTCAGAATGGGACGTGTTCTCATATGACCCTGACTATAGACTTTATTACTAAAACCATACCATGCATGAATATTTAATGTTATAATTTTGAAATCTTAAATCTTGAGTTTTATTTTACTTTTTAGCTGATGTCAATTTAGTCTATGCTATTGTTTCTGCTCAAGATTCCTGAAACATTTTTCTTTCAATTTGATTTTGCCTTAGAAGAATGAAGGTGACATATCAGTAATTGATGTTCGATGTATTCCATCTGATTTCCATGCTAGATATAAAGCTCAAGAGCGTACGTAAGTACTCAATAATTTGCATTTTCTTTTTCAGAACATTGAATTATACATTTATCAATTAACATTTGTCACATGCACTTTTTACATGATGTTATGACATGAAAATTATGTGCTGAAGAGTTGCTTCATCATAAAATTAGAGATTGGAAATAATCCTTTGGATGTTAAGAACATAAATGTAAGAGTGATCTTGATTGTTAGTACCTAAAAAACTATTCCAGGATTGCCATAGAATTGTCTTTTATTTGGTTTACATTGTCCATAGTAACTGATATATTTTTTCCAATTTTGGGTTAGATACTTCTATCGCTTGCTATCTGGGCTGGAGCCGTTGTCATCCTTTGAGAAAGATCGAGCATGGCATGTACCAGAGGAACTTAATCTTCCAGCTATGCAAGTTAGTTAACAATTTATTGTATATTCCAGATTGTAAACTCAAAATTCTGATAAACTAGAGATCATTTATTTTTTTAATTGACATGCAGGAGGCATGCAGAGTTCTTGTTGGACTCCATGATTTTAGTTCCTTCAGGGCAACTGGTTGTCAGGTTGTTTTTCATATCCATCTCCTAGGCTCTATAATATGTGCATTTAACAGAAGAAATATACTTGTATGCTTTTTTTGACCAAAACTATACTTGCACGCTTGACTATCATCACTTTTCTCAAATTATAGTACTGTGGTGTAGTTATGGAATTCCACTTAGTTCCAATATTATCATCAAATAGAAATCAGTACTGACATTTTAGTAAATATATTTTTAGTTTAATGCCCTTATAACTCATTTTCAAAATATTTTATATTCTTTCGTTTTTCATTACCATTCCATTTTGCAAGCACAACATCACAACACCATTACTCTATTACAGGCAAAATCACCAATTAGAACTTTAGATGAACTTACTGTCACTGAGGTAACTCCAAGTCCATATTTTCCATCTGTAATGGTCAGAAAACAAAATGAAGTCAGTGATGATATTCATGGCTGCCGCTGCAAGTCTGAAACTGACTGTCATAATTCTGTCCCAAGCATTGAAAAAGCAACCTCAAAAGAAATTTTAGGATTTGGCAAATGGAGAAGCCATCGTTGCTTGGTGATAACAGCACGTGCACGCTCTTTTCTTTACCATCAGGTTGAGTTTCTTCTTTCTAATCAAGGCCTATATCTTTTTTGGTTCTTGAGTACATTTATTATGTGCGGAATATTAACAAGAGTGTTATAAATTTGTTGCCCATTGAACATATTTTACTTGTTCTCGTGCTATTGTGGAATGTTTTGGGCTCGTGAAAGGATAACAAATGATACAGTTGTGAGAGGATGAACTTTGGAAGACAACTAAATATTTTGCTGAAAATTTGATTTGAGAGGGCTCTCCTAGCATTAATTAATTTCCTTTTAGCTCTCAGTCTTAAAACTGACATGGAAGATCGTACTTAATTTTTAGGGAAAATTAGTGAAAAGTTTGTGCGGAAATTTTATTAGCATGAAGGACTTGATATGTTTTCATGTCCAAAAAATACTGGTACTCTATAGGATTTCATATATAGGAAGTATTAGTACTCGAAATCATGCCCTTTTGGCTATTAAAATTTTCAAACAGAAAATTTTCACCGATTTTCTCTAATTTTGATCTAGAGGTAATGTCACGTGCCTTTCCTATATTATTATGTTTTCTTATTGATCTGTTCATACTTTTACATCAATGCTTCATAATTGGTTTCCCTTGTTGAAATTGAAAACGTCCAACTAGTGAATTAAGACCCTTGACAAAGATAATTGCTTACCCTGTAATTTTTTTTACTGGTTCATTATTTTGGCCTGGTGCTGATATTGTTGATGCCATTGTAGGTTAGACTACTCGTCGGAGTTCTCAAAGCTGTCGGCACAGGAAGTTTGACAATTTCAGATGGTATTTTTCATATTAATCATCACTATCTAAGTGTGTTAATACATGCATAATCATTTGATATATCTCTGGTTATTTATTTGGACTATATGTTGAATCATTGTAGTTGAAAGAATTCTGAATGCTAAAGACGTGACAGCTGCAAGTCCCATGGCCCCAGCATGTGGTCTGTACCTTGGAGAGGTCAAATATGATATGCCTTAAGAGGTAATAGCCATTTGGGATTCTTCAGAAATTTGAATTAAATTGAAGAAAAACATATTTGTCAAATCAGAGCTGAATTTAATTTTTTTTTAAATTTTTCAATGAATTAAACTTGCCATATATGTGATTGTACACAGGCGTTTTGACAAAGTTCTGCAACTAACATGCTGTATTCAAATTTCAGGCACTCATCAAAGTTAGTAGGATTATTGAATTGTAGAACTGATTAATGATCTTCTCTTCCATCTTTCTTCAAGATTGATGCTTTTTTTGTGTGATACCAATCTTATGCTGGAGAGTAAAAGAAAAAGAGAGATGCAAAAGAAGGAAAAAGAAGCGATGGTTAAATTATTTGTTTTCTTTTGTATTACTATTAAGTTGAATGTAGGTTGTGTTATTAATTAGTTCCAAATAGGAAGAAGCTTTCTTTGCAATTTGTTTTTCTTTTCAATTTGTAAGGCTTGAATTGAAACCTTAAAGACGTATGCAATGGGAAGAATTTAAAAATTCTATAGAGAACATGTTTTTGTAGGATTTGAAAACTAGTATCTTATTTTTCATTAATTTTAAATGTAATTATTTCCAAGCATTGGAACCAAAGAGATTTCTTTTTTCATTATTGATATATTTGTAGTTTTTATACTGTGAGATATATGATCTTCCTTTTCATTGACTTAGGTTACATATTATATAATTCGGTTGATGTGATTGATAAAAGTATAGCCAACTCTATCCTCAGCGCCCCCCAAAAACAAAAAATTAGTATATGAATACCAAATAGTGTTTTATGAAAATGAAGCTTTTTATTCAATTTTAAAATTTGATCTTTATAATTTAAAAAATCGTAATCAAGTCCTGATAATCTATGGATCTGTTAGTCATTGTTATTAGAACTTCATTGTTGCTGAATTGTATGGATGTAACTAATTATAAATTTTTAAAGTATAAAGACTAATTTAAAATTTGATTCCAACAAGACTTGACGAATAAAAAAATTTCACTAATATACTAACTTATATTAAATAATACCTCCATAAAACCAGAATTATCCTGCTTATCTAATAATTTCCTCCAACTTGATAAGAACAAGTAAAAATACAGAAGTTAAGGTTGAATTTTGGCTAGAATTGGGATTAATTTAATCATAATTAAAATAATATAATTAAATTAGAAAAAATATATAAAAAATATCTATATATTAATATAAAAGAGTAATATTTAAATAGAATATTTATATATAAATCACGTATAAATAAAAAAATATAATTATTAAAATAAAATATAACAATTGTTATTTTTAACTCATAAAGATATTGTCTCAGTCTCATCATCATCAAGATGAGGGGGGGGGGGGAAATCTAAAATCTAAAATTCAAAACTCTTATTTGAAAAGAGTAAGAGATTGGTTTAGAGGTTGATTTAGATTAGGTTTTAATATCAATGTATATACATTAACGTATGCTAAATACTCCCATGAATCTAGAATGGTCGTGCTTATCTATTACTTTTTATTTGAACTTAATACTCTGAAAAAACAAATTCATAATGTGGACATTACTTCCAAGTTTTAAACTTTGTCAATCCAAGCTAAACATTGCACCTACCTAACCTCCTCCATGCCACCTCACACGCCACTCATGGCATTCCGATAACGACCGTACCCAAACACTTCTTTCTTCTTTTCCTAAATTTATTTATTCATTTTTGTGTGTGGTCAACAAAAACACGTCTTTCTTAAATTATATATATATATATATATATATATATATATATATATATATATATATTGTTGTTGACTCGAGTTTCATCCTCATAGAAACTTACTTTCTGGGAACAAGGAACCTCCATGGAAATAACATTTTTCCCCTTAAGACAAGCAATCACTTATATATATATATATATAGGGACACACATTTTCAGACACAAACATTCACAATCAAAGTTTTCAAACAGGAACTTCAACGTAACACCGAGTGTTGTTTTCTATATCCTCATTGCAACACAAGAAGATGTCTGTTAGACAACGACCTGTAACCACCAAGCAACCGTCCACGTCTGATGAGTCCTCCACGGAAGCCAGCTTGGTGTCACCGGAAGAACAACCGCAGCTGTTGACTCCGTCGTCATCTTCTCGGCGCCGCCCGGCTCAAGGAGCGATCACTAGAACCCTAACCAGCACGGCCAACTTGGCTAACCTTCTTCCTACAGGGACCCTCTTAGCCTTCCAGATACTCATGCCGATCTTCACCAATAACGGCACCTGCAATGACACCACCCGGCTCCTCACCGTCTCGCTCCTCGCCGTCCTCGCCGTATCATGCTTCCTCGCAAACTTCACAGACAGCGTGGAGGTTAACGGCAAGGTGTACCACGGGCTGGCCACCTTCAAAGGTATGTGGCTATTTGACTACCCGGTGGACGAATCCGGGTCTGATCTTCCCGACATGAGCAAGAAGAAAGTGAGGTTGCTGGATTTGATACACGCGGTTTTATCGCTGTCGGTGTTCGTGGCGGTGGCGTTAAGGGACAGGAACGTGGTGAGCTGTCTGTATCCATCGCCGGCGGTAGAAACGAAGCAAGTTCTGGACATTGTTCCGATGGGTCTCGGACTGATTTGCAGCTTGTTGTTCGTTGTTTTCCCGACCACCAGGCATGGAGTTGGATACCCAGTTACGCCAAGCAATTGATTTGGATTTTTTTTTTTCAGTTTTGAATCAAAAGTTCGTCTTTTGGTTGACGAAGTTTGCAAGTAATCAAGCATTGGGTTTTTCTTAATCTTTTGGAATCTTAACGTTGATGTTAAATTATCTAACTGGCTACAGAATACAGTACGTATATCCTTTTTTTCTGGGAAGAATCATTGCTCGTGTTTGTTTTATTCTTTATTACTTTTCGTTATGGTAGCTACAGACGTATTCCCTTATTGGGAGATGACAATGTACAACTAACTGAATGGGCAGATTCTTAAATGACTTCAATATATATATATATAATTTGAATTTGAATATCAAGTATTCCCTTAAGCTTTAATATAAAAGTTAGATAATTAATTTTTTTTAAAAATTAATTATATTAATTATTTGTAAAAAAAAAATATTTTTTTGACCTGAGTAAAAATAGTATGTTAGCTCTTCTCTAATAATTTCTATAGGATATTACTTCGTTAATAAAAAGTTACCCTAACATAATAATTGCCGATAATTGAGAAAAAAAATTTATAAGAAAAAATATATTAAAGTTTTATATTTAAAATTAAAATAAATACATCTACTAATTTTTATAGTTAAGAGTAAAAAGAGTATTTAATTTTTTTTGTGAAGTGAAAAGATATAGAAATATAATATAATGATGAAGCCTAGACTTTCTCTCCATTTCTTTCCTTCACCTCATATTCTTTCTATTTTATTCTATGGTAAAGGTTTTTAATTTTTTTAATAAATATATTTTTTAATATTTGAATTTGTATTTTTTTTTCACAAAAATAATACTGGTTACCATTTCGACTAATAGTAATAGTATGTTGATATTGTTAGATGATTCTACCAATATTTTTTATGCCCTTAACCCATTACTATTATTTTATCTCACCCTTGTAATAAATTTAGATATAATAGTTTTTGTTGAGAGGGTTTTATCATTTACCTTCAACATTTTGGGGGAGATTATTCTTTAATACCGGCAGAATATACTTGTTATGTCTAATAAAAAAATATTTAGATATAATAATTTTATTTTTTAATAAAATATATTTATTTATCCATACAGTAATTTAATATATATAGTCTTTTGCAAATTTATTTATTAAAAATTAATTTTTTTGGACCCATGTCTATTGGGAAGAATCAGTCTTTGCATCACATGGCTGTGTTTTCGAAATGTCTACATTATTTGAAGAGGTAAAAACAAGACATGATTGTCATTAAAAAAAAAGAAGAAAAAAGAACATGACAAGATCGTTTGTTTAGACAAGAACGGTATAGCTGTCTTGCTTTTTTAAAAATATTTTCCACATTAATTTGTTTTATTTTCTTAGTTGGCTTTGAGGAATCCCATGAGTTTTTTATTTTTTAATAAAGCAGCTTATAAATATTGGTTGAGTCATCTACTCTCCCATGATCCTAAATATATAATTAATTTATAAATATTAAAAAATTAATTAAATACATTATTTATAAAAAAATAGGCTAGTATTTCTAAGATACCACCTTTTTAAGAATTTATATCAAAATTGGTGTATTTATAAAACTCTACTCCTAATATAAGTAATATTTAAAAAAAATATAAATTTAAGAAATAAAATATGTTAAATATTATATTTAAAATAAAAATAAATTATTTAATTATATATTATATTTAGAGCACATATAAGTGGAAGAGGAAGAAAGTTAAGAAAGTGAAGTACACGTCTTACTCGAAAATGTTTCTAACTTGTGTTGATGAGTTTGCTTTTCCAACACTTGACTAAGTTTTAATCCTTCATCTATAAGTCACGGCATGAACCCCTTCTACGTTAAACTTATACTAAACATATTAAATTTCAATTAATTACTTTATAGCATGTGAATTTACAACTTCATGTTATTAACACTTACTCCTTAAATTCAAAATAAATATTCTAATGTCTGATATAAAATATATTTATTTAATTTAATTATATTAAAAAAATTAGTTAAATTAATTAATATGATATATTTTTTAAAAATATTCTAATAATATTTTTAACTCCCTTCTCTCCTCCTTCCCTCCATTTATATCTTATTTAATTATTATTGAGAGAATATTAATTAGGTTAATTTTAGAAAAAATAAATAGATATAAAAAATATATATTATATTTAAGATTAAGATTAACTCTCTAATTATATTATATATTAAAGATTAGAGTAATATTTAAATTGTAATGACAATCAACTATTAGTCCTCATATGTTAGATACATATTATTTGAATTTATGTAATAACTAAAACGTGACATATAAAGTCACCTTGTTTTTCATATTGAACTGTTAGAGTGCGAATAAAAGTTCCTTAAAGTAGTTAATTAGAGTTAACACATATAGTAAATAAATGATTTATATTCTATAAGGACATGAATTTAATTCTCGTTGTCGTTATGAGGGTTCTTTTATTGGACGATATCATAAGTTTTTTTTATAAGTATTCTCTGAATCTTAAAGTTATATTATAGTTTTAATAAGATATTAGTGTCGAACTCACATCAACTTTTATTATATAAACAAAATAATTCCATAAGTGAAAAGTTACTATTCTCGAATAGAAAAAAAAAAAGGTTGAGAGGGCCTTTTTCCTTTTTATGCGACTTCTTCTTGGGCTTCCAATCATGTTTGGGCTTTTTCACATGTGGCCAGAGCCAACAAATACCTTGGGCTCTTTCTATCTTTAGCTCCTTTGCTGTAGACTTGGAATGACAATTTTTTTTTTGGTGAAATTTTTTTACAAAAAGATTAGATTCACCTACGATCTAAGGATAGAGTGAAGCATTCATTCCTCCTACTCACCTGTTTATTATTCTCAGACGTAAATCTAAATACTTAAGAGTTAGGATGTCTCCCAAAGTATTGTAACTGGAACCATAACGTCGCATGTCAATTTTTTTTTAATAAAACTAATGTTCTGTAGGATACATAGAGAAATACTATTTTTTAAAATAAAATAAAATGCATCTAGAGAAGGAAATGCAATAGATGTATTTCTCATTTTTTTCTAAGAAAAGATAATTTTCTACCTATTATCAAACATTGTATTTGTATTAGTGTCTACTCACTAAATCCAAATTATAGCTTTATGATCTATTAGTCCTGAATTCTTGGCTTGTCATTTATGTCCTAAACATAATAATAGAACTTGATCTTCATTATATTTAGATTAGCTTTTAAAGATTTTTTTAAAAAAAACAGTGATAAAAACAATTTTCGTAAAAAATAGCTTCTGGAAACAAAAATTAGCTTCATAAAAAATTATAGTTTTAACATAAATAATCAACTATTGGATTTTGTGAGGTGTTTGGATATTTTTTTTTTATAAAACTATGGTTTTCTCTTCAAAACTATCGTTTCAAACACACTCGCTCCTCTTTTACATTGTACATTAAGCTTAATAAATTGGAATTTATCTGATGAATTACTTAGTCATGTAGTTCCATGATGCTTTATGAACTGATAAACATTTGAGAAAAAGAAAATCTATAGATCTTTACATTATAAAAAAAAAATCACAAATACATATAATGCTGAACGCTAAGTCTCTATAGATAACAAGCTACATACATACAGACAGACAGAACACAAAGTAATTAGACACAACTACCTATGTGTTGCACTAAACTGGCATGGCGACCTCCTCAACTGTGGACTCGCCGTAGCTACTGGCAGTAGAGTGACGGTTTTGGCCGGTCAACGACGGCCTTTTGCTTAATAAACTCAATGCAATCTGCGACGGCTTCACTATGGTGAGGATCATTCAAGTGGTAGCAATAACTGGGAGTTTGTCGTTCATCGCTGCCGGAGCCGGAGCTGCCTTGATCGCTGGCGCCGGCCTTTGAAAGAGTGGACAGCATCATCAAGCGGAGCACAGCCGCTCGAAAACGCTCAAGCAAGCTCATCGGAGACGGCGAACTTCTATGCTTGCTCTTGATCCTTGGAATGCATTGACCCTTCATTAGCATTTTTCTAGGGTTTTGATATTATTGATCTCTGCCTTCTATTTATAAGAGAATCTACCGCATAAAGACAACGATTCAATATATATATATATATATATATATATATATATGCATGGGCTGGCTCTGCATGTGGCTCACCCAATATTTTAAAGTTGAATTGTATTTTAATAAATTATATTCAAGGTTTTTTGAAATTAAACAAGAATAATTATATCTTAATGTTCTCATCACGTGGAGTGACCCACGTACGACAGGAGGGTATTAATTAAGATTAAGAATAATTAATTCGGGGACATTGAATGAAGGATAATACCTTATACATGCGGTTGACTGATGTATGAGTTTCTACCTTCGGTCTTAATTATAAAAATTAATTAATTTTTTTAGATAAATTTAGAAAGCTAAATTAATTAATTATAAATAATATAAAAGCTAATTGATTAATTTAGATAGATTAAATATTATATAATATAAATTTAGCTAATTGATTAATTTGAATAAATTAAATAATATATAATATGAATTTATCTTAAAGGTTTATATTTAATTATAATTAACTAATTAATTTATTTTTATAAATCTATTAAAAAAGTCAAATGCCATTTTAACTATTTTTTAAATTATTTTTGTTAATTAGTCAACATGCACATGTAGGTAAGAGCTATAATAAACAAAAGGAGATTTATAAAAAAAAAAAACGCATAAGTAGGACCCCTTTTTTGTCATTTGACTAGGAGGGGACACTCACATCTCTTCCAGCACAACCACCCCCCCCCCCCAAAAAAAAAAAAGCAATAAAGCGCACACACAACAAAAACACACATGGCTACATGTGCAGTGCAAGATTCCACTTTCTTTCTTACGTCTTATGCTTCTTTCTTCTAAAATATACAGTTGGGCCATGCCGAAACCATATGCTTTATCGTTTTTACCTTAAAGACCCGTAAAAGTCAAGGTTACATGAGAAGTTATGGGTTTAATTTGATTCCACTGGTAACCTTATTGGCATTTGATAGAAATAAGAATAGATAAAACTATGAATAAAAGTTATATATATAATAAAAAATAATTTCCCATCTTACAAGAACATAAATTCAATGATACTATTATTATAAAAAATTCTTTTAATAGACAATCTCATAAATTTATTATTTTATAGACTATATCCCACTTTAATTTTTTCTTATATTAAAAAAAAGAAGATAAAGCTAGTCAAGATGAAACACAAGTTCAAAGAAAGGGCCTTAATCTATTGGGAGACAACTTCCTAAATCCATTTATAAGATTCCCCAATATGTTTATGTAATATGAATTCGAATGATGATGTTCAACTAATGATACTCATCCTGGTTTGCTCGAAAAGTTATATTCATTCTCGAAATTACATATTTCTGCCAACACTCAAACCTGTAAGTTTCGGGAGTTAATAATTGTTTGGCATTATTGTGATATTATATACTATAAACAAGAAGAAACCCACGACTACATTTTCAGCCTTTTATACTCCATTGCCAAAACTTATTACCACTTCCACCTAAAAAAACAAAAGAGCAGAAAAAAACTATATCAGTTAGCTTATGTTCCTCATTTTGAGTCAGTAAAATCGGCATCAATCACGTCACCGTCGGATCCCTTGCCAGCTGATGATTCAGAAGGGCCAGACTCAGCACCGGGTGGTGTAGGCCCTGCACCAGCCCCAGCAGCTCCTGGCTGGTTGTACAGGGACTGACCCAGCTGCATGACCTCCTGGTTGAGGGCAGCCATGGAGTCCTTAATGACTTGCGTGGAACCCCCAGAAATTGCATCTTTAAGCTCTCCAAGTTTAGCTTCCACCTTCTCTTTCACAGGGCCAGGAACCTTGTCTCCAAGTTCTTTCAACTGCTTCTCCGTCTGGTACACCACCGAATCCGCTTGGTTCTTTGTGTCGATGGCATCTCTCTTCTCTTTGTCCTCCTTCGCAAACTTCTCCGCCTCCTTCACCATCCTCTCCACCTGTGTTTCAATTAACAATGTTAATCAAGATCCAATCAAACAACAATAAATCTTATTTTACTAGATAGGATTGACTATATAAATGGCATGCTACTAGAAGTTGCTTCATCATAAAACCACCAAAATGCAACTTCCAATCAAAATAGATACATATGGATATAGGATAGAAGTAGTATGTACCTCGTCATTGGGCAAAGTGCTAGCACCAGTAATAGTAATATCTTGCTTCTTCCCTGTGCCCTTGTCTACAGCAGTGACTGAGAGAATGCCATTGGCATCAATGTCGAATTTCACCTCAATTTGAGGAACCCCACGAGGCGCAGGAGGGATTCCATCCAAGCGGAAACTACCGAGGGATTTGTTGTCCCTAACGAATTCTCTCTCACCCTGAAGGACATTGATCTCTACACTAGTTTGTCCATCAGCAGCAGTTGAGAAGACTTCCGACTTCGAGGTTGGAAGTGTAGTGTTTCGGGGGATAATCTTTGTCATCACGCCACCGAGAGTTTCCAAACCCAGAGACAATGGAGTAACATCCAACAACACAATGTTACTGACATCTCCAGCCAAGACTCCAGCCTGTGATCAACCAGGATTTATTTGATATACTATGGATCAATCACATAACATACTATCTAGAAAATAATCAATTTTTACATCCAATTAAAGGTTAACCAAAATTTTTGGGGAATTATTTGGCAAGGAAAGCTACTTAAATGCCCACCTGTACAGCAGCTCCAAGAGCAACTACTTCATCTGGATTGACAGTGACATTTGGGTTCTTTCCAGTCAACTTCTTTACAAGTTCCTGAACAGCTGGAATCCTTGTTGACCCACCAACAAGAATCACCTCATCGATATTCTTAATAGAGAGTTTTGCATCCCTCAATGCATTTTCAACAGGTGTCTTGAGCCTGAAACACGATTAAAAACAAGTATTCCAAATGAATAGTTCCTATAAAGGAGAGTAGGAGACGGCAAATCTCTTCAACATGCAAATTTGTAATAACTAGATGTAGACCCTATACGTTACACAGGGTCTAAATATGAGCCACATAAATACAAATAATATTGATTATATTGATTTTATATATTATTATTGATATCAATTGATTTCAACAAATATCATGGATGCATGCAACTACTAGAAATGATAGAGAACAATGGATTCAGGAAGTACCTGTCAAGAAGGTCTGAACACAGATCTTCAAACTTAACCCTTGTAAGGGTTGTCTCGATATGCTTGGGGCCGTCTTGTGTAGCAGTTATAAATGGCAAACTGAAAACATACACATTTCAAGTTTATATCAAAAAAACTCAACAAGAAAATTTCACTTGGGTGTAAAATGCTAGAAAACGAAGAACAAGTCAAGTGTATGAATATACACGTCATGCATACCAATTTTCTTCCGCAGTTTCAAAGTAATGAGACCAAGGACAGTTATAAAATAAACCAATACAAACAGTTAGTGCATTAATACACACTTCATGCATATGAATTTATTATCTTAATTTGAGAGTAATGAGACATTGAAACTAGAAAATCTTTGATGTAGATCAAGAACGTTTATAAAGCCATATTCACCTGATGTTGGTTTGAGTCAAGGATGACAGCTCCATTTTTGCTTTCTCAGCCGTCTCGGTGAGACGTTGAAGAGCTTGTTTGTCTTTCAAAAGGTCTATACCTTCATCTCTCTTAAAATCTGCAGCCAGCCAATCAACAATTCTCTACAACCAACAGAAGATAATACGAGTTAGTTTCGCTAAGATATCTTAACCACAAAAATTACCCACATTATAACAAGTTAAAAAGAGCTGCGACAAACCTTGTCAAAGTCATCACCACCTAAATGTGTATCCCCAGAGGTTGAAAGCACTTCAAACACTCCATCACCGACCTCAAGTACTGATATGAAGGTAAAAACAAATCAATCCACATGCCTTATGAATTAAAAGTTATCAGTGTAAATGTAAATAATGCACAATAATATACTTAGTCAATAAAACTTGAGATAAGGTGTAAGTGGAAAAGCCTTGAATACCTGAGACGTCAAAAGTACCACCTCCAAGGTCAAATACCAAAATAGTTTCATTGTTCTTCTTCTCAAAGCCATATGCCAGTGACGCAGCAGTTGGTTCATTAATTATACGAAGAACTTCTAACCCAGCAATTCGACCAGCATCCTTTGTGGCAGTCCTTTGAGAATCATTGAAGTACGCAGGAACCGTAACTACAGCCTTCGTCACTTTATCATTCAAAAACTTTGAAGCATCATCCACAAGCTTCCTCAACACCTATGGTAAAAAAAGGAATAGTGATTAGCATGAGACAAATCAATTATTGAATTAGTAGCATAACTTGTTAAATCAAGTTTATAAAGTCTCCAAAGCTATGATCAAAGCACCTGGGCCGAGATTTCTTCAGCTGCGAACTGCTTTCCAATGGCGGGGCACTCAAGTTTGACATTCCCATTTTCATCCCTCACCACCCTGTACGAAACCTGCTTCGATTCTTCATCCACCTCGGACATCTTTCTGCCAATGAACCTCTTCACTGAAAAGAAGGTGTTCTCCGGGTTCACGACCGCCTGCCGCTTCGCAATCTGCCCAACAAGTCGATCACCGCTCTTTGTATAAGCCACGACGGAGGGCGTCGTCCTTTGACCCTCGGCGTTGGTTATGATGGTGGGCTGTCCACCTTCCATGGCGGCGACGGCGGAATTCGTGGTGCCCAAGTCAATACCCACGACTTTCTCATTGACAACCCTCACTGGTCCTACACTATACCTCCTCCTGGTAATGGTATTGGTGTTTAGCTTGAGAAATGCGGAACGAGGGAAGCCAAAAAGAGAAGAAGAATCGTTGAGCTTCTGACCCAGAAAGAGAGTTTTGGAATGAGAACCACTGGGCTTCTTCAATGAAGAAGCAAAAGGTGGGGTGGTTCCAAAACCGTGAATTTGAGCACTTGATGAGGCCATTATGGAGAGAATTCAGTGAAGGGTAGGCGTGTGAAGTACGAAGATGAATTGATGAATTGCAATTGCAGAGACCGAATGTTGTAGAAGAAGTTGTTGAGAGGGTTTTGGGAAAAAGACGATGTGAGTTACGGAAGAAATAGAATATGGAGTGGGGCGCACAGTCTAGAATCATCCCTCGGTTGCCGTTGGATTTTGCGGGCAATATTTTCTCTTCATTTCTGACCCTTGGATTTGGCTCATCCAACGTATTTTTATTTTATTTGTTTTGGGATTTTGCCCCTTATTTTGGATTTTGGGCAAAAACAAAAGTACAAAACCATGCTTATTTTGAATGTCAATTTATTTGATTTTTTTTGAAAAAGTACTTAATTCCTTAAATATTAAATGAAATTACGTCTTTTCAAATTTAAAAAAAAAATATTTTTTAAAATATTAAATTTAAATCACTAAAGTTTAAATTTCATTTAAACTATTTGAATTAAAGAAAAACAAATACTAAGAAGTATTGATTTAAATAGTAAAATGGCTCAAATTTTCAATAATTAAATTTTTTAAGATGTAGCAATTAACATATCTTGAATTTATTTTCATCATGCTTAATGTCAATTTTTTCTTCCTTTATATAATTAAACCAAGCAAATTCAGTCTTACCCATTATGGATTGAAAATTATATTAATCCAAGTATACAGTTTTGAACCATGAAATTAATGGAATAACTTTATTATTTTTACTTTAATTATTCCCTATTTCTCTATTTACAGTCAATAAATTATGTCAACTAAATACTAACACTTCTAAGGAAATTTGAAAAGTCGTTAAATATAATTTTTTAAATAAAAAAGAAAGCAATTTTATCTGGTAAAAATAACAGGTTTTTTTAAAAGAAAAAAAAGAAAAAAGAAGAAGAAAAGTTCGGGTTCATTTCATTTTCAATCAATTGTCGTCTTGAGGGGCTCTCAGTCTAGTTCCTTCTAACAGGCTCATACTCAATTTCTAGAACATGCTGGGCGCATCTGAAATTTGTCGTTGTAATGTCTTTAATTTTAGTATATTTAAAAAAAAGCTTCGAATTATTTTCCTTCAATTCTACAATTATAGATTATTTAATTGATTTAAAGTTAAATTTTTATTTATATAAAATATACAAATTCAAATAAGATACAATCTTTCACAACCAGTGTAATTCATTTTTTGTTTGATCATTAGAATGGGATGTTATTCGGTTATTTATGTTTACTACTTTATAACCTTTAAAAGACTAATACTATATAATTATGGGGATTAGTTCTCTATTTTAATTGACATTGTAACATTTAGGTTGCTCTTTATGAAAAAATTGATAAATAAAAACTATTTTTTTATGAAAGATAAATAAAAACTATGGACTAATTATTTGACACCCTAAATAAATACAAATTATTCTTTTATTATAAATAGATATGGGCTTTTTTAGGGTTAAGAATGGTACCACAACTAGGAGAAATCCTCGTTCTGTCTAGGCTATATATAAAACCTATGGCTTAATATATTTACTTGAACCTGTAATAAAAAGATCATGTTTAACCCAATAAGTATAGGGTATAGTTGGGTATTGGACTATAAAATACAACCTATACATTTTTTGGACTAGACACGGGGCAAAAGGGTTGCCCTGCCCATAAATACCCATTCTTTTAGTTTTTTTTTTACTTTTTTCCTTATGTTAATATTCTACATTTGGAAGAGAGAATATGATAGTTACTGGTGACTAGAGGGTTATTTTAGAAATATGAGTAGTTAAGTAGGTAAATTTTATCTTTTAATATTCATAACTATATATTTTTTTTAACTTTATTAATTATCATATGATTACATTAAAAATTATAATTATTTATTTTATTCTTTTTAGATACTTCATTTTTATCAATATTGGAAACACATGAATATAATATCATTTTAGAAGTTCATAATTGTATATTTTTTTTACAACATGAGCATACATCATGACTTAGGTATGCCCAATCCACCCATAGCCAACCTAAAATTGTTAAAATTTTTATCAGGTAAAACCAAGTATCAGATTGTAAAATATAGCCTATACTTTTTTTAGGTAGGGCACGTGATAAGGGGCTGCCCCATCAATTCCTAAATATACACACCCCTACTTCTATCTCTTGAAAGTTTCCCCAATTCTCATGGCAACCCTTACCTAATTAACTATTTTCTTCACAACAAAATAAATAAATAAATAAAAGGCAAAACATGGGTTATTAGGAATTTGATATCAAGGTCTCCAATAGAAATATAACATGTTATATTTTTTATAATCTAATATTATATGATTGGATCTTTGCAAAAAAAATCCTTCACATATTATAATGTTATTGGAGAAGCAGCAAATACCTAAGAACTTTGAGGCAAGTTTTGTTACCAAAAAAGTTACAAAGCTGGTCACCTAAAGAAACCCCCTTTTTTTTCAAAGTTGCTTACCTTTTGTAGCAAAAGATTTCTTTGGAAGGGCTCTCCATCCGATATCCCGCCGGTAGAAACCTTCCGGCCAGTTAATCTCCTCGATGGCTTGATAAGCTCGGTCTCGTGCCTCTTGAAGATCATTTCCCTTGGAAGTAACTCCGAGAACACGCCCTCCAGTGGCGACAAATCTGCCTTCAGAATCAAAAGCAGTTCCAGCATGGAATATCTTAATGCTGGGAGCAGCATTCTCAGCTTCTTCAAGGTTTTGAATTAATGTTCCCTTCTCATAGGATCCAGGATATCCCTTACTTGCCATTACCACAACCATGGCAGACCCTTGAGACCAGTTCAATGACACTCCATTTAACTCTCCTCTGCAAGCTGCAAGTAGAACTTGTGCCAGATCAGACTCCAACCGGACCATCAAGACCTATTTAAGTTGTAAAACGGGGATTAAGAAAACAACATTAGTTAAAAATGACTTAAATATCAGCAACTAAAGATTATGCGGATATCACATGATGTAATCAATCTCTGTCAAAACAATAAAACTGAATGATCAAAAATGTAATAGGTGTGCCTCTGTCTGTGTTATCAACTAAAAAAGGTGACTATAGGTATATTTGGGAGAAAGGAATAATCCAAAAGAAAATGAAAGGAGAACTGAATGGTAACTTTCCCATTTAAAACTCTCTAATTTAGATGAACCAAAAGAATACAATGTAGAGAGTACTTTACGATTTTGTAAGGTTAGTTAAGAATCTTTGATAATTTTCCCCTCCTTAAAATTTTCCAAACAAGAAAGGCTGTGAAAGAGTATCATCTCCAGTTGACACTTGCCAATCCAAAGAGGATAGCAATCGGTCTATTAGCAGAGGCATCGATGAATAAGCCGAGTATATACACATTAAACAATCATGACTCAGAATGCCAAAGCCGCAAGACAGTTATAAATAAACTTAAAAAAAGAAAAGAAAGAACACAACTGAACCTTTAGAATGGAACAATGGAAAAATCAACAGATGCTTCTGAATCATCAGCTGTGGGATAGGTAAAATGAGGTATTGAGTATCCTGTTTATTACCAATATGGTATGTCTTAAGGCATGCTGTTGAACACTCAGAGTAGAGAAACTTATGACTGGAAAACGGACTTGTCACAATCAAAAATCTTAACGGACCTGGCATTCTGGGTCTCCAAAGCGTACGTTGTACTCAATTAGCTTAGGCATGCCAGACTTCTTTTCAATCATAAGCCCAGCATATAGAACCCCGACAAATTTGCAGCCTTCAGCTGACATACCTTTCACTGTAGGGATGATAATAGAATCCATTACTATAGTTTGAAGTTCCTTGGTCAGAACAGGTGCAGGTGAATATGCACCCATGCCGCCAGTATTTGGTCCTGTATCACCATCACCAACTCTTTTATGGTCCTGGGCAGACTCTAGTGGAATTGCATTTTCTCCATCAACCAATGCAAAGAAAGATACCTCCTCTCCTTCTAGAAATTCCTCCACAATAACACGACAACCAGCAGAACCAAAATCACCCTTCACCAGCATCGAATCAACAGCTTCATATGCCTGTTCCAGTGTCATGGCAACAGTAACTCCTTTTCCAGCAGCCAATCCATCTGCTTTGATAACAATTGGCGCTCCTTGTTCTTTAATATATAGCTTTGCAGCAGATGGGTCTATAAATGTTTTGTACTGCACTAATGGGCTCATGATTAGTTAGAAGAAGCAAAGTAAGGGCTGCAAGATGGGGGGAAGTTTTAAAAAGAGGCGCTAAAATATGCTCAAAATATATATGAGAAGATCATCATACACATGGAATTCAGAAAGAAAAAACAATGGTAGACAATGACGTCTTCACTGGTCGTCAAACACAAACACCATCTCCTAATCATTATCCTATATTTAAATAATGACATTCTTAAAAAACACAGGCAAACGACTGTATAGAATATGTATGTTAGGAGAACATATACCCAAAATGGTTTTAACCAACACTCCTTACTAATCCGTATGTTACAAATTTCCTGGGGATAACATACGTGCTATCCAGGATATATACATAGATAAGCAGTCTCGTCCCAGTAGAATAAGGATTAATCATTGATTTACTTTCTGAGATTTAGAATTAGAATTGGGCAGACAAACCTTGGCAGTTGGAATTCCATATTTGTCACACAAATGTTTCATGAAATTCTTTGAACCTTCCAAAGCAGCAGCTTCTGCAGATGGGCCAAAAGCTGGGATTCCAGCCTTGACTAAATCATTTACAAGACCCGAAACGAGTGGAGCTTCAGGTCCCACAACCACTAGTCCCACACCACATTTGCGGCAAAATGAGATTACTGCAGCTCCATCACAGATGTCAAGGTCTGAAATGCAAGTGGCATTTCCTGACTTGGAAATCCCTGCATTGCCTGGAGCACAGAGTACAGCACCACAAGATGGCGATCGTTGCAAGGCATAGCAGAGAGCATGTTCGCGTCCCCCTCCACCAATGACAAGAACAAGCAGCTTTTCTTCTTTGGCATGAACAGAAGTAATAAAACAAAGCAAATAACATGAAGTGCATTAAATATATACAATACAAATATACTATGTCAATCTTAGGCTCATAAATCATAACCAAGGAAAAGATGAAGTTACTGCAGTGCTTACGAGAATCACTTGTGCTAGCACCAACAGAAACTGATAGCTCCGAATCCCCAACAGCACATTTGAAAACGCTATGAAATGTCTGCGAGCCACTAAAATGACGTGTATGTGGGAAAATACTATGAGTGGTGGAGCTTAACTTGAAGGGCTCAAATGAGAAAGCAGAAGACTTTTGAAAAATACAGGCCTGTTTGAACCTAAACGGCCTGGAAATTCCACTGTGAAGATTCAAAGAAACCCCAAAGTTGAAGGTGGCACGAGACATTCCTCTCCGCTTCAAGACAAGTTCTCAGTCTGCAGAATTAAACCATGACCCTTACATTTAATATGACAAGAACAGAAAGAACATAACCATCCTAAGAAGCACATTAAGCCTACAAAAAACGGAACCTACACGGTTCCGGTTAAAGTACATGTCATTAACTGGACATAGGACCCATTCAGTTAATTTAACAAACAGCTTGTGCTCAAGAGGCAAGACACAGAAGTCCCAAACCCAATATCGGCTAAGGGAGTTAAAACTTAAAATACATAAACTGCTATGAATTTTGAGTAAATATTTTCGCGAGGACAAGAAGAAAGCCGGGCGCGAAAAGTCAGTCAAACCCCCATAGATTTCAAACGTCGCAAAACCCATTTACCATTTAGCTTTTTTCCCCCGAAAATAAAAATGTGAAGTAAGACAAAGTGAGAGTAAGCATACGGTCATAACAGCTGAGCAACAAGAGGGCGGTGCAACGGCGGCGATGAGAAGTCGGGATTCCAAAAGACTAGTTAGCGTATCAAAAAGGCGGGAATCATTTATGAATCATTTATACTTGAAACCATGAACTCCTAAATCCGAATTGGAGGTTAGACCAATAGATCGGGTCCTATGCTAAAAATAATGGATCGGATTCTCTGTTTTTATTGTTGGCTGATAGGATTCTCTTTTCTTTTTTGTTTTTTAACTTGAAAGTCAATTTTATTAAAATAAATCTGAAAACATTAACCAATGATTTATTGGAATAAAAAAGACTAGTTTCTTGTAATATAATAAAATAAAATTTAAATTTTTATTAGAAGATCAGATATCAATATCTTAAATATAATTATCTATAATAAAAAAATATGTTTTATAAAAAATATTTAAGTAGGAAAATGAAAAAAAGGACAATAGGAGACTCAACCTTGGAATCAAGATCCAAATTAGGCTTTACATTAGGAAAAAAATAACGCAGAAACAACCACCATGATGGTCCACATTACAATTCTAACCTGGCATGACTTTGCAACTAGATGAAGTTGGAGCTTGATACTTGAAGACGATGAATGTCCCCAATGCAACCGAACTTTGACATCCCAATCTGCCAAACCTGTTGAAGGGGAGCATGGGCACAATAACTTACCTCGTAAGGTTTTGAAAAGCCACTACGTGAATTTGAGACACAGGAAAAGTGGTTTTGTGCAATGACATGACAATGATCCTCAGGGAATTTATGGACATCTACTTAGAACAAGTTCTATGTCTTGTCTTAATTTTGTAAATCAGTCTCTAACATATCTTTTTCAGTTGATGTCTGGTGATCATCACTTATAAGTGAGGCCAAAGAAAAGTGATTTTCATATAAGATTTCAATTGAAAAATGGTCTCCTTGCCCAAGCTTGCTCCAAATATAAATAACCCAACTTGTACTAATATCCCCAACAATTTCACTATTATTTTGTAATATTGATTTTAGACACCTGAAGATTAATACTTTTTGATATGATCTGATTTTCAATTTTTATCTCCAAATCATTCTTAAATTGCTTTTTGTTAAAATTGTCAAGCCCATATTTGATTTTTCTTAATCTTTTCACACCTTTGTACATGTAATGCATGGACATTAGTTTGCAGGACTCACAAAATTGTGTTGCTAATTCTCTAACAGATTCCACTAATTAATTTAAAATTTGAATTTGTTGGCAAAAAACTTTTGAATTTATGTTTGAAAGAAAATTAGGTTAAAAATCAATAAATAATGAAAGAGTTGCATTATCAAATAGTTTTTTTTTACAAGAAAATTTATGTGAATTCAGCATTAGTCTCCTATTAAAATTAGAGTATAACCCTAAAGTTTAGATATTACTTATAAAAAACTTACGAGATCGCCCATTAAATAAAGCATAATAATAACAAGAATCGAACTCATATCCTTATAAGATACGGGTATATTCTTTATTATTTATAACAATTCTCGTCAACATCAAATAATTATATAAAATAATAAATAATAGTTTGGTTATAACCGTACAAATTCCATTATCCATTATCAAATAATCCCTCTAGAAATATAAAAACTAGTAAATAAATTTATTTATAATTTTAAATATCAAATATTAATTCATTTTATTTCTTAAATTTATAATATTTTTCTTAAACTCTCCGTATTATAGATAAAGAAAATCTCACAAAATTACCAATTAAATTTTAAAATCCTAAATCAAATTGATTTCCTCCACTTTAATACTACACTTGATAAACAAATAACAACATATTTTTTTAAAAAAAATCTTGATTTAGAATTTTGAAATTTAAGTAATATTTTTGTGGAATTTTCCTTTACATATATTAAGAGGATTTTCATTAAATAATTTCCAATACAAATGATTAAAAAGGACACTTTGTTGAAACCAACACACCATTGCTACAAATAATTAAGTTAAACTAATTTTCTTAATCTTTATACATTAATTATCTATCTCCTATATTTAAAATTGTAATCTCTATACATAAATTATATAGCTCCTATATTCAAGAGAGAAGGGAGAACATTATTTCTATGCCCATAACTCCTGCAAATGATGATTGGAAAATTAGAGAGGCTATTAGATTCCAAAACCTGCTTATTTTGTGGCCCTATTGAAAATGGCAGGAGACAATATACCATTAATAAGAATATTGTACTAGGATTCAAACCACAGTGCTAAAGAACACAAGATAAATGATTCATAAACATAGCATCAAAACTAATTGGAATGGGGCTAGGAACACAATTCAACGTGTATCATCATATAATTTATAATACATATACAAACTCATACCACTTATCTTACTGAACTCATTTGAATATTGTCTCAGATATATATGGAAAAAGCAGTTTCTCCAGCAACAGAAAACAACTGCACTATTTCTCATTAAAAAACAGAAACCTTTTTCATATATATATATATATATATATGTCCTATGAACTCCTTCTGTGAAATTCTTTCTCAGATGCACCAGATCATGATTTACAGCCTGGTAAGAAATAACAACTGGATAAAACAGAGGTTTTTTGGGGAAAAAGTTGCTAGGTGTTCAAAGCCATAAATAAGTTCTGCTTACGAGCATGCTCCGGAATAAGCCGATTGACGACATCAGGCGGTATACCAGCGAGCTCTGCAAGTATGAAACAGATAGAAGTCAGGGAGGCCATAGGACAAAAACAAGAGAAAATACCCTACTTTAGGTACAAAAGTTGTTGGATTTTTTTTTTTGTATGGCTTTAATGCCCAAAAGACATGAAGTTGTTCCAATTACATCTTGAGCAACTAAATGATTTCATACAATATTTTGACGATCTATACTATTTAGAACTCAACAAAATCATCCTTAGATGTTAAAGTAATACTGTATAAATATAAATGAATTCATAAATCAGTTGTACAATAAGTCAAGTCAACGTTATTTACAAGTCCAATATGGAGGTTGAAAGTGCCATTACATTTTCCTTAGTCTAAGTTAATTTCCTTTCTCAGCACACCAACTTACATAGTTGATTGTCCTTCACTTAACTGATTCTTGAGTTGCAACAGTACTTAAATGATATCAAAAGCCTGTTATGAACAAATGATAGCAATTTGATTATTGCCAACTCTATTTACTTAAGTTTCCGCCCAAACACAAGCAAAAGGTATGTAGATTCATGTTTTCTCCTCATTCCACGTCCAAAGGACTTTTGTTTGAAGGGAAATGTCACAGATTACAATACAATTATCCATGTTCCTTAACATCTCTAATTTTTGGGTTCAACTGATCCAGACAAAGAATACATAATAAACACATCAGCACCAAAAGAATAAAGTTTATCCATATCTATATGTGTAGTAAATATCCTAGTGTCAAAAGCAAACTCAGTAACTGGTATATAGTGGGATAAAGCGTTTTCTAAAGTACTGCAATCTATTAGGTAGTAATTCTAGAACTCACCCTGAGATTTAAAATTAAACAAAGGAGGAAGTGGGCGGCCATTAGGAAGGCGGGTGTTTGGATCCCTTAATTCATCAAAGAAGGGATGAATGCAAGCTTCCAACTGCAGTATCATAAAATGGCGAGCTTCAAATAGTATTACATAAAAATGTTATACATCCATGATCACAACAAAGAAAAAGAAACAGAAGAAAAAGACAGATATATTCTGTATTAAAAAAAAGACAGAGATATTAAACTTACAGCAGTGCATCGTAAATTGGGAGAATATTGAAAGAATCTGCATACAAGATCAACTGCTTCTGGGGGTAAACGTTTCTGAAAGACCTGTCAGATAAGGATAAAATCAAGGTATAAATTCTCAGTGCCGAAAAGAGAAGATTCATTTTAAGAATGTTAGCACAAGCACAAAAGCTGTGCCAAAATATGCAAAAGCTCAAAAAGATAGCTTCACATTCCCATATAATGACGATACTAATCTGCAAGCATATTGAAATAAATGTCCCTATCCATGATTTTGGTATGTCTACGAGACCTTCCACAAAGGGCAATTAGAAATAGGAAGAGTCGATAATGCACAAAATCTATACACCGTTCTCTTAAATATCCACAAAGAGATCATAGGATTCTTAATCTGCAATTTACTCTAATACCATTACTACTTAACCATATTTGATTTGTATTCTTCAGTAGCATGTATCATTGAATGATAAAAATAAGCTTCCTTAACAATTTCATTTTAAAATGAACCAAGTCAAAAATTTTCTTTTCTGAAGGAGGACCATTGAACTTTGGTTTCAATTATGCTTCCAATGATCCCATCTATCTGATAACATGGTTTTCCTTAAACTCATAACAATCTGCATACAAGATGCTCAACATGAATTGACAAATTCACCACATCCTAGTAACCAAGAACAAATAAATTCTAAAAGCTTAATCAGCCGGTTGTGTCAATATCTTTTCAACACAATAGAAAAAACAGGCATAATTCCATTAAAGCATAGGCTCATAAATAGTAAAATTGTAGGTTACCTTGGCAAAGAATGAGAATGAGGGGGTTAATCAAAATCATGAATTATTAAAGCATTTCTAGCAAATTAAAGGATGTAAGCAAAGATAAGAAATAACAGACCTTGTGCCATGGATGAGGTTTGATCTGTGGAAACTTGAATTCAGTATAATTTGGGTTCATGCATTTTATCTCTTCCCGGGTTGGAGTTCCCAAAACCTGAACAAAAGCAGCTTTTCCTTTATACCACCAGCTTGCTCATACCAAAAGAAATAACCAAGCATAAAAGTGCAACTTATAGCACAAAAGTGAAAACCATGACACAAATAAGTTAACTTTCCCTTTCCTTTAGCATGAATGTAAAGAAAATGGGAAAAGTTTCATATTTATCATTTCACATTGAACTAAAAGTCCACACAATGTATTGCCAGGGTTACACATATCTAAGATAGTAATCCAGGCTTTCGCAATGTATGGATGGTAAAATATGAATCTCCTAGCCCAAATGACAAAAAGATAGTTAACATCCCACCTTGATGATTTCAACTAGTTGATCAACTCCGCTTTCTCCGGGAAATAAAGGCTGCAAAATAAGTTGGACATTAGTGACAAAGAAAACAAGAAAGAAAATGAGGCACGCGTTTGTATGTGTTTTTATTACCTGTCCAAGAAGTAGTTCAGCCATCACACAACCAGTTGACCATATATCTATGGCAGTTGTATACTCAGTGGCACCAAATATAAGCTCTGGAGCACGGTAATATCTTGAACAGATATATGAAACATTTGGTTCTCCTTTCACCTGAGAATAAGAATATGATTAAAACCCGAGCAAAGAAATAGATGCTTCCAGCAAGCATCAGTGGGCTTAATATTTTACCAACACTTTTGCGCTTCCAAAATCACAAAGTTTTAGTTGTTGTGTGTGTGGATTCACCTGCCATAAGCAAAATGCTTTAGAACACGACAAAAGAAATTGTAACTGATGCTCACATGCATTTGCTAATGTCATGTGCACGTATTCCTCCTCAGGTTTGTCTAGCAGATGGTCAGTTCTCATGAATGTGTTTTTAAAATGAAGTTACAATGAACAAATCCTCAGAGTAAATCTTTTCTTCAGCAGTTTATGCTTTCATAATCATTGTTTATGTTCTAAGGAAACTCTTGCATATGAATAATATAAAAAAGTAATATAAGGTAAACTCAGCATTCATAAAACCATACATTATAAGACTAACTTCAGCGGCAAGTTTGAAAGCAACGCCTGATACTTTGATAACAATTATGAAGCCTTTTGAGGGGAAATTAAATCTTCTTCGCTAATGCAGACATATAAGGGTGCAGGGATGCATTAGATTCATAAGACAACAACAAGCTGAATGTTTTTCCCCCTTGATTTCATTTCAGCAACGTTTCCTTTTAGTGTGTAACCGTTTATTTATTTAGATTATTGTAAACAAAGTTTCAAACACTTCTCAATGATGGTATGAATACGCAAAACTTTATACCAAGGAAACATACTTTGTAGCACTCAATATAACACCAAAATCAATAGCTCAATGGGATGTCTTACTAGTAAATTCTGAGGTTTAATGTCACGATGACATATTCCAATACAGTTATGTATATAAGCAAGGGCCCGGCAAATCTGCAGCAACACGCATAAGAAAAAGAATGTAATAATAATACTAATATATCAATATTATTTTCATATTATAATTATTAATAGCATAAACATACAAGAAATGTTAGAGATTTAAATGTGTGAACCACATGATGATTGTTGGGTTTTCCTTCTTTTGGAAGTCTTTTAACCAAATATAAATGCAATATCCACAGTTTATAAATTCAGAGACAAATGTTAAAATAAAATAAAATCATTAGTGAAGCTGGAGTCAGAATTACTCAGAATGGGGCAATAAAAGGCTGAGAAAAATAAAAAATTAAGTACGGTTCATATTTTAGTAGGGATTTTTTTCCTTTTGCTATTTGTCAAACGCTGAAGTGCCACATAAGCCAAAGGCTCTTGGCATCGCATACTATTTGTGAGAACAATTTTCTTTATAAGGGATATTTGTAAGTTTGTAATCATCTAAAAAATTGGAGGGTTGTCTCTGCCTATTCTCAAGTGTTTCCACACCAGATCAGACACAGAAACAGGCACAACATACCTGGTAGGTATATAGTTTGACATTTATTAAAGGCATTCGCTGATTCATCCTGCTATAGTTCCTTGCAATACGGTTAACAGTTTCAGGAACATATTCAAGCACAAGATTCAAGTAAAGCTCTTCTTTGTCAGTTGTTGAAAAGAAGCAATGCCTAAGGGCAACAATATTTGGATGATCCAGCATTTGCATAATCTGTAACTCTCTGTTCTTGTAGCGCTTGTCCTGGAGAACCTTCTTGATGGCTACAATCTCTCCAGTTTCTCTACATTTTGCCTAATAAAACCACTAAAGTGAGTATAATTACAACTATATTGTCATTAAAAAGCATGCCATATGATCAAAAGACATCAAGAGAAAAACAACGCAGCTCTCCCTCACCTGATAGACAACACCAAAAGAGCCTGTTCCAACCACATGTTCTGCAATGTAGCTGACATTCTGTCAAATCAAACAAAACATACGTCAAGGACCTGGTCAACAGCTAGTAATTCAATGTGATCGGATAAATAACTGAAAAATATTTTTATATATCAAACTGGCAAAATAAGTTTTACCTGCTTAGATTGACCATTTCGACCACCAATGCTAGTTCTTATCTCACGTCCTGTCTCGGCACCAACACCATCAATGATGTCAGGCTCACTTTCCTGAAAATCCAAATAGTTACAACTCAGAACAAGAAAAGCTAATAAAACAAAGTAAAATTATCGGATGATAATTTCTGGAAGCAGCCATTTCTTAAATCACGTTAAGCGCCCTAGGTGTTAAAGGACCATTTCCAAACTACCCTGCATTTGCAAGTTATCAAGCAACAAGCACATCAGGAAAATCTCATCTGGGAGGCAATCCAAGCTCGTAATAAGTTGTTTTCTTTTGGTAATTGATATGAAAAAATCAAGCATCTAAAAGATAAAGTGAGAATAACCAAGAAACTTACTCTGTCGTCATCATTGTCACTCTTGTCCCTCAACCTCAATTCAAGCATCTCTTGCCCGAGCCAATCCACTGAACTAGATGAACCTCTGAATCCATTAACAGACCTTGAACTGCTGGCCCCACCATTTCCAAGGCTAGCAGACGCCATGAATAACTATGACACGTGTCGCAACTTCTACTACCTGCTGCCTTCTGGATACCTAACTCTTGTGTGGCTAATTTCCTTCAAGAACATATCACCCTATAAGAATTCATTGACAACATAGGCAAAGTGGAATGCAGAAAACACAAGGCACAATACCCACAGCGATTAGCATAATATAACAGAAAGAAAAATTCGAAAGCATTCAGTAAACAAAAGTTACACTAACAAGCAAACAAAAAACTATCTATGAAGAATAATCAGATCTAATCCTTTAAAGCTCCAGTTGCGAAAAATTAAATCATCAAAACCTTTAAAACCGTAAATAAATTAAACTTAACAGTGAACACCAACCACGCCATTTCTAAAAACTGCGAAGGCCAAAAAAAGAGTAAGAATCTAAGCTTAATCTAAAACAACATCAAATCCAAACTTAGAGAGGACGATCAAAATCAAAAAACACAACCGTAGCTTCTCCCCACTAACCTTCAAGTGTTTCTGATCAAAATCGGGCCACTGAACTTTCATTGTACTTAACCTTCAGCTTCAATCTACAAGAAAATTTCCCTCTGAAAAACTGATAGAAAGAAAGATCGGATAAACTGCTCAATTTTTCTTCACATTTTCCCTCAGTTTCTCGCTCTCTTTCTCTCAAATTCTCTCGTTGTGATACACTGTTTTCAGCGTTTTGCTGTTCGGTCCCTTCTTTCTATCAGGTAACTCTTTTCTGTCAAACGTTCTCTTGAGTTTCTGACACATATCCAGTATCCGCCTATTTTTTTTTTTATAACGATTTATCTATTTTGTAATTTTTAATAATGCTAATTAAATAAGACTCTCCCCATCTAAATGATTAATTTACAGAAATTAAAAATAATAATAAAAATGTGGACTAATTTTTCTAAAACAACCTTTAATTATTTATATTATAAACTATTTCATTAATAAAACCATTTAATATATAATTAATAAAAATAATTTAGAAAAATTATAAATTGTTTATTCAACTTTTTTTTTTTTGCCAGCATGTCTCACTAATAGAATCTTCGTAGTTCAAATAAAGACGAAAATAGTATTAATGCCTAATAATCAGGTTGTTTGGGCCATTAACCCAAAAGGTTTAATTAACTATATATTAATAAGAAATATTTGTCATTAGCTCATCCTAAAAAAAGAAGAAAAAAAAAGGTTGTCTAATTGGTTATTGCCAGGAATTTCCTTTTATGCTCTTGTTTGATGATAATTGTTTAGGTTTATAAATTTGAGGAAACACCATTTTACAAATATTTATGCGCTTGTTTGTTTCTATTCACTGTTTTTTTTTTAAATAGTCTTCCAAAACTATTTTTAAAAATAAGTTTTGTAAATATAAAAATATAAAAATTTGTTTGAAACAATTATTTTTAAAACTAATTTTAAATAATGAGAGATATAGAGTGGAGGATGCATTGATAATGGATGAGGATTTAAGGGATTGAGAGGCAACATAGATAAACAGAAAATAAGTATTCTTGGCATCAATTTAAATAATAATTGGCCGTTGTCACCGACAATTGCGGTCATTTGTGGAGGTTGTGATTGTTGTTGGTGGTCACTGGTGGTGGTGGTGATGAAGGTTATTGGTGGTAGTGGTGGCGGCCGATGTTCGATGGCTGTGCCAATTGTCAGTGGTGGCTGTCAGCGAGCAACAATAACAAAAGTGACATGTGGGGGTAAGTTATATTTTAATAGTGGACCACATTTTTCAAAAAAAGGTTAAAAATAAAAATAAGAAAATAATTTTAATAATATTTAAAACTTATTCTTAATTTTATATTTTTAAAAATATATTTCAATTTTTTTATTTTATAAAACAGTTAAGTAAAATAAATTGCGAAATAAACTTTTTGTTTTTCTATTTTCAAAAGCAGAAACAAACAAGTGTATACATATTTTTTAAAAATAAATATAAATATTTTCCCTCCAATTTTATTTTGGTGCCTATACATTTTTTATATTTATTAAATTATTTAGTTTTGTATATTACTACCATTGCAGTTTGCATGCATATATACTTTCCTTAAAATCCTTTATGCTTAAAGTTTAGGTTTAGGTTAAATAATTTTAGTTTAATTATAGACAAATACTCCACTAGTCCTAAATGTAAATGTAAGGATTTATTAAAAGTTTTACTTTAATTTTAAATATAATATCTTATTTTATTTTATATCTTATATTTATTATTATTTTAAACCATTTTATTCAAATTATAAACTGATATATAATATAATATTTATTAAAAATATTTTAAAAATACCAGGATGCATTTCCTATAATGAATTAATTATATAATTTTATTAATTTATTTAAATTTATTAAATTATTATTATATTAAAGATAGAATGAATATAATAACTGAATAATAAACATGGTACAAAATGATAAATTTTTCCAAATAAATGTTGACCTAATTAATACTGATTTTACTCATAATACAAGTCCAAATTCTGAAAACGTTGCACCAAATGGAAAAAATATTTTAAAATGCAATCTTATTGGTTAGAAATCAAATTTATATGTGTTAGTGTCAGCATTCCCAAAACATATTGAAAGGCGAGTTTGTATTATTTTTTGTACTAATCTTACAAACATCCAACCTGTCATCATCAATATTTTATATCATGGCATATTAAAAATATTAATTGATTGATAATTGAAAAATGATAAAGAAAAACCCTTTTGTTTCAATGGGCATGAAAATTTGACTCAAATTCATGAACTAAACATTAATGTTTAAATGAGTTTTTGGATTTCGCTTTGAATAAGGTGAAAATTAAATTTGATTGTAAAGAATTAGTTAATTTTATCGCCATATACATTTTTAATGGATTTAAATTAATGCAGTGATATTAATCAGTAAAATAAATATGCACTTCTTAGCCACAGGCTATTGGGCAAATTTTGGTGAAAAACCAAGGTAAATATGGATTTCACTTTTGCGATAATCTTGCGCCATTGAAGTCTTTTTATGGGGGCGAATATAAAAAAAAAATAAAAATTTAACTAAAAAATTAAGGAAATAACATTATCCTAAATATTTTAAATAAATGCCAATTAAGCTGTGATGCAATCTGAAGATTCATGTAACTTGTGAGGATAATAAATGATGTTCCTATATATGTATAATTTCTGTGAGATTATAGTCATTAGAAAACCAAATCTAAACGTTCACAAGAACTAGTCAATGGGAAATGGCATTGTTAGAAAAAGCAATTACCTAATTAGTTAGTTAAAAACAGAGGTATGGCCATCCTAATATTAAGTAGGAATACGACATTCGAATACATATATAACATGGGATAGTCGATTACCCAACATTTGAAGAATATTTTCTCTCAATACCAGAGGCAATAATATTCAAATATCATATCCAATAATCCACTACAAATATTTTTTGCAAAAATTTTCTAAAACAAAAAAAAAAAGATATTCAAATGCCCATTCTAGTAGTAATAGATTAAGGGTTTGTTTGGATAATAGTTTAAAAAATAGATTATAAAAAGGTGGCTTTTGGATAATTTTTAAAAAAAATCTTTTAGAAAATAGCTTATAGAAAAAAAAGTAGTTTTGAATAAATAAATGTTTGGATAATTATTACTAGAAAGACTTTTGTAATTGAAAAATTATTAGAAAGTGTATGATTTTATTAAAAATATGATAGAGATAGGGTAGAGAAGAGAGAAGAGAAGAGAGAGGAGAGAGTAAAAAAGGTGGAGAGGAAAGATGAGAGACAAGAAATGAGATATGGGAGATAATATAAGAAAAGTAAGGGTAAAATGGTAATTAAATAGTTCATAAACTCAAACTAGTATTAATAGTTTATTCAAAATATTAGTTTTAAACTATAGTTTTATTCAAAAATTCTTTTAAAAAATATGATTATTTATTTTAAAAAAATATAAACTAAAATTTATACTAAAAACTCTTTTAAAACTTTAGTTTTATATTTTTTTCAAACATACACTGAGAGTTAATAAATGAGGTTTCATCAAATATTCACTAAATTGTCTATACCATGTTCTATAATCCTAAAGGTATAATATCTTCACTTAAAACTGTTGATCTCTTCCAAATTGTCTCATAATTGTGTATGACTGTATCTCAGTAAAAACATTATTTAAGGTCGGGAATAATCAAAACTAAAGATACTAACAACCTTTACTTGATCAGGTCACGGTTCTCGAAAATGAACGAGAGACGTCACTCTAGTTTTAACGAGAGTTCTAGTGATAAAACTGATGAGGAGAGAAATCAGGCTCTGATGCCAAATTGCTAATGTGATATGAGAAGGTGGAAGGGGAGGGGTAGAAGAGAAAGGAGTGAAAGATAAAAATAAAGGAGGGAGAAGTAGACGAATGAGGGAGAAACGAACTTGATGGACAGAGGGAACAAAATTTCCAATTGTTCAATTCAACAAAAAAGCTTAACGATTTGATCGAGGAGAGCACAGGGCTATTTACAGAGATATAGGGGAAATTATTTAATTATAATAATAAAACCTAATCTAAATTTAAATGTTAAAATATAATAAAATATAATATAAAGACATATAATAAAACTAAAAACAATCCTAGATAGCATAGGTTAATAGGATAACTCATTCTTCATATATACCCCAAATGGCAATATCGTTTCCTCATCCCTTCGACAGTAATCTTATTGATAAAATGATATTAAATAAATACTTTTAGATCTAAAACAATGAGGCTCTTAATATTAAACACTTGGAAAAGAAACCGAGATCTGCTGTAGACTGGTTTCTTCATAAGAATTCTTTTAGAGTAGTTCTTCTATAACAACAGATGATTCCATGACTATAATGCCTATTTAAACCTTTATATTTGTAAAGGACAACATCCGAGCCTCCAACGTTAAGTAAGATCACAGGAAACTAGATAAAGAAGGCAACATCGATCCTTATTAACCAAAGATGAATAATTGAAGGCTAAAGCCGAGAAAGACATAGCTTGCCGAAACCTCCTAAATTATTGCCAACTACCAAGGAAGAATCACAATATCCATTTGCTTCAACCGTCCCTTAAACTCGGGGAAGTTCCAAGATGGGATTCAAATGAATAAGTATCCAACAACTAGGCGACATGATATTACCAACCAGTTGTGTGTCTCTATTAAGAAGACGTACAAGTGAAGGAAGGATTATATTTTCAAGAAACTTCCCTTAGATTTTAAACTCTCAAGGACACCCCAACAATACCTTAAAGTACGTATTCCAAGATATCGACTTTCATGGGTGGCTGTAATGAGAGGCACCGACCATATGAAACGTCGTACATTTATAAGTCCTTTGATGATCCTTCATTAATTTTTATTCTAAATCATAAGATTTATTATTATTTATTATCTCCATCACCGTCTTCCACGTATCCATCTTCATCAGTCCTATAATATCGATATTAATATATCCAACATATAGACATCAACACGTGCTCACGCAGCCCTTGTTCTCCCGTAAGGCGATAATCAGTGTGTTCTCATGAATGAGAGAACCTGATGATTCGAAAAGAAAAGACTTTTTCTTCCTCCTCATATTAGAAAATCTCACTATCAGATCTCGAAATAATATAGAATCATAAAATTTTCCTACAATAAATGAATAACTGTGGATCTGTTTTTATTTTCTTTGCTGAAACTTGTTATTATATCATACTCAGTTGTGGTAAGACTTATTTTTCTCTGGTCCTAATATTGGAGTTATATAAATAATTTACATATATTAATAAATTAGTTAATTTTTTTCTGTTATTTTGGTTTATATAAAATATTATTTTCAATCATTTATAGTAAGAACTACCTTTTTGATATAACACTCCCTTAACATATATAATCAATATAGAGAGTTTAAAAAAATTATAATTTTGAGAAATAAAATATATTGATGTCATATTTAGGACTAACTCTTATATTTAGGGGTAGAGGGAGTAAAACTAGTTATGAGATAGTTTACTTTGATTCTAAATATGAAACATAAAAAACTAAAGGGAGTAACGTATGATGATGATGATTTTATAAACTTTTGTCAAAGGATAATGTGACGTCTTTTTTGAACAAATTTGGAAGCAAGAAAGAAGGAAACGTCTATTATTAATTATTTTTGTCCAGTAGTGCTACTTTTCAAACAAAAAAACCGACTTGATTCCTTAATTCGTTCTACTTTCAAAGACTCGGAAATGTGGAAAGTATTATCGTATACGTATTTTCTAGTGTCCATACATTAGAGGATGTAAATTCACCAAGTCCAATAATGCAATAAAAAAGAACCTGAAGAATAATTTTGTGGCCACCTTTATTTCAAAATTTCTTCAAGCATAAATCTGAATATATGTGTAGATATTTAAAAGATTTATATTTAATTATTTTTAACCCTCAACCTATCGTTAAAATTTTTTTAAAATTATTACCATACTATCAAATAATTTTTCTTTTATTTAGTCAAAGAATTCCTGAGTCATTTTGGGCTGAAGACTAATCCTTTTAGGAGTTTATAGTGCAAAAAATTTTCACTTTTCTCAATAAATATATTTCTTAAGATTTGAACTTATATTATTCTCTTTATGGAGTGAGGCAACTTACTAGCAAAAAATTTAAAAAAACATCATTATTATTTATCAGTTCTTAAACAAATCAGTAAGCCATAAAAAAATTATAGCATTATTAAGAATGATGATCATGGAATTCAATTTGTTTTAAAATATTAAAAATACACATGCACTCTTTTCAATAATCGGGTATTCTTTATATTATATATATATATATATATATATCATTTTTTAGGAATTTCAGTTCTTAAAATATTATAATTATTTTTATTTAAAAAAATTACTTGTGCTAAAGTGTATAAAAATTGAAGAAATAGAAGGAAAAAAAGTTGCACAAAATCTAATGAAATGAAAAATCTGTTGAAATAATCGAGAATGCAATACTGGATTAAAAGATATCTACTATATTTTCATAAAATAACCATATATAACAAAGAAATAAATACTTTAAAATTATATACATCTTTATCTTTATCATCTTCATTATTATAATCGTTGTAAAAGTCGTCTATCAATAGGAGATTGTCCTCATAATTTAGCTTCAAGTGGGAGCAAAATCAACCAGTGATAGAGTAGGTCTGGTTAATATCTATATCATTGTTACTTAAAACAGCAGCTTCTTTTGCAAGATTTTAGACTTGCGCATTACAAAGATTCAACGCTGGATGAGAGATCATAATGACATTTTTTTTTATAATTCCCAAAACTTTAGTACAAAAAGCATTTCTATCACGGGCTTTTTACACTGATTGTTGTAGGGAACATATAATCTGCAAAAACCATGTTCATTCGTGATGGCACCTACTTCTTCAGAGACTCTTGAAATGTCTTCACAACTTCGTGTTCAATTATCGTCTTCGAACAACCTGTTCGTGTTAGCATAGACTGTTTGTGCTTATCTTAATTAATTAATAATTAGTGGCACCTAAAAACGATCAAAATGACTTATTGGGCTTTATTTAATCAAGTATAGCCCATTACAACTTGTAAATAATTATAATACAAAAGAATTAACACAAAAAAATAGATATTTTATATGTATAATAATAGAGATATCTGTTTTGTATTGTTTTGGTATGTTGCATTTAACTTTATACATATCTATGACATTATATGATTTTTCCTTAAATCTGCAACGCAGGGTCAGCAAATATAATTAATCAATCACTTAAACTAATTATGTGCGTGTTTGGAAGGCATCCAAACCTTGGTTTAAAACCAAGGTTTGGCTCAAAACCTAGGTTTGGAGAAATTTTAAAACAAACAGTCATATTTGTTCAAACGGGCTTTTGGACTAAACTATGGTTTAAAACTAAGGTTTCAGATAAGCTGGTCAGAGTAGCTTCTGAAACAGTAAACCACGTTTGAACTAACCAATTACTATATTACCCCTACTTTTTCTTACACCCTCTCTCCTACTTTTTCTTACACACTCTCTCCTCTCTGCTACTTTTTTCCTATTTTCTTTCTTACACCCTCTCTCCTCTCTCCTCTTATCTCTTATCTCTCCTCATTTAATACTCATACCCTTTTTTGTAATTTACTACTCACAAAACCCCTTCTACAAATAACTATCCAAACACTCATTTATTCAAAACCATTTTTTTTTCATAATCTCTTCTTCAAAAGCCCTTTTCTATAAGCTGTTCAAAAGCCCTTTTTTTTCATAAGCCCGTTTTTAAAATCCTATCCAAACGGGCCCTATATCTAAGTGGATAATGAACCAAGGCCCAAATTCCGAAACCTAAGACAAGAAATAAAAAAAACAAAGTCAGTTTTCTATTTATAATATCCCAAAAAATCGGTTTCTACATTGTAAATATCAAAGATTAGGAAATTAACATCAAATTAATGGCCGTTCACAGCCTGTGATTAATTGCCAATCACACAGCCGTTAATTAAGTTCCTATATTAATTAAAAAGTCAAAGTAAAACAAGAAAACCCTAAAATAAAACTTCCTCATGCTTTCCCTCCAAGCTACAGAAAGTCCAACAAAATTGGCACCTTGCTTAGTCAGGTGTGTTTGTGTGTGTGTGTGTGTTTATGTATATGTTGATTTTAAATTAAGTCATGAACGTCATATCAACGGGTTAGGTCAATTGATCAATTGATGACTAGCCAATAGGGCCCACAGCCCAATATGCCCACCTGAACCTATAAAAAAAAAGCCCAGCCCAATAAATATAGGTAGGGTCGGGCATCGGGCTGTAAAATGCATCCCATGCTTTTCTGGGCTGGGCACCGGGCAGGCGGGTTGCCTTGTCCAGCCCAGCCCATGAGCACTCATTCTTTTTTTTCTCCCTAGATATTATACTTGGAAGGGAGAATATAATAGCTACTAGTGACTAAAATGTCATTTTAAAAATATAAATAGTTAAATAGGTAAGTTGCGTATTTTAATATTTATAACTATATTGATTTTTTCTTTTTCTTTAACTTTATTAATCATAATATGATTACGTTATAAATTATAATTGTTTATTTTATTTTTTTAGATGTTTTATTCTTGTCATTATTTGAAAAATTGATACAAAGTTACAATTATAAATTACTTAGACTTTAATTTTTTTTTATATGCAATGAATTTCAATACTTTAATTATTATCTTTTTGTTACCTTATTTTTAATAGATTATATATATTATTTAACTCTTGAAGATATATGAATATGGTATTATTTTAGAAATTTATAATTACAAATTGTTTTCCACATTAGCATATCATCACGACTTGGGTATGTCTAACTCGCCTATGCCCAGCCCGCCTATGCCTAACCCAAAATAATTAGGGCTTTTATCGGGTAAAGCGGGGCATCAGGTTGTAAAATGTAACACATGTTTTTTTTGAGTAAGGCACTGGACAGGGGGTTATCTTGCCCAATTCTATTCATGAATACCTCTACTAGTCAACTATGACTCTTTTGTAAATGGCAATGAATCTTGAATCAGCATGAGTCAGGCCACATATGACAACATCTTGTCTGTGACCTAACTAATATATATTTAGATTAACTTATTTTAAGTGATTTTACATTGTTGGTACTAGGTAAGTATATGAGAGCAATTTTTCTTCGGATTGTGTGAAAAACACTTTTAGGGTTTCCTAGACAAACACTTTAGTGTCTATTTGAGGATAAGGTTTTAAAATTAATTTTAGACAAAATTTTGATTTGAAAAAATTTTAAATAAACAGTTATTTTTGTTTAGAATTGATTTTGGCTAAAATTACAGTTTTGAATAAGCTATTGAAAATATCTTTTAGAATAGTAAAAGAGTTGATAGACTATCTAATTACTATTTTACCCCTACTTTTTCTTATATAATCTCTCATCTCTCATTTCTCATCTCTCTTCTTCACCCTATCTCCTCTTTTCTCTCTCTTCTTTACACTATATTATTTCTCTTATTTCTTCTCTACTCTCTCTCCTCTCTCATACTTTAATCAAATCATACACTTTTTAGTAATTTATCAATATAAAAAGTCATTCTACTACTAATCATCCAAACATCTCTATTTTCAAAATCTATTCTTCCTAGAATCTATTCTCCAAAAGCTAATCCAAACATACCCTAAACAACCACTTACCTGTTTGGATTAGCTTTTGGAGAATAAATTTTAGGAAGAATAGATTTTAGGGAGAATAGATTTGAGGAAGAATAGATTTTAGGAATAGAAATATTTGGATGATCAGTAGTAGAATTACTTTTTATATTGATAAATTATCAAAAAGGGTATGATTTGATTAAAGTATGAGAGGATAGAGAATAAATATGAGAGAGGAGAGAGGGTAGAGAAAAAAGGAGAGAGGAGATAGTGTAGAGAAGAGAGAGGAAAGAGGAGATAGGATGAAAAAGAGAGATGAGAGAGGAGAAAGGAGAAAGGAGAGAGAAAAGAGGATATAAGAAAAAGTAGTGGTAAAATAATAATTGGATAGTCCATAAGCTCTTTTACTATTTTAAAAGCTATTTTCAGTATCTTATTCAAAATCATGGTTTTGGCCAAAATCAATTCTAATTGCTGTTTGTGTGAAATTTTTCCAGATCGAGATTTTGCTCCAAAATTGATTTTCTAACCTAGGATCCAAACACACACAATAGGATCTCACCTACTAGGCTACTAGACTGATTGAACACATTTAAATGCCACTAAATCCATGATTGGTGATGGTAGTAGTGTTCACTAGAGGGAACGTCCTATGTCTTGTCCTGCTAGCTTTTTCATAAGCTTTATGTTTGTCTTGTCCCTTATTTTTTTGGGTTTGGCTCATCTCATCCCAAGATGATTAGGATTGGGATAGGACAACCGGGACAGGTCCACCATGACCAACCCTAATTGATTGGGATAGAATTTGAAAGTATTCTTTTTTATGATAACATATATTAGATACATGAATACATTGACAGAATGTAGAGGCCAAGGAAGGAGAAAAGAAAGAAGATGGGAAAGTAGAGGAAAAGTTTGAGACCAAAGTTTAAGCTAAGGAAACTGAAGCTGAGGTCGTCAAAGCTGAAGCTAATAAGGAAGAACAGAAGGTTGAAGCTGAGGTCATCATCAAGACTGAAGCTAATAAGGAAGACCAAAAACTGGAAACTGAGGTCAAGGCTGAAACTAAAGAAGAAAAAAAGGTTGAAGCTGAGGTCATCATCAAGACTGAAGCTAATAAGGAAGACCAAAAACTGGAAACTGAGGTCAAGGCTGAAACTAAAGAAGAACAAAAGGTTGAAGCTGAGGTCAAGGGTGAAGCTAAAAGGAAGAGAATAAGGCTGAAGCTGAGGTAATAAAGGTTGAAGCTAATAATAAGGAAGAAAAGGCTGGGATACATGAAGAATCATCAAATAACTGATGATGAAATCTTTTCTCTCACTTTCTTGACGAAGGAAACTTCATGGATTTCTCAGTTCAGAGGATCCATGCTTAGGCTTCGTTGGTATAATGAAGGAAAACCATATATACAGAGGAAATTGATTAAGCATTCCTTTTTTGTTGTTAGGGGGAATGAAGTTTTTTTGCCTTCTAATGAAATTTCCCCCCAAATATACTGAGTGCATTTACTTATTTATCTTGCAAATGACAACATAGCAATGGCCATTTTAAAAGAGCAGATATAAACACAAGGAACTGATCGCATAAAACACCACAAAAAAAAAAAGAAACGATAGTAACTTTCACTTTATAAAATAAAAATAACTAAAACAGTGACAACTAATCTCACAAAATTTCAATTTCTCAAGTCACAAGTGTTAGTGGGTTCATGGAGATCAATGACTATACACCCGGTGCAACACCATAAAAATTTAAATAAAAATAATAGGATAGAAAATACTACTTTTTTAATTCATCCTACGGAAGTGAAAAATGAAAAGAAACCATAACGTTGCTTGCAAGGATAAGAAAGCCCATCTGATGCGCATCCTTTGCAGTTAAATGATGTTGGGAAAATAATTAAGCTGAAAAAAGGTATTAGTACGCTATTTTATGTTAAAATGAAAGAAAATGAAACTACTATTACTTCAATTTTACTTCAATTTTAAAATTTTAAATAAATTTATTTACTATACTTTATAAATTATTAACTATTTTTATAAAATAAATAATAAATAATTATTTTCTTAGCTCTAAACTGCCCACCATTCAATTCACTTTTTCTGCACATTTGAGCCTCTAAATCTACAATCAACTATTTAAATTTAAAGGTAAAGTATACGTTTACCCTTTAACATTTTAATATTTGATATTAAGCATTTTGTCGTTAATTTTATTTTTTAAATCAAAGTTAATTTTATTGTTAAGTTACTAATGGGAACTGATATTAATTTTTGACATATAATTGCTCTGTTGAACAGTTACATATTTTTCTCTGTTGGATGCATATCTCCTAAAATTAGTATATTTGGCTTCTTTTTTATTCATAAGTGTGTGTTTGGCATATGAGTTTTAAAATAGATTTTAGGTTCAAACCATGATTATCTTATTTTTAAGCCAAACAATAATTTTTTCTTAAAAATCACTTTCACATCTCAAACCATGGTTTGAGTCCCATAAACGATGGTTTGAAATAATTGCTCACAAGTTAGCTTTTTAAACACTTCTCAAACACACACACACACACACACACACACACATATATGTATTATTTTTTTAATCACTTTAAATGAAAAGATTAAAAATAAAATTTATTCCTTGTGTAATTTATTCCTTAGTTTTGTTTTTTTAATAAATTACCTATAAAAAAATGATTATGTTATTAATAATCTAAATATCTTTAATTTTTAAAATCACTTTTTCCCCAAAATCTATTCTTCACAATTTATTCTACATAGAATCTATTCTCCAAAAGATAATCCAAATATAATAACTTAATATATTTTTATCCTAGATGACGGATGATTTATCTAAAATAATTCACATTTTATTTTGTTTTAAGAAAAAATAAATCTAGTAATTTGATTTAAATGAATTTTTATTTTTTAAATTAAAATATCTTTCTTAAAAATAAAATAAAATAGTAATTTTTTTAAGATGAGTCATTAATTAAATTGTTATATTATATATAATTGTACAGAGTTTACATAACAAAATATTTTATGCAAGTATTTTTGGGGATTAAGGTGTTGATTTTACTTATGGTGACACTAACACTGTTAAGTTTAGTTTGCTTGTGTGGACTGCTCACCCAACAAGATAACCTAGTAAAATTGTTAGAAATACTTACATATTTTAGGGTTATGTCATCTGAATTCTGTTAAATTAAAATATAATAATTTAGCTTATGATTTATCTAAAAGAATTTATGATTTATTTTATTTTTAAGAAAAATATATATTTTAATTTAAAAAAATAAAAACTTATCTAAACCAAATTAATGGGTTTATTTTTCTTTAAAAATAAAATATAAATAGTTTAGATGAATTATTATTTAATTAAAATTAAAATGTGTTAAATTATTATATTTTAATTGAATAAAATTTAGATGATGCGGCAGAATATATAAATATTTTTCTAAAATTGCTGAATGTGCATATGACCCGAGGAAGAGAAAGCAGCTCCTCAGGGTACACAGTTCCTGTCAAAAAAAAGAGGGATCCAAGAAAATTAACTTTTTGCATATTTCATGGAACATATTTGGAAGCGAAGGTAGTTGTTTTTGTCAACTCGATAATGGCCTCTACATCGTCTTCTACATGACTTTTTCTTGAAGATGACGACTCCCAATTTTTAACTAAAATTATATGGGAAAATTAAGAATATCAAGTGGAAAAAAGTATTATGTGGGGGCTTAATGTCAAATAATGAGCTTTAAGTCTTGAATTTCTTATAGATGTGTAATCATCGTCCATACGAGAGTCCATAAGAAAAAAAAAAAATGCAAAACTGTTAGGCTATGTTTGGATCAAGAGAAAAGAAAAAAAAAAGGAAGAGAGAATACTAAAAATAAAAATATCTTATATTTTTTAGATTTTTTTTAATATTATTTTTTCTCTAATTTTTTCACATCTAAACATAGAGTTAAATTAGAATATAATGATTTAAACTATTATGCTTGGAACTTATTATCTAAACGTACCTTATTAAGACGTCACTAATATTGGTCGGAATTTCATCCTAAACTTACGTTTTTGTTGCAATTATTATTTTTACATGTTTATTTAATTAAATATTTTTTATCCTAAATATAAGTACTAAATAAATAATTTATAAAAATTAAAAAAATTAATTTATTGATTAAAAAATTGATTTTCTTTAGAATCCAAACACGCACTTATATTTAAAAGCCATTAATAATCTAATAAGTATAACAACCAATGTGTCAAAGACATAAATAAAAGTGGAGTCTACCTCATAACCATAAACTTCAAAATGAGCAAAAGAAAAGTGAGGCATATATGAGTTTTGTCTTTTCAAAATTGTTAAACTATTGATGAAATTCCTAAATTAATTATTTAATGGGTATTTTAAAAAATTTAAATAACTATCCACTCTGTAATTATTTTTAATGAAATTAAAAGATTTTTGTAAAGTCAAGTGCATAATTTTAATTAAGAATTATTTTTTTAGTACAAAAATTTTAAAAAGGGGTTTGACTCACCCATGATCTAGCGAAGTCTCCCTTCCTCATAGGCGATACCAATATCAGATAGGGCGATCTGTCTATTACTTTTAGATTTAAATTTAAACACCTAGAAATTAGGATGTCTCCCCAAGCGCTATAACTGGAGCTACAATAAAGTGATACTCTCTAGATATCGAATTTACTTTAAATAATTATATATCTCACCTATTCGCCAGTTAAATTTATAGACAAGGTTAATTAACAATTATTAAATGCATCCTAAAGAATAAATATCCCCCAATCTTAAAACCCAATAATAACTTTGTTAAAGGAACAAGCCCAAAAATTCTTCCCACCCTTGTCAAAGCCACAAGCCCACAAATTGGTCAGCCACAAGCCCATAAATGAATATACAATTTAAGAGGATTGGACAACTAACCACTGGTCTAGTAGTTATCTCACTTGATTTTTTAATTAATTGGCAAGAGAATTAGTCATTACTATCAGCGATATATAAGCTAATCTATATAAAAAAAGAATATATGATTTAAGATAATATAACCGTAAGATATATTTTTTTAAAAAATCTCAAAAGAGAAGGAGAGAAAAATGAAAGAATGATTAATTAATTAAAAATTATAAGTTAAAAATACAATTTTTTCTATTCAGTCAATGAGTCTTTATATTTTAAATGTAATTAAAATTTTATAATTTTTGGTTAGCTACCCAAATATTGTGGGTATTCCGTTAGCTCATGCATACTCACTTGTCCAATTATATCAAAAAAGAGACATTATTTTCATAAAAAAAATATTTTTTTAAAAAAAAATTATATACTAGATTAAAAAAATCTATTTATAATTTTACAAATTTATATTGTATGAGAATATGAAACATATTTGGGGCGAAAAATAGATATTCAAAATTATCCTCTTTTGAGCTTGCGTCAAATTCAAACAACCTGAGGGAATTTTACCTAGACAAAAAGAATGGAGTCAAATACTTACCTATGGAATATAAATTATGATCCATATAAAAAGTGCTAGCTGTTTATGTCACAATCCTCTCTCCAGTGTCTCCCATATATAGGAAAATAAGTGGAAATATTATTATTATTAATTTCAATAGTGACCCCATAATAACTCTTTGAATTTTTGGATACAAGTAATTAATTGAATTATGTGTATGTGTGAGAGACTCCTGTAACGTTGGGGCCTTTTGTAATTTAGCCTTTATATTTAATATAATGTCATTTAGCAGGTATTTTTTCCTTACATTAACCAAATTAAAGTGTATTGCCTTGAAAAGATATTTGTTTTTTATTAATAAATCAACAGTATAAATTAGTATTATAAATTTATATTAAATTTTAATTTTAGTCTATTAAATTTATCAAATTTATTTTTAGTCCCTTAAATATTACTAACACTATTGGTCTTGTCGTGGATAAAAATATTGACTCAATAAATTTAAAAGATAATTTTAAAATTAAATACTAACATATTAATCTTTAAATTAAAATTTGTAAATTAAAAATATTTAAAATAAATTATAATGTAAACATTTAACATCAACAATTCATCTTTCAAACTATAAAAATATAATATTAAATGATTAAATTTTAAGTATAATTTATCAATATTTTATTTCAAAGTTATCATTTGAGTTTGTAGGGTTAGTATTTTCTATAATATTAAAAGATTAAAAATAGTATATGTATATTTTTTTTATACAAGAATTTTTAGAAAAATGTTAGACTCACTCACGATATAATTAGAAGGTAAAGTATGCCTTCTTTTTAGACGATACTAATATCAAATAAAATGAGTCATTAATTACCTTCAAACATAAATCTAAATATATAAAAATTAATATGTCTTCCTAAATATTATTACTAAAATTATACTTAAAAGTGTATGTATACTAAAAGGAAACGATAGCTGATCGATCAACAGGTCTTTGTGCTATGCTTATGGGACTCAAATAAATAGTGTTCCAAATTTGGGTTTGGTTTAATGAAAATTTGTGTTTTAGTAACATTATGAAAAATAGTTAATTTCTTAATGGGATTAGCTTTGATCGTTTAGGTATAAAGTCTTGAAATTAAATCAATATGAATAAAAAATATTTTTGAGAATTATTCTCTATTAAATTTAATAATAGTTGAATATGACTCAATTTTATAAAAAAATTTAAAAAATTAAAATTACCATAATAATATTAGTTTAAAAACAAACTAATTAAAATAGTTATCACAATTTCAACAACAAAAAATACATATCCCAAGGTTTTGACATATTAATAATGAATAGGAGAATGTAACAGTACAATTGTATTTTGCCCTTAAATATGTAAACAATTTGAGAAGTTTTCTAATAAATATGATATTGACAAACATTAAATGCTTTAAATATTATTAAATTATACTTAGTTTAGACCAAACTACTCTGTTGAGAAAAATATATATTATATTGTAGAGCAGCGGAGTAAAAATAAAACTGAATTTGTTGTGAGGAAGGGACTTAGCAGCATAAGTGGAATGGAATAAAATTTTGATAATTGTCATCTAAGTAGTGGATTCTTATTCCCGTTCCATAATAAATAATATATTATAAAAAAGGAAATATTCATCAATGCTCTATTATTTTCATCCAAAATATATATTTTTTAATTTTCTTCCTTTTCCTATGCTTAATTTTTTCTTATAAATATGCTTAAATTGTAGTAGCTTATAAATATTATATATCAATTTTTTTTAAATAAAAATAAAAATATGTGACTAGTTCAACTAATCGAGTCTACTTGTTCAAGGCAAGTTTAACCTGATCTATTTTGTGCATGATTGAAAATGCTCAAAATATAGATTTTAAAAGGGGTTCTAATCAAAATTTTAGTTTGTAGAAATTTTAAAATAAATAGCCATATTTATTCAAATAGACTTTTAGATTAAATTATAGTTTAAAATAAAATTTTGAATAAATTACTGAGAATAACTTTTAAAATAATAACATAGCTTATAGACTATCCAATTACTATTTTACCCTTATTTTTTCTCACGCTATCTCTCCTCTTTTTATTCCACCTTCTCTCATCTCTCATATTTTTAATTAAATCATACCCTTTTTATTAATTTACTAATAATAAAAGTATTTATAAAAATAACTATACAAATACTCATTTATTAAAATCTATTTTTTCATAAACTCTTTTTCAGAATTATTTTTTTTTAAAATCTGGCTAAAAATTATTTTTTCTATAAACTATTTTTAAAAAATTTATCCAAACGGACTGAACCAGACACTAGACCAGTTTTTGATTCAATAAATCGAATCGACCGGTCTAATCCGGTTAATAAAACATTGTTAAATATTGATATGGCTATACATTCAACTTGAGGTGGGAAGGCCCCCCCGACAGGAATAAATTCTTTTTAAACTTTTTTATAACAGAAGAATTAATCCTGTCATGCCATTAGTATTTGTTTTGTGCCTCTTTTTGTCATCTCTTCCTCACTAATACATATGTTATAGCATATTATTTTTAATTACAATTTTGAGGATTATTTAATGGACAAAACACAATAAGATTGATAATTAAGAAAATAATAAAAACAATAGGATTGATAATTAAGAAATAGCACCCATATTTTGAAAAACAAAAACAATAAAGAAAATAATGGGCAGTTGACATATAAAGAATAATTAGATATTTTATTCTGTTTGTCTCGAACAAAAGCATCCCTTATATATATATATATGCCATTGATGCCGTTCAGGCAATTAAATGAAAAGTATATCTCAAATTTTCCTATAAATAGCCCATTTTAATACAAAATCTCAAGCCAAAACACGCACCTTCAGTCTCCGTCCTTCCCTCACCGTGGTCTCAACAGGCAGTGGCGCCGCTGTTGCAAGTGGCGGCGGTGAAGATGATGAAGAACATATTTGAGGTTATGGATGGGTTGAAACCAACCATACTAATGGTGGTGGTTCAACTACTTTACGTAGGGGTTAACATTCTTTACAAACTCGTCTTCTATGACGGCATGAACTTGCGAATTGTTATCGTTTATCGTTTCGTTTTCGCCACTGCTTTCACGGCTCCTTTCGCTTTCATTCTTGAAAGGTATAATTTAATTTGCTTTTTCTTGAGTTCTGTGTCAAGTTCATGATCGAGGAACTCTCATTAAGCTTAGTGCTGAGTTGATAGATTCTTGCGAATTATATTGTTTGCAGGAAGAAGAGGCCAAAGATGACTTGGACTATACTGTTTCAGGTTCTTATATGTGGCTTATTTGGGTATTTAATTAATTCATCAATATTATTTTAGCTTCAATTTATCTATATTAACTTATTTTAAATAATTTTACGTCATGCAAAATAAATATATGTAAATGGTGTTTTATCTCATAAAATAGCATCTTTGTCGGCTTTTAATTTCTTAAATCTTAGTTGTCCATATTTTTTAATTTTTTAAAATATTTTTGTGAGATTTTTCTTAATTTTTGTTACTTCATCTTTAAGTGGTTATTATATGTCATTTTCTCTTTATCTCGTCACAACATAAAGATTAATGAGTTGAGTGGGTATATATTGAAATTTGAGAAAGTTACTGGCACAAAACTAACATATTAACTATGATAAACAAAATATTTATAAAAGTTAAAAAAAATTAAGGAATCAAGAAGAAAAATAATACTATATAACTTGATAACAAAGAAAAAAAAGAAAATGACACTGTTTATGATTTATGCATGTCAGAGGAACATTGTCACAAATATCATACTTGGAGATGCTGACCTTAACAACAGTGACGTTTGCTTCAGCAATCAACAATCTCGTTCCAACCGCTACCTTTGTTATGGCCGCCTTCTTCGGGTAAACCCTTCTTGGAAAATTTCTTAATACTTACAATTTAAAAATTTTAAATTAGAAATTATTGCAAAAAGTATGTTTTTATTTACTTATTTTTAGAGTATTCAACTTATAAAATATAATAATTAAATGAATTTAGAATTTTAAAATTCAAGTAGTATTTTTTTTAAAAATATTTTTCCAACCTTCTTTGCAATACATTACTTTTATTTTTTGAAATAAATAAATAAATTCACTAATAGTTTATTTTATTTGAATTAGGTCCTTATTATTGTTTGATATGTTAATTTTAATTTATTCATTTTATGAAATTTTATTTGTAGAAATGCATGAATTTTAAAACAGTATGAAATAAAACAAAGTAGATTTTATAAAGTTCATTAAAATCTATAAATTAAAATTAACATTTTTTACACTAAAAATGGATGCTTATGACGACATATCAAATTATAAGGGTACAATTTAAACAAAATAAACTATGGTAATTTAACTGAAAAATTTGGGGTAAAATATAAGGACATGTAGCTAGGTAGATTAATTTCCTTGTTTGTTTTCACTTTTCATCATTTTACTAATACACTTAGGCTTAATTGGGTAGTTGGTAGTTGCGGGTGTAGTGATCATCATCATCCTCGACCGTTGTTAGAGATTTCCTACTTGGCTTCCACTAGTTTGTTTATTTATTTATTCATTTAAAAGGTAATGCATTAACAGTCCAAAACTATTGAAGAGTGTTCACGCTGGTCATAAAACCATTGATTGCTTTATTACTTTCACTTTCGTTTATTGGAAGACAAATAACAATTTTAAATTCTAAAAATAAAAATTTTAATATAAATAACATAAAAAGTCATTGTTCAAGACTTCATATTTAAATTCTTGGCCATAGAGTCATTGAAGGTACTTCCCCCCCCCCCTTAATCCTCTCAAGTCTCAATATAAACAGTTAAATATGTAGTTTGAATATAAATATATTTAGAAAAAAAAAGTTATATTACTACCCTATATAATTTGATTAATTTCACTAAATTCTTAATTTCGTCCTTATGATATATGTGTCTAAATTAAAGAAAAAATCATATAACTTTGTATGAATAAATCTCAACTATCAATTATATACCCTTTAAATTATATTTTGTGAATATAACCCCCTCAACCTTGAGTTTTACAGGTAAAAGCTCTTGAACTATTATATGTGTACATTAACAAAACTACTAATATAAAAGTTATCCACATATACATAAGAGTTTAGCTAGGAGAATTTATTGTAACGATTCAAAACTTAAAAACAAAATTATCTATACATAACGTAAAATATTCATAAAAGCCATGTATAGTTTCACCCATCTATCTTGATATGTATTTAATTTATGGTTAGCTTGGAAAAATTGAATTGGAAAGCAGCAGCCGGGAAAGCCAAGATCATTGGAACTCTTGCAGGAACTAGTGGGGCCATGCTTCTAACATTCTACAAAGGTGCACGTATACCTACACCCTCCCTCCACGTCACCCTTTTGCAACCCCACAACAGCCACGTGGCATCTTCCCACTCTTCCTCCGGTGGTGACACCCTCTTGGGTGCACTTTGTGGCTTGGGTTACATCTCTTCTTATTCTTTCTGGCTCATCGTTCAGGTCCCTTAATGCTTTGGCACTTATCGTTTTGATCGTTGAAATTGTCGTTTATCCAAAATTAATCGTTTTATATTGTGTAGAGGAAGATGAGTGAGAGATATCCATGTCATTACTCAAGCACGACGTTGATGAATTTGGTAGCGTCGGTGTTCTCTATTGGGTTTGCTCTTTGCACTGTAAGGGATTGGAGTCAATGGAAATTGGGATGGAATATAAGGCTCTTAACAGTGGCTTATGCGGTATGTAATTTTATTTTAGTGTGGTTTGGTTCAGTTTATTAAATTTTTCTAGAAATTACTTTTCGGGAAGCTCATGATTATCTGAAAAAATTACTCTTAGGTCATAAATGAGACAATTTATTACTCAGAAGTCTCACTAAATCTTAAGAAAATATAATTATAAAAGGACATGCTTACCCTTATTTTTATTGACAAGTGTAAATGCTTCATTTATAACTTAAAGAGAGAATTTTTGACAGGTGGAAGAGTTTTTATATATTGATAAGTGGAGATGCTAATTGACATGAGAGTGGTTAACGAATAGCCTTCCATTTGTTATATATCTCACTAGTTGTCAATGAAAACTCTTCTACTTCTCAATAAAAGGAAGGGTAAAGATATATTTTCACGATTAAAATCTTCTACCCACATATCCCTTAGGACTTAACAATAGTTTGAAAGTTTCGTGGAACATCTAAATAATAAATTATCTTATATAGAACTTGAGAGTAATTTTCCCTAATTACTATATATTGTTTTCTAAGTTGTTGGAAAGTCAAATTATTCAATGGTAAATGTAAATTATTTTGAGTGTAGGGACTAGTGGCAGCGGGGTTGAGTGTGGTGATAATAGCATGGTGTGTAAGCAAGGGAGGGCCTCTATTCGTATCAGTATTCAATCCTCTCCAGCTTTTATTTTTGGCTTTCATTGGATCTTTCTTTATGGACGAGATGCTTCATCTTGGAAGGTATATATCTCTGCCCCTTCGAGTTGTTTTGTTTTTTATTTAGGGTTTAAGGTTTGGAAAAATTGTTGAATAATCTTCTATTGTAAAATTTATTAGCTAAATATATATAAAATTTGTTTAAATATCTAAGTACAATCTATTTTCGATATAATTATTCTTTAGTTATGTGTAACATATAATTAAAAATATATTACACACAACTAAAAATGAGTTATCCTTGCTTAAGGATATGAGTTTTTAGTTTTTTTTATACATTAAATTTTATAATATGAGATTTTTCAGTAATTTTCTCTATTTGTTTTATGTAAATGACATTTTGAGATAAAATAAAAAGGATATTTATATATCTCATGCCAAACTATGTGCCTGTTTGGTAATCAATAAAATTGTGATTTTAAAATGTCTTATAGCCCAAATTTTAATTTAATTTTTTTTAAAATAAACAGTCATATTTGGCTAAAAGGGCTTTTAGACCAAACTATAACTTAAAAATAATATTTTAGATAACCTACTGAGACTAACTTCTAGAACAGTAAAAGAGTTTATACAGTATACAATTACTCTTTTACTCTTACATTTCCTTATCTTTTCTCTCATATCTCTTCTTCACCCTCTCTTCTCTCTCATATCTCTTCTTCACCCTCCCTTCTTCACCCTTCCTTCTCTCTCATTTATCTTCTTCACCCTCCCTTCTATCTTATATTTTTAATAAAAGCATACACATTTTAGTAATTTTATAATTATAAAATTTTTTTGGTAATAACTATCCAATCTCTCATTTATTCAGAACTATTTTTTTCTCATAAACTCTTCTCTAAAAGTCATTTTTTAAAAGCTATCTAAATTTTTTTTTATAATATCTTTTTCAAACTCTTATCCAAATAAACCCTATGACACTAGCGAATTCGAGTTGCTATTGTGATATGCAAAATTAATTAATAATTAGTACAGTATTGGTTGTATACATTACATAGAATAACAAACAAGTTGTTTATGACTTATCATAAATAAATAGTGCGGTTGGTTAGAGTTTTATATTATATATAAATTCTATGGAAAATTTGACAATTTAGTAATTAAAATGATTTAGCTTATAACATAGAATTGTGAATCCATTGTATGCAGTGTAATTGGAGGAGTGCTGATAGTGTGTGGATTATATATGGTTCTATGGGGCAAAGGGAAAGAGATGAAGAATATGAATCTTTTGGGAGCATCAAAATCTTCTATTGATGACGACAAAAACAACCACAACAATAATATTTCTTTAGTTCTAAATATAGAATCTAATTAGAGATAGATTTTAATTTTAAATTAATTTATTTAATATATAAATTGATATATCATCTAATGTTATATGCTATATATTATAATTAAATAATTTTTTTAGTTTTTTAATTTTTTTAAATTAAATAAATAACTCTTTCATAAGTAGCTGATGAGTATTAATACTTCAAATGTTGATAGGGATAACCAAGATTCATCACAAAATGGATATGGTTCATAAAACCCAATAATCATTTGCTTTCTCATATATTTGTATGATCATATTCTTTTGGATAGAAATCCATGGCTTTGGCAAGTTAACATTCTATTCTCACATTAAATGTGGAAGTTAACAATTTACGCGGGAAATGTGAAAGCAATCATTTTGAAAATAAGGTTTGTTAACATGTTAAGACCTAGTTAACTCTGTAGATCAGTTGGCTAGAGTTGTTCTAACTTAAACACAGGTCTTGAGTTTAAGATGTAGGTATGCAACACATTAGGAGCAGGGGTACTAACCTTAATAGTTTTTGTCATATTTCAGATCCAGATAGTCATCTGACCTTGTTGAGTTCCCTATAATAAGGGGTTGGCTTGAGAGTGCATTATATTAAAAAAAAAACAGCCTGGTTAACGCGTTAATAAAAAAATTCAGTAGCAATGTAAACACATTTTCATGTTAACTGGAGAGTATAACGTGTTAAGTATGATTTGAAGTTCAAAGACAAATTTTCTCTCTCGAAAGTTCGTTAATGCATTAAGGATAGAGTATTCAGGCGATGCATAGAAGTTTGCCAAAAACAATATTGGACAAAGAAACTTGTAAATGCCTTAGGAAACAAGGATTAATTCGTTAATAAATTTCTAGAAGCTAGGGGTGTGCAACGGGCGGGATGGGCTGGCCCGATAGTTAGCTCGTAGCCCGCCCATAAAAAGTTAAATGGGCACGGGCTAGCCATGCCCGTGTGCCAGCCCGTTTAAGCTCGTAATAAACGGGCTGGGCTGAACCCGTGCGGGCTATAGCGGGCATGGGCTAGCCAATTTGTCAAATGTGAAAAAATATTCCTGTTTAAACCAACAATGCACACATGATCTGATTGTTCATCCTAAAATCACAACAAAAAACACTATAATCATAACAAGTTTATAATCATACAACCCACAATGCACGCATAATATGACCATTCATAATCTTCATTCTTCTGTCTTCAATTGGATTATGATCATGCATCATGTTCATTAGATTCACTTGTGATGGTTGTAGGCGAAGCTGCCTCTACCTCTACAAAATAGATTTGAAAAAGTATATTAGTATGTATTAAAAAGATGGAACAATACAAGTTGAAAATGCTATTGAAATTACTAGCAATAAGACTTGTTGATTGCCCAAAATTATCAACATCAAACTCATGCAATTTAAGTGGAGTCGTATGCAGCCAATTTTAAGCACATATGAGTCCCTCAGCCATGTTTGAGGATAAATAGCTCCTAAATGTATCGATGACTCGACCCCCAGTAATAAAACACGATTTAGAAGACATTGTAGAGATTGGAGCAGCTAACAAATCATGGGTGATAAGACTTAGAAATTTATACTTGCAAGAATGCACTTTTCACCATGCCAGAAGGTCAAATTTTGATTCACAATAGTCAAGTAAATCAGCTTGAAGATATTCATCTACCTTTGAAAGTTGTTCAACTCTTTTAGTCATAGTTTTTGCATTGGCTAAAAACTTCTTAAAAGTATGATCAATGGCATACAATGACATTTCAAGGTCAACCTCTGGAATTAGCATATTCGTAACACAATTATCGACATCGACTTGCTCTACTGATGGTTCAGACTGAGATGTAGAGGCTTCCTTGCTAGAAGTATTGCAGTTACTTGCATACTGATCCTATAATCGATACAAAACATCCATAATATGCTTCAACTTTGCTTCACGCTTTATCAGATTAAGAAAAATTATTTCAAAAGCAACTTTGACATATGTCAGCTTATATCGAGGGTCTAGTATCACTGCTATAACCAGAAATGGATTCAGTTTCTCTAAATTTCCCCAGTACTTATCATACTTTGTTAGCATCCTTCTAGCCATGTCACCCAACAGAGAATATGAACTATCTATACTTGTGGAAAGGTTTGATTGAATGGCGACTATATGTTGAAAATAATCATTAGTCTTCACATAATTTGACCTAGAAAGAACACAAGAAACTCCTTCGCAACACCCCAATCATATGCAATAGGAGGTTGTATCGTAGGGGTAATAGTTGCATTAATGGCATTATCATCTTGAACATCAATAGCCCAACTCCAATCATCATGTTGCCTTGAATCAAGTTTAACTTGCTTCCTGAAATAATCTTTGTAATCTGCATCTTCTTCCTCCTCTTAGTGAAGACTTTGATGAATTTAACTGCACTGTCTAACATAAGGTATGTCGAATTCCTCCTAATAACAATAACATAAACAAAGTATGAGTATTAAACTAGCTGTAAAGTTGACAAGTATTAATTAAATAACAATTACCTCGTAGGACAATCCAAACATAATAGGCTCTTCGAATCAATTCTCTCTTTTTCAACTAATTATTTAAATCTACATTGTCTGCCTGGAGAAGATCTAACAAATTTAATTGTATACCGAATAAGGTCAATGGACTTGTTCATTTCTTTTAGTCATTCAGAAATAACTAGATTTAAAATGTGAGCTGCATACCGCATTTGCAAGAACTCTCCATCAAGTACTAGACCATTCCAACTCCTCAAACATTTTTTCAAATAAGCAACCGCAGTATCATTGGAAGAAGCATTGTCAACTATAATTGTAAAGACTTTATCAATACGTCACTTTAGTAAGCAATCCTCAATTTGCTTGCCAATTGTATCCCCTTTGTGGTTCTCAATGACACAAAAATTCAATATTCTTTTATGTAAAGTCCAATTATCATCGATCCAATGAGCAGTCAAACACATATAGTTTGAGTTTTGAATTGAAGTCCAATAATTTGTAGTAAGGGACATGCGGACTTTGGATCGTTTAAAATATTTTCTCAAACTTTTTGCTTCTTTAAGATACAACTGTAGCAATCCCTAGCAACTGTCCATCGTGAAGGGATTTGAAATCTAGATTGAAGCTCTTGTAATAGTTCTTGACAACCCTCTCCTTCCACAGTCCTAAAAGGCATCTCATCTTTAATGATGAATCTTGCAAGTGCTGTTCTGCATCGATCTTGATTAAACACATGTGTTTGACCAGAACTAGAGAAAAAACTTTGTGCCATGCTATTTGCCTTATTAGGATTTTGTGGGCACCATGCCAAATATCGCCAAAGTTGGTTTGTCCCATGTAGAGTAGGATGACTTGCATAATCTGCACCAAAATAGTTATATTTTGCCTGGTGTTTACCTTTTATTTCACTTAGTGGCATTCTAGTAAAATATTTCCATGCATAAGATGTTTGTCTCCTCTTTTTCCTTCCTTGTACTTGAATTGTCCCTTCTTTATTTGGTAATGTGGCAGTACCTTCAGTTTCATTCATCTCTTCAATAGCTTCGTCCATCATTGTGATTGGAGATTGTTCTGAGCTCATTTTTCTTCCTGCTCAAATGAGCTAATCTTGTTAAAACAGACAGAAGCAAATCAAGCAATACAGAAGGTCAAATTAAAACAAATAGCAATACATACAGAAGCAATACATAAGGTAATATAGAAGCAATACAGAAATACATAAGGTAATACATAATGTCGCATTAGTTGGAAGCAATACAGACATAATGTCAAATTAAAACAGAAAGAATCATTGAAGCAATACAGAAGGTCACCTGCCTTGCAATAGTTCTTGCAATACAGAAATACAGAAGGTAATACATAATGTTGCATTAGTTGGAAGCAATACAGAAGCAAGACAGAACGTGAAGACTGAAATACATGGCACGTGAAGACTGAAATTCATGGCAGCAATTCAAATACATAATGTTCTTGCAATAGTTCTTGCAATACATAATGTTTCTACTGGTTTATTTGGAATTCAAATACATGGCACATGAATACTGAAATTCATGGCAGCAATTCAAATAAATGGCGATTGAAGCAAACCAAAGACTAAGAAGGAGAAAACCTGAAAGTGAAGACGGAACGTGAAGACTGAGATTCTGAGATTCTGCTACCACGCTTGAGATTCTAAGATTCACCATTGCTCTCTACCGCCGCGTCGCTGTGAGCCTGTGAGAGAGTGTGAAACCTGAAAGCGAAAGCTAAGTCACAGATTCACAATTGCAAATCACAAAGTCACAGATTTCACACTGAAACCCAAATCGCAAAGTGAAACCTAAACCCAAATCGCAAAGTGAAAGTTGAAAGTGAAACTTGAAATCCAAATCGCAAAGTCACATATTCACAATTGCAAACCTAACGCTGCTGTGAGATTCACCGTTGTGAGTTAAAGCTAATGAAATGAGATTCCCCGTTGCTCTCTGCCGTCGCGCCGCTGTGAGTGAAAGATGAAAGTGAAGACGCCGACTCGCAGTTCACTCGCAGTCGCAGACTCGGACCTTGCCCTAGCTTGAGATAAATGATGAATACTCGCAGACGCAGACTCGCAAACTTACCTTGCCCAGACATCAGACAATGACATTAAATCATTAATATGATATTATGTTTAATTAAAAAATATATATATACATACGGGCGGGCTACGGGCTACTCGATGGTCAGCCCGTAGTTCGCCCCGTATAATTTACTATTTGAACCAATTTAAGCCTGCCCGTTACGGGCCTAATTTGGGTGGGCTCATACAGGTAAAATTGTACCAGGTTGCGGGCGGGGGTACTGGGTTATGGGTACTTTGCTCACCCCTACTAGAAGCAAACTTAAACAATGAAAATTTAAACGCATTAGGAAATAAAGGGTTAACACGTTAGATAGATAGATTAATAACATTTTAAAAAGTTAGATAATATATTTATTTTAGTCTTAAATAGAAAACTTCAATATATTTTATGTATTAAATTTATAATTTTTTTAAAATATTCTTATTAATTGTATATAATAAGAACATAATTTTTTATTGAATGTGAAGTTAACTTTTTTAAATAAATATTTTTATGAGATTTCATATAAATTCTAAGACTTAAACTCAATCTAGGTCTTTATATTTTTAACAAGTTTTAGTTTTGATCTATAAATTTTTCTGTGATATAAACTATTAGTCTCTATATTTTTATAAGGACTTAAATTTAAATTTAACAGTGTTAACTTTGCGGATGTTGCTTAATTGACATCGTTAAATAAGCTAACGTGGCTTGTTAAATAGGATTGTTGTGGTTTATGTATAGAAAACGAAATCAAAACTCATTAAAAATTATAAAGACCATAATTAATTTTTTTTATTCTCTATCACGCGTTTAAGTTGTGATTTGTTTAAGGTAAAACCCATTCCAAACAAAGTAAAGTTTAGACAAAATGAATGGAGTCACATGAATATGATGCTAAGCTTTGTTATGCCATAATCCTCTCTCTCCCATATAGGAAACAAAACTTGAAAATTGCATTATCATAAGTGACCCCATAACTTTTGAATATTTTGGATACAAGTAAGTAATGGGATGATGTATATACGAGAGAGATTCCACTAAAACTTTTGTAATTGACATTTAATTTAATGTCGTTTAATAGGTGGGATTTTGTTGGGGGGGCATTGATCACTAAATTAAAGTGTATTGCCTTAAAAAGATATTTGCTTTTCTTATTAATAGAATGAATTGGTTTTGCTGAAAATGACAACCTCAAATAATTGTCTTAAAACATCGATGATGATAATAATAATAATCATCCTGCCAAAAGGATCTCATGGCAAATCTAGCATATGATTTTTTGTCGTGCATAACCTCACTTCTCGAGACGTTATAATTTTAAATTATAAGTGCATAAATATTATATAATTTATTTGTGAATTATAAATGACATAGACGGTATGGAATTATAAACATTAACTTCGTGGTTATTATTTATAATCATCATTGCTATTGAATTAAAATAATTGTAAAATAAATATGGTCTAATTATTAACATTTACTCATACATGGGGTTCTTATATCGATACATAGTAGGACTTGCATGGGTATTAAGTTGGAAAAACATATCCATATTGTAAGGCATGCCAAACCTTATTAATTGGACATTTTTTTTTTAAATGTTGTGTTGGCTCCCTCATCATATCTGGTATATGCAAAAGAGGATCATGAGTAAAACTTATATTTTTTTAAAAAAAAACAAGTGCCTATGAGAATTCTTTTAGAATATTTCTCTAATCACTAACATAAAAATTAATTAACTAATTTAAAAATATAAAAAATTAGTTAATTACCCTTATTTTTTCTAAGTTGTCCTTTTTGTCCTAAGTTATGATTGTTTAAACTTTTGATACTTTATAGTTTATATGATATATGAGTGCATTACTAAATTATTGTTATATTTAACTATTATTGATGGAGTATTAATAAATATAATTTTAAAAAATAATAAATATGAGTAATAGATCTTATATTTAAGACTTATATCAACTTCTAAATTAGATATTATATTAAATATGTTAAGGACTTAAGGAGTTTTTTAAATGCCATTTTACATTCTGCATGCATTAAAATGTTTATTTTATAATTATATTTTTCATAATTTTTATTTCAATGGAAAAATTACTGTTAAGACAATTAAGTAATAGATTTTTTTTTGTTAAAGAAAAAATAAAATGATTAAAAGAAAGATCCAATTTGGTCATAACGTAAGCGGAGGAAACAAATCTTCACCATGACAAATAAGAAAACATACGTGTGCGGACAAAAAAATTATTCCCTCTACGCCTATAAAACATCACCCATTAGTTTCTAATACAAGACCTAAAAATTTAATGAAATATTTGTACTTATTTAAAAAAAAAGCCATTGTCTCTTACATTGTTAAAGGACAATTTTAAAAAGTTGTAAAAATTATTTTTCAAAATACCTTTGCATTTATCTTCCACTCCTAACATATGGCACCCCAGTATTGGAAGAATATTAACAAGAAAGTGAAACAAAACAATGATAGAATCCCTGTCAATAATTGAAGCCCATTTGATTTGCAGATTTTTTTTAAACGATGAAAATTAGGATGAAAATAAGAATAATTTTTTAATAATGACAATGAATTTTAATTTGATTGGATTAAATAATTTTATTTAGTATATCAATGAAACAAATAATAGTGGCCCAAATTTGAGTTTGGTTTAATGAAAATAATATAGAAATTTATAATAGAAAGATGGCCATGAATTCACAATACTCTTTAATTGGTTCATGCATGGAATTATTTTTGTGAGAATAAAAATATGAATGAGTTTTAATTAGTTTCTATTGTTGGTGGAAGATATATTCCTTATCTCATTTAAAAAAGAATGAGAATGAGAATAAATATTTTATTTGGTAAACAAGAATAAGAATAAAAATGTTAATGAGTGTTAATAAATTATGAAAAAGTATCCCATTATAAATTTGCTCTTAATAAGATGAAAATAATTCAATAATAGAAAAGAAAATAAGAAAATTACCATAATAATGTTAGAGTAAGAAATAAACTAATTAAAATAGTTATCACAATAAAGAGTCATTAACAATGAACAGTACATAAGACCATTGGTTTAATGTTACAAGATGTACCTTGTTAACACCATGATCTAGGGTTCAATTCCCAGCTCTTTATCAGGCTTTGCCTGCATCCAAATCAAAGAAAAAAAAATAACAATGAATAGAAAATTGTAATAGTAAATATGACATTGTTAAGTAAATGCTATATTATAATTATAATGAGTTAATTATTTATAAATTTAATTTAATTTTATAGAAGGATAAAATAAGATAAAATTTAATTGTATAGAAGAATAAAATCAAATAAAAATATAAAATGTTATATATTATTGTATTTATATGTACGTTGGGCAAATGTACAAAAATATATATGAAATTTTGTTCTACTTTTATATGATTACTTTTGTACCCAAAAATATGTTATGGTGCTGGGCGCCCTTAAGGTGAAACTTTATGGGTATTTTTGTACCTTTGTTATTATATGTTTGGACTTTGGACTAAATGATTTTTTTTAAAAAAAAAAGTTATATTATAGGTTGGAGGAGCAAAACTGATTTTCTTGTAAGGAATGGACTTGGACTTACTTACTACGTAGAAATGGAATAAAATTTAGTAATTATCAACTAAACATTTCTTTTAGTGGATTTTTATTCCCATTCCATGATAAACAATGATGATGACGACTAATCAAACCTGAGAGAATAAAGAGAGAAAGGAAAGATAAGAAGTGTCTATTGATAAGTAAGTTCCATCTTTCTCTGTTTTTTTAATTACACTGAATGTTTTATTTTAGTTTAATTATTAAGAATTTATTTATATTTTTTTTAAACTTATATAAATATTTCTTGAAATCAAAAGTTGCATATAACGTTATTTTTTACTTTTAAATTATATTTTTATCCACCCAACCATTGATCATTAAATCATATATCTTAAAACAAAGTACCTTTCATTAATATAAATATTATTTAAATAATTTAGGTGACAAAATAATATTAACAGATATATTTTTTAAAATTTTTATTTATGTAAGTTTATTTAGTATATTTTCAAAGTTTAAATACATGTGTTGTCTAAAATAATATTCCAAATAAAAGTATTAAGAGAACATAATAAACTAGCAATTTCATATAATGAAGAATAAATTGGTCAATATAAATTATGTTTGTTTCAATTTAAATTTTATTACTTTTAATATAATATTTTTTTAAAAAAATATTTAATCAAATATAATTAATTAAAATTAATTGCATAGAAAAATTCCTTAGAAACAAATAATTAATAAATTTTATTAAATAATGACAAATTTGAAAAAAATGGATTTTTAACTAATTTCTATCTATTTTTCTCTATAGATGTGCGTAAGATAAGAATGTCTTGTAATATAAAATGGAGTAAGTATATATATATATATATATATATATATATATATATTAACTAGAATATGTACTATATATTTGTATTGGCTACAAGTTTTTGTGAAAGCCCAATGCTGTTTTTTTATACTATTTACTGTCTATCTTGGGAAATACTCATATATGAACACATTAATTAACATATTGAGCTGTTTGTATAGGATATCATATAATTTGATCTCTTGTAGTACTAAATACTATCAATGTTAAGAAAACTAGACTAGCCATTGAAATATTAGAAATATTATTTTTAAAAGTAGCTGGCAGCTTTCAAATTTTCAAAATTTAAAATTTTTAATATCTTTTAATATTATTTTTTAAGAATGATTTTCTTGTTTTCCCCTATAAATGGCCCACTTCATAGTTGATACAACATTTCATCCAAACAAACCCTCAATTCTTGTACCTCACCCCTCCCCCGTCTCTGTCCTTTTCTCGCCTTCTCAATAGTTGGTGGTGCCGCCGCTACTAGTGGCGGCAACAAAGACGATGAAGAACATATGTAAAGATGTGGATGGGTTGAAACCAACCATACTAATGGTGGTCGTTCAACTATTATTCGTTGTGGTTAACATTCTTTACAAACTCGTCGTCTATGATGGCATGAGCTTGCGGATTGTGATCGTTTATCGTTTTGTTTTCGCCACCGCTTTCATGGCTCCTCTTGCTTTCATCTTCGAAAGGTATAATAATTTGCTTTATTTGTTTTTTTAATTTCTTCTCACTCTGCCAACATACTATTCTTTCAGTTGTAAATATATAAACTAAATAACTAATTAAATTTTAAATTTAAGATAAAAACAAATCCTTATATTAATTTATACATTTAAAACTTAGAGAGTATGATGGAGGAATTCTTACTAAGTTTAGTGTGTGTTTGGTGTATAGTTTAAAAAGTTCTTTTGAGTAAAATTTTAGTTTAAAATTTTTTTAAATAAACAGTTATATTTGTCCAGAAGTAATTTTAGCTAAAACTATGGTTTTGAATAAGCTACTAAAATTAGTTTTTGGAATAGTAAAATAGCTTATAGACTATCTAATTACTATCTTAACTCTACTTTTTCTTACACCCTCTCTCCTCTCTCATCTCTCCTCTCCACCCTATCTTCTCTCTCCTCTCTTTTCTCTACATCCTCTCATCTCTCATTTCTCATACTTTTAACCAAATCATATCCTTTTTAATGATTTATCAATATGAGAAGTGATTCTATTACTAATCATCAAAACATCTCAATTTTTAAAATATATTTTTCCAAAAATCTATTTTCTAAAATCTATTCTTCTCATAATCTATTCTTTAAAAACTAATTTAAACAGGTCCTTAGTGTTGAGATTGAAGTTACTAGCTTCTTAATTATTCATAAAACTACTGTGGGTTCCTATATTTACATTGAGCTTGAAAAATAAGCCATCACGTTGTTAATAAAGTTATTATATTTTGTATAGATTCGAAGTGTCCAGTTGATATAGATGCTTGTGAATTGTTTGCAGGAAGAAGAGGCCAAAGATGACGTGGACTATACTGTTTCAAGGACTTTTATGTGGCTTACTTGGGTATTAAACTAATTCTTCACTATTATTTTACTTTAATACGTTTATTCCCATGCATTTGATATACACACATATTGTCATCTAATTATTGGTCATATAGACGTCAACAAAATATAACGTATTTGAAATATTAAAATATTACTCCTTTTATTTCTAATTATAATATCTACTTAATAAATTTATGTAAATTAAAAAATTTAAGTAAATTAATTAATTTTAATGGTTTTATATTAATTTTTTTAAAATACCCTATTTAATTATATGTATATACTATTAAAAGATACTTAGAAATACATTAAAGGAAAAATTATAATTTTTAGAGACAAAATTGATTACAATATTATATTTAAGAATAAATATAATATATTATCTAACTCTTATAATATATGGAACTTATTATTTGCTAATAATATTTAATTATTTATAACCACGTTTTTTATATTTGTAATTGAACTTTTGAGATTTGTAATTAAGTTATATGGACATAACCAAATATATGGGCATTTTTGTTCACTTCTATTTTTTTAAAAAAATCTTGGTTATTTTTATTACTTAAAAAATTTGTACTATTTCAATATCATTATTCCTTCAAGTGGTTTTCATATGTCATGTTGGAGAAAATAGTTGTAGCCCCATAATCAATTTTATGTTGGAAGAGGGTGTTTGAATGGATATATATATATATATATATATATATATATATATATCCATTATAACTTTTGTTTTGGCCCTATAATCTATTCTTTGCAAAGTTTCCAAACCTACCCTATATGTAAAGATTAAATAAGTTTTAACTATTTGAGTATAAAATATTAAATTTGAGTATGTGTAAATATAAAAAATATCTTTGGGATAGCTACCATTAGTTAAGTTCGATAATACTCAAATCTAACTCAGTCAGATAGCCTTATAAAGTGATTAATGAGTATGTGGGTATATATCATAAATTTTAGAAAGTTAATTGCACAAAATAGCATTTTAATTAACTATGATATACAAATTATTTGTAAAAGTTAAAAATAATTAACACATTTCCTCATCCAAGATACAAAAGTTCAAAAAATCACACCATTTATGATTTTATGTATATCTCAGAGGAACATTGGCACAAACAGTATACTTGGAGATGCTGGCCTTAACAACAGTAACGTTTGCATCAGCAATGAACAATCTCCTTCCAGCTGCTACCTTTGTTATGGCCCTCTTCTTCGGGTAAACCTTCTTTGCATTACTTTTTCTGTGATAAACATCATTACTTTTTATTCTTTGCAAAATATATTTTTTTCACAGCGTTCTTTCTACACCATTGGTTGCCATCAATGGTGTAGAAAGTATGACTGATAATAACATTTTTATAAATGAGATATGAAACTGTCAATTTCATTCCTATGCTGGTTGCTAATGGAAATAACAACCAGTATAGTTCAAAAAAAATTCAGTATAGAAAGCTATTTAAATTATTTTATTTACTTTAAAAAATTTCATTTTCTATGCTGCCTCCCATTTAGATACGGTTATGATTACAATAGGTGCAGAAAGATAATATTTTTTTTAAAAAATGAAGTACCAATTTTTTTTTTTTTGGAATAAATTACCTACTACATATATATCTTAATCTACATTTAACTTTATGGTTAGCTTTGAAAAATTGAACTGGAAAGCAGCAGCTGGGAAAGCCAAGATCATTGGAACCCTTGCAGGAACAAGTGGAGCCATGTTTCTAACATTCTACAAAGGTGCACGAATACCTATACACTCCTTCCACGTCACTCTTTTGCATCCACACAAGAGCAGTGTGGGCTCTTCCCACTCTTCCTCCGGTGGTAACACCGTCTTGGGGGCACTCTGTGGCTTGGGTTTCATCTCGTCTTTTGGTTTGTGGCTCATTGTTCAGGTCTCTTATTGTTGCTCTGGCACCTGTCGTTTTGATAGTTGATATTGTCGTTTGCTTAAAATTAATCAATTTTTGTGTTGTTGTGTAGGGTAAGATGAGTGCGAGATATCCGTGTTATTACTCAAGCACTGCGTTGATGAGTTTGTCAGCGTTAGTGTTTTCTACTGGCTTTGCTCTCTGCACTGAAAGGGATTGGAGTCAATGGAAATTGGGTTGGAACATAAGGCTCTTAACAGTTGTCTATGCGGTAAGTGATTTTATTTTACTTTATAAAATCACTAAGTTGTGCTTAGCATTCATCAAAATTCCATATAATGTATAGAACTTGCCTGTATTTTGCTCACTAATTTACTTTCCGAAAAGGTTAACTTTCCCTACCTATTTACCTCCAACCAAACGGTTGACCTCTAATCATCAATCATCAACTAACTTTATTTTTAAAAAATTGTAATATATGTTTCACTTAAAGATGGATCGGTTCAGATCTACCAATTAATAAATACTTCTAATACCAATAATTACATGTTATTAATTATTATTCCCTCCTTTCTGCTGAATTTCATTAAGAAATATACATAAATAATACATTATTATTATACCAAATTAATCTACAATGTAACATCTTCAGATTCTATGCTCCATGTGCAATACACACGGGGGAAATCTTTAGTTTCTAGTAAAAAGAAATATCTAATTTCTTATTTTAAGTTTAATATATATATATACTCTTTCCAATCCTTAATATAAAAAATAGATAACTAATTTATAGAGATTAAAAAATTAGTTAAGTAAATTATTTGTAAAAAATGTGTTAACTTTCTTATAATATTATCTTTAATAATTTGCATTGGACCTATCTTCTGATATAAAACTCGTTTAGGCAATTAATTTTGAAAAGAAAATATAAATTTAGGATACAAATTAAATTGACATCTTCTTATAAGACTAAAATAAACTGTCTAATAAATAAGTAGCTTATATATTTAAGACTAGAGGAAGGAAAAAAATATGATCATTAAAATTTTTTAATGTTTAAAATCACTAGTGAAAAATTTACTTGGTAATTGAATGGAACATAATAAAATATAATAATATCGTATCATCCATGTAATTGATGCCACTCAGTGCAATAAATAAGATTTGTTGTTGTATAAAACTAGGTACATGTAAATTATTGTGGGTGTAGGGAACAGTGGCATCAGGATTGAATGTGGGGATGATAGCATGGTGTGTACGCAAGGGAGGGCCTCTATTCGTATCAGTGTTTAATCCTCTCCAGCTTCTGTTCTTGGCTTTAGTTGGATCTTTCTTCATGGACGAGGTTCTTCATCTTGGAAGGTATATATATGCCCCTTCAATTTCTTTTCTTTTTTATTTTGACCATCTAGTAAAATGATTTTGCTTATAATATGTAACTGTGAATGTATGATATGCAGTATAATTGGAGGATTGCTGATAGTGTGTGGATTATATATGGTTTTATGGGGCAAAGGCAAAGAGATGAAGAATATGAATCTTTTGGACGTACCTTCACAGACTCCCCACGTGTCATCCCCTTCATCTGTTGAAATCATGGTCAAATCTTCTATTGACCACGACAAAAGCAACCACAACAATAATATTAATGCGTCAAACCTTGATAGGGATCACCAAGATTCATCAGAAAATAATGGAAATCAAGCAATACAAGATGGTAAAAAGACAAGCAGCATCTTACCTTAGACACTTAGGAATGTGTTTGGATTAATGAGCAGAAGTCACTTTTGGAAACTCTTAAGTTAAGATAGAAGTTAGATAGTGTAATATGATTTATCTTTGCATTGATTTTTATAAAAATAGTTTGACAAATTAAAATTTGTTTAAGTGAGTGATTGAAAAATAAGTTTAGGTGTAAAATGATTGAAAATGACATAAATTTTATTAATAAATAGTACACACACATTATATATACAAAACCTTATAATTTTAATAGAAATATTAAAATTAAAAATTATAAAAATAAAATAGTTAATATATGTCTAATTTTAGCAGCAACTCATTTTATTATTGTTAAAGTTAATATAATTAGTAAAAGTTTGACACCTAATTATTTAAAATGATAAGTTCTAGTCTCGCTATTAATATAAATATCTTATTAATAAGTGATATATATATATTTTTATAAATTTTTTAAATTAAAAGATATATTTTGTTACTAATAAATTCTGAACCTAATTCATTTAAAAATTTTGTAAAAAAAAACAGTAGCATCAACTACTATGGTCGCTATCACGACTACTTTTTATTACTATAAAAAATCTTTCGTAGCGATTCCCAATGTACGTTGAGTGGAGAACAATAGAGGGTAAAAAAAAAAATTATGCTTTGATATTTTTATAAGTTGCATGCACCGCAATCCAGTATAATCATGGGTGTATTTGGAAAGAAAGAAACTTAAAATTTTAAAAAGTTTTTAGTTTAAATTTTAATTTAAAAATATTTTTAAAAAAATTATATTTATTAAAAAGATTTTTAGATTAAATTATAATTATAGTTTAAAATAAAAATTTTAGATAAACTATTAAAATTAATTTTTAAAATAATAAAAAAATTTATAGATAACTAATTATTATTTTACCTTTATCTTTTAATACCATCTATTAACTCTCATCTTTTTAATAAAATTATACTTAATTTTTTAATTATAAAAATATTTTTGATAATAACTATCTAAATACTCATTTATTTAAAATTATTTTTTTATATTTTTTTTTTAAAAAATATTTTTATAAAAATTATTTAAATTTTTTTTATAAAATATTTTTTAAACTCTTATTTAAATATGTCTATATAAAATATTATACTGTTATATAATGAATAGCTGTTCATGTTGACGTGTAATAGATTGCTGTACTATGTAAATATATGAATAGTTATTCTTGTTCATTGAACTAAATTGTAAAAAAAAACAAAGATATAACTTTACCTACATATATATATATTTATATGTGTGTGTGTGTGTGTGTTCACGCGCACATGCCTTAACGTGCATTAAAACAATAAAAATCATCTTATTGTATGGTTGTAAATAGGGTTGTGTATAAAGTCCATTGCCCGCTATGTTCTGTCCAACTCATAATAAAAATACCCTATTCAACCCGATAAATATAGGATAGGGCTGAGTATCGGGTTGCAAAATATATTCCATGTATTTTTTGGGTTAGGCACCGGGTATAGGGCTGTCCTGCCTTGCCCTGCCCATAAGCCCCCCTTCTTTTATTTTTATTTTTTTTTCTCTATCTTAGAAGGGAGAATATAATAGCTACTAGTGACTATAAGATAATTTTATAAATATAAATAGTTAAGTAGGTAAGTTGTGTCTTTTAATATTTATAATTATACTAATTTTTTCTTCTTTTTTAACTTTGTTAATTATCATGTGATTACATTATAAATTATAATTATTTATTTTATTTTTTAGATACTTTATCTTTGTCAATATTGGGGAGATTGATACAAAGTTATAATTACAAATTACTTAGATTTCAACGCTTATTTTTTATATGGAATGGATCTCAATATTTTAATTATTATCTTTGTTCTCTTATTCTTAGTGGATTATAGATATTATTTAACTCTTGAAGACACATGAATATGGTATTATTTTAGAAGTTCATAATTGTAAATTTTTTTCACAATATGAGTATGATATCACGACTTGGGCATGCCCAGCTCAAAATTGTTAAGGTTTTTATCGGGCCGGGCATCGGACTACAAAATGCAGCCCATATATATTTTTTGGACAGGGCATCAGGTAGGGGCTGTCTTGCTTAACCTTACCCATATATACCCCTAGTTGTAAATAAGTATGTGAGCAGACGCGCTTACAAGAAACTTCACTTTCTAATAATAGTGGAGATTCCATTTTCTTATTTGGTAAGTTTTTATATGGTGCAAATTTGAAATCTTTTAAATGAAAAGTTGTATGAGATTTCCTATAAATTCCAATCGCACAATACAAAAACTAATACACACATATAAATTTGTGAATTGTGAAAATTCACCAACTGTCTGTGAAATGGATGCTTCTTCTGGGATTACTACGGATCTGCTTAGTCAATTTTCAGGAGATCAAAATGTTCATCAAGGCCGAGATCCTGATGAGAAGCTCAAACAGTATGCTTGTTTACTTTGTTGTAATGATTGTGGTTACAATAGAGCCATGTTTTGCAAATCCTAAATTTAAAAGGGGTTTTTTACTCAAATTTTGGTTTAAGAAAATTTTAAAATAAACAGCTATATTTGTGAGTTTATGGACTAAACTATTATTTAAAACCATAATTTCAGATAAACTGGTTAGACTAACTTTTGGAACAGTAGAATAGCTTATGGACTACCCAATTACTATTTTACCTTTACTCTTTCTTACACCATCTCTTATATATTTTTTCTACTATATCTCCTCTCTCCTCTTTCTTCTATATTTTCAATTATCTCTCCTCTTTCTTTTAATTAGATATATTATTTAATAGAAATATTATTAATTTTTTAAAAAATACTTAAGTTTGAACTTTTCAGCACAAATTTATTTGTTTCTATAGCCAAGGTGCAGTAGATTTAAAGTGCTTTGGAGAGCACCTGGTTCATTAATTATTCTACAAATGTCCTTTTGAATAGTTTTCCACTTTCTTCTGTCAAAATCCATATTTCAAAATTTTGTAACATATCTACTAAACATAGTCCTGTGATTTGTTTTTGCAGGCTAATATTGCCCTTCTTCGTTCTAAACTTGAAGTCCTTGAAACTGAAAAGCTTTTAATTGATATTGAGCTGCAGGCCATCAGAGCACGACTTAATTTTCTTCGAGAACAAGAAATTATTAGTAAGAACGGATTAAGAGAATGTGACAAAATTAAAAATGATTAAATGTTACTGTTGAATTAAAACTAACTATATCACCTTGCCTTGTTGAAGATTATCTTCAAATGTGTGCATTAATTCAAGAAATCTTCATGTCTTGATTTTCTTGGCACCATCATGAGAAATAGACCAAGAGGTATAGATCTTATAACATTAAGCCTTTCTCTCTCTTTGGATGCATATACATTCATATATATATATATATATATATATATATATATATATCCTAAAATTAGTCTATTTTCCTCTCTTTTGTTCCTTAATTATTAAATTGTGCAATTATTAGATATGTTGAATGAAATTTGTCAACAAATATATTTAATTTTTAGTACAAGTTTTTGAGTTGAACTATTTGCAGAACTTCATATAGCATGAGTGGTTGTGGTTAGTTGATTAGTTAATGATTTTTCTTATCTTTGTGTTAATATTCTCTTCCCCCTTGTTTACACTCTTCATATGAATATAGAGTATTGTAAAATTGGATAAAAATTTCCCATTGAAAATTTTATTAATGAAAAAAATTTGATAAATTTTTATGTATAAAAAATACCCGTATTCTGCAAATTTTGTACATGCAAATTACCTATACTTAAAGTCTTTCTTACACAAAAATAAAATTAATGGTGGACTTATCCCCAATTTTTTCCTATTATTTTTCTTTCCTTTTTAGGCTTTTTTTTTTTTTTTACTTTTGAGATGAGATTGTAAAGAATAAAAGTGAATATGCATCATTAAACTTCTGTGATCATATAAAAAACAATTTATTGGTGGACACACACATATTATGGCGTATTGATATATTTATCTTTACTTTTTGTATTGGGAAAACATTTGGCATTTCAAATTTGATAATAACACTGACACTTCATTGAAAAATATAGAAATTTTGATATATTTGGCTTTCTCATATGAAGTTAGTAGGTTTTTATGAGATCTGTATTCCCACATATCTATCCATGAACAAATAAATAAGTATTCTCCAGAAATGTCCTCTTTTAATATTTTTTATCGTTTCCTTCTTAAATTAATGCTTTTTTTTTTCTTTGGTTCTAACACAGATCTAACTGGGGGAGGAAAAATCAGAATCTGGGACTTGAAGTCAAGTATGTGCTTGCGATTATTATTATAACCTGTTTCTTTTATTAAATAAAGGGTAAACTAATATCTAGTATTCTAATATTATTTTTTAATAGTATTTAATATTCTAATATTATTTTTAATAGTATCTAACAAATTAATCTTATTTATGCTGCATCAAGCACCCTAATATTATTTTTTATTTACATTTAACACCTTCATCTTATTTATACTTTAGGATGCTAGATGTACTATAAATAAGATTAGGGTTCTAGAAATATCAAAAAAAAAAAAAACATTAAGATACTTGATGCGCTATTAATAAGATTAAAGTATTAGATATCATTAGAGAATAACATAGGATAATTAATAGTATTTTAACTTAAATAAATAGAAAAAATTCTCATTCCAAATTAATCAATATTGTGATGTGAGGCCCATTGACCTCTCAGTGGTTGTAACTTGGTGTCTTTATAATATACTCTTTATATCCTTAATATAATATATATTTAATTAATTTAATTAGATTAAATAAATTAATTAAATTAATTAATATATCATATTTTTTTTAAAATACACTAACTTTCTTCTTTAATATAATCCTTCTGTATTATACTTAATTATTGTTGAGGGATTATCAATATGATTAATTTATAAAAATAAATAAATAAATATAAAAAAATATTTTATATTTAAAATTAAAATTAATTTCTTAATTATGTCAAATATTTATGACAAGAGGAATAGTTCCTTATTATAGATTATATACACAAATTAAATAAATACTTATTACATAGTGGCTGATGCTTTAGTAAAATTAGGGATTGTCAACTCATCTTTTTTTATGTGTATCCATCTCATCTTCAGATCTTGGTAGATTAAGATCGTCTAGGATTTAATTTCCCTCTAGCTTAATTTCTTGCTGTATTAGGGCGTTTTTTGCCATCCTATTTAGGGAAAAAAGTCCTTATTATTATGGATTTAAACTATTTACAACCTATGGGTAAAAAAAATCAAATGTCTATCTAACCCTATAGTACTATAATAAATTACCCATATGTTACTAATAAAAGTTAGTTTTAGCCGAATAGCCTAATCCCTCCAAAATTCATAATATGATCAACTAAAATTTATTCCCCATTAGGAGAAGTGCTCAAATTTTATACTAGGAATAGCTCATATAATATTACTATTAATAAGAGGATATATGTACTTAGCAGAAAAATAATGCCTATCTATTGAGACAAAAAAATCCGTTAAATAGTAGTCTCCTGCGTACGCAATGAGGACGTAAACAAGAAAATGTTGAAAAGAAAAGGCAAAGCACGCATAGACGTGAGATTTCTATTTTCAAAACAGTTAAAATATTGAGGAAATTCATAAATTAATTATTTAATGGGTATTTAAATGCAATTTAAATAAATATTGACCCTGTAATTATTTTTTATGAAATGAAAAGGTTTTACGTTTTTGTAAAGTTAAGTGTAGATTTTTAATTAAAAAGTATAATATGCTTCATAAAATGTTTTAGAGACTGAGGACAGAGGCTAGTACATGGTATGGGCTCCAATCCCATCTCTTACCCCAAAAACATGAAAACCAGCCCAAACATCTTAAATCCCAATAATAACTTTGTTAAAGGCACAAGCACAAAACGTTTTGCAACTCTTTTTTTTTTTTAACAAAAACTTTTAAAAAAAAATTAGACTCACCTATAATATAAAAGTAAGACAAAGTCTCATTTATTCTTAGGCGATATCAATATCAGGTAGGGCGAGCCATCTATTATCCTTAGGTATAAACCTAAATACTCAAGAGTTAAGATATCTCTCCAAGTGCTATAATTGAAACCACAATAAAATAATATTTTTTAAAGATCAAACTATTCTAAATAGTCATATATCTCACCCCTTAATTAGTTAAATCATACGTGCCTTTCAACTCTTGTTAAAGCCATGAGCCCCCACAAATTGGTTAACAACCGGTAAAATAAGGTTGGAATCCCTATAAAAGTGGATACCCACATTTAGTATTAACAAATATTTTAAATAGAATTTTTCTAACAGAAGTATATCTATACTTAGCATATATATATATATATATATATATATATAATTTAACATGATATAACCAACGAGTGTTGGATGGAGCAGAAAATATCCACATGTGGTTCCTAGTAGTGCCTTTAATAAAGAGGAAAATTTCATTACCCTGATACAAAATATCAACCAAATTAAATGTTGTTTTTTTAATACCAACCTATTTTCAAGAAACCATATTGGAATCAATTGACTTCAGTCCAAAAAAAATCTAAATTGAGTTGAGTCTAATAGGAATTCTCCACGTATAAGATTTGAACTCAGAGGGAAAAAACTTTGAATTACATAAACCAATTATCATTGATAAATGATAATTTTTTATTTTCATTCTTTTTTTTTTTTTTGAAATTGACTGGCAAGCACTAATCTTGAAAATTACACGTGAAAACAAAATCAAGGCAACTACGCCGAATCCCCTTGAAAATTTTCCACACAACCAGAGGGAATTTTACACTTGGACAAAATGAATTTAGTCACATTCTCCCTCTCTTTATATGATATAAGATATAATATAAGAGTTAGATAATTAATTATAAATATTAAAAATATTAATTTATAAAAATTAAAAAATAATTATTTATAATAAATATATATTAGTTTTCTTAAAATATCTTCTTAAGAATTATTTTTATGGATAAAATCTATTTTAACATATATAATCAATAATGATAGCTTACTAAAAATATTATAAATTTGATAGACAAAATGAATTCAAACATCTTATATTTAAGATTAAAATAAATTTTTTATCTAATTTTTATATTTAATTCTTATATTTAATACTGGATAAATTAATTTTTTTTATAGGCTCAAAAAGGAAAAAACACTAAACAAACAACTAATTACTGTCGAGAGAATCATCTGTCGTATTGAGCTAGAGCTCAGACTTTGAAGACCTCGGGCATCATTCAGATCTAACTTTGCAAGACCTTCTCCCTTCTGATTATTATCTCTTTTGGTGACACGAAATCCAACCTTCTATTCCCAGGTGATCATATTTTGGATTTCATGAATCACGTTCCAGTCCTTATGGGGTTCACTTTTGCAGCCGGTGCAAGATGTACAACTTCCGAAGAAAAACTTTTCAGGATAACGTCTCTTTCTCCCAAGTCCCATGCGCGTCTCAACCCTATCAAAATACCCCATAATTCCGCAGCCAAGTGGTCGCCTGAATCTAAGGTGAGCAGGGAACCTTCGACTAGATTATCCCGTTGTGCTTTGATGACTCCAGCACAAGCAGCTTGGCCACAATACTCCGAGTATGCACCATCAACCTCAACAACTAGGTTATGACGAATCTCTTGATCAACCTGATGTGCCATCTGACAGTTGGAGTGCCTAATATTAACTCCTCGCAGCTTCATCCCCGTGTTCTTCATGGACTGTGTGATAGCAAGAGCTCTCACCGGGAGTGCATCCATATTGTTGACAGTCTTAGAGTGAGTAAACTTATTCCTAATCCTTCAAATAAGCCAACAAAGGCTAACAAAGAAATTGTTCCATTCCGTTTCGACATTCCCAACTTTCTTTCTCATATTCAGACGAAGCCAATCCTGCAAGTTGCTAGCAAAGAAATCTGTAGCAAAATCTGGTTTAATCAGCGAGAGCCAGATAGACCGGATCCCAGGGCAGTCACGCAACGCATGTATTTCATCTTCCGGGCCTTGTTGGCATCGATCACAAAGGCTGCTATTATGAAGACCACATTTCAATTTTCTTTTGTTCGTGACCAGCCTTTCATGGAATAACATCCAATCAAAAGTTTTGCACCTTTAGGGTGTCTTCAACTTCCAAATGCTTTCCAGCGACTATCAGACAAATCTTGACGGTGATTAAGCATGGCTTAAGCTGATTAACGGTGAATAATCCATTTTTATGCCCCTTCCAACGGACGCTAGTTTGCCCATGTCTGTCCCTCGCTTGCTACAAACCTGAATCAACATGACACCAGTTGTTTTTGACCCCCCTCCACGTGTTTGAGCCAGGTTTCTTAAGATTTATTTGAGGGATAAGATCATTTCCACAACCATACTTCGAATCACCTTGACCCCAAGAGAATCCCGTTTAGTAACTAAACCCCAGACAATTTTCATCATAAAGGCACGGTTTTGTTGTTTAATATGCCTTATGCCTAAGCCTCCTCTTTGCTGCTCAGTGCAAACTCTCCCAAGATACATGATGTATTCTCCGCTTCGCAACTGAAGAACCCCAAAGAAAATCCCTAGCTTGCCTCTCAATTAAGTTACAAGTGTTGGATATTTATTATATATATAACCTATTTAGATATTAATTAGGATAATTAATAAATATTTCTGAGTGTGGCTCGTAGTCAAGGTGAGTTATTGACTCAGTTTATTTAAAGTTAATTTTCTGATGGTGAAAATTAACAATTCACTTTATGAGATCTCTTTTCTGAGTCCAGAGCAAAACCCTATTCTCAGCTCGCTTCTAAAGGTTCCCCACTGGTGACAGCTGAAAACATGTTGCCATCATTGTGCCCAATCACCAGCTGGAAGAATCTATTGTTTATCTGACAGTATTCTCTTTTGACAGGTATCTCATTTGATTCCAGTTCTCCTCAGATCAATCAAGTTAATGGCAAGAGGTAACTTTAAATCTTCCACTGCATCTCATATAGATTTATATGTAAGTATGATATAATCTGGATTGATTGTATTACTTTTGAGATGTTTATTTTCTAACAACAAGTGTTATCCGGGATATAAGCAGTTTGCATAACATAAGAGGGCATAGCATTAATAACAGAGTTCACAAGGGTCTCACTTTCGGTGAACAATAGGCTGTTGATCTTCCAACTGCTGAGACGAGTTTTTATTCTGTCAATAATATACTGGTACGTTTCATTGGATACTCTATCATGATGTAGCGGGACCCCCAAGTGCCTCCATAGATCAGTAGTGTGAGTGAATCTTAGTTCCTCACTTAGCTGCGCAGCACGATTGTGATTTACATTTTTGGAAAAGAGCACTTTGGTTTTGGTCTGATTGACTTTTTGTCCCGAAGTATCACATAAACACTTGAGACAATTTTTAATCACCTCCACTTGATCAAGACTAGCTTCTGCAAAAATCAACAAATCATTAGCAAAAAACAAAAATGTGAAATGAGAGGGCCAGTCTTACCTAAGTTGATCGCCTTCCATCTCCCAATGTTCATTTCATGCCGAATGACGTGCGCCAGTTTTCCATACAAAGCACAAACAAGTAGGGGGTTAGCGGGTCTCCTTGAAGGAGACCTCTAGAAGGGTTGAAGCTAGTAGCTCTATCTCCTTCCCACAGAATTTGCATTGAAGAAGAAGAAATGCAAGAGTATATAACCTATTTTACATTATCTAGCATTTTGATTTCCTCATGACACCTCAAAACAAAATTCCAAGAGAGGTAATCATAGGCTTTTTCCAAATCAATTTTAATCGCCATGTTGCCTCTTTTACCATTCACATTCTTCATTGAGTGAATTACCTCCTGAGCAACAATTATCCAAGCAAGTACGACCCAGAACAAGGCTGCATTGGTTCGGTGCAATAACATTACGCAGGAAGTTCTTCATTCTGTTGACCACCACTTTAGTAATAATTTTATAAATTACATTACAGAGACTAATAGGTCTGAAATCTCTGATAGTCTCAGGATGTTCTTTCTTCGGGATCAGAACAAGAAACGTATTCTTAACTTTAGTAATAATCTAAGGGTCTATAAATGCTTGCTTTACCATTCGGGTAATAGAATCACCAACTACTTCCCATTCGCTCTGAAAGGAAAGCGCATTCAAACCGTCTGGTCCAGGGGATTAACACCCCCATGCTGAAAAGAGCAGATCTTGTCTCCTCCCCATTGACTTGCCAAATCATGTATATGCATATCTTCAAGATCAGCATAGGACAAGAAGGTCGCATTTATTTCCCCTTCACGACCTTCATCTTGGAATAAATTCACAAAAAAATCAGTTGCAGTTTTCTTGATCAAATCAATGTCATCTGTCCATTCTCCATTATCTTGCTTAATAGCTTCCATTTTAGTCCTGCCCCTTCGCCCATTAGGTCTAGCATGAAAGAATTTTGAATTTTTATCCCCAAGATGATACCACTCACATTTTGATTTTTGAGCCCGTAGCAATTCTTCCTGAATAATCACCTCCTCAAGCTCAAGCGAAAGCTCACTGGACAGAGTACTAATTACAAATGGAATATTAATTATCATCATTTACTGTTTATATAAAAAAATAATGCTAGCTTTTTTATGATCCCAATAACTTTTTCCTGAAACAAAAGTTGAAAATGGTATTATCAGTAGTGATCCCAATAACTTTTGAATTTTTTGGATAAAAATAAGTAATTAATGGAATGATATGTATATTTGAGAGACTCCACTAAGTTGGTGCCTTTTGCAATGTATTGGTGCCTTAAAAAGAGATTTGATTTTCTTAATAATAAAATGCTAGATATGTGGTTCGTTTTGATGAAGACGACAACCTCAAAGGATTGTCCTAAAATACATGGATTATAATAATCCTTTTAAAAAGATCGCATGACAAACATCAAATTTGGTTTTTTTATCGTGCATAATCACACTTCTCGAGATGTTATAATTTTAACTTACAAGTGCATAAATATTATATAATTTATTCAGGAATTAAAAATTATATAGAAGGCCACGGCAATATAAACATTATCGTCGTGGTTATTTATCATCATCATTGCTATTCAATTAAAATAATCAATCAAATTTATGCCGATAGTGTTAGCAATTAATGAGTTAAGCAAAAGCTAATTAATGAACCATTTTTAATAAGATATTGGATTCAAGTCTTTTAGTGTATATATGGAAAACTAAGACCCCGTTCAGTTAGTTCATGGAATGAGTAAGAATGCAATACAATGTAATCAAATATAATGCTTGCAATGCAATGTAATAGTGATTACAATAAGTTTGTTTGGTGCACTATTAAGGCTGGGTACTAAAATATATTTTTTATATGTACTTAAAGATATAAAATTAAAAATATAGAAATACCCTTTTTTTTTTAAAAAACATAAATAAAAGCCTCCCTCCTTCACATGTTATACATTTTCAAGATTTTGAAACAGGTCCATCCATATCTCCACCAAGACTATGTCATATTCATTAGCTGTCGTGAGTAGTTTCCACAATTTGTAATTGGATCATGTTCGAATTTGTTAATTTTGTGATTGAGATATATGTTTCCTTATGAAATCATTTTCATTAGATATTATTCTCTAGTTTAGGGTTATAAACTTGTTGTTCTGAACAATTCTAAATGGAACTCTGATTTAAAATAGTAAAAAAAGAAAAAAAAGATAAGACAGGATATGTCCACCAAACTAATGCCAGCTCCATGATCATTTTAGGTTTGGATTTGTCAGTTTCGAATTGAATTTGGATTTAAAACTTTTGGTAACTCGAAGCTTCGAATTGATTTTAGCTGAAAATGGGGGCTTGAGAGGAATACGTCTGCCAGTTTATGAATATACTTTGTAGGCACAGTAGAAGAAGGAAGACGATGGAGCTTGGGAAGAGTGCAGGGCACTTGACAAAAAAAATGGATTACAACATGTGGGAATGGATATTGCGTAGGTTTTTTAATGTAATCCCTATTGCTACATTTGATGTAATCATGATGCTATTATGTAATATTCATTAAGACTAACCAAACAACAGAAATAGAAATGTGGAGATGCATCACGATTACATATAAATCCCCTTTCATATAATTGAACCAAACGGGGGATAAATTAAAAAAAAAAAAATTCTTCCATCGTAATTGCTATCGGATTTTAAATATTAAAAACAATTACCTCACTAAAATTAAGAAAATGGTTATTTTTGTTAAATATGTCATAAATTGGATTTTTTCATAAATTCCTTTAATTTAATTTTTAAACTTTTATATTACCCCGCAAATCTCTATTATAAGTCACCTCTAACCATTTTATTTGAATTAAGGAGGGATAATTGTTCTAGTAACTTTGTCATGATTTTTTTTTCAACTTTATCTATATTTAAGACTATAGAAAAACACTATATTAAACTTCAAGTGTCCTCTTAATAACCTGTAAGAGGGGTAATATCTAAAAAAAAAAGTAATTTATTTCCCACCAAGTGATTTGTGTATGAGACTATCAATTTCTTCATCTAGAAGGTGCCATAAATATGAGAGGCTGGAGAGAGTATATTGAATTATTCTTAATTTAATGAATTATATATCATACTAACATGGTTAAGGTGATAAACGGTTTTACCCCTAAAAAAGATAACATAAATTCAAATCTTTTTAAATGTATTTGTTGGGAAAGACAAAAACTCTTTGTGATTTAAGTCTTGAGAGAGGATACCTTAATCAAATCTCAAATCCTGTTAAATGTATTTATTGGGAACGACAAAAAGTCTTTGCGGTTTAAGTCTTGAAAGAGGATACCTTAATCAAATCAAAAAATGAATTATATATCATTCGAAGAATATAATTTATACATCAAATAGAAGCTTTATATATATAATGTAAATTCTAAAACAAAACAACTCTCTCAAAATTCTCTTGTATCCAAGAACAGAACGGGGATAATATTTCAAGAGATATTGATAAATTACCATCAATATAATAGAACTTGAATCCATGTAGTGGGGGTATATTAAACCAGTACTAATTAATCGGGGCATTATTTTTAAATGTTGTATATATGCATACCTTCATTATCACATTTGGTATGTGCAAAGTGAGGAACACGTGGAAATGTAATGCTGTTCCACGTAGGAGATAAGGCAGCAAGCTGATCCTTTTTGAAAGAGTGTGTATGGTCTTTGAATCTTTGATGTCATGCACTTATACCAAATTCACCGTTTTTTTTTAACAAAATACTAGAATTATTAGAGCTATGCATCATCATAAATTATTCACAAATAAGATTCTTAAGTCAATATATAATAGGCCTTGAATCGGCATTATAACGAGTATGAGACACATCCTCAATCAAGCAATTACTACTATTTTAAATGATGTTTTGGCAGTATCTCATTATATGAGGAACACGTGGAAATGTTGTTACGCGTAGGAGACAAGGCTGCAATATATGAAAATTTCAAGCTTCACTTTTTACATTTTAAAAAATTGAGATTATATTTATGTGGTTTGCATTCAATACTTCGAGAATATATATTGCAAACAATATTTTGGTGCTCAAATGAAACAAGTCATTGAAGAGTTGGCTTATGACTGTTTTTCCACCAGTGGGTGATACAAAACAAATTACTACTCTTGTGTTTAATATAGAAAATATTTAATTTATTTGATTATATTAAAAAATTAGCTAAATTAATTAATATAATATATATTTTTTAAAATATCTTTAATAATATTCTTTAACTCTCTCATTCCCTTATTTGATTATTATTGAGGAAGTATAAATAATAGTAATTTAAAAAAAAATAATAAATATATTAAACATATCTTGTATTTAGAATTAAGATAAACTCTATAACTATGTCATATATTAAAATTAGGAGGAGGAGTGAAAACACAATTGTAAATAGTCAGTTAAATTGTTCAGGATTATAGCTTTGGCATCTTACAGGTATCTGGTCAAGTTTAGTAGTTGGCATATTTTAGCCACCGGGTTTAGGTGCTTGGGCACTTATAGCTTTGTAAATAAGTTTTGGACTGGAGATCTAACTTAGAAATAATATTGGACAAATTTGGATTTTGGATTTGCTTCAATATATATGGATTTCGGATGTATTTCGAAATATTAAACATGCGAGATCCTGACATATATATTGTTCAATTATATTAAGAAAGAATATCACATAAAATAACAATGACTTAGGTTTTTGGATAGTTTTCATCATATTCGATCATATATATATATATATATATATAATAAGCATGTTCATGATCGTACTTATTATTAGAGGAACATTGTCACAAACATTATACTTGGAGACGTTGGCTTTAACAACAGCAACATTTACATCAGCAATGAACAATCTCATTCCAGCCGCCACCTTTCTCATGGCTCTCTTCTTCAGGTAAACTTTTTTTTTTACTATCAATTACTATTATTATTATTATTATTATTATTTTCTTTTCTTCACTTTTTTTCTTGTTTTAAAGTAAACAAAATTACTACATTCTCTTTTATTTTTCTCAAAAGTCTTTAGTTAAATTAAGTGTACATTTTTTCCCTTTTATTTGTTTGTTTTTTTTTCATCATCTCACCAATACCCTTTTGTTTAATTGATGAGTAGTTGTTAGTTGTTAGTTGTAGTTGAAGTGATCATCTTCCCCTTGACTTTTGTTATACATTTCCTACTTAGCTTCCACTATAGTTTCACTTTCCCAAATAACAATTTTAAATTCACACACACATTAGACTTTAAAGTTGTTTTAAGAAATTCTAGAAAGAAAATTTTAATATAAGGTAATACTCCATTCTATACTTATTATAAGAGATATTTGACTTTTTCTATAGAGATTAATGAAGATAAATGAATAGTTAATTATAACTAAATATACATAAATATTATATACTCTTTAATATATATAAATTAGTCAATTAATTCTTATATTAGTTATAATTAATTGATTTATTTAGTTTTATTAATATATCTTAAAAAAATTAACTATATCTTATAATTAGGATTAGAGGTAATATATAAAAATATATTGTTCAAAACTTTAAATTTAAATTTTTGTGTTTTAGTCGTGGAGTCATGGAAAGCACTTTTAATATAGATATATTTATAAAAAAATTATTTTAGTGGCTCGTATTTCACTAAAATTTTAATTTCTTCCTTACAATATATAAAAAGCTTAGAATTACATCCTTATTGTTTAAATAATGTTTTCTTTATTTCATTATTTATATTAAAACTTTTATTAATGGCAACGAAATGAACGATTTTGTCAATATTTAGCATTCAAATATAAATTATGAATATATTTTTCTGGCCAAAATATTATAAGTTATGAAAAGATAAAAAAAATTAAATGATAAAAAAATGTATCATTATATTCAGCTTGGAAAATTGGAAGACAGCCGCTGGAAAAGCAAGATCATCGGAACCCTCACAGGAATTAGTGGGGCCATGCTTCTAACATTCTACAAAGGTGTACGAATACCCACACAGTCCTTCCACGTGACCCTTTTGCCTCCCCACAACAGCCACGTGGCATCTTTCTCGGGTGGTAATACCCTCTTAGGTGCACTTTGTGCCATGGGTACATAATTTCTTTTGCTTTGTGGCTCATCCTTCAGGTCTCTCTTTGTTCTGACTCCTGTTGTTTTGATCCTTGACGTTGTCGTTTATTTAAAATGAATCATTATTGGGATTAATACAATCTTTTATGTCTTAAATTTATATAAATTTTATTTTTGATCACTTAATGAGTAAAATGATATAAGTTTTTATCAAATTAGAAGAAGAGAGTAAAATCTATTATTGAAAATTTAAGAGACTAAAAATAAAATAAAGATAAATATAAAAAATTAAAAATTATATTAATATTTTTTTATTGTGTAGAGTAAGATGAGTGAGAGATATCCATATCATTATTCAAGTACGATATTGATTGTTTTAGCAGCTTCTGTGTTTTCTATTGGCTTTGCTCTTTGCCTTGAAAGGGATTCGAGTCAATGGAAATTGGGTGGGAATATAAGACTCTTAATAGTGGCTTATGTTGTATGTGATTTTATTTGAATTTTTTACTAAAGTGTTAAATGTAAAGGTGTCAAAAGTTTTCCGTCTCTTGTTATTTCGATTGGGTATTAGGTATTTCGACACAAGTTTATCTCATCCCATAAAAAATTGATATAGGAATATATTTGGGAATAAGGGAAAGAGTTAAGATATAATATGTCTCAGTTCCTCAGGATTATTGCCTCGTCCCAAATATATTTTTTTATAAAAAATAAAAAATATATTTATTTTTTGTAAAAAAATAAAAAATAATATTAGTTATATCATATTATTTATTAGATAATTTTATTTTTCTTTTCCTCACATGTCTTTATTTCTTTACAGATGAAACAGTAACTTCAATTGGTAAAATTGAAAATTAAAAAAGTAATGATATTTATAGTATAATTAATAATATTTATTTCTTTAAATTAGTAATCATATTAGAGAGGATTTAATTTCTTCTATTAATTTTTACATTTTAATTATATTGTTATCATCAGGAATTTAATTAACGGTTATATGTATATTCTTTGTAGAATATTTCGAATGGGAAGTATTAGCCGAATGGTTCAAGCGGCGAAAGGAAAAACATTCGGCCAGGGTTCGAGTCGCAGCGGAAGCGGAGGTGAATTTTTTTTCTCAGACGCGTGAAATTACCATTTTGCCCCTCTGTCTATTTCCCACCGAACCTCTGCCTTTCTTCATCATTTTCCTTCTTCTTCCTGCGGGCCGCGAACAGAGAAGGCAGGCTGCAGCGACGCGGCAGGTGCGAGACGACAGAAGCTCAGCGTGCGGTGCGGGAGATGAGTACACGGCACGGAAGCTCGGCTGGACGCCTTTAAGAAGTATTCCGCCGATCCTTTCCTTTCTGTCGTCAACGAGGCTGCGGTGACAGGGGAGTTTGGGTGGTGATCGCTGGAGTGCCGCGGATTCTGGGTTCGGGATTTTACGCCGGTAACACTCCTTCCGGTGGACCACATTCAAGTAAGTGCCGTCGCCGTGTAGCTCTGTCCGACACCATTGTCGAGCTACTGTAGCAAGTCCTTTGCTACTGTAGCAAGTCTCGGAGGTCGATTTCCTGTTGCTCTTCGGCGATTGGTTCTGTGGGTAAGCTTCTTAAACCGATTTCCGCATTCTCCTTTCCTTCTAGCTCGCTACCGTGAGCAACTAAGCTCACTCTGTTCTTCGGTGTCATCGTCATTCCAAGTAACGGGATGTTCGTTGTTGTTGATAAGGAAAGAAGGAAGTGAGAAGCTAGTTGGTGACGCCGGAGACAGAGTTGCAGAGTTGTCGGCATTAGGCAGTAAGTACCTGACCCTGTTTCCGTTTGCTTGCTCGGTATTGTTGGTTCTAGCGTTGTGAACCTGCGGATCTGGGAAATGGTTTCTGTCGCAATGTGTTTAATCTTTGAATGCATGCTGGGTTGCTGCGGTGTTATATATATATGTTTGTCATACTGTGCTCGCGGGTTCTGTGAAAATATGCATGTTGTGTGCTGCCAATGGTTATGAACAATGAGCATTCCTGTCACTTTGTTTCTGTGGATTGTGCGCTGTGTATGCTGCTGTGGTGTGTGCATGGGTGTTCGGCGTACAGCTTGTGTGTTTTGGGGATATTGTTGATGTTTGCACCGTAGCGTGGGTATTGCGAATTGATGAAAGAAGAAGGGATTGGAGACTTGTACTGTTATGCGTATGTATAGGTATACATTTAAAAAGAGGGGGTTTTAAATCGGAGAACCATGTTGCGGTGATTGGAAGCTAGATGATATATTTATATAAGGAATGGTTGTTATAAATTGCAGGAGGAAAGTAAAAAGAATGAGGGAAGAATAGGATTTCGGTTGCTGTGTGTGCATAATTGATTAATTTTCATATTTAGTTGTGGGCTAAGGGCAATTAGTTTTGCTAAGAATTTGAGGAGAATGTTAATATACTATTTCTAATTATCAGGGGATTGAGTAGTGGCTTTACAGCAAGTGTTTGGTGGGAAGAGTAGCGATTTAGGAACGCGGCAGGTGAGTGAATAACGTTCCCTACAAATTTACATTTTCAAATGCATTGTTATTTCAAATGCATTGTTATTTTAAACGATGAATTTCAAATATAGATTTCGAAAAGCAAGTGTTATGAAATTGTGGTTTAAATCGTTAGAAATGATTTTCTTTCGATTAATTTACAAAAGATTACGGTTATACATGAAAATGGATAAAGAAGCTTTAGAAAAAGATTTGACAGTGAACTGATGTTATTCATGAAATATTTTTCTGTGAATTGCATATGTTTTTACAGTAACTTGATTTTGTATGTTCATGCTGGGGTAACAGAAATTCAAAGTGACTTTATCAATGATTATGATATTTGAAACGATTGAGATGTTTACATGTGAAAAGAACCCCACGCATGATGAAAACGTTTTAGGACGGAATACAGAACGCTGGTTGCTAACAGCAGTACTGTTAGTCCTTGGTGCACCTTGGTATTCGAGCTCGACAGTTTGTGGCATAGCCACCAGAATTATTTCGTGGGATTCGTTCTCGCGACAGTTTGTGGCCTTGAGCCACCAGAATTATTTCGTGGGATTTATTCTCGCGACAGTTTGTGGCTTCGAGCCACCAGAATGGTTAGTTACCCTCGTGGACTGTGTGTCCACGTCAGTTTTCGTTCTGTTGAAGTCCTACAGAAAGATCATGGTTATGAAAAGATTGTTTTGGATCAGTTATGTGAAACAGTTAGTTCATACGGTTATTTCCCCTGAAATACAAATGTTTATGAAAAGGTTTGCATTAGATTATGAAGTGTTAAGAAAATACATTTTTAAGATAATTATGCATTGTTTATTTTCCGCATTCTTATAAATCATTTTTTTGGGACGTTATTCACGAGTAGATTTTTGGCTTCAGATAGTGCAGGTGACCCTATTTCTCCAGCTGAGCGGTAAAGAGCCTTGCCGTTGATCCGAAGCTTCGTTTGATAAAGACTACTTTTGATGTAATTGCTTATTAAGAACTTTTATTATTTTGGAAAGGATAATGCTCTGCATGAACCTTAGAAAATGTTTGTATGATTTTGAAAAATGCTATGGAGAAATTAATGGTTTTACTTAAAATGCTAGGCTTTCAGAATATGATGTATTCATATTCTGTGCCGGTCACGGTCCAGAAATAGGGACGTGACATATATATTATTGATAGATAGGTTGTGCATAAAATATTTAATAGTTTAAATTTTTAAAAAATAAATTTTAAAAATTTTTCATCTTGTCCTGATCCCATTTAACATGGGACGAAGTAATCTTAGTCTCAACTTGTTTCATAAATACCAGGGAGAGTTTGACAGAGACAAATCAAAGAGATAAGGTTAGGGGCAGAAGAGAAAATTACAAACCATCAAGCATTTTTATTTTTTTAATAGTATGGGCCCCTTAAAAAACTAACTGATGTTGAAGAGTTTTAACAGCGTTGTTATTTTTGCCTTGATTTTAAATGTTATTGTAGGGGTGTCCAAAATTTTTTGTTATGGGTTGTTGTGTGAAGGATTGGGATGAGAATATATGGGATTAAGATAAGAGAAATGGTTGAGATGAGATGGGATAGATCTCAGTCTTAACTTTCGAGATTTTCATTATATCTCTAATATTTTTTTTATAAAAATAAAAAATATATTTATTTTTTTGTAAAAAATAAAAAATAATATTTATTATGTCATATTATTTGTTTTATTTATTAGATAATTTTAGTTTTTCTTTCTCATATGTCTTTATTTCTTTGCAGATGAAACAATAACTTTAATTGGTAAAATAGAAAAATTGAAAAAATATTAGTATTTGTAGTATAATTAATTATATTTATTATTTTAAATTGATAATCATATTATAGAGGATTTAATTTCTTCTATTGTTTTTTATATTTTAGTTATATGTTACTGATAGATAGGTTACACATAAAATATCTAATAGTATATTTTTTTAAAAAAAAATAAATTTTAGAAATTTCCCGTCCCATCCTAGTCCTGTTAAGGACTGGACGGGACATGAGACGTAAAATACGTCTCATGTACTATATCAGGATAGAACACAGGACGAGATTATCCCGATCCTAACTCATCTTGTGAACACCTCTAGTTAAATGTATGAGTTAGATAATTAATTTATAAAAATTATAAAATTATAAAATTAATTAATTATAAATAATTTGTGTTGACTTTTTAAATTACTCTTCTTAATCATTCATATGAAACTATTTTATTAATAGAAAAACTTTTTAATAGATGTTAAGGATAAAAAAAATTATAAATTTGGGATAACTGAAAAAGTAAATCACATAACAATGCGTGCTCTTTCATCAAAACTCCATATGATGAATAGAATTCAATTGTAAGGCCCGCTTTGTTTAATTTATTCAACTAGTCGAAAAAGTTGACTTTTCAAGAGGTACTTCAAAGGGAGTAAATTTTTCAGAGAAGTTCATAAATGATTTCTTGCTTTGGTTTTTTTTTTTTTTTTTAAGATTTTAGAAAGTGTAATTATATATATAATATTATTTTAACGTTTAAAATCCCATACTTATGTAAATTGTTGTGGGTGTAGGGACTGGTGCCAGCAGGATTGAGTGTGGTGATGATGATATCGAGGTGTGTACGGAGGGTCTTTATTCGTATCAATATTCAATCCTCTCCAGCTTTTATTTTTGGCTTTTGTTGGATCTTTCTTTATGGATGAGATGCTTCAACTTGGAAGGTGTGTACATATACATACATATATATACCCTTCATGTTCTTTTCTTTCTCATTTTGACAATGTAGTAATTAAAAGAGGGAATTATGCTGAGATTTTAAAGAAAATAAAATATTACTATTAGGCTTTAGAAAAATCATTAAATTGATATAAAATTCTAAAAGGTACATAGGTGATTGATTATAATTATAAAAATATAAATTTATTCTAACTTATCAATTGAGAAATTAATGTGTCATTAATGACAAATTAGAGTACTACTAATAATAAATCCAATTACTTTAATTAATAAATTAATATATCATTAATAATAAATTAATATACTTCAATTGATAAGTTAATGACTATTAATAATAAGTCAATGTGACTTAATTGATAAGTCAAAATTTCACAAGTCATAATACCATTAATAATAAATTAAAATACAACAAGTCAATGGGGGTATTAATAACAAATCATAGTAAATAGTCTTCTTATCATTACAATAAACCTTTCATAAGTATCTTGGGTAATTGTATCAATTTAATAATTTTATAAAATATGATAATAATAATTTATCTTTTTTTTAAGACTTAAATATAATTTTCCCTAATTAAAATGATTTAGTTTATAATATATGACTGTGAATCCATAGTATGCAGTATAATTGGAGGAGTGATGATAGTGTGGGGATTATATATGGTTTTATGGGGCAAAGGCAAAGAGATGAAGGATATGAATCTTTTAGACGTACCTTCACAGACCCTCCACCTGTCATCCCTTTAGTTGAAATCTTGATCAAATCTTCCATTGATGACCACGACAAAAGCAACAACAACAATAATTTTAAGGAAAAATTTCAGTTAAGGCTTATATAAATAATTTAATTATAAAATTTTTTTATCAACTCATTAATAACTATAAAGTTGTATAGAATTTAAAATTATTTTTTTTTAAATTATAAAATAATAAAAATTTTTTTAAAAAATATCTCAATTATTATTTTTTTAGTTTAGTTATTATTCTTTCTTTTAAAAATTGGCATCCATATTGTTTAAGTTATTATTTTTTTTCATGGCGTTATTATTCCTATTTTTTGAATTATTTCTTTCCAAAAATAATTTCATCATTTCAAAATTTAAAAAAATTATTATCAAATTTTATGAGAGAAAACAAGTAGTAACATCTAGAGATGTCTCAGACACTCGAAAGATGGTAATGTTTTAGAGGTTTAGGAAGGAGACATTTCAGCAATGTGATTGATTTATGTTGCGGAAAACTTGTATCATTGATTTCTTGTTCAAATTGTTCAATATTAAATGGTATTAAAATTCAACTTAAATCACTTAATTGAGTTGACCTCGACTATTTCATAGGAATATTTTTTGAATATTTAAATTAATCTATATTATTTTAATTATAATTAGACGGACCTCGATTTAACCATGTTTAGATTATTTCCCTTTAAATCATTGCCTGGACTATAATTTTCATACTTTATATTTGCTTTTTTATCATTAAAAAAGTTGAAATGAGTTGGTGACTATTGAGAAATTAATTACCAATTTATTAGATTGAGGACCAACCACATAAATCTAAACAACGCTTACAAAAATATTTATAAAGTTATCCATAAGTAAAATTTCCACATTGTTGAATTTTACTTATAGTAAATCATACGTTGCATTATGCCGAATTTGAATAAGAAAACGTAATATTATATTCAACTAACTCATTCCATTCATAATTCCATAGTCTCTGCCTCTGATCCCACTTAGTCAAATTGAAATAGAATTGAATTTATTGTGAGAATGGACTTAATGACTGTAAAAAAAACCATGCACTTTAATTTAGTGTGGATTCTTATTCTCATTGCACAATAAACAGTGAAAACACCACTGAATCGAACAGGAGAGAAAGAGAAAGATGATGCGTGTTATTGATGAATAAATTTCACTGCCTCTCTGTTCTTTCCTAATTTAGTCACTCATAAAATTAGATATTCTTAGAGATTTATGCTTTTATATTTTTGTTAATAAATACATTTGAATTATTATTATTATTAATAATGAAAAAGAGTATAAATGATATAAAATTTATCGGTGTATAATAACTATGCATAATTTTTTTTGTCTTACAAAAATTTTACTACATATTTTATTATATATATATATATATTCATATATTGAAATTAATTAGCGTGTCCTATATTAATCATTATATGATTGTTTTATAAAAAAACTAGTGGTGTGATGATTCCATCAGTATCACCTAATTTGAGTTATTGTTTTGTTTGTTTATATTTAATTAATAATTCTAATTCTTTAATTGTCCCGTCCGTCATTAGTGTTCTAAAACTCAATATGAGCGATATTTTTGTTTGAGTGGAAACTGAATTCATTCCTCAAAAGTATCTATAAAAGAGACACATTGTTTACAAATTATACACACCATGCCATGTGAATGATTATATATATACATGAAAAGAAATGTAACAAAATATTACAAGTGAATAGGAGATATACTCATCTCATTTTTAATATATAACATATTTAATTAATTTAATTATATAAAAAATTAATTAAATTATTTAATATATTATAGTTTTTTATAAAATATTTTAATCGTTTTCCTTAACTTACTCATTTCTCCACTTAATTATTATTGAGAGTATCAATAGAAAAAATTTAAATAAAATTTATAAATATAAAAAATAGCTATTATATTCAGAATTAAAATTAATTCTCTGATTAAATTTTATATTAAGTACGATAGGACTATTAATTAGTAGAGCTCAAGATTATGTGTTGAGCTAATGCTAAAATCTTCATTAACAATTCCATGTCCTCTGAAAAGGAAAACGACACTAGCAAAATAGCCAAATGTTCATATCTTTTCAAATTTTAGAAAACAAGCAAACCAAAAGTAATTCTCCAAACTAGACTTCTATTCTTAAGAGCAAACTTTGAACCCTAAACTCTATAAGACTTCAACTGATTGACCACTAAGCCATTTTCAAATGGGTAAGCTATTAGACCAATCATTTGTAAAAGGTAATATTTAAATAAAGTAATTTAATCTTCGAACACATAAAGGGAACATTTATGTATATCAACCACCTATATATAAGAGTTACGAACGCATAAATCTGATAGACTATTTTTTAACTCAAAACAATGTTGATTCAGCTTAATAATAAAAGAAAAAAAAATGAAAATCATATCCAGTTAACTTATATAAAACTCTTGACTAAATCAAGTAGATGACTGATTGTTTGACCGGTCAAATAGGATTAAGTTTTAATATGAAAATTTGTGATATTATTAATGTTTTATATATTTTTTTGTACCTGTTTATATATATAATATTTTGTTTTTGGATATGAATTTATTTATTCGACATTGACACACAAACACAACAAATATGTACGAAATACAGGAGAATGCGACGTCTCTTAGTATTGGTCGTTGAGAGATGTTGCTTGCAATCAGAAGAGCATTCATTTTCACTAGTTTATATAACTATTCGTTGAACCTGATGAAGTGTGAAGCACTACCACAGTGAACGGGAATAATTTTCTGCTGTTGAAAAATCCCTGCCACTAGTATTTATTAATAATATTAAAAAAGATAAATAATGGAGTGAAAAATTAAACCCGATGAAGTGTGAAGCACTACCACAGGGATTATGTTTTTTATTCTATAAATAACTCATTCCATATACAACATTTCATTTCAAACACAAGCACAAACTCAGCCTCATCACTTTTTGTGCCTCGCCTCCTCTCACTCTTTGCCATTCTCTCGCCGTCTCAATAGCTGGTGTGCCGCCGATCCTTGTGGTGGCGGAAGAGACGATGAGGGACATATATGAGGTGGTCGACGGGTTGAAACCAACCATCCTAATGGTTCTGGTTCAGATACTATACGTTGGAATTAACATTCTTTACAAACTCGTCGTCGTAGATGGCATCAACTTGAGAATTGTCATTGCTTATCGTTTTGTATTTGCCACTGCTTTCATGGCTCCTCTTGCTTTCATCTTTGAAAGGTACTTCAATTTCCTTTTCATTCATTTTCCTCTCAGTATCATAAGCTTAATGTTGAGATTGAGGTATAACTTCTTTTTCTTGGAGCTCCGTGAGGCCGTGCATTGCATGGAGTTTGAAAAGTAAGTTACTACACTCAAGAGACAAAGCTATGTTTTAGTTTTAAAGGAATCTAATGAAGTAATTGATTTAGTCATACGAAATAGAATCATAATCTAAACTGTTTTTATGTTATATAGCAAATAACACCCCTGAAAGGAGAGAGAGAGAGAGTTGAGATGTAGAGGAAAACTGTTCCTTTTCAGTTTCGTGCCTTTCGTTCTATCATTCTACTGCCAACCAGGTAGACACATATATTTGAAACAATTCTGCAATGTCTTTCTTAATTGTTCCAATTATTTTTTAAATAAAAGAGGTATGTCACAGGTAGGGCTATGCAAAAAGCCCAGGGCCCGCAAAGCCCGCATGAGCCCATACAAAATATGCCCTGTCCAGCTCGATAAAAAGTAGCCCAATTTAAAATGGACAATTTCGGGCAAGGCCAATATTCGGGTCGGGCAGGGGTTGTTGCCCTGCCCAGTTAATTACTTTTTTATATATCAAAATTTATAAATTATATTATTTCACATAGAATAAATATGATGGATACTGGTAATTAAAGGATAATTTTACAAATATGAGTAGTCAAGTAGGTAATTGTATTCTTTAAAATTTATAACTAAATTGATTTATTTCTTTATTTTTTTAAACTGTGATAACCGTCATATATTTTTTTTTAAATGCTTCATCTTTGTCAATTTTGGAGAGATTGATACAAAGTTATAATTACAAACTATTTATACTTCAATACTTCTTTTATATGCTTTGGATTTTAAAACTTTAATTACTATCTTTTTATTGTCTTATTCTTAGTAAATTATGTATATTATTTAATTCTTGAAGACATATAAATATAATATTATTTTATAAGTTCATAATTACAGATTTTTTTTATAATATTAGCAGAGCATCAGGACTTGACCATGTCCAGCCCGCATATGCTCAGCTTGCCCATGCCCTGCTCAAAATAGTTATGGTTTTTATAGGGTAGAGCCGGGCATCAGGTTACAAAATGCAGCCTATATATTTTTTGGGCAAGGCACTAGGTAGGGAGATTGTCCTGCCTAGTCCTGCCCATACACAACCCTAGTCACAGGTTCTTGCCCACACTTTTTCTTGTTTATATTTGTAATGCATTTGGACTCATATCAAAGGTGAACTGGTAGATTCTTTTCCAACTGGAGTGATGTTAAAAATAATAAATATTATATTTGTATAAATAGTAGGTTGTAAGTTCAATATCGTCTATAATCTCATATCATTAGTATATGCCTCTCTAAATCAAATATATATATACAACACCTATATAATATTGAAAAACTGAAAAAACATGATCTCATTAGTCTCTCTCTTCCACTAAACTCATAATTATGTATCTTGTTAAAATTGTTATATTATGTACAAATTATTAGTATGAAATTGAGATATGCTTGTAAATTGCTTGCAGGAAGAAGAGGCCAAAGATGACTTGGACTATACTGCTTCAGGGGCTTCTATGTGGCTTATTTGGGTATTATAGTTGGATTTTTTTTTTGTCTACCTAATTTACTAAAATTTTGCTTTGACTTCATGTGCATCCTACTACATTCAACTATATATTAATATAGTTGGAATATTAATATACTAGATTACGTGTATTTCTGTCTAAAATGGAATATATATCAAATAAAATAACAAACAATGACTTAGGTTTGTGTTGTCGTCATCATATCACTTGAAAATTATATATAATTGAGCATATTCACCATACTTAATTTGTTGTGTTGAACTATATCTTTGTAACAATATTAATGTCTTCCTCAATTGTTTTTTATAGATTAAAGTTTACAAAGTTTTCCTATAAAATTCTACCTTCAAAGCTTAACGATAAATTTTCATGAACTTTTAAACTTTGTTAGATAACCCTCTTGTTATTTGGTTTGTTATTTTACTAATACAGCATAATATCTGTGAATAATGTTTTTGGACACAATATTAAGATTGATTAGTTATATTCGTATTTGAAAGAATTATATATTCACATAAAATAACAAGACTAATTATAATAAAAAAATTAAGAAATCAAGAAAAATTATCAATATATAACATACAAAGTTTAATATTTTTTCAATCTTAAATATAAAAGTTAGTATAAAAATTTATTTTAGTCATAAATATAATATTTTAATTCACTTTATCTTTTAAATTTATAATTTTTTCATAAATTATTCATGTTGTCAATGCAAATCATGAAATCATATAATTTTTATAAATAATTAATCTAATAAATTTTCTTAATATCTTTAAATTAGTTATCTAATTATTACATTTAGAACCAGAAGAGTGGAATTATATTCTAGTTTAAATTAAGAGAATTAGACACATTTCATCATGTTATTCATAGTTTATGAATAAATGTACAGGGGAACATTGGCACAAACATTATACTTGGAGACATTGGCTTACACAACAGCAACGTTTGCATCAGCAATGAACAATCTCATTCCAGCCATCACCTTTGTCATGGCCCTCTTCTTTGGGTAAAGCTTTCTTTGCAATCATATGTGAAATTGCCATTTTATCCCCCACAAAGAAAGTTTTCTAGTTAAATTTATTGTTTTTTTTTGTTTTACTTTGGTTGATTGTTTGCTTTCGTATCATCTTTGGCCACATACATATTTTATTTTAATTAGCTTAATTGTGTGGTTGGAAGTTGCAGTGACATCATTTTCTTTTGACTTTTGTTAGATTTCCTACTTGGCTTCCACTAGTTTCACTTTCACTCTTGGTAGACAAATAACAATTTTTACTTTCTAAAGTAATCACGTTTATAGTGAAATATTATTATTTTTTATTTTTTTAATAAATTCTAGAAAGAATAATTTTACTTAAATATAATATTATAAAAAATTATCGTTCAAGACTTCAAATTTAAACTTTTGTCTATAGAGTCTTTGAAGATACTTTTAATTTTTATTTTCTATTATTCTCTTAAGTCAAGGAAAATTATCAAGAATATCCAAACAAAAAAAATTACTCCCTCCAATCTTAAATCTTAAATGTCAGAGTTAGTTAAAGTTTTGATTTGGATTTTAATTTTAGTCCTCAATCCACTTTGTTTCTAAATTTATAATTTTTTATTAAATATTAATTACATATATTAAAATAGTTTTAATCAATGAGGTAATTTCAATATAAATAATTAAATAAAATATTTTAAAAAATTAAAATATATTATTTTATAAATAACTAAACTAATAGTTTTAATCTCTATAATTTAATTAATTAACTTTTATAGTTAAAATTAGAGAGAACAATTATTAGTAAGTCGTCTAAAGGATTTGAGCGGAAGACACATAATAGGATGAATTATAAATTTTTCAGTTTGTTTTACAATAACAATGATTAAAAAGTTGCAATTAATAAATTATGGTCAGCTTGGAAAAATTGAATTGGAAAGCAGCAGCTGGGAAAGCTAAGATCATTGGAACCCTAGTAGGAATTGGTGGGGCCATGATTCTAACATTCTACAAGGGTGCACGAATCCCCACTCCCTCCATCCACGTCAACGTTTTGCGCCCTCTCACCAGCCACGTGGCATCTTCCCACTCTTCCTCCAATGGTAACATGCTCTTGGGTGCAGTCTGTGCCGTGTTTGGTATCACATCTCTATCTTTGTGGCTCATCGTTCAGGTCCCGTACCGTTTTGCTTCTATGCCTGTCGTTTTGATTCTCGATGTTGTCGTTTACTCAAAGTTAACAATTTTAGATGTTGTCGTTTACTCAAAGTTAACATTTTTATTGCGCAGAGTAAGATGAGTAAGAGATATCCATGTCATTACTCAAGCACAACGTTGATGAGTTTGTCAGCATCGGTGTTTTCTATTGGGTTTGCTCTTTGCACTGAAAGGGACTGGAGTCAATGGAAATTGGGTTGGAACATAAGGCTCTTAACTGTTGCTTATGCGGTATGTGATTATATAATTTTAGGAAAACCCACTTTTGAGGTACTTGTATTGTTAACATTGTTCTGTTAGCATTATTGGGATAGCTTTATTATAATATATAAAAGTTAACTATGTTAATAGAATAAAATTAAATAATTTAATAAAGAGAAAATATTTAGATATTAAATTAAAAATTGAAAGAGACTACAAATACCTCAAAAATGGTTTTCTTTTAATTTATTTATTTTATGTTGATATTCATGATTAATTATACCATATTCATTTTTCAAACTTCACATAACACATATAACTCAAATACAATTTGTACATCCTTCCTCCAATCCTAAATATATAAACTATTTAACGGATTTATTTTGATTCTAAATATAAAATCTCAATTTATTTTATCTTTTAATTTTTTTAAATTATCCATATTAATTGTATATATTTAGCTGGGTGTTATCAAAATCGAGGATAATGATTAAATAGGGTATTTTAAAAAAATAAGGCATATTTATTATAAATAATTAATTCAATTAATTTATTTATTTAATATCTATAAATTAGTAAACTGATTTTTACATTTAGGATCGGAGATTATAGTGAAATGGAATTTATTTTTCCTAGAAAAATTAATTCCACATTTTAAAATTTTGTTATGTGTGTAGGGATTGGTACCAGCAGGAGTGAATGTGGTGATCATAACATGGTGTGTGCACAAAAGAGGACCTCTGTTTGTGTCTGTGTTTAATCCTCTCTTGCTTTTGATTTTGGCTTTTGTTGGATCTTTCTTTATGGATGAGATACTTCACTTTGGAAGGTATGTGTATATCTCTGCCTCTCTAATTTACTTTTAATTTGTTGTTGTTAGTAAATGACAATTTGAGGTCAAATGAGAAGGATGATGTTATTTTACTATTTTAAATTTCAAAATATCAATTAAGTATCTTAGTTCTTTGCTAACATTTTAAAAAAAAGTTAATTAACTAAAATGCTTATATTTACATATAATTAATTAAGTTGGGAACCTTCTTTAAGTTGGAAAACATGAATTGTTTTCAAATATATAAAATTTTATATTCACCTTTCAGCTCTTCTAACATGAAATATTGCATCTAATTAGAGTTTTTATATTACTTATAAATCCTATAATTGTGAATACATTGTATGCAGTATAATTGGAGGAGTGTTGATAGTGTGTGGATTATATATGGTTCTATGGGGCAAAGGCAAAGAGATGAAGAAGATGAATCTCTTAGACGTACCTACAACACAAATCATCCATGTGTCGTCCCCTTCAGTTGAAATCGTCGTCAACTCTTCTATCGATCACAACAAAATCCACCACAGCAATAATATCAATACTCCAAACCTTGATAGGGATCACCAAGATTCATCAGAAAATGGAAATCAAGCAATACAAGATGCGAAAAAACAAGTAACATCATGATATGCATGAGACACACTTGAAAGACAGCAATTAATTTTGATATTTTGGGCATTAAATTTTAGGGTTTTAGGAATGATCACATTCTAGCAATGTGATGGATGTTTGATTTTCCATAAAGTGCAAAAATTATCCACAAAGTATACTCAAGCGAATCTAGCATTATAAAATTTAACTAGATTCAAAAGTATACATAAAATACACATGAATTTTTCAAAACATAGCAAAATTCCTGTTTTTGCTAACAATCAATAAGTTCTCTCTCTCTCTCTCAACGTACCTACAGTTAAAAAGAGTAGGAAAACGGGCTCAACTTAACGAATCACTCATAAAAAGTGAATTTAAGTTGGCTAAAAGCAAACTTGTATAGAAGCGGATTGCACAGTCTGCCACTATTCAACGGCAAGCTAAAATGGGTTAGCCTGTTAAAAAAAATAAACTAGATCGCAACCCATTGTTTTTATTTTACAAACAAAATTTTATTGATTTGTCATGCTTTGTCTCTTGTCAACTTGTTTGTTAACTTTAAAAAAGTTAAAAATTAATATATGTCGATATATTATAATTAATATTATATTATTAATATTTATTTATATTTCTAATTATAAAATTTAATATTTTTTTATAAAAATAGCAATTTAAAAAAATATGATATTAACAATTTTTTATTATGCTAATATAACATTAAATTTTTTTATTAGTATTTTAAAATTTTAAAATTAATTTTTTTAAAAAATAATTTCTAAAAAAATCCCACCACCTAAAATGGGAGGGCTCGGTCTTCCTTTGATTTATCTCATAATTTAAAGGATGTCTATATAAGTATTTATTCTTTACCTACAAAGGAAGCTAGCATAGAATTTATATATTTATAGATTATGGATTACCCGGGGTGAGAAATGTCCACCAAACAACTTATTTTTAAATTCTATAATTATTATTTTAATTTGTAGTGGAATGTGTTTAGAAAACCATTTCTAAAAGAATGAGGATTATTCAATCATGGTTACTAGCAGTTGGAACACACGTGTTACAGGAAAGAGACGCCTGTAGTTGAGTGGTGTTATTGTTGTTGCAATATTAAGATACTCTTCCAACATTTAATAGATAATCTATTTAATTAATTTAATTAGATTAAAAAATTAATTAATATAATAATTTTTTAAAAATATCATAATCATCTACAATCATCTCCTTTAACTCCTTCCGTTCCCCTCTTACTTGATTATTATTGATGAAGTATCAATATAGTTAATTTAAAAAAAAATTAATAAACGGCTTTTGGATACTTATGTTTACGCATGAGGGTAATAGACGGCTCGCCCTGCCCGACATTGGTATCTCCTAAGAGGAAGGGAGACTTCACCTTACCCTTGGATCGTGAGTGAGCCCAACCTTTTTCTAAAAAATTTTGTATAAAAAAAAAAGGAACATGGTTAACCATGACAAACGTAGAAAAAGCTATGCTATGCGTTTTGCTTCTTATGCGAAAGATTAAGGTATTAACTTGGCAAAACACAATGGGGGCCATCGTTCTGCACTAAGAGACTCTTAATGCCTGTTACCTAAAACATATGGAAGGAGGTGACACTTTCACACAAGCTCCTCACCCACTGCACAACATGGACAAGTTCATAACACGTGGTAGTTTGGAGGCAGCGAACAAGTAGAGGAGAAAATAAGCAAAGGAGAGAAGTTGAACCCTCAACTTGCACCCACCCCTACCTCTCTCACCTCCTCTCTTCCTCACTCCCCATCAAATCTAAAACCATTGATTTCTTCTCTGATCACTTGTTCGAATCTGTGCTCTTATTACATTCTTGCTTCTCTTACACAATTACGTTCATTCCTATGGCCGATTTGTGCTCTTACTTCTTTAGGCTTTTGTTGATCTCGGCTTTAACTTTTTGTTTTTTTGTTTTTGTACACATGAGGTCTAAACGTCTAAAATAAATATGACTAACTTAGAAGGTAATTATATCCCAAACACTTAATATAGATTCTAAATGTAAAAGAGAAACATATAATATTTCTATAGAATTCAATTCTATTTTGACCAAAGCATCCGCAATCTCTGGCTTCAACTTTCTTATTCCTTCATGTATCTTCGATCTCGGGCTCTTAAATCTATCTGGACTTCATCTTCACTATGGCAAATGGGTTACGATGTTGTAGATGTCTTTTTTTATTTTGGATGGGTTATTGTATTTTTTAAAAAAATATTACTTAATATTTTTTAATTGCAACTACCCCGACCTGGTTTGGTCTGGAGAGGTCCCGGGTTATGTCTGGGTCAGATTATGGATTAATTTTTCTAACCTAATGTTATTTAAGATTGGACATCAGGTTAGGGTGTAACCCTCTCCTTGCATACCCTTAGATGAGACTTCGTTAAAGACTAAAATTGGTCTTTAATATTCCTCTAATAATAAATATAAGATTTAATTTATAGTCTATAAATTAAATTTTATATTTATAATTAGAAGAGTGGTTCAATAATTTGTGTTTAAATATGCCTATATCTTTAGAAAAGACTCTTAAAAATAGTTTCATTTGAAATTTGACTCTAATATTTTTCCGTTATTCATAAAAAAAGTTGAATAATTGTTAGAAAAATTCATTATCTGTCTCTATTTCCATATGTAATAGAGATAGATTATAACCCGTCTCTAAAATTAAAGTTTTTTTGTACTTACATGGAAATTTGTGGTCATTATAGTAGCTATATGTAGAATTGGGGAGTAAATTTTTATAACTATTTAATAAATAAAGATAAATAATTTTATTTTGCCAGCCATTAAAAATGAATTCTTATGGATTTAAATTTATAACAAGTCAGATTTCACACATCACACAAGACCACTTAGTTTACCTAAATTCACAAACAATATAATATGGCAATCATATATACCGTACACACAGTACACACACACACGTGTGTGTGTGTGTGTGTGTGTGTGTGTGTGTGTGTGTGTGTGAGTAGTGTTAATTAATCTAGCTAGTTGGAAACAAAAAGAAGTCGATGGTATAGGCGAGCCGATAGTTTCATAAGTGAAGGTTTAATATCATTTGAATTTTTCAATACCCCTTAATGGACTGATCTAAGACTCCACTAATTAAACTTTAAGCCCTCTCTATATAGCTAGTAATTTTATTTTAATCTCGTTTAAGAGTGGGCATGTTTTGTTTTTAGACATTTTTGCCTAATTAAACTATATATATATATATATATATATATATATATATAGATGTCAATATAGTTAATCTAATAGTAAAAATTATATTAAATTCTTTTAATTCTCGAGTTTAAAATTATGAGAAGACAATTACGAATCTCAAAATTATATTATATAATTAATGGGATATTTGATAATAAAATTTAGAAATAAAGCCAAATATCGGTAGATGATATTCAAAAAAATACGTGTATATATATATTACATACCCTGCAGAAGTCTTCAATTCTGTAGGCTAGTGCATGTGACCGGAATGTTCTGACAATGACACCCTCCAAACACAGAACTATTGTCGTGGGATTATAATCCACTGATAACAATTGTTTACAAGGCCCTACCACTTGCATTTTGATACAAGTTTTTTTAAGACAATTTAATAAAATATTTGACACATTTTAAAAAGTATTTTAACCATTTTTCTCTTAATTTAATGGGTAACATAATCTATTTATTTAAATTTGCACAAATTTTGATTTTAGCCTCTTTAATTTTAATTTATAAGTTTTAATCCCTCAATGAGTAAAATGATCATGATTTTTATTAAATTATCAGGATCAATGTTTTAGATAAAAAATTTGGTCAAAAAATTGTTTTAGATATAAAAACTTGAGGAAAAAATTAAAATCAAGGCAAACTTGAAGAATAAAAAATTATATTAAACCTTTTAACATTTAACTAATTTTTTTAACATAAAAAAAAGTAGTTAACAAGTCTTATAAAAGGATAAGAAATTAAAGAATATAACTTTTAATTATATGCCCGTATAAGATATTATTAATTGTTAATAATAAGTTTAAAAGTTTCAGCTTTTAAAAAATAAAACTCCGCAACATAGCAACAATCAGCCTCATGATTGCAAAGAATCAGCTTTCATTCCTTGGTTTCAAAAAGGTGACATGGCACACACCAAAGCCACCATGGCCACATGGCACTTTCTTTTCTTTTTTTCTTTTTTAATATATTTTTTAAAATTTTGCTTCTCTATAAATTCCCCTCTTCTCGTTCTACTTTTGTCACGTACTCACATACAACTTCTCTTTCACATACAAGTTTTTCAGAGCAGCGGTTGGCAACGGCGGCGACGGCATTGTTGGTAAAGCATGAAGGCGGCAACTACGTGGAGCGACATAATGAAGGTGGCGGAAGGGGCGAAGCCGGCGATGCAAATGGTGACGGTGCAGGTAACATTTGCGGTGGTGAATGTACTGTACAAGATGTCTGTGTATGATGGCATGAACGTGAGAGTTCTTATAGCCTATCGTTTCATTTTCGCCTCTGCTTTCATGGGTCCTCTTGCTTTCCTCTTTGACAGGTCATCTCTCTATTCCTCTCTATATATAGAAGATGAAATAAGATTCATTTTTGAATATTGATATATAATATACTCTCTCATATTTAATATAAAAATTAATCAATTTTTTAAATAAATTTAAAAAATTAAATTAATTAATTATGACTAGTATAAAAGTTAATTGATTAATTTAGTTAGATTAAAAAGTATAAAAATTAATCTTAAAGAGTTATATTTGATCATAATTAATTAATTTATTTAACTTAATTTTTTAATCTCTCAAAAAAAGTTTAACTAAATCTTATATTAAGGACTAGAAGAGTATAATATAATATAATATAAATTATGACTTGTTAATATTGGTTTTCATGGTGGTTAATTCAATCCATGCCATCACACGTAGTTGTCCAAAATAAACAATTTAATCATAATTTTTTAATGCAAAACAAAAAATAAAGATTAAATAAAATAATAAAGACTAATATATATGTATTCTTTAAATTATTGATAAACATTACTTAGAAATTATTTATCTTAAAATCATTTAGAATAATTTTAATGTGTTAAATCTTTCAATATTAAATGAAGTAATAAAACCTTCTATTAAGCTTAAGAAGCAAATTTTATTTTTTTTATTCCAATTATTTGCAGGAAAAAGAAATCAAAGATGACCTGGACAGTACTGTTTCAAGCTTCACTCTGTGGCTTATTTGGGTATGTGACAGTAAAAAAAAAGAGAGTTAATCATCATGAAAAAGAATTAAAATTATTGTGGTAACTACTAAAATGATTTATTAATTGGTAATTAATTTAATATATTACAGGGGAACATTGCAACAAACATTATATTTGGAGACGCTGGCATTAACATCAGTAACGTTCTCTTCAGCAATGTCAAATCTTAATACTGTTATGACCTTCCTCTTGGCCCTTTGCTTCCTGTATATATAACATAATAAACTTCATTATTTTCATTTCTGTTTTTTTCGGTTTAAAATTTATTATTATTATTATTATTTAAATTACATAATTTTAATTTCAGAATGGAAAGATTAAATCTGAAGGCGGCAGCGGGGAAGGCAAAGATCATAGGAACAATGATCGGAATTGGTGGGGCCCTGCTCCTAACATTCTTCAAAGGTGTACAAATACACACGACCTCATTCCACACTAATCTCTTGCATCACCATCATGTGGCCACGTGGCATCATCCAATTCTTCCCCAGGAGGCAACACCATATTGGGTGCCATCTGTGCCTTAGGCAGTAGTATCTCTTTTGCTCTATGGCTCATAGTTCAGGTTTGTACTTTTGCACAAATTATAACATAAATCACACAATTCACAAAGAGATGCTTAATCTCATTTAGTGCCTTACTAATATATCGAGTAGTGGTAAAAGTTTATTTGTGAATTTTTTATTAACATATAATTTTTTATTAATATTTAAAATATTAATGTTATTTTTTTAAAGGACTAAAAAAACACCTTATAAATTATGAGACATAAATAAAATCTTATATAAAATTATAGAACCAGATGTACAATTTTACCTATATTTATTTAAGTGAGCCCAATATATTATATAGAATTTGAATATGAGACATATTGTTGATAATATAAATAGTGTAACTATAAATTTTAGGATTAATATAATATTTAATCCTTTAAATTTATTCTTATTTTAATTTTAGTCACTTAATTTTTTTTTTAAATATTAGCCTGTATAATTTAATAAATATCTAGATCATTTTACTCAGGGACTAAAACCTATAATTTAAAATTTAAAAGATTAAATATTATATTAACTCTAAATTTTATATCAAACTAGATTGCTTTGTGGGCTTGTACTTTACATGCTCAAAACTTAAAATGAGTTGTACTATGTAAATTTTTATTTATTTTATATTATATAGATACAAATTGTATTAGGTCCTATCTTAATTATAAAAGTTAAAAATTAGTTAATTAATTTAGTTAAATTAAAAATTATAATATATATTCATTTTAAGATTTGATTTGACTATAATTAATTAATTTAATTAATTTTTTAATTTATTTTAAAATTTTAATTAGTTCTTATAATTAAAATAAGAGGAACATTAATTATATTGATGATTAATTGATTGGGATGAGTAAAATTTGTGGCAGAGTAAGATGAGTGAGAAGTACAAAAGCCATTACACAAGCACATTCTTAATGTCCGTGTGATGTCTTCAGTGATATCAATTGCCTTTGCTCTTTGCTTTGAGAGAGATTGGAGCCAATGGAGATTGGGTTGGAATATTAGGCTCCTCACTGTGGCTTATGCGGTATATATATCTCATTTAACTTATTTTTTTAATTATTTTCAATAAGGAAAAATAACATCCTAAAAAATAATGAAGTCCTATTTTAGTATTTATTATTTTTTAGAGTCCGTTATTTCCTCTTTTTATAATCCTAACTCATTTTAAGATTGAATATTTATTTAGGGGATGGTGCCATCAGGATTAACGGTTGTGATGATTGCTTGGTGTGTGCACAAAAGAGGGCCTCTTTTTGTGTCCATCTTCAGCCCTCTCTTGCTTGTCATCTTGGCCTTTGTTGGATCTCTCTTGCTTGATGAAATGCTGCATCTTGGAAGGTATATATCTTTTCATTAAAATCTAACTCAGATCTCCCGATAAACCCATTTTCTTGACTAATCTGATCAACAGTATTGAACAAATCTACCCAATTCGATTTTTTTTTTATTTGAGCTTGAAATTATATAATTTATACATAAATATTTTATTTACATATAAATTGATACCTTTTTATTTAAATATTTCTACTTTCAAGATTATATATTAATATTTTTAATATTTTAATTAAATTATATTATTTAATCATAATTGGGTTTATCTAGATTCAAACCCTTGAACCAATCCAAATTTGAAAATCTTGGTATACGTACGTGTGTGTGTGTATCTTAAAATTTAATAATGAAAATGAATTATTTTTTGATTAGTTCTACTTGAAATTGAGAAACTTGCTTTTGGCGTATGAATGCAGTATAATTGGAGGGGTATTAATAGTGGTTGGATTATACGTAGTTCTATGGGGCAAAAGCAAAGAGATGAAGATGAAGAATCTTTTAGTGCCACCTCAGATCAAAATCATCGTTGATGAATCTTATCTTGAAGATGGAAAGCACAACCGTGAAAACAGTATTCATCCTTCAAATGATGAAGATGCACAAAATGCAAGTGTTACAGAGCAACAAGATAACCCACAAAAAGAAGCCCAAATAGCCTTTTAACTTAGTGACAAAATCTCCCCACAAATAGGAAGTCGTGAGTTCAATCCACCATGTAACCTCAGATTATAATTATCTACCCCTTTAATTAAAAAAGAGAAATGTCTCTATTTAAAAAAGAAGTACGACAATCAAGATTCACAAATGAGTACTGTAGTATCATCGACATAATATAGAAAAGTTTCAACACTGTTCACAAGCTATGCTATGTTCTCAATTTGTGTAAATTATAAAACTCACTCCAGCATGAGAAATACCGACTTTCTACATTCAATTTTAAGAATTCAGCAGTGTACTTGTCCTCGTAAAAATAGAGCTCTCTGTATTCCCCGGTTCACAAAGCACTTCATCAGAAAAAATTCTCCTTAGAACCAAACGAAAAGACATTTTGTATTAAGAACCTTAAAAATTTACAGGTGCTATTATTAATTTTATCAATCCTATTTGGTTCAGAATCTTGGCTTTTAAGGATTTTTTGTCTTCTCACTTAAACTGCTAAAAAAATCCAAAAGATATCACACCATGAAAGAGGAAGAACATCAATAAACGAAACCAGCACCTTGTAAGACATCAAATTTACAGCATTAGCATGTAAGTTCATTTACATAAATTTGAAATCAAGTACTCATCATGACACACATATATATAGACATCATCATATACCTTCCATACACATCCTCTCATAGCCACATTCTTTGCTTGTCAAAAACAAAAATCTGTGTCATGGTAAGTCTGAAACCCTAGTTCACCTAAATTTTGTCATTAAAAACCAAAAAGGACATGGCAATCTAAACGCACACCATCATCACCATATTCACAATCTAGTGAAAACGAAAATCATTTCCAACATAATTTCACTCTCTTACCACTATCTGGGTGTCAAATATTCGATATCGTCTACTTCCCCAGATATCATCTTTAGAAGTGTAGTAAGACTTGAGGCACACCTGAACCCATGGGGGGTTTCTTAAAGCACAATGTGGTACCATACCATCATCATCACATGGCATAACTCCGAGTAACGAGTTCATCTTCTGTGTCAAGATGCTATTGCTAGGATAACCATCAAAAAATTTTTCCTACATAAATTATGACAATACATTAAGATATGATCAAGCACATAATATTAATGACGAAGTAAAAGATGAGACTTTGTCTTTGGGAAAATTTAAAATTATCAGGCAATAATTAAGTCTTCTCTTAAGTGCGTAGTCAAATACAAGTTCCGGTGCAAGAAATAACAATAGGTCCATGCTACTCACTTATTATAGGACTTTTTGGTCAATATATTCTTTCTTTGGGACCTCAGTAAATTTATATATGCTAGAAACAAACATCACCTCTTAAAAAAGTAAAGACGTGTGATTATTTGAATGCAAGCAATACTTATTTAAATTAAAGTAAATTAAGTGAGTTGCCAAGAATCTACAATAATGAAAAGATAAAAAAATTTTGTTACCCCATCCTCAGCATACACATAAGCTTGGATCCTGGCTGTTGGATCCTCTAGTGTCAGCCGCATCCTATAAATCCCTTTACCGCTTTCAGAGCGGAAGTTTTCAGCTGACCATGGCATTGCTGCTACTACCCGAACAACACACTTGAATTTTGCCGTCACCTATAATTCTTCAAGTCAATATATATGAACAATATATATAATAGAGAGAAGTATGTGACATCAACAAATGCAAATGTCTAATATTAATGTGTACGTTGAGAATTCAGAGCATTGGTAGGAAGTATAGATACTTTTGTCGATAAAAAAAGGCAAGAACATAATAACTGAGCATTTTAAATTGTATGATAACATTATTCAGGATAGAGTAAGCTATGGACTCAAAGCTCTGCAAGTGTAGGGCCAAATAAAATGGAATATGGTACCTGTGAATGGGTGAGGACATTCATTAAGGTAGACAATGGGGCATAATCATGATCAGTCACTGTCAGGGAACCCAAATCGTAAACTCTTGTAAGACAATATATAATGTTTGATAATCATAATGTTGAAACCAATAAAAAACATTGATGAAATGCGCCTATGAAACCTGTTATATACGAAGGCCAAGGAAAGCTCCAAAAAGGCATTCTTCGCAGATTCAAGGACATTCGCTCTTTATACAATCTACTCATATGAATACAAAAGACATCGAATCGACACATTAGTTAACTGATCTAGCATATCCAATCATCTTATGAGTCAACAGAGTGGACCACCACCTTTCGCGCTGTTGTACGAGATCATCATCGTTCCGTATGTACCGAAGCTTTGTAGACGGAGTCAACACACCATGCCATAGTCCTGCATGCACTTCAAGATGCATATTGACAATTTTGACCCACTTATTTTCTAAGAGTTTTTTATGGTTCTTCTCAATGCTTTTGTCATATGCTATTCTCAAGATGGACCCAACAGTAGGAAAAGTACACAAGTCATCTCTTGGCAGAGGCACAAGTTCAGGATGTAAAGGAAGAGGATTACGCAGTTCATCTTCTAGCCTGCAAATTATAGAAAGATCATCAAATTTCTTTGGCAGTAGTGCAATGCCACCAGTAACTATCAACATATACAGCACAAAATAATATGAATGATTGTGATATTTCATCTGGCCCAATTATAAGTCACTACAAGCATAAGATCAGTTCCAGGAACTACATCATCCTAGATTACATCATCCCTGAGCTTGGTTGAAAATGATCCTTGTATACAGGGTTTAATATACTTGTGGTTATAGAGAATGCCAAGTGGTTATAGAAGAGCAATTCTAATAGCAATGTAGAATTAAATTAACATCCCAAACAAGGACAGGGATGCTATACTTGTATACTTGTGGAGAAAGGATTAAAGTAGCAATATAGAATTAAATTTAACTGAACTCACTTTGTGCTTATACTGTTTGGTCGCAAATCTGTACCATCCCAAACAAAGATCATCCGTTCTTGATTTGCAGTCTGACGGCAATGAAGTATCTTAATATACAAAAAGAAAACCAAAAAAAACAAAAAAAAAAAAGAGTAAGGACGAACAGATTATCAGAACTATATAATGGTAATAAAGAAAATGGTGTTTCTCTTAGGGCATGTACAAGAACATAGGCACGTCTCATCAGAACAAAAAAATACCTTGCATACCAAATTGCAGTGAACTCCTTCGTTGATTTCTCTTAACATCGGAAGGTTAGAGGAATCTACACAGCATATGCAAACCTTGAATATCCACACATATGAACTTAAACACCAAAATAGTAAGCAAGGTGATGAAATTATCAGAAAACCAAAAGCTATAGATACCATTAAACTAGTGACTCGTCAGACGAGTATTGCTTTCAGCAACAAGTGATTCCAGATTCAACCAAAGTTAAACAAATCTATTAATACATCTGAAGGGATAATTCATAGTTAATTAGGTTTCAACCATATTTAATCGATTTATAGTTATATCGGATTATAAAATTTATATTATTTTCACAGCAGTACTGCACCAAAATGTTGAATGTTTAATGCAGTATGCTACGCACACTGAAGAATACGTGCATGCAAATTATGTGTAGTATGGATTAAACCAGTTAAAAATGAATCAGCTGCTCTCAAAGCATATTATATTCTACAATCTTAGACCTTGAATAAGTTGAGAATTTAGCTGCCATTTTCTAAGCTCAGCTAAGAGCTTTTTGTCCACATCTCCGGGATGAAGTTTTGAAGAAACTTGGTAAGGGACAAAGTCATCACTGTCTTTCCCATTATATAACGCAAAAGAGGAACACTTTTTATTGAAAACAGCATTTACTTCATCACCATGCCTTTTTACCTACAAAATTAGAAAACATATATTAAAAAGATAAAGAGCCTTAAGTTCATCACATGATTGACAGATTCATAATATAATGCAGAAGCTCAATCAAAATTAGAATTCATCTTCAGCATATTTTCTTTCTATAAGATAAATTGGTACACTACGTGAAATCAAACCCAATAAGATCAAAGAATTGTCGTTACAAAAGTTAACTAAACTCTTAAAGCATCTTTATGAATAGGGTAAAATGTAAAATATTTAAAAACAGAGAAGCGTATTTGTATTTATAGTATAAAAAGAAATTCAATTATTCATTCAACAATGTTATAAAAACATTACTTACCTTCTTATCTATTAAGCCAACTAATCAAACAGTTATAAGTTCTGACATTCTCATCCTAGTCCAGAAAGTAAGTGTAGATGGCTTTCATAGTTGCTTTCTTTACCAGAATGGAAAACCAGTATGCTGCTAAATTTTACTTAAATTAAATTTGGTTCATAGTAACAAATATTATTGGCAAAAACAGTGCATAAAAATATTCAATAGCCACAAGTAGTCCAGAAAAACAAAGCAAACGTATTTCTAGAGAATCTACTATCAAATCTAGGGCTAGGAAGATCATTACCATCACATTATAAAGCTGAACTATGTCTCCTCTTTCTACAACATCAGGAAGCTGTTGCGAGGTTTCAGCAAAAACGTTAACGAGCATCCCAGGTTTCTGATATGATTCATCGACTATTTTCAAGGTACAATGGTAATCTGTAGAAATATTCAAGTAAGCCGATGAGCAAGAGAAGAAAGCATTTCAGGCTAATAACTAAGAAAGACCTTCCAGTTTTCGGCCACAAGTAAAACCATAAACCAAAACCCGGCCTTTTAAGGTAAGAATTTAATAAAAGTAAGATGACCATAAAGACACAAGCTCAGAAAAGCACAAATACGTAAACAGTATGTATAGAAAAACAGTTCAACACAGTGAGTTTCCCAGAAACTTGAAGCAACTAAGTTTATTAACAGTTCAGCCATGTTGAACTTTACCCCACTAGAATAGAAGCCTTTTTGCATACAATGGGATAAACCAAAACATAATCATGAAACTGGCTCAGAACATATGCCTTAACCAAAAAAAAAAAACCATCAATCTACTACCAGTAAACTAAATGGCAGCTGTAAGTCCGGCCATTGATTCTTCATCGCCAATCAAAATCTAAACCAACCAAACTCCCCTCTCCCAATACTTTGTGAAGTTGAACAACATGAGTTGTTTTTTTAGAAAAAGGGGCAAATTTGAATAATTCTTGATCCATTGGGAACCAAAATCATGAAATTTTAAAAAGAAATGTTACGAGGTAATAAAAGCATGAACAAAAATCTAGCCTTTTTAAGGTGATGACCATAAAGACAAAAGCTCAGAGAAGCACAAACAGTATGAAAAGAAAAATAGTCCAGCGTGATGAGCTTCCTAGAAACCTAAAACAACCAAGTCTAACAAAGTTCAATCACATTGAACTTTACCTCACTTAAATAGAATACTTTTAGCACATATTGGCATCCAGGACATGATCATGAAACTGGCTCAGAACATACACCTTAACAACAACAAAATTCGTCAATCTACTACCAGTGAACTAAACGGCAGCCGTAAGTCCGGCCTTTGATTCATCATTGCCAGTCCAAACTTAAACCAAACAAATATCACTCTCCAAATACTTTGAAAATTTCAACAGCACGAATTTCAAAAAATGTGATATTTGAATAACCTTGCTCCAGCAGGAATCCAAAAATCATATTCATAACCCCAAAACCAGCGAAGAAGCAAAAATATGTAAACAGTGTGAAAAGGAAAAAATGTGATATTTCGTAAATTACAACATGAATTCTAAAAAATATGACATTTGAATACTCCTCGCACCATTGGGGGCCAAAAATCGTAACGTCTAATGCAAAGTCTAAGGAGCAAGATCCATCAAACGGAAAGTTTACCGGTGCCTCTACTTCGCCTTGGCAAGCCAAACTCAACTATAATGCCCGTTATGCTCACTTTTTGATTAATACACTTCATGGCATCTCGTATGGAAAGAAACTTGTAGTTATCCGCAGTTTCCATTTCTCTCTGTAACTCTCTGAGCTCTCACCTCTGCTCCTGTACACAGGAAAAAAGAATAAAAGTTAAGGTATACGCAGTATTAAATTTTTATATATAAAAAATATAACTAAAACAAAAACATTAAGTCAACAGCAGACTCGTTGACGAAAAGAGCCAAAAGAAAGAAGAGTGGGGACGCATCTAGTGTGTTTGATGGAGAGAAAATATTTTAATAGAAGGAAAAAAAAATAAGGGAAGGAGAAAGATTTTATCGTGGAAGGGAGGATTTTTATATTAATTTATTTAATTAAAAAATATTTTTATATAAATAAATTTATTTTATATCATTTTATAAAATATTTTAATAAAATATAATATATAAATAATATTAAAATATTAAAAAAATTATAAATATATTAATAATATAAAATAAAACTATTATTCTTCTCTCCAATTGATTGATGATAAACTTGAGAGGAGAGGGTCTCCCTTCTAAAAAATTTATATGTCCAAATAAATGGAACTAAATTTCTGCTCTCCTCTCTCTTCCTTTCAAGTTATTCTTACTAAACATAGTGTTAGGAATTCAAAGGAACTGCATCTTCTATGGCAGCCAGAAGAATTTATAACTAATAAGCAGTGACCGGTAAAATACCCATTTTCAAAACCCAGCTCAAAGTAGCCATTTTGAAAACGACATTCGCGGTCAAAAGTGTAAGAAGATGAAGCTACAACAGTTCGGCTCGCTAAGGGAGGATAGAAGAGAAGAGAACGAGATAAAGAAAATGGAAATAGTCTCACCACTTGCGGCCCCGTCTCTCTTTCGCAGCTCCAACGACAATGGGATCGAAGGACGACGGAGTTACTGAGTAGTCACAGAAGTAACGCGGCGGAGGCGGCGGCATTGGACTTGCACGATTAGATGTAATCGTAAGGAAACAGCAATGGCGTCGACAGCTGCGGTTACGACGGGCTACACTCTGGGCCCTCCAACCTCCTCAGCAGAATGCCGCCCGGCCGAGGCGTTATATAGATAGGGGTTTTAAAAAACGGACTGATTGAACCGGGTAATGGCTGCTAGGGTACGGTTTATGCAACCTGCACCGCCCGGCCTGTAGGTTGGGGGGTTGACAACCATGCCCAACTCTAACTGCCATCGTAAGTTGGTAGGATGGAATTGAAAACTAAAAAGTAGCAGTGAACTCAAACTTGGGTATTATGGAACTATTTATATTTCTAATATTTTATCTCATCTTATTTTTATCTAAAAGGTTAAAAATTGATATGGGTTATATAGAAATAAGACAGGTAAACAATAAAAATAAATAAGTCTTTTTATTTATACCATACAAAATAAATTTTTAAAGTTTATTTTTATCATAATTTTATTTCCACTTTTATTTCTATTTTTATTTTTATTTTTATTTTTACAATAAACTCTTCCATCCTATTTTTTTTTGTTGTCTATCCGATTCACCGAAATTTTACTCCGACTATATCCGGATCTAACCCGCGTCGTGTACCTAGCTATGGTGGGTGAGTCTTATCATAAGAATTTTCTACATACGCCAATTCTCAAATTTGAGACCTCGCTTAAGCGATATCGAGTCGCTTATCACTCGGACCAACCCCCATTGGCCCATCCTATTTTTTTGTTGCTAACCCGGTTCACCTGAGCTTTGCCCTGACTACATCCTAATTTGACCCGCATCGCGCAATTGGCTATAGTGAGTGAGTCTCCCAAGGGAATTTTCTATATACGCTAAAACTCAAACTTGAGACATCGCTTAAGCGATACCGAACCGCTTACTACTAGGACAAATCCCTGTTGGTTGGTTCATCCTTTTTTTTTGTACAAAAAATTTTAGAAAGGTGTTGGACTCACCTACGATCTAAGGCAGGGCGAAGTTTCCCTTCCTCCTAGGCGAGACCAATGTCAGGCAGAGCGAGCTATCTATTATCCTCAAGTGTAAATTTAGGCACCCAGGAGTTAGGATACCTCCCCAAACACAGCGACTGGAATCACAATAAAATGGTACTTTCCAAAAATCAAATATATTTCAAATGGTTATATGTCTTACCCCTTCATCAGTTAAACTTACGAATGATGGGTAGTTGGTCCATTATATTAAACTAGTCTATATAAAGGTTGGGCTTTACAAAAGGAGTATTTTAGAGTAAGTAAGTTTTAAAACTCAAGCCCGCTAAGGATTGGCCCATTTTCTCATTACATATATCTTTTATTTGAAGTAAAAACAATTAGCTTGTAGTTAGAATGCAACGCTCATGTTCACTTTAAGACTTGATCTTATGTAAATAAGATTACAAAAAAACTCCATAAATAATATTGGAAGTTTTGTTTAGGGACATTCAAAGGATGGGTCAGAGACACCTTCATCTCATGTCCCATCTCCAAAAAATGCATACGAATGACATTCTGTCCTATCCTAAAAGTGTTTCAATCCTATACGGGATTGGGATGTTTCTATGATAATACCTTTACATCCAGTTTTATTATCCTAATTAAAATAAGCTCCATGAACATTGATAGTCATCCACACGCCCATCCATATTCAAGTAAAACTTCACTTGTCGATGTGATACCTCAGATTTTAGCTTGATTTATCTGTAGCTTGGCTACTCGAAAGCTAAACAAGATATCCTTAGCCTTTGCAAGAATTTCGCGAACATCAGAACTGATGTTTTAAAAAACTTTCTCATTGCGTCTTCTCCAAATAAGCCAGCAGATAATGACACAAAGTTATTTCCAAAGTTCATCACACTTCCACATCTTTTCGTTGAGATTCATACAGCACCAATTCAAGAAATCACAACTAAAAAAAAATCTCCTACAGAGGTTGAGTTTAACAATTGAAACCTCAAGGACTTAACCTCCGCTCCATCCCATAAAACTTATAAGGAATCTTCAATATCATAATCACACCAAATATATAGGATGACGTCTCACAAATGCCCCATTGCATTCTCGCATCATTTAATTGTAAGTAACTTGTTATGTATTGTAAGCCAAAGAAAAGATTTGCACCTATGTGGTATATTAAACTTCCAAATTATGTTCTATATAGGAGTATCCCTCACGTAAACCTTTTAAAAGGTTACACGATCGAAAAGTTTTCATGTTTTTCAAGTCTTCATCTAACTACTTCCTCTCCCCTCCTTCCAACCACATGTTCTGTGCCCTATAAAACGTAACCACAAGCGTTTTTAATGCCTTTCCACAATCCCCTTTTTTTGTGGGAACCAATCTCGATCTTCAATTCAATCTCTTCGTTAAAAAACAGAAGTATGAAGAACGTTCAAATGATTAATCACTTTTTAGAGTGAAGGTGTGGTGGTGTGTGTTTTTTCTTGGACACAACCCAAAACAAAGTACAAAACATTCTAAAAGGCATTTACTTCTTAGATCATCATCAACATAAAATAAATTTATAAAAAGTCATTATTTATGATCCAGGACTATACTCTGGTTCTGTCTTATATTTCATACAACTTTCATTCTCCTCTTAACTCTAGTTTCTTAGAATTCATTGGACTTTGTTTACTGCTATTCTTTTCACGTTTCTCTACCTACCCAGTTGTATACATGTTGGATTCTTTTTAGTTATACATGCTCACGAGGATTGACAACCTTAAAACATTTTTCTTTCTAAATTAAAGTATATACTTACAAAAGATTGGCTTATAACGCACATGAAAAAGGTAATGATTGTATATATATAGCTTGCAAGCAAAACCGCAGCATTTAAGGAATTAAAAATTGGTATGTAGGTATGTTTTGGCACACTCTTGACTTGTGTCCACAAGCAACATAAGGTGGAGGCGGCGAGCCAGTTCAATATAAAAGAGGTTTTCAAGAGTTAATTAATTTCCAAGATATGAGTAAAATCAGGCACATCTCTATAAATTTCATAGCACTCTTACATTTACCACTTACTAGAAGTTTCGGAAGTATTTTTTAGGTTCGATTTTTAGTTTGATTATCTTGATAAAGTCTAAGGTGAGTAAGAGTTACCCATGTCAGTACTCAACTTTGATGACTTTGATGGCATCACACCTTTGCACTGCTTTTGCTCTCAGCCTCAAGCGGGATTGGACTCAATGGAAGTTAGATTGGAATGTTAGGCTTCTCACGGCAATTTATTCAGTAAGTTATTGATTATTTTAATTGTAAGGAAACGGGCGATCCACCCATGGTGGATCAGACCCGATCGAAAAACAGAGAGCCGTTGACAACCAACCGTGAGGAGCAGTTGAAGGGGAATGTTTGAATTTGAAATGAGGGAGTTAGATACGGTTATCTAACTCCCCTCCCACAGGCTATATATATGTACATACACGGACAGAAAATGGTGCATGACAGAACATATACTTCTCTATTTTCTGTCGCTCTGTTTCTGCATTTTCCTCCGGTGCATTTGTTGTGAAAACGAACCAGAGTCCATACTGTAAGGAATTGGAAGACACGCAGCGGAAATTAATTTAAAAATTTTTCCATTCCTTGCCAGGATCTACCGTATGTGTTTAAGTTAAGTGGGAAGAAGTATTACCCTTAGTGTGCCTCAGCGACTTCTACAGCTTTCGGTCACGACGTTCACAGCTTCTCTCTGCGGCTCGTGCTCCCTTTCTGATCACAAGAAGTCGACGACTCAGGTCGGCTTCCTCTACTGGTATCCACACGAACAGCGTTCCAACCACGAACGACGTGCTAGCGTCTCTTGTCCCTCCAGGGCTTTCTCAAGAGTTCGTCCTCTCCGTCTCTATTTCGGCAGTTTCTTATCTGCAAACCTTTTGCAGAGTCCCCTTCGGCCTTTCTATGTTCTATATGTTTCTCTGTACAAAACGCAGCTCCTAAAATCAGATATATAGGATGCTATGCGTTTTTCTCTGTCAACCAAATTGGATTTTGGAGTTAATCTTATATTAATTCCAAAATTAATACAATATCATATATTGTATAATTTTATAAGAAACTAATTAAATAAATAATATCAAATCCGTCCCACAGATTTAATTACCCATTTATTTAATTTTAAATAAAGATGAGACTAAACTATTTTTGATTTATTCTCATAAATCAAATTTGAGATATCTTATCAATTTGAATTTCAAATTTCAAACGTGATAGAGATTTAATTTATCCTTATAAATTAAATCTTATAAATATCTCTTATATGAGATATCCTATCAATTTGAATTTCGAATTTCAAACATGATAGAGATTTAATTTATCCTTATAAATTAAATCTTATAAATATATCTTATATGAGATATCCTATAAATTTGAATTTCGAATTTCAAACGTGATAGAGATTTAATTTATCCTTATAAATTAAATCTCATATATACATATAATGTATATATACGAATTTATATATATATATGAATATAAATATAAATAAATATATATATACATCTATCCTGGATCATTCATTGAATCTGGACATGTCTTAGATTCAATGAATCTGGACATCATAGCTCGTGTTGGGCTATTTTGTGTGCGACCCTGTAGGCCCATATGAAGTTGGCAGTGGGCCATTTGCTATACTAGCCCACAAGTCGCAAGCGGTCTCCAGCAAGACATAACGACTACCCAAATCATATGAGGATCGATAAACGATGTAACCTTTTATACAACCATATCATGTCCCTTCTGTCACGTGATATTTTGGTCATGGATGAGGCATGGATAATGTCATCCTCCTATTCCTGACCGTTACTTTCTCGATCCCTGAGTAGTTTGACTATAGAAATGGAACTACCTTTCCATTACAGTATGGCCATACATCTCTCAGACTCACTCATCGAGGGGCCTAGTAATATCTATCTATGAATGTGAGGGACAAATTCCATCTTGACCATTCACATTCCTCCGCATGAAAAACCACTAAGGCCGAACATAGTCTTTATGATCACTCGGTCAAAAGTGACTTTTGACTAGGTCAAAGCTGAGCGTTTTGTCATGTAGGAATCCATGATGATCTCAGGTCAAAGGGCGTATTGACATGGTTTGTATATGAGAGAAGCTTATGACGTTACCCATGCAGTTCTCTCATAGCGGGTCGGTCCAGCACCTTGTACTCTTACATGTTCATATGACTTTGATTTATATCTCTATACATCTTCAAAGTCATACTGGTCTTATTTCATCTGTGCTCCCGCACAGATGATCGACCAGGGACATTTAGGATAATATCATGAATTATCCAAGGATGATCATCATAGTAAACATGCAAATAATATGATAACTCAATTAATAAATTCATAAATCAATAATATTCATAAGACAATGATTGGCCCCTAGGGCACGATTTTCAACACATACAGGGTGCTCCGATTACGTGTGGGTATCAAGTGAGTCTACAAAAGGATTCCAGGTACGCCCGAAAACCTTCAGTGGTATCAGAGCCTGTTTATTCGCTTCCACATGCTTCTCTGTATTTTTGTTTTTTTCTGGTTATGCACTGTTTCTTTGCATATATATGTCTTAAAGTGATTGTTTAGTGATAATATGCATAGAGCAAGCATTTAAACGATAAAGAGAAGCATTTTCAACGTAAAATGAATTGAAAATTTTGTTTTTTGAAATTGGGTCATTAGAAAACAAAAGATTTAGGACTTGAAAATGATCCCATTGTGTAGAGCACGAAAAAATGATGAAAAATGACTCCAAGAATGTTAAAATCGGACGTCAGACGGAGAAGTTATGGGTGAAAAACGAGTCGGGTCGTCGGACCCGACCCGTTTTTCAGTCGGGGTCTGTGTAGACCCGGCTGGAGGTAGGGGATGACACTGTTCATCCCCAAAACGACGCTGTTTTGCCTCTTATTTTAAAAAAAAAATTAAACGGGCACTGTTCACGGCAGACTGGGCTGCGTCCAGCCCAGTCACCCAAAAGAAAAAAAAATTGGGCTGTACGAGGCCCAGAAAAAAAAAGAAGTTTTTTTTAAATTTAATTAAAAAAAAGAAAATTCGTTTTTTCTTATTTATTAAAAAAAATATTATTTGGGAAAATTCTGGTGGCGACACGTGGCAGTGACAGAATGGCGTGTGTAGTACACGCGCCAGCAGCCGAGAGTGGGCTTAGTTCTGTTTTTTTTTCCTGAATTTTTCCTTCTTGAAGCGCGTGAGGGAGCGTGGGACCTCCAAATGAGGTGCGGTTTGTTCCTAAAAATCCCTAAAATCAAGATCTTTATTTTGACATATAATTTGCCTAATTTGGGAGGCAATTCTGGACCTATTTATGAATATTTAGTGTATTTTTTGGCATTTTTTTAGTGTTTAAAAATTCCAGAAAATTATAATAATTAATATGTGTTATTATTTAGGTGAAAATGACTTCATCTAGCACTGAATCTCTGGGATATACTTTAAATAATGATATCTCATTTTTGGATGAGTTCAATAACCTAGAGGAAAATCTTCAAGAGGATCCCGAGGGGGAACCTGAGGAGAATCCAGAGCAAGATCTTGATAATCTTTCTGAAGAAGACCCAGAGGAGTTGATGGAGGAAGTTCCACAAGAGGAACCAGAAGAAAGAGATGATTCCGGACCGTGCTCGAAAACATTATTCCCCATCGAACCACTTCCTCTACAGCCTTTAAAGATGTCTTCAGATTTAAACTCCAAGAGGGTGCCTACTCTTAACAATGAACCTCAAGTTGAGGATGGAGAAGAAGTGAATCAATCTCTTACCCCTATTTTGGCCATGAACATAGCTGAAAGAGATGCAGCTATGTTAACAAACATGAAAGGCATTAATGGTTTTATTGGTAAATACATTGAAGGCATGACTGATAAGAAGCATACTGAATTCTACTTAAAAGTCATAATGGAATTTATAAGAGCTACAAGAGTCAGAGGCAAGCCCAAACCAGGACGCATCAGCAAGACAAATTGGCTTAGAAGAATAGAATTTGTATCTAACCTTAAAAGGCCACATCGTGAACTTAAGAAGCTAAGAAAAGCAATGCTAGAATATTGTAAAACTTATATCAAATGATGTATGCTTGTGCTTTGATTTCCATTACTTTACTTTGTTAAAGACATGTTTTATTACTCTTTCTTTGTAAAGACTTATCATTATTACATGCCTTGTATGCAAGAGAAACATGTTTCATTTCATTTCTTTATCTATATTATGATTCATGTATAACTTTTTATAAGTGGGAGCCTTTTTTAGATGATGAGTATTCTGAAAAGCAATATTTGATGAGACAAGTACTTATATTAATTTTGATAAAGAATGATGGCGTTGCTAGTACTTGTGTGATGGGAGGTACAAATGTATTCTCCTGATCATGGGTCTAGTGATATTATTATTTTTTGATTAAAAATTAATAAAAGTACATGACATTGTATACTTTACATGTGCTATATATATATATATGTGTAAATTCACTTAAATGTTCTATGGTTCAATAAATTAATGTGGGAAAGGTTTGTCACAGAACCAATATTGAACAATGGCATCAAAGAACATTATTGCTGAATTGAACAAGGGGGAAAAACTCAACGGGGACAACTGGGATATTTAGCACCGAAAGGTCCAATATATTCTGGAAGAACAGGATGCTATTGAGCTATTAACAATGGCCATGGTAGAACCTGAGGTTGGCAATACGGCCCAGCACAGGAGAGACCAGGAAGCTTACCAATCCTGAAAAAAGAAGAATAGCATTGCAAGAATCACCCTATTGAGTGCAATGGCTGATGACTTAATGTGTGAGTTTGAGACACACAGAACGGCACAGGCAATGTGGATTGCCTTAAAGGATAAGTTTGGATGAGTGTCCACAACTAAGCTTAGAAGGTTGAAGATTAAATTTGATACCTATAAGCTAAAATCAAATAATCCTATGAGGCAACATCTACGAGAGATGTCCACAATGATCGGTGAACTGAAGGAAGCCGGACATAATCTATCTGACGAACAGCAAGTGCAAGCTATCATCAGATCGCTCCCTGCTAGTTGGGAGCACATGAAAGTTAATCTAACCCATAATGAAAATATCATTACTTTCAGTGATGTAGCTAAGCATTTGGAGCTAGAGGATGAACGTCTGGAGGCTTATAAAGCCACTGGACAAGCCTATTTGACCGAAGGTGTTAGTCCTTCCTAATCAACGCCTGAATCAAAAAAGGGCAAGAAATCTCAAAAAAATGGGAAGAAAGGCGGTCCTCCACCCAAGAAGGGCAAGCAACAGTACAAGAAGAAGGGAAAGAAAGGAGGCAAGAAAAAGCTAGACCTAAAGAAGGTCAAATGCTTTGCCTGCCAGAAAATGGGACACTTCGCACGTGACTGTTCTAAACAGGCCGAGAGCGAAAAGGTAACAGTGAATTATGTGAATTCACATGTCTCATTTGTTTCTAGCACTGTTTTTCTGACAGAGCCTATTTCTTTTTCTTGGATTATTGACTCAGGCTCCACAGACCACGCAAGTCGAGATCGAGGATCTTTCGTGGAATACCGTCGGTTGCCATATCAAAGCAAGTGGCTTTTCGTTGGCAATAATGCAAGGATCGAGGTTCGAGGCATTGGCACTTGCAAACTTGTTTTGCGTAGTGGAAAAATCTTGATACTGCATGATGTGCTTCATGCTCCTGACATTCGACGGAATTTAATTTCTGTAATTTGCTTACTAGACTTTGGGTTTAATGTAAACTTTCATGATAAAGTTGCAGACATTTGTAGCAACACAATATTTTATGGTTCAGCTTTTCGGTTTCAAAGCTTCTTTATTTTGGATCTTGCTAATGATTTTAATGTTCATGATTGCTTTGCTATTACTTCAAATAATCCTGATATGAATATTTGGCATGCTAGACTAGGACATATTAATCAAAATAGAATGATTAAACTGGCTAAAGAAGGCTTGTTGGGGGTGATCTCTAACATGGATATGTCATTATGCGAAAGCTGTCTAGCCGGTAAGGCTACCAGGAAACCATTCGATAAGGGAATACGAGCTGAAAACCCATTGCAATTAATCCATTTCGACATTTGCGGTCCAATGAGTGTAAGGGCAAGACACGGAGCTTGGTATTTCATTACCTTTATTGATGATTTTTCATGATATGGTCATGTCTATTTGATTTCACATAAGTCCGAGGCACTAGAGTGCTTTAGACGATACATGAATGAAGTAGAGAATCAAATGGACAATAGAATCAAGGCATTACGCACTGATCGAGGTCGTGAATACCTTTCAGATCAATTCAAACAGCTCTGTGAAGAAAAAGGGATTATTAGGCAACTAACTATCCCTGGCACACCTCAACAAAATGGAGTTGCTGAAAGAAGAAATATAACTCTTCTAGACATGGTTAGGTCTATGATGGCCCAGGCAAACCTTCCAATTTCACATTGGGATGATGCTTTATTGACGGCAACCTTCATACTTAACCGTGTGCCCTCAAAATTAGTCGCTTCCACACCCTACGAGTTATGGACTAAACGTCAGCCAGATCTAACCGTCCTTAGACCTTGGGGCTCGGCGGCATACATCCATGATAATTCTCATAGACATGGAAAACTGGGTCTTAGAGGGAAGAAATATATTTTTATAAGATACTCTAAACCCTCAAAAGGATATGTATTCATAAGTGAAATTGAAGATGGAACAGTGACTGAAACAGAATCAAGAGATGCTGTATTTATTGAGACGGAGTTTCCCAGTAGGGGAGATATTGACCGTACTGTATCTCTTTATGAGACTCAGGAACAGGACAGTGCAGAACAAATTGACAACCCAGAATCGTCTAGGCATGTCAATCTGAGTGGGAGCCAAGAACGGTCAACACAAGGACTAAAACAAATGAGAAAAGATAAGCAAATTGCTCATACCAGAAAGAGTAACAGGGAAAGTGTTCCAAAGAGACGCTTCCAAATAGAAGGAGAAGCACTCTTAGTTACTCTAGAAGGGGATGATGAATCCCGCACTATTCATGAGGCCTTAGCAAGTCCTGCAAAGGAGGAATGGAAGAAAGCAATGAAAGAGGAAATGGACTCAATGATGAAAAACTAAGTTTGGGAATTAGTTGATCTGCCAAAAGGGCGTAAAGCCATTGGGAACAAGTGGGTTCTCAAAATCAAAAGAAAGGTAGATGGATCAATTGACAAATTCAAAGCTTGATTGGTTGCAAAGGGATATACACAACAGGAAGGTATAGATTATGAGGATACTTTTTTACCTGTTGTGCGCTTCAATTCAATAAGACTTATTCTAGCAATAGTAAACAGTTTAAACTTAGAGTTACATCAGATGGATGTAAAAACCGCATTCCTGAATGGTGATCTGGATGAAGAAATCTATATGGAACAACCAATAGGTTTCATTGAAAAAGGGTTTGAACACAAGAAGTGTAAACTCAAAAGATCTATTTATAGATTAAAACAGTCATCCAGACAGTGGTACTTGAGGTTTCATAAGGCGATTACCTCATATAACTTCCAGATGATAGAGGAAGACCACTGTGTCTATGTTAAGCGGTTTAAGGGTAACTTTGTGATATTATCCTTATACGTAGATGATATACTATTAGCTGGAAATAGTTTTGACTCTGTGATAGCTATTAAAGAATGGCTTTCATCAAATTTCGAGATGAAAGACATGGGTGAAGCAGAATACATACTTGGAGTCAAGATTCGAAGGAATCATTCCAAGAGAATCCTCACTCTTTCACAAGAGAATTATATCAATAAGATACTTGAGCGATTCCATATAAGTGAATGCAAACCCATGGATATCCCTGTGGCTACTGGAGTGGCCTTGAGTTCTAACATGTGTCCCAAAACTGAATCAGAGAAAAGGCAAATGGAAAGAGTTCCATATGCCAGTGCCGTTGGTAGCCTGATGTATGCAATGATGTGTACAAGACCAGATATTTGTTATACCGTGGGGCTAGTTAGCAGATTCCAGTCCAACCCTGGTGAGAAACACTGGAAAGTAGTGAAAAGGATCTTGAGATACTTAAAGGGCATAGCTGACTATGCATTGTGTTATCAAGGAAGCGATCTACGCCTAATCGGATATTCTGATGCTGATGTAGGCGGTGATAAAGAAGAACGAAGATCGACTTCAGGATACACCTTCTTGCTTAACAACGGCGCCATATGTTGGAGTAGCAAGAAGCAAACGTGCATTGCTTTACACTCTATGGAAGCTGAGTTTGTGGCATGCACTGCAACAGTGCAAGAGGCTGTTTGGCTGAAGAAATTTATCGAGCACCTAAGATTTGGGAATGAGAGTACCAATCCGGTGTTGATACACTGTGACAATACTGCAGCTATAGCCTACACAAAAGACCCTAAGTATCACAGTAAGACCAAACACATTGATATAAAATATAACTTTGTGAGGGATTATATAGCACAGAAAATTGTAACTATACAATACATTTCAACCAAGTGTATGGTTGCAGATCCCCTGACCAAGCCAATAGGCAAAGAAACATTCGAGAAACATGTAAAAGCCATTGGCATGTTAAAAATATAAAGTTGCAGACTGTATGTAATACTTTTATTTTTATTAATGATATCATGTCATTTATTATTACTTATATGTCTGGATAAAAGTATACAATGTCTAGTATGTCGTACAGGTTGAAAGAGGTAGCTCTCTCACACGAGCAACCGCCTTTGATGCTATAGAAGCATTCAAAGTTGAGACATGTGTTCACCAATAAAACAGCAAAGGTGATGATATGGTAGAGAAGAAACACAATAAGTGTCGCCTTGGCTTAAAAGTGCAGTGAGTCGAGATGAGATCCATAAGTAAGGGTATGGATCGAACAATGGATACCAACATCCATAAAACCTGTTGCCAGATAACAAATTCTTCAAAATTGACGTCATATTATGTGAATATAATTGAAGAGTTTGGGTTTAGATACTGTGAGTGTCTAGACTTAAGTCTAAACGGTGTGATTGATAGAATCAAAACGACGTACACTCTTTAAGGATAAGAGGAACACCGTAACATGTGATTCATGCCACATGTGCTAAAGGACCGCAAATGGAAAGCAAATGAATCAATCCCTGCTTCATTGTTGTGTGAGTTTCAGAAAGGTATAATCCTTTCATTAATGTCCTTTGACTTTGACAATATTATGGAGGTATGTTTCAGCGATTGCTACTTTGGTATATGTCCTATGGTTAAAATTATATATGAACCAAAGGTATTATGCTAGGAAAGCGGTTGATTCATATCAAAATGATATATGGGCTAAAGAAAGATTGCCAGAATATACATATCCATGCTAGTGTCTGTGACCGGTCCCTTGTGATATTATTTTGTTAATTTCATAAGTGTGGATACTATGCATAAGTGGAAGGCTATCTGAGTTATAAACTAACTCAAGAGGGATTATATTAGCCATGAGAAAAGTGTATACGGGTAAATCTAGGACATTCAAGGCACTATAATTTATTTGATCAAGCTGCACTAAAGGGTTGCTTTGTGCTGGTCTCTGTAAAGGGGATTTCTAGTACCAACGCCCGAAAGGAGACGTCATGCCTACGCGGTCACAGCAAAGCACCTAGTATGAAAGAAGGAAGAAAATGAGATTTGAGCCATAATATCTAATCCACCATGTGTGAGTGGGAGATGTAAGGAAACGGACGATCCACCCATGGTGGATCAGACCCGACCGGAAAACAGAGAGCCGTTGACAACCAACTGTGAGGAGCAGTTGAAGGGGAATGTTTGAATTTGAAATGAGGGAGTTAGATACGGTTATCTAACTCCCCTCCCACAGGCTATATATATGTACATACACGGACAGAAAATTGTGCATGACAGAACATATACTTCTCTGTTTTTTGTCATTCTGTTTTTGCATTTTCCTCCGGTGCATTTGTTGTGAAAATGAACCAGAGTCCATACAGGGTGCTCTGGTTACGTGTGGGTATCAAGTGAGTCTACAAAAGGATTCCAAGTACGCCCGAAAACCTTCATTAATTATGTAGCATACTTATGAATCTAACAGAGTGATTAAAATACTCACATGAAACTGAATCACACCACGAACTTTTTTCATTTTACACGATAAATTTGTAGGAGGAAGAATAGAGAGGTTTTTTTCCCCTGATGATTCACTTATTCTCCTCTTATATGTTGCATCCCCGCCTTTGGTTTTTCAAGAAAAAGGATATTACTATCAACAATTAAAAAATGATTTCAAATATATTTTAACTAATAAAGAGTATTTATCTATAAGTTTATCGATAAAAAGATTGATTAATAAGCTCTTTGATAAATGAGAAAAAAATGTAAAGAGAAAATGATTTCTGAAATGCATTTATTAAACCATATTTGATAAAACTTTCAATAAATAAACAATTTTAAAATTAGTCTGAGTCTTCCTTTTAAAATTATATGTTTTTGAAGATTTATTCAATAAGGTTGTTTATCGAAGAAATCTTCAATACATTAGATAGTGACTCAGTTTGTTATATGAAAGCATTTATGGATAAAGAATTTGTAAAAAATTGTTTTTGAAATGAATTTATTGAAATCCTAATCGATAAATAGATTTATAGATAAAACATTTGATAAATAATAAAAATCCAATGTTTTCTCTATTTTAAGAACTTATCAATTTATCGATAAGTTATTCGAAAAATTTTAAGTTTGTTAAGAGATTCAGATTTCAAATACTTAATTTATCAAAATATCATTCAATAAAGAGATTTATCAAAAAATATTTAGATAAATAATAAAAATTTCACTTAGCAGACTCGTTGAAGTTTCAGACTTAAAGAGTTGATCTATTTTTGAATATTAGGTTTGAGAGACAATATTTTTCAAATGATTTATTGATAAGTTATTCAATAAGGTTATTTTTCAAATAACATTTCAATAAATTATATACAATGATATCAATTCAAGTCTGATTCAGCATATGATATTTTTCAAAAATCTATTTGAATATGCTATTTATTGATAAAATAAGAATATGCTCATTGTAAATATTGGTTGAAGATTTATCAAAGTATATTTCGATAAGCTATCTTATCAATGAATTCTTCAATAAATTAATATCATCAGAGATTTAAAAGATTTTTAAACCAGATTTTGATTAAATAAGTTTTATTTAATCTAGATATGTACTCTTAAATTATTATATGATTAAATTCTTTATCTATCACTAATACAACGGCTTCCTAATCTATTTTTTAGATGAAGTAATCATCAGCGATGGATTAGCCGGAAAAGCAAAAGTTTGTCAGAAGAGAATTAAGTGCAACTACCAATTGTCATCACCTACAAGGGTTTTATCTCTTCAACGGCTTCGTTCAATTTATGCCTAAGGGATAATTAATGAATTGAAGATATAAATACAATACAAATTGAATGATGAGTGAAGAAGCCTAACTACCTATGATCAACAAATTTATTCAAGCATTCAATGTATTTTAGTTGTACATTGACTAACTCTGTTATATCCCAATTTCAGTTAGCGTGAACAGAGGATTTTCTGAGATAGAAATCTTTGTACTTTAATGATCATCACAATTCTTCTACTAAGAGAGCTTTATAATTTTTTAATCTTTTTCTAAGTTGCTCAAGAGCTTGTGACTCTTGAGTAGGACATCACCTTACGAGTAATAAAAAGAAGTGAGTGAGATTCTCACTATTGAAATACTAAGGTACTAAGAGTCTGATTAATCTTGGAAGATATAGTGGTAATCTTAGAGAAATATAGGGACTAGATGTATATCAAGTGATTAAGGCTAAATTAGGATAAATATGCTGTGTCAACTTCTTCCTTTAGCTATACTAAATACAATTGTTTTAAACTTATTTAATTTTTAAAAAAATTTAAATTTTTAAATATCACCCGATTTACTTCATCTTATATGTAACTCCCAAACTAACACCATATGTTTCATTTATTTATAATATGTCCCTTTTACTTATTTAAGTTTGGGTCCTAATTCATTAAGGATGAACTTAATATTACGCACAAAACATTGTTTATAATTTGTGAAAAGTGTGGTTTTCAATTGAATTTATATTGTACATTGACATTTCCCCCCGCATTTCATATTAATTACATGAATTTTAGGGAATAGTGGTTTCAGGAGTAAATGTGGCGGCGATGGCATGGTGAATGCATATGAGAGGCCCTCTGTATGCTTTGAGCCCTCTTGGATGAGACTCTAATCCTAAATATATATAGGATATATTTAATTACTTTAATTATATTATAGAAATGAATTAAATTAACTAATATAAGATATTTTTTTTATAAAACACTATAATTATCTTCTTTAAATTATTTCCTCTCTTCCTCCATTATTTGATTATTGCTATGGATTATCAATAGGGATAATTTAAAAAAAATTAATAAATATAAAAAATATGTTTTATATTTAAAATTAATATAAACTCTTTAATTATGTATTACACTAAGGAATGGAAGAGTATAGATGTTCATGTGCACTTGAACGAACACATGCATGCATATTTATTATATACTACCTCTAGTTTTTAATAATTAATATAATAGTTAATTGAGTGTTGAATTTTATCTTAAATATAAAACCTTAATATATTATATATATATTATTTATTTTTATTTTTCAACTAATTTACTTAATTTATAAATTGAGACATACAATCTAATGTCATGTAATAATATTTTAAAGAGATCATATCATATTTATTATAATTAATTTATTTATTTAGCTACTTTATAATATATTTAAATTAGTTAAATAGTTATTATATTAAAGATTGGAGGCAGTAGTATATAAGTGAGTTATATATTTGGCTGATTATATAATAATTTGTGAATTTATAGTATAATATAGGAGGGGTGTTAACAGATTGTGGATTGTATATTGTTCTATGGGGAAAAGATAAAGAGATGAAGAATATGAATTAACTTGTTCCATCACAAAGCCTTCATGAAATTGTAGTGAAACCTCCTGCTGAACAATACTGTGAGGAAGAAGAAACAATATGCATGCCGGCATACGTACATATAAGGCTATGTTGTTCCTTTTTTATATTATTTTATTGAATCATAATAACATGTATTCAATTTAAGGATTCGTGATTACTTCTCCTAATATAGGTATTTTTTTCTAAAAATTGAACTCAAAATTTAGAGGGATCCAATGATATCCTACACTACTGGACTAATTCTATATTATTAAAACTATGTGATTCCTGTATATATATAAATATATATAATAACAGGCTAAATATACATATTTTGAGATTCATGCACCATGAAAAGACTCGTGAATAAACATGACAAACACAATCTAAACATTTATTCTACTGATCATAACCTATTAATAAAAAAAAAAGAACATTGTAAGGAAATTATTCTCCACTTTTTCTTCATGTATTTTGTATTTTATCATTTCTTCTCACCTAAAAACAACAACACAAATAAAAAATATCATCACATCGATCATCTGCAAGTTTAAAAATGTTCCTTCTTTTTCTTTGGTACTATAGACAATATCTCTGATTAATAATTAGAATTAATTTTTTTAAAATATAAAGATTATCAAAATAAGTTTTGACTGTTAATAAATGCTCCTTTAAACATGAAAGCTATTATTAGCAAATATTTTTTTTGTTGCCTACCCGGTTCACCGGAACTTTATCCTGACTACATCCGGATCTGACTCGCATCACGCACCTGGCTATGGTGGATGAGTCTTCCAACAGAGATTTTCTGCATACACTAAGGCTCAAACTTGAGACCTCGTTTAAGCGATACCGAGTCGCTTACCACTCGGACCAACCCCCATTGGTTATTAGAAATTTTTTGTCCACCCGATTCACCAGAATTTTGTCCTGACTACATCTGGATTTGATTCGCGTTGCGCACCTAGCTATGATAGGTAAGTCTCCTAATAGAAATTTTCTACATACACCAAAGTTTAAACTCAAAATTTCATTTAAATGATACTAAACTACTTATTATTTAAACCAATCCTATTGATGGTTATTAGAAAATATTTTAAACAATCGGGGCTGGGATTGTTAACAAATCCATCCTTAGTGGAGATTAGAATGGGCCCAAGTCCATTTAAACAATTAGAGGGGCTTATTAAGAGAATAAGTAACTTATATGGGTTCAAAATTATAATTTACTCTGTTTATGAAAAGAGAGGGAACATTACTCACACCCTCATTCACGAGGTAAGTTTTTTTATTTAGTTACATGGAACTAACAACTTAAAAATATAAATATGATCAAACTTATAACCTTTTACTTTTAAAAAGGTTTTTAAGTCACAATGTTTTTATGTGATGTTTTTGTTGGTATTAGTCTTTTTTTTATATAAAAATATTTAAGTGAGTTTAGTATTAATCTCTTATTAAAGTTATAGTACAACCATAGGATTTAGAGAACACTTATAGAGAATTTATGATATCGCTTATCAAATGAACTTTTAAAACAATAATAAAAGTTGAACTCGCGTCTATACAAACACATTTCTTCCTATATTTTTTTTAGGTACAAATATTGGATTCCATTTGGTTACTATAGAGCAAGGTATAAGTCTTTGTTGAATGTCATAGACTGTTCCATTTGGATTCAGTTTGGGTTGGTTGCATATTGGGTTTCTATAGGTCTTTCATTTCCTTAATTGTTGTAATGGAACCCAACAATCTTCTATACTTTCTTTTAATAAAATGGTCTTACTATACTGTGCGCATGAACAAAGTTTTTGAGATGGAAAATCTACTTAGTAATCTCTATACTTTGAGAGGATTAACTTTAAGCTATCGGTTTGGGTTTCACCTAATTTCTACCAAAATATTATCTTACTATAAAAAAATATCAACATAAAATAAATTTATAAAAAAATCAAATTATTTATAATCCATGAATATGCTGCTTTAATTTTCTCTTCTATTTCATACAACTTCTTTTCTTCTCTTAACTTTAGCTTCACATGAATATGTTAGATGCTTGCTTATACATGCTCACAAGGATTGACAACCTTAAAAACATTTGTGTTTTTAAAGTACTCCCATCTCTACTATAAAATTTATATTTAACTAATTTAATTAGATTAATTAAGGATATTAGTTAAATTAATTAATATAGTATATTTTCTCTAAAATACTATAATGATCTTTAGTAACTCTCTTCCTCCTTCTCTTATTTGATTGTTGTTGATGAAATATTAATAAGAGTAATTTAAAAAAAAAATAATAAATATAAGAAATATGTCTTATTTTATGATTAATATTAATTTTTTAATTAAGTTATATATTAAAGATTGGAGGAGGAGTATATACTTCCAAAAGAATGGCGTACATCACACATGAAAAAAGTTATGATGATGATTTGTATATAGCTTGCAAGCAAAAACGCAGAATTTAAGGAATTAAAAATAGGTATGCATGCATGTTTTGGCACACTCTTGACTTGTGTCCACAAGCAACATACGGTGAAGGCGGCGAGCCAGTTGAATAGAAAAGAGGTTTTCAAGAGTTAATTAATTTCCAAGATATGAGTAAAATCAGGAACACTAAGGCCTAGATTTTCAAAAAGAGCAATTTATAACAGTTAGATCTCAAAAACTTTTGCTGAATTTTAGTTATAAAGTGTTGAGAGTGACTTATAAAACTCAAATCACTGATTTGCAATTGACACTTGTCGCTATATCTACATTTGCAACTCATTTTTTCAACCAATTTTTTTAAGACCTTATTATTATTAAATTAATATTTTTCACCACGTGGCAATACATTTTATTTGATTTAGTCAAGAGTATCCCTACTCTTTCAAAATTTAGAGCACAAATATCTTTTGTCTCTTACAATAAGTATACTTCCTGATATTTAGACTTTATTTGGTTCACCATAGGGGAGGGTGGGTTAGGTTAAGTTAAGGGAGGATAAGGAAAGGTAGGTAAGGTTAATGAATGATATTTTTTGTTTGGTTCAAGAGGGGAGGGGAGGGGAGGGGGGTTAATTAAAAGTTGACAAAAATACCTTTATCTCTTTATTTAAATTTATTTATTCTTTATTTACAATATTCATATCAAAATTAATATTTTTTAATTTATAAATCTTAAATTTTTTTATCTCATTTATATATATAATAAAAATATAAAAAATAAAAAATATGTTAAAATTTTAATATTATTTTTTATTAATTTTATAATTATTATATATTTTAATATAATATATAAATAATTTATTATACTTATTAAATTTTATTATAATTATTATGCAATTAAAGAAAAAAAATTAGATGTGAAAAAAATAAAAAAAAAAGATTTGAGGGTATAATTGGAATATTAAAAAAAGCTTAGGGGCATTTTAGTCAAAAAGGGGGTAAAATTTTCTCTCCCCTCCAAAAACCCCCACTTTTGGAGGGGAGGGGAGGGGACCACAAAAAGACAAAAAATCTCCCCTCCTCTCCCCTCTATTTTTTTTAACCAAACACACTTTCCTCTCCCCTCCCCTCCAAAACCCCTCAACCAAATAAACCCTTAGACTTTGTTCTCCTTCTTAAAATCACTTAGTACCTCAACCAATATATTATTAGTCACGACTCAATACGTTAACTTTATTCATATATATATATTTATTTATAAGAGACACCACTACTGATAATAATTTGTTTAAAATTTTTAGTATCATTTTTCATTTTCCCATTAATTAGTAGTCACACTCACACTCTTTCCATAAATAGAGTTGTTTTTGAAAAATAAGTTATATTTTTTTTATATTTATTATATTTAATTAATTAATTTAACTAACTTTTTAATATACATAATTCAGTTATTTGTATTTTATAAAAAAAGAGAGAAAGTAAACCCCAAAAAATTGTTTTGAGGTTTTTTTTGTTGGTGATGAACAACACCAATCTTCACTGCTTTCCCTTAAAGAAACTGTCAAGTTTGCTCATTCCCTCCATAAATACTATCTTCACCATTCTCACAAGCTCAGCTATATACACATCCCCACAAGCACATACACACATCCCAATTTATCCTCTTTCACTGTCTTATTTTCTCAACCCCAACGGATTCCCAGAGCAGCTGGTGGCGCCACCACCCGTATTGTTGGTCTTGACGACGATGACAATGACAACTATGTGGAATTTGGTGGAGGGGTTGAAGCCGGCCATGTTCATGGTTGTGCTTCAGATAACATATGCCGGCCTCAATGTGTTGTTTAAGCTTGTCGTCGACGATGGCATGAACCTTAGAGTCATCGTTGCCTACCGTTTTATCTTTGCCACTGTTTTCATGGGTCCTCTTGCTCTCATTGTTGAAAGGTTAATTGTTTATTTCTTTTATTATTATCCGATCATATTTTTTTAACTGTATTTTCTGTTATATATTTTACAATATGTTTATTTCAGAGTTTGTCTCGCATTGCTGTGTGTTATTTAATTATTACTCATCCACTTTTAAATGTAAGAGTGTGCTAGGAGTTTATTTTAGTCCTAAATATTTAAATTAAAAATTTTCTTTTCAAATTATATCTATTAATTGCACATATATATCAAGAGAGTTTCTATGGAGGGATAGTTCCAATGATAAAGATAGCATGCTAGTAAATTAATATACATTTTCATAAACAGCTAACTAGATTAATTTTCTTAATATCTACAAATTAATTATCTATATTTTATATAGTAAAAAGGGTTAAAGTGTATTTAATACCCTAAAATATTTTTTTAAGTAGCACTTAGTATCCTAAACTAATTTATGATTCATCTAGCATCCTAAATTATTTTTTCTAATAATATTCAATATTTTAAAGTATTTTAAAAGTAATTTTTGGCCATACAACACCTTAAAGTGTTTTTATTGTAGCATGTAGTATCTTAAGTTTATGGTGCTCATTGCTAGTAAGAAATATACTTTAATGGCAAAATTATATTAAAAATAATTGAGGATATTGAGAGCTATTAAAAAATATTTTATGCTGAATGAATTACAAATTAATTTAAAATATTGAGTATTACTTAAAAAATATTTAAAGATGCTATATGCACTTAATATTAGGAGGAATTTTTTTGTGTTAAAGTAACATAAAAAGACTCTAGGAAATAATAAATATCAAAGTATGACATTTACCATTAACAGATCAAACGTTACTAATTATAGATTAAGCATTACCAACACAATACCCTATTTTGACATTTATTATTTTTCAAAGTTTTTTCTGTCATTTTCCTTTTTTTTCTTTTCTTTTGTGAATCAACAATATGACAGTATTCTTATGTGCCTTGCAATCTTCATCTCATCGAGTATAGAGCTAGAAATAATGCCCAAGTAGTAGTGGTGGATACGAAAATAAGAAATTAATTAGGAATCTTTTTTTTTAATTAAATGACTAATGGTAAATTATTTGCAGGAACAAAAGACCAAAGATGACTTGGACCATACTCTTTCAGGCATTTCTATGTGGGTTATTTGGGTATGTATCAAATTAAAAGGAACTATTACTATTTTGACAAAATTTAAATGCTTCTTAGATTTTTTTAGATTTATTAAATTATTTGGGAAATTTGAGGAAAATTTCCCAGTTTAAAATTTAAATGGAGAGAATGGTGTATAAAAATTTATCATGTCATTCTACAAATTAAATTTCTAAATGGGGACTTTTCCCTAATTCTCTCTAATTATTTTTATGAAGAACTACTTCTCTTCAAATAATAATCATTAACGTGATCGTCTATAAAAAAATTAGTCTTTTTATTAACAAGGTTAAAATGATAAGTTGTCTTATTTATGTATAAAAGAGAATACAAATTTAAATTATGATAAATATATTTATTGGAAAAAATTGAAAACCTTTTGCACTTTAAATGTTGAAATAATCATACCTTGATTAAATAAAAAATAAGTTAGTCTTTTGAATGACATGTATTTCCTTGTTAGTACCGTATGTTTGGAACAAAGACATTATTTCAATTTAAAAGGATTTAATTAAGTAATATTGTAATGTTTCCAAGTTATATTGTATTTATAGCATAAATTAACTGATATTATGATATATAATTATTTCGTAGAGGATTAACAACACAAAACTTATACTTGGAAGCGTTGGCTTTAACTTCTGCAACATTTGTTTCGGCGATGGCCAATCTTACTCCAGCCGCCACCTTTCTCTTGGCCGTCTGCTTCCGGTAAGGTTCATTGCAATTATATTTTTGTTTCTTCTTCTACTTTAATTTTTTTTACTTTAATTTAAAATTTTAAAATTTTTTAATCTATCCAAAATGTTGTAGAGTGGTACTGTTATATATTTTTCATGTGAAAAAAATTTACATAATGTAAATAGTTGAACAAAAGTGTTGCTTAATTTAGAAATTTTAATTTTTATATTTTTTATGTATTTGGTTTTTCTTCTATTTTTAACCTAAAATTTCATATTGAACACAATTATTTCATTCTCCGTCTCACCTCATTTAAAGTATATAATACAGAAATAATATAAAAATAATTCGAGCATCTAAATCAGAATTAAATATGAAAAACTAAAATTTGCTGAAAAATATTTACATTTTACACAATAATATTACTATCTCCCATCAAAAGAGAAATCGTATTCTATACTTTCAAAAAATTTACTTCTCCGGTCATTAATATAAGATCTAATTGAGGAGTTGATATAATTCATAAATATATATTTTTCATATTCATCAAGTCTTCTAAAATTATCCTTATAGGTACTCCCTAAGCTATAATCAAGTAAAAAATTAGGAAAATTAAAAAATATGGTTAGGACATTTAAAAAAAATTACATCATATTAACTAACTTAAACTAATTTTCTTAATCTAATCAAAATAGTTAAATATGTCTTATATTAAGGACCGGAAGAATATTAGGTATGTGAGAAAACATTATTAAAAATAAAATTAATATTTATTTTATGAAGGAAATAACAGTCCCTCTTTATTGATTTGTTTAAATTTGTGAACAGTTTGGAAAAACTGGATTTAGGAACAAAAGCAGGAAAATCCAAGATCATAGGAACAATAATAGGGATAAGTGGGGCTATGATTATCACATTCTTCAAAGGCATAGAAATAAACACTGGCTCATTTCATATCACTCTCTTACATCACCATTATGGACACGTGGCATCACCACACTCCTCTTCCTCTGGTTGTAACACCCTCCTGGGTTTTCTTTGTGCTTTGGGAAGCTGCCTTGCATATTCCTTGTGGCTCATCATTCAGGTCTTTCATTGAAAAAACATTATTATATTATATTACATGATTTTGTTTATTATAGATTTAACATTTATTTGATTTGATGATGATGACACAGACTAAGATGAGCAAGAGTTATCCATGTCATTACTCAAGCACAGCTTTGATGAGTTTGATGGGATCACTCCTTTCCACTGCTTTCGCTATTTGCCTTGAGAAGGATTGGACTGAATGGAAGTTAGGTTGGAATGTTAGGCTTCTCACGGCTGCTTATTCAGTAAGTTATTGATTATTTCAACTATATATGTCGATTTTTGGTGTATCATGTGAAGTTTGATGAATGGAACATGAAGGAAGATGGACATATAATGGGTATCCACACGAAAGTGAATCACTATGAACTTGTGACGGGCTATAGGATAATGGGTAATTAAAATTTTAAATATTTTGGATATTTAACAATAATGCGAATAGAGAAGAGACAGAGGTTTGCCTTACACAGTATAATTAAATACATAGAAGGAAGAAGAGACAGGTTTTCCTGAGGAAGAGAGAATAATATTTTGGAGGTTATACAACATGTATAAAATAACTAATTCCCTCGTTCTCCTCTTATCCAATATCATGTTCCTGACAATAAATAGGCTTGGATCCTGATCTACTAAGGGGGAACTTGATATAATGTAACAAAGCAAATTGTTTATAATTTGTGAAAAAAATGTGGTTTTCTATTGAATTTATATTTCACATTGATATTTTTGCCAACAAATTTCATATGAATCATGAATTTTAGGGAATAGTGGTTTCTGGAGCAATGGTGGTGGTGATGGCATGGTGTATGCATAAGAGAGGCCCTCTTTATGTGTCTGCTTTCAGCCCTCTTTCGCTTGTCTTTGTGGCTCTCGCTGGCTCTTTCATGCTGGAAGAGAAGCTCCACCTTGGAAGGTACACACACACACACATGCATGTTCATCTACGCATGCATACATACTTTATTTTATCCTCTTAATATTTAATTAATTTAATTAGATTAAAGAAGTTAGTTAAGTTAATTAATTAACATATTATTTTTTTCTAAAATACTCTAATCATCCCTCACTCCCTACCTTATTTTATTATTATTGGGGGAAGTATAAATAAGGACAATTTAGAGAAAAAATTAATAAATATAATAAATATATATTATATTTAAAACTAATATCAACTCCCAAAAGTTCTCTCTTAAAGACGGAAGGAGTATATATGTTAATGTGCCCTTAAATGTACATATTAATGCATATATTAAGGATTGAAGGAGACTAGTTGGTTGTTAAATTTTGTCATAAATATAATACCTTAATATATTTTATAGTTAATATTTATTATTTTTTTAAACTAATTTAAATAATTTATAAATTGAGATATATAATCTAATGTTATACTATAATATTTTAAGAAGATCATGTCATATTTGTTATAATTAACTGATCTATTTATATTTTTTATAATTTATTTAAATTAGTTAAGTAACTTTTTATATTAATGAGGGGAGGAGGAGTATATAATAGAGTTATACATTTGACTGAATGTGTAATAATTTGTGAATTTGCAGTATAATAGGAGGGGTGTTAATAGTGTGTGGATTGTATGTGGTTATATGGGGAAAAGACAAAGAGATGAAGGATATGAATCAACTTGTTCCCTCTTCATCTGATCAGAGCCTTCATGAAATCGCAGTGAGATCTCCTGCAGAAGATAAACGTAGCCCTCTTTAACAATATATGGTGACGTTGAAATTGTTAGGGATAGCAGGACCACTCATCTGAAAATGCAAGTTATGTAGTGTAGGATATTCAAACCAATAAATCCATATAAGGAAGAAGCAATATCTTAAAGCTTTATATATATATATATATATATATATATATATATATTCATTTATATGTGATCCTTTTCCAGAAGCCCTCAAATTAACTTGCTGCACACACACATACTTAACATCTCGTTGCCATTCCATGTACAATATATATATATATATATATATATATCGTGTAAAACTGTCAATTTTATTAATCACCAAACAAGATATTACAAACACCAATAACCAGAGCCAAAAATAAACACTAATAAAACCTATAAGTACAGAAAAAATATATATTTGGAGGAGAAAATTCCTCAAAAGGACTATAGAAATTAGCAAATTATAAATTGAGACTCTAAATATTTTAAATATCAGAGAAGTGTTATTACCGAATTAAAATTTTAAAGTTTAAAGCCAAGTGAGAAAAATGTTCTTTATTCAAATTTATTCTTCAACAGACTAGAGACAAAAAATGAGGCCTCTTTATTTGACGGTTTTAATTCACCATAAATTTTCTTTCTTTGTTCTTTTTTTTTTATAATTTGCTAATTATTTTTAAAAATTTAATTTTTAATAGAATACAATGATATCATATTATTCATATAACTGACTCCATTTAATATGATAAAGCTTGCTATTTTTTTTCTTAGGTACATGTATCGTTCTATTATAAGTAATTATGTTCGATGAACTATTGGTAATAAATATATATATCTCTTTTTATAGATAATTGAACATTAGATCCTTACGTTGTGGTATGTCAGTGACTAACTCCTTCCAATATACTTAATCACGTTAGTCATATCAAATTTTTTAACATGTATAACAATTAAGTAAAAAAATGGAGAAAATCCCTATTAAAATTTTATACATACAGAACATTGGTATTCTGATTTAGTACCCCTCTTCACCATATGTCATTTTCAATTTTTTGGTTATATAAGAAGAGCTTGAACTTTCTATTACCACTACACAGACCGCATCCTTAACGCCACTTGAGTCAAACGTAAGTGCATGACTCAATTTATTTTTTATTACATTCTTTGCATCATCATGAATACCAAATTATAATTTCAATAATACTCATCAATATAAAGTATGAAATCTACAATAAGTAGTACTATTCATATATGTCATAAGCAACGTGGCAGTATGGCAGATATTTAATTTCATAAATTGCATTCATCCCCCCTAAAAAATACCCCTTAATATTGGAGTAATACACATAATCATGCAAGTTATTATAAGAAGGCCATTGATTATTACAATACAATGCACCTTAATTTGTTCAATATATCTTCATTGGAAAACAGCTAAAATTATATTATATAATAATTAGTTATAATGGTGGCGGTCCTAGTTAGAATCCACTAAACCTCTTAATTAATTAATTAATTAATCAACGCTTTAGTTATAGCAGCAAAGATAAATGAATGAATGAATGATGATGAAATGTTATTGTTTTCTTCTCCAAATAAAACTGCCTAAGTATTGGGATTCTGTAGTTTTGCCTTTATAAAGAAGGGAAATAGTACGTGGGGCGCTTACAATTTGCTCAGAAGCCGCCTGATTTTTTGGTTCAATTCGTTGGACTGATTATGTAATATGATTAATTTTATATTCATTCTGTTGACAAATCATAAACAATTGGTTATAAATAATATTAGGGTTACTATTATTATTTACAATTTGATCCGATTTTAGTTAAACTCCTACAATTTTAAATTATGATTTTTTGTTTCTATAATTTTAGAAAGACTTATTTTTTAATAGTGTTGAATATATATTAGAGTTGAGATATGGTGGGTTGGCAACCCATTTTAGTGTGGGTTTTTTTGACCTGCACCCGTCAAGCCCGCACCTGCGGTGGGTTAACCCTCCGGGTAGCCCGCTTTTTTTTTTATAATTTTGTAATTTTTATTATTTATATTATATTTTATTAATTTTAGAGTTTTAACCAAATTAAAGTTTACATTATACTTAATTTATGTTAACTTTATCTTATTGAGTCATTTCTTTAAATATATATTTTATTTTATTATTATTTTACTTGTGACAGATTTATATACAGATAGTGATAAAGTTAAAGAAATAAATATTTTAATAATTTTATATCATACTTTGAATCCAATTAATATTGATACATATAAATTATTTTTAAAAATATATATATATAAATAATTTTTTTAAAAAATAATTAATTAATTAAAAAACTGTCAACCCACCAACCCACAATGGCAGGCTCGGATTGGTATTATACCAACCCGCCTAAAAGTGGGTCAGTTAAATTTGGCGTGCTTTCAGGCCAACCCGTGGCAGGTCAACTCGTATCCGGCGGGTTAGCCCGCATTCCCAAGTCTAATATATATAATAATACCAAAATTAAAATTTGTTAAATGCATATGGAACAAAATTATAATTTGTCATACCACCATAATTTTAACAAGTTTTGATTTTGGTTCATATATGTAATGACGTTAACTTAAACTAACTAACAAAACTTGACAAAGTTGATAAATAATTAGATCTCTTAAACATGATATCCTATATTAGAAATAAGCCATGTGCATAAAAAAAGTTTTAATTTATTAGGAGATGTAAAAACTCATTTCAATGATTTTTATATCTAGGTAGAATTAATATTTAACTATTGGTCTAGACTCTACCCAAAAAAAAATTACAGTGATTAAAACTAAAATCTGATTAAACTATAAGTACCATAATAGTATTAACCTATAATATTAATTTATTTCAAATAATGCAACTAATTTCAATCAGTGGGACGCATTTCATTAATGCTCCCGGGCCATATGCTTATATTTATGTATAATTTGCTGACGAGGATCCATATCCGTAAGAGACTTTGTCTTTGTAATTAAAGCAGTCTTGCGCACACGAAAGCTGGTCATGATTTCGCATATATTGCAAGAAAAAGGATTCCCCATTCCACCCATTTTTTAAGAATTTATTTGAATAAGAGATTAAAAAAGGATTTATAAAAAAAAATTTGAGTAATTTTTAGAAAAGAGTTTTTAGAGAAGAACTTATAAGAAAAATTAATTTTAAATAAATGAGTATTTGGATAGTTATTAACATAAGAACTTTTATAATTAAAAAATTACTAGAAATAATATAATTTTATTAAATATAAGAGATATGAGATATGAGAGGGTGGAGAAGAGATAGAATAGATGAGAGAGGGTGTAAAAAAAATAAGAGTAAAATAGTAATTGTGTAGTATATAAACTCTTTTATTATTCTATAAGTTAGTCTCAGTATTTTATTTAAAATTTTAGTTTTAAACCATAGTTTAATCTAAAAATATTTTTGGATAAATATAATTGTTTTATAATTTTTTTAAACTAAAATTTTTTCTAAAAGAATTTTTAAAACTATAATTTATGTGTTTTCCAAACACACACTTAATTCACACTTTTGTGTGTGGTGTGTGTATTGGTAAGACATATTCAGTGCACAAGTACAATAGAGGGAGGCGGCCAAGTCAAATTGAGAGATTTTGAAAAACAATGGCTTACAAAATGCGAGTAATATCAATTAAAAATGTTAAGTCTTATGTATAAAGCTCACTTCTATGAGTATGTGATATTTAATTACATCTCAATAAGGATTAGTGCTTGTTTAGATAAGCGTTGGAAATCAAAGTAATCACGTTTAGGAGTTAAATTAATTAAAAACTTTGTTTGGATAACTTTGATAAAATCACGATATACCAATCAAGATTTTGTTGTTTGTTCATTGTATGTACTTACTACTTAGTGTAAGTGATGAGAAGATACTTTTGCATTTCTATAATTATTATGATGTGGTGGAAGCTTGTGCAATAACAATTTTTTTATTATTTTATCCTTCCCTTGTGTCCTTTTTGTCCTCTGATTTCTCCACCTTTTTCTTTATTATTTCTCAACTAAATCATTTAATTCTTGGTATCGATTTAATTAATTATATGATTAATTTAGCTAATAATATTTTATTTATTTTATTCATTTTAGTATATCTTTTATTTGAAAGATGTACTTCACTTAAAAATAATGATTTAGCTTCACAATAAAAAGTGTAAAGAATTATTTTAATATTATGTCATTTTTAAAACTCTAAAGGAAATTTTGATAAATGACATAAAAAAAAATATAAAAACCCTTCAAAGTCATTTGAAAAAAATAGCTTTCAAACATAAATTAGAATTATATAATCTCTTGAAATCAAAATTAATGCTTTACTATAATATTTTTATATTTTGAATGATGAGTTGTTGATGTTGAAAGTTTAGACGATATGGTATCTTCATTATGTTTTATTTTAAATATTTTTTACTTTAAAAATTTTAAATTAAAGATGAATATGTAATTATTTAATTACAGAATTACCATTTAAGTTCATTGATTCAATATTTTATGTTAATCAGACTAACTAGGTTCATATTAAAGGACTGAAAATAATCTTATTTATAAAGTTAAGGAACCAAATATGAATTTACAAGACTCTAAACATATACTTCAACTTTTTTTCTAATGAATATAAAGTGTGGATTGTAATGTAATGTGTACATGTGCCAAAATATGTATGCATATATTGGCAGCCGACTTCAGTACACAAGTAGGGCGGCGGGACAACTAAAATTGAGAGATTTTGAAAACAATAATGGCTTGCAATATGTGAGTAATTAATATCTTAAATATATTGCACAAAGCTCACTTCTAATATGATGTTTTAGATCTCAAGAAGGATCGGATTAGCTAGTGGTTGTTTGGATAAGCTTTGAAAATCAAGATAATCACGTGTAGAACCCAAAAGTGATTATGACACTCAAAGAAAAATTATTGTTTGGATGATTTTGATAGAATCACGATCAATCAAGATTTTGACTCTTCATTAGTTCATTGTACTTTTAGCATATAAATGATGAGAAGATGCTTTTACCCTCCCTTTTCCCCCTTTTTATCCTCTTAACAACATTATTTTTCTCCACCTTTTTGTTCATTATTTCTCAACTAAATCACCTAATTCTTAGTAGTATATGATTAATTATATTATACCCAATGACACTTGGTTAGTAGTGAACTAACTAAATCACAAAGTATTAATCAATACTGGTCTAAGAAATCAATACTAGCGAGAGTCCCACAACTATACTAGTTTATTGAGTATAATGTCTTTCAGGCCAACTATACTGCCTTCAATGAATTAAGATAAGATTAGAATCTTGCTTTGTTGAAAACAAAATACCTATTGAAAGAGGTATCTTAACCATAAAGCCTGATCTAAATTAGTTTGTTACTCAGATACTTAATAATAAAATAAAAAAAAGTGTCGGACATTGAGTGGAATAAATTAAAAGGTTATAAAAAGTAATTAAAACGTGTACTTCACTTAAAAATCATGCTAATAATTTTTAATTATTTTAATCAATTTTAGTATATCTTTTATTTAAAACATGTACTTGGATAAATCTAAAAAATACATGTACTTCATTTAAAAATCATGATTTTTCTCCATGCTAAAAATATAAATAAATTATTTTGATATTATGTCATTCATTTAGATTATAGTTAATAATTATTAAAGTTTAAAGAAATTTATAAAATTTATACTTTCTTTCAGTAATGATACATGTAAATGTAATTTTGATAAGCAACATCAAAACAGATTCAATCCTTTCAATGTCATTTTTTATTAAAAATATATTTCCAAACATAAATCACAATTAATTATAATCACTTGAAATTATAATCACTGTAAAAGAATCATAATTATTCAAAATCATATATATATATATATATCTAATTTTAATTCAAACAGGTATTTAGTTTTATGGTAAACTCTAACGGAGGATTGTATCCATACCTCCCACCTTTAAAGAGTTTTTATGTTATTTGTTCAACTGTGCACATAAAAAGTCTATTTGTCCTTATCTGACGTATGTAGAGTATTTGTTTTTTTTTAAAAATACATACACTTGTCAATATGTAATATTAAATAGTTGGCATATCTCATTATCTCTATAACCACTATTGATAAGTGAGGCAAACTTCACTGTATATTAATCCAATATTTTTTATTTTTTTTAAATAAAAAAATACTCTAAAAATAATAAATGTCAAAATAAGACATTTTGTTAGTCATGCTTGATTTATTGTTGGTAATTAACCTAATTTAAAATTTATCGTTTTATAGAGTCTTTTTTTTTTCAAGTTTTTAATTACTTTCATATATAATTAAGAATTTAAACGTTTAGCTCCATTTTTCTCATACTCAAATTTATTTTAGTTCAACGTTTTTCCAACATGTCCTTTTGATATACTTTTATTTAACTCCAACAAACACAAACTTAGCTTGATATCTAAGCACACCCAATTAAAACTTTCTCATAATTATTTTTTCCAAAAAATATCATTTACTTCCTCTAATTTAAATATAAGTTATTTTTAACTATACCATCAGAACTTAAACAAAGTTAGTTGCCTCAATAAAATAGTCTTGAGTTAAAGAAGTCTTTATATTTACTCTTAATTATTAACACCATCCAACCTATGATATCTACAAGAAGGGCATTTCTAAAAAAACAAAATCATTAAATCAATATTTGAGTTTCATGTTGGTTTTGAAATCAAAGGTCCTCCCATATGTCACAGTGTTCGAATAGACATTGAGAAAATGGGAAAAAAATCATTAAACAGCCTAAAACTCATACAAAGTGACTTATATTTTTCACTGTAAACTTATTCTAATAAGGTTACTTATATAAAAGATTAGAGGTAGTAATTTAATTTTATTTTCTCTATTATTTTTTAAAACTCACATCATCCAATTAACTTAATATTACCTCCACTCCTTAATATTAAATCTATTTAATTAATTTAGATATATTAAAAAATTAATTAAATTAGTTATTTATAATAATTGTGTATTAATTTTCTTAAAATATTTTTTTTAATTATGTAAAATTATATTAGGACACTTCAGGTCTTATATTAAATAGCATAGGAGTATTTTTTTTATTTGTTTATTCTTATGTGCTTCTTTTTATGATGACTTTTTTGAATTGAATCTAGAAAATTTGTTCTCAACTTTTGACAAAGAAATATATTGATTCTTCTATTTCTTTTGTGCTTTCTAGGTCTCCATTTCAATCCCCACACATGAGACATAAATATTGAAATTAAATAATAATTATGAAAATTTAAAGAAATCTGTAAAGTTATTATACTCTTTTTAGTAACTATACATCTAAAAATAATTTTATCACTTTTTCAAAAATTAGTTTCCAAACGGAAATCACAATTAATTATAATCATTTTCAAATCAGAATCACTCTAAAAAATTTAAATTATTCAAAATTACATTTTTCTAACTCCTATCCTAACAGGACTCGGTCATTTGGCTGTGGATAAATGATCAATGATTTGACACATATATAGTATTTTTAAAAAAATATATATATAATTACATTTATCAATATATCATATTAAATACATGTCAAATCGTATTATCTAGACTCTCCATTTCAGTCACCACCCAAGATTTATATATATATTTTTTATATAGATCAGGGTATCCATGATCTGTAACAGTAAGTCAATGATTAATCCCTTCCCCATATGGCCTCTACTAAAGAAAAACAGCTAGTCAAGAGATACTTTAAATACCTAAATGTGAGATTCAGACCCCTACTATTTGGTTAAAAGAACAATTGAGGTAACTCCTAGGTCATATTCAAGTGCTTATATTCATATTTAATAAGACATGAATTAGAGAAAGGCTAATAATTTTTTTATGATTAATTCTTATATATATATTTTAATGATATTAATTCTTAACTTTATTTCATATATATATTATTTATTTATGTTCTCCATTACGTACTTTGTGGCAAAGAAACATTGATTGGGTTGGCTAAATTTTATCCACGTGATGATATTTTTATACTGATTTGATGACACTTCGCATATTCTGCTTCAAAACTCACATCATTGATATGTGAATCAGTGTTGAATTGTGCAGAGAAACGAGTTGAAGATGATGTAAAAAACAACCACGTTATCAAATTATTGGAAATTCATGGATAAATAATCAACAATTATTGTCTAGATTTTTTGTTTGGACAAAAGATATTTTCAATAACATTGGTATGCATAAGTCGTTCGTTCAATGGTTTCCAACACAAGAAATCTCCTAGAGATTAATTATAAGGTATGTAATATATTTGATTACACATATATAGTTATATTTAATTATCACTTGAAAATATGTATTTTCATTTGTCTTCCTTTTAATAGGAAAAAAAGAAGCTAGCTTGCCTTCCCCCAACCGCTGGAGCCGCCACTATGCCCGCCATTTGCTTCATTAGATAGTATACAAAGATATGGGCCTAGCTATTTGAGGAAAAATCGGATACTCAATACAAACATTTTTCTCAATTATGATTCCAATCTTCATTTATCATTTTATAAAAAGTTAATCATTTTCTCTCCACTTAATTTCTGTTGGTTGAAAATATATATTAAAATCAATATGTTTAGATCTAATAAAAAGAGCTAACTTAGCCATTCATGATGTAACTAATAGAAATTCAAATTTCCACTATGGGAGTTGTTCACATTGAGCATATATAACTGCCTCCAATAGAAATATATATAGGTATTAACTAGAAAAAAAAAAGTCTCTTTAAAGAAAGAATGAATACATTTTCAGTTCATTCTAATTATAAGAGTTAATTAATTATTTTAGATATATTAATTAAATATATTAAATAAATTAATTAATTATAACTAATTTGAGTAGATTGATAAGAATATAATATGGATTTATATTGATGGTTGAATTTAATTATAATTAATTAATTTATCTATTTTTATTAATTTATAAAAAATAATCAATTAATTTTTATAATTAAAATTATAAGTAGTATATATATATATATGGATAACTTTCAAAAATTAGAAAAAGGATTCCATATAATTTAAATCTTATTTTGGGTTAAAGTTGTCAGATTCCATGGGAATGAAATCTGTCAAACTCGTATCATTTTTAAAAATAAAAATTATAATGTATTGTTAATTGAGTGGAAGAAGATCAGAAAAACGGGTACCTGTCATGCAGGTGTTGTAATAAACACAATCGATAGCGTGACGTAGGAGATAACACTTTCCTTCTTCTTCTTCCTCCTTCCTTTCCTCCATAAATGCCTCCTTCACCTCACAACCACTTTCCACCCTGTTCCAGTGTTCTTACTTCCTTAACTCTCTCTCTCTCTACCCTAACTATTTGGGACGGCAGTGAGTGGCGCCGCCGCTGCTCGTGGTGGTTGTGACAGTTAAGGTGATGACGAAGATGGCAGATGCTTGTAAAATGGTTGAGGGATTGAAGCCGGCGATGTTAATGGTGGCGCTTCAGTTGACATACGCTGGCATCAATGTGCTGTACAAGCTCGTCGTCAACGATGGCATGAACCTCAGAATCGTCATTGCTTATCGTTATATGTTCGCCACTGCTTTCATGTCTCCCCTCGCTCTCATTCTTGACAGGTTAATTCATTTCTTTTTTTTAAATTTATACTTTTTTTTAAATATCATTAGTGATTTCATATATTAAGTGATTTACATTTAAGTATGATAAAAGATAATATTTATTAAATAGTAAGCTAATAATATGATTCTTCATACTATTTTGCTTTGCTAGTGAGTTTGTTATGAACACACACATAACCATATGTTACAGTGTTTATGTAAGAGTTTGTCTTGAATTGCTAAGCGCTGTTATATATATAACATGACGTTTATGTAAGTTCATGTTTTATTTTTTATCCTCTGGGGGTTTTATTAACAAGACGTTTTAAATAAAAGAACAGCCCGTGATATATATATATATATATATATATATATTACATTCATGCAGTAAAAACTATTTTTTTAATAATTAATGACATTATAACTTAATGATATGAACTTTTTTTTAATAAGTAGTAGATTGTAAATTCGATCCTCTGAATAAAAAATGATTTTCTTGGTTATAAAGTTGGAAATACCCATATATGTAAGAGATGAGGTAGTGGTAGAGATATTTATTGAAAGTCATCATATAGTAAAATGATTATACACGCAAGCGCACTTTAGTTCCAAAGCTTTATAGTTCGATAAATTCCCATATATTAAAAAATCTAAGAGCCTTTTTTTCTCATTAAATGACTTATATGTGGTAAATAATTGTTTGCAGGAATAAAAGACCGAAGATGACTTGGAGCATACTGTTTCAGGCACTTCTGTGTGGGGTATTTGGGTACTTTCCCATATTGCTCTTATTTAATATTATTGATTATTCATTTATGTTTTTTAATTTGTCTCTCTAACTTTTTAAACGATGAACTTAGTAAGAGTAAGATTATTATTTTTTTTTAAATTTTTAAACATAATTAACAAGTTTTAAGTCTATTCTTTATTTCATTAAAAATGTTGGAAGTAACCTAAAAATAACGAGGGGAAAATAACTTATTTAATATGGATTCCTTTTTTTGAGGGGGGGAATAACTTGTTTAATAAATACTTATTCCGATTTAATTTCCATGTATAATTAGGTGACAATCAATATTTGCATTTCATGCTTTCTATACATACAAAATTATATTCAGATTTTGTATTATTAGTGAGAAATATAGCATAAATATAATTAACTGATATTATATATGACGATACTAATTTATTATGTAGAGGAGTAATGTCACAAAGCTTTTACTTGGAATCATTGGCTTTAACTTCTGCAACATTTTCTTCTGCAATGGCCAATCTTACTCCAGCCGTCACCTTTCTCATGGCCATCTCCTTCGGGTGAGTTTGATTATTTCATTTATCATTCTTTCTATAAAATTTATATTTTTAATTGTTTATTTTTTTCCTATCAGCAAAAGGGCACTTTAATTTTTTTAATTTTACACAAATTTTCATTTTAATCCCCTTAATTTTATATAGTCTTGTCTTTGTCAGTCTTTTACCCCTAACGTTGGTAATAAAAAAATATTTATATTAAAATTTTAAATGTTAAAACAACATTACATATTAAGTTTAATTTTTAAAAGAACATTAATTATTATAAAAATATTTTTTGAAACTAACAATATTAGAGTCCTATGACTGAAATAGATGCTTATAAAATTAATAGACCGAATCAAAAACTTATATAAAGTTTGATGATTATATGTGAGCTTTTGTTTTTGTTTTTATCATTATCTTTATAAATTACTTTTTATATCGTTAATATATAATCTAATTAAATAATTAATTTTTATTTTAAATATAAGATCTATATTCTATATTTATTAATTTTTTTTCTTAAATTATCCTTATTAATACTCTATCAATAATAAAGCATGAGAGAGAAATGAGATTTAAGAAAAAATAATTATAGTATTTTAAAAATATATCATATTAACTAATTTAACTAACTTTTTTAATCTAATTAAATTAGTTAAATAGATTATGAGCACATTTGAAAATTATTTGTATATATTCTATATGCTTTTTTTGGTGTATTTAAAGTAATATATTGTTTGAAACTTGTGAACAGATTGGAAAGACTGAATATAGGAACAGTAGGAGGGCAAGTGAAGATCATTGGAACAATAGTGGCAATTGGTGGGGCCATGGTTCTAACATTCTTCAAAGGTGCACAAATAGCCACAGGCTCCTTCCACTTCACCCTCATGCATCCTCGTAAGGGACACGTGGCATCAGCACTGGCTCCTTCTAGTGTTAAGGCTCTCTTGGGTGCCCTTAATTCTCTAGGAAGCAGCAGCACTTATGCTTTATGGCTCATTGTTCAGGTCTTCCTCTATGAGCCAATCATTTATCTACAAATCCACTGCTACAGAAAATACCTGCTATTTAATTATTTATCCCTCCACCCATCCAATATAATTTATAATTTAATATAAGATATATTTAATTAATTAAATTAAATTAAAAAAATAATTAATTAAATTAATTAATATATTATATTTTTTAAAATATTATAATTATTTTCTTTAACTTCTGAGTAACTTTAAAAAAATTAATAAATATAAAAAATATATCTTATATTTAAAATTAAAATTAATTATATAATTATATTATATATTAAAAATGCGAGTAATAAATTTAATATTTTTGCAATAAAAACCGTCTTGCCTCATCGTATTTGGTGATTGTCTTAACAGTCAAATATTAAGTGTGTCAAATATGACAGATTTTGTAGTAGTGAGATCATTGTTTTGCACTGTAAATTTAACCAGTGTTAATTGTTGCAATTAATGCAGGCTAAGATGGGCAAGAGTTACCCATGTTATTACTCAAGCACAGCTTTAATGAGTTTCATGGCAGCATTGGGATCAACTGCCTTTGCTTTTGCTCTTGAGAGAGATTTAACTCAATGGAAGTTGGGTTGGGATATTAGGCTTCTTACGGTGGCCTACGCGGTACGAAAACTGATGAATGAGCCATATTATTTATAGCTTGTAAAAACTAAGTTTTATTATGATTTGTGAAAATTAATTTATAAGTCCTTATAATTTTACTTCATTTTTTAATTAGGCCATTTAGTTTCACATGATTGATAAAATCAAGTGAAATTATAAAAGACCTGATAAAAAAATTACAGGGACTTAATTAAAAGTTAGGTAAAAAATTATAGACTTACAAAATAATTTTCCCTTATGAATTTTATACTCCTCCAAGAATACAATGTCTAATTAAAGTATTGATCTTAATCTTAAATATAAGATATATTCGTATATTTATTAATTTTTTTCAATATACTAATATTAATACTTCAATAATAATCAAGTAAAACAGGAATAGTAAGTTAAAGAAAATGATTAAGATATTTTAAAAAATACATATTATATTAATTAATTTGAATAATTTTTTTTAATATAATTAAATTAGTTAAATAAGTTATATATTAAGATCTATAGGAGTAGTTGATTTTGATAAACAAAATTTTTGGTTGATTAAATTCCTGTTTTGAATGTAGGGAATTATTGTTTCTGGAATCATGGTGGTGGCAATGTCTTGGGCTGTGGACATGAGAGGCCCTCTTTATGTGGCTGCTTTTAACCCTCTTCTCCTTGTCTTTGTGGCCCTAGCTGGTTGTTTTATGTTAGATGAGAAGTTATATCTTGGAAGGTATATATATATATATATATGCTTGCTCTTCGTCATTTCACCTTATTTTTAATTAGATCATTGTAATTTCTTTTTATCATGTTTTATAGTTTGACCTAATTTTAAATCAGATACTTATATTATTTTTCTTTTCATTAGATTCTTATGGTTTCATTTGAGATTTTAATTTTTTTAGTTACCTTAAATTATAGGGACCTGATTAAAAATTATAGAAACAATAAGAACTTATAAAAGGGGGGGACCACATGTATTTGATTTAAATGACATGAAGTTATATGGAATTATAGATTAATTTTTTCTAATTTGACATATTTATTTAAAAGGACTTACTTTATATTTATGACTAATTGGCATGCTAAATTTGCAGTATAATAGGAGGGTTATTGATAGTATGTGGATTATACATGGTTCTATGGGGAAAAGGCAAAGAGGTGAAGAGTATGAGGCAACTTATTCCAACACAGAGCAGCCAGCTTCCTGAAATCATTGTGACATCACCAACAGATGATGATAAAAGCATCCCTCATAATAACAACAATCTTGTTGATTGTGATGATTCAATCATTTATCAAACACTGCAAGTGAAGTAGTGAAAATGATTGCTTCTGAATAATACTAAAAAGGTTCAGAACCCATACGAGGAATGAAGAAGCCTATGATTTGTGTTGTTCAAACTTCAAAGCCAATGTGATTCTTTCCTAAAAGCCTCCTCGTACCCTTGTCGTCTACTTCTTTGGAGGTTAAGATGAAAAGTAAAAAGAAAAAATATGGTGTTTCAAAGATGGGGAAAGCATATTCGATTATGTGATCGAGGATCTTAATAATAAATTATCTCTGAGTGCGAAATGATTATTATTCATTGAAAAGCATGTTCCATTATGCTTTTATTTTTCAGTTTAAAAAAGTGGATTGAATCGTCTTTTGACATGGACACCCCACTAGAGAATCTACCCACTAGCTAAAATGTTGACAATGGAATCTAGAAACATAAGAAAAGATTATCAATAAAGTTTCCCTATGATTTAGTGTAATATGTTTCTAACTGCATGATATCATACGTACTCATTTAGATTTGTTTTCAATAAACACATTTATGTAATTTACCACATTTATTTCCTAAACTATAAAATTATGATTAAAACATTAGGTGAGATTTCAAATCGCTAATTCAAGTACACACTAGCATGACCTTCTTATTAAAAAAATGATCAATAAAGTTATAGCCCAAATTAAATGAGAATTAAGACGAAGAAAACCCTAACCTTGATCTAGAAACTGCTATGAGAGACCCATTGTCCATGGATTCAACTAATAAAGGGGTAGGATGTGTGATCATTTATAATGTGTTATATCCTTAGGAAGTATCATTTTGTTGTGGTTCTAACCGTGGCGCTTGGGAAGACATTCTAACTCTTAAGTGTCTAGGTTTATGCCTGAAGATAATAGATAACTTACTCTGCCTGACGTTGGTATCGCCTAGGAGAAAGGGAAACTTTACCATATTCTTAGATTGTGGATAAGCCCAACCCTTTTTCAAAAAAATTTATAACAAAAAAAAAACAAAGAAATGGTATGAGAGGCTATTAGCCTTGATCCATAACTTTTATGAGCCATATTGTGGATTGACCTATGTTTTGTTGATTAAACTTGGTCATTTGCATGTATTGATGGATTGAATCTATTATTATTTGTTTCCTTAATTAGTGGCCATAATTAAGCTAGGGATTTGGGGAATTAAGTTTTGTCATGGAAAAAAAACCTCTGATTGGACTTAGGATTCATCAAGTTTAGATTTTAATCCCATTCGTGATTAGGAAAGAAATTAATCACTACCATCACCATCATTGGCTATCCCCATTAGCTTCATCTCTTCTCAGGAGGTTCGTTCGAGTAGCTTGTTCGAGTGAAATAAAGGAAGAGTCGAACACGTCACACACTAGAGGATTGGTCCTTAGGTTGAGTTTCTACTCACTCCAATACAATTACTTACTAGAGGTGCCCCATAGGTTTTTTTTATTAACATTAACTTAATCCTATTATCGGATATTTTAATTTTGAGGTTTGTAATCGATAGACCACTGTATGTTGATGAGTTGCCACTTGAGTTAATGAAGGGTAGAATTGGGATTGTCAATTGATTGAACTTATCTATATTATCTTTTATTTAATTATCATTTTTATATTTTATGAAAATTAATGTATTAAATTTTAGATATTTACGATTAATTTTTTAATTTAATATTTTTACACTATTGAATATTATTTTATTTTGTAGGGAAAACTATTCTCAAGGAATCTATAGTTTCCTTCAATTTTAAATTTAGTATCTGTATATTTTTCTCTTTTTAATAAATTATTTAATTCTATTATGTTAGTGCAACTAATTTTTATACTAGAACTAACAATTCTAATTAAATAAAATTATATGGGTCAATGATGCTAATATAGTACAATTAAAGGATTTATTAAGGAAAAATACATATATACCAAATTGAAAATTGAAGAAAACTATAGGTACCTCAAGAATAATTTTTTCCATTTTTGTATTTTACAGATTTTGAGAGTTATTTGAATATTAAGGATGGAAAAATGATTGGAATTAAATGAATTAACTTTTGTGTAAATAAGAATCAATGATTTAAAAGATAATTTTGTCATTATCTCTGCTAAATCTTCAGCCTTATTAAATTCACTGGTTTCAAACTTTCAATCCCTCCCTTCCTCCTCCTCCTCCTCCTCCTTCATCCTCTGCCGTTAAAGAAATAGCCCAGCCCCAGGTTTCCCTTTCTTCTTCAGCCATCGTCATTTAAATTGCTTTTCTCCTTCGTCTTCAACCTCTGAGTGAGAAATTTGAGAAGAAGAAGTGGAAAAAGATGGGAGAAAGAAAAGTGCTGAACAAATATTACCCTGCAGATTTTGACGACTCGAAGCTGCCTACGGTTTGCAGAGCCAGAAATCACCAAATCAAAGTACGTATGATGCTTCCCATGAGCATTAGATGCAACACTTGTGGGAATTATATCTCCCAAGGCACCAAGTTCAACTCTCGGAAAGAAGATGTCATAGGCGAGGGGTATCTGGTAATTCAAGTATTCAGATTTTACTTTAAATGCACCAGGTGTTCAGCTGAGCTAACCATTAAAACCGACCCTCAAACTTCTGATTATGTCGTAGAATCTGAGGCTACCAGGAATTTTGACAAAAAAGTAAAACAGAAGAGGGAAGCTGAAGAGATTGGAGATGCTATGAAATCACAAGAAAATAGAGCTCTGGACTCTAAAAGGAAGATGGACATTCTATCAGCCATTGATGAGATGAAATCTATGAAGTCGAGGCATGCGAATCAAGATGTAACGCACAGAAGCTGACAAGGAGAAGAAACATCTGATTCAACCAGTGGACTTCAATCTTTGTGTCAAAACTATGATACTGATGAGGATTAGTAATTGTTCTATATTGAAGAAAGATTTTCTTTTAATTTTTTCCCCCAAAACCATGGTTTTAAGAAGTACCCAAACACACTTAGTAGGCATTGTCTCGGTAGTTCAAAGTGTTCCAATTTTTTTTGTTTCTCAGGAAAATTTAGAGAACTTCGTAAGTGTTTTGGGAACATCGTACCTTTAATGATATGATAATGTCTTTCGATAGGTGAAGTTAGTAAATCATTAGATATAGATAGAAAAAAGTCTTTGGTTCAAACTTACACTCCCTCACTTATGAAAGAAGAAAGATGACAGAAAAATATGCTTATCCAAGCCCCATCATCAGACCATGCAGCTTCATATACTCCATTTGCAGTTTGAAATAACGACATATGAAACACTTGGGGATTAACCAGAATTCAAAATCTGAAATCATTTTTGTTGAATGTTCAGTTTCAGATTGAAACAGCAAGACTTTTGACATAACATTTTTGTATGGAACTAGCAAAAAATCTACCAAGTGAATTCTTCTCTAACATCAAACTTCTATCTACAGCCAAATCCTCAAAACATCTCAGTATTATTTTCTTTCTAATTTTCGTTCCATCCAAACATATCATTTATACTTAGTTCTAAGTATAAATGTGAATATATAGTGTTATCAATATAACCTAAGTGATCCTTTCCCATAAACACCCAAGCTTGTCAAAACATTCCCTTATATGATCATGTATTCTTGTTTTCCCCCCTTTTTTGAGCAAAAGATCATGGATTCTACTTGATATGCTTCTAAGTGGCGTCTTAGTCGGTGTCTAACCATGGCATCTAGGTTCTGTGTAATTTCCAAGTTGACATCCCACATGGCATTCAAGTCCTACGTAGCATGTAAGATCGTCAAGTCATTTTAAACCAGGGCATTCCAGACAAGAAGCCCAAACATGACCCCCAAGTCTTTTGCAAGGTAAAAGGCGGCCCAAGCTCAAGATCCATTGTCAGGCCCAATTCATTAAGTGGGTTTTGTGGTGTGAAAATTTATTGATAGATGGATGCAGATGACGTGTGGAGCTCTCAATGGATTGAAGAAGACTAAATTACTAAATTAAGGTGCTTGGAGTTTGCAAGAGGTGTCGCTTGAAGGCTTTTTCACAACGATGTCAAATTGTCTGGCTTTCATTTATTTTATTGTTTAGTTTGCAATAGTTAAACTTTTTAATTATTAGTGAAAGTAAAGCCCAAGTTGTCTAATTTTGTATTTTTCAATTTTTATAATGTCATGGGTCAAAAGTCATTAAGTTGTCTTTTATTTATAAACTAATTAAAAACGGAATGTAATCCCAATAAATATATATAGGATGTAATCTTAGGAAGTATCACTTTATTGTGATTCTAGTCGTGGCCTTTGGGTAGGCATTCTAACTCCTGGGTACTTATGTTTACACCTGAAGGTAATAGACAATTCGCCCTACCCGACATTAGTATTATTTAGAAGGAAGAGAAAATTCGCCCTGTTCTTAGATTGTGGGTAAACTTAATTCTTTTTTAAAAAATTTTGTAAAAAAAAAAACATATATAGGATGTCTTTGGTTCTTCGATCGTTCTTTATTGTACTACTCCAATTGTTAAGCCAACAAGTTGATAATTAAGATAGTAAATGATCTTATTCTTATAAATATATGTTTGGATTGGAAGAAAATTAAGGATGAAAAAAAATACTAGTATGATACAAAATTCTAAAAATAATAAATTTTTTATTATTTAAAGAAATTTTTTTTTTAAAATTTATTCTCTTTATTTTTTCCTCATTTTTTTTCTCTATCCAAATGTAAGTTTAGTTTCAAAAGATATTATACCTAGAACAAATAAAAAAAATGCATGAGCTCTTTGGGCCCCAGTTTAGAAGATTGAATTATTTTCTCCAACCATATGAACCATTATTGCACCATGCATTTAGGCTCCAATTTAAAAGATTGATGATCATTGAATTCGTATGCCGTGTTATATGGACCGAAACATTTATCCCACTTTGTCTTTTGCACTTTGCTATATTATAAAAATATTCTATTTATAAGCTAAATCTCTTTTTTTTTTAAAAAATATTATAACAAAAAAAATTCTACCTATTTGTAGCAAAAACAAAAACTATTCTACTTATCCAACAAACATGGCAGGATGGCCCAACGTCTTCCTCTCAATTTATAACTTTGAGTCCCGTAGTCCCCCCTCTTACTTCAGATACATTTTCCCTGGAGTGATCAAATTCAACCTATGAGAGAAGGGATAAATCTATTGATATTTCTATTTTTAATATATAATATATTCAATTAATTTAATTAGATTAAAAAAATAATTATTATTATAATATTTTAATTATCTTTCTTAACTCTTATAATAAATATTTTTTATATTTATAATTAAAATTAACTCTCTAATTATATTTTATATTGAGAATTAGAGTATTATATCAGTAAAAAGAATATAAAAATATTATAAAAGTATTTGATTTATATAGGTCTTGAAGGGGATGTATGTTCCTCTCATACGCATGTAATTATTCTACCCCATTTGGCAAGCTATTAATTACGCCAATAATTCTCCCGAGATTTCGCCTGACAACGTTCCATCGTGTTGTGGTGAGTTTGGATAGGGCTTTTGCCATTTCAATGCCCCTTTGAGTTAAAATTCATTCTCCTTAAAGTCGAATAGTTAGATTTAGTATAAAATATTAGTCTCTCATGTGTTTAGAAAAGTATAAAATTAATATTTTAATTTTTTTTGACTTAAATTTTAAATTAAATAAATTTTAAAATAAACAATTATATTTATTTTAAAAAAAATAGAATAAATTATTGTTTAAAACTAAAATTTTAGATAAACTACTGAGACTAATTTCTAAGATAGTAAAATAATTTATAATTTACCCAATTATTATTTTACTATTATTTTTTCTTATACCCTCTTTCATCTATCTTCTATCTCTTTTCTACTATCTCGTATATCTCATCTATCATATTTTTAATAAAATCATACTTTTTCTAATAATTTTTTAATTATAAAAGTCCTTCTAGTAATAATTATTAAAATACTCATTTATTCAAAATTATTTTTTTCCTATAAGCTCTTATCAAAAACTTTTTTTTAAAAGCTGTCAAAAAACTTTTTTTTATAAGCTATTTTTTAAACTCTTATATAAATATGCCCAAAATTGTGAACTAAAATTTGAGTTTCAAATGTAAAATGTACCTACTAGGCTATGCTTGGATAGAGATAAAAGTTAGGAGAAAATAGAGAAAGAGAATATTCATAAGAAAAATTTCCTAAAAGCTATTTTTAAAATTTTTTCCTCATAACATTATTTTTCCTCTAATTTTCTTTCCATTCAAACATAATATTAGTGTATAATAATATTTCAAATATACATATCTCTAATAAGATAATACCTATATCTAACTAACAAAAACAATTCATTCCGGAAATGTCTTTTTTTATACCACAGGAAATAAAGACAAGCAAAATAATAAAACCAAGAAAGGGACACCTCCCAAGTTACGTACCTATCATTCAGAATAAGACTTGGGCATTCTTTGGATAAGACTTGGAAATCAGCAGTTGCGTTTTGATTCAGGTCAATCAGAATGAACTGAGCATTCCAGTCGTATTATAACCCTAAAAAGAATAATATTTAAATATAAAATACATATATTAATTTAAAAAATAAAATATTTATATATAAACTATACATAATATAATAAAATAGATTTATTAATTACCCTACAAGAATCCTTCTCCAAGGCACCTCCCTTATTATGGGCTTAGCAGCTTCAAAATCGCAATTGTGAATACCATATTGGACGCTACCAAATATTATGGAACTTCTTGTCTCCTTCACTTTTTCCCTCCTTTTTAATTTAAAAATAAAATTCTTAAATAGCTATACATGCATTTTGCCATTTTGTGCCTCAATAATAATACCTTATTAATTTGTTGTCTTCGGTTCTTTCGCTTTCTTGTTTGTTAATTCCGTGACCGTGACCACGCCTCTCTCAGAAGAAGAAGAACAAATATATTAATTAAAAACAGCGTGTAAAGATAGCGTATGAACCTAACAAATGCAAAGATATGATATAGAACATTGAATCTAGTAGCTCCATTATCAAATACTTTTTTTTTTTTACTTAGCTAAAGTTATTCTCAAAAACATTTTAAATTTGAGACTAATTCTTTTAAAATGTAGAGAATAAATAATTTTTATTTTTTATAATAAATATATTTTTTAATATTTAAACTTATATTTTTATGATAATAATATGATTTTATTATTTCAATTAACAGCTTCCCAATCCTCTAATATCCAATACTACTAGGAGAGTAGTATAAGTCACATCTTGGGAGTATTCTCTATTATTAACAATTAGTATTATTATCCATATACTAGTGGGACAAGTCACTTCATAGTCCAGAAGGACAAGTCATTCAGTCTTTTGAGTCATTGAATGTTATTTTCATTAAAAAAATAATTTAAAAATCTCTCTTTATAAAATTTATTATCTAAAAAAAATATGAGGATACATATCCTTGAATAAGCGCAACTTATATTAAACTGTATATAATATATTTTTAGTCATATATAAATATTTTTTATTTTGATATAAAGTTAAAGATAAATTAAAAACAACTGAAAAATAGTAGCTCTTGTCAAAGATAGAATGCACCTAAGTTTTAAGCAAACTTTAGTGCAATAAATTTTATAATAGATACTTCTCATCGAGTTTTCCTATTTCCTTTAAAGACCTATCATTGCAATTTGAGAGAAAAAGAAATTTAATGAGACGTGACGTGAATTGGCAAGCAAGACCAATTCCCTTCTTTTCATCCGTAAATACCTCTTTGGCGTTTCAGCTACATGCCCTTCACAGACAAACCCTTAAAGCTCACAAGTGTCCTACGCCCTATCTCGCTCTCTCTCTCTCTACCCTAACTAATTCAGACAGAAGTGGGTGGTGCCGCCGCTTGTGGTGCTTCGGACAGTTAACAAGACCAAGATGGCAGGTTTTTGGGATGTGGTTGAGGGGCTGAAGCCGGCGATGTTAATGGTGGTGGTTCAGATGACATTCACCGGCATCAATGTGCTGTACAAGCTCGCCGTCAACGATGGCATGAACCTGAGAATCGTCATTGCTTATCGCTATATGTTTGCCACTGCTTTCATTGCTCCTCTCGCTTTCTTTCTTGAAAGGTTAATTCATTTCTTTTACACACACATATAAGCGCATGCTACGTTGTTTATGTTAGAGTTTGTAATGAACACTGGTCTTAGCTTCCAATGTAAAAGAAAAGCATATATATTTCATGCATGCATTAAAAATAATTTTCTTGATTATGGAGTTGGAAATACCCATATATGAGATAAGGTGGTAGAGATATACACACACTTCAGTTCAAAAGCTTTGCAGTTCAATGGAAACCCTATATATAAACAAATCTAAGAGCTTTTAATTTTTTTCCCATGAAATGACTTAAATATAGTAAATAATTATTTGCAGGAATAAAAGACCAAAGATGACTTGGAGCATACTGTTTCAGGCATTTCTCTGTGGGTTCTTTGGGTATGTATAAAATAATTAATAATTATTCAGGAAATACAAAATATATAATTGTTAATTGTTATGTAGAGGGGTACTGTCACAAAACTTTTACTTGGAATCACTGGCTTTAACTTCTGCAACATTTGCTTCTGCCATGGCCAATCTTACTCCAGCCATCACCTTTCTCATGTCCGTCTCCTTCCGGTAAGTTTCATTGCATTTCTGTTTTTTCCCCATTTTTAGGGGCTGTCTAGTATAAGTGATTTGGAGGGAAGGGAAAATATTTTTTGGTTGAATTTTAAAAAAAAAATTAGAGGAGTGAGGTTAAAACTTTTTAATTAATTGTTTTACTATTTTATCATACATCTTTTTTTTATTAAAATTTTGTAACCTCACTTCTCCAATTTGTTTTAAATCCATCTTCGAAATATTTTCCCACCCTCCCCTAAAATCCCTTCTACCTAACAACACTTAAAATGTTTATTTTCTATCATTATATTTCGTAATTAAATTACAATAAAAAATAATTGGGAAAATTACTCTCAAGTTCTATATAAAATAATTTATTATTCATAGGTCCCATAAAATTTATAAACTATTGTCAAGTCATAAAGGATATGTAGGGAGGAGATTCCAATTATAAAAAGATACTTTTACCTTTATTTTCATTGGCAAGTAGGTCAGGCTTTATTGAAAACTTAAAATGAGACATTTGACAAATAAAAAAGTCTTATTTAACAAGTGGAGAAAGTCCCACACTTGTCAATTAATGAAAGTAAGGATAAATGTGTCTTTTTATAATTGGAATCTTTTACCCCAGATCTCTTGAGACTTGACAAAAGTTTAAAAAATTCATGGGATCTCTAAATAATAAATTGTCATACACAGAACCTGAGAGTAAAAATAATTTGTATTCTATGTTTTGGTGTCTTTTAATAAAATTGGTTTAAACTTCTGAACAGTTTGGAAATACTGAATATAAGAACAGTAGCAGGACAAGCGAAGATCATTGGAACAATAGTAGCAATAGGTGGTGCCATGGTTCTAACATTCTTCAAGGGGACAAATATAGACACAAGCTTCTTCCACATCACCCTCATGCATCATCATGAGGGACACGTGTCATTACTACTAGCTCCCTCTGGTATTAAGGTTCTCTTGGCTGTCCTTTGTTCTCTAGGAAGCAGCGCTACTTATGCTTTATGGCTTATCATTCAGGTCTTTCTCTGAAATTGAACATTATATTATATTAACCTACTTATCATTGTTTTTGTAATGCAAAGTTGACATTTTTTAGTTGAAATGCAGGCTAAGATGAGCAAGAGTTACCCATGTTTTTACTCAAGCACAGCTCTAATGAGTTTCACGGCAGCAATCTTATCAACTACATTTGCCTTTTGTCTTGAGAGCGATTTGGCTCAATGGAAGTTGGGTTGGAATATTAGGCTTCTTACAGTGGCCTATGCGGTACGAAATTCGATGAATGAGTAGTATTGTATAGTTAAAATTAATATGCAGCTTATTATAATTTCACTTAATTTTTAATAAAATATCTATAATTTTAAGTAATTGATAAAAAGAAAAAAATTATAGGGGCTTCATGTTTAATTAAGTCCCTATAATTTCAGGTGATTGATAAAAAAACTATAAAAACTTGATTAATTTTTTCTTATAAATTCCATGTTTCATTATGATAAACGAAATTTTTGGTTAAATTCTATTCGTTGTTCATGTGAATTTTAACTATGAATACAGGGAATTATTGTTTCTGGAATAATGGTGGTGGTAATGACATGGTGCGTGAACATGAGAGGCCCTCTTTATGTCGCTGCTTTTAGCCCTCTTAACCTTTTCTTTGTGGCCATAGCTTGTGCTTTTATGTTAGACGAGAAGCTATATCTTGGAAGGTATGCTTATTATATATATATATATATATATATATATCTATACACACTTATATGTTTAAAGGATTTACTTTATATTTTATGACTTGGCTTTGGAAATTTGCAGTGTAATAGGAGGGTTGTTGATAGTGTGTGGATTATACTTTGTTCTATTGGGAAAAGGGAAAGAGATGAAGAATATGAAGCAACTTATTATTCCATCACTGAGCCTTCATGAAATCATAGTGAGATCTCCAACAGAAGATAAAAACTGCAGCCCTCATAATGAGGTTGAATTTGCTAGGGATTCTGATCATTCCATCATTCATCAAGTAAATGCAAGTGGTTCAAAGTAGTGCATGATAGCCGCACGTGCCAATGGTCTTGTGGTATGACATGTAAACTCCCTTGTAAATAGGAAGTTATGGGTTTAATATTATTTGTAACTTGTAACATAAAGTTATTAATGTCTGGCCCTTCAATTTAAAAAAAAAACAAGAAGAAGAAGGTGGAAGCCATGAGAGGAAGATGAAGCAGTATCAAGTAATGCCTAAATGAAGAAGTTTTATATTTATGTCCAAGGATAGAGTTAAATGGGGTGTTGTTCATAGCCTATGAGATCCATATATCTCAAACATTGGTCAACCTAATGTAAAATTTTAAATAATTCTTCCAAAAGGATATCATACCACACAAACAAAATCTAGCCATGATTGGTACATATATATATATATTTATTAAGTATAAACAATCTTTTATTAGAGATAATCATATTCAAGATACTATTAAATATTAAATATAAATATCTTTTTTTAACAAGCATTCAAATATTATTTTATTATATTATGAGGAATTAGTTTCTTCTATCAGACTCAGTCTCTATTAATTATATATATATATATATATATATAATTGCTTGTATTGGCACATTATTGTACTTGTGCGTGCGCACAAGTATCATTTTTGGCCAACAAGTTCCAGGAGGATCATTTCAATTCAATAGAGAGATTTTTGAAAGAGTTACAAAATATGAGTTATTACAATAAATTATATTTTAAATATTTAAATCTTGGGCAAAAATTTTGCCCAATAAATACATAGTACATACACTGAAAATTATTTTGCGATTTTTTTTTGGTAAAAGTGCAAGAAAATAGGACTGTTATCTACCTTGACTTCTTTTCTTCTAAACATGACAGTTTCTTAAAATTTAGCCCAACTAACACTTGTCTTCATACATCAAATCACATTTATATCTTACATTTTATTAGCATTTGCCTATTCAACTCATCCTCTAGCCGCATCTATATCTCTCACAGTCCCACTACAATAAATCTGAACTTTTATTAGTATTATTATTATACAATGTTTTAGCTACTCCTGCTCGCACAAACATGAGCATATATATATATATATATATATCTAAAATATACTCTCTCTCCTCCTAAATCTGAACATTTTCCACCTCATTTACAAGGTTTAAACTTCCTTTTGAAGCCTATAATCATGGTTTAAATACTCACAACAATGACCCAGCACTTGAGGGTCAACAACAATATGATCTAATTAAGTTTTTATCTTCATTTAGTCGGTGATTTCCTTTCTTTAGCTTCAGTTCAATCACTCTTTAACACCTCTTGGAACACCCCCCCGCCCCCAATAAATCTAGAATTGTTTTTAAATCTAACTCTAGCACTTATTAAAATATCAAAGCTATGATATTTTACAACTTTCATACTTCTAGATTTTCAGATTCCAACACGCAAGCACAATACTAACTACGTACTATGCCATATAAAACTAATGTGTGTATATATATATATATATATATATATATAACTTAAGCTACTCAATTCCAGCATTTGTTTCCAAGATCATCTATCCATAAATTCCAACAATATCAAAATTTCTCTTCAAAATTACCTTAATTTAATTGATAATAATTCCCTCATATACTTGTTTGCTACCAAAGACAATCAATTCACATATCAGGTATCTCGCGAAACCCCTTGTGAACATCAACATAGTTGACAAGCTTCTGTTTTGTTTTTTTTTCTTCAGTATAAATCCCAGAATAGAATAAGAATATACTACATCTAAGCTTCTCTACTGATTAAACATTCTTCCTTGTTCCTACTGTAAGCAAACTCAGCACCCCCAATTATTGAAACTGAAGAAGTCGAAGGTGGAAACAAAACAGAGGGACTCCCGAAGGCCGAGGGTCACTTCTATATGCAAACTCTCCCTTCCTTCCAATCACCTTCTCCCTTTCTACAGCAACACTAGACCGAAAAGGAAGAAGAATATCCAGAAATCCAGTGCCCACAGCAGCGATGGCGGAAGAAGATAGAGAAAGTCAGCGGCAGCCTCATCGGTGATGTCATTAGATCTCTGTTATCCTTGCCGTTGCATACATTGGAAGTTGCATATCTAGTCAGCGAAGCACCGTTCGTGAAGGAGATTGAGACAATGGAGCTCAGCAATTGACAGAGGCTAACAGAAATCACAGCTACTATGGAGTTTCAGGTGATCACAAAGCTTCTCCTTTGAATCTGTTTTGTTTCGCTGTCGGGCCACCGAAAATGGGGAGAAAGCAAGATATATACCACAGACAAGGAAGACGACAGCGGAGGACGACGGCATCGCCCCCAACAACGGCAACACAGACAACATAGGAGGAGTGAACACAGATGCGGTGGGTCTCGAGTGAAATAGCGAAACTTCTTCTTCCCTGCTCACTCACTCTCTTGCTGTCGGGTAACAGAGGAAATGAAGGAGTATTCTGACCTAAAAACATAGAGGGGTATTTCTGTCAATTCACTCAATGGCTAAGGGAAAATAAAATTCAACTTGAGAAGGTGCTAAATTCGAACTGTGTACCTCTTACTCCATTTCACTAACTCAAGCACCACCCTGCCACCAACCTCCTTAGTTCATAACTCAAGAAATAGTATATATACTATTAACGTGATATTATCTATCTATGGCTTCCACGTAGGCCTTCTTGATCTGAAGCCCTCCCTTCCATTTGCCACTCCAAACTTCATAGAGTCCAAAGTAAATCTTGAGCTCCGGGGCATTGTCCGACACGTCGATGATGACCAATGACTCGGACGGGATTATGATAAACTCATCGGAGGGGTTCAGAACAATCTCCGAGAACGCGTACGTGCCCTTCTTCCCCAGCTTGGCCATCACCAATGCCGGACTTTAATTCGGTCCACCCGAAGGCGAGCGGCTTCAGCTTCACCTCGAAGCTCACTTTGTATTTCTTTCCCTTCCTAACTTCCACAATGCCTGATACGTCTAGCCATGATACTTGTATCAGTGTTGCAAGCCCATATTGACTACTCTGGGTGAAGAAGAACCTAACACCTAATATGATTAGTGTTATTAACTTAAAAAAAACATCGACATTAAAATTTTTAAAGGAAAATTAATGTCAACTTTCTATAATTTTAGTTAATTTTTTTAATTAAGTTCCTATTTATTTTTGTTTTTCATTTTTATCACATCATTATAATTTCATCTTTTTTTAATCTAAGCCTTCATATTTTTTATCAGATCTTTATACTTTCACTTGATTTTTAATCAGTCCCCTACAATATTTTTCTTTTAATCAATCACCTGAAACTACTTATAGGACCTGATTAAAAATTAAATCAAACTATAAGGATTTAATAAAAAAATTATAAAGACTTGATTAAAAACATATGAAATTATAAGGATATGATAAAAAAACCTATAGGGGGACCTAATTAAAAATTATGTAAAAGTATCGAAACATATAAAATGTAAATGTTGACATGTTAAGTTTACTTTTTAAAAAATAAATAACAATGATCAATACAAAAATATCATTTAAGACTAATGTTATTAAGGTTATTGTACTGAAAATATAGTTTATAAAATCAATGCACCAAATTAATACTTTATATAAAGTTAGATGTCCAAATGTAAACTTTAACTATACAGTTTTTTTAAAAAAACTTTAAAGAGAACTAAAACACCAAAAATATACATTTACATAAACTAAAATTAGATAGAATTAATGATTCAGGATATTAGATTATTCTATTTTTACTAACAAGAATATTTATTTCACTTGAGCGTCATAAAAATTCAAATAATCGAACATATCTAGAATATATGCAATATCATATACTATTTCTTAAAACAGAAGCATCAATTCATTTACCATCCCTTGCAAAAACACTTTATTATTCAAATTATCATATACGGTTTTACCTCAGCCACCCATATATTATGCTGATCTAGTAATTCGAAATAAATAAACAAATAAATATTCTTATTAGTATACGTTTTACATATTTTATTGTGATTAAATTCAGTATAAAAATAAATAACTTCGGATACTCACTCAAGGATCCAAAAAGGAGGGTCGCCCCCCCCCCCCCCCCCAAAACAATTTTGAGTCCTCTTGGATAAATCTCATAACCACCATCACTCTGCATTATTATTATTATTATTACAATATATTGATCAGTGTATGCATTAGAATAATTCTAATATTTCCTATAAATATTGGGGTAGTCTAAAATTATATAGTCTTCTTCTTCTTCTTCTTCTTTTTCCATTTTCAAGAATACATAAATGGTCTTAATACTAAAGAGTAATTAAGACTAAAAAATCTTTCATTAATTTAGCTTGTTGAAACTATACAGTATTTCTTTTTTAAAATACATACGAAATTATAAAAAGAAAGAATGTCTGTGTCATTTCAATAGAAAGTAGAGAAGATTTATGTAATTTACTATTAGAATAATATTTTAAAATAAAATTATATTGGGTAAATTAATCTTTTTGGCATTATAGTTTTAATTGTAACTCAATCTTTATAATTTTAATTATGTTGTAACTTGTTCCTAAATTTTGACTCAATAGAATCTAATTTGTATATTTTAACCATTTAAAATATTAGTTTTTATATTTTAAAAATAAAATTATACTCATCCGATCCTTAATATAGGACTTAATTAGGGAGTTGATATTGATCATAAATATAAAATCTATTTTATATATTTATCAATTTTTTAAAATTATCTCTATTGCTACTTTGTTAATAATAATCAAATAAGAGAAAAAGAAAGGGAGTTAATAAAAATAATTATGGTTAATGAAGATAATTATGGTGCTCTAGAAAAAAGATATCATATTAACTAATTTAATTAATTTTTTAATATAATTAAATTAGTTATATAGGTCATATATTAAAGATTGAAGGAATATATTCTATGAAATTTAGAAATTAAAGTTTTAAATTATTAAAATTATAGAGACTAAATTGTGGTCAATTTAAATTTAGGAACCAAATTTTGAATGGATTATAATTAAAAGAATTAAATTATATTGAGTTAAACTTTCAAGACAATTATAATCAAATTAAAATTATAGAAACTAAAAGATTAATTTTTTGAATTATTATATGTATACAAGCAAAAACCTGTGTACTGTACACTTGCCTTTTGTATTGAACAACCAGGCACTGCGAGGTGATGAGGCTTCTTCATATTGAAACCAGCACTATATGTAACCTAGCTCCTTCTTCTTCCTCCTCTTTCTTTCTTGTGAATTCAAAGCTCTTTTGTTCTCTTCTTTTACTTTATGTCTGTCTCTCTCTCTATATATATCTGCTTTTGTTGGTTGATGAAGAATGAACTTTGATGAAGTTTATGGAGGGAATTAGGGTTTCATAGTGTGTTGATGATGAGAAAGAGAGAATAACGCGTTTGACCAAAACGCGAAGGATAATTAAAGTTTCTGTCTTGCACATAAAAAAAGAGAGATAAAGAATAGATTTTAAAACAACTTGATAACAAAGGAATCCCTAAGGGACGCCCACTTTTCCATAAATGAAGGTTCCTTTTCTTGATACAAAGTTTAGAATTAATGTAATTAATTAAAGTTGTGTTACTTACAAAAATTAATATACATATAATTCTATTTCAGCTTTTAATTACTAAACCAAAAGTTTTAATAAATAAATTTTAATACTAGTTATTTCAAAAGCAACATCTTGACATATTAAAGTTAAGTATATGGTGCATTTTTTCTCATCCTCTCATGCAGCGGAAAGGACCCGCAACTCTCGAAGGGGCCACCAACTGCCCGAATCCTTTCCTCAATGGATAGCGCTTATCCTCTTTCAATCAACAAAATGAGAAATGGAGGAGAAAGAAAAGAAAGAAAGAGGTCTCTAAAAAGAGCGATGCAAAAATCCTCAATTAGTGACGAAAACCAGACGTCTTCCAAGTACTCTATGTGGGTCCCATGTACTGTGCACGTGTAAATGGGTTGGAGGCAAAAATACTAAAGATATTCAGTAAAAAGAAATAAAAATATCAAACATTATTCACTGTCTAAAACTCTTTGATCAAAACTCTTGATTATTTCTATCATTTGAAGGACCAAAATGATAATCGATACAATGAAGTTGAAAATAGTTAATTTGTTGTAGGCACAATAAAATCATTTTTCTTTCGATATAAGATTTATTAAAAAGAAGTTAAATTTACTCATAATTTAAGGATAAAACAAAATATTCTTTCTTCTTAAACGATATTAATATCAGATAGAATAAACCGTTTATTATCCACATAAATCTAAACATCTAAGAGTTAAGATATCTCACCAAACACCGTAACTAAAATTACAATAAAATAATACTCTCTAAAAATTAAATATATTTTAAATAGTCATATATCTCACCTTTTACCAACCTACAGACAATGGGTTAAAATCATTGTTTAACCTAGGTGCAAAGGTGAAAATATGTGTTTAAATTTGCCTAAGTAGGCCCAAACTAAAAAAACCAAATTGTCCCACTAACATAGTAATTATGTAATATCCTATTAGATTTCTTTAATCTCGAATTCGATTTCTATTAAGAAATACCTATAATAGAAGAGACAATCACAGACCCCCGAAACTATATACCTAATAGTTGGATCTAATCAACACATCGTACACATCCTATTTAGTAATAGGATTTAAAATTTACGAGAAAGCTACCCCAACTCCCAACTCTCTTCTTTTTGTTGCTTTCAAATAGGACCTGAATCCAAGCGTGCTTATATGGCATGAATTGTGACAAAATAGAATGTGCCCAAGGTATTTATAAATTTATATTTCAATTGAAGAAAGGGTAGATGCAGTATCGGAATCTGATTCAACTTCTTCATTCAAAATTATGTGATCTTCATCTATATCAGATGTCTCAGACCCCGATGCCCCCAGCAATAACTTGTTTATTGCAGACTTTGCTGTCTCCACAAACCATTCATCCTCAGGAAGTGCACTGACCAAAAATCACAATTATGAACAGTCAGATTCCCAGATCCCAGAGGAATATCACAAGATAGTGTTGTTTTAGTGGCATCTCACAATCAATATTCAATACTCCCTCATTTCCTTTTTATTTTTATAAGAGACAAATAATCAAATAATGTTATTCGAAAAAGTTAGTTAAAATTAATTGGAGACAATAAATATGTAAACATTACAACTTTTTCCAAGAATATCCTCTCATTTATGTAGAAGAGAGAGAATATACGATAGAGAAAGAGGAAGTCAAGGGTGGAAATTAAATGTGTAATATAAGTAATTAAATGGGGTAACATGGAAAACTAACAAAAAAACATCTTGAGATAACCTCAAATTATCTTTTATAAATAGGAATATGCCATATTCAAAAAATGTCTCTTATAAAAAGGGAGTATTAATTTAAAGTCTATAACAAACTGTATATTCATAAGCCATGAACAACATAACTCATTCTTTAAACTTCATGCAGCATATCAATTTTATCCGTTGTTTAAATGATATGTGATGTGGTATTGTTTTATCTGTTGATTACTTTTAATTGACAATGATAGGTGAGATCAACTTAAATGGCATTATCAAATTAGGTTCCTATCACGAGAAGATATCACACGATAGAGTAATTTTTTATTGGGAGAATGATAATTTAAGACCTTGAAAGAAGATTAATGTAAAATAAGAATCTTCAAAATATAAATATATAAGTTTGTGTTGTAAATTGAAATTTTAGTTGTATAAAGATACTCGATTTTATCTTAAATCCCTTACAGTGTCCTTAATTGTTATTCTCCCTTTTCAGTTAAAACACAACCAATAAAAAGGATAACATATAAGATGATAACTAAAATCTTCAATATTCATTGTTTTACTAAGCCAAATTTTAAATGAAATGTGATATGGCATCATTTTATCTGTTGATTTACTTTTGGCGTAAAACGTATGAGGAACTAAAATGACACTGATACTATGTCATCACATGAGAGGACCCTCATCCAGCGGAAAATGGGTAAGTATATGAAAGAGGCAAGAACATAGGCCAAAGAAATGAAGAATACCTCTGTAAATCCACACCCCTAGCAGAGAAGGTCCTGATGGCGCGAGCAATTATAGCCGATGCTATTTGATGGACATGTCGAGATGGATATCCCGCAAAGCGTGCAATTTCAACAGTGAGGTGCATATCAAGAATCAACTGCCACAAAGAGTCCATTATGATTCAGAGGACCCAAGAAACAATGGAAAACAATAGCTAAGGATTCATATTAATGATATTTAAAGACTTCTAAAATCAAAATTTTTTCTAATCATGTAAATAAGTTATCATAAGGGCTTCTTAAATTTATTATTCAGTTCTATGAAGTTACAAATAAACAATCCAAAATTTAAAATGGCTTTTTTGCAACGTCTCCTGAGAAATTTTTAACGATCCAATGAGAATAAATCGAGGGAGAGCTTGTTTATTTAAGCTTCAAAAATCCTTTCATATTCATGAAGCTCATATTAGTCAAACTAATGGATTTTAATATGGTAACTCATGACCCAATCACAGGTATGAATCTTCAACTCAAACACCAAGAAGATGAGAAAAGAGATAGTAATCTGAATTTAAAGATTACTGGAACTGCATCTAAAATTCAGGGTGGAAAATGGCGGGAAACCCTTGAACTTTAGGCCACTTGCAAAAAACCTTCAGAACTTTCAAAACCATAAAATATGTCCTATCTATTTTACCCAAAACTAAGTTATCTCATAAATTATGTGGCAAATTGTTCTGGTTCAGGGTGTTATTGGAGAATTGAAGTGCCAAATGGAGAGATGCTGTTAAAAGGAAAAATAGACAGAAGGACCTATTTTCCACAGTAAAGTTTATATCTATCTTCCGGTTTTGAAAGTCTATGGGCAATTGGGCATTTATGCAATAATGCAAGTGACCCAAATTTTAAAGGATGCTTTTGCATTTTCCCTAAAATTTGATGCATAATAATATGATCGTTCATAAAAATAATCTAAGACAATGAAATGATTAGAACATGTTCCAGAAGAAGATAAGGAAATAAAAAAGGCAGCTTTTAGATATCAAAGTACCTGCTGCAAGCCAAGTGGCTGTAGAGGTGCTGGATTATCCTCTAACACACCCCAGAACTCTTGTTCATCTGATAACCACATAACAACAGTCTGTTAACCTAGCAAGTAAAATTGTCTGTATTTTTTCTTTCCCAAGTAGCACATCTCCATCCACAGTAGATAATTGTTGTAGCTTTGCAAATAATGCCTGCACATATGAGCAGGAAACCAACCAGATTACAATTATTAACTTTGGTAGGAAAGATAGCAATCACACAATTTAATGCCCTATCCAAATCCAATACATCTCTATTCACTCCTTATTCGGTCAATCTTCAGTTAAGACCACTCTAACACTGCAGAATAATCTCAAGTAGCCAATTTTCTGTGTGCTGTCTTCACAATAGATGGAGTTATCAGTAAATAAAAGATGTTCAGTCAAAAAGCTCCCATTTTACAATTATTACTCACAGTCACCTACATGCTATCACTTAAAATAAAAATTGTGCTTAAGGTGAAAAGCTAATTAAAGATTCATAATTGTACAACAAAACGTGATGAAACTAGCAATATGTATAAATAGTAAATTTTTATTATGATAAACACAACATAGACACCAGTTATTCATAAGCATCAAAATTGTCGCAAGATGGAGACCACTTGTAAAATTGAAGTGGATGAGGGAACAGAAGAATCAATATTCAATAACACCAAACAGTATGCATGGAAATATACAAGGAACATCTAACCATCAAAAGCCCAACACAAGAAAATAGAGAACCAAAAGAAGTTTTAGCTGGAGAAAAAGAGTAATGACCTGAAATGGAAGTGAAGGCAGAGGCTCAGAGTCCCAATAATGATTATATCGGTTTTCACTTAAGTAAATTTGGGCATTCAGTCGTGTTTTTCCTTCTTGTGAATAAATGAAACTGAATACATCTGCCTGCAGAAGTGATCCCTAAGTTTGTGTAGAATTATAGGATCTGAATAGTCCGATGATCATTGCTTTGGCTTATGCCTCATATATATACACAGTTCTTAGGAATTAAATAAGATACACCAAGATAAAATCAAATCTCTAATAACTACACCTAAATCAAATCTGATATGTTTCTAATAATAACAATAATATCTCTAACAATAATATCCTAATATTAATGATTTGGATATTAGGATATTCCCACAGTTTGTCAAAAGAATGCTGAAGATGTTTTCTCCAGTCCTTCAATTCTACACAAGTGTTAGGAGCAACAGTCTCAACATTTGCACTCTTTGGTTCATTGCTTTCATTTGGTTGCTTCCTCATTGATATTACAGCATTTGGTAACAGTTCATATAAAACAGTAAATGCAACTCCCAATACTGCAAGTTGTTCTGAGTTTGTCTCAACTCTGAAAGGCATAGCCTCTCTCAGCTCTGGAAGATTATCATCATCAGAAGGACCTGGCAGGGCTTTGATAAGAGCATCCATGTACTTATCAAATAGCTGAGAAATTCTACTTAGTAGAGTTCCTTCAAAATGCAAAATGGCCAAGGGTGTCAACTGTCCCAATATCTCCTGTAACTTGTAAAATAGGTCCATGAATATAGCATGTACGTTTATATGGATAATGGATGAAACAAAATTCCGTGCAAGTTCAATAATAGGCATTCATTTCAGTGCTCACTCGTGTACTTGCTTACAGACAGTCAAACTAAAACATGACAACTGTAAATGCCAACACAGAGAGGGGGAGCTTAAATTATGTAGTAAAATTCAAGATAAAGAACATAAATATGATAAATGACGAGGCTCACACACATGCAAAAACCCTTACACACAGTGGTAGCCCTATATTATTTATAATAATATCAAGATAGGGACAAACTTCAACCCATAAGGGTTATGATAAAGATAACTGAGACTCTTAAATAATAATAAACTCTAGATAAAGATAATCTCCTAATGCATGAGGAGTTTTACCTAGATAGGTACCTCAACAGATACGCCCACCAAATACATAAAGGTTGAAGAGTATCCTAGGTATGAAGGGCATAGGTCTAAGAGTATCCGCTATCAGTAAAAGAAATTAATCTCCCTCAGAGTATGAAGGGCATATTATATGATGAAATCAACTTACTTCAATTATGTACATAAAACGCATTCCACTATCAACAAGAATGTCACTAGATGGTGTTAGTATTGCAGCCAATGAAGGTGCAAATTGTGGTGACAATAGAATGCCCTCATCAGATTCTGTCAAGCCAAGAACTACTCTTCTAGCACGTCTGAAATTAGATTCTAAAACTTCTTCAACAGAAGGACGCAAAAGCACCAACAATAACTTAGACATTTTCAGTCCTTGGGACTCCAACATTGAGCAATAGTTCAGACTAGCTTGGATGCCATTGCTTGAAGCACGCAAGGCAGAAACAGTAGTCTCAGATGGGGGTGAGTTCTCCTTTTCCAATCGTACAAAATATCCAATTTCCCACCCTGCCCACTGAACAACCCTATTGTTATAAACAGGATTGTCTCCAAAACTTGAAGCAGATTCCTTTGCTGTCATTGATATTACAGAAAAAACAAGCTAGCTAGTGTAGAAGAAAACGTTTCAGGACAGAGGGAACAAGAGGGAAGCAAGGCCTCGATCCTCTTTTGGAGGTGAGACCCATAAAATTTCAGCAGTAGTTAGTGTGCTAGAGGTCAGGAGGCTGTTCAGAAATTGCAAACAGCTGGTCCTCAAGCATTGCCTTTCTTTCCAAGAAAGCCGACTTATATGAGGACATTTCATCTGGAGTTCTCCAAAACTTTTAGCTCTGAAGAATTCTTTTCTTCAGCATCCATTGCGTCCAATGCTTCTTCCAACTTATGTTCAGCCAAGAGAACATCAATGTTTTCCAAAAATACTGTTTTGTGACAGTATCTTTCATTTGTTAAGGGCTCAAGAAGTTCAAATATTTCAGGTTCTTGCTCAATTTGATCAATGTTATTGCTTGACTGGTTCCTTTTTCTAATTCATGGCAAACACCAGTCATCAAATCCTGCACAAGATATCTTGAGCTGAAATATGCTTTCACAGCTCTATCAATTCATGCTTTACTTCCACTGCCTCTTCAGATATCCTACAATGACCATGAAAAACAGAACGGGATTCAATAATATATGACATTGGGAAAGTTGGTTTAAGATAATTCAATTCTTTCTTTACAGTTCCTTGTACTGGACTTGTTTGAAATAAAATATATATATATATATATACATATATATATATATATATAAGTTAAAGACTATGAGCCTTTAGGCTTTTCCAACACTTGAAATTTCTGATGGATTTGGTAGTATCAAGCAATCAAGAATTCAATTCTCATTAACTGCACCCCCTGAAATTGATTTTCATACTAAAAGGTAAAAGTGGGTTCATGTTTAGTCCACATCTCAAGTCTACAGGGATTTTGGATGATCGATGCACATAAAGGTATAAATAAATAAGAGCATTCCTCAACCTTCTACCAAGAGCTTAAGTGGCACAGAGGAATGCAGATTGTACTCAGTGCCAATTAATTCATCAACAAAATTCCCGTGTCGAGTACAGTCCCTTTTACTTCTTTATCGCCCATAGTAACCACAGGCTGTTAAGGGCCCCACACCAAACAAACTCTAGTCCTAATAAAAAGATTCCTCACTAATACCCCCCACTTTAACTGCAGGTTCCCTGTCTGCCCTTTCACATATGTATCATTGAGCTTTTAGAATAATTATTTCTTGATAAAACTAAAGAAAGTCAATATATATATATATATATATATATATATATAAATTAACAGCATGTAACTCATCTTTCTATCAGGCTTCCATATTAGATCAACTATCAACATACTACGCCAGCGCTGTGATTCTCACTTCAGAAAATAATTAGTACTTTAACATTAAATTTTGAAATACATCACCACACCTCAAGATAAATACCGTGAAGAGTGAAAGGAAAATAAACCAGCATGCTGCGTTATGGTTCTTACTGTGGATAATAATAGTTCCACATAAAAAATTTTCACTAGTATTATAATTTTGTTGGGAAGACATAAAGATGATGATTTCTTCACTGAGCTTCCCATTCTTTCTATATGTATGCCTAATCCAATCAGGAAGCTGAAATTGCCAGCTTCTGTATCTACTGCAGAATAGATATTGCATATTTTGTCCTGTTTATACATAAGAATTGACAAGAAAAATGATTTTATCAAGCAGAAAATTTAGACATCATTACAATTTTCTGGCATATCTTATTGGGTAACATCATCAAATTCAGTTGGCACAACAATGCCACCTGATTAATAAGAAAGAATAGATGGAAGAGATTTAGAAAATGTAACAAAGATGATATATATTACCTCAAGAAAGCCAGGAACTTCGAGTGCATATTGCCACATAAGTTCTCCACAGCATCCTTCAAATCTAAGAGCTCACAGCAAAGCTTTCTAATCCCCTGAAGGGATGAAGAAGTTTCATCACAATCTAAATATAAATTCACCGTGTTATTAATGATGATTATGCATTTCTTGCAACCCTTAGAAATGAACAGACCTAAAAATTAATGGGATGGATTAAACCAATTTGAAAGCATTAAAACACATCAATTTTTCAAAAGCACACGGTATTGAAGGGTATTTTTCTTTCTCGAATGTCTTGAACATCACTTAAGGATAAAGATCGCACGTCATTTTATTTCATAGATTAGTGAATCTCATATGTATTGATAGCTTGATCAATAAAATTCGTGCTTCTACAAAGAGCTGGTAGACATAGAAGAGATGACCAAAGAAAGGGCTACCTAGAGCTCGAGAACGTCAAACACATCTTGAAGGAAGCCACCCAGGGTGGTTCATTGCAGAGGTTGAAGTTTCAAAATAGAAAGCAATGATATGTCGGGGAAAAAAAATACGCTAGATGACACTTAGGCTTTGAGACATCACAAAATCTTTCGAGATAAGTTGTTCTTATCACATAGTATCAGAGCATTCCACTACAATCCAGCTGCAAATTTACAGCCTCGGTATTGAAGATGGCATTGAAGTATTTGCCTATGGCTCGAACGTAGCACAAAGCCAACCTACATGGGCGCATGAAGTGCAGGTGAAATGTTGAAATATACCAAAACAAAAGTATTGGAATTTTTCAAAACTAGGGGAGAGACAACCCAATGCTTTCGTCCAAACCACAAAACATCAAAGGCGTTATTCAAATAGATAACATTAAATCAGACACGATCTGTTATCCATCGCAATGGTAGAAACGGAGTCAACCCCTTTATAAAAAGAAGCACAGGAAAGCAAATTTGAGGTAGTTAAAACCCTTCGTTAGTTCGCAGACCAAGTAAACAGCAGCAAATCAAGCATAACAACCCAAAATTTCAATTTTATGTCGAAAATTGAATTCATTATTCTTGGAAACTAACATTTAGCTAATGTACTTGCAAAATGAACGGTTGGGAGATTAATATTGAAGAATTAGAAGAAGAGCGAACATTTTCAGTGTGGGACTGGTAGAGAGTCAACCTTGCTCTGCGGGATTATGCTTTCAATGGAAGGGAAGTCATCTTCTTCCTCGCTACTCTCCATTGCTGTGCTTTCCGATTTCTCAGATCGTTACGATACGATACGATGATCTCGTTTCTAGGTCAGTGAGCACAAGCAAAAGCAGAGCTAGACGAAGGCAAGTGATGAAGCGGAGCGCAGAGGAGAAGCCTTAAAATTATTTCAATTTTGGATTTTGACTTGTCATAACGTTTTGTTATATTTAGGTAAGAATTTTTACAGAACGTTTCTTACACTCGAATTACATTTCATTAAAAAACTTCTTCCTATGATATAAAATATAAAATATATTTAAATAATTTAATTAAATTAATTAATATATTATATTTTTTAAAATACTATAATTAATTTTTTAATTCTCTTTTTCTTCTTTTAATTAATTATTATTAACAAGTAAATCTTATTTTTAATCACAATAACCTTCTAACACTATTTTTTTTACAAATTATTAAATTATTATAGGTACTAATACTTAATAATTATAATTGAGCAAACTATATAAAGAATTAACTAAAAATAAAATGAAATTATAGATACTATGCATTAATTTTTTTATTGAAACATCCAACTTTCTTTTTGTTGAATAAGTATTGTATTTATATATAACCTCATAAGAGCCAAAGCAAGGCTACAAAAATTATCCTACTTCATCAAGCTAAATAGTCAATATCATATGATACAAAAATTAGTCTCTATCCTATGAGAAGACCTAGCTAAATAGTCAACAAATAGCATATGTTCCCTAGCAACATAGTTAATCATAACCTCCCAATCTTTATACACAAATAGTCTAACATCATCTAAGATATCTCTAAAAGGGTGATTCCCGTCACAATCCCAATTAATTAGATTTATGCCCTCCACACACACAATCGGAGTTTATGAGAATATTTCTAAAGCCTTTAAAGCAACAAAGGGTCAAACCCTACACAATCCTAATCAGTTCAATAATAGCTGAGTTTACAGATGAAACCACTTATCCCATATAGCACAGTTGCATTTGTTTTTGCCATCGACCTCCAACTTGATGTAATTACCTTAAAGAACATGTTTGGAATTGCTAACACCCTAGTTATCTCAACAAGCTTGAAACAAACTAGCACGAGTCATGAGCATCAACTTGTTCCCTTGTATCATAGGGATTATGGAGATTACTACTAGAGGTCTAAATATCCCAACATATATATCCAAAAAGATTGAACCCTAGATCTTCCTCGTATGGTTTTGACCCGCTTCCTTCTTCATATTCTATCTAATCCAATCCACTTCTTGAAGGGAAAATAAAGGAGCCTAGTGTAGGTTAAAGACGACATATTTCCACCGGTGAATGGCATTTGGGCAGCCTCTTTTTAAATCTTCTGCTTCTTCATATCCAAAAGGGCATTAATTGAGCTGAAGCCGAGATTCCATATTTCCTTCTCAATTCCACCATTTGGATTCCTGTATACAAGAAAAGGCACATAAATGACTAGTTCTTTTCCGGTACCAACCATAGCCGAAGCTACTTCCAAATGCTACCCGTTGATGTGTACTTACAGAAAGAAAATGATATACATATTTGATAGGAAACAACTATCAAATGATTGTTTCCAATAAGATGTATAATCTCTCTTCTTATAAGGTGGAGGTGCACACATGAGCCACATCAATGATATTAGACTGTAGCCATATATATATATATATATATATATATATATATATATATGATCTTGAGGCTGATTTAGGGCTTGTTGTGCTAAAGTTTGAGGGTCTGGAATGTATTGGGAAACTAAGGATTGAATGTTTGAAGAGATTAAAGCTCTTTTCACATTTTTTTCCTTTTTCTCATTTGCTGCTATGACTGGTATTATCTTGTATATGTGTAGTTTTTAGTATCTAGACACTTTGCTTTACTCCTATCTTTATGTGATTAATGATATCTGTGTGTATGTGTGATAATTTTACTCTTTGCTTAATGTTTTTAAGTGATTGATTATTTAGTTATTTTGTTCATTTTTTTATGAAAGACAATTCATTAAGCTAAACAAAATGATACATAGTTAATTGGGCCCCTATGAGATCATATAATTTTAGGAAAAATTATTCTACAAGTAATTTTACTTATTTTACTAAACTCAATAATTGTTGTGTTACAGGTAAAGATGAGGAAGAATTACCCATGTCATTACTCAAGCACAACTTTGATGTGTTTGTCGGGGTCACTCTCATTACAGGAATTGGACTCGATGGAAGTTGTATTCAAATATGGGGCTTCTCAAGGCAGCTTATACGATATATTTGTCGCTATTTAATATAAAATATATTTAATTAAATTAATTAAATTAAATAAATTAGTTAATATAATATATTTTTTCTAAAATATTATAATTATATTTCTTAATTCCCTATCATCTCCTCTTCCCTTACTTAATTATTATGGAGGGATTATCCACATGAATAATTTAAAAAAATAGATAAATATGATAAATATATTTTATATTTCAAATAATGATTAACTCCTTAATTAGATCCTAATTATAAAATATACTTATTATATTTATCAATTTTTTTAAATTATCCTTATTGAGTTTATGTTAACAATAATCAAGCAAACGAGGAGGGAGAGAGTTAAAAAAGATGATTATGATACGGTATTTTAAAAAAAATATGACATTAATTAATTTAATCAAATTAGTCAAATATGCTATATATTAAGAAAATGGGTATATATGTATGTATGTTGGCATGGTGCGTGGATTTAAGAGGCTGCCTTTATGTCTCTACTTTCAACCCTCTTATGCTTCTCTTGGTAGCCTTAGTAGGTTTATCTAGGGTTAGTAATAGGGGCCAACCCGTCAAAATAGGTTAGCCTGTGGTGAGTTAGGTTTGAGGCTGACCAATTTGAAAATGTCCTTTTTCATCTTGCTAACCTGCCAGTTTTTTTTAGTTTATCTTTTTAACAAAGAAAAATGTTATTTTTTTAGGAGACGAAGAGATTATGAGAGGAAGGAGGGGTTTAGGTTTTGGTGTGGTAGGAGAATCCGACGAGATTAGATTTTGCCATTTTGGAAGTGGGAAGAAGGAAATAAATAAAATAAAATAGGCTAACCCATCCTTCTTCGTTTGGAAATTGTAATATTCCAAAGTAATTCATTTCCTCCATAAATACCCTCTTCACCTTCTTCCCAACCTCATCACTCCCACCATTAACAATCCTAGCTACTTCTTCCCTCCAAAGCTGTTTGGTGTCGCCGCCACTGCTTGTGGTGGTTGTAACGATGATGTTGACAAAGGTGGTGGATATGTATGGAATGTGGTGGACGGGTTGAAGCCGGTGATGCGTTCAGATAGCATTGGCCGGCCTCAATGTGCTGTACAAGCTCGTCGCCAACGAGGGCATGAGCCTCAGACTCGTCATTGCTTATCGCTTTATCTTCGCTACTGCTTTCATGGCTTTCCTCTTGTTCTCATTAAGGAATGGTAAAAAGTCAGTTTCTTATTATTTGACAATATTTTCATTTCATATTTTAGTATGAATCGCTGTGATTCACATGTTTTTCCTATGAAACAGTAAATCTCCCGGTCATTTCATCACTCTTTGACTGGGTTCACGAAGAAATAGCAACAATAATAATAATCAGAATAATTAAAATTGAAGAGAGAATTTAAGGGGGGGAAATAGGAAAATGCTTCTATTGGTTCATCTAATAGTACATGCTTAAGAAAGGAAGGAATAATTTGAGCATATTTTTCATTTAATGACCAATATATAATGGTAAATTATTTGCAGGAAGAAGACACCAAAGACGAGTTGGAAGATACTGTTTTCTTTGTGGTTTATTCGGGTAAGTATCGAATCATTATATTAACCAATTAATAACTAATAGTTAATTATTACCATTGTGTGCACTTTTCTGTTCATATTGGAATAACTAGTTTGATTATAATTATTAGTTAAAAATTATATACATTTTCTATTGCTTCTCTGTCAGTCTATTAGCTAGTCTAGTGTCATAAATTCTATAAGTGCTCTCCCATGTCTCCTAATAGGCGATTCAGTTAATTAAAACATTAATATATTAGTTAAATAATTAACCTCAATATTCAACTCAAACCCTAGTTAGACTATGTAGGATTGACAAGAATATCTCTAGCTTGTCCACAAAATCATCTCCTTAACGGAAGAATCAAGTTCCCACACATGATTAATCCTATGTTCTACACCTAGCTTAACTCTCTCAAGCATTAACCGAGTGAACTAAACAATCTAATTGGTGATCAGGCAATTAGAAGCATGAACCACAATGATTAATCAATATAAACATGAATAAATTAATTAATCACAAATACTTACAAGAGTAACAAGTACTTATCCAAACTAAGGTTCATAACAACCATAAAATGAAAGATTTACTCACTCATGTTCAAAAACAAGACACAAATATATACAACTCTCAAATCCATATCAGAATACAAGTAAAAAATAAAGAAGAAGCAAACAAAAACCATGATTGGAGGCCTCAAATCACTTCAAAGCTTCACTCCTTCGTTTTCTACTCTTCATATATATCACCAAACCCTAGCAACCAACTCACAAGATGAGAAAATCTATAAGATTTAGGGCATTTTTGGAAAATGGCTTTTGGAGAAGAGCTTATAGAAAAAAGATAGTTTTGAATAAATGAGTGTTTTGATAATTATTACTAAAATAATTTTTGTGATTGGTAAATTATCAGAAAATGTATAAGATAAAAAACCAACTATTCACATCTCTCATCTCTCTCTGGCGATGACAACTCAGTGACTGACGGTGAGCAGACGATGGCCTGACGTGGATTAACTGAAGATGATGGCAAGCTTTAGTAGTGATGGCGAAGGCACAGAGACGGCGACAGTGAAAAGCAAAAGATGACGAAATGGAAGAAAGAAGAGGGAGAGATGAGAGAAAGTGGAAAAAAATAAGGGTAAAAAAGTAATTGGGTAGTTAATAAACTCTTTTACTATTCTAAAAATTATTTCCAGTAGATTATACAAAACTATTATTTAGTTCAAAAGCTTATTTTGAACAAATAAGGCTATTTATTTTAAAATTTTCTCAAATTGAGATTTGGTCTAGAAACCCTTTTAAAATTAAAGTTTGGAGAACTTCTAAACACTCACTTAAAGTTGACTAAAATACGAGAAAATATTCACAATTAATCAAATAATTTCATAACTTTATCCTAGGTATCAACTATGCACATCTTCTTATCATACGCATCCCAAGATATACATAAGTTTAACAATAAAAAATGTGTAAAAGAAACTGTTGGGAAATTTGCTAAAATGGCGTGAATTTCTAATTAAGAGTTAACAGAGCCATGTATGTTATTCGCAAATCAAACACAATACACAATTCTTCCCAACCTTTGTGCATTCTTTTAACCATACACAAATGATTGAAGCATGCACAATTTTACTTTCATACCTTTCAACATTAAAAAGTCTATTTTTATATTTAATTAAGGGTTTTCACCTCTTTTAATAAATATGTATCTCGGTATTTGAAGTTATGTTCTTCTCCTTATGTGTATAAGACTGTTTACTACCTTAACTAATAGTTTGTTGATAGTTTAATTCTATATATGTTAAATGCTTTTGTGTATGTGTGCGTGAGGATGATGAGGATGGATAGCCTCAAACTAAACATTTGTCTTACTAATTTAAATAATGCTTCCAAAATGATCTCTCACAATACACACATAAAAAAATGGTCCGGATTTGTACATATATTGCATGCATTAGCACAATCTTGATTTGTGTGCACAAGTAATCATCCGGTGGAGTTTAATGGAGAAAAAGGGCCGTCATGTGAGTCATCAGAGATTCATGGAGTGGAAGATCACCAGAAGAGCACGTGCCAAATAGAAGCTGAAATTGTGAGCCCTTTTCCACAGTTTCAAACGCAATCGATTGCATCAAGTGGGACACGATAAGATCACTTAATTAGCTTCCCTTCTTCTTCTTCCTTCAGAAATTATAATAAATACCCTCTTCTTCTTCATCTTCCTCCTCTCATGCTCTTCACAAACATACTGTTAGTTAAACCCTACTGTTGTCTCACCCTGTTCTTCCTTCCTTCCTTCCCTCTCTCTCTCTCTCTCGTTAACCTGAACTGATTCAAGCACATTGGGGGCTGCAGATCTCGGTGGTTTCTGAAAGAGATTGATGATGATGATGATGAAGATGGCGGATGTATGGAATGTGGTGCATGGGATGAAGCCGGCGATATTGATGGTGGTGGTTCAGATGGCGTTCGCCAGCGTCAATGTGCTGTACAAGCTCGCCGTTAGTGATGGCATGAACCTTAGAGTCGTCATTGCTTACCGATTTTTCTTCGCCACTGCTTTCGTTGCTCCTCTCGCTCTCATTCTTGAAAGGTACATTTAATTTCATTTCTAATCAGACAATAATATTTTGAAGCAATGAGATTATAGGATAATTCTTCGTACTACGTTCATATAAATATTATGTTGTTTCATTCTGTGTTCCTGATTTTAGTTAAAGTATTTTCCCCCTTATTGTTTTTCCCTTGAACACTGATCTTGGTTTAATTTTAAGCCTGTTTGCAGTTCAAAGCTTTTGCAGGGATATAATGCAAATCTTCCATTTGGTAAATATCCAAGAAAATTGAATTCTCAAAAACCCCACAAGAATAAATTAAACTTTAGAAAAGAAAGAGAAAAGAAAAGGATAAGCCCTTTCTTTGTTCTTTAATATACACTTAAGAATGAAATTAATTAAGAGCTTCTTAGTTTCCAGTAAATGACTATTGGGAAATTATATTTTGCAGGAACAAGAGACCAAAGATGACTTGGAGCATATTGTTTCAGGCATCTCTATGTGGGTTATTTGGGTATGTATAATATCTTTATTGATTAATAATTATCCAGGCCGAAAAATAAGTAATAATTAAATATATGGTAATAACTAGTTTAATATGGATTCTTTTTAGTGACAAAAATGTTCATTAAAAAAAAGAATTGGATACATGAGTTGTCAATTTTTCTTAAAGAGGCAATTTTTATTAGAAGTAATTTGAATTCAAAGTTGATAAGTATTGCAAAGCATATATAAATATAGTATCGTAGCGATGCGTGTCTCTTTATCCATACCTTTCGTTTGTACGTGAAATAAGGAGTCTTTATCTTTAATTTAAAAAAAAACAATCATATTCAATTGCTTCTCTGTCACCCACCATTTTTAAGATAATATTATTGAAAAGAAACGTACATATTTTGTTTTGTTTTATTTTTCACTTAAGTCCAATCGGTTCTGTATTTCGGAGAATATTTCTATAAATACGTATAATATGACATGATTTGCTATTTCTATGTATAAATGACAGGCAATTGCACAATATTCTCTTCATATAAAAGTATTCAGATCATATATGTATGTGAATGAATTCTGCAAAGTGGCTAATTCGCATGTGATTGGATTTTACCTTTAATTTTAATATTAATATTTGTCCAAAGAAATTTAATATTAATAATTTTAGAATGAATTAAATGGTAAATTTTATTGAAATTATATGAACAACTCCTTTATTTTTAACAGGTAAAAGTGCAACTTTGATATTCTAAATTTATATATGATTTATTTTAGTTTTTTAATTTTATAAAGTATTTTTAATCCTTTAACTATAATGGCGACATTAACAAAAAAAATACAGACTTTAAAATTCTAAATATTAAAAAATATTTTTAATTTTTAACATATTAACTTTAATTTTCAAAACAATAAGAATTATTATAAAAAGTTATCATTTGAAACTGATGTTATAGTTGATAATTTTATGACAAGTAGTCTAAAGATTTAGTTTCTTTCCATTCATTAGTTGCATTTTATATTTTATTTTTTCCTTGATATATATTTGTCAGAGATTATATTTGGTAACAAATAAATATAATAAATTAACTAATACTATGTCATATATATAATTATTACGTAGAGGAGTGATGTCACAAAGCTTTTACTTGGAAGCATTAGCTTTAACTTCTGCAACATTTTCTTCGGCGATGGCCAATCTTACTCCAGCCGTCACCTTTCTCATGGCCGTCTGCTTCCGGTGAGTTTCATTGCTTTAACAATTCTATTTTTAAGAAAGGTGAAATAATAAATATAACAATTTTAATTATAAAAATTTGAACTTAATAAGTAAAGAAACTGTGACTATGTATCTCTACTATATATTTAGTGTACGGATGATCTAATTTTTTTATGTAATGTGTATAGATTACGTATGATCTAAATATATGTACAAAAGATGTTTTTCTTCTAATTAAGTGTGTGTTTAAATTTTTAATTGTTTACTTTTTATTATATCTTTTGATAAATAATAATTGAAAAAATATTTGTATTCTATGTCCTTAGTGTCTTTAAGATTTATTCGTTTGAATTTTTTACCAGTTTGGAAAGAGTGAATTTAAGAACAGTAGCAGGGAAAGCCAAGATAATTGGAACAATAATAGCAATAAGTGGTGCTATGATCCTAACATTCTTCAAAGGTATAAAAATAGAGGCAGGCTCCTTCCATGTCACCCTCTTGCATCCTTATAACAGACACGTGGCACCACCACAATCCTCCTCTGGTGGTAAGACACTCTTGGCTGCACTTTGTTCTCTAGCAAGCAGCTCTAGTTATGCTTTGTGGCTCATCATTCAGGTCTTTTCTCTAAAAGTGAATATTATAATTATACCAATTATATATGATTTAACTCAGTTTGCTAAACCCTAGCTTGTTAAGATTTGACATTGGTTTAGTTGTTGCATTATAGGCAAAGATGAGCAAAAATTACCCATGTCATTACTCAAGCACAACTTTGATGAGTTTGAACGCGACAATCATATCAACTATATTTGCTCTCTGCCTCGAGAGGGACTGGACTCAATGGAAGTTGGGTTGGAATATTAGATTCCTCACCGCAGCTTATGCGGTATGTTGTTAATTTCACAATGAAACCCTAAACTTTGGACTGTGTATATAGATATCTTTCTTAACTTTTAAAATTTCACAATGAACTCCCTTGACTTTTACATTTATGCAGATAACTCTCATATGTGTCTCTGTGTGTGTGTGGGTGGTTTACTTTAAATTTTATATTTCATGAATACAGGGAATAGTAAGTTCTGGAGTAATGGTGGTGGTGATGGCATGGTGTGTGGACGTGAGAGGCCCTCTTTACGTCTCTTCTTTCAACCCTCTTATGCTTGTCTTTGTGGCTTTAGCTTGTTTTTTCATGTTAGATGAGAAGCTATATCTTGGAAGGTATATATATATATTCAGCTTCACACACACACACACACACACGAGTTATACTTCATATCTAATGACTTGGTATTATATTGTAAATTGTAGTATAATAGGAGGGTTGTTGATAGTGAGTGGATTATACGTGGTTGTATGGGGAAAAGGCAAAGAGATGAAGAAGATGAATCAACTTGTTCCAGCACAGAGCCTTCCTGAAATCCAAGTGAGATCTCCAACACAAGACATAAAAAGGAGCCCTAATAACAACATCATTTGTGATGATAATGATGATGATGGGGTTGAATTTGTCAGGGAATTTGATCATTCTTCACAAAATGCAAGTGAAATAGTGCAAGATAGCTAGAATATATAATAAAAAGGCAGAAATCAGGCCAAACAAGAAGAAGCAATATTAATTAATAATACCTAAAATTTTTATATTTTATTCTAAGTATAGAGGTAAATAGTTTTGTTTATAGCCTATATGATCATACTTTTCCATAGCTCCAACACTTACCATTAGCATATTTGTGGTTGTTTAGAGGAAAAGTAGAAAATGGTGTTTGAGATATATATGCAAAAAAACATGCCTGATTATTATGCATTCGTAATCATGGAAGATAATATCTTGTGTAGATGAACTCTTATTTTAAATGTATTTTAGCTAGCTTTATTTAAGGATTAGTGAATATTTTCCACTCTTTATTGCTACTTATTACTAGCTAGTATCTGTATTTAATTACCCATTTATAATCTTCATGTTTCATTGTTATCTGGCCAGCAATTTGGATTCATTATTAGGTATATATTCTAATAATAGAGCCTAGAGATAGGAAATTAAAATTAGAATAGACTTTTATTATATTTGGGTTGTGTGAGAGAATTTGAAGTTTGTTATGTTAGGTGGATGGTTTGGCCTCCCATAGTGAAATTAGGTTTTTGATCTTAGGGCATGTTTCGATTAGTTTTTAGATAATAGATTATGGAGAATAGATTTTGGGAAGAATATATTTTAAAAATAGATATGTTTGGATGATTAGTAGTAGAATAATTTTTTATATTGGTAAATTACTAAAAAATGGTATGATTTGATTAAAAGTAAGAGAGGGGAGAGAAGAAAGGAGAGATGAGAGAGGGTGGAGAAAAGAGAAGAGAGAGGAGAGAGATGGGAGAGGAGAGAGGAAAGATGATGTAAGAAAAAGTAAGGGTAAGATAGTAATTGGATAATCCATAAACTCTTTTACTGTTTTAAAAGTTATTTTCAGTAGCTTATTTAAAACTATAGTTTTAGCCAAAATCACTTTTAGACAAATATAACTGTTTGTTTAAAATTTCTTCAAATTAAGATTTTGTCTAAAAGAGCTTTTAAACCTTAATGCTAGACAGGCACTTAATTTTGCTAATTAATTAATTTTGCAAGAGATTGAAGATTTTCAATTATAAATTAAGCATAAAAGTACAAAAATACCCACGTACTTTTTTTAAAAGTATGCTTAACACCATAGATTGTTCGAAGGCATAAAAATACCATAACTGTTAAATATAACCTAATATCATTACATTTTGTGGTGGTGCGCAACTAATATTTTTTTTAAAGTACCAGTAACTTTTTTGAAATTTTTTGGGCATTTTTTGTAATTTTTCTAGTCAACCTAGAGTTAAAATAAAAAATGTTGAATGGAGGGGCGACATGAATCTTTAGTTAATACGTAATGGGCGACATTGTGCAGCTTTAGGATACACACTTCCAAAAACTACTTTTTTTTGCAGCCAACGGCATAATTAAACTTTAACTCATAGAAATTAACTTCCAAACAAGATTGAAAGAAATACAAGAAAACAGAGTTATCGTAGATTATGGGTATAAATCTTCCTTCCACACTCTTTGTCCCTCCCTTCACTCTTCACCTTCAAATTGCTCCCAAAAGATACAAAACTCAGTTTTTGTCCTTTCCAGGTGTGAATTGTTGATTTACACAAATAATGCTTCCCAATTTATCGTAATTAAAAAAAGGATTAAAATTCAATTTTGTCTTAGAAATTATCAAGTCGGTGTATTGTTATCCTTGCATTTTTTTTAAGTTTAATGTCACTCCGGAAATATTAAAAAGCAAGCAATGTCATTACTAGTAAAAATGTTAATGGTCAATATTTATTTTTTAACAATTAATATTAATTTTTACCCGTCAAAGCAGTGTTTCCCTGTTTTTTTTTAACATTTCCAATGTAATATTAAACTCAAAAAATATGTAACTTAGGCAATTGAGTAGTACTACTTTGTCTTCAAAAGTCACTATTTTCAGTAAATATCTTTTCTACTCCTATCTCCAGTCCTAATTATAAAAGTTAATTAATTTTTTGGATAAATTTCAAAAATAAAAAAATTAGTTAATTATAATTAATATAAAAATTAATTGATTAATTTGAGTAGGACTACTCCTATAAATTGAAAAGCATATAATATAAATTAATTTTAAGGGGTTGAATTTGATCATAATTAACTAATTTATTTAATTTTTTAGATATATCTAAAAAAAAGTTAATTGTCAGGACTGAAAGTATTATTAATTAGACATCATGAAAAATGCTAAACTTGGGCTCGGAGGAAGATGAAAATGATCAGCATATGAACCCATAAAAAGCCACCAAACATCCAACTAAATAAATTTTTTCTTACAATTTCCAATTGAATCCTATTTAATTAACAAAATTTGACCATATTAGATATTTTTTAATTCTAAATATAAGAGTTAGTTGAGAGATTTAAATTAGTCCTAAATGTCATATATCAATTTACTTTATCTCTTAAATTTATAATTTTTTTATAAATTCTTCCTATTAATTACACAAATTAATTAAGGGGGTTTGACAGAGAGTAATTTTTAATACACATGATAAAAAGAAATATTTTAGAAAAATCAATATAGTTTTTTTACTAATATCTAATTTAACTAATTTTTTTAATCTCTAAATATTAATCATCTAGTTTCAATATTTAATATTGGAGGGGGTATATAATAGAAATAACAGAAACATCCTGGAAAGCTACTTATATATGATTTTTTTAATTGGGTTAATAATAAAATTAATTTACAATTAACTGGACCGTATTATTATATTCTGCATATTTTAATATAAATTGATAATCTAAGTGACATAAATAATAATTTACTCTAGTTTGGCTGAATATCATCTCGATTATTACTCTCTATATATATAACATAAATTTTACATAATATCACACTCTTATTAAGTTTGTAGAGTTAAATCTATTTTGAGGTTAGCAGCCTTTGGGCGGTACCTTTTTAATGTTGTAACAACTAAAAAACAATATCTCCTTACCAAAAAAACAAACAAACAAATATATTCTATTCACCTTTTGAATCCACTTTCCATATGCACTCCGCAACATCTTCCACTTAATTAACTTGTAGGGCACTACGTTTACCTTTTAGAAACATTAAAAGTTATGGAGAAAACTTACCACATCACAAGTTGAATTAATATTTATTATTTATTTGATTAATTGATATATATATGAGCGAAAAATTAATTCGTCCAAAGATATTCCTCGATTATATACTCATAATCTGTTAATTATTATCAATGTAGATATTGACTAAATTAAATAACATGTAAGTTTCTACAAAATATGAAATAATGCAGAGGTTTTTTAAAAAATAAAATGATGGAATATAATTGATTATTATCAAAATAATAGCTGATAATCGTCTCTTTGTGTCCCTACCAAATCTTCCACTTTGTCTTCAACGTGCTGTAAATGGGATTTATCACAATCCATTTGGTTAAATGAAAAAGGAAAATGAATATGATTTGACCTCTTCTTTCTTTAGAATGTAAATTTCGTTTTTACAATTTTTATTTAATAGTTAATATATTACTTTTTCATTAAAAATTATATATATATATATGTTAATTTAGTCTATTTAATTTTATTCAATTTTTAATTTAGTCCATCTAATTGTTAAAATTCAGTCCATGTGATCAAGGAAAATTATTATTACCGCCTATGTTTAATATGAGCTAGTTAAAGAGTTAGATTTAATTTTAAATATAAAAGATTTATTAATTTTATATATAATATTTATCATTTTTTCTATTAATTTACCTAATAAATTGATATATAATATAATATTATAATTAATTGATTTTTTTATTTTTTTAATTTATTTAAATTAGTGAACAAAATTTTTGAATTGAGGGAGTATTTCATACTCCGGTGTATATTCTCTTTAATGAAAAGTAATCTAAATCAAATCGCTAAATTAGTAACTTTCTAATTTTCTCAAGTGTTATATTCTTTTTCCAAAATACAAACATTTCTCTCACTTCTCTTTAATTTTTTTATATTTTTCTCTATTCAATTTTTTGCCTTCAAATGCTAAGAAAATTTATATGACATGACAAATAATTTTCCATAATTAATCAAGTAGGGATGCAACTATACATACAATCACTTTTTTCCAGCTCAATACATTGTTCCTAGAAAATTATACAAACACACCCACATCCAACATACTGAAAATTAAAGCCCCTTTTTGAATCCAACAGTAGTTCAAGAGTCAATGATCTATCAGTGATTAAATCAGAGTTTATTTAATCATAACAAAAATAATATAATTTAATTAAAATATAAAAAATATTTATATATGATTATGAAAAGAGTTATATTCAAATAAAAATACATTAATCACAAGTAAATAGAATATTTATGTATAAATTACATATATTTTAATAAAATCAAGTAAATAGAATATTTATGTATAAATTACATATATTTTAATAAAATAGAGTTATCGAAATACAAATATAACGGACTACTATGCTTTTAAAAACAAAATGGCATTGTTTTAGGTTTAGAAAAAAGAGGGGAAAATATCAAATTTAATACGGTAGACTCACCCAAGACTCTTGACCAGACGGCTATAAGATTGCTGGTTCACTAGTTCAGTGATCTAACTGACTAATCCAAATTAGATTTTGATATCATGCACACACCGCACCATTTCTTTTCCTTTTTAAAAGTGTGCCCCAATCTTCAATTCAATCACACGTACGTTCCTATATAAATATAGATTCAAAAGTGATGGCGATATTATATAATGGATGATCCTACACTCCGCTAAACCTTGAACGTTTTTTATTTTGCACTTTCATATCTCCTTTTGGAGGAGATGGTGTGTGTTTTCTTGGACTTGAACCAAATTATAAAGAATACATGATAGTCGATCCAAGTGCTCCTGCACATCCTCCCCCTCCTTCTCGTACTCGTTCTTCCTCCTCCTCCTCATCCTATAACTAGTCAATCCAAACTCTTGACAAGTTGATATATAATTTAATGATATTTAATATATATTATAATTAATTAATTTATTTAATTTTTTTAATCTTATTAAATTAATTGACTGGGTCTTTTTTTAAAAAATAGAGAGAGTAATTTTAAAAAAGATTTTTTTATACATTTAATAACATAACTTTTTTTAACTATTGGTACTATATATTTTATTTATAAAAGATAAATTAAACTTATTAGACTAGGGGATGAGTTATTGAGTATAGTGAAATAGGGGGTGGAAGACCAATGGCACGTGGCGAACAAGCATCGGGGGGTAGCCATGTCGAGGTAACCTTTTTTGCCCCCAATTTCCACATTCATTCATTCATGTACGCAAACGATGACGTAACTTCGGAAACATCGCCACTTCCCTCCCTTCTTCCTTTGGAAATTGTAACTCTTCCCAACTCATTCATTTCCTCCATAAATACCCTCTTCATCCTCATCCTTCAACACTTTAACCTGCTTCCTTCTCTCTCTCTCTAGTCTAAACCCTAACTAGTTCCTCTCCAAAGCTGCTGGTGGCGCCGCCGTTTGTGGTGTTGCTTGTGACGTTATAACACGATGGCAAAGGTGGCAGATGTATGGAATGTGGTGCACGGTATGAAGCCGGCAATGTTAATGGTAGTGGTTCAAATATCATTCGCCGGCATCAATGTGCTATACAAGCTCGTCATCAACGATGGCATGAACCTCAGAGTCGTCGTTGCTTATCGCTTTATCTTCGCCACTGTTTTAATTGCTCCTCTTGCTTTCATTCTGGAAAGGTAACTAAGTTTGTTTCTTATTATCTGACAATATTTTCATTTCATATTTTCGTATATGTGTTCCAATGTTTATGTCCCAGTTTGTCTTGAACCGCTGTGTTTCATATGTATTTCCTATGAAGCAATAATATATAAAGATATATAGATGTATATAAATCAATAGTTGGACTACTACTTCCTATATATATATTAACTCAAACTTAACTCTGATTCCTGCCTCCCGCTTATTATCCATTGTGTAAAGAAATGCTTTATCTATTTTCCTGCTAATTAATTCTCATGTGGGTCTCAACATAATTTGGCAGAAAATTTTAGTTTTAATTCCTGTTTTCTCATCCGTTAGCATTGATATAATTTCTTTAGCTTCTTCTATTAGGCTCTCTGGTTTGAATGTTAGTCCTATCACTGTAAGTAACATATAAACTTGACTTGATATTTTAATACCATTTTCTCTTGAATAAAAAAAAATAACACTTAACTTTCAATGTCATGAACAACTATCTTCTCGTATGGTTCCATTTATTTTCTTCATGATGCTCACACTATATAATTAAATCAATAATAATAATAATAATAATTAAATTTTTCTTGGAAGTGAAATGGGAATTATACGTTTCTGTTTGTAGTGGAAATGGAAGGATTGGTGCAATATAGATAATATTATATAATACTACTTTTGAGGAGGGAATAAATCTACGAGTCATTTCATTAGTGTTTGAGAGTCTTCACGAAGCAATAGCAATAGCAATAGTAATAACACACACAACACCATCAGAATAAAACTAAATAAAGAAATTAAGGGAAAAAGAGGAAAAAGGCTTATCTTGGTGCATCTTATAGTACTAAATGCTTAAGTAAGAAGAGGAATAATTTGAGTAATGGTAAACTGTTTTCAGGAAGAAGAGACCGAAGATGACTGGGAAGATACTGGTTCAAGCATTTCTTTGTGGTTTATTTGGGTAAGTATCAAATCATAATCATTATTAACTATTTAATAATTAATAGTCACTATGCCATATACAGAACTTTCTTTGTGTGCGCTTTTCTGTTTCATATATAAATATATATAATATGAATTCTTTTTAATGACAAGTATAAAAGGTTCAATATTTGAAAAAAAGAAGAAGAAAGGACTGTATCCACACACACAATGACATGCCTACTTTACATATATATATATATATCCCATTTATAATAAGGCCTAGGAGAAGATTTATTTTTATCCTATTTATAAGTATATTATTAATTTTTTTATATGAATATGGACAATTTTACATTTATTTATTAGTATGGTGTATATTTTATATGTAAAATTAAAAATTTATTAAAATTTAAAATAGAGTTAACAAGATTTAAATTTTTTTAATTATGATAAAATATGTTAGGAATAAATAAGAATAGGATTAAGCTTTAAAAACAGAAGGAAAAGCTGCATAGGTAACTAACGATGTTTCATATTGATGTTTATTTCTTGGGAAGTGGCAGGTTTAGTGAGAATTAAATGCAAAGTTAATAAGTATAGCAAATAGAAATAGGGAAATAGAATCTTGAGCATGCGTGACTCTTTCTCCACCTTCCATTTGTAACTTTACGTGAATTATGTAGTCTTTTCTAGACCTCTAATTTACGCCATTTTAGAGTGCTTCTCTGTCACCCACCATTTTAAATAATCCTCTTCTTTTGTTTAATATCAAATTTTATTTTAATCTTAAATATAACATACATTTTTTTATATTTATAATTTTTTAAAATTATTTCTTATTAATACTTCAATCAAATAAAATAATTATTTTTTTAAAAATATATATCATAATTTCTTTAATATAATTAAATTAATTAAATAAATTATATATTAAATACTGTATGAATATTTTTTTAAAAAAAATGTATTATTACCTTCTCGTTTCCATTTTAAGGTACTTTCATTATATTTCTTATTTTACCTTTTTTTCCCACTCAATTCCCAGCGGTTGTGTACGTAGAACACTTATTTTCTATACACACTTGCTAGGCCATACGTGTTTTACTATTTCTATCTATGAGTGATGTAATAGATGTTTTATCTTACTTTTTTTCCCCACTCAAGTCCAATCGGTTGTGTATTTAGGAGACTTATTTGTATAAATTACTTATTAGGCCCTGTGTTTACTTTTCCTATTTATAAGTGAATTATGCAACATAAGCATTCCAAATCACTGTCAAATGAATTATGCACATACAATTACTCTAGCTATTTGAAAATTTACGATTTTTTCTTGAATTTTCTTGAATTACATATTTAAAACTTAGGATTCCTTATAAGTTACATAAATTAACCTTCTATTCATGAATTACACAATCTCCCACAAAATTTTCAGATCACACCCCATTCTATTTTTAGGAAATGTTATTGTCTTTGAAAATGAAGTTAGCCTTTTCTGAACAATTATTTGCCCTTTTTTTTTTTTCTTGACATAGTTGTTCGATATCATTATTCTATAGTATTGTGATGTGTGTGTGTGTGGGTATGATTACGTAGAGGATCACTGGCACAAAACTTATACTTGGAAGCGTTGGCTTTAACTTCAGCAACATTTGCTTCAGCAATGGCCAATCTTACTCCAGCCATCACCTTTATAATGGCCGTCTGCTTCCGGTGAGTTTCCTTCCACTTCTCTGTCTTTCTTTCTTTATTCACTTTCTTTTCTTAGTTTCAATCCTTTTTCTCTTTTTTTCCCTTTTCTCACAAATCATATAACTTAATTAGGAACACATTTCCCATTACGCCTCCACAAAAGTTTCTCCTTTATTTCCTTTTTTTTTCTCCAAGCCAACTTTGCTGAAAAGTAGAGAATTAATATTCTTCTAGAATATTATAATGTATTTTCTCTCATCTTAAATATAAAGGTTAAATAATTAATTTATAGATATTAAAAAAATTAATTAAATTAGTTATTTATAAAAAAATCTGACATTTTTTATTACATACCTTCTTTGATCACTCATAACGATAGTGTGAGAAAAAGACATTACAAATTTAGAAGATAATATTAATTAAGATTTTATATTTAAAATTAAAATAGAATTTCTAATTATCTCATAGGTCTAGGATCAGAGGGAGTAGTATTTACAAATTATGAATAATACGACTCATTCCTTAAAATTTGAACAGCTTGGAAAGTCTAAATATAAGAACAGCCGCAGGAAAAGGGAAGATCATGGGAACAATAACAGGAATAAGTGGGGCTATGATTCTAACATTCTTCAAAGGTGAACAAATAGACACAGGCTCCTTCCACATCACCCTCATGAGTCATTATAACGGACGCGTGGCATCGCCTTACTCTTCCTCAGGTGGTAACACAATCTTAGGTGCACTCTGCGTTATGGGAAGCAACTTCAGTTATGCTTTGTGGCTCATTATTCAGGTGTGTGTGTGTGTGTGTGTGTATTTCTCTTCGTTTTACTTCTTTTACTTGTCGTTTGTCGTTTTACTGCAAATTAAACAATTTTGATTTTTTTTGTTTGGGTTATTGCAATATAATACAGACTAAGATGAGTGAGAGTTATCCATATCCTTACTCAAGCACGGCTCTGATGAGCATGATAGGCTCAATCATATCTGTTGCTTTCGCCCTTAGCCTCGAGAGGGATTGGACTCAATGGAAGTTAGGTTGGAATGTTAGGCTTCTCACTGCGGCTTATTCGGTATGTTATTATTATTGTCCACATACACTTGTGATATACATATTTGATACTTCATATGTGTATTAATTAATATGAGATTTTTTGTTAATTAATTACGTGAAATTAAAATTATGAATAACAGGGAATAGTGGTTTCTGGAGCAATGGTGGTGGTGATGGCTTGGTGTGTACATATAAGAGGCCCTCTTTATGTGTCTGCTTTCAGCCCTCTTTTGCTTGTCTTTGTGGCTTTGGCTGGCTCTTTTATGTTAGATGAGAAGCTTCATCTTGGAAGGTATATGCTCGTTCTTCACATGCATTCAGACAAACACAAACTCACACGAGCAAGCACGATTGGAAATTATAATGGATGGGGTCGAGATTAAAAAGCATATATAGTATAAAGTTTGCATCAATTTCGTGCACGTCGAAAAATGTAAAATTCTTATCCCCTCATCACCAGTACCCCCTTGACATTGAGCACAACTTTTTAGTATACTCCTTTATAAGTATAAAATTGTAGGTTTAATCATACTTCTAATCTCAAAACGTCAGTACTTGCATCTCTAATTAAAAAAAATAACATGCACATGTATACACATACATACATACATACATACATACATACATACATACATACATGCTCATGTATCATCATAAGCATGCATGCGCATTATATTTTAATATATTTGAGCTATGTACAAGTGACTTTATTATTGATGACTTAGTACCACAAATTTGCAGTGTAATTGGAGGGGTATTGATAATATGTGGATTATATGTGGTTCTATGGGGAAAACACAAAGAGACGAAGAAGATGAATCAACTTATTCCATCTTGAATGAATTCGGGTGTAACTGAGATGTATATCAGTTTCTCTTGTAGCCACATGATAACCCCAGTCACTCTTATAGAATCAGGTATTCGAACACAACAAATATATTATTAGGAAAATATATGGAGAGAAGAGGAAAAAATATAGTGTGGAGAGAAATTATATTTGATGATATATTAAAAGAGACTATGCCAATCTCAATAATAATCATGGAGATTATCCAAAAGATACTCTTTTATTTTTCTCTCACAATCGCATATTAGTATCCTGCGAATATCCCCCGTTCAAAATTCAGATTTTAAACAAAAGAAAAAAAATATTTTAAATAATAACCTAGACTTTTGATTATTATCTCCTGAACCTTATATTATATAAGCTCATGCACAATCCACGAAGAATAGATATGAGCCCAAATTCCAACACATCTGATCAGAGCCTTCATGAAATCATATATAGTGACATCTCCTACACAAGATCCTAAATGTGCCCCCACATAACAACATGAATGATACTGATGTTGCTGAAGTACGTAATTGTTAGAGACAGTGATGATCATCATCATTCATTAGAAAAATGAATGTGGCAAGTTGTGCATGACAATCATAATAATATGAGGTAGAGATCAATCAGCAGAGGAGGAAGAAGAAGAAGCAAAATGATTAGTTTAGAAGTTTTATATTCAGTTCTTTTTTTATTTTAGTTTTTACAGGCTTTAATAATATTCAGTTTGTTATATAGGTTTCTGACATCCTTTTCTAATTGCCCCCACACTTGTTATTTGCATTTTTGGTGGTTTAGAGGAAAAGCAAGCTATGGATGGTGGTAGAAGCTTTATTTTTATTATTTTCTTCCTTTAGTTTATTTTGTTTTAAAGCTCAAGCCGTAAAGCATATTTCTAATTGTAACATAAAAGGAATGGAAATATTATATATTTATTATGCTCTTTTATTTTTTTATATGGCTATTTAAATATATCATATTTCAGCATTGTCGACTCCATTTAATATAACTGTTTTAAAATTATTTTTTATATTTATATGGACTCAAACTTGATAAAATGTTATTATAATTTCCTCTATCTAAAATTAAAAATAAATTAAAATTTAGTAAATATAATAAAGTGTATTTTGATCAAATTAAATTTTGAAGAGATGTAAGATAAGATTTCTCTAAGATCTATCTAATTGCATGGGTAGATACATAATTTTAGTTGCATATGATTTTATTTTTAATTTCATAGGAAACTATATGTATTATTTTTTGTGGGAATTAATTAAAGAGAATAACTGAGGAATTTGTCTATATTTCGCGAAAAAGTAAAATATTAATTTGCAAAACTTTAAGAATTAAAGTGAAGTGTCCAAATACCGATTACAGTTTTATAAAGCTGAGGCGCCCACTTTTTTATCATATAAAATGCCTACTTTTCTAAAAGTAACTTTGTCTATTTAATCCATGGAAAATATTTTCAAATGACAAGCAAAAAGAAATGAAAAAGACATTATATAGAAGAAATTAAACAACTTGTGGAATATGAATGAAGATATCCTTTAAGAATCTCATCACGTAATATCATAATCTATATATATTACTCTACGATTTTTGTTTGACACAACAAAATACCAATAAAAATATTTTAATATAGGAAATGACATATATATATTATTAGTTTATGAGTAGTAATAATAATAATAAGTTCCTTTGTGGTGTTCCATTTGAAGAGGGTGGCATATGCTCTCATCCTTGATAAATAAGTTTGCGATTTGTCCAAAAATTGCCGTGGAAGTATGGCTATACCTATGAATTCTTTAACTGGTCAATGAAATTGGTCTAAACTTGGTTAATAGATTTTAATTAGTTTTTCATACTCTTTTATTTTACATATTAATTTTAATAAAATTTTATAACCCATTTCTTCAATTTTTTAAATACAATTTAAAAACTTTTCCCTCGAGAGCCCGCAAGAGAAAAAACATAAGGAAGACAAAGGGGGAAGAAAACGGGGGAAAAATTACACAAAAGACTACAAGACTAAAACAATAGAAAATTCACCTCCTCAAATCAACATATAATCAAAATTTCCTTCGTAAGCAAGGTCAAAATTTTAATTTGCAGTATAAAATCACATCACTAGAGATGCTCTCAATTGAAGCTAAATAATATTTAAATTTGATTTAATAATATATTTTTGTAAAAATAAATGTAACTATTTTTAAAGATAGTAACAATATTAACTTCTCTCTTAATATAGTGGAGCATTTTGGTTTTTGTTAGCAAACAACGCTATCAACAAATCGAAACGATCTAAATTAAATGTGGACGGTATGTATTTCCAGTACTGTTCTTTGGGCTAGCAAAAGACTCGTGCATTTATGCCATGTGCCCTTCCTTTATTCATCTAGTGAGAGTTTTCTATTTTGGTCATAAGATGTCTCCTACAAGACAAATAAAAGAGAATTCACCGTTTACCTAATTATGGTGGAAGTTCTTCACATGGTCAAGTTGTGAAATAATACACTGCTTACCCTTTTTGAGTTGTTCTATAATGCACCGTTCACATGGGATACTTTTTATTTCATAAATTAATATATATATATATATTTGTCAATATAGAGAACTCTTAAAGGAAAAAAAATCCCTTGAGAGAATATAAGGCATTTTACTCCACTCTTAGGCATTGCTTGGTATGGGAGAGATGTGGAGACAACATAAGTGAATGTGGGGAGGGAAACCACATTTAATTTCACTCATTTGGTGTATACTACATCCCCACCTTTTTCGTTATAAGAGGTTGCATTTGAGAGATTGATCCAGAGATATGGCATCATAAAAAACAAGCACTATAAGTCATTTAAACTAATTTACTAGAATAAAAAAAAAGGTTGCCTCTCTTATTTATAATACTGATTTGATTAATTTAAAAAAATTAAATAAACTAAATAAATTACTTTAAAATACTCATATAGTCTTATTGATAGGACACAGAGAATATTTATTTTGATCTTATTTATAAGGTAAAGAGAGAAAATTTTATATAAATGTATCATTTTACCATTTATTTATTATTATATTGACTATATTTTCATGTGGTGGAATATATATTAAATAGGGGTAAAATTAAAAAGTTATTCAACTTTATGACATAGTTAATTAGATTTAAGAATTTTTTTTATCTGTATAAAACATACTAAAAATGACCTATAAATAAGATCATATGAGTATTTATATTTATCATTTTTTTCTAAATTAATTTTTCTGTTATAAATTAATATAGAATCTAATGATACTTAATATATACTATAATTAAGTTATTTATTTAATTTTATTAATTTCTTTAAATTAATCAATTGAGTGTTAAGCAATAGAGATAGTAGTTAACTCACTAAATGTCTTAAATTGATTTTTTTTTTCAACTTTACCTATATTAAATGAAGTTTTGAATGAGATAGAAAATTACAATCAATCACATTTAAACATTAATTACTAGGATAAAATTAATGAATAAATATTAATTATATTGTAAGTGATTTATATTTAAGATCAAACTATTATTTTAGAAGTTACTTATATTATGGCCGTACATTCATACGGAACTCTCATTGAAGGAGCCCTCCCCTTTTTCAATCTTCAAACCCTTCTAGCAACAACCTTTGTCCCTGTTGTCCTTGGCTTAGTATTGTTCCTCTATCAACAACGACAATGGTTCTCAGTTGTCATCCTTAGCTCGATCGCCATTAATGATTTTGATGGTTTCCAGTCCATAGTTTCAGTTCCCATTTTGTTCATTAATGGGGAGACAATGGTTGTTGTGGTGGTTGGTAGTTGATTTTGGTGGTTACAGTTGTACATGTCAATATTGAAGAATATGAATATGCTTTTTTATACTCCCTCCAGTACTAAATATAAGAATTAGATATATAGTCTATTTTAGTCATAAATATAAAATTCTAATATGTTTTATCTCTTAAAATTATAATTTTCTCTCCAAAATCCCTATATGATTGCATATATATTAAAGGGCTTCTATTAAGGATAATTTAAATACACATGATTAAAAAGAATATTTTAAGACAATTAATATACAATTATTATAATTAACTAAGTTAATTAGATTCTTTACGCTCAACTTGGCCCAAATCAAGAGAAAAAGTGAGGAAAAACTCAAAAAGGTTAACTTTCTTAGAAAAATATTCATTTATTTAAATTTTCATTATAAGAATTAATCAAAAGTTTTTTTAAAATATATTTTATCGCCTTTCTAGAAAGCTTGAGAATAAGTGAAGAAAGAAGTTCATAGGAAGTTGTTAAACCCAATTCAAACTCTTACATAACATGGTGGTCCTATGTGTACTCCACAAAACATTCTTCTCTTTTAATTAAAATAACATATTAATTATCAATTAATTAATTAATTATATTTAGCTAAGGTATATCTTTAAACGATTCAACATAACACTGTCCTTTAATTTACTCGTAATAATAATACGAACGTCATAGATAATGTTCTTCTTGTTTTATCATTTTCAGAAATAATTATGACTCTATTAAAATTCAGGTAATGAATTTATATAAACAACTAAATTAAAAAAATTGGTGAAGGTATATATAGGATTAATAAAAATTTAAGATCAGGTTACAAGTACTGTGTTCTCCTGTGTAATTTCTTATTCTATCCCTTTATATTTTGGTCTAGTGATATAAAGTACCGTTAAATTTTTCAATACCTCAAATTTAATTTCTAAGAAAAATACCCATTTTGAGAGGGGCAATCACAAATTCTAATATAGCTTTAAAAATAAACTAGAAAATTATTATATAAGTATTAAACAATATTAAAAAATGCCATGACAATGAATAATGAAAAATCCACTACCATTATCCCATCCTAATTTTTTACTATTCTCAAAGTTAAAATAAAAATGCAAGTGTGTGGAAATTAATATATGTATTTATTTGAAACATGGTGCTGAGAATGAGCGACACATTGGTTTTGACTTTTTGACCAAATGTCTTTTGGGTCCTTTTTGTCGTATTAACGTTTTATTCGACAGTCTCATAAAGCGTGCAATTTCCTCTTCCTGGATTTGAAATCCAGCTTTGTGGCAGACAAAATGAACGCAATCACACTAATTCATTGAAAAAAAAATTAATAATCCTTTTAAAAATATATATAATTGTTTTTTTAAAACAATAAAAACTAAATTATGGCCCTTTTAACTTATTAATAAATTAAACTTAATCACATAACTTTTAATTCCATGATGCATGATAGTGTGGGGGTTGATATATAATACAAAATTACAACAATATTGTGTAAATAACTATTTTTTTGAATAATTCATGACATGAAACAATTTCTTTAATTGAATCAATAATAACCTGCTACAAGTATGAAATAACAGTTGATATATTATACTTTTATGAAAAACTTGGTATTTTTAGTGGACTATATATATTATATGTGAATTTTATATATTTAGATATTATATAATTTTGAAGCTATACGTAAGTAGGTGCATGTCAATTTCTACGAAGCTAGCTAGGTTTGTGCAGAAGAGAAAAATGGCAGAAGCAATACGAGACCTTGAAGATGATTTATGGTCTATAAAAGTAAAACTATGAACCCAATAATATATCAAAGTTTGTCTCAAATTGACCAACTTAATTAGATTCTCCAACTGTCAACAAAAACGTGTTTTTCTTCCATTAACATTGAGACAGCTATCTCTGAAAAGCCTAAATTATATTCTTCATTGCCCATTATAAGAACCACTTTTGCTTTCATGTAGATTCCTTCATTAATAACTCAAAAGACTCAAACTTCAAGTACCCTTTTGCTTCCTTATTGCTTCATCTTATTGCAGAGACGATCAAAGTCATTCTGCAGAAACTTATAAGAAGCTTATATATATATATATCAGTTATAATTTGTAGTGTAGTGTAAGAGAGAGATGAGAAATATATGGGAAGTGGTGGATGGGTTGAAACCAGCGTTGTTGATGTTAAGTGTGCAAATTGCTTTTGCTTCAGTGAATGTGATGTATAAGGTTGCTATTAACCATGGAATGAGCGTTAGGGTTCTTACTGCTTATCGTCTAATTTTTGCTTCCGCTTTCACCAGTCCTCTTGCTCTCCTTCTTGAAAGGTACCTTCATTCATCTTAATAGCTTCTATATATATTTTCTCAGATCTCACATGCATGCATGCATGAATTAATGTCTCATGTATTGTTTAGATTCTTATGAATGAGTATGTATATATATTATATTGTTCAATTATAAATGTTGGTTCGGTTGATAAGGAATTAACTCATTATCTACAAAGTCATGAGTTCAAATCTCATAATCGATATAAAGACCTTTATATGTATCTCTATAGGTACTCTTTGAGCCATGGCGTATGTCATGGTTCTAGTGAATCCAAAAACCCAATTCAACTAAGCTTTTACTCCCTTATGTCCTTAAGGCTTTTTTTGGATATGCTCTTCGAGTTAAGAGGTATCCGCTGACTGTAGTGAGCCCTCGGATATAAGAAAAATAAGAAGAATTCATATATCAAGGCATATATATGTAATACATTCCAACATTTTTATTTTTTATTGAAATATAGTAATTACAGAGAATATTAACAATAGTTGAAATTTATTTCTGTGTCCTTAACTGCTGATAACAACACAGTGCTAGTATTGAAACCTTAGGACTCTTGTTTTAAGTAAGCTACTAGTTACCGTATCTATACGTACATGATTAATCAATTTGGCTTAAAATGTTTGTTATGTTTAGGTTTTCTCTTCATTTTTCTTTATATTTTGCAGGAACAAGAGACCAAAGCTGACTTGGAGGGTGTTGTTCATGTCATTTTTGTGTGGTTTATTCGGGTAGGAATTTGATTACATATTATTAATTAATTAATTAATTATCACATATAAAGCTTAAATTAAATATTGATTAACAAAATTTGATATTGCAGGGGAAGTTTGTTTCAAAACCTTTATTTTGAAGGTTTGGCTTTAATATCTGCAACGTTTGCTTCTGCTGTCTATAATCTCATTCCCGCTGTCACCTTTATCTTGGCAGTCTGCTGTGGGTATGTTTTCACTCTCACTCGATATACACTACAAGAAAAAAGCTGTGAAATTCATTGACAAAATTCCGCCACTAAACTGATTAGTGTGGAATTTAGTAGCTAGATTGATTATCGATGAAATTACTTTGTCTAGCGATGGAAAATTATGTCACTAATTTCATATCTTTTGGCAGTGATGTTTTTTAATATATTGAATAAAATCTAAGATAAGTCACATAATTTATTACTTATGAATAGGGAAAATTGGGGTAAAGTTTCCGTTAAAAATTTTATTGGTAAGGATATGATAAATTTTATAATATTATACCTTTAGAGTACTGACTTTGCAAATTTTATGGAGAGAGTTACTGGTACACTCTAATTTAGGTGTTATATTTAGGATAAAAATAAATACATCTAGTAGCTCTTATATTTAGAATTAGAGGAAGCAATATATTTAAAAAGATATTTTTGATTATACATAATAGGCCCGTTTGGATAAGAGTTTAGAAAAGGGTTTATGAAAAAAAGAACTTTTAAGCAGCTTTTAGAAAAGGGCTTTTGAAGAAGAGTTTATGAGAAAAAAGTATTTTTAAATAAATGAATGTTTGGATAGTTATTATCAGAATGACTTTTATAATTAAAAAATTATCAGAAAGTGTATGATTTTATTAAATATAAGAGAGAAGAGAGAGGAGAGATGATGTAGAAAAGAGAAGCGAGAGGGTGTAAGAAAAATTATAGGTAAAATAGTAATTGGTTAGTCTATAACTCTTTTTCTATTCTGTAAGCTAGTCTCAGTAGCTTATCTAGCTAAAACCTTAGTTTTAAATCATGGTTTAATCCAAAAATCCTTTTGGACAAATATAACTATTTATTTTAAAATTTCTCCAAATCAAAGTTTTACCCAAAAAAACTTTTAAAAGTACAGTTTATGTGTTTACCAAACACACAATATATAAGATACAAACATTATATACGTCTTTTTCTAATGTAATGCTATATTTGAATGTATATATCTAATTAACTCATCGAATTTGCTTACTTTTTTTTTTATGGTGACAGATTAGAGAAATTAAATTTGGGTAAAGCAGCAGGGAAGGCAAAGGTATTAGGAACAATGATAGGGGTCGGAGGGGCCATGATGCTAACATTCGTCAAAGGCATAGAAATCAACATTTGGACAGTTCACATTCACCTTTTGCGTCATAATGCAGAAACCTCACAACAACATGGGAGCAAATTGCTTGGTATTTTCTGTGGCATTGCAAGTTGCTTCTGCTTCGCCCTTTGGCTCATCATACAGGTCCCTAGCTAGCTCCTTCAATCACTCACTCACTATATTGATGTGAGAATCGGACCCAACTGGCCGGCCAGTTTAAAAATCAGTAAAAAATCCATTTTTAAAAGTTTTATTAGCGGAAAAGACATAAATTCAAGTGTTGGTACTCTTTATATATAAATTCTTTAGAGTACTGATGTGTTATGTGTATAAAAACATATCAGATTGTTTTTTGCTGGTAAAATTTTCAAACAAAGGTTTCTCATTGATTTTTTTTCTTTTTTCAAACAAGGATTTCTCTGTGAAATGTTACTATTTGAAAATTTATTAGCTAGAGGACTTAAGTGTGAGCGTTAATACTCTATATATAAATTCTTCAGAATACTAATATTTTGTATATATATAAAAGTATATCAGATCTTTTTAACTAATATAATTTTCAAAACAATAGCTTTTTACCGATTTTCCTTTTAAAAGAATTGTAAGGTATTGTAGTGTAAAGTTGGTTGATGAATTAATGCATGCGTGAAATTAAATTGCAGGCAAAGATGAGTAAGGAATACCCAAAGCATCATTCAAGCACAGCTTTGATGTCCACAATGGGAGCAATACAGGCCACTGTGTTTGCCCTTTGTATTGATAGAGATTGGACTCAATGGAGGTTGCATTGGAATGTTAGGCTCCTAACGGCAGTTTATTCGGTAAATCCACACACACACTCTTGAGCAAACTAGTTTGCATGGAGTCTCTGATAAATAATTACAATACTATTAATGGAGACCCATACACCCAATCAAATTAGTGAATTGATAAACTAGTCTCTAATTGGTCTAGTTAAGAGTTTTTGACAAATTGATCGGGTTGAATTTTATTCTTATTTTCTTACTGAGCCTGAAGCGACATCATTTTGAGTTAGAAGAAAAATAGTAATATTGTATTTATGCTTTAGTAACTCTATTCCATTTTATCATAGATTAATATCTTTTATATTTAAATATTACTCTTTTTAAAATTATATGTGAATATTTTTTGTATATTTCAATTATAATTGAGTTGATTATGATTATAATTCAACCACAATATGATCACTAACCTTTACATCAATGCATCGAACTAATTCATAATCGGTCAAGTTTTAGTAGCTTAATAATGACACTGTTGATGACTTGTAGAATAAAATATGGGTTAATTACGTATGCAGGGAGTAGTGGCATCAGGAATAATGGTTATAGTGATAGCATGGTGTGTGAGGATGAGGGGCCCACTGTATGCCTCAGTGTTCAATCCTCTCATGCTTGTGCTTGTCGCCATTGCTGGCTCTCTCATGTTGGATGAAAACCTCTACTTGGGCAGGTATTTAATTTATAGTTTTATACACATCTCTTTATTTAAAAAAAAAAATTATTCATATGTATTACGCGACTACTCTTCCTGCTATCTTTAATATAAAATATATTTAAGTAATTTGATTAATTTAAAAAATTTAAGTTAGTTAATATAATTTATTTTTAAATAAACATGCACTATAATTATCTTATTTAACTCACTTTCTCATTCTTTTATTTAATTATTGTTAAAAGAATATTAATAGAAACAACTTAAAAAAATTATTAAATATAATAAATAAATCTTTTTTATGCCAGTTCTCAAACTCATACCTCCTAACTCAAAAGTACGGCTGTAAACAACAAAGGCATAGAGGTGGCTAGCATAAATAGATCTTATATTTAAGAGAAGATAAATTTTTCATTAGATCCATGAGAATATTTTTTGACAAAAATATAATTTAAAAGAAAGAAAGAAAGACTTAGTTCCGCAGATCTTTGACTAGTTTGAAATGAAATATATTGTTCATGATTACAATATCACCATGATATGATTCAATTTCTCTTAATATATAAAATTATAATTATAATTTGACTGTGTCTTCACGTAGTGCGATTGGAGCAGTGCTGATAGTGGTCGGATTATATTTGGTGTTATGGGGAAAGAGTAAAGAGGCGAAGAAGATGAATCAATTAGTACCGGCGGATCAAATCTCTCAACAATCCCCAGCCGTTGAGATTGTTGTTCATCATCATGCTTCATCATTATCCAACAACAACATGATGATCAATCAACAACCAGTTGATGGTTCCCAGACTATGACCAAAGATGACCAAAACACACTCTCCTTATGATTGTTGTAGCTACTTGAACTCAGAATAAATATCATACATTCTTAAGATTTTAACTTAATTATAAAAGTACTACTGATCATTTTTCTATATTAATTTTGAAACTTATTCGCGACACTGTTATTATTTTGTGTATTAATATTGGTACACGAAACCATCAATATGTATAATTAAATTAAATTTATAGAAAGGCATGACAACTAAAAACTCGTTCGTAAAAAAAAAAAAAAGGTTTGTTAGCCAATACTAACTGAAAATTGATATTATTATCACATATTATATATATATATATACACACACACATATATATGCATATATTCTACTAATGATAAATACCTATAGGACCTAAATATCTAACTGGCAAGCTGTGTGATATCCTAAACATGATGTAACATGTTTCAATAACATGCAAATATATATATATATATATATATATATCAATTGCTCCATTTCGTGGAACTTTAGTATATTAATTACCCCGCCATAAATACTTAAGGGGCAAAAATGCTCTTTAATTTAAAGTTAGGATGAAGTTAACGATTGAAATCAAAAGATGTTAGTCAATAGGCAACATTATAATAATTTTCAAAATGTCAGGGAAATGATAAAATTGCCTTTCGTCCTTACATACCCTTCTTATTCTTTTTTTCCACTTGTCTTTCAGGAGAGTAGCGGCTTCCACTAGCTTGGAGATGAGATGGCCACTGAGATGGAGGGCGACCAGGGACTCCAAACTGCCGATGCAGGCTCTGCCGATGGAAACGGCGAGTGCGCGGTTGCAGATGGACTCAGGGTCGAGGTGTGAGAAGGTGTGTCCATATCGACATATCCTTTTAATTATGAGAACTAGTCTTTCAATTGTTATGTACAATTTCCTTACACTTGCAAATACTTCAGGAACTCTTGTTTTCTCTATTGCCAGCAGAATCTATGACTATGAAGCAGAGAAACAAGCTCGTCCAGGATCATTATTTTCACGTGTGGTAAACGCTGCTGAACCTCCGAAATGTGAGGGTTCCCTTTGCTTCGTCTTGACTTGTGATTTGAATACATGTAATGTAATTACTGTGTCAGACAGTATGATTTTTGGTAAATGCAGAAAGTAAAGTGAAAGTGCTGCTAGTAATAAAAGTTATGATTCAAGGTTATTGGCTTTATTTATTTATAAAAGTTATAAAGGAATAGTAATTCACTTAAATAATTACTTATAACTTACTTATTAAATAGATTAATAAATATATTATCAAATATGATTAAAATTATTATAAAAGTTATAAATCTCATTAGACTAATAGTAATTAACTCAAGTAATAATTTGTAATTAAGTTATTCTCTGGAGTAGTAAATATATTATCTAATATAGTCAAAATTATTATAAAAGTTATAAATCCCATTACATGAGTAGTAATTCATCCAAGTAATCACTTAAAATCAAGTTATTCAATGGAATAGTAAATATCTTATCCAATGTGGTTAAAATTATTATAAAAGTTATAAATCTTATTACACGGGTAGTAATTCATCTAAATAATTACTTTTAACTAAGTTATTAAACAGAATAGCAATTGTCTTATATAAGGTGGTCACAATTATTAGAAAAATTGTAAATCCCATTACGCGAGTAATAGTTCACCGATTACTTGCACTCAATTTATTATACAAAGTAGTAAATGTCATATAGAATGTTGTCAAAGTCATTATAAAAATTGTAAATATCATTGCACTAGTACAAATTGACCTAAATAATTATGAGCAACCAAGTTATTCAACGAAATAGTAAATGTCTTATCTAATATGGTCAAAATCATTATAAAAGTTATAAATCATATTATACGAGTAGTAATTGACCTAAGCAATTACTTGTAACTAAGTTGTTCAAGAAAGTAGTAAATATCTTTACTACATTGGTTAAAATCATTACAAAAGTTATAAATCCCATTACACATATAGGTAATTGACATTACAAAAGTCAAAGACATTACAAAATGGATTAAAACAGCCCCCATAAAATAACGAGATTACGTTCCACAAATATAAGAACGCACATCTGCATGCTAAGAATTATTAATTACATAACCCAGGCAATTCCTCACATAACAATTGAAAGACTAGTTCTCATAATTAAAAGGATATGCCGATATGACACACCTTCAAGGCTCAAAGATGTAAACAAATTTAAGTTGTAATCAATTCCTTAATTGCGATGATGAACACATATAGTAATAAAAATTGGATTGACAATACGAAACGCTTTCTTTTATGTATCTATAAAGCAACGATTAGGTTTTAAAAAAAAGGCATTGTTGGACATCTAAATTAAGCTGCTCAGAGCCCAGCAAGCTTATGATGCTCATTAGAAGTAGATAAGGGCTTCACTTTTTGAGCTTAGTTTACTATTATGTCAAAAGCTGACATATTAGGGTTGACACAAATTGAATTGAGTGAAACCTCACAGATTCTTGCAACAATGGCCATGTTGCCTCTATGACATTAGATCACCATGTTCACAGTACGAATTGTCAAGTTTTGGGTTATCCCCAGTATAGCTGCGCAGCTCATCTTTCAAACTATTCTTTACCTTCATCAACTTTGTGGAATACGTAAGAGGTTGGGCGGCATCAACTTTGAACACCCATCGTTGAAGAAAGTAAAGGAAGAAAAACGACAAAACGTTTGCATGTCAAAACTCAGTGAATATTCGTTTCAGAAAGGAGATCCTATAAATATTCAACTTTTTGGATGCGGCAAATGGCCAGTTAACGACGACTAACACCGTTGCACCCTCGTGACTGCCTCGCACCATCACAGCCATATGCATCGCTCTCGCTCACTACCATTTTCCAGATTCATCTGATGGTGAACATGCCAAATCACCTTCTTCAATCAAGCCCACACAAAGGAAGAAGGATGTGTGAGCACAAGAGGGGAGGGATTGGTGAAGGAGAGGAGGGAAGGTTTCAAAAGAAACAGGCAGGGCTGAGAGTTGAGATTCCATGCAATGTAGGAAAGAGAGAGAAATGAAAGAATAAGGGTAATTTCGTCTTTTTACCAACACTTTGAAAGAATATATTGATATTTGTAATTAATTTATCCTTTTATAAATTCATATATCCTATTTAAAATTTTTAATTTCATATCGTATTTGTTGTCTTTCTCCCTTTTAAAAAAAGCCAAGAGTTAGTCAAAGGTTTTATCAGTTTAGATAAGCCGACCTATATATTATATAATAAAACATATTTAAAAATAAATTATATATACAATGTCAACATTTGAATCATGATATGCATGTGATTAATTAGGCCATGAAACAAAAATAATTTGGTCATTTTGAGATTGTGGCCATATTAGAATGTAGTCTACCTCAATCCAAGCAGCTTTTGTGGCCCAATCCAAGCCTGCGATATGTTCTTAAAAACATATTTATAAAAATATTAAATAAAAAAAGAGTAATTCTAATTCTACTCATTAAATCATTAAGGCTAGAGGAATATCAGTGATAATAGTATCAACTCAAGAATATCATACACCAAATAATATTATTGGGTCTAGTTGAAAGAAAGAGAATTTAATATTTATAATGCATTGAATAAAATTGTGTTTAATAAGAAGATATATATGTTTAATAAAAGATTACTCAAGAATATCATATCTGTTATTTATTAATGCAAAATAATTACAAATTATATAATAATTATTATTAATCTATAAAAGTTAAATTAGTTTCAAAACTTATTGATATAATCCATACATAGAGTTAAATCTTAGCATTGTAAATTATTTAAGAAAAATTATTTCACAGGTCATTATAATTTATATCAATTTTGAATTAGGTCCTATAGTTTATTTTTTTAATCAAATCATTATATTTTAACTGTTAAAGTCATTAGTCGTTAATTAATCACACACTTGTCCTTAATTAATACCAAAAATATCGTACGACCATCATCATCATACTTCTTCAGATTTCGAGTTCCCCTGTCCCGCTAATGATGATAGTGATTTTTTGGGCTTTCTAAGTAAATAATAATCCATCATGTAATGATTTTTGGGCTTGTGGAGTAAAAGTTTTTGGGCTTATAGAGTAAATAATTACTTCATTAGATGTTACGGCTGCACAGTCTGAGCTGGGTAGAGCATAGCCTCATAGTCTAGTATGGTATGTTTTTTGCGTTGATAATCCTAACCCGAAGCCTAGTCCAGTTCAACAAAAACTCGATATCTACCTGATGTTGTTGGACATACTAGACTGGACTGAACCGGACTCATAATCCAATCGGCCTTGTACAGTATTTCTCTTTTTATATAACCAAAAATAAAATAATTTTAAAATTATTTAGAAAGTGGAGCTAAATATATAAAATTTAATATGCTAATAAGGATACATTATATCAAACATAATATTAAACATTATAAAAAAGTTCATAATATGAAATATTCAAATGATAATTATCGTTTTACCAAAAAATGATAATCATCATCAATCTAACCTAAGTCCATAACTCAAAAGGAAATATCAAAAATCATATAATAATCAACATAACGTAATCTGATTCAATAAAGGTACATGATTTCTCTCATTGGAGAGCCCATTTGTTCTTTTAATTAATTTCCATGGATGTAGCATCAATAGCATCGCCACCATCAATCACACAAAAAGCATCTAAAAGAAAAGTAAGATACATAAACATATTAGTTTTATAAGGATATGATACAGTAAAATCAAGGCTTATTACATTAAAATTAAAACATTGCCCACCAATAAGCCAATTTTGGGAGCAAATAAGAGCTTTCAGTCATTCAATGCGACAATGAGCTTCAATATTGATCAATTACATATTAGTTTTATAAGGATATGACACAGTAAAATCAAGGCTTATTACATTAAAATTAAAACATTGCCCACCAATAAGCCAATTTTGGGAGCAAATAAGAGCTTTCAGTCATTCAATGCGACAATGAGCTTCAATATTGATCAATTACATATTAGTTTTATAAGGATATGATACAGTAAAATCAAGGCTTATTACATTAAAATTAAAACATTGCCCACCAATAAGCCAATTTTGGGAGCAAATAAGAGCTTTCAGTCATTCAATGCGACAATGAGCTTCAATATTGATCAATTACATGACCTCCTGTGCTAAGAGCAGATTCTGAAGCAACTGTAGAGACCGGGATGGCCAACACATTGCGGGCCATGCAAGACAAGATCTTGTATTTCACAGAATAAACTTCCCACCAAGCCAATATATTGAAATCAACAGAAGAAGGGAGATCGTCAGATGAATTAGTAGCAAGATATTTATCCAACTCTTTTTGAGAACTTCAAAAAGGAATGTGCATGATTCCAACTTCTATTGTTGGGAGGTCATCACGCCTTTTCTCTTTATCTTCAAATCATGCCTAGTGGGGGTGAAGTGTGCACAATTGTCATCGTCTTCATCCTTCATTCTTTCAAAAGCTTTTTGAAACTTCAATGCTGCCTCCAACATTAAGTAGGTTTGAATTCCATCAAGTTGACACATACAAACAAACAAGGCTTTTTGTGTCAATTCAACTTCAGCAAATGACTGGAATTTTGGAAATCCTGCTGGGGATGAGCGAACATATTTGACAGCACTTCTAATACTTTCAAATTTGACTTTCAAATCCTTCAAACATTCACAAACAATTTAGGATACGAGCACAGCACCTCATGTGTAGATCATCTCCACCACAAACTAATCATTTCCATCAGACGCTTTTTGAGATATGACAATGCTGAGGTATTTGAAGAGGCATTGTCCATAGTGATAGTAAAAACCTTTTTGATGTCCCAATCCAATAAACATCTCCTATGGTCTTCGCTATTATGTCCCCTTTATGTTTCTCAACCATACAAAAATTGAGGATCCTCTTATGTAAATTCCAATCAGGATCAATAAAGTCGACTGTCAAGCATAAGTAAGTGAAATTCTGATTTGAAGTCTAGCAGTCGGTAGTAAGACAAACCCGAGTGGCACGGGTCCTCAAAAGCTTCTTTAAAATCTAGATCTCATCAAGGTACAACTGCCACACATCCCTACCAACTGTCGTTCTTGAAGGGATTGGAAATCGAGGCTCAAGCTCCTTCACAAATTTTATAAATCCGGGCTTTTCGACGCTCGTGAATGGTAACTCATCACAAATAATGTACTCAACTAAGGCTCTTCGACATCTTTTCTCCTTGTATAAATGTATGCCCCTTCGTTGTGCAGTATTTGATGTAAAATTCAACATTGATTGTGTCTTATCTTTGTCAGTATTTTTGGGGTTCTTAAAACATTTAACAAATGCCTTTTCAAAGAAGTAGTTCCGTTCTTGTTAGGGTCACAAGCGTAACTCCTGCCGCAATGCTTACAAGCTGCTCTTATCTCTCCATTTGTTTCTTCCATTGATTGCTTAACAAAATGCTCCCAAATTTCAGATTTTGTGGAGGCTTTCGTTCTGGTTCTTTTTTCTTCCTAGTATTTTCATCCTTAGGAACTTCTGATTCTGATAGTGATGGAGGAGGAAGAGGAGGAGCTGGAGCTGGAGCTGCTTGTGCTGGGTTATCACGAGATTGGAGAGGGACTGTGGCCCCTTGATCTTCCATTTCCGAATGACAATATATCTGTAATAAAGTAAACAAAAGAGAGAAATTTCATATTGACATATAATGTTGGTCATGTGCAAGAATCTCGTGGGAATAGTGTCATTATATATAATTATATTATATATATATATTCATTTAAACTGTTTTTTACTGATGTAATTACAAAGCTAACAGACAATAATTCATTAAACTCAAAAGGACTTGGTGCTCAGCCTTTTTCTTATCTATAGAGAGTGACAAGAATGCCACGTTATCAATAGGTAATAGCTTTTATCAATGGTGGAACCCCACCACAATTATTTAATATGAGAATCTAAAAATCAAAAGAGAAGTATAACTGCAGAAGAAGAAAATATTGCACAACCAAACAAAATATTGAAGGAACCCAACAAAAGAAATAAAAGAAAAGTGAAGAATGTATAGGGAGGGAAAACTTGTATATCTTATATTTTACTTCAACAATCAAAGTATCTAGCAACTGTGATGAATTTGAAGAGTTGAAGAAGAGAATTTGAAGGCAAACACCTAAACTAAAAAGAAGAGAGGTAGCATGTGAGATGACTCTTTAACATAAAGAAAAATTAGAAGGAGACGATAAACATCTACGAGGTAGAAGAGAAGAGGGTGATCTAGAATAAAAAACCAATGAGTAGCTCGCAAATGCTAGGTAGAAGAATTGTTGAAGAGTGAAGATGGAAGAGGGGGGCCAAGTTGCTCTCAAATTGGGTTAGGTTAGAATAAATGGGATTATAATTACAGAGAATTTCTTTTCCAAATAATTATTTATACAATTAATATAATATGTAATAATTAATAAGCTTAATACTTATAATATATGTATAATATAATATAATAATATATATTTATCGGGTTTGGTTGGACTACTTAGTCTGCTATATCAACCTAAGCTCAATCTCGCCTGACATATCAGATTCAGCTTAGTCTTATCTCATTTATCTAGGTTCTTCTTGTATTAGATCGGGTTTTGGACAGGTGAATCTGGGTCAAACCAAGTATACTGGGTTTTCAGGTTTTATGTTCAGTCAAGTATATTGAGTTTTTGACTTCTATGTTCAGCCTGCTAGATGTCATCTGTATAGAAAAGACTTTGTTGAGAAAGGTAAAATATACTTTTGTGATTTCTACGTTATGAGAGAATTAGTTCGGTTACGAGATGTCACCTGGATTCTATTAAAAAAACTTTGTTTATATCTTTTTATTATTCTTTCATAATATTTCTCGGTATATTTCATTGGTATCCATGAAACTTTATTGCTAAAGAAATCGGCACAATCCTTTTTAAAAAAAAACTAAAATTATTATTATCTTAAAAGCAAATATCTAACAAAACAATAAAAATTAAGTTAATATTTACTTCAAATACACTCATTCAATGTTTGGGCCAAAAAAAAGGAGGGAGAAAATGTTCTAAATAAATACTCGTAGTAATTAAGAAATAATTTTGTCTACATATTATTAATCAACCAATAAATAAAACATGCATGCATCCTCACCTATAAAAGTTTTAACTATATTAATTAATAATACGAATATTATTTCCATACATATATTTGTGTTGGAGTGAGGTTGGGGGACAGCACTCTTTAGCCCTATTCCTTTCAAATATACAAGATGGGAGAAAGAGGGGGTGGGGAGGTGGGGGCGCGTTTGAGGGAACTGCCTGCTTTGGCCAGTACCCCGTTACAAACTAATCTTCTAAAATTTACAGTTCGTCGGGAGTAGTTATAAAGTTTAGTAGGGCTAAGCATTCAGTTTTTCAGTTCTATTTTTACCAAATCAATCTAAAACCTAATAGAGTCTACTCCCTCTAGTCCTTAATTGGTTTTAGACTCTAGAATAATTTATCAAGTTAGTTCACTTTTTTAAAATATATTAAAAATTAAATAAATTTATTAATTATAATCAATATAAAAATGAGTCCTTCAAAGTTAATATAAGGGATAGTTAATTGATTAAATCAAGAAAAATAATGAAGTATACAAAGAGTGGTTTGGGAATGTGAAGATAAATTTTTCAATTAGCTGTGCATGCAATACCATTTAATTGGCGATAAATGGAGTTTTGAACTTAGAAGAGATAATGTTATTGTTTTGTTAGTTTTGTCAATTTCTGTCTGGACCTGTATTAGGTTCCTGTTATCATTATTCCAGTGCCGAGGATAGTAATAGATCAGTTGCTGAAGAACTGAAACAGGGCGAAGCAGTTGTGCTTACCAATGCATGTGATCGGCCTGAGACGCTAGATAGACTGAGTACATTTTGGCTCCCACATCTCCGTAAATTGGAGGTTTTGACTTTTACTATTTTTCTAAAGCATGACATTTGGAAGTGTATACATGACTGAGAATAATGCGATGCTAATAATCAGGTAAAAGTCCCAGTTATAGTGGTTGGTTGTAAGCTTGATTTGAGAGATGATAATCAGCAAGTCAGCTTGGAACAAGTGATGTCACCAATAATGCAACAGTTGCGGGAAATTGAAACTTGCATCGACGGTTCAGCACTCAGGCATATCCAGTTAACTATGATTTATGCCGTCGCAAATGTTTATCTCATATCGAAATCATATTATTAAGGTGCTAATAAATTATCTGTTTGATGCATCATATCAATATCACTATTAGGTTAGTGAGGTGGAACATTGTTGTTGACATTCAAAATGTTGGTTTCATGAGATGATTGACTAACATGTTATGACAAGTACCTGAAGTTTTCTACTACGCCCAGAAGGCCGTTCTTCATCCAACAGCTCCATTATTTGATCAGGAATCACAGACTCTAAAGCCTCGATGTGTACGGGCCTTGAAGCGAATTTGTATCCTATGTGACCGTGACAGAGATGGTGCCCTCAGTGATGCTGAACTCAATGATTTTCAGGTTTCAGAATTTAATTTAATAATTCTTTTTAAAATATTGAAGTGGAAGCTTGGCTATGATTGAATGTTGTGGCGTTATATTGTGGCACTTTAATGGAGGATAAAAAACTTTTTTCTATTATCTCTTGGTGAGACAATTTGCTTGTGAGATCTGTCAAACATATAAAAAATTGTAAACAGGTTAAATGTTTCAATGCTCCTTTGCAACCATCTGAACTAGTGGGTGTTAAGAAGGTTGGAGAAGAAAAAATAGCTGACAAGTTTCCTATTTCTTCATGGCCATTTTATAGAAAAAGGGCGGCTTCAGACAACGTGGACTGTCCTCAGGAAGTTTGGATATAATGATGACATCAAGCTTGCTGATGAGCTGATCCCACCCTTGAAATGAAACAGGCTCCTGATCAGGTATATCTTCTTGTTGCTAGATTGTGACTGTGCGGTTAGGCATTGGTCATGATAGTGATAAAATATTAAGACATGCGAATTAAATTTTTAGTTATATTTTATAAGGATTCAACTGAGGCATGATGTTACAGGTGTGGAAGGCACATTGCCCGCAAATGTGGAATACGGATCACACAGCATAGCAACAAGTCGTTGCTAGCGATGTCAGTGCCCACGTCAGGTACGTACTCTCGTGAATGACCTGGTACTGGTAGCTGCCAACCCCCACCACCTTCTCTTCTTAGTAATTATTTAAAAATAATTTTCTCCAGACCTCTCGCCGAGAAATTGGGAAATATTCATCCAAGAGCACTGTAACAGTTTATTATTATATTCCTTTAAAAGAGTCTGAAATTTCACCGTAGCCTTTACATGTGTTGTTATAAAATCAACAAAAGTTTACAAAATAAATAACATCTTTGTTAGTTCAAAATATATCTTTTCTCAAAATGCAATGAAACCAAACCCGAAAAGGAAAATCCATCCAGGTCCGAGAAGAGCAAATTTTATGACTTTAGATTACATACAAATCCATCCAGGTCAGAAAATTAGCCCCAGAAAAAAGAGTATAACAGAGAAGTTGAAAAGATCTGCGACATAGAATTAATTGTTTCACATGAGCTGATTCCAGCCTTGAAACAGGCTCCTGATCAGGTATATCTTCTCTAAAAAATGGCATGACAATGAATAATGAAAAATCCATTACCATTATCCCATCCTAATTTTCTTAAAGTTAAAATTAAAATGCAAGTGTTTGGAAATTAATATATGTATTTATTTGAAACGAACAGGGTGCTGACAAGAACGACACATTGGCTTTGACGTTTTGACCATATGTCTGTGTCCTTTTTGTCGTATTAACGTTTTATTCGATAGTCTCATAAAGCATGCAATTTTCCTCTTCTTGGATTTGAAAGCCAGCTTTGTGGCAGACAAAATGAACTCAATCACACTAATTCATTGAACAAAATTTTAATAATCCTTTACAACTATATATAATTTTTTTAAAAAAAATTAAAACCTAAATTAATGCCCTTTTAACTTATTAATAAATTAAACTTATTTTAATTGCATGATGCACGATAGTGTGGTGGTTGATATATAATACAGAATTACAACAATATTGTGTAAATAACTATTTTTTTGAAATAATTCATGACATCAAACAATTTCTTTAATTGAATCAATAATAACCTGCTACAAGTATGAAATAACAGTTGATATATTATACTTTTATGAAAAACTTGGTATTTTTAGTGGACTATATATATTATATGTGAATTTTATATATTTAGATATTATATAATTTTGAAGCTATACGTAAGTAGGTGCATGGCAATTTCTACGAAGCTCACCTGGTTTGTGCAGAAGAGAAAAATGGCAAAAGCAATACGAGACCTTGAAGATGATTTATGTTCTATAAAAGATTAAAAGTTAAACTATGAACCAGATCTCAAATTGACCAACTTAACAATTAGATTCTCCAACTGTCAGTCAACAAGGACGTGTTTTTCTTCCATTAACATTGTGACAGCTATCTCTGAAAAACCTAAATTGTATTCTTCATTGCCCATTAGAAGTATCACTTTTGCTTTCATGTAGATTCCTTCATTAATAACTCAAAAGACTCGAACTTCAAGTACCCTTTTGCTTCCTTATTTTATATACAGATTGCTTCATCTTATTGCAGACACGATCAAAGTCATTCTGCAGAAACTTATAAGAAGCTTATATATATATATATATATATATATATATATATCAGTCATAATTTGTAGTGTAGTGTGAGAGAGAGATGAGAAATATGTGGGAAGTGGTGGATGGATTGAAACCAATGTTGTTGATGTTAAGTGTGCAAATTGTTATTGCTTCAGTGAATGTGATGTATAAGGTTGCTATTAACCATGGAATGAGCTTTAGGGTTCTCACTGCTTATCGTCTCATTTTTGCTTCTGCTTTCACCATTCCTCTTGCTCTCCTTCTTGAAAGGTACCTTCATTCATCTTAATAGCTTCTATATATATTTTCTCGATCTGACATGCATGCATGAATTAATGTCTCATGTATTGTTCAGATTCTTAGAAATGAGTCGTATGTATATTTTACTGTTCAGTTATAAAGGTTAGTTTAGTTGATAAGGGATTAACTCATGATAGGAAAGGTCGTGAGTTCAAATCTCCAACCGATATGAAAATTAAATAATCTATATAGGTATCTCTGTAAGTGTTTTTGGAGCTATGAGACATACTCTAACTCTAGTGAAGCCCACAATCCAACTCAACTAAATTTTGCTGGATAGATTAAAGAAAATATATAAATTAGTTAATTATAATTAAATATAACCTAAGATTGTGAGTTCAAATCATGCTACCTCTTTAAATACTTTTTGAGTTAAGAGGCATACCCTCACTCTATTAACTATAGTTTAAATTTATTTCTGTGTCCTTAACTGCTGATAACAACACACTGCTAGTATTGAACCTTAGGACTCTTGTTTTAAGTAAGCTACTAGTTACCGTATCTATACGTACATGATTGATCAATTTGGCTAAAAATGTTTGTTATTGATCTTTTGGTTTTCTCTCCATTTTTCTTTATATCTTTGCAGGAACAAGAGGCCAAAGCTGACTTGGAGGGTGTTGTTCATGTCATTTTGGTGTGGTTTATTCGGGTAGGAGCTTGATTACATATTATTAATTAATTAATCACATATATAGCTAAATTAAATATTGATTAACAAAATTTGATATTGCAGGGGAAGTTTGTTTCAAAACCTTTATTCTGAAGGTTTGGCTTTAATATCTGCAACGTTTGCTTCTGCTGTCTATAATCTCATTCCTGCTGTCACTTTTATCTTGGCAGTCTGCTGTGGGTATGTTTTCACTCTCACTTACATTAGTGATGGAATTTAGTAGCTACATTGATTAGCGATGAAATTACTCTGTCTAGAGATGGGAAATTATATGTCACTAATTTCATATCTTTTGGCAGTGATATTTTTTTAATATATTGAATAAAATCTAAGATAAGTCACATAACTTATTACTTATGAATAGGAAAAATTGGGGGAAGTTTCCATTTAAAATTTTATTAGTAAGAAGAATCTAATAAATTTTATAATATTATACCTTTAGAGTACTGACTTTGCAAATTTTATGGAGAGAGTAACTGATACACTCTAATTTAGGTGTTATATTTAGGATAAAAATAAATACATCTAGTACCTCTTATATTTATAATTAGAGGGAGCAATATATTTAAAAAGATATTTTTGATTATACATAATGGGCCCGTTTGGATAAGAGTTTGAAAAATGGCTTATAAAAAAAAGAACTTTTGAACGGCTTTTATAAAAGTATTTTTGAAGAAAAACTTATGAAAAAAAAAGTATTTCTGAATAAATGAATATTTGGATAGTTATTACTATAAAGACTTCTGTAATTAAAAAATTATTAGAAATTGTATGATTTTATTAAATATAGGAGAGAGAATAGAGGAGAGAGAAGAGAGATGAAAGAGGGCGTAAGAAAAAGTATGGATAAAATAGTAATTAGTTAATCTATAAACTCTTTTACTGTTCCATAAGCTAGTCTCACTAGCTTATCTTAAACCTTAGTTTAATCTAAAATCTATTTTAGACAAATATAATTATTTATTTTAAAATTTTTCCAAATCAAAATTCTATGTAAGAGGGTTTTTAAAACCATGATATGTGTGTTTACCAAATACACACAATATATAAGATACAATGTGATCGTACTTTTTCTAATGTTATGCTATATTTGAATGTATATATCTAATTAACTCATCGAATTTGTTTACTTTTTTTTTTTATGGTGACAGATTAGAGAAATTAAATTTGGGTAAAGCAGCAGGGAAGGCAAAGGTATTAGGAACAATGATAGGGGTCGGAGGTGCCATGATGCTAACATTCGTCAAAGGCATAGAAATCAACATTTGGACATTTCACATTCACCTCTTGCGTCATAATGCAGAAACCTCACAACAACATGGGAGCAAATTGCTTGGTGTTTTCTGTGGCATTGCAAGTTGCTTCTGCTTCGCCCTTTGGCTCATCATACAGGTCCCTAGCTAGCTCCTTCATTCACTCACTCCCTATATTGTGAGAATCGGACCCAACCGGCCGGTTTAAAATTCAGTTAAAACTCTATATTTAAAAATTTTATTAGTGGCAATAACCTAAGTTCAAGTGTCGATACTCTCTATGTATAAATTCTTTAGAGTACTGATATGTTTTATGTATGAAAAGATATCGTATATTTTTTGCTAATAAAATTTTTAAATAAAAACTTCTCACATATTTTTTCTTTTTTCAAATACAGACTTCTCTATAAAATGTCCCTATTTGAAAATTTTATTAACTAAAGGATTGAAGTTAGAATGGTAATATTCTTTATATATAAATTCTTCATAATACTAGTAGTTTATATATATATGAAAGCATATTAGATTGACCAATAAAATTTTCGAAACAATAGCTTTTCACCGATTTTCGTTTTAAAAGAATTGTAAGGTATTGTAGTGTAAAGTTGGTTGATGAATTAATGCATGCATGAAATTAAATTGCAGGCAAAGATGAGTAAGGAATACCCAAAGCATCATTCAAGCACAGCTTTGATGTCCACAATGGGAGCAATACAGGCCACTGTGTTTGCCCTTTGTATTGATAGAGATTGGACTCAATGGAGGTTGCATTGGAATGTTAGGCTCCTAACGGCAGTTTATTCGGTAAATACACACACACACACTTGAGCAAACTAGTTTGCATGCAGTCTCTGATAAATAATTACAATACTATTAATGGAGACCCATACAGCCAATCAAATTAGTGAATTGATAAACTAGTCTCTAATTGATCTAGTTAAAAGTTTTTGACAAATCGATCGAGTTAAATTTTATTCTTATTTTTTTATTAAGCTTGAAGCAATATCATTTTGAGTTAGAAAAAAATAGTAATATTGTATTTATGTTTTAGTAACTCTATTCCATTTTATCATAGATTACTATATTTTATATTTAAATATTACTCTTTTTAAAATAATATATGAATACTTTTTGTATATTTCAATTATAATTGAGTTGATTATGATTATAATTCAACCACAATTTGACCATTAACTTCAAATCAATGCATCGAACTAAGTCATAATCGGTCAAGTTTTTAGTAGCTTAATAATGACACTGTTGATGACTTGTAGAGAATAAAATATGGGTTAATTACGTATGCAGGGAGTAGTGGCATCAGGAATAATGGTTATAGTGATAGCATGGTGTGTGAGGATGAAGGGCCCACTGTATGCCTCAGTGTTCAATCCTCTCATGCTTGTGCTCGTCGCCATTGCTGGCTCTCTCATGTTGGATGAAAACCTCTACTTGGGCAGGTATTCAATTTATAGTTTTATACATATCTCTTTATTTTAAAAAAAATTATCCATATATATTACACGACTACTCTTCCTCCTATTTTTAATATAAAATCTACTTAAATAATTAAATTAAATTAAAAAATTAATTAAATTAGTTAATATAATAATACCATCATCATATATATATATAAAATTATGATTATAATTTGACTGTGTCTTCATGCAGTGTGATTGGAGCAGTGCTGATAGTGGTAGGATTATATTTGGTGTTATGGGGAAAGAGTAAAGAGGAGAAGGAGTTAAATCAATTAGTACCGTCGGATCAAATCTCTCAACAATCCCCAGCCGTTGAGATTGTTGTTCATCATCATGCTTCATCATTATCCAACAACAACATGATGATCAACAACAAGCTGATGGTTCCCAGAATATGACCAAAGATGACCAAAACACACTCTCCTTATGATTGTTGTAGCTACTTGAACTCAGAATAAATATCATATAAATTTAAAATTTTAATTTATTATAAAAATATTACTAATCATTTTTTTTTTTGCATTAATTTTGAAATCAATAAGTAATATTATAATAATTTTAACACTTTTTTTTATATAAATTTTTTTAAAAAGGGGTTAGGCTCACCCACGATCTAAGGGTAAGGCAAAGTCTTCATTCCTTTTAGGCGATACCAATAACATTATTCTAATAAATAGTTTAGCATGCCCTGCTTTTTTTAAAAAGTTAACAATTATTCAAACGTTTTGTCAATTCAGATAAAGTTTATTGTTGTTTATTGTCAATTTAGATAAGCTGGTCTATATATTATATAATAAAACATATTGAAAAATAAATTATATATCCAATATCCACATTTGAATCATGGTATGCACGTGATTAATTAGTCCATTAAACAAAAATAATTTGGTCACTTTGACATTGTGGCCATATTGGAATGTAGGCTAACTCAGTCTATCGGGTCAGTCCAAGCAGCCTTTGTGGCCCAAATCCAAGCTTGGGATACGTTCTTAAGAAATTATTTATAAAACATCAAATTAAAAAAGAGTAATTTTAATTCCACATGCTAAATCATTAAGGCTAGAGGAATATTAGTGATAATAGTATCAACTCAGCAATATCATATACTATTCATTGTTGGATCTACTAGAAAGAGAAAAAATTTAATATCCCACAATATATTGAATATAATTATTTTTAATATAAAAAATATATATGTTTAATAAAAAAACTCAAAATATCATATCTGTTAGTTATTAATTCAAAATAATTACAAATTATAGTTATTATTATTCATTCTACAAAATTTAAATTAGTTTCAAAACTTATTGATATCATCAATACATATAGTTAAATCTTAGCATTGTAAATTATTTAAGAAAAATTATTTCACAGGTCATTATAATTTATATTAATTTTGAATTAAGTCTCTAGTTTGATTTTTTTTTAAATCAAATCATTATATTTTAACTATTAAGAGCATTAGTTGTTAGTTAATAACATATTTGTCCTTAATTAATACCAAAATATCGTACGACCATCATCATCCTACTTCTTCCAATTTGAGTTCCCGTTCCGCCAATGATGTGCGTTTTTGGGCTTTCTAAGTAAATAATTATCCCCCATGCCATGATTTTTGGGCTTGTGGGGTAAAAATTTTTGGGACTACCCTCTAGTTGGGAGTTCTTCAACAATCTACTCTCTTTACTATTCATTTTATTGATTGTTTTTTTTTTTAAATCTTAAGATACCATTGGGCAATATGGAAACTAAGTGGAAGTTAACATGAAGAGTAGTTATTTGAAAGTTTTAATTTTAGAAAAATATGATTGTCTTTAATCTAGATGCTACAATACAATACCTAAGTAACTAAGGCTAGCCATCTTACAAGTTTAGAAAAAATATGTGTAGGTTATTGATGAAAATAATTTGAATTATTTATCCTTGGTTGATAATTTGGGATGACAACTGCCACCTGTGGGCTAAATTAAGATTAATATCGATAGTGCTATGATTTTAACCAATAATAAAGTTAGGCGTGGAGGGGTGATTAGGGACCATAGTGATAAATGGTTACATGGGTTTTTCTTTTTTATTAGAGTTTGTACTATCAGTGATTCAAAGTAATTGGTCATCCTCATAGGGCTCTAAATTGGATAGGATAAAGAATTTAAGAATATTATTTTTAAATTTGATGCAAAGTTTATTATTGATATGTTAGTATAAACTAATAGTAGGCAAAGAAACAATCTGTTAGTTATGCAGATTGACGAGTTAAGGTGTAAATAATAAAATTTACAGCTACAATTTATTTTGAGACAGGCTAATGGAGTTGCGGATGTGGTAATAAATGATGCTCTTTCTAGATCTGCTATATTTGATGTGTCATTCATATTTGAGACACTTAGTAGATTTAGAGTGGATATGATTAAATTTCACAATAATTTAATTTTCTTTACCTTTTGGCTTATGCCTCTCATATAAAACAAATAGTGTCTGTCTGTCTAAATTTTTTTATATAAAAAAATTACTTTATTAAATACCATATGAATAAAAAAAATTGTTGAAAAAGTAAAATTTACTTTAGTAATTTTTATATCTTATAAAGATTAGTTTTTAACTATTGATTAGATAATATTATATAGATTTTATTAAAAAAATTGTTTATATCTTTTTTAATTATTTCATAATATTTCTCCGTATATTTCATTGGTACCCATGAAACTTTATTTCTAACGAAATCGACACCTCCACCCTTTTAAAGAAAAAAACTAAGATTATTATTATCTTTTCAGTGCCATTTAATATTTACTTCAAACTAATCTTTTAAAGTTTTCAGGTTATGGGGAGTAGTTAGAAAGTTTAGTAGGCATGACCATTCGATTTTTTGGTTGTTTTACCAAATTAACCGACAACCCGAATAGAGTAGTCCTTAATTGGTTTTAGACTTTAGAATAATTAATTTTTAATATAAAAATTAATTATTTTTTAAATATATTAAAAATTTTAAATAAATCAAGTTAATTATTATTAAAAATATTATTTTTTTAATATAAAAGTTGATTAAGAATAGGAATAATAGTTAATTAATTTGGATAAATTAAAAAATAATAAGAGAAGATGAAGATGTTAAATAAGAGAAAAATAACAAGATAAGAGATTGAAATGGGAGACAATAAAGTATTCCTTATATTATTGTATGCTCACTTGTACAAATATCTTGTGCATGACCACTATTTATATGCCACAACTATTAAAGGCTAAACATGAGGTTATAAAGGAATAAAGATAAATATAATTGTATTAATACCAAGAAACTCCCTCAAATCATTCATTGGAAAGATTATAGATTTACGACATAAAGGGAAGAAGGAATCTTAAGAGGAATCTCTAAAAGTAGGAGTTATATGGACATCTACATATGAAAGAAATATTTGTAACAATCCCCCTTGGATGTCTATGATAGATATTGAGCTTCATTAAAACCTTATTAAGAAAAATCTATTGGGACAAAAATCTAATAAAGGAAAAAGAGTACACAATACTTATTTATGCTGCATTATTAAAAATCTTTTTAGAAAAATTTAGTGAGAACAAAATCCTTAAAAGGAAAATAATACAACAAGTACTTGTTTACTCTCCCTGATGACATTATCAATTTATGTCTTTGAATCTGCGCATTTAATACCATACACTAACTTCTCAAATGGTTTAGTTTGTAGTATTTTGATAAACAAATTTGCAAGATTGTTACATTATCGAATTTGTTGAACATCTATATCACCATTCTTCATAAGATTATGAGTGAAAAAAAATTTTAGAGAAGTATGTCTTGATCTATCTCCTTTAATATATCCCCATTTTAAACGAGCTATGTATGCTATATTGTCTTCATATAATACTATTAAAATCTCTTGTTATTGAAGTAGATTGCTCATTTTTTTAGATATGTTAGATTACTAACCTTAGCCAAACATATTTTCAACTTGCCTCATGAACTGTAATTATTTTTACATCATTTAATGAAGTAACTGATAAAGTTTACTTTATTGAATTTCAAGATATAGATATACCTCCACAAGTAAATAAATATCATATCTGACATATACCATTTTGTGGATATGATAAAAACTATGTATATGCATAACCAATCAATTGTGATCCAGATTTATTAGAATAAAATAATCTCATATCAATTATCACTCGAATGTATCAAAAATTAAGTTTAACTCAATTCCAATATCTTCTTGTTGGGGAAGAACTAAATCTTGCCAATAAACTCACAACAAATGCAATATCAAGTCATGTTGAATTAGCAAGATATATTAGTGCCTATATAGTACTAAGATATGGTACTTCTAGACTAAGAACTTCTTCATTTTCCTCTTGAGGCCGAAAATAATCTTTTTCTTTAACTAGCGATCACATAACCATTATAGTAGTTAATGGATGAGTTTTATCCATATAAAGTTACTTTAATATTTTTTAAAATAAGCTAATTGACGAAGAAAAATTATATTTATTAGGTGCTCGATTTGTAAACAAATAAAATTTTATTTTTCTAAGATCTTTCATTTCAAATTCTCTCTTTAAACAATACATTACTTTTTTAAACTTTTTAGGAGTTCTAATTATATTCAAGTCATCCACGTAGATAGCAATTATAACAAATTCTGATGTATTCCTTTATATGAAAATACATGGGCTGATTAAATCATTTTTATAGCATGCTTTCAACAAATATTCACTTAGACGGTTATATCACATTCTTCCAGATTATTTTAATCCTTATAAGGATTTATGCAAATGAATTGCATAATTTTCTCGAGAATTCTTACATGCTTCAGGCAATTTAAATCTTTCAAGGATTTTCATATAAATTTCAGTATATAAAGAACTATATAAGTATGCTATAACAACATTCATTAGACGCATATTAAGTCTTTCATGCAGTGTCATACTAATTAGATATATTAAAGTAATTGTATCTATCACAGGATAATATATTTCATCATAATCAATGCTAGGTCTTTGTAAAAAATCTTGTGCTATAAGTCGTGCTTTATATCTAATAACCTCATTTTCTCATTTTATTTTTGCACAAAAACCCATCTATACCCAACTGGTTTAACATCATTTGGTATTTGGACTACAGGTCCAAAAAATTCACATTTTGAAAGTAAATTCAATTCTGCTTGAATTGCATCTTTCCATTTTGGTCAATCATTTATATGTCTACATTCTTCAACTGACTTAGGCTCAAGATCCTCACTTTGATTAGTTATTTCAACAGCAACACTGTATGAAAAAATATCATCTATGATTATATTTTATTTGTTCAATCTTTTCCCTGTAGTAACATAACTTATCGGGATCTCTTCATTATTTTCAGGTACTTGGACCTCTTCTGGGGTCTTTTAATTTGTTATGTCCTGAGTTTCTCCTATAAGACCAACCTCCTCAATTTGACCATCTTGATTATTTACTCTTTTCTTTTTAGGATTTTTATATTTGGAACTGATAGATCTATCATGCTTCAAGCGTAGTTTAGTTTCATTTGTACTTGCTACTTGTCCTACTGGGAAATCAATTCTAATTAGGGCATTTTCAACTAGAATAAGATTTGATAATTCTTTTGAGGTCAGTAAATACATCTGACAGTCAATTTGTAATATTTTATAAATGAATTATTTTTTTTAATTTCAAACTCATTGTTGTGTTCGATGATATAAATGAGACAACGCTAACATTTTTCATATGATTTCTTTATCGAGTTGCTTATTATCTCCCTTAATGTTAAAAAAATTGTCTCATCAAAATGATAATTATCGAAATGTTCTGTAAACAAATCTCTTGTTAGTAATTCTAAATACTTGATTATAGAAAGTGATTCATAACCAATATATATTCCTAACATTTTTCTGAGATTCCATCTTTGTATATTGTGGTGGAGCAATTGAAACAAATATTGCACATCCAAAAATTCTAATATAAGAAATATTTGGTTTTTAACCAAAAGCCAACTATAATGGGGAGAATTTTGATAATTTGTTAGCCTGATGCGTATAATTGCCGCTACATGTAAAATTGCATGTCCCCAAGCTAAAATTGGAAGTTTTGTTTTTATAAGCATTGGTCTAATAATCAATTGGAAGCGTTTAATGAATGATTATGCCAAACCATTTTGAGTATGGATATGAGCAACAAATTTCTCCACTATTATTCCAGTTGCCATGCAATTAAATATTTGCGATGAAAATTCACTCATATTATCAAGATGAATTGTTTTAATTATATATTATAGAAATTGTGCTCTTAATATAATTATTTGAGTAAGTAATCTAACAAATGCTAAATTATGTGTAGATAACAAACAACATGTAACTATCTTGTAGATGCGTCTATTAAAACCATAAAATATCTAAATGGTCCATATAGTGGATGAATATGTCCACATATATCCCCTTGAATACTTCTAGAAATGTAGGGAATTATATCCCAACTTTTGTTAATGAAAGTCTTATAATTAGTTTGTCTTGAGAACAAGAAACACATGAAAAATCTTTAAATTGAAGAATCTCCTAACTCTTTAATAGATGTCCATGTGAATTTTTAATAATTCTTCGCACCATAGTTAATTCGGGATAGCCTAACCAGTCATGCCAAACAATAAATGTATTTTTATCAGTAAACTTTTGGTTTACTGTTGCATTTGTTTCAACTATACTAATTCTTGTATAGTATAAACCAAAAGATAGTGAAAGTACTTTTTCAAGAACATATTTTTTTCCATATCAAAATATTATAATATGTAGATATTCAATATTTTTTTTGTATATAGTCTCAATATAATACCCATTTCGGTGAATATCCTTAAAATTTAACAAATTTTTTTAGACCTAGAGAAATATAAAGCATCATTAATAACAAAATTTATCCCTTTAAGTAATATTATTATTGCTATTGTGGAGTCCTCAATTAGTTTTGTATTACCCGTTATAATATTGATACTTGCACAATTTATTGTTAAATGAGAAAAATATTTTTTTTATCTTTGAATATGGTATGTGTTGTAGCACTATTTATAAGACATATATATTTATTCTTGTACCCAATAAAAGAGAGAGGAACATCCATATTCTTCATCAAAATAAAATAAATTTATCAAAATATATTATTAGCAATAATGCTCTTAAAACAATAAAATAAAATTAAACATAAATAAAGCATAAACTAAATTAGGATAAAACTAGATAAAATATAAACTACATTTGTCTTATTATTGTTTTACTAAATTTGTTTGTCTAATCATGATTATTAAATAAATTAGCCACTTCTACGTGTGCCATAGCATCAAGACCATTATCTAGCTCATTGATATTATCATTATTGAATGTAAAATTTGCCTAAGCATTATCACCTTGAAAAATCATATTTGCTTGAATGTTCTTTGAATTCTTTTTTATGGAGATTTGATAAAGCTTTACTAGATGCTCAGGCGTACGACAGGTACACGACCAGTGTCCTTTCATCCCACACCTATAACATAGATTTTTTACAGTCTTTGAGGGACCACCTTTGTCTTCTTTCTGCCATTCATTATGTGTCTTCTTTTAGTGGGTATTTAGATTATAATTACTTCTACCACCATGATGACGATAATTGTTATGTCCCTTACCACAGCCACGGCCACATCCAAAACCACAACCACAACCGCGACTATTGGCATAAAAATTAGTATATTCAGTCACATTCACTTTAGGGAATGGAGCTGATCCAGTGGGACGGATGTCATGATTTTTTATCAACAGCTCATTATTTTGTTTAGCCATAAGAAAACATGAGATTAGTTCAAAATTCTTTTTAAAACCTTTCTCACGGTATCGCTGTTGCAGGAGCACATTTGAAGCATAAAAGGTTGAAATCTTTTTTCTAATAAGTCCTCATATGTTATTTTCTCACTAACAATTTCAATTGATAACTTATTTTAAAAATATCTAAATTATATTAAGATACATATTTAAAATATTGTAGCCTCAAATGCAACCATTTATAACAAGCTTTAGACAAGATTACCATCTTTTGGTATTCGTATCGTTCTTTTAAATTATACACAATTATAAATTATAATGAATCTTTCACCGTTAGGTATTCAGCTTCTAGCCCTTCATGTAAATAGTAACGAAGAAAAATCATGGCCTTAACCTTATCTTGACTACTTGTTTTATTTTTAAGTAAAATAACATTCCCTAAACCTTTAGTATCTAGGTGAATTTTATCATCTAAAACCCAAGGCAAATAATTTTTTCTCGAGATACCAATAGCAGTAACTCGAGTTTGGTCAATAATAATAACAACAATTAGAATTATGATAAAATTAATTAAAAAAATATGATAATAAAAACATAAATCAAATAAATATTATATATTCAACATAAATATAAATTTAATAAAACTAACAAAATATAAATAGCATAAATAAAGAAACAAAATAAATGAACTATAAAATATATATAATAACACATAAGCAATTAAATAAACCACACAAAATAATGTATAATAGAAATAACATAAATAATACAGAAAAAATAATATTAAAATAGAAATAATATAAATAAAATAAGTAATATAAATTAAATCAATATAAATATAAATAACATAAATAATATGTTACAATATATAGAATTAAAAATAACATCAATATAATATATAAATAGTAATATTGTATAAATAAGTCATAATATAAATAAGTGAATATTATATAACTGTAATAAATATATAATAATGCTAAGAATATAAAAAATATAAATAAATTAATTAAAATATAAATTAATAAATTTATAGGGAGGGATAATTAAAAATATAAATAATATACAGGGAGAAGGGATTAGAAGGGTAAACAATATAAACCCATATAAATATATAATCAATTATAATATTGTATCAATATATTAAAAGAAGAAAAAAAATAAAATAACATAATATTTTACAAAAGAATAAAATATAATAAAGATAACCTACACACATATATATAATCTAACAACAAAAATTAAAATAAATAGAAAAGAATAATATAATAAATAACAGTAGAATAGATAACAAATATATAAAAAATAAAATTTGCCCATAATAATTAGGTAAGAAAATAATCGGGTAATAGGATAAATGAAAAAAATTATATAATACTAAAATATATTAATATAACATATGATAAAGAAAAAAAATGATAATTAGATAAAAAAAAATAATGATATTTATATATAATTAAATATGATTATATATATTTTTTATTGTTTATCCGATTTATCGAAGTTTTGCCCCGATTATATCCGAACCTGACTCGTATCGCGCACCTGACTATGGTGGGTGAGTCTCCCAATTGGGAGCTTTTGCATACGCTAAAACTCAAATTTGAGATCTCGTTTAAGCGATACCGAGTTGCTTACCACTCGGTCCAATCCCTGTTGGTAATACGATTATATATGAGCTGATAAGAAGTTTATACTTTAAATTTTTCAAAGCAATGTCGTGCTCATAACGTGTTATAAAATAAGAGAAAACAAATAAGTTAAAGAGGAAAAGAAATAATAAGACAAGAGATTGAATGGGAGGCAAGGGAGTATTCTTTATATATTTGTATGCTCACTTGTATAAATATCTTGTGTATAATCTCTATTTATAGGCAACAACTATTAAAGGCTAAACATAAAGTTACAACAGAATAAAGATAGTTATAATGATATTAATACCAAGAAACTCTCTCAAATTATTTATTGGGGAAGTTATATGTTTATAATATAGTATGTGTTTGGAAACATACAAAACCTAGATTTTAAATCTAAATTTTGGTAAAACTTAAGTTTTGAGAAATTTTAAAACAAATAGTTATATTTGTTCAAATAGATTTTTGGACTAAACCATAGTTTAAAACCAAGGTTTCAGATAAGCTGGTCAAAATAACTTATAAAACAGTAAAAGAGCTTATGAATTAATCAATTATTATATTACCCCTACTTTTTCTTACACTATCTCTCATCTCTCCTACTTTTTCTTACACCCTCTCTCTTTTCTTTTCTTACACCCTCTCTCATCTCTCCTCATTTAATACTTATACCCTTTTTCGTAATTTACCAATAATAAAAGTATTTCTTAAACTAACTATCTAAATACTTGTTTGTTCAAAACTTTTTTTTTTTATAAACTCTTTTCTATAAACTGCCAAAAAGTTCATTTTTCTATAAGCTCGTTTCTAAAATCTTATTCAAACGAGCCTATGGGAAGAAAGAATACTAAAAGAAATTCTAAAATATATGAGTTATATAGATATCTATATATAAAAGAAATATTTATAACAAAAAGTATATTATATAAATTTATTTTAAAATATTAAATTTAATTAAAACTAATTCTTAAGTATTATATTAAATGGATTCAATATTTCATGTAGGACAATAGTTGTGAGAATTTCCGGAGACAACAGAGCTTCTTGGCTTTCTCTCTCTTGATAATCAACAACGGCGGCTTCGGCTAGGGTTCTTGCTCCTCTCTAGCAGCGACACTGCTCTACAAGAAACAGCTCTCACTCTGCTGATTCATCAGTAAGGCTCGCTTAACTTTCTCGCCAACGTAATTTCTCTTCGGTCCCAGCTTTCTGTCTGTATTCACTTCAATTAGACTTTTCACTTTTTTGCCGACTAGCCTTGCGGAATTTAAAACGAGGTTTTAGGGTTTCGCCAATAGCACGGATGGCAAAAGCTTTTGCGGAAACAGTGAATCCATATGGCCGGAGTGGAGTTCGTATTGTTGTTGCCGGAGACCGGGCCACTGGAAAATCAAGCCTGATCATCACCGCTGCAGCTGAAACTTTTCCACCAAATGTGCCCCAGGTGTTGCCTCCCACGAGGTTGCCAGAAGATCTGTATCCTGATCGCGTACCCATTACAATTATTGATACACCTTCCCGGTATGAATTTTAAAATTTGATTATTTGTATTTCCGTTAGAATTCTTTTCGGTTTTAGAGGCAATTTATGATGAGGAATATCTTCCAATGCAGTTTTCATTAACCTGGGCCAAACAGTTTTTCAGTTACCATATAGAATCTAATCACTAGACAGCTCTTTGTTTTGTGGATGTTTCAAAAGGAAAAAAAATCTCGAATCTGATTGAATACAAGACGTTATATAAAACACATGTATGTAGTATTAGATATTAACTAGATGTAAATGAACTAACCATATATATAAGTTTGCCCTGCAACTGTAAATTTATATAGGGATTCAAAAATAGAAGTCCTTCCGTTTTATCCTGAATTTTGAATGACTAAAGTGATTAAATCAAGAAAAATAATGGAGTATTCAAAGAATGGTTTGGAAATGTAAAGTAAGATAAAATTTTCAATTAGCTCTGCAATACCATTTAATTGAGGATAAATGGAGTTTTGAACTTAGAAGAGATAACGTTATTGTTAGTTTTGTCAACTTCTGTCTGGACCCGTATTAAGTTCCTGTTATCATTATTCCAGTGCCGAGGATAGTAATAGAGTTGCTGAAGAACTGAAACAGGCCGATGCAGTTGTGCTTACCTATGCATGTGATCGGCCTGAGACACTTGATAGACTGAGTACATTTTGGCTCCCACATCTCCGTAAATTGGAGGTTTTGACTTTTCCTATTTTTCTAAAGCATGACATTTCGAAGTGTATACATGACTGAGAATAATGCGATGCTAATGATCAGGTAAAAGTGCCAGTTATAGTGGTTGGTTGTAAGCTTGATTTGAGAGATGATAATCAGCAAGTCAGCTTGGAACAAGTGATGTCACCAATAATGCAACAGTTCCGGGAAATTGAAACTTGCATCGAGTGTTCAGCACTCAGGCATATCCAGGTAACTATGAATTATGCCGTTGCAAATGTTTATCTCATATTGAAATCATATTATTAAAGTGCTAATAAATTATCTGTGGATGCATCAATATCACTATTAGGTTAGTGAGGCGGAACATTGTTGTTGACATTCAAAATGTTGGTTTCATGAGATGATTGACTAAACTGTTCTGACAGGTACCTGAAGTTTTCTACTATGCCCAGAAGGCCGTTCTTCATCCAACAGCTCCATTATTTGATCAGGAATCACAAACTTTAAAGCCTCGATGTGTACGGGCCTTGAAGCGAATTTTTATCCTATGTGACCATGACAGAGATGGTGCCCTCAGCGATGCTGAACTCAATGATTTTCAGGTTTCAGAATTTAACTTAATAATTCTTTGATGGAGGATAAATGTTTTTTTTTATTATGTCTTGGCGAGATAAATTGCTTGTGAGATCCGTGAAACATTTAACAAATTGTAAACAGGTTAAATGTTTCAATGCTCCTTTGCAACCATCTGAAATTGTGGGTGTTAAGAAGGTTGTAGAAGAAAAAATAGCTGAAGGTGTGAATGAACGTGGGCTTACGTTGACAGGTTTCCTATTTCTTCATGCCCTTTTTATAGAAAAAGGGAGGCTTGAGACAACGTGGACTGTCCTCAGGAAGTTTGGATATAATGACGATATCAAGCTTGCTGATGAGCTGATTCCACCCTTGAAACAGGCTCCTGATCAGGTATATCTTGTTGCAGTAGATTGTGACTATGCTGTTAGGCATTGGTCATGATAGTAAACTTTATGTTGTCTTGCTTAAAAATTGTGATTTGAATCATCTTTTATAGAGAAAATGGAATTGTGAAACCATTTCAAATAGTCCTCTTTAATTGAATCTAGTTTTTGTCTGTTTTAAGTACACAGATCAATCAATCCAGATTGATCTGATTTAGTTAGAGATGGAAAAATTCGATTCTTTTAGCATTTCATATTCTGCAAATTTTTATCAACAGCCACAATTTGCTGAATTCATATATATATATATATATAATGCCTGATCTAGATTGGCTGGACTGATTTCTGCAGAGTGTGGAGCTGACAACTGAGGCAATTGATTTTTTGAAGGGAATCTTTGATGCATTTGATGGGGATGGAGTATGTCATTTGTGCACACAATCTTGAATAATCCTTTTCCTGTCCATTTATTTTGTTGCTATCAACCTGTCAAGTGGTCATCAATATATAAAGTTTTAGGTGGCAGTTACAAGTGGTGGTGTGCCTAACTATGCTTAAAATTGACCATCACCTTTTGTCCTACAGGATGGGGTACTTAGGCCTCGAGAAATTGAAGAATTATTTTCAACCGCCCCCGAAAGGTGATTTGGTTTACTTTTACATGTACAGTCCAATGTTCTCTTTTGTCTTGATAAGTAACATCAATCCCCTTAGTTGAACTCCATCCCATTGTCTAACTATTTATCTTCAATATGTGTATGACATTTGTGAATCCATATCCAAATATCAAATAATGACTCCTGCAATGTTGCTTGCTTAATTCATTTTGCTGTTTTTTTTTTTTTTCCTTTGGGGGATATTGTAGTCCTTGGACAGGAACACCATATGAGGATGCGGCGGAGAAAAATGCATTTGGAGGGTTATCGCTTGATGCATTTTTGTCAGAGGTGTGCAGATATCCCATTTTATCTTGACTTCCCCCGTCTTCTTTCCAATTGCAAAATAACTGTCAGCTGGTCTGAGAAACTAGGTTTATCTTTTCTTAGAATTGAAACTGATATAAGGGAATCAAAATATATATATGATATAAAAACTCTGTCAAGCCACACTGTTTGGGTCTTGGACATTGTGATTCGTTTCTCATACTCTGTGCAGTGTATAGGATCCGCATTAGTTGCTATAAATCTTTCTCCATGTATATATGCATGCTTTTATTTAAATATATGTGTATCTAATTACTGTCTCCTTTGAGAACAGATCATTTTATTTCCACCTGTTTTTATTGGGGTCTTCTTTTTTTGTCTATTTTGTTGGGACAGTGGGCACTTATGACACGTTTGAACCCAAGGTTTAGTGTTGAGAATCTGATATATATTGGCTTCACTGGGGATCCATCATCTGCTATTCGTTTGACAAGGAAGCGGCGCCTTGATCGCAAGAAGCAAAAGTCAGAAAGAAACGTTTTGCAGTGCTTTGTTTTTGGGCCCAGGAAGGCTGGGAAATCTGCTCTATTGAATTCCTTTATTGGAAGGTATTTTTATTTCAAAGGCTACTCACATGAACTCTAATAATTGAGCGTATCATAATCTTAGTGTTGCTGAATTGACAATGCAGGCCATGTTCTGATAGTTACAATCCGACTACTGAGGATCGTTATGCAGTGAATGTTGTTGATACTTCCGTGGTAAATGACATCTCTCTCGTGCATGTTGTCCTTTAAATTTCAACTCATGACACGCACTTGTGGTTGTGGCACAATAGATTATTTATATTTCCAATTTGTTTCTGGATGAGTTGTTCATGTGATTAACTTGTTTCTATAAATAGATTTGTAGTAAATGATTGTGACAATTTGCTGTTTAACTGTGATGTTTTGTAAATACTGTTTTGTTCACGTCTTCAAGCTTTGGGCATGATGTATTTATTGGGCTCTGGCAAACTTTCAGGTTTTATTATTTGTTCGTGTATTAGTATGTAAGCTTGTGTTAATAAAAAGTGTACTCAGTTATTTTTAGGGACATTGATGAAATAATGGATTTATATTCTTACTTGGAAATTTGATTTCTTGTCTAACCTTGTTCTGGACTATACTTTCTGTATGCAGTTTTTGTATATGCACTTGAATCATGTCAGCCTTATCTAGTTGTGTGTGTTTAATATAATTTATGCAGGGGAACAAAAAATATCTTATATTAAGAGAAATTCCTGAAGATGGGGTTCGAAAGCTGTTGGTCAACAAGGAGTCTTTGGCTGCTTGTGACATAGCTGTTTTTGTCCATGACAGGTGTGCATTGGAACGACAGATAATTATGTTACTTATATGAATAATAGTTGGTCAATATTTCGGTCTGTTTGGAGAAAGGATCTTTATTTTTTTTTTATCCAAAAGACTCATTACTAAACACTTTTTAATATCGTATAAGTATATGCTGCTTGAACAGCTCCAAGATAAGCTAATTTTACCAGCATTTTTTTAACTATGCCCAATGATGACCATCTGGTTTAGGCCATTCTGCTACTTGAAAAATTCTTTTTATAGACAGTAATGCCGGCCGAAGTTTCATTCCAGGTCTGATGAGTCCTCATGGAAGACAGCGTCTGAACTCCTTGTAGATATTGCTGGTCATGGAGAGGATACTGGCTTTGAGGTGCCTTGCCTCATTGTTGCTGCCAAGGACGATCTGGATTCATTTTCAATGGCCATCCAAGAGTCAACTAGGGTATGTTCAAATGACTTAACTGTATTTAGATAAATTGAAATTACATTATTGTTGACTTGCTTGTTTAATCTTTGTGCTTTGTAGGTTAGTCAGGACATGGGAGTGGAGGCTCCTATCCCAGTCAGTGTAAAGTTGGGTGATTTCAACAATGTGTTTCGCCGAATTGTAACGGCTGCAGAGCACCCTCATTTAAGCATTCCAGAAACTGACGCCGGGAGAAGTCGCAAGCAGTACCACCGCCTTATAAATCGTTCTCTTATGTGTGTGTCTGGTATGTTTGAATCATTTACTCATTACATGTTTCTAGGTTTTTCGGCTTTGTAGTTCATTTCCCTTATGGTGTTCTGTTTTTGGTATACATTTCGTTATCTCAAAATTGCAGTCGGAGCTGCAGTTGTCGTTGTTGGGCTGGCAGCATACCGCGTGTATTCCGCTAGGAAGAATGCATCTGGTTGAAGACGGAGTTTCTGCGAAGGAACTGATTCAATTCATCCTGAGGTTCCTGGCCAGCTGAGCCAGCTTCCTATTTGCCTGTGTAGTTTATTATTTCTTGTTCTGATTACATAATTTTTATTCTTCAGGTTCAGATTGCAGTTAGAAAAATTCTCGTCTTATTTATTGATTTTTGTTAGTTTCCGTCTTTGACATCATGCAAGTAATAATACGCAGCCGAGGACTAGAGAATATAAAGCTTCCTCCGGGATTAAAATCGTAACTATTTAAAATATATTTAATTTTTTGAGAGTATTATTTTAATATGGTTTTAGTCATGATATTTAAGGAGATATTTTAATTTTTAGATGTTTAAATTTATATTTGTAGGTAATTAATAGTTTATCTTATCTAAGATTAATATTATTTAAAAAAAAAGAGAAATTGTTATATTTTTAGGCCGTAGTAAGTTAAACTTTATCTAAAATTTTTGGTAAAAAAATTCCTGCCTTAAAAAGTACTCTCTCTCTAGGACCACCTCCAATTGGTGAGTTTCATTTCAGGTGATTAAAAGCATACCAATAACTTGTTGGGGATAAGATTAGTAAATAAATTTAAGGATAAAATGCATATAATCTCTTTTAACTTTGGCTATGTTGCATGTAATCTCGTTTATTTTTAAAAGTTTAAAAATTATACCATCAACTTTCATAGTTTAACATTTGGTCACTTACTATTAAATTTAACAGAATGGATGTCACTTTATATTATTTGAAATTATTTTTTAGATGACATGTAATTTTAATTATTTCATCAATTAATTTTAATTTAAAACTAATAATTATATTAAAGGGTAATTTTGTAATTCTATCAATAAAAATCCCTAGTTCCCTTTTCGGCCGAATCGTCTTGCTTCTAGCCTCTCTCAACCTGAGTCCTTGGACTTTGCAACTTCTTATTCATCTCCTAATCATCATCCTAAAAATCATCATCACATAATGCTACAAGTGCGGGGCTTTTCTATGAAAATTATTTATTTTATAATTGAGTCTCAATCAGTTGATACATACAATTCTATTTATAAAGATATATAGAAATAGAAAGATACTAAATGTATTCGCGTGTTTATGTAAATTGTATTTAATAATTGTTTATTAACTAATATTTAAAAAAATAATGATTTTCAATTACTATAATAAAGACAATGAAGATATCTTATATATTTTTTGAGATTGTAGCTATACTAGACAACTTTAAAATAGATTGGTTAATCAAATGTATTATACTCTTTTTTTTTAAAACTTTATTACTAGACTAGTTTGTTTTAAATCTGAAGAGAGGTTTGGGGGTGAATGGGAATATTAATTGGGGATTAATATAGGGAGTTGTAATTTGGAGTCTATATAGAGGTGGAGAACTCACTATAATTTTGATATAGACTTCTTGAAACCTCTCTATCTTTATATGATTATTATGAGTTTGTGGAAGAGATTTGTGCAAGTTTAAGAGGAAAACTTAACGAGTGATTTTATTACTCAATCTAATTGGTAGTCTCTCTTGTGGGATGAGTCAAAATGAATATTGATAGAGCTAGTTCGGTATCCTAGAATAAAGCAAGATATGGTGGGCCTATTAAAGATCATTATAAAAAAAATGGATTGCTAGTTTCACTAGAAAATTGGGTTCTTGTGATGTAATAGATGCTGAGCAATGTGCAGTGTATAAATGGTTAAATCTTGCTTACTTTTTAGGACTTAAGAAAATTATTCTTGAATATAATTTTAAGAATATCGTTGACATGTTGTCTAAAAAGAATGTAGAGAGATACAATTTATTAGTTGTATAAGTACACAACCTTCTACAATGTTCTTGGGAACTAAATATCAAATATATATTAAGAGTTTACAATAAGATAGCAGATGTATTGGCTAAAGAAGGTTTATCTGCTGTAGAAAAATTATATACTTATCCTCTAAATTTGAAACCTCTTGTTCTTGTTGATAGTTTGGGTCCAATTCCCTTCGGCTTTAATTTTTTTCAAAATGTCAGGCTATTAGCTCTCTCTTGTATAAAAAAAAACATCCACACATTCTTTTTTTAAAATCTAAAACTTTTTTATAAAATTGTTTTCTTTTATAATACTGTCATACTCTCTGTGAAGTTTCGGGTAGAGGTATTCTATGAATTTTTTATGCCTAGCTGAGATAACATGTCAGAACCATAAAAACAAGGAAAAATTTCTTGTTATTCTATAGAAAAATACACTCAAGTCTCTCTCTTGTTTACATTCTGTTGCTATTAATTTGCATTCTTTCATATGAGAAATCTCACCACCTGAGGCCATTGGCTTCCCACAGTGAAATATTGAATCCCGAAACATCTTTGCTAAAAAAAGAAAAAGAATTTTTTAACCTCGCTCATTTAAATTTTCTTCCATTCCCGTAAGCAACTTTTCACTGCATGATATTAATTTTTCAATCACTGTCTTCAAAATCAGTGCTTGCTAGTTGGGAGAGGCCGAAAGAGCAAAATGAAGAAGATTAGGCGATACCAGAAATTAGGGATTATTGTGGGTAGAATCACAAAAATGCCCTTTAGCATAATTATAAGTTTTAAGCTAAGATTAATTATTAAATAATGATGTGACATTCATCCCGCAAGATTTAACAGTTATTCCAACAGTAAAGGGCAAAATTTTAAACTATGAAAGTTGATGGTATCATTTTTAAATTTGTAAAAGTGAGTAAGATCGTATACAACATGGCTAAAGTTGAGGGCAGTTATAGGTATTTTTGCCTAAATTTAATTATCACATTTTGCTCCTTATTTTGGATGTAGGCTTTTAAGATCAGATCACCGGAGTATTACATGACTATTTTTGTATTAAATCATTAATAAATAAATCTAAACTGTTAAAATTTGATTTTTATAGTTCAGAATTATGCTAAAAGAATCATTTAATAAATTTTACTACACTTCCAATTTAATTTAAAATTTAACTGTTTAAATCTATTTATTTATTATTTAATATATTTACACATTTATGTCATTACAGAACAATACAAGTCTCTGCACTTATCACTATAAAAATAGTCACAAAACAAAATTCTGTCCCGCTCACCACGGTGAGCAAACGCAATGAGTAACACAGTCCGTTCAAAATCCAAAGATCAGTCTAAAATCAGTTTTCTATTCAGTCCTATTGTTTCAAAAGTCCAACCTTTTTACCAGAAAATTGCCCCAACAGGCCAGTTCTAATATCTAATCCATCCTTGATAGATTAGATCCAAGTTTATATAATTTGAAACTCAAGTGATAATAAACCAAAATCTGGATTTTATATGTTATTTTTCCCCCATTTTTTTGTTCAATTTTGAGGGGGACATGGAGTTGAGGGAGAGAAGAATTAAATTACACAACTTCTTTTCTCTCAATATATTTGCTGTATACGAATATCCGAGTCGTGACAGGACTATTGCATTGCCACCGGAGATCTCTTCAACCAGAAATGTTTTCACTGATTCCTAGTTAATTTTCCTGTTCCAAACTACATGAAACTATATATCTGAAAGGTTTCTTATTTCCCAGAAGTCCCATAGAAGTTACCGGTAGCAAGTAGAAATTCACACTACCTCTCGTTGAAAACCGAACTAGAAGCACGAAAACGACTTCAGAGCACTCAGAATAAAAACCATTACTCTACAGCCAAAGTATAAAACTGCATTTGAGAGCGATCTCCAAAAACAACTTTGGGAGATAAACGAGATCTCTAAAAGCCCCCAAAGCTATCTTAAAGGGGAAAAGAGAAGAGAAGAACGATACAAGAACAGTCTGGTTTGGTTTGGAAAAATTATGGCTCTGTTCTACTTGTCTAGTGCAAAACAGGACATTACACGAAGAAGATGAATCGATTAGTAGTACTTTTGGATCAAATCGCCCAGCCGTTGAGATTGCTGTTGTTCATGCTTCATCTATGTCCAAAACTGAACATCAACATGATGATGAACAACCAGTGGATGATTCCCAGAATATGACCAAAGATAATCAAAACAGACTCTCCTTATCATCGTAGCAACTTGAATTCAGGAATATATATATATAAGCTTAAATAATTATTTGCAAAATAATAGGAACCAAACCAGCTGAGCAGTATAAGTTTCAACTTATGTACAAAAGTATTTTCAGTCATTTTTCTACACTAGTTTTAGAACTTACACACATAAATACTGTTTAGTGTACTAACGTTGGTTGATGATTTCTTGAGACAAATAAACCATAAATAGTATCCAATGAAAGTTAACATATATAATAAGAAATAAATTTATATCTTATAAAGATAAGAGTTTAATTATCACTGCTATTGTGAGAACTTTTTTGATAAGTCTCTTGTAAGTATTATGAGCCTTAGGGTTGTGCCCAGATCTTAGTGAAGGACTTATATCGAATCTACCTAAATTTTTTTGTATAAAAAATAAAACCATAAATAGTATAATAAAATTTATAGACTTTAAATGAAGCACAAGCTTTACAATCTAGCTTAGTGCATCCATAAACCATATAAAGTGATATTAAAATATAATAATTTTTTTCATCTAAACATATGCTTTGACATGGTTTGCCAATTAGGTATTTATCAATTAAAAAAAAATCTATGAACCCAAATTAACGATCAATTAATAACGTTGTCACAACTTATATATTTTCATCTTGACCTGCTAACTAAATACTCGTAGCTAAGTCAAACAAAAAGATCTCTTTACTTGTAATAATGGTCAATATCAAAACATAACGCACATATTTCGATTAACTAATATTTTTAATATAATCAAATTAGTTAGATATATCATATATTAAATATCGGAGGAGTATCTAATTAGCAAGCCATGTGACACTTTTTTTTTTGTACAAAAAAGTTTAGATATGTTCAGTATTAATCTTCTCCCAAGGTCAAGACACAGTCCAATGGCTCAGAGAACACTTATAAGAAACTTACGAAATTATCTACTAAAAAAAATTTATAACAACAATAGAAATCGAACTCGTGTCTTTATAAGATACAAGTTTATTCCTTATCATCTATGTTAATTTTCATTTGCACGTGACACCTTGAACATGATGTGACATGCTATGATAACAAAAAAATAGTGATGCCAATTATCTCACATTATTGAATTTTAGTGTATTAATTACCCCTCCATAAATACTTTAAGAGTAAATATGCTCTTTAACCTTAAGTGAATTTGAAGATAACAGTCAACATCAATATCTCTATTAGTAAATGGACAACAATGTAATGATTTTGATGCTTACTTAATTTGAATAGAAATAAAATTAGAGAAAAAAATACTAAAAAAAAGTTTAAAAAATAAAAAAATCTACTAATTTTAGTAGTTTTCCTTAATATCCCCTCGAATGTTTTCCTCCCATTTCTCTATCCTTCCAAATGTTTTTAAAAATGTTAACAATATCCCAGGTTAGCCCAAACCCAAATCCATGCCTTGGGTATACTGTAGACAGATTGAGTGAAACGCATGTCGTTCCACTGTGAGTCAATCTGTCGTTCCCTGTAATACAGTTTATCCATCGTCTTTATTTCCCTCTAGGCGTCTGCTTCCTCCTTTTGCCTTGATTATATTATATCGCCATCGCTTCCAAAAATGAAAACACTTCATTGCTTTAAATACAAAAACTGGTACTTATAATAATAAGTTTTCAAAAAAATATTTGTAAAAATATTAAATTAAAAGGGAGTAATTTTCACACATTAAATCATTGAGGCAGGGGGAACAACATCAACTCGTGAAGATCATATTTGTTAATTAGTTAATCATTTCTTTTTTGCCAGCCAAATGATTTCTTTTTTATTTATTCTAATAGATTTATCACAATAATAGTTTTTTCCCACCAGAAAAAATTGTTATTGTAATAAATCTATTAGAATAAATTATTTATAAAAAGCAAGCAAATTCTTTATATGTTATTAAAAGTAATATTTTATGCAATACATTCAAAAAATGTAAAATGTGTCTATTAGAATATATTTTTGGCTAGTGTCTTATTTATATCAAATTGCATAGAATACTTTTGTCAATAATTTTACAACGTAAGATAAGGTTTATAACATGAAATAGATCACAATATAGAGATTATCAATACTCAAACTCAAATTTTTCTGATTAATATAATTTTTAAATAGACCTTTTTATTATTTTTTTAAAAAAGTTTAATTAAATACAAAATAACAAATTTGAAAGTAAAACGATGTTGTAGTATATTAACTATACATGTATAATATAATGATTAGAAATTGGTATTTTAAGAAAATTAATATATATTTTTTTATAAATAACTAAATTTATTTATTTAATCTCTATAAATTAACTATTTAATTTCTACGAACATTCATTTAAGATTAAAAGGAGTATTAATTAATCAATAAATTAAATATATCAATAAATGAAAAAAAAGTATACATCCATATATTTGTGGGGGACAACACTCTTTAGCTCTCTTCCTTACCGCCTCCACTTTCCTCTAAGTAAAGGGACATTTAGGAACCTATAAAAGGTGTAGGCATCCATAAAACAAGACAAACCCAAAATTATTTAGAAGATTCCTATATATTTATTAATTATATATATTTATATATATAACAAAATGAAAAAGACATTTCCTCTCTGGTTTTGAGGATATGCCATACAAATGGAGAATCAGATAATGGTGGGTTCAATATAACCCCTGGTTATGCGAATTTGGAAGCATAGTTTTTTTCAGTCTAAAGTGGGAGATAGGCATATATTGATCCATCAATTTTTTTAAAATAAAAAATCAATATTTAAATATGTTGTAATATATATTATGTTGTACCTTTTAGAAGTCATGAAGAACGCATCTATTTCCTCTCTAAAAGTTTGCACGATTCCATTATAGAAATAAAATGCATTTTGTTTATTTAATCAGGTATCCCCAATTACTTTAGGTTTTAGACTAATCCCTTATAAGATTTATAGCAAAATTTTTTTACTTCTTTTAATAAATATATTTTTAAGAATTCAAATTTATATTATCCTCTTTATAAGGACGAAGCCAACCGCTTATTACCTCAACTAATATATTATTAATAATAAAATGTAATATTTACTTTCACAACCATTACATAAATGTTAGTTAATGACAAAACAATTTGGTAAAGAAAAAAAAAACAGTACAAAAACATTATTCTTGAGTCTGTATAATGCAAGAAAGCTTGAGAGCTACCTCAGTTAGGTTGGATAATACTCGCATATGATTTAAAAGTATTAGGTATTATATATTATATTAAAAATAAATAAATAATCAACTTCATGATAAATTTGAGCTGGCCGCTTTTGTATTCAATTCAGACATAAAAGTTAAGTCGAGTAACAATCAAGGGTAGTTGTTTTATAAGATAAGATGTACTTTAAGAAATTTCTAGGAAAATAAGTTTGTCTCTTTTTGCAAACATACCATAAAAGTGCTTAAATTAAAAATAAATTATTGCGATTCGACTTTGTTGGACGGATAAATTAGCACTATTTGATGAATCATATCACATTTCATAAAAGAAATAAAGGTGCACACGTGTGGGCAGCTATAAAAGAAAACATTAGAAAAAGGTTCACCAAACATATCCACCAAATATAATAAGACAAGACTAAGCCAAAATTAACTCCTTAAATCAAATACCAATAATTTGGGGGAGGGGGGGGGGGGGGGAAGCAACAGTCACATATAATAAGCATTGGTATATCGGTCCCTATATGTTTAAAAAATATCATGTGATCTAAATTTTATTTAATTAAAATATAATTGTTCAATTGATAACTCATTTAAAATAATTATGATTTACTTTATTTTTTAAAAAATAACATTTTAATTTTAAAAAAATCTCATCTGAATCAAATTAAAAGATTTATTTTTTTTAAAAAATAAAATATAGTGTGAATTATTCAACTATTAATTAAGATCAAAATGTGTTAAGTTGTTATATTTTAATTAAATAGAATTTAAATAATATAATACTTTTAAAGTATATAAATATTTTTTTCTCAATCCATCACTCCTAAGGATTTCTGTTTATTACAATTTCACTAAGTTCCTAAGAAATCAACCCTTATAATTTTATTCAGTTATGATTCGATTTTTAAATTTTAACTCAAAACTCAAGATGTATAATTTAACCATTTAAAATATATATTAGTTTTTATATTTTAAAAATAAAATGATTATATATTTTATAAAATTTAATAACTAAAATGTTAAATAGTTAAAATTATATAGATTAAGTTACACTGAGTTAGAGTTTAAGGGATTGAGTTTTTACTAAGTTAAAATTTTATAAATTAAATTGCCCTGAGTAAAAATTTAATAACTAAATATAACTAATTCAAAATTATAAACATAAAAAAATAATTTGTTTTAAAAATCAACTTAATTACTAAATAATATACCGGTATATATTACTTTTAGTAGTGATTTTTGACAAGACTCGTTAATTATTATAAGCTTTCAAAATACTAAATATTTCGTCATCAAGCTAACGATACCGCCCACAGAAGTGTGGGTCACTCTCTTCACCATTACTACCACTTTATTACAAAAGAAAAGTTTGATAGATGTAGGGAGGCTATTAGGCTATTAAACAAAACATAACCAAACATATGGGAACAAGACAAAGCCAAAATCAAAAGGGCAAAAACCACTATGTACCAAACTTCCACACGCATGCATAATGTTATTTGACACTATACATCTTCATTAAAAAGTGGAGGAAATGTTCATCCACTAATTGAATCCGTACGAGGATCGAGAAGCATTATATATATACATACACCACATTCACAAATTAATTATTAAAAATATATTTAGCACTATTTACCGCTCAAACAACAATGAGTATTTACCATTGATTATTATTATCTTTAAAAATATGAAAGATTTGTGAATTTAATCCTTAATTAGTGAATAATTTTCAGGTTCAAATTAGGTAGACCTAAGATATTGGGTGCTTGTGGAATAAGAGTCATGTGTTATTTATAAGGTGAGGTTTGGAGGAAATTAAATGAGAAGTTGTGTTATTTTCTTGGATAAAATGGCACAATTTATTTAGTTTATGGATAATAGTTTATAGAAAAAATGATTTAAAAATGAATATAAATAATAGCTTATGGAAAAGTGTTTTTAGAAGAAAAGTTATTCTAAAAAAATAAGTGTTTGTATAGTTATTACTATAATAATTTTTTTGATAGATAAATAACAAAAAATAACATAGGATAAAATGATAGGAAAAAAAAGACAGATGTGAAATGGTCATTATACAGCTCAAAAGATATTTTCTCTAGCTAAACCTTAGTTTTAAACGATAATTTTATCCAAAAACTTTGATAGATATTTAATAGATGTTTGTTTAATAAAGCACTTTTCAAACTATGGTTTGGAGAGTAACCAAATAGCCACAAAATAAACTGCGAAAATCAGTCAAATATATAGTGTGTGTTTAGATAAACTTTTAAAGAAGAGTTTATAGAAAAAAGTAATTTTCAATAAATAAATATTTGGATAGTTATTTTCAAAATCACTTTTTATATTAGTAAATTACTAAAAAAGGTATAAGATAAAAAAATATAAATTAATCATCAGCACTGTTCATCATCTCTGTGATGACCCACGGTGATCCACAGTGTATAGCGACCCCACAGCGTGTAGTAACCCACAACTTGTTGCGACTCACGGCATGCAGCAACCTACAGCGATCAACGACGCAAGTGGCGAGCAATGATCCACGAGCGGCGAGCAGTGAGGAGCAACAGTGATTAAGGAGTAGTGACAGCGACCCACCAATTCTATTTGAATAGCGACAGGACCCACCGCTTCTTCTCCACGAGCGGCAGCGACGACAACTTTTGCAGGTTTTTAAGATGGCGACATGGACACGAACGAGAAACATATAGAAGAAGAGAAAGGAGAATTATAAGGAGAGAGTAGAAAAAAATATGGGTAAAATAGTAAATGAGTAGTATATAAGTTTTTTTTACTGTTATAAAAATTAGTCTAAATAACTTATCTAAAATATTAGTTTTAAATTATAATTTGATATAAAAGTTATTTTAAACAAATATAATTGTTTATTTTAAATTTTTTTAAAATTTAAATTTAAATCAAAAATTTGTTTAAAATTACGGTTTCATCGCTAGCTAAACATGTCCATATATAAATTATTGGTGAAACTACTTTCGTGGAAACGCATCATTTGCTGTACTTTTGGCGTTCAAAAAGGAAGTCAAGGTCATCACCAAACATCGACATGATGGCCCTATAATACAAAGCAAGGCAAAGCCAAATTATTCAGCTCATGATGGCTGAGATTAAATATATGAACAATTGTAAAACTACTTTTGCGGCCAGAGAAGAAAAGGCATTTATATGCGGCCTACAAATATCAGTTTATTTCTTAAAAGATTATTTTCACACTTCATATAATAATGGAAAATACTCACAAAAAATATCACTTAAATTTTAAAATTCTAAGATTAGAAATTCTTATAAAAATATATTACTATTTTCTTATTAAATAAAGTTGTCAATAGCTATTAAAGTATAATAAATAAATCAATTTGGTATTTTGAAATTCAAATGGGATTTTCCCTATAATAAATTTGGGTTGAATTATTTTGCTATTTGGTCTTGTTATATCAAGAGAGATTGAACCCTTAATCTCTACTTATGTATATAATCATTTATTTCTTAAAATATTATTTTCAAACTTCATATAATAAATTTAGGTTGAATTGTTTTGCTATTTTTTCTTGTTATATCAAGAGAAATTGAACCCTTAATCTCTACTTATGTATATAATTTTTTATTTCTTAAAATATTATTTTCAAACTTCATATAATAAATTTGGGTTGAATTCTTTTGCTTTTTTTTTTTGGTTTGTTGGATATACCCTTGATCTCTTCTTATATATATATATATATATATATATATATATATGATCCCACCCTTATTACCGAAGTTAACCATACGGTTGGTTGAGTACTATTAATATATACTATAAAAATTTTATATGTGGGTATACTAAGACATTTTCATCTTCTAACATTAGTTAGAGATTGCAACGAGCACAAGTCTTTGGAAAAACCACATATCCAAAATTAGTTATTGGAGTTAGGGAGCTCAGGGCTTTATAAGGCTCATACTTCAATGTAATCTTCTCAATATGTGACTTATGAAAATGCACTATGCTCGAAAGCTGATATCCCGACAACTGTACACTAAAACACATGATCACTTGGGGAAGCCGGTCAAAATCCTCTAAAGGAGACCTTCTCCGGTTGGCTGGCTCTCAATAAAAGTAATAATCACAAATCTTTGGGAAAACCACACCCCATAAGCTAGATTTTAGGGCCTTAGAAAGCCATGCTTCAAGGGAACTTTCCTAATATGGGACTCCTGATAGACACCATATCCATATATAAAAAGAAACTACTGTATATAAGTGATTCAAGAATCTCAGTAACGGTTTTGAGGTGTTATAAGTGAAGGTTAATAGTTAAATTTGTCCATAAATTAGGCAACACATCTATGTTTGTTGGTGCAGGCAAAAAATGTAATTGAGTACTTTTTATTACTTACTCTGTTAAATTTTCAGAATCTAACTAAATAAGGGCAAATTAATGATGAAGCTATAAAAGAAGGCAGATGACAGATGACCAAATAAATACAAACCAGACGAAGAGAAATCAGAAAAGGGCAAATTAAAGCAACTGTTCTATAATCTCCACATGCATGTACGATAATATTTTACATTAATATCTTCAATTAAAAAATTCGTAGAAAGTGTTGATGGATGAATTGAATCTGCACTACAGAATAACATGCACGAAATTAGATATCACACAGTTTCTTGGATAAATGTACCAATCTGTATAAAGTTGGAAGCACCATAATAAAAAGCATAAGGTCCTGTTGGCAAGTTGCCAAGACGTCCTCATTGACCAAACTTCTACAAAAGTATGTGTCAGTCTCGTTTGGCTTTACAACCTAAGATTATTTGTGGAGCACGAGAGGCCCCTCTTTTTCCCCAGTTATTCTTCATTTGTCTTTCCTTTGTCTCCTCAACAAATTAAAACTAAGCATTATTCATTATTAGAGTAAATTACATTAATATATATATTTTTCAAAACTAGGGGAAAAGTAAATTATACTTCTCTAGTCCTATTTATAACCTAGAGAAAATAAAATTTTTTTGTCTTATTTATATATTGCATCATTAAATTTCTATATAAATATACAATTTTATCATTCATCTATTATTGTATTGATTTTATTTTCATGAGGTATAATATAAATTAAATAGGAATAAATTTATAAAGTTGAATTTTAAGACAGAGTTAATAAAATTTAAGATTTTTTAATCTGTATAAAATATACTAAAAGTAACTTATATATAGGACTAGAGAAATGAGGCTTTTATGAGTTTTATTGAATTACATGAACATCAATCATTTGTTACTTTTAAACCTACATAAATCTTCATTAAAAAAGAATTAATAAACTTTGCAGATTTTATCGGAACCTTTTTTTTATAAAAGTACTCATACATCTGAAAGTACATATACATATTTCTTTTTTAAATAAGATTTTTATGTATATTTTAAAGATAGAATAGGGGTCTTGTATAATATTATGAAAGTTCAATGAAAGTCTGTATAATTAATCATTATTTTAAAAGGTATGTTTTGTGTAGTTTTTTTTTTGCAAAAAATTAATGTTTAGTAAAAAATAAAGAATTTTTATGTTCATTTTGGTGGGGGGAGGGACTCAAAATTCCTTGCCCATGTGTTTTACTGTTAGGGTAGGGATACAATTCCCAATTTCCCACTATTTGTTGCCACAGTTCATTATTCCCATGGCTTCATGTTTTATTCTTCCCTACAGGTTTAGGGTTTAGGGCTAGCTAGAATAAATTGAAAATGACCCTAATAAACGTCTAATACTTATTATTTTATAAATTTTACATAAGGTAATTACAAAAAATATTTTTTTCATCATATCATATAATTATTTTTATGACAAAATAAAGTATACATTAATTCCTTTCTATATTTATACCAAATTAATATGATGATAAATTGCATGATTTATTTTTGTAATCCTTATATTATTTTTATTTATTTTCTTTTTCATTCCATAAAATTTACTTTTGATAACAAATGGACCCTGCAGAGAAGTCTATGTATGTAAATATTTTTAATTTAAGATATGATTTTTTTAATTTAGGGATAAATTTTATTAAAACTACATATAGTGTGTGTACACAAATCCAAAAATTGACTTAAACATTCATATTTTTTAAAAAAAAAACATTTACATTCATCCATGTCATATAACAGGTTATAACAACACAAATGGCGATATTAAATTAAATGATCTATTATATATGTTATTTTTTTACCAAACGCGGTAATAGTAAATATACTATTTCCAGCTTTTTTAATTATGTAGTAAATAAATAAATAAATAAATATTAGTTGACAACAAGATATTATGTTTTCTATAAAGAAGAAACAACAAATATTAAATTATTAAGTAAACACTACATTCTCCTTCAAGGCCCAGCCACTATCACTTTAATTCATCCCTATTCATTCATTGCATCAAAACCATTAATCCAAATCATTCAAACTCTTCATTATTCAGCCTCCTTTGAACTCTGAACCTAAGGTCCTCTATAAATACGCACCACTTGCTCAGCTCTCTTCACCAACAACCCCAAGTCTCTCTCTAACTTAGACAGAAACTAGTCATATATATATATATATATAAATAGCTTGAAAGATCGATCATGGAGGATTTACGTAAGATGTTGAATGGATTGAAGCCAGTGATATTAATGGTGATGGTGCAGATTGCATTTGCAGCAGTGAATGTGTTATACAAGCTGGCCATTAATGACGGAATGAGCATGAAGATCGCTACTGCATATCGTCTTCTCTTCGGTTCTGCTTTCACCGTTCCTCTCGCTCTTGTCTTTGAAAGGTCTGATTCTGAATTCTGATTCATCCTCCTCCTTCATTGTCAACATAAACGTTAGAGTAATTCATTATCTATTAACTGGGCCTAAAAAAATTGTTCTTTTTGTTGTTATGTTTCTATGTTTGATGACAGGAACAAGAGACCAAAGCTCACTTGGAGAGTGCTTTTCATGGCATTTCTTTGTGGCTTATTTGGGTATATCTCTCTCTCTTCCCTTTTGGATATTCTAGGGTTAATCTCTAAAACCAAAAGTATATATGCCTTCTCGTTTATGATCAAATCAGTTCTTAAACTGGTATAAGTATTCATTCAAGATTTTGCTACTCCCTCATGTGTCCTAAATGAACGTAAAAGCTAATAAAAATATTTGCTTTAACCACTTTAATTTATTTTATCATTTAAATTTATAATTTTTTAAGCTCTCTCTGTTCATTAATAACATATATTAAAAAATTCTATCAATATAGTATTTTCTAATGCAAATGATTAAAATAAATACTTTAAAAAATTAACACATATTTTTTTATAAATAATTAATTTAATTAATTTTTTTAATATTTATAAATTAGTTATTTGATTTCTGCATTTGGAATTAGAGGGAGTAATTAATTTCAGGTTTGTCAATTCACTAGTTAATATTGTACAAAATTAATATTGTTTTATATGTATTTTATTGAATTATATTTCAGGGGAAGTTTATTTCAAAACCTTTACTTTGAGGCTCTGGCTTTGACATCGGCGACGTTTGTTTCTGCTATTTACAACATTATTCCAGCCATCACTTTCATCTTGGCTCTCTCTTTCAGGTGTGTGTGTGTGTGTGTGTTTATATATATATATATATATATATATATATATATAAATAATATTTGTCTTCATTTTATCATTTTAATTAGTAATTAAATTAACTAAATTTTTATGCTTTTAGTTAACTAACATGTTCAACAAAGATGTGCTTTGCTGAAGTCAAATAATCTTAGTGGAAATTATTATATCAACAACCTCCACGTGGATAAAGAAATTGAAAAAGATAGATAATTTTGAAATAAAAGTGAGTATGCATGATGAAAAGCTCAAATCACGCTCTCTGTTTTTTTTTAAAAAAAAAATCTTCTCCTTCGCTTAATAAACCATATCTTTATTTTTGTTTTATAAATAATTAACTGTCAACATGCTCAATAATACAAATATATATTTGCTTTTGATAAAGCAATATTATTGGTGAAGCCACACATTCATCGTATATTCCAATATGAATATCGAAATGCTCTCTCTTGTATATGATGAAATGAGATATTGTGCCTGCTTAAAAAATGTTAAATTTTAGTTTAAAACTTAAGTTTAAATTTTTTTTAAAATAAACAGTCATATTTATTTAAACGGGTTTTTAGACTAAATTATAGTTTAAAATCAAGGTTTCAAATAAGCTGGTCAGAATAGTTTATGGAACAATAAACCACTTATGAACTAACCAATTACTATATTACCCTTATTTTTTCTTACACCATCTCTCCTCTTTCTTACTTTTTCTTACACCCTCTCTCCTCTCTCCTACTTTTTCTTACACATTCTCTCCTCTATTTTCTTACACCTTCTCTCCTATCTCCCCTCATCTCTTATCTCTCCTCATTTAATACTCATACCATTTTTTGTAATTTACCAATAATAAAAGTACTTCTGAAAATAATTATCCAAACACTCATTTATTCAAAATCATTTTTTTTTCATAAACTCTTTTCTAAAAGCCTTTTTCTAGAAGCTATTCAAAAGCCCTTTTTTTTATAAGCTATTTTTCAAACTCTTATTCAAACAGGCCTATTGTGTGTATTATGTGTTTTGGGGGGGAGGAAAGAAAGTCACTTTACCATAACTAAATTTGTTTTTATTTGATATATTGGGTTTAATTTGTCAAACAAGTTCACTTTTACATATTACAAAGTTATGCCCAGTGGTAATTTCTAGGGTAAAAATTGCACTTTATTCTTATTTGATTTATAGATCATACATATTTTCATATACATTACATAAAATCTAAAATAAATTATACTATTATTTATGACTTTAGTTATATTAATATATTGACGTTGGATAAAAGGAAAATGTTCGTGTTAAGTTTCTGATAGCTAACATAAAACTCTATCAAATTGATTCGATTTGTTGATATATTGATATATTGAGATAAATTCTTATATAATTTAGTGAAAATTAAACTTTATTTTGCTCTATATAACTTATGCATATTTATACTTATTTTAACATTTTGTTAAATGTATAAAGGTTTGAAAGATTAAACTTGGGAGCAGCAGGAGGAAAAGCGAAGGTGTTAGGAACTATTATAGGCATTGGTGGGGCAATGCTTCTTACTTTCTTCAAAGGCTTTGAAATTCACATGTGGTCCTCCCATATTACTCTTTTGCATCCACATCATCATGACCAAAACGGCACCGTTTTGACCACAAGACATGCTCACTCAGAATTGCTTGGTGTTCTCTGTGCCATTGCAAGCTGCTTCTCCTATGCTTTGTGGCTAATTATTCAGGTCAGATTATTTATTTATTTATTCATTAACTACTAGTTCATCATGTCTATGTCGTTTGATCTGTGATTGAGAGATATATGACTTGTCGTTTTGGTGGATTGGTACAGGCTAAGATGTGCGCAGAATATCCCTGCCATCTCACAAGCACATCTTTGATGTCTACAATGGGAGCAATACAAGCCACTTTGTTTGCTCTCTGTATGGAAAGAGATAATTGGAACCAATGGAAGCTAGGTTGGAATGTTAGGCTTCTAGCGGTTTCATTCGCGGTATGTTACTATCGATTATCTTATTTATAATAACAAAAATATTTTTCTAATTTTAAATATAAAAATTAATTCATGAGTTGATGTTAATGATAAATAATATAATACTTCAATATAAATTATTTTTAATATTTATCGCTTTTTACTTAAATTAATTTATCTGACTTATAAATTAAGTTATAATTTAGTGTTACATAAGAATATTTTAAGAATATTAGATAACATTTATTATAATTAACTAATATACTTAAATTAATTAATTCTTAAATTAATTATCAAGTAGTATAAAATCACAAATATCATTAGTGGTAAAAGTTACTTGATTCATATTATCAAGTATTCGTTACTTGATAAAATCACAAATTAAGAATTCGATACCGTTTAAACTTGACAAGATTGATTGGATCTGAGCCGCGATGACCATAATAGCTTATATGAAAAAAGAAATAGTTGTTGTATCAAAAAAAAAAAAAAAAAGAAATTGTTGAATTTTGCAGGGAATTGTTGCATCTGGAATAGTGGTGATTGTGATAGCGTGGTGTGTGAGGATGAGAGGCCCCATGTTTGCTTCAGCATTCAACCCTTTAATGCTTGTAATAGTGGCCATTGCTGCTTCGTTCACCTTGAACGAGAACCTCTACTTGGGAAGGTATATATATATAATTAATACTAAATAAATATTATTCAAAACTATATAAAATAATAATATTAAACATTAATGAATTAATTTGGTGTTTGTTACAGTGTGGTTGGAGCATTGCTGATAGTGTGTGGATTGTACGTTGTGCTGTGGGGAAAGAGCAGAGAAATGAGAACGATGACTCAGTTTATGGTGCCATCAGGAATGAGCCAACAACAAGAAATTGAAACAGTTGAAGTTGTTGTCACCAACAACACAGCAGAACCTGATCATCAGAAGATTATTTCACCAAAGCAATAATTAATACTTCTGAGATATATGAAGTTCATCATCATCATCATCATCAATTATTCTTCGTTCTCAGCCACTTGATCCAGCAAAATCTGATGATGAGGATGAAGATACAGAGAATTAGAGAGACTTGAACAAAGTGAAAGTGCTTCAGATGTCTATGGAATCTAATATTTTAGAGCCAAAAAGAGAGAGAGGGAGCTTTACACTCACTTGTTCTTTTTTCTGTGTGTATATCTCTTCACTTTAGAAATAATTTTCCCTATCTTTCCCTCCTCTTTTGTCTCTTCCAATCCAAGCTGTTGTGTTCTCAATTCCGTCAAAGTAAAATATAACCCTATGTTTGGATGGAGGGAAATTCCTTTAAATTCTCTCTAACTCTATATGTTTAGATGGATGGGGAAATAAGAAGAAAATTGGGGGGACGTACTAAGAATGAAAAAATTTTAAAATAGTAAAAAGAATTACTCCTTGTGTCCTTATTATAGGATCTAATTAGAAAATTGGTCTTCGTCCTAAATATAAAATTTATTTTTTATATTTATTAATTTTTTTCTCAAATTACACCTATTGATACTCTATTAACAATAATCAAATAAGAGAGTAAATGAGTGAATTAAGAAAAATAATTAAGGTGCTTTTGTAAAATCATGTCATATTAACTAATTTTCTTAATATAATTATATTAGTTAAATATATCATATATTAAGAACCGAAATAGTACTATTTTTAGAAATTTTGTTTTTGATAATTAATTTTTTTGTACACAAATTTTTGGAAAGGGGTTGGGCTCACTTACGATCTAAAGATAGGACGGAGTATCCTTTCCTCCTAGGCCATACCAATGGTGAGCAGGGTAAGCCGTCTATTACCCTCAGACATAAATCTAGGCACCCAGGAGTTAGTTAGGATGCCTCCCCAAGCACCACGACTAGAACTATAACAAAGTGGTACTCCCTAGGAATCGAACACGTTTCAAATAGTTGCATGTCTCACCCATTTGCCAATTTTCTTTTGATAAAAAATTTTTTGGAAAGGGGTTGGGTCTACTCACAATCCAATGGTAGAACAAAATCTCCCTTCTTTTTAGACGATGCCAATGTCATGCAGAACGAGCCGTCTATTACCTTCAGGCGTAATCATAGGAACCCAAGAGCTAGAATGCCTCCCCAAATATTATAATTGGAATCACAATAAAATAGTATTATATAAGAATTAAATATATTCTAAATGATTGTATATTTTATTTTTTTACCAATTCAATCTATTGACCCACGCGCGATGGGTTCTTTCCTCTTTAATTTTATTCCCGTCCAGCCCATACATAGGGTAAATCTTGCTCATGTGGACTTGTAGTCTCGGAGAAGAAGCCCATAACCATTAGATTTAATCTAATTGGTCAATTTGTTTTATACAATTTGGTCAATTTTTCTTTTATACAAAAATTTTTAAAAAAAAGTTAGACTCCCCTAAGATGTAAGGATAAAGCAAAGTTTCCCTTCCTCCTATGTGATACTAATATCAGACAGGGCGAGCTGTTTATTACCCTTAAATGTAAACTTAGATACCTATGAACTAAGATATCTTTTCAAGTGATGTGACTAGAATCACAATAAAATAATACTCTCTAAAAATGAAATATATTCTAAATAATCACATGTCTCATATTTTCGAGAGTTAAATCATAGGTAATTTTGATCAATTTTTGTTACTTTGTAAATCTCCATCATTGTTTGAAGCTTTAGGCCCATTATCTGTTTCGACCCAAAGAATTTCCATATGCTTTTAGAAGGTGGAAGAATCTTTATTTACTAACGCGATTAAGTCTATTAGAAATGGATACTCTCTCATGATAAATTAATATATAAATTATTACTATAAGCGATACTTACATTTCACATCTAATAGTTCCTAGAATTAGAATTGCTACCAATAAAGGATACATATACTTAGTAAAAGAAAGAATCTCTATTTAATTAGAGAAATTAAATTAAATATTTGTAACCATCAAAGGTTAGATATAGTGGAATGAGAAAATTCCTCACAATTTGGCGCACCAAAATTTAAATTTTAATTAAAAAATATACCTATATTTAATATCTAATTATACCTCGAATGATACTATCAATCTCTAAACTTAGGGTATGTTTGATAGTATAGAAGTGGAAGTAGAAATGAAATCAATCATTTCTCTTATTTGACATAATAGAAATCACTTTTAATATTTTGATCAATTTTAGTTCTATTAAAAAAGATGAGAAATAAGATGGAAGAAGTTGAAGTAAAATATTTTATATCATTTTATTCTAATTTATAAAATTTTTAGATAATTTTAATTTTTCTTAAATTAAAAAAATATTTTAGATCATTTTATCTCCAATTATAAAAAATATATACATCAATTTTATACTTATTTTTAAATTATCATATAAATTTTTAAAATATATTTATAATTTAATTTATTTCTATTTCTACTTACATACAAAAATTTTCCATCATAATAAATGTACCGTTATGGTTTTATATGGACCGGAAAACTCTCTCTTTTGTAGCCTATACCAACCTTGCCTGAAAGCTTTAGAGGGAGTACTATCTATCACGATTGACATAAAGCATTTAATTAATGTTGTTTATCTAATTTTTTTTTGTAATAATTAATAATTATAATTAATAAAGAGTAAATTTTAAAGAACGTAATATTCTCAGAATATTAAAGAGCATAAATAATTTTCCCTAGTCTAAACTTTAAATAAGAATTTTTCTTAGTCTACACTCTTTAGTTAAAGTGACAGCCCACTCCCTCTTTAAGAAAAGAGGCTATGGGATCCAACCTGGTAAAGGAAAACAAGTTTTGAAAAGAAAAAAATAAAATAAAAGAAAATCTATTTCAACAATTATTCTAAAAATATTGCATCTGAAAACAAAAGGCATAAAGTATAATAGCAATGGCCAAAGAGTCAGAAGACCAAGAGATGACACGAAAGAGCGGAAGAGACAAGGTAGAGAGCGAGGCTGCAAGTGAAAATAAGAATTATGAAAATTACAAAACAAAATAAAATATGAAACAATCAAATATTAAAACTTGTTTTGAATTTTTAGTTTTTATAAACATACTCTTTTAATTATATTTATGAATTATTTTAACATATTTTATATATAAGAAAAATTAAATTTTATTAATAATTTTATTTCTATTTAAATATATTATAATTTATAAGAATAAAATTAATATAATAAAAAATAAAAAATAAAAATATATATTTAATGAAAGATTTTTTTTTATTTACCCTATGAATAGGTTCACTCAACTTGGTCAAAGAAATGTATCCATTTGATGAAGAAGCCGTGACGTAACATCAGGTCAAGAACATTGAATGAGACACCTAATAATTCATAAAGAGAGTCAACAGTGGGGGCTAAGTGATGCATATGCCGACGTACAAGTGGCTGAGCCATGTGCTGTCCTTTGAAACTTGTGCTCATCCTCATCTTCAACCTCTGTATATATAAATGGAAACCCAGGCTATGTCAAAGAGAAACAAAAGCTGGGTAGTATCTCAATTGAAGGGTTAGAGATCAGAGAAAAGAGAAGGAGAAGATGAAGACGATGATAGTAGCAGTGATGATTCTGGTAGTGATTTGCTCTCATCATATGGAAACTGTTGAACCCTCTTCTGCTGATTGTCTAGATGCCTGCCAAACTGCTTGCGTTCAAAAAGACAGTAAGTCCTTTGAACTCATATTTACTATTCAATCTAACAGGTGAGGTGGGTCTAATTTGAGTATTATGGTTAAATTTTAATTAACATAGCTCTGATTCTCCACATTTTTTCCAACGATCAGATCCTAACATTCCCTATAGATCTCATGTTTCTACGTGTGTATATATATATATATATATATATATATATAATTTTCTAAATTTATCCTTGTTAAGATTCCCTTTCTATTTATAAATCATTCTCACCACTCTCCCTCCTCATTTTTCTGTAACAAAAACAAAATTATAAAATAATAATTAATAATCCTATAAATATTTATTGAGATTAATTTATTTTAAATATTTTTATGAGATTTTTTTGTTAAATTGCGTGAATGAGTGTCTTTTTAGGGTCCAACCCCAACAAGCATCAAGTAACTTATATTTGATAACTAAACAAATGAAATTTGGTTCTACGAATAACTTATTATAAGTACTATTTTTACAATTTTAATAATTTTAAAGATATACGAAATTACTAAGCCATTCATTAATTTATTTAATAGCAATACTTATTTATTTGGAATGACAATGCAGCGAGGCTAATGCAAAGGTGTGACCGCAAGTGCCAAATTAAATGCGGGCCAGGTAAATCATCCTACCTCCGAGTCCTTTTGTAGGCCAGAAAAAAAAAAACCCTTTTTCTTTCCCTTTTTTTGTTTTTTTAAAAACCTGCTATACGTATAATGTGTGTGAATTGTATAATTGCAGATTCTGCATCTCAGAAGAGTTTGGGTTGAACTGAAGCCTTCCTTGGTGTATTTTCCCCAGTTATTAATGCCCATGTATCTTGCTAGAGTTTGTTCACTCCCTTGATGAAGTAGTTACTATATATCAAGTTTGTTCATGAAGCATTTGATGTAATTTCTTTGCTTTAAATTATATTATTGCTACTTCAAAATTTATCCCACAAGTATCCGCTGAAGCTGAGGTTTAAATGCCAGTGGTACCGTAGAGGTCAATTGTTTTAAAATATTTTATAGCTTAAATTTTAATTTTAGAAAATTTTAAAATAATTATATTTGTTGAAAAACAATTTAAATTAAATCATAATTTAAAAATATAATTTTACATAAATTATTAAAAATAAATTTTAAAATAATAAAAAAATTTATATATTATCTAATTATTATTTTTTTACCTCTTTTCTCTCCCTCTTTCTTCTCCTTCTCTCTGTTTGTCGTTCAATCCTGCTTTTGCTGCTTGGGTTTTACCGTTGCTACTTGCTACCATTGCTATTTGAGTTCTATTGTTGTGGATTGGTTCTGTTTTCTCCTCCCTTTGATCGCTATTGATGTTGGATCATCGTCTCATTGTTTTTACCTTTGTCCTCATCTCCATCTATCGTCTCCCTCTATCTATTGTCATTGTCATTGTCATCACCCTCTATCCGTCTTTAAAGAAATAAGAGAAACGAGAATGAACAACAGTAATACATGTGAGGATGTGATCATAGTGCATGCGAGGATGCAATTTGTTTTATTTTTCCTCATACTTTTTTTAATAATTTATTAATAATAAAAATTATTTTATTAATAATTATCTAAAATTTATTTTTTAGAATTATTTTTATATATAAATTTATCTTCAAAAATCTTTTTTTAAAATTCGTTTAAAATTATTTTTATAAACCATTTTACAAAAGTCTATTTAAACATATTTTTAATTATATTTAACATAATATAATTCAATAACCAAATCCTATATATCATGAAGAGTCATATTTAAATAAAAAATAAATTGATATATACATAAATAGATTTAATAAAATGGTGTGATTAAAATATAACTATAATGGACTCAATATTTTCACTCAAAATGAGTGTCATTTCAAAAATAATAAAGAGAGAAAAAGTTATAAAATCAAAATCCTACCGATTAATTGATTTGCCTATAATTTAGATTAGACGGATCAAAATACTAGTGTTTTAATTTATCCAACTCGAATTGGAGTATACTTAAAATCTCTAACGGTGCAACTTGAGAAATGCATTGTCATTCTCTATTTTATGGGATTGATTAATTCAAGGACTCTTATTTTGTGCAATATTGACTTTAGGAGTGTGCATAGGCAGAGTTAGATAAGATAATTTTTTGTTCGATGCTTTACCCGCAAAAAATATGGACTATATTTGGTAGTCCGATACATAACCCTGCCCAATAAAAGCCTTAAATATTTTAGGCTGGATATAGGCGGAATGTATATACTCAAATAATGATATCTTACTCATATTATGGGAAAATAATTACAATAATAAATTTTTAAAATAATATCATATTTATGTGTTAAAGACTTAAAAAATATCTATAATCAACTAAAAATAAGATGATAACAAGATAATTAAAGTATTAAAATCTATTACAATTAAAATAATCTTCAATTACCAATAGTCATCATATTCTCTCTTTTAAGCATAGTATCTAGAGAAAAAAATAAAAGAAAAATTACGTTATATATTATGAAGTAAAATATATAATAGAATTTGACTTTCAAAATAAAAAAATTACATGTAAGCTTAATGACATTTTTTATTTCATCAAAATTATCAAAATTCGAAAGCTGGTCAGGTAAATCATTGATAGATTGGCCAGTTTGTAGTCAATTTTAGCTACAAATCAGTGCTTCTATCATTTTATAAGATAAAGAACTCTTGTAATGATAAATTATACACCCTTTAGTGCTAAAGGCGAATTCAGAAGCAACTGTAGAAACTATAATAGCCAATACATCTCGTGCCATGTGGGAGAAAATTTTATATTTTTTAAAATTAGCTTTCCACTATAACATTATGTCAAACTCAGATGCAGAAGGGATTTCATCTCTTGAGTAAGTTACAATATATCTATCTAACTCAGTTTAAGAATATGTAGAAGTTCTTATTTTCATGGATTTTAACCACTTATGACCTGTATTCTCAATGTCATCATTATCAAAAGAAGGCAATGAAGTTGCACATGTTGTACATGTTGAAACAATCCCTAATTCAATAGAAACCCTTGTAGAATACTCATCAAACAACCGATACAAACAATTTTTGACCTTCTCCTTCATAAGTGAACATACTTCGGGACAATGTAAAAGACGTCAAACATATGATTGACATAAGCTAGTTTATAAAGAAGATCCAAAATTACAACCACAAATAGTAACAGATTTATATTATCTGCTTGACCCCAATACTTGTCATATTTTGCCTACATACTGATACTTATGTCTCCCAAAAAATTATTAGCTCTGTTCATAATATTCTTTTGCAATATTTTCTGAACACGTGCAAAACATTCATTTGATGTTACAGAGAGGGAGCTTAAAAATTTTAATGTAATGTCATAAAATACCTTCAAGAATTTGATGAAGATCTTAGCATTATCACAATCATCACTAATAGGACCAGAGAAGTCATCTTAGTCATGCCTAGTACCACGCCTAGAGCATGAAGTGCTTGAGCTGAAGTAGGAAATATAGTAATTATCTTCATCATGCATCCACTCAAATACTTTTTGAAACTTTATCGCAGCTTCCAACATCAAGTATGATGAGTTACATAGAGTGTTTACATCAAGGCAAACAAGACTTTTAGTGTTTATTTTTTCAGCTTCAGCCCAAGTTTTGAATTTCAAGAAGCGTGAAGGAGAAGAACGAACATATCTAATAGCACTTCGAATGGCTTCAAAGCTATCATTAATCTCTTTGATACATTCATTAACCACTAAATTAAGGACATGAGCACAACATCTTAATTGTATATAATCCCCATCACAAAGTAACCCCTTCCAACTCTTTAAACGCCTCTTTAAATATACCAAAGCTGTGTGATTAGCTGAGGCATTATCCATAGTTATAGTGAAGATATTTTCAATCCTTCACTACAACAAGCATTGCTTAATGTTCTTCCTTATAGTATCATCTCTATGATTTTCAATCATAACAAAATTCAAAATCCTCTTGTGAAGCTTCCAATCCTCATCAATAAAATGTGCTATCAAACACATATAATTAAAATTTTGGCACGATGTCCAGCAGTATGTGGTAAGGCAAATACACTTAGCACTTTGCTGTAAGAATTTCTTCAATAATTTAACTTCTCCAAGATATAATTGCCACACATCCCTTCTAATTGTTGTTCTTGAAGGAATTGGAAAATGGGGCTCAAACTCGTTCAATAATTTCTTAAATGCAGGCTTCTCAATAATTCTAAATGGTTACTCATCCGATATAATAAATTCAACTAAAACTCTTCTATATCGCTTCTCATTATATAGATTTGCCACCACCGATATTCCTTGACCATTGGACCCCCCATATAAGAGAGTTAACATAGATTGCCTTCTATCTGTAGTGGCTTTGTTTAAGTTCTCTTTACACTTTGGGATATGCCTCAATTAAGCATGTATCCCATGATGATTTGGATCAGCCTTATAAGTCGTATGATAATGCTTACAAGCTGCTAAGTGCTCTCCATTAGTTTCTTCTAATGGCAATCTAACAAAGTGATCACATACCTCTGATGTGTGCTTGGGTTCTCTTTCCTTTCTCTTTGTACGCTTAGCTTCCACATTTGTTTCTTGTGTAACAAATTATGTTTGTGTTTGGGCGGTGAGAGTAGGAGCATGAGAAGTAGGAGGGTGGGGATAGGTGAGAAGAGATTGAGAGGTAGGTGGAGGAGGCATAAGAGTATGGTCAGGGGTAAGAGTTGTACTAGGTTCATTATGGACAGGACTAGGGGTTAGTGATACATTAGAAGTTTTAAAAGCAGTTGAAGTTGAAGTATCTTCAAGAAATGATGACGATACTTTAGAAGCTTGATCATCCATTTCAACAAAGTATCTTCAACCTGAAATGAATCTCTTATATATCATAAAGTAAACAAAAAAGAAATGAATCTCTTGCAATCTAATAATTATATATCATAACAGAGCTAACGTTATGACATATATATATATCAGAACATAACATAACAATAGTTACCTAGCCTGAAATGCCCCACCAAAGCATTTCATAAAATAGCACAAGACCTGATTATTGTTAACAGCACAAGACAAATGATTCTTCCAGAGTTAACTCGTTCAGATATATCCTTTCTTAGTATTTATAGCTCAAACAAGTCCCACCATCAGGAGTCCCTTGTATTCATATCACTTAACTATTTAATGATAAATGAAAGCATAAAATGTAAATAGACATACATTTACTAAGACAAAGCTAAAAAAACCAAATCACATCATGCTCAGGCCACAAGATAATAAAGATAAAAGTTATTCCTATTGACAAAAGTGTTGATTCTCATAATTATATTGATTATGAACACTAAATATACATTTTGATTTGAGTTTGGGTTTACTAGGTGATTAGTGCATAGCAATCCTTCCTATTTCAACTAGTTAGATTACTTGAAATATACATCAACAATAACAACAATAACAGTGTCTGAACTCTGAAATAGTGTCTAAGATAAAATTGAAACCATTATACTGGCAAACACAAAATTGACAAAATTAGATAGTCTTCGATATGGAACACATTTCAATGGACTTGCCAATTGCAGTATTAGGCCTCTGAAATAGTGGGAGTCAAACTGAGGAATAAAGAGATTTGGAGGTTAAACAGCAATGCTAGCAAAATATGTCAATACATTAGCATTACTGTAGAATTAAATAGCAACGCAAGCAATCAACCTACCATTAGCATTTAGCACTGCTGCAGAATTATGGGACACTAGCAAAAAGAAAAGGCAAAATGAAGAAGGAAATAATGACAAGAAAAATAAACAAATCAGTTGTAGAAGCAAACGGTCAAACGAGAAGCAGTTGCCAGAGAACATCGAGAGAAACAAAGCACTAAGAACAGATGGTGAAAAAGAGAATCTGAACACCGGTGTAAAGAATGGACAACGCCGTCGCTAGAAACTAGCAAGTTGAAGAGGCTAAGGGTAGGAAACTGGTTTATGGGTGTGGGTGACGACTTGCAAGACAGTAAGACTAAGACACAGGTCAACACTCGACGGGTGTAGGCAGTGACTCGCAAGACTCACAGGACAGCAATGCTTTAAAATCTTAATGAAGATGGACCCGGCGCCACTCACACTCTTGCAGTTGTAGACTTCTAGACTCACTCTCATCGCAAGATGGGTTTGCACTTTTAATTTTAGGGTTACTGAATAAAAAATATAATATATATAAAGGGTTGGGCCAAATGGGCAGGACAGCATATCTCGCCCGATGCCCTCCCTTGGCCAACACTTAACCTGACCTAAACTGCCCAATTATATTTCGGGCCATTTTTTTAAGGCCGGGTAGAGCTATTTTTCTATGGGCTTGGATAGGTAAATTAGGTATTGGGCATCTTGCACACCCCTAATTGACTTTATTATTTTATTTATTCACTTTATATATTTCTCATAATACAATCCATTCAATATAGTAGTAATATGCATGGATTGGAACGGAACAAATGAGTCGACCATGCATGACATAAGCTTTTTCATTTATGTTTTTTATTTAAATTGAGTCAACTTTTTTTTATAATTATCATTCTTTTTTAAATAGAATTATCATTCTTTATATAATATATTTTTTATATATACCTATATTCAATAAGAGTAGTAAAAAAATAAAAATTATAATATTGTGTTAGATAAATTATAGATAATATTAAAAATTATTTAAAATTTATAATAAATTTAATTTTTAATTATTTTTATTATCATGTATGAATTAGTTAAAATCATTTTATAAAGAGGACCGGATTACTAAATAATTGATTATTTGTTAGTATTAGACAATAAAAAATAGAGGATTTGAAGACACGTGTCAACTATACAATACAGTCACATTTTTCGTGCTGCCAATGCTTTTGTTAAAATGGATCCCTGATAAAAAGTCAAAATGCCGCCTTGGTCATTGACAAAATTAGGTAGGCTTTATAAATTATGATATCTCTCATGTGCACGCGTATTTTCCACATATCAATATTTAGGTCTAATAAAAGAGATTATTATTTTATAATATGAGATTAAATCTAATAAAAATTATTATTTCATAATAATTAATATTTAAAAATTTATTAAAAATATATTTATATTTAATATTTAACAATATAAATACTATTTAATTTGAGTACATATATTTAGAGACAAAATTTAAATTTAAATTAGGACAAGTAAATAGGGATGTAAGAAGTAATATAATATCACAATAAAATATACATTTAAATTAGGACATATAAATAGGGATTGAAGAAGTAATATAATATCACATATTTTAAAAAAAAAAGATTTAGATTAAGTTTATTATATCTATTTTGTTAAATTTTAATTTAATTTTATTATATATTATATTATTTAATATTTTTATTTAATTTAAATTTATATAAAAATAATATATATATATATATATATAACAAAGTATGATTGGAGAATTCTGAAAAGACTTGGAAGACAAGCAGCGAAAATTAATTTAAAAATTTTTCCATTCCTTGCCAGGATCTACCGTATGTGTTTAATTCAAGTGGGAAGAAGCATTACCCTCAGTGTTCTTCAGCTACTTCCACAGCTTCTAGTCACGACGTTCACAGCTTCTCTCCGCGGCTCGTGCTCCCTTTCCGATCGCAAGAAGTCGATGACTCAGGTCGACTTCTTTTACTGGTATCTACACAAACAACATTCTAACCACGAACGACGTGCTAGCGTCTCTTGTCCTTCCAGGGCTTTCTCAAGAATTCGTCCTCTCCGTCTCTATTTCGACAGTTTCTTATCTGCAAACCTTTTGCAGATTCTCCTTCGGCCTTTCTGTGTTCTATGTGTATCTTTAAAACGCAGCTCCTAAAATCAGATATATAGGATGCTATGCATTTTTTCTCTCTCTACCGAATAGGATTTTGGAGTTAATCTTATATTAATTCTGAAATTAATACAATATCATATATTGTATAATTTTATAAGAAACTAATTAAATAAATAATATTAAATCCATCCCACAGATTTAATTACCTATTTATTTAACTTTAAATAAAGATGAGACTGGACTATATTTGATTTATTCTCATAAATCAAATTTGAGATATCATATCAATTTGAATTTCAAATTCAAACGTGATAGAGATTTAATTTATCCTTATAAATTAAATATTATAAATATCTCTTATATGAGATATCCTATCAATTTGAATTTCAAATTCAAACGTGATAGGGATTTAATTTAAATCTTATAAATATCTTTTATATGAGATATCCTATCAAATTGAATTTCAAATTTAAACGTGATAGGGATTTAATTTATCCTTATAAATTAAATCTCATATATCTCTTATATATAATATATATATATACAAATTTATATATATACGAATATAAATATAAATAAATATATACATCCACCCTGGACTATTCATTGAATCTGGACATGTCTTAGATTCAATGAATCTGGACATCATAGCTCGTGTTGGGCTATTTTGTGTGTGACCCTATAGGCCCATATGAAGTTGGTAGTGGGTCATTTGCTATACTGGCCCACAAGTCGCAAGCGGTCTCTAGCAAGACATAACGACTATCCAAATCATATGAGGATCGTTAAACGATATAACCTTTTATACAACCATATCATGTCCCTCTGTCACGCGATATTTTGGTCATGGTTGAGGCATGGATAATGTCATCCTCCTATTCCTGACCATTACTTTCTCGATTCCTGAGTAGTCTAACTATAGAAATGGAATTACCTTTCCATTACAGTATAGCCATACATTTCTCAGACTCACTCATCGAGGGGCCCAGTAATATCTCTCTACGAATGTGAGGGACAAATTCCATCTTGATCATTCACATTCCTTCGCATGAAAAATCACTAAGCCCGAACATAGTATTTATGATCACTCAGTCAAAAGTGACTTTTGACTAGGTCAAAGCTGAGCGTTTATCATGTAGAAATCCATGATGATCTTAGGTCAAATGGCATATTGACATGGTTTGTATATGAGAGAAGCTTGTGACGTTACCCATGCAGTTCTCTCATAGCGGGTTGGTCCAACACCTTGTACTCTTACATGTGCCTATGACTTTGATTTATATCTCTATACATCTTCAAAGTCATACTGATCTTATTTCATCTGTACTCCCGCATAGATGACCGACAAGGGACATTTAGGATAAGATCATGAATTATTCAAGGATGGTCATCATAGTAAATATGTAAATAATATGATCACACAATTAATAAATTCATAAATCAATAATATTCATAAGATAATGATTGGTTCCTAGGGCACGATTTCCAACAAATTCAATAGAAGTACGATGCTTCTAAGAATCAAAGATAATATCAATTATTATACAAAGATGATATCATTATTATTTTTACTTTTTAATTGGTTGTGGAGAAGATGGTTATACACCTCAAGTAAGGCCATCCTTGAATTAGTTTTTGAAGTATAGATTATAGAAATAATAGATTTTAGAGAATAGATTTTGAAAAAAATAGATTTTAAGAAGAATATATTTTAAAAATATAGATATTTGGATGATTAGTAATAGAGTCACTTTTTATATTGATAAATTATCAAAAAATGTATGATTTGCTTAAAATATGAGAGAGGAGAAAGGGTAGAGAAGAAATAAAAGAGAGGAGAGAGGAGAGAGGGTAGAGAAGAAATATGAGAGAGGAGAAAGTGTAGAGAAGAGAGAGAAAATAGGAGATAGGGTGAAGAAGAGAGATGAAAAAGGAGATAGGAGAGAGGAAAAAGAAGAGAGGGTATAAGAAAAAATAGGGGTAAGATATTAATTAGATAGTCCATAAGCTCTTTTACTTTCCAAAAACTATTTTCAGTAACTTATTCAAAATCATGATTTTAAACTATAGTTTTGGCTAAAATCAATTCTGGATAAAAATTACTGTTTATTTAAAATTTTTCTAAACTGAAGTTTTGCTTAAAATTGATTTTTAAAAGTTGCTCCCAAATACATATTAAATTTGCTTGATAAGAATTAAACCCTAATAAATTATAGCAATCGCTCTCACTTGATTTAGTTAGTCTCTTTTTGTCTTTATGTCAATATTTTTTTAAAATAATTAAGATAGTAAATAAAAAAAGGAAAAAAAGAGAGAGTTAAATCTTTAAGGGCATGTTTGGTTATATAGAAGTGGGAGTGTAGAAGTTAAAATAAAAGTGAAATGAAATATTTTTTTTTGTTTGTTACAATGGAAGCTACTTTCAAATATAATATTTTAAACTATTTTAATTATATAAAAAAGTTAAAAAATAATATGGAAGAAATTAAAGTGAAATATTTTAGATTATTTTATTCTAAGTTATAAAATTTTTGAATAACTTTAACCCTTCTTAAATTATAAAAAAATATTTTAAATTATTTTATTTCAAGTTATAAAATTTTTGAATAATTTTAACCCTTTTTAAGTTATAAAAAATATTTTAAATTATTTTATCTTAAATTATAAAAAAATACATAAATTATATATTTATTTATAATATATTAAATAAACTTTTAAAATATATTCTTAATTTAATTATATTTTTATTTCTATACAAATTTCTTCTGTCTTACTAGCTCATACAATAAGGAATTTGATAAATTTGAGTGAACTCCAAAAATTACAAAGACAAAAACACACATACACGTAAATATATTATTACTCTATTGATTAATATAAGAATTAATTTATAAATTTAAATAAATTAAAAATAATAAATAAATTAATTATAATTAAATTTAAATTTTTAAAATAAACTTATATTATCTTTTTTTAATTTATTAAAATTAATTAATTAATTAAATTTTATATTAATTATAATTTACTGAATTATTTAATTTTTTTAATTTAATAATTTATCAAACCAAACAAATAGCTTCAAAGGGTAATTGATACTTATACTCACCAAGATATTAATATTTTAAATATTAAATATTCATTAATTAATAAATACTTGGACTACCTACTACCTAGGCTTTTTAGTGAACTCAAAAATTACAAAGACAAAAACGCACGTACACGTAAATATATTATTACTATATTAATTAATATAAGAATTAATTTATTAATTTAAATAAATTAAAAATGATAAATAAATTAATTATAATTTAATTTTTTAAAATAAATTTATATTATCTATTTTTTAATTTATTAAAATTAATTAATTAATTTTTATATTAATTATAATTTATTGAATTATTTAATTTAATAATTTATCAAACCAAACAAATAGCTTCAAAGGGTAATTGATACTTATACTCAGCAAGATATTAATATTTTAAATATTAAATATTCATTAATAAATAAATACTTGGACTACCTACTACCTAGGCTCTTTTTACTCTTAAGATCGCTTTCATGAACGGCATTTAACGCGGTTTTCGGGTCCGAATTTGACAGGGAAGACGCTGAGAAAGGGGATTGTGACTTTAAGCTCCTACTTCATTGAATCTCCACTCTGTAAAGGGATCTCTTTTTCCTGTTTTGAATTTCATCTCTGTAAGCGCTGGTAATGTCTATTTTCCAAATCCAACTTTTCTTCTGAAAAAAATGAAAACCTTTTCTCTTTAATTCAAACAATTTACGGAGTTTTTCTGTGATTCTGTACTTCAAAACATATATTTAAAATGGGTTTTTGGTTGGAAATGGTAGAAGGAAACCATGGTATTTCAGCTTTCTTCAAATCTACGTACGTCGGTGGGCATAATATTGGGGGGCAGATCGTAAATGAGATTGTGGGTTAAATATTAGAGACTTTTGATGGTCATGTTCTGACATTTTCTTCTGCATTTGCAGACAAAAGGTGGGTTTTAATCCAACAATGGCGATTTGATCATCTTGTATTCCTCAAGTCTCTAGAGGTAATCCCCTCTTTTCTTCTGGTCTTTCACAATAGGGTCTACTGAATTGAACGTTTTAGATTTGTTATTTTATTATTGAACGAAAGAAAATAGGAATCGTTATCCGTTATTTGCTGTAGTTAGATGGTGAGAGCCTTGTAACTAACTCATTATCCCTAATTGTATATAATTAATTTTACCCAATGACAGAGCCCATAGTAAAACAAGTTAGGAATTTCCTCGTATAGTTTAAAGATTAAAGAGTAGAAGACAGTGATTACTAAAAGAAACTAAGAATAAGAAGAAAGAAGAAGAATAGAAGTCTGCATTTTGACCCTGTTAGGTCGGTATCTGGCATACTCATCATGGGCCAATGTTGTTGTAGAGTTTGTTCTGGTCTTTACCATAGTAAGTGATTGCCAATGTTAGATGGCAGTTGTCTTGTTTCCCCTTCTATATATAAGCTGATATGGTTATGTTTTATTTGGTGTTTTCTTTACTGAGAAATTTAGTGGAAAAGATGAAGAGCAATAACAAAAACAAAAACAAAAACAACAAAAGTAATACGAGAAATGGCACTGTTGAACTGAAACTCTCTTTTTTGTGGTAGTCATATGCATGTACTTGTAGGATATAGTGCTTCAGAAGATTTGGGAAAGAGAAACATACAGTTTAATTATTGGTATTCACAGCTAGTGGGAAAATGTCATTCCGGAGTATAGTTCGTGATTTGAGAGATAGCTTAGGGAGCTTATCTAGACGGAGTTTTGATGTGCAGCTGACTGGCCATCACAGAGGAAAATCTCATGGGGCTATACATGATCAGCCAGAAGTAATTGAAAATAGTTGCTGGGCTAGCTTGCCCCCAGAATTGTTGTATGATATCATTAGAAGGCTAGAAGAGAGTGAAAGTACATGGCCTGCTCGAAAGCATGTTGTTGCATGTGCTGCAGTATGCCAGTCTTGGAGGACTATGTGCAAAGAAATTGTTAAGAGTCCAGAGTTTAGTGGAAAGCTTACTTTCCCTGTGTCCCTGAAGCAGGTTAGCATTCTTTTTGTAACTTATTTGTTGCATTTATGTGGAGATATTAATGATTTTTTATGTGGCGTCAAAGAGTCCTAATTTTATGCTTTTATGACGTTTCAGCCAGGATCACGAGACGGAACCATTCAATGTTTCATCAAAAGAGATAAATCTAATTTATCATATCGCCTTTTCCTTTGTCTCAGCCCTAGTAAGCTCTCTTTTCGTACTTTGTGCCTTGAGACGATTACTTAAGTTTCTGAACGTATATCTTGGGCTATAATTCAAAGTGCTTGGGGTGGTGCTGTCATTTTTTCAACTAAAGGTCACATCAGACATGAAGTTTGTCCTTCAAGATCTTTCGTTTGTTATTTTGAATTCTCTTAATTGTATTTCTTCATGGGTTTAGTCAATAATTTAATTTAGAATTGTCTACCGGCAGAATTCTTCATGATATTTGTTTGTATTAGGTGTACATGAAACTTTCAAGATATTAAGGATTTAAAATTGTGTAGACTTCTGATGAGTTTATAAATAATTTTTGCTGTTTTTAAAATGTTTGGATGATTTGTAAAGTTTTTTTCCCCACTTCATACCATTTCCAACTCTTATGAATTGCTGTTTGGGCAACATTTGAATCTGGCTCCATATAGCCTGGTGAAGAGGAATTAAATAATACTCCCCAATCCTTAACATATGACTTAATTGAGGAGTTGATCTTAGTACTAAATATAAGACCTATTTCCTATTTTTATCAATTTTTTCTCAAATCACCCCTATTGATACTCCCTCAATAATAATCAAGTGAGGGAGGGAGGGAATTAAAAAAGATGATTAGGGTATTTTAAAAAAAAATCTATTATATTAACTAACTTCCTTAATCTAATCAAATTAGTTAAATAGATCCTAAAGACTGGAGTAGTTGGATATTTACTACTATTTTCTATGAATGAGCTCATTGCATTAAATCAACTTTTTCTTCTTCATCGTGTTTTTTTCAATCTTTCTTCATTTTCCTTTTACAGCTTTGTTAGTTGAAAATGGGAAATTCCTCCTTTCTGCTAAGAGGACAAGAAGAGCAACTTACACAGAGTATATTATTTCCATGGATGCCGGCAATATCTCTAGATCGAGTAGCTCTTACATTGGAAAGCTGAGGTGAGTTTATTGGTTGCTTACTTTCAACCCTAAACCCTCACATTATCTGTTTATACAAAATCCTCTGAACTTCTATATGTTAATACTCAGTTTCTCTGAAGAATAGAATCAGCGGGAATTCTCAATCTCGTTGATTGTATGTAGATTTGAACTTTATTCCATATTTAACATAAAATTTAAGCTTATGACAATCTAATATAGTATAGGCATGCATTTTCTGGAAACAAAAAATCTAAACAGTAGCAACTGTTATCTCCGATAATAAATTTGTTCTTTTAGACAGACCTGCTTGAAAGTATGATCTTCTGTTACTTGTATTCTCACGTACATTGAGATTTCCGTACTGAATGAATGTATTTCACCAGATCAAACTTGCTGGGTACGAAATTTATAATATACGATACACAGCCTCCATGCAATTCTGCCCATATACTGCCTCCAGGGAGGACAAGCCGAAGGTTTTATTCGAAAAAGGTTTCACCAAAGGTCCCATCTGGGAGTTACAAAATAGCTCAAGTAACATATGAATTAAATGTGCTTGGGACACGAGGCCCAAGGAAGATGCACTGCATTATGCATTCAATACCAGCGTTAGCACTTGACGTTGGTGGCGCAGTCCCTGGACAACCCGAGCTTCTTCCTTGCCCCCTGGATGACTCATTCCGGAGCATCTCCTTTTCAAAATCCTTAGACCGCTCTATCGAGTTCAGCAGCTCAAGATTTTCCGAGTTCAGGGAAGGCTGCAACGAGGACGAGGACGGCAACCTGAGGCCATTGGTTCTGAAAAACAAACCTCCAAGATGGCATGAACAATTGCAATGCTGGTGCCTTAACTTCCGAGGCCGGGTAACAGTTGCATCAGTTAAAAACTTTCAGTTGATTGCTGCTGCCCAGCCAGCAGCCAGTGCTTCTACACCGTCTCAGCCAGCGGCGTCCGAGCAAGATAAGATAATCTTGCAGTTTGGTAAAGTTGGGAAAGATATGTTTACCATGGATTATTGTTATCCTCTATCGGCATTCCAGGCTTTCGCGATATGCTTGAGTAGCTTCGACACCAAATTGGCTTGTGAATAAGATAGTGAAGGTCAAGATTGAGTAATGACAGTATATGTGCCCCTTTTAGAATTCTTTTTCCTTTCCATTTAATTGTTACCATGGTAATCAGAAACAGGAAAATGTTCATCTAACCTAGTTGCATCAGACGTCAGATATGAAAGGGTTTGCAGCATTTCCTGATTCAGCCATTATCTATCATCTGATCTTGGCTTGTATAATTAGTAGAATGAAATGAAATAAAAGAAAGGGGAGAATATAATAAAAATGAAAATATTTTGTGCTTTTGAATAAAAGATAGCTGCCATTTTAAGTAATGATAATAATGCTGAAATAAGTATCCACTTGTGCATCTACTACCATGCTCCCCAATTCCATAGCATCCTTGTCGTTGCCTCTTCTGCTGTCATCGCCGTCACAAGAATGAAGGCGGAGAGCGGTGTGGCCGTGTATCCGTGTTTGAGAATTGGAGGGCAAAACGGTCCAAAAGGAGACTTTCCATGGAACTTCAGTTATGCCAAATACTTCAAGATGTGGATCCCATCCTCACTTCCATGGTCCGATTCAATCATAATGAACTATTGGATTTGTAATAAATAGTTTAGATTTAATATTTTATATAAAATAATTTTGCTCTAATTAGTACAAATTTGATAGTCTAAATATACAATGAAGGTCAAGCAGATTGGAAATAAGTATATTCTTGTGCTTCTCTCTATTGCATTTTCTATTCATTTAAAATGTAAGAATTATATTGAAATCTGACGGTTGTGGAAAGTGCAGTGGAGAGGGGAATGTATTACCCTTCATTGTCAAAGTTGATAAAAAAAGAAATTATACAAGTATTGTATATTATGATACTTGCCCTTGAAGCATTGTTTTTATTTATGGCTATAATTTAACTCTTTCCAAATCTGTTCTTCTTGCTAATTACAGTTCAGAGTTTACTACATGAATTTTCACTGTTCTGTTGGAAAATATTGTCCATCTTGAAATAGAATCCTCATTCATCCTGAATATTTTGATCATGCTGGAAGCAAGAAATAAAAATCTAGTTGCAATATTTTAATTACAGTAATTGAAAAGACATTTTAACTCTTAAATATTTAGATTTATGCTTGAAAGTAATTGATGTCTCTTCATGCCTATCATTAGTATCGCTTAAGAGGAAGGAAAATTTTGCCCTGTCTTTAGATCGTGGATGAGCTCAACCCCTTTCTAAAATTTTCTTTATAAAAGAAAAAATCTAGTTGCAATTTTATGTTCTTTCCCTCTTTTCACACATTCAAATTTAAAAACTAACCATATATTCTCAATATAGCAAGGGAATAAATACCTATGTTTATTACACATAACTTCAGGAGGTCCCAGAGTCTACCAGACCTAAAAATCTAATAATAAAAGCATGAACAGATATTTTGTTCATATTGTGTGAAAGGAATTCAGGCAAAATTTCCTAAATTGTTTGCTGTCAAGTGATGTACTTCAAGGTGTAAAACATATACGTGTTTCTATTGAAAAAATCTTGTAGCAAACATTTAAAAAAAAATTACATCAAATTTCTGACCTTTGATTCTTTTCAATTCCACTATTCTGGAAATCTTGTGCTGAGTTCTCACCATTGTTTTCTAAAGAAACATCTCTGGGAAAGACCACATTATGAACTTGGAAGAAGTGTCGGATTCCAATAACTCAATGTGAGGAGAACTTAAGCTCCTGGCATAGGCGGAGGTGTTGAAGTTAATGTCACAGCGCATGACCACGCGATGATCAGACTCAGACGGAGCTCGAAGTTGGTCCAAGCAATTATTTAGCATCTCCAGGAAGATTTTCCCTTTCTTAGAGTAATCCAAATAAGCTGCAGAACAGTGTTCTATTCTGGCAGAGTGGTATGGAACGAACATAACCATCCTGACATGCATGAGCAGGAAGAAGCATTACAAAATTCAGAACATAGTTCAAAAAGTGAAAGCAGAAAATAGCTGGGATTTTTATTATAATTATACTACTCTATTCTTAATGCATAATTATACTTGTAATAATTATTATCGGAGATTTTCATAACCAATCTATAGTTTTAATAAGAGAAAATTAATCTTTTAATCTCTATAGTTTTGATTCGGATGTAACCCAGATCTTAAATTTTAACTCAGTGTAATTTAATCTGTATAATTTTGACTCAATTATAACTAAGCCCCTAAACTATATCTTATTACAACTAAATCTTTATAGTTTTAACCATTTAAAATTTTAGTCTTTAAACTTAATGAAATATATAATTTTATTTTTTAAAATATAGGGACTAATATTTTGAATGATTAAACTATAAAAAATGAGATACATCAAATTAAAGTTCAAATGACTTAATTATTACTGAGTAAGTGAGTTGAAACTAAGTCAAAATTATAAAGATAAAAAAATTAATTTTCTATCTAACAAAAAACAGTTTCTAGGGTCACCTGAACTCTAAAAAACAAGATACTTTGCAAATCCTAGAGCATCTTTGACAGAAAAGTAGAGAGCCACATGATCTAAGTCTGAATATATATATCCTAAAAATGAGAGCCTTCCACATTGTAAATTTCTTTTCTTTTTTTTTTGGCTAGACACATTGTAAATTTCTTTAAAAGAATTAGTTTTTATCGAAATTTAAATTTTCTACTATCGTTTCAAACATGGGAAATGATCTAGTAGACATATCCTAGTGCCAGATACTGAGAAATAATGCAAAGATTTTTTTCCTATTAATGCTTATCAGATTCAGAGAACAATCAAACGAGGCTACCTGAGGTGATGATAACAGTATCACATTCCTGAAGTTTTCCAGCGTCTTCTTCTGCAATACAATAATAACATTTTTGTTTATCAGCAGATAAAGCGTAAAGACTGACAATATAGGACTTATTCGTAGAAATGACTTGTTAGCAATTCTTCATATGCTTTTTATTGGGTTTTTGTTATCGAAACTGACAGTGTTATAGTTATAGGACTAAAAAGATATTTTATAAAATTAAAGCATTAAAATAAAATCTTGGGTAAAGTTAAAGGACCAAAGTTGCACTTTTGTCAGGGTAAAACCATTGTGAGCTTCATTAAAATGCTGACACTAAAGAAACAGACTTTTGCTTTACATTTTTCTTGAGTCACATTAAGCTAGAAAGAATAAAAATACATCAAACCTTGGAAAAACTACTCCATATCCAGAATCATGAGAGTCATAGATGTCAAATAATATATATATAATATATAGATATTCAAATACCTTGGAAAGATTGTAGATGAAAGTGTTTTCAAGATGAGGGTCATCTGTAGAAGTTAGCTGATGGGGGTCATCTGTAGAAGTTAGCTGATGGATGCATTGTGTTCCATTAAGCGTCTTCAAGAGCCACAGAACTGAGTTAAATGTAGTGTTTGAACTGTACATATAACCCAAGTGTGGACCAGACATAGAAACATATGTATACAAGAATCTTTAGATATGGCTCCATGACTTTCTCTGCATTGAAAAAAAAAAAGAACCATTAATTTTACTAGATTTTGATAAGTATGCAATCCTTCGAAAATTTATGTGTAGTACCTGTCAAAGCAATTCGGATAGTAAGATTTCCAATAAAATGACCTACAAAGCTAAGTTTGATATCTTTTGGGCTTCCACGTTTTGAAGATTTAATGATCTTCTTTTCAAGAAAAGTGATTACTTCCTGCGCAAGCCGTGATCCCATTTCTCTTAAGTCTCCAGATGTTCTGTCTTCATTACTTGCTGACATAAGAAACTGTACATGGGGGTCTATTAAAAGCCACGGATTCCGAATAAGCCGTAAATCCAAATGATGTCCCTGTAAATGTTTGAATGGTTTGCAGTTACTATTATGTAGGTAAGAATATATAATTTATAAATATAGGTCTTGCATCATACACTCTTATCCCTATTATAAGTCTATTGTGGAAGAAATTTTTGGTTCCAAATAGAAGTCCACCTTGTAGGTTATTAACGACTGTTTTCCAATTTTACCCCTACTGAATGGGAAAGAAGTGAAAAAAAATATAGCATATTTTTTCAATACACATTATTTAATAAAGATGAACTTGAAAAATTCTATAAATTTAAGACATATTTAATAACTTAACTGTTATTCTTTAGTATGTGAGAATTAGTTAAAATTGACTTATAATAAAGACTTGAGTAGTATATATTATTGAAACATGAGTAACTAAGAGATTTTTATTAAATCCAGTTGCCCAAAAGAAAAAACTACAAAGTTAGAAATAATAAGGGAAGAAACTACAGTATAAAACAGATTTATGAGAGAAAGAAATGTGCAAGAAGATAGTGATATGCCTGAAACCCATGTACAAAAACAGCTACTCTTAAAACATGCTGTTTTTGCTGTGGGCTACTTGGAGGGAATTTGGTCATGGCTCTAGGTCCATTTTCCAAGGGATATTTTGCTTTCTCCCAGGAAGGATGGAAGAAAAAATTCATGCTGGTGGATAGCAAAATGTTTGTCATGCGTTCGATAATAACAATAGGAGCACGCAAAGGATCTCCGAATATATTCATGTCTTGAAGTGAGCAGTTGTTGATCTGCATGGAATTCCATTTCGTCACCAAGTCAATTGGGCAAAGAAAAACTATAAAGCATTCCAGGAAAAAGCAACTGCTCACCCTCATGTGAGCGATACCTCGACTATGAAGTTCAGCACGCATTGATGCAGTCTGAACAGGCTGAAAGGGGAAATAAAAATGAAGACATGTTTGTAGAAAATACAGAGGTTAAGCATACGCAATCTAGTGATGGACTCGAGATTAGAAGATAATAAATTTATGAAACTTAAATAAGGTATGCTAAATCCTTACATCATCTCTTGACCTCGTTAAAGTTGACGATCTTCTGAGAAAGCTACCGTGCAAAGATGTCCTATGAGCTCTATTACTCAAATAGCGGTGAGGCATCTCAACCCTCAAGTACACCATCCAAATTGACCATTCAGCTCTTCGGTCATTGACCCATGAATTACGGAGGAATTCCGCTATCATCATTCTGTTTTCCCTGGATGAAGAGACCTTAATAATAAGGAAAAGTTATCAGTGCAATGATCTAATGTTCAAAGACTACATAAGTGCATCTTGGCTCATTCAGAACATGCTAAACCTGACTTAGTCAGTAGGCCATGGTTTGATTGAGCGCGACTAATTGACTTGTAGAAAAATCAGCATGATCAAGAAAAACTGAAGGAATAATCTTTCAATATGCAATAAGGATCAAAATGGAAGAATAAATGTAGTACCAATACTTTATGGGGAAATTAAGACTATAATAAAGCAACTCTACAGTTCCCAAACTCGGATAATCATTAGATGTGTAATAAATTCGATAATAAATCTGAACATACCTATGGAATACCAGAAATATATTACACAGATATAAGAGTTGATTCCCCAGAGACTGGAAACATTTTGACAGATATTCCAGAGATACAGGTTGGGAATCTCCCTCAATCTGAAGTTAAATTAACAGCAGCTTTCAGATGAATAAAAGATCAAAGTGCCACGTAATCATTTGTCTAGATCATCAAGAATGCAGAAGAGTACAAAAAGCATCATCAGAAGTACCAGATAGTAAGGACCTCAGCAATGCCTCGGTGCCTGTTAGAGAGTTGTTGCGCCACTTACCTCATCTTTAGTTTCAATATCTGCAGGGGGAGTAGAACCAAATGAATCCATTTTGGAAGTAATTTCAGTCCAATCAATAACTCGGTCAATTCCCTTGCTTAATCTTCTCAGATATTCAAGCAGGATGTCTCGAGCAGCAATTAATGCTTTGCTGAGCATAACCTGCTTCAAGGTTTCGCTACTAATATAAATTCATAAGAGATTTAGCCAGTAATAAATATCAATTTTGATAAAAAATATTGCTATGAAAAAAAAAAAGACATAGAAGAAGCATGATAAATAAATGAAATGAAATGAAAGCGACCGTAAGAATAGTTTAATTGTGACTAAAAATAAAAATTCAAATATGCATAATAATAAAACATCAGTTATATAAGATTTACAGCAATAGAACATACTTTATTTGACAGAGTAGAATCTTCACCGTGAGTGCCTTCTGAAACCAGGGAGTCACTAATACAATTCCACTAAGCAATCAATTAAAACTGCATAGTCTATGAGTAAAATAAAAGAAAAATCCTATAAATTACAAAGATGCAACAGTAATCAGGTTTCTATCTTTTCCTAACTTTAAAAATTGGAATTTGACAAACCTGGGTACCTTCAGTTGGGGTGTGCGAAAACCAGCTCTTAGTAGGCTGATATGCACACTCATATCAACAAGGACAGCATGAAAAGCATCAAAATGAATAGGACAATATGAATGTAATCCCGACAGAGCTTTAGGGGGTATTCTGTATTCATGAACTGCAGCAGGGCATTGACCTAAGGAAGAATGCAGGTTGGCCCTGCACAATGATTCAAGCAGTTTCGTATTTGGCTCCCTCAAATATATGTAATCATAATGAAATATAAATCCTTACAAATTCACCCAAAGAGAGAAAAGGCAGAATGAACTGACCTAATTCCAGACACAGGGGAATACATAAGCTCAAACCTCAAGATAACCACAGAAGCAGATTGTCCCTATGAATTTTGTAAATCATTAGCCAAGACATAAGCTAGAGAGAGGGATGGGCCAATTTTTTTCTTAAAAAAAGCTAGAGAGGGGAGGGATGACTTTGCATGACTTTTCAAAATAATTAGCAAATTCAGTCATCTTTAGGCTATAAGAGATTATCTTGCTGCCTCATAATCAATTTGGTAACTTCTTACCATTTTTTATGTTCAGAATTTTGGATTGTTTAACAAAACATATCATCAATATCCTGCACATATCATAGGTTATATTATCTAGAAATGGGGAGAATTAACCTCATACCCACCAAATGGTAGGCAGAGTGAGATCATGATTGAAAGAAACACATCCTGCCTTGCATTTTTTATACAAAAAGTAGGCGTTGAAAAACTGTTGTCTGTATCATCAATCCTCCAAACTCTAGATAAATTGTCAGAACCTACTTCAGGTGCTGCAGCTCAAAGAAAAGAGAAATTATCAAATATTATTTCCTCTGAAGAAGAAATATAATAACGCAAGACCAAAAACTAACTGAAGACCATAGTAATTACTATGAAAATCAAACATAGTGTCAGAGCCTCAAGAAAAACAATAAGTTAGAAGTTTAACAACCAAAAATGTGGATTCAACAGTGAACGAGAAACCATAGGACTAGAGAACCAGTTGATTTTAGTTTTGTTAGTCACATATGTTTGCTGTAAAATTTTCAAAACACAGCGAATGGTAAATGGAATTGGAATACTAGCCCTTTAAAGGAAAGAATAGGTAGACAGATTATTTTGGCAAAAGAGATGTTTAAAAGCCTTACCTAGCTGCATGGTAATTAATTTATCAAAAGACAAGTTTGTCTTCTTAAAACCTAAAATTAGAAACTCATGTACTTATTTCTGTATTTCCTTTCTTCACAACAAGGTGTTTATTAATAACAGTATTTAAACTGGCCTTATCTTACCCTTACCTCATATGAGAAAATTATATATGCCCTTTTTGGGGAGGGAGGGAAGCAAAGAGAGAAATAAGGGCTTCGTCGTCTAAAGTAACCTCCACTTAAAGAATTATGTTCAACTTGGAAGCTTAAATTATGTTGCATAAAGTCATATTATTGTACTACTAACAAATGACAAACATCTTATGCTTTATGTTTGAAGGTTAGAGTAATGACTTTGCCAAAATTTGCAAAAACTCTATAGAAATCATCTGAACCTTATGAAATGAAATGGAGATGAATGGCTTTCCTAAATAAGCTGTAGATTGTTGGTTTGAATTCCTGTCTGGAAAGCTAAATCTGGTCCAAAAGAGAATATTTATTATTGGAAAATTACATCAAATCTAACTAAAAGAATAGCAATCAGTGAATCAATCATTTATACTTCCATAAATTTGAAAGCAGAAAGCTTAGGTTAGCTAGGTTTCAGGTTCATTAATTAAAAAAAGACAGAGAAAGAATAGAATATATTTTTACAACTTGATACCACATGATTATATTTCCCAAAATAAAAATTTCCACACGTTATATCTTCATGGGAGAACTGAAACTCCAAATAACTGTACCAAAGTACAATCCTCTGGAAATAAATTATACCTTCATACTGAACAACCCTCGTTGGAATACCCGAATAGCAGTTTACTTCATTCTTCCATCTCATTGTAATCTTGATTTTGTACCATCGCATTGCAAGTATAAGCATTGAAAAATAAAGATAGCTCACAAAACTAAATACTAAAGCTTCCCAAATGTACACAACATTCACAAGAAATATCAAAGTTTGCAAGAAAGTCGAAGTTACCCCTTATCAAAGAGGTCAAGATTATGAAATCTATGAACATAAATGGCCACTTCATGGACAGCATCCATATGCAGCTGCTTAGCCATTGTTGCTGCCGGGTCTGGTTGCTCCACATTGAGTAACCTTTTCGTTGACAAATTCCTTTGACTCAAGCCATCTTAATCTCCGAAACATGTAGTGAAAGTCGATATAGGAATGCTCAAAGCCCAAACTATCATCCCCTTATTTTTTCAATGGCAAGTTCAGTATAACCCACGAGTCCTGAACCAGAAAGGAACCGACTTTATCACCTTTTTCCAAAGCAAGCCAAACCCATTAAAGATCTCTCACTCTTTACTCACACGATTGAGATTGACCCTCGAATTTTAGAAGGAAATGCTCAATGCCCATTGCTCAAATGATCATCCCTCATTCAGTCTACGCAAATTGAGCATAACACTTAAAGTTCTTTCTCCCCAACCTCCTTTTTCAGAGCAAACCAAACCCACCAATGAGAAATTTGAAATGCTATTGATGATAGGTTGGAGGAGGAGAATGTGGAAACAGGGAAGGTAATTAGAGAAGAAGAACGCGTGGAAACAAGAACTGTTGCGCGTTGTGGGCTACAATAATTCATATACTGGTTGGCATAATAAGGATAGAACCAAGAGCAAAATCATTCCCATCAAACCTATCGAAGGTCATGCTATTAATTAATAATGCTGTTTTCCTTTTTTAGTTCTTTAATTCCCCGAAAAGATTAACAAAGGGATCTTTGAAAATTGCACCGTTAAGAATGTCATGTCTGGGAAGATCCCTACGGCCATTTGAGGTCACCTCGTGATATTTTTGACTTAGTAGAATCGAAAATCACGGGTGTACTCCAAAAGGGTCGGTGTCGCCAGATCTTCCTTGATAGAACCTTTGACCGGATAGTGTTTTGACGTGAAAAATGGTTCCTTTTCCCGCCTGATAAAATGAGAAATAGGCTAATCATGATTCGTTAGTTCCTCCCGCCATATAAAGTGTGCCCTGCTCTTATCTTTTTCTTATACTCTTCATTATCTTTCTTCTATCTTTTCTTTTCTTTCTTTTTTTTACACCATCTCCTCTATCTTATCTCTCTTCTACATCCTCTCTATTCTCTCATCTCTCTTATATATTATTAATAAATTACTAAAAATAATATTATTTAATTAAAATTGTGAAAAATGAGAGATAGTAAAGAAAAAGAATAAGAGATATGAGAAAAGGGAGAAGATAGAGAAGATATAAGAGAGGGTGGAGAAGAGAGAGGAAAGAGGAGAGGGTGTAAGAAAAAGTAAGAGTAAGATAATAATTAGATAGTTTATAAACTCTTTTACTGTTCTAAAAATTAATTTCAGTAACTTATTTAAAATTATAGTTTTAAAATATAATTGGATTAAAATCACTTCTAAAATAAATATAACCGTTTATTTAAAAAAAATTAAACTAAAATTTTATTTAAAAGAATTTTTCAAACTAAAGTGCTAAACATACTCTTACACATAAAAAAAAAAATCCGAAAAAGTGAAAGTCTCAACACTTGTGATCAATAAAAACTCTCAACACTGCAAATCAAAATCCTGAACCCACTTTACCTATTTCAATGACTAAACCCTCAAAATATAGACAACTCCCCAACAACTTATCTCAAACCAGTGAAATAAGTGAAAACGCAAGGCCTACAACTCATGTATGACTCATGGTATATTTGAATAAGTTTTTAAAAATGAGTTTATAAAAAAATAAAATTTTTAGATAATTTTTTTAAAAAAAATAAAAAAAAGTTTATAAAAAAATAATTATAAATAAATGAGTATTTAGATAGTTATTAGTAAAAAAAATTTTATAATTAGTAAATTATTAAAAAAGATATAATATAAAAAATATTAATTACATTGGATGACAATACCATCATCTTCATTCCTCCACCAGCGAGCGACGAGATTGAAGACCAAACGCTATCCAATAACTCACATATTGACAGAGATGGCACAATGACAATATAGTGAGCTTCAATAGCGATGGCAACACTAAAAAGTAGTGAAAGAGAGGAGAGGAAGAGAGGAGAGAGGATAAAAAAATAAAAATAATATAATAATTAAATAATTTATAAACTCTTTTATTAGCGTAAAAACTAGTGTTACTAATTTATCTAAAATTTTAATTTTAAATTATAATTTATCATTATTTATTTTAAAATTTTATTAAACCACGTGTTGCCAAAAGGCTTATAAAACTAGGTTTTTTTTTATCTTTCCAAACACGCTGTTAGAATGAGAAGTAGACGGTCTAGCAGAAGTAGGTGTTGATGAACAGCTCCCTGCGAATGACCATTTAATTATAGGTGAAAAAAAGACAATTAGAAATCTCACAAGTTTTTATCTTCTACAATTCTTTACCAACCCTCGCAAGTTCAAGTCTCATGGAATCAAGTGAGATAAACATTAGAAACCCTCGCAACCTTCTTATAACACAACCAGATATAGTTTTAAAATATAGTTTGATCAAAATTATTTTTAAATAAATATGACTGTTTATTTTAAAAAAATTTAAACTAAAATTTTGTTAAAAAGAATTTTTTAAACCAAAGTGATAAACATACTCTTACACATAGAAAATTCCGAAAAAGTGAAAGTCTCAACACTTGTGATCAATAAAAACTCTCAACACTGCAAATCAAAATCCTGAACCTACTTTACCTATTTCAATGACTAAACCCTCAAAATATAGACAACTCCCCAACAACTTATCTCAAACCAGTGAAATAAGTGAAAACGCAAGGCCTACAACTCATGTATGACTCAGGTTATATTTGAATAAGTTTTTAAAAACAAATTTATAAAAAAAATAAAATTTTTAGATAGTTTTTTTAAAAAAATTAGAAAAAAGTTTATAAAAAAATAATTATAAATAAATGAGTATTTAGATAGTTATTAGTAGAAAAAATTTTATAATTAATAAATTATTAAAAAAGATATAAAATAAAAAATATTAATTAAATTGGATGGCAACACCATTATCTTCATTCCTCCACTAACAAGCGACGAGATTGAAAATCAAATGCTACCCAATAACTCACATATTAACAAAGGTGGCACAATGACAACATAGCGAGCTTCAATAGCAATGGCCACAATGAAAAGCAGTGAAAGAGAGAAGAAGAAGAGAGGGGAGAGATAAAAAAAAAATATAATAATTAAATAGTCTATAAATTTTTTTTATTAGTATAGAAACTAGTCTTACTAATTTATCTAAAATCTTAATTTTAAATCATAATTTATCATTATTTATTTTAAAATTTTATTAAACCACATTTTGCCAAAAGGCTTATAAAACTAGGTTTTTTTTTTTCTTTCCAAACACGCTGTTAGAATGAGAAGTAGACGGTCTAGCAGAAGTAGGTGTTGATGAACAGCTCCCTGCGAATGACCATTTAATTATAGGTGAAAAAAAGACAATTAGAAATCTCACAAGTTTTTATCTTCTACAATTCTTTACCAACCCTCGCAAGTTCAAGTCTCATGGAATCAAGTGAGATAAACATTAGAAACCCTCGCAACCTTCTTATAACACAACCAGATATGGTGCAGACAGAACCTAAATAACTAAATAATTTCTTTTTCACGGAATTCAAAGACTCAGACCTACCTTCATTTGATATTTAATGAGCTACAAAAGTTACAGATGGCCTAAGCTTGATCCACAGATATATAGAACAGAAATAGAAACAAAATTAAGATACTTTCAAAAGTTGAGGAGAGGGGAACAAGGGAAGACCACAGCAAAACGGAAGACCCACGACTGAGGTGGCCAAAGCTTGACCCAAGGTAAAACAGTACAAGACCCACAACCTAGAGTAGAGTAAGAACGGAGAATGTTAGACAATCGAGAAGATCGACGACGGACGGCGAGGTTGATGCTTCATATTTCCCAGCACAAGAGCAAAAACGAAGGCGAGGCTTCCAATCTTCGGCCGATGGCGAGGTTGAGGCAGAGAGCAACGAGTTCAGAGATTTTACGGGGAAACCAAGACGAAGTAAAGGACAAAAGAATGCAGGAGGGTAAAGGGAAGAGAAGGATTTGATAGCGAAACCACAAAAGAAGGACCAGAACGATGCCGAAAAGCACCTCAAGAAAATCGAGACAGTTTTTTAACAGTTTTTTCGCTAAGCATTTTCACAGTTTTTTAAAAAATTAATATATTTCCAAAAAAATTATCAAATGGGGATTTATCCCCAATTTTTTCTAAAAATTAATATATTTTTAAAAAAACTTTATACTCTCCTGAAAAAAGATATCCTGACAATTTTCTCTTTATTTTCAATCAGAAAAGATAAGAGCTACAAACATGTTATTTATAACATAGAGGAACGTGATGCATAGCACAAAAACAAAAAAGAAAAAGAAAAAGAAATACTGAAAATAAAACAAAAGTTCCAAAAATATTAGATTAATGCTAACTCATGAATAGCGTGATTAGTTAGATTTTTTATATTTTATCTATTCTAAGTTATATATATTTTTATGGAATGTTATTATTATTTAAACCTCCCTTTACATTCAAAATATCTTTCTTTGGTCATTAATATTTAAGATTCATAATTCAAAGAAAGATTAACCCAAAAAAAAAAAAAAGACACAGAAATGCTTCAAAAGAATTGGCTGCAGGATTAATTCTTTCAATGAAGAGGGAATGGAATTTTGAGGAATGTGAAAATTTGGACTGTCAAAATCATTTTTAAGAGACTATTTTTTCCTATTATTTAAGAGAGTAATATTTTTGGTTTGATAAGTACATATATTCATCTATTGGTAACAATGATGTTTCAGTTATTTTACAGTCATAAATATAAATACATTCTTCAATAAAGATTTAAATCTCATTCGCCACATTATAAAAAACTAGTCCTTATATAAACATCAGAATTATAGTCAATCAAAATTTGCTCCATATCAATAATCAGATTCAGTCACTTAATCAACACGTTAGTGAAAAAGTCTGTACAATTTAAGATCAAGACATTAAATATATGTACTCTCTCAATTGCTAATTATAAGAATTAAGTTACAAATTATAAGAGCTAAATAAAAAATTAAATTTATTTAAAATATACATAATTAAATATAATATTTTAAATAAACTAGCATATTATCGATATAATTAATTAATTTATCTAATTTTTTTAATTTATCTAAATTAATTAAATATATATTATAATTAAGAATTAGTATATAATAACAAATTCAAGAAGAAGAATACTAAAGAAGAAGAAGCGGAATACTGTGGTGGCTAAAACTATATCCTTATTAAAACTTTCATAAGGCCCATTTCTTCCTAAAACCCAGCAGAATCAAAGATCTTCTATAAGCAGAGGATCTATGAATATATCTATCTTAGTTTAAAATCAAATCATTTTAAATTGTTCTGCTGATGCTATTTTCTCTATACAACATAAACCCCCCAACTGATCCTATAACTAGAGCAAAGGTATTCTGAAAAACCTGAAACTTCTTCCCCTCTTTTTTCATACTTTTTTTCCAGTTTTTGTCTCTATCTATCCTGCTCTTTTTGGTTACTATGTACAGGGTACCATAAAAACAACAGACACCATCACCATTGAGCTGAATTCACCCTCCGATGCACGCTTCGAGACCTACAGCTACACTTATTCTCCACAACTGGAATCAGGTACTCCATCAGCTGCAGACAAAAACTTACAAAAATTTAAGGTTGGCTTCATGTAAACATATCAAATATCATGATTAGCTTCAAGATAAAAAACAGTGAACCCCATTGTAGAGAGTCATATGTACACCACATCGTTTGCCAGGGTACATACATATAAACATGATAAAAGTTTATACTACTACAAAAATATGCTTGACATAAAGATTTTTCCATAATTAGTTTGATCTATTCATTTGTAGGTTCCCTCTCAAGATCATACAATCAGAGGTTAGGTCCAGATCAAGCCAGACCATTGAAACGGTCTCAGGATCATCTTACCAGCCTTTTTATTCATGTAAGGGAAGTGTTTCAGTCTTAAAGAAAGTGAAGAGATATCCTACATACCTGTTTGACCCTCTTATTGTTTCTCTCAACCTGCATTCATGACCCCAATATTTTAAAAACTCTTCTCAGCAAAGCAAATTCTTGGGCACAGCAGAAATAGAAAAGAAGTAACACAAGCCACAAGGTGTTACCATCAGTTTTATGATGCTTAAACTTTCTTATCTCACCAATCATTAGACACGTGTCCGTGGACACCTGTACTTACCTGACACAATGCAATGGTTCAAATCAAATGGGGATACTTCGATTATCAGTCATCTCCCACGCATTATAAGGTTTTATAGCCTCTAATTTAAATTTAAAATAAATAAATAAATGGTGGCACGTCAAATTTTGTTGTGATAGGCAAGGAAAACAGCAATCACTATCCATGAATGTCCTGATTGTAAGAAGAGTAAACACTTGACGAAACATAAATTCCAAGCCACAACTATATAAGAATACCTCTTTCTTTTTTAACTCCGCGTTCTCTTCCTCCAGTTGTGCTACCATAGCCTCTAGCTCAGATGTGTAAGCCTGTCAGAGACATCAGGTTTATAAGAAAACACTTCCACAGACAAGTGAAAGATCAAAGAGAAGACACAGACAAAGAAAAAAATACAAAACCCAACTCAATTGAGCTCTTCATTGATTAAGAACTCAGAATTTTCAGTTTCGAAACCAAGAATATCAGATGATGAACAGAAATATGCAACTTTACTGATTTCCAAGTTAACCTTCACTTACGAATTTTCTCTAACCACCACCATGCTCTATCGAAATCAAACAGAAACAGCATTATAATCAATTGTTCTTTGTTCAATTTATATTTCAAAAATTAAAGAATAACCTGCTTGCGTTCTCTGGACCTAGCCGCCGATTCTCTGTTTTTTATCATTCTTCTCTGTTTCTGAAGCGAGGCCCTATCCATGGGAGCCTCTTGAACCCTCCTCTTTCCCCTTCTCGACGATTCTGCAGCTAATCCTCCGACTACCGGCCCCACCGGCCCCTCAATTCCGTTTTCAAACGCCTGCACAGGGAGCGCCGGGAATCCAGCACCAATACCGTTGAACGCCGCAGCGACAGCCCAATGGCCCTCTCCGTCGGCACCCACCGCAACGACGGGAAGGCCTCTGACGTCCTCCTCTCTGACAGCTCCAGCCTCGGTCAAGAAATCCTCCAGAGTAACCTCCTCCTCTCGACCCTCCACCCCTGAGCCCACGGCCATCTGATCACTCCCCTCCACGATCCCCTTCCACACCTCGTCCACTGTCCTGGCGGCCATTTCCGTCGGAAGCGACGAGCTCCCCTGCCGGGGAATCGAACCGACGGCATCAGATCGGGCATTGGCAGCCGAACCAGGCTCAGGTTCAAAGGGAGGGTTGATAAACTTGAGGAGATCGTCCAAGCTCATAGAAGGAGCGATCTTGGAGAGATCAGCGAGGTTGGAAGAAAGAGAACTGGAAGAAGAAGAAGACTGATAAGGCAGATCTGTAATCGCAGTAACAACGTTGGAAGTCGCCATGCGTGAAATTGCAGAGATTTTCTGCGTTTTCTGTGATGCTCCTTTTGCAGTCACCGTTAAGGCTATGAACTGAATGGTGAACAAGACAACATGAAGAAACAAAGGCACTGAAAGCGTGACTCTTGCATTTGGAATTTGGATATATACTTTGCCTGCTGCCCAGATAACAAAAAATCCAAAGTTCATTAAATATTCATTAATTAACAAAAAATCCAAAGTTCATTAAATAGTCATTAATTTATTTATTTCTTGACAGCCTATCAAAACGCATCAATTAACTGATCTTGAGTTAATTAATTAAAGGAGCCTTGATTTGATTTCAAACTGTATATTCCATTTTGTATATTGAAAAACATTAAAATTATTATAAATATTAGAATATAAATGTCTATACCTATTTTTTTATAATTTTTATTAGGTAATTACTTATCTATTAATTATTAGGCTTTTTCTCTTCAATTTTCTATGTAAGACTATTCCTATAAATAAGACATGTAATTTGTATTGTAAAGGAAGTGAAAAATAGAAGATATTTCTCTCATTTTCTTGTCTTTATCTTTTCTCTCCTTATCTTTGACAAGATGGTCACATATTTGTTTATTATTTTCTCGTAACCTAGCGTTTGCGAAATTACTTGCTCAACTAATTAGATTGAGAGCATATTTTTCAGATTATCCTATTAAAAAAATACGTTTAGATAATGTCAATGAATTTACTTCACAAGCTTTTAATAAGAATTGTATGTCTATAGGAATCGATGTTGAACATATTGTAATACATGTTCATACACAAAATGGTCTTGTAGAATCTTTAATTAAATATTTGCAGTTGATTGCAAGATCATTGCTTATAAAATCAAATCTCCCAATATCTACTTGGGAACATGTAATTTTACATACAGCGATATTAATTCGTATCAGGCTAATTAGTTATCTCAAGATCTTCCTTTTATAAATGGTTTTTGGTCAGGAATCGAATATTTCTCATCTAAGGACTTTTGGATGTACGGTATATGTTCCAATTGCTCCATCATAACGCACTAAAATTGGTCTACAAAGAAGAATTGGAATATATGTTGAATATGAATCTCCTTCTATAATAAAATATTTAGAGCTAACAACAGGAGATTTATTTACGGCTCGATTTGCTGATTGTCATTTTGACAAATTAAATTTTCCAATATTAGGGGACAAAATAAGCAGCTGAAAAATAAAATTAGTTAGAATGAATTATCATTGTCTCATCTTGTTCCTCGTACAAAACAATGTGAGCTATAAGTTCAAAAGATAATTCATTTACAAAGTCTAGCCAATTAATTGCCAGGCGCATTCTTGACCCCAAAAAAGTGACCAAGTCATATGTTCCAACTTTGAATGCTCCTATCAGAATTAATATCCCTATTGGACAATCTACTGATGTAAATAGATCAAAAGCACGTTTGAAGTGTGGCAGGCCCATCGCTTCCAAAGATAAAAATCCTCGAAAAAGAAAATGAGCTACAAATATAGATGGCCAGGTCGAGGATATTCAACAAAATTTAGTGACTCCAGAAGAGTCCTTTGACAATACTGATATCTCAATTTTGAGAAAAACTCAAGTACCTAAAATATGTAAAAATAATGAGATTTCAATAAATTATGTTGTCAATAGAATATGATGGGATCGAGATAAACTCAACGTTGATAATATTTTTGCATATAATATAGCGCTTGATATAATAAATGATTATGAGGATCATGAACTGAAGTCTATTAGCGAATGGAAACAAAGAGATGATTGGCCAAAATAGAAAGACACAATTTAGGCAGAATTAAAATCATTAGAAAAATGAAAAGTTTTTAGCCATGTGGTTCTTACACTTGAATATGTAAAACTAGTTGGATATAAATATATTTTTGTGAGAAAAAGAAATGAAAATGGTAAAATAGTAAGATACAAAGCACGACTTATTGCTCAAGAATTTACACAAAAACCTAATATTAATTTTGTAGAAACATACTTACCAGTGGTGGATGCAACTACTTTTCGATATCTAATTAGTCTGGCAGTAAATGAAGGCCTCGATTTACGTTTAATAGATGTTGTTATAGCCTATTTGTATGGCTCACTTGACAATGACATTTATATGAGTCTCCCTGACGGATTTAAGTTGTCAAAAGCATACAATTCAAGTTCTCAATAATGGTACTCAATTAAGTTAAATAAGTCTTTATATGGATTGAAGCAATCAGGGTGCATGTGGTATAATCGACTTAGTGAATATCTATTGAAAGAAGAATATAAGAATGATCAGATATGTCCATATATTTTTATAAAAAGATTTGGAAATGAATTTGCTATAATTGTTATTTATGTCGATGACATAAATACTATTGGAACTCCTGAAGAGATTTTCAAAGCGGTGAATTGCTTAAAGAAAAAATTTGAAATGAAGGACTTGGGAAGAACAAAATTTTGCCTTAGACTATAAATTGAACATCTGAAAAATGAGATCTTTGTGTGTCAATAAACTTACACGATAAAAGTTTTAAAATATTTCTATATAGATAAATCACATCCATTATACACTCCGATCATTGTAAGATCTTTGCAGAAAGATAAAGATCCCTTTAGACCTTAAGAAAGTGATGAAGAAATATTTGGCCCATAAGTACTTTACCTTAATGTAATTGGTGCGCTTATGTATCTTGCTGGTCACACACGGCCAGCTATATCATTTGTTGTTAACTTACTAGTAAAATATAGTTCTTCAATAACACCAAGATATTAGAATGAGGTTAAGCACATTCTTCGTTACTTAAAGGGTACTATGGATATGTGATTATTTTATTCAAATGAACACAATATTGACTTTGTCGGCTATGCTGATACTGGATTTCAATATGAGACACTTGTTGGAAGATCACACACATACTATTTGTTCACATATAATAGTACATCTATTTCATGGCTATCAATGAAACAAACCATATCAACCACATCATCTAATCATGCATAAATACTAGCGATACATGAAGCAAGTCAAGAATGTGTATAGTTAAAATTGATAATACATTATATACGTATTACTTGTGGATTATCATCCAGTAAAATGATCCCAATAGTCCTATATGAAAATAATATTGTATGTATTACCCAACTAAAAAAATGATATATCAAAGGAGATATGACAAAATATATTTCTCCAAAATTCTTTTTCACACATGATCTTCAAAAGAATGGTGAAATTAATATCCAGCAAATCCGTTTTAAGGAAAATCTAACAGATTTGTTCACCAAATCGCTTCCAGCAACAATGTTTGAGAAGCTCATATATGATATCGGACTTCTCATATTCAAAGATATCAATTAACGTTGCAAAAAGGGGGAGTAGATACACGATGTACTCTTTTTCCATTGACTGAGGTTTTGTCTCACTGGGTTTTCCTAGCAAGGTTTTTAATGAGACAGCACTGTGAGTATATCAATTAAATGTGTACTCTTTTTCTTTCATTAAATTTTTTTTCCACAGGGTTTTTCCTAGTTGAGTTTTTTTAATGAGACACATTATTAAATAATAGATATCTAAGTTGGAGTATTATGAATATTAAAATATGGATGTCCATATACATCTTTCTCTACAACTTATAGGTCATTACTCCTCCATTAATCACTAGGTTCTTCCTATTCAACTTTCCATGTAAGACTATGCCTATAAATAGGGCATGTCATTTGTATTGTAAATGAAGTGAATAATATAAGATAATTCTCTTATTTTCTTGTCTTTATCTTTTCTCTCATCCTAATATTATTACTAGTTTTACAACAAGAGTCATATATATATTTCATTGTTCCTTCCTTATATAGAATCTCTTCTAGAAGGACTGATGATTTCTTATATAAGTCATCATTAATTCACTTTTTAATATATTATTATCTCCAATTTTTAATATAAAAATTATTTAAGTAATTATATTTTATTCTAAATATAATATCACAATAAATTTTATCTCTTAAATTTATAATTTTCTCTATAAAATATTTATATATATTACACATATTAAGATATTTTTTTCTAAAGATAGTCATAATAAAAGATAATATTTTAAAAAATTAAAATATATTTATTAAAAATAAATAATATAATTAATTTGTTAATCTATCTCTTATATTAACAATTATGATTTACTAAAACGATGCTCCAAATCATTTCTTCACTTGCTCTTAGAGTTAAAAAAAATATTTATAGATAAAGTTAATGAGTCAATCACCTCTGTTTGAGTCTTATGAGGTAGTTAAAACTAATTTACTAGAAGGAATATATATATATATATATATATATATATAATTTTTAGTGAAAAATATTTATTTTTTTAAATTTAGTTATTTTTATTAATTATTTTTTTAAAGAAAAAATAGGATTGGGAGGTCTAGGTCTCTTCCCAATCTAACTAAGACTAAATGTTTTTTAGACGAGATGAGAAATAGGATAAAAATATCATCACATTACTATTTATCAAGATAAAACTAGGATACAGTTGTTTTTATCCTATTCTTTCTTGTGAACACCCCTATTAACTAGCAAACATGTAGCTCAACTATGTAACGCAACTAATAAAGGAGTTGTGTTAGCTAAATTCGAGCTCTCGTATTTGATTTGGCTTAATTCATATTAGTTGGAGTCCTATGGATATCGGATACTTTTGTCAAAAAAAAGAGGGGAATAAACGGTAAAGCCAAAAGAGAATTTTTATTATATGTACAACCATCTATCAAGCCCGTAACTTAGCTAATAAAGAGTTATACTAGTTTAACTAAAATTCTCGTACTCAAAGTGATTTGATTCATATTAATCTAAATGTGTATTTGGTACTATAGTTTAAAAAGTTATTTTGAATAAAATTTTAATTTAATTTTTTTTTAAATAAAGAGTCATATTGTCCAGAAGTAAATTTAGCTAAAATCAGTTTTGAATAAGCTACTGAAACTAGTTTTTAGAACAGTAAAAGAGTTTATAAACTATCAAATTACTATCTTATCCCTACTTTTTCTTACACTCTCTCTCCTCTCTCATTTCTCTTCTCTATCCTCTATTTTTCATCCTATCTACTTTCTCTTCTCTCTTCTTTTTTCTCTACACTCTATCCTCTTTCTTCTCTATCTTCTCCTCTCTCTCTCCTATTTTTAATCAAATCATATTATTTTTTATAATTTATCAATATGAAAAGTGATTCTACTACTAATAATCTAAATATATCTATTTTTAAAATCTATTCTTCCTAAAATTTATTCTCTAAAATATTTTTTTATAATCTATTTTTTAAAAATTAATTCAAACAAGCCTGAGCCCTCCAAATACCAGGCACTTCTGCCAAAAAAGAGAGGAGGGAAAATAGAGTGAAAGGAGAATTCTTATTACTGGCCCAACCGACTAATAGCCTCGGCTCAAGCTAACAACTACACAACAACTATCATAATAAGAACTTGAAGGAAATCAGAATTCCCACTCTAAAATTGAAAGCCAATAAATATTAGTTGTTAATTATAACGGATATAATTTGATTTGGGATGATTTTCCTATTATTATTTTTTATTAAATCCCCATATTTATTATTACGTTCATTGTAATTAAATGTAGAATGATCGTGGTATTTAATAAGATCGCCCTTCCCGTTGTGTATATACACCCTCATGTACTGAATGCTCTCCCTTTGTTTGACTGTTATATCCTTCAAGTAAAGTCAAAATCAATTATAAACTCAAACTACATACTCCTATACATGTCAAAACTAATTATAAATTTAAAATCATTTTATCTCATAAGGTATACATGCCAAAATAAATTATGAACCCAAAATTATGTTACTCATCTAATCTATAATATAAAATATATTTAATTAATTTAATTATATATATTAAAGAAGTTAGTTAACATATATTTTTTAAATATCCTAATTATCTTCATTAATTTTCTTCATTCATCTTTTATTTGATTATTAGTGAGGAAGTATCTATAAGAGTTATTTAAAAAAATTAATAAATATAAAAAAATAATTTTATATTTATGAAGAATATTAATTTTTTAATTAGACTTTTTATTAATTATAGAAGTATTTCATAAGCTACTATTATCATCTTTTCAATTTTATAATTTATTTTGGCATGTATAACAATGTTTGGTAACCTATGATATTGCCATAATTTTAGGTTCATAGTTTATTTGGCTTGTATAGAAAGATAAAAGGGGGGATATAAATGAAATTTTTTTTATTTAAAAATTTTATTCATAAAAATATCTAAAGTTGAGTACGGCTATTATCTATGTATAATTTTTTTAATGTACTAATATTTTTTGTATGAAAAAATATATCAAATTAATAAAACTTTTAAACAGAAATTATTTATTTATTTATTTTAAAATAATAGTTAAGCCTAATTGTTTACTAGTCTAATTATAGTTCAAGATCATAGTATACAAAATCGTAAATAGATATTTTCTCTAGAGACACAAACCCAGACGTGACCCTTTGAAGTTTGGACCCAAAAACAAAAGTTATATGGGAAAGGAAACAGAAGTTGAAAACTTCATGTTGAAGAGTGATCTGAGTAAATATTTAAATTTGAAAGGAAAAAGATGAGAGGGTGAGAAGAAACAGTTAATCCCAAGGAAAAAGTAAAATAGTGCCCCTCACGTTCTGTTCTGCAGATATTTTAAAACCTCTTAGAGATAATTGCTTTAAAAGTAAATCGTATTAATTAATTAATTGCCTCCATTAAATCCAAATAATTGTCTCATTGAATGAGGATCTTTTCCCCCAGAGATAAGTAATTCTAACATTCTAATATTATTATGTATAATATTATTTATCATTTACAGAAAAATTACAACCTAAGATATAAAAATAATATTGTGGTCCTATTTTTAATATCAATGTTAGAATATATAAAAGAGAAAACTCATATAATTAGCCTTAGATACCATACCCAATATATTTTTACTGATAATAATAATAATAATAATAATAATAATAATAATAATAAGAGTTTGTTATCAAACAAATATGTATTGATTTGACTGGGAACAAGCAACAGCTATTTAAAGGTAAGTACATAAGTTTGTTTCATGATTAAAAGTAATGCTACATTTTGAAATAAAACTTACTTTACTTCCCATATAAGTATTTTTTTAAAAGCCCTTTAAGCATATGGTGGCGGACACCTTTTCTCCTATTATCATATATATATATATATATATATATATATAGATAATTGATTGAAATTTTACAGTTAGAATATTTTTCTATAGGATCTTTTTTAACAAAATTAAATTTAAATGTTATTCATCTATTTTATAATCTAGTTATTTACTATTAGACCAAAAATTTTAGATTTTTCCTAAATATATAATATAAATATATTTAATTAATTTTATTTTTTAAAAAATCTATTTTTTAATATGGTCATCTACCCAATTAAAAGTAACATTTTTAAAAATATTGTTTATATTTATATAAATTTAAATTTAAAATATTATATTTAAACTGTAAATGAAAGTTTTTTCTAAAGGTATCAACTCCTCTTAGGGTTCGTTTGATATGAGAGTTTTAGGAGAAGGGGAGAGAAAACAAAGGACCCTTCCTCTTATTTGAGTCATTAAAACAAAACATTTAGGAGGAGAGAATTTTTTTTTAAAAATTTTTTCTCCCCTCCTCAACTTTATCTTCCCTCTAAAATTAGGAAAATTTAGAGAAAAAATATGATATTATTATTTTATAATATTAATATATTTATAATTTTTTAATATCCTAATATTATCCCTATATTATATTTTATTAAAATATTTTATAAAATAATATAAAATAATTTTATCTATATAAAAATATTTTTTCTCTCATCCCTTCTTAAATCAAATAAGATAATATGAAAATCCATCTCCTCCCCTCCTTTAATATTAATCCAAATAAGTAATACTAAAATCCTTATTCTTCCCTCCTATCTTTTTCCCTCTATTAAAATCTTTTCCCTCCATTTAGCCAAACACATCCTTAATTTTTTTTTTGAAGAAATCTATACCAATAAATCAATTTTATTGACAATAAATAATTATTTTTAAAAAATTGCGTTTGGCCTAAAAAGTATCAAATTTAATTTAGTGCATGTTTGGATTCAGTTTTTGAGAATCAATTTTAGCCAAAATCTCGGTTTGGGAAAATTTGAAACAAACAGCAATTTTTGTCCAGAATTAATTTTTGGCCAAAACCCCAGTTTGAAAAAATTAGAAACAAACAGCCATTTTTGTCCAGAATTGATTTTGGCCAAAATCTCGGTTTGAAACTATGGTTTTGAATAAGCTACTGAAAATAGATTTTGGAACAGTAAAAGAGCTTATAGAGTATCCAATTACTATTTTACCCTTATTTTTTCTAATACTCTCTCTCTTCTCTCTTCTCTCTCATCTTTCATCTCTTTTCTTCACACTATCTCCTCTTTTCTCTCTCTTCTCTACACTCTCTACTCTCTCTTATTTATTCTCTACCCTCTCTCCTCTCTCATACTTTAATCAAATCATACCCTTTTTGGTAATTTATTAATATAAAAAGTGATTCTACTACTAATCATCTAAACATTTCTATTTTCAAAATATATTCTTTTCAAAATCTATTCTTCCCAAAATCTATTCTTTAAAATTTATTTTTTTCTAAAATCTATTCTTCAAAAACTAATTCAAACATACTTTTATAAAAGAAAAAAATTGTCAGTTTAAAGTAGGCAACTCTAAATTGGATTAAAAAATTCAATATGTCTAATAAAGTAATTATAAAAAAGAAAATTAAATTAGCCAAGTCAATAAGAAAACGACTGAGAAAAGAGGAAAACAACCACAGCAAGTTAGCAAACAAACCGACCTATGCTTCTCTGAAGCTTACTATAATAACAACAAAGAGATCCAAAATCCTTCGTTTCGTACCTTCATCATGATTCGTATGGAGAAATCGAAATCTTCATCGTACGCATTCGACGACAAGAGCATCTTCCTCCCGAATAAGAAGAAGCAGAAACCGACGTTGTCGGAATCGGAGATGGAAGCAGCCCGGCAACTCATCGAACTTAGCAACGGAGATTCTTCCTCCGCTCATCGTTCCCTAACGGGTGACGACGATGTCGCCGGAGATAACAATAGCAGCAACAGCTTCAGCGTACAGGGGAGACCACAGGAAGAAGAACAACAAAAGAGCAAGCTCGACGATGTCGATGTATCTTCCAACGTTGAAACAATAATGGATGAGGGAGAAAGTTTGGGGGAAATAAGAAGGAGTCGAGTGAGAAAGCACAAGAGGTATCGCTTCGTTCTCGATCTGTATCGCGTTACAGAGCCTGTGATTTCCTGCTATTAGACGCTTTTTCAAGTTTGAGAATAACGACGACGTTGTGTAAGAAGATCAATTGTAGAAATCAAACTGAAGAACTTTCTAGAATCAGATGATGTATGTAAGAAAGAAATGAAATCCAAAGGGTTTGTTCACCTGTGACTCTGGGAATCATCTCCCCTCTCTTTCTTTTGATCGCTTTAGAGAATGTTGTTCTAATTTCCTGACTCGTATGTAGTAATGTAAGCTAACTTGAAATGGCGTTCAAGGTTTCGACTGTGTTTATAGTGTATATAATCGTTTATCATAAGGTTGTTTGCTTTAGTTGTGCCTTTTGATTCTTGCTACATGGCTAAGAGATCTTTGAGTCTGCTTCTCTGCGTGCCTTGGGTAGCAGAAAAGTTGGAAGAATGAATTTTTTTAGAGAAGTTACCCATTGGGGGGAAAAAGGGAATTACCACAGAGTACTGCTGAAGAAATTTAATTAATAAAAAATTCTCAATATAAATTTATTATCAATTCTTTTATTATAATTTGTTATTAGTTTATTAGTTGTTATTGAGATGTTATTGAGAATTTTAAGAAATTAAATCTTTTATTTAGGACTTTATTTTTCTTACAAAAAATTATTATTATGTGACCTAAATGTTATAATTTTAGAATTTGGAAACAGTTTTTCATTTGTAGGAGTAAGGTTGTATATATCTATTCATCTCTAGACTCTATTTAGTGGGAGTTTTATGCACCGATTTGCCTTAGTTTGTGAGGGTAAGACTATCTATTGTTTGATATCTCATAATAATTTTACCTTAAAAATTTTCTATTTTCTTGCAAAAAATTGTTGCTATGTGACCTAGTCACTAAGTACGAAACCTAGAAACAACTTGTTCACTTATAGAGATAAGATTGTGTACATTTGTCTCTCCTCAAATTCTACTTAATGGGAGCCTCATATCTTAGGGTTGCCCTTGAAAAAATTGTTGAATCCGTGGGAAGAAGGTAGGTAATTTGGATAGATGGCTGAACACAATGAAATTATGAAGAAGATATTGAAGCTTAATGTGGCTGAGGATTGAGATTGTGCGTTTCACAATAACATTATGAATTGTGAAGTGACAAGTTGGGATATTACAGCTTTGTTTTGGTGAGGTTAACGTCGAAATAACTTTGGGCATTGAATGTGTGGGTTGGGAAGCTGGCATTGTCATTCCCCCTTTCAAAGCTGCACTATCACATGCTTGTTGCATGTCCCCTTTTTTTGGTTATTGGTCTTATTGATTCAACTCAACCTTAATTAGATCCAAATCATCTCAAAAACCAAATCTTTTTACTGAATATGAAGATTCTGTAAGTACTTTTGAGTCTAAGACTTACTTTGACATTCATTTGACAAGCCAACAACACTTAAATTTAATTTTACAATATTGGGTATGAGATAAAAGGAAAACCAATCTTGAGATACTTGTAATTTTCTTCAATTTTTAATTTAATACCTATATATTTTTGTCTTATTATTAAATCATTTAATTTTACTCTGTAAACACATAGGTACTAAATTAAGATTGAAAAAAAAATATAAGTACCTCAAAAATAGTTTTCCCCATTAGATAATTACATAAAAATTGATCAAAAATAAATAAAAATTAATTGAAAATCGGTAAAATAAAAGCTTTTTGTTTTATAAAAAATTTATATATTAAATAAAAAGATTAGCCCCAATTGAACTGATATTTTCATCAAATATCAGATTCAATTTCAGTAGACATTTTATTTTGTAATCTACTCAGGCTTTCATATTATCAGTCAAGCGGATTTCAAGACCAAGGATAACTATACTAACGTATTCATTGATTCAAAGCCATGACAAGTTAGTCCATACGAACAAAAATACAAAATAAATCCATCCCACACAAGAAAATCTTCAGCTCAAGCAAATTCTCAGTCAATAATTACTATTGATGAATGATTACAAGTAAACTTTTAAGTTTGTAGATGGAAATCCATAGAATGAACATTACACTCTGTTCTACAAAATGTCAAAGGCACATTAAGAGCAGCTTTACACAGCATATCTATGTCTTCACTAGGTCAAAAGATTTTAATGCTCAAGATGGAAGACATACTCTGTCAAACGCTGCAATTTACTAGGATCCAGTTTCTGCTCTGTCACAATAGGTTGCTTCTTCACAGTTAACATTCGAGAAGCCGGGTCCACGGCCCAACCTTGCTGTAGCACATCTGGCATTATACAAACAAGAATGACTCATAAAAAACATTTAAGGAGAAATGGAACAAGTTCAACGAACAAGGGGTTTAGCATAATTTTAGCCTTATATGGATCTTTCAAAAACAGTCAAGTTAAGGCTACACCAGTGCAAGAGGCAATTTTCAGTATAGCATTATATAGAATAAGCATAGTGTCAATACCAAACTTTATAGCAGCAGCAATGGCAACCAAATTTACCATAGGAATCGTTGGTGTCTTTCTTGGGTTTCAAGGTCCCTACCATTTTTCCAAATCCACGCAAAAAAGTTAAATCAAAACCCATTCACATTATACATCGGATTGGGATTTGATAATGACAGCCAAGTTGCAACTTCTCTTTCCCTTCCTTTTGCGGTTTGAAAAGGGCGCCCGGGGGGGTGTTCCTTATCTTCCTTTCGCCCTTTATCCTTGGGGACTAATTTATTGGACAATTTCATGTCCTGGACCATCCTCTTCAAATGATAACCCAAGATATTATCCCTTTTAATTTGCCCTTACCTAAAGGCTAAAACCTTGCACTCCAACCAGATAAGAAATTTCAAGACCCTGAACAACTATTTTTTCAATTCCAAAAAACTTTTCAGACAGCCAGCATGAATTACATGTATAATCAATAAGAAATACTAATTTGGGCCACGGAGAAATGGAACATATTATTGACAGAGTAATAAACTATAATGATTCAATGAGAGCTTCAAACTAGCTTTGATTGGCCATTTTAATCTGCATGACATTTAGAGTTTCTAAAAATTATGAAACAATGTCGATTATGTGAGTTTTAGCTAATAAGGGAGACATGAATGGTTAAGGTTGTCTATAACACACTCGTTGTGAGTGTTCAAGGTCTTCTCTTCAAAGTTTCCCGTTTAAGTACATGGGACCTTCATTTATATATCCCAGGGTTCTTCATCATTTTACTCTCTCAGTCCCTCTCCTCCTTTCTTAGTGATAAAACTTTCTTCATTTATCCAAAACAGGAAAATAGCACTGTTTAAGTAGGGCATTTTGAGCAACATAGCTTGATCCTGGCAAGCAGAAATAATCTTTATTGTCTTTTAATAAGGACTATGGAATAATATTGATTATGAATTCGTGCATTAATAATAATGTGTAAATCAAGGCTACAAGTATTAAATAAAGAGGTTGGTAGAGGATGTTTTAAGTGTCTTCCAGTATAAAATTTCATTTAGTTAACCTTACAACATTGGTTCTGACCTGCGAAGGAAATGAAAGTTGGAAAGTGGGAAAATATCTTTAGAATCACACAATTTTTAATTCAAACAAAGAAACATGATTACTTACAACTTGTAGCATCCTCCTCAGTCATTCCAAGAAATAAAGCTGTATCCTGAATGCTTATGGTAGAATAAGCCGCGACAAGCAGCTGAAACATCTTCTTTGTGTAAAGTTCTGCAAAGAGTTGATATGCGGTTAAGTGATATAACCACTTCTACAGTAGAAAGCATGGTGGCAAAAGAGACTACTGCACTTTATTTTAGGCTTTTAGGTCATGCCATAGTGCTTAGCTCTTTAAATATCCATTCCTTTTCTCCTTTCAGGGTAAAAATTTGATATCCTTTCATTGCATATAAATGAAGACTTAACAAACTGTTCCAACTAAAGAAGTAACACATCCACGTTGACCCAAATATCTCTCCAATCTGAATTTCTTGTCTTCAAGTCATAGCAAATTTATATTTGTGAACATAATCAAATCAATAACAGTTTAAACAGAGCAACAATGTGCCTTGTTTTGAAGATGCTTCCACACAAATTAATTTCATGATTATGTATTGTTAATGATCAACAAGTGTAAAATGTAGTGGGTATGGTAAATGCATTGTCAACATTAAGATCCAGTTGGCTATATTTTAATAACTATAGTCTTGGATCTCAAAAAGTTTATACAAACACTTCAAGCTGGCAAGAAGCAACCCAAAAACACAAAATAAAGGACATGGCCACAAGGCAATATATTCAGCAAGATGGTTTGGCTATTGCAATTAAATCAAAACCAAAATATAAATTGATTTGGGAAAACAATAAACACATTTTTGGCTAAATTAAGTTCTACAGTAGCAATCAGCGCTAATGAGACAATAACAAAACAAACCTTATTATCACCAATAAATAATTAGATTATCTATTATAAGCATATCATGAGGATAGGGCGAAATCACTATATTTTGTAAACAACACAACAGCAGCAGCAACATGAACAAGAAGCCTCATCCTATTAAGTGAGGTCAGCAAATATTGAAGTCACTCAGGTGATATGCTGACTAAAGCTGCTACAGATTGGATTGACTGAAACAATGCCTTGCTTACATAAAGATCATCGAAATACAATCAACTAGGTGTTAGCTTGGGTCATTTTGCAATTAAATATCTTCCATGTATAGGCCACAACTCCTTCTTAGTTAACACTTAACAGTTCCTTTAATAACCAATAACATATAACCGGCTTCTTTTAACAATGATGATTCCTATAATACGATAATTCAACCAAATGTAGTATCTCTGTCTGTAAATTAAGCCTTAGCTCACCTCATATTTGCTAAAGATTACTATACTGCTTGCCTACCAATTATCAGGAGTAGCAGGGGAGGGATAGTGAGGGAACAGAATGAAATCTCTATGTTATGACCACATTAATCTTCTAGTAAGATCTCCCGTACTTCTTCCTAGACCATTTCAGAATTTCTTGTTGAAAATTGAAAAAAATGTAACTTCAACAGCCAATTTCATGCCACAGTGAATGAATTTGATAGTTATCATAGAGTGATATGGGTTCTTTTGCCCCATTTTTACTTTTTTAAAATTCATTTCAATGCCTATAAATCAGAAACTTCAATTCTTTGCAAAATAAAACGGCAAATTTCAGCGAAGAAAAAAAAATTCCCAATCATCCCTGTTAAATATAAATGGGAATTGTAAGCTTGCCTGAGTAAGCAGCTACTAGGCCTTTAAGCTCCTGACTCCAGTCAAACCCACGAATTGCCTCATGCACTCCCCCATAGTCACGAATCCATAGCTTCTGCCCAATCTTCCAAGCTGCAACAACCTCTGGCTTGTTTTCTTTGATCGAGGAAGGTATTGATTTCCAAAGAAACCGTGCACTGTTACTGCAATATCACCACAGCAAGTATGATATGAGAACCCAAGAGCAATATCAGCCCAAAGGGGCCAAAAACTTCCCTGCCACAATTAGAAAAATATAACAATTCAAGACAAGAACTAGCAGGAGCCTGATATGAATTATTGCAATATCAACATATCAGGGAGCACTCACTGCAAAGTACTAACCCTGCAAGACCAAAATAATGCAGAATGCCTTACACACCATAATTACACAAGACATAAGACTCTACAGCACTCAGTTTGGTAGCTAGATAAGTAGCAGAATTTGTAAAGCATGCGTCTTCATGCATTCTATTTTCCTGTAGGACAGATTTCAGAGCAAGCAAAGCCTCTCGGTTTCGAAGTTCATAGTTCACCCATAAACTCAATAAATTAATATATATATATATATATATATATATATATATTATTTAAAAGAATCGTATTGAAGAAAGCGAAATGACCTAGGTGAAGGAACCCATATGTCACCCTCATTGCAAAATTAACTTTTGAAAAACAAAGACGAAACGTGCAAGGAGAAGCAACCAGAAGAGAATGAGATTTTTACATGTCATCAACATAAATGTAACCCAGAAGATGAATCGCAAAAGGCCATTCGTCCTGATAAGAAACGCCTTCTGCTGCAACCTGCTCAATACAAAGAGGAAAAATAAAGATGAATGGTCCGCATTAGGTTTAAACTAAGCGATGCAACCGAAATGGATGGAAAATTGCGAATCACCTGAAGCATGAGGTTATCGCAGATATCGGCGATCGTATCGTACGATTGGGAAGCCAAAGCCGCCGATATAGTGGAGGAATACATAGGCGCAACTCCGCTAGATTCTCAACTCAGTGAGTTACTAGTCTAACTCGCTAAGTCGGCAGAGAGAAGGATCACCACCACCTATGAGTCGCGGTTGATTGCCCTTGAGTGAAGCGAAACGAGCAAACGGCGGTTTGCTGGGGTGCAGGCAGAGGTTATGGAGACGGACTCTAATATACTCAAAGGCGCTGTTGTACAGATCCTAAGCTGATATGTATATATATTTTATACGCCCGTAAGAAGGATATGTTATATATACACACACTCTTCGTTTTATATATATATTACTTAATATGAGCTAGGAGAATTATTATAGAGTTAATTTTAATTATTTATATAAAATATATTTTTATATTTATTAATTATTTTTTAAATTAATTTTAAAAATATTATCTTAATAATAATTAAATAATAGAGAAAAATAGATTAAATAAGATAGTTAAAATATTTTATAAAAAATATACTATATTAATTAATTTAACTAATTTTTTAATATAATTAAATTTATTAAATAATTTATATATTAAGAATTGGGTATTATATAACGAAAAGTCTATATATTGGGCCATATTATTAAATATGATTAACAAAATAATGTAATTATTTTTTGGCATACAATTTTTTAAAAAGGGGTTGGGCTTACCTATAATTTAAAGGTAGGATGAAGTCTCCCTTCTTTCTAGACGATACTGATATCGGGTAGGGCAAATTGTCTATTACCCTTAGGCGTAAATTTAGACACCCAAGAGTTAGGATATCTCTTTAAGTGTTGTTACTTGAACTTGAACCACAATAAAGTGACACTCCTCAATGATCAAATAAGTTCCAAATAGTCACATGTCTTACCCTTTTATCAGTTAAACCCACTGAAAATGGGTCAAAATAATGTAACTTATTCATCTTAAAAGATAGCATAAGTTAAGTTGTGTATTAATAATATCTTTTAATTTTTAAAATTCGGATAGAAAGTAGTTGAAAAATATAATAACACTTAAAGGTTTATTAATTCAGAATATTACCTGTTATAAATTTAGAAGGTCACTTGTAACATTTTAATAAGATAATTCTTTTTATAAATATATTGTAAAATGGTTCACACTTATCATCTTAGAACTTATTAATCTGTTTATTTAAAATTTTTATTATGAAAATAAATAAAATATGAGTAAACTTCAATCATCAAATTAAACTTCAAAAGCTCCTTCAATTGTGGACACTCCCATCTTAGAGTTGAAGTCTCTTGTGTCTAAACTAATTAAACTCTAAAGTATGTCTTCAACTCTTACCTCTAACCGTGTGTGTGGATGAAGAGAAATTTAGGAGGAAAAAACAATAAAAAAGAAAATAGATTTTTCTTGTTTAAATTTGGAGAAAAAATAGGTAGAAAAGAAGAATAAAAGGAAAAATCATGATGTGCATCATACACTTTTTCTCCTAAACTATATAACAATTATTATAAATTTTTATTATAATTAAAAATTTAACATATTATATAAATTTAAAATTTATTTTTTTTAAAAGATTTTAAACTCCCACTTTAATATATAAAAGATTTTAATTTATATAATAATAATTAATTATTACTCCTATTAAAGCAGAACTTAAAACATTTTGAAAATAAAAATAAGATTATTAATTAGAATTATTAATTGTAGTTTATAGATAAAAAAATTAAAAATATTAAATTGAGCTAATTTAAATTTATTTTTAATTAAATTAAGTATTATAAAATTTTAAAAATATAGTTAATGATAAGTTAATCGATAGATATTTTCTCCTCAAAATTAAAGAGATTTTGGAGAACTAATTTCCCAAATTATCCATACTCCTCCCCACACTCAGCTCACGTTCTTTCTGAGTTTTTATATCATTTTCAGTCGCATATTATATTTCCGCAAAGTGTAAATGGTTTTTAGTTTCATTCATGGACATGCCTACTTAGCTAGAGCAATATATATATATTGTCCAGTTGTCCAATAAACACATGACATGTGGCTTATTTTTACACCTGGCCTTCCATCTTTTTCCCCACCTTAAACACCATCTAGCAGATGTTTATGGAGAAAAAAACAATAAATTTGTTGCCAATTGTTTGTCACCGTCCATCTCTCCTTTCTATTAGCCAGTCCAATATTTCTTCGCCGTAAGCAATCAAAACAGGAAGTGGAGGAAGGCGAATTCATCAGTTATCAAGCAACCATATCTACCTCAAGAGTCAATCTCAACGAAAATCCTATTGGTGTTTCTAAAGAAACTTCTATTAAACTCATTTGTGTGGATAAACAAGGTTGATTTGAAGAATTTTCATTTCTGCTAGGAATCCGTGATTATTTGAAAATGTAAGAATTAATTTTTTAATAGATTGTTTATTCAAATCTATCATATCTTTAGATTTTTTTTTTGGCAACAGATGCTCCCAAAAAAAAAAGTTAACAATAGCTTCTTACTAAAGTTCAATCTTGGATGGTTTTAATATTGAATGATAAGGTATCAATGGAGAGGAGAGGAGAGAGAGAGGGAGAGGCAAAAATTATTAGGCTGGTCCAAAACCGTCTATTAACAGTGTTAAAGGAAGGGAATGAGACGAAGCGTGAAATTTTAAAAAATAATCCACATGTCATGTGTTTATTGGATATTGATTAGGAAGTTAATTTTGCGGAATATTAAGCACTCCACCAATTGCATTTCTTTTTTTTTTTTAAGAAAAAAGTCAAAATGATATTAATAATAATAAAATGAGTTTACATAATACCTACAGAAACAGGACATAGGTAATGATTTACCAGGTTATAAAAGAACTTCCTCAACATTAGAAGAATACTCCTTATTCTATTTATAAATTATTTTTAATATATTTTATACACATTAAGAAAAACTCTAAATCACAGTAAATATATCATAAAATTCAATAATTTTTTAATTTTATTCCTATTCAATATACATTACACCTACTAAAAATAAAGTCAATATAAATAAATAAATAAAAGTTAAAATTGTATATTTATATAAAAAATTTAAAATAAATAAAGGTTAAAATTGGACTAGAGAAGTATTTAGGTAGATGACATATTGAGCATGTTTGAATTGTCTTTTGAAAAAGAGTTTATAGAAAAAAAAAATTTAAAAGTGATTCTAGATAAATTATTATGGATAAGAATTAATAGAAAAAAATAATTTTGAATAAATAAGTATTTAGATAGTTATCATCAGAATGAGTTTTATAATTACTAAATTACCATAAAAAGTATCAGTTAAAAATTAAATAAATAATTATTTATTATTTATCATCATCATTCTTATCCACTCTTCTATCACTTTCGCTATTCATAATTAATTACCTTCCCCTCTCACACACTCTTCTATCACCTCCACTGTTCATCATCTTCATCATCCTCATCTGTCATCAACTTCCATCCTCTCCAATCGGCCATCTCCATTCCAACACACGGTGAACAACAATGGCACAGATAGAGAAAGCATAGCTTAACAGAGGAGACACATGACAACAGTAGAGATGACCTCATATTTGGACAATGACGACAACGATAAGCACAGACAGAGGTGACCCCAGGAGCGATGACGATAGAGTAGAAGGAGAAAAAGCAATAGAGAAAAAGATAGTATTTTATAAAAAGTACAGATAGAATGGTAATTGAATAGCATATAAACTCTTTTTCATTCTCAAAAGTTATTCTTAAGAATTTATATAAAATTATAGTTTAAAATGATAATTTAGTCTATAAGCTCTTTTAGCTATTAGAAAACTGTTTATTTTAATTTTTTTCAAAATTATAATTTAGGCACAAAATACTTTTAAAACTGTAATTTTAGAGTTATTCAAACACCCAGATTGTTGAACAACAGCTGTAGATGCAAGGTGGATGCTATGCTTGTTGATACAAATAGTCTCCAGTGGCTCATTGTGCAATTCAGAAAAATCACTCCTTCGTGCAAGCCAACATAGAGCAACCCAAAAACATGAGTGCAAGCATGAATTGGAGGATAAAGCTCCTTTTTTTGTTTCTAACAAAAATGCCATGCCGAGCATCCCAAGTTGATTTTCCTCTTGTAAATCACCACAGACCAACTTTTACTAGGAGAGTAATCCCCATATGTGAAAATATAATTTTGGAGCTTAATCGAGAAACAACCAGACCAAATTGATTTGACATATGGGCATGGGATGAATACGTGCTCAAGTATTTCTTCCTCATCACAACAAAAAGGGCATAATCGAGAAGAATTGAGATAATAAGCTTTTAAAACTTTAAAAGAAAGAATTGCATGATTTGATAGCTTCCAAATAAACAAGTATTTATAAGATAAAGAAATTGGCCATAAAAACTTCCAAAAAGGTTCAAGAGAAGTCGCATCAGAAATGATGGGGAATGCAGGTAATTCTTGAAACCATCTCGAGCATTGTAAGATCCTGATTTATGGCCTTTCCATGTGAGAAAATCAGATTGACTGAAGAAAGACCACGGCATATGTAGAATTTTAGCAGGGAGCATGTTTGAAAACCTTTATAACGTAAGTTTTAAAAGGATTTTTGATTCAAATCTTAATTTAAAAAAAAAATTTAAAATAAATAAACATATTTATTTATAAGAATTTTTTAGTTAAACTATAGTTTAAAATTAAAATTTTGAATAAACTATTAAGATTAACTTCTGTAACAGTAAAACAGTTTATGAACTACCTAATTACTATTTGATCTTTATTTTTTCTTACACTTTATTTTATCTTTTTTCTCTCTTCCCCACCCTCTTTTCTCTCTCTTCTCTACATTCTCTCATTTCTCATCTCTTTTTTCACCCTCCCTACTCTTTGTTTTCTGCTATATCTCTTCTCTCTCCTCTCTACTATTTTTAATAAAATCATACCTTAGTAATTTTTCAATTATAAAAATCTTTCTAATAATAAATATGAAACACTCATTTATTCAGAATCACTTTTTTCTCATAAGCTCTTCTTTAAAAATTATTTTCTAAAAGCTGTTTAAAAATATTTTTTCATAAACTATTTTATAAAATATTATCCAAATACACTATATAACATTCAAAACTATTACTATTGTACCACTAAGCGAGTAGATCTATTAATAAGAGTTATTTTAATTCAATCAAATGTCTCGAGTTTAGATTTAAAAATATATTAGCCTTAAGTAGAAAAATTGCCATCTATATAGGTCATATCATAGTCTGGATGTGAATTAATCTAAACCTCAGTGCAAAAACTGTACAAAATTGGCATTACATTGTTTCAGTTCTATCGTCAAAAGTTTTATAAAATACTTCTGTTAACATATTTATTTCATTCATTAAAAATAAATTCTTCACCACTAATCTAAACTATCATTAATTTTGATTCTTTTGTGGTCGCGTAAAGGAAGAACTAGGAAGATTCAATGACCCAATGTTGGCCATCGATATGAACCTTTTTACCATGCAGAGCTGAGAATAATTCAACGGCTCTTCTCACGCCTCCGTTATCCATCTCTAGGAAATAATCGTGCCCGAATAAAACCCCACCGGGTCGCAAGATCCGGAATCCCCGGTTTATATCGGACCACACTGAATAGAAGTCGTGACCCGCATCGATCTCCACCAAGTCCCCGTAGACCCTCATATCCCACATCTTAATCAGTGTAGACCAGCTCGAGAACGACACCGTCGCGTTGAAGCTCACCACGTTCTGCATGAACTGGTAGTACAGCATTACGTCGCCGTTTATCATCTGTATCTCGTCGAACTTGTTCCTGAACCCGGCCCACCCGCGGCAATCGTCAACGCACAGGATCTGTGTTTGGAGCCCGAGTAGCCGAGTCAACTTGGCCATCTGAAGCGCCGACGCGCCCAGGAATATGCACACTTAGATTATGGTTCGCGGCTTCACCCGAACAATGAGGTTCTCGAAGACCGCATCATCGGAGCCACACCTTTTGACATGCTCTCGACGGATTCGCTTTGCCGCGCGCCCTCCTGCGGGAAATTAGTAAAAGGTGACGTTCAGTTGAAGAGGTAACGCAAGAGCGTCTGGCGGACTAGGTCGGGATGGATCGGGTCTTCGCATCGAGAGGTGACCCGAAGCAGTGATTCACTTTGTTTTATATAGTATTCCACTTCGGATGAATGATTCCAAAATTTCTTCTTGTAGATTCAACCTTCTTATAAGCTGGCATGTATATCTTATGGTTATGCATTACTGGTGGTGTCTTGTGCTGTAGCTTCTTTGTTGGTGTCATCTTTCAATGTATTGCAGTTGTGTCAGTGCTTAGTAGCCCCTGACTCCTGAGCTTAACCGCCTTTTTTATTTGAGAATTACTATGGGTCCAAAGAAAGGATTTAACTACTAAAAAATCTCAGCAACAAAGCATTAAAACTTGTCAGTATATTATATGCTCCTTCTCATAATTGCGGATTACCATTTTTATTTTGCAGGAGTGTAGCTATGGATCGAATTTATTATGGATGATGCCTGCTTGAAGTTGAAGACAGCTTAGACAGGTTCATACAGGATTATACATGACATGAAAATTTCCGTCTTGTACATTCTGCGTTTTTATAAGCGCTCTGTCTTTGCTCTCTGTACGCATCAAAGTTTCATACGTGATTGTGGATGACATCTCTTTATTCCATCAAAGTATGGTTGCAATTAAATGGGAGCAAACACTATGGGAAAAAAATAGAAAGAAATTAAAAGAAAATCTTTCTGCAATATATAACATTTATTAATCCTCATCACTGTCATAGTTTTGACACAAAGATTGAAGTCTACTGGTTGTGCTAATCTTACTGTCTTCCTCTATTTTTTGTCGATTAGGTTTGACTGCCTTCTTGACAACGTTGATATGAAAAGGTTTTGCTCCACCAGAAGTCCTCGAACCTTGCAAATTTTTTGGGTTGCCAGAATTATCCAAACTAGCTTTTGTCAGAGCCTTTGGTGCTTTGCTTGGAAGCCCTTCATAGGACATTCTTATCCTCTTCATAAAATCATCAGTTTCTACTAAATCTTCATCCCGAACTCTTTTGATAAGTTCTTTTGATTCGCTTGAGAACACTGATTTTATCAGTGCTTCATCCTCTTCTTGTAGATGTTTCTCCTTGTCAGCTTCTGTGCTTTGCAAGGACTCCAGCATTGCATCAACAGAGACTTTCGCATGCCTCGACTTCATAGACTTCATATTTCAATGGCTGCTACAATCTCCATCTCCCTTTTAGACTGCAAAACTCTAATAAGCCTCACTGTTCATGAGTTATAAACAAGGGAAAATAACATTTAAGTCCCATGGAAGGCATAAAATGTCAAAAATGTCCCAAGAAATGGTATAATTAATGTCAAGTCCCATGGGACCTCATATGAATTTTTTCTAATTGTAAAAAGACATAAATGTCCTTAAAACTGAAATTTTCCCTTTCCTTTCTCATAATTCCCTTCCATTAACACCAGTACTCTCTCTCTCTTCCTGTCTCTTGCTGCCCCTTCTCTCAGCGTTTCTCGCATTTGCACTCGCCTAATTTATGAAGATCTTCACCACCTAGTCTGTGCTTATGCCTCTTCTTTCTTTTTTAATTTTTCAAGGTTTACGTAGATCTTACTTTTTTGGGTATGCTTCCATTTTATTTATTTTTTATGTTTCATTGCTTTACTCACCGGTGGATTTGGTTTATGATCTTTACCGCACTCAGTTTTCCACATGCTGATTTGCAGCTCAGTATTTTTCCTACTGCTACAGAAAATTGTTTACTTCTTCATCTATTACACAGAAGCCAGCGGGGTTTGAAATTTAACGTCTATTATTGGTCACTTGGTCCAATGGGAATGAAGATTCTCTCCTGTACCTTCTAATTTCTATTGATCCAAGGAATAGTGAAATTGAAAATTTTCAGGCAGATTCAGGGTATGCTTTTAGTGTTTTTACATTACTACTAATGATGATTAGATTTAGTATTTAGAATATCTAGGATATGTTGTTTGTATTGGTCGTATTGTGTGATAATTTATATTAAGAAAATAGAGCATGAAAGGGAGACTTAAGACCTAATTTACACCTCTTAATATTCTTACTATGGAAGACCGTGGAGCTGCTACTTTTTTTTTCTTCTTTCTTAAATGTTAGTTGAAATTTGAATCAACTTCTGTGTTTCATCCTGCAAAGAATTTAGACACTTGTTTTAGTTAGAACCTTTTCACATAATCTTTGGGTTTTGGTAAAATTTTATCGATTGGTTTCATGATTTAAGCTCTTCCTTGTTTTATACGTGAAGCTAACTCTTTAGTTTCATATTCTATATGACTTATGCATGTGTTTGTTGACATGTTAAGTTGGACTTCACAAGTGTGATAAAACTTGAGGTTCTTCCCTGGGGAACAAGTCTGCAAATTCTGACAAAAATATTGCACAGTATGATTAATCTCTTGAAAATCTGAGGCAAAAGTTCTGTTGGGCTTGCTCTGTTTGAACAGAGGTTTTCATTGGCTCCATTTTATTTACTAAGAATGGTATGTAATTCACCATAATCTGGATCAAACCCTTTGGTCACTATAAACTATATTCTTCTGGAGAAGAATCTTACTTTTCCTTTTTTTCCTGCAGATTTTACTCTCACTTTGCCATCAAGGATTAATGAATATAGGATATGATATAGCATGTGGTTGTGTTCCAGGAGATCAATCTCATAAGAATAGTGATACAGTTGACGCTTATGCATTGTATTGCTCCTAGCTTAGACCTCTCTTTAAGTCTACAATAGCAATCTCTCATTTCTTTTCAAGATTCTTTCCTGCCTGCAGTATGGGTAATTCCCAATGCGATATAACTTTTTCTGAGAACAGTGCATATATTGAAAGTAAATTGAAGTTTTCAAGTGCTGGGCAATCTCACTTTGTCAAAGGTCTCCTGATTTCACTTCGGTATTTAAAAGCCATTTTGAGGAGCTAGTTTGGTTCTTTTAGCACAAATATTATAGAGAAAACTGTTAATATTCTTTATTTGTATGAGTATTATTTACTCTTTTCATTAGCTTGGCAAAATAACTTAAAAACTGTTTTCTTAATGGTTCAACCTTTCTTGATTGCACGTGTTGAGGTTGTAACCCTTATGAAGTTTATATGGTGAATCTGAAGAAACTCATCCCAAAAATTATGGAATTGGTGGCTCAAAATTCATTGACAGACCATGCCTCAGAATGTGGGCAAGATATACAAGCTGTGAATGTAAAGCAGTTGATTCCTGATAATGAAAAATCAATAATTTTTGGGGCTTGCTTATGGAAGCAAATTTCTAGATTCATGATGTATAATTTGAATATGTGATTATGTATAAAGGATCTAATCATTTTATAATGATAAAGAATCTTAATTACTGAATTGTTATTCAAAGATGATGGCTCAAGCATTTCTGCGTTATTGATCATATCTTAATTATAGTTGAACTTAAACGTACTACTAATAATCTTACTTTGCTTATATATATATGTCTAGTTCAGCTTTGCACTTACAACCCCAGCACCTGCGATAACAACCCCAGCGCTTGAAATAACAACCTCAGCACCTGCAACTAACAACCCCATCAGCTGCACTTACAATCTCAGGGCCTAAAATAACAACCACAGCACCAGAAACTAACAACTCCAACCCCTGTAACTAATATCCCCATCACCTACACTAAGAACCCCATCAGCTGCAACTAATAACCCCATTAATGGCACTAACAACCCTAGCACCTGAACTAACAACTCCAAAACCTGAAATAACAACCCCAGCACATGCAACTAATAATCCCAGTCCCTGTAACTAACAACCCCAGCGCCTAAAATAACAACCTCAGCACTTGCAACTAACAACCCCATCAACTACAACTAATAACCCCATTAGCTGCACTTACAACCCCATCAGCTGTACTTACAACCTCTCCACCTGAAATAATAACCATAGCACCTACAACTAACAACACTGCAGGTACTAGGGTTGTTATTTCAGGCATTAAAGTTGTTAGTTCAGGTGTTGGGGTTATTAGTGAAGCTGATGGGGTTGTTAGTTGTAGCTGATAGGGTTCTTAGTTGCAGGGGCTGGGATTGTTAGTTGCAGGTACTGGAGTTGTTATTTCAGGCACTCGGGTTATTATTGTAGGTGCTAGGGTTGTAAGTGCAGCTCATAGAGTTGTTAGTTGTAGTTGATAAGTTTATTAATGCAGGTGATGGGGTTGTTAGTTGTAGATGCTGGGGTTGTTATTTTATGCCCTGGGGTTGTTATTGCAGGGGCTGGGGTTGTTAGTTACAAGTGCTGGGGTTGTTATTTTAGGAGCTGGAATTGTTATTGCAGGTGCTAAGATTGTAAGTGCAGGTGACGCAGAAATGACGCACAAATGCTTGAGCCATCATATTTGAAAATTAATTCCACATATATTCAAAATTAATTCCTCTCCTTGTACAACCTCTGTAAAAAAAATTTTATGCAGAAAATAATTCTGAATTCCTTTCCTAAATAATACAAGAAACGGTTCTAAAGGTGAAAACTAACAAATAAACTATATTTAAAGACACTTTCTGACCCAAAATAACAACTAAACCCCAAGCTGCAGCATTTGTAAAGACGTGTTTCCCTCCTAAAATATTGTAAATAGCCAGCTTCAAGGACTATATAAATCCTTGACTGGTAAATCACAATAGCTCTATCTCATCATGACAAGATTTTCATGTTCTGAGAGTTATCTTTCCCTTCCCAAAGTTGCCTAATCATATTTCTAGAGACATTACTTGTTGCTAGTTCTGACATTGCAGCCAACAGAGTAAAGATGGAAGAGGAGAACTCGTTGCCTTCTTCCCCTTCATTTTCTTTTTGAGAAACTCTGTAGTTCTCTCTATTTTTCCTTTGATTCAGCATATCATCTCAATAACAGCTGGAAGAACAAGAATTTTTCTTGGAAGAAACCCCATATATTCCCCATCATATTGAATATATACCCTACCCTTCCTTGAGATGTCCTCTACCTCAATAGAGTGTACCCTACAACACAAAGATCATTGTGACTCAGTATTATAACAAATCGTGAGCTTGACAGTGTATTAAATCAAAAAATAAGCAAGTAAACAAAATAGAAAGAAGAAGATGTCATTATGTCAATAACATGACAAGGACCTGAAGTTAAGGATTCACATATCTATCAAAACCAAAATGCAAAAACACGTGAATTAATGAATTAAAACAAAAACAAAAAACATTGCATTTGCAGACTTGTTCGCCAGGGAGGAAACTCACATTGCATTCTTTACTAAAGCGAGACCGTAGATATGGAAGAAGCTGCTTCCACTCTCTACCCATCCGACCATTAGCACCTGCACCGAAGTCCTAGTATCAAAAAATTCAAATCTAATGGCCGCCATCAAGTTCATATATCATTAAGAAGGAAATGGGTATTTTATTCCACCAAATTTTTTTGGCAGCCAAATAGAGAAAATGGAGCAGGGATGAGAAAAAAAAAACAAAGAAACTAACCTCGAGGATTGACGATAAACACGAGGTCGCATTGTCGAGATGGAGAAGAGGAACCAACACCACGAAAGCGTTCAAAAAAGAGATCGAGGGTCATTGGCGGGAGCTCTGATATGAAAAGTGAGGGTTTGGCCATGGGCATTCTGCTTTCCAATGCCACAATCTGATTCCTATAATAGCTGCTTTGAAAACTATGACACGCCATGTTTTTTATTTCACAAGGTCATTTAAGTCTTTTTATAACTAGAAAAAATTCATGTGAGGTCCCATGGGATTTGACATGAATTATAGCATTTGATGGGATTTTTTTGTCATTCAATTGCTTATATGGGACTCATATGTCATTTTCCCTATAAACAATGCAACTTATTTTTTGGATTCTATGCAATACATGGGACCCACACAAGTTATACATTTATACGATATAATAATAATGATATAGTAAATGCAGTCAACGACCAACTGTTCCAATGATTCTTAAAGTTCTACATCGGCAAATTACTTTTAGTATCAGTAATTCTTAAAGCGAGTAAACATCTCAGAATTCAGGACAGAGGCATGCACATAATGGGCATTACCCAGTTGAAAAGGAAAAAAAAAAGTGATTTGAAATTATAATTAAGAGGTAAAACTTTGTTTCCCTATAAAATTAGAAAAGAATTAGTCTCAAGCCTAAAATAACTTATGGTACTTTTGATCAAATAAAAAAAAAATCTCTTATACCTTCGTGAAATAAAATAAACATACTGACATAAAGACATTAAAATATCATACATAAGAGAGAAAGACAGAGAATATTGCAACTTTGAAAGCTCCTGCATATTTTTACAACTTCTCTCTGATTTCTACCATAGCAAAAAATTTACTTTATACATAAATATGGTATTTTTAAACAATTTTTCCTTTTTATTAACAAGATGGTTTTGAAAATTGATTAAGAAATTAATAATCTATAGTTATTTTTTTAAGCCTGACCAAACATTAAACTGAAAATATCATTTTCAATTTTTATGATTCAACTCATTAGTCCAATGCTCAAGCAGTCAACAATTGGTCTGAATTGACTTTTTAAACTGTGGTTGCAGCATTCTTGCTTTCTGCATTTTATCTCCATTAATACCAATATGTATAGAAAAACTACTTCTTCTTCTTTTTTATTATAATTCTAACTTTTTTATCATATAAAAATTCCATTTTTAAATTTCTACTCCCCCCCCCCTTTTTAATTGATAATTTCAATGTAATTCATATTCAATTTTTTTAATAGAAATTTTTGTAAAGAGGTTGGGCTCACTCACGATTCAAGGGTAGGACGATATCTCCCTTCCTCGTAGATGATACCAATATCGAGTAGGGCGAGCCGTCTATTACCCTCAAGCATAAACCTAGGCACCTAGGAGTTATAATGTCTTCCCAAGTATTACAACTAGAACTACAATAAAATAGTACTTCTCATTTAATAGTTATATGTCTCACTTTTTTGCATGTCTCACTCTAAACCCTAAATTCAGATTCAAATTATTTGACACTTTGTGGCCCCCAATCAATCAATTGATAATTAAAATAATAGTAGCATATAACCTTTTTTTTAAGTATAAGTATTATTCTATTAGAAATAATATTTGAGGGACCCTAACAGCTCGATTTGATCCTAGTTATAATAATAGTTTAACATTTGTCATTTTCTTTTCTTTTTTTAATTGCTCACCCGGTTCATCAGAGTTTTACCCCGACTACACTCGGATTCAACTCGCGTTGCGCACCTGGCTATGATGGGTGAGTTTCCCAATGGAAATTTTCTACATATGCTAATACTTGAATTCAAGATCTCGTTTAAGTGATACCAAAACACTTATCACTCGAACTAACTCCCATTGGTCATTTGTCATTTTCTTGAATATTTTGTTCAAACCACCCAGCATTTTATAGTTTATAATATGGGCCGACCCAAGATCCATAGCCCAAATTTGGGAATCTAGGGCTCCATTATCCCCGCAAAACCATGAATACCTTTCTTGTATATAATGACCGAGCATGGTGCTTACCCTAATGTTCCTATATCGTCTTCTGCCCTAGTTCGTGTTCAAGCTTTGGAAGCCAGTATACAGGCAACTATATGCTTCCTCGTGATTTTAGTTTGTCTATTGTTCGAATATATTCGATCGCGTGTGCGCTCATTTTCTTATTCTGCTTCATTGTTTACTCAGTTCGGGGGAAAATATCGATGATTAGTGAATCCATACATTTGGGCGTTTGAAATTGTGAGATGTTGTTGTGATGGGTTATATTAGTACGGTAGATCCAATATTGTTGTGACATTCTTCGTCACTTCGGTGGATCTTCTGCATGAATGAGTTTTTTTTCTCAATATTAAACTTGATTTTTATTGATATCTGAAATCTTAATTTCATCGTTTACATATGTTATTCTACGTGTCCATGCGTAGCTTGATCTGTTACCTTAACTGCGTGTTAGATGTCTTATGCTATGTAAAATTCGTGTATAGGCATTGTTTAACGAGCTGAATGATCACTTTGTTGAAACAGGAAGTATGTCTCACAGGAAGTTTGAGCACCCAAGGCATGGTTCCCTTGGCTTTCTCCCCAGGAAGCGTGATGCTCGTCATCGTGGAAAGGGTAATTAACTTTTCATCTGTTACTGGAATAGGCAAAGAAAGATGTGGATAATTTTTCCTTCAGGCAAATTTCGTTCTTCTAAATTCTCCGACCACCAAAAGGTGAGTCCCCAAGGATTACTTGTTCTGAATCGTCTTTATAAGTTCATTTTCAAGGTGAATTACTTGCGCCAATGCACTTGTTAATCATAATTATCACGTTGCCATTTCTATGCATGATTGAAATTGCTTCCTGAAAGAACTGACGAATCAAGGCTGGAATCTCTGAAAGGGCTCTTCTAGCCAAAGCTCCTAGAAAGGATCTTTGGGAAGGAATACCCAGGAGCCTGAGAGAATTGGCATTATTTGTGCCATAGGCTTTTGGTTTGGGAGCATTTCTTCATTGCAGATCGAACTTGCCATCGGTGATTTATGTTTTTCAACGCATAGGTACAAAATTTACATTAGATGGAGTACTCCTTTTGAGTTAAAAATACCATTTTTTGACATGAAGTGCAAAACCATAAGCATACATACATAAATACTTTCAGATGTAACATAATGTATATGCATGCTTATGGTGATTATCAAGGGTTGTGTTGGTTTTGTTGCTACAATATATTTCTTATCATCGAAAGGATACGATGGAATTTATCTAACGGACAAGAATATATTTTTACTATCTTTCAAGTTTTCATTGTATTATTCTGCTTTATATGAAAATCGGCAAGAGAAATTATCTTTGATAATACTTTTGGGTCCCATCTCCATGTGCTGTAGAGATGACGTGCGAAGCATGCCCACGTTGATATTTACTAATTAAATTTCATATTGTGTGGCCAACTTTCTTTTATCTTAATTGGCTAAGGTCTATATGATTTGTCTGGGACTTGATTCTTTTTGCAATTGTGAAGATGCCAAGTTTACATGGTACACATAACCAATCTGTGTTCGATATAAGGAAATGGTTGCTATAGTGGCCCAAAAAAGTATGCGATGAGCGTGGATTTCAATTATGTGGGGCCAACGGTTACTTGAGTCTTGCCCACTGCCTCTTCAAAAGAATATTGGTCCTTAATCTAGTCTTAGATTGTGTTTAGAATCCAATTTTAAGAATAGATTTTAATATTAAACTATAATTTTGTGAGATAAGAGTTAAACACATTTTTTTTAAAAAAAAATCACTTTTAAAACTAAAACTATAGTTTAAATCTAAAACTATAGTTTGTGAATAATTGCTCTCTCTGCAACTTTAGTTTTTGCCCCCACTGCCACATTACATTAGTGGGTTTATTAATAATTTAATAAATTTTATTTATTAACAAAAAGTAAAAATAAATACTATTTTAAAATCTAAAATTTTAATTTCTTATTTTAAAATTTTGGGAAAAAGATGAATTTTGCTAATGAAAGTTACCATCTTCCATATTTTTCGATGGTCATCTAGATTGGTTAACTCTAATAAAGTTTTCAGTGAAAAAAAATTAAATTTCAGGTGAATATTATAAATTTTTATCTTACTCAAAGACATATGTATATGTATTATTTTATAATCACTTTAAATGAAAAAAATTAAAATCAAATTTCTTCTTTATGTAATTATCATATTAGTTTATATCCTTTTTAGTAAATTGTCTATGGAAAAGTGATTCTGCTACTAATTATCTACACATCTTCAATTTTTAAAATCACTTTTTTCTCATAATCTATTCTTCCTAAAATCTATTCTCCAGATTCTATTCTTCTCAAAATCTATTCTCTAAAAGCTAATCCAAACACAACCTCAGTCTGATGCAAAATTTGCTCGAAAGGGGTTGATGACTCAATGAAGCTAAACCAATTTCAGTTCTCTAGAAAGGTGTGTTTGGATTAACTTTTGAAAAATAGATTATGAAAAAATGGATTTTGAAGAATAGATTTTGGGAAAAAAATAATTTTAAAAATTGGAGATATTTGGATGATTAGTAACAGAATCATTTTTTTATAGGCAATTTACTAAAAATGACATAAAGTAAATATGATAATTATATAAGGAATAAATTTTATTTACAATTTTTTTATTTAAGTGATTAAAAAATAATACATATACATGTGTTTGAGAAAAGTAAAAATTTATAATATTCACTTAAATTTTAATTTTTCCCCACTTAAATAGTACTTTTTAATTTAATTTATGTGGATAATTTAAAAAGTTATATAATATATAAATTAATATATGTATACAAAAATGAGAAACATATAATACGATTACTTAACATGGAGATTTGATATTTAAGTAATAAGGGAAAATTAAATTTTATTACTTAGATGTTACAAGGGCATCAAATAAATGTACAATGTATAACTATTGGTTGATCTCGTATAAAATCACGACAACGAGCCATTTCAGATGAGGAGGTTATGGATAAAGGTATCCGTGAAGAGTCATCCTCATCATCACCATCATCATCTTATAGTGGATTATCATCATCTTGGTCCTGTGGCGCGAAATCAAGGTCAATAATAGAGTTTTTTTTTTTAATGAAATTGTGTATTGCCATCGTTGCACAAACGATCTTGACTTGTGTTTGATAGTTGTAGCTGCGCATGCGTTGTAATATTACAAATTTATTTTTCCATACCACAAAAGTTATTTCTATTGTGCACCATAAACTTGAATGAGATAATTGAAAACTTTATTAGGGTTAACCAATTTAGATGATCGTCAAAAATCAAGGAGATGGTAACGCTCATGCCAGTATGGACCTAGATATCCAATTGGTGTTAGATAATCAGCATCAACCAAATAATATTTACCTGTATAAAAGAAAAGTTATTATTTTAAATATTTGTATTCATAGATAAAGAGAAACCAATTGAACATATTACAAACATACCCTGGGGCGGATGAGGGAAATTCATGGAAGGAGTTGTCAAGGCATGACTGAATATACATGCATCATGTGCACTGCCTTCCCATCTAGCTAAGACAAAGGTAAAGCACATGTCCCAATCACAAACTGCCATTACCTTTTGCAACATGAACCCTTTTCTACCAATATATTTCATTTGTTCATTGGCATTGACGATACAAGAAATATGTGTGCCATCAATTGTTCTAATCACATTTTTTAAAAATGGCCAATATCGAGGGTCAAGTTTGATTTTGCTATGCACATTTTGAAATGTTGAATCTTGGGGTTTGATGAGTGACATTACAAATCCATAACAAGATAATAAGACATTATGAAAGTGTCTATGAATCGTCTCTCCTGAGTGTTAAAACATTTCTTGCATTATCCTACTGGTCTCCCCATATCCAACAATATTTAAAAATATCGTTACCTTTTCTTGTATTTCAATTTTTTGACTTTCTTAAAGTCCTTATTGCTGTAATTCAATGCAAAAGTCAAAGAACACGCGTCGTTCTATTCTGAACACAAAACAACGCTTTGGATAACCATATAATACTTCATCAACCCATTTGCTACATATGTGATCACTAGTACATATTGATTGTTTAGACAAATATTGTGCTACATAACTGCTAACCAATATGCCAACTTGTTTAATCCTATTTACCCGTCGCTTATAAGCTTCTGTCAAACTTTTATTATCGTCCCCCATACTTGTTTACCCTATGCACAAAGAGATTAATTTTAAATTTCTCAATGTCAGTGAACTAGGTGATCGGTGATGAAATGAAAATTGTAAAATGAAAAGAAAATAATACGAAAAGAGCAAAATCAATATCTTAGAGATTCGTTACTCAATATGTCCATACGTATAATAACGGGTACCTAAATTCACACATAAGGAGAAAGGTGATTTTGGTTACACAACAAGATTCAAAAACTATAATGCGCATGCATAACTAGTTATAACATTAACGTCTCAATCTCCATAACAATAGTACCGTAAAAATAGTAACAATTGTTTCTTCATTCCCATCTGTGAAGCATACATTTCCCTCATTGCAGGATCCAGCATGAGTTTTGTGCACCGTAGATACCAATCATCATCAGCGAGTACTTCATCAAGTTGGGTTAGGTGTTTCATGACTACCATAATGGATGGTATGTTGGCAGATGCTTCATCTGCACTTTTGTGAGCATGTTCGACCTCTGTTTTAGTTAAATCAACAATTTCACTGAGTGCATCTGCTATCCTAGATGCATATCCTTTCTTCTTCTTTTTCATCCCTCCAATCCTCTTCCTAACCCCTAATGAGCCACTACCACACATTGGCTCCTTCCCCCTCGTGTTACCTTCACCACTGGTCCCTTGAGATATGTTGAACGTCATTCGATTGATATCCCCACTTATGCCAGTAGGAGCCACCAAAACTTCATCGCTATCTCTCGACCCTTCTAAATCCATGTGATCATCATTGTCGTATCCTGTTGTCTGTTCTGTTGGAAGTGTCATGGATGATGGTGCCCATGCATTTGACCCTGTGGCTACCACATGACTAGATAGTTCATCTAACTCAGCCCTGAACAAGAGCCCTTTTGTTCTAAATTTGTCATATTGTAGATTTTCCTGCGCATATAACACCAATAAAAAATAACAATCAGATGTGACACGGGTTAAAAATAGAGCGTATCAGCAAATATCCTTTTCATACCAATTTTTTCATTTCCCACCACTCATCTTCCGCTTCTACTGTATTCTTCTCCATATTCCAGCCCACCCCTGTTTCATTAATCAATTTGTTCCATATCAGCCATCCTTTCGTATGGAGTCATACTTGGTTTTAAACTGCAATCTATCATATATATCTACGCAAGTCATTCTTATGGTGAAATTATTATGAAGAGCAGTATATTGTTTCCCCAAAATAAAACAAAAACATTACACTAGTGCATGTGGTTTTTATATACCTCCCCTTTTTTCCCTGGTATGACGTGCTTTGTTATCTGGTTTGATTAGAACTACTCATTATTTGAGAACTGATATATTTGTGGTGGGAAAAATGAACTTTTGGCTTAAATGGCTGTTTTGAAATAAGGGTTAGTTATGTGATAAATCATTTGACAGATGCAGTATTACTTACTGTCTATGCTTTCGCATATCCTAATTTGATTTTGCAGCAAAGGCTTTCCCAAAGGATGATCCCAGCAAACCTTGCAGATTGACTGCCTTTATGGGTTACAAGGCTGGGATGACCCACATCGTTAGAGAAGTTGAGAAACCTGGATCAAAGCTTCATAAGAAGGAGACTTGTGAGGCTGTTACCATTGTTGAAACTCCTCCAATGGTTGTTGTTGGAGTTGTTGGATACATGAAGACACCTCGTGGACTACGCACGTTAAATACAGTCTGGGCTCAGCATCTAAGTGAGGAACTTAAAAGGAGGTTCTACAAGAACTGGTGCAAGTCTAAGAAGAAGGCATTTACCAAGTATTCAAAGAAACATGAAACTGAGGAAGGAAAGAAGGATATTCAAGCACAGCTTGAAAAATTGAAGATATATGCATCTGTCATCCGTGTTTTGGCCCATACTCAGGTATGACTTGTTAATATCTGGATTTGGTGCCTCTATTGCCTTGTATGTTCTGTGGTTTTGCCATGAAATAGTCTTTTCAAGGTTTTTATTGGCTTGTTCCTTTTTAAAATAGAATCTAATAAGAAGTCCCGTGCCATGTTTACCCAGAGCTAATTCATAGTATGTCTCGTTGATGTATAATTTTTTTTGTCCTGGAATACTGCATTCACTGTTGTGCAAATTCCTGACTTTATGTTTTGTCATTTGAAGATACGAAAGGTGAAGGGTCTAAAGCAAAAGAAGGCACATCTGATGGAGATCCAAGTTAATGGTGGGACAATAGCGCAGAAGGTGGACTATGCATATGGCTTCTTTGAGAAGCAAATCCCAGTGGATGCTGTTTTCCAGAAAGATGAGATGATAGATATCATTGTTGTGACCAAGGGTAAAGGTTATGAAGGTGTTGTTACTCGTTGGGGTGTCACTCGCCTTCCTCGCAAGACACACGGGTCTAAGAAAGGTTGCTTGTATTGGTGCATGGCACCCTGCCCGTGTTTCGTTCACAGTTGCCAGGGCCGGACAAAATGGATACCATCACCGTACTGAGTTGAATAAGAAGGTCTACAGGGTTGGCAAGGCAGGTGAAGAGTCACACTCGGCCATCACTGATTATGACAGGTATAGTTACACACCGACGCATGAGCACATACACACATTCCTTTATCTAGTAGAATGGCTGCTTGCCTACAAGGGAGCTTCTCATATGATTCAAGCAATTAACAAAGTCAGCTGATATGTTCAATTAACTAGTCACTTATGGAACTTTTAGGTGTTGAATGGCTTGATGTGTATGTATTTTGTATTGTTTCTGGCTTTATTCAACAATATATATCATGCACTAACAGTTGTTAATTACGATATTTCAGGACTGAGAAGGACATTACTCCAATGGGTGGATTCCCTCACTATGGTGTGGTAAAGGATGATTCTATTATGATTAGGGGTTGCTGTGTGGGACCCAAGAAGCGTGTGCTGACTCTTCGTCAGTCATTACTGAAGCAGACTTCTCGTGTGGCCCTTGAGGAGATCAAGCTCAAGTTCATTGACACTTCCTCCAAGTTTGGACATGGTCGCTTCCAGACCACTCAGGAGAAACAGAAGTTTTTTGGTCGCCTGAAGGCCTGATTTTGTGTTTCTACTGAGTCTTATTTATTACAGCTTCTAGGTACTGATTAATCTGGGTATTTTTGTACTATGATTAAGATCAAGATTAATACTTTGAACTTGGACGCATTTTGTAGCTCTACTGCTGAGTTTTTGGTTTTTTCTGTCATGCTTAGTAATGCGCCTGTTTGGATATAGGCAAAAGTTTGGTTTTAAAAGGATTTTTAGCTCAAATCTTGGTTTGAAAAATTTTAAAACAAACAGTCATATTTGTCTAAAAAGTTTTTTGGACAAAATTATAGTTTAAAACTAAAGTTTTGTATAAGTTATTGAGAATAGTTTTTAGAATAGTAAAAGAGTTTATGGATTATCTAATTACTATTTTATCCCTATTTTTTCTCAACCTTCTCTCTCCTCTCTCTTTTCCACCTTCTCTCCTCTCTATTTTTCACTTTTTTTCCTTTCGTATCTCTCTTATTTTTAATAAAATCATACTAATTTTAGTAATTTGACAGTAACAAAAGTATTTTTAGTAATGATTATAAAAATATTTATTTATTTAGAATTATTTTCTTTTATAAATTTTTTTCAAGAAGTTTTTTTTAAAAGTTTTTTTTTTAAAAAGTTTATACCTATTATGTTTATCTATCTATAGATAATACTTCTTTAAGGAACATGTCAGAAATAATAGCTTTGAGTTTGAGCTGAACTTTGTTGTGTATGATTCAGAGTTCAGAAGTTTATTGTTTTATGATTCTTTCCTTGAACCCAATAGAAGATTTCCTATGTTTCTTAAACAAATAAGTTTATGTTGCTTTAGTCGTATGGGGATTTTGTATCAAGCCAACTTGAGGGTTAACTTTTATCCCTAGCTTAAGATCAGGCGTTATTCTAAGGCTTTCATCCCGTCTTGAGCATGTAGCAGATGCAGTAAGCTTGGTCATACTAAGAGGTAATGTTCAGGGACGGTTGCTTCAATAGTTTTTGAAGCATGTAGCAGATACAGTTAGTAGATGGTTGGTTTAACCCTTAGCCCTAAACTTAGGTAATCTCTACACTTGGAGAATTAATCTCTAGTTATAGCTAGCAGCTGGATGATATATTTCTCACTAAAGAGGGCTAGGTTTACTGCGTGGAAAGAAATCCAAAGGATTACTCTGTTTTTGCTCATGGTTTTTATAGGGCTTTGGGATGTCATCAAGAATGGAAGCCACAGAGAAGCAAAGAACAAGCTCAGATGATATGGCTAATCAAGGAGAGTCATTATTTCCAAGACTGTTTTAGCTAGCACTGCATTTAACGTCTCTGAAGTGGGAAATCATGGTTCATACTGTAATCTTCATCTGAGGTGTAAACAAATTAACAAGGACGCTTGTTTATATCTATGTTTGCCTTCTCTGGCTGCCACGTTACCTCCCTAGATCTTACCCCATGCATAAGGGCACGCCGCCACAACTCCAATGTAGCCTCATTGTCACAGAGCAGAGTGGGTTCTTAGGGTCCAATAAGATTGCCACTAGGGTGCAACAAAGAGGGGCCATGTGTAGGACCGAAAATCAAGTGAAGTTTTCACTTACTTTAATATGGCTATGGTTAAACAAACTAAAGTCGATGTATACACATTATCACATAAATCGTCAATTATTTTCAGGCATAAATTTAAGTATTTAAGAGTTAGAATGTCTTTTCAAGTGCCATTGAAATCACAATAAAATAGTATTATCTAAAGATCGAATATGCTCTGAAAAGTCATATATCCCACCTCTCAAGCTGAACCTATAACGATAGGTGGCTACCTACAAGATAATCCTCCAAAAGATTCCATGACTTGGAAAAGAGGCCACTATAGTTTGGGTTATACTATGGTGGCCTTGAGTATGGAGGAATCACCCATCATTCTCTTTTCTGTGTCCCTGTGTTTTGGTTTTTGCAGGTGTTAGAGATTGAATTTCACCACAATAACATGGGTGGCTTCATCGGGTATATTGACTGGGGAATAACGGGAAGTGGCATTCGGCTCTACATGAGTCATCTTTGGAGTATTGCCTTTCTAGTTGCTGTGCTCCATTCCAATTAAGTTGTTGTTCAACAGATGTTTGTCTTTGCCCTCTTTGGAGGTGGCATTTACAATGTACCTATTCAGTTCGCCTTGGTTTGTTATCAAGGTTTTGTTTATGCTGCTGGAAGTTGATCATAATATCCTTTGTTCACCTAGCTTGTTAGAGGCTTTAATTTGACCATCGGTTTGGATAGTTTTAGTGCTTGTTTGGCATCATGTTAACGTGATGTCAAACTGATTTATTAACCATAAAAACCAGAGCATATATAGAACAACCCAGATCATGGAAGAATAAGAACAGAATAAATCGTTAAGCCAAAACATCAAAACGAAGAGATTGTGCCTTACCTGAATGTTAACGTTGTCGAAAGAACAGTGCGTATTCTCCCTGTCACCGGAAGATCGTCGACTCCGGTGATGGCCACCTTAGACTTCTCCAGCAAGGGGGTCCTCCTTTTGACCTAACCCTTTCCCTTTTCTTTGACAACTTCTTTGGTTATTTGAAATCGTGAGATTGTTTTTTTTTTACAAAAATTTTTCTTAGAATAAGGTAAAGTTATTTTTTTTAAATAATATTAATATTAATTATGATAAATTATCTATTATTTTAAAATATAAATTTATATATTTAAAAATTAAGATGTGTTTTTAAACAATGTAATTGAAATTATAAAAAAAAATATTTTTAAAAATTAAATATATTATAAATAATTATATATATCAGCTTTTTACTCATTGAACAAACGAATAATTGGTATCCTTCTTAAAATCCTGATTCCATTTTTTAAACCACTTATCTTCTATTTCCACATAAACAAGCCCAATCAGCGCGCTAAATAAATAAACTTAAATGATGTCAAATGCTACATCCGCTAATGTAATACCGTTAACCCAGTTTTAATTTTAATTTTTTAATATTTAAATTTATACCTGAGAATAATAGATAGCTTATTTTACTTAATAGTTAATATTAATATCGTCTAGAAGAAAAAGAAATTTTATTTTATTTTTAGATTGTGAGTGAGTCCAATCTCTTTTTAAAAAATTTTATATAAAAAAAATATTTTTTTAAAATATAAGGACTAACTTTAGGAGCAAATTTAAAAAACTAAAACCTCCAATTTTAAACTCTAGAGACCAAACCAAAATGAAGAGAAAGTGTGATGACCAAAGTTAGTATTAACCCATAAAACAATAATGTAAATCTAAAGGCATAATATTGAATTATATTAGTGATCTTCTACTAATAAATTACTACCTCCTCTTAATTATAAAAATTAATTATTTTTTTAGATAGATAAATTTAGTTAATTTTTTAGATAAATAAATAAATTAATTATAATTAATATAAAAGAGTTAGTTAACCAATTTAAATAGATTGATAAGTATATAATATAAATTTAATATTAAATTTAAATATATTTAATTTTATTAATCTATCTAAAAATATCAATTAAATTTTATAATTAAAATTAAAATATTCTTTATATATTTATGTATAATATAAAATTTATTTTTTTTATTTTTCTCATAAATCTGTTTTACCAAAATATTTTGATAACAGGGTTCCACAACGTTCTTTTCTTTTTTATCTAAAGGGGCCTTCATCGCTAAAATTTTGCGCATCATTAAATCAGTTAAAATATTAATTCAATATCAATGTCCATTCATCTGAGCATAATTAGATTAATATATTCTTCATTTACATGTTAACAATAGAAAAAAAATCATAACTAATCTATAATATTTATGATTTCTAATATTTAATTTTCATCACATTACTTAGCTAATAAGGAAAAAAAAAATAAAGTTCCCACGTCAAGCTGTACAATAATTATTAACAATTAAATTAGCAGTAATTTCTCTACACTTTCCCAAAAGCAAAAAAAAAAGTTGAAAGAGAGATTTCACCAAACGAAGAAAAAGGGAACAAAAAAGAGAGACCGCAAACCAACAAAAGGACGTCAAATAACCTAATCAGTAATCACTCCTCTGATTAAAAACTTTACAGTTTACACGTTGTTCGCACAATTAGCCTTCCAAATGAAGCAACCAATTCTTTTTCCAAAAGAAAAAAAACATCTGCAAAATCTTTTGAGAAATTTTTATCCTAATGATAACTTGATATTTCCTCTAAGTTTTTCCTTTTCCTCCTGTGGGGTTTGTATTTTCACAATTCTGTGTGAAACCTCTCAGATCAGCATTCAAGGCTCACTGCCTAAAAATACATATTGTGAATGAGAAAAAGAAAGCCACTTTTTCCTTCTTTTTTTAATATATCATGTTCTCTCATTTCTTCCTCAAATTACTCGAAGAAATGAGAGCTAAAGTGAGTGTTGTGAGAGAGGAAAGAAAAGAAGGGGAAGGTCACTTTCATGGATTTAGATCCCTTCATCATAATGAATGGAGAAGAAAGTGAATTTAAAAAAAATAAAAAGAAATAAGGATGGAACTTTGAGTCTCATCCCTATTTCTATTTTCCTCACTTTCTCATTCAATCACCACTGGAAGGAAGGATCTCTGCGCTGCACTTTTTCTGATCAAACACTCAGTCCATCGAATCCACATTGCTTGTATGTCAGAGTTTGCTTCCTTGGACTGATCACTATAGCACAATCCACTGAAACCTGCATTTATAAAATTCAGTTCATCATCATTCATCTCTTCTTTTTTGCCACACATTATCATATACCCATTTGCATATCGGAGAGTTATATAACAGAATTTTTTAACATAAACTTGGTTTGTTAAAAGACCATTACAACTGTAAGAGATAGAGTATGACTAAATGATTTTTTTTTTGTTTGGTTAAAGATAGTTGACTATCTAAAAGTGGTTAACATAATAAGAATAGATTGAACGAGAGGCATTTACTAAGCGCTAATAATAAACAAACAATCAGAGATGTTAAAAATATAATTCATGTATTTTAATATATCTACATAGAGTATCTTATTTTAATTGATTCAGCGTAGTTAATTTTTATTAGAAATTATATAATATCTTCACGAGCGTCTTCTTTAATAACTTAACTTCTGCGGTCCAGCGACTGCAATGAGAAAACACCACAAATGACCAAGGAGAGTTCCACTACATGGCATACTTGATCTTGTTCGATATACAAAATAGAACAGAATAAAATGAAGACTAAATGAGAAAATGGGTTTTGTCTAATATTTGTAATGAAGAGGGAATGGAAGAAAGGAAATATTTCCCTCATCATAAACATAAGACCTAATTAATTAATTCATGAAAATTAAGGGAACTAGTTAAGGATATGCTATTATTATGTAAAACTTGTGTGTCAATTTCCCTAAAATACCCACTTACTGAAAAGGGTATTAAATGAGGAGACAAAAAGAGTGAGAAAAATGAGGAATTAATGAGGGTAATGTGGGAAAAAATATTAAATAAGGGAAACAAAGTGGATCAAGATCCTATATTTAGGACCAAACCACATCTATCTATCAAACCTCAATTTCAATGATACCTTGACAAGGAAAAGGGGGTAAGATAGAGGAGGTGTGGGGCTCAAAATTGAGACCTGAAAGATGCATGTGTTCCCCCCTTGAATATATGGACATAGGGCAGAGAGGAGAGGTGACCCCATGTGCCCCACAAAAAGGAAAGTCACATGGCCAAGTCTTTACCTTGGCCTAAAGAAAAAGAAAGAGATTAGAAAGGCAATGTCTTCCCATTCCAAAGCTTCGTTTTTGGGTTATTATTCAAACTCCCTAATTTTCAAGTATGATGACTCGGGTGTATATCAAAATATACATAATAAGCATCTACCTTCATACTTTAAAAGGGGAAAAAAACTTCAAAATAAAACATTAAAATTATGCCATATTCTATATTATTATTTAGAACAGAAACCTATAACAGCAAAATACATTCATGGTGTAAATTAATAAGCAAAATATAATAGTGGAATAAACAAATTAAGGTAAGTGAATTATCAAGGTAAAAATTGATTGGTTCCATGGTGTAGTGGTAAGCACTCTGGACTTTGAATCCAGCGACCTGGGTTCGACTCCCGGTGGGACCTCTACCTTCCAATTTTTTAAAATTGATTTTGTTCTTAATCATTTCTTATTTGAAAGTTGGATTACAAAAAAAGAGCTCTACCAAACTATAAATAAATAAATAAATAAGAAAAAGAAGTAAAACTAAGAACCTTAGATTTGTAAAATTTAAGATAAAAGATGTTATTACAACTAAGATTCCTCCTACAGTTAAATCCTCTGAAAATTATTTCTATAAACTTAGTCTATGAGTACATTCATTTATTTTCTAAAAACGAGATAATCTAAAAAGTGAGATAAAAATATAAAATAAATAAATGAAGATTACAGCAGTCTAGCACATAGGGGTAAGGCTATTGGAATGTCTAAAATAGGATCAAGACAAATGCCTGAAACAGCGTGAAAAGAAAGTATACTTGTAGTTGTATCCCTCAAGAATTCATTTCTAAGATCTTCTAATAATTCATGAGCAACCAATAATTCATTTTTAAAGTCTTACCTTTTGATTACACAAGAAAACAAGGGTGCAAGAACTAATAGAACCCAGCACTGAAACAAATTCCATTAAAAAAGGACACCATACCTACCAAGACAGGGAATAAAAATGTAGAGATAGGCACCAAGGCCCAGCCATACATAACACCAAAGCAGAGGCGACACCCACTAAGATTTTTAACCAAAAATGTCATTCACTGTGAATTTTTACACTAACAATTGTAAGAGATACTGCAAAAACACGCAAAAAGAGAAGGAAAAAAAAGCATCAAATCAAATGCGAAGGTTATCAATGGAAGAACACTGCCACTAGTATGACTATATGACACCCTTGTAGATATTATAATGATATCTCAGAAGACTGCTAGTCTCCCAAAATTACTTTCGGTGCATGCCGCTATAACAGTTCACAGGCAAATCCGGTACATCATAGCGGAGCACGTTAGCCACGGGAAAAGGAAGACGACAAAGTGGAGAAAGGAAGAAGATAAGTCATGAAAAAGCACATTGCGACAGAGGGTAATGGAATCCGCAGATACTGGCACATCCCACGCCACCTACCGTCGGTACTCTTCGAACATTCTCTCTCTGCTACTCAGAGGAAGAGGTAGAGAAAAAAGCAGAGCTCAAATGAAATATAACGAAGAAGGGTTCGTTTTAATTTGCACTCAAAATGTGTGAAGAACTTAATCAGGAAAGGTCTAACAACAAAATTGAACCCAAAATTAGAAGAGCTAAAAATCAGCGAAGCATTTAAACTATGGATGAGGAGAGAGAAATTCAAGAGGGCGAACCTGAACGCCAGGGGAGTCGAAGTTCATCACTCGGATCTTAGCTCCAACGTCGCCCAAGACCCGTAACTCGACCCTGTCATTGAGCGAAGCATCTCGGATTAAATCGGCGGCGTCGGCCTGAAGCAAATTGACCCGATCAACAGAAATGGTGGCCACGACCTGTCTTACACTGTGAGCTTCTTGATAGAATCCAGGCACCGAAGCTTTGCCCAACGGGATTCCCCTATACATGACGGTGAATCTGGACTCGCCGTACTTGATCCCCACCTTGTTAGGGTTCACCGCCGTGAAGAGCAACCGGATTGTGAGGGACAGCGAAGCGGCGGTGCCGGTAGCGTCGTTGGAGGCGACGCCGGCGACGGAGGATGGCGTTATCCCCATGTATTGAACGCCTACTTGCTGGAGATCAAACTGAGGCTTCTTGGGCTTCACGGCAAGGATGATAACAAGTACTATAGCTAGAACGAGGAGAGCAAGGAAGGAGAAGAGGAGGAAGAGACAACAACAACAGCCTTTAAAGGAGGCGGAAGACGACGGCCGGTACGGCGTCGGTGGCGGTGGGTAGTAATTGCGGTGATGTTGTGTTTGGGGTTGGGGTTGGGGTTGGGGGTGGTTCCCACCTGAAGACGATGGCTGTGATGGCGGCGGCGCCGCCGGTGCAGGTACTGGTGGCCGTGGCCTGTGGTCTCCGTTGGGGAATGCCAGTTGCCGTGGGCGGTGGTCTCCGTTGGGGAGTGCCGATTGCCGTGGGCGGTGGTCTCCGTTCTGGAGTGGTCTCTCCTCTATGCGACGAGGCAGTTGATGATTAGGCCTGGTAGTCATTTTAGGAAGGCTCAGTTTCTTCCTCTTCTTCCTATAACGCTCTCGTTAGCTTCCTTCAATGGCTTCTTCCGCTTCTTGAAGTGTAGTTTCTATTTCTTAAAGCTAAAAGCTAAAGAGCGGGGGGGGGGGGGGGGGAGAGAGAGTGAGAGATGAGTGAGTCAGCGTCTGTAAGAGAGAGAGAATAATAGAAGATGAGGACTAAGCAGTTGCTCTTTATTGACAGATGTGCGACATTGCATGACAAAGAAATTTGAGATCCAAACAAAATAATAAAATTTAATTAAAAAATATAATAATACTTATATTTTTAATATAAAATTTATTTAATTATATTAAAAATTAATTAATATGAGATATTTTTTAAATATTTAAATTATTTTTTTAATTTTTTCTCCTTCTCTTATTTAAAATAAATATAAAAAATATTATATTTATAATTAAAATTAAATTTTTAATTAAGTTATATATTAAAAATAAAAAGAAGAATATATTTTTACATAAAATTTAAAATCTAACTCATTATATTTCATCTCAATTTTAAATTAAATTTATATAATTTATTTTATTTGAATTAGACTTTTATATTTTAATTTATTATAGAGATTGATCTTTTAAGTGTAAAAACGATTTTTTATTTGTAAATTTCATGCAATTTATAAAATTTTATTTATTTCATTTAACACTATTTTAACACTTGCTGATCTTTACAGTGACTGACTATAAATTAAAATTATCAAATCAAATATTATCAAAAAAAATTATCAAATCAAATGATTTAATACAAACAAAATAAATTATGGAGATTTAATTTAAAATTGAGAGGAACTACCATTTCACATTTATTTGGGTTTTGGTCAAAGTACAAATTACATTCAATTTTTTATAAGCTTCAAATCATGTAGATTATTTAATATGATAATATATCTTTAAAAAAATTATGTGCAAGGATCCCATTACTCTTTTGAGAGTCAAGGTCTTCGGAAATCCTAGCTTGAGTGGGAAGGATATTATCGTGTCCGAATAATAATTTAAGATATTTATGATAAAAAATTGAATTAGAAAAAATAATATCATGTACGTTATGTTGATGTCTTATAAATAAAAAAATCCCTATTGCAAGAAGCCTTTTCAACATTATTTTTTAATTCATAAAACATAAAGTTAAGATTTTATTTGCGTCCCTTACAATTAAATATAAACATCCGTTTGTTTGTAAATATTATTATTTTCAGAAAAAAAATTATTAGTTATTTATAATTTTATCTGATTTTTAATTAATTTTTTAATTTTTCTTAAATTAGTAGGTTATTTTAGTTTCCTCAATTATGAAAAAAATAATGTTTAGACTTGTAATCTATTAATTAGGACTCATGTAAATATTGACTAAATAACATATAAATTGCCTTAAAATATATAATCTCAAATATAACTAATTTTAATTTTATTTAGATTAATATAATAAAATTAATCCAAGTATATATTAGACGAGCACCATATCTTCAATTATTAACATTGTTTCTTAATTTTTTTAATTGTTAACTAAAGGCAGAAAAGAAGTAAAAAAAACAAAAGTAGGGTTATTTCAACATCAATTTGACAAGTAATGTTTCTGAAAGGAGTTCCAATTGGGTTAACATGTGCGTAATTATTGAATGGACTAAAGCTTCGGTCATAGAAAAGGTGGCCTTTCTTTTCCATTAAGCAAGCTCTTCAACTATTTCTTTAATAATTCCACTTCCACTTTTTTTTTTTTTACTTTCTTTTGTAAAAAAAATCTGGTGATTATTAATTATTGAGAGAATAATATTTTCGAAAATTGATGATTAAAATGTGGAAAGAAGCCCATCTAGTGATTTTATATAATTAAAATGTTATTTTATTCCATATTTTTGTAAAATATAAATAATCGAATTAGGTAGATAATTGGTTTTTAAAATAATTCTTAAAGATTTCATAAAGGAATCATTTCCAGAGAGGAAAACTGTTATTATTTCATCGGATGATAATAAATTTATATTACTTATTTATTATTGAAATTTTTAATAATTAAATATATTTATTGAGATTTTATAATAATTTCCTTTTTATTTTGGCAAGAGGCATTAGAGTCTCAGGTGTGGATATAATTTTAATCTATTTACTATAAATTTGCAGAAAAATGCATCTAATTTTGACTGTCCATATTATATTAAATTGACATAATTTAGAGTATATTTTTTCTTATTATTTATTATTGAAAAAAAAATAAACCGTCTAAAATAAATGTCCCATCTTGAAAGTAAAAGCCGCCCTTTCCAACATCTAAAGGAAGGCAGAACTTTACCAAACAAACTGATAGAATATTCAAGAAGCTTTATTTAATTTTATTAATAATTTGAGTGTCCACTTTTAAGAATATTAAGAAAAATTAATTTAATTTCTTGCAAAGCTTATAAGGGCAATTCTCATAGTGAAGCATTCATATGTTCATGGAGTTATACCAAATATATCACTAATATCAAGTTTAATAGCATAAAATTTGTACCAGGTAATGGTGTTTATTTCTGATTCAGTCAATAAAAGAAAAATAATTAAAATATTTAAAATTATAATATAGCAGATATATTGTAACGGACACCTTCCTACTTAAGAAGAAGACTTTGAATTTATGTATTTTATCAAAATACAAATATCATAATTCAATGCTCAGTTTTTATTATTTTTTTAAGAAGATTTTTTTTATAAAAAAAAAATTTATGTAGTTTTGGCACTAGTCTAAAGGCTAAAGCATATCCCTATGACTTAGAGAGTATTTATAGAAGACTTATGAGATTATCTACTAAATGAACTCTCACAATTACAATAAAAATCAAACTCATTTTCTGATGGGATATAAATTTATTTTTTATTATTTATTTTTTAATAATATAAATCATGTAAAATCTTCCCGACCAAATCTATAGACTAACAGGTGAATTGACACTGGGCCGTGTTGTTTGTTATAAAAGTGAGTCTAAGCCCAAAATCAAATTGTTTATGAAATTATGGGCTCAAATCTAGGCCCAATAAAAAATCTAAAGTTTTTTCATTATATTAAAATTTAAGTAAATCAATATTAATTTATAATTTCAAGAGTATCACTTTATTATAATTATAGTCATAATATTTAGAAAGATATCATAGCTCATATAAACCTAGATTTATGTTTAAGGGTAATTGACAGCCAGCCTTACCCGATATTGGAATCGCTTAAGAAAAATGAAGACTTCATTATATCTTTAGATCGTGAACAAACTCAACTACTTCTTAAAAAATCTTGTAACAAGAAAAAATAGTAATCTATAATAATAGATTGATCACAAGAATATATTCAAACTAAAAATACGTTATCATAATATTCAAATTTTTGGGCCAATTAATATGTACTATTAATATTCAAAATATTGCCTGCTAAAAGAGAATTACATCTATTAAAAATAAATTACATATGTCATATTTTAGAAATTAAATAAAAAGTTTTTATACATAATCCAAAATATGTTAGATATAATGAAAAAGAGTTGTACTCGTGAAATATAAGTTAAAAGAACATTTAAGTCATTTCCTCCTCATTTACATGTGCCCTCAAATACTAGGTTTTTAAATAAATTTTAGCTACCTCTATGTGATAAATATTTTAATGGGTTTTTTTTTTCAACCATTTTTTTCTTTTTCTATCTCTCAATAAACATTTTCTCAGTAATATAAACAAATCGGCCGTCCATCGAAATAGACTATTATTATAAGGATCTCTTATTACGAGTATTCTGTTTTGTGTGGTCAAACTGGAATCACAAAAGCTTGTGGACACTTAGGTTACAGTTGCTTTAGGATTCGTTTAATTATTTTATTCATTTGCATCAAAGCTCTATGGAAAACAATTAATAATAAAAAAAATCTTTTAAAATCATCAAATAATTAAATAATATTAAAAGATGTAGAATTAATAAATTTAAATTATAAAATGATATGATTACCCTTACTATAATGTCACATAGGGCAATTATAGTAAGAATAATTATATCATTTTATAATTCAAATATACTATCTTAATTTTATTAAAAATTTTCAGTTATTTAATAATTTAAAAAAATTATAATTAATTGTATTTCAATACAATTCTCCCATTCCTATACATTGGAAGAAAAGAAGGCCAATTTCATTTTCACAGATAAATAGACTTAATTAATTATATGTTAGTAGTATTCATTTTATATTTATCGGATCTTATGGTTGACTTGTGTATATATAGACTTTGACACGTTATATATAATCATTGAATTTATTAGAGATTATTATGTGTTAATTAGCAACTTAAAATTAAAATCAAAGGTCAAATACGTAACTTGGTGATATTGTTATATCGTAACGTCATGTAGACATTGACTGTTCCTCGATGGATTTGAGTTGAATTAATTTGTATTTTAAGTTCTAAAAAAAAGGGAAAAAATTATGAGATTTATAGATAGATAATAATTTCTTATATAAAAATGTGTGTGTGTGTGTGTGTGTGTGTGAATTAATTTCTGATTTCCATTGAAAAGCTATATAAGTATGTATAGATCAATGTCACGTTTGATATTGTTTATTATATTTATATGATTTACCATTTAATATTTAATACTAATTATTCCTCTCTAATATTTTTTCCATGAAAGAAACAGATTGTTTTTTTCAGAGTTTTATTGAACTTTTGTGTCAAACAAGTTATTGAAACAATTTATTTTTTATCAAAAGTTTATAATAAAAGTAATATACTATAATCATTCTTCTATTTTACTTTAATTATACATACCTCTCACCTATTTTAAAAATACAAGTCTTAACTATTAACACCAATAAAAATATTTTAAAAAGATTTTTGAATTATATTTTTTAACTAAAAATAATATTAGAATGAATGATTCTCATTATACTGAATTTCTAATTTATTTATTAATGATCTATTTAATATTTTTACTAAAGTTAGACAAAAATTAAGTAACTTTCATGTGAAAATATTAACAACTTGGATAAAAACATCTGAGTACCTTTATAAACAAATATATGTTGAATGAAATCTATTTACAAATTTTGAATTATAATATATTAACATAAGGATCTTAAAATAATATCATTTAATGCTCCATATAATTTATAGTATGTCTAAATATAATAGGATCCCCCCCCCCCAATAATTTCCATTAAAAACAGCTTGCTCAAAATAAGAGGATAATCATGCTATTTGCAGAAATGCCCCTTGGTGCAAAATTATTTACTTTTACTAAAAAGTTAAAAATGCTAAAAATGTTTGTATGGAAAAATTGATGGACAAGAGAGTTTATATTAAAAGTGCTAAGAACGAAGATATTAACCATCTTTTACAAGAGATTGAACAATCAAGTCTATGGCAACATACACAAAATTTAATTCATTATTAAGTACCCTCATATAAAAATATTTTTTTAATATGTATAATTATTAAGAATAATTTGAGCAAAATGCTACAGATTTTATAAACAAAATAGATTGATATTTTATATTTATAATAAAAATAAATTATTATTTAGTTTATATATTTAAGATAAAAAAAAGTTTTTTATTTTAGTTTTATCCTCCATTTAACGCCATCCAACTTATAAGAGTATTAATGTAAACAAATAATAATTATACCTTAAAATTTGAAATATAACATATATTTAAGAAACACATGATATGTAGGTATTTATTGCCCCATATGATATTAAAAAATAAAGTGGTATTCTCTGGCACTAAATGTTAATATATTTTATCCTTTTATGATGAGTTACCATTTTAAATTTATTAAAAGTACTAAAAGAAAAAAAGAACAAAAAAAAAGCAGGTATTGAAACCCGAACAGTAGGGTTGGACCGGAAACCGGCGACCCAGCAACTTGTCAGGTCCAGTTGATCCTCAAACTCAGATAGAATCTGACCGGGGCAACCTTGTATAAACCGGTGTAACCAGAGAAACTTGACCTAACCCACTAAGTTAAGCGGGTTATCGGGCTCACTTTCGCCTGAAGCACAAAGAACTCAAGGAAGAAGAAAGTTTCAGTAGAGAGAAGAAGAGAAGATAGGAAGAAGAGAAGAAAAACTGAAAAATAATAGGGAAGGAGTAAAAAGGCGTTGCTGCGGAGACGACGGAGCCGATGACGATAGCCACCGTTGACGTCGTCGATGATCGCGTCAAAGTCAGCCGGAGTCGGAGTCCTTTGGTGACCCCATCACCCTCTTAAGCGCACTGGAACTGAATGTATTGAAGGTAGAGTCACTCAAGAATGAGGAGCGGAGAGGAGTAAGAAAAAGAAACAAAATTACATGCTCTTCTTTCACTTTGCTTGTGATAAGCTGAAGCTCATAGACCTAACTTGTCAAAATGAAAATCGTGTTGTAGCCTTCCCGTGGCTGCAAACTTGCAGAGATGCTTTTTGAACTCATTTTTATTTTTATAATTTTAATATATTGTTTATTAATAAGTTATTCTTTAATATCCTAATATATTTTGAAATACTAAAAAAATTTAATATTATATTTTTATATTACATATGTTAATTATAATAGCTAATATATATTTAAAAATATATCATTTTAATTAATACATTATCATCAGTCTAATTTTTAATATCTTCCAAAAAGACAAAACAAAAACACATCTTGCATGAAGAGCGGACATACCCACAATTATTAATATTCAAATGTTGTGGGAAGTTTCACATCATCGATCAATCTTCAAAGTCTTCAACTTTCCGATTTAAAAGCTTTATTTTTAATTCCCCCATAATTTCCGGCAATATGCATCTATTTATTTTATACAGAGACAAAGTCTTTATATCTGTATTTAATATTGACTCCCTCATATTTAATTTCTTCAATTAACTAATTAATTAAAATTAGAGATAAGATTCTTGTTTAATTATTATTTAATATAAACTTAAATATAAAAAATTTTCATTAACTTTATATCAGTTGTACATAATATTTATAATTTTTAAAAATTTAAATTAAAGACACTTATGTTTCATATTTTGATTATCAAGTTATTATAATTAAAATTACTCTTAAAATTAATAGTTTTTATCTTGTAATAATTTTTATACTTTTATTATATATCACCTTATTTAAAAAAATAATATTTTATAATTTATACATAATTTTAAGTAATTTATATTTTTTATTTACATAATACATGTAATTTAAAGTTAAATATATGCAAAATTTGTAACACTTAGTAATTGTATATATTAAACAAAGATTTTTAGCTGAGGGCAGTTTCATTTCAGATGATTGAAGATGGCATATTAAAGAAATTAATATACATTTATTTTAAATAACTAATTTAATTAATATTTTAATATATGAATTACTTATCTAAATGGTATATTTATGATTGGATAGGATAATTCTCACATAACACATAGATTTACTTTCTTCTTAGTCTGTGCGTTTTTTTAATGAGGACAAATAAGTAGGGGATGGAAGTATTTTTATTTCTTGGTCAACTCTCCCCCCAGAGAGAGAGAGATTTGATAATGAGCACCTTTATGCATGCTAATATATTTGAAGGATTTCTCTCCTAAAAGCACATTCGCACGTGCCAATGCTAGGAACCACGAACAAAAAATTTGTGTGATGATCCCCAATTGTGCAACGAAACGAATAGATTGAGTGACTATTTGGTAACCAACAAATTATTAACAATAATTTTTTAAATAATAAAAAAAATTATAAATATTAAAATATTATTTTATCTTTATTTTTTATACTATTTTCTCTTATTTTATCTTCTTTTTTTTTCTTTACCTCTATTGCCATTATCATAGGTATTATGGAGGTAGCAGTGATTTGTGACTTCTATTATTTATGTAGAAGCTTTGGTCACTGCCACTATCAACCCAAGGCCTGTTTGATATTAGTTTTTTAAAATTAATTTTAGTTAAAATTTTAATTTAAAAAAATTTAAAATAAATATTTTTTTTAGAATTGATTTTGACCAAAATTATAATTTAAAATTATGATTTTGAATAAATTACTAAAAATATTTTTAGAATAATAAAAGATCTTATAAACTATCTAATTATTATTTTATCTTTACTTTTTTTATACACTCTCTCCTCTCTTCTTCACTGTATTTCCTCTTTCATCTTTTATCTCTCTTCTTTACACTCTCTACTCTCTCCTATTTATTCTCTATTATCTTTCATCTCTTATATTTTAATCAAATCATAATATTTTTAATAATTTATTAATATAAAAAATGATTTTATTACTAATTATTTAAATATTTTTATTTTTAAAATTTATTCTTTTTAAAATTTATTTTTTTAAAAAATTTATTTTTTAAAAATTAATTCAAACACACCCTAAGCTGTTCATTCGCGCCGCTGGAATCGATGAATAGTGTAAAAAAAAACAAAAGGAAAAGCAAAGAGATGGGACGTGTAATATTATTTTTATAAAAAAAAAAGAGGGAAAGAAAAACAGGAAAAACGGGTTCACGGGTAGTGCAAACTGCAAAGAAAATGAATCTGACAAGAGGGAAGATGAGAAAAAACCAAAAAAATCTGACAAGTGAATATTTATAATTTTTTTAATATTATTAATCACAAAATTTTTTTTTTAATAATAAATATCTAAACTTATTTATTTAAAATTATTTTTTTTATAAACTCTTTTTTATAATTTATTTTTTAAAAATAGCTAAAACATCTTTTTTTCATATTTTTTTTTTAAATCTATCTACCTTTAAATGATAAACAATTTAAAACCTCATAAATAAGATATGGAGTTTTTGAGTTCCCTTTGAATTTTAAATAAATAAAAAATTCACATATTTTTTTTTAATAAAACTTTTTTATTTGATGAGAGATAAATTCAAATTAGTTGATAACAAACTTTTAATATAAGATCTAAGTTATACTTTATAAAAAATAATTATATGACCATCAAGGTTGTGACTTGTGAGAAATACCATAACAAACACATAAGACATTTTCTATAATTGATTTAGAATTTTATTGTATTGTATTATTAGCTTAAATTTTTATTCTTTAACAGAACTTAATTATGATCATTATTATTGCATTGAATGGAAAAGCAGAAAGGATTGACTTTGTTGATATGTTGATAGATATTCACTTCAATTTAGTCCTTCACATAAACCGTATTTCTTAATAGATTTATATGATTACTTGATATAAAATATTGAAAATGTGAAAGTTAAGCAGTGAAAATATTAACGGTTATATATCACCTAATATCTTAATTTTATTTTTTATATATGTATAATTTTTAATCCTATTTATGGTATAATTTTACTCATAATTTTTTTAATTTAATACAATTTTATCTATAATCTTTTTAATTTAATGTAATTTTATATATAAATTTATTTCTTAAATATCAAAAATTATACAAGATTAAAAAGATTATGGATAAAATTGTACCAAATTAAAAAAATTATGGGTAAAATTATACTACAAATAAGATTAAAATACTTAATAAATATGAAAAATAAGATTAGGATGTTGGGTGTTATATAACCTAGATATTAAAGATGAATTATGAAAAAAAAGTAACTCAATTTTTTTAATTCCAGCCAGTAAAATCATGATCTTTTTTAAAAATTTCAAAATTTTAGGATCCTTAATTATTATTATTATTAAAGTTCTTATGGGATTTTTAAATGTCATTTTCCAAAATACAAATATATAGGGATGGTTAATTGGTTAAGCACACGTCATATTATAATATATGACTGTATTCCAAAGAGGACTAAGTTAAACGAGCATCAAGAATTAAATAATTCTTTTTTTTTTCCTGAGCAGAATCAAATAGCTTTATTAGGCACGTATCTCCACGAACCATAAAATACATTTCTGTTTTTTTTTCTCCAAAAAATATCTCGTTGACTAATGCGCATATTTAGGCGAAGAGAAAGCTAATTGCTACAAAATAGTATTTTTAAAGTCGTATTTATAATAAAAATAATTTCAAAAGTAATCGATAATATTTTTATAAATAAAAATAAAATATTTATATTTAATATATATGTGACGAGTATGAAAGAAATAAGATATGACATTTTAATTTTTTATTATTATCCTTATTTATAAGTTATTTTGATTGGAATTAATTTTTTTTAAAAATTTAACTTGATCTATAAATTTAATAAATTGTCGATTTTACCTCTATTAACTATACATACTTTAAAAATTAAATAACATATAATAACATTTCATAAGAAATAAAAAGGGAAACTAGTAATAAAAATTTAATTACATACCTTATATTGAGGACAAAAAAATTTCTCCTCTATATTTACCTTATAAATAGGATTAAAGTGGTCCTCCTCTAGTCTAGAATATAAGCCTTATTTAATTATCATCACAAAAAATAATAGTTAAATGAAGAAAAAAGTTGTACATTAATTAATTACTTATAAAATTGTAATTGTAATGAAAGGAAAATAGAACATAAAATTAAATACTCTAGGTATTAATAAACTGAACTTAACTATATTTTGGATTAAGTTAAAGTTCAAACCTTTAGAGAATTTTAAATGAAAGATGACAAAAAAAAAAGGATGAGAAAAATGAGTTATAGCAGAAGTAGGTGATTTCTCATCGTGAAACACCCCTTAGTCTCGGAGAAAAATTTGGGATTTACATAGAAGGTCGACAATTATTAATTAATAATAAATATGAAAAAAAATATATTTTGCATGAAGTTGAATTAACTTAACTAACTAACGAACTAATTTTATTGGTATGTGTACAGATAGAGGTAGTATTTTTTCCCTTCATCCGTAAGATTTCAACTCAATTTTTTAATATGCGCCATACTTTTTTTTTTTAGTATAAATAATAATAATTTTTTAAAAATTTATTTTCAAAGAGATAACTCTGTATACCCTTTGAAAATTACATCCACATTAATTAAATGCTAACCGATATATATAATTAATGTCAAACAGCTGTAGTAGTTTGCTTGCTGCGCCTCACCTTTTCTGGTAGTATAAATTGACTTGTATCATCTAATATACTCCCATTATTTTTTCTTGATAATTTATATTTAATTTAAATAGCCTAAATTTAATTTTGAGTTCTCATAAATTAAAGATTAGAGAGAAACAAATATAGAGAGAGAGAGGGAGAGAGAGAGGGAGAATTAATTAGGTGCAGTCCTTTTTTTTTCCTTCTAAATTAGCAAGTACAATAATACAAGGTCTATGACCCATTAGTAGAAATTGACTAATGACTAATTAAGCCTAGCTAGGAAGGAAGCATCTAGGGTTCATTAATTTGGTCATTGCTATGGATTATATAAAAAAGTAGCCGCCGGTGCCCACAGTCCACAGACCCTATGTTTACATCTATCGACAGAACTTATTGACAAAAAAATAACTTAAAAGAACTAAACTAAATTAAATTAAAGTTGAATAGCATATGTTGTAGATAGATAAAAATTGATAGTTAATTAAATATTTAAATTAATTATTAAAGTCAAACTTAAGATGCGTCTTAGGGTGTCCAAGAAGAAGAATACGTGTTTATGAGACGAAGGATTTGACTTTGGTGCTGCCTCAGAAGTGTGGAATTTAATTATATATATTAATATATATATCACACAACACAAGAGATATAAGAGAGATCAGGGCCCAAAGGGAGAGATTTAATTTAGAGATCTCCAGAGAGATTCTGCAAGAATTAAAAGGGTAGATCAGAGGAAGAAGAAGACAAAAAGATTCAGAAAATGGATCTCTCTTTGAAGATTGATCAATATCATGCTCAACACGAAAAAGAAGCAGATCACAAGGTAGAAGAAGAAGATCATGATGATGATAAGGAAGAAATTATGGCAAGAACAGTGAAGGTTGACGAAGAAGAAGCTCCTCATCATCATGAAGCCTCCATAGCTGCAGGAGATCAGAAAGAAGAACAACAAGAAGAAGATGATGATCATAATGGATCACTGGTAGAGAACACTAAAACAAGAGAGGTATATACATATATATATATATATATATAAACAGTTCTTTCTTTGTTTATTGCACAGAAAAAAAACATCATCATATCATTGCACTCTTGGGTAGTATGTAATAGATCCAGATCTTACTGCTAATTATATATTACGATCCTGCTTTAATTATTCAAAATTAAATCTCTTGTTTTGGTGATCTTAGGGGCTTATAATTACTATTCTTTCCACATCAACTAGGTTCATTTAAGATTTTAGTTTTTAACAACATTTTCTGTATAGAAATTAATCACTATCTTCTTTTGAGCTTGACCTAATCTCTCTGTTATCATATATATATATATATATATATAGCGGTTTGAATTGCGACGTCGTTGAATTGCCTTTGTTTATGTTGTTAATCATATGAAATTATAAGCATATATTTAATTTTGGTTTGTTTGGAATAATGATAGGAGTTAAGTGCGTTACAAGTGGAGACAGATCGAATGAAGGAAGAAAACAAAGTTTTAAGGAAAGTGGTGGAGCGAACGATGAAAGAGTTCTACGATCTTCAGATGAAGTTCGCAATCATCCAGCAGAACCACAACAACAAACACAAGGTATAAATAAAATATTAATGAATTAATTAATATCTTTTTTCATAAATTACAATTATTCTTAATCTTAATTTGGAGTAATCTCTTTTAGGACCCTCAGATATCTGTCCCACTTCAAAACAATGGAAATCCCGGTGGTGAGGATGATCGTGTTAGCAAGATTGGATTGGGGTTATCACTGAGGTTACAGACAAGTGAACCAGAAGATGATCAAAGAAGGGAAGGAGATCAAGAGTATAAGAATGATAAGGAATTATTAGAATTGACAAGTTTTGGAACATTATCATCAGTTCAAAACAAAGTACCTCGGACTATTCATCACGAGTCGCCTGGTATGAGTAATGCCCATAATAATGTTGCTTCTTCTTCACCACCAAATAGGAAGGCTAGGGTTTCTGTTAGAGCAAGATGTGAAGCAGCCACTGTAAGTATCTGTATATACATTTCATTCATTTACAAGAATACATTATTTAACCCTAAAAATAATAATGGGCACTAGAAAAGAGATAAATATTTAACGGAAAAATCTCACAAAAATACTACTTGAATTTTAAGATCCTAAATCAGGAATTTCTATAAAAATATATTATTATTTACTTATCAAGTATAGTCGATAGCTATTAAAACAATATTTTAAAATTTAATTAGTATTTTTATGATAATTTTCTTTATTTTTTAATGCTAGGTGTTATTTAATAGGTGAGGTTTACTATTATATCAATCTCTCCCCAGTTACATGAATTGTATGGTTAGAAAAAGAGTTCATTCTAGTAATTTCCAATAGAAAATTTGGGCACCTAGAAAGGGATTGTGATTAGTGCTTTCCTCAAGACAAAACATAGGGTTTTTTTGCCCCCTCTCACTAATTTTTAATGTTTTGAGGTATAAAATTGGGGGAATTACTATAAGATTCTAAACAAAAGATTTAACTACCTAAAAGTTCTAATGATAACTGAAGAGCTAATATAACAAATTTTAGTATAGAAATTGATAATAAATTTATATTACTTTAAGACATTTTAGTAATTGAATCTCTTCCTTGAGACCTCATAGTAATTCCTAATTCAAAATTTAATTAAGTTATATCATTGATAAAAATATTTACATAAACAAATATATATATTAACATTAAATTTAAATATATAACAATTATAGTATGTTAAGTGTGTGTTTGGCACCATGGTTTGAAAAGCTCTTTTGAGTAAAACTTTAGTTTAGGAAAATTTTAAACAAATAGTTATATTTATCCAGAAGTGATGTTGGCAAAAACTATAGTTTTGAATAAGCTACTGAAACTAGCTTGTGGAATAGTAAGAGAGCTTATAGACTATCCAATTACTATATTATCCTTATTTTTTCTTATCCCATCTCTCATCTCTTTTCTCTACCCTCTCTCCTCTCCCATCTATCTTCTTCACCTTATCTCCTCTCTCTTCTCTACACTCTCTCTTCTCTCCTCTCTCTTCTCTCTCCTCTCTCTCCTACTTTTAATCAAATTATATATATTTTTAGTAATTTATCAATATGAAAAATAATTCTACTACTAATCATCTAAACATCTCTATTTTTAAAATATATTATTCCCAAAATCTATTCTAAAAAATCTATTCTTCCTTAAATTTATTCTCTAAAAACTAATCTAAATAGGCTTTAAATAGGATGAAGTGTGTGGGTGACCATTATATTTTTTATTAAGGCAATACAGTCAAGATTTTAAGTAAACAATTGAGATTACAAATGAGGGAAGGGACAATAAGTTCAACAAAGAGAAGGGGAATGATTTAAATGAAGATATGGGGATGGGAGAGATTTTAAGGGCAATTTAAGAATTTAATATACGGATAACAATATCTAAAAATATTTTAATTAAAAGCATTTTCTTCATAAATCTCATCTTTTAGAGGGAAGGGGTAGAAAGATCCCCCCTCGCTATTAGTTTCATTTTTTATTCAAATGGGGTGAGGGGGAGCAATTACCTTCCTTCTTCTCTTCAAAAATCTTGTATAAAATACAACATTAAAGAAAAGTACTGAATCACAGTCTCCTATAAAAGAAGACAAGTATAATGCAACAAAGTGAAGTCAACTACTATATTTATCATTATCAATTCATATCACTACCTTCTATCATAATTATAAATTTTAGTTAAATTTTTTATATAAATCTAATAAATAAATTAATTAATCATAATTAAATTTAAATCTCTTAAGATAAATTTATATTATATACTCTTTAATTTATTTAAATTAGTCAATTACTCTTTAATCTACTTAAATTAGTCAATTAATTTTATATTAGTTATAATTAACTAATTTTTTTAATTTTAGATATATCTAAAAAAGTCAACTGACTTTTATAATTAAGAAATAGTTGGAGATATTTCCACATGTGTATACAAGATATGTGTATACAAGATCTGAAATGTGACTAAAATTAACAAGTATTTATTGAATATGCAGATGAATGATGGGTGTCAATGGAGAAAATATGGACAAAAGATTTCTAAAGGGAATCCATGTCCCCGTGCCTATTATCGTTGCACTGTTGCGCCCGGCTGTCCCGTGAGAAAACAGGTACTACTAATTAATTAACCAATAACATTAATTTGTCCGAATTCAACAATTTAATTAAGACCCATTTGTTTAAGATTCAAGAAAAGTGATTTTAGTTTGTATAACATGAGAAAGATATTAGGAATATATATCAGAGAGGTGTTGGAAGAAATTTAAACTAAACACATGAGGAATTTGTTGGAAAATGCTTATTTTAATAAGATATTTAATTTGGGATAGCTTAAAAAATATTTTTTCTCTCCCAACAATACTAGCTCAAGCGTTAAACTTATTTAAAATTACCTTTTTTTCAAGAAAAACAATCAAACTGGCGCATACTTTAATTCTGTCTATATATAACTCATGCATATGCACAATTCAAAGAAGAGTTATGTTGTGTGAATGCAATGTTTCATGGCATTTTGATATATATATATATATATATATATATATATATATATATATATATATCTTTGTATGTGTCTGTACACGCGTGTGTAAACCAAAAGTTGTTAGGTCGCTTACGCTATCAGTATTCACACTTACTCAATCTTTACGTAATATATTTTTAATTATCTTTGACAACAATTATACTTCTCCATCCTTACTCCTCAATTGAGACTTTATTAATAAATTAATATTAATATTTATTTAATAATAATTAAATAATAGAGAAATATGAGGAGATAAGAAAAAAAATTAAGATTTATTAAAAAAATTATTAAATTAACTAATTTTTTTAATTTAATTAAATTAATTTAATATATATTATATATTAATGATTTATCAGAATATATATTTGATTTATAAGGACGTGAGATTGATGTGAATTATGTTTCAGGTGCAGAGATGCTTAGAGGACACGTCGATACTAATAACAACGTACGAAGGAACACACAACCATCCTCTTCCCGTGGGTGCAACAGCCATGGCTTCCACTGCTTATGCTGCTCACTACAACAACACCAACTTCCTCCCATCATCAAATCCTAATAATATCATTGACCCTTCCAAAGGACTTGTCCTCGATCTTACCTCAACCTCATCTTCATCATCGCCCAGATTTTCTTGGCCGCCGCCAAATAATTTTGCCAGTAGTTCTGCAGAAGAAAATAATCAGAGTACTACTGTATCTGCCATTGCTTCAGATCCTAAGTTTAGGGTTGCTGTGGCGGCTGCAATAACTTCCTTCATTAATAGCAACACAGACATCAATCATCATAGTACTGTTCTTAATAATAATCCTTCAGGTACAACGTCGTTGTCCACTTCTTTCGTTGGTGCCGGCAATAATGGAAGCTCTAATGGCAGTAGCAGCAGCAACAGATGGATCTTAGAGTCCCTCTCATCATCATCACCAAAAGGGAAAACCCACCAGTTTTAAGATTAATAAGCAGCATGGAGCAGGATAATAATTCTTCTGATTCATTTGTTTTTTTTTGAAGTTATTTTTTCTATATTTTTTCATTTACATATACACATATATATAGCTTTCAGAGATGAAGAGTTAATTACTTTACATGCAAAGGTAATTATAAAGCTAAGTGAAGGGTCAAGATAGTGTAAGTCTGTTGTGTTGTTTAGATCTTTTGGTGTGCTGTTTAGATCTTTTTATAGGAGGATATACTGGATAGCTTTGTCCTCTTTATACGATTTCTTTTTCATTATTTTATCATTTGAAGGGTCTCTTTTTAATGGTTAATTTATTGAGAAAATGACAGAAAAATACTCATATATAAATACTATAGTAGAACTGTTACTAATAATAGGGCAAACATTACTAACCATAGATATAACATTATCAACATAAAGTTCAACTTTGTAATTTATCATTTTAGAGTCTTTTTTTGATATTTCCCCAATTTATTTTGTTTTTTTATCATTTACCTATTAAAATAAAAATTAGGAAAAATCTCACAAAAATACTATTTAAATTTTAATATCTCATAACAAGAATTTTTGCAAAAATGTATTGTTATTTTTTTATCAAATGTAATCAATAACTATTAAAGTATAAAAAATAAAATTGATTTGGGAGTTTAAAGGAGAATTATTGTGCAGTTTTATTAAAATTTTATAATAAATAAATAGTATATAATATGTTGTCATTTTTTATATCGAAAGTTGTCATTATATGTTCACTTGTCATAAAAGTTTCTAGTGATTATATTATTTATATAAAACTAAATAGTAATTCTCTTTATTTTAAAGTATATCAAAATATATGAATTTCCATAGATTTGGATTGGTGTTGATCAGTGTGTCCTCCTCTTCATAAAATGTTTCTCAAAAAGGGTTTTTGAGCTCATGGCATACAAACTGGTCTTTAATTAAAACCCAAAGATCATTATGATGGCGGGACAACCTAAATCATAGAGAAGCATAGATCATTATGATGGTGGGACAACCTAAATCATAGAGAAGCATAATGTGGATCTCTCTCTTTTTTAATTAAAAGACAATTTATTTAATCAACCGATGAAACGGTACATTAAAAACCTCCAATTTATCCTTGAACAAGGCTAATTAAATTGGGGGGGGGGTTATATAAAGCTGAAAAGCTTAAACACATTACTATAGAACACAAATATAAATCCAAAAACTAAAACAAAGAAAAAAGGCAGCTGCAAGCGGAATGACCAAAAGATAATCAGCAGTTTAAGGATTAGCTAAAGCCCGAGTTCTATTTCGAATCAGCTACAACACCACCAAATCAACTACGACTCGAAGTCCCAAAGCACGACAGGAGTAGAAACTACTCGGCAGCATTGATAAAATAGGGGACATGAGTCGATGCCAATACGGATCACCAACTCAAACTGGTGACCCACAATGCCCAAAGCTTTGAATTAGCTATTGAAAGAGGTATGTGCTCTACCCCGCTGAAAAGATGGAAAGCCCTGACAAGGCTTATAATTAAAGAGAGTGTTGAAAGCCATTATAGAGTGATGCTGGAGAGGAAGGCTGATTGGAAATAGCAAGCTCCCTAGGACAAAGCAGAACACGAACCAAAACAAACAACGAGAAACACAAACAAACAAACAAACTTAAAAAATAAACTATTAAAAGAAGAGAACAATAAGAGAAGATTGTCAAAAAGAAGTAACAAAGGATTGAGAAAGGCCAGAAAACTCAGGTTTGGCTTCCTACACCAAAGCCGACGTCGGGCTAAAAGCGTCAAGGAGCTAAACAAAACGAAAGCAAAAGGTTTCAGAACAAGAGAAAACAAAGCTTCAACCGAGCACAGTAAGGAGAAAAAGGGAAAAGGCTGAGAAAAAGAAGTAGGTGGATGGGAAAAAAACAACTAGAAAAGGCGGCGGAGGGAATTATCAGGGAAAGTCAATTTCAACAGAAAACGAGAGGGAAGGCAGAAGAGAATGAGGCAACAAACAGTTGGAAGGCGGTGAGAAAAAGAGAAGAGGCTATGAGACAATGGAGAAAATGGTAGAAGATAGTGGTGACGGAAGGAAAGCGATAGTGGAGAAGAAAGAGAAATTGGACAGGAAAGAACAGGAGGAGAAGACAGAAGGGGAAAAGAACTAGGAAACAAAGGTGTTGGCAATAAGTCCCTTCAAATAACATGGTGAGAAGTTAAATAAAATATATAATAATAGGTCTCGTACATATATATGATCGTGCAAAAGCGGAGCCCGGCATATGAAGAAAAAGTGAACTTAAAAGGCTACTACCTCCCTTACATTTTAGAATAACCGAATAACTGACGTTATTCAAAAAGTTAGTTATAAAATTAATTACAGAACATATAAAAAATTAAAACTTTTTTAATAATATTCTTGTTTAGGTGAAAGAGAGAGAATGTGTAATGGAGAGAAAAATCAAATGTCAGAATTAAATGGGATAAAATAAAAAACTAACAAAAATTTCAAGACAACCTTTAAATATCTTTTAAAAATTGAAACATATTATACCTAAAAATTAGTGTTTAATAAAAAGGAGGGAGTAATGTAAGAAATATAGGTGCATATATAATTAGAAGACCACTCAAGAGTTGAAGAAGAATAAATTGAGTGAAGCCAACAATATATCAAAATTTGGATCTTATAAATAAAAAAAAATTATGTTGGGAGATACAAATTGTACCTAGATTAATACATGCTTTAATCTAAATAACTTGTGTATGAGATATCATGTGATAATAATAATATGTGACTCATAATATTTTATAGGATATAGTTATAATTCATCTTAACAAATCGACGCAACTTCTACTCTATTTTTAGCATATAACCTCTTTAAAAATTTTACTATCAAATAAGCATACCAAACTATAAAATATCTCAATTAGAATAATGTGAGTATAGTTTAGAAATAAATATAGAAGTTCTTAATGTTGTTAGAACCTTTATATGTATCTTACTCAAAGAGAAATTTCTTATAAACAAGGAAATACACATGTGGGATGACAACTCACTTGACTTGTGAGCTTTATTATGAATGGATTGAGGAAATTGATCATAGCTTTAAATTTTGTTCTTTGATGTCTAGTGTTTGAAAAAAAAAATCCTTCCCCAGATCTTTGCATTGATTTTTTAGGTAAAATAATGTATAATGGTTAAAGAAAATTATTTTAACTAAACAACTACATTAGAGCTAGGAATATAAGCATTCTTTGTTGGAAATTGTAGGAGGATAGGAATATACAACTTTTTACAGATATAATATATACTCTTAAAAGAATTTTAGCACAAGTTAAAACTATTGTTAGTCACACTTTGAATAATTTTAACATTTATATACTGCTTTTATAGACTTTTTTTTTCCATAGGTAGATTGTATAATTTTAATTATTGTTTATTTTATAGTAATCTAATTTACTTTTGTAACTACAATATTCCTCTAACATTGTGGGTATCTAATAAACTCTAGAGGCAATACCCTCTTTTAAAAAAGATAATATATAAAAAATGAAAATAATAGGTGATTTGGAAAGAAGGAATAAGAAGTTTTGTTCTCTTTCTAACATAAACAATTATTTCACATTATTCATATTTTATTATTCCCCCCTTTCATGCTTCAATCTTTCTAAATTCTAATAGAGATTTATTATTATCTTTTCTAATACCGTTAACTAGCAAAATCATTGACATTAGGATGACAACTTGATATGATCCGAGGATATGAATTTGATTGATATTCATTTTCAAATATATATATACTTTTGAATATTTGTTCTTATCCTTTTTTTAAGTACGTGTATATTGTGTGTGTGTGTTTTTAATATCGTATTCAAACTAGGTAGTTTTTGCAACTGGTACGATATAAGAACAAGTCACTTCAAACCTATTCCACATAGTATTTTTTATAACGGAGAAAATGTGATCTTTGACTTTGTTTTCTATCTAAGATATCGTTGATTTCGTTCAAATAAAGCGTCGACATAAATCTACAGGGTTTATTGACATTGTTTAAATTTATCATTGATCTTTAAAATATAACTTTTTCTTTCTAAAATAAAAAGATGTACGTTATGTTCGTTAGAAGAAAAAAAAGAGTAATTACTCAAAAAAACTTGATCGGTAATTGGACTGATTGAAATACTGGTTCAAAGGTCATTAGTTTCTAGTTATTTTATTGTTATGTTGTCACGGTGATGTTGTCATTGGACGTTATTCTAATTGTTTTCTTGTTGTATTATATCCTGGACTATCATATATTAAATATAAATATATTAATTTATTATATTATAAAAAATTAATTTATTCTATCATACTTAACTTTCGTTGGCTTATATTCTATATTTTATTTTAATTATATATAGACTTATTTAAAACCTCTAATTTTAAATATGTGGGCTTAATGCGGGAGGCTTTTTTTAAATACAATTAAATAAGTAGGTATTTAATTTGTTTTAAAATTTGAACTTAAAAAATAGTTTGCTTATAAGCTTAAACTTTATATCCCTATTATAGGCTTAGGTTGGTTTAACTTGACCTATTCTCACATGTTATTGGATTTTCCTGCGCATTAAATTCATTAAATTTAAATTAAATGAATTAAATATTTTATTATAATTTTATAATTATTAATTTTGAAATTCATAGGAAGTGAAATGAACGTATTTTATTATTAATTTAAGAAAACAATGTTTTAATAAAAAAAATAAAAAAATATCTAAAACTTAAAACAAGAAGAAATAAAAAATGGGAGAGAACGAAGATCAAGAACCTAGAGGGCAACGGCTTGGTCCATCTTAGTACCACTCGCGGACCACTTCTCTTCTGGGTGATTGCCACGTGGCAAAAACCCAATGTATTCCCGCCACGCAGTCATTGACGACGTCTTCCTCATTTCCAATTTCTAAAAATATTCACGCGAACTTGTCATTTTCATTCTTCACAGGTTCAGAAAGTTTCCAGCAATGGACGCCAACCACCACCACAAGCTTGTGAAGACTAAGCTTGAGCGCCGAAACGCCAGGAAGAACATCGATTACCAAGCTCCCACTACCACCTCATACGACGACGTCGTTTCTCTCGACCTTTTAGGCCAAACCAGCTTCAGGTTAAAGGGCTTCGACGGCGAATTCGATCTTCTTCTACGCGGTTTAGGACTTTCTGGACCAGAAGCCTTCGAAATCCCAGCTGCAGAATGGAAAGCCCGAGAAGTTCGCTCTATCCATAGTAATAGTAACCCACTTGGTAAAAAAGCCCGAGATGAAATTCCAATTTCTGCTGAATTTCAACGCTGGGTTGAAACTAATAATGATATAGAGCTGAAAGGTAAGAACTTTCAACCTGGGGTGGAAAGGAATATTACTTTTGCTTATTCTAATTCGAATGCTTTGGGGTCCAATCGGGATGGTGGTGGTGGAATCAAAAGTGTTAGGCCAACTGTTATATTGCCGCCGCCGCCAGAGATAGTGCGGCGGCCAATTGTTGATAGGGTTATTGATTCACCAATTCAAGTTAGGGGCTTTAGTTCTTCTGGTGAAGATGAAGTGAGGGTCCCTAAAATTAATGAGGAGGGTGTTGACAGAGATGGCGGCAGCAGCGGTGGCGGCGATACTGGTGTGGTTGATGAGTCAGTTCATAATCTCTCACCATATGGGTCATTTAGATGCACTTTCTCCTCTTGGCAAAAGGGGGAGATTCTGGGAAAGGGGTCATTTGGTACAGTTTATGAAGGCTTTACAAGGTGAGTATACTCTTTCTCTGTCACCTTTCAGTTAACACTTTACATTTCAAGGAACACCACCTGATTGTTTAATTTACATTAAACATATGTTGATGCATTTCTAATTAAAGCCGCCAAAGGTAGTTGATATGATACCAGGATTTTCATGATTAGTTGGAAATTGGAATGAAAAGATTGCATTGAAATTGTTATGGTACAGGATAAGACCTCCAGTAAATTTAGCCTTTCCAATTAATTGAAACCACCCCTGTTATCTAAACCGGCACGAGACTATATCTAATGACTTATATTGCTTGGAAATTAGTCAATTAAGATGAAAAAGTGAGAATCTTTTGTTGGTCTATAATATAGGGAAAGTATTTGATTTGTCTTCTATAAAGAGAACTTTGTTGGTGTGCCGCATTTCACTATATTCCTTATGGGGATGGTGATGTTTTATTAATTATGGAAAATTGCAGTAGAGTGCTGAGGAGTGAGGCTTGTCCTCTTCTGAGTATTTTTGGGGGATAGTTATGGTAGGCTATACCAGTTATCCAAACAAGATAAAACAGAAGTGTATTTTAATTAAATTTCCTCAATTTATTTCTTGACAGAGGTAACATATGCATTTCCTTTTTGTACAGTGATGGGTTCTTCTTTGCAGTGAAGGAGGTTTCTTTGTTGGATCAAGGTAGCCAGGGAAAACAGAGCATTTCCCAACTTCAGCAGGTGAGAACGCCTAATCCCCTCATCATAGCTTACTACACATAAGTTTATTTATTCAATATTTGCTATAAGAATATTTCGTTCCCATTCTTTCAGGAAATATCTCTCTTGAGTCAGTTTGAACATGAAAACATAGTTCGATATCTTGGTACAGACAAGGTACACTGATTATCAGTTAGAAACTCTCTTTTATTCCCCATATAATGTGATATTCTTGAATGTATATATGATGGCAACTGAAACGTGTCATTTATCGTCTCCTTTAGTTTGTTGATTATAAGCTGTCCTGTTTAGGATGAAAGTACACTATACATCTTCCTTGAGCTTTTAACAAAAGGGTCATTGGCAAATCTCTATCGAAAGTATCATTTAAGGGATTCTCAAGTTTCTGCATACACGTGGCAAATTTTAAGTGGCTTGAAGTATCTTCATGATTGTAATGTGGTTCACAGGTAAACTCAAGTGAAATTATTGTATTGATTATAATAGATTCTCTTTTGTCTAGATCTATCTTTTTATGCAGACAAGAGTCAAGGGATGTTCATTTTACATCTTAATGTTGTATTATCATAGAAATCTGAGTTCAAAATACCAAGAAATGTTTCCTTACAAATGGAATCTAACTTCTCATCTAGGAGGAAGCATCTATCATAGAAATGCTTATGTGAAGAGTGAAAATGTTTGACTTTTACTATAAAAAGATACCAGCCAATCACATTTTGAATAGTTCTTTTGGCTTTTGGGGAATCATTCTATGGTTAATGTCAATCCTCTGAGACCTGGGAAAACTCCTTAGATGAAAGCCGAATGCATTGCTCGGAAATAGATATCTAAAATATCTCAAATTTACCTAGTTTTGCTACAATCTAAAATTTCATATCTGATCTTTAAGGGACATCAAGTGTGCTAATATATTGGTTGATGCAAGTGGATCAGTAAAGCTTGCAGATTTTGGATTGGCAAAGGTACCTTTTTTAGGAAAAATTGAATTTCTCCTTTTATCCTCTCTTTTGTTTTGTTTTTCTTTCTTCTATTTTTTGTTCGAATTAGACTTAAGCTTGAAAACTTTTTAGTTGTTCGTTCTGAACTTTCCCAATCAAAATGAGTAGCGAGTTTTTTTTCCCTTGGATATTTTAGAAACATCATTTTTATTAGCCAAGTTAACGTCAAACACCCCAAGAAATTTTTCCGGAATAAAAAACATCATTTTTATTATGCTGAAAATGGTTTCCTTTCATCTTCACAGGCAACTAAATTTAATGATCTTAGATCAAGCAAAGGCTCCCCTTACTGGATGGCCCCTGAGGTTTGGCTCTGCTCTTGCTTCATTTATTTGATATGATTTCTTCTGATGGATAAACTAAAATTAGATCATTTAGTTGTCTAAATTTCAATGTTAATAATCTATAGTTCAATCTTACGCCCACGCATGCTGAAGTTCTAATATGTTGTAAATATAAATTTCGAAGTCTCAGTAAATTATCCCACTCAAGAACATGCTTTCTATTAACTTCATGGAGGGAAGATTTACAATTTCTTGCCGTGAATTTCTGGAACGCATTGTTATGTGGATTTTACATCGGGTCTTGCTTTACATTTATAACTTGATCAACACTGAATTTGATTTCAGGTTGTAAATTTAAAGAGCCATGGTTATGGACCAGCAGCCGATATATGGAGCCTAGGATGTACGGTTCTGGAGATGTTGACACGGCAACCTCCTTACTCTGAATTGGAAGGGGTATGTTGTTTTTTGTTCTTGTTTTTGTTTCATCCAATCATTATAGCATGGTATGTGCTGTCGTGGGCGAGACTCCGATCTATATATTACTTCTTTCATTTCGATCTTCAATCACCTTCACCTTGCTTAACCCTCAAATTTCTTTTATTTTCGTTTTTAATTTCAATTCATAGTGGTGAAGTTAGCTGCTTGGACTGTTAACTTTGGGTAGAAACTAAATAACTAGCTGATATGTGTAAATTTTCTCCATATTATGACAGATGCAAGCATTATTTCGGATTGGCAGGGGTGAACCTCCACCGATTCCCGAATCAATATCGAAAGATGCGCGAGATTTTATTCGAAGATGCATACAAGTTAACCCTGACAGACGACCAACTGCAGCTATGTTGTTGGAACATTCATTTGTAAAGAGGAAATTCTTGCCTCCAAAAAGTCCCTCTTCTCTGCTTGGTGGGAGAAACTAAGCCATAGTTTCTCCCACCAGACAGATCCCAATGACCACCGTCTGATCAACAACCCATGCTCAGAAAGCCTAATGCATTCAGATTCTGCATTAGGAGCCAAAGATGCTCACAAAAGCCAACCTAAATTTTCATATTATCATAGCTAGGTGAGATAAACTGGATCACATGAAGAACCAGGGCATTCAAAAGGTTCTTTTAATCGTTTTTAGGTGAAAAAGCTGTGTTGATAACAAGTGTTGATAGAAACATTTTAAAAATCCCTAGTTTTAACAACTTATAATAGCAAGATAATAAGTGTCTATATGAAAATTTTATAAATTCTAATTTTAAAAATTAACAATAGTAAAATTTATATTATAAGAGTTTATAAAAAAATTTATAAGTATTTATAGATAAATTTATAAGCGGTATGTACAGTTTGACAACTATACCAATTATTAATTTCTTCTTTCCTTTCCCACTTGTTTCTCTGGGATTGTTTGGGTCCAAGGAAATTTTCCCGCGAGAGAAAATAATTCTTGCTTTCTGTCTTCCTTTTGCTCTCTTTATTGCTGCTCAAATGGATGTCATTATTCGGTGGCCGAATGCTTCATATCAAGGTTGGCTTCTACTGCATCTGCTGCGAAGCCTACGGATTTTCTAGTTTGTGTGTTGTGTTTTTTCACCAAGCACTGTAACCTGAATGTGTTTTGGGTGACTAATTTTAGGGTACTCAATGCCATAGTGTGTTTGTAAATATGGTTTTAAAAGTTATTTGAGACAATTTTAGTTTGAAAAAAAAATAAAATAAATAGTTATATTTATCTAAAAGTATTTTTATAGTTTACTTTTTAGATTAAACTATAGTTTAAAATTAAAGTTTTAAATAAACTATTGAGATTAGCTTATAGAACAGTAAAAGAGTTTATAGATTATCTAATTATTATTTTATTTTTATTTTTTCTTACACTCTCTCTTCTCTCTTCTCTACCATATCTTCTCCTTCATCTTTCATCTCTTCTCTATGTTTTTTACTTTTTCTCATCTCTTCTATATTTAATAAAATTATAATCTTTTTGATAATTTTCTAATTATAAAGGTTATTATGATAATAATTATCTAAATATTTATTTATTTATAAATATTTTTTTATAATTTTTTTTCTAAATTTTTTTTTCTAAAAACTGCTTAAAAAACCTTTTTTTATAAATATTTTTCTAAACTTTTATACTAATACTTTTCTAAACTCTTATACCAACAGCATATAAATTAATGAACCAAAGAATCTCTCCTGGAACCTGAATCCTAGGATGCTGGATTTTGAAAAAAATAATAAAAATAAATACATATTTCTGAGTTCCATTTTGAACTATATTCCATCATGATTTGTTCACTCACTGCTACCACACTCACTTTTGTGTTGAATCACTCTTTAGTATAATTTGATTTTGCTGAATCTGTGGAATTTAATTTTTTTAAAAAAAGATTCTGTTGGCCACCATCAATTTTCCTTTTTAACTACATAAGGGTATTTTAGTCTTTTAACAATATTTAAAAATTCCTAATGAGGCCTCCTGACCTGATTAGGAATTAACCGAAAATGTTGGCCTAATTTGAGTTTTTGCTATTTCGAAGGGAATACTTAATGGTTTCCATTACAAACCCATCAAGTAATTCTTATTGACGATTGTCTTAGTAAAGATCGCCAAATAGATTCTTTATTTACTTAATAGTTGTTTGCAAATAACTTAAAAATAAAGTTGATATTAATTTTAAATATAATATATTTTTTTATATTTATTTTTTAAAATTATTTTTATTAATATTTTTTCAGTAAAATAAAAAAGGTAGATATAGAATTAAGGAAAATTATTAATATATTTTTTAAAAAATATATTATATTAATTAATTTATTTATTTAATTAAATTAATTCAGAGAAGAATAAACCCTTGCGTGCAAGAAACAATAAATTGACCACATTAATTACTATATTTGAACATTTTAATTGTGGACATTTGGTGCTAGGAAATTAAGTTAGCTTTCTTTGATATTTCAGGTAGATTAAAAAGGTATTTTTTAAAAATAAAAATGAAAATAAAAATCTGAATTGCTATAATTATTAAAAAGCAATTTTTTTTATTGAAAAAGTACTTAACAAAATAATCAAAAGCCACTTAGTCTTAACAAACATCTTATTATTACGATTTTTTAAAATTTCTTCATTTTGAAAAAAGGAAAGAAGAAATTTTCAAGTGTGGGAAAACGGAAATAAGTTGGTTCTATAAATGCGTATATAATCTATTCAAATATCACAATGCTCCTCGAACTAAAGAAACGCATGCTCATATATTAAAAGTTTACGTGTGTGTGTGTGTGTGATTATAACCCTAATATAATAGGGATAAAGTAGCACCAAAAATTTAGATTTTATTTTTTACATTATGCCAATATCTTAATTTTATTTATAATATAATTTTATCTATAATTTTTTTAATTTAATATAATTTTATCTACAATCTTTTTAAATTGATATAATTTTACGGATAAATTTATTTTTTAAGTATAAAAAATTATACAAAATTAAAAAATTACGGTAAAATTGTATATAAATAAAATTATGATATTAGTCACATATAAAAAAAAATAAAATTTAGATATTAAGTGCTACTTTATTTATATAAATCCCATGTCTTGTAGGTAATGCAAGAGATTCAATATAAATCAATAAATTGTTTGAAAACAATCAAAACTCAATCCCAAAATTTCAAGACATACCGATTGAATTAAAATACAATTACAATAAGAAATGAGAATTTTCATATGATATATATGTGTGTTGAAATTTCATCAGTAAGTGGCTTTTTGATTATTTTGTTAGGACCTTTTTTCAATAAAAAAAATGTTTTTTTATAATCATAACAATTCAAGCTTTGGATTTTTATGATGAAGAATTGGACTTTTAGATCATTTAGGATTAATTTTTGTACAGTTTAATTTAAATTAATACATGCTACGGTTTCTATTTAGAAAAAAAAGGAAAAAAACGGAGAGTGAGCCTCATATAGGGCCTGTTTGAATGATTTTTTAAAAAATGACTTATAAAAAAAGGGTTTTTAGACAGTTTTTAAAAAATGGCTTCTGAAAAATAATTTATGAAAAAAGTGATTTTAAATAAATGAATGTTTGAATAATTATTTCGAGAAATACTTTTATTAGTGGTAAATTATTAAAAAGTGTATGTTTTAATTAAAAGTAAGAGAGATGAGATAAGGTAAAAAAAATATGGGAGAGAAAGTGAAAAATATATAAGATAGAGGAAAGAATAGAGGGGTGAAAAAAAGAGAGGAGAGAAAAGAGAGGATATGAGAAGAAGTATGGATAAAATAGTAATTAGATAGTTCATAAAATCTTTTACTGTTCTAAAAGATATTTTTAGTAGCTTATGAAAAACTTTAATTTAGTTTAAAAGTTCATTTGAATAAATATAATTATTTATTTTAAAATTTTTATAAATCAAAATTTATATCAGAAGCTTTTTTAAAATTTTAATTTTGATTAAAACTAAATAGTCATATAGTCAAAATAAGATCTCCAATCTTATTTTGTATTACATTGCCCCTGATAAGTTTGTTCTTTTGAGAGGGAAAGATTAGGTTAGGCATATAAATGTCTTAACTAGTATCTTAAAAATTAATCTTTTTAAAATATAAATATCATTAAAAGAAATTCTTCTCCTTTTAATAAAGTATTTTTTATACATATATTCTAGTTTAAATTTAAGATTAAATCTTTGTTTAGATAGATTTTTAAAAAATAGTTTATAGAAAAAAGGGTTTTTAGATAATTTTTAGAAAATAATTTTTAAAAATAAATTTATAAAAAAATGGTTATAAATAAATAAATATTTAAATAATTATTATTATAAAATATTTTATAATTAATAAATTATTAAAATAGATATAAAATATTAAAATTAATTATCTTCTTAGGCACATTTTTTTTGCTCTTTATTATTCTCTCTGTCCAAATTCAGCTTCCAACACCTCTAGACCACCGAGACAGTCTAATCATTAACATCCACAAAACTTCAAAGCACACACTACCTTATGCTTCTCTCTTCCTGTCCTCTGCGTCAAAAGCTAGTAAGCTCTCCCAATTTTTTTTACGGATTTTTGAGCTATAAATTCGTTCCCTTCTTTATTGATTCTTTTCCCTTCTTAAATAAAAGTTTAGCCTAAAAATCATTTTAAAATTTTAATTTTGTTATTTGCCAAATCTATTAATTATATTAGACTGACTTTGTTGATGGATATAGATGTTTTTAATTAATCTTTGGTAATTTATCCTGTATTAATTCTATGTTTGTAATTAATTAATTAATTAATGAGATTAATTATTTTCCAAAAATCTAGAAAAAATTGCATGGCTTGTAAACACTAGATAGACTTATTGTATATTTAATAGGATGCAAGAGTTTTTAATAGAAGTGAAAATATAAATAAAAATGAAAGTATAAATGAAATTAAGTTAAAAATATACTTTAAAAATTTATTTGATAAGATAAAAATGAATATAAAATTTATGTATATTATTTTTATAAATTACAGTATATTTGGTATGATAGAAGAATTTTTTATAGAAGTAGAAGTGTAAGTGAATTATGCTATAAATAAGTTTTAAAAATTTTATTTGGTAGGATATAAATGAGTATATAATTGATGTATATTTTTTTTTATAATTTAGGGTAAAATAGTTTAAAATATTTTTTTATAACTTAGGAATAATTAAAGTTGTCCACCAATTTTAAAATTAGGGTAAAATAGTTAAAAAAATTTATTCTTACTTATATCATCTTAATTCTCAATTTTTTTGATGAAATTAAAATAACCTAAAATATTGAACCTATAAATGACTTCAATCATACTAAATGAGAGAAGTGATTCAATTTCTACTTTCTACCTATGAAATACGCCATTGGATAAAATAATCTAAAATATTTTTTTATAATTTAAGAAGTATAAAATTTATTTAAAAATTTTATAATTTAAAATAAAATAGTCTAAAATATTTTATTTTTATTTTTATTATTTTATTTCTTAATTTTTATTTTTTATGAATTAAAATAATTTAAAATATTAAAAATAAGAAATAACTTTCCACTTATATTTCGTCACTTCAACTTACCAAACATGCTTTAAAAAGAATAAAAGATTCGCATGCCTATCACATCCACACGTGGGATTGTCTGGACTCGCAAGAGGATTATAATTTTTGATTGAAGGAGAAGTAAAATAAAAATTATATTAAAAAATTATTTAGTAAGATATAAATAAATATAAAATTAATATATATATTTTTATAAGTTAAAATAAAATAATCTAAAATATATTTTTTATAACTTACACGAATTTTAAAATTAGCGTAAAATAATTTAAAAAAATTTACTCTTACTTATATCATTTTAATTCTTAAATTTTGTAATAAAATTAAAATAATCTAAAATATTAAATGTGTAAGTGATTTCTATCATATTGAATGAGAGAAGTGATTCTACCTCTATTTCTACTTCTATTTTCTATCTACAAAATATATCTTTAGAATAAAATGATCTAAAATATTTTTTTTATAACTTAAGAACTGTTAAATTTGATTAAAAAATTTTATAACTTAAAATAAAATAGTATAAAATATTTTATTTGTAGTTTCATTATTTTATTTCTTAATTTTTATTTTTTATAAATTAAAATAATTTAAAATATTAAAAATAAAATTAAAAATAACATTCTACTTATATTTCCCCACTTCAACTTACCAAACATGCTTTAAAAAGAATAAAAGATTCGCATACCTATCACATCCGCACGTTGGAGTGTCTGGACTCGCAAACGGAGGATTAGACCATCCAAATCCAATCGATCCATATAACGACGACTCATCACTGGGCAAGAAAACCGGGGCTATAAATCAGGGAGTTTTCCGGGAAAACCAAACCAAAGAAGAAGAGTGCAAATCCACTTCTTCCTTTCATTCCAACCTTTTCAGAAGCTGGACAACGAAAAAGAAACAAAATTCACTTGTACGGTCAAAATTGGACAACGAAAAAGAAACTAAATTCACTCGTACGGTCGGCTGATGTCACAAATGCCAGTACCATTTTAGCCATTTGTGAGATTTTCTTTCGTTCTGCATTTCCGTGTTGCGGTTTGAGCTCTTCTCGTATGATTCAATAACGAAACCGAATTGCGAAAGATTTGAAAAGGGAGAAAGAAGTTACAAGTCTTAACGGAATTATTACGAGTGCGCGCTTGCTCCCCTGTTTGGGCTACGTGTGAGGAAGAGAGTGAGTTGTGAAAGTTCTAGAGGGTTAGAAAATATGTCGTTACCGAAGGAGCTGGAGCAGGTGATGAAGGCGAGAGGAGGATCAGTTTTGGGGAAGAAGACGATTTTGAAGAGTGATCATTTTCCTGGTTGCCAGAACAAACGTTTGTCTCCTCAGATCGAAGGTGCTCCCAATTATCGCCAGGTATTTAATAATTAATGTCATTCTTCTTATGTCTTGCTTATGCTTACTACATTTGTCTTCAGTTCCGGAAAGAATCAAATTTACTGCGCCTTCAATTAAATTCTATTGCTATTATTTTACCTGCTCTTGGCTACTTGGAAAACCAAGCTTTATTAGAGTCATTTGGGACCCTATTAAGAACTGAGCTTCGATTGATGTTTATAGAAGAATTTCTGATATGAGGGAAAAGTGGTCTTCAATGTATGATTTTTAGGCGTCCGAATCACCTCTCCATGAAGCACTTAACCAACGTAGTTAGTTCTGAGATTAAGCTAAGTTAGTTAGGTTAATAGAATGTTTATTAGCTCGATGTTTATATATGTATGACTGTGTAAACATTCAGATGCAATTATATCAATTCTTCTGTTCCTGTTTATTCTCAGAACTATCTGTGTCGTGGAATCTACTTATTGTTGGCACCCCCGAATCTGAGATACCTGTTTCTCTTGTTAAGTCGTGTTGCATTGCATTTTCTTACCTTGTTGACGTCTTTTTCTTTTAATGATTAATGTTGCTAGGCTGACTCCTTACATGTTCACGGTGTTGCTATCCCAACAATTGATGGAATACAAAATGTTCTCAAGCATATTGGTGCACAAATTGAAGGGAGGAGAGCACGAGTTCTTTGGATTAACCTTCGTGAGGAACCAGTATGTCTGTTTGCTAGTGACTGTAACAACTCAATTTGCTTTTTTTAATACATAGTCATACTTAATGCTCTTATGCACTAGTTGATATGTAGCTAAAAGTATGCCCCTTTTTATTCTTCAGTCTCGCTTTCACTTATCTTTTTCCAACGAAGTAGGCTAGAAGAACTTTTATGCATCATGCTCATGGCATTCTTTATGATTTTTAGCTTTAACTTTTTAAGAGTTAAATATGTACATTTTAGATACTCTAATTGCTTAGGCTCGCAGTGTTTGCATTGGCTGACATTTTGATGTATAGAAAAGAGAAAAAAGAGAGGAGGGAGAGAAAGAGAGAGATTTGAAGAACAGAGATAGGAAACTGTGGATTAGCTGAACCATCATAAACATAAGTCATCTAACCTTTCGTACACATTCCCTTTTACAGGCTACCTAACCAACTGACATAGCTGACATTCACACTCTGCATTCTGTGAACTTTTATTCTGAACAAATAACCATTCTTTAAATATTATCTAAAAAATACTCATGGCATCTTTTCTAAAATTTTACATCTTTCTCCTTTTCTTGTAATCAGGTTGTGTACATTAATGGACGCCCTTTTGTTCTCCGTGATGTGGAGAGACCATTCTCCAACCTTGAATACACGGTATGTAATCGTTAAATTCTTAAAGCTTTTACTTGGTATGTTCTTTTTGATTAACGGTCCATGATTATATGGAATGTCTAGGTTTTATGTTGGCTGTTTGCCTAATGTTACCTTTACCACTTGGGATTATCTTCTTTGGGTTATTGGGATAACTAAAGGTACACCTGAAGTTGGTTTGCCTTCTAACTGTTTCTGGCACTTTATACTTGATTAGGGTATCAACAGGGAAAGGGTTGAGCAAATGGAAGATCGTTTGAAAGAAGACATCCTGTTGGAAGCTTCAAGGTATATGGTTCTACACTATTTAGTTCCTGTCCATGCAATTCATTGTCATATTTATCAACAGCAACTCCTCCATGCTTGATAGCCAAACTTAACTGCACCTTGATTTAACAGATATGAAAATAAGATCCTCGTGACTGATGAACTGCCAGATGGTCAGATGATAGACCAATGGGAACAAGTGTCATGTAATTCTGTGAAGACACCACTAGAGGTATGGGTGGAACTTGTTTATTATGGTTGCTTGAGGCTACCCTGTCAGTTTTCTTAATGGACTTATCAAACTTGTTTTCTTTGCTATAGGTGTATGAGGAATTGCAGATGGGAGGGTACCTAGTTGATTATGAACGTGTTCCTATAACTGATGAAAAATCACCAAAGGAAATGGATTTTGATGCTTTGGTACAAAAAACATTTACAAAGAAAACTCATTCTCATTCCATGAAGCTCTGGTGTTTTCAGGTGTCTTAGCTGCTTTCCTTGTGATTTTAGGTTCACAGAATTTCTCAAGCTGATGTAAATATAGAGATAATTTTTAATTGTCAAATGGGGCGTGGACGAACTACAACTGGAATGGTCATTGCAACTTTGATTTACCTTAACCGAATTGGAGACTCTGGTACTCCTTCTTGCATTTATTCCTTCTATTTTTCTGACTTTACTGCCAATTTTCTTGTGCTTTTTCATAATTTATCCCCAAATAGTCAATACTAGAAAGTGAATTCTTTCATATTCTACATCTGGTCTTAATATTTTTCATTTAAAGGGGAAAAAATGAAAGCAGGTAATTTATTTATTAAATGAGAGGTACTTTGCTTTTCTATGTATTTGGAATTGATATTGTCTAGATTGAATAACCCTTGTTTAAGACTAGTGTGGACAAGTGCTTGGAAAGAATATTGAACATATGCTCAACATGATATAATTTCTATTACTAGACTCTATATCTTCTTATTGCTATTTGATTTAACTTAAACAACAAGGTTTACCAGTTGAAATGCCATGACATTAACGAAATGTTAAATATAATCTTAATATGTGATAGGTTTTCCGCGAAGCAGTTCAATTGGTAGAATTTCTTCATGTACCACTGATGTTGCTGATCATTTGCGTAACTCAGAGGAGGTAATTCGCAGGGGAGAATATGCAGTTATAAGAAGCTTGGTTCGGGTGTTAGAGGTATTGGTATCAACTTTATTACCATTGAAAGACCCAGCATATGTTTTGTCTTTCCTAATGTTTCACATGCTTCCAGGGTGGTGTTGAGGGCAAGAGACAAGTAGACAAGGTTATTGACAAGTGTGCTTCAATGCAGGTATCTGTACCTTGTGAATCTAAAACTGTATTTCTCAGAAATAATTTTTAGGTTCTTTTCTGTTCTGTTTTATTTTACAAATTCTTTTCAGTGTATCTTGAGGGTCAGATTTTCATTTTCACATAAAATTTCCTCATTTAATTCTTTTCTTGATTATATTCAGAACTTGCGTGATGCAATTGCCACCTACCGCAATAACATTCTGCGACAACCGGATGAAATGAAGAGGGAGGCATCACTCTCTTTTTTTACGGAGTACTTGGAGAGATACTACTTTTTAATATGTTTTGCTGTTTACATTCATTCAGAAGGGGCTTTAGTCTGTTCTAGTTCTTCTGGTCACAGCAGTTTTGCTGACTGGATGAGAGCTAGGCCAGAACTGTACAGTATTATTCGCAGGTAAAACTATTAATAATTATGAAGTCTTGTTTATTTGTTTTTCTTTTTTATGACTTTCCCTTCATTAAGTCTGTTGTCCCAAACCTACTAAGGCGAACTGATTGTAGACTAGTGGTTGCTTTGGGCCAAGTGCAGATACAGCTAGCAATGACTAGTTGCAATGCATTAGTGCAACTGAGCTGGCTGCTACTTTCAGTCATCATTTCCTCCCCCACTACCCCTAAAAGGCTGAGGTCTTAACTGCTCGATGGACCTCTGTTCTGGAAGTGAACGGTTATTTGGTGTTATTATTGCTCTTATATTCAAAAGAATTCTATCAAGAAGTTCTTACTGTCTTGGTCTTTTACGCGATACCATGGTTCCTATATTGCCATTAGCTTCTGTTGGTAAAGGTCTCTGTTTCAAATTGTTTTGTGTTATCTCTAATCATCCAGGCAACAGATGCTTGTCCTCCTGGAAGATGTGAATTATGATCTGAATTTGGAGTTTCTCTTTTCGGATAGTCAGAAGCTTCCAAATATAACATATTTTTACAGTATGGATTTTTTGCATATCAAGTGGAGTGCTGATTGTAATTGCACTGATGACTTCCTCATGACCATTAACATTGGGCAGGTAACGCATCTTTTATTTTTCTTTTATCATAGCAGGTTGCTCAGGAGAGATCCAATGGGTGCGCTAGGATATTCCAGTTTGAAGCCATCTCTGAAGAAGATAGCTGAATCTACTGATGGCCAGCCTTCTGAGATCAGTTTGGTTGCTGCCTTAAGAACTGGTGAGGTTCTTGGTAGTCAAACTATTCTTAAAAGTGATCACTGTCCTGGTTGTCAAAACCCAAGTTTACCTGAGAGAGTGGAGGGAGCACCTAACTTCAGAGAAGTTCCAGGGTTTCCTGTTTATGGGGTAGCAAATCCAACTATTGATGGTATTCGATCTGCCATTGGTAGGATTGGTAGCTCTAAAGGTGGACGCCCAGTTCTTTGGCATAATATGAGAGAAGAACCTGTTATTTACATCAATGGGAAGCCATTTGTTCTCCGTGAGGTTGAAAGACCATATAAAAATATGCTGGAGTACACGGTAAAAAATATTTTGACATGTTTTTTTGAAATAAAGTTGAGTTAGGGGATAGGTTCTAGTGCTGATTTGACTTTGATGCCAGAAATATTGAATTTTCTGCTTTGCCATTAGCAACAGTAGATGCTATTTTGATTTTTAATGTGTAGATTTCTCCTAGTATGTTAGTAAGAACTATGTATCTATTTTCCTTGTAGTTGGCTGATACCATTATGGTCTTATTGGGTAAAATCGTAAAATTCATAATCTATGGCTTTGATAGTCGTATTCCCTTCCCATTGAAACCTGAAAATGGTAATAAGACCTTCGAGGGGTATTATTTTGCTGCATTGGTGTATATATTGATTGAATACAATTTGATTCATAAGGTTGGTCTACTTCTGCTGGAGTCAAGCCCTTTAACCTTTTTAGGTGCCTGTATTTTAAAAATCTACATGTAGCAGATACCTTTTTAAATTCCATGACAAGGTCTGCAAATTTTATCCCCAAATATCCTGTGCAAATGTTGGTGATTTGAACATTTTTTAACTTTCAGGGAATTGGTCGTGAACGAGTAGAGAAAATGGAAGCTCGGTTAAAAGAAGACATTCTAAGGGAAGCGGATAAGTACGGAAATACCATACTGGTTATTCACGAAACAGATGAAGGGGAGATATTTGATGCTTGGGAACATATCACCTCAGACTCAATTCAAACTCCCCTTGAAGTTTTTAAAAGCTTGGAGGCTCATGGATTTCCCATTAAGTATGCTCGTGTGCCCATTACTGATGGAAAAGCTCCTAGAAGTTCTGACTTCGATACAATTGCTGCTAATATTGCTTCTGCTCCAAAGGACACTGCCTTTGTTTTCAATTGTCAGGTATCTTTTTAGTCCTTTATTCCATAAGCTGTACCCTCTATCTTCACTTTCTGTTTCTATTATAAGCTTTTTAATCCTTCTTATTTCATCTTCTTAATTTTCTGGTAATTTCTCTTCAAACTCAGATGGGTCGAGGCAGGACAACCACTGGCACTGTTATAGCTTGTCTTGTGAAACTTCGAATTGATCATGGGAGGCCCATAAAAATTCTGGATGATGTGACACATGAAGTGGATGGTGACTCCTCAAGTGGAGATGAAACTGGGGGTAATGCTACTGTGTTACCCTCTAATACTTTGCAAATAAAAACATATGAGAAACAAAACCATGTATTTGGCATAAATGACATCCTCTTGTTATGGAAGATAACAACTTTATTTGATAATGGGGTGGAGTGCCGAGAGGCTTTAGATGCTGTTATTGATAGATGTTCTGCACTTCAAAACATACGCCAAGCTGTTCTGCAATATAGAAAAGTTTTTAATCAACAGCATGTTGAACCTAGGGTGAGGAGAGTGGCTTTGAACCGTGGTGCTGAGTATTTGGAGCGGTATTTCCGTCTAATTGCTTTTGCAGCATATCTTGGAAGTGAAGCATTTGACGGATTTTGCGGACAAGGAGACTTAAAAATTACATTTAAGAATTGGTTGCATCAGAGGTCAGAGGTGCAGGCCATGAAATGGAGCATCAGATTGAGACCAGGGCCATTTTTCAGTGTCCCTGTAAATCTTTTCTGTTTGTTTATCTATTATTCTCCATCTTCCCAAAAGGGTTAAAAAAGCCTAAGATAGGATTGCTCAATTTGAAATGCAGGAAGAATTGAGAACACCTGAAGAGTCTCAGCATGGAGATATGGTGATGGAGGAAGTTGTCAAGACTCGAAATGGTTCTGTTCTGGGGAAGGGCTCCATACTAAAAATGTATTTCTTTCCGGGTCAGAGAACTTCCAACCACATGCAAATACGTGGTGCGCCTCATGTTTACAAGGTATGGTTGCATATATATATGTGCTGCTAAAGAAACTAACGTCATCAAATTTGTGTTGCCAGACAGTAATGCTACACGTCCAGTGGGGACATACAGAATCATCCAAGTGTAGGTAGAATTAGCATCTTTGATATGTTTATTTGATGAAAATAGCTGTCAGCATGATTAGCCTTGCAAAATTAATTTAGTTGCTTGTTGCCTTCTGATGGGACAATATAATGCTTCATGTCCTTTAATTTGCTTGATTCTGAAACTTGTGTAAATGTAAATAATAAGTTTAATTATCCTGAGATTATTAAGTCTTTCTGTCAATTTAGTCAATTGTCTTAGAATATTAAATATATGGACGCAGGAAAAAGAGTAGAAAAAACATTGCAGAAGAGATATTTTTAAGCTATTTTTTTATTATCCCGAAAAAAGGGTATGTGCTCTTATTATTTACTCTTTCATCAGCACGGGTGGTAGCATAATAGGATGGCCTGGACCATTTACAATATCATGTGCAGCAGCTCTATTTATTAAGAGATGGTAGGCAACATAGAAAAAACTTTTGACCACTTGGTTATAGATTTTCTGATGTCAGATCAAGGACCCTTTTAACTTGAAAGCTTAAGTTGTCAAATGAAGGCTTATTCATAGTGTCATTATGATATCTAAAATAGGAGTTGGATTCATTAGGTGCAACAATTAGGAGATGTTTCATGTTTGGTCAACCAGTGCAACTTACTGAATGGCGAACCAGCCTGGTTGTCTGTGTGGTCAGCCCCCATAACTTTTTTTCTTTTGGTTACTTTTATTATGATAATTCAGCCTTAACAGTCTTTTGGCTTTAATTTAACTTGGTCTATGAGGTTAACATTAATTTTTTTTATCTTTCTAGGTTGTGAAATGCTTCATTAGTGTAACATATAAGTTGTAGTCTTGTAGATAATGTCTGGCCTGTTTTAAGAATTAATAAGATCCCAAATGAGCTCAGGAAAGAAACCATTCTAGTGATTTGTAAAAATAACTAAAACTTCAAAATTTATAGTTATTTTTAATCAAAGTTATCTATCAAATGATGACTAAAAACAGTGATGAAACATGATTTAAGCTAAAAGGACTGGTTTAGACTTCAGAAGAACCAATTATACTGCATGATGGGTGATTTAACTTCATCCCTAAGATCTTGTTGAAGACACTTATACATTTATTTGGTCATTATTGATTGGTAAAAAGCACATGGCATGACTAAATACATGAAGGTTTAGCAAGCATCTGAGACATCACTGGCAGATAAACTAACTAGGAGAAGAAAGACAGGCAAAATACAGTCAGGCAATTCCATTGTTAATGTAGTAGCTTCTTCAATTGGCTTAGTGTAAAGTGTACCTGGGTCTAATATACTGGTTGCTAAAAAAGCAACTGATTCTTCCTTAAAGATATTAATTTGATTACGAACATTTGAAAATAAAACCAGAAAATAAGCCAAGTAATAAAATCTGCATCAAGTGTATATATTACCATTGCCTTGAGGATTTTCTCAAGAAGAGCTTTGGCGTTTTTTTTTAGGTTTTGTTTTTGTGTTATTTGCACACGTATGCATTTCTATGCTCTTATTTTTCTTCTTTTCAGTAAGTGAATAGAAATTTCACATTATTATAGCTGGATATATAGTTTTGTGAAATGCCAGTATGCTAAATCTTCCATTCTTCAGGTTGATGAATACCCTGTGTATAGCATGGCAACTCCAACCATATCTGGTGCCAAGGAGATGCTAGCATATTTAGGAGCTAAGCCTAAAGCAGACACCTCAATTGCTCAGAAAGTTATATTGACTGATCTGAGAGAGGAAGCAGTTGTTTATATCAACGGTACTCCTTTTGTCCTGAGGGAGTTAAACAAGCCTATAGATACACTCAAGCATATGGGCATCACTGGTCCTGTGGTGTGTCATCTTATTCAATAACATTTGTCTTGTAATACATAACAAAATTCTTGTGTTACGCAACTCATGATAACTGCGTTGCAGGTGGAACACATGGAGGCACGACTGAAAGAAGATATACTTGCTGAGGTTAGAAATTCTGGTGGACGAATGCTGCTACATCGTGAAGAATACGACCCTTCAACAAATCAATCTGGTGTTGTTGGATACTGGGAAAACATTGTGGCAGATGATGTGAAGACACCTGCAGAAGTTTATTATGCTCTGAAAGATGAGGGATATGACATTTTCTATCGGAGGATACCACTAACAAGAGAGAGAGATGCTTTGGCCTCTGATGTTGATTGTATCCAGTACTGCAAAGATGAGTAAGTGTCTTGGCAATATATCAGCTTGTGTCTTTTAGAATTATCCAGCTTATTTGTGTCAAGTAACCTGCAAATGTTAAAATATATATACCTAGGACATTGTGTTATATGTTATGTGCATGCTTTATAAAAATTATTTTTGTAGTGTCTAACCAATAATACAATGATCAAGTTCTCTTTTTTTTTTTGTGGAAATGCTAAATTCTATTGTTTTCTCTTCTTGCAGCTCTGCAGGAAGTTATCTTTTCATATCACACACAGGTTATGGTGGAGTTGCATATGCAATGGCCATTATGTGTATCAGAATTGGTGCAGAGGAAAACTTTGCATCCAAAATTCCAGGACCATGGGTTGGGCCAGCTATCTCTCGAGCCTCTAACGAAGAAACACTTAGGATGGGTGACTACAGGGACATATTAAACCTTACAAGAGTCCTCATACATGGCCCTCAAAGCAAAGCAGATGTCGACTTTGTTATTGAAAGGTGATTAACTTTGGCTTCTGTGAAAGCTTTTTACTATATGCTACTACCTTTACTAAATTTGAAGCAAAGCGGATAGAGTAACTGCATATTTCCCCCCCTTTTTTTCTCTTATTATTATTTATTTATTTATTTTTTGTGTGGGGGTGGGGGAGTAAACTTTAACTGCTATAATTCCTACCCTTCTATTGTTTTAACTTCAGTCGTTTCTGAAATGAATGGCTTTCTGCCATGAATTTGATGTGGTAACATAGCTGAAGCTGTTACTTATCTCTATTTTTATTAGAAAGAATGATATATAGACATTCCTTACAATTTTAAAAATATCCATTTACTTCTTTGAAACAAGAAAATGTCCCTTTAGTCTGATTAGATTTATATTTTTTTTATCAAAATACCCTCCATTAAGTCCAAAAATAAATACATATTTCTTACAACTAAAAAAAATTAAATTAAGGGTGTTTTGGGAAAAAAATTAAATTGGAGAAGAGCGTAGAGTAGTCTTTTCTTTTTAGTAAAAAATAGAGGTCTGTATATTTTGGAAATAGAAGAGAGATTTGATGTCAACAAAATTTGGTGAGTTTTTTGTAATTTACTGAGAACAGAGCAAATTTAAGGCTGAGCTTGTTTCATTTGCTCAATAGATGTGCAGGAGCAGGGCATCTACGCGATGACATTCTTTATTACGGCAAGAAATTTGAGAAGTTGACTGATGTTGATGATGAGGAACGCGCGTATCTTATGGACATGGGTATCAAGGCTTTGAGGTAAAATTTTCCTTACTCTTTCCCTATTTTAGCATTTTAGCTAGATTTGATAATTGAATTACTTCCATTTTAATTAGCGCTAAGAATGAATCCACTCCTGATGGATGGCAGTACAAATTACTCCCTCCAGCCCTTATTATAAAGACCTATTAACAACTTTACATAGATTAAAGAACTCAGTTAAAATTAGTTAATTCTTTTGAATATTACAAAATCACCTTTAATGAAGTTCATTCATTAAAGGACGTTTAGGTAGGGAATATCAAAGCAAAGGATATTTGAGGGGAAAAATTAATACTTAAGACAATAGGCCTTATATTAGAGACTAGGATCTTATAATAAAGTCCAGAAGGAGTATTAGTAAGTGTAGCCCATGTGATTTGTTGTGTAACGGACCACTCCTCTCTTTCCTCTCATTTGCAGGCGGTACTTTTTCCTCATCACATTTAGATCCTATCTGTACTGCATCTCTCCTGACGAAACCAAATTTGCCACGTGGATGGACGCAAGACCTGAGCTTGGTCATCTTTGTAACAATCTTATAATTGATAAATAATATAGCTCTCCTCGTAAATATAACCATGTACAGTTGACATATGTTACCATTTTTACCCTTAGAATACATGTGGACCCAGAAGAAAACAAGAAAGGGGAGCTAGATCCTACTTCTCCGCCCTTGGATTCTCTCCGTTCACAAAGTGAATGTAGGGAATGCATTTAGAAAGAGAGTAACACGAGAGAATGTAGTTGTGGATAGAACTTATATCTCATAATTAGTTATAGAGTTTGTACTCCATTTTTTTGACCATGACTTTCCCTTTGGTTGTGACACTCTGCTACAATGCTTGAAACAATAATGTCTGATGCAAGTCAACGGCTTCATGGCCTAATTCTATGAATTATGAAAGCTAAGAGCACAAGAAGTTACGGTTCAATCCCATTATAATCTTAGGTTGTTGATATCTGCTCTTAAATAAAAAGCAATAATGTCTAATGGAACTTTAGTCTCTGATGAAGCCTAAGCCAAATGATAAAAATCTAATGCTGAATTTATATTAACTATCCCAAAAGAAAGAGATTTACAGCAGAACTGGAGCTTAAACTCACAGAAATAAGCTACTTCCATTTTTGTTAGATTTGATAATTGAATTATTTCCATTTTAATTAGCGATAAGAACTACCATTCTCGTTCTTGGTGCTTATTGTAAGTCCATTTTTAATTAATTTCCACGTACTCAGAAATGATTGTTAATTATTAACCATACTTTGAATTGATATTTTTTTTAAATTTAATTTTGTTCTCTTTCTATATTTGCAAATAATTTTTGTATCTCTATCATTTTTCTCTCTTTCTAACAAGAATTAAATAAGGATAAAATTAGAAAACAATTATTAATAATTTCTAAGTAGATTTATATTTAGGACTCAATTTTTTTCCACGTGTTGTAGGTTGTTTAAATGACTTTTTATAAAATAAATATTTTAAACAAGTAATACAAATATATAAAGAGTGTAACCCAAGTCAAACCATATATAATACTACATCTTACTATTTTCATAAGCCGTTGACTTTACTTAAAAAAACTTATATAATGATTAATGATGATGACTCATCAACCATTTTATATCAAAGTAATTCAATGACACACTCCCTGTTATGTCCAAAAAAATTAATTTTGATATTGTTTTAAAACAACTCTTATTTTATAATTTTATGAAGAATTAATCACTGTTGAATTTGGATCATTTAACCTTCATTAACAAAACTGATAATAGATGGTGCAAGCGTTTGCATAGAAGATGGTAAAACAAACACTTTTTGCCCATCTTGAAAATGAAACAAAATAAATAAGTATGTTTTAAATTTTAATCAAATATTTTCTAAAATTTAAACTATTTAATAACTTTTTTAGCTTTAAATGACTAAATTAAAGAAAGAAAAGCTTTTATAACAACTAATTAAATATTTTGAGGCCCAAGAAGCATCACTTCATTATTTAATATTTATTTGCATGAGTGTCTCAATCTTACTATAGCTATATAACATAATTAACACACTATTAGTTGAGGTGGTAAGAAGTCTCATTTTTATAAAGAGGAGAGTACAAATTTAAATACTGAAAAATACACTTGTTAAGAAAGAAAGGAAAAAATCATCACTCTAATCCTCAAAAGAGATTATATCTATATCAAATAAAAAAAATATGACCATGACATGTACGAATGCTAAAATTTTTATTAAATTCTTATTCATGTGGGAAAAGCCAGAATATAAATTTAGATATGTATGATCATTTATTGAAGTTTAAAGAATCATAAATTAGATTATTAAGTATGTGCCATTCCCCATTCCCCACTGGCTTTTATATGGGTCTTTAATATAAAATTTAATTAATTAATTTAAATAGATTAAAAAAATTAAATAAATTAGTTAATTATAATAAATATGACATAATATCTCTAAAATACTTATGTATAATATTAAATTATATATTAGTTTATAAGTTAAGTAAATTAATTTAACAACTTCAACTAACTCCTATAGAATATAATATTAACTATATTTTCAAATTCCCCCCCCCCCCAAAACGCTTAATAAAAAACTTTGAAATATCAAAAGTAGTAACTAAAATAAGGATATATCATGAAAAAAATGTCAATAAATGCTACCTTAAAGTTAAATTATCAATTTGTAAAATTTATAGTCGTCTTAGCTTGAGTTTTGGGAGCACAAACCATATTCAAGAGTCTTCATTGTATCATGAAAGAAATTTGCCACCAACCCAATTTACACTTGAAGATTGAAACAGATTACACCCGATTAAGGCTGAAGAAAAATATTATCCGTACGCTTTAAGAATCTTGTGCATAACTTTTTTCTTTACCTCTTCTCCTCAACTCATCAGAAAACCATGGCTACTTGCATAAAACATGCTAAAATCAAATTCTGCATCTTACTATAAGGCAAGGATAAGACGATGATGAGTTCAACATGTATATTATAAGGATGACGACTAGTTATAATGATGATGAACTATAAAAAACATAAATTTAAAAGGAAAGTCTAATCTAAAAAAACTAGATTATTAGAAGGGAGAACTCTTAAACTTATAAATCATACTCTACTTATAAAGTTCTCTAATGTAGAGCTCAAAACAATGTCACCCTTTAAAAGCTAATGTCCTTGACACTGCCGGTCTGAACTCTATGGGTAGCCCTCTCTATAGACAAGCACAAATTAAAAGGGAGAATTCCTTAAACTTATAAACCTCACTCCATTTATGAGATTTTTAGCGTGACTCATAACATGAACTAGTTAATTTACACATAAAGCACATCATGTGATAGAAGATGGAAGAAGATGAGGAGCGAATCTATTCGCAATCTAAATTAACAGTATGCGTATCATATTGAATGCGATGTCTACATATTAATTGGCCTCAAAGTTAAGTGTGTCACATCAATTAATTAATATGGTCCTAATAAATAGCTGCCTCAAAGTTAAGTGTCTCACAAATAAGTAACGGGTTTACGTACGTTAACTGTTCTTTTTTCCAGTTTTAGGGAATTTGTTGTCTGAGAAGATCTCCTTTTTTGTCCTTAGATTAAGAAAAGTTAGTTGCCTTATTAAAATGGTTTTTAAATTAAACAAATCTTCATATTTATTCTTAATCAACACCGACCATCCAATAAAGAGACGTACATGAAGGACTTGAGAATCTAAAGAAAGCATTTAAAAAAAAAGTGTTAAATGCCTCCAAAAACTCATGCCAACTAAATTTAGTATTTAGGATCTCAAATTTCTTCCAAACCGTTGAATATTTTTATGCTCACTTCTCATTAATCAAAAAGTTATGGTAGGGAGAGATTAAAAGCTATTGGTTGCCTGAGCACGAGATCTCGAATTTAAATTCGTGTGAATGTAGAAAATATTTTTAGAAGAGATACTCCTAATTTATACTCCCTTCATCCCTATTTATAAGATATTTTTAACCAAATTATGTTGTTCAAGAAAATTGTTAAAATTAGTTAAAAGTAATAAATATGTAGGAAATAAATCTCTCTTTTTTTTAAATATGCTCTTATTTATAGTTGATAAATGAAAGAATAGTAATGATTGAACTGATACAAGAGAATGTACGAGGGAATTAATGAAGGTTAAAATGGGTAAATATATTTATTATTCAGAGTTAAAGAGGACTTTATAAAAGGGGATAGACAATTTCAAAAAAGAGAATCTTATAAAGGGTTAAACGACAATTTTGTCCCAGAAGTTTCTTGCCAGGAGCTCTAGTTGTTTGGAAGTTTTTTTTGGAACAATGTCATCCCAGAAGTTCAAAAAATGTAGTAGTGTTGCCCTGTACTGATGGAGACATGATGCTTACCATTAAACTTACACATTATGCTCGAAAATGACACAATGGCAAGAGAGGTTGGGCATACATGGCAGATATTTGTGTTGATGTGGTGAGGTAGATAGCTTATGTGGGAGAAGTCTACCGATCGAAAATTAGGGCAACCGTCATTGTGATAAAGGGGACTTGCGAAGCAGAGGAAGTGGTGCACATATGAGCTTTGACTCGATGGACGTGCAATAGATTAGAGAATTGTCGCCAAAAAGGTATAGAATCTCATTTTTAATTTTGATTTTAACCGTAATAGCAGGTGTAATCGTTGTTTATTGTAAATGGTTTTGCTTTGATTAGGGGTTTATAATCTCGGGGGTTAATGGCATTTAAGGGGAAGGGTGGTCTCGATTGTTGTCCTAAAGGTGGTCGAGTTAATGTTTCTGACGATAGTGATGGAGATGGTAGTAAGGAATTTGATTCATGAGGGAGTTTAGTTTATTTAGAGAGTTTGAAAGCATGATTAGATGCAATAAAGAGGAATTTGTATAGGGATTTGGGTGAGAGATATCATGATTCGACTGAAGCAGGAGATGACAATGGAGTTAATGATGAGTTCAGTGAATGTGAGTTTAATGATGATGGTGAAGCTAGTGAGAGTGAGGGTGGTAAGGGTGAAGATTTTAAAACAATACAAGAAGAGTTGAGAGTTAATGATGGTGAGAGTGAGGGTGCTGACAATGAAGACGTTATGGGTGACAGTAAAAGTGAAGATGAAGATTTTGAACCTAGATAACAAGAGTTAAGAGTTGATGATGGTGATGATAGTAGTAAAGATGAAGAGGAAGTGGAAGAGGAAGATTTAGACATTGAATTAGGCCTTAATGGCAATAATAGGCCTTTGCCAGAAGTGAGAGTCCAGTAAGAACCTGATAGGTATGAAAGGAGGTATTTTTTATTTTATGTAGCACATATGCAAACAAGGAGTTGGTGGCAACAATAAATAAATATGCAATTAATGTTGGAGTGAAGTTGACCTTCGTTAAAAGTGAGCCATTGAGAGTAAGGGCCAAGTATGAGAAGACATGCCTATTTGTATTGTATGCTGCATAAGATGTGTTCAATCAGGGTTTGCTTATTAAGACATTGTCATGGAGCATAAGGGCAATAGGGATTTTAAGAACGCTAGGGCATCAACGGAGTGGCAGGCTTCGTATTTCAAGAGGAAAGTCTAAGATAGGCCACAATACAAAGTGGCAGACATGAAGAAGGATGTGTGTTAGAGATAAGCATGAATAGTAATTACAGAAGACGAGGGAAGAAGGTGATTCCTTGTTATATCTATTCTTCATCTATACACACATATATATATACACTCAGGGATGCATAATTTTGGGGAGCATAATCTGGGTAATGAATAGAGGAAATCATGAAATACAATTAATACAATATAATCTCCTAATTACTCCCTTATAATCAGCGCCAATCAATTTTAATCAATTACAATTAATACCAATATCTCCTAATTACTCCCCCTCAAGTTAGAACATAGATATCTATCATGTCCAACTTGCTAATAGGATAATTGAATTTGTCTCGAGTCAACCCCTTTGTAAGCACATAGCAATCTATTATGTGGAAGGGATATATCTGAGCTCAATTGTCCCTGCATCAATCTTTTCCCTTATGAAATATCTATCTATCTCGACATGCTTCATCTGATCATGCTGAACTGGATTATGTGACATATTGATTGCTACCATATTATCTGAATGCATTCTAATTGGTAAGTTTGTTAGCATCCTCAGTTCCTCAAATACTCTTTTTACACTCATAGTCCTTCACATATGCCCAAAGCTATGGCTCTGAATTCGGCTTCAACACTGCTTATAGCAACCACACTTTATTTTTTACTCTGCTATATGACTAAGTTTCCCCACACATAAGTAACGTAGCCTAATGTTGATCTTCTGTCATCTTGATCACCAGCCTAATCAACGTCTGTGAGTAGTTCCACATTCCTCTTGTCAAATTTTTTAAATAGGACGCCCTGAGCAGATGAACCCTTTAGATATATGAGGATTCTATAGACTTCATTCATGTGCTTCTATTTGTGGTTGTGAGAGTGTTGACTCACAATACTAATAACATAAGCAATATCTGACTGAGTATGTGAGAGGTAAATCAATTTTCCTACCATACGTTAATATCTTCCAATTTCTACATCTTTCTCTAGATCTTCATCATCTCTAGTTTTAGCAACAAGAATGGGAGTATCACTAGGTCTGTAACCAAGCATACATGTTTCTTCGAGGAGATCCAGTATGTACTTTCTTTGCGAAATACTAATGCCCTTTTTTGATCTAGCTACCTCCATGTCCAGAAAGTATTTCATTTCTCCCAAATCTTTGACTTGAAACTATTGGTTAAGTGCCTTTTTTAATTTTGTCAATTTCTGAGGGATTGTCTCCTGTGAGAATGATGTCATCCACATATATTGTTAATACCACGAGTTTTATGTTTACGTGTTTGAAAAAATAGAGTGTGATAACTTTGCCCCTGTGTGTAGCTTTGCCCTTTTAATACTCTAGTAAACCTTTCAAACCAGGCTCTAGGAGACTATTTTAAGCCATACAGTGACTTTTTCAGCTTACATACTTGTCCTTCCTTCTTTCCAGGAAATCCTGAAGGCATATTCATGTAGACTTCTTCCTTCAATTCCCTATTTAAGAATGCATTCTTGACGTCCATATGATGTAGTGTCTAGTCTAGATTGACAGCGAGTGATAATAATATTATGATAGTATTCAACTTTGCTACAGGGGCAAATGTCTTATTGTAATCTATCCCATAGACTTGAGTAAAGCCCTTAACTACCGGCCTTGCTTTATATTTGTCCAGGCTTCCATCTACAAGATATTTTAGGGGTAAAAACCCACTTATATCCAATTGCTCTATTTACTTTGGGTAGCTCAACAACTTTCCACGTTTCATTGCTTTCTAACGCCTTCATTTCTTGTATTATCGCTTGTCTCCATTTAGGGGTTACCAGAGCCTCTATTATATTTATGGGTATTCTGAGTTGATCAAGGTGAGAGACAAAAGTATGATGTTCAGATGATAAAGCTTGATAAGAGATAACCCTCTCTATAGGATGTTTGGTACATGACTTGCTTTATTTTGTCACTGCTATTGGAAGATCAAGATTATTGCTTTCCATTTGCACCTGTTTAGGACCTGTATTTGGTTTAGACCCTTGATGTGCATCATTCACTTGAGCAGTATTACCTATCGTGTTTCTGTGGGTATAGACTTGCCTCCACTTGTTAGTGTCTACTCCTGAGCTAGTGTGGCCTTCAAACTCCATAAGCTCCTCATGTGTTGGGGTGTCAAGGGTATAAATTCTATCAAGGTTTTAGAGGAGGCATGGTGATTGAGGTTCAAGTTTAGCTTGAAATTTTTGAGGTTTACTCCAAGTCTTCCCCTAAACTAAGGTATAAAAATGGATAGTTTCATGAAATATGACATTACAAGTAACATAAAGACATTTGGATAGGGGTCAAAGCATTTATATCCCACATTTGACTGCCTTAGGGGTAAGTTTAGAGGTATGGTAGAAATGAACAAAGGCAGTGCATCCAAAAACCCTAAGGGGAAGAGTATTTTCAAAGTAAGGAAGATGGAAGGATTTTTGAAGTACCTGTAGTGGAGTTTGAAAAGATAAGGGTTTACATGGCATTCGGTTGATTAGGAAAGTGGCAATGAGGATAGCATCAATCCAATAGAAATTGTGAACATAACTGCTAAATAAAAGAGCCTTGGCGGTTTCTAGGATGTGTCTATTTTTCTGTTCAGCAATTCCATTTTGTTGAGGACTATATGGGCAAGAACTTTTATGGATGATATCGTGTTGTGTAAGAAAGGTTGAAAGTTGGTGATTAAAATATTCAGTATCATTGTCAGTGTGGAGAGTTTGAATTTTAGTATCAAACTGAGTAAGAACCATATTATAAAAATCAACAAAAATTTGGTACACTTCAGTTTTATCCTTTAAAAGATAAACCCAACTGATACGGGTATTATCATCAATGAGAGTCATAAACCATTTAGACTGGGTGCCAGTCACTATGAATAATGGAGAAAGGTTTAGACGGGCAATGTGGAATACTTGAAAAATAGGTACAGTGATATTTTGCAAGTTCACAACGTCAAACGTGAAATTTGAAATTTTATTAGAGCAAAGTGAAGGAAACATCTTACATATATATTGAAAGTTTAGATGTCTTAATCACTTGTGCCATAACTCCAATTCACTAGCTTTATGGAGAAACACGTTATTACATAAATAAGGTACTAGGTCATTACAATCATCTAGGTAATAAAGTCCATCAAGCTTCTTAGCAATACCAATTGTCATCCCCGTGAGTAAATCCTAAAAAATATAGTATGTAGCAAAAATTTGAGCATGCCATCTTGCATCCCTAGTCAACTGACTTATAGATAATAAATTACACTGTAGCTTTGGAACATGTAGCACATTATGTAGTATGAGAGTAGCATAAACTTTTATGGTAACCCTACCAGCAACTAGAGAGTTAGAGGCATCAACAATTTTAATTGTAAGATAAGATTGAGCAGGGGTATATGTGGAAATAAGAGTGGCACCATTGGTCAGATGATTAGAGGCCCCCGAGTATATTATCCAACAATGGCAATTATGCTTACCTTTAATGGTAGCAAGGGCTTTAAATAAATTACCTCGTTGTACCATGGTGGCTATTGGTTGCTTATGAGCATGTTTTTCAAGTGCTGCTAATCTGTCTAGAATTATGGATAATGGATCTGAGGTATGGGCTGTCACTAAGCTAGAGGGTATAATAGTTGGAAATTGGACTGGAGCTTCATCATTTGGATTTTGGACTAGCACAGGAGGCCTAATGTTGGTGGCTACAAGGGTGTCATTGGAATAGGCTGTCTCAACCATATGTCCCCTGGGCCTACACTGTATGGGCCACCAATCAATAGGCTTCCCATGGAGATCCCAACACTTCTCTTTGGTATGGCCTGTTTTGTGCCAATGCATGCAGATGGGGCATTCCTTTCTGGACTTTGGAGCGTGAATGACAAGAACAGACGCTTCTGATGGTTAGTCAGGAAAACTGGTCGACGAGCATCACGTGCCGGCGAGATTCTTTGTCTCACAGAAGGGCAAAGGCTTCCGGGACAGAGGGAAGAGGCAAGCGTCCAAGGAGGCGGCCACGGATCTTTTCATATGTTGGGTCAAGACTTACAAGGAGGCAGGGTCATCAAGATGTTTCCAGGCACAGTGCTTCAGCAGATCTAGTTCTTACCATAGGGTGGTTTTCTCCAAGTAGTATTCGTTGAGGGGACAGTCACCCTGTCGAACATGCCACAATCAGGACTGTAAATCAAATACCAGAGACACCATCGGTCGCTTGCTATAAGCTTCCTTCACTGATTGCCAGATCTCCTTGGCGATGGGTATGAACATAAAACTTCAGTGCACTGACAGAACCATGGCGTTGAGAAGCTAGGATGCTACCAGGAAATTTTTAGACTTCCACCGTCGACGAATACTAGCATCGTCGGTGGGAGGTGGGTCATTCTGTATCATCTCCAATCTATCACGGTCGTCTAGTGTGAGAGACATGGACTGAGCCCATTCCAGGTAGTTATCTCCAGTGAGGCGCTCGGGAATAATGACGACAGTGGAGCCTTCAACACCAACAATTTTGACTTTGGTGAAGGACATTCCTAGGGCTTGTTCTAATACCATGTCGGAGATAAGTGTGAATAGTAATTATAGAAGAAGATGGAAGAAGGTAATTCCTTATTCTATCTATTCTTCATATATACACTCAGGGATGTATAATTTTGGGGAGCATAATCCGGGTAATGAATAGAGGAAATCATGTAATATAATTAATACAATATATTCTCCTAATTACTCCCCTATAATCAGCGACAATCAATTCTAATCAATTACAATTAATACCAATATCTTCTACAATGTGGAATATGAGTTCAAGCTTCATGTGAGCATATACAAGTGCCAAAGGGCAAAAAGGAGAATAATGCAGCAGATTGAGAGGAGTTACGTTAATCAAGTCAACAATCTAGAAGCATATTGTAAAGAATTGAGGAAGTCAAATCTGGGTGAGTCTTGAATTAAGCAAAGATGCTCTTAAAAGAGGCAAAAAGGTGTTCAGCTGATTATATGTATGCTTCAATGCCTCAAAGGTTATAAGTTTTATTAATAAATCTGTCTGATTGCCAATTCAGCTGATTACTTTCATATTTGTTTTGGTCGGATTGGCAGGAAGTAGAACTATATTTGTATAAAACTATATTTTTTTGCTGTGAAGTTGAATTTTTATGCTCTCACTGGTAGGATCTAGAATTTTGTTATTTTTGGTAAAACCCATTTCTTTGTCGTGCCGTTAGAAAAACCCACAACCTCAACCCTATATATTGACCAATCTTATTTTTTGGAGATTCAAAACAAATGGTAGTGACAAAAACAAATACTACCTCTGTTAATCATTATAGGATCTTCTTAAATAGACTAACTCAAAACTAGCTCTTACAAAAATAAATAAAAAGCATACTGTCGACACTGTTATCAAAGATGTAGTAGAGTCCCCCATCACTTTATCTTGTCTCCCATTCACGACTTCGCCGACGATGCAGTAGCTTCGTTGCCTCAATTTAAATCCACCCCTTCAATGTCCCTATCCCACATAGACACCTCAGTAGCACTGCATCCCACGTCTGTTTGGGTCTCCATTTGTGCAAGGATACATTGCTATATTTTTTTAAACTTTCAGGATAATATTGCTCTAAAACAATTTTTAGGCAACCAACGCTCCTGGTAGAAAACTCTCGGGATAAAATTGCCATTTAACCCTCTTATAAATAAGGACGGAAGATTATTATTTGACACAAACCGGAGAGAATATTTACAAAAGAGGAAGTTATATGTTATGCATGTAAAACAAGTTATCAACAACGTCAAATGAAAGTGTTATTTGTGAATTTTTATAACATTAATTTATTCATACTAGCGTTTATTATTATTAAGTGTAGTTATCTATTTTTCTATAAAGCAATAAAGAGCCAAAGGCTTTTCAGTTTTCATAAAAAAAAATGAGTAAAAGGTTTTACCAATTAGTGATATCAGGATTGACAATGTGAGCCCACTTGCCCTACTCTGATTCAAACCTCTCATATATATAGTTGCACGGCACTTGAAAATAAAGTCTATTGTTCACAAATAATGCAAAATTGTACAAATGAATGCTTTAATTAGAGGGACATCATAGGCTCAATAAATGTATATCTGTCTCCAAATCATTTGACTATTTGGATGGATATCTCATATATCAGTAAATATTATTTTCTGCTAAAGTATAGGTTATTGCTTTAAATTTATATTAAATTTTAGTTTAATTCACTAAATATATAGTGTATTTTTAATCTTTTAATATTAACATATAGTTAATCTTATTAAAAGAAAATGCTGACTCAACAATTTTTACAGTGCCTCTGTTAAATTTTGACATATTAGTCTTTAATTTAAAATTTATAAAGTAAAAAAAATATTCAAAATAAAATTTAATGAAATGATGTCTGATTTAAATTAATTTTCTACATCAATAATTCATGTTTCAAAATATATAAATATTATATTAAATAATTAAATTTTAAACATGCGCTGTTAAGATTTAATTGTAGAATCATTATTTAAATTTCTTGAGTTAGTATTTTTAATTAACAAGACTGAATGTGTTACCATTAAAAGACTAAATACTTTAACCTATTATTTCTACCTAATTGTGTGACTAAAGAAATATGTTAAAATTAGTTAGAAATAATAAATAGGTAAGAAATTTATTTTGTTTCCTAATATGCCCTTATTTATAAGATGGTAAGTGAAGGAGAGAAATAGTGAGAAAAATATGAAAGAGGATGTATGAAAAAAGATAATGAGAAATAATAGAAGCAAGGAAAGAAAATAAAATTGGTAAAAGTATCGTTTATACACCACAAAATGAACCTTATAAAAAGGATATGATTGATTCAAAAATTTAGATCTTATAAAAAGAATAGGTGTTACTATCTTACATATAGTCCTCTAACTATAAGTAAGATTTTAATTTATTGCCTTAATCTTATAATGTATATTTTCAGTCTTCTTGCCCTAATACTATTAATCTCAACTCTCAAATGATAATTTTTTATAACAATTATTGTTATTTTAAGAAATTAAACTTAATATATGAATTTTTTTATCATATCCTCCCTCCGTTCTCTTTTATTAGTTAATTTTTGGTATAGTATGTTTCTTTTTATAATAGACATTTAGAAGATATCTTAAATTTTTTTTTGTTAATTTTTAATTTTATACCTATTTAATTATTTATATTACTCATATCTCAATATATTTAATTCTCACATTTGACTTAATTTCTATCTCTCCCCCATACACCTTCTTTCCAGTTTCCACCACACATTTTCTTTATTTTACATAAATGAGGATATTTAAAAAACAAAAATTACATTTTTTATATATTTAGTGTTAGCAACTAATTTTAAGTAACTTTAGTCCACCTAATTCGGTTAATTGTTTCTTATTATGGGCTCGTTTGATTTAGTTTTTAGATAATATCATATAGAGAATAGCTTTCGAAAGAAAAGTGATTATAAAAAATATAAATATTTTAGATAGTTATTACTAGAATAACTTTTCTGATATGTAAATTATCAGAAAGAGCATTGGAGTAAAATGGTAAAGAAAACAAAAAGGGATAAAATCATTTTACACAACCCAAAATCACTTTTTTCTACATAAGAGTTAATCCCCCAAATTTATCAGAAACTATATTTTTGAACCCCTAAAACTATGATTTACTTAGAAACTCTTCTTGACATATGTCTGTTGTTTAATTTTTAACCCACAACATATTTTAGCCTAAAACACTTTTTAAACCTAGTTTAATTTAAAACCAAACCAACACTAAAAAGAACTGGGCCGCATCAATTAGCTTCAACATGTTACAAAATGAAACACGAAATCCTCTTATAAAATAACGAAGGAAGGGAGAAATAAAATGATTAACGAAATTACTATAATTAGTTAGACAACATTACAGACAATAAATTAATTAACTACCCGTCCGAGAAAATGCAAGATGTGCTAACGGTACGACATTTGGATTCACCCCAAGCGCTTCTCCCCTACCACCACCAACCACCAACCACCCCACCCCCACCAAGCCGCGCCAACACATCTCTCTCTATATATGTGTGTGTGTGTGTGTGTGTGCTTGTAGGGAGCTTAGAATAACATAAACAACATATATAATTTCGCCTTCTTAACCTAAGAAGAAGAAAACGATGGAAGAAGGGTCTTCATCAATCACTCCAATAGCCTCTAACAGGTAATCCCAATCCTATCAACCACTCCTTAATCTGATCCAATGTATGTTTTCTCGTTCATGTTAATCTTCTACTTTATTAATAGTAATTCATCTTCCTTCTACAGGTTACAAGATAAGGTTGCTTTCATAACTGGCGGTGCCAGCGGCATCGGCGCTGCCACTGCCCGGGTTTTCGTCCGTCACGGTGGCAAGGTGGTGATCGCCGATGTCCAAGATGACCTCGGCCGTTCCATTTGCGACGAAATACGCTCCTCCGTTGGTGGCGGAGCCAAAATTTCCTATGTCCACTGTGATGTCACAAGCGACTCCGACGTCGAAACTGCAATCAACGACACAATCTCTAAGCACGGCAAGCTCGACATAGCGTATGGCAACGCCGGCGTCTCTGGCAATCCAAATCCTTCCGTCCTCGCCATTAACGAAGACTTCTTCAATAAAGTTTTCGCAGTCAACGTGTACGGATGCTTCCTCGTTGCCAAGCACGCGGCTAGGGTTATGATTCCGGCTAAGAAGGGTAGCATCATCTTCACGTCGAGTGTAGCATCGGTGAACCACGGTGGCTTAGCGCACGAGTACGTCGCGTCGAAGTACGCAGTGGTGGGACTAACAAAGAACCTGAGCGTTGAACTAGGCGTGCATGGCATCAGAGTGAACTGCATATCGCCGTACGCGGTGGCGTCGCCGATGATGGTGAACGGCATGAGGATGAAGAAGGAGGACATAGAAAAGGTATATTCAGAAGAAGCAGGGAATCTCAAGGGAGTGATTCTGAAAGCTGAGGATGTTGCAGAAGCAGCTATGTATCTCGGAAGCGACGAATCATCGTATGTGAGTGGACTTAACTTGGTGATCGACGGAGGTTATAGCCTCACAAATGCGTCTGCCGGTTGGGCTGTGATGAACCATTTCAAAACCATGACTTCTTATATACCAACCAAATAAGTAAATAATGGGCTTCTTAATTAGTTTAGTATGATTTGATTATGCTTTATGATTTTGTACTCTCTAATCGACCCACACTACATATATAATTATATACAGAATGTTGAATATATTTATAGAATAATTAGTTAATATATGAGTGTGTGTGTGTGTTAGAGAGAGAGAGAGTTTCTCTTAGTTTCTTGTTGGTTGTGTTCCGCTTATGCATACTTGTAATATGATGAAGTTTCAAATTATTGGTGTGTATATTTGGTTTTCATATAATTTTACATAATGTTTTCGAAGGTTGCAGAATATTCTTACGTTTTTCTCCATATGAGATCCTAGAGGAATATTCTTTAGTCTTGCCTCATGTCTTTAATGACTAATTTAAATTGACGAATGATGATAAATAAATCAGTTAATTTATTTCTCAAATATAAATCAGTTTATTATAATAAAATATAGTATAATATTAGATTATATATTAGTTTATAAGTTACTTAAATTAATTTAAAAAAATAATAAATATTAGATATAAAATATATTAAGATTTTATATTTAAGATCAAATTCTACCCTGTACTCTTGTATTAAGGACTAGAGAGAGTATATTTTTTACTTTTGCTAAGCATATGTGTTATCCTATTTGAGACAATCATATTCGAAGCGTTGTTGCCCACTAAATATGAACAACTCTCCCAATGGAGATTCGGGCATTAGTTTGTCACTTTGTGAGTGACTAACCCTTTTAGTTAGATCCAACCTCCATTAGTAAATAATTGCTAGTTTTTTTATATATAAAAACTTTTGAAAATGTGTTGAACTGATCTACGATCTAAGGACATGCGAAATCTCCTTTCCTCTTAAATGATACTAATATTGAGTAGAACGAGCTGTCAATTACCCTCAAGCGTGAACTTAGGTATCAAGGAGATAGGATATCTCCCCAAACACTATAACCAAAATTATAATAAAATAATACTCTTTAAAAATTAAATATATTCTAAATAATAATATTTCTCAACCTTTCATCACCTTAAAGATAATTGCTAGTTGTAAATAACAGGTTGATGAAAGATGTTGTTTTCTTGGGCCTGATGTCATTAACTCCTAGTTTAGTCCAAACTTCTTGTGGGCCCAGCCTTTTCTTGGGATGAAGGTGAAATTGCTATATACGTAATTTGAAGTTGAAGTTGCTTGTGGGGTTCTTGCACTTGATCGTAATGAGAGGTTGAAGGATTTGAATCTACTCTAAGAATTTAAAACACTAGTAATGATTACGAAGATGATAATAATGTACTAAAAATTGGACTAATAATTGAATTGAATTGGTTAAGATAGTTATTCAAAGGAGAATCGTTAAATTGAGGATGGACTTAATTATAATTAAAATTATATAATTAAATTAAAAATTATAAAAATATTAATATATAATTCTAAAAAGAGTATTAAGCCACCGACAAATAAAACATTCATGTATATATCATATATAATTTATATTTTATAATAAGTCCTATAAATATTTCTGGTATACATGAAATTTAAACAACTTTAAAAACTTAATAATTCTCAGTATAATTCAAATTGTATGCAATATTAGAAACATTTGAATCATTCCATTTCCATGTATGAATAATAATTTGTAAAATAATTATAAAAAATTAAATTAATAAAGAAGTTATAAACTTTTTGAAATATCTTCATACAAAAAACAATTGCTAATACGTAACAAGCATTAATGCTAAAGATAAAACACGGTGGCAAAAATAAAGCTAAAGATAAAACACATAAAAAATCTGATTGGAAATAATAATTAATTTAAGTTATTTTAATTAATAGCGTGAGACATTATTTACTTACCGTCCTAATTTAATTAATTACTACAATTTATCCTACTTAACGGTCCTTGAATATGATTCCTTAATCCCTTAACAAACAAAAAAACATCATTAGCATTACAATTATAACTACATATATAAATCTATAACATCTTAATTAACAAAATGGTTTCACGTTCTTCATATAACAAGCTTTTCTTAACTTTCACAACATCCAAACAATGTCATGATTTCATGCGTTGTTTGTTATAAAGAAAAGTTAATTATCTAAACATCACCCAAAAATAAATAAAGGGAACGATCCTCCTACATTTTCACATCATATACAATGCAAATATTTATTAATCAATACACCAATTGTACAAACAACTTAGGGCATGTTTGGTATTATGAAAGTGAAAGTAGAATCAATTTTTTTTGTTCGGTACAATATAAGCTACTTTAACTTTCAATATTTTATGTATCTTAGTTTCATAAAAAAAAGTTAGAAAATGAGATAGGAGAAGTAAAAGTAAAATATTTTAAATTATTTTATTCTAAATTATAAAATTCTTAAAAAAATTTAACTCTTCATAAGTTATAAAAAATATTTATAAATTATTTTATCTTAAGTTATAAAAAAATTTACATAAATTTTATACTCATTTCCAAACTATTAAATAAATTTTTAAAATTTATTTTTATCCTAATTTTAATTTTATTTTTAATTTTATTTCTATTTCTATTTTTATAAAAAATTCTTATATCTTACTAAATGTACAGTTAAATATTTTATAATTTATAATTTTAATTAATTGATGCATCGTGGCATGTGTCTTTGTCATTATTTCATAGCATGTGGTTTGCAAGATTGCTTTACGACTAAGAGTATATTCTTTTAATTATCTAATTAAGAAAATACCTTTTGACAATGATGATGGGGTTACCATGCACACTTCCAATAGAATATTGTATATTTATATGTTCATATACAAATTGGATTGGTAAGAATCATTCATTAAATAAATTCATATCAAACCGGCAAATTATTATAAATTCTCTCTTTTATAATTTGCCATGCAATATGTTTCAATTGATTCATCATAATGCATTGAGATAGGTACTCACAGAAAGTTGGAAATATTGGATATATGAATATACATTTATATAATTTACTACAAAATTAATGGAAATATAACATGCGATCAAGAGTAATTCATGATGATAACTTGTCATAAAAATGCCTTTTCATTCACTTTGATTTAGATGCGTATAAAATATTCTGTATTTAATCTAAATATTAATTCTAGTAAAAAAATATTAATTCATAAAATATTCAATTTTGGATTAATAGTTGCCCCTTTCTATAAGAATATAACTCAATATTTAAAAAGATATAGTAGAATTTTATACCGTTAAACTAACTCTATATTGATATTATATTTTATAATTTTGAAATTATAAATTGGATTAATGATTTTTTGTTGGGTATAACTTTAAAAGTGAGAATCGTTTTTTTAATGAGATGTCACTTAGCTTTAATTTAAATAGAAAAAGTCTTAGTTGCTTAAATATAAGATCTTTAATTCAAATATGAATGAATATAAAAAATGTCTACGAAAGAGTTATTATCAATTGAGTCTGACAATTGCTCGAATTTCATATAGTCAAATAACTATATAAAAAAAATATCAAATGTATTGTATTTTTGTTGGAGAAAGATATAAGGACCACTAACTTGTAAGAATCCCTCAAGATGATTTAATTTATATAAAGTTTTTAGTGACTCTTGAAATTAAGTTTTTGTGAAATGAAGTACTCTTATCTTTAAAAAAAAAATAGTTATCACCGGATTGGTTGATATTGTCATTTAATTTGACAAATGAAAATTTTTATTTGTTAAAATATTTTTGTTAATTTTGTGAAATTAATTGTCTTATTATTATTGTCATCGTTGTCATTAATAATTTATTGTTGTGATTTGTTTTTTCATTTCCAGACTTTAAATCAAAGGTATTTATGTAATTTTAATACAAAATATAATTTCAAATTAATCCCTAAACTTTCACAATAATTAAGCTATTTCATATCTATGAATTGAGATATACATATTTGAGAAATTTTCGTGTCATTTTTTTTAAAAAAAATCTAACAAAAAAAATATTAAAATATAAACATATCATACACATTCTAATATATCCATATTACAATATCTATAAATATAAAACCTATATAAGATATAACTAAAAATTTAAAATTACCTCTTACCATTAGTTTTATTGTTATGAGAAAGAACTGTAACTCAAATAGATAATTATCAATCAGAAAATATTGTTAGATAAACAATATATTTTTTCAACTGGTGATTAGACACAGTAATAACAACTTATGTACTGCATTCACTAGTAGAGAATCTTTGAGAGTGAGCTGAGAAATTAAGTTATCGTTTTGGGATTCAAAAACTACCGTACAATAATTATCAATTGTTAATTGTTAATATCTACCATCAAAAAATTAACCTTAATAAATTGAGTCAATATCACACCTTAAACAGGACCCAATAACTACAGGCCACACTTAAAAATATTTATTAATTATACTAATTAATATCTAAATATGTTATATTATAATAATAAATATCTCATAAAATATACTTAAATTTTAAAATTAGTAAATAACAATATATTTTTTAAGAATTTTTTATTTAAGATTTTGAAAATAAAAATAACATTTTCGGGAGATTTTTCGTTCTCTTTTGGAAAATCTCTATAAAATTTAAAAATTAATAAATACTAAATTGAGACTCTAAATATTATAAATATTTTAAAATATTAAGATCTAAATTAAAATTTTAAATTTTAAAGTCAAATGACTAAAATGCCATTTTTTTATTTAAAAAAATAAACCATATTAAATATTTAAGGTATTTTGGTTATTTTTTCAAAATTTTAATTTGGATCTTATATTTTTTAATATTTTTAATATTTAGAATCTCAATTTCAAATTTACTAATTTTCAAATTCTTTTACCGAGATTTCCCCTTCTTTTTTACCTTTTTATTAGGAATAATACCTTTTATAAAAAATAAAAATAAAGATGATGATATATTTAGCTTTTGGATATATTTATATTAGCTTTTGGAGAATAGATTTTGGGAAGAATATATTTTAGAAAAAAGATTTTGAGAAGAATAGATTTTAGAAAAAATAAATTTTAAAAATGGAGATGTTTGGATGATTAGTAGTAGAATAACTTTTCATATTTATAAATTATTAAAAATGATATGATTTGATTAAAAAAAGAAAGAGGAGAGAGGGTAGAGAATAAAGAGGAGAAAGTGTAGAGGAGAGAGAGAGGAGAGAGGAGAGATGGGAGAGTGTGTAAGAAAAAATAGGAGTAAGATAATAATTAGATAGTCTATAAACTCTTTTATTATTTTAAAAGTTAATTTTAATAGTTTATTCAAAACTATAGTTTTAACCATAAATTTAGCTAAAATCACTTCTAAATAAATATAACTATTTATTTAAAATTTTCTCAAATAAAATTTTTTCCCAAAATTACTTTTCAAACCATATTCCCAAACACACATTTAAACTTTGTTTGGTTGGGAGTTTTGGAGGGGAAAGGAGGGAATGGGAGATTTTTTGTCATTTAGTACTTCCTCCCCTCCCTCACCTCCCATCCAAAAGTGGGGGTTTTTGGAGGGGAGAGAAATTTTTGATACTTTTATGACTAAATTGCCCCTTATATATTTTTAATATTCTAATTGTACCCTCAAGGCCTTTTTTTATTTTTCTCACACCTAATTTTTTTAATTGTTAAAAATTAATAAACATAATAAATTATTTATATATTATATTAAAATATATAATAATTATAAAATTAATAAAAAATAATATTAAAATTGTATCATATTTTTTAATTTTATTATATATATAAATGAGATAAAAAATTTTAAGATTTATAAATTAAAAAAATAATAATTTTGATATGAATATTATAAATAAAGAGTAAATAAATTTAAATAAAGAGATAAGGGTATATTTATCAATTTTTAATTAACTCTACTCCCTTTCTCTCTTCTCCTTTTTTAAACTAAATAAAAAATATTATTAATTAATTTTTTTTTATTTTTCTTTATCTTTTTTTAAATTAATTTAATTTATTCTCAGTTAAATCAAATAAAGCCTTAATTTAAATTGAAGTGTGGGAAGGAATATGCTAGAGTATCGCTTTGAGAAGCGGACCACGTAAAGCCGCACTCTCGAGCACGTCACCACGACCCCTCAGCAATTTGTTAGATTAGAGCGTGATATTCACCTCTCATGACAACGCGTGTTAAGAATCCGGCTGCTCCCATGTCCAAAGCTCACAGGCTGATGCAGTAGCGTACATATGACCCCGCGAATCGAAGCTTTTCTCCTTCATTCTTTTACAATCTCTTCACTTTCGCCCCAACAAGCGAAGTATTTTGGTGTATCAGATTAGCCCCTTCTTCGTTTCTTCTTCTTCTTCTTCCAGAACTCGTCCCCTCGATTTCATCGCCTCAGCTTTCGATTCGTGTTAGGTATTTTTCTTCCCTCAAAATCTCGATTCAATTTCGCTTCAATTTCCTCTTTTTTTCCGCTTTAATTGATTTATAGTCGCCTTGGACGACCATTCTTCGTGCCCTATTACTCTGCTTGTTTGCATTTCCATGTTTGGCTTGCCTGTTTATGAATGCAGCAGAAGGAATTGCTCTTTAATTCATATTTAATAGTGCAGTGTTTTCCACCAATAATTTTTGAACTTTTTTAACCTAGTGTATAGGTTTTACGTTTTTCTGATTCATATTGAGGAAGCTTGAATTACCTGAATGGGAAATTGGGCTGTTCCTGGTTTTCTCGGCATTCTGTTAGATCACTTTTGTTTTGTTAATTGTTTTTTTTTTTTTGTCTGGTAAATTTTTACTGTCTGAAGGCTTAATTTTTTCAATTTTGTTATAACTATTGGGGTATGATTGGATCTGAGATATCAGATATGTAAAGTTAGGTACATGTGCCACTCATCCTTGCTCCATGTTCTGGTTATTATTTTATTAATCACATTTGCTGTCTTTGTTTGCTACTCTCCCTTCTGGACACGTGGTTCCTTTTTGGGCATTTTATCTGAATATCTTACTTCGATTTTTTCTTTGGTTGTTAAATTTTCACTTCCCGAATCCCTTTGGTTCTTTAAACCGATCTGTTGGACTCAAACTCTGGAAAACGAGGCTGGTGAGTTTTTCCTCCTTGATACAAATTTGTGTATAAAATGTTTGCCTTTTTTCTTCCATTTTCAACAAACTTGAAGTCGAAGTGAAAGGGTGAAACACATTTTGGGAGCACGATTGGGCCACTTATGGTAATTGCCTTTTTTTCAAAGATAAATGTTCGCATCATGGGCTCATTCAATCCGCCTATATGTTCATGATTATAATTTATGAACCATTATCTTATCCAAAGATGGATATTGTGTCATGTTCATGTTGGCCTGTGTTCTTTAGTGTAATGATAGCACTTGCAATGCCATTGTGTGCTTCTATTTTCAACAAGTTGACTTTCTTTTCTCCTATTCTTTTTCTGCACCATTCTCGTTTACAAGTTTATGAAATTTTTAATGCTTGCCATAGTGATCTGTGCTTATGTGGATGATTTTCCCTGCAGGTGTGAGAATTGTAGATATTTCATCTCCATCTCTTTCTTTAACTTCCCTTTTTTTTTTATAAAGCTTTGTTTAGAAGATAGCAGATTTGTGAAACAACAGTTTTTATAGAGAAGACACTTCCCCTCTAATGATGTCAAACTTTTTTCTCCCTTTGTTTGGTGGATTTTTGGTCATTGCACAAGAATTTTGAAAAGAATGGTCTGAGAAATAGTTTGGGATCATTTTATCTCGTAGGACGTACACTATCCTTTTCCAAATCTGTTCCTTTTTTCTTTTCTTTCTCCTGTTTCTTCTATGAATTTATTGCTTGAAGTATTTACATATCTGAACAACAGTAGTTCCTGATTACTGAATGCTGCATTAGGATAATGTTACCGGTTAACCAGACCTAATTATCCTAATATATGTTCATGTCTAGTGGAGCAGATCCACTATAGTTAGATTGTTAGCCCGAGCTCCTAAATGCCAAATACTTTTGGATGCTTCAAACTAAATAAAGGGTGGAAAAAGCTGACTCCTGATCCCATCTAGTTACTTGATCAGGCCTATGTGGTGCATCTTGCTGTCCTACTGCATATGTATAAATGGTGTTACATTCTTTTACGAGTTTACAGATAATTCTAAGCATGTTGTGTTTCCAAACAGTTGTTGATCTCTTCAGCTATTTATGTTTCAACCACCTTGTTATGGATTTACATCTTCATCAAAGATGCTGCTGTCCTGTCTAGAGTGATGCTTTAATGGGGATTTGACTTACTGATGACTTTCTATATCAGGCTTCAATTGATATCATAATTAAAGAGTGACCTAATAGACTCTCTGAAATTTGGTTATTAGTTTTGAATTTGTTGTTTTATAAGTTTCTTCTATTTTTTCCCCTTCCTTTGTTTCGATGGGGTGTGGTTTCCATTTCTTTGCCACATGCCATTGGCTTTATGTGGTTAAGAGGTGAATATTTCAGATTGGCTGCTTGAAGAAGGATTGCATCATAATTTTGGTAGATTGAAATGAGAGTTCAGAATTAGTTGAATTTTGCTTGGCCACTAACTTGGTGTTTGCTGGCAGTATATATCTGAGTCCAGTTATCCTATATTTCTGGCTGTACTCAAGTATTGTGGCAGTTTTTGTATTAACATCGCATTTGAGATGATACTATATGATTAAGTTTACTTGACGTCCACTGATTCCTTTTACCATTCATATAGAAAACAGACAAGCATTATTACACCAACCTGTAAATCTTATAAATCAGCATGACTTGCTAAGATGTTGTGGTCTGATTTCCAGGTTTAGTTGGGATTTGAAAATGGCAAAAGGAAGCAGTGGACGACGCTCTTCCCGTCAGTTCAGGCTTACTCCATACCCTCTTCCTTCCTGCAAAAGGGACCTCTGTGAGAATATGTGCCCAAAGAAATGCTCAAAGGTGTTGGATAAGAAAGAATGGGAAGACGTGACATGTTCTGTGTGCATGGAGTACCCGCACAATGCTGTTCTTCTCCTTTGCTCTTCTCATGACAAAGGTTGTCGTCCCTATATGTGCGGCACTAGCTTTCGTCATTCCAACTGCCTTGATCAGTACAAGAAAGCTTACACAAAAGTTGTCTCGGCTAATGATGGACAGGCAGTGCAAGGCTCTATCAGTAATCCCAGCCTCTTACCGGATTCAAACTTGCCACATGAGAAGGATGAAGTCACAGTGCTGGCATGCCCCCTATGTAGAGGTCAGGTCAAAGGTTGGACAGTTGTCAAACCTGCAAGGGAGTATCTAAATGCGAAGAAGAGAGGTTGCATGCAGGATAGCTGCTCGTTTACAGGGAACTACAAGGAATTGAAGAAGCATGTGAGGGCGGAGCATCCCTCAGCATGTCCACGAGACGTGGATCCCGCGCATGAACAGAAATGGAGATGGCTTGAGTGGGAGCGTGAGCGGGAAGATGTTATCAGTACAATAACATCAGCCATGCCTGGGGCAATGGTTTTAGGTGACTATGTGATTGAGGGAAATCATCGAGATTTTGGCGAAGATGAAGAGGAGGGGGCTCTTGATGCAGATGGTGCAGACGGCGATGGAAGATTTCAAATGAATATAGAGGCTATGAATTTCTTTCTTCTATTGCATGCTGTTCGACAAGGGAATGACCTTAATAGGCGGGTACGGCCTGAGTCAGAGCAGCCTTCCCATCGAGGTCAAAGTGGTGCCCGCCATACAAGTCCTGTTGGCAGGTTGGATTTCTCAGATCACGATGACGATAACGAAAGGTATAGTGAAGGTGATGGAGATGGTATATCCCTAGTTAGCCGTCTGCATCACCATGGCAATGGCAGAGTTCTGCTAAGTCGCTCAGGTAGGAGGCGTAGACGTAGAGCACACACCGGTCAGCGGTAGATAACAAACAATATCATGCTGGAAGCAGGAGGTGGGAGAAAGGACAAGTTTGTTAGGGATTTGTAGGTTCAAAAACTTAAGCCACACACATAAACTGGGTTGACTTGACACCCAGTTGCACTGATTTTTTCCAAGATATAGGAAAATCAAAAGGTGGGCAATTTATTTCTGCTGTAATTTCTTTCACATGTAAATTCAACCTTCCTCCTATCATTATTGCACATTTCAATTATGAAATTTGCTTGTATAAATTTGAAATTATAAAATTTCTAACATCTCCTTGTAATGGTTGGATTCATCTGAAAATTCAAATAAAGAGTAGGAGGCATGTGTTTTTTCACAACTTTGACGAACCGCAGAGTTCAGGAACCGCCTAGTGTATGCTTATAATTAGTCCTATGCATAGTGATGTGTAATTGTGTACTTCCTCCTTCTTACGTTATAATTTTAACCATTTTATATTTAAGGGCGGCATAAGGTACAAGGCGTGGGGTTTGGGAAAAGATAAATGTACTTTACTTTTGCAAATAGAGAGACTTTTCAATATTTAAATCAGTCAAATAACAGAAAGCTTACCACTACACCATGATTCAAACTTACCACTATGATTCACCCTTTTAATTTCAACCAATTTATATAAAGCAAGAAGATAATTATAGTTGATATCTTTTATAAATTTTAATTTTTTTAAAAAAATATATTTTTGAACTAATACAGTTGGCTTTCATTATGATCTACTTTACTAAGATTTTTGCCAACAGGTCTACCTTACTACTCATAATTGTTATAAATGATTACATTATTTATTTTCTTCTTAGGGACATTTTTGGTATAATCACAAAATTAATAAAATAGACAATCCTAAAAAGATCTTATAAAAAGGCTAATACAAACTTACTACCTTCAGTTCTAATTATTAAAGCTAGTTGAATCTTTTACATAGATTTAAAAAATTAAATAAATAAATTAATTATAATTATTATAATAACTAGTTGACTAATTTGAGTAAATTGAAGAGTATATAATATAAATTTATCTTAAAAGATTAAATTTAATTATAATTAATTAATTTATTTGACTTTTATAATCTATAATAGTAGAGTATTTAGAAGGTTTTTATAAAAAAAAATACTCACCAGGGAGTATTAGACCTGTTACCAGTAATTAATGAACTCCCGTTCAGCCACATAATTTAACTAGTTAGGTCTAATAACTTGCAACTATGAATCTTAAATGCCCATTCAAACATAAAGGTATACCAACAACTTCGTAAACTATCCAACTAACAGTTCGGTGACTTGCCATGTGAGTTTTCACATATTGGTGCTTGAAGAAAACAATGGCGTCAGCACTAAGCAGCCATACTTACCAGCTCAATGTAATGAAAAATATATTAAAAAAAACGCGACAACAACAATTATACACTATACATCGTCAAGTCTGCATCTCTTTCAACCCTTACAGATAAATTGAACAATGACACAACTTACAAATTGACCTCAAATATTCGTACTTTATGCTACATTTAAAAGAAAGGGGTGTATGGGATATATTCTCAAGTTCAAGAAGTAATGCTGGCCTCAGATACTGGATTTGTAAACTATTGAAAGGGGAAAATATGAAATATTTATTATTATTATAACTTATTTATATATTAATTAGGATAATTAATAAATATTTTTGAGTGTGATCCTTAGTCATTAGGCTAAATCTAAGGTGGGTTATTGACTCAATTTATTTAAGGTTAATTTTCTGATAGTGAAAATTAACAATTCAGTTTTATCGTGCTATTATTTTTTGAGTTCATAGCGACATCTATTTTCTCAGTTTTCCTTTGCATGTTCCCTACTGGTGACGGCAGAAAACAAATTACCATCGTTATGTCTAATCACCAGCTGAAAGAGCCTGTTGTTTGTTGTTTATTTGACAATATTCTTTTTTAACAGGTATTATATTTAATTTCAATTCTCCTCAAATCAATTAAACTAATGGCAAAAGGTAACTCTAAGTCTTCCATTATATCTTATATAGGTTTTATATCAGAACCTAATTTAATATCACTCTTATCTTATTCATTCATCTTTTATATTAACAACAGGGGATGAATAAAGATTGTAATTTATTTTATTTTTATTTTTTCTTTTAACCCTTTCTTCTGTGCATTCACCGATGGCGAGAGACGGTGAGAAAGTAATGGAAAACTGGAGGCGCGAGTGAGAGATTTTGTCATCTGCAATTACTGTGATGCGAGAGAGGAGTCACCACGGGGTGCTGACTACCAGAGTTACAACCATCGGCGTATGAGAGCTCATGCAAGAATGGTGAGAGAGAGTGGAATCATACTCGCCATCGAGATCACCAGAGAAGGAGCCATAAAGTTGCCTGAAAATTGTCGTGAGAGTATCTGTGCAAGCTCACCATTGAAACCATCGCCAAAATAGTCTCATATCTATGGCGATGGCTGAATAAACCATTCACCGGTGTTGCTGTCTTGCAGGTGTAGCTTCACGGCTGTTACAGTTCCTCAGGTTGCTGGAGGCATCAGGCAACAACGAGTCACGAGCGCAATTCGGGTCGAGGATTAGGGATCCGAATGAACGCTGAGGACGATAATGTTTCGCTAGTCTGGAAGGCATCCTGAATGACCAAATGAAATGGCGTCGTTTTGCCCAAATATTAAAACACACCATTTCACTTATGCGTTTAGGGCTATTATTTCAAAAAAAAATTTTGCAGCGATCTGGGCCACCACTGCATTGGGCTTGTTATTGATTTTTTTTTGGAAAACTATTTTCTGGGCCAGCAGTTTATTTGGGCCTTCTGTTATACAAAAAAAGTTGCAAAATTTTGTTCTGGACTACTTATGGTTTTTGGGCTGTTAGTAGGATTTTTTTTATTTTTTCTTGTTGACGGGGCCGCATTGACACTGGGTCATAACAGTAAATGTTCTGGTCCAATAAAAAAAAGGTTTTTGGGCCTGATTTTGGGTTTTTAGTTCTGAAAATTATTTTGGGCCATATTTTTTTACTTTTTTATATGGGCCACTTGGTTTTATTTCCAGAAAATTAATTTTGGCCATTTAATTTGTTTTTTAAAATATTTTAATTGTTATTACATGCACGGTAAATGTTTAAATTAATTTCTCTATTATTTTAATTTTAGAAAAATGAATTTATAAAATCTTAATTTTTGTATTATTTAATTGCCTATTTTGTATATTAATTTCTCCCTTGGCAATTAAATTAACTATTTAATTTGTAAAAACTTTTTGAGTTGAAATTAATTTATTAGATATTTTTTAGTGCATGAAATAGTAGGAGAGTTTAAATTAAATTATTTAGTCACATTTATTGATTAAATTAATTTATTAAATGCTCCATTATATTATGCATATTTGGATTTATATGCATGTTATTGATATTTGTGATTAGCATGCAATTTTGTGAGGAGTAGCTACATTATCTTTATTTACTTTTGTTGCGTGTATTAATTAATTACATATGGATTTAAAATATCAATAATAATTAAATGTATAGTTATGATTTATCTTTACCCACAAGTAGATATCTCATTATTGTACATTTAATTAGGGGAGAATTAATTTCTCCATTAAATTGTGCATATTTGGATTTTCAATGCACATGAATGATATTTGTGGTTAGCGTGCAATTCTTTGAGGAGGAGCCACATCATCCTTATTTATTAAATTTGTTGCATGCATTCATTAATCACATATAGATTTGAAATATCATTTATAATTAAATGTATAGCTATGATTTATCTTTACCCACAGGTAGATATATCATAATTGTGCATTTAATTAGGATGGGATAGAATGACCTATTATTTTTCAATTAACTCACAGGTATTGAGAAATTACGAATGCGTTCTAATTCTACCATTTAAGATAAATGCATGGCTATGCTAATGTCTTTGCCCATAGGTAAACATTGGTGATACGTATTTATACTGCTTGCATGCTACATTTGAGCTAAACATGCATACTTGGTACAGTGACTTGTGATTGCTTCAAATTATTATCGTGAGTTTATTTGTGCGTTTGTCTATTCTCATTTTGCAGATCCAATTGCTGCCCTTAGGATTATGGCTGATGTAAACAACAAAACAATCTTAGATGGCAGCGTTAACTATGCTGATTGGAGAGATGATGTTTTGCTGCAGCTCAATTTCTTGGACTTGGATTTTGCCTTGAGATTTGATAAACCTCTGAGACCTGATGATGCCTCCGATGACAGAGAGGCAAAGGAAAGTATAATATGTAGGAGCAGAGTAACTGCTTGTCCTTTCTGCCTATAAAACAAATGATCACTAGGAGCATTAGGGCAGCAGTCTCTAAGTACGATACAGCCAAAGGGTATCTAGAAGCCTTAAATAAGCAATTTAAGCTGACAGAAGAGCAAATGGATGGTGCCATCATGTCTAAACTATATGCTATGAGGCTTACAGGCTTTAGCGGTGTGAGGCAACATATAATGGAGATGAGAGGTATGCTTTCATCATGTGTTACTTTTTATTCTAACGTTTCTAGCGTTAACGATGACACTTAGTGGATCGACACTTATTCGATTATCCACATTTTGACTACCATGCAAGGTTTTCTGTCAAGTAGGTCTCCACATCCTAATGAGGAATCTGTCCTTTCAAGCAGTGGGAGAGGAGACCCTGTGAAAGCCGTTGGAACTTTTCGCATAACCTTTTCAAATAATCATGTTTTGGAACTTTATGATTTTTTTATGTTCCCTCTCCCAAAAGGAATTTGATTTCTATGTCAAAACTCATTCTATTTAATTATCATTTATTTCTTTCTAAGAAACTTATGACTGCCACAAAAAATTCTGTTTTGTTTACGAACTTAGTTATGATTGATGGCTTGTTTAAAATTATTTGTCATTCATCTCAATCTCTTTTTGTTTCGCGTCATACTAAAAGAAGTGTCATCGATAAAAATTCTTATAGCCTGTGACATAGAAGATTAGGTCATATCTCCGTTGACAGAATCAAAAGGTTAAATAAAGATGGAATTTTTTCATCTTTAAACCATTCAAAGTTTGATTCTTGTGTAGATTGCATAAGGGAAAAGCAGACCAATAAGTCACATAAGGGGGCTAAAAGAAGCTTTTAGTTGCTAGAAATTATACACATGGATATTTGTTGCCCTGATTTGACTGCACATGGTCAAAAGTATTTTATCACCTTTATTGACGATTACTCACGATATATGTATGTCTACATGCTTTGTAATAAAAGTGAGGCACTAGATGTTTTCAATGAATAAAAAGTAGAAGTAGAAAAATAGATTAGGAAACCAATCGAGATCGTGAGATCAGACCGTGGTAGTAAGTATTATAACAGATATACTAGTGAAGGACAAGCAGCATGTCCATTTGCTGATTTTCTTCGAGAGTAAGGTATAGTGCTCAATATACTATGCCTAGATCACCTGACATGAACAATATAGCTGAAAGAAGAAATAAGACCTTGCTGGATATGGTTAGGAGCATGATGAGTAGCTCCAAACTGCCATTTTCTCTGTGGAAAGAAGCACTCAAAATAACCAGATACATATTAAACAGGGTTCTAACAAAGGCAGTGTCCAAGACACCCTTTGAAATCTGAAAAGGATGGAAACTCAGTTTAAATCATTTTAAGGTATGAGGTTGTCCTACGGAAGTAAAAATGTATAATCCACAGGAGAAGAAGTTGGACCCTAAGACCATTAGAGCTTACTTTATAGGCTATGCGGAAAGGTCTAAGGGTTATAAGTTTTATTGTCCTCCACCTTCTACAAGATTTGTAGAGTCTAAAAATGCCAAGTTTCTTGAGAATGATATGATTAGTGGAAGTGATTGTCTATTAGATGATTACATAGAGCGTACCACTAACATCATTCATAAGGGAACATCAATGGTTAATGATCTTCCCACTGTAGGGATTGACATTGAACATGATGTAGACCCTATAGCTCAAGTTGACGGTGCTGAACAAGATAGATATATACCTGATGGTCAACCTATCACACAAGTGGACCCTCCACAAAATGTGATAGAGGATGTCATTGTTCAGTAACCTGGTTCAATCCAAGAGATTAAATTAAGGAGGTCAATTAGAGAGAGAAAATCGGCATTACCTGATGACTATGTAGTGTATTCTGTTGAGGTTGACTGTGATGTAATGATCTTTTGTCATTTACTCAGGTTGTGAATAGTATAAACTCCAAGTTGTGGCATGACGCTATGATTGATGAAATGAATTCTATGGCAAACAACCATGTTTGGAAACTTGTAGAGTTGCTTAGTAAATCTAAAACCATTGGCTGTAAATAGGTTTACAAAACCAAAAGAGGCTCACAATGCAACATCGATAGATACAAAGTTAGGTTGGTTGCCAAGGGCTTCACTCAAGTGGAAAGAATCGATTACAGTGAAACCTTTTCACCTGTATCTAAGAAATATTCATTCCGTATCATCATGGCATTAGTTGCCCATTTTGATCTGGAGTTGCACCAGATGAATGTAAAAAAGGTAAAGAACAATTGGTATGCAAGTTGAAGAAATCAATATATGGTTTGGAACAGACTTCACAGTAGTGGTATTTAAAGTTCCATGAAGTGATCATATCATTTGATTTCGTTGAGAACATCATGGGTGATTGTATATACCACAAGGCTAGTGGGTATAAAATCATATTCTTGATTTTGTATATAGATGACATACTACTTACTACCAATGATCTGGGAATATTGCATGAGGTGAAGCAGTTTCTGTTCAAGAGTTTTGACATGAAAGACATGGGTGGGGCTTCTTATATCATTGGCATAAAGATCTATAGAGATAGAACCCAATGTCTTGTAGGCTTGTCTCAAGAGGGTTACGTTGTCAAAATTCTTGAACGATTTAGGATGCAGAACTGTTTATCTAACGTGGCTCCTATTGAAAAGAGGGATAAGTTTAGTTTAAGTCAATGTCCTAAAACTGAGTTGATAGGAAACAGATGGAAAGTGTTCCATATGCCTTAGTGATAGGAAGCTTGATGAATGCACAATTTTGTACAAGACTTGATATCGCTTTTGCTGTGGGTATGTTGGGAAGATACCAAAGTAATCCTAGGGAAGCACATTGGACAGTTACAAAGAAGGTGTTTAGGTACCTACAAGGCACTAAACACTACATGCTCACATACAGGAGAACATATAGTTTGGACGTAATTGGATACTCAGATTCAGACCTTGGAAGATGCGTAGACACGAACAAGTCTACATCTGGCTACATCTTCCTATTGGTAGAAGGAGTTATACATGGAGAAGCGCTAAACAAACTCAAACAGCTCCTTCTACTGGTGATGCTGAGTACATTGCGTATTTTGAAGCAAGTTCATAAGCTATTTGGATAAGGAATTTCATTGTTGAGTTTAAGATTATGGATTCAGTATCTAAGCCAATCAGAATGTACTGTGATAACGCAGCTGCGGTGGCCATAGCGAACAACAAAAGGAATAAAAGTCGAAGCAAGTTTGTCAAATTTAAATTCCTTTGTTTGAGAGAAAAGGTTCAGGATGGCCTAGTTTCCGTTGAACGTATCAGTACATTAGACATGTTGGCTGATCCTTTAACAAAAGGGTTGAAGTCGAACATTTTTGTCACATATGTATCTCATATGGGACTTCGTCCTACTTTTGATTAATAGAGGTATGAGCAATGAAATTGTATTTTATGATTTATCATTTCAAATTGTGATTATGTACATTTGTGTTATTGAAATTGATAAACATTGAGACAGGAACCGATGAACATTGTGTTCATGTATAATGTGATATGGTGCTATATGTAATACATGGAAGGTAATACCTAATAAAAGGGGGCTTATCGCCTTGATTTTTGTAGCATGACATCAGTTTACTTAGATAGGGCAATGACATTAAGTATACGGGCCAAGTGGGAGAATGTGAGATATTTATTATTATTATTATAACCTATTTAGATATTAATTAGGATAATTAATAAATATTTCTGAATGTGACCCGTAGTCATTGGGCCCAATCCAAGGTGGGTTATTGACTCAGTTTATTTAAAGTTAATTTTCTAATGGTGAAAATTAACAATTCAGTTTTATCGTGCGATCATTTTCTGAGTCTAGAGCGAGACTTATTTTCTCAGCTCCCTTTTGAAGGTTCTCCACTGGTGACTGCAGAAAACAAGTTGCTATCGCTGTGCCTAATCACCAGCTGGAAGAGCCTGTTGTTTATCTGACAGTGTTCTCTTTTGACAAGTATTCTATTTGATCCCAATTCTCCTCAGATCAATTAAGCTAATGGCGAGAGGTAACTCTAAGTCTTCCGTTACATCTCATATAGGTTTTATATTTAAGTATGTCATAATCTAGATTGATTATATTATGTCTGAGATGTTTATTTTCAAACAAAAAAATCAAAGAATTTACAAAAAGCCATTTATGAATGCTATGCAATATAAAGGTTAAAGATCCTTCTTCCTCCAGATTCTTGTTGGAACGCCATAACATACTGGGGAGGCCCCAATCAAGAAAGGGAGGGTGCAAGCTTCACGTGCCTGACTCATGAATGATGCAGTTTTGGGCCTGTGATCACAATTACTCTTAGAAGTGTCAATTTCACCTTCTTCTATGGCTTTCTTTCTAGAGACTTTATTCTTTGCTTTACCCTTGCTCTTCAAGTTCATGGCCTCAAATTCTTCTGATAATGAATTACATTGCAAACATTCCCCAGAAGAATTTAATCTTTCTTCCAACCATGCATCAAGCATAGCCTTCCCAAACCGATCTATATCCTTGTCTGTCACCTCCCACAGATTGGCAACTATAGCTGGAGAACTAGCCAGAAGGTATGAAAGGGGAATACCTTGTGGGGCGTAGCTGCCATGTAAGGTCAAACGCTGCTGCATCCCATCAAAAGGGTAGCAGTACATTCGTCAAGTTTCTGAATCTCTTGTCTGGAAATGTATTGTGCTCCTGCAATGCAAAGCCATGTACAGATAATGAGATAAACATTAATGATCATATATGTATGGGCCACAATGAATGAGTAAGGTGAATTATGCTCTATTGATGAATTTCTTTGAACTTACCACTCCCATGACCAAAATATATAAAAAGGTCATGGCTTTTCAAGGCTGCAGCCAATTCTTCCACAGTAGGTCTGAAACCCTCCTTACCCTGTACATTAATAAGGAAAATTCAAAAGCTTAATTGTTAAGTGGAATGAATATCTCTAGCATTTCTTCCATAATATTGGTAATTTCTCTTTTGTATGAAACTAGCACCAGCACAGTTAATGCAGTTGTACAAGAAGCAAAATTATAAAAAAAAAAAAAACATTGCATGTAGTCCGGCAGAAACAGTTAAACTACAGTTCTGATTCAAACTGGTAATTTACCTCTAGGTTTTGACCTCTAAACCAATTCTCAAATTCAGTTTGAGTGCTAGTGAGATCACCATCTGGGTTCAATAGATAAAAAGCGTCCAGTGGATCTATCAAAGAAAAGGACATTGAGAGTTCCCTTCTACTTGCTTGTGATGGTTGCTGCTTCTGTTAAGAACTGCAGAGATGCTGCTAACCGATGGCGTGTGATAAACCTCATGGTTTCTTAGTATAGGCAAACTTTCCCACGGAAGCATCTGTCATGGTAATAGAGCTTATTATTGATTGTATCTAAAGGCCGTAGAAAAAATAGTATTAAAAAATGCAAGACTCACGGTTTTAGCCTAAAAAATCCGGATATAATTTAAAATGCCAGCTTAAATGACATGTCCTTACGGTTGAGTCATCTTTTGCTTAAAAATGAGAATACAATATTTGACTCATCAGCAGGGTAGAGAATACATTTACTAACTGATGCAACATGTTGGTCACACAAGTCAAAAATCTGGCAGCTCGGACTGAATTCATTATAGAATGAAGGCAAAAAATGTTGCAGAGATAAGGGCTTCAAAACACTGTAACTCATGGCGCCTGACTTTGCACGGACTTAACATAGCCCGCAGCCATGCATCATAATTCAGATTGATATGTAATTACCAAATCAATCAATAATGAACCAATCAATATACATTATAATAAAAAAGGAAACTTTTTCCTTTAATTTCATTTGATTCTTATTTTGCTTCCTATAATCTAAAAATTTGTAATTGGGACCTTACAATTTACATTTTTTTAGTCCCAATCTTACTGTTAAAATTCCATAAAAACAGTTAAATTTTATCAACGTAACGTATTAAGTACCGTCTTAACACTCTAAAATCTAAATATATATTTATACTAACATAAAAATGAAGGTAAAATTATAGGTAACGAAGTAAGAATGAATCACATGGAGAAAATTTTTAAAAACTATAATAATAATAATAATAATAATAATATGGACAATTCTGAAATTATATGGACCAAATTAAAAATTGAGTGAAACTATAAGAATCAAAAGCATAGTGTAAGCAAAAATTAAGCTTACATTCAAAAGGAAAAAAACAACTTAAAAAATCATCCGAGGTTTAACTTGGCCATAAAAAACATCAAGCACTTAATTAAAAAAAATGCCAATGTAAACGCAGGTTAGAAGACTAAGTATAGCGGGTTAAGGCGTCGATCAAGCTTCATTCTCCACTTGCACCATAACATCCTATTTCTTTTTGTGTCTTCCACAGGGAATACTGAGGATGAGTAATTTTCTTCCAAGATCGTTTTGAATGCTGGAACTACATCGTCAACCACTGCAAAACCCCAAGAACAGTGCCAGGGCTTACTTGTGTTCTTACACTCTACTCTGAAAGGGTACCCAGCCAGAATTGGCTTCATCATCATCATCTTCTGAACTTGGTCAAGAAAAGATACAAATTAGCATGTAAAAATGTATAACAGCATAAGCCTGTACAATATACTATACATATATAAATCCAGGTCCACATGAGCTAGATACCTTCTGAAATTGAGTCCACGGGTAGTAACATCACAACAGGTTCAGTCTTGGAACTAAATCGTGACACCAACATCCAGGCATCAACACACGTAGGATGAAGCAGCAATTCTTGTAACAAACTAGTATAATCTCTTCCAAGTAAACTTATACTGACAACTGTTGTAGAAGGAAGACCAACCAAAATGTTTTTCACATATTCTTCAAGATCTAAAGTTGTCTCGGGTGCAAGCCTGTGACAGAAATGCTTCAGATTGTATGTGAACTTGCTCTTTTCTCTAATCTGCAATCACAAAAGCTATTCCCCGAGTAAGTCACACACCCCTTCCTTGATTCAGGAAGATGCAGAAAAAAGGTATCCCCTGAAGTTGAACTTTTGAAATCAATCACTTCTTATAAAACAGCAGCCCACAATGCTGGAAATAAGAAAAAGAAATCTATGAATATTAGTTAATATTGTCATATTTAGGATGATCCAAGAATAAAACTCCATTTTGGTCCATCATCAACTGGGTCCCTTAAAGATTTTTGTATCACTCTAGTACTTCATACTTCTTTATATTTCGTCCTTCTAGAAGTAGAAAATTTATATTGCACAATCTTTTGAGGAGAAAATATCCTTTAAGGTTAATGGATACATGTATTGCTATACTTTTATATTGCATAATGAATACATGTATTGCTATACTTTTATATGTGGAATAACAATGTATTTCCTCCAATCCTGGGTAAAGTTTTTAAATCCTACTTGGTCCTAAATATAGGACAAATATATGGTAGTTAATTTTTTTCCAATGATGCCCCTCCTTAATTGCAATAAATTGGCATACATGGAGAGCGCTTTATTGTGGTAATAATTTTGGTAAATGGCAAAATTGGAAAGTCCCACATTTTTTACATTTTTAAGGATATCAATTACAACTCTCCTTAAGAATGGCAGCTAGTTAATTTCATCGACTCGAGGAAGTAAATCATTAAAATTTAATCAAGAAAAAAAATGCAATGAAATAAAAATTTATTAAACGTATACACTATATTTACGTACCTACTACAAATTCTCTCGTTAAAAATATTTAAAAATATAATTGTAGCAAAAAGACTTCAGACAAAATCATTAGAAGCTCTGTTCTTATTAATCTTACAATAAATATCTTTTCTTGCACGTTAGCCGGTTACCTCATACTCCCTCCGTTTTCTTAATCACTTGGAAATTATTTTCAATTTATTTGTCATCTTAAAATTTTAAGACAATCAATTATTATGTTTTAAATTATATACTCACCACCAATTTTAGAAGTCAAAGGAAGCAAAATGACATACTCCACACTGTCTTTAATATAAAATCTCTTTAACCAGTTTAATTAGATTAAAAAAAATTAACTAAGTTAATCAATATAACATATATATTCATGACATTCTTGTGTCAGCCTTGTTTTCCTCCAATAACTTCAGCTCCTTCCGCCAATCTCCCAGTTTTGAAAGCTTTTCCAACTGTTCTGGCTTCAAATCTTGCTCTCCACTTTTCTGCTGTAGGGCTTCCGTAAGTCGAATCTGCACCCACCAATCAAATGCTATACGCTTATAAAAGGGAAGAACCCTAGATAGATAGATAGATCTTTTGATTCATTAATCATTACCAATAACAATAAGTCTTATCATGTGGTTATATAAAAGGGAAGAACCCTAGATAGATAGATCTTTTAATTCATTAATCATCATCAATAATAACAAGGCTTATCCCACTATGTAAGATAGTATATAAATTGCGCCACACCATTAATATCTACCAACAATCAACTCTTCATGTGTTATGCTTAAAAAAGAAAGGCGGCTCAGTACACAAAGTTTTCAATAGGTAAAGTTTAGAGAGGGACAGATATAAGCTGCCTTATCTCCACAACTAGAGAGACTGTATCAAGCGACCTTCAGGTCACATGTAACAACCTAACTGCAACTATGAGGCTCACCCCTCGTATGTATTATGCTTAATTCAGCCAAATATTATAGGTGGTGATCAAAGCAATTTTGAACCATTATAATTGAGATAAGCTCCTGAAAGGAAAGAAAACATGACAAATATTATAGGTGGTAACCCAATATGATGTTCTTAGACCATGACAAAGGAAAGAAAACAGTAATATGTGATTATAACCCAGCTAATGAAACCATGCTACGCCCACATACTCTATACTAATAAGATCATGATATCTCTATGACCAACAATATAAAATGGCTGATCTCCAATGTCACGCTACCTGTCGAATATCACCAAAGGACAACACAATAATTCACTTCTCACAATTTTTTTAGAATAAGAAAATGTAAATTTGACATATCACATATTTAAGTTAGATTTAATAGGATTAAAATAAATTGTTGTATGAAGAATGCAGAGACGAGGAATAAGGCTTAGGCAAAAGAGAAAGATAATTGCACTTCAATGGAGGCATGCCTGGACAAACCACCAAGGTTATCATAGTAAAGATTACCGAACCGTGACAGGATAAAAGCAACCTCACCATACATTATCACTCTTAGCCCATATTAACAGCTGGCTTTGTTGAAGCCTTACTGGATGCAAATTGGAGACTGAGGCATCAGGCTAGTCTAATAGAGAAAGTTGGAAAGTATGGTTGCTGTACCTTCTTTTTTAGTGCTCGAATTCTTTTATCTATGTCTTGACTACCCACTGGGTCTGAACCCTCTGCAGTCTCTAATGCAGGAGTACCAATGGAAGAATCTCTAGAAACAGCAATATCATTCAGCTGAGAGGTTAATAATCTGACAGACTCTGATATGTGACCTGAATTGTTGACGGGTAGTTCTTCTTGGATACTACTGTCTTCATCTCCAGTTTGTTCCGAGTTCTTTTCCTTGTCAAGAGCAGCCGGCAAGAGAAAAATAAAGGAAAGATAAGGGTTGCTTATCAATTATGCAACTTTCACAACTTGTTCCTCTATCTTCACAATAAAGGAATAACCCTAAAAAAAATGTTATAACAATGAAAACTTGCTCTGGTCGTCCTGCTCAAGTGCCAACAGGATAATTACTTGACTTCTATCTCCACAGGAGCTTTATGGCCAGTTACAGGCTAACTTTCTGATACAATTTTAACCCATCAAATAGCATCTCTTATGTGCAAGAAACCTAGATGTTCTTGTATGCTACAATTAGAGGTTTGCAAGTTAACAAGTAAATGCATGAATAAAAACAAGAACATAGTTCAGTTTTGTTCAATTCCTGCTAATATTCTCCCACATTTTTAAAGAGTTCATAAACTATATGTTCCTGAACCAAAAAGCTTTCATGGATTCAGTGGCAACTTGCCATGTCAGCACTGAGTGGCAGAAGTCATGGAAGAGTGTCACTCCTTCCAAGATATTATCTTATCACAAACAAGTACTAAGTATTTACCCCAAGCCATTCTTTTGATTACTATGACTATATGGAGGGCTTAAAAAATGCTACGAAAATTATGTTCCTAAAGTAGCCTGTGTAAGAAATAGTGAAAGGAAGTCAGTAACAAGTAATAAGTAACGAATTAAGAAGAGCAATCGTTTGGATACTGAATTCCTGCATTACCTACAAGCAATTCATGATGAAACATCATGTCTTACTAGGTTGACAGCTAAAACCCTACTTGCCAGGACTTTCACCTCGATGGGAGTGGAGGTTGAAAATACTTGTCCTAAGAAGCCAATTGAATAATGAATCATGACAGAGATAGGTAGCATAAGTACATAACACACCTGAAGCCGCTTTTCCTTCTTTCTTTCATTCCTCTTAACTGACTTAGACTTGGGTTTTGTGTCTAATGAAGGATCATAACCGGGAGGTCCAACTTGTGAAGCCAGCTCCTTTTTCAACTGCATAAAACAAACTTGAGAATCAAAATGGGAAAAATTAAAAAAACAAAAACAGAAGTAGTAGTTCAAGAAAACTGCCAGGAAGTCTAGCCCAAAAGGCTTGTAAAATCCGTTAAGCTCGTTCTTTGTCAATTTGAAACCGAGAAACAAAATATACATTAGACTTCATGCTGGTTTAGAACATCATTAGTTTAACAAGTTCTCTTTTAATTTCTACCGGCAGAATTTATAAAATCAAATTAGTCAATACATATGATGCAACATTATGTTATGATCGCCATCTTCTCCAAAAACAAGTCAATATAAACCAAGGGACATGTTAACAACAATGTTTCAATACGCATACTGGACAATACTATCCACTGGTATATCGACGGTATATGTGAAGCCTAAAAATCCAAACTTTGTTAAACTTTGAAGGTTCTTAGGTAAACTTCGCAGCAGTCAAACAAAAGGGTGAAAGAAAAAGAACGATTAAACCTTCACGGAGAAGCCATGAACTGTGTAACGAGGATTATGACACATAAAAATCGTACCAGGGAACCTTTAGATTGATAAATGGCGACTTCATCTTGAGGAACGTAGCCAGCTCTGATCCGAACAGGCTTCCGGTGGGTACCATCGGGTCGCCGGCTTGGCGCTAGAATTCTCTCTCCTTCTTTTAGGGTTATGCTCAGCTCCGCTAATTGCTTCAGTTGATCGTCACCTCCATTACTGGTAGCCATCGATGATAAGTTTCAGGTAAAGATAATCAGCTCTTGTCAATGTTGGATTCTTGCCCCTTGTTTCTATTGTCAGCGGCTTCTGCTTTGCCAGTCACAGCTGGTTTCTACTCATCAAATTTCCCAGTAAATCATGAAATTTATTAACTTAAATCGTGTTTGAATTAAGATTACGGGTGTGTTTGGATTAGCTTTTGGAGAATAGATTCTGGGGAGAATAGATTCTGGGGAATAGATTCTGGGAGAATAGATTCTGGAAAGAATAGATTTTAGGAAGAATAGATTATGAGAAGAATAGATTTTGCAAATAGAGATGTTTGGATGATTAATAGTATAATCACTTTTTATATTAATAAATTACTAAAAAGGGTATGATTTGATTAAAGTATGAGAGAGGAGAGAGAGAGGAGAGAGAGAGGAGAGAGGAGTGAGAGTATAAGAAAAAAATAGGGGTAAAATAGTAATTAGATAATTTATAAGCTCTTTTACAGTTCCAAAATCTATTGAAAAATAGCTTCTTCAAAACCATGGTTTCAAACCGAGGTTTTGCCAAAAATCAATTTTGGATGAAAATGGCTGTTTGGCAAAAAATTTTGTAAACCAAGGTTTTGTTCCAAAATCAATTTTGGACAAAAATTAATGTTTGTGTGAAATTTTTTCAAATCGAAGTTTTGCTTCAAAATTAATTCCGAAACGCTATGCCAAACAGGCCCTACATCTAGCCTCAAAAATCATAAAGTCACCAAGCTATTAACTTTATAAATTTTGGGTAAAGGTGCTCTTCCAAATTAAATTTTAAAAGAATAATTAATATTTAAAATATTTAAAAATATAATTAGTATACAATTAATATTTTAAAATATTTAAATTTATATAATCTTACCTTTTTATTTATAGAAATATAATTTTATATCTAATATTTATAATATTAATTTATTATTTTAATATATTATTATTTAAAAAGTAATATTTTATAATTTATTTTAACTAATTTATTAAAATAATATTATACATATTATATTATAAATAATAATATAGTAAAATAAAAAGTTGATATAATATATATTAAATAAAAATTTATATTTTTATTAATAAATAAAACTATAACAATTTAAATATTTTATAATATTAATTATATAACTAAAAATAGTTTAAAATATTATTTATATCTTTAAAATACTAATTATACTTTTAATATTAATTCAGACGCTGATTGTACTTTCCCCATAAATCCGCGATTGAAGTTTATCTCAAAGTATAAATTTATATCAAAATTTAAATTTATAAAATATATTTTTAATCTTTAATGTTAATATAATTAAAATATTGACTCAATAAGTTGGTTGGCTATGTATGTTTTAAAATTTAATACTTTAATAAAATATTTTTATATTTATAAAGATAAGTGATGATATTTAATGCGTTAAATTTTATTTTGAATATTTTTCAACTTCCAAATTTTAAATTAATTTAGTAATATCAGTATTTAATTATAAAATCATCATTTAAATTGACCGTATCAGTATTTTTTATTAATGAGACTAAAAATATTAATATTGAAATATTTAAAATATATTTTATAAATTTAGAGAATTAAACACAAATACATGCTAAAACTTTAAACTTTAAAATAGAGGATACCCATCCAGGTACTATATTAAAGAAACAAAGAATTGGAAAGTAAGATAATTGTTCCACAAATAAGAATTGCTAAATTCAAATTTACAATATAGAAATGGAGATGTTGTATGTTAAGTACACTTGGGAAAAGATAATTTCAGCATGTTTAAAATCACATTTGTTCGGAAGGTAAAAAAACCCGTTCACTTCTCAAAATGTTGTTTGGATTATCATTTAAATAAAATAATTTTTTTGTCTAAAAATCATATTAAAATTGAAATAATTTTGCTAACATAAAATTAGTTTAATAATACAAAGTCTACTAGATATTTTTAAATTTTGAATTCAAAATTTTTTAAAAAAACTCCTATATTATAAAAGATAACTACGAACTTTAAAATTAGATATTTAGTAATAGGATATAGTGAATAGTATTAAAAAAAGCTAAAGCAATTTTTTTAAATTTTTTAATTTTTAATATATCATCTAAATAAATTTTTATCAAACTAATTTTCTTTTATTAAAATTTATCTAAATATAAATTATATTACTCTAATTAATTTTTATTTCAACTTCAATTTATAAAAAATAGTAGAAATAAAAATTCACTCTTACAAATAAAAGTCAAGTATTCATACAAATAGACTCCTATATCTTAAAATGATGGCAAGGAAAATACTATTTGCATTAGTATTTAGATGGGAAAGTGAATATATGGTTTGAATTCAAAATTTGGAAGGATTTTTTTTTTTAGTTTTTCTTACTCTTTTTATACTTTTACAATTTTATTTATTTAAATCTCATTCAATTAAATTACTATTTTTATCATTTTATCCACTGCAGATGGATTGTCCCATTTGAATGGGATAGGCTTCTATATACAAAAATTTTTAATTTATCCATAGAGTTTAAACTTATATTGAAAATTTTAAATAAAATTAAAATTTAAAAATAAAAGGAAACAAAAGCTATAGTAACACCACTTGTTACGTCACAAATTTAGAACTTCACTAGTAATGTTTTAATGGAGTTATTTCTACTGTAATAATATATTTAATTAATTTAATTATATTAAAAATAATTAAATTAATTAATATAATATAATTTTTTAAAACATCATAATTATCTCTTCTAACTCCTTCACCTGTCTCATACTTGATTATTATTAGATATTTTAGAAAAAAAATAATAAATATAAAAAATAAATTTTATATTTAAAATCAAGATCAAATCCTTCTTATATTAAAAATAGAGGAGTAATATTTATATCAATAAATATAGAGCTTACTAATTTGCTAATTTACCAACTTAAGACTTCAATACTAAATCTTATTTATTTATAGGAAATCAATTACAAAGAAAAAGAAAGATTAAGATTTAACTTTCAAATAGATAAGTTTTATACCGAGTGAATTACAAAAATTTAAAGTATAGGAATTGCTAATTTTCCCTTTAAAAGAAGTCCCAACTATCATTGAGAATAATAATGCCCTGCAACATGGGGACGAGAAGTCCTTATGTAGTATAGGATAAATTTATTATCAACCTTTGACATGCATGTTATACATTTTTTTCTAATAAAGAATTTTTTAAAAAAAAGTTAAATTTACCTACAATCCAAATATAGAGTGAAATATCTTTTCCTCTTAAGCGATACTATTATCAGACAAGGCGAATCGTCCATTATCCTCATGAGTAAACTAAAATACCTAAAAATAAAGACGCCTCCCAAATATCACAATCGATACTACTCATGTATGTTAATTACATATATGATGAAAGAACTACCAGTAATAATCTAAACAAGAGAATGAAAGAATATGACAGCTGTTCCATTCTGGTATGATATTAGTGCTTGTCTGGGAATACGTTGAAAACGTGATTTTGCGATTTACAAGACAACTGTTTTCACATTATTTTGGTCAAAATCCAACGAATTTCCAAACACACACTAAAACAAAAATTTTCGACACCTTTTCGCTTGTGTAAGGGTTGCAAGACTAATGTTGCAAAACAGTATTATTCCCTCTTGCCCTCCTGGGGCTCGTCTTCGTCTTCTTCTTCTTGATCCAATAATGCATTGTCATCTCCAACATTCTTCTCTTGTTTGGCTAAACTTAGTTCGCTTTGTAGCTTGCCATTTGTGAGATACTGTGCTTCTTCATCATCGGATTCTTCTCCAACTTCGTCTGAATACGCATACCTGTGCATATACACGAGAGAATATGAATGAACATTGAGATTCTTTACTAAGCCATTTTGAACTGGACTTCACAACATGAAAAGCAACAAAACCTATTAACTGCATCAATAAGCGCAACACTATCCTTTCAAGAACTTAAAAACTTCACTGAGGGTTACTGTCTTACTGGTAACACACGAGATACTTGCAAGATAAGCACAAATTGATCAATATTCCCAACTAAGCCCAGCACAAATCTACTGCTCTGTCCATATAATGAGAGGATCCTCCAGCTAAAGTCCACCTCGACAAATGCATTTCTTTCTCGGGTAAATATCAACATATTCATTTACATATTCCCTATTTCTGCCCAGTCTGATAAATATTTGCAGCCGCCTTAACCTTCATAATACATCTAAACTGAGTTGATCTTTATTTATGTTTTATGAACAAATGGCAGATGTGGCTGCAATTTTGAACCTAAATTCACTATGCCTCTCCATTCCAACTTAACAAATTTGCCTAACAAACGACAATCTTCTATGGAGAGCATTGTGTCTGCAATTTTGCTTTATAATACATATTTTCTCTAATTTCTAAAGATTAGAAGATGGTTATACTTTCAAAGATCATGACTAATTTTTTGTTTGAGGTGATAAATGTAAAATAGTTTTCCATAGAAGTATCAGAAAAGAATAAGGTTGAGACAAAATATGTTAAATGCATAGAAATTGAAAAATATAATGCACCTTTGAGAGCTTTGAGATGGGGCCCAGAGATAACATATAACAAACAGCAATGCAAATGCAATAATGTCCCAAAAAGCTGTAATAACCCAAGCACTCTGCCATCGCTCATTGAAAGGATCTGTAGCTTTGAAGTATACCTGCAAAAAATATTGTAGTACATGGTAAATGCAACATGCTGATGGGTCAGAGGACGTTAAAATATTTTAAATGCATATCCTACTCCATAATTTACAAGGCGTTACTGGAAATGCAATCGATTTAAAATAAACTTTTAAGGATAAAAAATGGAGCCTTTTACATTAGCATTCAAGGGATGAAGAATTGGGAATGCAGAAAACGCATAACTATGTGGGCATTTGTGTATGAGTTGTTGGATTCTTGAACATTGAACGATTCTTTTGTGTTATTTTGAGTAAAACAGCACAAATACAAAATACAATCAGTGAAACTCAAATACCAGTTCATACTGTTTTTGTGAGATTAAACATTTAGATTATAAGTCATACCTCATAAACTATCCAAGCAACTGAGCATATCACTGTTACTGCTAATGCATTAGAGAACTTCCTATATATATCCAACTTAACAGAACTCCTTTTTGCCTGCAAAATGAGGACAAAAGGAAATAATAGTGATATCCAAAAGCTGAACATCAAGAATTATAAATAAATACAAAAATTTAAAGGTAGGATATTGCAGACAAAGTAATGAGAGAGAGAGAGAGGCTACCTGTAACTGTTCTAGTGTTCTTGAAAGAGAAGTGAAAATCCATACCATTAAAAATACATTCAAGAAAGCATTAGGAAGAACTAGAAGGAGCCTCGCCCTTCCTGAGACGTCATTGATGGTCCCCACATATTCAGTAATATCCAGCAACTCTGATGCTAGAAAGTAAGTTATACCTAGCAAAAGCACCTTTGAGGTAAGACCACCGAGAGTAGGACGAACAACACCATAGCCCATCGAAACAGAGAGAATAATTAGCCGTGATATAGTTTTTCTTATAGCCCCAACAGTGACAACCCAAGTAGTGACTACAACAGGTCTGATTCCAGTATCATTAAAATTGACATACTCAAAATGCCAAAGAATCATCTCAAACAATCCAAGAACAATAATAGCAGTGGTACAGTGCTGGAGTTGCAGTATATCCTTCCAAAACCTTAAGTACTGAAGGAACCAAATCATGCTAAGGCATAGATAAGCAACTGCCATATACATGTAAAAATTCTTTAATGGGGCCATCCTACCAGGCAAGTATCCATCAGGATTTTTCCAGATTGTCTTTCCACTCATTACTGTTTCGTTGAGTTTGGGGTCACATATAACAAAAAACAAATTATACATTCCAGTCTTTGTGATGGAAACTTCATCATCTAGCATTGCAATTAAGTGATTCCCACTGAAACGTACATTTAAAATGATGGGCCAATTGATGTCAGTCACAGAACGTGTCCTAATAACTTGCCCTTTCTTACAACCTTCCACCTTAGCTAAATCAGGGGTACAACAAATAGCCCGTTGGCCACCATAAGCAGAACCACCTATATTATCACGATCAGCTGCCTCAAAAATTACAACCTGTACCAACCCAGTACTGTACTCCATTGGTTGATGCCCATCAGCAGCAGCTTTGCTTCTATGAAAGGTGATCTTTCCAAACCTATCAACCAGGCCCACAAAAAAGTCATTGTTATGAGTTATAACAAAAGGGGAGATCCACAGGCAACATGCTACATTTTCAATGGATGGTACAGTCACATTTATTTTTCATGCTTCAGGGGTGGTTTTCACCATGAATATGAATGTCCTTCAAAGATTCACACATGTTCACCTGTTCTCATGCTACATAAGGAGCCTAATAACATTATGAGAAATATGAAGAGGTGCTTACCAGAATGTTATCATGAGTATCTAACAGACTATTTAAATCAGACAAAAGAAGAAATATTAAGTGCATAAGCAAATTATCGAGATTTTTCAGTTACTACTTTTTCATTTCAAAGAAATTTGAAGATAATTCGTTGGAAAAAATAACTGAATTGATTCGACAATCAAGGATACAGAGCCTTTCAGCCTACTCTTATTAACTATTAATGATCCATATGTAATATGTAACAATCACCTCCCCCTAAAAAAGCCTATCCTTTCCCTCAATGACTATCCATAGCTGCTGTCTTAATAAAACCTGGAAATGGATTTTTCATTGTTGACAAGTCCTCCCAAGAAGCATTTCTCCTTTTACTATGCTCAAGTGAATCAGCACTTGAGTGACGATTAAATGACCTTTTCACCACACTCCATGCCAAAATAGCTTCCAATTAGTAGCAAATTGGCCCTGAGAATCAGTCAGGGGCAGAATAATACCGGCAGGTGAATGATTGCCAACATGTTTTTTCAAAAGTGGGACATTGAACACAATGAATTCTGCAATTCTTTGGAAGTTCCAACTGATAAGCAACCTTCCCAATCCTCTTAACCAATAGAAAAGGGCAAAAGAAGCTTGCATCTAGAATGTTCAAGGAAGAACTATTAAGTAGCTTCCATCACAAAGGATGTGACTTCAAGTAAACCGAATCTCCAACATCAAACACACTCTCCATTCTGTTTCTATTAGCCAATTGTATCATGACTATCATCCATCTCTGATCCTTCAGCAAATTCTAGTTCTAACGACTGAATCTCAACTTTGCTCTCTTGGAAACTTCTATTTGGCGCATTCACAGGCTGGGTAGAAATTCCTAACCATCTAAGGTCCTGTTTACTTCAACTACTTAGGATTTCTAGGATCTTTCCCATAGTAATTATTATACTCCAATACAAGCATATTTTTTATGATTTTATTCCAATGTAGTCATGTTTGGTTGATCATAAACATGGCTCTCCCATGGTAATCATCATTCTTTAAAAAATTAGAAACCTAGATTCATGACTTTATACATGTCAATCCTTATCCCCCCCTCTCTATTACTTCATTTCCCTCCTCTTACAGAAATCTATCTATCGTCATCATTATTTTAGTCCATTTTATTCATCATCACCCCATTCCACTTCATTTCTATTATTTCCAACAACCAAACGGGCAGTATACTATCTCAGTTATTTAGATTTTATACTAACTAAAAGACTCCAAATATCAACTACTACAAACCCGTAATTGTTAGCAGAGCAACCTTGCAAGTTAATATTCCTTGTTTTCATTCTTACACCATCAATTGACTACTCCATTCAACCAATTCAAATGGTTCATTCCCCATCAAACTAGTAGCCTTACTCAAGTACAAATATCATTTAGTTCGGATAAAAATAGCATATTTTAAATTTGAGCAAAAGTTAAAGGTTTCCAAAAAATGAGACAAACCCAAGGTCTTGACCCATTTATGTATTTCAGATTGTGCAATGTGCCCACCCAATCTAATCAGGACAAGAAACTTACACAAATGCATATCCCTGTTTCCAACTTTCTTTAGCTCATCATAGCAATCACATTCAACATTAAACAATGCGCAAACTTGTGTCTGATCAGTGATCAGCCTCCCATTGAGCTCAATCCACAGGGTTAAAGAAAGGAAGGACAGATTACCGGATATAAGAACGTCCATCGTGGATCCTCGTATCTGACAGAGAAGTGGTGGTGAGGGAAGCTAGTAGACCTTCACTGCCTCCGGCGAGAAGGTAAGCATTACCGACTTCTCTGAAGGGCTCATTTTTGTAGAAATGAATGGAAGCATCGGTGGTGATGAAAATGCAACATACTGAGAAAAATGGTGCGAAGAAGAAGGGGTTGAGAAATGCAGCTCTTCTCGTTTGAATTGCTAAATCCATGCGGAGAAATCGAAGTGAGAGAGAGCGAACTGGATTCTGCGAAAATGGAGAGAGAAAGAATGCTTGGAGTTGGAGGAAGGAAAAGTGATACCGAAGGCATGTCGGCACTGGACATCGGTGCAACGTCACTCTCGAACGCAACAGGGAAGGTAGATGGTAGCTACCTGCTCACAATCAAAATATCAAAACCAAAAAACAAGAAGGACGACAACAAAAGGAAAACAAAAATAAGGGGCAAAAAAGAACTGAAAGGGAAATGAGGCTTCTAACGTTTCTAAACGACGCAGTTTGGAAAGGGCTTATATTAAAGTGTTATTAGATAAGTTTTTTTAGAGAAAAATTTATAAAAAAAAATTATTCTAAATAAATGAGTATTTATATAATTATTAATAGAATAAATTTTATAATTAATAAATTATAAAAAATATATAAGATAAAAAATAATTATTATTATCATTGTATAGATTAGTGTCTAGTCCCATCATACACCATAAAATTATTAGGACGACTTGCAAGGATGATGAATAGAGGAGGTGGTATGCACTCATGACTTGCACAACTCAATAAATGGTGGCAATGACAGATGAGAGAGTTTAATGAGGACTGCAGATGGCAAACGGAGAGTAGGGACAATGACTAGGACAATGGATAATAGAAGAAGAAGGTATGCGATGATGATGAAATAGAGGAGATAGTGAAAAAAATAGGGATAAAATAATTATTAAATAGTCTATAAACTATTTTCTTGTTTTAGAAGTTATTTTTAATAGTTTATCTAAAATTATAATTTTAAATTATAATTTAGTATATAAGTTATTTTAAATAAATAAATAAGTTTGTTTTAAAAAAATTTAAATTTATAGTTAAATTTTTTTATAAAATTGTGATTTTATTATTTCTCAAACACACAAATTTACTAATAACATAGAGTGGTCTAGTGTGTAAGTCTGCTAGATCTTTGAAGAATCTTGAGATGGATTCTAATAGTTGACGATTATTCTTGAAGGGACAGCCATTAAGCTATACCAACAAATAGTAGTCTAAAATAAAAAAAATTATCATAAAAGATAAAAATTATTCATAAGACATTATTTTTTTTATTTGACCGGAATAACACAAAATATTAATACATTCAATTCATGTCATTTTTGAAAATTTTAGAAGCTCTCCTCGGATCCAAAATCCAAATTTGGACTGCCAAGTGTTATATCCCCATCTCGATGTTTTGAACTATATTATATAAAATATATAAAAGCCACATTTTTATAATTTCATATAAGCAACACTCTCACAAATACAATCATTGCATAATTTTGGCAAGAAGTTAACAGATTCTAAATGTGAGCATGATTTGTAAGATTTAATGAATATAACTTATATTGGTGTAATATGATTTAGGAAAAAAGATAGATGAATTCTCTAGATAAGGAATTTGAAATGCTCAAATGACACTAAAGTCCTTATAATGGTTCTAGAATTAAGTTTCTTGTAAAATGATCTCATTGTCCTCCCATCCAGAAAAAGAAAAATAAACTTCCACCCCTCTCAGGGAGTGGTTGAAGTTATAGTACCAGCCATCGGATCTCTGACATAGACTTTTTGATAAAGGTTGACTAAAGTAAGATTTGACCCACCACCTCCTTGGATTCTCAAGAACATAAATTACTTGTTAGGATAGTCATAAGACTTAAATTTTAAAAAAAAAATAGTTTAAATTTTAGTTTAATAAAATTTTAAAATAGATAGTTATATTTATCTAAAAATATTTTTGTATTAAATTATAATTTAAAAATATTATTTTAGATAAACTACAAGGAATATATTTTAAAATAGTAAAAGAACTTATAGACTACCAAATTACTATTGTATCCCTATTTTCTCACACCATATCTCCTCTCTTATCCATTGCTTGCCTCTTCTCCTGTCTTTAATCTTCTTCATTGTCATCGTCAGCAATGTCACTCCTCTATCACTTCTCTAGCTATCGTTATGGGTCGTGGGTCACGCTCTTTCCTTCAGATCTAGAAGTCGACGTCCGTCGTGGGTCATGGCTATAGAACTTGGAGAAATGGACTATGGAGGAAGAGGAAGGAGAAGAGGAACACGAAGGATAAGAGTTGGTGTCGACATCGGCATCGCCTCATCATCAAGGCTCACCAGTGTCAGCATCATCGACATCGTTATGGCGAAAGACAACGTCGACGGTAGGTAGCACAGAGAAAATAGGAGCGAGAAGGGAAAAATTGAAGAAATTGATTTTTTTAAAAAAAAAAGACAAAGAAAGGCCAAGTGAATTTTAAAAAGACAACTTAGATAGTTGAATATTTAAAAAGACAGATTAAGTAAGAGACACAATCTGTCTTTTGTAAATTTAAGTAAAAAGACTAAATTACCCCTAGAATAAATAAAACGTATTACTCAGGCATCAATCTGAAGGAGAAACCATTGGCGCGTATGGGAGATGAACCTTGCAGGAGACATCTTTGGATGAGCTGAAGCTAGAAAGGAGGAAATGTAAGTAAATTTTTTACATAAATCTTATTCTTTTACTCCTCTGATAATCATCATTGTTTTGTTCATTCTGATGATAACCTTGGGAGAAATACTATAGCTAATATTATATCTTCGACCAATTTAAGAAAGCGGTAGGAGAAATTATGAATTCATTACTTTTTGTGTACTGCAGTCCATTGCTTTTCGCATTAGGGCATTCCTTTTCAGCCCATTTAAATTGAGCGGGAAAGAGTAGTAATTTGTAAAAGAGTAGACATTTACTTTTTGCATGACATAATATTTATAATAAGACTTACTTGCAAGTCATTGAACTAAGTACATGGGGGATTTACTACTCTTCTAATGATATTTACAACTTCATGAATAATTTTTGCAACTTTAGCCAAGATATTTAATACCATGTGAAAAAGTTAGGTGCAATTAGTTGGGTCATTTACTATTCCTCTAATGAGATTTATAACTTTAGTAATGATTTTGAAAACTTGAACTAAGACATTTACAACTCTATAACAAGTAATTGCAATTGCTTTCGGGTTTACAATTCATGTAATGGGATTTACAATTTCAGTAATAGTTTTGACAACTTTTCTTAAAACATTTACAACTCTAAAATTGCAAGATATTTTTTTTGAATTTACAACTCCTACAATATGATTTACAACTTTGCCAATGATTTTTGATGACTTTCTATAAGACATTTAGAACTATTGGTAAGAAGAAGTAATTGCTATTGCTTTAGGGTTTATAACTTCTTTAATGGCATTTGCAACTTCAGTAATAGTTTTGACAACTTGAGTTAAGACATTTACTACTCCATGGAAAAACTTATAACCATTACCTCAAGATATTTAGTAATTTGCATGCTAAAGATCGGGTTGTGGGCATCTTATAAAGTGTTGAATGATGATTGTTAGGGTTGTAAGATTTTGTTGAATGCTTTGTTTGTTTTAAATTAGTGGGCAAGATAATATCTAATATTAGGCTAACATCTTCAAAGAATTTTTTTTGTTTTTTCCATGTAGGTGAGAACTTTGTATATAATGTTGAAGGTGAAGTCCAAATCCAATGTGAAGTTAACTATCGGTACAGGAGGGATGATTTTTTGGAAGTCATTTTTGTGTATAATCCAATACCTTTGTAATATTTTTTTAACAAGGGTTATGGTATATAACTGATCCTTTTTGCATATAATATTTAGGGTATATATTGCAAATGTATAGTATATATAATATAGTGTATGTTTTTATTGACAAAAAAACATTAGGCTTATGTGGAATCTTAATATTCGCTTTTCATTTGATTATACATAATGTAATTGCTATCATGGGTAGAATGATTTTTTTGTAAATGCCATAAGTAGCTTATGATCATTGAATGAAATTGTGCATTATGGCTATTTATGAGTTACAATTTCAGAGTTGTAAATGTATGAAGGGAAGTTGTAAATCTCATTGTTGAAATTGTAAATATCATTAAACGAGTTGCAAATTTCATTGCACGAGTTGTAAATCCCTTTAACAATAAGTTACAATTTCAGTTGTAAAATGTGCGAGGAGAAGTTGTAAATCCTATTGTTAAAGATTCAAATCCCATTAGACGACTTGCATATCCTATTGTTGGAGCTACAAATCACATTGTTGAAGTTGCAAATGCTATTATAGGAGTTTCAAATGTCATTAGAGAAGTTGCAAATTCCATAAGTGAAGTTTCAAATCCCATTGACGAAGCTACAAATCCCATAAGTGAAGTTGCAAATCCCTTAGGTGAAGTTGCAAATCCCATTTGAGGAGTTACAAATCACATTGACAAATTTGTAAACCCCTTAGGTAAAGTTGCAAATCCTATAGATGAAGTTGTAAATCCCATTAGAGGAGTTGCAAATCACATTATTGAAATTACAAATACCATTGCAGGAGTTACAAATACCATTTGAGGAGTTACAAATCTCATAGGTAAAGTTGTAAATCCCATTGACGAAGCTACAAATCCTATTGACGAAGTTGCAAATCCTTTAGATGAAATTACAAATCATTTGTGAGAAGTTACAAATCCCATTGATGAAATTGCATATTCCATTATAAAAAGTTGTAAATCCTATAGGTGAAGTTGCAAACCCCTTTGGTGAAATTACAAATCCTATAGGAAAAGTTACAAATCCCATTGATGAAGTTGTAAATCCTATTAGAAGAGTTACAAATATCATTAACCGAGTTGAACACTGAAATACTGTTGCAAATCTCATTCTTTAAGGGAAAAGCATGAATTGCAAATGCAATTGCAAATATATGTATAAGGGAAAATTTGTACATAGTCATTGCAAAATATGATCATAATCATTATAAAGTTGAACATTACAAAAGTTGAACACTAAAAATTAATCATCTAAAAATTAAATTTTATAAAAATTGAATACTAAAAAGTAATTAACTAAGTCAGAACATCAGTCGGTCAATGGTTGAAGTTATTACAAAAACTTTACATTACAAAAATTGAAATATCATTTGCTCAATGTAGCGGTCTCACTTGGTGGAAGTAAGCTTACCGCAAATTCTTGACCTGTGTTGAGCTCATGATTTCTAGCCACCACATTAGATTTCATCTAAACTCTATAAAGTATTCCTTGTCATATTCGAGTGGTGCATTCGGCTCTCATTTAGTCAACCAAATCAATACATGTACTTCATAGTCTCGCCTACAGAGACAATGATATCAATAATATAAACAACTTAAAATAGGTAAACCTCTACAAACCTGAATACTAACTGATTCAATGACTCATAAATTGTTTTAAAGTGGAACTGGGGCTCAAATAATATCACCCTTTGTCTTCTTCCCCTTCTCAAGGAGGTTAGGTTTAATTAACTCAATGATATCATAAAATCAATCTCTCTGCTCAAAAGACAGATGCATAAGTCAACAATTTGGTTAATACGCATTTGTACATGTAAGGGGTGACTCACTTATGAAAGCTTTGATTACAAACATAATGTTTTACACACCACTGACATCACTTGTATGAAGCAATAAACCCACTATAGACTCAACAACAAATCCATACAAATTGATGAAGAATTAATAATTGTTATTATAAACTTACCCTGTTACTTATTTTTTGAATTTCACCAAGTGTATATAACTTATCCCAACTAATATCTTTGTCCAATATGTTAATAGAGAAGTTTCACAATTACAAGTAGCAACCTCAAATCAAAGTAAGGGTTAGACTTGAGACAAAACTTATAAAACAGAGAAAAAAATTGATTTCTTAAAGCTCTAGCAATGAGTTTAAAGTAATAATCACAGCAACCAACATCCAGTTTTTCTTAAATTCAATTAGATATGCAAGCTATCAAATATGAGAGACTATGTAGGAACAACCATGAACCCAAAATTTAAGTGTTTCAATAATGCAAATTGTGTAACCAATTAACATAACTGGAATAAATTTAAGAACAAAGAAAAATCCAAGAGAGGATGTAAACAGTAGAAGAGGCAGATAAAAATCAATGAATCCAAAGGCCCAAACTATGTTTTTTTTTTTTTGCCTAAAACATCCATAACTTGTAAGAGTGCAAGGGACAATATGTTTTTGCACATAGTACAGAAATGCACATAATATTCAGGACCAAATGTTTAATCCACAAACTAATTTAAGTCAAAAATTCCATTGAGAGGGCCACTATGTACAAGTGAAATTAAAACTAATATATGTCAATTTTGTGTAACAATGATGAAAACATCCAACAATCGTGTTTCCAATCAATTTGATATAGTGCTAATTAGAACAACAATTTTAATAAAGCACACACTTAACCAAACTAAGGAATGACAAAGACTATAAAAAATTTGCATCCAATAGAATAAGAACAAACGATTCAAAATTATAGAAATGTTAACTCAAAGCACAAGCATAATCAAAATGAAATTACAATGAAAAAGTTAAGGTTCATAAGCTAAGCCCTAGAAAATTCATCAAAATGTACAATTAACCAATCATAGTATCAAAAATTCAATCATTTACATAAGTTAATGCAAGTAGGACATAAGCAATCCAATAAGTGATATTGTCCAACTTCTTTTTTTTAAAAAAAAAAAACAGCGTAGCACATATATTCAGATTTAGGTTTGTAGCCATATAATAAACAAGGACAATACAACCACACACACACACACACACACACACATATATATATATATATATCATGGCATGTAAGAAACACATTGTAGGAAACAAAAAAGGAAAAGAAAAGAAAACTCCATCATCGAAAATAAAACAAATTGCCTCTGAATAAAAAGAAGAAAATGCCAAATTTCTGCAAGAGCTATAGATCAAAGCGCAAGCAGCACGTAATAGATAGATAAATGCATGTGATAAAAATAACCTTAGTTACATAATCATTTCAGCTGGATGGCGATAGTAATGGTGAAGGAGAAGGTGAAGATTCTGGAATGAAGCTTGAGAACAAGGTAATCGGGTCAATAGATAGCCACGAGTTTAGATAACCAAACTAAATTTTAAATCTAAAATGTCCAAACTGAATTTAGATAATTAGAGGTCGAAGTCCAGCATGCCCAGTGCTCATACCATATATTTTTTCCTAGTAAAAAACAATAATATCATTTCAAAAATATAATTGTACATCAATTCGCCACCTAATATTTAAGCAAATTGAAACAAGGTGAGCCTTTTCAAGACCAAAACTCGGTAGCCTTTATTTTCTTCGTCTTCTAGTTGCGCAACAATGAGATTCTTAATGCAGAGAAAATAAAATACAGAAAATAAACAATGACAAAAAATAATGAATAATGACAAAAAATAATTATTTAACCAGTTGAATAGCAACACAAACTAAACAAAAAACTAAAGCAGTAAGTATGAATAGAAACATAGACACAAAAATGTTAAGAGATAGACGAAGAAGGGAGTTAGTGTTTCTAATCGAAAAACCTGTTAATGTTGAGAAACAGACAATGAGAGAGCTGGCATTTTAGCCTTAATTTTCAAGCCCTAATCTTCCTCCCAATCTTAAACGCACGGTGACCTTTGATGGTGACATAACATATATCTGCTTTGAGTTTGTTGCCTTCGATGTTGCTGTAATGAGCTCCAATGCTCTTCGATGATGCTAAGGTAAGCGTAACTTCAGGGAGGTGTAGGTCGAATATAGTCGGGGAGCACAACTTCTTTGAATTTGGGCTCAATTTTCCCTCTTTTTTTAGCAATTTTTTTTTTGCTATAATCTCTTTTCCATAATCCTTTCTTTAAAAACCATTTTTTTCTAAAATCTTTTTTCTAAAAACCTATATAAACATGATCTAAAGCTTCTTAATAATGTAGTATATAATACTCCTTTAATCATTAATATAAAATATAGTTTATAGTAAAAATTATATTATAATCTAAATTTTATATTAAGAATAATATATAAAATAACCATCGGTATATATGAAAGGACTATAACAACTAAACAAATAACATCTTTCTCTTAATATATGAAAGTTATTTGTGGTGTGCATTGACAAGTTCAAACTTGTCACCGGTTGAACTGTTCTAATTATTTATATATATATATATATATATATATATATATATGTAGGCTCCTAAAGTTCATGAAGGGAGGTACGTGCAACTAAATTAATTATAGTTAAGGGGTTTTATGTATTATAAGCTAAATTTTTTTAATCTACAGTAGATGACACATGATTTGACACGACAATTTTTACGAGTAACTTAAACAATAAAAGCAATTAAAAGGGTTTTTAATGTTAAAAATTAAAACTTTAAAGAAGTTAAATTTAAATTTTGAGATGTCAGGAGAATTATATACATCCCATCTAGTGAATTTTAATTTATATGAAAAGCGATCAAATTAAAATAATAAAAAAGAATTTTAAAAAAATTAATATATTTTTTATAAATTATAAATAACTAATTTATTAACTAATTTTATTAATATTTATAAATTAATACTCGTAGTATATTTTGTAGCTCCTATATCTAGGGAGTAATTAAAAAATAAATGAAAGACAAGAAATGAATGAGGTATGCTTACCTTGGGGAGACCCAAGGAAAATTGTTTGGGGATATGCTTGATGATACGATCATTTGCCCAGTCACTATATAAAATTTTAGGTTTCACCATAGGCATATTTAATAATACGGAAGTAGAAATAAGAAAATAGAAATAAAAATATAATTAAATATTTTTTTAGTATAATAGAAATTATTTTTATTTTTAATATTTTAAATACTTTTAAATTTATAAAAAAAGTGGAGAAATGAGATGGAAAAAGTAGAAGTAAAATATTTCGAGCTATTTTATTCTAAGTTATAAAATTTATATATAATTTTAATTTTTTAAGTTATAAAAAAATATTTTAAGCTATTTTATCTCAAATTATAAAAATATATATATTAATTTTATATTCATTTATAATCTACTAAATAAATTTTTAAAAATTATTTTTAATTTAATTTAATTTTTATTTTTATTTCTATATATAAAAAAGGAAGTTTTCTATCCTATCAAACACACAATAGGGGCAGAGCATGTTTGGGATATAGCTTTCGAGGCTCCCCCACAGCCTGATCCGCATGCATTGCATAGAATTGCCTTGTCTTGTGGTCCATTAGTAGCTACACATGTGTAATTCAAATAATAAGGTGTAAACAAATCTAACACTCTCGATGACTATATAATATATTGTAATTAACATGAAAGATACATAGATTATAATAGGTGCAATGATAAAGAAGGTTATAGGTCATTTGAATTGTCTAAAATTAATTTTAAAACTATTTTATTTTAATCTAAATGTTTTAATTAGTTATTTCTTGATTATATTACTTTTTTAATCTCCTTTTTTAATTAGTTTGCATGGAGATTCTGTAAATTAATTCAATTGGGATTGCATGAATATTGCATAAATATTGTACAAAAATTCAAATTTTAATATGAAGAAATGAATAATCATATCAATAATCAATAAAAATAGATTTCAGATTTTGGATAAGAATGAGGACGTTTAAACATTTAAAATTAAAATGTAAAAATAGTTAAATTAAAGTAGAAGAGAAAAAATTGGGACAAAATCAATCAGCCAATTGAAATAATTAAAAGAAAGAATTTAATATTTATTAAGTATTAATTAATGAAAACTCATATAAGAATAAGAACTTTGATTTATGGCCTATTTGGATTAGTTTTTAGAGAATATATTTTGGAAAAAATAGATTTTAGGAAGAATAAAGTTTAAAAATGGAGATGTTTAGATGATTAGTAGTAGAATCATTTTTCATATTAATAAATTACTAAAAATGATATGATTTGATTAAAAGTATGAGAGAGGGTAGAGTATAGAGAAGAGAGAGGAGATGAGAGATGGGATGAAGAAGAGAGAGGAGAGATGAGAGATGAGAGATGAAAGAGGAGAGAGATAAGAGAGTAGAGAGGGTATAAGAAAAAATAGGAGTAAAATAATAATTAAATAATTTATAAGTTCTTTTATTATTTCAAAAACTAATTTCAGTAATTTATTTAAAACTATAATTTTAGCTAAAATTACTTTTAAATAAATATAACTGTTTATTTAATTTTTTTTAAACTAAAATTTTATCTAATTTTTTTTTAAATTATAATATCAAACACACACTTAGAAGAAAAAGAAGAAGAGTTAGATACGGAAACTGACATTCAATTCCACAATGATGACACGGCCCTATCTTCCCCATTATTCTTCCTCACCAACTTATTTCTAATTAATTAGACTTCTCACAATACAAATCAAATTAATTTTGGAAAACCACAATACATGAATTGATGATATACAGGGCCTATTTAGATTTATTTTTAAAAAAAATTATGAAAAAAATACTTTTGATAATTTTTTTTAAAAAATAGTTTATAAAAAATAGTTCTAAATAAATAAATATTTAGATAGTTATTATTAAAATAACTTTTGTGATTAGTAAATTATTAAAAATAGTATGAGATAAACAAAAATAATTACAGTTCAACAGCTCACGTCCCATCTGCCTATTACATCCACTATATATCACCTATTCATATTCTTTCATGTTAAGAAGATAGAGGTGAGAATGACTAATGGAGGAGAGAAGAGAGAGATAACATATAAAGGAGAGAAAAAAGAGAGATGACGGAGGCTTCTTCTGTCTAAGAGATAGAGAAGAGAGTTGGGAAAGACAATGGAAGAGTAGTGATGATAGAGATCCAGTGATATAGACCACCTCCATGAAACTCATAGATGACAACAAAGAAGGTCCAACAACAATGGCGAATTGGATAGCAATGATGGCAAGTGTCATCTAACGTAAGTGAAAGAGTGAGAAGAGGAGAGAGAATAAGGTAACGAGAGAGGATAATAAAATCATAAGTAAAATAATATTTTGATATTTATAAAATTTTTTTCCTTATCTAAAATATATTTTTAGGAGTTCATTTGAAATTATAGTTTACCTTATAAATATTTATAAATATTTAGGTGTGTTTATTTAAAAAAAAATTAAACTAAAAGTTTGAGTAGAAATACTTTTAACACTTTAGATTTGATAAAAACCAAAAACACTCGTTAAAGAAAACAGAAGTCTCAATTTTTATAATCACAGAAGCAAAAACATAGACTAAACAAAGCACAGAAACTTCCAAAACTTTTGATAACTTTTTAAGTGCCCTTCATTCATTGCTTCGGATTCTCTATATTTACAAAAGTATTTGTCTATGTGCCTGTTTGGGAGGGTGCCAAACCTTGATTTTAAATTAAGGTTTGGCTCAAAACTTAGATTTGGAGAAATTTTAAAACAAACAGTCATATTTGTTCAAACGGGCTTTTGAACTAAACTATGGTTTAAAACCAAGGTTTCAGATAAGTTGGTTAGCGTGTGTTTGGGAAAGCGTTTGGGAATAGATTTTAGGATAAAATCTCGGTTTAAAAAAATTTCACACAAACATCAATTTTTGTCCAGAATTGATTTTAGGCCAAAATCTCGGTTTGTAAAATTTTTTGCCAAACAGCCATTTTCCTCCAAAATTAATTTTGGGCAAAACCTCGGTTTGAAACCATGGTTTTGAAGAAGCTATTTTTCAATAGATTTTGGAACTGGAAAAGAGTTTATAGATTATCTAATTACTATTTTATCCCTACTTTTTTCTTATACTCTCTCTCCTCTCTCCTCTCTCTCTCCTCTCTCTCCTCTCCTCTCTCTCTCCTCTCTCCTCTCTCTCCTCTTTCTCTCTATCCTCTCTCCTCTCTCTCTCATCTCTCCTCTCTCCTCTCTCTCTCCTCTCTCCTCTCTCATACTTTAATCAAATCATACCCTTTTTAGTAATTTATTAATATAAAAAGTGATTCTACTATTAATCATTCTGGAGAATAAATTTTGGAGAATAGATTCTGGGAAGAATAGATTCTGGAGAATAGATTCTGGAGAGAATAGATTCTGGAAAGAATAGATTTTGGGAAGAATATATTCTGGGAAGAATAGATTATGGAGAATAGATTCTGAGAATAATAGATTTTGCAAATAGAGATGTTTGGATGATTAATAGTAGAATCACTTTTTATATTAATAAATTATTAAAAATGGTATGATTTGATTAAAATATGAGAGAAGAGTGAGGGTAGAGAATAAATAGGAGAGAGAGAGGAGAGAGGAGAGAGAGGGGGGAGAGGGGAGAGAGGAGAGGAGAGAGAGAGGGGAGAGAGGAGAGAGAGAGGAGAGAGAGAGGGGAGAGAGGGGAGAGGAGAGAGGGGGAGAGGAGAGAGAGAGGAGAGAGGAGAGAGAGTATAAGAAAAAAGTAAGGGTAAAATAGTAATTAGATAATCTATAAGCTCTTTTCCAGTTCCAAAATCTATTGAAAAATAGCTTCTTCAAAACCATGGTTTCAAACCGAGGTTTTGCCCAAAATCAATTTTGGACAAAAATGGCTGTTTGGCAAAAAATTTTACAAACCGAGGTTTTGGCCCAAAATCAATTCTGGACAAAAATTGATGTTTGTGTGAAATTTTCCCAAACCGAGGTTTTGGCCAAAATTGATTCCCAGAAGTGGTTGCCAAACAGGCACTCAAACATCTCTATTTGCAAAATCTATTCTTCTCATAATCTATTCTTCCCAAAATCTATTCTCCATAATCTATTCTTCCTAAAATCTATTCTTTCCAGAATCTATTCTCCCAGAATCTATTCCCCAAAATCTATTCTCCCCATAATCTATTTTTCAAAAGCTAATCCAAACACACCCTTAGAGTAGCTTCTAGAATAGTAAACCACGTTTGAACTAACCAATTACTATATTACCCCTACTTTTTCTTACACCATCTCTCCTACTTTTTCTTACACCCTCTCTCCTCTCTCCTCTTATCTCTTATCTCTCCTCATTTAATACCCATACCCTTTTTCGTAATTTACCAATAATAAAACCCCTTCTATAAATAACTATCCAAACACTCATTTATTCAAAACCACTTTTTTTTCATAATCTCTTCTCCAAAAGCCCTTTTCTATAATCTGTTCAAAAGCCCTTTTTTTTTCATAAACCCGTTTTTAAAATCCTATCCAAACGGGCCCTATATCTATATCTATGGGCCCGTTTGGATAGGATTTTAAAAACGGGCTTATGAAAAAAAAGGGCTTTTGAACAGATTATAGAAAAGGGCTTTTGGAGAAGAGATTATGAAAAAAAAGTGGTTTTGAATAAAAGAGTGTTTGGATAGTTATTTATAGAAGGGGTTTTATTATTGGTAAATTACGAAAAAGGGTATGGGTATTAAATGAGGAGAGATAAGAGATAAGAGAAGAGAGGAGAGAGGGTGTAAGAAAGAAAATAGAGAAAAAGTAGGACAGATGAGAGAGGGTGTAAGAAAAAGTAGGAGAGATGGTGTAAGAAAAAGTAGGGGTAATATAGTAATTGGTTAGTTCAAACGTGGTTTACTGTTCCAGAAGCTACTCTGACCAGCTTATCTGAAACCTTAGTTTTAAACCATAGTTTAGTTCAAAAGCCCGTTTGAACAAATATAACTATTTATTTTAAAATTTCTCTAAACCTAGATTTTAAGCTAAACTTTAATTTAAAATCAAGATTTGGCACCCTCCCAAACAAGCACTATATATATATCTATATGTAGATGTGAAAAGTACTGAACTTTCTGAAACTTTAAACTATATGCTATGTACTGTAAATAGCCTTTTTAGGTTTTGAACTTTACAATAAATACCCGTAAACTTTTATGTTTATATTGATAATTCTCTAGCAAAATTATTTTTTACTATTTACTATACATATACCAAAGTTTATGGGTCTTTATAAGTATATAAAAAATTATTTAATAAGACTAATATGCATAAATTTAAGTAGAACACATTTCGACTAGAGATTTTTAGTTTAAATATGTATAAATATAAAAAATATCTTTAAAACAGTTATTTAATTAAATTTGATAATATTTAAATTTATTTTAATAAAATAGTCATATAATAAAACAAATCAAAGTCTAAAACCTTCCTTTCTCTGTATGATAATGTGTGCCAAGAAATGTAACCTTACATTGTCCTTACCTTCTTTAACGTATACTTTTCACTTTTTTCTTTCCTTTTTTTTTTCTCTCTTGGTATTATGGTGTGAACTGGTTTCTAGCTTTATGCAGTTACCAAATTTTCTTAGAGAGCAAGCTTTATTTGGTTACACAGACCTCGTTTTATTATCTTAATCGTTTAGAATTTAAGCCTAAACTATAATCAGAAAAGAAATAATCAAACCACATGAAAGACGAAAAATATCATTTATCTTAAGGCATGTTTGATTTAATGATTTTATGTTTGGCTGTGAATGGGAAAAATGACATTACTATAATTAAAATGGGTAAAATGTTTAGGAAAAATCCCATTAAAACCCAACCCAAATGCTTAAATCTAAATTGATCAATCAAATCCTACAAATTCTTAATCAGTCAAAGATGACTAATTTAAAATTTGTGAATGTTATGCTTTTACAACATCGCAAGTACCCCACCCGGCCAGAGCTCCAATCCTGTACGCTTTTACAACATCGCCCTTCCCTGGCGGAAATAAATAAAAAAAAAAAACACTTCCATTCAGAACTTGTTTCGAATAATCTCTCTTCACTGTCCAAGTCCCCCCCCCCCCCCCTCCTCCTCCTCCTCTCAACCTCAAGGATAATTTCTCACCTTTTTAACAAGTTAGTTTAAATTTATGTAGCGGTTGATCAAACCGGACCCATCTGAAACCCAGACCGGTGGCTCGCCGTGATTGATTCATCCTGCTTTCTTAGGTTGAGCGATACAAATGGAGATGGCGAGAGAAAAACCCACAGCAGTGTTCATGGCCTTCGGTACTAAAGGCGACGTATACCCTATTGCTGTAAGTGCACCTGTTGTTTTTCCTTTACTTTCATTTCATTCTTGAATGGTTCCCAGTAAAATGGCTAGAAGTCTGAAAGTATTATATGAATTCTGAGCTAGTATTAACTGCTCTTGATGCAATTTTTTGGCTTAAAGATTGGTTTTGTTATTTATGCGAGTAAAGTTATATCCTTTTGGTTCAACTTTACGCGGGCAATTTTTGAAAGGTTAACTGTAAGTGGCTCGTGTTGCTTAAAGACTTATTAATGGAAGCGCGGAACTTTGCTAATCCGTGAAAATCTTCTGGATAGAATTGCTGATCAGTAGTTAAATAGAGTTCACCATTGTTTAAGGTGTTCCCCGGATAATGATAACTTAATTCAGTAATTTCATGTAATGAAATTTTGAACTAGCAATTTCATAAAACCGAGTTGCCACATGGTATAGTAGTGGCTACTGGCTTCAAGTTGTTAAAGGAACTAGAGATTCTTCCCTGTTGCACAAGGGCGGCGAAAATATGTTATAATTGATTAATTATTTATGATGAGTGATTAATTAATATCATGAGCCTAAAATCTTTCAAAATCAAAGTGGTTTATTATTATTACGAATCATCATTATGGTTAGAAATTTAAAATATCATAGAATCAGTTAATAGAACTACTAATTAATTATCACCATGGAGCTTAAAATCTTTTAAAGATCAGGTGGAGTTATTGATTCAGATTATTGATTGTGACTTGTAGACAAATGAATTAAAAGTATTAAGTCGAATCGACCTAAACCTATTTTTAACTGAACTTGGTATTCCAAGATTTTAAGAGTATATTTAATTGGAATGTTAAGATAGAGTTAGGTAATAGATTTTAATTTTAAGAATTTAAGTAGTGTTGAATTTATTTCTTAAACATTTAATATTACTAAGCTTCTTGGTCGGATTATATTTTTCTATTACTAAACTTTGCTCATTCAATTCACCAAACGCTCAAGCAGGAAAAGGAAAAAGAATAGCTTATGTGAGATACTTTTACAAAAATGTAGTATTGGAGTGCCTTACCGTGTCGTAGTTTGGTTAATAAAATTGTGATTATCTGCATTATTGTTGTTTGCAGGCCATTGCTGCAGCTTTTGCTTGTGACCAGAAACAATACAATGTCATTCTAATTAGTCATTCCGCGCATGAGGTTTGCATTTCAAGTCAAGAAGAGCATTATATTAGTTTAGTCACTCTGAATGTCCTTGATGGCTAGTCCCAAATGAATTATAGATAAGGATAATCTGAACCAAACTTAATCCATAACAGTGCTTAAATGAAAGTAAATCATTGTTGTGGTTGTGATCGCTTATGCACTTACCATAGTTGTCTGAGCTGGCACTACTAATAGAAGGCAAACATTCCTTTACTGTTACAGAAATCCAAATATTAGCTCGGCCATATGCTTAACTGTCTTGTCAATAAGTAATTTGTCCTGGTAATTGATATATTATAGTTTCTGCTACATGGTTATTGTAACTTTCCTTTAACACAAAATGTTTTTTACTGCTATGATCATCAGGTTGAACTTATTTGTCATCTCATTTTATTTGTTTTTCATACTTCAAATTTATTATGCTTAGCAAGATTTGTTGAAAATGTTTTCTTACAGAGTTTAAGTTCTCACCTGGCTGACAAGCATGTTGAATATTGCTCTGTTTCATCACCACCAGTTCTTTCTGCTGATCAGAATAATGACATTGCAGGTTTGAACAATCAAATATAAACTTCTGTTATTAGGAGAGTGATAGACCTTTTGAATATTTTGTCTTATCAGGGATGTCAGAGTCATCTTTTGCCCTGCAGAAACAGATAGTTACAAGAGATCATAGAAAAGAATGCTATTCAGCAGTTGAAAGGATATTTGGAGATGGATCATGCCTGGAGGGTGACCTTATTGTGATTAATTTTTTTGCACTGGTATTTACGTTGGAAAATGAAGTCAAAATAGCCTGCTATATCAAATTAATAAAATTATTCTGTGGTGCGTTTTGATGCTAAGGCTTATTAAGCACAGCTGTAATTTGGATTTATGAAAAAATAGTGATGCTGGGATAGGAATTTCAACACAATTTGCATGAAACTTTGTCTTAAGGAGATTTGGTAGTTGTAGAACCTTCACCCATTATCAACATAAAATATAGAATCTATCATAAGTTGCACTACTCACAATTGATTAATAGTACAACTCGTTCCACAAATTCCATATAATGCAAAAGAAAAATTTTCTAGTTTGATATCATGTATATTGGGAGAGAGTCATTGATCTGTTCCTGATTACTAAAATAGTACAATAGTAAAATATTTCTATGACGGTGATTAACTGGAGTAGTCTTGTGAGCGCCCAGGATTTTTATTATTTACGTATATATCTGTCCTGTTTGCTAAATTGAAGGGAAATAAAAACTCAATTCTGAATTCTTCTTAATGGTTTCAGGAAGGCTGGAGCCTTGCGGAACTTTTTCATGTCCGTTGCGTATTAGCTGCACCCTATGTTGTTCCATACAGGTATTTTGATTTTCATCTTGCTTCTATATTATCAAACATTTTGAAATTGATCTACGGTGAGCAGTCACTCTGATAAGATTACTGATGTCTTAATATCATCCCTGGAGAGCTCAAAATTTAAAATTTGGATAAATAAGCTCTCCTTCACTTATAGCGGAAAACTGGAAATTTAGAAACTCCATTGCCAATAGCTACCTGGTTGCCGACTTGCCATAAGTACATGTTTCATTTGGGAACTTTCAAGTTTTAAGATGAGTGTTACTAGTGTAGAAAGAAATTATTCGAATGCATTCTATGTTTCATATAAGAAGAGGATACATATACACAATGGCTAAGCCTAGGTAATTATGGCTTATCCAGAGCCTATCAATATAGCCTACCCTATACAACCTATCATTGAAGAAGTTTATTTCCTTTAGCATACTTCATATATATAATCTATAATATAGATAATAATGACCCTATTCTAATAACTAGTATCCCCCCATTTTCAATCATATTATGTATTATGATAAAACTGACTATTAGTTGAATAGACATGCTTTTTTATAACTTTCTTGTATCTGGTTTGCAATGATTGCTTTTAATATCAATAAAGTGTTCAGTGGGACCAGAAGTAGCAATGTACCCAAATCATTCAGTTTTGCCCTCTGAATACTGTGTTTTTTTGGGGTTCATCTAAAATTATTCTATCAAGATATGTGAATATAAAGTGTCATGTCTACTTAGTTACAACCTAGTTGCTGAAGACACTTCTGTGAAGTATCGTCGATTCTGATTATTGATCTAGTATGTAGTGCACCTGCATCATTTGAGCGCCAATTCTGCGAGGAGCTTCCTCTTTTGTATAAGTATCTCAATGATGCTCCATGTGACAAGGTACTCCTTTCTTTAGTTGCTGCATGTAATGGTGTTTTCTTTTCTTTCTTCTTCTCTCCTGAGACATGTGATGGTTTTTTCTTCCCACTTACATCCATCTGTACAGCAGAAAGCATGCTGTAGAATAAAGATTCGTTATTTCTACTCTTGCTTCAATAAAGGCTTCTATATTAACTTTTACTTTTTTCTTTGTTTTCTGTTTTTTTTTGGGGGGGGGGGTGTAATTTCTATAACATGCAGGTTTGCTGGAAGGATGTGATTCACTGGATGTGGCCTCTTTTCACTGAACATTGGGGATCATGGAGATATGATGATTTACATCTGAGTCAATGCCCTTTCACTGTTAGTGCTTTTTGCATATACCTTTCTGTTGCATTTTTTAATCCAATTCCATTGCTACAAGTTAGAGATTCAACCAACTTTTAAACTACTTGAGTCAGATTGCTGTAGACTTGTTGCACTTGAGTTTAGAGAAGTAATGAGGGCGCTCTTTTCTTTAATCCTTAATAGTTGTTTCTTTTGTGGTTGAAGGATCCCGTAACAGGCATTCCTACTTGGCATCAAAGCCCTCAATCTCCACTTGTCATGTAAGTTATGTGTACTAAATGCAGAAACTGTTTATAAATACTCAAGCTTCAACAGAGATTTTTTACACAAAGAATTGCTTCTAGTATATGTTAATTTCTCTAACACTCCCCCCCTCCCCCCAAAAGCATTATTCTCTTACTGGTAAAAGTTGTGTGATGCCGAAGAAATCAATGTCAATATCAAAATAAAAGACAAAATGTTTAAGGAGACACATTGTTCACAAGTCATGAAAAATGTAGCACAAGACCCATTATAGTTACCATTAGATGAACAAATTTTCCCTATTTTGCATAAGTGGACATGTTAAATTTTCCTGGTGAAGATTTCTTTAGCGTAAATGGTAGGTTTTTTCCCCCAATTCTTCTTCCGGGCATGTGTTGTATGTATGATTTATAGAGAAAATATACAATATATAATTCTGATTTTTTGAGCTGATTCTATGCAACAGGTATGGGTTTAGTAAAGAAGTTGTTGAATGCCCTGGTATGTTTAATGTCTTTGGTAAAAAAATGTATACCTCTTCACAAACCAGTATTTATTGTTGTCATTATGGTGTTACTTGTTGATTGAGTTGTTTAATCAAAGATAAAACTCAAGAGGTTCTTGCTTTCTCTTGTTATTGTTTTCTATTTACATGTATGTCCTTTACTCTTCTTTATTCATTCGGAGTTATTTATCTATTTGACCTTAGTATTGAGACATGGCAGCTGCAGTGTGTGTGTGGCTAGGCCCAAAGATGTGATCCTTCAATTTGCAGTGTTTTGCTGGGGATTAAGTAGTGCTTCTCAAATTTTGCTATTGCATTATATTGTCTGTTAGGGCCAAAGATGTAACCTGTACAACAGTGAGCAAAGGGATCTGTAATCAATGTGCATAAATGCTCCTAGTGTTTGCTTGTTAGGGGTGAAAATAAGGAATGTGTATTGCATGTAATGTTCAAATTCATTTTGCCTAGCATATTTAGTTGAAAATGGAGCAAAAATTTCTTTAAAATCAAATTCTATGATTAATTATTCATGATCAATAGTCTCTGGGTTATGAATTTTTTATTGTGAGAACTATGCGAAGTCAAAATTAGTTGCGGACTGGCATGTGCCTTAGTTTGTTTCCATATCCATGTAGGAGAATATAAATGTTATAATCTGCCTCATTCTTGACAAAATTTAATGTGCTACTTGGGGGTGGTGCAAGATTCCTCTAGGTCACTAGTTTTAAAAGTTAATTTTACCCTACTAATTTTAGGGCATTGGCAGCATATTGGCCATCAAAAGTACGGGTTTGTGGCTTTTGGTTCCTCCCTATGGAATGGCAGTTTACATGTACAATGTGCAGAGAAATTTCAGTAGTTGACTCGTTAGAACATGAACATGCTAAAGATCACTTATGTCTCAGACATCTAGAATTGCAAAACTTTATAGAGACTACACCCATTTTTGTTGGGTTGAGTTCTATAGGAAGGTATGAATTGTTTTAAATTTGACTTATTTTTGTGACGGTATTTTTGTTTGTTGATGTATATTCTCTAAACCTAACTTTTCTGTTTTCTCATGCAGCATGGGTTTTCTGAAAGACCCTCACACGTTTATTTGTGTTCTTCAGACTGTTCTGGAGATAGCAAATTTCAGATTTATTCTTTTTACCGCGGGGTATAAACCTTTAGAATCTGTGATTCATATGTTTGCTGATGAAACATCAGATCAGAGATGTCCAAGTGAAGATTGTGTTTCACTTTTCAGTGGGCGACTTCTTTGCTTTTCTGGGTGGGTTTTCCCTTTGTCTTTAGTGCAAGAATACTGGGTTACCAATGTGTGTAAAATAGAACTTCTGAAAGAGTTTATGGGATTTCAACAAGGGGCACGCAACTCTCTGGCTTTTGGCAGTTTGAGTTTCATTTAAAAGTTTATTAGTTTTCATTTTTCTACTGATGCTTTTTGAAAAGAAGCAAACTGTTTATTGAGCCACTATTCTTTCGTGTGAATAGATCCATACCATATGCTTGGCTTTTCCCAAAATGTGCTGCTGTAATTCACCATGGAGGCAGGTAGGAGAATTTGTATTCTGATCTTTTTGGTGTTTTGATAGTTTGGCACTCTAGGGTGCCACTTGCAGCTGCTAACTGTTCTTTTGTATTCTTTTCCTTGAATTTAGTGGAACTACAGCTGCCGCATTGCAGGCTGGTACACCGCAGGTTAGTAAGGAACTGTGAATTAAATCCTTGTTCCTATGCATTCTTTGTATTAAATCTGCTTATATGAACATGTCTTAGATTTTATATACTGAGGGATTGCTGTGTTATGTTAGCTCAGGTTTACTGACATACTGTTGCCCACTTGATGATTTGGTTCAGTTAGTATATTTATGTATGATCTCTTTCTTCATGTTTATGGAGTTGAGATAAAAAGTAGAGGGAAGAGAAAACTAGAGGAGAAAAAAGGATAGAAAATAGATTTTCCCTTTGGATTTGGATCAAGGAAAATGAGGAAAGAAAATGAAAGGAAAAAGAGGCATGGGGCTCACATGTTCTCCCTAAAGTTTTCTTTTCGTAAGTTAAGAGATTTTGGAGAGAAAACATCCTTTCTGAAATTTCCCCAAAAAGAGAAAAAGAGGCATGTAGCCTACATTTTTTTAATAGAGGTATTATTGTCATCGGGAAATTATTTACTTTTCTTTTCTCTAGTTTATTCGGCTCATCCAATCATAAAGAGAGAAATTTTTTTCTCCATTTTTTTTAATTTTCTTCCATTTTCCTCCCATTTTCTTTCCTCCCAAAGGACTAAAATTAGATCAAAAGTGGAAGAATGATTTCCAATCTAAATGGCTTAAAATTATGCATGGATGAAAGAAAAATTTTAGAAAAGTGTGGACAAAATACATGGTTTATGCTACCCTTAAATAGCTAAACACTATTCTTTTTTTTTTATACTATTTACTAAATCCTATTATCAGGTACTAAGGTACTAGTTTCAGGGTTCATAGCTGCTCCTCCCAACATAGGTGTCTATCTAGTATGTCATACTATAAAATCTCTTCCAGCTCCATAAAACTCTCAGGATCCTGATGATGATGTATCTACAGATGAGCTTGACTGGTTTCAGCAAACTTGCAGGTTGTGTGTCCTTTCATGTTAGATCAGTTTTATTGGGCTGAGAGAATGTATTGGCTCGGTGTTTCATCTGAACCCCTCGATAGAAACCGTTTGCTTCCTGATAAACATGATGAGAGAAGTGTCCAGGAAGCTGCACATGCACTTTCATCAGCAACACACAAAGCATTGTCGCCAAAGGTCAAAGCACGCGCAGCTGAAATTGCTGAAAGAATAGCACATGAGGTAATGCCTTTTCATCAATCAATCTATTGCATTTTTTCTATAGCTGGGCCAGGAAGTTCTTTCTTTTGAAAGATTTTTTTCATGAAGAATGGGGTTTAAACTTGCTGCTCGAATTTCTTGACACGTAATAGCATCTGGTGTCACTTTTGTATAAAATGAGCAATAAAAGGGCAATCATTCTGAAATTGATGAATTGAGAACTGGTGACTCCAAAATCTTTACATTTTAATTTCCTTTGAAAGGTTTTGCAAAAGACACTGAACTATATGCAAATTGCGAAAAGAAGACCATTTAAGTGCATTTCTTAAATGTTTCTAATTGCTATTAGGTTTATGAAATAACGTATGTCACAGTGATGGATAGACTTATTTATATGTTTGAAACATTAGCATGATGTTGGGCTGTAACTGTTGGATATTCTACCTATTGGTGATGAGATTCCTCAAGTTCTGTGTCTTAATTGGTTGACATAAAAGTCTAGGTGAGGTGAATTTTGGAAAATTTACTAGTTATTGCAGGCCTCACGACTTAAGTATGAAGAGTAGCAATGGAATTAAAAATAAAAACGTTTATTGTTCCTTTCATTTGATTGAATTTTAATTGTGCCAACAAAGGTTGGTCAAATGACAAGAATGACTCATTCCACAAGGGCATGGAAACCCTATTATTGATGTGATGACCTTGTTACTCATTAGTAGGTAATGTTTAAGTACTTTTTAAGTGTTCTTTGAGTTTTGAGACCTATCTTAGTTCTAGGGAAGTCTTTGTACCAAATTTACCTAAACTTCAGTTCCAAAAAAAAAAAAATCTCAACTTTGCTTTATGTATCTTTTGGTTAACAATTTATCCGCAGATCTAGTTGTGGATAGAACACAATGACATCGTGTGATCTATGTAGCTAACCCCACTTAGTGAAATAAGGCTTGTTATTGTTTGTTTTATTTATCTTTATTGCATTGTCTTGCGTGACTACGGTGGCTGACCTGCATTGTCTTGTGTGAAACATTTAAAAAAATTTCATCCATAACTTATGTCTGGAAAGATGTCATAAGCCCATAACTATGCTTGATATGTTTTCACAATGATGCTCCAAATTACAGGATGGTGTATCAGAGGCAGTTAAGGCCCTCAAGGAAGAGCTAGGTTTAGTTTGAGATGCTCAAGGCAATTAACCCATCATTTATCTTCGTTGTTCAAATTCAAGGTGGAGTACATGTTTATAAGCCCCTTGTGTACCAGAATTTTAAATTAAGTTTCTGTTTCGTTATGTGACCAAATGTTCTTGCCCATAGGTCTTCTACGCAATGTTTTGTTTCTTCCTAAGATAACTTGTATGAACTTTTCTAGGCCATAATTTTTTCCCAAGATAAATTTATTATGGGAAAAATGATTATCATTTCAATTTTACTTTTTTTTTAATTCAGCACAATTTGATGACAAAATCCATCAATATTCAATCAAATCATAATATAGATTTATTAATTATTCGTCATAACTCTTGCTATCATTTTTTTATTTATATTTAAAATTAACATTCATTTGTTTTAATTTGATATGAAATAAGTATAATAAGGATTTAAACTTAAATAACTAACCTTTCCTTAGATCATTTTTTAGATTTTTCAATTTTTGGTAGGTGTGAGGAACATCAACAAATCGAAAATATCTAATCAACTAATTAAAAATATTGTTTAAGAAAAAAAGAAAATTATTTTGTCTTTAGTTATGGGTGAGCGCAATTTTTTTTAAAATTTTTATAACAAAAAAAAAGAAAATATTTAATATTGACATGGAAAAATAAATAAATTATATATGTTAAAAAGATTAAAAAAATAAAAATGTAAATAAAAAAAATATTTTTAAGTGTTAAAAAATCATAAAAAAAGGCTAAAATTAAGTTCTTGGCCTGGCGTACTGAGCACAAAATCTTGAATTTGAGTTTATTGGATTTAAATTAAAATTAAAGATGAAAAATGAGAGTTAGTACATGGTAAGAAATGAGCTTATATTTCATAAAGATGTGAGTTTAATTTTTACTACTGTTGTGGAAATTACTTTGATAGGTACTCTCATAAGTCTTAAATGAGTGTTCTCTGAGCTATAAGGCTAAATTTTAACCTTGGTAGAGGATTGATATTAAATTTACCTAAATTTTTTGTATAAAAAATAATTAAAGATAAAAAATATGCTTAAATTCTATAATATGAGAGTTTGGGTTTAATGAGTTGAAAACTTAATTTTGAGTTCAATAAGTTTAGCTGAATAAGTTAAATACGCAAATATATTTTTAGACTCAGGGTCTATTTCGATAGAATTTTAAAAACAGATTTATAAAAAAAGGATTTTTGAGCAGCTTATAAAAATTTTTTTTTGGAGAAGAGCTTATAAAAAAAAATGGTTTTAAATAAATGAGTGTTTGGATAGTTATTTCTAAAAATACTTTTATTATTAGTAAATTACGAAAAATTGTATGAGTAATAAATGAAGAAAGATAAGATATAAGAGGAGAGATGGTGTAAAAAAAGAAAGGAGAGAGGGTGTAAGCAAAAGTAGGAGTGAGGGTATAAGAAAAAGTAGGGATAATATAATAATTGATTAATTCATAAGCTCTTTTACTATTCCATAAGCTACTCTGATCAGTTTATCTGAACCCTTAGTTTTAAACTATAGTTTAGTTCAAAAACCCATTTGAATAAATATAACTGTTTATTTTAAAATTTCTCAAAATATAAATTTTGAGGAGTTCCAAACGGGTCCTCAATATTGTGAGGGTTTAGGTTTAGCGTTTAAATTACTTATTTTTGTAATATATAATATAATTAAAGAGTTAATTTTAATCATAAATATAAAATATATTTTATATATTTATTAGGAAGAATTATAGTGATAACCTATAGAAAATAATTAATTATAAAAAAATTATTTAAAATCATCAAACAACTAAATAATCTAAAAAAACTTACTGATAATATATTTAAATTATAAAAAGATATAACTATTTCTACTATAATAAATATAAACCCTTCTACCCATCAAAGGAATATGTTAATATAGTAGAGACAATTATATTATTTTATAATTTGAATATATTATTCCATGTCTTTTAGACTATTTAATTGTTAAATGATTTCAAGAAACTTTGTAATTTATTGTCTCCCCCATACCTTACCGCAATTCTCCCTATTTATTAATTTTTCTCTAAACTAATAATATTTATATTCTCTTAATAATAATTAAATAAAAAAATAAGAGAAATAATTAAGATATTTTTTTAAAAAAAATATAACATATTAATTGATCTAAATAATTTTTTTAATATAATTAAATTAATTAAATAAATTTTATATTAATAATTTGATAAATATTAAATTTGAATTTATTGAATTTTAATTGGAAGTGAAAATATCAAAGATGCGAAGAGTGAATATTCAAATTTAACAACGTTAGAGTAGTTTCAATTTCATTGATTCAATTATTCAAAATCTTAAATGGTGTGAACATTCCTGACCTGGCGTTAATACTATTATGCAGGTTGAAATTGACTGTTGACTAAGATTGATGTTAGCTAACGTATAGAAATCAAAACCAAAAGTGATTTTATCCTTTAAAACGACTTAAGAACTTGATAAAAGGGCAAAAGTTAATTTTGCCTGACAAGATGAATTTGCAAGTCAGAAAATAGAGGAATAAAAAAATTAACTGACTGCGTGATTGAGAGCAGCTTTTAAAAATTATTCTTAGATAAAATTTTAATTTAAAATTTTTTTAAATAAATAATTATTTTTATCTTAAAGTAATTTTGATTAAAATTATAATTTTAAATAAGTTACTAAAAATAGCTTTTAGAATAATAAAAGAGGTTATAGATTATCATATTACTATCTTATCCCTACTTTTTCTTATACACTCTCTTTCCTCTCTTCTCTCCTTTCCTATCTCTCTTCTTCGCCCAATCTTCTCTTTTCTCTCTCTTCTATATACTCTCTCCTATCTCCTCTTTTCTTTCATATTTCTTTTCTACCATCTCTCCTTTCTCATACTTTAATCAAATAATATATTTTTTAGTAATTTATCAATATAAAAAATAATTCTATTATTAATAATCTAAATATCTCTATTTTTAAAATATTTTTTTTATAATTTATTTTCTAAAATTTATTATTATTAAAATTTATTCTTTAAAAATTAATTTAAATAGGCCTGCCTCTCAACATCTGGAGGATAAAACCTATTTTCATGTTCTTGTTGCACGATTCAAAAGTTGAAAGTTATATTTCATTGTTGAAAATCTTTCTGTTTTTTGGTACAATTGTTGAAAATCGATTACACCAACAATCGATTATGTCAGTCAAAAACGATTTCTTTATCCTCTGTTAGGTATTTAATGAGTTTTAGTTTGAGTGTATAGATATTGTGTTTATTTAGATAAGTATTTAAAAAATAGTTTATAAAAAAATTTAGATAATTTTAAAAAAATAAAAAAACTTATAAAAAATAATTTTAAATAAATGATTGTTTAGATAGTTATTATAAGAAAAATTTTTATAATTAAAAAATTATTAGAAATAATATAATTTTATTAAAAATATAATAGTGGAGAAAAGAAAGCAAAGATGTAGAAAAGATAGGAGAGGGGGTAAAAAAAGAAGAAAGAGGGTAAATAAAAGATAATATAAAAAAATAAGAGTAAAATAGTAATTAGATAATCTATAAATTTTTTTACTATTCTTAAAATTAGTCCCAGTAACTTATCCAAAAATTTAATTTTCTTTAATTTAATTCAATTTTTTTTTTTAAAAATATGATTATTTATTTTAAAAAAAATAAATTAAAATTTTAACTAAAATCCTATTAAAATTTTAATTTAAACTCTTTATAAACACACACTATAAAATATGGAGACCAAAAGCAACCAAAGCAAAGTACTCTTTTATCCTTTCAATTCAAAATACAAAGTGAAATTTTGCGAAGGGTTTTAGATTTTTAATTAAATTTAAATTTAAATTTGTCTAATTATATAATAAATATTTTTAAATTTTATCTTTAATTAATTATATATTTTATATATCTATTTTTTCACACATTTATCTCTTTTCTTTTTTTTAACTCACTCTCTCCCTCCCCCACTAACCATCTACATAAATACAAATATTTTAAGAAAATAAATTATATTCTTATATCTTTATTATATTTAATTAATTTTAATCAAATTTTCAAGTTACGTGAATCGAAGGAAGCATAAGATTAAAGGGTGATTTTAACACTTACTATCTACCATCTGTTTTTTATTATAAATTACTTATATTATATTTATAAAAATTTAATAATTATTTTTTTCGTTTACCCTTATTAATTATTTAATAAAATAAGTGGGAGAAAATGTGGAATATTTTTTTCAATATCATTTTTAATAAAAATAAATATATATATTTTTAAAAAAATTAATATATTTTTAATTATACAAAATTTAATGTCATTAATGCATAACATTAATTAGTAACATTGAAGACTGACATTGACCAGTGACCACACTCATATTTAAGGCCCCTAATGATTGAGAGAGCCATGTGGCAGTGGGACCTTGAGCCATGAATGATCATTCAAAACCCCCCCCCCCTCCTCCCTCTCCCCTCTTTATACCTGTTTGAGATGTACCAAATCGTGATTTTAAGAGAATTTTTTATTTAAATTTTAATTTTAAAAAAATAAAATAAAAAATTATATTTATTTAAAAATTTATGAACAAAATTATAGTTTAAAACTATAATTTAAAATAAATTTATAAGAATAATTTATAAAATAATAAAAAAATTTATAAATTTTCTAATTATTATTTTATTTTTAATTTTTTGAATACTGTATCATCTCTTTTCTCTCTTCTCAATTTATTATTTTTTATAAAACTTATCATCATTACTAGAGCTCATCATCAAGTGGGTTGTGTTATTATAGTACATCTCCATCATCATGTTAGTCATTAGATAAGGTTGACTATTAGAGCTGGTCTTTTTTTTCTATCACTATTTCTCATCTTTGACTCATTTGTGGTCAGGCATCGTTGTCATCAGATGCCCCCTCCATTGTTGTCATCACTACAAATATAAATAAAGAAGAGGAAAATAAAAAATAAAGACATTGGTTATTGAGACGAGAGTAATGATTTTATTTTTAATTTATCTCATATTTTTTATAATAATTTATTAATTATAAATTTTTTTAATAATAATTATTTAAATATATATTTATGTATAACTATTTTTTCATAATATTTTTTTCAAAAACTTTTTTTTAAAAATTGTACAAAATATATTTTATTCTATAAATCTTCATCTAAAATAAAACGCTATTACTCGTTAGGGGAGCTATAGTCGAATGAAACTACAGCTTGTGGAATGAGTGTCTGATTTATAAGGGGTGTTATGATGTAACGATATATGGATGCTGTTTGGGGTATTCAAGATGTCCAGTATTTGGTATGCTTGTTTGAGCACGCTAAAAAATAGTCTTGTCTAGTTCAAAAAAATTGGCCTAAAATATAATTGGACAAGTTTGAGTGGAGCTAATTGTCGGGCAAGGTAGGGTACTGGATAAAGTATGGTGCTATGTCTATTTTAGCCCGGCCTGAACATATATATATATATATATATATATTTTTACTAATACATAAAAATACTTGTCCGCCAGGCGCCAAGTTCAAAATACTTCTTTAGCTTCAGCCGTTCAGCATGAGCGTTTGCCCTAATCCTAATTCATCGAGGTCGAGGTGCATGAATGCGAAGACTATTTCAGGTGGTCTGACCTGATAGCTGGGATTGACTCTTGGTTCAATCCTCAGCCTTGAACATCGCGGCGATGCGACGGTGAGAGTAGTTCGGCCTCAGCTGTGCACCTGGCTCGGGTAGTGCCGCTGATGATGGTCTCGATTCTCAGCGTAAGCGCGCTAAAGTTCTCTCCGATTTCGAGTGAGTTCCAAGTGCTCAGTAAACTTTGTTATGTTTTTCCTTTCTAAAATTTGTATGGCTGTGAACAACACTACTCTCACCTGTCATTTCTACTCCCAATTGACTGTCCTTAAAGTCATAATTGTTGGTTCGTTCCTTTCAATTTTAAAATTATTTTTAGTGTGAAACACTAGTTTTAAGCATGAAATTGTTCGGGTAGTACGGTATTGACTAAATGTGGTACTTTTACCGTATTTGAATATTGCTATATTGAATTATACGTGCTATATGCTTGAAGTGGGTTAGGTCCATATAATATTTATTGTCATGAATCAAGAACGCACTTGCTTCCAGGCGCTAGGAGATTTCCCATTACTTTGTTGGTCTCCTAACGATCTCGTGTATTGAAGATTTAGTTGTGCCTGTAATCACCTTGATTGGGGTACTGGGCTTGGCCACATCGTGTGATTTATGATGCACGATGCAGAGAAACCATGTACTTCCAGTCATCTTCAACGGATTTTCACTCTTTAAGAAAGGTGCTGGTGCCAGGAAACAATACACACCATTGGTATCTAGGAGTTTGCAAGTAATTGTATGTGAAAGTAAAGTTTGTTTTGTGTGTTGACATTGGTTGTTTGATGTGTTATAAATGATAGAAGGGGGCTATAGAAATTTCATGAAGGTAGTTTTTCACATTATTTTTGTTTTAAAATTCTATCTATTTTTTTATTTCTTTCTTTTCACCCTTGCTAAATAATTTCTCTTTGGGATCAAACTGAAATTTATGGATGCTATTGATGTTTTGTTCTCAGTGTTCTGTTGTATACTACTTCTCTATTTTTTATGTTGCTTTGACTTCACTATTGTACAGAATATTTCCCATGATGGGTATTGCTGAGGGGTGTAACTCTGATCCTAGCTACATGAAAGGAAGTGAAGGTGATGGTAGTGACATCTCAATAGCGGAAGATTTAGGAGTCAATATGGATTTTACTAATGATTTATTGCATATGGTATGCTCCCGGGAAAACAGTGTCATTATTTTGCTCTTTGTTTATTTTCATATCATAAGATGGTGGAGCTTCTTCAAATAATACCAAGTACTGATTTATAATTTCCTTCCTTTCCCCCTCTAGTAGGTTAGTTTCATTTCCTAAATACTTTTTCCCTATTCTTGTAATCAGGTTTTCTCTTTATTAGATCATCGTGATCTCTACAAAGCTGCCAGTGTCTGTAGGCAGTGGAGAGCTGCTAGTACTCATGAAAATTTCTGGAGGTGTTTGGATTTTGAAGATCGGGACATATCTGTAGACCAATATAAGTGAAGATTGTTATTAATTTTCATCGACAAAATTGTTATTGCTTCGATATACCAAAAAAAATGCTGCTATGGCAAGTTTTAAAAGAATCTACTATGAAGTGAATTGTTTAGGTATGCTTTGGGCTCCTGGCAGAGACTTGCTTTGATTGTATTGAGGAAAATGTTTATTCAAGCTCTATATGTATGTATAGTTGCGAATATGTGTATACGAGATATATTAGCTATTCTGGTTTGAAATCACTTCTACATTTGAGTTTGACATACTGTTATGGTAGAAAGTTAATTCTTAAAAATATAAAATTTTCTCCTATTTGGGTATGCTCAGCCCGTCCATGCCTAGCTCGCATATGTCTAGCCTGAAATAGTTAGGGCTTTTACTGGGTAGAACAGGGCATCTGGCTACAAAATGTAACCCATGTACTTTTTGGGCAAGGCACCGGGTAAGGGGATTGTTCTACCTAACCCTACTCATACACACCCCTAGACGCTGCTTCGTAAGCTGAAAATGGATTTAGTAATAATAATTAAAAAAATGCGTGAAAGGAAGTTGGCTTTACGTTTTGGTGTAATGGAATTTGAACGAGGAAAAAAGAGTTGGTATAAAACACGAAATCACAACGCCAAAAACTAGAAAAGCAACCACTCTTTAATTCAATATTCTTTTAAATTAATAAAATTTAATATAATTAATAGATAATTGAATCTTTTAAATATAATCCTCTAAGTTTAAATTATAATGTGTATAAAAATAATTTTATTGAAAAAAATAACTTATTTTAATAATTTTTATATATTAAAAAAATTAATTTTTAACTATCAAGAGATATCTTTTAAACTCTATAAAAAAAATAGAGAAGTACTTCTTGCAACAACTCTTTCTTGTTAATACATTGAGTTGGAATATTTTGTCAAAAGTCAAAATCCCTCCCCTACACAAGCGTATCTATGGTGAAGGGATTTTTTTGGCTATGGTCCTAAATGCTTATAGAAAATAATTTTATTTAAAATATTATTAAATATTAAATATGGGCAATCTATCTTTCTCAACAATAACAACTTTTAAAAATCCCTCTAAACAATAGTCCTCAAAGAATAAAACCTTGTCTCACAAAAAAAATCCCTTTTTATTACCATTTACATTAATAACTGATAGTGTCTATAATAAAATTATTTATAATAAAATAATCATATGTTTAGAAAAAATAGGGCAAGAGTTTTGTTTTAACATGGGTACTTTAGTCTTTTCAAAAATTATATAAGGGTTATATTGACATATTAAAAAAAGATTTTAACAACCGCTGACACCCTACTTTTCCCCCTATTTCTGCCTTCACTTCCTTTTTTTTACTGCCACTTCCATAAAAATCCCTTTCAAAATATCAAAGGGCAATAGAGATATTTTGAGTCGCAGATGTCACTGCATCTATCATCTTTCAATGATAAACATGGGACGACTTTCAAATATCTATTTTCAAATTCTTCAATAGAATTACAATAAGGAAAAAAAATTAGGTATTAATAATAACATTAGGTTCAAATTATTTAAAGGTTAATGTGTTAAATTTTCGTTAATATTAGATAATAACTTTGAGTTCTGAGCATGAACGTGTGAGAATTGAGAACATATTATTAGCAAAGCATCCAATCATTCATCCTGGGCTACAGGAATTTACAGCTTTGTGCAATGTGTCAAGACGTAAACGAGGACTAATACAGTTGAAAGTTTTCGTGAAAAAAGAAAAACAAATCCCTAGCCATTCCAATCAACAATTTTAGACGAGTTGACATAGTTGAATTTTGTTCCTTTTTCTCCTTTTTATTGAGCATGAAACGGTGTAAATTTTAGTATTATAAAACAATAAAAAGAAAAAATAACAGTTAGTAAAATTTATACTTTCTAATTACTTTAGTAACTATGTCATGTTAAATGTTATATATGAATATTTTTTTATATTTTAATTTAATTATATTATTTTAATCATAATTAATTAATATTAGTTCAACTGCAGTTACACTACTGACTCTTAAACCACTGTGCCAACCAATTTAATGATAGGTCTGATTTCACTACCTTCATATTTAACCAAACGGAAATAGGGATATAGGTATACTTGAAAAAGCTACAGAACTCAAGCGCAACTACTAATTGAAAAGGCAAAAAATTTAAATATTTTGACAACACCAACCAATCCACAAAAGTGTAGGGGGCAAAAAACATCAGCAGCAGCAAGAAACTTCTAAATGGTACATCATTTGAATCAATTAGCAGAAGGTACATTCACTAATATAACTGAAATACATTTTATTTATGAATCACATGTACACTAACCTTATCTTTCTTTGTATACAAGTTACAAGATATGATTGTCCACAATAAATCAGGTTAGTCATGGATTTCAAATGTGTGTTTATGCACGAGGGAGTAGAGGTTTGAACTTTGAACCTATGATCTCTAGCTAACTATTCATGACTAACCTTACCATTAAACTATACCCAGTGGCATTAAAATATTTTTTTTGTTTCCCTCTTTTTGTCACCATCAAAATTTAGAGGGCGGGTCAATGCACAAGGCACCCACTAAATAAAATCTTGGGAGAGACAAATTATATAGTGTTAACTCTGCAAATGAAGAAGCTATTTTCAGTATTTAAACACATGACTTCTGCATCTCATAGAAGTAACCTTACCATTGTTTCAAAGTTCACCTTCAATTACAACATTTACAATAATAAGAAATAAATTTCTGCATTCCATTGTGATGAACTTCATCTTCCTATCCTACTCGTCTGGTCTTAAATATAGAACCTAGTTATAGGACCAGAGGAGTATGATTTTTGTTGATTGTATGCAACAATGTGCTCCGGGACAAAATTGGAGACAAGGATTTGCCTCTTCCCTGCAATCTCCAGACAGAATTAAGGATATCCACAATGAGCTATGCTGAAATGTTGTTTCCAATTACAGGATTTTCTTCTTGAACTATCTTTTCAGCAGGGTTTTCCATTGCCCAGACAGCAGCATCTTTCAACCCATATTCAAAGAGCTGGTCAAGAATGTCATCTTCAGCTGGCTCAATCGCCCATTTGAAAAGCTGAAATTATTTGAAGCATAACGCTCATCACTTTACAACAAGGAAAGGTCTTTGATTCAAAAACTAAGATGTACCTGTCCAGGACTAGCCACATTTTCAGGATTACAGTCTGGGCTGATGATCCCTCCTCCTTTCAGTCTGAGCAGACTTGCAGGGAAAGCACAAACACGAACCTATGAAAAGGCAAAGAGAGCTAAGATGAAGATTGAAATATTGTAACTTGTTAAAAGCATGAATGGCAATGAAACAAAAGGGGCAATTGATATGAGAAACTAAAAAGGCTGCGAGTGAATTTTTTTAGCAATAAACTTAACAATCATCCCCTCAAATCACACGACTGTAGAACAGCCAGCCATATTTTTGATGCAGAGCCAAAAAACAGAATAGTACTGTTGATGACTTTAAAGCATACTAATGTAGGGAAGAGTGAGAAAAAGAGAGAAACAGGGGAGGTAGAGAGAGAAGATAGATGGACGAGAGAGAGGAGGAGATAGAGAGAAAGGCTCAACTATTATTATTAAAAACTCCGATTACAATAACTCCTCTTGTTCCCTTTTATAGACAATAATCCCCAATACCCAATTAACTAGCATAACTACCCATTAACCCTTAACTAACTTCCTCTTCGTTTATTTATTACATAACGATATTGAAATTTTTTCCCAAAATCACCATTATTATTGGATTTGGATTAGTCACAAAATCAAGATATAAAGGGAGAAAAAAGTTTTGATTTGTTGACATTTGCATTGCTACCTCAAGATATCAAAAAATACTCCCCTGGTCTTAAATATAATTCATTTTATTTAAAGTTATAGAACTTCTCACTAGACAAAATGCACACAGAGGAAACAATCCCCAAGTTTAGAAGAAGAATATTATTAAAATTAGTGGGAAAAAGAATTAATTAGATAAGGCCTCACAAGGAATCAACTCAGGAAAATTTTGTATACCGTTTGTGCAGCAGATGTTGGTGGCATAAACAACATCAAACCACCATCCATGCATAGTCGGTTTCTAAACATTGTTGCTGGTCTTGGTGCAAGATACCTGCAGCGAGATATTACTTACTTTAAGTTTCCTAGACACTTAATAATGTGTGTGAGAAAGTAGCGCGGAAACCAAGGTAAATAAGTATATTACTAATAAATTACCCTGGAATAAAGGAAGAAGTAAAAACTGCATTGATAAGATCTTCCCGGGAGTCAAACTGATCCACCAATAAACCCCTAGGTCTCCAAAGAAGCTGTGTCACTGCAACTGCAACAGAAAAGCTATGACATAAGGTTCATCAAAGCTTTATAGAATCCTAGGAGAAGCAACTCTCCTTTTGTTCTTTGCACAAATGACGTTTCAAGTATCTATTATTGATAGCAACTGTTAACAGACATAGATGAACATGAAATATTACCTCGAACTCTACCATTGCATCTAATATGAGCATCTTCTGGCAGAAACTTGTCAAGAACATCACGGAGAACAGCCTGTGAAGAGAAATATTAAACCACATACAATTGTATTTGAACTTTATAAAGAGATAGCCCACAAGAGCACATTCTTCTTTTGATAGAAACCTTAAAGTGGCTTCGCATAATGGATAACACTTTTATTACATTGTCAGAAGCCACTTATACACGCCACACAGGCTCTCATCTCCAAGTCAATAATTCCTTCGATTTTGCAATATTATTAATTGAAACTTATCAACAGGTGCACTTGGCATGATCATGAGTTTGAAACATTTTCTGACATAAAATCTTAACTAGAAACTATGATCAAACAATAAGGTTGCCCAAACACATTAGGAGAAAAGCAATTAAAATTTCAACAACTTCACATTACTCTATCAACAGAATAAATATATGATCTTTTTTCCCGTTTCATGTGGGGAGCTTCTGGTTAAATCAAATAAACATAAGGCAATGCTGAAGGGGGAAAACCATTTAAAAGGGTTAGAGCTCAGGGAATTTATCAACAGTTATGTGGCAAATGGCAACAGAGATATGAAGATCAGAATCCTAAAATATTTCCCTGCTGCAATAATTCATTAATTGCAACAAAAATGAACTAGGGGGGAAGTAAACACGGATATTCTGCTCTCAAGATGGCAGTGATAAAATAGAGATTAAAGGTTGATGCAACAGATAAAACCCTCGAGGGAGAATAAAGATTAATATATTGACATTGTTAACTTACAGATAGCACTGAGAATAAGTTAATATACTCTCAGAGGAAAAAGCATACCCCCAGCCGAAATGCAGTACCCTGTCTCCGACAATCCTCAGCCAATATTTTAGTAGCTTTCAAGGCTTCTTCCACACTTGTTCCAGAAGCAATAGCAACACAAACTATAGCTCCAGCAGAGGCACCAGCTAATGGCGTGCTTTCCTGCATCAAAATGGAAATTACAAACGTAAGGAAATCAGTAAGATATAAAAGTAACAGCAGAATAAACAAACTTGTGTAGGCACAAGGAAAAACAAGAAAACATATAAAGTTATGTGAACAGGAACTAAGAAGGCACCATATTCCAGATTGCATAGAACCTTGTGGCCAACTTCAGGTTCAGGGATGATGCTTCCCAACATTAATTTTAACAATATATTTATTTTAAAAATGTTGCGCCCAAACACCCAATAGACGCCAACTGATCCTCTCCAGTATAAAACCTTACCTTTATGTAACCATTTTCGATGAGAAATTGGGCAACCCCTAGATGGTAAGGGAACAGGAATCCAGCAGCAGAGAAGCTAAATCCAGGACTCGTGATCAAGCGCCTCGTTCGCTCGACTTCGACGTCTTTAACCCTCTGTTCCCATACAACATCTGGCTGAATTTCGTCCTCCATCACGGCCCCGATGTCCTCTTCATTATGTTTCCTTTTCTCTGTTGAATTCTCAATCATCGCCACAGAACCCGACTCTCCAAGGGGGCTTCTGCGCCGTCTCATAAACAGCCGCGACGCCAGGCCCAATAAAAGCTCGCCGGTGGCCGCAGCAAGGGATCGTTTCTCGGAAGAAGTAGAAGTAGAAGAAGAATCTTTATTAGTAGCGGTTTCGATATCATGTGGGGATGAAGAATTCGAGAAGAATGCTAGAGTTCTGGTGCACAGGGGAAGCGTGTGGCGATCAAGGACAATGGAATTGGGTTTTGTAGAAGCGAGGTAAAGGGTGTGGGAGAGACAGAAGCGCGAAATGAGAGAAGGAGCCATGAACGAATCAACGAACTGTTTTTCCGACCTGATGGCCGTTGTCTGTTGAGAAAAGGCTTTTTCTATTTTTTATTTTTTTGTTACAACAACGTTTACAGAAGGTTGAGTTCAACCAGGCTCCTTTTTCAAAAGGTTGTTTTTTTTCGTCGGAAGACATTTTGCGGTTTTGGACGATGCACGTTCATATAATTTTATTTTATTTTGTTGCCAAAAATATTTTTTACTTTAAAAATATATATTTTATTTTTAATTAAACTAATTCAAACCCATTGCACGGGGATAATGAGTTCACAATTCAAATATTATCGAATGGAATTGAAAATTATCCACTAATAATAAATATCTGAATTTCTAAAATGTACTTTACAATACTAGATATAAAAAAACACTCTTGTAAGGAAAATTGACAATATGAACTTTATACTTGTAAGAAAGCGTACCCGTCCAATGCAAGAATGGATAATATATTGGAGTATACTTCCTTGATTCATTCCATTCTAAAAATTTGATTTTAATGCACTTCATTTTTATTTTTATTTTCACATATTATATTAATTAATTTCATAATTATTTCATTCTATAATAGACATATTTTAAGAAAAAGTAACACATAATAATAAAAAGAATTAATACAATCTTTAGTCCCATAAATTCATGTTTATTTTAGTTTTAGTTTTTAAATTTTAAACCATAAATTTTAATGTCTTTAATTTTTTTCATCTAAGAAAACCTTTAGTTTAGCACTTTATCTTATATTTCATTCAAAATTATGATCATAAAGTTTTATGCTTACTAAGAAATACTAATTTGAGCTAAACAAAATTAAACGCATCTACAAATCTTTTGATCCTATACATAATCATTCCTTGCAAAATTGAAACTATTTGTCCATATGATCCTTATGTTTAAACTTGGCAGCATTAAACTTGATATTTCTTTTCTTTTGCCATTTCTTGTTTTAAGCTTTGTCTAGATGAGGAGAGAAAATGGGGGGATTCGAAATGGAAAATGTTTTCTCTCCCTATGGAAAGGGATCACTCATATTTTTACTGATCGTTTTTTTTTTTACCAGCAAAGTAATTTTCACTGCTCAAAAGTAGGCATAGCCGATAAAGTCTAACCTGAGACAGGAAGAAAACTCAAAAGTTCAAAACAAACTTATACTAGAGGGAAAAAACTGGAAAAAAAAAAACTATAATTAACCGATTCCTTCCATGTTAACCTCCTGAATAAGCTGGTCCACAACTGAGAAGTCCTCAACATGAGCATCATGAAGAATGACAGAAGCTAGGGGAGTTGGTGATTCAAGAATCAGACCGTCAGATCTCAACTCCCGTTGAAGCCATGGAAACCAAACAATCGTCAGCAAAGTTACTTTCACGAGAAGAGAAAAACTAATCAATCTTCAGTTCTGCAGCATGTCAAAGACCTCAAGTAGTTTCCCATGGTATTTCCAATGACAACCATTTATTGTACGGAAGAGACAGCAGTAAATAACTCGCTACAATGGAGTTCAATGACGACAGGAACCTGCTTCCAAAATTCAGGTGGGAAAATTTTACCATATTACAACCAATAACTTCTATTTTTTTTAAAAAAAAAATACTTTCTTGGGTAAAGTGGGAAAAACTTACAAAAGCAGGCACAAATGATATGGAAGAAGCAAGCAAATCAACTTGCTTAACTTTTCCCCCTCATATGATATATGTGCTTTGCAAGGGCAAAAAGATCACAACTCACAAATAATCCACATATCAACAACTAGACTATATATTCCTTCGTCTTGGAAAGAAAACAGAACTAATAAATGTCAAATACAGCTAGAAACATCTGTCGTTAAATATCTACATTCATAATTCTAGATAACATGTCAAAAGGTCTTCATGCTTCATAAGTCACAGAATAATCTAACCCGATATCGGTTCATTTTTAACAAAAGTGCTTAAACTAAGTAAACCTACAGAATAAAGAGTATGATTTAAGAAGCAAACATCTAAATTCATAAGCTGTGAGGATGAGCAGAGATAGGATAGCTTTTGCTAAATCATTGTCCACTGAATGAGTCCAGACCCTTCGGAAAATTTGAGAATGATTTCATCCCTCCAATTGGGACAAGACTTTCAGCACAATTGATAATATGATACTCATTGCCACATTTGCTAATATCAAACTTCTTCTCCCTGATTTTTTCAGTAGTGGGATTGAAGAGAACAGCTGTTGATCCTTCCATAACGCCAGCCCTGCAGAAAATTTCATTTCTCCAAATAGTCGTGGGATATAACCGGCATGGATAAGCGTCGCTCGTATATTTCTTAGTCCAATTCCATGTCTCCCCAGATGCACCCACACCCTCCTCCATTACCCACGGATCAACAACAGAATCTGAGTTTATGGTGCAACAAAACATAGCAAGTTTTTCCTCATACACAGTAAGCCTTGGAATAATGCCATCGGCTTGCACAGGTATTGGTATTGGTTTCACTGTACACACTTCCATTGCTAAGTCAAATGAAACAATCAGATTCTCATAATCCTCCCCAACTTCCTTTGACCCCCACCAAAGCATAGCACCATTAACAGTGACACTATGAGAAATAAAACAATTGGTGTCATTGAGCCTATATTTTACTTCCTTCCATGACCTTGCACTTAAAGAATACACTTTCAAAATCTCAACATAATCCTCATCAGAATAAATTATCACTATCTTGTAATCATTGATAGTTGGACAGAACCCAAATCCTATAGAATAGTAATAAGAATCCTTCAAAAAATTAGTTTTGGGCAACAGTCGGACCTCTTTAATTGACGAGTCTGTATGTAAGAAAGCATTATAACTCTTATATACCTATATTCATATTTGAAGGTAATTGACGATTCATTCTACCTATATTGATATCGTTTAAGAAAAGAATATATTTCGTTCTACTCTTATATTATAAATAAATCTAACTCTTTTTTAAAAAAATTTATACAAAAAAATATTCTCTAATTATTTTGATAATATTAACAGGATCTTAGATATTCTAGTTTTAGGTTTATGAATGCCCTTCTAAAAATTAAATTTAAAATTTACAAACATCTAGCGAGACCTTATGCTACTAGAACAATTAAATTTTATCATGTGAACTCTTTTTAATAGTAATAACAATTCACATTAGTTCATTCCAAAAAAACAGAATACATTGGTAAAATTTTAAAATTATGTCAAATTGTTTTTTTTTGTACAAAATTTTTTAGAGAGGGGTTGAGCTCACTCACGATTTAAGAGTAGTGTGAAGTCTTTCTTCCTTCTTAGAGATACCAATGTCAGGCAGGGCGAGCCATCTATTACCTTCATACGTAAATCTAGACACCCAAGAGCTAAGATATCTCCCCAAGCGCTGCGACTAGAGCCACAACAAAGTAATACTCTCCAGGGATCAAATACATCCTAAATGATCGCATGTCACACCTTTTCACTAATTGAACTTACAAGCGATGGGTAAATTATATCAAATTATGATTAATAATAAAAGTCGCACATAAATATAAGCAAATGGACATTAGTTTTATCCTATTAAAATTTGGAGGTTAATTGTAAAAGTGTTGCACAAAACTGTTAGTAACTAATATATTCTTGTGGATATTTGTTGTTAATAACTAATTAGTAGTTATGATTCACTTATACTAGAGGTTTATTAAATTTTTAAGTTAATTGTAAAAATATCGTATATAACTATTAATAGCTAATCGATTTTTGTGAATATTAAAAGTGTTATAGTTGATAGCTAATTATGTGTTATGCTTCGCTAAAACTACAGGTTTATTGTTTAAAAAATACACTTGACAATGGCACAAAGTTTTCAACACACTGGGTTGGTTGCTATTGACACAAAGATACCAAAAAATTAATCCCTCCAATCTTTAACATAAAAAATAGTTAAAAGTTAGATTTAATTTCAAATAAGATATCTTAATTTATTAATTTATCTCTTGAATTTATAATTTTTTAAAGCATTCATATTAAATATATATATTAAGAAGTTTTTATTTATGAATAGTCATATGAAAGATAACGACATTTTTCTAAGAAAACTTTATAATATTTATTACAAATAAACTAATATAATTATTTAATTTAATTTATCTAAATTAATTATCTAGATTAAAAATTGGATATAGTACTTGAAGTATGTAACAACCAATCTTCACTCATCAAGAAGCTAGCTATGTCTCCTTAGATTCATTGAAGACAAAATGATCATAGGAATTTCACCAACATGATACTCCAAGGGAAATCCCCTCAGTGGGATTTCCTCAAGAATGATGAAGAAGCATCAGGCGCTATATCTTAACAAGTGAGGGGCAATGTAGTAAAAGTACATCATTCACTAACTTTTTGTGTGGTACCGACCGACACGTGCTACTGCATTACCTCAGAAGCAAGAACACGAGAAGCAAAGTCAGGAGGGAAAGAACAAAAGCTGATGCCTTCCGCTACTGTAAGAGAAAACTTAGCCAATCAATCTGCCAGCGCATTCGTATCTCGTCCACACCAGACCACGCTTACATCCTAATCCTTCTCGATCCACCCATGAATCACCTTAAGAAGATGATCCTCCGGATGATCCTCCTGCCAGCCAGTATCTAGGATCTCTACCAGCTCTCTATAATCTGTTTCAATAATAACCACCTCCACCGCATATCCTATGCGCGTTTTATACCCCAAAGCACCGCCCAAACCTCTGCTTGAAAACGACTACCCTAGCCAACATGAAAGAGAAATCCATCAAGCCAACGCCCTTCATGATCTCTTGCCGCTCCTGCACAAGCAGCTACCACTGTCCTATTCATAGCTGCACCATGTACGTTATAGTTAACATAGCTCATAAGAGGTAGCTGCCATCTCGCAGTTTCCCATGACTGAGGCATAAGACTAGAGCAACTCATACTAGAACAAGCAATAACAGATTTAACTTGATTAAAAATGGAAAGAGAGCCCTTCATTCTATTATGAAAAACTCCCTCATTTCTGTTTAACCAGATATGGCGCTCTAACACAACAAACCATATGCACCAAGATACCTCCGAGACCTTACATCTGAGACCAACGTTCCAGTTAATCCACTCAACCAAGCCCGTAGCACCAAAGAAATGGGTCCTTAGCTGACTCGGTATAATTGCCTCCCAGTAGTCGCGAGCCACTCAACAATCCCTCAGAGCATGAAGCGTATGCTCCCTGGTATCCCCGCACAGAGCACAACTCATATCAAAATCCATCTTTCTCATAACCCTTGCACAATTCGTTCGTAGCCGACCCTTGCTGCAAAGCCACATGAACGTTTTGCATTGCTGCGGTATTGGTAGTTTCCAAATTTTACGCCACATGCTATTACTCGTGCGATCATCATGGTTACTTAACAAACCATATGCAGACTTAACTGAAAAGATTTCATCATTAGTCTATTTCCATCGTGGCCTATCATTCAACTCCCAAATATCCGATAGTGCTACACACTTAATCGCTCTCAGTACAGTGGAAGGGAGGAATGACGCACATTTATGTCAGTCCCATGCTCCTGATGCAGTGATATAATCCGATACCTTCATACTAAGCATACTTGCGTCAATGGGTCTTACCGCGTACCCGCTGAGCTGATTATGATTCGGTAACCAAGCATCTTCCCAGAACTGGATATGGGTTCCATTACCAAGATACCAACCAGCCAATACCCTTCTTAGTAAATTCCCAAGCGTTAGAAATACCCTTCCAACTCTGGGAGGAACATTTACGTAGTGCCACTGTAGGAATGATGTCAGTTCCACATTTGTATTTTCTCTCAAAAACTTCACCCACAAGGCGTCACATTGCTTCAAAAGACCCCATCCCAGTTTCATCATATAAGCTGTATTCTGCTTGCGAGCTTGTCTCAACCCCAAACCACCTTGACCTTTTCCCTTACAAACTTCATCCTAAGCAACATGGTAAATTTTCCTGTTGTCTCTCGTGCTACCCGAAAGGAAGGCACGACAGCGCTTATCAATTTCTTTGCAAACATTTACTGGCAACATAGTAGATTGCATGGAATATCAATTTAGATTCACTAATTTTAAATTGGTCCTTTAGACGAATTTGGGATTGTTAAATTGGGTGGACCAATTTAGGATTTGAGCATTTTAATAGAGATTGTTCTTATCTTTTATAAAATGAAATTAAAATCAATATACATTTTTACTTAAATAGGGCTTATTTATGTGAGGCCTTGGACGATGGTCTTAATGGCTTAAGGGGCAACCATATCCCTAAACGTTCTTATAATGTTGGCTGGCATTTTGCTCAACTAGGCCCTAGATGAAGCCATAATTTGTAGGACATCCTCTAAAATAACAACTACACAGAAGTATTAGAAATCCCACAATTTCAAATGAATACCAGAAGACTTCTAAGTACATCTAGCCAAAATAATTAGAAAAACAGAGAGATTGAGAATTCTTTTGACCCACGTAAAGGAATAGTGATAATAATTAGAGTTTTTTTTTAATTAGAAAGATACATATTAATGGCTTAAAATTATAACCATAATTGAATACATACTCACTTACGAATTAAAACTAAAAGACAATTGGCTGATATCTGAAATTATGTCATTACTAGTCATGTAATCATTTAGAGGGTTCATAAAAACATTTTTATGTCAACATAGGCCAGCCATTATAAGTGATTAAATTAATTGATTAAATGTATCACTCGAGGGATCAAATATATTTTAATTATTTAATTATTCAAAATCTTTACCGAAATATATGATCTAATCTATATTCAAATATTCCAATAATTAAAATATAATTAAATATAAAACATATCCAACGTATTCTTGATTTCCCATGGATATGGATCATAGTCTTTTATTTTTTGAAAAAAAAATGGGAGAGATAATCCAATCTTTCTAACCAAAAAAAAAATGAAACAATGATATGCCAACAGGTTCTTCCGTCACATTTTTCCATTGTTGCCAGTGGATTCCATCGCACCAAAAACGGACAATAATATTTGTATTTATGTCATGTTTGATTGGCAGAAAAAGGTTAAAAAGTAATTTGAAAAGAAGAATGAGAGGGAAATAATAAAAAATAAATAAACTTTGGCATGTGGAGGAAAACAAAAGAAATACTTCTTTAAATTAGATCAATAAAAATAAAAGAAAAAAAGAGACAAATAAAAGAATAAAGAGACCTAAATGCTCATCTCAAATAACTTATTGGTACCATATTTTTCTTTGGGTCAATTTTGACGTTTTTTTTCTCTTCTCTATTCACATGAAAAATGTCAAAAACAACAATTTTCTTTTGTCTAGCGATGTTGATTCCTTTGTTCAATAATGGTGGAAGAAGAAATCAGATTCCATCAAACCAAACACATACATCTTGGATTCCTTCCTTTACATATTCCTCTCATCACTCTCATATTAAATATGGCCATATTTTTATTAAATATTCCATATATATGTTTGTCAACTTTTTCTTTTTATATTTATTCATATATAGAGATCTAATAAAATACAATTTTCACATTTTTCCACGGCGTTATTGACAACATTATTTTTATAAAAGAAAAAAAACAATATTATTATTAAATCAACATATGGCTTACTATCATTTTCTTAAATGATTAGATATTTTAATTAAAAATCCAGGCATGAATCTATCACATCTCACAAGACCATTAATAAAAATAAAATATTTAATCATTTAAAAAATGATCAGGAATCATGCGAACACATGATGTTAGTTTAAATTCTCAAATAATTAATTTTTAATTGAGATTTTATAGCTTAATGATATTAAAATATTTTTTTAAGTATTTATTAAATATGAGGTATGAGGATGTAAATTTGAATCTTCTGTGGACTAGAGATTATAATGGGTGCATGAATTATGAAAAAAAAAGTAACAATTATTAATTATCGATAATTTTAACAATAATTAAATAATAAAAGCTGTGATGCTTACTTTGCATTACGTGTATGCTTGTTATTGTTGTTTGATAAAAAAAAGTGGGCTCTGAATCAGAAACCAAAAGAATTATTTTTTTTCTGGCATGAACATAAATTATTGTTTATATTAACAATTAACAAATACAGATAATATTAGGTGTCAGAAAAGCATTATGTCCACATGATTAATCACTTTATTTGTTTCTCTTATAAATACGAAGGATCGAACAATTGATTATGGTCCCAACATGCATGCTCAGTTCATTAAAATTTATTTAAAAAATAAAATAAAAAATTAAAGTTGCCCTTAAGATATTCCACATGGTTCTCAGGAAGTAGCCCCACGTTGTAGCCTCTAGTCTACGTTGGGACAAGAATCTCTGTTGAACACTCCATTCTCTCGTGACAGGTACATTACATGCTTTCACAATTTTTTTCATTATTTTTTCTATCAATAGACGAGAAAAAGTGAAAGTCAGTTCAGGACTTTAAGGTTAATTATGTTCATTCCTAAGTTAAGGATATTGTTTTTTGGTTAAAAAAAATATTTTTTTGACCATGAATTAAGGATATTGTTGGTTCTCTCTCCTATTCATATTCAAAGGTATTCCAATTGTGTTGTCAAAATTAATTAAAAAGATATATTTAAGTTATTAATTTTGTCTAAAAATAAAATAAGTTTATGATTTCATCCATATTTAAATAGAATTTTTTAAATTTTGATTGCATTCATAGTTAAATGGGATTCTTTCTTAGATTAAGCGCTCTCTTTCTTTGCAAGTATGTGTGGTAATATTAAAAAAATTAATTAATATTTTATCAAATGATTTATATATATAATTCATCCCTTCAAAGTGTGATAAAAAATAGAGGAAGTATACAACTTATTTTTTTTTATATAGCTATAATTTAGTAGACCAAATTCAAATATTGTCTACCCTATTTAAAGTTATCTTTTTAACAAATATTTTTTATATTTAAATAGTAAAAATTTCTTTTATTAAAATTAATACTTATTAATTATAATTTAGTATTTTTATGAGACCCTCCAACCTATTTCTCACAAATAGCTCTCACATGTTTTAGGTGCGTTTGAATTAGTGAGCAGAATAGAGTTAATACAAGTGGCTTTTAAATATTATTTTGGATAAAATTGATTTCAACAAAATAGAGTATTTGGATAATTTTTCAAGGAATATAATTGAAAAGAAGTAATACTATTATTTTTAAAATATAAGACTTTATTCTACTATATATATAATATTTATTATTTTTTAAATTATTTTTTTTATTTTTAAATTAATTTATTTAATTTATAAACTGATATATAATATAATATTACAAATAAATATTTTAAAAATATTAAATAATATTTATTATAATTAAATTATTTTTTATTTTTTATTATATTAAAATTAATTAATAAATTCTTATATAAAAAGATTAAAGATAATAGTAACCGATTTGACATAGATAATTGGGTTTGTATGATATTTTTCAAGAAAACGATTATTTAACCTAATTTTTAATTCTACTTTCCAATTATATTCAAAAGAAATTTTATGAATTAATTGTAATCAAATTTAATTTTCTAACTCAAAACCAAACACTCAGGTAAACATAAGTGGAAAGCCAAGTAAGCCGAAAAATAATCTTCAAGTGCAACCGTAGCTCATCCACTTACAGATTTGAACAGGTAAAAAGAAGAAGCAAAATTAACAAAATTATTAAATATAAACTACTCTATACATTAGAAAAAAAACTGAAAATATCGAGGAGATATTTTTGCAGGGAACATTTAAAAATAAAAAAAAAAAAATGGGAAAGCAATCGCAGAAGTTGTCGTGGGCGGCGCACAGAATCAGGTTCGAATTCGCGTGGTGGCTACGGGCTTTATCCTTTTCGTGTCGTATCAGAAAGTACACTGGACTCCAACAACAGCCCAACGTATCTGCTTTAGCCTTCGTCCCCACGTGTCCCTTCACTCTATGGTCAACCTTTCCCTTCAAACTTTTCAATCAACTGTACTTGACATTGCATTTTTTGTCTCTGTCGGTAAATCCCACTAGCCCTTATATTATCCATATTATTTTGTTAGTATTAATTAATTTAATGAAATTAAAAAAATAATTATATTAATTAGAATAACTTCATAGATTTTTATACAAAAAAAATATTAATATTTTATAAATTTTATATACTGATACTCAAATTTGAGTCGTTGTTTTCTTTCACAACAAAATTTGATGGGGAACTTTTCCCCTAAGAATAAAATTATTATAAAATTACCTTCCTTACCCCTCGTCCTCTTTCAATTCTTCCTACTCTAAAATTAGGAAAACATACTTGTAACCGGTTCAGCTTCATCAATTTTATAATACTACCAATTCTCCCCCTACTCCAAACAGAGTACATATCTCACACGATAGCGCTTGGTGTGTGTATTTACCCCCTCTTTTTTCAAAAATAAAAATAAAATTAAAAAGTGCTCAAATCTCAATGTTCTATGGGGGGTCAAGGAGTATTTCTGCGAAAAGGGCCCCTCAGGCGTTGCATGGGCAAGCCAACAGAATTCTAAAAGGAAAGGGAAGGGCCAAGGATAGAATCGATTGTTCATTCCACACCCAACAACAGCTTGATAGCGATAGAGAGAGAGAGATACTATATATATATATATATAGGGAGAGAGTGGGGTGGCATGAGGTGTCGATTTAGGCATAGTATCTGCAGGTATAATATAATCTTCTCTCTCTTTTCAATTTTTTATTGATTATTCAAATATTTAATTCAATCTTTGGCTAACAGTGACAACTCACTTGTCGTCTTGGAACTTGAATAAAGGCCTGCTAGGCATGGATTCGTGAACTGTCTCAGATATTTCCAAAAATAAGGGTTCATTTGCTGTGTGCTTGAAGCTTTCATTTTAGGGAATCTCCTCAATATGAGTCTTGCTTCGGGAAGACGGGTATTGATTGATCTCCAATCAACCTAAGGTCAGTTTGTTGAATCTTCTTGCGATCATTCGATTTGCTGATTTTCTCCGTTGGATCATTTTTAACTATCTTACTGTAGCATATGGATTCAATACAATGCCTTTGGAGTGCTGTAGATGCTTTTTTGTTTTGACACCCTTTTGTTTTACTGAATCTACAATGCTGGGTTCTTCATTATCTGCTGATAAAGTTGAACAGTAGAATGCGAATCGGGTCAATCAAGTTCTATTGTATCCCTGTCTACTAGAATAGTCCGATTCATTATCTTCGTTTTTTGTTTCTGGGGCAGTGCTCTGACTTTATGATTGGGTTTGGATTTCGATATTTTCATATGGCCTGTCAATTTCACTAAGAACTAATGAGATACATATATGTTTATACTCATTACATCTATACACGTTTTTTCTAATTCTTTTATTAAATCATGGCTTTTACATGAGCTTGTTCTCAATTTTGTTGATAATATTTACAGCAGGATTCATGGCTCATGCTCAGGTCAATGGGAACTCATCATGAGCTCATCTCAGTGCACTAAATATAGGATACTTGGGACTGAGTCACTAAATATTGATCTGCAGCATTCATATATGAAGAAAGCTGAATGCAACAACCAAGGAGGTGACTCTAAATAAAATTAGGCATGCCTGCTTTTGAGTCAATGAACTCACCCTTGGTCTGCATTATTGTTGGATATAGCGTTAGACTGAGATGCATTGATGTTGAGATTTGTTCCTTTGATTGTGGAAATTCTTAATTTTTGGGGGGTGTTTGGCATAAAGGTTTTAAATTTACCACATGGAGTTAGGTAAATGCTATCCCAAAGATTAAATACCCTGGCAATCAATAAAAATTAAGACGTGTATTTTGAATATATGTTAGAAGATAAGATGGGAAAACTGAAATTACATGGAGGATGCAGTTGGGATTAAGTTGCTGAAATTTTTTGAAAAACTAAATACTGAAGGAAATTAAGATTCCTTAGGAAACTTCATTGCATAACTTACAAAAGCATTGTGTTCTAAGTTTTCTAAGCTTAGTTTCATGCGAAATCAGAAGAAATCTTCTTAACAAATGTAATCTTAAGCATTGAATACAAAAAATAAGGTTTATTTATTTCAAAAGATCATGGGGTGGGTAGACCCTGCCATTCCATCCTAGATTAAGTAAAAACAGAAAAAAAGGCTCCAGAAATAAGAAGAGGGGAGGCTTTGTACTAAGAAAGCTATTCAAGAGTAAAGAACCAATTTACATACCCACTCTCACTTTTGTTCCTTATAAATACTGCCCCTGGGTACATATCATTTCCATATCTAGTAAATCACTTTCTAGTTTTCAACATATAATGCTTCATAATGTTGATTTCTTGACCATTGTTTGTCAAACAGAATTGTCTAGTCTGTTCTGCTAGCAAGGTGTATGTCTTTCTACCAAGTAGCCCTTGATCTCCCCTATATTTCAATTTGCAAGTAATTTTAATTGTCAATCTGTACTGGACGTGTGTAAGTTTTGTGTAATCTGTAGAAGTTCCAGAAAGCATTCTTCATCAAAAGGAAACCTAGTAAATGCTTGCTATGATTTTTCCCCTTCTGCTGTGTTTTTTCAGACACTCATTATGGTTGTTTTGTTATGTTCTAGAATTTTCCACCGGGAAAAATAACGTCATGGAGATATAAAAGGGAAGATAGATTTCCCTTTCTGATCAATGAGTGTTCTTTCTTACCTATAATAAGAGGAAATGACACTTGGACACGTCCTAATCAACTAGATCAAGAAAGCGTGTTGGTCATGGAGGGCAGTGGAAGGTTATATTTAAAGCAACTCTTACTCCATTCATCTTTCTTTGTCTTTATATTTATGCCATCTGTATGCATATATTTATATTCTGCTGTTTTGTATATATTGTAGGCTTGATGAGAAGCCCTTGTCAAATGGGGATGCCTATATTGGTGAAATTAAGGGAGTATTGCCCCATGGCAAGGGACAATACACTTGGTTAGATGGAACGGTATATGAGGGTGATTGGGAAGATGGGAAAATGACAGGCAAGGGACTGATTGTTTGGCCATCAGGGGCAAAGTATGAAGGTGAGTTCTCTGGGAATTACCTTCATGGTTATGGCACCTTCACAACATCTTCTGGGTCTGTTTACAGAGGGGGCTGGAGGATGAATGCCATGCATGGGATAGGACGGAAGGAGTATTCCAATTTAAATATTTATGAAGGTTTATGGAAGGAGGGAGTACATGAAGGCAGTGGTAAGTATTCTTGGAGTAACGGAAATACATATATTGGGAATTGGAAAAGTGGTGATATAGATGGTAGAGGGGTTATGAAGTGGGCTAATGGTGATATTTATGATGGCTTTTGGTCAAATGGGCTTAGACATGGATCAGGAGTTTATAGATTTGCAGATGGGGGGCTTTATATTGGGACTTGGAGTAGGGGTCTAAAGGATGGAAAAGGAACATTCTACCCTGCTGGTAGTAAACATCCATCTTTGAAGAAATGGTGTAGCTCTCTTAGCAGTGATGACAATGTTTCAAATTTGAATTCAAAGGAGCATTGGGTTCCAAAGTCAAAGGTTAAACGCAGCCTTTCAGAAAAGGTATCAGTTAGTGGTAGCTCAAGAAGTTCATGTCACATATCTCATCGGACTTCATCACTGGATTCTAGTTGGACCCAACATCATGCTGCTCAAGAATGCATATGTAATGATTCCTCATACAGATGGTCCCTTGCCTCTGATGAAGGTCATTCTGAGGACCCAGATAAAATTACTTGGGTTTATGAAAGGGAATACATGCAAGGGGTTCTAATTATGGAGAAAACTAGGAAATACTCAGAAGTATCACGGAAAAACAAAAGGCAAAATAAGTTTGCTGTACAACAAGTAAAGCCGACTTCATGTGTGGACATTTTTGGAGGGCGTCGAAGCTATTATTTGAAGCTCAACTTGCAACTTGGCATAAGGTAAATTTGTTGATCTGACATTTTAGTAATCCCTTCTAATTTGCTTTGGAAGATTTCGTAGTTGTTATCAATAATCAATGGAAGTTTTACATATAATACTTTTTATTATTACCGTTTTTATCTTGATTTTGTTATTTTTAAAAAAGGAGTTTATACATCTATATTACCTGACTTGAAGAGTTGAAGTCATTAAGATGGTGGACTTCTTTACAGCGCAGCAATACCTACTTGTTGGTTGCTTCACATATTAATAATATAAAATGAATGCTTGTTAGGTAGCATAATGTGGCATATCTTAGGTACAGTTTTTGAAAGGTGATGCAGCTGATGATGTTTGATATAGCTAATAAAACGCCTATCGTAAGTATCTACTTACTTTCTTCTGTTATCATTGAAATAATTAAAGATGAAGGGAGGCCATTTAGACATTTAGTTTTGCTACTTTATGTCAGCTGGGTTAGTAATCTCCTGTAGTAATTTGTGGACTCTTCGATTCTGTAATATAAGACGCGTGTCAAGATGATTATATAAGGAAAGAGGGTGAGAGTTGTATAAATCGGCGCATGGATTAAGATGGGTAACTACTTGTAAGACTTGTCTATAGAACTGAATTTACTACACAGGAAATTGGAAGGCATGGTCTGAGGCCTTTGATAATTACATGCATTCTTCCTCCTTCCTCTGTTCTTTTTGAAGTAATCCTACCATCCTCCCTGTTTATGTTTTAAGCATTTGCCCTCTTTAATTTTCTTACAAGTTGCCCTTTATCCTCTATTTGTTGACAACTCCAAGATTGATTTTAATTCTTGTAGTTGACATTGATAATAAATGTAGTGTCGGTTCCCATGATTAAAATCTAATGCCCTCATAGCACTTTTGGATGATTTAATTACATGTGTTCTTCCTTGTAATATATGTTAAGCATACTTAATCTCTTTTATTTTTTACAGTTCTCCCATATCGTCTGTTTATTGAGAACTCCAAGATTTAATGTAAATTTAAATGACAACAAAGAAAACAATAATATTAATAATAATTGTAGTAATAATTGCATTGTGTCAGTTTCCATAATTGAAAGCACATCCCTCATAGCACTTTCGAAAATGCTGCTTTATTGAGCTTAATGGTTTCTGTTGCAATTGCAGTCAAGTTCCTTAACTATGCCTTTTGCTTTTTAATCTCTACACTTGACCATACAAGTTATTGGACTTCTTGAAAAAAATATTTCTAATTGTCTTGTATAATTGCTGTTGCGTGTTTGTGTTGGGTGTTTCTGAATTTGTAGGTGACAAATTCAATGAGATAACAAATTATACTCTATAACAACTAATTTGAAAATGTCAGTATTACAATAGAAAGGGGTAAAAAATGCATGCTCAAGTACATGTGTGTCAAATCATAATTAAGAATGTTTCTCGTCTACTATGCATTATATATTTCATGAAGTCTGGATTTAAATAAATTTGACTGAATTCACAGGTATACCGTAGGCAAGATTACACCAGTGCCAGCACGTGAAGTTCGTTCATCTGATTTTGGAGATCGAGCAAGAATAAGAATGTACTTTCCCAAAGAGGGTTCACAATTTACTCCTCCACACAAATCCATAGACTTCTACTGGAAGGATTATTGCCCTATGGTCTTCAGGTATCAATCAACTTCATGAACCCTATACCTTCCAAATTGATAAGTTATATTCTCTTTACAATTACTGCATGATTAAAGTGTTTCAAAGTTTTAAGGTCTGGAAAAATTATTTCATCATGTTTTATTTGGTTTAATATAAACAAAAGCTAGTGGATCTCGATCTAGCGAAACAGCATCGAAGTGCTAGTTGTTCAAGATACAGTGAGGAATGCTCAAACTAGTGAGGCCTCCTTCTTGCAGTGTAGTCCAATTCTTTTCCTTGAGTTAAAAGGAGGAAAAAATAACGAAAACTTTTCTTTTGACTCATCCAAGTTTTAAAGTGATCATATTAGACATATGAATAATATGCTTGAGAGTATGACTTTATGATTACAGTTGCATATTGATATTAATCAATCATGGTGGTGCTATATGTAGTTTTTGTAGGGTGTTATGGTAGAATCTGTGTAAACAATTGAAGATTTACATACTAAGTCTTTGTGCATTTGATGGTGTTGGGTGCCTGCATCATGCATGTGACAATTAATGTTCATCTAACCATGCCCAAATAGTTCATCTTATTATTGTTTTATCTTATCTTTTGCATAATTACTTAAGCATAAATTCCAGGAATTTGAGAGAGATGTTCAAATTAGATGCTGCAGAGTACATGATGTCTATTTGTGGTGACTGTGGTCTGAGAGACATAACATCTCCTGGAAAGAGTGGCAGCATCTTCTATCTTTCTCAAGATGACAGATTTGTGATAAAAACTTTGACAAAATCTGAACTGAAGGTTTGTAGTCACTATTTGTCTTTTTGCTTGTTCGGTTGGCCAAAAAAAAAAAAATACAGTATGACTTGTAGTTATATTCATAATGAGGCATCTCCATTTGATTTTTGTCATGTCTTCAATCCTTGGGATCAATAAGCATACTTATTGAAATCCAATGTCAAATTTGTTAATGATAGATGAATGTTTTCATGTTTCTATTAACTGTAATCGATGTTAATGTAAATGTGCCTTCTCTTAATATCTTAAGCTTTTGATGTGGTTGGTTCCTTCACCTAGCATGAGAGACGTTTGGACTAAGTGTTTTAAAGTTTGATCATTCCCTCTCTTTTCTGATGTCAAAACAAGATTGGGATAGGTTATGTATTGTCCATGCTTCAAAGCCTACGGGCTTTTATGTAAAGTGGCATGTGATAGTTCTAAGAGAATAGGGAGATCAAATAGTTAAGAAAATTTTCAGGAGAAAACAGAAATGTTGAACTGAAAGGCTCAAGAATGGTGCGTACATTTTCTTGTAAACCTAAAACCTCTCTTGATGTTATTACTATTAATATGTAATGTTTCTTGTTAGACCCTTTTTGGGTTCCTTCAAGAACTTCGTACTTAATTCATACGACTTTCCTAAATAGTAAATACTTCTTGAAAGGGTGATAGCTTAAGGTGAACCTCAAGCATATATACTCAGCACTTATTTTGTTTAAGCAACGGTGTTAAAACTGATTTGTCAATAATGATCAACATTTAATTCTTTTCTTGCATAATTTCTATGTAAACACTTGTTATCATGCATTTTAGTATGGATTAGTTTCTTTCAGTTCGATATGAAAATCATTGTCCCTCTCTTTATGTGCATTGCTCTTTTGAGAAAGTATATGTATAATCTGTCAACTTCTCTTCATTCTAGTTCTAGTTTTATAATTTTATGAAAATTGTGAGAAATGATTATGATAAAGATGTTCCTTATCCATGACTATGTTCATATGTTTTCTTCTTGTAGGTTCTACTTCAAATGCTTCCTAAATATTATAGTCACGTAGGAAAATTTGAAAATACTCTTATCACAAAATTTTTTGGGCTTCATCGAATAATGCTAAGAGGTGGGAAAAAGGTATTATTCATTGTTTGTCTCTGGCTTCTCTCACTATTTTCTCCTATCAAATTATGTAAATATATGCTTGCCAATTGTATCAGGTGCGCTTCGTGGTAATGGGAAATATGTTCTGCACAGAACTGCATATCCACCGTCGTTATGATTTGAAGGGGTCTTCTCAAGGAAGATTTACCAGTAACGATAAAATCAAGGAAAATACAACCTTGAAAGATCTTGATCTTAAATATGAATTTCATATGGACAAGAAATTGCGAGAATCCCTACTTCAGTAAGTCTCTACTTTACAACTAGTATGGTTGATATGTATGTATTTGCTTTGATTTTTATTAATGACCATTTACTGAAACAACCTCAGATTATGACTAACAATTTGTTTGGGAGTAAGTTTGCCCATGGAATTGCAAGTTTTACTCTTTATAATGGAAATTAGCTGCCTAAGTTATCTCAATGAGACAAGGTTTTTCCCTGGTAGCATCACCCACTAAATAGTATTGCTTAAGGTATTGAGATCCTAACCTAAAACGCCTCATAATTTGTCATGCCTCATTACTAAGCAGCTATTTGCTGATATCCTGAACAAAGTTATGATACGATTTCATTAATTCTTTGAATTCATGGTCTTCAATGCATGAAAATCTGACCAGTCTATCTCTGTGCAAAATCTGTTATTTGTTCTTATATAGTATAAGTGCAAAGATTAAATCCTTTTTACATGCAGCTGCATGTATGATTGTTCTTCTGTATGATTTCATAGTGAAGATTTTACAAGTTGTATGTTCTTAACTACTTTAATCTCTGACACGCATGGAAATTGTAAAGTGACTAGGAAAGATCAAGTAGGATTTGCAGCGTAAGTGTATTGCTCCTCTGTGTGACTATTTGAGAGTTATTGCTTTAGATGTAACTGCTTGGTGGAACCAAGGCTGTGTGTGCATTGTTTATGAATAAAGCTGAGTTTAATCCTTAATCCAATGCTAACTTCACTATTCACAGACCCCTCCATGATATATCCCTCCTTCTAACCAACTTCTCTCTCTTTCTCACCCTCTTGTATTTCTTGTCCCTTTCTATTATTTTCCCTGGTGGACCTTGACCCAATGGTTGCGGGTCCAGAACTACTTCAATGTAAGGAAATTTGTCATGAAGCCATTGCTGAAAGGTGCTACTCCTTTCAGTAGATTATTGCTGAATCTATGAAACTGTAGAATGGCAAATTTTAATTATATAAACTGAAATTGAATCTTGTATATAATATAGTTACTAGGGTGTCTCTGGATTTTAATTAGTTTATTGTCATAGTAATACAAATGTATTGGCATTATAGCAGTTAGATCTGAATTCTGTGACTAATTACGTAGTCATGCGTTATAAATTACATCATAAGCAGAAGTTTGTTTTTCTGGTGCAGTCAAATTAGAGTGGACTGCGGGTTCTTGGAGTCTCAACAAATTATTGATTATAGCCTTCTATTGGGATTGCATTTTAGAGCTCCTGAGAATCTAAGGGCCTTAGCAGAACAACAGGACAGTTTAACTTCCAGTCATGGTAAATGCCTCTGATGCAAGTTAGTGGTAATGTATAATATGGCAGTTTTCTTTCATAACTTAGTGGTTGCATATTGGTATAAATCAGGCATTAAAATCTTCTACATGTACAAATTTTGGGTTAATACAATCTTTGGTCCCTCAAATTTTCCTTCATTTTTGTTTTGGCCCTTCAAGTTTTTTCCGTCTAAAACATTGACATCTATAATTTAGTAAAGACCTGGACCATTTTGTTCCTTGAGGGCTGAAAACCTATAGTTTGAAATTTGAGGGACCAAAACTAAAATGAGGGCAAACTTGAGAGACCAAAGATTGTATAACCCATACATTTTTTATAAATTTAATATTCTGCTGAAGACAAGACATTGTGAGTACCCAGGCTCACGTAACCTTACATTACATTTTTTACTGTCTATTGACTGGCCTTTTAACCTAGATGCACTCAAAGAAGGGGAGCAGTTGATTCTTCCTAAAGGCCTGTTACTAGTCGCACATGAACCCAGTTCTGTCAACACTGCACCTGGACCTCACATCAGAGGAAATACATTGAGGGCATACTCTATAGGTGACAAAGAAGTTGATCTTCTACTGCCTGGTACTGCAAGGTAGCTATTATGAAATCTGGTCCACTTGTGTGTTATACGATTATTATGGTTTTTCCCATATCGTTGAGATCTTAATCTGATCCCTTTACAAGGCTTTTCTATAAAAGTCAATTTTTGTAAGATCCAGCTTACATCTGTATCTTAGAGCATGTTTGGGGCAACTTTTAAAACCATGGTTTTAGCCCAAACCATGGTTTTAAAAGTAGAGTAGCCAAACACTATTTTTTTTCTCCCAAAAAGCACTTTATGATAGAAAGCCATAGTTTTCAAGAAGAAAAAAAATTCTGCTTTTTCAGAAGTCATTCTCTTCTAAAATCACTATTATCACTTTTCTCCTGAAGTTGTTCTCCAAAAGCTAATTTGAACATACCCTTAGGAAGGTAGTTGCTGTCATTGGAAATTGTTGGAAAATAGAGATCATCATATAACTATTCAAGTGCCTTCATTTAATAGTTTAAGTAATTTTTGTTTTTATGTGGTATTACAGCCTTTATGAATAAATGATTAAGTGCTGAATTCTTGCCACCCATATTGTCCATACTTGAATGAAATTTCAGCACCAGGTGAATGTGTTTTCTTCAAATTTTCAAGGTCAAAAGGTTCTTCATTGAGGCTGTCATGTTGGATATTACAATAAAGCTATATTTATAGGCTTTCACATGAAAGCTTATGTTTTTGAGTTGAAATGATTCGTAACTAATGTCTTGACAGACACCAGCTTCAGAACAAGTAGGATGAGATAGATATGCAGTTTCTCTGATCATATATACACCTGACTGTGTTTCATCAATTTCAAGACACCTGTCGAATTAGTCGAGCAAGCAAACGAAATTGACCCTCTTGAGAACTGAAATTGAATTTTCTGAAAAATTGAAATAAAAAATATGTTGCCATTGTGGTATGTACTCAGGTTGCGGGTGCAGTTAGGAGTGAACATGCCGGCTCAAGCGAACCGAAAGCTTGTGGAGGACAAGGTGGAGGCATCAGAAGTAGAGCTTTTTGAGGTGTACGATGTTGTCCTCTACATGGGAATAATTGATATATTGCAGGAATACAACCTAAGAAAGAAACTTGAACATGCCTATAAATCTCTGCAATTCGACCCTGTGACAATATCTGTAGTTGAACCTAAGTTGTATGCTGAACGTTTCTTCAATTTCTTGGAGACAAAAGTTTTCCCAGTGACTCCATGAGTAATAATATTCTTTTCCTTCCTTCTGTCTATGTAAATGTTTCAAAGGAAAAGTTTTGAATGTATCGTTAGTGTAGTAAACTCTTAAATAATTTCATCCTCCCTTTGGGTGAATAAATTTGTATATGCACAATCTTACTTGTTTCGTTTTACAAAGTTATTAATATTCAAGAGTTATGTTGCCTTGCTCATTGAAGAAAGTTTCACCCCATATTTTAAATTTAAATTTTCTTTTAATTCTTTATTTTCTTCTCAATCCAAGTTTAGAGTTGATGTTGAGGTTTCTCTAAAATGAAATAAATAATCTCTCAATTAATGATTGATAAATGGAAGGCTATGGATTTAAATGTGCTTGTAATTTCTTCTATAAAAATATCTAAAAGAATAAAATAAAAATTTATTTCGAGTTGTTACTGAGTTATTATCTTTAAGAGTTATTTTAATATACACAAGTTAAAATTGTGGCAACTCTTTGGAAATAAACAAACTTTTGCAGAAGAATAGAAGAGGGGAAGAGGAGCTCAAAAACTAAAGTTTGGTGTGTTTTAGACTAGCACACTATGCACTGTCTATTTAGAAAGGGCGGTCACTTGAACTTGTAAGAATAGTAGAATTTTTACTAGCACACAGCTACAAGTTAAAGTCAGTTATTCTTCTTTGTTAGAAATACAAGTATTTAAGATACAGTTTGAGGGGAATATTGAGATTTGTTAATTTAAAATTAATTAATTAATTAATGTTATATTTTGTTAGTTGTTTAATTAATTATCTAAAATTAAGATTATATATTATTTATGATCAAATTTAAATATTAAATTATCATATCTTAAAAGAATAAATACAAGATATTAAGATTATGATATATTTTAAATTTAGCCTATTAACTTATATTTTTATCTATATAAAGACATATTTGTATTCTCATTCATTCAATGATTAATAATATTTTGAGACTTTATTTTATCATCTACTTTCAATCTTTTAAATCTCCATATGGTATGAGAATAGGAATATTAAATCTTGATTAAGATCTTGATGAAAAAGAATAAAAAGGCCAAGAATAAAGAGAAGACACGTCTTCAAGTGAATGTTAGTTACATATGATAGAAGAAGATAGTTTATAACTCTTCCCATAAAATCTCATAAGTTATAAGATTAATTTATCTACTTTAAGTGAGGTTAGATTAATGTGTAAATCTAAGTGAGTTACAATGGAAGAAGGTAACTTGGGTCTCTTCCCATAAAATCTCATAGGTTACCTCAAGTGATGTTAGATTAGTATGTAAATTCAAGTGGGTTACCATAATTGTATGAGCAAGTTGCTTTATGATGGAAGATGATAACTTGTGTCTCTTCTTATAAAATCTCATAGGTTATAGGATTAATTCATCTCCCTCAAGTGATGTTAGATTAGTGTATAAACCTAAATGGATTACCATGATTATATGAGCATACTACTCTTGAATAATATATATGATGGAAGAGGATGACTTAAGTTTTTTCCTATAAAATCTCATAGGTTATTGGATTAGTACATATAATTCTTCATCAAATTCTTCTCTTGCAAATGTTCTTGTCACGCCTCCAACATAGAAGTTCTTCGTTAAATTCATAACTTTATCTTAAAATCTAGATTTAGAATCCAACCAACTTCAATTAAGTAGTCACTACTAGTTTAAGGATTCAAAGTTCTAGTTTTTCTAAAACTATGCTACTTATATTCAAGCTGCCTCCTAGCTTGAGGGGGAGTATTGAGGAGCATAAGTATTCAAGATATAGATTCAACTTGAGGGGAAGTGTTGAGATGCGCTAGTTTAGAATTAATTAATTAATATTGTATTTTTTTAGTTATTTAATTAATTAAACTCCGCCTACGCATGTAGCCGGTCCCAAGCCCGGGTAAAGGAGAAGGGTTGTGTTAGGCCCCGACAACCAATGTAAAACTTGTCGAATCTTATGAACATGGACATACGAAGAAATTGCGCTAATACTAGGTCGTTGCCTGTAAGTAACGCGCTGTATGGCTCGAGTACAGTGAGAAGTAAGCAAGGGCCACTACATCATTGCCCGGATGTAGTGTTAAATGAGCAAGGGCTACCGCTCTCTTATGGATGGAGGTAGCTAAAGAAGCTAGTTCAGGAGAGAAAGATCAGATTTGGTACTTGGAATATTGGAACTATGATCGAAAAAGCGTGGGAGATGGTGGGCGAAATGGTAAAGCGAAAGATTAACATCTTGTGCCTTCAGGAAACTAAATGGGTTGGAGAAAAATCTCGGGAATTCAATGAGTTCAAATTTTGGTACACAGGTAAAACAGGTATGAGGAATGGTGTTGGTATCATTGTGGATAAAGAGTGGAAGACGAATGTGGTAGATGTTAAAAGGATTGATGATAGAATTATATCATTAAGAATAATTATTGGTAGGGATACAATTAATGTTATTAGTGCTTATGCACCTCAAGTGGGAACAGAAACACATCTTAAGAAAAAATTTTGGGAAGATTTGGAGGGGCTGATTCAGAGCATACCACTTACTGAAAAGATTTTTATTGGTGGGGACCTTAATGGTCATGTTGGTAAGGAAGCAAGGCAATATGCAGGGACTCATGGTGGTTTTAGTTTTGGAGAAATTAATAATGAAGGGTAATCTATCCTTGAGTTTTCTTTAGCTTACAACCTTAAGATTGTCAACACGTGCTTTAAGAAGCGAGATGAGCACTTGATCACATACAAGAGTGGGGTCCACAGGTCACAGATTGATTTCTTTTTGGTAAGGAGTCATGACAGAAGACTTTGTACAAATTGTAAAGTAATTCCAGGGGACGGAGTGACAACCCAGCATAGGTTAATGGTCCTTGACGTGCGTATTAAGTGTAGGAAGGAAAAGCGGCGACAGGTTTTAAACACAAGAGTCAAGTGGTGGAAGCTAAAGGGGGAGAAGAGAGAAACTTTTAAGAGAACTATGTTAAATGAAAGGATTTGGGAGGCGCAGGAAAATGCTAATATCATGTGGAAGGAAATGGGTGAGAAGGTCCGAGCGGTTGCTAAAGTAATTTTGGGAGAATCTAAAGGTTTTGGTCGACAAGATAAAGAGACTTGGTGGTGGAATGAGAACGTACAAGCGAAATTTAAGTCCAAGAGAAACTGTTTCAAAGCTATATACTTATGTAATAATACCGAAAATTAGGAAAAGTATCGTTTAGCTAAGAAGGAAACTAAGAAGGCGGTGAGTGCAGCTCATTTTAAGGCGTTTGAGGAATTTTATAAATAGTTAGGAACAAAGTCGGGAGAACAAAAGATTTATAAAATTGCAAGAGATAGGGAAAGGAAATCGAGGGATTTGGATCAAGTACGATGTATTAAAGATGAAGAAGGCAATGTTTTGGTTGAAGATAGTGATATCAAAGAAAGATGGGAGACCTACTTTTATAAATTGTTTAATGACGAGGGAGGAGGGTCGAGTTATGAGCTAGAGGATTTAACAGAAGAAATTAAACCAAATCTAGCATTTTACCGTAGGATCCGTATTGGCGAGGTTAAAAAGGCGCTTAAGAAAATGGAAAATGGTAAAGCTGTTGGACCTGATGGTATTCCTATTGAAGTTTGGAAGTGTTTAGGTGAAATGGGGGTGGTGTGACTTGCTAAACTTTTTAATGTGATATTAAGTTCTAAGAAAATATTGGATGAATGGAGAAAAAAATACTTTAGTTCTTATTTATAAAAGTAAAGGGGATATTCAAAATTGTACAAACTACAGGGGATAAAGCTTATGAGTCACACTATGAAATTGTGGGAAAAGATAATTGAACACAGGTTGAGATTAGAGACTGATATTACTGAGAATCAGTGTGGTTTCATGCCGAGTAGGTTTACAATAGAGGCAATTTATTTATTAAGGGGGTTAATGGAGAGGTATCGGATTAAAAGAAGAGATTTGCATATGGTCTTCATTGACTTAGAAAAAGCATATGATCGAGTGCCAAGAGAGGTTCTTTGGCAAGCTTTGGAAAAGAAAGGTGTTCGTATGGCATATATCAAGGCAATAAAAGATATATATGAGGGGGTAACAACTACTGTAAGAACTTCTGGGGGCAAAACAAAGAATTTTCCCATAAGGATTGGTCTACATCAGGGATCAGCCTTGAGTTCTTATTTATTTAATTTAGTAGTGGATGTTCTAACTAAACCTATTCAAGAAGAAATCCCTAAGTGCATGCTTTTTGCGGACGATATAGTTTTTATGGTGGAGTCAAGAGAAAAGATTAATTTCAAACTTGAGTTATGGAGAAGTACTTTAGAGTCGAAGGGTTTTCGTCTGAGTAGAAGTAAGACTGAATATATGCATTGTAATTTTGATAAGAGACAAGTTAGAAGTAACTTGGAGGTAAGATTGGGAAATCAAGTTATTCCACAAATAGATAAGTTCAAATATTTGGGATCAATGATACAGAAGGACGGTGAAATTTTGGAGGATGTTAATCATAGAATTTAGGCTGGGTGGTTTAAATGGAAAAAAGCTACTGGGGTTATATGTGATCGGAAAGTACCAGATAAAGTAAAAGGAAAGTTTTATCGCACTGCTATAAGACCAGCAATACTTTATGGAAGTGAATGCTGGGCTTTAAAAGGACAGCAAGAGCATAAAATTGGGGTAGCTGAGATGAGGATGCTGAGATGGATGTGTGGGCATATAAGAAAAGATAAGATTCGTAATGAACATATATGGGAAAGAGTTGGAGTGATACCTATTGAAGAGAAAATGGTAGAGAACCGTCTTAGGTGATTTGGATACGTACAAAGAAGGCCAAGGGATGCGCCGGTGAAGAGGGTGGATCAAATAGTATGGACACCGGTTAAAAGGGGTAGATGAAGGCTAAAGAGAATGCTCAAAAAGGTCATTGAAATGGATCTCCTAGTCAATAACCTATCTAAGGATTTAGTTTTCGATAGAGCATAATGTCGTCGTATAATCCATGTAGCCGGCCCTATTTAATGGGATAAGGCTTGTTGTTGTTGTATTTAATTAATTATCTAAAATTAAGTTTATATATTATTTAGGATCATATTTGAATATTAAATTATCATATCTTAGAAAAATAAATATGATATATTAGGATTATGATAAATTCTAGATTTAACATATTAGCTTATATTTTTGCCTATATAAATCTCATTTATTTAAGGATTAATAATATTTTAAAATTTTATTTTTTTCTCTATTTTTAATCCTTCAAGTTTCTACATTCTTTAATGTGGGACTTTCCTCTAAATGAACAACAGCCTCATGATTTAGTGATTGATCAATGAAAGAAGAAAACTCCATGATTTAAAGATGTGACATTGTATTATTATCAAGGTGGGGTTATTCCCTTTTCTATTTGACATAACTTAGTCATTTTTCTTTTTTGTTCTTTTTTTGGGGACTATAATAAAATAATATTAACTTGTCTTGACATAGATATGAACTTCACATAACCATTTAAAATAATCTAACAGAAGATAAATGTTTGATTCATGTGTAGTTTTCTAGTGGACCATCCAAAAATGTCTTCAAACAGGGTATTTTTTTTAATTAAAGAATTTGTTTTTGTTACTATTCAATCTTGACCATAATGGTTACTCTAATATTAGAGGATAAGATTTTTTTTAAAAAAATAGTTTTTTATTGAAAATAAATTAAAGTTCAATAGAGACCCAACAAAAAGGGCTAAACCAAAACACCGCCACCATCAGAAACTCTAACCTTTTAAGTCAAACTCAAAATGCCACGTGTCTTGTTGCTGCCATTGTTGCTAGAAAAGCAAAGAAATGCCGATAACAACGTCAGAAACAAGGTATGGGGCTTCAAAGAACTACCCTAACAGTCCCATTCCATTTGAGAACTCATTTGCTACCATGGGAGCAGATTCACCGTCACCACACAACAACCGTTCTATATATATAGGGGAAGCATAGCCACCGACATTGACAAACCATTGCTACCTATCTTTCCCCAACCCAAAGCCACAAGATCCAAGCATAAAAACTAGGATCCGTCACCAGCCAGGCCAGATCAGACATTGTAAGAATATAGGGGGAAAATAGTGGGCCCACACCATTTCCAATGATTCAATCGTAATTTAACAGAATAACAAAATTATGTCACTGAACTCAATCGCTAATCCACTATTTGTTTTAGTATGTGGAGTACATAATCCTTGAAACCAAACAACATATATAACATACAAAATCTTGCTTGGCACCTGACGGTACAAAATCCTTGAAACCAAACATCATCGTCATCGATCATAACCACTAGGAAGTTGAAGATGATCAGTTTCAGAGAGACAGCTTTTTCACAGGCTAAAGAAACAAGAAGACGCACCTAGCTAGAAAATACACATAGGCCATGCAGTTTGAAGCGCGTGATAGATCACTTTAATGATGTGGAACAGATATCAGACACCATATGAATATCTAATTTTGAAGTATATGGATGAACAATGTAACAAAAGTTAACTAGGCATATATGGATCACCCTCGTACAAAAAAATATTTCTACAGCGGGGCTTTTATATACACTAGCTGTTGTGGGCATAGTGTGGAAAGTGTGATCCTAAGGGGCATTTAACGTAAATAAAATGTGAGATTGTTGATAGAGATGAAAGAGATCGATTGAGATGAAGGAGATCAGCTATTGACAGGGATGAAGCCCGGTCTGAGATCAACAAGGAATGCCTAGAGAAATCCATGATTTAAATCCCCAGCTAGGCTATATCCCTATCAACCCCAACCTCCCATAACTTGAAGACAAATACGAAGATTAACAAGGTAACAAAGAGTTTATTCATATATGGAGATCACACTAGCACAAAATATATTTCTACGTCAGAGCTTCATACGCCAGCTGTTATGGGAATGTTGTAGAAAGTGTGATCCTAGGTATTTTTCATAAATAAAATGTGAGACAATTAATAGAGACGAAAGAGATTGATTGATCATGAAAGAATTGATCGATTCAATTATAAAGAGATTGGCTGTTAATAGGGATTAAGCCTGGTCCGAGATCAATCAATAAGGGATTTCTAGAGGAATCTGTGATTTAAATCCCGGGCCAAGCTATATCCCTATCAATCCCAACCTCCTATAACTTGAAGATAAAGATGATGATGTGATGATGAACAAGAGAGAGAGATGTTTATGAGTGAGGAAGTAATGAAGAGGGTGTCACCTCTAGCTATATATATATTGGGAGAATCCTAGTAGGATGAGTTGGCAATGCCATGAAAAGCATACAGTTTCACAATTTTCTTCAACCTCATTCACCTTTTATGCTTACAGAAAACCAGTTGCTTGATCTCTACCTACAGCCTAATCTGTGGGCTTTACAAGTCACATTATGTGAACCAGTTACAAATGTGTAGAATCAATGCTGATTTATAAATCATGAATAATATGTAGTTTTTTTCAGTATTCAAGTTTGGAAACAAAATTTGGGACCAATTTGATTTATGAAAGGTAAATTGAGGAAAAGTAAGAAATTGATGAGCAAAATGAATCAAGAGTCGTTCGGTAGGGAATGGGAAAACATCAAGATAGTTTTGATGGGTAAATTTGTATTTAATGTGATGGAAAAATGATGTGATGACGGAAAAGATAATAGAGTAAATTATACTATAAGCTAGATCTTATACTAATGATCGAGGAATAATTAATATCCTTAATATAGAATGTAATATAAATTTGAGATCTTTTTAAGAAAGTATTCCTTTTGGCTTTCAATGTACATATGGGGTAGCACAAAAATATTCTCAGTGAGATGAATGTGACCTGAATTGGCTCTCTGTGTTTTCTTGTATTTTTCTCTCTCCATTGTATAAAGGAAATCACAATATGTATTTCACCCTAGCATATAGTTTCCAAAAATAAATATGGAATTTGAAACTCAAGATGAATTAGAGGAATGTGATCTGATATGGTTCTTTTTGTTTTCTTGTTATTTTCTTTCCATTATTGTATGAAGAATCACAATATGTAGTTTGCCCTAATATATAGTTTTCTGGAAAAAAAATATTGAATTTGAAAATAAAAAGTTGTGATATTTTACAAAATTTTAAAAATATTGGTTAATGATTTTTTCCTAAAATGCCCCAAAACAAGGAGCAAGAGACTTGGTTCACCTCATAAAAAAAGCTCTCTCTATTCCTTTTGTCTTTTTAAATGTACCTATGTGGTAGCCTAAAATTATTCTTAGTGAGATGAATATGACATAAACTGGCTATCTTTGTTCTCTTGTTATTTTCTTTCCATCGTATAAAAAAATCACAATATATATTTTACCAAAAATATATAGTTTTCTAAATATTGAATTTAAAACTCAAATGTTGTGATACCTATCTTAGAAAAAAAATTAGAAGTAATTATTGATTTTTTTCTAAAATACCCCAAAATAGGGAGCCAGACTTGGTCCACTTCATAAGAAAGCATTGTCAATTCATATTTTGGCTTTCAACATGTAACAATGGGATGGATACCTGGAAAAATATTCTTAGCGAGATAAATGTCACTTGATCTAACTTTTTTTTTCTTGTTATTTTCATAGCAGGGCTTTTACATTTTCATACCGGTTAAAAAAAGCAGAGAGAATATTTTCACAGCGGGGCTTTTACATACGCCAATTGTTGTGAGGACGGTGTAAGAAGTGTGTTAGAGACACTTTTCATAAATAAAACGGGAGATTGACAAGGATGAAAGAGGTCTATTGATCATGAAAGGATTGATCGATCTGATGAAGGAGATCGGCTGTTGATGGGGATGAAGCCTGGTCCGAGATTGACAAGGGATTTCCAAAGGAACTATAATTTAAATCCCGAGCCAGGCTACATCCCTATCAACCCCAACTTCCCATAACTCAAAGACGAAGATGATGATGAAGATGAAGGAGAATATGAGTGATGTTTATGAGTGAAGAAGCAATGAAGAGGGTGTCACCTATATATATATATATATAGAGAGAGAGAGAGAGAGAGTATGGAGCATTGGAGGGAACTCTAGCTGGCTGAATTGCTAATGCCACGAAAAGCATGCAGTTTCTTAATCTCCTTCAACGTCATTCAACTTTCATAATTACAGAAAATCAGATACCTGATCCAAACTTCCTAATCTGTAAGCTTTACAGATCACATATGAAGCAGTTACGAATCTGTACAATTAATGCTGATTTATAAATCGTGAATGATATATAGCTTTTCTCAATGTTCATGTTTGGGAACAATATTGTGGGACCAATTTGGTTTATGACAAGTAAATTAAGGAAAAAGAAAGAAATGGATTCAGTAGGGCATGCAAAAAAAAAAAAAAACAAGATAGTATGATGAGTACATTTGTATTCTTTTTATGTATCATTTTACCTTATGTAGGACTCATTTGGATAGGCATTTAAAAAAATTGTTTATGCAAAAAATGATTTTTGGACGGCTTTTAAAAAATAATTTATGAAGAAAAACTTATAAAATAAAGTGTTATGAATAAATGAGTATTTGGATGATTATTACTAAAAGAACTTTTGTGATTGATAAATTATCGGAAAGAGTATGAGATAAAAAAAACTTTATTCATTAGTTAGAAATTCTAGGGACCCACTGTGGCTCTTCTTTCTCCTCTTCTACAGAAATTCTAGGCGACTCCAATGGCAATAACATAAGGGTTGTCGACTCTAGCAGCAGAAATGGAAGGGCTATCGAGTAGAGTGACTCAAACAGCAGATCAGGACAATGACAACATAGGACACAAACCAACAGTGATGATGAACTCCAAAGGCCATGGCACAAGGAGGACAATGAAGATGAGCAGAATAGAGAGAAGAGGAAAAGTATAAGAAAAAGTATAGGTAAAATAGTAATTGAGTATTTCAGAAACTATTCATATGAGCTTATTCAAAACTATGATTTTAAACTATAGTTTGGTTTATAATCCTTTTTGGACAAATATAGTTTATTTTAAAAAAAAATCAAATTAAGATTTGGGCCAGAAGCTATTTTAAAACCTAAGTTTGGGATTACCCGAATAGGTACATAATATTAAACTTATCTTAACTTCAAGGAAAAATGGTGTGACGATGGGAAAAAAAATACAGTATGATTATAATTAATATTCTTAATATAAAAATAATATAAATTTAAAGTCTTTAGTTTTTTTAATATAAATATTCTCCTATTAAAGACAGACTTATTTGAGTTACTGTTAGATACTAAATATTACAAAAATATTCTTAGCAAGATGAGTATGACTTGATCTGGCTCTTTTTGTTTTCTTGTTATTTTCCTAGAAAGAGTATCACAATATATGTATATAGTTTCCTAAAAAAATATTGAATTTCAAACTCATAAGTGGTGATTCTCCTTTGTATAAAATATTTTTAAAAAAGAAATAAATAATGATTTTTTTTCTTCTAAAATGACACAAAAAAAGAAGCAAAACTTGGTCCACCTCATAATTTAAAAAGAGTTATCTATTCCTTTTGACTTTTAAAATGTACTTGTGGGGTATTTAAAAAAATATTATTACTGAGATAAATGTGACTCCTTCTTGTTTTCTTATTATTTTCTTTCCATTGTATGAAAAAAATCACAATACATGTATATTGTAAGAAGCAATACTTCCCCTTCATATAATTATGAAAGTGTTATCCATTTCTTTTGGCTTTCAACTTTTTGTTGTGTTTGTTTTCTTATTATTTTCTTTCTATTGTATAAAAAAAAATCACAATATGTATTTTACCCTAACATGTATACATATAATTTCCAAAAGTAAATATTAAATTTGAAACTCAAAAGTTGGACTCTTAGTATGAGATGAATGTCACCTAATCTTACTCATTTTGTTTTCTTGTAATTTTTTTCATTGTATAAAAAAAATCACAATATATAGTTTTCCCTAGTATATATTTTTCTAAAAAGAAATATTGAATTAAAAAATAAAAATTTATGGAATACATATAGTATTTTGCAAAATTTTAAAAATATTTCATTCTTTTCCTAAAATGCCCAAAAAAAGGGGCAAGAAACTTTATTCACCTCATAAAAGACCGTTCCTTTTAGCTGTCAACTTTTATGTGTGGGGTAACACAAAAATACTCTTAAACAAGGAACCAAGTTAGGAGCCAAACTTGGCCCACATCATAAGGAAACGTTGTCTATTCCTTTTATCTTTTAATATGTACCTCAAAATTATTTAAGAGAGTTGCACACAAGTCAAAGATAATTAATTATAATTTTTTTGAAATTATTAAATAACTAAATAGTCTTAAAAGATATGAAATAATATATTCAAATTATAAAATCACAGAGCAGGACAATTGTATTATTTTATAATTTGAATTTTATATTATCCCTAAATCTTTTGAGATTATTCAATTATTTGATTATTTTTAAAAAATATAATTAATTGTCTTTTATACAGCAATTCTCCTAAAATATTTTTAGTGAGATAAATGTGACCCCATCTAGCTCTTTTTGTTTTCCTACTTCATTTGGAAGCAGAAAATTGTGAGTGGAATACAGAATCCCTGAACCAAACGGCATCGTCATCATCACCACTAGGAAGTTGAAGACATTCAATTTCAGAGAGGCCAAAGTCCCTTTCATAGGCTAAACAAGAACACATACACACACACCTTGTTAGAAATTAAAATACAAATAAAGCCATGCATGCATTTTGAAGGGTGGGATAGATCACTTTAACAACTTGGAACAAATATCAGACAACATATGAATGTACTTTCAAGTACAGATAAACAAGGTAACAAATAGTTTAGGCATATATGGATCCCACTGGTACAAGAAAATACTTCTACAACAGGGCTTTTACATACACTATTTGTTGTAGGGTCGGTGTACAAAGTCTGATCAGAAGCATTTTGTTTATAAACAAAACTTGAAAAGATTGATCAATCATGAACCGGATTGATTGATCCCATGAAGGAGATTAGCTGTTGACAAGGATGAAGCCTGGTCCGAGATCAAGAAACAAAGATTTCCAGAGGAACCTATAATTTAAATCTCGAGCCAAGCTACATCCTTATCAACCCCAATCTCACTTAACTTGAAGAAAAAGATGATGTGATGAAGAAGAGAGAAAGCTGTTTATAAGTGAAGAAGCAATGAGGAGGCTATAGTTATATATATATATATTGGAAGAACCTCCAGCAGGCTGAGTTGCAATGCCACGAAAAGTATGCAGTTTCACGATCTTCTTCAACTTCATCCACCTTTCATACTTACATAAAATCAATTGCCTTATTACATTTACAGCCTAACTTGTGGGCCTTACAAGTCACATTATATAAAACTGTATTCAATTTTAAAAGTACTATTTTTTTATGATTCTAATTATAAATTTTGAGAAAGTCTCCTAACTCTTAAATATTTAGGAAAAAATGAGATTTTATCCTGTCCTTAAATCGTAGGAGAGCCTAATCCCTTTTTAAAAAATTTTATACAAAAAATATATATATATATAATTTCAGAAATAAATAATGATTATTTTCTAAAATGACCCAACACAAGCAGCGAGACTTGGTCCACCTCCACCTCATAACTAAAAAAGCTTTATCTTTTCTATTTATTAGCTGTCAACATGTACTTGTGGGGTATCTCAAAAGTATTCTTAGCTAGATGAATGTAACCTAATATGGCTCTTTTTGTTTCCTTGTTATTTTCTTTCTATCTTATCCCAGAAAACAAGAATCACAATATGACTTTTACCCTGTACATAGTTTCCTAAAAACATATTGAATTTGAAAGTCACGTCGTGATTCCACTTTATATAAAGTATTTTACAAAATTTCATAAGTAAATAATTATTATTTTCTAAAATAATTCAAAATAAGGAGCAAGGTTTGGTCCGCCTCATAATTAAGAAAACGTTGTCTATTTCTTTTCGCATTCAACATATAAATTGTGGGGTACCTGGCCTAAAACATATTCTTAACGAGATGAATGTGAGATGATATGTCTCTTTTTGTTTTCTTGTTATTTTCTTTCCATTGTATACAAAAACCACAATATGTATAGTTTTCCCTATTTTAGGAATCAAAAGTTATGCCCCTTTATAAAAAGTATTTTACAAAATTTTAAAAATAATTAATTTTTTAATATATAAATTTTTTAAAAATGATTAGTTTATCTACGACCTAAGGGTAAGAGGAAATCTCCTTTCTTCTTAGGTGATACTAATATTGGATAAGACGAGCCATCAATTACCTTCAAGCGTAAATTTAAACACTTAGAAATTAAGATGTCTTACTAAACATTATAATTTGAATTATAATAAAGTGGTACTCTTTAGGGATTGAATACGTTTCAAATAATCACATGTCTCATTTCTTTGTCAGCTGAGTCCACAGAAGATAGATAAGATAATTAATTAGTTTTTGTAAAATGCCCCAAAACAAGGAGCAAGAGATTTGGTCACCCCATAAAAAAGCGTTCTCAACTTCTTCGGTTTTTAAATTAGTTCGAGTGATAAATGGCTCTATATCATTTAAGTGATATCTCGAGTTCGAGCCTTGGTATATATAGAAAATTTCCGTTAGGAGATTCACCCACCATAGTTAGGTTGTGATGCGGGTCAGATCTAAATATAATCAAGGTAAAATTTCAATGAATTAAGTGAGAAAAAAAAAAACCTTTTCCTTGTGGGGTAGCACAAAAATATTCTTAAACACGGTCCACATAATAAGAAAGCATTGCCTAATCTATTCCTTTGGGCTTTCAACATGTGACCGTGGCATATCTAAAAGATATTCTTAATCAGATAAATGTGACTTGAACTAGCTCTTCTTAGCCACTTTGGACTTAAAACTCTCTTTTAAAGTTTAGAATAATTTTTTTTTTTATATCTTCTGATAAATAAGTATATTTCTAGATATTTAAATTTATATTTTTTTTCTTTATAAGAATAAGGTTACTAGCTATCTTAACTAATAACTTGTTAATAAAAAGATATTGGATTTGAAAATTAGAAGTTGTGAAGCCCCTTTATAAAGCATTTTACGAAATTTTAAAAATAATTAATATTTTTTTTTCTTAAAATACCCCCAAAACATGGAGCAGAAGACTTAGTCCACCTTATAAAAAAGCGTTATCTATTCCATTTGTTCAACTTTTACTTGTGGGATAGCACAAAAATATGCTTAAACAAGGATCCAGACTGAAAGCATTGCTTTTTCCTTTTGGCTTTCAACATGTAACTGTGGGATATTTCAAAAATATTCTTAGTAAGATAAATGTGACCTGTTCTAACTCTTTTTTTTTTCTTGTTATTTTCTTTCCAATTTATCATATAAAATCACAACATGTATTTTACTCTAGAATTTAGTTTCCTAAAAAAATATTGAATTTGAAACTCAAAAGTTGTGATGCCCCCTTTATATATAGTATATTTTACAAAATTTTGGAAATAATTATTGTTTTTATTTTCTTAGTGAGATGAATATGACTTGGCCTGACTTTTTGTTTTCATTGTATCAAAAAAAATCCCAATATTTATTTTACTCTAGTATATAGTTTTCTCAAAAAAAAAAACAATATTGAATTTGAAATTCAAAAGTTGGATCATTAGCAAGAAGAATGTGACCTGATCTAATTATTTTTATTTTCTTAGTTTTTTTTCTTTCCATTGCATTAAACAAAATCACAATACGTATTTAATCCTGGTGTATAATTTTTCTATAAAAATATTGAATTTAAAAGTCAGAAGTTGTGATGCCTTTTTATAGAGTATTTTAGCATATTTCTACACCGAGGCTTTTACATGCACTAGCTGTTACGAGGGCGGTGATGTGAGAAGATTGATCGATCATGAAAGGATTGATACTGATTCGATGAAAGAGATTAGCTGTTGACAGGGATGAAGCTTGGTATGAGATCAAGAAGCAGGGGTTTCCAGAAGAACCCATAATTTAAATCCCGAGACAGGCTACATCCTTCTCAACCCCAACCTCCCATAACTTGAAGACAAAGATGATGACGTGATGAAGAAGAGAGAGATGCTTATGAGTGAAGAAGCAATGGAGAATATTAGGGGAATCCCTAGCAGGTTGAGTGGGCAATGCAACGAAAAGCATGCAGTTTTGCTTCAACCTCGTTCACCTTTCATACTTGTAGAAAACTAGTTACCTGATTCATACATTTAGAGACTAATATGTGGGACTTACAAGTCACATTATTTGAAGCAGTTGCAAAATTTGATAAATAAATAATTGATCATTTTCTAAAATGACCTAAAACAAGCAATGAGACTTGGTCCACCTCATAATGAAGGAAATGTTATTTATTCTATTTGGCTTTCAACATTTATTTGTGGTTATTAATTTGCATAATTTTTAATATATTCTTATTGTTTGCTCAATTTTAATATGAGTCCTTCCGTTGCCACCCCGTTACTTTAAGGCTAATGTGGCATTGGCGCGTCTCTCTCAACGGCACCGTCTCCTTCGTCATATTCTCTTTCTCCCTCCTCCACTATGTAAACGACCACCATTATGTCCCTCACAGCTCATTCACTCTCGCTCCTCTCCACCATTATTTTTATCTCCTCTTGCGGAAGCTTCACCCGAATTCATAATGGTGGAGATAAAGATTAAAAAAAAAATTATTATTTTAGTCATTGAATTTTAACTTACTTATAACTCAATCTTTCAACTATAATTTAGTATAACTCAGTCTTCAAATTTTTGACTTGATTAAAACTTAATTGTTAATTTATTTATTTTTAATAATTTTGTTCTTATCATTTATAACTCAATCCAAGTCATCATTGAGTCATCCTACATGGCAAAGAACCCATTAAAAATTGCTTGATGGCTGCCAACTCATCTCCAAGTTGGATTTGATAGAAAATTGAAGAGAAAAAAAAAAAAAAGGTAACCCGTCCCTACTTCTCTACCAAGTTATAGTTGAGAGATTAGATTATAAATGAACAAAATTTCAAAGACTAAAATATTAATTTTTTTAAAATTAAAAATAAGGGGCTAAATAATTTGCACAATGTTGTCATGGACCTTGCAAAACGCTTAACAAGGCAAGTGGCCCATTTCCCTTGTCATGTTCAACTTTAAGCCTATTTTATATGGTTGACGATATAAAGAGTTCGTCCAACATGCCTTCCAGGAATGTTCGTATGCAAATTTTCTGAATATTGTCAATTCCTGCATCAAAGCTCAGACACGACTCGAGTGATAATAAGCAATCAAATTTACCACAAACTGGGACGTGGAAACAGAGTATCAGATACATAACATTTGCCCAGAAAATTGTGGGGAAGCATAATTCCCTCGATTAGGGATGCAAAATATGGAATTCGGGGCAAACAATCAAGAGTTCAACAGCCAAAAAAAAGACGGGTACTCTACAATCATTTTGATCCAAATGCAAATGACAATTTTGGTCGTGATTTGTTTTTGCCCAGCAACTTCATTTGGTTTAAACGTTCTTGCTCCTCTTCATGTTTCTTCCTTCGCATGGCTTCTTCTTTTTGTCTCTGGAGATCTTCTAACTCCCTATATCGTTCCTCCTCTCTCCTCTGCTGCTCTAAAGCTTCCCTTCTCTGAGCTTCTTCAACCTTCCTCCGGTTCTCCTCAAGCATCCTTTCAAGCTCTTCTTTCTCTTTCCGAGCTTGCTCCTGCAGGTCAAGTAAGTTATCCAACTTGCAAGTGGTAAAAGCAACAAACTTTTTTAATGGACAAATTACTCAAAATTGAAGGATTACAGTATAATCTTGACAATAAAATTTCCAAATTAAAACCAAGGGAAAAAAATCATCAGCCTTAAACTTCTATTGCACCAGATCAAAGTATTAAGAACAATTTGAAGTTAATACCTCCTTCCGCCTGGCCTCAATTAGAGCAGCTTCCTTTTCTTTCTCAAGTTGAGCTGCAACTTCATCAATTAGTCTCTTTCTTCCCTCTTCCAACCGTTTTTGAATCTCTACCTGAATTTCTTCAGATTTCAAGCTCTCTTCAACTCTCCTACGAATTGCGTCTTCCACTCTCTTGGCAGTCTCTTCTTCTATTAACTCCAATTCTGCTTCCTGTTGCCGCCTGTGAATACATGATAAAATGTTAAGCAGGAAAGTGGCCACTAAAGTGAGGAGAATGCTACATAAGCAAATCCAATGCCTTTGGTCATGAATAATGGGCAACATAACTCGGACAAAAAAAAAAAAAAACTTGAACAACAGACATCTGCTTTATTTTAACCCCTTTTCTTCCTTTCTAACCTAGTTACAGAGAACCATAATCATTGGCAAACAAACCTTCGTGATGACAAAGGCACTAAAAAATGCTTATGCTTTTAAGTCATACCTCTATTGAATCCTGATCCAAACAAATGAGTATCAAAACTGGTGAACAGTAGATAAATGAGGCAGCCAATTTGATCATCAAATATAACAAGTTGAACAATAGCAGTACCTTCCTTCAGATAAGCCTGTGGAGAAGAGATTCAAGTAACCTGCTGCAGTTTTAAACTAATCATGGCAAATACTTTAATAATCTTTTACTAACATCTTTGAGATGAAAGGAACTTTTTGAAATACAAGTTAGCGTTTATTTTTAATTAGGTCCCAAAACATCTACGCAATTACAAAAAGCCATGTTTACTGTGGACAAAGGAAAACGAAAAAGGAGAGGGGGGAAATTCTCTAGATCGAGAACTTTGCACTAAGTCATACCTAAATAACTAGTGATAAGGTAGCTAAGGCATGCTATGAAAGCTTTCAGACGAAACCCAGCCTGATAAGAACATTGAATTTCAGGAACCATTCAACCCATAACCATGATGGATAGACTTTCTGAAAGGGTTAGGTCAAGCTTTCAAACAAGATGTTACAGTAAAAAAATTAGTCACAACTACAGACGGATTCACTCCTAGCCACTGCCCCCTTTTCTTCTAATTAATAATGTTCATGTATGTTCATTATATTTCATGAGACCTATCTTTTGTAAAGAGGAAGTGATACCCTTCAGCTAGTACCTTAGAAGTGGTGGATAAACCAAGTGATCACACTTCACAAGAATACAGGGCCAATGGCATGAACAAATTTTTAAGATTAATAACTGAATAAGTTTGGAATTTCCTAGGAGCCAAAGAAGTTCTTTGAGGTTAATGAACAGAGGACATGCTTCAAAGAGTTCAAAGACTGCAGGTAACACCAAAGGTTATCCCCATTATACATGAATAAAGGCTAAAGGCAAATAGTATCAAGAAACCAGTACTAAACTGGAGTTTGCGAAACAAGGTCTAGATCTTATATAAACAAAGATAACAGATAATAGCAAAATGCCAAAGCCTAAAAGAAATTTTCTAATCCCATGAATCAAATCCAATCTGCACAAAAATAATGCATAACTTATTAGCTATAAGATTCAATGCATGAATAGATTAGACCCCTGGAAAGCAGGTCATGTGTATACTGTACACTTACACCCAAGATAGCTGGTAATTTTACACTAAACCTAAATCAACAAAGAACAGAGCATCATATGCCAAGGTTTTACCATGATAAACTTCCTCTCCAAATTTCCGGGGTAGTTATTGATCATCATGAAATTGAAAGATCAGGCAATAACTTATTGGTAATCCAGAGAGACTAACATTTCCAATTAAAGAAAATGTAAACTCGGGGTAAATTGGTAAACAATCCAGAAGATCATGGTTTCTATCTTAAAGAATGAAACAAGGAAAAAATGGAGAGAGAAAAGGAGTAGAATCAGCACATAATATAAGCAATTAATACCTTTTCTTTTCTTCTTCTTTCCTCTGTTTCTCAATGGCAGTTTTGCTCTCTACCAAGCCAAGACTTGAACTGGAAGATCTACGAGTAGGAGACAATGAGGAACTCCGACTTCCACGTCTTCTGTATCGTTTTGGAGTTGTAGAACGGCTTCTGTGGCGTCTTGGGGAACTAGAACGACTTTTCCGCCTGTATGATGATACAGATGATCTTAAGCAACAAGCCACAGTCCATGATAACTACTAAACATCATGTAGGGGTATAAATAACGCCTGCCCACCATCTAGCGCACTGAATACATAGTTACCTCATAAATTGCTAAGAAAAACCAGTCAGCTCCATCTTTAATCACATGAAGAAGCATATGTCACATTTGGGCAATGAAAGGACACTCATCAGCATCCATCACCTGCTCACTTCCCGAGTTATGGGAAGAAACTGAGCTTAAATTTTATTATGAACAAGATACATCCTCTCATGTTATCTATGTTATTCCCTATGTATTATTGATAAATTTCCACTTCCATGTACAAATACAAAATAACCCAGAGGAAACAAACCCATCAAAAGCCATGCAACATAAGCAACACCATCACCAGACCATGACAAGATCGCAAATACTTGAATAATGGCAATATCAATCATCCAGCATTAGCATGCATCTCATTGAATCTCTCAAGGAGCTAAACAGAAGATGAGAATCTGAACAGCAGAATGTCACACATGCAGAACTAAAGAGGAATCATGACTGCCCATAACCATCTACTCCATCATGTACAACAGAAAAGCCAAATCATGAGTAATAACTATCATTAGATATTAAATTCAAGTTAAATTTCATCAATAATTAGCATAGTGAACTGCAAAGCTCATTTTTGACCTACAGTTGTTTGTCATATAAATACACTACCAGCTTACTCTACAGTTCTGAAAGTATCATTTATTTTTCTGCAGAAAATGGTCAATTTCAACAAACATTCCGACAAAGAATCAAAATTTTCAACTCCTTTTGACCTAAATTCTAAATAAAGGAATGAACTTATTGGAAATGTGTCAAATGCCTGCAAACCCACTGTTTTCTATTTTAAGCTGCCTTAATGCTTAATCACGAATACATTTGTGCTTATGGTACACTAATGCAATCAACAAGCCTTGCCAACTTGAGTCCAAAAGTATTTGATAATTCCAAATTTTGTATAATTCGCTTGGCATGTGCAAGGGACATTCAAACCTGAAAGAAACTAACATTTCTACATAATGGAAAATACCATAGCCAGAAGCCAGATAAAAATGTTAAGATGCGTACAGATCAACTCCAATACTCTGTAAATCCAAATGACATCAAAAGGAGCCCCCACTCTTTCCGACTTGAAACAATGTATATTAGCATAAGGAAAGCAAAAATACAAACGGGATCACCTGCTATAAGAGTAGGAAGAATATGGAGAACGGCTTCTGTCTCTTCCACTCCTCCTGCTATGCCTGTGTCCCACTGGAGATGGGGAATGTCTTCGCCTATAAGATGGTGATCTGGATCGGGACAAGTCTCGAGGCATCTTCTATATGCAAGATATTTCTCAATTTTGAGCTTTAAGACAGTGATCAAAAGGTTTCCCTGTAATGAAGAAATATATACACAAATAGATCACATTACCAGAGAACAAAGGTTTGCCCAAAAAAGAGACAAGAAGAGTTCCAATTGCAAGTTCATCAAACAGAACAGAGTACCAAATGTTAAACTGATCATCGATACCACAAGCATATCAAACGTCAATAGTCAGCAAGAAGAAATCCAATTCATGCAAACCAGTAAAAGGATTGTCATTTTCTGAATTATTCATATATTCAAATAACCAATAAGCAGTATTTTTTTTTTTTAAAAAAAATAAAGTTTCACCTGAAAACAGAAGATCCCAGAGAAATCTCAAATAAAACAATCAATATCTGTCCTTTCAGAAGTTAAGGAAGAAATCCAGTTACATCCAAGTTCCACCCAATCAAGCAAACGATGAGATAATTTCAACCAAAAAATCAAATTTAATCGACAAAAGATTGTGATTAAATTATGTTATCACTAATATCAGTTAATTCATATATCTGACTTCCTTCAAGTTCCTTGATATTTTCGGGAAACAAACGGAGCGTGTACAGATAACGTTAGACACAGTCGAAGTTGCAAAATCCAACCGGGAGAAATTTAGCAGATTTACCTGCTAAAACAAATTGAAAGATACAAGGTTGACGATCTTTGCATAGATAGTAATCGGAAACCCGGGGAACAAACTCGTGAGTCACGGAATAAAACAACAACGAATCCGATATTTTAGTGTATCCTTGGATGGATTAAAAAATTAAATCGGAAAGTCGTATTATGTTGGCCTCCGAGGCCGCTAGGTTGAACGTTGAACAGTGAAAAGTGAAGATAAAGGAAGGGTTACTGTAACTCTCCCGAGTCCAAACCCTAACAACATACTGGACGAAGAAGATGATAGAGGATGCAGACAATGGTGCGGCCGGCTCCTCTCTCCTCTACACGCGACTTTGCACGTGCAGGGCGGACAAAAATGTGTCTAGGCGAGATGATATTCATTTGATTGAAGTAAACATGCCCCAAGTTTAGGTCAACTTTTAACTTAATCATTTGACTTTATAAATTATATTTTTAATCTCTTAATCCAATATTAACATATTAATCTTTAATTTTAAATTTTAAATGTGGCGAATATTTAAAATAAAACCTAAGTTGTTATTTTTAAAGCATTATTTATCAACATTCTTTATTAATGAAAATAGTTGTCTTAATATTAAAAAATAAAAAATATATTTTATAAATTTAAAAAATAAAATTGAAACTTAATATAAATTTAAAAAAAATGAAATATATACTTTGGCCAATTAATTTTAAATGAGACTTTGAGACTTAAGTAATTAAGGGTTAACATACAACTTTATTTCAAAAGTTTTTATTTATGACCAATTGCACTTCAAAAGTTATTTTAGGTTTAATATCACTCTAAAATATTTAAATTAAATTTAACTATTAGTTAACTAAATATTTGGAAATAACAAGTTTACATATCATCTATATTAGCTTTTTTTTTTGTCTAAGATATAAATTTATCTCAAAATTTTTTATTTAAGAGCAATGTTATGCTAAAATTTTTTTTGTATTCAATGCTACATTTAGAATTTCCAAAACTTAACAACATCATCCTAACTATTATATAAGTTAATTTTGAATATTAGTTGACTAAATATATTAAGGGCTCGTTTGGTTTCATTGTAAACTATAATTTTAAAAGGAATTTTTAGCAAAACTTAAGTTTGGAAAAATTTCAAAACAAATAGTCATATTTATTTAAACGGGTTTTTAAACTAAATTATAGTTTAAAACTAAAATTTCAGATAAGCTGATCAAAGTAGCTTATAGAATAGTAAAAGAGCTTATGAACTAATTAATTATTATATTAATCATTCTTTTTCTTACACCCTATCTCATTTCTTTTCTTACACTCTCTCTCCTCTCATATTTTATCTCCTCATTTAATACTCATATATTTTTTCGTAATTTATTAATAATAAAAGTAATTCTAGAAATAATTATCCAAACACTTATTTATTCAAAATAATTTTTTTTTATAAATTCTTCTCTAATAACCATTTTTTTAAAAGCTGCTCAAAAATTAATTTCTAAAATTTTATCCAATCGACCCTAAGTGGTATGTCCATATATTTAATTCAATTCTCTCTTTTTTTGAGTTAATTTTATAAATAATTTTTTTTAAAAAAAAATACTAATATCCTGCTTGAAATATTGGATTAATCTAAGAGGTAGAAGCTTCTTGCATGGTAGAGAGAAAATCATGCCGATAGAGAATTGCCGATGGCCTTGTTTCTCAGCATTTCCTCCTAGTGTCTTCTTCCCAAAACGTGAGCTCCTCTTCAATTTTTTACTTTTTTTATTGCTTATTCTATCAATTTAATGTATTTAATTATAATAACTAAACTTAACTAGATAATAGTCATAATAATATTATTATAATTTAAAATTTTTTAAGATGATATTAAACTTAAAAAAAAATTGATATAGATGACACGAGGAGTTGTCAGTTTAATATATTTAGTCAATTAATAATTAAATTTAACTTAAATAATAGTTAAGATAATAATGTTAATGTTTAGAAACTTTTAAAGTGATATTGAAGTCAAAAATTTTTTTGAAAAAATATGGCTTGTAAATAAAAATTTTTTGAAATAAATTTATAGTTAATTCAATAATTAATATATAAAATTGTGTCTAATAGTTATTAAAAATTAGGCATAATTTTATTATTTTTTTCTTTTAAACTAAGTAATAAAAAATCTATTGTAAAAAGTTTGATATGTACTGAGTTTCTTACAAAAAAGAAATTGACTCTATCGTATCCATGCCAACAATATCTCTTATCATAAGCTACGATATAGTGCTTTATTCCTACAAGAATATTAAATCTATATAAACACAAAAATATATTATTATGGTAAATTAAGGGGAAAAGTCATAAAGGATTTTCCTGGCCAAAAATATAAAGTTTACAAGTTAGGATAATCTATTTGCTAAGTTACATTCTCAAAGACGTTTAGACTTCCAAACTCAATATTATTTGGACTTGACTTAATGCGCTAAGAACACAAACAATTTTAGGTGGAGAAAATTTTAGAAAAATCTTAAAAAAATACTATATAAATTTTAAAATTATAAATATTTTTAATTACTATATTTTATAAATTATTGACTATTTTTATAAAATAAATAATAATATATTTTTATAGGAATTCTTGATTTGAGATTTCAAAATTTAAATGATATTTTTTTTATTAAAAATTGGCATGGAGAAGATTATTTGTGGAATTTTGTTTTTTGGGAAGACAGAGTAGTGCTCTTTTTTTTTTCAATCATCTGCAACTTCAAAGGCATGAAAGTATTAAGCATGGAAAAAAATTAAACATAAGTAATTAAATATTAACTAAAAAAATTAAATCTAACCAATGATCAAGGCTCTTAAATGTCAGTTGCCCATTTGGCCATTTCATTTCATATCCGCCTAGTTACACGTTACACGTTACAACCTTGACACGTCAGCTGAGATGTCAAGCTCCCATTGGTGTAAAAAAGAGCACAAATCATAAATCAAAGATTTTTAAAAAAATAATAAAAAAACACACAAATTGGGAGAGGGAAAAGGAAAACTGAAACCAGAGGACACGGGAACAGAGATCCGAAGTGTTGAGTGCTTCGTCGTTTCCAAGGACCTTCCCGGCGAGATTCTTCGGTTGCAGAGAGAGCGAAAGAGAAGGGCTATGAAGAACAGACCTATCTTGTTGCCCTTCCTTCTTCTTCTTTGCTTCATCTCATCATTTTGTCACGCTATTTGGCTTACTTTGCCCCCCACCGGTACAAAATGCGTCTCCGAAGACATCCAGAGTAACGTCGTTGTTTTGGCTGATTACGTCGTCCTCCCCGATGATAACTCTCACAATCCCACCCTTGGCGTCAAGGTATCGTCCTGTTCAATATTCTGGATTTGTTTTCCCTTTTATGGTTTGGTTTCTTTGAAATTCGAGAGGGAGGTAACCTGGGGTCCTGAATGTTGTGGAATTTGTTTACCGTCGTTTTGGATAACCTTTTGGCTTATTTCATGATTCTTGGAAACCGATTCCTGATTTTTTTGACTGGTGATTCGGAAATTATTTGGCCGATTTGTTGTTTTCTTTTGGGATGTTGAGTTGTGGACGCCGTTTGTCTAGGCTTGGTGATTTGGCGATGTTAACCTAGAATTGACCCTTTCTTCACACATTATTGAGTATTAGAGATTTGGAAACATCAAATATGATTCTGGAGATCATAATTGTTTTGATGATGGAAATATCTCGGAATATAAAGTAGGGCTAGTCTTGCTATTCTGGGGTGTTGCCAAGATAGCATAGCAAGAAAAACTAAGACCTTTGTGGCTTGCATGAGTTTATAAAAATTAAATTACATGCTGAGGTAAAAATGAAGGAATTTCTATTGTCCAAGCAATAGTAACCTGATAAGAGGTCTCTGATCAGTGTAGATGAGGGTTTAGTAATGGAGAAATCTGCAATGCATGCTTTTAGTTCCTTCTCATAGTTGGTTATCTTTATCAAGATGTTGCAAGGTCCTCATATGGGGCAATCATGTTAGCAAATGGCTAACTCAAATTTTAATTGCTATCCCATTTCTCTTGGGTATTCATCTGGCTTAATATTTATCTCTTGCTAAAACTATTGATTATAACAATTTACTTTATTAATACGTCATTTCAAGATTCAATGAAATACGTAATAATAAATTAATTAATGATAGATTTCTTCCCAAAAATCCTCGGCAGTGAAGGAGCATGGAAATATGGTGAGAGGTGATTTTGGAGGGTTATTGAAGAATCCTCTATTCTTTAACCTTATCTTAAACAAGCGCAAATTATACATTGAGCAACTTTTTGCTTCTCTTATCCTGAATCTAAACATACCGGTAGGCCAGCTTGTTAAAATGGAAACAAGCATATCATTAATTCAGAGGGAAGATAAGAAATTTAGAATATCAACATGTTCAAAAGGCTTATCTGACATGTAGCTGTAAATTTCTCTGCTGGTTGCTAACAGTAGTCTGATTTGTTCAGGTGACATCACCGTATGGAAACATTCTTCACCATAAGGAGAATGCAACAGATGGTCAATTTGCATTTACAACTCATGAGACTGGGAACTACTTGGCATGCTTCTGGGTGGATGGTCACAATGAAGCAAGTAAAGAAGTTAGTGTCGACCTTGATTGGAGAACTGGAATTGCAGCTAAGGATTGGGATTCAGTAGCAAGGAAAGAGAAGATTGAGGTAAACCGATATATCTAAACTTTCTTATTCATGTATAACTTCTTAGTTAGTCCTCTCAAGAGGCTCAAAGTTTGCATAAAGCCATGGCTAATATGAGTCTAATATTTTTTTAAAACCTTTTCGTACTGTGGTTTCCTAGGTACTATCTTCTTTTTCAGAACATAAGGTGGAAATTTTTAGTAATATACTAAATCATAAGAGAATTGAAAACTTTTTCTTGTCTTCTTTCATTTTGTCTAATCTCCCACGTTCTGAATTGTATCTGCATGTATCATTAATGCCTAGGGAGTTGAGCTTGAGTTGAAAAAGCTTGAAGGAGCAGTTGAGGCCATCCATGAGAACTTGATCTACCTTAAGAGCAGGTTATTTTTCACTATGAAATTGCTCCCTCTCCCGTCAAAAGAGGGGTAAAAAAGAAAAGAAATAATTTTCTAGTATTTTGAAAATTTATCTGATGCAAAGTTGTATGTTTTTTTGCTTTTTGTGTTTACTAGAGAAGCTGAGATGAGGATGGTGAGCGAGAAAACAAATGCCAGAGTGGCATGGTTCAGTATTATGTCGTTGGGTATCTGCATCACAGTCTCAGCTTTGCAGGTGTGGCATTTGAAGCGATACTTTCAGAAGAAGAAACTGATTTAGATCATAGAAGAACGGATTTGATATCTGCTGAGCATTATTGTGGAATTTACTTTCTACGTGTAGCTCAAAAATTTTGATACCTATTGTAGAGTTCTAAAGCTTTTTTTTCTTTTGTTAATTACGGGCCACTATCATTGGCAGATGCAGATTATACATGAATTGTTCTCTCTCCCCTCCCCTCCCCTCTTACAAACACATCAGCATATTTATTTGTGAGAATTGCATGAAGATCCAGAAGACAATTAATAAATTTCATAAAATTATCGAATAATTAACTAGTTTCAATAGATTGGGGTAATATATTTGAACGGAAAAAAGATAAAATTATTCTTGTTATAATAAAACAAACCCTCTAGCCTATTGAAAGAACATTTTATTATAGTAAGGGTAATTATATTTTTTTATAATTAAAATATATTATCCTTAAGACTATTTAATTATTTAATAATTTTAAGAGATTTTTTTTATAATTAATTATCTTTTATATGACTTCACTGCAATTCTCTCTATTTATTTTCTATTTGTATTTTCTTGTTTTAATTTACAAATAAAACACGATTGAATGTTTTGGGAGAAAATTAGGCGTTTGTTAAATTCTTCAATAGAAGTCAATGGCTTGCAATCTAATATGAGTAGCCTTATAACCTCATGTTATTAGTATATGTTATTAGTACATATAATCTTGATAAATTTTAAGATTTAACTCACTTAAAATTTTCTGGTATAAAAAAAACAAAACAATCAATAGAAAAACTACGTGGGGAGAAGCACTTTGTAAAGAGTTAATAATAGTATGACGTTAGCGTTGTAAAAAAAATAATAAACTATTTTTAAAGCAGTCAAAAACGTCTTGTTTTTCTTTTAATAATAATGTGACACTATCTTTCGTTAGTAAATTAAGTGCAAATTCCACGAGTTGAATTGGGTTTCCCATCCATCATTTGTTGTTATAAATCCGGCATGTTGTAACTTATATATGTAATTCTTAAGATTTCTCATAGATTTTGAGACAATAAGCTTTTCAGAATTCCAAATCTGAGTTCTTTATAAACAAAACTAAAGAATGCTAATGCAAATCTGAGTTAAATCTCAAAGAACCTGCAATTAATTAATACAAATCACGATTGAGATATTAGATTGATTTGTATTAGCATTAATGAGGATTCAATCAATGGTAAACTTTAATCAATTTCGCCCCTTAATTTTTGGAAATTGAATCTTTTGCCCCCAAATGATTTATTCATTTCATTAAACCCTAAATGGTTAGAATCTAAACTGAAAGCATTTAATCCATTAAATCAGAAACCCAAAACACAAGAACCATGTTTCTATTATAGAAACAGAACACCATGAAATGAAGACTTCAAAAATAGGAAACTAAAAAAGAAACAGAGTGAGGAATCGGATCGGATTTTTGGATTTAAATGAACCGGCATCGTTATTACTTATTGCATATGAGTATTATAACGGAACAATTCGATAATTAATCTTTTGATTTCTTTAAAAAAAAAAATCTAAGATTAGGAAACTACGTTTGTTTCCTAATTCAAAGCGGACTAAATTCACATACTTTCCTACCAAGTTTCCTCTTTGAGCCCTTCTATTAATTTACTCAGAAATATTGTTTCCCAATTCACGTTCACGATTATCAGTCTCTCATTCAACGTTCAGAAAGTGACAAAAAAACCAAAGAATCACACTTCAACTACTTCGCTCTGTCTCTTGGGGTAAGTTCTTGATTCTTCTTCTTCTTCTTCTTCTGATATCTGTGAATTTCAAATTTCTTATGATGCCGAATTCCGGTGTTATAAGGAGAATAAAATAATCTCTGTTTTTATATCACAGAAACAGAGCATCCCCCCAGCTGAGGAAACCAGAAAGAACGAACCTTCATACACATTTGGGGGAAATTTGTAAGCATTTCTATTTCACCTTTCTCATCATCATCATCATCATCTTTATTATGTCTATTGATTATGTGAAATGAAATGCAAATGGGAGAAAAGAATAAAATACAAAGTCGTGACCTTTTAAATGAAGAATGTTGAGATTGTAATTGAATGGGGATTGTTTGCCCAAATAAAGAAATTGAATGGGGCTTAATAGTCTATCATTTCTTGGCATCGAATTGGGCTATATAGTTATTAATCAATTACCATTTTGCCGAATCTCATTCTTTTGAATTCTTTATATATAAAGAAAAATATTTTGGGTTTTGAAGATGGAATTTCATTTTCGCTTAGATTGTTCTCTGAATCAATGTATATTTTGTTATATTGTTGATATGCTTCTTAAGTTGTATGAGTGTGATTTATTGTTTATGTATTCCCATAATATATATATATATATATATATATATATGAAACTCTGACTGATTAGAAATTGGACATTTTTGTCTGAAATGCAGAAAAAGTCGACAGTGAAAATGTCTGATTTGTTGACTATGGAAGATTTTGAAGACATGAAACAGAGTGATCATAATTTAAGCTCTTTTGAGATACTCTTACAAGTTGCCTCTGTTGCTGCTAAAAAGTATGATTTGGCCAATATGAATAGTGAAAATATTGAGCCTAATTTGGATAGAAATAACGTGTCTTGTAAAAGAGCTCGGACATTGGTCACAGAGAAGAAGATGAAGCCTATGGAATTTGTGATAATAAGAAGACATAATGAGGAGCAAAATCTCACCAGCTATGCCCTTCAGGAGCCCTCAAACTCTGTTAAAGATCAAAAACTTGAAAATTTTATTCAAGGTAATGTCTTTATTTTAATTGATGAATTATATGGTTCAAGAATGTTTGGATTAGTTTTAGAATAGATAGATTTTGGATACTTGTTATCGAAATTATTTTATATATAAATGACTAAAATAGATATAAGTTAATATAATAATTATAAAGGAAAAATAGACTTTGTGGTTAAATGAAGTGTATTTTTGGTATATTTCCCTCTAACACTGCTATTATTTTTATCAAACTTCATGAAAAACTACAGTTTTGACCTTAAAACCATGGTTTTAGCATAATCAATTGTGTTTGACTACTTTTATCACAAACCTTAGTTTCCATAAAAAAAGAAAGGCACTTTTTTCACCTCATCCAAACATAGACTTATTAAAATTTTGTTATAGTTCATTGGATTGATGGATTTCTTTCTTTGTGTAACAAAAGGAGGAGGAGGACAGAATGTGAAGAACTCTGTGATCAACAAGTCTTCAAGAAAGGCAGATACACGAAAGAGAAAATTGAAAGACACCACCATAATAAGCAATGAAGAATGGATTAATGCTATTGAAATGAAGAGAAAGAAGAAGAAGAACAGCAGAAATCCACCACCACCAAGCTTGTCGGAAGAATTCGAGAGAAAGATCATGGATGAATATGGCGGGACAAGAATCATAAGAGTCATACAAAAATCTTTGTCTGCTACAGATGTAAGCAAAGGACACAGCAGAGTCACCATGCCTTGTAGCCAAGTTGAAAGCTTCAAGTTCTTGGATGATGATGAGATGACAGTGTTAAGGCGAGCGCGGTCCATTACCGTGCCTTTGATTCACAGACCAAGAAGAAATGGGGTGCTCCTTCCTCTTTCAGAGACATCATTGGAATTAAGACAATGGGATTTGCATAAAGAAAAGAAAGATTTTCAGCAATTAAATTATCAGTATGTGTTGAGAACTAATTGGAACACAGTAGTTCTAAGAGATGAACTCGAACGAGGAGACACTATTCAGATTTGGGCTTTCCGTGATGTTCATAACAAGCTTTGTATGGCACTTGTCAAGCTTTGAAGATGACGATGATGATGAGGAGGAGGAGGAGGAGGAGGAGGAGGAGCAAGCAACAAGTCAACAGAAGCACAAAAGAATTCAATTCAGGGGTTCAAATTATTCTCACCAGTGCTCTTTTTTTTTTTCCTAAACTGTAGAGATGGGAGTGTAGGTTTCAAACACTGTCAGAACTTGTGGATTCCCATTATTTTTAGGGTAAGCAAGCTTGATTGCAGTAAAAGCAAAAAATCTGTTAATTCTTCTTTAGCTTCTTCTTGAGTTATATATCATAGAATTGCTGATATGGGGGTGTGTGTGTATATATATATATATATATATATATAATACAATTCTTATAATTTACCCCTTGATTTTGGTCCTATAGTTTCAACTTGTACCAGTCTCTCAAAGAATCAAAATTTATAATTTAAAACTATAGGGATTAAAACTAAAATAAGAGTAAACTATAAAAATTAAATATTATATTAATTTTTAATTAAGGGTTAATATAATTTTTAATCTCTTAAATTTAAAACCTTAAATTTTGGTCTTTCACAGGGTAAAATAGTATAAATTTTTATTAAATTATAAAAACTGATATTTTAAACAAAAAGAAACTTAAAATGCCATAACCTACACTTGAAATTTAAGAGACCAAATTGTATTATCTCTTCAATTAATTAATCGCATATTTCATATAAATCAACAAAGTATTTGCAATTTTAGTTAATAGCTGTGCAATCGAAATGGCATTCCCCAATCTCATTATGTATTTTTTTAACCAATTTGTCTATACTGAATCTAGCTATTACTTGCTAGAGTGCCAGACCCTTTGTCTGCGTTTTTGTTGTTATATATAAAATTGTAAATTAAAATCAGAAAATACGAAAAAAGGGACAAGAAAAAGGAAGGAGAGGAGTGAACAAGTGATAAATCACAGATGAAAATATCATCTTCTTGTTTTTGAAATTTGCTAACAGAGAAACTGAATTCTCAAGTTAAGGGTCCAGTACAAAAATGTTTAATAAATCTCTTCAGCATTCAAGTTGAAGAATGAAAATCAACATGAAGTCTCTCAAGAATTATGGACCAGGAAGAGTCTTTTTTTTTTTAATTAAAAACAAAAAAGAACCCTTATTCTATTCGAACAAACTTGTGGTTCTGGTATGTGAATTTGCAAACTTCATCAAAAAAATCATCTGCACTGCTATGGCTGCTTTTCATCTGAAGAATCTTTATAACCATAACCCTCAAATTCTTCCCATACTTCAACAGAGATTCAAGAGTGCTCATTTTCTGTTCAGCATTCAGTGGCGATCTCACTGTGATGACAACCTCCTCCAAACATGGAATCATGAATCCAGAATCCACCTGTAGAATGTATGAGTAAGCATCTTCATTAGTTAAAATGTTGTAGAATCCAATAAAAAGTTCTCTAATAAAAAAATGAATTGTGGAGATATATTTTAAGGCGAAGCTGTAAAAGACATCCACAAGTCATTTTCAGAAATTACATGTTTCAGACTGTTTTTCTGACAAAGCGCTGCAAACATGGCTCCATGAATGTCAAATTTGCGCAGTTTGGGATGACTATTGAAGAAGTCAACAAAGTCGATCTCTGGGAATGGTTGAAGAGCCTCGAAATCACCAGTGAATTCAACCTTCATGTAGAGATGCTTCACTTCACTTGACAGTTTCAGCATTTTGCATATGGCATCCCAGCACCACTGGACCCCTCTCATAGTCAAGGACTCGAGAGCTGTGAGTTTTCCAAAATCAACCATGTATACTCTTCCTGTAAAACAGTCGTGTGTAACGAACCATAAGATGACTGGCAATGCAACGGAAAAATATAAGGAAAAAGTAAGGACAACACAACAATGTACTACCTGCATTGTTAGAAATTGAAAGATTCCTCAAGTGATCGGTTTCAGGTACCCGGATCCAACTACAGCCTTGTACCTCGAGGGATTCGATCATTGGGGATTTTAGACTAAGAGAGATGTTCCCCAAGCCATAAAAATCCATTTTACATTCCTCTAAATATGGCAAATCAATTGAGACTGATCTAACTCCTTCACATCCAAGCAGTAACAACCTAGTCAGATAGGGACATGACTGAAGCACCACGCCCAGCACAGGATCCTCCAACCTAGCACCAATTATTTCAAGGTTCTTGAGGTTTTGGAAGACATCCCATTTTGGGAAATTGACCATTAAGACACCCCATAGTTTTAGAGATTCCAAATTCCTTGCTGCACCCACACAGTCCAACTTTGATGGGTTCTCAGTCAAAGCTTGAGTGTCAAGAATATTGTCCATTCGGAGCTCAAGTTGGCGAAGAGATAAACCCACAAGGGATAGCCATGACGCAAGACCGGCACTGGAGAAAGGGCTATACACAACAAGCTCTTCCAATTGCACAATTTGTGATACCATTCTCCTTACAATGTTGTCAGGTGTTTCCGCACCAGAATTGTTGTCAAATGAATTGCGAGGAAAGTAAAGGGTTTTGATATAAGACAGCGAGTCCTTCCATCTCTTAGAAACACAATTGCAGGCTGCTACATCTCGGGCATTATTGATATGGGACAGGATGAATTGAAGGATAGCATCCGGAAGAGACTCCATTTCTGAAGACAAGAATGGGATAGAAAATTGTCAGCATATAGATAGATGCAAGCTCAGATAATAAACATCATTTTTAATTGGTGTATGAACAATGCAAAAATTGCAATGAAGAGAATCACTATTAGACAAAATTGCATGTATCTAGCAAAGCAGATATAGAATATCAATAGACCTAAATTCAACTTACTCTCACGACCTAGTTGAATGCCATCCCCCAAAAGTGTCTTGCGTTCACAATCTCCTAATAGTATATTTCTAATGTAATGAGGAATCTGAGCCCAATGACATTATTGACAATACTTTTCTTGCAAATTACTTGGGTATTGGGGACATTGAACATTATATTATTATAACACCTCACTTTAATACCTCTAAATGAACTAAGACGGATAACTTCTTGCTGTTCTGTAATAATTCCTCATTCAATTCTTTCTTTCTTATAGCTGTGGCAATTTTTGGGTCTTTAATCTCCATTACAAAAAGAAAAAAAAAAGAAAAAAAGAAAAAGAAATATGTATCCATGCATTTATATATAATGTAAAAATCTGTAGGAAGTCATATTATTCATAAGCTATAAAAAGTGTGACTCATCTTAAAACTGTGATGCAAGCCCATAGTCTAGTTCTTATTCAAAACTAAATTAGAACATGTGAAATTTATCAGCGTCATTGATCACATGAAATGAATCAAACTTCTCATATGCATCACGGAAGCAAATGCAACATATCCTTAGTACATATGGCCAGTAATAACACTCCTGTAAACATATGAATTATCAACGAATAAGGCATTCAAAGCAGTTAAGCTGAATATAACTAAAAGCAATGCACGCAGAGTAAAACCTTCCGAAATCTACATGTAGTTGCTCCATAAGAAGTACAGTGGTATATAAAACGGGGAAGAAACAAAACAGATAGGAAAAAATGAAATGAGATACACTCATCCGATAAAAATAAATCTGAGATGGGAAATGCGGATGTCTTTTGCATTCACCCCTTACTTTTTAAGCATAATTACACAAATCCATATAAGATCTAAACAATTTCATCATAAACCCAGAAAAGAACTGGATCTCCCCACCTTCATCCCCACAATTAAAAGAAAAGGTGAATCCAATCTATCATAGAAACAGACTAAATCCAGCTTAAGTAAGGAGCAAAAGAACAGCAGAGACAGCATACAATTGAGAAATTTCAATATCGGAATCGAGAAAGACCTGTAGTGAAGAACCCAGAAGCTCAGATTTGAGCTCGGGTCTTCTATGCCCAAGTCCACCCCTCCCGCCGTCCAGTAATAGCTAAGAGAGCAAGATTTAAGCTTTCGGGGTTTTGCATTTGGCTCCTATTTCGAAATTTAAAACCGAAGCGAAGGCCACCTCTGAAACTTGAAAACTTTTGTCGTCGTGAGAAAAACTTTAAAAAAAATCAATTTCTTATCCTATTTTTCATATATATTTAATATTATAATTTTATTTATAATATCTATGATTTTTTAATTTAATATAATTTTAATATATATTAAATTAAAAAAATATAAATAAAATTACATTACAACTAAAATTAATATATTAAAAGTATATAAGAATAAAATATGTATATAATTAAAAAAAAAGAAGTAAAGAAGGAAAAGATGAATAATAAGCCCGCTTTCTTTTCGAAAGCATTTTGAAATTTTGCGACCGTTTAAACAGATACATCAGACTCTCCCGCAGCACGCACATGGTGCTTTCAGCCTCTCCACGTTTTGGGGGCTTACTGTGTGCTTGCTCGCATCTGATCACGAGCACCATAAGCACCAAATGAACGGCTGCGATCTGATTGATACAAAACGCTTTGTGATCGTACGGTCACATTGATTTGATTTTTTTTTGTATAAATTTTTTTTGATAGGGGTTAGGCTCACCCATAATTTAAAAGTATAACAAAATTTCCTTTTCCTCTATACTATATTAATGTCAAGTAAGGCGAATAATCTATTAACTTCAAACGTAAATCTAGACATTTAAAAGTTAAGATACTTTATTAAGATCGCGACTGAAACTATAATAATTAATATTTTTTAAAAATTAAATATATTTTAAATATTAGTATGTTACACCTTTTCTCAATTTAACCTATGGGTCATTAGTGTGAGAAAGCCAACATAATATCTGAATAGGAGAAAAAGAAAAGTAAGATAATAATATATGGATAAATATTTTATTTTTTAAATTATTTTGTGTAAGTGTTTAATATAGTACTGCATTTTTAGTGTGTGTGTGATTATCATATAATTACTTAAATGTATTATTTTGATGGGAGAAAAAGGTCCTTGAACTTTCTTTTCTTTCATCATAAGTGGGAAAGAAAAAAAATATATTATGTTCCATCAAACACATTGTTTAACACCATATTTTGCTTTTCTTTTACTATTTAAAAGATATTAAACTTCAAATATAATCAGTTCAATTAATTGCTTTTATTTGAGGCAACTAAAGGAAGAAAACAAAAACATCATTTTTTTTTTGTCTGCATCTGATGCCTCAGAAATTGTGTTTGGAGAGGCGCTGAGAAGTCACAGGAGGTCTTTGGTTCAACCTTCCTTCCACCATTAACACTTAAAAAAAATTACAAAATGAATTCATGAAAACAATGGATACATGTATACAGTCAACTGGAACAGATTTTTATTTTTATTTTTTTTAGTTTCATTTTCAGAGTGTGGATGGAGACTATAACGGGGGAGATTATTGATAATACCAATAATTGTGTGTGTATCTAACTATCTATTTCCATTGCCTAGGTACTTCCTTAATTTGGAAGATATTATACATTGGTGCCTTATCAATGAACACTTTTCTTCCATCCCTAGTTGTAGCTCCATGCTTCCACGCTGGTCCTATCAACCAAGATGCAGCAGCTCCACCAATCAAGCCTCCTAACTGATATCAAATTGTCAAATTGAACATCAAAATCACTACAACATGAAGTTTTACTACTAGGATACAAACCAGAATAACTGCAACATCTAGGCCTATTTACAAGAAACAAGTGATAGCTCAATTTTTTTATATAGTTATCTGACTAAGTCAAATTTAAACATTGTTAAACCTAATTGGTAGTATCTCTCCTAAAGACATTTTTTTGCATTTACATGGACTCGAATTCGATATCTGGTACTTAAAAAACCAAAGCCGCCTCCACTAGGACTAATGCATATTGGTGCGATAGTTTGATTTTAACAATAACTTGTTTCTTATAAATAGGCCAGAGGTAGTAATTGTTAGAGGAAGTTGGCCAATCACAATTTGAGCCATTGAGAATAAGGGCTAGATTCAAGTTAAAAGAAACTGAATTTGCATGAGACAGGCGAGGGCATGAGGGGCCATTTGGTTTGTTTATAGGAAAAACATTCCTTTTCCTTCACATATAAATAAAATGCGATATATACTACACACTCCTAGTATCATTACTAGAAGTATTACTGCTTTTAACATTCTTTTAAGACATCAAATAACATTTCTTATTCACAAAATTCTCTGTTCCATCCTATTTTCTTTTCCTTCCACTTTATTTTGCAAATCTGATGGTTTTTGATAAAGTACAATGGCATCGTATGATCTATATAGTCGACCCTATTTAATAGAATAAGGCTTGTTGTTATTGTTTGGTTATGAGAAGGGGTAATGTCACTGAAAGTCTGAAATTACATAACCAGCCAACTACTAATTCAAGCTTTACTGATCAAATAGTATGCCCCTCTTGTTCTCCATTGAAATTTCAACATTTAGAAATCGGTAATCAACTAGGAACAGGGATACTTACATGACCCCAATTGTCAATGCCATTTGATAATAGTCCAATGAACTGCAAAAGATGCTCACCGTCAAGTCAAAAGATGCAAGGAAACAGGGACTCGGATCATCAAGTATCAACTAATGGTCAGAAATTTTCTCCATATACTCAGGAAGGAACAAAAATAATTTCTAAAAACATGCATTTCCTAGTAGAGTTAATAATGCTAGTAGTAAAGTTATGTGAGATTCATACACAACATTCTAGAAACTGCTATATTGTTCCAGGGATAATCAGGCGCGTGAATTAATTTAAAGAAAAAAGCTAGCCAACACAAAACTGAGCACCTTTAGAAAAGAAATCCCAAGTTACTAACTGATAACTCAAAATAATGGACCTTGAAGATATGATATCAAAAGCTTTGACAGTAAACGATGTCAGATATTCCAACACGAAGAAAAACACTTACCATATTTAGGATAATTACATGTGCTATATGCTGTAAATCTTCTTTGCCTCCTCCTACGAGTTTTCTGTGCCTCAACACAAACACAGCAACTGATCCAACCTAAATAATGTATAGCTGATTAGAAATAGAGGATAAAGAGGAGAAAACAAACATATCTATTTAAGAACTACTCATGCAAATGGAGTTAAACCATTAAAGTCATTTGGGACAAATGCAAATGTGAACAAATTTTAAGGAAAAGGGGGCAGAAATGAGGTAAGTTCATTCCAGTATCATCAATAACCATACCTTGACACGTCATTTGTCTACCTCATGTTATTTTCTTGTCTTTGGTCCATAGTAAAGGATCATAAAAGAATAGCAGATGCTAGAGAGCATGACTGTCTTTACGTACTTAATGAATTACAATAACCCTACCCTGATCATCCTTTGTCTAAGCTTTCTTTTCATCCATCACTTCTTATTTGTACAAGACAGATGAAAGTGAATTTTTAAATCCATGCTTAGCAAAGTCCAAAATGAGGATAGGTGTATGGTCAACAATTGAACTTCCTTGATTCTATCCCCTCCTTCAGATTCTGCATTTTAAAGTTTAAAGCCTTAATAGGAACCCGCATTTTTGTTCTTTGTCATTCCGTGGTGTTAGTTTGGATGTCAACGCCATCATTATAGTCTAAACATTTTCCAGTTGAAACATTCAGGGCGTTAACTGATGATCCTTTATTCAAAGTTAATGGTTGGTGGAGATCAAGATATATATTATACTATAGAAGGGCATTAACATTCAGACATAACCACGTAACTTCAGTGCCCCTGCAAAAGATAAACTTCAAAATAGTTGTTATCTTGTGAAATGCAAAATTACAAATGGAATCAGCTCCAACAATTGAGCTAAGGGGAAAAAGTAAAAATACAGATATATCAAGTCCACCATCCACGCAGTTAAAAATTAATATTTGATTTGGACCACAAAATAATATTTCAAAGAACTTACTAGTCCGAAAATTGCCCCTGATGCACCTACTGCAGGCATTCTGCAGAACCAATAACTCATTGCTGAACCTGAGTTTCTAGAAATTATGGAATCAGAATACTTGTAGGTAAGCACCTATTGGTTTTTGACTTTTTGAAGAAAGAATATAAGCCAGTACTTGTAATTGCTGAGACAAAGTAAAGCGCAAGATATCTCCTAGGACCACTGAAACTTTCCACAGAGGGACCAACTGAATTTAAGGAGTAACAATTAACCTGCAGGAGATATGTAATAATTTTTTAAGATACAGAAAAACAAGGCATATTCACAAACAAGATTCAGGCGAGAAAATCCAAACCAGACCATAAGGTGCCCAATATTTGCATGCAAAAAGGAAGAAGTGACAAGCCTCCACAATTGTCCCTTGTCAATTAGACTGTTAATCTAGTAACACACAGTCAACAAGTAAATATGTAACAATACTAAGGATGTATGTTCAAATATTTAATAGCAACTTACCTTAGCTCCCCACAATAAAAGATTTCCTTGTGTTGCAAGTTGTGCAATATAAATTCTGAGATAATGGTTTATAAACAATAAGACACTAGAATAGCTTCTATGTAAATTTGGTGAAAAAACAAGTGTATGAGATAAGTAGCTACGAAAATTATAATCGTAATATAAAAAACAACATTCCAAAGTGGACTTGCTGTTGCCAGCTATATGCACAAAATGAAAATATAAATTTTGTCTAGGAACAATAACCATTCAAGCAAACATGCTGATACTCACAAGATATTGGCAGCAAGGAGCATATTAGTCCATTTCCTTCCATTGAATGGATTTCGGCTGGACATCTTGGAGTTAGACATCCCGTCATTTCCCAAGTGTGCTATATGTTCTCCCCCATTAAAGAAAGAGAAACCAAGTGAACAAGTGGAGGTTAAAACGTCATTTGATAATTGAAGAAAATTTATTTCTTTAAACTGGAGGGCTCTTTCACACCATATATCCTTCCATCTAAATACATGATTCAAGGGAGGGAGCTTCTGTGCAAAGAATGAGAGAACTGAATTAGAATGCAACCAGAGAACCAAAAGAAAAGATGCAGCAGGTTAATTCTTAATGCCAAGACAAGCAAAATGATTAACAGACTATAAAGAGGAAGCTTTTTATAGCATGTCAGTTAATATGGACTTTGGGAGAGCCATACTCTAAGATTAAAAGCTAGCTTGTGAAATTAGAGAACTCAAGATTCATAAAAACCATACACTAAAATCCCATACTTCCAATGTAACACCCAAGGGTCATACCTTAAGCGCCCCATACCTTGAGGGAGAGGAGAAAAGACAGGAAGAGAGTGGAGGGAAGTGCAAGGCTCTGGTTCCATAGATATGAAACTTCTGAAGAGCCAGACCCAAAAAGATAGCGCATGGGGTTAAGTAAACAAAGGTTCGTATAAATCCAAGATTGGAACTCCATGCTTTCCAATGGGGGAATCGGATCATAAAACTGGTCAAGTGGTTAGCAACCAACAAAATGGCTATTTTCTTAATCAAAGACCCGATAGGAACCTAATCAGAAATGGCATACCTTTTTCCCTTTCTAAAAAAAAAATGGCATTCCCTTTCACAGCATCACAAGCAACATGAACCCAGCAACACGATGATCAACTAACATCCCATCTATCTAGACACTCAACTACTATACCACTCAGGAAGGCTCGAGCAAACTTCAGTTACACATAATTTAGTATCAAAGTCGTTGATAAGAAATCAAGCATCAAGAACAAATCTCCTAACGAAAGGGATAGCCAAGACAAGTAACCACCAAAAGAAAAGGCAAAGTAATCTCGAGCATGTTGCAATAGCAAACGCATTGTCATAAAATGGATACTGAAATTTTCAAATTAAAGAGACCTCAAAATAGGACTGTAGAAGGAACCGTAGGCGGAAATTGTGGCTGATGCGGCAGCGGAGAAGGTGACCGAAATGGAGGGAGGTGGCGGTGGCGATGAGATCAAGCGAACAAGCACCCGCCTCGCCCATCGGTAACCAGGAAGGGTGAGGAGAAGCCGAACTTAACATGATGGTTACAGAGCCAGAGATGAGGACAAAGACGTATAATCGATTCACTGGGTAGTGCCCACCACTCAAACCGACTCCTGTGATCTGTCCGGCAAAAAAGAAAAGCAAGTTCCAGTATTTTGCTTATTCGAATGATGATGGCGGTGGTGGTGGCAAGTAACCAATATATATAGGGCTGTTTGGATAGGATTTTAAAAATGGGGCTTATGAAAAAAAAGAGATTTTGAATAGCTTATAGAAAAGGACTTTTGGAAAAGAGATTATGAAAAAAAAAGTGGTTTTGAATAAATGAGTGTTTGGATAGTTATTTATAGAAGGGATTTTATTATTAGTAAATTACGAAAAAGGATATGAGTATTAAATGAGGAGAGATAAGAGATGAGAGGAGAGAGGAGAGAGGGTGTAAGAAAAAGTAGGAGAGAGAGTGTAAGAAAAAGTAGGGGTAATATAGTAATTGGTTAGTTCAAACGTGGTTTACTGTTCCAGAAGCTACTCTGACCAGCTTATCTGAAACCTTGGTTTTAAACCATAGTTTAATCCAAAAACCCGTTTGAACAAATATGACTGTTTGTTTTAAAATTTTTCCAAACCTAAATTTTGAGCTAAACCTTGGTTTAAAACCAAGGTTTGTGACTTTCCAAACAGGAACATAATTACCAAATTAGAGAAAAATAGAATTAAAATATTTTATCAAAAATAAAATTGAAGAAAACTAAGAGATGAAACATAAACTTCAAATACAGGTAAGAAACTATAAATAGACCCCAAAGTAAGTTATTACAGAAAATAAAAAGAAAAAATGTATTCATTCGATATTAGTTTACTTTCTTCATTTTACTTGCCTACATAACTTGTTTCAGTCATGGTCCAAAGCTAAATATAAGCATCTTTTAAGCGAAAAATTTAATCTTGATTTCCCACATTGTTTAATTTTTTTCCGATTTTTTATTTTTGAAGGCTAATTTATAAATCACTTTTTTAAAAACATTAAAAGAAAACAGAAGAATTATATTTAATTGTGCCTATTTGAAAATAGTTTTTGAGTTAAAAAAATCAATCAATGGTGACAATCGCCAATGGGTAATGCCGATAGCCTATGTGGCCATCGATCGTGGTTGACTTTGATTGCTGGTCAAGGGGAATGACAATGGTTAATGTGGCAATCGACAGGGGTTAGCAGATGATGATTGTTGACGATAACAGGGATGATGATAGGCAACAGATAGTACTGGTCAAATTGTATTCTTAAAGCATGTTTAAATTAACTTTTAGATAATAGATTTTAGGAAAAATAAATTTTGAAAATAAAAATACTTGGATGATTAGTAGTCACTTTTTATATTATTAAATTATTAAAAAGGGTATAATTTGATTAAAGTATAAGAGAGGAGAGAGGGTAGAGAATAAATAGGAGAGATGAGAGGGTAGAGAAGAAATAGGAGAGAGGCTAGAGTGTAGAGAAGAGAAAGAAAAGAGGATATAGGGTGAAGAAGAGAGATGAGAGATGAGAGAGAAAAGAGAGAAGGGAGGGTATAAGAAAAAATAAGGATAAAATAGTAATTGGATACTCCATAAGCTCTTTTACAATTCCAAAATCTATTTTCAGTAGCTTATTCAAAACCATAATTTTAAACCGAGGTTTTGCCCAAAATCAATTATGGACAAAAATGACTGTTTATTTTAAATGTTTTCAAACCGAAATTTTTGTCAAAATCAATTTTGGACAAAAATTTATGTTTGTTTTAAATTTTTCCAAACTAATATTTTGCCCAAAATTAATTTTCAAACCCCATCCCCAATCAGGCACTTAGGCTTCTTGTAAAAGTTATGCTCAAATTAAATTCTAATTTTAAAGTAAATTATTGTCAATAAACATTAAATTTTTTCAATTACTTTTTAAATAATTATTAAAATTAAATATCTTTTATTTAAAAAATAGACAATACAGTTTAAAAATTAAGAATTATAGAATTTTTCTTTTGCCAATTATAAGAATTTAGTTTAAAATATAAAACTTTTTTTATATAAGATTTTTTTAAAAAATATTTTATTCACCCACGATCTAAAAGTAAGATGAAATATCTCTTCTTTTTAAGTGATATTAATGTCAAGTATGATAAACTGCCTATTATTCTTAGATATAAATTTAAATATTTAAAAATTAAAATATCTTAAATATTATAATTAAAATTATAATAAAATAATATTTAAAAAAAATGGTTTGCATCTCTTAAGAAAATATACATTCGACCTACCAATTGGATCAAAATTATCATCTTCGTTCAAGATGAGCCATATGCCCAATCCATGGCTGGCTGGGCCCACCCGGCGAAGACAACGTGTAAGAGATAACACATTCTATCCAGTCTTGTTACAAAAAAAAAAACACATTCTATTAAGTCTGTCGGTCGGAGTCAACTCTTTCGTTTCCACTTCCACAACTCTTCTGCTCCATAACTCACCAAATCTACCGCCATACGCGGCGGCGCGTGAAGGCGAGAATGAATCCTGTAGTATCTACCCTCCAATACTGGTTAGTGAACAAACCCTCGATTCTCAACTTCTCATGGATCCCAGGCCAAACCCTAGGCTCTTCCCCTCTCTTCCTCTCTCTCTCACTCTCCTCCTCCCTATCCTCCGTCTCCCTCCCCTGAAACCTCAAATTCTCCGATCAATGTCCGTCGTCCACACCCTCGTCCTCCTTCTCCTCTCCTTCGCAATGGCTCTTGGGTGTATCCTCACCATGGTCTCCCATACGCCTCACCTACGTCTTCTACGTCTCGAAGGTTCTGGAACTCGTCGACACACTCCACATCGTCGTCGGGAACTCCATCCGACGGCTCACGTTCCTCTACGTGCACGACCACGCGACGGTCCTGATCATGTGCTACTTGTGGTGACGAACACATGCGTGCACGTGCTCATATACGGGTACTACTTGTGGAGTGCCCTGGGGGTCCGACCCAAGTGGAAGCGGGTTGTGACGGATTGCCAGATCGTGCCGTTCTTGTTTAGCTTCGAGGTGTCGGGTCTGTGCTGTATTTTCATTTCGGGGGATCCGGATGTTCCGGGTTCTCGGGTTGGTGTTTCAGAGCTGTCTTCAATGCCTCTCTTTTGGCTCTCCTTGTTGAATTTCATGCAAAGAGTTATGCCAATCGCAGCAAGACGCAACAACCTCACAAACATAAAGGGTCATGGTAGTGATTCCTTAACACCATTGTTTTGCTTTGTAATCTCACATATTAAAGTTCCTTATTCAATCTTATATTGGGAATACGATTAAAAAAATTTATGGCTAAAATGAACGATATAAAATTTTCATTGAATGGAACTTCTTTTCTGTTTACGAGTCTAACGGAGTTAGAATTCTTGATACAAAATATGGTTTAAGTATTTTATATTGGTTAAAATATGCAATAAATACGATAGTTTTTTTTTTCTTTTTGAAGATTTTTTTTAATTAAAAGGACAAATATTATTACTTGAAGTTACATATAGGATCAAATCCATGACCACTAGCCTACAACACCATTAACAATGAAGACTTAACGTGTAAAGTGTAAACCTGTGCTTCATACCATAAAAAAGTGTAAACCTATGCTTGTGAATAGCCTCTTGTCAATATAATAATATGTAAATACATAATAATAAACTCGTCAAATTATGACAGTATCATAACTATGAATTCAGTTACGAATTTTGTTAAACAATTAACATGACTTGTCAATTCTCAATCGATACTTAACTTTCCTTTCATTCGGGAGGGTTATTTCGCTCATTTTGCTTCACAATCTTACTTCACTTCAGTCCAAAAATCCTGCAATGTATTCTCATAATTTTTTGGGCCTAATTGGTAAATAAGATCTCTACTGTGGTCCTTTCCTAGAATTCTCCCAAAAACTCTAGTAAACAAAAAAATATTCCATAAGGGAAAGCTAGGCCCAATTCAATCATGATTAGACTAGGACAAGAGAAAAAAGAGTGATTTACAAGGAGTACTACTTTATTGTAGTTTTAGTCGCAGCGTTTGAGGAGATATCTTAGCTCCTAGGTGCCTAGATTTACGCTTGAAGACAATAGATAGTTTGCCCTACCTGACATTGGTATCACCTAAGAGAAATAGAGACTTCACCCTGCCATTAGATTGTGAGTAAACCCAACTCCTTTCTAAAAATGTTATAACAAATTAAAAAGAAAAGAGTTGCATTTCACCCCAAAGACTCATAAGATTAACCTATCGTCATGGGTTCAAGTAGCGATAGGGTGAAATATATTCAATCCCTAGGGAATACTACTTTATTGTGATTCTAGTTTTAACACTTGATGAAATTTACATTTGAGGATAATTGACAGCTCAACTTGCCTAACATTGATATCGTTTAGAAGAAAATGAGACTTCGCCTTGCCCTTAAATCATGAATGAGTCTAACATCCTTCCAAAAATATTTATAACAAAAAAAAAAAAAGACTGATAGGATTAGACTAAAGCCATGTCAGCTCTTAAGCAGCCGCAAAAATGGAATTTCATTTTCACTGGAAATTGTACGTCAGTCTCATTCTTAGGTATAGTTTTCAATAGCTTCATTCTCTTTCACACAACTCATCTTTAACTTCTCTTACCCATGACTTATCAGTCACTCTAAAACCTGTCTTGGTAATCATGCATGGAAAAGTGAAATCATTCCATGAGAGATCAGAATGGGATGTTCCAATTAAAACTGGGAAAGGGAAAGGCATATGAATATTGACTTATAGCAAATATCACATCATACAAATCCTTTCTTGTTTTTACTCATGGTCTCAGTTTATATCTCTAAGTAATATTTTCCTATGTGATCTTCCTCTTTCATCAGTGAGGGAGAGTGTTTTTTTAGTCTTTTGACGTTTTTCCTTTATGCTTGTTGTATTTGTAATTTTTTTTATTTTAATTAAATCGCTTTTACTTGCAAAGACAAAAAATTATGACTTGACTGTCAAAAGCCATATGATACTCATAATAACAAAAGAATCCCTAGTTAAACGTAATAGTAAAACTAATTATCCAGCAGCACTTTCCCAGAGAAGGGCCACTTTTCTATACGGTAATGATGGGTTAAATGTGGCCCTTTCTAAAACGCCATAGATAGGATTACATCTTCTGATCTTGTCAAAATAATACTCCTCCATAGATATCTAATTTGCAGAGATAAAACCAATTAATTATTTGTAAAAAATGAATTAATTTTCCTAAAATACCCTTCCTAATCATTTACATGAAAAACTACTCCCATAATGGAAACCCCCTTAATATGTGAATGGATAAGGAGGGTTTGGAAAACAAATTATAAATTTAAGAGAGAAAATTGATTAAAGTCTTACATTTAAGACCAAAACAAATAAATTTTACATTTAGGACCAACAGCATATTATTGATTGAGCAAAACTCCAACTTCACAGAAATCCCATTTTTAAAAATGTGTACTAATGCTTCACTGCTACAACCACCTCTCAAGATTGACAGCTGTAGAACTGTATTAATTACTTACCGTGTCAGACAAATAAAGGGGTCAAAACTCAACTCCCTGCCGTAGTTCGTCTTTTCACCACCAAATCGTCAGCAGAGTAATAATCAGCTATGAGCCGGTACATGTATGATGGGTTATGGCCACCTCTGAAAAGGTAAGGAAAATGCATAAGGAAACTGAGTATAATAGTTTTCAGAGAGTTGATGGTAAACGAAAGCTAACTGAAACGCAGTTCAACTTACGTGTCAGTAATGAAGAGACTAACAAGCTTCGGCGGCACATAATCAAATGCTGGATTAACGACATGAAGAGAACCAGCACCACTTGCAAAATCCAGACAATCTGAAAATTCCCCAAAGTTGAGCAATTCGGAAGGAGATCTCAGCTCATTCAGCAAGACCTCAGGATTGTGTGGATACAAAGGGCACAGCTGTCAAAATAGAAGAGCAGTTTTCAAAGTCATTAGAATTTTACTTGCTAATATGTCAGATGCAAAGAAGATGGATATGATATTCTAATAATTTACCTTGTGACTCCCAGCAAGCACAACAAAAGGAACGGCATGCCTTTGAGCTGCAAGTGCAACCATATTCAACCCAACAGGGGCAATAACTCCCCCATTAGCCATGACAGCATGAGCTCCAACTATAACCTACATAATTTTAAAGTCAAAATCAGTTCAAATTTAGTGTAAAAGATTCTATTCCAGATACGGAACAAGAATTTTCAAGTACCATGTTTACTCGGGATATCATGGCAAAAACTGCAGAATCAGTTATTACTGTGGTTTGTAAGCCTCTTGCTGACAAATCTTTCGCAAGTAGATGCCCCTGATATCTGATTACATCCACATTAAAGACTACATGTAAGTTGCTATTGCTAAAAGAAAGCCGGTGGCATTCCTTGCAAATGTTAGTGACAAACTACTACCAACCTTGGGGCACCCTCAGCAACAAATATCCGAAATGATCTCTTCTTCTCCTTCGCAGCACAAAGAAACTCCAGCACTGTTCTTGAACTTCCTAGTGTTAATATTACCTCACTGAAAAAACATGCAATTAGCAGTGTAAAGAAGTTAGAAAAGCTAATGACTTGACAGGGCAAAACAGCATGTCAATATTATTTAATTCATTTCAAATAAATTACTTGAAAGAATAAAAAACAAAAATAATTGAATTTTTAATATTTGCAATTAAGAGGTAGGGGAAGTTAAATAACTTCACTCAACCCATATACCAATAACTACCACTATTAGGTTAAACTTTTTGTTACTAAATGATATGATTTTAGCTCTTATCTATCCATTACAGACCCTAACATTAAGATGAATCAATTGAAGTTGTCATTCCCTTTCTTTATTTAACATATATCGGGTCCAAGAAAAGAATTTTATAGGAGAATGCATTAACACAAATTTTCTTCATTTTAATTCTAATATACGACACTGACACATTCAATCTATAACTTAAGACCTTTGACTAAGCAACAAAATCTAAAAATATTAACAACATCCTCTTAGAGCATAAGGGGAAGAAGTACTTTTGATGTATGTGTTCTACAGCTTGCTCTGCTATTTGTTCATGGCAAGTGGCAATATCTTGTATAAGATCATTCACAGCTTCAATGACATCATGTTTTAGCTTCCGGCCCCGGGAACCTTTGTCGGCTGCTGTAAGAGAATTAAAAATAATTACAAAAATTAAATAAAAGACACAGGCAACTGAACACCAAGACAACGCAGCATTTACAAGCGGGTGAATCATCTAGTAGTGTGGATTCAAGTTATGGCATTCTTATATCATGATAGACTCAATAACTAAGTAAGGATATAGCATTCTCATAGTCTGTCGTCTCACATCTACTTTTTCCTTCAGATTCACCCCCTGAAGAAGAAGTGTGTGGAACAGCAGTTGAATCAGGCATATCCTCTAGAAGAGTTTGCAATGATGGTGGACGCAAAGTGCTTCTCGCAGCAGCAGCAACAGCAGCTGCAGATAGAACAGGATGATCATCTCGCTCCACATCATCTTCATTGTCACTTCCTGCTGATATTCCCAAACCAGCAATAGCATCTGTGGCAAGGGAAAGATCTTCCTCCCTAATAATGTGCAAAACCCTCCTTACTATATTACCCACAGCTACCTCTGCAATTACAAACATACCATATAATGATAGGAAAATTTTATATAAAATATCCAAAATTAACAACAACAATAGTAACACATCACTGCAGGAATTGAGTAATCTGATAGTTTTCAAAAGAGAAATGGTTGAAGGACTATGGCTTTCAGAAACAAGCTTGTTGGAAGTAGTGGGTTTAGGAGAATCACTGGTTTGGGAATCCATGGCATTGGCCAAGCAAGATGGCTCAGCTACCAAAAAGTTTAGGAAATGCATAAGCTTGACTATCCTCAATTGATTGTTAGCTAGCGATATATTCTAAAATATGGAATTCAAAGGTATCAAATAGGAAATGATACTCTAATCATAGAACTATAATGAAATACACAATCAACCAACATCTATCATTTGAAAAAGTGTCGGAAGAAATGGTCTAGATTCTAGAATATATGGAAATTAGTACAAACCAAATGAGGAACAGCCAAATGTTATCTACACAGCTGGAGTAGATTAACAGAACATGCCCAGGATGATGATGGCAATCTATTACCACCTGAGGCAATCCAAAAAATAACAACTTACCCACATTACAAAATATCCACAAATACTGCACATACACAATATGATGATCTAACAAAGCATCGAGAAGACATGCTTCAACTTACACAAGCAATTAAGTAGAAAATAGACCCGATGCATACTCATCTGAAATAAAAAATGTGGTCAAGGCACAAACGAATTTTACAAGGAAGCTATATATTGCATACCAACAGGATTTGCAGCAATGAGTTGCTCCCCCACAGATCTTACTGCATCAATCAGAGCACCAGCCTGATTTGTGTGGGGCAACCGCTGTTGAGAAACTGCAGACCGAAGCACTTCTGCTGTCTGCTTTGCTGTGGCCTGTGAACCTTCAATTTTACTACACCACATATCAAAAATACAGAAATTAGTTCTCAATCTCACAAGATGACATCCGACACTTTACTCATTCAACTCTCTCAGTGATAGTGAAGAAAATTTACCGTTTCTTAAGCTGATTCAAGAAATCATTAACAAGGGACTGAACATCAGGCATTGTGTGATTCTACCTGAAATGTAAAAAAATGTCAGGGCCTCATATCACTTTAGAGAAAGGTTATGTTTAAGCATCATAACAGAATGATGGGTCTTCACTTCAAGGATTGTCAGCCACCCTGATTGTTTCACCAAGATTTCTCAACAATCAAACATCAGAGACAAAAGTAATAGATAAACCACTATTTCAGCGAAGTGTCAAAATCATACCTCACCTAAAATCACTGCATGACACTATTAGCACTAGCAGTATTTGATTTGCTAGAAAGTATTGAAGAAAATTCAAAATCAACTAGAAGAATGGGGACAATGTGTTGCATGCAGCTGTCTGTGTTGAAATAAAGCTAACAAAAGAAGAAAATACTAGAATTGAACAATTAAATTATATAAAAACAAAAATCTTTCTCAAGTGCATGTGTATTGCTTATATTATTGACAATATTTGTAATAGTTGCTGTTGCTTAAAGGAGTTTTTCAAGATTAAAATTGTTTAAATCCTATTTAAAATTAACTATATTACAAGGTAAATAAATTGAATAGATTAACCATCACTCCTAACAATTTTGCCTTAGGCTTTTAAAAGTCTGCTTCCTCTCAATTTGAAAGTTACAATTGTGCTGGTAGCTCATGGCTCCATTTTGAAAGTAACCAGGTTCAGAGTTTAAAGCTAAAGCAACCAAATCTTCAATGTCTATTGAAGTTTTTCTCTTAAAGAAAACTCCAAAGCAACATAGCCAATTCATTCATTCGAATAAAAAGTGTCGATCTAAATTATAATATATTCTATATAGCCATAAATCTAGAAGACCGGAACAACTGAAAGAATCTAATTTAGCATAATACTATAATATAGTCTAGCAGCAGCAAGTGAAGAGGAAGCACAGCAGCAAAAACAGAGACAGATTATGCCATCACAGATACACGATTGAAGACCTAATGGAGTCTGCTTTTCTACCTATGAATCACAAGAGTCTGAGACTGAAATTATGCGAGATTGCCGCCTTCCTGGATGACTCACGGCAGACGGCGCCGTTGGGAAGACGTCGGGGAGCCGTGAGTGACAGACGAAGGCTGAGAAATTGGACGGAGACGGGGGGGTGATGGTGGATGTAACGTCGTGGGTTAAATAAAACCTAAATCTATTATAAATTTTTTGGGAGAATTACAGTAAAGTACTATAGAAAAAATTTAATTCCTTCAAATTGTAATGTTACACGTTATAACGGTAAAAAAATAACAATATAATTATAATTATGTTACTCAATTGTTATTATGACTTTTTAGGTATTAAATCCTTTCAATAAGGTCTTTGAATAACTTTGCCAAAACCTTTGGATATATGAACAATTTAATAAAATTAATTTAAATTGTATATTACACATATTTGTAAGGACGAAAGGATATTTTTTTTTATCCTATTTAAATAAGTCAAATCAATTATTAAAATTTTATATACATATATAATTTTATCTCTCATTTAAATGTTCCCCTAATCCTATTTTTTTTAGGGTAGTTTTTTTGTAGGGTAGGGACTAATGAGGGAAGATTTTGATTCTATTTATAAAATTTTTATATAAATCTATAATTTAATTTTACTTATTATTGTATAGACTTTATATTTTTAAAATAATATATATATATTAAATTTAATAGAATTTAAGGTTTTTATTTTGATAAAATATAGTGGAAGTGATGTGAAATATGACTAGAAGAACATCTTATTACATTGTATATCTAGTTTTTTTTTTAAATAAAAAGGCTAAAAAGATTTTCATGTACGTGACAAACCTTATGTAAGACCTAGTGCTTGTTTAGATTAAGTTTTTGAGAATTAATTTTAGACAAAACCTTGACTTGGGAAAATTTGAAATAAATAGCAATTTTTGTCTAGAATTGATTTTAGTCAAAACCTCAGTTTAAAAAAATTTGAAACAAACAGTCATTTTTGTCCAAAATTGATTTTGGTCAAAATCTCAGTTTAAAATCATGGTTTTGAATAAGTTACTGAAAATAAATTTTAGAACAGTAAAAGAGTTTATAGACTATTCAATTACTATTTTGCCCTTATTTTTTATTATCCTCTCTCTTCTCTCTTCTTTTTTCTTCATATTATCTCCTCATTCCTCTCTCTTCTCTACACTCTCTCCTCTCTCATCTCTCTTATTTATTCTCTACCCTCTCTCCTTTATCATACTTTAATCAAATCATACCCTTTTTTATAATTTATTAATATAAAAAGTTATTCTACTAATCATCCAAACATCTCTATTCCCAGAATGTATTCTTCTCAAAATCTATTCTCCAGAATCTATTCTTCTCAAAATCTATTCTTCAGAATCTATTCTTTCCAAAATCTATTTTTCAAAAATTAATCCAAATACACCCTTAGTCTATTTAGTTAAACTAGATTTTGTATCTATGCATATTTCTAGTATTAAAGAGAAGTTAATATTATAATAAATTTATTTATGTAAATTTGCACAATGTTATACACGAGATATTTTGTAAGCACTAATAAAAAAAAAGTTGAAATAAATGTTAAACAGTTTAAATATTCATTTCAAGCATGATATTTCCAATAACTATACAAAAGTAATTTAATTTAATTTAATTATGAACATTGAATGGCTTAATTTCACTTTATCTTAGTGGCACAAAGATTAACATAGATAATCTACTATGTGAAATCGTCAAGCATTGTCTTTAGCTGTATTTGGCTCAAGAGAAATATAGTAGCTAGAAAGGAAATTTCAGACATGATTTAGTAGCTGTATCTGGCTTAAGAGAAATAAAGTTATCTCTAGATTTTACCCATCACATTTAATAGCAATGTAAGGATATTATATCTTAGTAGAATTATTAAGGTAGTGTTCTACAAAATATATTTAATTATTTTAAAATTTAATAATAATTAAATATTTTATAATGATAAGTCATACGATAAAAAATAATATGTTTATGTTATTTATTTATTATTAAGATTTTTTTAGATTAAATTTTTTTTATAGAACCTCTCAGCCATATATGAAAATTTTAAAAAAAATTAAAATAAGTATAAATTTTTAAGGGTTTCACGTATAGAGTAGATATATAGCTACTGTAATTAACTATGTAGAGACAAACATCAATTTTAATATTCTATAAAGCCCTAAACCTAAAGAAATGAGAAAAGACACGTACTCGAATGAATTGTTTCGGTCTTAACCAAACGAAGCAACTAGTCATCAGCCGGGTTTTGAATTGGTGCGAATCAAGATTTGGATCTTTATTGGGAGAATGACTCATATTTAATGTTATATAATAATTTAAATATAATTATTTTTAATAAAACAATACATCTGTCTAATAAAAAAAAATAAAAGAAAAAAAGTGAAAAATTATATTATTTTTAAGTAAATTTAAGGTATTTGTTGTCAGAAACAATGATTAATCCCTTTATAATATGAATTTTTTAAAAAAATTAGTATTAATTATGAGATATTCTCTATACATACCGCCATATATTATGCCCCTAACTATTTATTTAAATAATATAGTTAATTGCTAAGTATACTATATTTTATCGTTAAAATTAGATCATTTTAAGTTTCAATATGGAGATTGTATTTGTATTGGGTCTACTGCTAAGACTTTCTTGTCGTGTAGTTTCTTTTCAGTTCTGGGTTTAAGACCCGCTTGCCTACCAAAAAAACAAAAGTAACATACTTAGAAGATTTTTATCCTAAACTTTTCCTTATAAAAAAAAAACCAAGAAGAAGATTTGTATCCTGGATTCTAGATGCACGCAGGTGAGAAATTGCATGCATGTTTTCTTTAAATAAATGGTCCAACTCTAATAAACTAAGGGCACCTCAATTATGATTAAGATAACAATTTAATTAAAATATATAAAAATATTTAGATATATATAACTATAAAATAATATTTAAATAAAAATATTAGTCTGTAAGTAAATGTAACATTCATGTACTATAAACCATACAAAATACAATAAAAGTTACTAAAATATAAATATAGTTAATTGCTATTTTCTTAATTAAAAATGATATTGTTTCATTCTTAGTAAAAAGATGGGGATATCTAACTCAGTCAACTCGTATAAAACTTTTGATCTAGGAGATATTGGTTTCACTAGCCTAAGTTAGATTTTAATATCATACTATTTATTAATATTTTTGAAAGGCCTACTAATAGAGATTGAGTCTAATAGAAGGAAGTTACTATCTCATGTGACCTATCAATATTTGAATCCCTCATTGAGAGATGTATTTATATTTAATATTTGATAATATCTCGATCAATATTACCTTTAATAGAATGATAATATACTTAAAAAAAGAAAATATTTTTGAAGGGTCCAGAGAAAGATATATGCTAAACTAAGGTGTTGACCCATGCATACAGAACCTTTACATCATGTGCGTGGGTTTTTAATATCTCACCCATATATGTAGGGGAAGGCCATGAGGGATCATATGCTCATCAATTTCCATTGACTCCTTATGAATACGACTTATATCTGTATTGCTTTTTTCCATATACATTCGTAAGATATTTCTGTATCTTCAGTCCCCAAAATATCTATTTTACCGTACGACTAAGTCATTTTGCATTTATATAGATATGTATGTATGCATAACACCAAAATGGTTACAGCAATTCAAATGAAAAGATATTGACCAGTTGAACGAACTCATATTAAGTGAAAAAGGTTTAGTTTAATTTCCTGAATTTGCATGTTGTTTTACATATATGAGTATAAGAATCTTGTGATCATGCTTTAAGATTCCACATATGATTTTGAACATTTTTTTAGTGGTGTTCTTTTATTCTCAAGACTTGAACTTAATTAAGAACTCATTAAAGAGACCAAGTAGTACTTAATCATGTGAACTAATTGTTATTAGTAAGTGAGACAATTTTTTTTGTTGCCCACCCTATTCACTAGAATTTTGTCCTGACTATATTCGAATCCGACCCGTATCTTGCACCTGGCTATGGTAGGTAAGTTTTCCAATGAAATTTTTTTACATACGTCAAGGTTCAAACTCGAGACTTCACTTAAGCAATACCGAGTAGCTTATCATTCAGACTAACCCCCATTGATAAGTAAGACAAATTTTAATCTTGCCATATAGGTCTCTTAAGAATGTTGTTAGGGTTTTGATCCATAGACAGGTGTATATAAAAGATCTTATTAGGAGAAACAAACCCATTTTATATGATCTTTATGCCTTGAAGTTGATTAGTCTTTCGGCAGTTGACAGGGGCAATATACCTTGGTATAACAGACAAAAAAGAAACAGAGAGAGAGAACTCACATATAGAAAAATCAATGAAAAGATATTATTTAAAAATTTTATTAATTAAAAAAACTTGAATTCAACTACCGATATTTTCTATGTATAAAATCTTTATAATAACAAATTTTTTTGTATATAAAAATATATAAAATCCTTTTACGTAATAAAATTTTTAAACGAAAATTTTTCACCTACTATCCCTCAGATGTCAAAGTGTAAGAAGTGTTGTACTATTAAGGACCAATGGCTATGAATAATGCCGAAAATGGTATATCTATTAAGCAAGTTTATTAAACATAAATGACCCCGTCCTTGCAAGTTAGGCATGCCAATTTGTTTGCACGTTTTTTATTTTAATTTATTACATGGTGTAACAAAATATCTTAGATTGAATATAAAAAATGAATTAAATAATTAATAAAGTGTAATATAGTTGGCACATAGCTAAATTTCTTAAATATATTGTCAGATCATCTTTGACTATGGGTATAAAGGGAAAAACCTTTGCAAGATCCCTTTTATGATTATCTGATCTTTATGCCTTGAACTTGATTAATCTTTGACTTGGGAGATACCTTGCCCAGACAAAAAAATAATAGAAAAGAGAAATAGCTAAGCTAGCTATAGGTAACTCAGATATCAAAGTTACAATACACTTACCACAAACCTCTTGAGAAGGATGCATCCAAGAGAAAACAAAGAAAAGTCCCATATGTATAAAAATAAAATAATGCAGCATTATTTTGATGCTTCCTTTTTTTTAATACAAAAATATTTAAACGAGTTAAGTCTCGTAGACTTATCAAAATTATGACATGTCTTTAGATTAAAAAACTTATAAAAATATTTACAGATCACTCACAACAAAATTTTCAATCAAAAATAGAATCTAAACTAACTCCCTTACTTGCTAGATTAATCTATTAGTTGTTATGATACCATTAACTGTTAAGTTATTAATATATGATGTCATCTTCATCAAGGTGCTATACTGAATTTAATTTGCACATTTACCATGTCCCTTCATATTCACAACTCTTCTCACAATCTTCTCAATATAATCGGTGCGTGTGTCTGTATGAGAGAGAGAGAGAGTTTTTCAGAAGATATTAGCGAGGCAAACTAGAAAAATTGAACTTTGGAAGGGTAAAAACTAAAAAGATGTTGTTGTGAAATTAATTTCCCTCTCATGCATGTACAATCAATACACTCAAACGCTCCCTCAAAAACAGTCTGGAGCAAGATGTGGGATGTGAATAGTAATGCATGGGACCATTATACACGCACAACACCTTCACAACACTCTCAATAATATAACACCTCTCTAGCTAGCTACTTAATATAATCCCACCACCTCCACTCCATGAAAAAAGCCCTAACTATCTATCTTCCTACCAAATGCCACCTTCCCTTCTCTCTACACGAACACCAATTTAACCTCTTAAACATCCCCCCTCTCTCTGCCGCCACAGACGACGGTGGTGCCGCCGTAGTAGTTCGTAAAAAATGAGTCAGATTTTCTCAGCCATAGTGTACTACCTAGTGAAGCAACCTTCCATTGAGAACTTCAAATGGATTCCAAACAAAACCCTAGCTTCATCTCCTCAATTTCTCGTCTTCACCGTCGTCACTTACCTCTGTTTCACCTTCTTCCTCACTCGTCTCTCTCTCCCGCCGGTTCCTCCGGTCATTCTTAAACCCATCACCGCTGTACATAGCACCGTTCTCTTCGTCCTCTCCTTCATCATGGCCCTAGGTTGCCTCTTGTCCACTATATCCCATGCACCTCACTTCCAGTGGATCATCTGCTTCCCTCCCAACACCCCTCCCTCCGGGGCCGTCTTCTTCTGGGCCTACGTCTTCTACCTCTCGAAGATTCTAGAATTCGTTGACACTCTCTTGATCATCTTGTCAAACTCCCTTCAACGCCTCACGTTCCTCCACGTGTACCATCACTCCGCCGTCGTCGTCATGTGCTACATTTGGCTCCAGACGTCTCAGTCGCTGTTTCCGGTGGTGCTCATCACCAACGCATCCGTTCACGTGCTAATGTACGCCTACTACTTATCGTGCGCACTTGGGGTTCGTCCAAAGTGGAAGAGGCTCGTGACGGATTGCCAGATCGTTCAGTTCTACTCCAGCTTCGCTGTTTTGAGCTTGATGCTGTTCTACCACTTTTCCGGGTCGGGTTGCTCCGGGGTTTGGGGTTGGAGCTTCAATGTCGTTTTCTATGCTTCACTTTTGTTTCTGTTTGTTGACTTCCATAAAAAGAATTATGGTGGGTCGAATTATAATTACTCGAAGAAGATGATGATGGAGGAGAACGTTGTGTATGACGAGGAAGACGACAACAACGTTAAAACTCTGAAGCCTTTGATTTATAGTATTCCCAAGTGATAGATTATCCTCATCATCATCCCATATCTACAAAACAAAAACAAAAAAACTCATTAATCTATTAAAAATATAATGCTACGTATGAGAAAGGGACAGTGATGATAGGTGTTGGTGGATAAGTTTCATGCGTTTCTGATAATATTCGTCTGTATTCTGTCTTTTTTCCTTTTTCTTTCTTTTTTAATTTTCTATTTTGGGGAATATTATTGTTATTTGGCCAATTTTAATTTATATATAATTACATGCATGCATTCATATATGGTCGAAAGGAGTTGGAAGAAACCATATACTTTTGTTCTGTGTGTTGCATGGGATTTATGCTCTCAGCTGAATTGTTAAAGTAATGAGATTTTTTGTGGAATTTATATGTATTATTGATACATTGATTCTAGAATTTGAATTATATATTGTTCAGTAATTACGTGTGTTGTTCTTCCCTATTTAAAAGTTGTTATTTTGGTTTGATATGAGAGGAAAATTTAATCCAACGAGTAGTATACTTTTCAGCCGATTTCACTTAATTTTTTCCGTAAATTCAACCATCTAAAAAATATGCTTTTATTTAACTAGAGCAAAGAAAAGAGATAGGTTTCACTAGGGGTGTTCATAAAGCTCGGCGAACTCACAAAAAAAAAAGCCCTGCCCAACCCAATAAATATAGGGCAAAGTCGGGTATCGGGTTGTAAAATATAGCCCATACTTTTTTTGGGTTGAGCACCGGGCAGAGGGGTTGCTCTGCCCTACCCATGAGTACTCATTCTTTTATTTTTTTACTTTTCTCCCTAAATGCTACACTTAGAAGGGAAAATATAATAGCTACTAGTAACTAAAGAGTCATTTTATAAATATAAGTAGTTAAATAAGTTGTGTCTTTTAATATTTATAACTATATTATTTTTTTCTTTTTTTTTAACTTTACTAATCATAGTATGATTACATTATAGATTATAATTGTTTATTTTATTTTTTTAGATGCTTCATCCTTGTTAACATTTGAGAAGTTGATACAAAGTTACGATTACAAATTACTTAGACTTCAAAGCTTTTTTTTTTTATATACAATGAATTTTAATACTTTAATTATTATCTTTTTGTTACATTATTTTTAGTGGATTATAAATATTATTTAACTCTTAAAGACATATGAATATGATATTATTTTAGAAGTTTATAATTACATATTATTTTTCATAACATGAGTATATCATCACAATTTGGGCATGTCCAGCCCACCCACGTCCAAAATAGTTATGGTTTTTATCGGGCAGGGTCAGACATCGGGTTGCAAAATTCAGCCTATATTTTTTTTAGGCAGGGCACCGAGTAAAGGGGTTGCCTTATCCAGCCTTGCCCATAAACACCCATAGATTCCACACAAAAAATTACTAATTAATAATAATTAATATTGATGGTTGATTTATTGATCCTACCAACGAGAAATTGATCATCTTGGGAACATTCTGTTGGTAAACTGTATAGTTGAACAAGAGTTTACTATAAAGAGATGTTTTAGTACCTCCCCAGCTAACATCTACTTTATACAAGTAATACTCTACATTTTTTAATATTAATATATACTATAAACACTTGATATTTGGTATACTTAATAACTAAAATGTGTATCTCTTTTCAGTAAAGAATCTGCCCTATGAGGACTGGCAATATTCATAATTGGAACTGGGTTTCGATGCTTCTTTTTAGGGATGAGTATCATGGTGCTCCTCGTTACAGTGAGATCTGCACTGTCTAAGCACAATTTCAACAGTTTATATTTTAAATTTTTAACTTATAATTTTTTAATAAAAAATCATTTTTTGAAATAATGATAGTTAAGAAATTATCTTTATCTTACATTCTATACACATTTGATATAATTCTTTTTAAAAATAAATTAAAAAAAACTTATACACATTAGTGATAAGCACTGAAACTCAATCCATTTGTTTTTTTTTTTTGATAAAAAGTTTAGGTAAGTTGGATTCCGATAATTCATTAGGCTTATGACATACCTATAAATTAAAGAATACTCATAAAAGTACTTATTCGTCACTCATTAACAAGATTTTTAAATTGGCAATAAAATTTAAATTTATAACTTTATAGGTTATAAGTAAGAGTAAACTACTTACTACTTAAATTAATTTTTATTGACAAAACTTAATCCGTAAATCATAGTTCCAGATAAACTCTAACCTTCTTATTCGGCATTAATATTGTTGTTATTTTATATCATATGTTAATGGGACAGACACACACACCCACACAAAAAAAAAACAAAAAGGAGTAAAATCAATACAGAAAGAAATGTAGTAGCAAATAATAAAACCAACTGTAAGCTTTGGTTTCAAGGTACTGTTATTAATTGTGTAGGGCATAATATTCTTTGAAGTTGTTGAAGTTTTTTATTCTATTTTGTTTAGAGGGACGACACTTACTTTGATATGTATAGTACATTACGTGTTCTGTTCCTAAATCGTGTAATAAATGTTATATATAATTAATTAATTTAATTAATATTTCATATGAATGATAAAAGAAGAAGAAGGTACCAAAAGGAATTGTATTCACATGGGCATGGAAATATCAACAGAAAATTCTGGAGAATTTGTGTCCCTGCCTACACACAGGTTATAAATGAGGGGCAAAGAAGTGTTGCTTTTGAATTTTCATTACATTCATCAGATTCATAGCTACCCACCGTTCACTTCATTAATGCCCCATACCCTTTTTGCATTATTGGCTACGGCAATGACAAAAAGTTCATAGAATACTAACTTAATTACAGTTAATTAAGTTTCAAAAGAATTTTTAGCAAATTATTAAAATTCAAACTAAATAAACCAATTTAATTAGTAAAACGGCAAACCAATCTTCTAACTAATTTATTTAAGAGTTTTAGATAAATTCAACTAGATTGAATTTTATATTTAATTTTTTTCTCATATTGAGTCTGAAATAACTTTATTTCGAATTAAAAATTAAAATAACAATTTATCAGATTTATACTTTAGTATAAATATGTTGTGTTGGCTTGACCTCGGTTCAAGCACAATATGACTATTGTCTCTTAATCACAACTTCAACTGATTTAATGATTAGTCTAATTTTTAGTATTTTATTTTTAGTTGTAGAAATTGTAAAAAAAACTATAAAAGTTGCAAGTAATTGAGTATTAGGGTATGTTTAGTTGTAAATAATTTTTCCTCACTATTTATTGTTTTAAGATATATTTTGGAGTGTACATGCTGAATTTTATTCTTTTAAAAAATATTAAATATAAAATTAATATTATTAACAAAGCTACTAAAATTTAATTAAAAAAAAAAACTAACAAGTTGGCCTTAGTGCAGATATCTTGGCCCCTTAATTAATTAGTATGTACTGGGACACCTAAGCCCCTTAAGTAGATTTCTATTGAGTATAAGATTAATGATTGCTTAGATATATAACAACATAATATAGAAAAAAAGCTAAAAAAAAATAATTTGAAAAATCTGAAACGTCTATTATATATCTTGTTTAGATGATTCAATTGTATCTTCCTATTTGACTGATTTTGCAGTGAACGCACAAGAAAACAGCAAAAGGGTTCTTGTAATGATGCAGAAAGATTCTGGAAGTTTCTTCCTTGAAAGTACTGCTTATTTGATTATTGTTCTCTTCTTCGTTTAATTGGAAAAAAAATTAATTAAGTACTGATTTTTCTTTGATTTTTTTTTTTTTTTGTGCATTGATGATCCTTCCACTAGAGAAGGTACAATGTTGCTCACAAGTACTTAAAAAAAGGCAATGTTTTGACAGCCATGTTGCGGCTGTCAAACGGGTATTATTGAAAAATATTTTATAGTATTTAATATATTAAAAACTAGTTTATAGTATTTAATATTATTATAAAAATATTTTAAAATATTGGACACTAAAATTTAAATCTAAATATTGTTAAAAAAATATTTTAAAGTATTAAGTAGACCAAAAATTATTTTAAAATATTAGATATTACTAAAAAAATATTTCTACATATAGGATACCTTATTTAAAAAAAAAAAAGGGTTGTCAACACCTCTCATGTTACACCTAAAATTGTGTTATTGACCATTGTAATATAAATGAAATCAGCTAGAAACTCCGTGTATGAAGGGGGCCAACGTTGTAACTGGAATAAATTTTCAGAGAATATAATAAATATCTTGTACAAATATATAATAGAGAAAATCCTAAAAAAATACTATTTAAATTTTAAAATTCTAAATTAATTTATTTCAATTCTTATAAAATAAATAATAAGATATTTTTATAATAATTCTTAATTTGATATTTTAAAATTTAAGTAGTATTTTTTTTAAAAAAAATTATATAGTATTATAAGCTAATAAAAACATTGTCGGCAAAATTTATTCCGTTAAAATAGTAGTTTTGCACTTTTAGTTTGTCTTTGATTGAGACACAACGTGATTGAATGCTATGAAATTTATAACATTCACCAAACTTTGCCTCAATGTGCCCAAGTGGGGTTTATCTCATATGCTTTGTAAGATGGCAAATTAATTAAAGGTTAGATCAGTGATAGAGACAAATACTATGCAATGAGCAACTGTGTCGTGCATTCTACAGGGATTGAAAAATAAGTTACTCCTCCTATTTTTAATATAAAATATATTTAATTAATTAAATTAAATTAAAAAAATTAATTAAATTAATTAATATAATATATTTTTTCTAAAATATCATAACTATCTTCTTCAATTCCCTAATGACTCTTTTACTTAATTATTATTAAATGAGTATTAATAAGGATAATTTAAAAAAATTATATAAATATGAGAATAATATCTTATATTTATGATTAAAATCAGCTCTCTAATTAAGTCTTATATTAAGGATAAGAGAAATATTTATATATGTAGGCATTAGTTTGGCCACTTTAACGTTAAAATCCAATTTACACCCCCTGATAAACTAATAAATAGGTAAACTAGTTTTATGGTTGACATATTCAAGAGTTTTGAATGGATCGGTTATGTTTGATATTATATTTTTTTTTTGTCCCATTATTAAGTTTGAAAGGAATCCTTTTGAGTTTTAAGAAAATAAATATGTGTGATTTGTATATGAATATTCTAACTATTTATTTGTGAATTAATGTCTTCCTATTTACATATAATTCTTTTTAAGATTATATATAAACATTTTAATTTAATTTAATTATTTTAATTTCAATTAGGTTAACCCAATTTAACTATAGTTATACTATATTAACTCTTTATTTTTGTCTTGATCAGTTCAATATTCAATCAATACATATATCTTCTATTTTTTATTCTTATAGATTGATTGATTTTAGAAAATTATTTTTATGTTTGTTATGAAATATTTCTATTCCAATATTAATAAATTTCTTCATTTGATATATTATTATATAAATATTATATAACTGATGAGTATTTATAATTGAAGGAGAGTGTTACATCATAATCTTATCCACTACTACTGTGAGTCATTTATATTGCATTGATTCTCATTTTTGGTTAGAATAATGACGTAATTATAATTTATAAAACATATTTTTGGTTACAATTTTCTTAATAATATATAAATTCCCATTGTTAAAGAAAAAAGTACAGGGTTCATAGATTGGGATGGGTTGGACCACAACCAAAGGAACATCCAAAGATACATTTTGTTGTAGCTTATGTTTCAGTACAAAAACAAACTTAACAAATCAATCGTCTGTATATTTAATTAATAAAAAAATTAAATATATAATTATTTAGAATATATTTAATTTTTAAAAAATATTTTTAAATATAACTTCCTCTAATAAAATGATATCTTTACTTAATAAATATAGAGTGAAACCGTTATTTATAAATAGAAATTTCAGTTGAAAAAAAAGAGCTACATTTAAAACTTAAATGTCTCGTTTGCAATTGAAACTCATGAATTTTCAATTGCTTAAATCGATATTATTTGCAACTTATTTTTCAAAAACAAATTATTAGAGATCTAACTGTCATTAAATCGATATGTTAGGTCCTAACTATTATTCTCCCTGAGAGTTAGATAAAATAATTATAGAAGTTGTACCTCAATTTTGTTGGATATTAAGCGTGTGAAGAAACATTGAATTATTCAAGATATTGAAATATCAAATGTTTAAATATTGACTAATGTGCTTTGTTTCTTATTTGATCTTTGGATCTGAGACAAATTCTTTTTGAGACTTAAAAGTGTAAAAAGTTTTTATCTTTCCTAACAATTACATTTTGTTTACTTTTTAATTAATATTTTACATAGGGCCCGTTTGGATAGAATTTTAAAAACGGGTTTATGAAAAAAAAAGGATTTTGAACAGCTTATAGAAAAAGGCTTTTGGAGAAGAGATTATGAAAAAAAGTAGTTTTGAATAAATGAGTGTTTGGATAGTTATTTCCAAAAGTACTTTTGTTATTGGTAAATTACAAAAAAGGGTATGAGTATTAAATGAGGAGAGATAAGAGATGAAAGGAGAGAGGAGAGAGGGTGTAAGAGAGAAAAGAGAGAAAAAGTAGGAGAGATGGTGTAAGAAAAAGTAGGGGTAATATAGTAATTGGTTAGTTCATAAGTGGTTTATTGTTCCATAAACTGCTCTGACCAGCTTATTTGAAACATTGGTTTTAAACCATAGTGTAGTTCAAAAGCCCATTTGAACAAATATGGCTGTTTGTTTTGAAATTTCCCTAAACCAAGATTTTGCCCCAAAAGGGTTGGTTTTAAACCATAGTGTAGTTCAAAAGCCCATTTGAACAAATATGGCTGTTTGTTTTGAAATTTCCCTAAACCAAGATTTTGCCCCAAAAGGGCTTTTAAAACCTTGGTTTCACAGAAACCAAACAGACACATAGTAAGAGATCAACTCGTATCTTATAAGGATGCCTTTTAATTCCCGATACTATTATGAGAACTCATTTAGTAGGCAATTTTATAAGTTTTTTATAAGCGCTCTCTGAGTCTTAAGGCTGTGTCTTAACCTTAGTAGGGGACCAGTATCAAATCCATCTAAACTTTTCAGTATAAAAAAAATTATGTTCTGTAGAAATAAAATGAACAGACCAACACGCTTAATCCACCTGACAAATCAGAATTATATTTTTCAACTCAATTAACTTCTAGTTCCGTCAAGAAGTGATTAGTGTGCTTAATTAACAAGAATAAAGCATCAGTGCAAATTATAAAGGGACAAAACAAAGGAAAGAGAATGGGATTGGTGGGTAAGGTATCATCTGTGATGTGAGGCAAAGCAAAGAAGCTTTTTTGGGTCCAAAGGATTCACTCTCTTCCTCACGCATTCTTCGTTACCTTTTTGTCTCAGCCAATCCCATAAATAACTTCACCATTAACATTCGACATGTCCCATAATTAGAAGCTGAGTAGACTATTATTATGGCTCATCCTTACTCTGCATTTCTTAAACTCACTTTCATCTTCATTGTCATTGGCTCAGGTACCTTTCTCATTCCATATTATCTTGCTTTGTTGATATAGTCTAATAGTTAGATAAAGTTTGTTGTTCTCGTCGTTGTCGTCTTCACTGTCTTTATTAACATATCTCCTCCTGTAAGTATCTATATACCATTTGGAATGTGTTCTTTTAGAATTTCCAATTTAATGGCATTAGTCATTAAATGGGATTAAGGTATTGTCCTAGAGAGAGATCTAAACTAAATTATGTAGCTTTCTTTCTGGGTCTCAAAACTCATTATGTAAAAACGGAACCTTTGCCACAAATTCTTAAACACTTAAATTGGTATCACCACTATTACACTATGACTAAGGGTATCCAAATTGTCCTGTCTCGAGTATCCTGACCTAATCCTGATAGTTTCGGGATGTGAAACCATGAGGGTAGGAAAGAGGGAAGGGTAGGGACGGGTCTCGACTTGACTCTCGAGACTCTCACCCTGTCCCGTCCTGATCCCAATTTTTTTTTAATAAAAAATCTATTACATTCTCTCATTTTCCCCCTCTATCCACTTGTCTTAAGCTTTCCATCTCTCTTCTCTCATACTTTACTCGCTCACCGTTACAAGTTTCATGAGTCGCCAGTCTCATACATATATTTTTACTTAAAAATATATGTATGAGATTGGCGACTCGTGACTTACTTAAAAATATTCTTATAAAGATATTTTTATTCTTCCTTACTGTTATTTTTTCCTATTATCTGGGTACGTTATCATTTTATATCAGGGAAGAATGTTGGTATTTACAAGAAGTTGTCATGTCATTTTATATGGAATAATTTACTGAGATAATTTTATTATATTTTTTTTAAAAAAATTGGGATCGGGAATTTTCGTCCCGTCTTAGTCCTGATGGGGCCAGGACAAATTCGGGACGGGATGCATGATATATTTTGCGTCCCATGTACTATATCGCGACAGGACACGAGTTGTCCCGGTTCTGACCCGTCCTTTGAGCACCCCTAATTATAACAGGATAATATAACATCTTAAGTCATAATATCATGTAAGAAGGGACCTGATATATTCCCATCAGTATTATAACTAATTTATAAGTATTAAAAAAATTAGTTAAGTTAATTATTTATAATAAATATGTGGTGATTTCCTTAAAATACTATTTTTAATTATAGACACTATAATTAGCTCTTACTATGTACAAATAATTTTTTTTAAAGAAAAATTATAAATTTAAAAAATATGGTTGATTGAAGTTTTAAATTTAAGAATAAAGTCTTATCTAACTCCTATATTTAGTACGGAATACTACTTTACCAAAAGCCTTGGAACTTGTTTATTGCTTAGTGATTTTAATTGTTGGATGGCAGGTCCAGAACTGTGTGGAAGCAAGCAAACTTTCACTTTTGTAAATTACTGCAAGGAAACAATATGGCCTGGGATAACTCAACGAAAACTTCACTAGTGGTAGCTTCACATTGAAACCATGCCAATCACAAGCATTCCCTGCTCCTGCTGGATGAAATGGCCGGATATGGGCAAGACCGCAAGAACAGGCTGCGACTTCGACAAAAATGGCACCGGCAAGTGCAAAACAGGTGGTTGTGGTTTCAACATGCCTATAGCCGTGCAGGCTGTTAATGGCAGAGGGAACTGCAGCAGTGCAGGATGTGATGGAGATCTGAGGCAGAACTGCTCATCACAGCTAGCCATGAACAAAGATGGCAAAGTTATTGCTTGCCGGAGCGCCAGCGATGTCTTCAAAACCGATGAGTATTGTTGCAGAGGGCACCATGGAGAACCAGGGACATGCATGCCTTCAAACTAAGTTTCAAATCCGTGTGTCCTGTAGCATATAGGTATGCATATGATGGTCCCACAAGTGTTATAACATGCTCCGGAGCAGATTTCATCGTGACATTCTGTGGAACCAGGTAAATACCATACTCTAAAATCTCTCAATCACCAAGACACTCATACCATATCAAGTTTCAAAATAGTTTTCATTATTAATATATCTAAATAGTTTTCATACAATAACATGTTCAAAGCACTAGAAAGACATTGACAATGTTGTTCAATATAGATTTTTACAACTCGATTCTTGTTATATACTTGCACATCTTTCATAATTCCTAATATTATTATCAAATGCAGGAATCAAACGTTGCCCACCTCCCATGGCAATCAGCATCCATGCAATGCATCAACATCAAAAGCTTCTAAAGCCATACCTCACAGCTGGTGGGCCCTGATGCTGCCATTGGCTTTCATGTTCAATTCATGGATCACATCTTAGCAAACCTTGCATGTTGAAGATCTTTTCAATGAGCACCTTCCCCAGTTTGCACCATTTGGAATTTCCTTGTTGCTTCCATTGATTTTCCCACAAAGTAATTTGAAGACGTCCTCCAGCCTTTTCACATGTCATGTACATACATTTTTCTAAGTTATAATCACTTTTTTTCTTTCTCTCCATGTCAGGGCTTCGATAAGTCATTGAATGGAAATGAGAAACATACCTAAGTTTCTTTGTTTTTTTATCCGTTTTGAAAGGGACAATTACACCCACCCATTACATCCCTGAGAACTCACACACCCACAAACCCACCTAGGAGTTAAATCAGCAACCTCCCCTGTTCAGGGAGGTCCATGATGCCATTGTGGCACTAGATCATTGGCCATCTAAGATTATTTCAATCAATTGTAAAGCTACACCAACAAGCCTTATCTCAGGAGGGGTCAGTTACATAAATCACACGATGCTAGTGTACTCTATCAAATCAATTGCATAGTTAGTTCCAAATTTTTAATTTCAGCTTGTTACCTATAGCAAGCTGTGGCAAATATGGTGGAAATATTTGAAAAAGAAGCAATCTAACAATTAGCAATCATAATAACTAGCCCAATGGAGACTAGGTCCAAACATTCTAAATACCTCATATGCTTAGCTATTTGCATGCAAAAATTATCAGCCAGTTAAACATATAGGAGATACCTATCCGCTAAAAGCAGCATTCAAAGAAAATGCCACACGTTGAATGTCATGGAACAATATCTGCAGGCTGAGACTCTCATCCACGAGATTGTGCTGTGAAAAGAAATGGGGTGGAGCAATAAGGTCAATGGAGAAATACCTCATCTGTTAGCTCCAGAAATCCTATCTCCTGGGAAAACACTTTCCACTCTCACAGCATAATTCATGTTCATAAAATTTTGATTCCCCTTGGATGAATTAACATATCATATAGAGGAGAAAATCGAACAAGGCTTAGTTGCCCATACAAAATTGCTTTCCTATTACATGTAGACAAAACTTAAAAAAGTTATTTTTTTATACGGTTATCATCAACTTCTCCAATAAAAAACATAAAATACAGAGCTCTATTCTCCTGAGCTGTATCATGTCATGTTTTTGTTGGAAATAATCATAGTAACAATTAAAAACTATACCTAACTTCTGTCCATAAGATGTTAGAGAAGAACTGGAGTTAAGACTGATCAGATCAAGCATTTCATCAACGAGAGTCAAAGTAGTACACAAATGTCCTCTGCTTTACAAAAGAATTGACAGAAAAGTATACCTATATATTCTATAAACAACAATGATCATGGTGCAACTATCTATCTGGACTTAACACTATTCTGACTTCCTTGTGGTTTTTCTTGGCCCTTAGTTTCCTTTAGCCGGCTTACTGATTTGGACTCGTCGTTTTCATATGGCAAAACTACTACAGGGGCAGCAGGGACTGCATGCCAACGCTCCCTCACCAAACTTACGAACTTCTTTACCATTGCTCTCCTGAACGCAAGCTCTCGCGTAAAGAGATCCAAGATAAGAAAGGAAAGAATGTACTTGAATGGGATAATGAGGAGAACAGATGCAGAAGATAACAGCAGCAATGCTACCTCCGTAGTCACCTGAAAAGGGTCAAAATGAATGCACATCAATGATCGGATTTAAAAGCCACCAAAACAAGCAATATCATGAGGCCAAGATATTGGTTGATATAAATTATTTTCCATTGCCCATATTATTGTACCTGTGGATGACCTGAAAGTAAAATAGCACGCATTTTGAGAAGTGCAACATTCGCTTGCTGCATATAATTCTCAACATCACGCATGGCATCTTTTACGGCAATAATCTTTTGTATAGTATTTGATGGAGGCTGATCACGTATTGTGACTTCACCAAAAGACCGTCCAAGACGGCCTTGATCCTTAAGCCCCCGGATTGTCAGCATTCCAGCTCCCAAAATCATCAGCATTATGGGAAAAACATATGACAGCAAGTTTCTAGTAGGGAAAATCAACATATATACGTCAGCTCAGAGTACATAACATGGATAAAGAATTCATTCAGCATTGACCAAAAAAAGAAAAAAAGGTATCCATTGAGCAATTAGCTCAAAATCACTGAAGCACATTGGGAGAATACCTTGTGTGTAGTTGTAAGGATCACAAGACTGTAATTTTCTTTTCTTGGGAGGATATCTTGTCTTTTATGTTGTATTGTTTTTCTCTTATCATAGATATATTTTTTCAATAAAATTTAAAAAATTTAAAAAAAATTAAGAAAATAAATGCCTGCGAGTCAATGAATCTCCACATCGACTTGAGACTCACCACAGTTGTAAATGGGAAAAAGAAAACAATCCCAAGAAACGAGTTAATGGGGGAAAGGATCTACCTAAAGATTACTGTGTAGACAACTCCCAGAAATGCAACTGTCACGTGTGGCTCCTCCCAGCGCCTTAATTTCTCAAAATTTCTGACAGTTAAGCTCAGAGGAAACATAAGCTCCTGCACAAGAACAAAGTCACTATTTAACAATTTATGATTTTGGGATCTTATCAAAAGAATAAAACAAAAATGAGCACTGGTAACTAAACTCAAGGTGACATTTCTACACTTTTACAAAACTGTGCCATAAACTAAACTCAATCTGTTACCAAAAACAAACTAAAATCAATCTACAATTAACTATTATTATTTATCCATCATAAATGCCATTCATCACATAAGAATTTATTGACAAGTAAAAGCAACAGTAAAATGAAAGACAAAAGGGAATCTTTGTTCTACTACAAAGTGTAAGTGGCAATGTATAGCATGGCATATGGTGTTCTATTTTTCTTTTGTTTCCATTCAAGGCTGGGAATTTGTACGCATTTACCGCAAGTTGAAAAGATTTTTTCCAAAAAAAAAAAAGCAATAGCATTATTTGGAATACTATAATCTTGGTCCTCCTAATAAAGAAAATATATTCAAAATAGTGGTTCTCAAATGACCAAATAAAAACTTTTCAGCATGATGAATGACTTCAAAATCGAGAGGAATGAATGCATTGAATCATCTGATTAAAGATGAGTTAACACACTCACAAACTAAATTCTGGACTTTCAGTTACCCCCGGGGATTGAGATCAAGTTAAATGACCTTAAAAATCAAAATTCCTCTTAAAGACTAAAATTACTACTGGTGTTTCTCAAAGTTACAATTCATGCTCTCTAAAGTTAACAGCCCAAAATATTTTTGTAACATTGGGAAGAACAAACTGTATCTTTAGATGGCCCCAATGATAACTTTAGAAAGTATCAGTAGTAGGTTTAGTCTTTTAAGAGTTTTTAATGTCTTTTAATATAAATATTACTTTATATGGTTCTCAGGTGAAATTTCCTTAAACTCGGTTATTCCTAATGTTATCAGGCAACACAAATTATGTGTAAAATTTATCAGAAATGGTAATAATATCGATCAACAAGATTTGCAATCAAAATATGTAGATTCCATTCGGCAAGTTTCATTTGGAGTTGCTATGATTACGTACATTGCTATTTTGAAAGAGATCTATTATTAAAAGAATTGCTTAGAAAGAACCAAAAGTCAAAACGAAACTTTACCAACCTTGAAAAGATCAATATTACTGGGTATGCCTTGTAGAGTTGCAGCATCAATGGTAGCTTGAGTTTTCTCTACAGCCTGGTGCTTTCTCTTGCATGTTTCTGCAGCTCTTTCTACGAGTGATAAATCAGCCACAACAAGATTCTTACTTAATACTAAACCTTGTTTAATTGAAGAGTACTTCCAGAAACTTGTGGAAGTACCAGATGCCCAAGATGGAGATTTCATCCATTTCTGTAGGTAGACACTTCCATCTATGTCAAAAACATGGTTACGACTATCAGGTGATTCATTAGAAGGCCTGGTCTCCTGAGTCAGTTTATTGCGGGTATTCGTAAATCCTGTTGTTAGAGGGCCACTCCAATAATTTACGGCCAAAGTTTGAAGAACAATATCACCATGAGGTGCATTTTTCAAATAAGAGAACTGAACAAGTTTGGTGGGATCATCTAGCAACTTTCGCATATGTTGAAGGACTTGAAGCCTAGCAATACCATTAATGGCACTGGCTGTTGCTTTTTCCTTTCCTTTGCGAGAACCATACACATCATACAACGATTCATCAGAATCATGAGGTCCATACTCACGTACAAACTTGTGTAAAGCAATAATTTCACTTAATAATGCATACCAAACATCCCTCCTCATATCACCTCCCAAGTCAACAAATTCAAGCACCCATGTGTCCGACCTAAATATGAATAAAAGTAGAAAAAGAAACATAAGAGATTATAAAATTGTAAGAGAACAACTATCCAGCTAAGAAGAAAATGTTGCATGAAATAGTTTTATAATTGTAAAAACCAAAGGATCCCAAAGGAAAGGAAAGCAAGGATCCCTGGAAATAAAGCAGATCTATGAATGTAAACCATAATCATGCTCTTAAAGTACTAAGAGAAGACATGAAAATTGAGTTATATCACTTGAGAACATTTGAGTTTGTTGGATTATCAACTACGCATGGTTTCGTTTGCATGACAACCTAATGAGAAACTATAAAAGGATATATTCTAGCTTAGGATTGTAATTTGATGTATTATACATCGGTTTATTTTGACAATCTGTTGGGATTTTATTTATTTATTGGGATTTCCCTATAATCTTGTATTTCAATGTATCTATGGGCTATATATAAGACCCTTAATGGCTAGGGTTAGACAGCTCAGACTGATTGATTGATAAAATTCTTTGTTTTAATGAAATAAAGTTAATTGAATTGCCCCTTAATTATTCTACATTTTCCTCCTTTTCTTTATTCTTGTTACTGGTCTTGCATCACACCATAAATGCATGATTCAGTAACTGTTGAAGATCTTACTTACTCGGAGTCAGAGCCTAAGGAAACAGAAACAGCAGAGTCAAAAAGAGAAAGCCCCAAAGGTCCAACTTTTGCTTTCTCCACCTGTAATCCTTCATACGAAAGATCCAGTCGCATGGCTTTCTTCTCTCCCAATAAGCCAGCAGTCTGAAACAGAGATTTGAAAAATGGTCAGTAGTGCTGCATACTTATAAACCAATAAAGAATTTCAGGTATTAAAAGCGATTTCTGTTGGCTAACAAATGACATTAGAGAGAACCATCTTCTTAGTTGTCTGTCTTCGAATTTTACCTTTATTTTTTTATCCTTATAATATTTCTCACGTTCCTAATAACTACCTAGTCATCCCACGAATTTTGTTGTTCATTAAAAAAATTTCCATCAAAATGTGACAGGTCCAGGTGGTCTTGTCACCATAAACTATGTTGCAAGTATTGGAAGTAAAGCACCTAGAGTAAGTAAATACTAAAGGACCCCAAAAGGAACAATAGCCCATATAGGCAAGGGGGAAAGTCAAGCCACTAAGCCAAGTATGTAACTAGTCAGAGATATTTTGGGATGTCAGTGTCACAGCATTCAACTCTGTTCCAGTTAAAATCTAACTTTCTGTTCCAGAAAAGACACCAACTAATCATAGGACATCTTTTCTCTGGGATCCCTTCCTTTCAATGGTAAGAGGATGACCTTGTACAAAATTTTGGGAATGGCAAGAGAATAGATCATAGAATTTCATAGATTGTGTATTTTAAAAGTATGTAATTATGCAAATATCGAAGTCTATGAAAATCGATCATATGAGCATCTCAGGAAATTATGAAATACCTCAAAATAGATTGCTTTATCAGTAAGAGTGAGTTTGCCTGGCCATGCTATATTCTTCTCCCATTTCAGCACAGGCCGCTTGCTGTTGGAGCCAACGCATAGAATTCTCTCCTCAGAAAGTTGAGGAAACTCCGGAATATGATATGACTTACATCCTTCATACACTCTACAGAAACATCAGTATAAGTTAAGCATAATAGTGTTAGATTTGGATGTTTTAAAAAGCAGGGTAGCAGAATCAAGCAACTGTGTAGGTAGAACAAACCATAAACAAGACAATGCAAGCAAGAATTTAGATCATCTTTTTAACAGGAGATGTGCCTGCTAAGAAGATATCTCTGGCATGAACATCAGTGTACTAGATTAAAAATTTGAATACCAATGAAAGGAGCCTGAACTGACATGATTACGAGAAGTTAGGGGAACTAACAAAAGAAGAGACTAGAAGAGAAGGAACATCCACCATATGTATAAAAATGGGGCATAGACAGTTTTGAAATTCCTTTCATGACAAAATATGTCATCTAAGGAAGACCAAAGAAATTCCACTTTTTGCGTCTGTTTAATGACCATAACTAACCAGATCCAAATATATAGAGAGCCTACTGCACTAGATGCGCTTGAGATTGGTAATTTGTTAATCCATTTATCTTTCTGTAACTTGGGTGATCAGAAACCGTGTTGCTTGGATGCCTTCTCAAGAGATTTATCATATCTCCAACCAAAAGATTAAACTCACTTGACAAGTTCATTAATGTAAGTCAGCCACAAGCTCAAAGAGATTCCCCCTTGATCACCAGCTAGAGCTTTGAACAGATTGTGTGCTGTCGGGCGGTCAACCACACCAGAGACAGCAGGAGCGATCCGAACAAAAGCCTCTTCTGTGACGAGCTTACTCTGCAACGCCAATAAGAAATAATTATCAATAGTTCTACCTTCCTAAATCATCACATAAAAGAACTGGGAAAAAAACAATCTAAAAATTCGAGAAAACTTGGGCCGCAATTTCTAAACAGAATATCATTGATTAAATTCATACAATAATTTGGCTGAGCTATCTTACTCCAAATTTTGTTTCTATCCTATAGAAGCTAATTCTTAGACAATTCCTATTGTAGTACAAGGCTGGTTCATTGCTCGATAACTTCAATATAAAAAGTTTCCAAATGCACACACTGTCTCTATCTTCCTTCTCCACAGAGAGGAAGTCTAAAAAGCTGCATAAAATAAAGAAACAGATTGCATCCAAAACAAAAATATAAACGAAAATGCAGGCATGAGTAGAGTTAGGGGAGCAAATGCACTTTAGTAGGAGTGTGATAATTACTGTTCTCTCCTGCTCACTCTCTCTACAAGAATATCGTACAGAAATAAGCTAGAAGCCAAGAGGATCTCAACAATTTACTCCGTAAAATCATTCGTATCCTTCCATTGGGCCAATGGCCATTTTATAATGAATTACAGAGCATTCTTTTTGGTATTTTCTGATATGCGTACATGACAGAAAAATTAAGAAACTGACTCTAACATGCCTAGTGTTTCAAGTGGTGTGTGTAGTGCTTCTAGTAGTGGATATACCACTTATTGTTAACTGAAACCAAGATAAACTGCAACTAACATAACTAACAAATTAAATAGACAAAGAGTGTAATAGGACAGAAAGGTTCAATTGTCTGGTGCGGCATTTTCTTGAGGTCGTTTTTGTCTTCTAGAATAAGTTCTCAGTGTTGGGCTGCTATCACTACGCCCCTCTTGAAAAAAAGACTTGTCCTCAAGGCGAAAAGACAGGAATTGGGCAGAAAGGAGATCATAATCTTCCCAAGTTGAATCTTCTAGTGGACGGGACTCCCATTGGACTAACAATTCCAAACAGCCGTTGGTAGACCAGCGATGATGCAAGATACTTTGTGGAGTGAGAAGCAATTCTATATCAGAAGAGATGGGTAGTGATGTTGGAGGTACTCCTTGTGGCTGGCCAACTGCCGGCCTTAGTAGAGAAACATGGAAAACTGGGTGAATTTTAGTCTCTGGTGGTAATTCAAGCTCATAAGAGACCTGCCCAATTTTTTTGATTACCTTATAAGGTCCAAAGAACCAAGGAGAGAGTTTGTCAAATTTCCTCTTGGTTAGGGTCTTTTGGCGGTATGGTTGTAACCTTAGCCAAACCAACTCTCCTAGAGAAAATTGCAAGTCTCTTCTCTTTTGATCTACCTGGAGTTTCATTCTGTTTTGGGCCTTCAGCAAGTTCTGGTGTAAGATTTTGAGTATTGCGTCGCGTAACTCCAATTGTTCCTCTAATTCCGCTACCTTGGTTTCCCCCTTAACATAGGGGACTAAAGGAGGGGGATCTCTGCCATATACGAGCTTAAAGGGGGTAGTATTGGCCGCCATATGGAAACTAGTGTTAAACGAGTATTCGGCCCAGCCAAGGAATTGACTCCACAGTTTTGGTTGCTCATGAGTAAAACAGCGAAGATAAGTCTCAAGACAGCGATTGACTACTTCAGTTTGCCCATCTATCTGTGGATGATAGGCCGTGCTCATCTTTAGACGGTCTGGCTTAGCCAAAAGAGTTCCTGCCAAAAGTCACTGAGAAAGAGTGGATCTCTATCTGAGACTATAGAGCGGGGTATGCCATGTAATCTAACCACTTCCTTACAGAAGATTTTAGCTATTGTCTTAGCAGAGTAAGGGTGTGATAGGGTCATCAAACAGCAATACTTGCTGAGGCGATCCACTACTACCAAAATAGTATCAAAACCCTCTGATTTAGGGAGTCCGGCAATGAAATCAAGTGAGATGTCTTCCCAGATTCTGTCAGGAATTGGGAGAAGTTGTAAGAGCCCTACTGGTGCTAATGTTTGGTACTTATTTTGCTGACAGGTGTAGCACTGTTGGATGTATCTTTTGACGTCATTTTTCATACCACGCCAATACAATTTCTCACTTAGTCGCTTTAAGGTCTTAAGGAACCTAGAGCGACAGCCTGTCGGGGTGGCGTAAGCCTCGTCGATGAATTTAGCCCTGAGTGCAGTGTGATTGGGAATGACCAAATGAGACTTGTAATACACTCTGTTTTGTACCATTGTGAAGTGAGGGAAAGAGCTGGGATCCTGTAGGACTCCTTCAATGATGTTCCTAGTTTCACCATCTTCCAGGAGGGCTTGAGGTAGGAGAAGGAGTTCTTCAGCCATGGGGAAAGCTAGGTGATAAAAGTCGTCATATTAGGGCCTCCTAGATAAAGTGTCTGCTGCGGAGTTGGTCTTTCCAGATTTGTAGGAGATTGTGAAGTCAAAACGGAGTACTTTGACCAGAAGGCGCTGCTGGGACGGAGTAATGGTATGCTGATCCAGTAAGAATTGTAAGCTATAATGATCAGTCTGCACAAAGAAATGGTATCCCAACAAGTAATGTTGCCATTTTGTACAGCTAGTACCAGGGCAAGTAATTCCCGATCATATACAGACTTGTACCGATTGGAAAAAGAGAACCCCTTACTAAAGTAAGCAATTGGGTGGCCTTTTTGCATGAGAACAGCACCTACACCTTCCATTGAAGCATCACATTCCACCGTGAAGGGGATTTGGAAGTTGGGCAAGTGTAAGACTGGGGTGGTTGTTAATGCAATCTTCAAAGCATCAAAAGCTTTTTGAGCAGTTTCAGTCCACAAGAAGGCATCCTTTTTTGTTAAGTCAGTCAAGGGTCGGGCAATGATACCATATCCTTTTACAAACTTCCGGTAGTAGCCTGTGAGTCCTAAGAATCCTCGTAATTCTTTTACTGAAGTTGGTGTAGGCCAGTGTGCCACATCATGAATTTTTTCATGCATCACTTCCACCCCTTTGGCAGTCATAATATGTCCTAAGTAATTGATGCGTGTTTGGCCAAAGTCACATTTCTTGGGGTTGACAAAGGAGTACTGTTGCAAAATCTGGAAAGCGACACGAAGATGTTCTATGTGTTGATAGGCATCAGTATTGTAGATTAAGATGTCATCAAAGAATACAAGCACAAACTTTCGTAAATAAGGCCGAAACAAATCGTTCATGGTTGCTTGGAAAGTGGCTGGTGTATTTGTGAGGCCAAAAGGCATCACTACAAATTCATAATGTCCCGAATGAGTTCTAAATGCAGTTTTGTGTACATCTGATGGCCGAACACGAATTTGATGATATCTTGAACGCAAGTCCAATTTTGAAAAATATATTGCCCCATGCAATTCATCTAATAATTCATCAATGTTAGGAATTGGAAACTTATCTGGGATGGTGATTTTGTTGAGACGACAGTAGTCGATACATAACCTCCAGGATCCATCCTTCTTACTCACTAGTAACACTGGACTTGCAAAAGGAAGGACTAGAACTAGGGCGGATGAACCCTCTTTCTAGTAAGTCTGTAACTTGGGATTCAATTTCATCCTTCTGGTAGTGAGGATACCGGTAAGGCCTTAGGTTGGGGGGAATAGAGTCGGGTAAACATGGAATGGCACGATATGGCCCATGACGAGGAGGTAGAGTCCTTGGTTCTGTGAAAATTACTTGGAACTGTTGACAGAGGTTTTCCACGTGTGCTGCCAAATTATTTTCTAAGGTCTCTGAATTATACTACATGCTCTGGAGCTGGATGGTTGTACTGGGCAATGGAATGATCCCCTGGATTTTATATTTTTTCCCTTCTACCCAGAATATCATGAACATCTCATTCCAATTAGCCTGAATTGTATTTAAAGAGGCTAACCATTTAATTCCCAGTACTAGATCCGTACTTTTCAATGGGAACGGAAAGAACTGCTGTTTAATCACTAGGTCGGCAATGTGGACCTCGACCTGCTCACAGATATGATTGCACTTCACCGTCCTACCGTCACCTATCTGGACCCTGAAAGACGGAGTGGCCTGTGTTAGCAAATGAAGTTTACGGACGATAGACTCTGAAATGAAATTATGGGTGGAACCACTGTCTACCAAGATAATCACCCGATGCTCCAGTACTTTCCCTTCCAATCTCATAGTTGACGCCGAGGACCTACCTAGAATGGCATTAAAGGAGATTTTAGCCCTGGGGTCCTTAATTCCTTCGTCCTCCATTGCTTGCTCTAGATCCACGGGGATATCGCTATCGTCGTCGACAGTCATCAGTGTGAAGGTGGAGGCATTACAGCGGTGGCCTGGCCGGAAAGGCGCCCCACACCTAAAACAAAGGCCCTTGTCCCGTCTCTGTTGTCTAATGGCGTCCCCGCTGAACTGTCGTGTTGGACCTGGTGCTGTAGTCTGTGAGAACGCTGGAAAAGATGCGCTCGTTCCCGTGCTGGCTCAGATCTGTGGCGTTGGGCCTACTGGGCTGTAGTCATTTGACCTAATTGGGCCCATGAGAGAAACCGTCTTGCTCCCACGTCCTAGCTTAGTAGACTTCTCCAGTTCAATAGCGAGGCTAGACGCTCTGTAGACAGTCCGCGGCTTGTGCAGCCTTACTTTTGATCGCAGATCGTCCTTCAAGCCATTCAGAAATACCCCGAGAAGACAGTGGTCTGGCCAGTTGGTCACACGCGCCACCCTCCGTGCCCATTCTTGCCGATATTCTGCGACGCTACCTGTCTACCGGATACCACAAAGGTATTCATCAGGATTCAGGAACTCAGGTGGGCCGTAATGCTCATTCAGTAGCTTGATTAATTCCTCCTAATATAATACTGTCCTTTCCGAGTTGATCCATGAGAATAAATCAAGGGCATCACCCTCAAGATACATCGCTGCAATCTCAATCTTATCGTCCTCCGGTGTTTAGTAATACCTAAAAAATTTCTCAGCCTTTAACACCCAACCTCGCAGGTCCCCCCCAGAAAATCTGGGAAATTCGAGTTTGGCGAATGACGTTCTGTTTCGAGAATATGTTTCCACTTCTTCCTCATAATCATCATCCCAGTGTCGTACCTTCTTCTTTGCTGAATTGTGTCGTGATTGCACTTCCAGAGATGCCACCTTATCTCTCAATTCCTCCAACATGTCAAGCTTTGCAACTATGACTGCCATTGGATCTCCTCCAGGTGCGTGAGGGCCTCCTGGATTTGGGTTGGGGTCTGGGTTAGCGGCGAAAGATCGTGTCTCTCCCATCCTGCGCTCTGATACCAATTTGATAATTACTATTCTCTCTTGCTCACTCTCTCTACAAGAATCTCGTACAGAAATAAGCTAGAAGCCAAGAGGATCTCAACAATTTACTCCGCAAAATCATTCGTATCCTTCCATTGGGCCATTGGCCATTTTATAATAAATTACAGTGCATTCTTTTTGGTATTTTCTGATATGCATACGTGACAGAAAAATTAGGAAACTGACTCTAACTAGCCTAGTGTTTCTAGTCATGTGTGTAGTGCTTCTAGTCGTGGATATACCACTTATTGTTAACTGAAACCAAGATAAACTGCAACTAACATAACTAACAAATTAAAGAGACAGAGAGTGTAATAGGACAGAAAGGTTCAATTGTGTGGTGCGGCATTTTCCTGAGGTCGTTTTTGTCTTCTAGAATAAGTTCTCAGTGTTGGGCTGCTATCAGAGTGACTTTCAGTCCAATGGATTTTGGTTACCATCCTTGAAAATTCAACATTAAGTCAAGTAGATAAAATCAAAGGATGGGAGCTTTTAAGTTAAACTATTAAGTCTCCTAAAAGGAAACAGGTCCTCTCAATAAAGCTCAGACAATGTGGACTGGATCAACCATGATGACAAATCAATCATACAAAAACTTATAACATACAAGAAGCCTGACAATAACACATTAATCTGTGGAAACAGACTTCCTTAAGTTTCTCATCAATGGCTATCCACTTGCACATGATTCTCTGAAGTTCCACCTGAGCTTCAGGTGAGCCAAATTTTTTCTATAAGCAGCTAGAATACACAAATATTTTCTAGCAGAGGTTGAACTGATAAAGAAAAGAAATCACCTGAAAATAAGCCTTCTCCGGCATGCTTGAAAGATCATCACTGTACGGATTTTCCCATGCAAGCATGGTTATGAAAATAAGCCTCTGGAAAGCAGGTTCCTGCAAACATCATGATGTTTAGATAAACAGGCATCACATCAGTTCACTTTTCAAATTGCAGTATTGAGACTGACAGAATAAAGTTTTATGGAATTAGATTATGTGTCTGCTCAGCGCGCGAGCGCACATAAGAGAGAGAGAGAGAGAGGAATCATCACTACCAATTAAAAATACAAATTTAATCTACATCCTCATGGTAAAAGAAAACAAAGGCAATTGAATTGTAAAATCTGATAATCAATCCAAGTGATTTAATCATTTGCAGATGCAAGCGCACAAAGCAAAAATTTGCAACCAATCCAAGATGTATTAATGGGAGATTTGCACACTATCTTTAAAATAATGGGAGAAAGCGCAAAATTGATATGTGTGAAATAAAAGACTAGTGACTAAATCAATATACATCTCATAACATTAGAACAAAATCAAAGTCACGAATCTAGACTGCAGAAATTGCAAAGGACAGAACATTAAAAATTTCCACTTCATCGCCACATATATTATACTGTACCTTTAAGGAAGGATGAATATCAGAACTATCCCTTGACAAGAACCTAAAGCAGCAATATTCAACAAAATTACGGGCATCTCTGTAAACTGATTCAGGAACAAGAGCTTCATAAATTTTATGCATTTTCTTCCCAGTCAGCCCATTCATCCTGCATATCTTATTTAAAAAAGTCAAATAATAATATTTGTATCAGTTTAATAGGCATAAACTAAGAAGAAAATAGAATATTACATTAGATGCAGTCCTTTCCAAAAGGCAATCTTCAGTAATCAACAGAATGTATTAAATCATGTCAAGAAAACATAAATAGAGCAATTGAAAGTAAAATGCTCTAAGAATTAACAGATCAAAGGATCTTTTAATGCTTCATTTTTCCACTAAAATAAATTCCTCCAACTGACAGAGTAATACTTGGAAAATCTGCTCCCATGAAAATTTTGGGGGAAAATATCATTCAACTGAATCTCACAACTTATTGCTGATTTACAGAATCTGACATAAGTGTTAATTTGAAAGAAAAGAAATTTACGTGAATACCTCAGAAACAAAATAACAAAATTCTATATTCTTTTCTTTTTGCTTTGCTTTTCCACTGTACTTTTGGAGAGTAAGCTTTAATTGTGTATGCACATTCGAAGGGTGAGTTCCTGTGTCATGCAGCATTTTAGTAATTTACTGCTTAGTTTTGAATTTGTCGACATACAATCCAGCTTGTGAAAGCATTTGTTCAAGGCCAAACACATAAAGGTTTTACCTAAAATAAAAATGAGTCACACATCCACAGACATTCACCTGCTAAATTGCTCAATACATGTAACAGCAGCTAGAGAAAGAATGCCATTTTCTGTTCTGCGGTCTATGGTCTGCTCTACCATAAATATGTCTTCCATAACTTGAAATCCAAGATCCTCTTCAGGACCAGACTTTCTATTTTGACCAGATTTTGCAAGTGGGGAAGACACTTCATTCAAAAAGTCTTGGGTCTTCGATAGCAATGTATTCATTCTTTCTTGGATTGAGCCTTGCAAGAGATATGAAGTTTAAAATTAGACAACAGCCAAAATGAGGGAGCGTGGTAAATATAATGATGTATAGTAATAAGTAGTCTGATGGAAAAACCCAGGAGTTCAAGAAGACAAATAATCGACCACATCCATGTCAATGCTCACCGATTCATAAGTTCAGATGAGAAATGGATGGTGCAAGTAATAAGAGTTTGACTAGCATTAGAAAAGTAAAATAGTTAAGAAACTTCCACCAAGTATAGTAAAAAATTGGAACATTTATGAGTTAGGAGACTACGATTTTCTTGTCTGACCATTTTACGATAACTTATGAACACAATATTACACTACCACCATCATAAACACAAATAGCTAACAATTAATTCAAGAAAATACAGTTCAAAATGAGAAATTCAGAGAATAGAAGGAAATCACATACTAGCGCTAATATCATTCAGCTTCCATCTATCCCCCAAAGATTGTCGCACGAACTTGAACGGGAACTTCTGCTCCGAAACTATTCTTGCAGGGAATTTGTATTTACAAAACTCTCCCTTGTTGTAAGAAATCACATAAAATTTGGTGGTAGGACATGTTCTAAAGTGGGTCAAAGGAAGTTTAGGCCCCATCTTCATGTTTTTTTTTTTTTTTTCCTTTCTGGGTTTTCAGGATTCTAGCCAGGAAAGCATACGGAGAGAGCAATAATCAAGACGCTACAGAGAGCGAAGTGAAGAAGAAGATAATTACCGCGTGGAAGTCACTAGTATATGCGTAGATGCGTTGGCTTCCTTAGCAATTGCCACATTTACCATTAACTTTGCAATTCTAGTCTTTGGGACCATTGGTCGGTGAGTGTGAGTGATGATGATAACTCCGGCGGCTTTGCACGTGCTAAATGCATGGTTACGTCTCTGGATATATGACTATAGCTTTTTCTTTTCGGTAGATGATTAATCTTATTGTTGAATAATGTAATTGGGGCATTATGTATATTCCATGTATGTATTATTTAATATAATATTTAGTTTATATTATAATACAAATTATATTTTATATTAAATACAGAAAGAACATAAAATTTGAGAAATAAATTATTTTATATAAATATAATAACTAATTATAAATTTTAAAGTATAAAGTAAGATCTTATAATATATAGCAAATGTTCTAAGAAAAATATATGTAATGTTAATAAAGACCAATAAATTATTTTTACTTATTTAAATATATTACAAATAATTAGATAAATAGATAAAGAAGAGAAGTCGGTTTAATTATTATTTTAATTTAGGTAGCCAAATAATGCCTTAGTAAGACAACTCTTCAAATTAACTAACCACTTGGACGGAAAATTTCCTCCCATGGATAGATAACTTAAAAGACCTCCTTAATTTCTATATATGAAGATAGTTATTCTTAGTGCTACAAGACTGTACCACAGGGTTAGGAAAGGTGAATGACTAGGATGATGACATGGTTAATGATAAGGCACATTTGATGACATGGTTGGTGACTTGGCAGAGGATAAAGATGGGTATGTACTATTTCGAAATATAACTTAGATGAAGTATTTAGCAAAAATGATATGAAATATTCTCTTCACATGATTTACCATGATTACACAACATTGGAGCTAGTGCAATATGTTTTTCATCAACTTCTTGATGAAGGTTTTTTCGGCATGCGGTGGTGTATTGCGAGGATTATTTAATAGAGGTACTACTTGTCTATGTTTTAATGTTGGATCTTTTACCTTTGTGTTTTTCGTTTGATGTTAATGTTAATCAGGGTGGTTTCATTAAGGCTGTCCACTTGATTTTAAAAGGATATTGAAAGTAGCCTTCACTTTTGTGCATATTTTCTCTATCATTTTAGTGTTTCGCTTCAATCCAGTCATTGTTCCATAGAAACAGATCTTGTTGCTAGAAGTCGGCTAATATCTTTCTATCATTCAAGTTGTTAGCTTTAAGTTAGCCGTTATTTAGGATAGTTATAATAGTTGTGCCCAATCTAAAAAAAAATTTAAAAATTATTAAGCGATTATGAAATCTAGTTATTTTTTTTCTATAGAACTTATCTGTTTCTTTTTTTATTTAAATTATTATTTTTTTCTTTAGAATTATATTTTTATTATTTAAGTTATTTTTGTTCATGAATAATTATATCATTTTATAATTTTAAAAAATTAATCCTAAATCCCTTAAAATTTTACAATCATTTTATATTTTTTTAGTCTTCCCTATAATTAAATATTTTAGAACTTAAATATAATTTTTTTATTATTTAGTGTCTAATCCGTACTATTTTTAAGTAGGATTATCCGTTTCTATTAATATAATTTGTTCATAAAATATAATTATCTTGTAAACAAACATAAACTTGTAGGAGCACATAAAAAATACTATTAAGAAGAAATATAATAAAAAAAATAAAACTAATTTACATATTGATATATGGATTGGATTTCTGTTAAGAGAAAAATTTAAAAAGCCAAAAAAAAATTGTTTTTTTAAATAATAACTAACAATAACTGACGACGGGGGCGCCTAGAACGCCAATAATAATATCAATGGCCTTATCCTCTCCTTTCGTTCTTCCAGTTCTCAACCCCACTTCCCTCGAAGATTCGCCTGCCAAATTTCTCCATTTCCTTTCAGCACCTTTTTCTGTGACCTCTCGCTTCCACCACAACGAAACCAGCCATTATTGCTCCTTCTCAAGGGTTTCTTCTGCATCGCAGAAATGGAGGGCAAGGGTCTCCTTCTTTCCCGCCTTCTTGAAGAAGGGCAAAGACGCTGAGGCTCTCAAGGATGAGCTCCTCGAGGCCATTGCGCCGCTAGATCGAGGGGCTGATGCTTCCCCTGAAGAACAGCAAACAATTGATCAGGTTGGTTTCGATTTAGGGTTCATGTTTTTAGTTGCTATGCTTGTTTTCTGTGGCGCGAAGATGAGGGAATTTGCTCTCCAACTTTCTACTAAATTGGCCATTGCTGTGTGCTTCACTGTGAATTTCTAATTTTGTGAAAGGTATTTCTCTTTTTAGAGCGGAGTCGCATGAGCATCATTTTATGCCATAATAGCTTGTTTGAGGCTATAAGAATACTTCTGTTGATGAACCAGATATGCAAGTAAAGTAATAGCATAACCTTCAAAATATGATGAAACTTTCAAGCCTACCTCACATCGCAATAAACTAATTATATAAATTTTAAATTAATAAAATAACATTTCCATTGATATGCATTTTGTCATCTCTCATAATTTGTCCACTTTCATAGGGTAGTTGGCAGGAAGCAGTAAACAATACACTTTCCCTTTGTTTGTTTAATAAACTTGCCAAAGTTCAGTCCTAAACAGAAGGTACCTTCACAGGGGAAGAGGGATCAAGGAGAAGCCTCGCTTTCTCACTGAGAAGTGTAAAAAATATTATTGATTTCTTTTGTTAAAAATATAAGTTATTAGAAAATATATTTACTACAATTTTATTTCTCTTATTTATCTAATCTTAGTTTATTCTAAATTTTATATAATCTTAGTTCTTCTATTTAGTATAGTATTTTTAATGCAAATTTTATTGTTAAATTAAAAGATTAAACTCATGTTCATAAGAAAAAAAGATTAAATTCAATTCAAATTATATTGACTATGCGCTAACATGGATATCTGACTTTTTCTTAATCGCATTGGTGTTAATATTGAACAATTATAGCATCTTTATTCTTGATTGTTGGAATTTATTTCTAAATAGATTGCACGCAAACTTGAAGCGGTTAATCCAACAAAGGAGCCACTAAAATCTAATCTACTCGATGGAAAATGGGAACTCATATACACTACCTCAAAGTCAATTTTGCAAACCCAGGTAAACATTTTTCTTTCAAGGTTTTGTCCCACCATAACTAATATCTTGGCTATCTATGGTTCTGTCTGAAACTGTTTTCAATTGTCTGCTCTTCAAAATATTTTTAAGATTATTATTAAAATGTACTTCTTTTAATTTTAATAACAAGAATACCAGAAAATAGCTTTTGAAACTTTGGTCTAGAAAGCCTGTACGACAGTAGGAGTTTTAGAATTGTATATATCTAAAAATGTGTCATCATTAGAAACTTGATTATACTGTATGGTTTTAAAATTTTGCTTTAATTTATTTGTTTGACAATACTTGTTGGAAAGACCAAGTATAAATGCAATCCGTAACTTCTCTAAATCTGGTTTTCAGCACTATATACAGAGGAAACTCTAAAATAACCATTTTTCATTTCTTCCGCAATGCATGTTCCTGAGTTGCCAAGAAGCTTTCAGAGTGTAGACCTTTTTTAAAAAAAATATTTTATGTTATTGCCTCCTTTCATTTCACCATGTGGGACTCTCTAATTGATTACAAGCATTTATTTGTTTATATTCTGAATCTGAGTTATAGTTATACAATATGGAACAAATTCATCAAAAGGCTCGTCTTATAATGCTCGTAAAAAAGTTAGAACTTGTTACTTTTCTTGATGCCTTCCATTTTGAATTTTCCCCAATTTATAAAGTCACAGGTAATTTTGCATGCTAATGTTGTACTAAATTGATAACTAATATATTGACAGAGGCCAAAGATTTTGAGGTCAAGGACAAATTTTCAAGCAATCAACGCAGATACTCTCAGGGCCCAAAATATGGAGTCTTGGCCATTCTTCAACCAGGTAAGACATTTTGAAGCTATGTAGTTGTTAGAAGTTTATGTGATTCCCTCATATTTATCTTTTTTTAAAAAAAACTAAAAGATAATATTTTGTAGGTTACAGCGGATTTAACACCTTTGAATGCAAGAAAAGTGGCTGTCCAATTCGATACTTTCAAAATTGCAGGCTTTGTAAGTGTTCTTGATGCTCAATGGTTGCTTTGTATCCAGTATTTAGGAGTGAAATGTGTTTGCTAATTATTTAACAATCTCCAAGGAAACCCTTGCACAACTTGCATTATATCCTTTTGAACAAGTGGAATATTCTGTCTAAATTTTGGTATATCTTGGAATTAATACCCTAAAAAGTAATATTATTGAAAGCTCTGCTTGAATTAAGTAAAATTGAATATATTTTCCCCGTGCCATGCAAATGATAGATAATAACTCCAATTTTTAGAAGATTATATTTATTTTTTAAGCATTTTAACTCTGCTAAATTGAGGAGAAAAAGGTTGAAGAAATAAAAAAAGATGCACTGAGCTCAATGAAATGTGTAAAAAGATTGAAAGAATAAAAAAATTGCACAGAACTCGAGATGAGTCATACTATTTATGACATGAATTATATAATTTTCTATAGATTTGATATTTTATATTGATTGATATTGATTTTTTATAAATGCCATGTTTTACCTGTGCAGATACCTATTAAGGCACCTGGAAGAGCCCGTGGTGAATTGGAAATAACATATTTAGATGAAGAGCTGCGGTGAGTTATGTGCCATATGTCATTTAATACATTTTCAACATTTGATTCACGTCCAGATTTCTTGTCCATTGAGAAATATGTTCATTGACAAGTCAGAAACCTCTTGAGGTGCAAGTAGTTAAGTTCTTGTGTTTGCAACATAAATTCTCCTATATAAGACAAACACTAAACCTTTGTTAACTTGTCTTGTCTGGTCTCTTCTTTGAATTGATGGGATTTTAATCTTATAACATATGATGATAATGCGAGAAGACAGATAAATATTAGTAGTGTTTTTGTTATTCTTTTTGTCTGTCTCTATTCACATAACCATTACATGAGAATTTCAAATCTTCTGTTGTAATATTAGGATTTCTAGGTTCTCATGATTCTCCTGACTTTTTGCTTTACATTTATACGTTTTCCTTTCTTGACATGTTGCATATTTAGAATATTTTATTTCCCCTTTTCTGTCGATAATTTTATGAGATTCCAACACCAAACTTCTTGAGTAATAATCGTGTCTGAGTGTTATTATTCTTGACTCTTATCCACATCTTTGATTCGCCGTCATTAATGTATCAATGGGGTAATACAAACTTTGGTCTTTCAAATTTGCCCTCACTTTAGTTTTAGTCCCTTAAATTTCAAACTGTTTTAGTCCCTCAAAAGGTAAAATGATTCAAGTTTTTATTAAGTTATAAGTACTAATGTTTTAGAAGGAAAGAAACTTGAGGGATTAAAACTAAAATGAGGGTAAACTTGAGACTAAATTTTATATTAACCTTGTATCGATCATCAATATCAATGTACTATATATATAATATAAATCTATATAGTCATATTATTCATAAGTTATGAACGGTATATCAAATAGAAGTATTAATTGTATTTTTCTCCGTAAATTACATCATATAACAGGATATCAAGAGGTGACAAAGGAAACTTGTTCATACTGAAAATGGTCGATCAATCATACCGAGTTCCCGTGTGATGCATCATCAGTTCAGTACTTGGGGCTCACCTTCCTCCTTTCCTAGGCCTCAGAACTGAATCATTGCTTCCTGAGGAGACAGAGTTATGTTCAAAATATATAGGCTCAGGATTTAGTGGAAGTATGGTGTTCCGGGATTGCTCTTTTCCATTGAGAATATTAAATAAATAAATTCAAAGTGGGGAGTACATCAGTTGTGTTTCTTCTGGTGTTTTCTTCTTCCTTGGAAAGTTTGGCTTCAGAGGAATACTGTATTTTGTTTGGGTCAAAGCCAATGGTTATATTGACATGAGTTTTGCTTATGTTAACAAAAAATAAAGAAATAAGGGAGTCTGAAAGTGTAATGTTATCATACAATACAATGACTTTGTAACTTCAGTCTCTTGCTGATGCTGTTTTATCAATAGTACATGTGACAGTATAATTCACAGTTCAGTATGTAAAGGTGATCAGATGATTATCTACTTGTCTTCTCCAACCACGGAAATATTAAAAAAATTTCCTGATGCCCACTTTTCTCCTTTTCTTGTTTCTGTCATGTCCATTTTACAGCTTTTACATCGAAAGGAATAAATAGAACTTAAAAAGTTGAGAATTTGTACCCAAAATTACTCATGTGGAGAATCTTAGCAATATTTTTAAATCTTTAAACATTTGGCAAATTTTCAATTTTCAAATATCTTTCAAATCCTTTCTTTTGTGGACAAAAGTCTTGATCCCATCGTATGTATTAATAATTGTTTACTTTTGCCTTGAATTTTTTCCTTCTTCCTTGTTCTATTGAATTCCTTACTTCTTGCTGGGTTAATCTATTTTGGTAATAGCTTGATTATCACTTGTTCCTTTTGCTTTTGAGCATTGAGGACCGCCTGTTCGACAAAATAAAAATGAAATAAAATTATTTGCATGCCCACATATTTCGTAGTGTTCAACTCTAGAGCTCCTTGGTCCCCATCAATGGCCTCATGGCATGTGAGCTCGGTACTGAGACGTTACGCGTTCACCTTTGCTTATGTAAACTAATAGGGCTTCAAAGCCCAACTAGAAGCCCAATATAACATATTGGACCTTATCCAGCCCACTAATGACAAAACACTCGATCTTTTCAGCGAGCACTTGAGTTAGCTCGAAGACAACTCGCTTCAATCCAGTGGGAAGAGGTGGAATGGGAAATATCAGTGCTGGGAATTCGGTTACAACATTGTATAGCCTTTAGCAATCCGCCTTTTTCTCCATCAAATTCTTCTTCATCTCCTTCCGGCACAAGAACAGTTCGTTTTCACTGTAGCTCATCAACAGCGCTTACTGGGGAAATTGCTCGAACCAACAATGGCGAACTACCCAGTGGTAGAACCACAATTGGAGTTCAAAGGCGCCAATCGAAGCCCGACACAGAACGACATGCTGCAATAGTTGAAGTTCAGCAATCTTCTGACTTCGACTCTACTCTTGCGAGGTATTCTACCTTATGCAAAGCCGTAGCATGTCGTGGTGTTACTTTGTCACTGTATTTAATTCCAATGAGTTTCGTTGTTTTTACTGGAGTTTGGTGGGTGGGTGTAAATTATAGAGTGATTGGACAGGGGGTTTAATAATGGCGTTTTAAGATTTCGTACGAAGTATATTAATCATTCAAAGAGGTTTCAACGAATAAATTGCTGTTCTACGAATTAATTTTTGTTGATGGATGGACTTGCTAAGCCTGGACAACTGCAAGAAGCTAAACTACTGTTTGGTGAAATGACGAAAGCATGTCAGATCTAGTAAGTTTTCTTTTGGTGTTTGATCTTTGGCAAAACAATTTCCTAAATAAATAATGATTTTTTTTTAGTTGATTATTCTGGAGGCAGTAAGTGATCCGATGAATTTTCAAGAATCAGTTTCACATACTGCTGAGTGCAAATTTTTAATTTTCAATTGCCAAACATCCATGTTAACTAGTTCTCTGTCTTAATGGCTTTGGCATATTGTGAAAACCCATTTTCTTTTTTCCTCCCCACCCATCTTCTTCTATGGTCAAACATGGTTAAGATATTTAGTTGCTTCATAGAATTCACCATCATGTGCTATTGTTTTATAATTTGTGCAAGTCAAGTAAAAGGTGGATTTTAATCTTTCATGTGCCATTCTTTTTATATTTTATTAAAATATGTGCTAATTTTATGTTTGGGTTTTTGATGTTCTAATATAACGTATTTTTAATTCCTAAACGTAGATGGTTATATTAGAAACCGTGTTAAGAGCATCTCTGATATGCATCTCTTTGATTATATTACATGCTGCAGTATTAGTTTACTTATCTATTTGTCGTCCACAGTTGACAACGTGGCGCTTTGGCCTTTGTCATGAGAAATCTATGGAATGTACCTCTCAACCCATTTTATTTTATTGTTCTGCATCATTAAGGGATGATGTTTTTAGCGAATGAAGACTGTGTTTTTTCATCGAAGATGTGTTTATTAGTGCAGCCTTTTACCTGATCGGTTTTTAACCAAGTTTAGGGGTTTTCAGATAAGATGATTAGTTATTACACACCGTCTCAAATGTTCATACAAGCTACAAATCTCTTAACAACCCCCATTTATTTATTTATTTTTATTAATTGTTGAGGAACGAACGTCTCATATTATCGGGTTGAAGACTATATGTGCATACTTTCAATCAGGCAGTTACCTACTCCCCCATGTTACAATCACTACAAAAAAACAGACTTTTGGCGACGACCTTTCAGCGGCGACACAATAAGTCACCGCAGAAAGGCATGCTATTAGCGGCGACAAAATAAGTCGCCGCTGAAAATCAACTTTTAGCGGCGACTTATTTTATCGCCGCTGAAAGTAAGACTTTTAGCGGCGACTTATATTGTCGCCGCTGTACGTCAATGAATAAAAAATGTATGTTACACTTTTCAGCGGCGATAAAAGTAGTCGTCGCTGAAAGTAGGACTTTTTGCGACGATATATTGTTGTCGCCGTAGAAGGTAGGGTAAAAAAAGGTTCCAGCGTTGACTTTCAGCGGCGACAAAAAGTTACTTTCAGCGGCAACTTTTGTGTCACCGCTGAAGGTTGTTAGTGTTATTTTCCTCCAGGCGCCCTAACATTTCATTTTGTCAGGTTCTCAGCGCGCGGGGAGCGATACAGAGCCGAGCGAGCGATACAGAGAGCGCGCGATACAGAGAGTGGGAGCCACGGGGGTTTTGCTGGAGAGTAACGGAGGCTGTCGTAGGGATAGTTAGAGGTCGAAGAGTGTGGATTGAAGCTTAGAAGCGGGATTGAAGGTTAGAAGGGGGATTGAATGCGATTGTGGATTGAAGCTTTCAGCGGTAGCTACGGTTGATTTGGCCGATGGAAATTGAAGCTTAGAAGGGGGAAATCTTATTTTGGTCTTGCTCAGTGGATTCGTAAGCTGTCTGGCGTAAACCGATCACCGTGCACTGTGGATTGCTTCTTTCAGCTCTGCAACAGGAGTCACCGAAGAAGGTGAGTTCTTCCTATATGTCATCTTTGTCTTCTCTAATCTGTGATTCGGCCATTGAATGCTAGCTGTTGAACCCAATGTATGGTTAAAACCCAGCAGCTGGGGGTGTCTTGCGCTCTGTCCTGTATAAAACCCAGCAGCCGGGGGTTGTTGTATAGTGTGGTAGCAGTTCAATCGAGTGTGTGTGTTTGTGTGTGTTTCATTGTGCGTGTTTCATTGTGTTTGTGTGTGTTTCATTGTGTGTGTTTCAATGTATGGTAAAAGTGAATGTTGAAGCATGAACATACTTGTTTCGATTGTTGGAGTGCAGAAAAGAATAACAAAATGAAAAATGTTGAAGCCTGAAAATTGTTGGAGTACTGAAAAACATGCCCTTTACTTTCAGCAGTTCTGTCCACTTTTTCCACAAAATGAATCCATTAATGAATGCTTTAGCTTATAATAGCATAAGAATTGTGAAGTATATTTGATCTATGCACAACTTCCCATGACATAATTATGATAATTACGTTAAGTATGCAACTATGTGTTATTATGTTAAGTATGCAACTATGATAATTACTTAGAGATAATTATATATACGTGTTATTATTCATATACTGATATGTTTGTTAGATTTTCTTGTTGTATCCTATGTTTAACTGTTTAGGGAATACAAATGGATAAAAGTTGGCTACATATTAGAGACAGAGGCAACCTATCATATATTAGAGGAGTGGATGCTTTTCTAGAATGGGCATTTAGTCAACCAGGAGTGGTAAATCAAATACGTTGCCCTTGTAAAAGATGCATGAACGTTATATTTAAAGTGAGAAGAGATGTAAGGACAGATTTATTGAGCAAGGGTTTCTGGAATAGTTATACGGTGTGGGAGTTGCATGGGGAAATTAGAAGACTGCAGGAAGATTGTAGAGTTTCTAGTAATGACGTAGAAAATGTTACTGATAATGAGAACTTTACAAGGATGGTATGTGATGCATATGGAGTTCCATGTATGGATTATACTAATACTAATGACTTTGAGAGTGAAGAGCCTAATGTGCAGGCTAAAAGGTTCTTTGACTTGTTAAAAGATGCTGAAACAGAACTTTATCCAGGTTGTATTAAGATGTCCAAACTTTCTTTTATTGTAAAGTTGCTTCAAGTGAAATGCCTTAACCATTGGAGTAATAAATCTATGGATGTGTTGTTGGGCTTGTTGAAAGAAGTTCTCCCAGATGGGGCTTTAGTGCCAAACTCATTCTATGAAGCTAAGAAGATAATTCGTGATTTGGGTTTAGATTACCACAAAATTGATGCTTGTGAGAATGATTGCATATTGTATTGGGGGGAGCACACAAATGCAGAATCATGTCCTAAGTGTAATATGCCTAGATGGAATTTAAACAAAAAGAAAGGGAAGAAGGTTCCGCATAAAGTCTTAAGGCATTTTCCTATAACACCAAGGCTACAAAGACTGTATATGTCAAGAGATACAGCTAAAGAAATGAGGTGGCACAAGGAGAAACACTCGAATGATGATGTTCTGAGGCATCCATCTGATTCTTTAGCTTGGAAACACTTTGACAACCAGTACCCTAACTTCTCTGCTGATCCAAGAAGTGTTCGACTGGGTTTAGCAAGTGATGGGTTTCAACCTTTCGGGAATATGAGTGTCAACCATAGTATCTGGCCTGTTGTCTTAGTGCCATATAACTTACTACCATGGCTTTGTATGAAAAGCCCGTACTTTATGATGACACTTCTTATTCCTGGTCCAAAGTGTCCAGGTGATAAAATAGATGTTTACCTCCAACTAATGATTCAGGAGTTGAACCAATTATGGGAAGTAGGGGTACAGACGTATGATGCATACTTTCAATCAAATTTTATAATGCATGCAGCAATATTGTGGACTATAAATGATTTTCCTGCATATGGAAACCTTTCAGGGTGGTCAACTAAAGGTAAACTTGCATGTCCATGTTGCCATAAAGACACGCATTGTATTTCGATAAGGAGCAAGTTGTCTTACATGGGGCATCGACACTTTCTTCCACAAAATCACCCATGGCGTAAAAATAAGTTATCATTTGATGGTAAAGAAGAGCATATGGATCCACCAGTTGCATTGACTGGAGATGAAGTACTAAAGCAACTACAACAATTAGGTGATGTGTCATTTGGGAAGGGTACAAAACGAAAGCGTCATACACATAATAGTGCTTACAATTGGAGGAAAAGAAGTATTTTTTTCCAATTGCCTTATTGGAAAAACTTGCTAATACGGCATAATCTTGATGTGATGCATATAGAAAGAAATGTTTCTCATAACATTGTGTGCACGGTGATGGATTTGGTTGGAAAGACGAAGGATACAATTAAAAGTAGGTACGACTTAATGGACTTAGGTATTAGGAGTGATATGCACCCAATTGAAGATGGTAATAATGTTTCTATTCCTCCTGCTCCTTACACATTGTCTCTTGACAACAAACAAACCCTTCTGAAATTCTTGGCTAACTTAAGAGTGCCTGATGCTTTTTCATCTAATCTTTCAAGATGTGTCAACATTCAGGAGCGAAAATTGTTTGGTTTGAAGTGTCATGATCACCATGTGTTATTGCAAGAGATCTTTCCAATTGCAATACGTGGGTTATTACCTTCTAAGGTGTGTGAACCAATTATAGAGTTGGGAAGATTTTTCAAAAATATTTGTTCAAAGTCTTTGTCTTGTGAAGTACTTGATAAACTCCAAAGTCAGATAATATTGACATTATGCAAGTTGAAGACGATCTTCCCACCTGCTTTCTTTGATGTGATGGTTCACTTGCCAATACACTTGGCAGGGGAGGCAAAAGTTGCTGGACCAGTTCAATATCGTTGGATGTATCCAATAGAAAGGTAACATTCGTTAATTGCATTGTATATTTATAATTCATATTTATGGAATGTTGATTACTTTTAATGCATTAGGTATTTGCGGACACTCAAATTGTATGTTCGTAATAAAGCTCGGCCTGAAGGATCAATTGCAGAAGGATACTTGGCAGATGAAAGTCTCACATTCTGTTCAAGATATTTGAAAGATTTTCCTACAAAGTTTAATGTGCCACGTAGGAATGATGACACCAACGATGATATGAACCCTAAGTTTACAATATTTAAGAAAAATGGGCAAGCTAGGGGGCATTGTCAGTCAATTTCTCTTCCCTATGAAGTATATTGTCAAGCAAGAATGTATGTGCTACAAAATTGTGAACAAGTTTGGCCATTTATGGAGTAAGTTGCCTGACTAGCACAAAAATGTACTTGTCATATTGCATTTTTGTCTTACTGCTATCATATATTGTAGGGAATATACAACAGAGCTTGATGCGCATTGATTAAGGAGTGAGCAAAGCCAATATGAGTTTCCTCAATGGTTTCGTTCACGAGTAAGTTATAACATTGTGAGCCTTAATATTTATAGCAATTACATTTATATGAAATATCTAACATATAACTTTTGTCCTAAAAGGTGACATCATTGTCCACACAGAGCCATGTCAGTGATGAACTCATAAGTTTATCAATTGGTCCATTGACGATGGTGAATCGCTATTCCATGTTCATAGGCAATGGATTTCGTTTTCACACGAAAGACCGTGCAACAGGAAAAAGAACCCAAAACAGTGGTATTCTAGCTAAGGGTGATGACACTAATGCTGACAAAGAATATTATGGTGTGTTAGAGCATATTTATGAGTTATCTTACATAGGCAACATAAAAGTATATTTGTTTAAGTGCCATTGGTGGGATGTGGCTCACTATGACAAAGGATATAAGGTTGATAAGTACGGGTTCATAAGTATCAATACGCGATACTCATTACAAACAAATGAGCCATTTATTCTAGCATCTCAAGCTGAGCAAGTTTTTTATGTGGATGACATTGTTGCACCCGGTTGGCTCGTTGTTGTCAAAACAACCCCACGCGACTTGTTTAATGTACCAACTGGCAATGCTATTGATGATAGTGGGGTTCATGATCCTATGGTTGATACAGAACCTTATCAGCAATTGGTGGTAGACTTAAATGTGTATCGTGCGAGTCCAACACAACTTGATGATATTATCATTGACTTATATGGAGAAGATGAACAAACGCATACCTTAGCTCAAGGAGAATCATCACAAATTCATCAACATAATGCCATAAATACTGGTTGTAGTGATGAAGAGGATTTGCTTGACGACTTTGATAGTGATACTGAAGCAGAAAGTGACACAAACATTGAAATAGAAGAAACAGATGAACCAGAAGACATCGATGAAAGTGACAGTACGACAGAAGATTCAAATGAATGAAATTAATTGATACGGTATATTTTATCTACATTAATTATTGTTTGATTGATTATTTTTTTCTAAATGAAATTGTATACTTTTGTAGGATATGTCAGGATTAAAGAGAGGTCGAGGGGGGAAAAGTCTTTCTGTTAGATCTAATGACAACACAAATAGCGGAGGTACATGCTCTACACCTCAATCAAGACCTGATATTTCACCTCTACTACTGCAACAGCAATTTCAGGAAATGCCTGTCAACTCTCCTCCTACTCCCCATACTCAAAATAGTAGTGCAGGTAAGTTTGTTTCAATTTTGTAATAATTGATTTACATCGCTTGTAACATTTAATTGTTCTAATTCAACTTCAATGCCAGGCTCTTCTACTGCAATGAACAAGCGCAGAGGAGCTTATAAGTCTATTAATGTGAATTTAAAGACCGCACAAGGAACGAAGATTCGAGTCAAATTTTCAGATTCAATGTCAAGAGCAATTGGTCCAGAAGCAAGAGACTTTTCTAATTATTGTGGTTTGACTCTTAGAACCACAATCTCGTTCAGGGATGGTGGAGGTAGCTGGAAGAATATTTTTGAAAAATATGGTCAGGATATGCTTTTAAAAATAAAGGTATTTATGTCAAATTTGTATACTTATTTAAGTTTATTTTTATTATTAGACAAAGTGTTTACATTTATTTGTTACAGGATAAGTTTGAACCTGCTGATGAAATTAGTGAAGAAAAGTTTCATACAGCTATATCAATTATTTTACAAAATGCATTCAGAAATTGGAAGAACAATTTGCACTCTCACTACAAGAAATATGAGACTGATAAGGATAGGTTGGCTGATCCTCCTCAAACTATTAGTTTTGAAGATTGGGAGTGGTTATTAATATATTTTAAGTCTGACATATTTAAGGTATCTCACTATCCTTCTAAACAAATTATATTTTTTCTAATTATTAAATTCTTATTAATTTCTTATTAGTTACTATATTTTGTTGTAGAATAAAAGTATAAGGAACATGACAAATCGAGAAAAACAAATGACTAAACATACTTGTGGTCCTCGATCATTTGCAGAGATTGAGTATGCCAGTGTAAGTTCAATCTATCATCACTATACTTTAAATTTTCAATCATTTTTTTAAATCTAATTTTTGCATTTTCTCGTATGTTATTATTTTGTAGAGAGATCCTACTACTGGACAACCTATTCCTCCTGACCAGTTGTGGGAGATAACGCATACTAGGAAGACATTAGACGGACAAGTAGTATGGGCTGATCCACACTCTGAACAGCTTTATGTACGCATTGTTATTTAATATCTTATTTTGATTTACTATTATCAATAATCTAACAGTTTTATGTTTTTATTATAGAGTCGTATGCACGAACTTTCTCAACAACAAGATCAAGATTTAGAGAGTGATGCTCGAATGACGTCAGAGGAGATATTGGCGACAGTTCTTGGTGAGAGGTCGGGGTATGTAAGAGGGAAAGGGTATGGAGCGGAACCTTCAAGGAAGAGAAATCGCCCTCAATCTACTGATAGTTCAGTTGTGGAGAGTGTGCGTGCCCAACTGCAGGAAGAGTTTGATAAAAAATTTCAAGAGGAGAGAGAAAAATTGGAGGCTGAGCGTGCAAAGATGGAAGAAGAACGTGAAAAGATACAACAAGAACGTGTGCAGTTCGAGCAAAGACTAATGGAACAAATGGAGCAAAGAATACAAGCTCAATTTGCAGCCTTGATGCAGAAAGGACAACCACATGGGGCTACTTCTAGTCATAGTATTGAACCTTCTACATAAAATTTATGTACAAATTAAACAATTTTATTATAATTTTAAAAATTATGATAATAAAAATATTTATTAATATTAATATATTAGAGTTTATTTAATTATTTATTATTATATTATATTTTTCCGTATTACATAAATTATTGGAAAAAATATAAAAAATAATTTTCATTTTTGTATCTTTAGGCGGCGACACAATATCGCCGCCGAATCATCCATAAGCGGCGACATATTTGTCGCCGCAGAATGATCTTTAAGCGGCGACATCTTTGTCGCCGCTAATTCCACAATATGCGGCGACATATTTGTCGCCGCTAATTCATCTTTAGGCGGCGACTTTAATTTGTCGCCGCAAATATGTATAGGCGACAGTCGCATAGGCGGCGACTTAGCGATGACAAAATGTCGCCACTATAGTGATTCAGCGGTGACTTTTAGACCTTCTGCGGCGACAAATGTCGCCGCTGAAACTCATTTTTTTGTAGTGAATGGTAGTAGTTGGTGGCACACACGTCTTATTATAATTGAATTATCCATCATATTGTCACGTATAAAAAATATTAATATTAATAGTATATATATGACTGTTGAGTTATCGATAAAACCCACGGGAAAATTGAAAATTATTTTTATATTATTGATTAAATTATATTATTAAATATTTGGTTTTAGGATTTATAATTTTTCTCCTCAATCGCGTAGCGGCTAGGGCTCTTTTGAGGAAAATATAGAGACTACAACAAGGGCATATGTATTATTATAATTAAGAAGAATAGAATAAAAGGGTATAATTAAAGAGAGGTATGGTATGGGCATATATATATATATATACACACATGGGGATGGTAGGCACGTGCGTATAACTTTAACCCAAAGATTCAAACTCATTCACTTTTAATTATTGTTATGATTTATTATTTATTATTATTAGTAATTGGCACAAATAAGGTAAGGAATAAGTATGTGCGAATTCGAGCAAAGACTAATAGAATAAATAGAGCAAAGAATATAAGCTCAATTCGCTGCTTTGATGCAAAAGGGGCAACCACATACGGCTCATAGTATTTGTCATTCTATATAAAATTTTATGATTTATTTAGTTATTTATCATTATCAAAGAAATTATAGAAAAAAATTAAAAAAATAATATTAACTTTAGGTGACGACATTTTTGTCGCCGCATAATCAGCTTTAGGCAGTGACATTTCTGTCGCCGCAGAATCAATCTTAGGCGGTGACATTTCTGTCACCGCAGAATCAACCTTAGGCGGTGACATTTCTGTCACTGTAGAATCATCCTTAGGCTACGACAGAAATATTGCCGCAGAATCATCCTTAGGCGACGACGTTTCTGTCGCCGCGAATTCAACTTTATGCGACGACTTTCAATTGTCGCCGCCAATATGTATAGGCGACAGTCTCATAGGCGGTGACAAAATGTCATCGCTAAAGGTTTTTAGCGACGACTTTTGTGCTTTTAGCGGTGACTTTTATAGTGATATTATAGCCAGGTGCGCAATGCGGATCAGATTCATATGTAATTGGGACAAAGTTCTGGTGAATTGGGTGAACAAAAAAAATGATTCTCAATTTAGATTTGTCTTTTTCCCCTGTCTATCCATACAAATAAAAAGAAAGCAAAAACAAAAACAATGAAAGCATGGATATTAGAAACGAACTTATCACAGCCATGTTTGGATCCTTGTCTTCTCCACTCTCTGCCGTTAAATCTAATACCCATTAGATCTTTTAGTTGCTTGAAATGCTTCATTTGCATCACATGAACAACGACACATTCGAATTAAACCCTAGAAAACAAGATGACGACTACAACAATAAGGGAATTTTTGAGTATTTGTATATATTGTCTTCCTTTTTACTCAGCATATTGTTTATATTAGAGCATTGGTTTTGAGCCTCAAGAGCTGTGTGAGAGTTTTAGATCTATAGGTAACGTATTGAAGTTTGCAACAAAGGGCACCAACTTCTCCCAAACGGGTGTATTGTTAGTTTGACTATTTTGGACGTTCATGACTTTGATAGATTCTGGTAGTGATTTGATAGAAAACAAGGGCTAATATATAGGTGTTGAAACATTGACGAGTAATCCTTAAACTGGGTGGAACCAGCAGTCAAAGTTTCCATCTCTTTATAATTTGTATTCTGACTATAACTTCTGATATTTAATATAATATTTAATTTATAGTATAAGCTCGGAGATTACAATCAAAACCTACGACTTTCATAAGACAAATGAATTAATTATACGCAAGAAAGGAAAGTGCGGTGATGATGGCCTAAGAGAGAGCTGCAGATCAGTCAAAGTGATCACATGTATCTTTGCATTGAAAACTTATCATAGAAAGCATCTTCAATGAAGCAATATGGGGAGATAGCAAAAGTAGGTCCAAAATTCTTCATATACAGGACTTGCTTCAGTAACATGTCAATTGAATGAATTATATGAAAAATCATCAAAGTAAAAGAGATTTTAGATATGGATATATATATATATATATATATATATATTCACATAGATTAACATATATTATTAATTAATTTGAAAAATTTATGATTCATACCTTATGCTTGAGTGTTCCCATTCCCATGATGGCTAGTTTGATTTCTAATAAAGCGAATAAATTCTAAAACGGTAACACCAAGTGCTTTTTTACCTCCATCAATTTCAAACCCCTAAAAAATTTTTACATCTCCATTTCCAAAGGCCGTTCATAATTCTCATGGCCCTTTATATATGAAGTCGCTCGTTGGAATCAATTAAATCTATGAGCTCGTAAGGAGAGTCAGATAGCTCATCTTTATGACATATGTTACCTATATCAATATTAGCCAAACGACTCCGACCTTGTTGTTCTCCAAAAGGGTGTTTTTGGAGGACACAATAAACGATTACACTTCCAAGATTAAATATGTCCATTTTTCGAGTATGTGGGTTATTTGGATCTCTTTGTTCAGTCTCCTCCCAATAATATATATCCTCTCCTCATGTAATTTTCCGTTGCGTGCATTATCAAGTCGTGAATTGAATTCACAATAAATAACTAAACTAAAATCTTTAAATGTGGCCCAAACATCAAGATCCTCTTCACTTGAGGATGACATCTTCAGTGAAAATCCTAAAAAAAAAATTGATTAATTCAATCTCTTAGCTTTTAATTTGTTCAAAAATAAAACAAATCGCTGTATCAAACTTTTCCTCAAAAAATATCAATCATAACCCAAAAAATTAAATGAAACAAGCAGAAAAATAAAATGATTTCGCCAGGAAACAAAAACTCAACACCTATAGATATCTCTTTAAAAAACAAACAGATTCTAATTTACATAATTATTTGAAGAATATAAAGACAGAAAATAGAACAAAAAATCCGCCATATATTATTTTTTTGTTCCTTGTTATTGGTAGAATAAGCAAAGTTTTTTAGAAATAAATAAAAGAAAGAATAATTTTGCATATCAATTAACTAGAGATCAAATATAAATATAAAGGAACGACAACTAGACAAGAATCATGGTTCAGGAACATCATTAATCTTAGCCTAAACTTGAAGCGAAAAGAGATCTAGAAAATAGAAGCATATTAAGAAAATATTTAGAGTTACAAACCCATGCAGATAATTTTACAATGTAACAAATTGTTAACTTAATAGTGCACCATGAAGGTAATATACACATCAGTTTAGAAACATTTGTAATCACAGAGATAAGAGGGTCACATAAAAAAATTGTAATGTAATGTTACTTAGTAAAATTTTGCATCAAGTTGATATTTTTTCCAGTGAAGAACCGGCTCCCTTCCTCTGCAGGAGGGGAAAAAACACCCAACAGAAAAACATTTTAAGAAAGAGGAATGATTTCTGAGTAAAAAAAAAAAAAGAGTATTTTTCTTGCTGTTTGATGTCGGAGAAAAGCAGAAGTGAAATAACATGGTTTGAATCTAGAGGATCGAAATGGGATAATGAAAGGGGTAACTAGTTTAATTAACAGCATCTTCTGCCATTCTTCCTTCTTGAGGTTATTGTTAAATTAGATAGAGAGAACCCAGAAGAAGAGAAGTGGATAACTATACAAATATAGAGTTAATCTAACACTGTTAAGCCCCTTTAGATCTTATAAGAAATACTTATATTGTGAGAGACAGCTACAAATCTCGAAACTGGATACCTGGTAATAAGTTGTGGTAAATATTATATAAAAAAGAAATAAGGGGGTGACTATGATATAAAGAGATGGCCCTCCCAAATCTTCTGGGTGAAACAAGCTCTCTGTAACAGGGAAAGAAGATGGAATAATGAAGAGCCTACTTATTATTAGGGTTGGAAAATGGATGTCTCTTTGTTTGTTGCTTCGTTGCTTTTCCTTTATCTATTGTCCTGCTCTGTCTTCTTTCTTCTTCTGCAAGTTTTATATGATATGATTTCAAAAGTATTGTGAGATTGGAATTGGACCAGTAACCTTTTGCATGTCAGCTGTACTTTACTCACCAGTTTTCCTTTCTGGGCTTTAGCGAGTAGTTACGACAATTAATTTCACACGGTACGTTAGTTGAAGATTTTTGTTTGGAGTTTATATTTAATATTAATATTTTTAATTTTATATTTAATATTAATATTTTTAATTTTTAATTTTTAATTCAAATTATATTAGATATTATATCCAAGGATACTTAATGAAGTGATTGACCGCTAGACTATGTAAATTGGGACAAATGAGATTCAAATCTCACTTTCTTAAAAGTAAATCATAGTGACCCACTTCACTTGACATAAACCTCTCTCTCTCTCTCTCTCTCTCCAGTTCAAGAATGGCAGAAAATGATCCTTTTTGTTATCACAGTGAAGATTAAGATTGCTTCTCAGTTCTTTCCACCGGCTTCGTGATCCAGAAAAGCTTCCAGAAATTCTGTAAGCAAACTACACCTTTCACTTTCATAATCTCATCTTGTTCCTCTACATTGAAACCATAGTATTTCTCTTCTGAGATCAAAAAGCAAGAAAAATATATAATACTCTTTTTTCCTTCCGAAATCATTCCTCTTAACTTTTTTTGTTTCCAAAGATGAATTTTTTTTGGGTTTTTTTTTCCATCTTGCAGAGGAAGGGAAAACTAACTTGATGTTAAAAGTTTACAAAGTCACATTACATTATATATATATATAGACACACGCGCATGTATCTCACTACGCAAAAAAAGTTTCCTTCTTATTAATGAAAGAGCTGAGATTTTCTTTCCTGATCTTGGTTTTTCAGACGCTCAGAGGAGGCTGCTGGGAAGAACCTACCGCTGTAAAAGGTATTAAATTGTGTGGCTCATTAAATGGTAGAGTTAGTTGATGAAGACCATTCATAACAGTTACTGTGTTAGAAACACTGGAAAAAAAGTTGTATTGTAATGTCTTTCTCTGCACTCTCTTTTTCATTTTGCATCTTTACAAGTAAGCTTACGTGCTGCAGCAGCTAGAGTCAAGGAGGATAAAGCTTACCCAGCTTGAACATAAGCTCTCTGAATTTATCTATTGGTCTCAGTTATTATTTATAATTAATCTCTAGTTGATGTAAAAAAAAAATTTTTTGGTTCTGATTTTCAAGAAACTTTGCTTATTCTGAGGGGCTTTTTATATGATTGATAATTTCAGGAAAAGTTTGATGTAGGGATTTGTTTTGTCTTTGAACAAATTAAAAGTCAAGAGGCTAACTTAATCAAGATTTTTTTTTAGGATTTTCATTGAAGATGGTGTCCTCAAGTGAGGAGAAGAATGAAGTTTGGACGAGAGTTGATAATTCAAATCTAGTTATTTTCAATGAACATGTTTCAGAAGTTGATAATGTCCGCAACAGAAAATTACATGAAGAAATAGTATGGGTTAAAAGTAGAAGGGAAATATTGCTCGGCAAGAGGGTAAGGTTCCCAAACGTAATCCGTTATTATGGTAAAGTGAATCATGAAGATATCAACATGTAATCCTTGAATATAGCCCTATTTTTGGAGCTTTTGTATGATTTACATTTTGAGGAAAAGTTTGGTGTAGGGATTTGTTTTGTCTTTAAGCAAATTAAAAGTTTAAGAGATTGAATTAATCAGGATTTTTTTTTTCAAGATTTTCATTAAAGATGTCATCCTCAAGGAGAGGAGCATGATATTTAGGAAATAATTGATGATATTAGTTTATTTATTTACGATGAATAAATTTTAAAACTTGATAATTTCCACCACTGAAGACTGCATAGAAGAAAAAATTGTATTAAAAGTGTTGAGGAGATCAAACTTTGAAAGATATTGAACATTTGACTATGTGTTGAAATGTTCTTAAAGTGGATCATGAAGGATATGAAAATTTAATGTTTGAATCACACCCGTACACATTAGAAAATTTTCCTGAAGAGGAAGAAGATAAAGTTATGTATCTAGGTTCCCTACACCTCTATTGTTGAAGTTAAAAGGTATGTAATAGGTTTTTGTTATTATTTAAAAAAATTTAGATTTATTTTTATTAAATTCTTTATTCTCATTTTTTTTCTATTTTATTATCCAGGAATATGGTTCAAGGCTTGTTTAATATTCTAAGAATAAGATTAATTTATGGGAATACTACACCATTGCATATCGTAGTGATAGAATCCCTTAAAAATAATATTAATAATTAATATAACACAAAAATTTATAATTTTGCAAAGTGGAGATGGTTTGCTGAGGGATAGACAGCTTTAGATGGTAATGCCAATGATTTTTATTGGTCGGTGCTTGAGCAAAGAGATCAAGTAGGCCATAGTAAAAAAATAGAAGTCTTTAATATTAATTGCGCAATCACGTACCATATTCTTTAGAAACACCCTTTTGGAGAGGAGCAAGATTGGCGTCGTTTGGTTAATATTAATAATGGTGAATATGTCTTATAGATGAGCTACCTAACTCTCCTCAGCTCATAGATTTAATTCATTTCATGGTAAAGAAGGATGATACGTACGTAATTTGAGTGTCCATGTAGCAGAAACGAACATTTTCAGTTGGATTATTGTTAATAGCCTACATATGCTTAGATGAACTTGAATAGTGCTAATTTATTCTGAGGTTCATAATTGGCCAAAACCTTTTTTCATCAGACACTTTCTGGTCTATTTTAGGAATCAAGTTGAGTAGGGTTTTGTTCACCTCCTTCTCAAAACCAATAGTTTGGGACCCACAACACCCCACTGCGATTTTATATATTAAAAATATTTATTATCAATTAGTCTCATAGCTAAAAAAGGAGATGTAACGGTTGAATACCGCTTATAACTATAAACTTGTAGCACTGGCTACCTACTTTAATTTTTTTTTTTAAAAAAAACTCTTTTTAAGTGTGGAGGACAGCCAACTTCCCACTAGCCTCATAAAATCTAGAGGTTGCATTGAAGTTGAGATTAGTCACATTTATTCAACAATGTAATTTCTAGTGAAATTTATATATTATTTTAAGGAAAATTAATTATTTGGTGGCAGTAGTTTTAACTTAATTATATTTCAGTCCCTAGAATTTAATTTATTACAACTTAATTCTTTAAATTTTAGATATGTTTGATATGACTCAGTTACAATTCCACCCTTGAATAACTAAATATTTTTTTTTTAAAATGTAGGGATTTAGACTAATTAACATATTAAATGGCTGATACTTGAAAGATTGGGTTGGATGAGTTAATTTTTAAGAATTAAATTGTAATTAAATAAAAATTACAAGGACTACATAGTTAATTTTTCTTATATTAATATTGATGATATGAAATTAATTAATTTTAAAATGATAGAAAAAAAGGAACTATAAGATTTATATCCTTCAAGTTTAACCATGTATTTTATGAAGAAAAATTGAAGTTTTATTGTACTGAATTTATTTATTCATTATCGAAATTCTGTAATTATGGAATGTTAAAACAGGACCTTGACAGCTCAAAGTCACGAGAGGCTTTAAAATGTTATCCAATATAGTTCTATTATATATATAATGTATTATAATATATTAATATAATTATATTAAAATGGCCACAAAATCATTGGATAATGTGTCTCGTGCAAATAAAATATGGTGTAGCCATCCAAATGCATGTGAGTTCATAATTTCAATACACAAATCTTGACTCCTTTTCCTATGCTATTTTCAAGCACTCAAGATAGTTTTTGTCGGCGTTAAACTTAAAATAGAAGGATTAATTTATAATATTTATTTATACATATTTTTTATTTTATGAGCACAATAGTCATGTGTGATATATATACATCATATGATTTAATTCTTCCATAGCGCTCATTAAAAGATGGTTTCTCTCTTTTTAAATGTTCAAAAATAAAAAAGTTTTGTCAATATTCATTACTCCTATCCTTAACATAAGAGTTTATTGATGAGTTAATTTTATTTTAAATATAAGATTTTTTCTAATATTTTTTTTTTAATTTTTTTTCTTAAATTACCCTTTTAAATGCTCTCTAAATATATAATAATCAAATAAAAAATAAAAAAGCAAAAGAAAATTATTAGGGTGTTTAAAAAATACTTAATATTAACTAATTTAACTAACTTTCTTAATGATCGAATGAATATTATTTTGTTTATCTAATGTCAGTATTCATTACTCATATCCTTAATAAAAGACCTTATTAGTGAGTTAATTTTATTTTCAATATAAAATTTATTTCTAATATTTTTTAATTTTTTCTTAAATTACCCTTTTAAATACCCATTCAACATTAATCAAATAAGAAATAGAAAGATTTAAGAAAATTATTATGGTGTTTAAAAAAAATTTATATTAACTAACTTAATTAACTCCCTTAATCTAATCAAACTAGTTAAATATATCATATATTAAGGATTGAATGAGTATTATTTTGTTTATCTAATGTCAATATTCATTATTAAAGTATCCAACTTTGGAAAATAATTGAAACATAGGTATTTGTAGGGGTGTTCATAAAGCCTGCGGCCTGGCATGTTCACCCGAGCCAACGAAAAAAAAGCCCTGCCCAACTCGATAAATATAGGGCCGGGCTGAATATCAGGCTACAAAATACAATCTATATTTTTTTTGGGTTGGGCACCAGGTAGGGGGTTGCCCTACACTGTCCTGCCCATGAGCACCAATTCTTTTATTTTTATTTCTTTACTTTTCTCCCTAGATGCTACACTTGAAAGGGAGAATATGATAGCTACTGGTGACTAAAGGATCATTTTAGAAATATAAATAGTTAAGTAAGTAAGTTCCGTCTTTTAATATTTATAACTATATTGATTTTTTCTTTTTCTTTAACTTTACTAATCATAATATGATTACATTATAAATTATAATTGTTTATTTTATTTTTTTTAGATGCTTCATCCTTATCAACAGTTAAAAAATTGATACAAAATTACAATTACAAATTACTTAGACTTCAAAGTATTTTTTTTTATATGTAATAAATTTTAATACTTTAATTATTATCTTTTTGTTACCTTATTTTTAGTATATTATAAATATTATTTAACTTTTAAAGACATATAAATATAGTATTATTTTAGGAGTTTATAATTGCATATTATTTTCCATAACATGAGCATGACATCACAACTTGGGCATATCCAACTTAAATTAGTTAGGGCTTTTATCGGATAGGGCCGGACATCGGATTGCAAAATGTAGCACATACTTTTTTTAGACAGAGAATCGGGTAGAGGGTTGCCCTGCCCAACCCTACCCATGAATACCCCTTGTTATCTGCGAGAATTCGTTTATTGATTTCTTATATTGCACTGGAGGAAATAATGGATGATCTTAACAAATAAAGTGCTAATATAACCAAAAAAATATGGTAAAAGCACTCCAAAACAAAGCCCTACCGCAGCCTCCTCAGCTCCCCACATTTCCCTCTTCTGTTTGTTTAGGCTGTAGCCTAAATGATTTGATTTTAGCAATTTTAATTGATTGATTTGATTTTTTTTTATTTTTCAGTTTCACCCTTTTTTTAAAAGTGGGACTAGTCATTTGGTTCATTAATTTTATGATCGAGTTGGAGAAAGATAATGTTTACGCTAAGCAAGGATAATGTTTTTAAAAATCATATACGATTAAAAAAAAGATTAATATCACTTTTGGTCCCTATAATTTGATTATATTTTGATTTTAGCTTCTATAATTTCAAATTATATGATTTCTTATCCCTTAAGCTTTGTTTGATTGGATTTTCTGAGGAGGAGAGAGGAGGGGAGGTAAAAAGTTGTCCTTTTCCTTATCCCTCCCCTCCGAAAGTAGGATTTTTAGAGGGGCCGGGTGAAAAATAATCTGACACATCTTAACTAGATTACCTATACCATTTTTATAATAATTCAGTTTTACCCATCACAACAACTTCAATCGTGTTGGTTTGCCTCTGTCTCGTCTCTGCTTGGTCACCTCTCCACCTTCATCGTTGCCGACAGCACCTGGTCCTCCATCTGTCGCAGATTCTGGCCTCCTCAACCCATGACGACAATGGTCAATGTGACCCTAGATTTGTAACGAGGAACAATGGAAGGAGGGGGGCTAGAGTAGAGGCTGAAGAGTCACCAGTGGTGTGGGGCATGTCGGTGTTGCCTTCTCCGTCATGCCGGGGTTTCTATTATTCTGGTTGTTAGGGCTTCTTGTTCTCAAGACATATAGATCTTTTCACATTATAAAATGGATATATTAATTAAAAATTATATCATAATTTTATGGGTATACCAAACAAATATTTTACCCCACCTCTACTTCAATTTCTATTTTTAATTCCATTAAAAAAATCTCCCACATGGCATCATTATTGATTTTTCTACCACAAATTAGCAGTTAAATAATTAATAATTATGGCCAATTATTCAGAAAACAAACGGTTATATATAGTATATACTTAGTCCTTTAAGTTTACAATAAATTTTAGTTTAATTCCTTAAACTTATAAATAATATTTTAAGTCTTTTAATCTTTACAATGTTAATTTTATTATTAGCCAAAAATATAACCCAACAAATTTAAATAATGTTGACAAAATACACTTAAATTTAATAATTTAATATAATATTTTTACATTATAAAAATATAATTTAAATAAACTATAAATTTGGATAGCCATATACGACATTTGTACGCATGCATTTAACTTTAGTTGAATTCTATTTCCTCCAATTATTCAACCTATAACTAAGAATAATATATCCATGAAAGTGCAAATACTTACTTCACAGCATGCAGTCATCAACTTGTCATAATTTTTCATTTTCAAGATCCAAATATTACTTATTATATTTAAAAGCATTATTTTTTTTTCATTCTTTATATCAGACAATTGTAAGACATATTTGTCGGAGAATCTCAATTGTTAACTTGCACATGCTTTCCGGCGAACATATATTTCTTCTAGTGTTTTTCTCTCTTAATTATTTTTTTTAATTATACTGTTTTTGTTTTTTTATTATTATTTCACGTGTAGGGTTTTTATTTTAAAAATTCACCGGCCACAATTGATCAAAAAATTGATTGACCAAATGAATCAGTATAACTTTTTTTGAGAAGGAGGAAAACTAAAGAAAACATAGAACCAAAAATAACCAAGTTGGTGGGAGTCATCAGAATGAGGAAGAGCAAATTACGTTTCACTTTTTTTTATATTTTTTTTAGATCCTAACACCAAGGTATATTTAACTTAACCAGTAATGACATATCAAAAGTGAACTATGTATCGTATTCTCCAGATTAAATTTCAGTGCTCATAAATTTGGACTGTATAGATTTATAATTTTAAAAAATATATTTTAATGGGTACAGAATCTAAAATAAAAATAATATTAATTGTCAGTTTTTTTTTAAAAAAATCTAATTATTTAACAATTGTCAGTTGAAAATTTAAATTTGAACTGTTGAATTTTTTTTAGTTGTCTGCCTGATTTATTGGAGTTTTGCTCTGACTATAATCGAATCTGACGCGAGTCGCGCACCTGGCTATAGTAGGTGAGTCTCCCAATAGGGATTTTCTTCATATGCCAAGGTTTAAAACTCGAGACCTCGCATAAGTAATACTAAGCCGCTTATCAATCGGATCAACCTATAGTTGTTGAAATTATATTTAAACGGTACCGAATCACAACAACGATAAGTACCATCACTGTGATGAGGAGCGATGAAACTAGGTCCAGTAGTCTCCACCTTCTCCCTCGATCACTATTATTTTTGCAGATAATTCTTCCAACTCCATTATTGATGATCTTAATCCTCTCTCTCTCTACCCCCAAAACACATATGTAATTAGGCTGATATCCTTAATTCCTGGTAATTCATTTATTATTGATTTTCTACCACAAATTACATGCAGTTAAATAATTAATATTTAATATCCAATTCTTCATATAAATCAACCTTCAAGATTCTATGAAATTATATCCGTGAACCCACGTAGCTACTTGTCGTTTCCCATGTTTATATGTTGGTCCCAACCCTCTATATTGTTTTTAAATGAGAGTAAGATATTAATAGGGGTTAGTCCGAGTAGTAAGCGGCTCGAGTTTGAGTCTTAACATATACAGAAAATTCTCGTTAGGAGATTTATCCACCATAGTCAGGTACGTGACGCAGGTTAGATACAGATGTGGTCGGGATAAAGCTCTGATAAATCGTGTTGAAAAAAAAAAGAAAAGAGAGTAAGATAATATGAAGTAGAGAATTTAATATATACACACACACACACATATATATATATATATATCTATATGTATGTATTGAAGTTTGTCTTTCTAAAGGATTAAAAAAAAGGTAGTGACTGAATGCGCGTTGTCATCTGTGCCGCACCACAGATCTTAATTATTATGATATTCAAAAGAGGCAACGTAACTCTTGCTGAATACTATTATTATTATTATTGTTAACTTTATTAGATAAAAATAATGAAAAGAGAGATAAAAAATTATATATATTATTCAATAGCAATATGCTTAATTGCTTATACAATCATAGTAACGATTAATTAACCTACTTAGATTTACACATTAATCTATCAACCCTCACTTAAGAGAGATGGATTAATCCCACTTAGAGATTTTGTGAAAATTATATATTCTCACACTTCAAATCTATAAATTATAACCGTTTATATATAATTATAGGGTCATCTAAATATAAGTAATTAACACTAATCACTTTTAATTAATTACTAATTTAAACTCCTAACAATCATTTATTATTAAAACTCACCCTGGATTTGTCGACCACAACTCCATGACTAACCGCGTCAAAAGTGGTTATAGAGGGGTTGATTGTGTTAACTTTTACATTTTTTGTTCTCCCTTATTAAGTTTAAAATGGGGTCAGAAAAATACTAGTATATCATATTTGTGTTTCAGTAATAACTCTCTTATGAGTGATTTATATTTTATACATTAATGTTACTCTTACCAATGGATTAATGCTTTTTTATTTAAATATTATTATTTTTTTATTTAATTGTTTCTGGGGTCTAGGGCAACATCAAGTTGCTGATGTGATATGATATGCAAAACCGGCCTAAGCCTTTTGGAATACACTATTATTACTATTGTTATTATAAATAGAGCATCCACCTATAACCACTCCATCATTTCTCAGACAAGTGAGCTTATTGCTTCCTCACATGGCTTCCAGCTTTCAATGTCTCCTTCTCCTTCTTCTTGTGCTCTTCATTGCTCCTACTTCTTCTTCTTCTTCTTTTGCCAAACCCTCTTTCAGACCCAAAGCCCTTGTGATTCCAGTCACTAAAGATGCCTCCACTAACCAATACGTTACTCAAATTCACCAGAGAACCCCACTCGTCCCCTTGAACCTCGTCCTTGATCTCGGCGGCCAATTCCTGTGGGTGGATTGCGAGCAGAAATACACCTCCTCCACCTACCGCCCTGCACGTTGCAACTCCGCCCAATGCTCCCTCGCCGACTCCACCACTTGTGGCGATTGCTTTTCGCCTCCCAGGCCTGGCTGCAACAACAACACCTGCGGCATAATGCCGGACAACCCTGTTCTCGGCACCACCACCTTGGGTGACGTTGGCCAAGACATCATCTCCGTCCAGTCCACCAACGGATTCAACCCGGGTCGAACCGTCGCAGCTTGGCGGTTCATATTCTCATGTGCACCAAGTTTCTTATTGGATAGCCTTGCCAAGGGAGTTTCAGGCATGGCGGGTCTCGGTCGAACCAAAATTTCCCTTCCTTCTCAATTCGCTGCCTCTTTTAGCTTTCCCAAAATATTCTCCATTTGCCTCACGTCCGGTGGTTCAAAAGGTGTCGTTTTCTTCGGAGATGGCCCTTACGGTTTTCTTCCCAATGTAGACGCCTCTATAATGCTCGGATACACACCACTCATTCTAAACCCAGTAAGCACAGCTTCAGCTTCCACGAAAGGACAACCTTCGGCGGAGTATTTCATCGGAGTCAAATCCATCAAGGTCGACCACAAAGTTGTGCCCAACATCAACAGAAAATTGCTGTCCATAAACAAGGAAGGCGTTGGTGGGACTAAGATAAGTACAGTGAACCCATACACTGTTCTGGAGGCGTCGATCTTCAAGGCGGTGACGAAGGCATTTATTGAAGGTTTTGCTGAAAGGAACCTCACCAGTGTCGCCAGTGTGGCTCCGTTCGAAGTTTGTTTCAGTAGTCACAACGTGGTGAACACGCGGTCGGGTCCATGGGTGCCGATCATCGAGCTTGTGCTACAGAACAATGAAGGATTGGGTTGGCAAATTGCCGGAGGGAACTCGGTTGTGCAGGTGAATGATGATGTGATGTGTCTTGCCATGTTGAACGGAGGCGACAAGCCATGGACTTCGATTGTGATTGGAGGGTATCAGTTGGAGGACAATCTTCTGCAGTTTGATTTGGCTTCTTCTAGATTAGGGTTCAGCAATTCGCTCTTATGGCAGAGGACTAATTGTGCAAACTTCAATTTCACCTCCACCGCCGGCATGGAAATGGTCCGACAGGAAAAAATGAAGTCGATCTTTGACGCGTAAACCACCCTTGGCCGCCACCGTCCACCTCCTCCACCACCACCAGAATTAAGACTTTGAACGAGATGCATGCATATTATGAATATATCTCTCTCCTCGTTCTATTAACGAATCACTTGTTTTTGTTTTTCATATGAAAATAACATGTCCTTTTCCTAGTATTGATTAACGAATACTCTGTTTTAATTTGACATTGTCATTTAATGACACGTTTGGATGGTATTCATAATAACCAATTTTGACAAACAAAACCCTCATTTTTAAAAATCTATACAAGCCTCCATATTTTAATTAAAATTATGAGGCTTCAATATATAATTATGGATCTCATTTAGATTAGTGTTCGGTAAAACAGAGCATATAAAATTGATTTATAAACATAACTGATTGTTTGGATGAATTTTTAGAGAAATATAATTGAAAAGCAATAGTAGCCTATAAAATGACCAGTTTTGAGTTCATAATTAATTTTTCCAAGAAAATCATGATTTGGGCTTTTCAATTATACACAAAATCAGTCTTATAAATTACGTAGAACCAAATCTATTATCAAAATTACCAACAGATATTAAGTGTAACAGCTTACTATAAAATATATTTATATTTAGTACTCAACTGTGTCTAAAATAATATTGCTTAAAGAGGTTATATATGCTTAACAAAAAAATATCTATTATCTAAATTATAATTATAAATTAATTTTAATTTATTCAAAATATATTTGTGTGACCGATAATAATCCCTACACACACACAATACTGTTTTTTCGTGTTATTTTCTGTATGTGAAACACTTTACTATTTTGATTGCCATATAAATTTGTATGCATTTAATTACTTCAGTTTTTGGCAGAAAAAAATTACTTTAGTTGAATTATATTTCTTCCAATTATACAACCTATAACTAACAATAATAGATTCATGAAAGTGCAAATACTTCACTTACTCCACATCAAGCAAATCAAAAGCTAACTGCCGCCAATCAATATCCAAATATTAGTTACTCCTCCGTCTTTTAGTTGAAGAATTAATTTTAATTTTAAATATAATATATATATTTTATATTTATTAATTTTTTTAATTATTCTTATAAATACTTTATTAATAATAATTAAGTATAAGAGACGAAGGGAATGAGTTAAAGAAGATTATTATAAAGTTTAAGATATATTAATTAACTTGATTAATTTTATTGATATAATCAAATTAGTTAAAGAGATTCTATATTAAAGATTGGAGGAGTGTTATACTTAAAATCCTTTCTTTCTTTCTTTTTTTCATTTTTTCATTGTGTCAGACAACTTGTAAAGCACATGTATTTATTAAAGAATCTTGATCTTTAAATTGCACATGCTTTTATTAGCGTGAACATTGTATATATTATCTTTCTCCTCGTACACATCTCTTCCTTAATTTTTTGATAATATATATATATATATATATATATTTCTCATGTGTCGGACAACTTGTAAAGCATATCTATCAAAGAATCTCGATTTTTTTTAATAATATCTTATTTTCTTATTTCAAATTGTATACTTTTGAATTTTTTAAAATGCATGCCTAAACCATAAATAAACCTCGAGTGTAAAAATACCTATAAATCATTTTAAAAGGGCCTTAAAATTCTAAAGCCGTTTAATTATCAGCATTAAGCATCTGATCATTCCAACATTGGTAGCTAGTCCTCATCAACGTTATTCTTCTTAGAACGAGAGACTGAGATAAATGAAGTGAAAGAGTGGGTGTTGTGGAGAGCTTTAGCTCGTCTTCTTCTCTTGGACGAAGGCGCGAAAGTAAGGAGACAGAAACACAATCTCAATATCCACGTCACCTTATTTGGTTCGAGCCAGCCAATTAACGTTGATGAATAAAACGGTCAACTATGTATGGAGAATCAAACGACCGGCGTTGATGAATTAAACGACTGTAGTATTTTAGGGACCTTTTTAAATGATTATGGGTGTGTTTGGAAACACCCTAGGTTTTGGTAAAATTTAGGTTTAAAATCTAAATTTTAGTAAAACTTAAATTTTAAAAAATTTTAAAATAAATAGTCATATTTGTCCAAATAGATTTTTAGACTAAACAATTGTTTAAAACTAAGGTTTTAGATAAACTGGTCAGAGTAGCTTATGGAACAGTAAAAGAGCTTATGAACTAACCAATTATTATATTACTCCTACTTTTTCTTATACCCTCTCTCCTAATTTTTCTTACACCTCTCTCCTAATTTTTCTTACACCCTCTCTCCTAATTTTTCTTACACCCTCTCTCCTCTCCCCTCTTATATTTTATCTCTCATCATTTAATACTCATATCTTTTTTTGTAATTTACTAATAATAAAAGTACTTCTGGAAATAACTATCAAAACACTCATTTATTTAAAACTACTTTTTTTTTCATAAACTCTTCTCCAAAAACCCTTTTCTATAAGCTGTCCAAAAACCCATTTTTTTATAAGCCTATTTTTAAAATCTTATCCAAATACACACTATAGATCTTTTTACATCCAAAGTTTGTTTATAGTGTCATGCAAATTTGGAATATATATATATATATATATATATATATATATATTTGCACCATTGCACCTCTACTCATTTTAAAAAGGGGAAACTGAAGAGAAAAAGAAAAAGAAACGAAAAGTGATCAAATCGATACAAAAAAGAAGGTTAAAATCGACCAAATCAAAGGAAAGCATTAAACTTCAATTATGTATTTTCATGAAGAAAATAGAAGTTTTATTGCACTAAATTTATTTATTTTTTTATTGTTAAAATTATGTAATTATTGCTAAAATCGACCATTGGATTTACGTGTCTCGTGTTAAATAAAATATGGTGGAGTCATCCAAATGCATGTGAGTTCATACTTTCAATGTACAAATCTTGATTCGATTTTTTATATATGCTATTTGCAAGCACGCTCAAGCAAGTTTTTTGTCGGCTTTTAACTAAAATAGAAGGAGTAATTTATAATATTGATATATATATTATTTTAATTTTTTTAGCATAATAATCATGTGTATCGAATCATACATCATACGATTTAATTATTCCATAACACTCATTAAAGGATGGTTTCCCATCTCGATACCTTCTTTATTAAATGTTCAAAATGAGAAAGTTTCGTTGGTATTCATAGTTTTAAAGCACCAACTTCTGGCCAAAAAACAAAATTAAAGTACCCAACTTGGGTAAATATATAAAAGATCGGTATTTACGAGAATGGATTAAGGTGAAAATAAACCCATATTTTTTTTTTTCTAAAAATGCCTTCAACACCATAAGTTCTTTAAAAATGTAAAAGTAACCATAAACTTTTAAAATCAGAGAAAAAATATTATCACCGTTAAATTGCCTTAAAAGGACATTACTTTTTCTGATAGGAACCATACTAATAAAAAAAGATAAAGGTGAAAAAATATCCATGCATTTTTTCAAAAAGTATGCCGAATATTATAGGTTTTTTAAAGGCTAAAAAATACTCAAAATTTTTTAAAATGGAGATAAAAATGAAATGACACAAATGTTAAAATAGACTAATTAATCTCCATCCTATCACATGAAAGTATCAAAATATCCCTCATTAATTCAAAAATCAAATCTCTCCCTTTATCCATCATCTATATCTAAAATCAACTAAAAACAATGAAGCTCCCAACCAAAATTTACCATAAACAAACAATTTTAGATCTAAGAGTAATTGTTTTGAGTTTGATTTTATTAAGTTTGATTGTTTCTGGTTGATTGTTGTTGATGATTTTAGGTGTAAGATTATTTATTTATGATAGATTTTGGTTTGAGGCATTTTTTTATTTTTAGTTGATTTTAGATGTAGATGATGGATAGAGGGAGATTTTTTTTTAAATGGAAGTATTTTAGTACTTTCATGTGGTAATAGATGGGTGTTAGTCTATTTTAAATGTTAGTACCAATTTTGTTCTAATTTTAAAAATTTATGTGTACTTTTGTACTTTCAAATTACCTATTATGTTGGGAGCACTTTTACAAAAAATATATAGGTATTTTTTTCACATTTACCCTTTTTATCTTTTAATAACGTGGGCCCACCAAAAAAAGTAACGTCGTTAGGTTTATCCAAATGATGATGGTAGTTTTGTTTTGATTTTGAAAATTTATGGATATTTTGTGCTTTTGAAGAACTTATGGTATTGGGTACAGTTTTGAACAAAAAATACATGGTATTTTCACACCTTAACCCTACCAAATTTTGTTTATTAATTTCTTATGGGAAGGAGATCTATGGTATGATTTTGTCTGGTGAAGAACTTTTTTAATGTTTGTTTCTGATAAAATTTATTATATCAATGAAATCTAACCACTTTAATTCATGACTTTTATATTACTATTCATGTTCTTAATATATGAGTTAATTGAAAAGTAAAAATATGTCTAAATATAAGGTATTTTCTATATCTACCAATTTTTTTCAAATTACTCATATTATACTCCATTAACAATATTAATCAAGTAAAAGGGAGTGAGAGAAATTAAGGAAGATGATAAGAGTGTTATAAAAAAATATATTATATTAATTAAATTAACTATATTAATCTAATTAAATTAGTTAAATATATTTCGGGGAACACGGATAACTTTACTTTAAAATTTGTTATTGTCTTACTCTATATTTAAAGGGTGACATGTGAATTATTTTATTAATTGATATGTAATGTTGTAAGTTTAAATTTTGATAATTTATGTTTAATGAGTTCTTTATTTATGTATGTTTGAGATATAAATAAACAACTTGCTTCAATTCAAAGTGTTTATTTAAAAAATTATAATTGTACATATTTTGAATATTTACTTTACTTCTAACAAATATTTGAGTAACCAAAAAAACCTGATACAACTAGTATATGGCTGAGTCCTTTATGAAATAATTAATGTCTAATTATTGGTTAAAGATATCGTTTGGGACCAAAAAAAATATTGACTAATTTACTACTGAAATAATTAACACAATGATATGACATGCCAGTATGCCAGTAATGAGAGTAAAAGTGGGGAAAAAAATATCAAAATTTCATAGATCCCTTAAGTGCATCTTATAAATAAAGGAAAAATCCCTGAAAAATTCTACAAATTGGTAAATCCCAAATTGATATTCTGAATACTAAAGAATTGACAGGTCTTAAATTGGGATTTTGAAAATAAGGGGTATTTTTTGTCATTTGGCTATGAATTTCAAAATCTCAATTTAACTCCTAATACTTCTTTAGCATTCACAACATTTAAAATCTTAATTTAAGAATTATCAATTTCTAGAGTTTTTTAAGGATTTTGCCTTAATAAAATCAAATCATCCTCAAAATTTCATACAACTGACTCTTGCTCCATTGTCTTGAGGGTTTGATTTTTATTTTTATTTTTTTAGAGAAGTGGGTATGGTTCGTAGTCTCTTGGTCATCTGTGCAGCACCAAATATCTTTATTATTATATTCAAAAGAGGCAACCCTTGTGCAATATTACTACTATATGTTATATCAGCCACTTCATATCATTTCTCAGACGAATGAGCTTGCTTCTTTACATGGCTTCTTCAGGCTTTCAATACCTTCTTCTTCTTCTTCCTCTTCCTCTGCTCTTTATTTCTCCTTCTTCTTTTGCTAAATCCTCTTTCAGACCCAAGGCGCTCGTAATTCCTGTAACTAAAGATGCCCCCACTAACCAATACGTTATTCAGATTCACCAGAGAATCCCACTTGTCCCCTTGAACCGCGTCCTTGATCTCGGCGGCCAATTCCTGTGGGTCGATTGCGACCGGAAATTCACCTCCTCCACCTACCGCCCTACACCCTGGAACTCCGCCATCCAATGTCCCCTCGGTGACATCTTACATTGTAGCGGCGAATGCTTGTCACCTCCCAGGCTAAACTGCAATAACAACACCTGTAACGCAGTGGCAGACAACACCATTGTCCCCACCATCGCCTTAAGCGGGGTCGCCCGTGACGTTCCAGTCCACCAACGGATTCATCCCGGGTCGAAACCTCGCCACTTCCCGGTTCATATTCACATGTACGCGCACACACTTATTGGAGAGCCTCGCAAAAGGAGTATAGGGCATGGCCGGTCTCGGCCGAGCCAAATTCGGTTTTCCTTCTCAATTTGCTTCGGCTTTCAGCTTCCGCCAAAAAATTCGCCATTTGCCTCAAAATGAGAGGTTTTTAACCTTTCCACCACGCCCACCTATCGTAGCTTTGGATAATATATCCAATAGAGTTTTATTATACAATCTATTATAATAATTAAATTAATATAATATAAATTCAAATGGCCACAAAACCATTGGATAATGTGTCTCTTGGAAATAAAATATGGTGGAGCCAACCAATGCAAGTGAGTTCAAACTTTCAATGCACAAATGTCGTTTATTCCATTTCCTATGCTATTTTCAAGCACTTAAGCCAGTTTTTTTGGGCTTTTAACTTAAAATAGAAGGAGTAATTTATAATATATTCATATTTATATATTTTCGTACCACTTTGTTGTGGTTTCAGTCGCAGCGCTTAGGGAAAAATCTTAACTCCTGGGTGCCTAAATTTACGCCTGAGGGTAATAAACGACTCATTCTACCTACTATTGATATCGCCTAGGAAAAAGAGAGATTTCGCCCTTCCCTTAGATCGTAGGTGAGTTTGACCTCTTTCTAAAAATTTTTATATAAAAAAATATGTATATATTTTTTATTTGTTCAGCATAATAATTATGTGAAAATAATAAATTATACGATTTAATTATTCAAGAACACTCATTAAAGGATGGATTCCCATCTCCTTTTTTAAAGTTCAAAATGAGAAAGTTTTGTCGGCATTCAATATTAAAGTACACAACTTGGAAAGATTTTGTCTTACGAAAAGCTTATATTTATATATTTGTTTTGATACAATTTATTACTCCTCAGGTGTGTTTTATAAAATTCAAATTTTTGAATTGGTCCCATATTCTTTTTATAAAATTCACTTTAGGGTTGTTTGAGCATTACAAACATTTTCACTAATTTTACCTCTAATTAATTTAATTTTCTCTCATTATATTTTTCTCATACATTCTCTTTCAACTATTTCTCTTCCTCACTTTATTCACTTATTAATAAAGGCATATTTAGATAAAAAAAAATGCATTTCCTATATATTTATTATTTTTAATTAATTTTAACAGAATTTTTAAACATACAATTCGGTTATTTGAATCTTAAGGAGTAATGAGCATATATTTAGCCCTTGTTATGCATCCCTCACTTTCCTTTTAAATTGTAAATTTTTATAATATTAAAGGGAGACAAATGAATTATTTTATTATTAAAACATGTAATTGTTGTAAGTTTAAATGTGGATCATTTATATTTAATTATTTCTTTATTTATGCATATTTGCCTATTTGGGGTATATAGTATAAATATCTTGCTTCAATTAAGAAGCTTTTTGCCTATGAAAAAGTGAACTTTTGGTTGTTTGATTTTACCTAAGGTTTCATTTTCATCTCTAATTAATTTTATAATTGATTAATTAATTGAGAGATTAAGGAATTAATTGAACTAAATATCTATTTGGAGAGTACTTATGCACAATTTAGTATTCTTGGCTAACATAATCATCAGTAAGAAGCGAGCATAATTTGGTAATAAATAGAGTATTTTTGAAATACAAGAGAATAAATAATCCTAATACTTCTTGAAGTAAAAGAATCAATTACTTTCATTTATTTTCTATCTTTTTAAAATAATTTTTAAAAATCTCACTATTTCATCCAAACTTTATTTTAGCTCCACTTAATTGAATTCACTAAATCTCTTGTTTAATCAAATTTTGAAATTAGATCTCTGAAAGAGAACAATATTTTCTTATCACTTTATTATTTAACATGACTTGTACACTTTTGGAATAAACACTAACAAAATTGGAAATATTTGTCCTCTAAAAGGAAAAGGTCCCACATGAACCCACGAAGAAATTAGATAACTCCTTCCCCTTCTTGCCAAAAACATAATTGATGATCTTAACAATTAAAACTTTTATATAACAAAAAATAATATTGTAACAACACGCCAAAACAAAGCCCTAACGCAGCCTCATCCTCTCCCTAGCCTCCCCTTTTATAAGTGTACCTATCCTACAATTTTTTTTTTAAATTGGCAATAGTTTAGACTCCGTGGGTTCTCTAAGTAAAAAATTGTCTTATATTGGATTTGAAGGTAATTTTCCCTTAAAGGTTTTATATTTAAAATCCATACTCACTACAGGTTCTCTCTATTATTTCTCCATTCGGCGTCGCTTTGTTATAAGATGAAATATCGATCATTAATTTTAATGTATAATCTTGGTCATTGTTGTTTGAGACACCCGGAGAGAAGAGACTCAGATAGCTCAACATTAAAATTAATAGCTAAGATTTCACCTTATAACAAAGTAAAGTCGTTTCATTTAAATGGAAAAGAACTCTCAATAGCTCTCAACATAGAAGTTCCATTCCGGAAATTCGTAAAATAAAGCCATTGGGCAGCCTCCTCGATCACTCCTCAAGTTTGCTCCCTTGTCTGTTTTGACGTCTCCCCATTTTATAGAAGTGTAGAGCGTGGCCTAAATGATGTGCTTCCTAGGAAAAAGGAATATACTTTGAGAAATATAATTGAAATTCTCCGACAAACATGCTTCTCAAGTTGTCTGACATATATGATATAAAGAATGAAAACAAGTAATATAATAACTAATATTTGGATCTTGAAAATTAAAAAAATACAAGTTTATATGACTGCATGTTGTGAAATCAAGTATATTGTGCACTTTCGTGAATCTATTTTTTCTTAGTTATAGGCTGAATAATTCGAAGAAAATAAATAGAACCCTAGTAGAGTTCACGAAGACTAAGTTGACGATTGAATCACTTAATCTTGAATATTTCCTCATTATTGTTGTTATTGTTATTATAAATAGAGGATCCAGCCACCCCATTTCTCATATGAATTAGCTTGCTTCTTCACATGGCTTCCAGCGTTCAATACCTTCTTCTTGTGCTCTTCATTGCTTCTTCTTTTTCTTCTTCTTCTTTTGCTAAATCCTCTTTCAGACCCAAGGCCCTCGTAACTCCTATCACTAAAGATGACTCCACTCTCCAATACGTTACTCAAATTCACCAGAGAACCCCACTCGTCCCCATCAAACTCGTCGTTGATCTTGGAGGCCAGTTCCTCTGGGTCGATTGCGAAGAGAACTACGCCTCCTCCACCTACCGCCCTGCACGCTGCAAATCGGCCCAATGCCACCTCGCAGGCATCTCCGACTGCGGCTTCAACAACTCCTGCAGCGTAATTTTGGGCAACACCGTTACCCATATTTCCACAATCGGTGATATCAGCCAAGACGTTGTGTCCGTCCAATCCACGAATGGATTCAACCCCGGTCGGAACGTCGCTGTTCCCCGTTTCATATTCTCATGTGGATACACTTCCTTATTGAGAGGCCTCGCCGACGGAGTATCGGGCGTGGCCGGTCTCGGTCGAGCCAAAATCGGTTTTCCTTCTCAATTCGCTTCAGCTTTCAGCATTCCCAGAAAATTCGCCATTTGCCTCTCGCCACATTCAAAAGGTGTTGTTATCTTCGGAGACGGACCTTACGGTTTTCTTCCCAACGTGAACGCCGCTCAATCTCTCACTTACACACCCCTCATTCTCAACCGACCAAAAACAGATTTCGCTGCCTCACTTGCAGAGGCTTTGGCTGAGTATTACATTGGAGTCAAATCCATCAAGATCGACCAAAAAGTTGTGCCCAACATCAACAAAACATTGCTGTCCATAGACAAAAAAGGCTATGGTGGGACTAAGATAAGTACATTGGACCCATACACAGTTCTGGAGAAGTCGATCTTCAAGACGGTGACGGAGGCATTTATCAAATCTTCGGCTGCTAGGAACATCACCAGGGTGGCTGGTGTGGCTCCTTTTGAAGTTTGTTTCAGTAAGCACAACGTAGGGAACACGCGGTTGGGTGCGGCGGTGCCGACCATCGAGCTTGTGCTTCAGAATAAGGTGAGTTGGCCCATTTTCGGAGCGAACTCCATGGTGCCGGTGAAGAAGGATGTGCTGTGTCTTGGGGTCGTCAATAAAGGTGACAACTCATGGAGTACGGGTTCAATTGTGATAGGAGGGTATCAGTTGGAGAACAATCTTTTGCAGTTTGATTTGGCTTCTTCTAGGTTAGGGTTTAGCTCTTTGCTCTTTGGAAGGAGGACTACGTGTGCAAACTTCAACTTCACCTCCGCCGCATGAACCGCCCTTGGCTGCCGGCCACCATCAAAATTCAGAGATTGAACGAGTTTATCTCTCATGGTCATTTTGTGTTGTTTCTCACATGAAAATAAGATGTGCTTTTCAGCGATTGATTAGTTAATGGGATCAGTTGCAAGTGTTTTCTTTTACGAGTATACTTAGCTGAGCTGAATAATCCGACTCTTATTAGTTTTGGTTCGCAATTGCCATTATCGATTGTAAAGGCTGGTTTTCTAAAAATTTATTTAGATGCCTATATATTTCTTTATTAAAATCAATTAGCTTTGGTTAAAATCAAGTATGAAACTCTTAACGATGTAACAACCTACACATATTTATGGGTGTATTTAGATTAACATTGAGTAAAATAAAGCTTATAAAATTGATTTATATAAGCATAATTGATTTAATATGGTATTTAGATAAATTTTTAGGAAAGTATAATAATTGAAAAGTAGGTAATAATAACTTATGAGATAACCATAATTGATTTGCCATGTGCAAGGGGTATTTTGATATTTTTGTTAAAAAAGGATAGTTTTGGCTTTTCATTTATACCCAAAATCCATTTTATAAATCAATTATAATAAATACTTTCTCAAAATTATAATTATAAATCAATTTTATTCTAAATTTATTTTTCTCACCACTAATCAAAACATGCACTAATATGTGTTTTGAGAATATATTTTGTTAGAATTGATTTACAGTCCAAAATAGTCCATACAAAATTGAACAAAATCAATAGAATTACGCTAATAACTTGGTGCCTATTGGCATAAAAGTTCTCTGTAAATGGGAGCGATAGTGGATTTGATCCTACCTATAACATCAAGATGTTAATGTCTACTCTATAAATAAAAAAAATTAGTAGAATTACAATCCAATAAGTATAATTCTAAGAGCCACAAAGGTCAATCACAAAAGAAAACAAGTATAACATTTGTCAAAAGAAATTTTTATTAAGTCTTCCAATCATGTTTACATAAGAAGCCTTTAAATAGGTAGAAGAAACTCTAAAATCCTAATTTAAAAGGATAAAAAGATATCCAGAGATAATGAAATTTAATCTGAATATGTAATCCTTATCTAAATTAAATTTTAAACTCTAAGTGAAAAAACAATTGATAAATTGTTGACTTTGGATCAAGGAGTCAAGGCCTTATTTAAAAAGGAAAATACAAAATAAAATTGACAAATATAATTGACATAAAATAAAACAAATGTGTTATAAATACAATAATTGTTTGCATGTCCATATCTCTTCGAGTCACTTTAAATTTCTCAAATCATGTGTAATTCCCACAAGTTCTGTAATTTAGTTCCTCACTTACATTTATGAAATTTATATCTTCTTTAGGTTTTACAACTTGACATTTAACATGAGATAATTTTTTAGTTGTAAGGTTATGTCTATAAATAGACAACATGTATAATGTATTTAGCACCTTGAAAGTGAATGAGAAATATGATCTTCTATTTCAAAAAGATCCCTGCGGTTTATTTGTGTAAAAGAAAAATTGTGGCAATTTGGTTAGTTGGTACTACAAATAATATAACTCAGAAGGCTAGTATAGTTCAAATTCATATATCATAATAGTTTTTATAAGTATTTTTACAATGATCTTGAACAAATATGAAAGATATCGCCAAATTTAGCTTGCTTATGATTAAGATAATGATCATATATACAGTTTATAAATTGACTATTTAAAGTCAATAATAACTAATCACATATTAATTGGAATTGGAAAAAAAAATGGATTGTACTAAGCTGTTGGTTGATATGGTAAGCAGCTTCATCCTGTAATGAGGAGAATATAAATTTAAATTTAGAAAAGCTCACTTGTTGGGAGAGATAAAAACTTTTTTATATTTTGAGCCTCAAAAGAGTACGAGTCATTCCCACTTAATTAGTGGTCTCATATTCAACCCATAGGTATGCAATCACGATAATTACTCAGAAGTAACGAGGTTCTCCGTTATGGCAAACTAGACTAATCAATTGTAAGTAGTATCCAACAAAAACAAGGTTCATATATAATTACAAAATTATGGAAGAAACATACTAGGAGAAAATACAATTGTGTCTCATGTAAATAAACTACGTTGGTTGGTGGAGCAGTCCAATTGCATGTGGGTTCATACTTTCATGTTTCAATGCACAAATCTGGATTCCATTTGCCATGCTATTTTCAAAACACTCACGCTACTTTTTGTCGGCTTTAAACTTAAAATACAACGATTAATTTGTAATATTCATGTCTATTTTTTTAAGCATAAAAATATGATTTAATTATTCGATAACATTCATTCTCCCTTTTTAAATGTTCAAAATGGGAAAGTTGATCTATATATTCATTATTAAAGTACCCAACTTGGAGAAATATTTAAAAAGATATCTTGGTATTTACGAAAATTTTTGTTTATTGATTTCTTGGGAAGTAGATCTATGGTAAGATCTTGTTTTGTGAAGAATTTTTTGTTTATATATTTGTTTCTGATAAAATTTATTATATTAATGAAATCTAACCAGTCTAATTCATGACCCCTTCCAATGCACAATCACACGGGGAACATTCAATTTTACTTTATATTTTAAAAATTGTTAATTTCTTATATATTAAAAGGTAATACTTATATAGAGTTGATCTAATGATATAAAGTCTTGTTACATTCCTCTAAATCTGAAGTTCGATTTTTAGAGGAAATACTTATATTGGGAGAAACAATCATGAACTTTAAAATTATAGTAGCTGATAATATGATCCAATTAATATTATAAGAAAAGGTAATAAATGAACTATGTAATTTATTATTAATTAAATAATATTGTATTTTTAAATTTTAATAATTTATGTTTAATTATTTCTGTATTTATGTATATTTGAGATATAAATAACTTGCTTCAAATCAGAGTGTTTATAAAATAATTATAATTGTAAATATTTTGAATCTTTACTTTACTTCTAATAAATAGTTGACTAATCTACTTGTGTAATCAAATTTCGCTACACATTACTCTTATAAATACTTTGGGTCTAAAAATCCTTAATTTAATAAAACCACCACTATTGAAAATATGGAAAAAGTTCATTATGATGAAACCCCTGAAAAAATACCTTCCTCCCCTTTGCCAAAAACATACTCCATTCCATCCTATATATAAATATTCAAATAACGGAATTATATAGATTAAAAAGCTAGTTAAAATTGAAAAAAAGTAATAAATATGCAAAAAATATTTTATATTTTAAAAATACTTTATTTATGGAGAGAGAGAGCTTTTGGTAAAAAAGGATAGATAGAGAGACTAGATGTAACATGGAGAAAAAAATAAAAAGGATTGTTTAAAATTTTATACATCATTTAATTGTATATTATAAATAGAATCAATTAATCGCCAATATATATATTTTATATATAACACTGGAGGAAGTAATGATGATCTTAACAAATAAAGGGTTTATATAAATAAAAATATTGTAAAAACACCCCTAAACAAAAGCCTTAGGGCAGCCTCCTTTGTACCCCACGTTTTCTCCCTTTTCTGTTTTGGCCTCCCCTTTTATAAGTGCAGATAGTTGCCTAAATGATTTGGCCAATTTTTAACAGTTTTAATTTGTTTGATTATCTTTTGGTTGAATTTTTTTCTCAGTTTCTCCCTTTCTGATCAAATTGGAGAAAGATATTGTTTAAAAAGCATATATAATTAAAAAAATTGGAGAATGATAATGTTTACGCTTAGCATGTGCAAATTAAAAATTGAGATTCCGACAAATATGCTTTACAAGTTCCGACACATATGATATAAAGAATGAAAACAAAAATGATTACTAGTTTCATTAAGCTATTTTCAATTTCTAAGCTATCCGTTGAATAATTGGAAGATATAAGATTGAACTAAAGTAATTAATTAAATGCATGAAAATTGATATGGCTATCCAAATAGTGAAGTGTTCCATATGGACATGAGTTAGGTTGATTTCCAAGCCGAAGGTACGTACTCTAAGTTTTGAAAAATACAAGGATAACGACGTGCATATGTAACATTAAATACAAGGATAACGACATGCATATGTAACATTATAGATTAATATTGGAGAATGGCTATGAGATTTTAAGAGAGAATTTGACAATTAAAGAGCATGTAATAATAAATTTTAAGACAGGAAAGTGAGAATAAGTTTATATTATTAACTTGTTATTAAGATTTTTAAGTAATTAAATTTTTTTTATTAAGACCTTATAGTCATTCCCCCTGTATTATATATGTCTGGCCTTGAATTGCATGACTCTTCTTTCTTTTTTTTTTCTATTGTTGAGTTTGAAATGGGGTTGAAAAAATATCAGTATGCCATATTTGTGTTTTGACAACTCTTTTTTATTTATTAAATTATGTGTAGTTAAAAGTCCCTGCAAAATTTTAGAAAATTTGAACCCTATTTCAGTTTCAATTTTACTTTTCACAACTGTCTGTAGTCTCGTTTCTTTTCTCTATCACCATAGACTTTAATGAATGCTATTTTTCAGTATTTTCCCCATAGTTTTGATGTCCATTTCAGTAATTAATGTCATTCTCCATAATCTCCATCGTTGTTCTCTATTGTGAAAATCGTAAGTCACTATTTAACTTCTTCATTTGTTCATTTTTCTTACTTTTTCAGTTGTTTGTTGTTTATAAACTGTAATACATCATATAACAAAATATGACCTTGGTCATTCTTTATTTATTGTTTATAAATTGTAATACATTAGGAGCTTAAAGAGTTTTAATAGCAAAAAGTTTTTATATCTTCAACTTTTTCGTCAAATCAATAACTTTTTCTCCATGTCTTCAATTTTTTCCTCAAATCTTCAACTTTTAATGAAGTTGACCGTGGTTAATAACAATAGGTGTTGGCAGATAGACTTTATTGGAAGGAGCTCGAAGAGCTTTAATGGAAAAAGTTTATAGATCTTTAGTTTATTCACCAGATTTTTGACGTATTCTCTCTAGATCTCGTTTGATACTTTTGATGAGTGTGACTAAGGTAGCCGATATTGGATGTAGGCCAAGGAAAGAAAAAAAATTCAAGTAATTAACATTAGGTTTTTTTAGAATCGCAGTGAAAATTTACCTTTAATGGTAGTTATAGCTGACGTTAAATGGTATACTTATAACGGTGGTGGAATTCACGTCATTCCTAAAATCGCCATTATAAGTTTTTTTTCTTGTAGTGAAGCTCGTGTTATTATATTTTAAAATATATTTTACTTTAATTATCTCTAAACCATAACCAGAATAAGTTTCTTTCCATTTGAGTCATGTTTAAGGTATTACTGAATACTAAATATGAATGAATATCTCTTTAAAATATTAGTTTCCCACTAGAGCAAGGGTTTTTTTATACAAATTTTTAGAAAATGATCGGGCTCACCCACGATCCAAGAGTAGGGCAAAGTCTCCCTTCCTCCTAAGCGATACTGATATCGAGTAGGGGGAGCTGTCGATTACTTTTAAATGTAAATCTAAGCATCTAAGAGTTAAGATGTTTCCCCAAATATTAGAACTACAACAAAATGATACTTTATAAGGATTGAATAAGTTTTAAATAGTCACATGTCTCATTAATTCAACAGTTGAATCTACAAATGATAAATGCATTTGAAACAAAATTACAATTGGGCTTAAGGCACTTTCAGGCACAAATTATCATAATCTCACTAAAAGCCCATTCTAAAACATTCTCAATTCTATACCAAGTTTTTTTTTACCCAATTCATCGGAGTTTTAACCTGATTACATCCAGATCTGACCCATATCACGCACCTAGCTATGATGGGTTAGTCTCCCAACGGAATTTTTTTGCATACGTCAAAGCTCAAACTTAATACCTCATTTAAACGATATTAAGTTACTTATCACTCAGACTAACCCCCATTAGTAATTTTATACCAAGTTCTTTCATCATTTAAGACATTATTTAATAAATAAAGGTGGGTAAGGCCCATGGCAAAAACAACAAGGTGGGTCAGGCCCAACGTGACACAAATATGTTTTCAACTCTCTTAAACAAGATACTAATAGGCATTGGTTGAAATTTTTACCGTTTAAACATAAAATTTTAAATTTAAATTTATATAAATATGAAAAATATATTTAAAAAACTATTTTAATTAAACTTGACAATAATAAAATCTAACGTAATAATGAAAACTTTGTTAGAATTCAATTTATTTAAATTTTTTTATATAAAAAATAAATAAAAACTATAAAGATTAAAAGAACTACAAACAAAAACTAAAAATATACTTTGTAACAAAAACAAATTAAAAATATACTCTATCAATATAAAAGTTAAATAAAAATTTTATTTTAATTTTAAATATAAGATATTAATTTATTTTATATTTTAAAATTATAATTTTTTTAAAATATCTCTATATAATTATATATATTAAAAATAGTTTAAATAGATATGATTAAAATGATATTTTAAAAAATTAATATATATTTATTATAAATAAAAAAATCAATTAAATTTATTAATCTATATACTATATTAATAATCTAGTTATTAGTTCTAAGTTCCAAAATAAAAAACCAGCCACACTGTAAAACTAAACACTATTTGCTTGATTTAACTTAAGGGATGGTATGTTAAATTAATATAATGGAAGGTAAAAAAAATATGAGAGATTATAAATATGAAAATAGGAGAGGAAAGATAATATTTTTTATTTAATTCAGAAGAGAAGGGGAAATAAATTAATTAAAAATTGATAAATATACCCTTATCTCTTTATTTAAATTTATTTACTTTTTATTTATAATATTTATATCAAAATTATTATTTCTTAATTTATAAACCTAAAAAAAATCTCTTATTTATATATATAATAAAATTAAAAAACATAAAAAATCTGATAAAATTTTAATATTCTCTCTTAATAATTTTATAATTATTATATATATTAATATAAATATAAATTATTTATTATATTTATTAAGCTTTATTAATTAAATCAAAAATTATAAATAAAAATAATAAAAAAAAGTTTTAACTTATAAAAATATAATTAAAATATTAAAATAATATAAAAGATATTTTTGTTAAAAATGGATAAAATTTTTCTCCCTCTCTAAAAAAACAATTACTTCTCTATTACTCTGCTACCTTCCTCAGCGAAGCCCCTTGTACCGTCGTTTCCTCTCAAATCCTTCTCATTCGACACCCTCTACCTATCTCTTCTCTTCCTTACCCTCCACACTTCAGCGGTCAACTGAACGACGGTGAATTGTTACTTCCTTTGCTAATTTTCACCGAAGTCGGTTTAGATTTTCCCAGTAAATCACATACTTACCGGCAATTAGTTGTCAAAACGTTCGAGTTATTGTTCTATGTTATATTTATCTCTTTACTTTCTTTGTTTTTTTCCCTTCGGTTGATATGGTTCTATATACCACTGGCAGCAATAAAATTATTGATGGGTTACTTCAGTGAATTTTTTTAAGAAACGTAGTCTTTGCTTCCGCGTAAATGATTGTGTTGGCAATTGATTAGATCAAATCTCTTTATTTTTATGACTTCTAACCTGCAAATTCTCTCTTTAGGTCAAGTGTGGGTGACGGTCTTTGATTTTTGGGTGGTACAATATCTGGCTCAGATCTTTTGTAGGCGAACAAAAAATGAGAAAACGCATCGTGTATGCATGGGTAGCAGCTATTGTATGCTTCATAGTGCTGATGATTGTGACCCCAACAATTCCTCAATCTCAAGAATACCATGATTTTGCTGACAAACGCACATTCTTTGGTAAGCTCTTTTTGTTATGGTTCCATTCTTCTTTATTAGATTACTTGTTGCCCTTTGAATTTTTGCTTGGTCTGGACACGTTTAGTTTTTGAACTTGTGATTGGATATGATTTAAAGGAATTTATATGAACTGTTTGCAAGGTTTTTCTTGTTCCACTTTGATCAAATTTGGAAATGAAAGGCTTTTTCATTATTTTTCAGGCATTCCTAATGCACTTAATGTAATTTCAAATTTTCCGTTCCTTGTTATTGGTCTCATTGGGCTTATACTTTGCTTTCGTGGATACTTTAGGTTCAGGTATTTCATTCATCTGTTAATTTCCTTCTAAGTTTCTGTAAATAAAATCCTCTAAACATGGTTGTTGCTGTCAATGATATAATGCATGTGGCAAAAGCTTGCAAGGTGAATTATGGGGTTGGACAAGCTTTTATGTTGGTGTGGCTGCTGTTGCGATTGGATCTTCATACTATCATCTCAAACCAGATGATGCTCGCCTTGTGTGGGATAGGTTACCGGTGAGTTGCTATTATGAAATTTGAAATACAGAAATCAATTTCCTCATCGTTTTTGCCTCTTAATATATTATTTCTGATCCTGCAACTGCGTTTGGTCGCAGATGACTGTTGCTTTCACATCGATAATGGCAATATTTATCATAGAAAGGATTGATGAGAGGAAAGGAATGCTTTCAATTGTACCGCTAATTTTGGCGGGTATAATAAGCATAGTGTATTGGAGGCAAGCCTGCTACATTATTATTATCTGGTTTTTTAGACATTTTTTATTGTTTGTGGAAGATAGTGTTCTGATTATTGTTCTATCTTGTTTTTTAAGAACCTTCTTTTATAAGAGAGAACAATGGTTCTTTACATGGATAAAACTACTTGTTAATTCAGAAAATATAGTAGTCATACTCATAAATATGCAAGATTCATTTGAGGGATGATGTCATGCAGTTATTTGTGAATTAGTTCAACACGTATCTTTCTGCCGAATATAACTGTTCTTTTCCTCCTTTTCATGAAGGTTCTTTGATGACCTCCGTCCATATGCTGTGGTCCAATTTTTACCATGCATTCTGATTCCCCTTATGGCTATTTTGTTGCCTCCAATGTACACACATTCAACCTTTTGGCTCTGGGCAGCAGGTTTGCACTTTTCATATAAATATTACTTCTTCAAGTTTATATTAGACGCCAACTTTACTCAGTTTCAACGAAAACCTTTGCAGGATTTTATCTTTTGGCTAAGGTGCTAGAGGCTGCTGATAAAGTGGTTTATGAATGGACTCATCATATTGTCAGTGGTCATACGCTTAAGCATTTAGCTGCAGCATTGGTTCCTGTCTTTTTAACACTTATGCTTGCAAAGAGGGTTATTGACAATGAGAGGTATGTTTGATTATTTTTTTTTTTTGTTACAAGAGGTATGTTTGATTATGTCACTAACACACTTCTGATTGATTGGTTTCATTAATTTGACAATTTGAATTATGTGCTAGAGCATGGCCTTGAATTGAACTAATCATGGGACTTAGTGAGATACAGTCAACTCAAAATGAGTTGGCATAAGATTAGGATTTAGGGGGAACTTTCATTGCACCTGATTCTAAATGGATAGAACTTATGTCTGGTTCCTTGATATTGTTGCCATATTTTTCTTCCCTGCAACAGGTGGAACTTCCATTTTTAGAACCCTCGTTTTACCTCATTTGTTTGTGACCTTTCCTTGATGTTTTAGCATTAGTGGATATGTTCTTTACCAGACCTCGTTTGCGTTAGAGAAGTTCTTACAAGACCTGATTTACAAAAACTCTCAAGACAAAATCAATCAGTAACACGCATGTAAACATGCTATAAGTGGATCGTCGTCAAAAGTTTATTAATATGCTTACCTTGTCTGCTAATTTAATCAAAAGAATTTCTCTTTGCATTATTCTGTATCTATGATGCATCTACAATCTTCTTGTCGTTTGATTGCTGTGGGATGCATGTAGGCAAAGTTTGTATAAAGTGTGGAGGGTGTACTGGAGCAAGGTCAAAGAAGGAAATTCAAATGTTGAGAACAACACTTACTCATACTCGGTTGTGCAGGCTGTGGAATCTAATCAATAATGTCATTTCTGTACTCTCCTTGTAGAAAAAAAGGAGAAAAGATTATACTAGATTACATAACAATGTTGTTGGTGTTACATCTGAATGTGGACCCCATTTTGTTTTTTTTTTTTGGGACCTAAAGTGTGGTTCCATTTAAACAAACCACATCTTGCTAATTTTGATGCCATATATACAACATTCATTCACTAGATTTAGCTTCTGGGGTTTGTACAGAGTTTCTGATATGTAATTTATAGTGCTGATCATGAATGCTTCTGAATGAAAGTAGTTCCTGTTTCTAGCTGGTGCAGTATATGATCACTCTTCAAACCCCTTGTTTACTCTTGGCGGATCTAGAAACCTTCGGTTGTAGGGGCGAAATTTATAGAAGTAAATTGTAGCATTTTACTTTTGATTGTATTTTTACTTATTGTCATATTGTGAATACTAATCCGAATTAAATCTACCGAGTTTATTCTAAAATTTTATTTGTGAAAAATTGATCTTTTTTGGTTGACAAAGATTATTTTGTTGTTGTGGTCATCTCATAATTTCATCTTTATCATTTGATGATAATCAGAAAACCTTACTTTAAACCAGAATCGTTTGGAAGTTTTTACAAATCATAAAAAACTAATTAAAAATTACTTTTTTTAAGTCAAAATAACTTGTTCTTAAATTAATTAAATGAATGCTTTACTATATATGTAATACTGTTTACGATAAAATTTAGGTCCATTTATTTATACCCATCCAGTCTATTCTCCAATTAAATCTTGCCATGTAGATTTTTTTTATTAATAATGATTTAACAGAATTTTTTAAAATTTTATCAATGTAAATTTTTATTTATAAGAAAAGTCTACATAGTAAGATTTAATTAGAAAATTGGAACTAATGTAAATATAAGTAAATACACCTAAGTTTTGTAATATTGAAAGTCTCACGTGGGCACAATAAACAATAAGATCAAAGTTTACAGAATTCAGCATGTTCTTAGATAGTCAAAATGACATCTTAACATCTCATTCCCTATGTAGTACTCCATGCGGGAAATCACAGCTTTCTAAGTGTATTTGGCCATCGCGTTCCAAAATAAATTATAACCAAAACTATAGTTTTTTAAAATTATTGTTAAATACTATTTTTTTTTAAAAATCAATTTTTAAATTTAAACCATGATTTGAAACTCAAACCATAGTTTTATAATAATTTGTTTCTTAACAGCTTTTTAGTGCCCCACTGCCTTTTTGGTTTTTGGTGTGTGTGTGTGGGTTTTTTTTTAATTTAAATAATTTAAATTTTATTTTAAAAAAAGTAAAAATAAATACTATTTAAAATCTAAAATGTTAATTTTTTATTTTAAATTTTTGGGAAAAAGATGAATTTGCTAATAAAAATTACCATCTTCCAAAATTTGAGACGGTATTAGTTAACTCTAATAAAATTTTCAATAGAAAAAAATTAAAATTCAGGTGAATATTATAAATTTTTACCTTACTCAAATACATATATATATTATTTTATAATCACTTAAATGAAAAAATTTAAAATCAAATTTATTCTTTATGTAATTATAATTTTAGTTTATGTCCTTTTTAATAAATTGTCTATAGAAAAGCGATTCTGCTACTAATCATCCAAATATCTCCAACTTTTAAAATCACTTTTTCCAACAGTCTATTCTTCCCAGAATCTATTCTCTAGAATCTATTCTTGTTAGAATCAATTCTTCAAAAATTAATCCGAACATGCCCTAAATAGCAATGTAAACCAAATTCAAATCCATCAAAAGATGTATTGTTGGCACTTGTAAATACAGAAACAACAGTAAAAAGTTTGGAACTCAGAGTTGCAAGGAAATAAGAACGACAATTTTCGCATATGGGTTGGACGAAGAATAAACTTCAGTTTTCTCAAAGGTTTTAACGAGAACCTATGAGAGGGAGACCAAAGACAGAGACGAACGAACACCGAGACAGCTGACAAGCACAGTCAAGCAATGCCATGAGACAGAGGTCAAAGAGCAGAGGCGACGGTCGCTGCGACGCCAACCGCACGCGGAGAAGGGAGGGTAAGGAGGATAGTGACGGTTAGTTTTATTTTTTAAAGACGGAGATGGAAATCTCCAAGGGACCGTCGCAGCCTGAATTAGACGAATATTGGATTTAGGTTGTCTTTAGTTTAATTTTTAGAAAATATATAAAAAATTAATTTTAAAATAATTGTATTGAATATATTTTATATAAAAATTAATTTAAAAAAAAGTATTTATATCATTGTTATCAGAATAATTTTTTTATAAATAAATTATTATAAATAATATGAGATAAATAAAAAGGGAAAAATAAAAATATATCAAAAATTTAGAGGATTAAAATAATTATTTTTTATATTTAATATATAAAAATTATTTTTAAAAATTGGTAGATTCTACTTATATAAAATTATAATTTATAATGATTTAAACTATAATTTTGTGGGCGCTTTTAAGTCTAAACTATAATTTAAATTTAAAAATATTTTTTTTTGTTTCAAAACTAGAATACATAATGGATGGATATTTAAACTTGGACAGTGGGGAGAAGGCAGCATCTTGGACCTTGTGGGGTTTACTTCGGTTTTTCAATTTTAACAAAATGTTTTTATAAAGGCAGAATTGAACACCGAACACCAAATATATTGAAAACCCGAATTTTAGGTATAAGTTCAACTCGTACATAACCGTGCAATTTATGGATGAAAATGAGTTTGTAATATCATTACAAATTTAAAAATGTCCACCTTTAACAAATTAAATTTTTTAAAAATATTTTACAACATTAAATTACAAAAAAAGAAATTTATAATGCAATTCCTCATCATCTATAAGATTAAATTATCATATATGATTGTTTGAAAACCTGTCATTGAAGAAACCATCGAATTTTGATTAAACTTTATATTAAGCTTTTGTTGGCAAAATAGAGCATTATTTTTTTGGTAAAAAAATAGATTTAATGCCTTTATTGAAAAAAAATGGTATAAAAAAGTATAGTATTATTGAAAATTGTCTTCAACACATACATGACAAAGATGAATTAAATAATATTATGGATTTAATGCCTTTATATTACTTCAAAAATATTTATTTAAAACTCAAGATAGCTAGATGTACTCAGTCTTGTAGGAAGAGACAAAGAAGATTTATGCATATGGCACATGTAACTCTCCTAAATATGTTAAAAGTGTTTTTGTTCCTATATCCAAACTCTTGATATCTTTATATGCTTGTTTAAATAGATATTTAGAAAAGGATTTATAGAAAAAAAATTCGGATAGTTCTTAGAGCAGAGTTTATAAAAAAAATAATTATGAATAAATAAGTATTTGGACAATTATTTTCATAATGACTAGTATATTGTTAAAAAATACCAGAAATAAATATAAGATAAAAAAATAAATATTTGAACAATTATTAAATTATGATTAGTAAACTACCAGAAATGATATAAGATAAAAAAATAAATATAAAGTATATTGTTCACTATCGAGACCAATGAGCAATATGGCAGTGACGGTGAACAGCGATCCAATAATAGCGAGTAGCTCCTAATGACGGCTAGCAGCAACTCTTCGCGAGGAAGATGGTAGATTTGGACGGTGACTATGAAGGTGACTCCTGGTAACAATTCGTGGACACACGACTCCTAGCGGTGACTTATGGATTGCGACTCCTGGCGATGACTTGTGGACGGTGATTCTAGCGAGCAATACAGCAGATCTGGATGATGACTCTAGCGATAAGGCAAACAACTTCACGGAGCAGAGGAGAAGGAGAGAGAGGTGAAAATAAGGATAAAATAGTAATTGAATAGTCCATAAATTCTTTTACTATTATAGAAACTATTCTCAATAACTTATTTAAAATCTTAATTTTAAACTATTATTTGATCTAAAAATATTTTAGATAAATATAACTGATTGTTTCAAGATTTTTTTTAAACTAAATTTTGGGCTAAAAACCCTTATAAAATTATAGTCTGGGGCCTTTACAAATAGACACTAGATTGAGTTATCAATTAAGAAGATTTATTTTCTCAAGGTAGCCGCTATTAGCTTATAACATGCATTACGTTCTACTATTATTTACTAATACTTATTTATTATTATTTATTTAAATATAATGAATTAAAATTTAAATTATCACATATTTATGCTTGCTTATATTAAAATATTACTTATACTTAATAAAAAAGATTATTTATTACTATATTTGTTAACAAATATGAAAATACTTTTAATCTAGGATTGATTTAGATTTAAATATTATTAAGTTTAAGTAGATGTAGTTTTCTAAAATATACTTTTTACATTCACGTCAATTGTGTAAGCACTACGTAATAAAATATATTTATATACTTTAAAAATATTATTGAATTCAATCAAATTAAAATATAATAATTTAATATATATTAATTTTAGTTGATTGATAATTTATATACAATAATTTATATTTTATTTTATTTAAAAAATATTTTTTTTAATTTAGTATAGATGAATATTTATTTTTTAAATTAAAATATTTATTTTTTAAATGAGTTATAACTAAATTGTTAGTTTTTGATTGGATAAATTGTACATGCTCCACCGGATGTAACTATTTCTGTAAGCACTTCAGAAAGTCTTCCCAGATACAGGGAATTGGTGTGTGTAGATAAACACAGACCCGTGATCGAGGGAACAGATTTTTACATCTCACTGTGAGTGCGAATGTGGAGGCTGTATCAATAGCAGATGAATTCGTTAACACCTTCCTTCACTCAACCAAACTCCACCTTCTTTCCATGGCGTCCCTCTCTATCGTCAAAATCTTCCCTTCCTCCGAAAGCTGCGTTTTGGTTGCAGAAGCTCGCCACCCTCATGAACAAACCATTATCTTTATCTAATTCCATCTCTACTAAGCTTCATCCTGCTCAGTCTTTGCCTTTTGACCTCTCCCCGCCTCCTATCGACCATGATTTTCTGGTGATTCTCTCTATCCACCATCAAAATCACCATGTGTTTTACTAATGGTGTTACCAAGGGCTATCTTTTTATGTTTCTGAAATTATAGCTTGATTGGTTCTTTGCAGGATACTGCGAAAACTGCAGGGGCTGAGGTGTCAGAGGAAGGGATAATTGAAACATTTCATAATGATGATGAAGCACTTGATGCAGTAGACAATGGAGCTGTGGTGCGTATCTTTATTTGGCATTTAACGCTCATTCTCTTCAGTCTTCCCACACTACTTCAGTCTTATGCTGACACTTATCTATGTTTTTTGTTTTTTGGTCTTTAACACTGTCTTTCATACTACCCTATGGAAGTTAAGAGCTAATGCAATTTTTGGAAGTCAAATATTTCTGTGCATGTTTAGCAATTTATCTTTCTGTACTGAAGTACCTTTTCGTGGCTTAATTTAATTCTCCATGGCATCTAATGACGTAGGTTGTGGATCTTTCACACTTTGGTCGGATAAGAGGTACATACTTGTCCAGTGTTTTACACTATTATTTGACCTACCTCAAGTTCCACCGTATTATATTTTTCTCTTGTAAAATGCTGAATTTTTTCAATCATATTGGCAATTCTGTAATTAAAGTTGCTGCAAATTTGTGCAATAAACTGGACGGAACAAAAAGTATACAGTCGCCTTCAATCTAATTTAATTTAGGTCTTCTAGTTTGTTTTTGATATTTAAAAATTTACGTAGTTTGAGGAGTTTTCATTCGGTGAATCTATTGGACATTGGTTTCTTAATATTTCCTGGAGAAGTCGCTAGCTAGAGATTTAAAAAGTTAAGTTGGTTGCTGAAAGCATAAGAATGGGTTTACTGTTTACATCTTTGACACTGTATTACATGAAAGCGTTTTGGTCATGAAGTGTGGATAAAGCACAATCTCACCATAACTTCAGCAAAAGCACCATTTTTTGTTTAGGACAAGAGGGACAAAGATTGAACTTGTCTGTTTGGCCATATTGGGCCCTGATAGTATGCCAAGGAGTAAGATTATGCTATTAAGTCAAGGATTAGAATTGGTTTTACTGATAATAGTATCAACATTTGAGTTATCTATATGTCAAGTGAGCAATAAGTAATGGTTATCTTGTAGCGTTTGCTTACCCCTTTTTGTTGGTTCACATGAAATGAAGTGAGTGGAGAAGATCGAATTCAGTTCCTCCATAACCAGAGTACAGCAAACTTCGAATATCTACAGCCAGGACAAGTATGCATCGGAAGAAAGTAGTATTGTTTGTTTGCATCTATAAATCGTTTGCAGTTCTTGTCAATTTATTCTTATTTATTATTATAATACAGGCTTAAGTAATAGGATTGCTATATGAAATCCCTAGGGATGTGACACTGTTTTTGTAACACCAACAGCTCGAACAATAGATATTGCACATGCATGGGTCATGGTAATTTTCTCCTTTCCCTCCCTCTAACTTCATTATGTTGTAGTCTTTTCTTCAGTGTCATATTTTAATTTTCTAGTAGCTGATCACTTTCTCTTGTTGCTTTGACAGAAAAATGCAGTCACGCTAGTGGTTTCACCAGAGACTTGTAGGACCATTACTGAAATGCTGAACAAGTAAGTCTATCCTTTTGAGCTTGAACTGAGTATGAAAAAAAGAAAGAAAGGGGGGTTGGTAATAGGGGGAAAATATTTGCCTATGCTGATTCATTCCAATCTCTACCTTATATGTAATTGTAATGGCTTTTAGGTACATATTCTTTGCTGATAAGGTAGACATTCAAGACATCACCAAGCAAACTAGCTTTTTTGTTTTGGTGGGGCCCAATAGTAACCAAGTAAGAAGCTTTACCATTGTAACGGTGCAATATATATATTATTTGGAATGATTGAGTTGGCATATTTCAATATGATGATATGAACAGGTGATGGAGAAGTTGAACCTTGGAGATCTTGTTGGAAAACCATATGGCACGCATAAACATTTCAGTGTAAGCTTGATTGATTTTATTATATCTTGTAAAGTGTGTGCATTGATTATTAATGTTTTTCTCATCATTAATTAGTCCCTACAAGATAGAATTAAACATGTGTTTGATGAATAACTGCGTATTTATGTGCTTTTAATACCAGTTATATATCTTTCCACCAAAAAAAAGTTGTATGTCTTCTTTTTTTCCTGAGAAAGTGGAGGCTAGCGGCATGATTCTTCTTATATGTCGACTTATGTTATGTGCTTCATGTTCAACTTCTCTATGCATGCCACGGATGACATTTCTATTGTAAAAGCTGCACATGTTCATTGGCTTTCTTTGTATGTAACTGTGCCCCGCCTTCCCTGTGCGCGTGTAACAAATTATAATAACTTATTATATCTGGGCCTTAGAGTTGGAGCAATGTCCATAGTGCTAAGTACGATGTATTACCATAGTATCCTAGTCCATGAATAAGATGGTTGAGGAGGTTGACTAGTTAAGTCAGCACTCCATAAATTTTTTTGCCTGCTCTATTTCTCTCTTTATAGACAACAACGAAGAAGTTCTCACCATATCTTTTACCTTACTTCCAAACTTACAAAATTCAAATGATTTAAATTTACTTGACTGCCTTTTATTCAAGAAAAGAAAAAAATTCCTGTCCAAATCAGTACTTTTGATATCTCACCTGTCTCAACCCCCCCTTTTCCCTTCAGAAAGGTTCAGAAACATGTTTATGACGAGGTAGTTTTGTAATTGAGCAGGTTGATGGGCTGCCTCTTACTATAGGAGTTGGAAATATCATTTCTGAAGAAGGTTTTTCACTGTTAATGTCTCCAGCTGCTGCTCCTTCTGTCTGGAAAGCCATTCTTTCTCACGGGACTATCCCAATGGGTTCTACTGCTTGGGAAAAATTACGGGTCATTAGCGGTACTAAATTGTTTAGATTATGCATATTTTAATGTTATATATATAACAGGTATGCTTTTCACTTTCTTAAAAATTTATATAATACTTTGTATGAAATTGATCTCAAGGAACCTGCAATAAATGGGTTCGAATTGTTACTTCTTCTATGGTGATTCCCCACATTCTAATAATTTTCTTATAATAAATACAAAACCCCAATGGTGCACGTTATGCTTTTAGTGTAACTTGCATGCATTGTTTCCGAGGCATGACCAGGAAAAGAACACGTGTATATAATGCCATGCCGCTTCTTGATAGTATTTTAGCCAAAAGATTAAATGTGAGACCATCTGCGGAGGTTGATGATGAAATGAATCACAATGGTTCATGTTCTTATTAACTAGAAGATTACTCAAGCATATAATGTTTGAATCGTGGTTGAATGACTTATATAACTTGGCTTTTCATGGATTTCTAGCTTAATTTATAATGATTTTTGTGCACTTGTGATTGTGACTTGACTTCTCAGGAAGGCCTGCTCCTGGAATGGAGCTAACTAATGAATTCAATGTTCTGGAGTCCAATCTTTGGAACTCAATCTCTCTTGACAAGGGTAATTGTTATTTTGTCATAATCCATCTGTTTAGAATGTCGAGACTTGCTGGATAGTTGGTCTAATTCTTGTTTTCTCAGGCTGTTACAAGGGACAGGAGACTATAGCTAGGTTGATAACATATGATGGACTCAAGCAGAGATTATGGGGAATTCATCTTTCGGCAGCCGCAGAACCGGGCAGCATCATTAAAGTTGATGGCAAAAAGGTTGCTATAAGTTTGTTGTCAGCAAAGTTTAATTCTTTTTCTGTCCAAAAAAATGCACTTAACTTTTCTATAGTCGAGACAACAGAATGGAAATTGTGGGCATAGATCGTAGTTACACATTGAACCTAAAGAGAGAAGAGATGTGAAAATTCTAGTTCCATTTGCTGACCTTATCCAAAATTTTCGTAATGAACCCTATCCATATCAGGACAAAGATGTGAATAAGTGATAGCAGTACCCTATGAATCAGAAACTTAAAATTTCTTATGGTTGCATCCTGTAACCCTGTTTTCTCGTCCTGAATGGGTTTAGAAGTAAACTGATGATTGTTGAATGTTGTACAGGTTGGAAAGTTGACAAGTTACACAACTGGAAGGAAGCAGTCTGAACATTTTGGATTGGGTTACATTAAAAGAAATGCTGCTTCAGAGGGAGACAATGTAGTTGTTGGAGACAGCATCAATGGAATAGTGGTGGAAGTTCCTTTTCTTGCTATGCAGCGGCCACCATCAGGAAGATCAAATTGAGATCCACATTTATTGAGAACATGCAATATTCTTCATGCAACAATAATATATTCAATTTTAAGGACGTGAAACATACATATTATTAATGAGTTTCTGAGTCTGATCTGTTATAGATGTTGGAAATGATCAAACTATATATATAGAATGATTCCAGTAAATTTAAGAATTTGTTAGCTGAGCATTCTTTTGTGTTCTTATTATGTTCTTGGAGAATTAATGCTGCTAAACTCTAGCCCTATGAAACACCAGATTGAGAGCAAAATTATTCACAAGCCTATCCACCACCTCATCAGTTACAATCTTGTAGAATACTAACAACTTCTTCCTTTTGTTCATCACTCAATGTTTTAGGGAAGTCGATGAGGAATCTGATATGCAGGTCGCCTCTCCGCCCGTTATGTTGTGGATCTGGCATGCCTTTACCTTGAATAACCTTCACATATCCAGGATATATGACAATATTCTCAAATGACACATTCATCGTTTCGCCTTCAATCAGAGGAACTGGTATTATGCAGCTAGTGAGTGCATTTACTAAGGGGATCTCAACACATACTTCCAAATTGTTACCATCCCTGGTAAACAAAGGGTGTTCCTTTTCTTCAATTGAGAAGATTATATCAGCAGGGAGGTATCCGGGTTCTTCGTTACCCTTGTCCTCGAAGGTAATCTTCGTTCCTTTTATCCATCCTGGCTTTACTTCAATCTGTAGCACCTCCTCCTGTTGGAGGATAACCCTGTTACAAAAATTAAGATACAAAAGTTTAGAAGAGACCTTGGGATTTTCCTTTCCTCAAGCATTGCATTTTCTTCCAAATCGTCATTGCTTCTATTTAAAATTTTGAAATTTTTGTCCTTATCTAACTTTATGCTCCATTCTGCCTCATGTAGTCCAGCAGGCTAGCATCATGGAAGTAAATACTTTGTACAAAAGAATTACTAGAAAAAAAGTGTAGAGAACAACCAGTTTCCATAATCATTTTTTTTTTGCCAAAAAACTATGGTTTTATATAAGATAGAAAAAACAATTTCTAAAAATCACTTTTTTCATAAAATCTATTCTACTAAAAAAATCACTTTTTTACCAAATCTTTTCTACTAAAATAATCACCTTTTTCAAAAAATCTATGTTAGTAAAATCTATTATTTTAGATCACTTTTTTCTAAAAGTTAATCAAAATACACTCCAAGATATTATCATGAAAGAAATTGAGTCTACGCGTACATATCTATTAATTGCTAGTTTGGTCCGCTAATTTTTCTAGTGACAAAACTTGAACGGTTCTGAAGTGTCTGCCATCAGGTTCTTGAATATAAACATGAAATAAGGATGATCTCTTTAAAAAGAATCAATCGTGTGGTATTAAGCTGTAAAAACCATCTACTTGTCATATTTTTATTGGAAAATTTCATGGAAGTAAATAAAACACGTTAGTTTTCTTTTCTTTGGTGAAAAAAGATCTACCTAAGCATTTTTCCTTTTTATAAGGCCATGTAAGAGAAAAGAAACATACCCGGGAGGCTTGATAACATCTCTAGTAATTTTGATCTTTTTGATGCATCCAAAGTATAAATTTTCAAGTGTGCACTCCAGATTCTTCTCTGTTGGTGGGGGTTTCCTTCTAACAGTTGATTGTGAGAATATGATAGGTGTCGTGGACCTGCGGCTCATGTCTCTTGACAGAGAGGCTGCCGGGATGTCACTTGCTGATGACCTGTTGGTGCTGCCGGCGTCTCTTGACGGAGAGGAGGCTACAGAGCTCGGGCCTTGTGTCTGAGGTTCAGACGCAAAATGTCTGGCTCTGCTTCTGCTTCTTGACAAGGAATCTGCAGTAGTACTGCTTGAAGGTTCAACAATGGAGGTACCTCTTCTTCTGCTCACATTCCCAGATCTTTCTGATTCCGAGACAAAACTTGCACTCGAACTTCTTGATACAGGGTTAGGTGTTTTGCTTCGTCTGCTTGGGTTTTTTGAAATGTAGCTTCTAGTTGGTGTTGGTGTTTTTGATCTTCTACTTGCATTTCTTGACAAAATTGCCGGACTTGTGAATAAATCATTATCATCTTCATGACCAGAATGACGATGAATCCCTGAACCTGGAGGTGTTGCAGCTGGGTCCTAAATCAAAGACTATGTGGTGAGAAATTCTCATAACATCATGCAGAGGATTCAGAAACTGGTGGTGAAGGTTAAGATACATCAACTTAATTTTTGATGTGGGTGTTTTAATTTTTTAAATATATCAAAGGGTGTGTGTGTGTATATATATATCAACTTTGTTTAGTGAGTATTTTAAATGGGAAATAGCTTATAACAAAAATTATCTTATGCTTAAGCGTCTTTAAGAAATTAAAATTTTCACATAACCGGCACAACTATTTTATTTTAATAACAATCAATGCAAACAATCACGCAAACAAACATAGCACAACTATTTAATTTCCTATATGTGAAGTTTAAAAATTGAATTTTGCTTGTAAAAAAGAATTATGATTGAATTATAAAGAAGTTTTTTGTCTTATTTAAAAATTACACAAAACTTCTCATTTATCATTAAAATATTCTCAATTTTTAAATATGTCTAAAATACCTTTCACAAAAAATGGTTTACTTCTAGTTTTAATCAAAGTTGCATGTAGAAGATGGATTTTGGATTTTCATTTTTCCATTTTTCCTATGGTGATGAATTTCATTAAATAACATGAGTTTATCTAAAAAACCCAGGTAATTATAGCCAAAATTCAAAGAATTTCTTATTTAAACGCACAAAAAAAAAATTACCTCGGTGTGTTTCTCCTTGCGAGAACTTTTATCAGAATGCTTCTTTGTTACCAGACTTTTGTAAGCCTTTCCAATTTCTTTCAAAGACACAGTCTTTGGAATAAAGAAGATGTTGTGCAGGTCCAACGTTGGTGTTCTTGGTGTCTTAAGAGGTTCTCCCATTTTCCAAGCAAGAAAATGCAGGAAAACGAAAGAAGAAAACTTGAGACCAGAGAAAGAAAGCAAGAGAAATCGCCGATAAAGAAGCAGTTTTGTATGGCAAAAAATTTGTTTTGAAATGTGAGATAAGGATTCATAGCTAATCCATTTAAAGGATTAAAACCTATAATTAATTTTGTGGTTAGAATGGCGTTATATTTCTAACAATCTTATTATCAACAAGGTGTCAAATCATTTTCTATTTTAGAATTTTGGTTATTTTGAGGTTTTTAGGTGAATTTTGCTTAAAAAATAAGTCAACTAAATTTATGGCGAAGAACATGCTAGTTTTTTTTTTAAAAAAAATTGCTATAAATTAGTTTTCCTTTGAATTATTTAGTTATGCAAAAATTACACTGAGGTCCCCCATAAGGATTCTCAATCAAAAAAAGTCTCACTAAAATGTGCAAATAGCTATGAAGTCTGATGAGCTTTAATTGTAAATAAGTTTTAGTGTACACTTACCAAAATACCCTTAGTTAAAAATAAAAGGATTTTTAAACTGTTATTTGGGAAAATAATTAAAACTAACTAAAATTGCAACATCACTCCTTTTTTTCCTTTGTCTCCCATTGGATAGTGCAGATATATTAGAGAAAATGTTAAATACATTGCAGCATCACACCAGGTCGCTTCCTCTGCTTGTCACTTGCTTCTTATACTGAATTCCACAGGCATTGCATAGAGTCTGTATAAAAAAAAAGTGTAAAATAGAAAAGTAAAAAAAAAAGAATTGAGAATATTTAGTAATTGAAGAAATTAAAATCTTGTAAACATATCAAAATGATTATTATTTGGTAAAACAATTTGTTGGCCAAATTTTCCATTCATTTAAATTAAATTTGGATCTTCTCCTGACATTCTCTCAAGCCATCGATCTCTCCATACCCAATGCCCACAATCATATTCAAATTAATCCAACTATTTAAACTGTGTTTAGACTCTAATAGCCAAATCTTAAAATTAGTTTCACTTCTTGAAATTTAGGGAAAATTGCTGAAAATTTTCCTATTACGAAATTTATTGTCCAAATGTACTTGAGATTTGTTTAAGAATGTAGATACGACCTATCTTCAACGAGTGTAACTATTCTTCAATTGTATACAACTTATCTTCAATTATGTACTGCTAAATGGAAGATATATTATACATAATTTAAGAAAAATTATATCTACTGAACATGAGTTGTATCTGTTCAAAGACTTGGATTCTTAACTATATTTGGATAATAAATTTTGTAACGAGGAATTTTGAACAATTTTTCCATGTATTTATATGTTTAATTATTTTACAAAGGCAGCAATTTTGAACCTTTAGATTATAATATGACATTAAGCCTTGTGGAGAGAGATCGCTTGAGATTTAAGTCAGAATCGATCTCCTAATAACTCAAATAGAATCAATATTTGGAAAGAACAATTAGAAACTATATCTAAAAGAATAATAAAAAAAGAGGCCAGCATATCATATCAAACAAATATTATCGATGTAAATTTAGGATTTTGATAATGTTAGGTTTGTATGTTTTTACCTTTGGACCAAGAGGCCCCCTACGCCACATAGGAGTGTTTCTTGTGCGGCAACTGTAATTTGTGCAGATTCGCTGGTCATAGTTTGGCTCCGGCCGGCGAGGGCATAAGCTCCTTGCAGTTCCAGTACTGGCTGAAAAGCCGTCGTTGTGGCGAACTCTCCTCTTATGATCAAAAGGATGATTGGAGGGTGTCACCATTTCTGTTGCTGCAGATGAAGTTGTGGTGTTGTTGAAGATGGAAGCAGTACCATTGTTGGTTCCAGCTCCAGAAGTAGGAAATGGAGGGACAACCAATCCATTTGAATTTGCATGCACTTCATGCTTCATTCGCAATAATACAAACAAAAACTTGTTTAGCTTTCATGTCTCACAAAAACTTATTTTAATTAGATGTTACGTTGTTAAATTATCTATTCATTCAAAAATTTGTGACACACAACCCTATAAAGTTCTCAAAATCTATATATCAACTTAATTAATACTCCTTACATACTTAATATAAGATCTATTACCACTAAAGCCAGGTACGATGGGTTAATATTACCCTTATTGTTCCATCAATTTTTAAGTAAAGGCTTTAGAGTTGGCAAATGGACACACCCAGAAGAATGATTCTCCCTTATCTTGTAAAGAAGAGATCAGAGTTATTTTACCCTTCGTATTTTGGAGGAAACAAACTCGGTTGCATATGCATTGTATTTTGTTATAAGATCTATTAGGTGTATAATAAGGACTTGTTTTGGGAGGGAATTTAATGAAAGGACATTTAAACCCGTGGCTAGGTTCAACCAAACAAAAAAGTTTCAAATCACACCTTTCTTTGTAAAAGATACATGTGGGTTATGTTTTGTACCATAAGAGGCGCAGATTAAGAAAATATAAAATTGATAAAAAGTCATATCCAAATCAAGACAATCAAAACCAAATCAACATAAATCAAAGCTAGATCTCAAAAGTCCAACAATCAATAAAAAATATTATTCTGAAAATAATCGCGGAGATTATTAGAAAAAGAAGAGAAGAGAAGACAGTAAATGACAATAGAAAAGAATGACAATGCAATAATAAAAGAAGAAGGGAATAATGGCAGTGTCGAACATGCTAGAGTGTGATAGAGATGAAAGAGAATGAAGATGGTAAAGACAATGTCAACTATGGCAGGGTGTGATAGAGAAGAAAAGAGATGAGAAGGAGTGAGACCATAAACATTGAGGAGAAGGACACAAATATAGAAGACGGGCAATAAAGAAGGCATACCAATTGCATGAGGGAACTTTAGTCAAGAAAATTTTCATCCCAGTATTAAAATTACAATATCATAGGGTGGTGGTATCGAGTAATTCTATGAGTATATCATTATGCAATCCCAAGTACAAATAGGCCCCTAATACCAAACACATTAAATTAAGCATTTCTCAGTCTCAATATCGATCAATCTCAATCTCCCAATCTCACGTACCAAACAAACAAGGTCATAAGGTCTTCACCGACAAACCTTTTAAGAAGGATGGTTGTGAGATTAATATATAGCCTACATATTGCTTGAAATCAACTTCAAATAATATTGAAGAGTCTTCATTTGTCGAGAGAAAGGACTCCAAGGAAATTCTTAGAAAGGTCTCTGTAGTGTATAAAGCATTCTATTGAAGTCTAGTTTGCTACCTAATGTATATCTTATAGTAACAAGGCTCAACAACTTCTATGGCTCAAGTACATCTTATCTCAATTTAACATATATTTAGTTATTTTAATATTGGACGACTTCTTCAGAAGAAGACGATATACGAAAAGTATCTTAGCATATTGTTTCAACTCATTCGAGTCAGACAATCTTCCAATATCTAATTATCAAGCTTTTCTTTTCTCTCATTCTAACTACATCGATTGCAAACAGTCTGTTAAATATCAAGAATTAACTATCATGTTTTTTTTCTATTTTGTAAAGAACAACATAATTAAAAATGCACACACACACACATATATATATATGAATAAGATGAAAGAAACTTACATTATTATCAGTGAGATTCAGAGCAGCTTGAGGGGTTTCAAAACTTCCAAATATTTCAATGTCAAACTCATCATTTTCTTCTTCTTCTGGCAACAGATTCAAGTCAAACAACTTGTTTGGAATCTTTTTGCTAGATGATGATGATGATGATCCATCATCAACTTGCTTCATCTTTTGGAAATCCGTAGTTTTGTTTTCAGAGCTCAAATTAATCTGAGAAACAATACAATAATGGAACATATATATGAAAAAGGGTATTTGCAGGAATTGCCAAACAAGAATCACCATAAGAAGAATATATTAAATTGGGAATATTTATAATGGAGTAACATATATTTAAGTACATTTAATCAAAATGGATATTGTTAAGTTCATAAATGCAAATAATGATTTTTCTATATAACTAATTTAAGTTCTTATTATTTTTTGAATAAAAAATACATCAAATAAAATTTTTAAGACCACCAAACACTTGGATCGATTAGTTGTAAGTTGTTCCAATTTAACCAGTGATATCCTATTTGAACTTTAGGGTATGCAGTCCCGATAATTATTAAGAGGTACTAAGGTTCCCCTATTGTAGGTCTATATTCCTGTGAATTAGACTAGTCAGTTATTAGTAGCACTGGATATTGGCCAAAAAATAAAATAAAATAAAGAGATTGTTAATTAATTATAATACTATAAAAAATAAATATTTAATCAAAACGATAGTATGAACACAAATTAATTTATTATAATTTCTTGAGTTCTAAATGGATTTCAGCGTCCTAAATAACAAATGAAGAATAAGGAAAGAGGATATGCAATTTCAAGTATAAATTAAAGTTCAATGATAATTTCAAACTACGCTTCACAGCGAAGTCTAGCTAGACATAAGTTTTTTTTTTTGGATATTTCATTATATAAAATATTAAATTTAAAATAAACCTAAATAATAATTCAATCAATACATAGGACCCACATCTAATTTATTTTTGTTTAGTGTTAACTATAGATCAAACTACCAATATCTCTTACTACAAAACTAAGGTGATCGACTATTCAAAGAAGAATCATAAACCAGAATTTAAGATTAATAAAAAAAAAGTTAAAGAGTATTACACGATCAATTCGTTATGTGTGTATAGCTATGAATTATAATAATAAAAGCTTATTTGAGAAAACTTTTAAAACTATAATTTTGACAACCAAAATTTTAAAAGCAGAGTAATTAAATATCTATCCAAAAATTAAAAGTGATTTTAATATCCAAAAGTATGATTTTAAAACTAAAAACAAAGAAATACCAATAAATAAAATTGATCATTGCAATCAAAGCAAGGGAAAGATATCTATCGACTAATTTTTTTATAATATTTATTAAATCATATTATTAGATATTTACTTTTATAATTTATAAATTTTTTAAAAATTAAATTTAAAATTTAGAGAAAGATTTAATAAAATTTTATACTATTAAATCAATTCTATATTAATATATCAATATAAAAACAAAAAATTCAAATGAATATCTTTATAAGATAAAAATAAAGATTCAAACAAGTGATTAATAGTGAAAAATCACATAGATTAGCTTGCAATTTATCTTATAAATCACTGAAAACAGAAGAAGAAAAGAGAAATTACTTTGAAATAATGATAGGGGTAGAGAGTTGAGAGGGAAGAGAAACTTTACATGAATATGATGATGAAAATGAAATCTGATTCTGATGAAGTGTGAATGAGGCTGTCTTCTTTTTAAATTCACGAGGACTTGGACCACTGAAGTGAGAGGCGTTACTTTTGGAGATAAGTGTAAACAAAAATGTAAAAAATTGTTCAGATTTGGAATATATATAAATATAAAGATTAAATTGCATAAAACTTTCCCAAATTTTAAAACCAGATACAAATAACCACTTTGATTTTTAAAAGGTAAAAATTTAAATCAAATTACTTATTTTTATTACGTCAAATTTTTTTAATATTACTTTATCATGCGTTCTATTTTTTTCTAATATTTTTATTTAATTTAAACTTACGTGAGTATTAATAAAAAAGTATGATTGAATAATTTTACATAATTAATAGATATAAAAAATTTAATGTAAATATTATTTTTTTTTGCTAAAAAAACTTAATAACAAATCCATGTAATTTTTAACTCTGTATAGATAAAACTCAATATCAATTATATACCTCTTAAATCATATTTTTAGTGTGTATATAATTCCCTCAAATAAAATTTGAGTTATATACATATAAACTTTTTAAATTTTATTTAATATACAAATAGGTAATGAATAAAACTACTAATATATAAGTAATATATATAAATGTGAAAATTTAGGGATTTATTGTAAAGTTTTAAAGTTTAAAGATATTATCTATACATAATATAAAATTTAGGAGTTATGTATAATTTTGCAAAATATAACTCCAGTGAGAATTTAAACTTGAATTCCTTTTTTTTTCACAAATGAGTATGGCATGATCAATTTTGTAGATGAAATATGAGCCAATTAATTCAGATGCTCTATATGTTAAAATTTTATTTTTGAAATATTATTTTTTTAATAAGAGTTGGCCATTGAAAAGATATTTTTATTTTACATATTTTAAAAAATAAATTAAAATAAAATTTTATTCATCTAATTTTACTTTAGAGGATATGGATTTTATAAGATGAGTCAGAATTGAATCGGGTGTTAAATGTTAATCTATAAGGAGTATTTTAATTAATTGCATAGATATTTTTCTTTTCTTCTTTTTTATAAATGATAACTTAATTCAGTGACTTAAAAAACTCAAAATTTTTATTATATTTTCTTAGTTATTACATATTTAAGTAGAATAAGTATTTTTGTAATGTAATAACGTAATAAAATAGCATTGCATGTTTATTATCATAAATAAATAGTTTGCGTCAAAATAAGTTGTGTCGATTCACATAAATATATAAAACCATATAATTAAAATATTTCTTAATCAATAGCAAAAGTAATTTATCGATTCCTAATATAACCATTATATGTTATTCTATTCAATAGCTTACAATACATTCCCAAATTTCAAGAACAGGAAAAGAATAAATGGCGTTTTAAAAGGTTTATATTTGATATAGAATGTAATCGTTACTCATTAGTAGAATATGGATTCGATATTTGCCGCAAGAAAAATCTTACGAATATAAATTAAATTATCTCTTTTGGTAAAAAATAAATTAAATTATCTTAAATAAATATTTAAATATAATTTTTAATTATTTATATTTTTTTAGATGCTTATACAAGATTTCCCCCTACATTTTTCATGCTGGAGGGAGAGAAATCTCGTTCAAACTACTCGCTTGAATCTAAATGTATTTGGCCCAAAAAAATCTTAAATGTAGAATTTATATATCTAATTTTTAAAAATTAAAAAATTAATTAATTTAGTTATCCATAAAAAAAATATACCTCATTTTTTTTTCTAAAGTAACTCTTTTAATTATTTTTATTAAAATTATTCAATTAATAAATTTTTTTAATATATACAATCAATAAAAATAATTTAAAATATATAAATTTAAGAGATAAAATAAATTAAAATTTTATATTTAGTATCAAAATAAAATCATCTAACCCGAAATTAGATATATGATAATATGATCCAATTGATTATATAAAAAAAATAAATATATTTATCCTTAAAACTTAATACTTGATAGTAAAATATAGTTAATTGTATAAAAAAAAAAAAAGTAAACTCACCTAAAACGGGTTTTTCTAATAAATGTTATAAAATATCTTTAATTTTGATTCCCTTTGAATTAAGAAAAAAATACTCAAGATAAAAGGAAGGGGGTTTGAATTTGGCCTCGTGGTTAAATTAGAAGAAATATAATGTTAGAAAAATATATTTAAAAATATGCTCAAAGTCCAAGGAACACGTTATTTGCACAGTGACATAGGAGTATATAATTATTGAGATTCATTCATATTTCTTTCTCTCCCAAGAACCGTTTGAAAAATGCCTATGACCATCAATAAACCCCATAATCATCAGGTATTACTACTATTAATTAATTGGTCAGTGCATTTAATTTCAAATTTGAATAACATTGTCACTGACGTATTCAAATTTGAACTATATTCTTTGCAGTTATTGACACAGTCCTATTTAAAAATATTCTAAACTTTAGTTTGTGAAAGGTTTTTGGCCTAAAGTGAGATTTGTGTCAAAAGCTAAGCAAACAATATTCAAATGTCTATAAGAGTTTATAGGTTAAATTATAATTTTGGATAAATTGATATAAATAGTTTATGAGTGGAAAAAAAATTTATAAGTTGTCAAATAACTATTTTACCCTTATTTTTCTAACACACTCTCTTCCTCTCAATCATCTTTTTCACCGATCTCACTCGTCACCTTTGCTATCTACTCATCCTCGCTCCCTACTCGTTATAGCTATATACTCACAGTCGTTGTCTACCTCGTTACTGGAGGAGGAATAGTCGGTGGGGCTATTTTTGGTCTAGCTTTATCTATCATCGTTGTTTTCTTCTCCTTTATCGCTATCTCCCTTGTCGTCACTTTCTAGTTCATATCTCGTCGTCGTCGTCTCCTCCTCCTCTATATCTGTTTGTCATCACTTCTTCTTATTGTTGCCATCATTGCTTCTTCCGATCACGGAGGAGAGATGATGACAGTGATAGAGGGAGATGAACATTGATCTCATTTATTTATTTATTTATTTATTCACGTCATATTATTTTTAATAATTTTTCAATAAAAAATTATTCTGACAATAACTATTCAAATACCCATTTATTTAAAATTATTCTTTTTCTTAAGTTATTATTTAAAAAGGTTTAAAATTACTTTTTCTCTCTAAAAGCAAAACCGAACAACCTCGTAGAGATCTAAGTCTGATATCACACATGTTATTCCCCCACTTAGTGTTGGCGATGGACATGCCAAGCCAGCCCGATCTAGTGACATTAGGCTAGGGAGCTCGGCACTATAGCAAATAATTTGATAAAGACAAGTGTAATAAGGGATGCAAACTAAGACGAAGTTATTAATCATATATATGTAATCCATAAGCTATGCATTTTCTTTAATATTTGACAAACCATATAACTTGGAAATTGTGTAGGGGAGGAGCTTAACATGTGTTTGGAAGTTTATGACAAATCGTTTATAGCATGCTATATGTTATTATGGTGTTTTATTTTATAGCATGCTATTGTGCTTTAGAAAATGTCAAGTGTTGGTTATACATTATTAGAACAATAATTTCAGGTTTGGAAAGTTTAACAAGTGTCTGAAAAGTGTACTTTGTCTATGGCAAGTTTAATATACTTCACAATATGCATAGCGTTTGGAAACTATATCCATGTGGCAAAGTATGCTCCTTTTGGAAGAAGTAACAATTATGGAGAAATTGTCAACAGGCAATTCTTCTAGTAATAACGCTATCCGTTATATTTAAATGAAGTCTCAAATTTAAATTTGGTATTGATATGTTTTGTGTACATGAGTGTGTTTAAATTGTAATTAAATCAAAAACAAGTATGGAGAAATCTTATGATTTGAAAATGGTGTTAAGCCAAAAAAACCAGAAAACCGTGTTGATTAGAAACTTATGTTTTGAAGAGATTATACGGTGTTCTGGTGAAGGTTTGTATTTTTTAAATGATATCTCACTTGAAAAGTATTGTACCAATATTTTGTGTGTTATAAACCACCCATTATGCTATACCTATTAACCTTAATGGACATGTAGTATTTGTATAAATTGATGATGTGTTATTGAGAATTTAAACCTCACCTCTGTAGTTTCTATTTTTCAGGAGAAGGATCGCGTCAGGATAAAGGAGAAGCATTAGAAGTACCATTTTATTAAATGAAATAATATTAATTATAGATATTTTTTTAATAATTATTTAAATTTTAATCTCTTTATATTATGATAGGCTATTCAATTATATTATATTCAATATTTATTGATATATAAGTCTTTTTTAGTATAATTTTTTTTGGAAAAGGATGATTCACTAATAATTCAAAGATAGGGAGAACCTTTTATTCTTTCCAAATGATATATTAGATAGAGTGAGCTATCAATTAGTCTTATATATAAATTATAAGATTTTTTTTTTTGGATATAATAAAAATTATGAGTTTGTGGGAGAATGCATGTGTTGGGCCTCAATTGTGCCCTAAGCCCACTTAATATTTTGGTTTGTTGATTAGATGTTTTGAGAAAATTATTTCACAAAGGAGTGTTAACTTTAGTAAGAAGGGCTTTTCCTTCATAATGTAAAGAATTAACTTTTAAGTTTTTGTTAGAAAAATTGTTCATATATTATCTTTATTTCTAATAAAATAATATATATATATTTTTTTAAAAAAATTATTTCAAAACTATTATTTATAAAATCAGGAAATATTATAATTTTTAAAAGTACGTGATACACCTATTCGTGCATCACTATTTAAAACTAAGAAGAAATTATAAGGTTATTCTCAAGAAATTAGGGGCATTGAGATCAACATATGTATTTTTCAAAGTATCTGCTAATAATGAATCATCTTTCAAAATTAAAATTTTATAAAGAGAATTGATTCAGATAATAAAAAATATATTCGTATTATATAAGGATATGTATTCAATTATCACTATTATTATGAAATGTTTTTTAATAAATGATCTTATAAATATTCTATAAATGATATTTAAGTCTTAAGATTATATTTTAATTTTAGTAGGAAACTGATATTAAATTTATATAAATTTTTTTTATATATAAAAAAAATTCTCCAAACATGCTTTTGATACAAGAGTTCTATTCATGCGCAACATATTAAAGATATGCTTCTTGATATGTTATATTTTTTAAAATTTACTATTTCTCATCTTTTTTAATATATAATCTATTTAATTAATTTAATTAAATTAAAAAAATAATTAATTAATATATTTTTAAAATATTTTAATTAATTTTTTCTTTTTCTTATTTTATTATTATTGTGTGAATATTAATAAGAATATTTAAAAAATAATAAATATAAAATTAAAGTATTATCATTTTGATATACACAATGTGATAACCCATTTTTATAGACAATAAATATTATCCATATGATTTATAAGATTTTTAAATATTTTGTATTGATTTGACAGAAACATTATAATTAATATAGTTGCAATAATTAAATTGAAATTAGGCTTACCCTACTCTCGGTTTCCTTTTCCATTACATTCTTTTAACAACATTTTAAAATTCTTAATGAGTCCTTTTAGGATTAAAAATTATATCTTATTTTAGATTTTAGTATTAAGTAAAATAGCGTATAGTATTTTAATATTATTTTTCATATATTATTATTATTTTAATCTTATTTATAGTATAATTTTATTTAAAATATTTTTAATGTAAGATAATTTTTTTATAATTTTTTAATTAAATATAATTTTTAGTACTTAAAAAATAGAATTATAATTAAAATTGTATTAAATTAAAAAAATATAAGTAAAATTATATTAAATTAAAAAAATTATAAATAAAATTAAAATATTAGATACTGAATTTAATTAATAAAATTTTCCGTTGATTTTTTGTCTTGTTTTGTTATTCGTAGAAGTAGGTGACGTGGATAAAAAGTTCTCAAATTACCAAAATATCATAATCGCACACGAGGCATAAACCAATAGACCGTAACATGAGACTTAATGCTCACCCATCCATCACGGAGTCGTCGTCTTGGGTCGTCTCGCCTAAAACCTCAGTCTCTGAAGTGCCCAGAGCACGTTGCCCAAAGCCGAAACCTCCCCCTTCTGATCTCATTCCTCACTTCTCGCATTCGCTAACGGTGGATCAACCTTAACCTCGCTTCATCTTTTTCAGACACTGACTGGCGCCTCTAATATTTTTCCTGTCCGAGCAAATGGGGACCCTTTATAGATCTGGATTTCGAGTTCTGATTTTTCTAGCTTGTCTGGGACTTTTAGGGATTGGCCCTGCTTTTGCTAACACTCGAGGGCCCAAGAACGTGCAAGTTGCTCTTCGGGCTAAGTGGTCGGGTACCCCATTGCTTTTAGAAGCAGGGTACGTTGTTGTTATTGTAATTTCCAGGTTCTTTACTTAATGTGAGAGCCGTTTTCATGAATTGGTTGCTTTACTTTCGTTTGTTAAAAATTATTGCATCCCAATTGTCAACTAGAGAGACCTATGTGAAGTGTAAATGGGAAGGAATAATGTTGTGTAATGTACTCATAATGTGGAATAATAGTAGACTTGTAGGTGATGATAATTTGTGAAATTCTCCTTAATGCTCCTAGGCTTTATAAGATACGTTCTTCAAGAATTTACAATTTTAAGGCTTTTGTTCACCACCTATAATGCCTTTCTTAGATATATGGCAAGGAGAAAAAAATAATAGATTTTGGATTGTAAATTTACTTTATTGTTAATATTTGAACATTTTCGTGGCAAAAAGAATTAATATTTTAACCCTGAGAATCTTAAATTTTGGTAGGAGGTGCTTATCTTGGATTTATTAGAAGAGAATATTATCATAGGTACAGTGGAAGCTTGATTCAAAGTCCTCGGTTTGTAAATTAGTTTATCAAAAAAGTGTTTTGGAACATGTAATAGAAGTGAAGATCATGGAATTTGATTTATGTCTAAATCATTTTACTTGCTATGTATATCTATGTTTTAATAAAATTTCTTGCAAGTCACACTATTCACAAACTGTGAACAGCTTGCCCTTCCTTGGCTTATGTGCAATGCACGAGGGTAAAGATCTAGTTCTATGTCTAAGTATGAATAAACAGCTATATAGGTTCATTTGGTTCTTAGCTACTGTGTCTTGTCCAATTTCATGGTATAAATAGAAACATAAGGCTGCTGGAAAAAGTGATAATTTTCAATTTAGTTGAATTTCTGTTTCCTTCATGTGCCAAATCTAAATGTGGTTTGTATTGCCTTCTATATGATTTATTTTTTGTTTTTTGAATGTTAGTGGAAATAGCAAACAATCTTTGAACTTGATCTAACTTCCATATTCTTCTTGTAAACAGCGAATTATTATCTAAAGAACAGAAAGACCTTTTTTGGGACTTCATTGAGGTTTGGTTACGTACTAAGAAGGATGCTGTTGGTCCTCACACGGCTAAAGATTGTGTCAAGAAAATTTTAGAATATGGAAAACCTCTTTTAAGTGAACCGTTGGCATCACTACTTGAGTTCTCTCTTTTGCTGAGATCAGCATCTCCAACGTTGGTGCTTTACCAGCAATTAGCAGATGAGTCTCTTTCTTCTTTTCCTCTAGGTGATGAAGGTTACTCAAACAATAACAAAGCGGAAATTGGTGAAACAATAAAGGACAATGAAAGTACAAAGTCAGATCTCCTGCATGATGATGTTAACCTGAAAAGTCCTGTGGGGAAATGCTGTTGGGTGGATACTGGTGCGCATTTGTTTTTTGATGTTTCGGAACTAAACTTATGGATTGACAGACCAGTTGAACTGTGAGTTCTGTTGTCTTTCCCTTGATGTCCTTGACCTGTTTTTGTTTTAGTATTATTTTCAATTATATGCTGCATAATATCTCAAACATTTATCTAATGTTACCAGGGTCAGTGATTCATTTCAGCAACCTGAAATATTTGATTTTGATCATGTCCATCATGATTCAAGCATTGGAAGTCCTGTTGCTGTCCTCTATGGTGCTCTTGGAACTAATTGCTTTACGGAGTTTCATTTTGCTCTTGTTAAAGCAGCCAAAGAGGTTCATTCCCTAAATTTTTGTTCTAATTATGTCATCATGGGAACATCATAAGCATTTTTGTTCACATATTTCAGGAAAATTATGATCACAGTGGATAAGCATCTACTGAACTAGCCTTTAAATTGCATTTTCTGTCACCAGGTCTTAATTTCATGTGATTGAATCCTATGAGCATGTTAATTTGATCTCATGTTATAAAACCTATGGAGATGAAAGAGAGATTAGGTAGTGGGTGAAAGAAGATATTCCTGTGCTAGAAGTAATGAAAAATGGAAAATTTATGCTTGACATATGAGGAACCAATCTTCTACATTTCTAAACAGATCGTTTTCCTTATGTGATTGATGAGTTATTTGTATGGTTTATGTGCATTGTCTTATTTTGAGGATTTGATATAGGCATGGGTTATGAAAATGCATGGGAGGGAACTACAAATTTATCTGATTCATCAAGATTGAAAAAAAAAAAACCGTTGATAATATTATACAAGCTCATATGCCAACTTTTCTGACTAGTTTGGGGGAAACTTTGCTAATCTCTTCATGATGGAGATGAGATAGATTTAAGATTCAGGTTTGACACTTTAAACCAGGGGAACAAGGTTTGTATTGTAACTAAGTGAATTTCTGAACTCTGGAAACTTTAAGCATCTGGACACACTTCTGGACTAAAGTTATGAAAAAGAAAATTATAGACTTAGAGTAGTGATATAATTGGTGGTCAGATGACCAATCTGGGTATGTAACTTTACTAATGCATGAAATAAGCTTTCATATCTTTGAAAAGTATATATTACTGGTATTGTGAACTTTATGCTTCGATGGCCTTGCAAACTAAAGTCTTTATTCATAGTTGATTCTTTGCTTCTTTTTTGTGTTTCTCCTGCGCCTAATGATATTTTTGACTTATGGATTTTTAGGGTAAAGTTAAGTATGTACTCAGACCAGTGTTGCCTGCGGGTTGTGAAGCAAATTTTGGCCATTGTGGTTCTGTTGGTGCAGGCCAAACCTTAAACCTGGGTGGTTATGGTGTGGAGCTTGCTCTAAAGAATATGGAATATAAAGCCATGGATGACAGTACTGTAAAGAAAGGTTAGAATGATTAATGCATGTGTAGAGTTCAGACTTTCTATAGCCCGTAAGTTTTAATATTTTGAATTTAGAAGTTGATGTGGTAAAGCAAATAGGTACTTGTGAACTGTAATTGTCTGATTTTATTAGAATGTAATTGTTTTGACTAGATAATGTGTATTAGCATGTATCTTAACCCATTAATGGTAGGTTATGATTGTAATTAGAAAGTTATCATCATCATCGTCATCATAATTTCGATTATTCAATGTCTTTTCATCTAATAATCTCTTATAAATATTAACTTTCATGTAGATTAGAATTAACTAACTACATTTTATTCAATAGTTTTCTCTCCTTTATCCATATTTCACATGGAAACATAGCCTATGAAGGCCAAAACCCTTCTTTTCTTTCAGGCTATGGTTTCCTTTATTTATTTTAAATGACTTCTAGGGCATTTAGTTTCAACCACCAAAACCATGATTTTGGTGAAAATATGAGTTTGGTCTTGGTGGAAACAGGAGTACTTGGTTTCACCAAAACCATGATTTTGCTAGTTTCCAATGTGAAACCAAGCATGTACTTCATCATGCCTTTGATATGCTTTATCTGCGCTGGCATTGAATTCAAATTTGAGTGCTTCATGAAATGTGAACTATTATTTTGGATAAACATATGGAAAGAGGTTTCATAATGTCAAATATTTTAGGATTCACAATCTTATTGTTGTTCTTTATATAGTTCATTCAAATAAACTAATCCTGAGCAATGATTGTTTTTACAAAGTTCACTCACATTTGCAAATTATCTTATTAATCTCAGATGTTGGTTGCAGGTGTGACTTTGGAGGATCCCCGGACTGAAGATCTTAGCCAAGACATTAGAGGATTCATATTCTCTAAAATTCTGGTTTGTCTAACTTGAAATTACTCTTCTATCTATTGTAGTGAAATCAACAAATGCTAAATATAAGCGATGACATTTACAACATTGTTTTTTGTTGGGTTAGGTCTAATTTTGCTCTGGAAGTTTTTGCATTGGAACTGTGGGTGTATGGAAGTTTTTCTTAGGTCAATATCGCCTCGGAAGTGTTAAAAAAGGAGCAAAGTTGTGCTAAACGTTAAAAAAAATTAAAGTTGACTGTTAAGAAAACTAACATTAATCGTTAACCTTTTAACAGCCAGGAGTAGCATTACTTCTTTTTTAACACTTTCGTCGTGATATTTGATTTAAGAAAAACTTCTAGATACCCGTAACTCTTATGCGAAATCTTTCAGGACAAAATTGAACCTTAACCTTTTCTCTTGTTAATCCAAGTTATAGTTTCTGCTAGGAAAACCATGATAAGATCATACTAGAGGGGCAGATGAGTTGATTGAACAGTTAATACTTATGTGAAATATGCTGATGACCTGGGGATTTATTTTATTATTAATGAAGTTTGATTGAAATTCTCTTAAGCGAAAAGAAATTTCTGATTATCAGTATTGTGAAAGATCAATATGTGCCACCAGACTAGATCTGAATATGCAGTCAATTTCTTTTTACACTGCCTTGAAGATTGTTATCTTTAGAGTAGTCTGTGTGGAGTCTTTGGTAACCTAGATCTACCGGAACTGGCAAGTTTTTTACTGAAAAAATTGTGGAGGGATGTAGAAAGGCAATGGCAGTCATTTGTGACCGAAAACTACCTACTAAACTTGAGAGGATCTTTTACCAAAATGCTATAATACTAATGATGCTATATCGTAGTGTATGATGGGTGTTGATGGGACTACAAGAGCAAAAAAGAGGGATAGCAAAGATGAGAATTTTAAGATGAACGTGTGTGGTTATATAAGAAAAGACAAGATCCATAATGATAGTAGGCAAGGAAATGTTGGTGTAGCATTCATCAAAGAGAAAATGGTAGAAAATAAAATAAGTTACTTTGGACTTATGCAAAGAAGGTTGCTAGATCCATCATCAATGAGGAGAGTAGAGTAGGTGGTCTTTAGCTTTATGAAAAGATGCAGAGGGGAGACAAGAAGGATAATCAAGGAAAGGATTGAATGGGATCTCATGGTGAATAATACATATGAAGAGTGAGTTGTTGATAGTGTGTAATATGTGGCCAACTTGATTGAGTTTGATAAGGGTTGTCTTTATCGTAGTCGTTAGATTATTTCTTTCTAAGTCATTTGTGGTCATCGGCTCATTTATTTTCTGGGGAAATTTTTATTTATTTCTTTTTTTTTGGGGGGTGGGGGCCGATGGGGCGGGGTAAGTTGGTTTTAGTCCAATATAGGGCTAGGAGCTATTCTGAGGTGAAAATTTTTACTCTTGCCTTTTTGTTTTGTTCTGTATAGATTTCTCAACCTCTATCATGCATTTCTCTTTTTTCTCCTAATATATCCTTGTTTTATTGAATTATACTTCACATCCCCTCCCCAAACTCAAGATCTATTTGGTCACCAGATTGATGGATGATTTTTTTTTTTTGTCTACTTACAGGAGCGCAGACCTGAGCTAACATCTGAGATAATGACATTTAGGGATTATCTATTATCATCAACTGTGTCAGACACTCTTGATGTTTGGGAACTAAAGGGTATTTTCCCCCTAATACTTGAATAAATTTGAGGAGAATTGACTTCCTTTTTACTTGGTTCAATTGAACTTTGTTCTCTTTATTTTTTTATGACAAACAGATTTAGGACATCAAACTGCTCAGAGAATAGTCCAGGCTTCCGATCCTCTGCAGTCAATGCAAGAAATTAATCAAAACTTCCCTAGCATAGTTTCTTCTTTGTCTCGTATGAAGGTACATAATCCTGTTAATTATGTAAATGCTTAGGTATTTAAAACAATTTTCTCCAAAGTAGTTCTTCCTTTAGTCCTTACTGAGCTGTGACATGTGACAGCTCGATGATTCTGTTAAAGATGAAATAATGGCGAACCAGCGCATGATTCCTCCTGGCAAGTCTTTAATGGCTCTCAATGGTGCTTTAGTCAATGTCGAAGATATAGACCTTTATCTGTAATTCCTTTTCTCTTGCTGACATCTTTTATATGATCATGGTGGAACATTTCATTTTCATGATGCACCTATGTTGTACCTAAGGTTGTTGCCATCCTATTCCCTTCGGCTTATTAATCTCTATGGTTTTTTGATATGTACACGCCAAGAGCTACCAAGGTCTATCTGGAAAATCATTTTAATTTGTGTTGATTATGGCTGTGCTTATTTAAAGAAGCTTATATAATATTTTTCCAGGTTAAAAACAGATGCTTTTTTTTTTTTCAGTGATGCACCCACTTCTATTGAGGTTTGCTGGGTGTCTCCTATGAGTTTAGAGCAATTTTTGTAGATTATCTTTAAGTTTAGAATAAGAAAGGAATGCAAAAGTTGTTGGAGCAATTCTTATAGATTACACAAACCCCCTCTTGAACAAAAAGTTACACTATATCTTTAGTGTTTTTTTTTGGTATGAAGTTACACTATATATTAGTCCACAATAACAATAAACTTGATCCCACCAAGTGAGGTTGAATACTTGGATTGAATGATGACATTGTTGCTATATCAACAACCAACTTAGATATTATTCTAGCTACCTTCATGTAAGATGTTTAAAATGCTTCTGTAGTAAACAACCATTGAACATATTATTGTATTGCTCACATTAATCATATTTGCAGAAATTATGGTCAATTTGTCATCATCATAGTCCTTTCACTGCAAGCTCAGACAATGACTATTGAAAAATTAAAAAACATCCCAACTTACCTCAAGATGTCTCCTTGGCTCAAAGAACATAGTTAATCAAGTTAAGCCGGTGTCGGTTATAGCTTTCTTTGATAAGTTTTGGTTTTTTACTGTATGTTTGAACTCATGGCTGATATAATCCTTTATTTGGATGAAAAATTTCCAAATTCTGATATTGTATTCCTTTAATCATTTATTAGGTTGATAGACATGGTTCATCAGGACCTGTTGTTGGCTGATCAGTTCTCAAAATTAAAGGTGAACACCTTCTAATCTTTGTTATATCTTATAATTTTCTTTGTACTGGACTGGTTTCTTGTTAACTTGCTCCTGATTGTAATCTTTGTGGACAAATGAAAAATTCTTGGGCATTCTAACAGTTGAGATTTAATATAATTATACGTTGAGGTAAATGGTACAAAAATAATTTTTAGATGAACGGTAACTAAGAAAATTTATAATGAAAAAAAGAAGAGCTGTAAATATAGCTACTGGTATTAATCTGGCAATGAGAATGGTGCAATTAAATTTAATTTAATATATACGGAAATAGTTCAGAATGAAAATTGATGTGTGTATTATGTACAGAAACTTGCATGTTATTGATACTGTCACTGTTTTTAGAGTTTGTGCAACATTTGTCTCATTTATTTTTTCGGCTTTATCTCTTTTTTCAAACTGAAAACTGTTACGAATCAGTAATAGTAGAGTACGTTTGAGTATTTGTTAACTTTAATACATTAACTGTTAACTCTCTCTCTAATGCTGCTGCTGCTGCTACTACTACTACTAATAATAAAAGAATATCAAACTTTAATATGCTTTGCTTCACATTGATATTGTAATACTGATATGTTCCCACAATTGCAGATACCTCATAGCACTGTGCGGAAACTACTCTCAACTTTACCTCCTTCAGAGTCCAATACGTTCCGTGTTGACTTTCGTTCAACACATGTACATTATCTCAACAACTTGGAAGAAGATGCCAAGTACAAAAGATGGAGGAGCAATTTAAATGAGGCGAGTTCCTTTTTAATTTAGATTTTTAAATAAATTTACATTATATTTTAAAGAATCCATGTTGTGAAGTCTTATCTGAATAAAGTTTATACTTTTTGTTTTTTCAGATCTTGATGCCAGCCTTCCCCGGGCAGCTGCGTTACATTCGTAAAAACCTTTTTCATGCTATTTATGTTATTGACCCAGCAACCACTTGTGGTCTCGAGGCAAGTTTATTTCCTCCTCTGTAACATTTTCCTATCGAAGATTTTGTAAATTTTCCTTTGAAGTCCCTCACTAATTGCTTATTTTCTGGAATCTTGCAGTCAATTGATATGATCTTGTCATTGTATGAAAATAATTTGCCTATGAGGTTTGGAATTGTGCTGTATTCTTCAAAGTACATCACAAAACAGATAGAAAATCGTTCTTCCAAGGAGAATGGAAATAACTTTGAGGAGGACATATCCACAAAGGTAACTTCTTTTTCTGTTCATATTATATATGTTAAACATAATGTAAAGCTGCTCTTTATATTTTTGGGTTTAACCTACTGACAAGCTAATGAAGTGTTCTGTTTGCCGTTTTTTTACAGATTATTCGACTCTTCATCTATATCAAAGAGAGCTACGGCATTCAAATGGCTTTCCAATTTTTGAGCAATGTATGGATTGAATAATCACAATCTTCAGTTCACTATGTTTCCATGACCTTGTTGTACCATTGCCTTTATGTAGATGAAAATGAAATTATATGCAAGTAAATGACTGAAAATCTAGAATACATATCAGTAAGAAAATTGAAAGATGCAGTTATATGTTGCACATGTGATTTTGTCCGTTTATCTGAAATTAGCTTTGTCCACCTTGGCTGATTTCACTCATAAATCATTGCTGCATATTATGGCCTTTAATATCCACATTGTTTCTTATTTGTTCTTATTTATCATAATATTATCAAAATTTTTCTACATAATTTGTACTTTAGAAATACAGGTACATTATAGTACAAGAAAAGGTTCCTAGTGTCCCAGTGGCTAGTTGTTTTTGGCTTCTTAAGTGATTTAGCCTCACCATTAACTCTGCGAGTGGTAAAATCGGGGCCAGAGTCAAGAATAAATTACATGGGGAAGGAGGGGATTTTTTTTTTTTTTTTGGTTTTTAAATCATGTTTATGCATGTGAAAGTTTTGGATTGTGTTCGGTCTTTAGTTTATAACTTTTTGTTTTTCATACAAAGTTTGTAACTCATTTTTATCATGATTTTTTTTCTTTGAACAACCATTACTTGATTAATGCTTATTAGTTATTGGGAAGCAAGTTTGTATAACTCATCTCATAGTCATGTAAATCACTAATTTATGCATTTTATTATTGAAAACACGATGAAGATATTATTATTCTCGTTTCCCCCCTCTATTTTGATCTGTTCAGTTGGCTAGATACTCATCATTGTATTAATAGTGGATAATTACCAAAATGACTCTTGAACCTTTTGGCCAAGTATAATACATGGTCTACCTCTCCCCATGGAGTGTTTTGTAACATATGTTGACAGTTGCTTTGAGAAATTTGAAATTTTTCTTGTTTGCAATCCTATTGAAGGACTTTTATTGCACATCATCATAGGTAAACAAATTGCATATCGAGTCAGATGGCTCTGAAGATGCCCTCGAAGTGCACCATGTTGAAGGAGCATTTGTTGATACAATTTTGTGAGTTTGATTTTCTTATGGTCTTGTGTGCTTTTGATGTTTCTCTATCATGCTGCTTCTATACTCACAGTAATATTCTGTGTTTAAGTTTTTTCTCTTTTACCTATTAGGTATAGAATTCCCTGATTTGAAGTTATTATATTTTCTGTAGACCAAAGGTCAAATCTCCACCTAATGAGATATTACTAAAGCTGGAGAAGGAACAAAAGTTGAAGGAGCTGTCACAAGAAAGCTCCATGTTTGTCTTTAAGCTTGGTTTGTCTAAGTTACAATGTTCTTTGTTGATGAATGGCCTTGTTATTGAACCAACTGAGGTAAAGCCTTGGATATTTAAATGTTTTCGTTTTGCTGCCTGATTTCTTATTGGAAATTGGTCTGATATTGAGAAGTTCATTGGCTTTTAGTAGAATGACCTTTTTAACAATTGTCTGTTGCAATTGATGTTAACAGGAGGCTCTTATAAATGCCTTGAACGATGAGACCCCAAGAATACAGGAGCAAGTGTATTTTGGCCATATAAATTCTCACACTGATGTGTTAGCCAAGTTCCTATCTGAAGCTGGCATTCAACGCTATAATCCACGGGTATAATTATTAGATATGTAAATTCTAGGATACTTGTGTAAGAACTCTGACTAACCCATTCTGCATGTTCCTCTGTCTTAGATTATTTCTGATAGTAAACCGAGATTCACATCTCTTTCTATGTTAAATTTTGGAGAGGGATCTTTGGCGAATGACATCAGCTACTTGCATTCACCTGGAAGTAAGCTATTTACATTATAAAATAATAGGTTCATTCTTGCATTCTGTTTCTTTTTTTGGTCACGATTTGTTCTGTTTTTTTTTTTGGTGATTTCATTGCATTATGTTTCTTTTGTCCTCACATGTTGGTATTTTTTATTCAACCCAGCAATAGATGATTTGAAGTCTATTACTCATCTTCTTGCTGTTGATATCACCTCAAGGAGTGGGATGAAATTGCTTCGCCAAGGCTTATTTTACCTGGTTATTATCATCACTTTCGTTAAATTTGTAGGTTCTTCTTTTGCCTAATGATTTGTAAAATTCCTTTGTTTTCCACAATATGCTGCAGATAGAAGGGTCTAAAAGTGCTCGGGTAGGTGTTCTCTTTAGTGCCAATCAAAGTGCTGATTTGTCTAGCCTTCGTTTTGTGAAGGCTTTTGAAATCACTGCATCGTCATATAGGTATTTAATTTTGTAGTTTTTCAAGTACCAGTTTCCTATTCAAAGTTAAGTACTTTGTAGGAGATGTTCTAATGCATGGATTTATACAGCCATAAGAAGAATGTATTAGATTTCTTGGATCAACTGTGCTCATTCTATGAGCAGAACTACATCCTTGCATCAGTTGTGGCACCTGCCAACACTGAAGCATTTATTGATAAGGTTTGTGAGCTTGCTGAGGCTAATGGGTTACCATCTAAGGGTTATAGATCTGCCCTTCGCGAATTTTCTGCTGAAGAAGTGAGAAAACATTTGGTTAAGGTACTCCTTTTGCTTTGCCATATGGACAATTGCATTATGGTTCTTTTCTGACTTACTAATTCCCCCTCCCCTGCCTCAATTTTCTTTTAACTATTTTATTTGATATTAGTAGCTAATGGATATTGTTCTCAACTGCTCTTACTTCCCCCTACTACTTCACCTTTTCTTTGACTAATTTCATGGATGTTTGTACAGCAGTAGACCCAATCTCTAATCCTTTTTCATTTTCTTAATTGGAATTATGAAAATTTATAGAAGTGTCTACCTGTCACCAGGTGGGAACATTTTTGTGTAGGGTGCTTGGGGTGGAATTGGGTGTCAATGCTGTCATCACTAATGGAAGGGTAAGGCTGTTTTAATGTTTCTGGCTATATGCTGTTCTTGTTCTTGTTGACCAATTATAAGCTGTGATTTTCACTGCTTATTCTTAAGTAGTGTTTTTTTTTCTTTTCCCACCAAATTGGATGTCAATATATCATCATTAACAAAATGTACACCAGTCATCCTTTTTTCTCACCTTAATATTTTATTTTATAGGTTACTTATCCTATTGATGAAAATACATTTTTGAGTGATGATTTGCATCTTCTTGAATCGGTGGAGTTTAAGCAGAGGACCAAACACATTCTGGAAATAATTGATGAAGTGAAATGGCAAGATATTGACCCTGACTTGGTAACAAGGTTTGTTGATATAAACTTACTGTTTCTTGTTTTCTCTCTTTGATGTTTGTCCTATGAGGATATCGTGTCCCCTACTTGATACTCCTTTTGTCTGTCTTAGTTATTAAAATAATTGGGATTCTTAAGTTTGTGAGTTTATAGCTTCAGAAATAGAAAGATTTGAAGTTCTAATCCTTTTAGTGATTGTTGGTGAAAATTAAGTTGTCCAAAAAGAACATAGATAAATCAACATTAGCATTAACATTACATGGAAACGTGGTTTGGAAATGAATAGATTATGTGTTCTCTTTTTTCATTTGTCTAAATTGAAGAGTTAGATGGTGTTTAATTGCATCTAGCAGTGACAAATTGGCTAGTTGGGTGACTTTTATATGGGTTTGTTGGGTGGGCCAAACTTAAACTCTAGATATGCTATTGTTCCAATTTTATCGGATGTCTCTAGGTAGGCTAAAATTCAATGTAAAACCTTATAGAATCCGAATCCATCCATGGACTGTTTCCTGGATGGGCATCCCTCTACTGATTGACCCACATGTTTGGATGGTTGTCCAATGCATCCAATCCGCTAATCATTTTAATATTTTATATTAGAATGTATACTTTAATTATCATCTCGAAAATTAAATAAACATGTCACATTTAATTACCATTACTCTTCAGGTTTGATGGAAATAGTATTCACATATGCACCGACAAGCTATAAATATGACCACCAAAGAAGAATCACTAAAACTTAACTGTACTAGTTCTGGGAAATTACCTTAATTTCACTCATGATACAGATGCAATAACTGAACAGAATGCATCCAAATTCATAGAAGACAAAACAATCAGTTTAGAAGTTCCAAAATCAATTTGAATCAGAAGAATAGGATGATAAAAAGAAACAGATTATATTTGAACAAGAGGAGGATGAGTGTTGTCAAAACGACTTGGGGCACTCAAACAAACAGAGAAGGACCTTTTTCCCTCTTTCATTCGAACTTTCAAACTCTTATGCACTGTAGAAGTATGAATGTTAGGAGAAGTTCAGCATGACTTAATAGAGCATTGCTGGTGCTGATAAAGTGCTGCATTAAAGACCTGAAACAAACAGAAGGGACATTTTCTTTCAATTCTTCACAGTTTGATGTCCATTCCCACTCTAGAACTGAGTACTGGAAGTAGTTCTGCATGATTTACCAATCATGCTGCCTTACTATATAACTTTCATCAAACTTTCATGCCATTTGGCACTCTAATATGCCTTTACAATTCTGTTCCCATTTTCCTTTTTTATACTTCTTGTTATATGCCTTTTATACCATGTTAATTTCCTTCTTATCATTCTATCATGCTCCCTTATCGATTTAATTTATCTTTATCATTCTATCATGCTTTGTGAGTCATAAATTTAATTTGGATTTTGTATAGAAATTTTGGTGCTACATGGCTATTATATAGTGCTATCAAAAGCGACTTATAGTTGCTCAACCTTTCTCTTTTTCGGGCCTAGTCATTATTGAATGGTTGCTTTTTTTGCCTGCAGTAAATTCATTAGTGATGTCATCATGATCTTATCTTCTTCAATGGCTACAAGGAGTAGGAGTTCTGAAAGTGCACGTTTTGAGATATTGCAAGATCAACATAGGTAATTTTAGTTGCATAGGATGCATTCAATCTACATAGAAAACAAGGTTGATTGATGGTAAAGGAGTGATTCCTGATACTGATTGCTGATTTAGCCGTACCCTGTTATTCGTAATAATATTTTGCTGTTTGTTCTCTGCAGTGCCATTATTCTAAATAATGAAAATTCTAGTATTCATATTGATGCTGTTCTTGATCCATTAAGTCCAACCAGCCAAAGGTTATCTGGAATGCTTCGAGTTTTGTGGAAATACGTACACCCCAGCATGAGGATTGTATTGAATCCATTGGTCAGTTGATGTCTATTATTCCACTCACAACTTTAATCATCAAATATTGATTTTTCATTATACAATCTATGTTCATATCATGCTTGAAGAGTTGCTTTTGGTTTTGAGTTTAAGAATGAAAAGAGAATCCTATGGTCATATAGAATATAGATGACAACAACCCAAGTGTATTCTTGTGCTTAAATGTTGAATTTGCCTTTGATGAACTCTGTACCTGCTGTCATACAATTGTGTTTTTGGGCATTTGTTAATTAGCCTTTTCATTGCAACTTTTTATTTTCACAAATACTGTATTTTACTTAATCCGTTCACATTTCATGTACCAGCTCGTAGGAGTAGCTCACCCTGACTACTTTTGTAAATTTTAGATTGAACTGTAAGGCCCTGGTTATATGATTTGAGATTTGGAAAAATACATCTAAACTTCTTATGAATCCTTCAACCTTGAGCCTGTGACACGTATTTCCTATGTTTTTTAAGGAAGTGACTCGTATTTTCTCTGAGCTATATTTTGTTTTAGTTCACTCGCAACAGAATGCTCAAGTGAATATTTTATCCTCAATGTATAATGCTATTTCTCATTTCATGTCAGAGTTCCCTTGCTGATCTTCCTCTGAAGAGTTACTACAGATATGTAGTTCCCACAATGGTATATTATTTACTTTTATCTTGTTGATAAACCTAATATGATATTTGATGTTGGTTTCTTAAGCTTCCTTTCTTGTGTAGGATGATTTTGGCAATGCTGACTCTGCAATAAATGGTCCTAAAGCATTTTTTGCCAACATGCCCTTGTCAAAGACTCTCACCATGAATCTTGACGTTCCTGAGCCTTGGCTTGTTGAGCCCGTTATTGCTGTGTATGTGTCATCCTCTACACATTCCTCTAATTTTTTAATACTGGATTTATCTATATGTTATGTCTACCTGTGTAAAAGTAGAAGATTTAATCAGGGTGGACTTCATCCACATCGGAAAGGAGCCCAAATATTTTAAAGACATGAAGCCCACGTAACAAATTCACACTATTCACATCTTTTGAACTGTGCAATTTCATTTCAACTATCAAAGCATGAGAATGACCCTTAAAAACGGAAAGAAATGTAGAAAGATTGGATTTACCCATATGTTATGTCTAGTAATGTAAAAGCAGAGAAGGTGTAATTGAGTTTAGCATGACAATAAACTCTTCCATAAGTTGATAATTGAGTTTAGAGATGTTAAGATATCATCATACCATGTTTGACCTCAGCAGCACTGATACTAACTTAGACATAGGGCACAATCTTGTCATGGGGGCATGACAAAATTTGAGCTTATATCTAATACGGGTGTCTAATAGATATTGAAGATATAACTTTTCTTCCCTTCAAGTATCCATACTTCATAATAGTCTTTAGTAATATTTCTCTTATTGCAGCCATGACCTGGATAACATTTTGCTCGAGAACCTTGGTGACACAAGGACATTGCAAGCTGTATTTGAACTTGAAGCCCTGGTCCTTACTGGTAACTTCATTTTGCTTACTGAGAATATACTGTCATCAGCAGCACTTCTCAAAAACTTTTTTCCCTTTTTTCAAAAGCTCAAGCTATTCAAAGGCCAAGTGGTGAGTGTGTGTGGAGGGATCAATTGACACTGATTCTTGAATTGATGCACTTTTTTTTACGGAAGTGGTTTTCGTTGATCTAATCATAATTATCTTGTATGCAATATTTTCGAAAAAATGAGATATCTATGAGTATGTAATCAAGTAGTTAATTGTCTCTTTATATTTGAGAAGCATATCTTATGTTGAGCTTTTGAATATATTGATGAGGCATAGAAAGGTTGGATTGATGCAAATTTTTGTGGTACAATATTCGTGAATTATGATTAAAACTTTTAATCCTACTGTATGTTCTGAAATACTCTCGTCCTATCTCCACATAAGATGCTTTTACCTAAAAGCCTTCATTCTCCCTCGAAGAAAATAAATTTAGGGGAATTTCTCATTTTCTCATATCCTTGCATTGATTGTGCTTTGGGAAAATAACCTAAATACTCTTCATGGTTGTCTTTTTTATAACAAAATGGCTAAATACTCTCTCTCTCTCTGGGTCTTTCTACTGGATATTGAGGGCTCTTTGGACAAAGCACTATATGTGGATATTGCTAACTGCCACATAACTGGTGTGAAGATCACACCCACATACACTCTTACAATTTCCATCTGATTGGGTGTGTCAGTATTAAGGAATGCTGTTTGGCAATCTATTGAAATTATCCAATTTTCATCTGACCAGGTCATTGTTCTGAAAAGGATCACGATCCTCCTCGAGGTCTTCAATTGATTCTTGGAACAAAGAGTACACCCCATTTAGTTGATACACTTGTGATGGCCAATCTTGGTTATTGGCAAATGAAAGTTTCTCCTGGAGTTTGGTATTTGCAGCTTGCTCCTGGTAGAAGTTCTGAGCTCTATATTGTAAATGAAGATGACAATGAAAGTCAGGGTAAACAATCATCAAAACTTATTACCATTGACGATTTACGGGGAAAAGTTGTTCAAATGGAGGTAGTGAAGAGAAAGGGTAAGGAACATGAGAAGTTGCTGGTTCCTGATGATGACAACAAACTACAGGATAAGAAGAAGGTGAGTGCAAGTTTTTTATGGAAAAAAAATTCTGGAAAATTATGTGTTAATACCTGAAACAAATAAAAGGACTTTTTATAAAGGCTACGACATACCTTCACAGATTTTTATTTGAGATTTTGCAGGGCAGTAGCTGGAATTCAAACTTATTAAAATGGGCGTCTGGTTTCATGAGTAGCAGTGAACGCACTAAACATACTGACAGCAGTCCACCAGTGAGTTTACTTTATTTTCCCCTGTTTTTCTTACTCTCCCATTTGAAGGGATTCATTTGGTTTTATGGATTTCCTTAAAAACCTTAGAAGCTATTTGGTTTTTTATTAGTTGATATGTTGAATGCTAAAGTTATCAAGATTTATAAAAAGCCCTGGTGTTCAAGGATCACTTGTTTGGCATGACACTTAAATTGGTGGCATCTTATGCTTGTAATGGACACAGGCATCTTGGGTTCTTCTTGATATCTGAAGTGAGATTACAGGTGTACCAAAAGCACTTATGTTCGAGTTATAAATTAAACAATCAACCATCATTGTTATAAAAATCTGCCAATTGATTGATTTATAATGATATAATCCCACAAATGCGTGAAATTATATTTTGAAGTAAACCATCATTGTAATGCGCTAAATTGATAGCTATGGTTTTCGTTCTTCAGTGAGAAACCATTATCATACGATGTTCAATTTATCAAACTTGTTAATAAAGATATTGTAAATTTTGAAGCATTTCATCTCCACCCCATTTCTCAATCTGCTTCCCTTTTACCTTCTTTCTTTTATCTTGTGGATCTAGTATATTGGTTTTTTCTAGTTTATAACATTTAAACTGTTTTCTCTATTAGGTGAAAGGCAAGGGTGGACGGCATGGAAAAACTATTAATATATTTTCCATTGCTTCTGGGCACTTGTAAGTGGATCTCCTGCTTTAGCTTGCTCTGAAAATTTGCTTTTATTTTGCATGTAATTATTTTATGCACTTTTTGCGGCTGTATTTTCTAATGAGGAATTGATGGGAACCACTTTGCAATTCCTATCCAACGGTAATAATTCAGCACTAGTGCATATAAAAACACATGCAAAATGGCAAGTTGCCTCAGTGGCAACGCCACCTCCCCACTTGGTGGGAGGTCCAGGGTCCCAACCTTGTATTGGCATGGTGCACAAAAGAAAAGCAAAAAAAATCTAGATTCACTATGGGGGAAGGATGGGTGTGTCAGTGTATCCAAAAGGAAAAAAAAAGACGCGCAAAAAGAAAAGAAAAAGGTTCACTAATGTTCGAGAGACCAGCGGCCCACTTAAAGCCAACTGGATTTCTTGCGCGTATCTGATCACAACCTCCCATGAGTGTTGACTGTTGAGTACCTATAACAGAGTTACTTCTCTTCCACCAGTGTGACCAAGTAGCTAAGCATAGGGCCCATCATTCATCTCATTAGTCCCCCACTCCTCTTCTACTTCCTGTTTGCTCTTTCTGTTCCATACCTCAATGCACTATTAACACATGCATGCATCTATCAATTTTAGGACTCTCTTTTATGATGTTTTTCTGTTTGAAGAGCAATGGAAAAATACTCCTAATTTGAAAGTCATATTGTCTATTCATTTTCATGATTTTTGGGACAGAAAGGAAAATAAGGTTTTTGCAGTGTGCACCATGGCTCTCTTTGAAGGAGCGTGGTGCATTAGGTAACCTTCAGCTTGGCTTGTTTTCTTGGATGTAGTAGGTTTCCTAATCGAGCTTTTCTTGTCTTGACAAAGGGGACTGGTTTACTCTTTTAAGTTGATTTTCAGTTTTGTTATTACAAGAGTTTCCTCCCTTCCCCACAAAAAGTACTACGGATTTTCATGTGTAAGTTAGCTAATAATCATATTACAAGTATATATTGCATGTGATTTCCACCCAGTGGTATAAGGCTTATTGTTATTGTATAGTGCGTGTGGTCATCCATTCTACAGATTGCTAAGCTTTCTCTTCCTCTTTCTTTTCCCCCTTTTTTGATTGAGATGCCACATTCTAAACGGTTAGTATATGATTTGAGATTTGCATTCCATTAATTAGTGAAGTTTTAGATAGTCGAATTGATCCAAGCTCTCCTGCACTAACATTGTGGTTCCATGGACTTACCTAGCAGCGATACTAGATATCTATAATAAAGCTCCGTCCTTTAGTTTTAGACTAAAATTATTATACAGTTATTTAATATCTCTTATCACAGTTCATCTTTTTCTCATTTGATGGTTGATTTATTTTTGCCAGATATGAGCGCTTTCTGAAGATTATGATTCTTAGTGTTCTAAAGAACACCAATCGTCCCGTTAAATTCTGGTTTATAAAGAACTACCTCTCTCCTCCTTTTAAGGTTTGAACCATTTATATATATATGATTCCATTTAAGTTAATTGTATGTTGGAAGAGTAAAAAAGGGTAAATAATGATTATCTGACATCCTTGAACTTTTTGGTTGTTGATTTAATGCAGGACGTGATTCCCCACATGGCCCGAGAATATGGGTTTGAATATGAACTAATCACATACAAATGGCCAACATGGTTGCATAAGCAGAAGGAAAAGCAGAGGATAATTTGGGCATATAAAATCTTATTCCTTGATGTCATCTTTCCCCTTTCCTTGGAGAAGGTATCATGATTTTTAAGCATCAAAGTCCAGAGTTTTGTTACGTGGTAATCTAAGCTGAAATCTGTTCATATTTGCAGGTCATATTCGTGGACGCCGATCAAATTGTGAGGGCAGACATGGGAGAACTCTATGACATGGATTTAAAGGGCAGACCTCTTGCATATACTCCTTTTTGTGATAATAATAGGGAAATGGATGGCTATCGGTTTTGGAGACAAGTAATGCCATTATTTATATTGTTGACAATTTCATTTCAAATCCCTTGTACTTAGTGTTCATCACATCTATGTAGACGCAACACTTAGTGCTTAAATTTTTCCTTATTTTCGTGTCATAGGGTTTCTGGAAGGATCATTTGCGGGGAAGACCATACCATATTAGGTTAGTGACCACAATTCCCATTCTCAAAGAGTTGAATTTTATCAAGAATCATTTCTCTGATTGTTGCTTGTTCTTTTTTCCCCTTTTTGCAGTGCTTTATATGTTGTTGATCTGAAGAAGTTCCGAGAGACTGCTGCTGGAGATAATCTTAGAGTTTTCTATGAAACCCTCAGCAAGGATCCCAATAGTCTAGCCAACCTAGATCAGGTAATAAATGAACATAATGCCTCTATTTATTTAGTCAACAAAAAATCACTTAAAAGATTAAACTTTTGACCGAGGTCAGATGGTTTTTTAAAACATGGCAAGTAGCTTATTTAATGGACATAATGGACAACACTTCGCTTTTTTCTTTTTGCTGAAATTTTCCTTCCATGATTCAGGATCTTCCCAATTATGCTCAGCATAATGTGCCCATCTTTTCTTTGCCTCAAGAATGGCTTTGGTGTGAGTCATGGTGTGGCAATGCTACAAAATCAAAGGCAAAAACCATTGATCTTTGCAACAATCCCATGACAAAAGAACCCAAACTTCAGGTAAATATTGAAACTCAGTAATCAGAACTTACAACAGATCACTGCAGATGTGATAGCTCTTCCTCCCCCGTTCTCTATATTACTTCTGCTCATCCTCACTTTGATTTTCAGGGTGCTCGGCGAATAGTAGCCGAGTGGCCAGACCTCGATGCTGAGGCAAGAAGATTTACTGCAAAAATCTTGGGGGAGGATCAAGAACCTGTGCCAGCCCCAAACCAATCAAAGGATTCAACTAATAGTGAAGACTTGAGCAAGGAAGACGTGGAATCCAAAGCTGAGCTGTAAACATGATAGTCATTTTTTGTGCAAGTCAAGTTTTTGTAGCAACATTAGGAGTTCCTGACACAAAGGGCGTGGCAGAAGTATCAGTATTAGCCCATTTTCCAAATACACAAGTAGGCAGTGAATGTGAAGATTGAAGTCACAAAGAAGATGCAGGTAAAATGTAAGATGACGAGTTTAGCTGGAATTCTCAATGCCAAATATATATATGACAGTTATAATTTAACTTTTTTTTTCCCGTTACAAGTTATAATTTAACTTTTTCTTTGAGCGTCTCATCATTTTCTGGGCACTCACCTCTGTCCTGTGTGGCCTGCAAGCTTCCACGTTCAGATTAAGGGACATAATGTTGAGCAATAAAGTTCGTTTGGATTTTGTAGATGAGCAACTCAGCTATGAGGTTGTTTAATTCTGAGGTTTCAAAAACTGAGTTTTATTTTTTTTTCTTTTGGTGGTACAAAAACTGAGTTTTAAGTGGTAAATTATGTGCAATATAGATGATTTCTCTTAGATTAATAAGATTAGCTAGTGTTTTTAGATGGGGTTTTGAACGTTGTACTTGTTAGACATTTTTGTTTGGGAGAAGTATTTTGAAGTCCTAAAAAAAGATATTTAATTATCAAAAAGTTTTAGTGACAAGTGAGCAATATAAATATAATATTATTTCTTACACTAGAATTTTTCGTTGTATAATTGTCAATTGTTATCAAGACTTTTAGGTGATTAAATCATTTTCTTAAGACTATAAGAATTCCCTCCCTTTTGTTTTCTTGTATTCCAGAGATTAAATGTTTATTGCCTATGCTTGTGGATGAGCTATGATGAATTGATCGGAGACATTTGATCTTGAAAACAAAATGCTAAAATTACGACACAAAACTACATATTTTTATAAATTTCCTAGTAAGAAAATATAACAAAAAAAACATACCTCCTTGATGTAGGTTAGATGGATTGTATAATACTATTATACTCCATTAACAATTAATTTTTTATCATCAATGGATTAAAAAAACTAGTTAAAATTAGTTAATGTAAAAAATATATATTTAAATATAGTTTTATTTATAAATGGATAAAGGAGAGAGTAATTGTGAAAATGGTGAAAGAGAATATATAGGGGAAATTATTGAAGGATAAAATAGGTAAAAAAAAAAGTATTTATTATTTAGACAATACTAAAGATAATTTTACAAAAGGGGACAGACTATTTTAGAAAAGATGACCTAATAAATAAATATGAAAGGAGTATTTTATTTCAAAATTTTATTCCCAAATCTTTGTCTCTTGATAATCTTGATTCACAATTAGGATTATATTTTCGTAAAAGAGTATTTACTTGGATATTTATTCTTTTATAATTTCTGTTTTATTAAACGCTAATCCAAATGTATTTGAAACATGTAGAGATTGTTTATGAAAAACATGGTTGAGGTTCTCATAATTTATTTAAATCACAATATGGGTGTTTGGTTGAAGGTTTCACAATTCATTTAATTAAAATATGAGCCTCTAGATAAATTTTTACAAAATCATGATTTTAGCTTATATAATTGAATATTTTTAAAATCCAAACAGCCCTTAAACAAATATGTAAATACTTTAGTAAAATGCTATATTTGTTACCTCACCTCTAAACTCAAACATATTCATAAATTAAAAAAATATAAACAAATTTATGGACATATATTCAATCCATTAAACTTTCCCTGGGTCAGTCCTTAGCATATTACTTCCTCCCTTTATATTTACTTGTCCTCTGAAAAAAAAAAAAAAGGCAGACTAAGAAAAAAGTAAGAATGTTTTTTTTTTAATTTTCAGTTTTACCCTCTATTTAATGTTACATTATTTTAAATTTTAAGTATCTCTATTTAATATTCTCCATCTAATAAAAGTATTATTGAATTGTTAAGAGTTCATTAATAATAACCAAATTATTAAGAGTTCATTAATTTAAGAAATCAAAGTGCATGGGGATATTCATTTGATTCTTCTGTCAAGAAAATTAGAAACATTTTTAAATCGTTTCACCTTAAAAACAGAACCAAACTACCATTTTTGGAAGTTTGTTAGTGCCTGTCAATCTAAAAATCCATTCAATTCAACACATCATTAACATCAATTGGAACATTTCACCCATTGGTGAGATATTTGTACTCATTTGTTTTTTCCTTATTTTTCTCAAATTACTATCTATAATGAAACATAATAGATTGGTACTTTATAATTTTATCATAGAATTACTATTTATTTTACTTAAACATTTTGGGTTAGTGTGTATATACAATTTTTTTTTCTAAATATGGTATTATTTTATTAAAGACAATCGTATTCAAAGCACTATCAGACACTAAATATAAATATCTTTCTCAATAAAAATTTAAATATTAATTTATTATATTGTGAGGGATTAATCATTTTTACTACACTTAACCTATATTGATTATAAATTTTATTATCACTGAAATGTAATGGAGGGTTTTTTTTTCAAGTTTTAAAGAATATTTCACTAAAAAGAATATTTCATAAATTTGAAACTTTTTTTGGCCAAATAAATTTGATACTTTAAAAGACATTGAAAGAATTTATAGACCACTATATCAATTAGTGTCCTTGATATAAACAACTTAGGAGACAAAATACATGACATCAGGTTAGTGGCTTTGTGATCTATTGCTCACCACCCAAAAAAAAAAAAGTTGACATTTGGTTTTGTGTAATTCCCAATTTAAAATAAATAGTCTGGGTTTCTAAATTTTTATTGACCAACAATAAAATAGAATAGAATTAAAGAGATTATCTAAATTCATAAAAAGAAAACATAATATTTTTTATTAATTTTGTTATTATTTTTCAAGAAAAAAGTAGTTTATTATTTTTAACTATGAAATCACCAGTAAAAAAGAAAATTTGCCTTCCATTGAAAACTTTTAATTTACTTGAAAGGAAATTTTGTCAGAACATTATAATAAGGACCATACTTATATCAAATTTCTTATATTCATTTTATCAAATTTTCTAATAATATTTTAACATATGTACTATTTTATTTTTTATGTGGGTTTATGTTAAATAAAGATATTAAAAGAATATGACATATGACAAAATAAATTTTGAAAACTTAATGAAATGAGTGTAAAGAACTTGATTTAAGCTTTTTTTATAATAATTTACTTACAATAATTTTAACAACCTCATGCCAACAACAAAACAGATGAAAAAAAATTGTTTTCTCCCTTCCATCCCCAGATTTTTCGATTATAAAAACTAGATTCGAAAGACTCGAGATTGTGAGGCACTTTTATCTAATCACTTAGGAATAATTCATTATTTATTTATTTATTTGAAAAAGACTTGGAGATTGTGAGAATTTTGCGTGGGTTTATTAAATTACCTAATATAAAGAAGAGTTTGAATCAAACATAAAGTATAAAGATTGTACTGAAATACCAGTAGCTCTTTTTAATTAAATGTGTTTTTTTTTATCTCTCTACTTAATTACATACAATGATGTTCTTCCTTAGCCATTATGCATATAGAACATCTTAAATTTAAAATATTTTTAGATATTCAAATATAAAAAAATTTAAATTACACAAAAAATAATAATTCATTATATTAAGTTAAAAAATTTTATACTCGAATCACTTCAAAATCATGTTTTAAGTTTTGATAGAAAAAAAAAAGCATATTATAATAGTTATCCCTAATTAGCTTTTTAACAATGTTTATATCTAACTTGGTAGTACCATATAACAATAATTATATAAAAACATAATTTTTAAAATTTAATATTTTTATTATAAATATTTTTTATTTTTCAATCTTTTTCACCATCAACTTTAATTGTTTTACTTTTATTTTGGTCCCAATTGGCAGCAAGTTGAAAGAAAGTGGAGAATTTTATTGTTCGTTATAATTGCTGCCATATTCGGTTCTCTATCAAAATTCATGGGATGGGACCAATTCTTTGTATCCATAAGCTTTCTCATGCAATTAAATTTTAAAAAATAATAATAAAAACAATGAAAAGCAATAGAACTTTGGTTCCCAAAAGAAGAAATAAAGCAAGAATTTTATTTTGAACGGTCAACATCTTCTATGCATGGTATTTTATATTATACATATTTTTTCTATGCATTATGTATAATTTAAAAATAAAAATAATTAAAAATTTTCTTATTATAAAATTTATTATTTAAAAGTATCTAAGATATTTGAGTAAATATAATTCTTTTTTAACTCTATTTAATATATCTTTAGATATGTGTAAAAATTTTCAATTTTACACATATTTAAAAATAAGTTATATATAGTTAATTAAATAAAAGTTAGTGTGACTAAAAATAGGAATGTTATCTATATATAACATAAAAATCAAGGGAATTAGGGGTAATTTAAGCTTTTTTTTTTTGCAGATGTATTAAATTAAATGTTTTTATTTGAGGAGATTAGAAAATGGCAATCGATAGTTCTGTAAGACCTCTAGGAAAGAAGTAGCATGCGTGAATGGAAATTGGATTTATTCCCCTCCTTTCTCTCTCATACACTTTCACACACTCATATTACTTTAACAGGATCTTCACTGTAAAAGAATTCAAATTCAGTTCATCAAAGAAACTATGAAAGAAAATGAGTGCCTTCGTCTTCTATTGTGGCCTACATATTGGTAATTTATTATTATTTGTTGACCCATCTTGCATATATTCAGATGTTAGCTTTATTTTCCTGGGCAACTTGATTGGGCGATAGAATTTGGGAAATGAGAAGTACGTTAAACTGTAGAAAATTTTGATACAACCAAGTTTTTCATTATTTAAATATGAAAAAGTTGAAAATGACACCCTTTTGTCCCAAAAGGAAAAGACGAAAAATACCCTCTGTTATAATTAATTTTTTTATTGTTCTCTTCTGTTTATCGTTTTGTGTTCATAATCCACCGATGTTAACGTTGCTTTATGCCATTATGGTGGTATTGTCAAGTGCAGGAAACTGGATTTCTGTGCATCGATGACGATGGACGGCTTCTCTGATATTAGGGAAGTCCACACACCCTTAAGATGTTTGACAAAAGTACTCTGTAACTGTTTTTAATGAAGTAATGTTAAATCTCATTGCTTAGTATTTATTCCTGCGAAAATCATATCCTATCTACAAAAGATTAAGAAATATGGAAACTCGCCTCAATAATTCACTCAACACGATTTGTCAAGTATCACTGGACAATATAGAATATTTAGTACTGTTTGAGACATATTGAACATGATATGATATGATATGCACTACTCTACCACAATGAATCGTTCCTCGTGTTCCACTGACAAATTTAGTACTGTTGTAGACATATTGAACATGATATTATTCTGTTTTAATGATTAATAATTATGGTAATGATTCACTGTAACAATACTATAAATAAATACGGCAAGTATCTCTTTTTCAGCGATATTTCTAACATATTTTCATGTTTAATAAATGAGAATCTTCTGGTTCCAATTGCGGGGAAAGTAGGAGTTCGCACAGATATGATGATGATGCAACACAACATTAAGAGTCCTGCCTGGAAGGTACTCCTTTCCGTTCTTCTCTATTGTTCATATCAGTTTAGTGGTTGTCTGAATTCTATGGAATGCTGAATGAAGAAAACGACTTATGAACCAATTATACTTATTGATCATCAATGTTATGTCTTGTATTAAAAATGAGAGTATTTATTGGTAACACGTCTGGTATTAGTGGGGCAGATCAGACTTTGTAGAAGGAACATTTACGTACTTACAAATATCTATTATATATCCATACACCAATTTCATCAAACTAACATTCTATTCATTAATCCAAAGGCTATTTTTAGTCTTATTTGGTCTGGTTGAGTATGTTTGGACCAAATTGTTGGCCATTATAGCCAAACATAACCAGAATCTTCAAATTGGTGACAGTATGTTTAACGACACAAAAGATGATATACTTTGTCATGAGGCGAAACCCCTTACCCTATATTTGGATAGGAAGAAAAATAGGGAAGAAAGAATAGGAGGGAAAACTTCCAAAAATAGTATTTTTTTTACCATTTTAGGAGAATTTCCTTCCTAGTATCCCCCCCCCCTATTTTCCCCTCACTTTTCTCTCCATCCAAACAGAGCCTTAACGTACTGTTCTGTTGTGTTCCTTGGCGTTTTAACCTAAGTCAATGCAAAAATATGCTGGAAATCATATAAATAAATGCATAAAAGTTCATTTATTACATACCTACGGGAGCTTTTGTAGGTCTATGTATCTGTTATAATTTAACACTAAGCCAAACTTTGTCTTCCTTTCTTATTTTTTTTTCCCTTGTGGAACACTGATACTGCTCCACAACCATTAAGAGATACAATTTGCTATTACATAGGAATACTGTGCTAAGTAAAAGCCAAAAATATTTGCAGCAATAGTGCAATACTCTCTGCACAATAGTCGTATGACCATGTAGGGGGATAATGCCTACCTAGTAGTGGAAGGTCAAGGCAGGAGTCAATTGATCACCTTTTTAACCACTATTTTGTTGATCATGCTTAATTCTTGGCGCTGTGTATTTTTCTGTTTCATGTTTAGTATAAGTGGGTGCTTTGCTTAATTTATGAGTGTGAGATGCTTTAATCAAGTTGTCTTGGGATTGATTTTTGTTGATAAACAAAACAATATTTGGAAAGACACCTTTGCCATATAAATTTTCATTCATTAAGAAATAAATTGTACAAATGGGCTATAGGATATGTAACATCAAAAAAAGATATTGGAATTATATGAGAGAGAGAGAAAAAGGAGAGGGAGGAATGGGCATAAAACTCAAGGATGTCTCAACCACAGACGAAACCAAGTGTCATACATACCCCACCATTTCTACTTCCAATTGATCTTATCTCGTCTCTTGAATCACTTGTTGGGCAGCCAATTCGCTATATCTCCTCCACATTTTTCAGGGTTCATACTACTTAATAGTACAAAATCATCATAGAGGACCACCTGCATCTTTTATTGCTCTTCTTGCCATTCAACCTTTTTCCTCCTTCAATCAAAACCTGATATTTCTCAAGCATATGATAAACCCCCCTTCTCTCTGCGACTTTCCTTCTGGTATAGTTACATATCTGGATTCAAAAGTCTATCTAGAATGGAGAGGAATTTCAGATCTTATCATCTTCACTGGATCCCTAACATGAAGAGAAGTGAGGGGAAACACCATGATGATCCTGATCATCTTGAAGATGATATGTCTCCATCTTTCAATCTACAGAATGTTTCAAAGCTCATCCTTCCACCTCTTGGTGTTTCTAGTTATAACCAGAACCCAGTAGAAACAAAAGGGTGGATCATATCTCCAATGGATTCAAGATACAGGTAGGACCTATCCATTTATAAGATTATGATTTAGTAAGAATAAGTTTTAGTGTTAGCAATTAGTTTTTGTTATGTTTGTTGAGTTGTTTTTGGTCTTCACTACCCTAAATTCTACAAAAAAAAAAAAGTTCAAAGGTTTCTTCTTTAGTTTAGACGACCTCATCCAGACATGCATGTTTCCAACAAATGTGGAGCCTCGTGTATATTCAAAATTGACATAGCTTTTTTTATTAATTGCACACACACACATATATATATGATGAACCCAGATGAACAGCTTGGTGCTCGATTGTAGTGCCCACCATCTTTAATTTTAATGACAAAGCCGACTTATAACAGTTTGAGTAAAAGTAATTTTGTACATACAATTCCAGGAATATATGCCTTTTTAAATTATTGATTCTTTTTAGCACTGGAGACATCTGACCATGATGCATGCAAGCATGATAAAAAGAAAGAATAAAGTATAATTAAAGAATAAACAGAGAGAGAGAGAGACACAGAGAGACATACATTCATATATTATATTCTTTATTGTTTGTGTAGGTATTGGCAGAATGTGATGGTGCTTCTGGTGGCGTATTCGGCATGGGTTTACCCATTTGAAGTTGCTTTTCTGCACAGCTCTCCAAATAAGGAAGTGTTTATAGTGGATAATGTTGTTGATCTTTTCTTTGCTGTTGACATTGTTCTCACATTCTTCGTAGCTTTCATTGATCGAAGAACTCAACTATTAGTAAGAGACTTGAGAAAGATTGCCATGAGGTAAGTTAAATTAATCAGTATTCCCTAACATCTGTGTCTCTGAGTTAATTATTGTATTAGAAATGATGGGTAGAGAAAATTTTAAATAATTTATATGATAATATAGTTGAATGTTTTTAGCAATACTATGAGATAACTTTAATCATGGTTCTCATATTTGTCTTGTCTTTCTCTGGTTTAATTATTGTACCTAAAATTGGTGGGTAGAGAATGTTAGGTTGCAATAATTTTGAGTAAATAATATTAATTTATTATTTATTGGTTTCCCTTTAAGTTCAGAAAGAATTCCCAGAAAAAGAAAAAAAAGGTATTCAGCAAACTAGGAAGGTCTCCTTAGAAAGGAATTGCATTATGAGATCATAATTTTTTCATTAAAAAAGAAAGAAGTGGACTGGAATCAAATATTTTTAAATTTAAAATATCTGATACATTCTGCATAGTGGCATGTGCTAAGCATTTTCATCTTCATCTAAAGGATTTCAATTTTTAATAGGAAAAAAAGAATTGATAGCTTTACTTAGTAATAGTACTTAATTTTTCTGAGTAGGTTGATTCTTGTTTTCTCTTGTTGCAATCAAATAAAAAATTTAGTTAAACATAAAAAAAGTGTTTATGTGGAGAATTTATATTTTATCTTTATTCTCATTATTTTATATTTTTGGGATACATTATATATTTATAAATATATTTACTTTTATAATTATTAAATAGTGAGATTAAAATGCGACCAAACTATCCTCATTTTCTTTCTTCTTTTTATAACTATTTAATATCCAACGTTACCTATTAATACATGGACCCGGTTGATATCCTCTCATTTATAATTTGACATAAATGATAAAAGACACTAAAAAGTTGTCCATTTTTGTATTGGACAAATTGTTGTGCTATTAATATGTGAAGGGGTAGCCTTTTGGGTCCCTTTATTACCCACCAAAGATAGGGTCCATAGACCATACCATAATGTCCGGAACCATTTTTAAGGAAACATTACTTTGAAGTGCCACTGAAGAAACTTAAATATAAAAAAGTCCCACGAAATATATATATATATAGGTCTGAAGCCCCAATCTCTAGTCCAAGTCCCTTATATGCAAATATGTTTTCATACTCAATTATTTTCATTCCGGAGACAGCGGTGGAGGGTTTAAGATTTTTTAAATAAAAAAAGGGTGTTTTGGGGATTGAGTATGAAACATATTTATATATAAAGGACTTGAGACTTGTGAACTATTATCGTATTTCGTTTGACGTTTTTGTATTTAGAATTCTCTCGTGGGACTTCAAGGTTTGCCAACCCATTTTAAAAGATGGGCCAATAATAAACTATAATGGCTCCACGTGGATTATAAGGGGAAAATTAAAAACTAATCGGGGGTTGGTCCAAGTGGTAAGCGACTCGATATCACTTAAACGAGATCTCGAGTTCGAGCCTTGGCATATGTAGAAAATCCCCGTTGGTAGACTCACCCACTATAGCTAGCTGCATGATGCGGTTCGGATCCAGATGTAGTCGGGGTAAAGCTCCGGTGAACTGGGTGAATAAAAAAAAAAGATTAAAAAAACAGTGAATAAATATTAAAATCTCTTCTATTTTTATATACTATAATATAATTTTCAATTAGTGGCCGTCTCATACGTTTTCTTTCATGCCTCTTTGAAGTTGGGAAAACTTATGCCTCACAATAAAAAGGCTTTAAGCATTTCTAATTTTTGTAGGACTTTTATTTTGATCTCCTATTTTAAAATTAAATAATACTGTCTTAATTAAAATAACTAAAATTTACACCATTATCTTATAATAAAATTTATTTTTTGTTTCATACAAGTTTAGATATAAAGTGTACCTGAATAAGGACTATATAATTAGATATGCTCATAAATCTAATGTAAAGTCTTTTTGAGTCAATATATAATAACAAACCTTAAGAGTGTAATTCCTTTCAAAACTTAATCAAGAAAACTCTCCCAAATTGTTTATGAGACTAGATAGATCAAAACTGTGTTCAAGTAAAAAATATTAAAAGAAAAATCAGCATGAAGTTTAGTGAAATGAACAAGAGTTTAATGTGACAAGTGACTTTGTTAGTTATGTTGGGATAGGTACTTGTCAACTTGGTTCTTGATGGATGTAGCATCAACTATTCCATATGAGGCAATAAGTTATGTAATCACAGGAAAGCACAAGGTAGGTCTTGTTTGCTACCTTCTGGGCATGCTTAGATTTTGGCGACTCAGAAGAATGAAGCAACTTTTTACCAGGTTTTTCATCTTTCTTTAACCTTTGATCTATAAATAAGATATTTGTATTACCCCATATATGTTTTGAACTGACAAGAGACTCCCATTAATTTCTTTTGTTAGGCTAGAGAAAGACATTAGATTCAGCTACTTCTGGGTCAGATGTGCAAGACTTCTCTTTGTATGTCATCTTTTCATTTCAATCCATTACTGAAACTTTTAAACATGAGTACATTTGATAAACTAAATTTTCCTTCCAATGAAAATAATTGATCAACTAATAGTGCTAACAAAATATCTTCGGTACTACAGTCATGAATGACTTCAACATTAAATTTTCCAACACATTCAGACAGTTTCTTTCCTGTCTTTGCTTACATAAAAACCTTGAAATCATAGAGGTGGTTACTTTTAATAGAAAATGTGAGAACATGAAAACAAAGTTGTGAAATTTGTGTAGGTAACACTATTTTCAGTTCATTGTGCTGGGTGCCTCTACTATCTACTAGCTGATCGTTACCCTCACCAAGCAAAGACATGGATTGGGGCAGTGATCCCAAATTTCCGAGAGACAAGCCTAAGGATTAGATACATTTCAGCCATGTACTGGTCCATCACCACCATGACCACTGTTGGTTATGGTGACCTCCACGCTGTCAACACTGCTGAAATGATATTCATTATCTTTTACATGCTCTTCAACCTTGGCCTCACTGCTTACTTGATCGGTAATATGACAAATCTTGTTGTTGAAGGAACTCGCCATACTATGGAGTTTGTAAGTATTCATTCATACACATTTGTATCTCTTATTTTCTTATTTGTTGGATATAAAAAGCTTTATGTATTATTGTGGATGCAGAGAAATAGCATTGAAGCTGCATCAAGTTTTGTGGGGCGAAATCGTTTGCCTGCGAGGTTGAAAGAGCAGATTCTGGCCTATATGTGTTTGAGATTTAAGGCAGAAAGCTTAAATCAATATCAGCTTATTGAACAACTACCAAAGTCCATTTGCACAAGCATCTGCCAGCATTTGTTTTTGCCAACGTTGGAGAAAGTCTATCTTTTCAAACATGTCTCTAGAGAAGTTCTCTTATCCTTGGTATGAAATTGCACTTTGTCTTAAGGGGTTACATCAATTGATGGGAAAGGGATTTAGCTTGAATCTACACTTTGGTTGTGATAGAGACTTGGTAGTTTGGAGTGTTAAGTCCCATATTGAATAGTATGAGATACTCAATAGGGTATTTAAGTGGGCTAATTCTCCCACCTCAACAACTAGTTTTTTGGATAGGGGCCTCATCCCACTTGGGGACCATTGGGTGGTAACAATTGTTTGGATATAAATCATTGATTTTGCTAGTAGACTAATGGGTGAAATAATGTGTAGGTTGCGAAAATGAAGGCAGAGTATCTACCACCTAGAGAGGATGTTATTATGCAAAATGAAGCACCTGATGATGTTTACATCATAGTTTCAGGAGAAGTAGAGATCATTGATTGTGTAATGGAGAAAGAGAAACTTTTATGGACTTTACTAGCAGGGGACATGTTTGGAGAAGTTGGTGCACTTTGTTGCAAACCTCAATACTTTACCTATAGAACTAAAACTCTCACACAGCTCTTGAGGCTCAAAACCAATGCTCTAATAGAAGCAATGCAAAGTAAAAAGGAAGACAATATACAAATACTCAAAAATTTCCTTCAGGTACGACTTTGACTTTGGCTTATTGTAGTCATCATGCTTAGGGTTTAATTCTAATGTCTCATTGTTCATGTGATGCAAATGCAGCACTTCAAGCAACTAAAAGATCTCAATATTAGAGATTTAATGGTAGATAGTGGAGAAGAAGAGGATCCAAACATGGCTGTGAATTTATTAACTGTCGCCAGTACAGGCAATGCTGCTTTTCTTGAAGAGCTTCTCAAGGCAGGTTTGGATCCTGACGTGGGAGACTCAAAAGGGAAAACCCCATTGGTAAGTTCATTTCTGATATCCATGCCTTTTTATATGTATGGAGAGGGGGAAAAGACACAAATCAAAATTGAGAATTATTCAGCCAATAGCTTTGTGGCTTAGTGACATGAAAGCTTCCTTGTAAGTATAAGGTCACTAGTTTGATTCAACTTGTATCCTCAAGCTGTTAGTTCTTGCCCTGTTAATTCAAAACAATCCAAACAAGATAGTTTAAGGTTGATTCATTCACTCACTGTAACTATATGATCATTACCATTGTGAAATTAAGAAACAAATTGGAAGAAAATACATAGCACAACTAACAATTTTCTTTTATACAGCACATAGCTGCATCAAATGGGCATGAAGAGTGTGTAAAAGTCTTGCTCAGGCACGCATGCAACATACATGTAAGAGGTATAGTATTCCTAATCCCTTTCTTAGTTCCCTCCACAATTAGCTTTTGGCACTGTTTGGGAAGTGAAAAATATAGTTTCTTGAGCACTTGAAGTCATATTTATAACATGTTTAAAATAACAAATATATAAAAAAAATCATAATTCATGTATTATATATGCTTTAAGCAATATACAATATTCATTTCATATATACTTTTGCTGAGAAATACTTAAAACAACTCTAAAATGCGTTTTATATTTTACAAAGGAAAACAATGTTAGGTACATTTTTTAGCTGTTTGTAAGAAGTGGACGTATAAATTTTATACGTATGTCATACCTTTATTGGAAAATTGAATATAACAAAACCTAGAAAACCTTAACAAGATTTGTTTTTATTTCACATTCATTGGTTGATTCAAGTTCTAATTGTTGGCAGACATGAATGGTAACACTGCCTTATGGGACGCCATAGCATCAAAGCATCATACCATATTCAGAATCCTCTACCAACTTGCATGCCTCTCTGATTCACAAACAGGAGGTGATCTCCTGTGTACAGCAGCAAAAAGAAATAATCTAACAGTGATGATGGAGCTTTTGAAACAAGGACTGAACGTAGACTCAAAAGATCACCATGGCATAACAGCAACCCAAGTAGCCATGGCAGAGAATCATGTGGAAATGGTTCAGCTGCTTGTCATGAATGGAGCAGATGTTTCTGACATACAAACCCATATTTCTGCTTCTGCTTTGAACGGAATGCTGCGAAAGCGCGAGATCGGGCATCGGATCACAGTACATGAGGCGACACCCAGTGAGAATGTAGTAAGGGAAGATGAAGGTGAGGAGGAGGAGCAGAGTTGGGGAAGATATAGTAAATCAAGCTTCCCAAGAGTGAGTATATATAGAGGCCACCCAATAAAAAGAAGAGACAAAAGTTGCAACGAACCTGGGAGGCTCATAAGGTATCCTGATTCACTTGAGGAGCTCAAGAGAATTGCTGGTAGTTTCTCATCAACAGAAAATCTCATTTGTTGTCTATTGCTTTCTAATAGGATTGAGAATACCTGTGCATAAGCAAAATAAGGGAAAAAAGAGAAAGAAGGAAATCCCTTTGATCTACTATCTACTATTCCTCCAACTAATTTGATTATATTAAGAAAATTAGTTAAGTTAATTAATATGATATTTTTCTAATGCACCCTAATCATTTTCTTTAACTTTCTCTATCCCTCTTCTACTTGATTATTGTTGTGGGAGTATCAATAGGAGTAATTTGAGAAAAAATTAATAAATATAAAAGATATATTTTATATTTAGGACCAAGATGAATTCCCTAATTTGATATAATATTAAAGATTAGAGGAATAATATGTAAATTCTAAAGGAAGCCAAATCATATGACTTAGCTTGTATGGTGTCTTTTGAGTAGCATGATTTGACTATGTGTTTAAATTTGAATTATTTGAAATTAAGTATAAATTAATATATCAATATATAAGGCATCAATAGCATTATTCACCATAAGCTTTATGCAACCCACAGGTAAATTTATCTAGTTATAATGAAGACTAATGAAAAAACGTTCACTTAGTATTATAAGAGGTTGAACCAATCATTGATATATGTATCTTAGCTATATACCAAGTATTCAGTGACATTATAGGCACTTCATGTCCGAGAATGGTGTCTTAGTTTCTTTGTCATCTTTTTTTTTTTTTTTTTTTGTGATTTTGCTGTTTGTTTGGCCTCAACCTGAGTCTGTATTTTGCCCATACTTATTAGAGAGTATATTGGAATCAGAAATTATATAAATATTATACATTGGTTTTAATTCAATGATTTTAACTTTCGAGTTGAATTCATTTCTAAGATTATAAATTGTCGAACCAAGAAATCGACTTAACTTGTGGATATTATCATGTTCAACAGGTGACAAGTTTGGGTTTGAAGCAAAAGATGCAATGGTGATAAATGAAGAAGGAGCAGAAATAGACTCCATTGAAGTGATTAGAGACAATGATAAACTTTTCTTGTTGAGTAGCAATTTTTTTTTTTAAAAAAAAATGTAAAACTTGAGCTGCCACATATGTGAGGAATGGCTCAGGCCAGGGACTTCTCGTCCTTCACTTTCAAACCTGAATGAGATGCCCCTCATTTAAAAAAAATGAAATAATAATAATAATTATAAATTCTAAATAGCCTCTCATAAAGTTACAAGGATTAATGGTACTAATAAAATTAAAAGATTTATTAAAAAGAAAAAATACATAGGTACAAAATTAAAATTTTTAAAAAAGTATAGATATCTCAAGAATAGTTTTCACTTAAAAAAATTAAAGTAGTGTTAAGAGTTTTTAATTTACTTTTATTATTTTTTATTTTACACATTTTTTTATTAAAATTTTACAATCACACTTCTTCAATTTTTTTAAATTCAACTAAAAAAAATTCCCTTTGCTCCCCTTTAAATCCCTCAACTGAACAAGCCATAAATCTGTATTATTGTTTCTGGCAATTTATACTTTCATTTCTTTCTACAAAATCCTTCTTTTTTTTCACCAGATGGAAAACACTAATCCCAAACTGCCATGGAAGTTCAAATTAAACGCCGATTTCCTCCCTTATCCAAATTTGCATAGTCCTGCGAGTTCAATGGGGTTCAGTTTTCTTCTTTTTTATTTTGAAGTCTTTAAATACTTAAACGTAATAAAAGTTGAAAAAAAATTTGCAAAGAGAACGATGCAACCCACGATTTGATTACTGGCCCCTCCCTCCCTCCGTGTAAGAAGCAAAAAAGCTCCTCTTTAATTAAAGAAAGAGTATTGCGAAAATGTAATTAAATATCCAATAAATTTTTTATATTAAAAGGGATAAAATTAAAAATATGTCATTAATTATCCTATAAATAAGTTATATTTAGAAACAAAGTTGAATGGCTTCCCCATTTCTCATTTAATCTTCTCCTAAGGGATTCAATCCAAAACTAAAGAACATCTGTCTTACATAAAATGTTACTTTCATAAGGTTAAGGAAGGTAGCTTTTACTTGAAGGAGTGCACTAGTTTAGTTTTAAGCTTATACTTGCTAAGTTATTTATTTTATAATATTTTATATAAAATTTATTTAACTAATTCAATTAGATTAAGAAAATTAGTTATGTTAGTTAATATAACCTATTTTTTCTAAAACACATTAAGCATTTTCCTTAATATCTCCCTCCCTCTTTTGATTATTATTAAAAAAATATCAATATGAATAATTTAAAAAAAATAGATGAATAAGATAAATATATTTTTATTTATAATTAAGGGAGATAATTACTTTTATTAATACTCCCTAAAAAATAATTAAATGAATGAATGAGATAATTAAAAAATATAGTTAGGGTATTTCACAAAAAAAATATATTATATTAAATAATTTAATTAATTTTGTTAATTTAATTAAATTAATTAAATAAATCTTATATAAACAACTGCATGACATCTTATAAAAAAACATGTTTGCAGCCAAGGATATTCATCGAGGTGTGATTTTGAAGCATTGTTGGCCTCCTAAAATTAAAATGGTAAGTGAAGACGGTGCTAAGAGAGAAGGGAAGATGAAAAAGAGCCAAGAATAGCAAACCATCTTCCTCAATCCCCATTTCCATTGCATCACAAATATTACCATAAGCATGAAGTAGCAGCCATGGAAGTCCGTTATTAATGCTTATACTAAAATTTATCATCGTTAACTTCTTAATTGTTTTTAATGCACGTGACCTCATTCGAATTCATAATATTATATTTAAAGATTATATTCATTAAAAAAACTTTAAAATTTATCTATACAGTTTTTTTTTAAGAAAATAACAAAATGAAGCATTTTCAGCTTATTCAAATCAAATTAATTGCAACAATAGCTCCACAAAATCTTGTTCAGGATCCTAAAGCATGTGCCAGGTGAGCTATGACCACAAAATTATAATGAAAAATTATATATATACACACACACACATACTCCACCGTTCCTTTTATGAGAGCTTGATTTTTTAATTGGTTTAGTAAAAGATTCCATTTGAGGTTATCGGAATATTAAATATACTTTTATTAAATTTATCCCGATTCCATTATCTCTTCTTATTTTTTCCCTATATTTTCTCCTTTCTCCTTTTTTCTTATTCCTATATCTCTCTTACTTATCCCTTAAAAATAAAGATATACTTGAAAAATAAGTTTATTTTTTACATATTTAATCCCTTTTATAAACAGTAATTTAATTTTAAAAATCTTATAAAAAAGATTGGAATGAGTATATAATCCTATCTCTAGTACTTAATAGTATAACAACTCGATAATTAATTTAAAAATATTAAATAAATTAGTTAAGTTAATCATTTATAATAAATAAGTATTATTTTTTAAAAATATTCTTATTAATTATGTGTATTATAATTATTGAGGAATCAGTTACTTTAGGATGAAAATTATAAATTTAAAAAATAGAGTACATTAAATTTTTATATTTAAGATTAAAATGAATTATTTTTCTAACTCTTATACTCTCTCAATTCCTTTAATACAAGACATCGTTGACTAATTTGAGTAGAATAAATTAATTAAATTAATTAATTAATTATAATAAATATGATATAATTTTTTCACATACTTATTTATCATATTAAATTATATATCAATTTATAAATTAGATAAATTAATTAAAAAAATCATAAATATCATAAATCATCAATCAATTATACTCTTAAAATTTTGTAATACTCAGTTAAGTTAAAAATATGTTTTGATTGATCCACCTCAATACTTCTAATTCATTTGTTTACAAATCGCAATCAATAATCTCAATGAATAATCTAAATTTAATTTTTAAATAATTTTGAGTCCCACAATAATATTTTAATTTTATAACTATAATGATAATTTATAATAATCATAAATTATTTTGATCTTTAAAAGATTTTGACTATCATGATAATAATTAATTAATAATTTTATTAATTTTATAATATTTAAAATTTCTAAATATAATAATGATAATTTATGTTAGTCACGTATATAAATATATTACTTTTATACTATTCAAAGTTTCAAACACCTATATTTAGAAATACAAAAGGCGTTTTCTTTGCTGGCACTCCAAACTTGAGGCTCAAGCAGCCGAAGCCCTTCTCCCTAGGATACACCCTAGTCCCTTTCTCTCTTCCTCTTCCATCGACAATTGACTTGGCTGCAGCTCGTTGCCACTCTCGATCAACGTCCGGGTAACTTCTTCTCCTCTGAAGGTTTTTTCGAGTAGCTTCTTCTCCTTGACCGTTTTTTAATGTCCTTTTCGTTTGCATTATAGCAAAAATAGAAGTTAAGAGTTGGATTTTGGATGTGTCAAGTTAGGTGCTTTACGGTGTTTCCATTTTTTTATAAAGGACAATTTATTAATAAAAAGATAAAACGTTACATATAAAACCAGCAAATTGGACATGTCGAATTAATTGCCTTGTTATTGGATCACTGGAAGTTTAATGTTTTTTTTCTTTTCTGCGTGCTTTGCTGGTTTGCTCGAAAATTTTCTCCTGATGATTGTAACTTCATGCTGTATTGTTATTGCTGTATAGCTGACTCACTTGAATTTCTATATACGCGTTGGGCCATTTAACGTATACAGGTTAAGGAAAGATTGTGACATGTAGACTCAATGACTAATGATGATATAAACTCATGTTCATTGTTCAGAATTAAAGTTTGGGTTACTTGAATTCGTTTGCTTCCTCTGCATTTTTATTCTCTCTGCATGCTGTCTCTTCTCCGATCCCAGATGTGATCTTTTCAGTTTTGAATTGTATCTTCATTAAAAATTCATTTATAAATATGAGCTGATTAATTTATGTTTCCTGTGGTTAATTCCATCTAAGTTGATCTATAGAGCGCACTTTCCTTCCGCATTGGTTTGATGTGGAATATCCGAATATGATGCTTCACTGGTGATCAGATGTTTCTTCTTTTCCCTTTTTTCGTTGATCTCATGATTTTTTTAACCCATCAGAGTTCTTAGTGAACTTCAGTGTTGTGTTCTATTTGGAAGTCATAATCATCAATGAATGAGATAATTAATTGGTGTCTCTTTACTGACTTTTGTTACTCCAGTGGTTGTTGGTTTGAGTTCTGATTTATTAAAAGAAAGGCAATGACAGAGAAGAAGATCCTCTGGTTTTTATGGATGTCACAGTAAAAAAGGCCCATGTTGGAAGAATGATTTTTGAGGTACCCTTTTTTCCTTTTCAGTACTTCTTAATTACAATGATTGATGTACTTTAAATTTGAGGATAATTGACTAGTTCTAATACATGTATTTTGCCAGCTATTCAAAGATGTCGCCCCTGCCACGGTAGAAAATTTCCGTGCACTGTGTACCGGTAATAATTTGATGGTTTTTGCCCCCTAATAAAACCCTATTATGCTATAATTACCATCTGACTAATAATTGAACAATCCCTTCTACATGCTAATGTATTTAGAATTTTTTAGCTTACAATATAGTTTCTCTCTTTGTACAGGAGAAAAGGGAATTGGGGATAAAACAGATTTGCCGCTACACTACAAGGGTTCTTACTTCTATAAAATTCATCAAGACTACTCCTGTGTGAAGGTGTTTTATTTCCTCTTTCTTACGTCTAAGATCATTCTTCTGTATTGTATATCTATCCATCATGTTGTTGTTGATGGTCATGAATGCTTTACTTTTGATGAAGTTCCATCTTATAATGCTAATAAGTTTCATTTTGGTATGCATTGTGGTCTGTTAACTATATATTGATGGCTGGTTTTCATTTGGCAGGGGGGTATTTTTTCAGTCACCTTGGTATGTTTTCTATTGTTGCTTTGAATTAGGATGACACACTTCTCTAATTTCATGTATAAGTTTCATATAGCCCAATGCTCAATTTTCTATAAATTTCATTTTTCTGCTTCCCTTGATGTATGTCATTTTTATTTCAAATATTTTTGCAGGAACCTGTGGTGAGAGCATATATGGTGAAAAGTTCCCAAGTAAGAATTAAATCATACTTTATTAAGTAGAATGCAGTAATTCGGGATATTTTGTTCTTACAGACATAGCTCAAAATGTCTGTCTATTTATTTTGATAAACATGATATTTACAGTTTTTTTGTGATTGATTTCAGATGAGATGCCTCAACTTAGTCATGATGAACGCGGACTTCTGTCGATGAACATTTGTGACCGTTATGGCATCGGGTCTCACTTCATAATCACATTGAAACCTGATCAGGATCTAGACAGGTTTGTTTATATGTTGAGTATAGTTCTGCTCCTTCTGGTGAATATAAATTGCTTGGTCTTTAACTATTGCATTTGAAGAAGTGCATACTTGACCAATCTTAATTTCTGGAATCTTTGTGTAGGTTTCATGTGGCATTTGGAAAGATTGTCTGCGGATTGGAAACATTGGATAAGATTATAGAGGCTCCTTGGGGGGGAGAAGTTCAAGTTTCAAATTACGTTGAATATAATATGAATGAGAATATAGCTGATATGTAGATAAAAGTGTATATTCTATATCTAAATACGGTTAAAATATAAATTTAACATTAGAAGTTTTTATTCAGGACTAATATTGTCTCAGAAGTTTTTTTAAGTTCAATATCACCGTGAAATTTCTAAAATGTAGCAATATTGCCTCATCTCTTTAAAAAATTAACTTTGACTGTTAATATTTTTAACAGTAAAATACAACATTATTCCAGTACCCTTACGTCTTAACCCACTTAAAATGAGTGTGGATTTTGAATATATTATAGTAAAGCTATAAACATTTTATACCTATTGAATTTATTTGAATTAATTCTCTTTAAATGTAATTGTCAGGGTAAAGAAAGTTACTTTTCCATACTCATTCTCTTCTACTTTGTCTGGCCTTATGGGATGCCATACAATCAAAGCATCACTCCAGATTGAGAATCCTCTACCAACTTGCTTGCCTCTGTTATCCACAAGCAGGAGGTGATCTCCTGTGTGAAGCAGCAAAAAGAAATGATCTAACAGTCATGAATGATCTTTTGAAACAAGGACTGGGCGTAGACTCGAAAGATCGCCATGGTTCGACAGCAAGCCGAGTAGCCATGGTAGAAAATTGTGGAAATAGTTATGTTGCTTATCCTGAATGGAGCTTATCTTCCTGACATGCAAAACCATGATTTTTCTTCTGCTTTGAACGAAATGCTGCAGAAGTGCAAGATCACGCATCGGATCACAGTACATGAGGCCACACATAAAATTATGATACTAAATATATGACAAATAAGATAAATATATTGATTGTTATATAAGTCCTAATAATACTGTACAATCATATTATTGCAAAAAAGAGCCTTGAGATATGGATATTCTAAATTTTCAAGCCGAACTCTAAACCTTTAATCCATTCTATAAATATATGATTATAAACAAATCTATATAATAAAGACTAAAATTAATCTTATCTAAATGGAGGTAAGTTAATATGTGTTAATAAGTCCGTAAATTTTGTTTTCACTTTGATTATGTGTGGAAATTGGTTGAATAATAAATATGACTTTTTATTTATTAATTTAGTTAATTTTTTTAATAAATTAATAAAAATATATAAATGAGTTAATTATAATTAATATAAAAATTAGTAGATTAATTTGGAACAATTAATGATTATTTCTTTTAAAAAATCTCATATAAATGCCAACAAAATTCTAAAATCCCAAAAGACTCCAATTTCAAAATATCAAATTAATCAATCTACCTATACTAAATTAAGACCTCGTGGTCCCTAATTTTAAAAAAGGAAAATTTATAAAGGGGAAAATATGCAAATATACTTATAAACTTTTCTTGGTAAAAAAGTATCTTCCAACCTTTAAAATTAAAACAAATATAATATGATATTATCATTTTAAAATATGCAAAAATTATATTTTTTTTTAGTCAACTAATATTGATTGTTTAGTAAGCATATCATTTTAAATAGCAAGGCCATTAAGTTAATTAATATTGACTATATAATAAACTATCCCTACACACATTGTGTAGCAGTTTTGCTCCTAGCATCCCTGTCTGCTACTATGGCGTATTTTGCAAGATGCAATACTGCACAACCTTCTCCTTCACTTGGGTTTCTTTGCCATTGAATTTTGTCAAAAGATTTAGACGCGTTGACTTTCATGATAATTGACAAGTCATCATTAACCTCCTCTTCGTCTCCTTCTATCATATGGATAATACACAATGACAATAGCACTGATTCGTAATTTATTAGCTCCAAGGCAAAACCACCAATGGTAAGAAACCAAAGAAATTGACAATCTCGAAGGCGGCTGGGGAAGGCTAGCTCTGACGCCGGGGAGGTGCAACTAATTATGTTGTGCAAAAGACTCTGCAGTAGCAGGTAAGATTATTGAGAGCGGAACTGCTGTGTAAAGCATGTGGGAACTATTTGTCAAACAATCAATATTGGTTAACAGCATGATATTTTTATATTATTTTTTTTATTGACATGTTTTCTAAATGGCCAAAATTAATTGATTTAAAGACGGTGGTATTTCCACACCATTTTAAAAACTTCATAAATATTTTTATATTTAAAAAAAAGTTTATAGTGTTTGACATATATTAGGGTAAAGTGTATAGGTAGATTTACACCATTTTACATTTAACAATATATTATTTTAGGTTAAAGTACAAATAAATATATATATATATATCTTGAAACTTTAATTGGCACTATAAAATCTCCTTGAATATAAAAATATATAAAAACTGGTTTAAATGGGAAAAAAAATACTCCGTTAAATTCATTAAATTTCCTTTACTTTTTGATTTGTGGACTCCACATCATTATTTTTCAATGATTATTTTTTTAAAAAAAAAATTCTCACACACACTCTCTTCACCGACCCTCTTCCCTACTGTCAACCCCGTCGTCATCCACCCCCTTCTCATTTTAGATATCCGATACACAGAGGCAGAGTCCAAGCGCCAGCTTTGAAGCTGTGTTCGATTGGGTTTTCTGTCCAGCGGAAGCAATCCTTCGACTCCAAGCTTGCAGTAGCATTCTCAAGCAATGTCTAGTCCAAGCTCCAGTTTATTAATATATTACTTTTATTAAAGTAAAAAATTAATCTAACTCCAGTTTACCCCGGTCACTTGTTGTCCTTTATGTGAACAATATGAACCCCATTGAATCTCTTCTTTATTCTCACTATTTTTTCTGACCGAAAGTTCTCACACTACTCACCATACTCTCGCCTCTATATCTTCTTTCTTTCTTTCTCACTTTGCCATTGTCGCCAAACACTCTACCTACTTTCAAATTGTTTTTTCATTTCTGTTATACCCGTTTCAAACTTCAAGTTTAGCCGTCTGGTTCTTGCAGATCCGTTCCAGATTACGGCTCAAAAGAGGGTTTCGGTTCAAAACCAACTTTTCTCCTAACCAAAACGGCTCTTAAAAGAAAAAAAATAAGCTGTTGCTAATTCTAGCCGCTAGTGCTTTTGGTCTGGCTCGGCTTTCATAACACTGTTGGAAAGGAATAACTTCACGTTCAAGATTGAAGTTGTGGGGTTGGAATCCGAAGTCCCAACAACAACCCTGCATTATGATGGCGCTACTGGAATCGCCCATATTCCCTGTTTTCCTCAATACACTGCTTCTCTGAGATGTAAAATACAGAAAACTCTTACTCTTTATCAGTGGTTCTTGAATTTCAATCTAAAATTTGTTCAAAATGAGTGAAGTTAGGTTTGAGAAGTGATGAATTTACCCTTTTCTGGGATTCATAACCTTTGTAATTTGTTCAGTTACCCTCATGTCATGTGCCATGTGATATTCTATATCCAAATATTATAAAATAGGGCATAATGTGACATAGCTGTATGATAAATTAGCCTTGCACCAGCAAGTTGAGCTTCATCTTCAACTAAATAAGAGTAGAGTTTATAATCTCCCCTAATTATGTAGTCTCGTTTTTTATGTGAATTATATAGATGGATTAGATCGATATTATTGTTCTTGTTTTCTTGGCATGGTACGAGGGTCTAAGACTAGCTAAGAACCTAAACAACTACATGAGCTTGTCTCGTTTTACTGGTTTACGTCAGTGGTTCTGTTGCCCTAGTTTTGATTCATAAAAGAAAGACAATATCAAAGGAGAAGAAATTACATGTTTTTATGGATGTCACTGTAGATGGGTCCTAAGGATAGTTTTTAAGGTACCCTTTCCGTTTTGGTACATTTGAATTACAATGGTCAAGCATTAACTTTTTAGTTTTTGAATTTGTCAACTTTGGCTGTGAGAGTACGTAGAAATCGAACCTAATGAGTTATTTTGTACTCCCAGCTACTATAATGACATTGTGCATTTCACTGCAGAAAGGGGAGTACGTAATAGGCTTTTCAAAATTTCAAAAGAATTTTCAAGACTATGATACCTATTTTTCCTTTTGCATTCAATATAGGGCTGTGCACAATGCTCATGGCCCGCTATGCCCTGCCCAGCCTGATTTTTACCGGGTAGGGCCGGGCATCGGGTTGCAAAATACAGCCCATGCATTTTTCGGGCTGGGCACCGGGCATAGGGGCTGCCCTGTCCTGCCCTGGCCATGAGCACCCCTTCTTTTATTTTTTTTTATTTTTCTCTATCTTAAAAGGGAGAATATGATAGCTACTGGTGACTATAAGGTAATTTTAGAAATATAAGTAGGTAAGTTGTATCTTTTAATATTTATAACTATATTAATTTTTTTTTAACTTTGTTAATTATCATATGATTACATTACAAATTATAATTATTTATTTTATTTTTTTAGATGCTTTATCTTTGTCAATATTAGGGAGATTGATACAAAGTTATAATTACAAACTATTTAGATTTCAACACTTATTTTTTATATGCAATGGATCTCAAGATTTTAATTATTATCTTTGTTCTCTTATTCTTAGTGAATTATAGATATTATTTAACTCTTAAAGACACATGAATATGGTATTATTTTAGAAATTCATAATTACAATTTTTTTTCACAATATGAGCATGACATCACAATTTGGGCATGCCCAGCCCGCCCATGCCCAGCCCGCTCATGCCCTGCCCAAAATTGTTCAGGCTTTTACCGGGTAGGGTCGGGCATCGGGCTGCAAAATGCAGCCCATATATTTTTTGGGCAGGGCACCGGGCAGGGGGTTACCCTGCCGATGCACACCCCTAATTCAATATACGCATTGACCTTAGGATGACACATTTAACTACTCTATAAAGCTTATAATTTGATATTACATATGGTCATCTACATTGCAATGTTTCATTTTTTCCTAATTACTACGGATTAGTAATTAAATAAAAGTATATTCATTTTATTGAAAGTCAAAGATATTTTATTTTAGAAGATATAAGAGATTATTATATAGTTTAGCTAAAATTAATATATATATATATATATATATGTATATGTATATGTTTGTGAGTGTGTGAGACTTAATTTTAAAATGAAAAATTAGTATTCAATACAAGAAATGAAAAGTTTTTAATCCCTAAGATCATTTTTTTTTTTTGAAAGTCAAGGATATTTTATTTTAAAAAATATAAGATATTACTGTACAATTTAACTAGAATTAAATATATATATATATATATATATATATATATATATATATGCTTGTGCATGTGTGAGACTTAATTTTAATATAAAAAATTTGAATTCAATACAAGAAATGCAAACTTTTTAGGCTTTGTTTGGTTCACTATAGGGGAGGGTAGGTTAGGTTAATTTAAGGGAGGGTAGGGAAAGGTAGTGGAGGTTAATGAATGATGTTTTTTATTTGATTCAGAAGGGGAGGGGAGGGGAGGGGAGGGGGGTTAATTAAAAGTTGACAAAAATACCCTTTATACCTTTATTTAAATTGATTTATCTTTTATTTATAATATTTATATTAAAACTATTATTTTTTATTGATAATTTTTTAAAAACATTTTATCTCAACTAGTAATTTTTCTTTTCATTTTCCCTTTGAATGTACGTTGGAAATCTGCAGAACATTTTCCCCGATGGAGGGGTAAACCCCACTATCGGGTATCCGTCTATCAGGGCACAGTGGGTTCAAAAACGCTTCGATCAAGTCAGCTTCCAAAAACGCACAGTGGGTCCAAGTCAGCTTCCATTTAAACCATGAAGTTGATGATGATAGCTGCCGGAGTAGGTAGGAGCGAGTTGCAGCAGTGTTGGAGGTGCTGACAGTTGAAGATGCATCTGTGTTCGTGGAAGCTGAATGGAAATGAAAGATAAAAAGGGTTTTTACACGCAAGGGTAATCGTGGAAAATTGAAAAATAAGCAGGGGCAATTTAGTCAACATAATATATAATGTTTCTCACCCCTCCAAAAAACCCCAATTTTGGAGGGGTGAGAGAGAGGGGTAGGGGAGCAGAAAAAGACAAAAAAATTCCCCTCCCCTCCCCTCCCCTCCAAAACCCCCCAACCAAACATAGCCTTAATCTTGAAGATCCTGCTTTTTTATTGGAAGTCAAGGATATTTTAGCTTAAAAAAAGGTAAAGTAAGATATAATATCTTAATCTTATTTTTTATATATAGTTAGTATATTAATTTTATTTGTCGTATAATTTTACTCATAATCTTTTTAATTTGTTATAATTTTATTTTTCAAGTATCAAGAATTATTTAAATTAAAATAATATAGATAAAATTATACCAAATTAAAAATATTATAAGTAAAATTATATTATAAATAAAATTAATATACTAGCCACATATAAAAAATAAGATATTAAGTATTATTTTACCTTTTAAAAAAATATAAAAGATTACTATAAGTTTAACTAAAATTAAATATATATATATATATATATGTTTGTGCGTGGGTGAGACTTAATCTTAAAATGAAGAATTAGTATTTAATATAAGAAATAAAACTTTTTAATCCTGTAGATCATTTTATTTAAATATTTTAATTGAGAAAATTTTTCCTCAGGTGTAATAATTATATTTTTGATGTAATATTTCTTGGCATTTTCCGGATAAAACTTCCATCGTCAGAATATAACATCCCGATAGGCTTGTAATGTCTAAACCCTAGCCCCCTCCCGACCTCACACCCCTCCTCACATCACATTGTGCAATAGCCCCCCTGCCTGAAAAATTCCCTTAGCCTTCAGTCCTAGCCCCGTCTCATTACTGGAACCGAGCACTTCAAAACTCAGCTGCTCAAGCAGCCAAAGCCTTCTTACTAGGATCAGGGTTCCTTTCTATCTTCCTCTTCTATGGAAGATTGACTCGGCCGCCGCTCGTCGCCACTCTCCATCAACTTTCGAGTAGCTTCTCCTCCTCAGAAATATTTTTCCGAGTAGCTTCTTCTCCTTGACTGCTTTTCAACATCCCTTTCTTTTATTTCCCTTTTCTGTGAATGGCATGATTTCTGAAACCATCAGAGTTTTTAGTGAACTTTAGTTCTGTGTTCTATTTGGAGGTCATAACCATCGATTGTTGGAAATGGTTGAGGGGGCCCATGATTTCCTGTTATCTCTGCTCAGCTGGAATCACCAATGAACGCACAATGCATTAGGATATTTTAGTTTGTTTCATATAATTTGTGCTTTTGTCAGCGTCAGCTTCTGATGCAATATTACTTAATATGAAAAGTAATTGGTGTCTCTTTACTGACTTTTGTTACTTCAGTTGTTGTTGTTGGCTTGAGTTCTAATTTATAAAAGAAAGGCAATGGCAAAGGAGGAGAATTTGCCTGTTTTTATGGATGTCGCTATAGATGGATCCGATCATGGAAGGATGGTTTTTGAGGTACCTTTTTCGCTTAGTACTTTGGAATTACAATGATTATACATGAAGGTTTTATATTTTTGAATTTTGCAACTTTGACTATGAGATTAGAAATGGAACCTAATGAATTATTTTGTCCTCCCAGCTATTCTATGACATTGTTCCCTTCACTGCAGAAAATTTCCGTGCGTTGTGTACAGGTAATGATCTGATTTCGTGAATATCCCCCTAGTAGAACCCTCCTCTACTGTAATTACAGTGTCACTAATTCAACAAGCCCTTGGACGTGTTAATTTATTTTGATTTTATGGTTTAATATATAACTTCCCCGTTGCTCATTTATATCTTCTCTTTGTTCAGGAGAAAAGGGAGTTAGTCCCAAAACCAATAAGCCCCTGACTTACGCAAGATCTTTGTTTCACAAGGTTAAGAAAGGTAGCTCCTATGTTAAGGTATGTACTGGTATAGTTTTAAGCCTATACTTGCTAAGTTGTCTATCTTATAATACTAAATAGGCTTTTCAATTTACATAGCCTTTTTCCCCCCCTTTTTTTGCAATGCGCATTGATGGCTACTTTTCCTTTACCAGGGAGGTGCTTTTTGCTATGAAACTGGTACGTTTTGTATTGATGCCTGGACCTTACGATGGCACCCTTGACTACTTTCTAAAGCTTGTAATTCCATACGATACATTTAGTCAATTTCTGTCTTTCCAATGTTTTATTTTTCACTAATTACTATTTAAATGAGAGTAGATTCATTTTTTGTGCATAGTTGTTATTTGACGAATTGGCTGTGGTGCTCATTGATTGTGAATAGTGTCATGTTAAACGGTAGGATTAAATTAAGACTAGCAATTGAGGATTTTAACTGGATTATGTTTTCTCCAATTAAAACTCTTGTCACCTTAGATTTATTTCTAAATGAGTGGTTAGATAGTTTATCTGTTTGGACTTTGGAAATCCATCCTAAGTTTAACCAGTTACAACAGTGTAGATATAAATCTTCAATTTATACTAAGTACTATTTTATGTTTTATCTTTATATAGATTTTTTATTGGATGGTCCTCTCAACACTGTATCATTTTTGATTAAGTACTGTGAGATTCTTCATAATTACAATGTCAATTGCAATTATAAGTTTCATCTGGTCTGATACCCAGTTTGCCATAATTTTTCATACTGGCTAATCATTTCTTCTCCTTCGTAGATGTCTTGCACCTCTGCGTCTCATTTTTAATCTTTTTGTGCAGGGGAAGGTGGAGAAAGCATTTATGGTTCACATTTCCAAGGTGAGAACGCTAGATCCTGGGCTCATACTTCTTGAAAAATCTCAAAACATTTTTGTGTATTTATTTCGATGAACAGAGTTTCTATGTTGTTGTGATTTATTTCAGTGCACGAGTCAAATAGCCTCAAGCATGACAGAGAAGGGCTGTTAACCATGTCTAGAGATCAGTTAGCTTCTTCTTCTCATTTTTTAATCACATCTAGAGCTGATCATACTCTGGACAGGTTCGTTTATATTGTTAACCCTCACATGACATGTTGGAGTGTGAGCATAAACTGCTCGGCACGCGAACATTACATTTGTCAAAATTCATAATATGCTAATGCTCTTATTTGGAATTTGTTGTAGTTCTCATGTGATTTTTGGGAAGGTTATGCAAGGGATTGGTACAGTAGGGGCAATTGCAGAATATTGTTCGCTGGTCCCGGTTAGAATTGTGGGTTGTGGTCTGGTATATAATGGTGAGTTTCATGCTGACAATTTTAGTTCTATTGAAAATTATAATAATTTTGGGTGACATCGTCTAAAAATTATTTACAGTGAGTGATATTCCTCGTGGCGTGATTGTGTGGCCTTGTTGGCCGCCTCAAAGCGAAGTAAAGGAAAAGAAAAGGAAAGAAGGGAAGAAGAAAGAGTGGAAAGAAATAAAGGCTCCTTGTTTACGTAAATAGGTGAATACCCTTTCTCCTTCTTTCTTCTCTGTTTTTGTTTCTTCGTACCCTCTTCACACTACAAAGACATCAGAGGATTCCTCAAGTCAACTGGAACATTGGAAGAAATTAAGATGGATGGATACACATGCAACAAGTTTTGAGTACTGGGTGTTTTTATTATTTGATCTAAAATTATAATTTTGTTAACATCCCAAAATAGCGTAACAATATCATGATCGTTAACTCAACCAATAAGCCCCTATACGCATTGCCCGGCACTTCGCTCCTAACTTTCCTGTCTGCAACTGTGGGGCTTGTACAAGGTCACTCTGATTGTACTACCCTTTCCTTTATTACGCGTCTTCTTCGCCTTTGAATAACTACAAGTCATCATCAAACCTCCTATTCATCACCCCCCCTCTTCGTCTCCTTCTAGTACATGGGTAATTAATAGCTACAGTGCCAGTGATTCGTAGCTCGTTGGCTCCAAGGCAAAATGGCTAACAATGAAGAAACGGAAAACAAAACAGGACAGTGGATGCGGCGACTGGGGGAGCGCAACTCAAAACACTGAGGAGGTGCAACCAATGTGTCGTGCAGGAGATCTCTAGCGTGTGTGTGAGCCTTAATTTTCAATTGAAAAGTTAGTATTCAAAACTTCTTAATCCTAAAGATCATTTTAGAGAAACTCAAGAATTTAGGTAAACTCGTGATAGGATATGAATTCGGACAGTGAACTCGTATTTATCTTTCTCAATGCATAAATATTCAACATAGTCATTACTATATCTAAAGTTTAATCAAATGCAGAAATAATAATTATAAGTTTAAATGTTATATTATCATACTCTTCATTGTAAGCCACAAGTCTCCATTTTGTAATATTCGAAATTATATTGAACAATCATTCATAAAAGATCAAAACTTCCACCACATTAATATTTGATATATAGCATAAAACTATGTTAATTTTAACCGCAAAAGGTAAACTCAGCCTGTGAATAAATTCATTGATTTATTTGTCATTTCAAAAAATGAATAGGTTATAGTTTATTGATAGAAATAAAATAAATTAAAATCCATGATATAGTTAATATACATAAAGGGAAAACACGTTGGCGTTTTACAATGAAACGTTTTGCAAAAGTAATAAAGTAACCTATCTCACCCTCTTGAATCGTAAACTCTTATAAATTTATTTTTATCAATAAATTGTTACTTTATTTTAAAACGAAACATTAGTATTCAGTACACTAAATGAAACCTTTTTTTTTTAATCCTGGTGATCGGTTTTTTTAAATGTTTTAATGGGGAAAATTTTTCCTCAGGGGTAATAATTATTTTTTTGATTTAGTGCCACTTTGACATTTCAGTTTAAAAATCACTTTTGAATAAAATTTTAGTTTAAAAAAATTTTAAACAAACAGTTATTTTTGTCTATAAGTTATTTTGGCTAAAATCATAGTTTTGAATAAGCTACTGAAAATAGTTTTTGGAACAGTAAAAGAGCTTATGGACTATACAATTAATATCTTACCCCTATTTTTTCTTATATCTTCTCTCATTTCTCATCTCTCTTCTTCACCATGTCTCCTCTTTTCTCTCTCTTCTCTACACTCTCTCATCTCTCATATTTCTTCTCTACTCTATCTCTTCTCTCATACTTTATCAAATCATATCCTTTTTAATAATTTATCAATATAAAAAATAATTCTACTACTAATCATTCAAATATCTCTATTTTTAAAATATATTTTTTCTAAAATCTATTCTTCAAAAACTAACCTACAGATGGCCTTGACATTTCTTCGTATTTTCCGATAAAACTTCCCACGTGGGGATATGGTTAACATTCAAGAAGAATAGTATCTTATCCCAATAAGCTTGTGATGTGAAACCCTAGCCCCCTCACCGCTTCTCTGCTCCTTGCCTCCTTACATCGCATAGTGCTATCTCCTTCATTTCTGAAAAATTCCCTTAGCCGTCAGTCCCCGCCCGGTCTAATTACTGAACGAACCGAGCACGCCAAAAGTCGCGGCTTCAGTTACTCTCATCATGTGCCACGTGATATTGATATTCCATATCCAAATGTTATAAAATATGATCACATCGTTGTTAGAGGGATGAGATATATCATTGTTTACATGTTTTTTTTTGGGATACGAAATGTTTGTTGTATATAACATGGAGGCTTAGACGTTCTAATAGTATTTATGGCAGTATCGTTGGACGGCTTTATTTTTAAAAATTTTGTTTAATCCCAGTGATAACCTTACAAACTATTGAAATTTTTATGGTAAATTGTAATTTACCATAAAAATTGTAAGTGACCTTATATTGGATTGTCATGGTGACTGTCATTTATGTCAATATAAAAGTTGCGCCAACCCTGTGCTCTTACTTTATCAACCCCTCAAGAATATTGACTAGGCAACCATCTGGTTTGTTAACCAAGGCAGTAAAGATAGGTTCTAGCAAATTGGTCGAGCAAGTCAAGCTTCATTCTTTTGTTGAGTATGGCAGCAAGTTGAGCTTCATCATCATAGTCAATAAAGAAATAACTAGATAAGAAAAGACTTTGTAAACTCTAATAGTCGTAAGTGAAAATAATCTCCCATAATCATGTAGTCCTGTTTCCGAGCTGTATTATGTAGATGGATTATGTCAATAGTATTGTTATTATTATCTTGGCATCATGGAGGGTCTAACTGTGAAAAACTTAACCTAAACACACGCTGTTCCAACCACATGAGCTTCCTTAAAGTCCCATCAATATTACTTTGGTATAATTAATCTGTCTCTCTGGACTGACTTTTGTGACTTAAGTGGTTTTGTTGGCTTGAGTTCTGATTCATAAAAGAAAGGCAATGGCAAAGGAGGAAGAATTGCATGTTTTTATGGATGTCGCTATAGATGGATCCTATCATGGAAGGATGGTCTTTGAGTTACCTTTTTCGCTTTAGTACTTTTGAATTACGATGATTATACATGAAGTTTTTATTTTTTATTTTTTTTTAAATTTTGTAACTTTGACTATGAGATTAGAAATGGAACTTAATGAATTCTTTTGTCCTCCCAGCTATTCTATGACATTGTCCTCTTCACTGTAGAAAATTTCTGTGCATTTTGCACAGGTAATGATATGATTTTGTGAATATCCCCCTAGTATAACCCTCCTTACTGTGTTAGTAATTCAACAAGCCCTTGGACTTGTTAATTTATTTTGATTTTATGGTTTATGATATGAATTCCTTGTTGCTCATTTATATCTTCTCTTTGTTTAAGAGAAATGGGAGTTAGTCCCAAAACCAATAAGCCTGTGTCTTATGCAAAATCTTTCTTTCACAAGGTTAAGATATAGTCTTAAGCTTATACTTGCTAAGTTGTCCATCTTATAATACTAAATAGGCTTTTCAATTTCCAAAACCTTTTTTCCCCCCTTTTTTGCAATGCGCATTGATAGTTACTTTTCCTTTTGCAGGGAAGTGCTTTTTGCTACGAAACTCGTACGTTTTGTGTTGATGCCTGGACCTTACAATGGCACCCTTGACTACTTTCTAAAGCTTGTAATTTCATACGATACATTTAGTCAATTTCTATCGTTGCAATGTTTTTTTTTTTTACTAATTACTATTTAAATGAGAGTAGATTCATTTTTTGTGCATAGTTGTTATTCGACGGATTGGCTGTGATGCTCATTGATTGTGAAAAATGCGTCATGTTAAACTGTAGGATTGAAGTAAGACTAGCAATTGAGGATTTTAATTGGATTATGTTTTCTCCAATTAAAACTCTTGGCGTCTAAGATCTATTTCTAAATGAGTGGTTAAATAGTTTCTGTTTGGAAATCCTTAGTTTAACTATTTACAACAGTGTATGTAAATCTTCAATTTATGTTGAGTACTATTTTATGTTTTATCTTTATATGAATTTTTCATTGGATGATCCTGTCAACACTGTATCATGTTTGATTAAGTACTGTGAGATTTTTCGTAATTCCAATTTTAATTGCAATTATAAGTTTCATCTGGTCTGATACCCCAGTTTGCCATAATTTTTCAAACTTGCTAATCATTTCTTCTCCTTCCTAGATGTCTTACACCTCTGCATCTCATTTTAATCTTTTTGTGCAGGGGAAGTGGAGAAAGCATTTATGGTTCACATGTCCAAGGTGAGAACGCTAGATCCTAGACTCATCCTTTTTAAAAATTCTCAACGTTTTCGTGTATTTATTTCGACGAACAGAGTTTCTATGTTGTGATTTATTTCAGTGCATGAGTCAAATAGCCTCAAGCATGACATAGAAGGGCTGTTAACGATGTCTAGAGATCAATTAGCTTCTTCTCATTTTTTAATCACATCCCAAGCTGTTATTATGCTAATTCATAATATGCTAATACTCTTATTTGGAATTTGTTGTAGTTCTCGTGTGATTTTTGGGAAGCTTGTGCAAGGGATTAGTACACTAGGGGAAATTGCAGAATATTGTTCCTAGGTCCAGATTAGAATTGCGCATTGCGGTCTGGTATATAATGGTGAGTTTCAATCTTTACAATTTTAGTTCTATTGAAAACGATAATAATTTTGGGTGACATCTGCTGCAAAATGTTTGCAGTGAGTGATATTCCTCCTGGTGTGGTCGTGTTGGCTTGTCGGCCTCCTTAAAGCGAAGTAAAGGAGGAAAAAGGGAAAGAAGGAAAGAAGAGTGGAAAGAAATAAAGGTTCCTTATTTACGTAAGTAGTTGCATGCATTTTTTGGTGAGAAAATTCTAATTAAATATGGTGAAAATATCAAAATCCAAATTTAGATCTATATGTATCTATGAGATTAGCATTAGTTTCAGTTTACCCGTATCACATGCTTTCCTTTCTGACAATAATTTGAACCCCATTCAATCTCTTCTGTGTTCTCACACTACCTTTTTTGACCGAAAGTTCTAACACTATTCAGTATGCTCTCGTCTCTAGATCTAGGACTCATTCTTTCTTTCTCACTTTGCCATTGCTGTCAACCTTCTTTGTTTTATTCAACCAAATGTAGAATAACAAGCAACGACGTTACGTGCTGAAGCAAAACGCTTATCCACCTCCTTTCAAATTGTTTTTTTGTCATTGTTACACCCATTTTAAACTGTAAGTTTAGCTGTCTGGTTTTAGGATATTAGGTGCATCAAAATAAATATTTTAGGACACTAAGCATATCTTAACCCTATATAAAATTAGAAACCTTGTCTTTAATAGCATAAAACAGGGGTCCTATAAGGCTAAGAGAAAGGTGAAACTTAACTTATAATAATTTCACTGTGGTTTTTTAATAACTTCAACTTAGGTGGTGACATGGCAGATTTTTCTTTTCTTTCTGTTTTTTAAAAAAACTTTTAAAATAAGTAAAACCTAATTCCTCCAAGCTATCGTCGATTCGTCGGCTGTTTTAACTTTCTTGGTTGCTCCTATCATTGCTAATGAAGACGTAAGAGATTCAAAGTGGCTTTCAATGAAAAGAATTAGTTTGACGATGACGCTCCTCTGTCAAGACCTCCTCGATGGCGACAACTTTATCCTCCACAAAAGCAATTAATTTTATGGCCGTGGAATTGAGAAAGATAGAAAGGCAACTGGTGAAGATTTGGAGGAATTAGGGTTTATTTATTTGAATTTCAAATAGGTAAACCCTATTTCTCCAAGCTATTGCCTATTCGCAGACTGCCTTTCTATCTTTCTCGGTTTATACCATAATCGCTTCCAGCCAAGGCCATAAAATTGATTGTTTTTGTGGAGGATAAAGTTGCCGTCCTTGTTAGGCCAAGGCCATATGAGGGGTCTCGATAGAGGCGCGTCAGTTGGGGAAGAGGAGAAAGGCGTTGTTCTTTTCATTGAAAGCCTACTTGAATTTTTCATGTCTTCGTTGTGATGATTCTTTGACTTGCAGCGTTCTTTACGTGCTCCATCCAGCCCATAGAGTAGTATGTATTAATTATATGATTTAGGCCCTGTTTAGTAAAGGTGGCAAAGGCAAATTTTAAAACAAACAGTCATATTTATTCAAATAAGTTTTTAGACTAAATTATAATTTAAAACCAAAGTTTCAGATAAACTAGTCAGAGTAACTTATAGAATAGTAAAAGAGTTTATTAATTAACCAATTACTATATTATCCCTACTTTTTTATATCCTCTTTCCTATTTTTTCTTACACCATCTCTCCTCTCTCCTATTTTTTTTACAATCTCTCTCTTTTCTTTTCTTACACCCTCTCTCCTCTTATATCTTATCTCTCCTCATTTAATACTCATACAATTTTTTGTAATTTATCAATAATAAAAGTATTTTTGTAAATAACTATTCAAACACTCATTTATTCAAAATTATTTTTTTTTTCATAAGCTCTTCTCCAAAAAGTATTTTCTATAAGCTATCTAAAAATTCTTTTTTTTTATAAGCCCGTTTTAAAAATCTTATCCAAACACACACTTAAAAGAATAGCGGTCCTCTCAAAATATAAAAATAGAGATTTTCTGATTCTTCAACCAAAAACTAAGAATCGATAAAGAGTAAGAGTTTACGTGTGTGTTTGGAAAAAAAAATTCAAACTAACTTATGAAAAAAAACGGACTAATAGACAGCTTATAAAAAAGGATTTTTCTAGAAGAACTTATGGAAAAAAAAACAAGTGATTGTGGATAAATGAGTGTTTGAAAGGTTATTTGTAAAATGGATTTAATGATTGGTAAATGACCAAAAAGGGTATGAGTATTAAATGAAGAGAGATGAGAGATAAGAGGAGAGAAAGTGTAAGAAAGAAAATAGAGAAAAAGTATGAGAGAGGGTGTAAGAAAAAGTAAGAGAGAAGGTGTAAGAAAAAGTAAGGGTAATATAGTAATTAGTTAGTTCATAAGCTCTTTTACTGTTCCATAAGCTGCTCTGACTAGCTTATCTAAAACCTTGATTTTAAACCATGGTTTAGTCCAAAAGCCCGTTTGAACAAAAATAACTATTTGTTTTAAAATTTTTCCAAACCGAGGTTTGGGGCCAAAAGTTATTGGAAACCACGTTTATAGTGGTTTCCAAACAGGCCCTACAGTATCTCACATCTCAAAAACATATTGTCCCTTGCACTCTTAAAAGTTATAGATGTTTTAGGCAACAAAAAAAAACAATTTGGGCCTTTGGATTCATTGAGTGTTATCTGCATCTTCTACTATTTCCATCCTCTATTGGATTTTTCTCTGTTTTCAAATTTTTCCAATTATGTTAATTGGTCACTCAATTTGCATTATTGAAATACTTAATTTTTGGGTTCATGGTTGTTCCTACATAGTCTCTAATCTTTAATAGCCTGCATATCTAGTTGAATTTAAGAAAAAATGGATGTTGCTTGCTGTGCTTATTACTTAAACTCGATGTTAGGCTTTTAGAAATCAATTTTATTTTTATTTTTTTCCGTTTCATAAGTTTTGTCTCAAGTCTAAACCTTTGAGGTTGCTACTTGTAATTGTGAAACTTCTCTGTTAACATACTGGACAAAGATATTAGTCAGGATAAGTTATACACGCTTGGTGGAATTCAAAAAATAAATAACAGGGTAAGTTTATAATAACAATTATTAATTTTTCATTAATTTGTATGGATTTGTTGTTGAGGATGTGGTGAGCTTGTTGCTTCATACAAGTGATGTAAGTGGTGTGTAAAATATTATGTTTATAATCAAAGCTTGCATAAGTGAATCATTTACCCCTTACATGTACAAATGCATATTAACCAAATTATTGACCTATGCATCTATCTTTTGAGCGGAGAGATTGATTTTATGATATTATTGGGTTAGTTAAACCTAACCTCCTTAAGAAGGGAAAGAAGACAAATGGTGATATTATTTGAGCCCTAGTTCCACTTCAAAACAATTTATGAGTCATTGAATCAGTTGATATTCATGTTTGTAGAGGTTTACCTATTTTAAGTTGTTTATATTATTGATATTATTGTCTCTGCAGGCGAGACTGTGGGGTACATATATTGATATGGTTGACTAAATAGGAGCCGAATGCACCACTTGAATATGACGAGCAATACGTTACAGAGTTTAGACGTAATCTAATGTGGTGACTAGCAAATCATGAGCTCAACACAGAGTGAGAATTTACATTAAGCCTACTTTCACCAAGCGAGACCGCTACATTGAGTAAATGATGTTTTAATTTTTGTAATATAAAGTTTTTATAATAACTTCAACCATTGACCGACTGATGTTCTGGTTTAGTTAATCACTTTTCAATATTCAATTTTTGTAAAGTTTAATTTTTAGATGATTAATTTTTAGTGTCCAACTTTGTAATGACTATGACCATATTTTGCAATGACTATGTACAAATTTTCCCTTGGACATATACTTACAATGACATTTGCAATTCATATTTTTCCCTTAAAAGAATAAAATTTGCAATAGTATTTTAGTGTTCAACTCGGTTAATAGTATTTGTAACTCTTCCATTTGGATTTATAATTTCATCAGTGGGATTTACAACTTCACCAAAGGGGTTTACAACTTCACCTCTAGGATTTGCAATTTCTTACAATAGGATATACAACTTTATCAATGAGATTTGTAATTCTTCCAATAGAATTTGTAACTTCTTGGAATGTGATTTGTAATTTCACCTAAGGGATTTGCAACTTCACCTATGGGATTTACAATTTTTTCAATGGCATTTGTAACTCCTACAATAAGATTTCTAACTTCAACAATGGGATTTGTAACTCCTCCAATGGGATTTACAACTTCATTTATGAGTTTTGCAACTTCACCTAAGGGGTTTACAATTTCGTCAATAGGATTTGTAACTCTTCAAATGGGATTTGTAACTCTTTAAATGGGATTTGTAACTTCACTAAGGGATTTGCAACTTCACCTATGGGATTTGTAACTTCGTTAATGGGATTTACAACATCACCTATGGAATTTGTAACTTCTCCAATGGCATTTGACACTCATACAATAGCATTTGCAACTTCAACAATGTGATTTGTAACTCCAACAATACGATATGCAAGTCGTCTAATGGGATTTGTAACTTCAATAATAGGATTTATAACTTCTCGCATATTTTACAAATGAAATTGTAACTTATTGTTAAAGGGATTTGCAACTCCTGCAATAGAATTTGCAGCTCGTTTAATGATATTTGCAACTTTAACAATGAAATTTGTAACTTCCCTTCATATATTTACAACTCTAAAATTACAATTCATAAATAGTCATAATGCACAATTTCATTCAATGACCATAAGTTACTTATGGCATTTACAAAAATGACCTCCAAAAACATACACAAAAATGTGGATTATACATATTATAAAGTTTGTCAAAAAATATTACAAATGTGTTGGATTATACACAAAAATGACCTACAAAAAATCATCCTTCATGTATCGATAGTCAACTTCACATTTGATTTGGATTTTACCTTCAACATTATATACAAAGTTACCACCTATATAGAAAAATAAAAAATGTCCTTTTAAGATGTCGGCCCAATATTAGATGTCCTCTTACCCACTAACTTGAGACAAATAAAGCATTCATCAAAATCTTATAACCCTAACAATCATCATTCAACACTTTACAAGATGTCTACAACCCGGTCTTCAACATGCAAAATACTAAATATCTTGAGGTAATGGTTATAAGTTTTTCCATGGAGTAGTAAATGCCTTAGCTCAAGTTGTCAAAACTATTATTGAAATTGCAAATGTCATTAGAGGATTTATAAATCATAAAGCAATAACAATTACTTCTTATTACTAAGAGTTCTAAATGTCTTATAGAAAGTCGCCAAAAACTATTAGTGAAGTTATAAATTCTATTGCAATAGTTGTAAATCTGAAAATAATATCTTGAAATTTTAGAATTGTAAATATCTTAGGAAAAGTTGTTAAAACCATTACTAAAGTTGCAAATCATATTATAGGAGCTGTGTAACATCCCTATTTTTATTTTAGGATTTAAGTAGTATTAAAAATAATTAATTTATAATAGATAAATTTTTTATTTAATTATATAAGTTAAGAGAGTTTATCTAAAACTATTATTTTTATTAAAAGTAAAAAAAATAAAAAACAAAAATAAAAGAAAGAGATGAGGAAGAAAAAAAGAAAAGAAAAAATATATAGACATATATTATAATAGTGTGAGACCTACACCATTATAATAATACCCAATAGTTCTCCCTCTCCCTCCTGAATTTATTTCTTTCTTCTTCTTTCGTCTCTCTTTTCTCCAGTCGCTAAAAGCAGCACCTCCTTCTACTATAGAAAATTTTAGATATTTTTAGAGCTTCATTCTTGCTCCTAAAACCTTTTAACTATAATAATTAGTTCCTAAATATTTCTCTACTCAATGAGAGCTCTTAAGAAATATAATTTTTATTCGGAGCAAGGCAAGTTTGAAGATTAGGATTTGAAATAAGTGTAGATTTTTAACAAATAAGAACCATAGAATTTTAGAGGTAAGTAAATACTTACATTTAATCGATTTAAATTGTGGCTAGAGCTTATAAATTAAAAATTGATATTTTTGTTGAAACCCTGAGAATTTTAATTAAATTGAATAATTATGGGTTAATTGATGGTGCAAATAAGTTATTGAGATCTAGGAATGATTTAATTTAATATTGAAATGAATATTTAGATATTATGAGTGAGATTTAGAAATTAGAAGTAACAATTAGGAACTTTAAATTTATATAATTAAATTAATTATTTATTTAGCAATTTTGTTGATGATGAAACTCAATGTTTAGTATATTGAGTGTTAATTATAAGTTAAGAGATTTGAGAATTTTGTATAATTGGAGGATTTAGTGGTTGATTTAAGTAAATTAAAGTTAGAGTTTGATTGAAAATTATGAATTATACTTTTTATGATTATGAAATGTGAGCATTGAAAATTTTGGGTAAAGCTTTAAGGGTTGTAAATTTAGGATTTTTGGATTGTTTGAGGAGTTAATATTAAATGAGAATTTATATTATTAGAATAAAGTTGAGATAATATAAGATTATCATTAGAATGATAATTTAAAAAATCGATAAATTGTAGTTATTTTTTTAGATTAAAGTAGGCAAATTCTGAGATTTTATGATGATTGAATGAAAAATTTGAAGTTATGAAGTTCTTGGATAATAGAATTGTAATTCGGATAGATAAATTAAGTTATGGTATTGAATTAAGAATTTATAAATAAAATAGAATTAAAAGAGAAAAGTAAATATTTATTTAAAAGTATATGTTGTGTTAAATTAATAAATTATTGACGTGCATTTAACAAATGATGTAAATTGACTAGTGAATTGTGAACTAAGTACATAATTCCTCATTTATGATACTTTTATTAGCTTTAGTGAGAGGTAACCACTTTTTACTCATTGTGTGTGCTAATGTGATGTTTATGGGTGATTTGATATATATAAATCTACTGATGATGATATGATTATATTATAAAAATTTAATTGATGATTTTATTGAAAATGGTCTTATAGGACTTAAAATAATTTAAAAGGTTTAATTAGATATTAGAAACTTGTTATATATTAAGATAAAAATTTGAAGAAAGTTATTATTTTGAGAAAAAATCTATTGTGATATTTATTGATGTATTGATTATCGAGCTATTGATATTTTGATTAATATAATTATCTTGAGAATTATGCATTGGGGATAGGTGATGAAGAAGTTAAATTTCTACCATGTGGTATTTTCCACCAATTTATAGAGGGACTTACCCCACCAGTTTTTTGAGAGGTTGCGACACCCCTTCTAGTTTTCTGAGAGGGAATGAACCCATGATCCAGTCTTGTGCTTTGTAGATTTTGGCCAATCCATAACACTCGAGATGTTAGCTTTTTAAGTGGCAAATCGTTAGTAGTTATCATTAACCCATGGGTTCAGTCAGCAGGTATAAGGCGGGTCGGTTGGTTTAGTAAGAAGAATTGGGGCGGTATTTTCATTCGATCATATTATGATAATATATTATCTTTTATCTCGTATATTTTATTAATTGTCATACTTAACACCTCACGAACACATTTTAGTATGTATGATGACTATGATTGTTGGTTACTGAGATATTTGTCTCACCATATAGTTATTAACATTTTTCAGGTGACAGTTTCGTGCTAGGACATCGGGAAAGGCTTCAGATACTTGATTAGTGCTATATCAATTGTATAACCACATCCTCTTGATTTATATGTGAAATAGTTATATATTGCCACAGTAGGACTCATTTTACATACTCTGATATAATGAGATACTTTATTTAGATTTGATGCTGAGAATGCGTGTTGGTAGTGGGTTTGAGGCTCTCAAATGTTGCTTGTGATTTTTTTTATTGTGAATCCATTATTTTATAATGGGTAATATTGATAATTTATTTATAAATGAGTATTATAAATAATCATGGTAGTAAATGGGGCTTATGTGATGTTATTCCTAGGTTTGATACTCAGAGGCCTATTTGAGATAATTGTAAGAATAACTGTGATATTAGTGTTAATTGTGGCTTCAACCTAAATCATTTCTAATATGATTTTATATATGAATGTTGTGTGAAGCTCTTATATCTATTATAGTATCTTTATATAAGTTTTTTTTCTATCATGTATAAGTTTTTTAAAATAAGTTAAACTATTTTAACTATGATAGTGTTTGAGTGGTAATTTTATCTTTTTCTATCATGGTTAACTTTTTAAAGATAAAATTTTTCTCTTTAGTCATGATAACTTTCAAATCATTAACAAAAATTATTTATATCATGGTTAGTTTGTAACTAATTTTAAAACTAAATTTTAATTTTAAACTAAATTTTATAAATTTCCAAACAGTCACGTAATGGCCTAGAAGTAGAAAGTAGGCGCGGGGAGTAAAGGCATGGAAAGCGCGTTAGGGAAAGGGAAGCGGTAATGATGAGGATTTGCAGCCATCAGAAGTGCTAGGGGACGGTTAGGGCCACTGGGCATGCCGTTTGCCAGAATAGAAGAGGCGTGTGACCTCGCTTACGCGGACACCACTCACTTTTTAAGAGAGAGGCTACAGCTGATGTGGCAGAGAGTGCAGTAATTTTACCTTTTTCATAACGCGGGCCATGAGTCCTGCCTCCGGTATCCCTTTCATTTAGTTAAATTCTTAATTTGTGGTCATCCTGCACCGCTGGACAGTGGACATGATCCATGTATCTTTTTTTTTTAATTTTTCTTTTTCTAAAAAGCAGAATGATAATAATAAGTTAGTAAGTCTAGTTATATAATTAATTTACAGCCAATAACTTATAATATTAGAATAGTAGAATGATACGCAAGCTCTAATTTTGGGAAGCTGTGAATTTAATTTACCTTATAATTTAAAGTGATTAGGGTTATCTCTCTTATTTAAAATATGTAAAAAGTGGATACTAATTTTTTTGTAAAACATAAACTAAAAATATAAATATAAAAACTAAAATAAATTAAAATGTTTCATTTATAACTAAAATAAATTAGTATTGTTATATTTTATACAATAATAAATATAAAAATTAGTTCTAAATATAAGACTCAATTCTTTATATTTTAAAATTATAATTTCTTCTTTATAGTATTTTTATATGATTATATATATATATATTAAAAGAGTTTATATTAAAAGTAGTTAAAATGTACTTAAGATCCATAAAAAATAGTTAATTACAGAAAAATTCTATAAAATCATTACATGACTAAATAATTTTAAGAAATTCAGGATAATATTTTTAAATTATAAAATAATATAATTGACATTACTATATTCCTTTTATAGGTGGTGTTTTCTTTATTACTTTCCCAATCTCTTATGATTATTTAGTCCGACTAATAATTTTATAAATTTTTTATAATTAATTATCTTTTTCAGAACTTCAATATAATTATTACAATATAATAGTCATCCAATTTTACGGGGAAAATAGTTATTGCCACATTGGGAGGAGCTTGTCATCTTACGTTATTGCGACTATTTAAGTTAATTATACTCCATTTTATACAATATGCTTTCCTCCCAACATTTCTTTCTTAAGCTAAAATTTAAACTTTGAAATCACAACTTAACTACAATAAATAGAAGGAAAAAGCAACTATTCTTACCTGAATAAGAAAAAAGCAATGTTTCCCTCACTACATAGAACGGCCAATAAATGATTAAAATGGCTCTTCCTAAAGGAAAGATTTGGTTGGCAAGCAAAACACGCCCTTCAAGCAAGGGCAATTTCTCTACCATTTTCCCCCCATAAAGTTAAAAACCCAGAATCCCCACTATAAAAAGGAAGGCCTGAGTTAGAAGCGAGTACGCGAGTTAGATGCATCATTTTGAAATATAATCATCGAAACATTAATTAAATTGCGTGGCTCGCCTAAAATTTTTTAAATGGAATAGTTAATTATAAGGGCTAATTAATCAATTAGCCATACTGAATTCTTCATCTTTTATTTGAAATTACTTACAATCTTCCTAATCTTTTATATGGAAAAAACACAATTTGCTATAGAATTAACGTCTAATCTAGGCCAATCTGCTATACCTTGTGTAATCAATTTGATTAAGAGTTTTAGAAGAGTCAAACAGGTTAAATTTATATTTTTTACCCTTATTAAATATAAAATAGTGTGCATATTTAGTAAATTTTAAAACTTTAGTTTTAAAAGGGTTTTTGGCTCAAATTTTAGTTTAATTTTTTTAAAAATAAATAGCCATATTTATCCAAAATAACTTTTGAACTAAAACGTGGTTTAAAACTTTAGTATTGGATAAACTACTAGGAGTAACTTTTAAAATAGTAAAAGAGCTTATGGATCACCTAATTATTATTTTACCTTTATTTTTTTCCCTCTTTCATCTTCTCTCTCCTTCTCTTTGTTTCCTCGGCTTCACAAAGTCGTCTTGCTTACTATTAGAATTGCTGTCTAGATCTATTATATTGCTCACAAGGAGTCGTCGTCCATAGGGATAGAAATAGGTCAGGCCAGGCTTTGGCCTTAACAGGCCTGGCATATGGCCTGTTATAGGCTATTTTTTTTTTGTCTAAGCCTGATATGTATAAATGCCTGGCCTGGCCTGAAGCCTGTTTAAAAAGCCTAATTTTTTTAATTATATTAATAGGCTACCTAACAGGCCTTCATAACAGGCTTTCGTAACAGGCCTGTCAAAATAAAATTCAAGAATAAAATGTATAATAATACATATTAGTTTAATGGTTTGAATCTTATATTGTGTTCAATATGTGATAGGTTTAACACCAATTTATTACACTTTAATATTAAATAAATTTTGACTAACAGGCCTAACAAGCTTCGTAAGAAGCCTGAGCCTGTGTATTTTTCTAAATAGGTCAGGCCAGGCCAGAGGCCCCTGACAGGACGCCTGGCCTGTTTCCATCCCTAGCCGTCCATGAGTCACCACTAGGAATTATCATCCACGAGTCGTCAACAGGAGTTGCTGTCCTCGAGTCATCGCTAAGAGTCGCCTCTATAGTCACCGTCTAGATCTGTCTTCTTACTCGCTAGGAGTTACAACTCGCTGTCACTGGTAGCTACTCATTGTCATTGGTAGCTGCTCGTCATCGCTATGAGCTACTCGCTGTTATTGGTCATTGCTCATAGTCACTGGTAACTGCTCGCTGGTTGCAAATAAAAGAAGAGAGAATAAAAATGAATAGTACGAGTGAATGGCGCATACATTTTTTTTATCTCATATACTTTCTCTTAATTTATTAATTATAAAAGTCCTTATAGTAATAACCATCCAAACACTTATTTATTGAGAATAATTTTTTTCATAAAACTCTTCTCGAGAAGCTTTTTTTTTTACATAATTTTTTTTTAAAAAATCTATCCAAACAAGCCAATGTTGTTTTGAGTAAAATGAAAAAAAGGGTTAAATTTGTGTTTTTATATTATTAAATTATGTATAGTTTATATATATGTTATATTTACTTGTACATTAATATTTTTTAATTAAATATTAATTTATTTAATATTATATATGAATATTTTTGTTTAGGTTAAACCATATATATTTAAATTATCGTCTTGACTGTTTAATCATTGGTCTGATTTTTTGGTACTTTGCAATTTATATTCCACTTGATTAATTAAGAGGTTCTAATAATCTATCCTCACCTTTGGGTCAAATCTCAACATGTCGATTTATTTTTGCCCCGAGAACATTATGTCGTGGTTATCCATATAAAATTCCAGCGTGAAACAAAACGGAACATTAATCTTTTTCCTATATAATATGTGAGAGAATTGGGACAACAAATATAGAAGAGAACAAGATATAAGGGAAAATGATAGGATTTTTTTTAGAAAAATAATAAATATTAAAATATAATAGTTATTAACAATATATTAAATATTACTAACTATAGATATAGAATTATTAACACAATATCTTATTTTAACATTTATCATTTTTCGTTGTCTTTGTTTCCTATTTTATCACTACATAACTTTCGATGATCTAATGTAGATTTTTTTCCTAAAAAGATGCTCCCTTTCAATAATGTTTCAAAGCTATCTAGGTTCAATAATTTATCTACAAGGCTTATTTCGTATTTTGAGATATTATTTAATAACTTAATTTTTTAAAAAAATACTCTAAATTAGGGGTGTTCACATGACGAGTCGAGACCGGGATAATTTCGTCCCATGTCCCATCTTGATATAGTGCACGAGACGCAAAATGCATCACGTGTCCCATCCCGATCATTTTTTAAAAAAAATATTATAATAAAATTATCTCAATAAATCATTCTATATAAAATACCATGGCAATTTTCTCTAAATACCAATATTACTCCATAATATAAAATGATAACTTACCCAGATAAGAGGAAAAAAATAACAATAAGAAAAAATAAAAATATTTATATAAAAATATTTATATGAGAGTGATGACTGGTGAGACTTATAACCGCGAGCAAATAAAACGTAAGTGAAGAGAGACAGAGAGCTTGAGACGAATGGATATAGTGAGAAAGACAAAATAATGTAATATATTTTTATAAAAAAAATTAGGGTCGAGATGGGATGGAAATCTCGAGAGTCAGGTCAAGATCCGTCCCATCCCGACTTTCCCTCTGTTTTGTTCTAGTCCTTCTTAAAATTGGACAGACCCGTCTCAAAATTACTGGGACTGGGTTAGAACATTTGGAATAGGATATGTTTAGACACCCCTACTCTAAATTAATGTGGGGTGCCTTTGAAATCATCCAAAAAGAAAAATTAATCCCCATTAATGCATAAATGACTTATAGACACATCTCCCCATGTTTTTTTAAATACAAATATATTTTTATTAGAGATAAATTTATGTAAAATATTATTAATATAAAATATAAATATATTTTTTAGTAAGAATTTTAATTTTAATTTTATATGTTATAAAAAATGAGCTCTTTTGTTAAGTTCAATTTACATTAGTTTATTAATCAACAAAATCAATCAAAAATATTTTTGGGCGCTAATGAGAATTGATTTATTAGATTCTACTTTTAAATTTTATATTTTTAAATTTGTTTTATGAAGTTATTTTTCAGAACACTTTTCAGGAAGCAAAAAACAAAAGAAAAATATGTCTAGATCATTGTTCTGAAAGACGTGTGTTCTTGACTTTTTTTTTTTCACAATTTCAAGGAACTAAAATTAACAAAACAATAAAAAATTGTTCTAATTGTTTTAAAAAAAATATGTTGCTATTTTTTTATTTTAGAAAATACTGAACTAGAGAGATTGTCAATTATGGAAGCACACCTACCGGCTACCGCTTACCCACTCTATTTTTCTAAAAACACGATTCAATCTTACCAAGCACTGGACGAAACTCAACTTCTCTACTTTCTCTTCAATCTCAAATCCTCTCTCCAATCCCCCTTCAATTCCTCCACTGCTATCCTGGCTTGCTGAAAACTCGAACATCAAAATCCCACTTTGTCCTTCACTCTGTTCTATCTCTTCCATTTTTCGCTCCAATCTCGCTATGGAATCCATCAGCCACTGCCAAATCCTGCGTGTTCTTCCATGTCGCGTTGTTGCAAGCAGGAGGCAGACCAGCAGTAAGCGAGCCCATAAAGAAGAATCAGCAGAAGCAATGAACTGACACTCCTCATTGCGTGAAGAACGCCTCGAAATCCGCTGAACCCGTTTAATTTTGATTCCATTGGGATGTTCTGGTTTAGGCACAGAGACAGTGGTTGAATTATTGTTTCCACTAAGCTTTTGTTTTCCTCTTCCAGTTCTAGAATTTCTCTCTGGTATATATTTATTGCGTGGATAACCTGTTTGTGAAAATGCCTATAAGAAAATTTCTTGAGTAAACCATAAGTATATTGTTTTGTTCTTGAAAAGAGTACATGGTCCATGATTTTTATCACTCTACGAATCATGTTTTTGAAATTCATTAGTAGCTGTAAAACATCAATATACCACTATATAATGTAAAATTTATATAAGACTACACTATTTACGAGTCGTGACTTTATTCTTCTGACTCTGTATAATGTGCAGGAAAACATGTTTAGTTGGTGGATCTATAACCAAACGATGAACTTTCACAAATTTCTCTGTCCTGATGCAAGTTAAGAAAAATTTCTCGAGTAGATAGATATATAGTTTGGAGTGTTGGTTCTTGAGAAGAATGCGTACGTGGTCCATGATTTATTTCTCTGTATGAATTGTGCCTTTAAAGTTTTAACTCACTAGTAGGGTGAAACCACTGGTAAGTATATCTTTAAGAAAGTGATGTATTTTAATAAATTTCTTTGACTTGATGCACGTAAAGATAAAACAGAAAAGGTTTGGACAAAAGCATAGATCACACAATCATTTTTCAGAACCAGGCATTTATGTTGTTCTTGAGTGGTATGAATTTTGTGATGGATCTGTGTGTTACACGAACCTGACGTGAAATCTGTGGAGTGAGATGATGATAGGTATCCAGTTAGGAAGCAACAGTGGAAGCAGCTGAACAGCAATTTTCCATTCCAGAAGTGGCATATTTCAGGACATGACGAGCATCCCATAGCCTTGAGCTTTCATCCATGTAGTCATCCAACCATTTTCCTCCAACTGGTAAGCGAAGCTTTTGAACTGACATGAAGTTATGGGAAATGAAAGATTAGTGAAGCTCATCTAGTCCTTGTGTAAGAAAGTTGTAGAAACCATTGCAGAAGATGTGGTATATGAAGAACTCATAAGTATTATGGAGAGTAGGACAATAAGAGTATAAAAAAAGAGGGGCTACCAGTGAAGAAAAGTGAAGATTGATGAGTGGGTATATATATATATATAAATAATTGGAAGGTTAAAGAATCAAAGAATTTGGTAGCTTAATAGAAGAGGTTTTCCATGGTGAAATCAAGATGCTGCTGGGTGCCATCTCGTGCTCCATACAACCTAGAGTAGGTATTAATTTCGTCTTTCCTTATTTGGCTTCTTTCCAACTGATTTTTTTCTCTGATCAAGTTTCACCTGTATAAAAATTTGTATAATTCAAAAGAAAGTGGTCCACACAATAAAAAACACAGATTTTCTGATTTTTGTCATAAATCTCAGTCACAAATGCTTAACACCCGTTCTCTCCCACTCCTCAACTCCAGCTCTTCACTCCAGTTTCTGCTAAACTTATTCTCTCTCTCGCCCACTCCTCAACTCCAGCTCTTCACCTCAGCTCCAGCTAAACTTCTCATTCTCTGTCTCGCCCACTCCTCAACTCCAGCTAAACTTCTCATTCTCTCTCTCTCGCCCACTCCTCAACTCCAGGTCTTCACTCTAGTTTCTGCTAAACTTCTGTTTCCTGGTTTTCTTTATTTTTCTTCCTGTATCATTCTCTTTCTAATTTTCCCCCCTGAAATTAATCTTTTTTTGGAGTTCTTCCATCTTGCAGGGAAGGAAGCTGATTCTTCACTCTAAAAACATAAACTTGACGCAAGGTTTTTGAATGTGATATCATATATATATTATGCCTGTTTCCCCCACTTAAAGTTTCCTTCTTTTTATTGAAAAAGATGAGATTTTCTTTCTTGATTTTTTTTTTCAGACACTAAGAGGCTGCTTGTTACCCCCTATCTGTTCTTGGCTTGCGCTGGTGATTCAAAGTTTACTTTTTTTTAAATGAAAAATTTTAGATATTTTTTCTTTATTTTATTTTTTTCAGACACTCAGAAGCTGTTTCCCAAACCATCTGTTACCCGCTTGAACAAAACATCTTCTGTTCTTCTTGGTCTGGTGCATTTCACTTATTGTTTCAAGTTATGTCATTTCTGACCAATGTGACTATGCTATAAAATAATTTTGTTTTGGTTCCAAATTTTTAACTTGTATTAGTTCATGACTTGTGTAGAATTTAGATAGTTCTATCTGTATGTGCATAAACAAAATTGGAAAACACACACACAAAAACAAGTACTTTTTTTGTCATCATGAATATTTATATAGGAACGTATATATATGCAAGAGAAAGAATTAGAAAGGATAAGTTTTAAAAGGTGACTGGATTTGTTGGGGCTTCTAACAAAAGTAATCTATTAACATTTGTAGGGGCTGAAATCTAAATTGGGCTAATGGCCGTAGAGCCCATGCTTTTTAAATTACCACTACTTACAAGATGTTAATATTGGGCCTTTGACTATGTTTTGAGCTTCCTTTTTGTTGTATCTCTTTATTGGGTTGCATTGCATGGTAGCCCAAACATGCTTTGGAAAGCTTTGATAACTTCAATTTTCCGGTTTAGTGTTTCTGACAATTCTAATGCATTTTGTTAAATGGCTTTTAGTATAAAATAATCATTAGTCACTAATGTTATATGAGTTTAATTGATATTTTATATTTTGATTATTGTGTCATAACAAAAGAAAATATGTTTCAGTTTATTTTGAGAGCCTATTTGAATTTTGAAAAAAAAAATTACAAGTTATTTATCTTATTGTTTAATATAGATATGTTTAAGATATACAAATAAACATGTTTGGTAAAATTTACAAGATGCCATTAGATATCTAGCTGTTGAGTTTTTGTAATCATTTTATTTTTTCTGCTGGTTTCTCTTAGTTTGTTTTGGGTTTTATACTATGGATATGCTAATTTCTTTGATTTTCTTGGATCCAACCCGTGATTTCTAAAGATACTCTGAAGCGTTATGTTTTGTCAATCCTTTTGCATGATTGATATTTTGAGGCAAAATTTGGTGTAGGAATTTATTTTGTTTTTAAGAAATTACAAGTCAAGAGATTGAATTAAGAGATTTTTCAGGATTATCATTGAATATGTCAACCTCAAGTGGAGATGATCGTGATGTTTGGGAAAAAATTGATGATATTAATTTAATCATTTATGAAGAACAAATTGAAGGACTTGTTGATGTCCGTCATGGAAGATTGAATGATAAAGATAGTTGTGTTAAAAGTGTGAAGGAGGGAGTGCTTGGTCCAAAAGAGGTTGAACATCTGATATTGTGTTAAAGTGTTCCCAATGTAATCCAGTTTTCTTTTAAAGCAACACATGAAGGATATGAGCATTTAGTGTTTAAACCATACCAGTATACTCTAGAAACTTTTCTTGTGGAGCATAAAGATCTACTTTTGCATGATGGCTTCCCTACAGCTTTGTTGTTTAAGTTAATAAGGTATGTGTGGGTTTGTTTTTTTTAATTATTCAAATATTTATAGGTATCTTTTTATTAAATTCTTTATTCTTATATTTTTTTCTGTTTTTGTATCTAGGGACATGATTAAAGGGTTATTTGATATTCATAGATTAAGGGTAATTCATGGGAACATTACACCATGGAATATCATGGTGGTAGAATCTGATGAAGATAATAATGACAGAAAATATATAGCAAAAATTTGTGATTTTGCAATGTCAAGAAGGCTTGAGCAAAGAAATGGAAATCTTCATCAGAGGAGACGCATTAGTAACACCATTAATACCTTTTATGCCAACAATCTAAACTTTTTTATGAACACCATTAATAGCTTTACCTGATGATACAAGAGATTACTTTTGGCCTGCACCTGAACAAAGAGATAGAAATATGCCACAAGGTCAAAAACTTGACGTATTTAGTCTTGGTTGCATTATCGCATACTGTATCATTGGAGAACATCCTTTTGGTGAGGAAGATCAGTGTCGTTTGTATAATATTAAGAATAATAATGATGATGATGAGCTACCTCTTATAGATGAGCTACCTAACCATCCTGAGCTCATAAATCTGATAAAGTCTATGGTAAAGAGGAAAGAAAGGTACACCAATTTCTTTTTGTATAATTTATTGTTCTATTTGTATATTTAATAAATAAATTTGTCATTTATATATGAACTTCTGCAGAATAAAAAATAATAAATTTTTATAATTTTTAGAGTATCCATCAACGAAGTAATGAGCCATCCCTTATTTTGGGACCTTACAAGACAAATACAATTTTTGGAGCTAGCTAGTGACTTCATACAAGGCCATCCCAATAGTAGAAACTCTTTGGACAGTAAAACTGAAGAAATTCTTGGGGATAATAGAGATTGGCGTGTAAAGGCAGGCAATGAGGCAATATGGAGTAGTGTTGATAGAGGTAGACTTGCTTATGGCAATACCGTTTCACAACTTCTTCGGTTGATTAGAAATCTAAGCAGCCACCGGGGGTCATGGGGGCCTCAACTTTTGGTAGGAATTATAAAATCTTTAAATTAATTAATAATATACGTAAATGATTGTAAATATATATAAATATCTAAGATCTTTTTATTTTATTAATTTTTTAGGCAATGTATAGAACAACGGATAGTTTGTTGAACTATTTTTTTATGTACTATCTAAAGCTAGTGATTGATGTTTATTGTGCTCTAAAGGGCGATAGCAATCTCTGTGATATGCCGGATTTTAAAAGTTATTATTTCACTCCCTTTGATTGAAGGTAATGATGTTATATATTCCATTTGACAATGATAAGGTGTTTTTAGAAGAACTTGGGAATCAACGATTATCATTATACTTATTTTATTATTTATCATTTGAATGTTAGAAGGGTTGGTTGTTTTTTGAAGAAAGCTTATATATGTCAAGTATAATTTATACTAATGTTAATGAATTTGCTTGTAAGAGGCTTGGTTGTAGTCCCTCTCACAGATGTAATTCTGTGTAATGATTATGCTCTCAGTTTTTTCTTTGCACAGTGTGAACACCATTGCAAAGGGCCATTTCTTGTCTCCCCTGAAACGCCACCCCAAGATTTTCTTCTTACTTGCAATATTTTTTAATTTTTTGTTTCAGTTGTTAAAAATTGTCTTGCACATATTTTTTTGGCAGGCCCCTTGGGGAAGATAATGCTGTTGCCTGAGGATGACCCAAATGCTACCCATATAATGATTGCCACTGGCACTGGAGTTGCTCCTTTTAGAGGCTATCTCCGTCGAATGTTCATGGAATCAGTCCCTACATTCAAATTTGAGGGTCTAGCATGGCTTTTCCTTGGTGTGGCGAATAGCGATAGCCTTTTGTCTGTTGTCGTGTGTGTTTGGAAAAAAAATTTTAAACTAGCTTATGAAAAAAACGGGATTATAGATAGCTTATGAAAAAGGGCTTTTCTAGAAGAACTTATAGAAAAAAAGTGATTTTGGATAAATGACTGTTTGGATAGTTATTTGTAGAAGGGGTTTTATGAGTGGTAAATTACGAAAAAGGGTATGAGTATTAAATGAGAAGAGATAAGAGATGAGAGGAGAGAGGAGAGAGGGTGTAAGAAAGAAAAGAAAGAAAAAGTAGGAGAGAGGAGAGAGGAGAGAGGAGAGAGGGTGTAAGAAAAAATAGGAGAGAGGGTGTAAGAAAAAGTAAGGGTAATATAGTATTTGGTTAGTTCATAAGCTCTTTTACTGTTCCATAAGCTGCTTTGACCAGCTTATCTGAAACTTTGGTTTTAAACCATAGTTTAGTCCAAAAGCCTGTTTGAACAAAAATTGTTGTTTGGTAAAAAATTTTCCCAAACTGAGGTTTGGGGCCAAAAGCCCTTTTTAAATCATAGTTTGGGGCACACCCGTCATCTTATTATGCTAAGCAATGAGAAATCTCTATAATCGAACTATTGAAGCAAACAATTCCAAAAGGTCGCCTCATCTGTTTGTAAGGCCTGGGTTAATTTGATGGAATAGTTCTTCCTTTTTCCGTTGCTTGGTTAATTTCTTAGGTCAATGTGAAATGCTTCTATATATAGTTTATTGGATTTAATAATTTACCATTAACCGATACATTGGAATGGATCCTAATATATAGTTTATAATATAAATTGCATACTATACCATAACGGCATGCAGGCAATCTGCAATTTTCCCTCTTTAGAATGTCGCAATTTCAGCATATCCACAACACTAATTTCTAATTCATAAATCCAAGAACATTGAATTGATGATATTAACACTATTTAAAAATCAAAATATTTATAAAATAAACTCTTGCAATTATTTTATACTTTTAACATATGTATCAAATAATTGGTCTTAAAACAATCAAATTTTAAAATTAAAATTTCAAACCATACAAACAGGTACCCCTTAGATTTCCTATATTAAAAAATGAAAAGAGACATAATTTGTTATTTATCAAACTTCCACACATAATCAAAGTGGAAACTAAATTTACAGGGTTATTAACACATAATACTTACCTCCATTTAGATAAGAATATTTTTAGTCTTTATTATGGACATTTGAATTATAATCGGAGATTTAAAGGGGGGCTAAAAGTTTAGAGTTTGGTTTGAAAATTTGGTATATCCATATCTCAAGTATATGATTCTATAATGTTATTTTTGTTATGATTTCATAATGTAGCTACAAAAGAGAATTACTTAAAATATATTAAACATTCTCACTGGGTGTGGCCTCATGTACTGTGATCTGATGCCTGGTCTTGCACTTCCGCAGCATTTCGTTCAAAGCAGAAGAAAAATCATGGTTTTGTATGTCAGGAACATAAGCTCCATTCAGGATAAGCAACAGAACCATTTCCACATGATTTTCCACCATGGCTATTTGGGTTGCGGTCGAACCATGGCGATCTTTCGAGTCTACGTTCAGTCCTTGTTTCAAAAGATCATTCATGACTGTTAGATCATTTCTTTTTGCTGCTTCACACAGGAGATCACCTCCTGCTTGTGGATAAGAGTGGCAAGCAAGTTGGTAGAGGATTCTGAATCTGGAGTGATGCTTTGATGTTATGGCATCCCATAAGGCTATGACAAAATAAAAGAGAATGAGTATGGAAAAGTAACCTTTTTAACCTGATAATTAAATTTAAAAAATAATTAATTGAAATAAATTAAATAGCTATAAAATGTTTATAGATTTAATATAATATGTTCAACATCCACACTCATTTAAAAAGGTTAAGATGCAAGGCAGAACGATGTTACCCCTTACTGTTAAAAATATCAACGATCAAAGTTAGTTTTTTAACGAGGTGAGAAAACACTACTACGTTTTGAAACTTTCATGGTAACATTAAACTTAAAAAAACTTCCGGAGCAATATTAGTCCCAAGCAAAAACTTACAAAGTAAATTTGCATCTTAACCGTATTTAAATATAGAATATGCACTTTTACCTACATACCAGCTATACTCTCATCCAGATTATATTCACCGCAATTTGAAACTTGAACATCCCGCCAACGCACCTCTGTAATCTTATCCAATGTTTCCAATCCATAGACAATCTTTCCAAACACCACGTGAAACCTACACAAAGATTTCAGGAAATAGGATTGGTAAATTATACACTCCTAAAATGCAATATTTGAACAGAACTGTGCTAAACATATAAGAACCTGTCTAGATACTGATCAGGTTCTAATGTGATCGCGAAGTGAGACCCGATGCCATAACGGTCACAAATGTTCATCGTCAGAAGTCCACGTTCATCATGAGTACGATGAGGCATCTCATCTGAAATATATCCCGAGAACAATATAAATACCATGCTTATCAAATAAATACAGACATTTTGAGCTGTCTGTAAGAACAAAGTATGATTGGCAGTCTTACTTGGGAATTTTTCACCATATATGCTCTCACCACATTTTCCTGCAAAAATATTTAAAATAAAAATGAGATGCACGAAGTGTAAGAATAGACATTACATCATGGGAGAAAAAATGAGATTTATAGAAAACTAAGCATTGAACTATATGTGATGGGACCCAATGCAAAAACGATGAAAAAACTCACTCCATAGTGTTACAAATGGATTAAGCTTCAAACAGTGAAGGGAAAATAAAGAAAAGGCAAACTGAATACAAGAAAGACCTATTAAATAAGTAAAATGATATTTTACATCAGTTGAAGACATACATATACAATGACACATTATAACCCAATACAAAAACTTCAAGAACGTGAAAGTGACTAAATGTATTGTGTCAAATTACAATCTCAAAAAACTAAATAAGTCTAATATCCAAGCAACAACAGAAAACATACCTACTGAGCTGTAAAAATCACCCCCCTGCAAAATGGAAGCTAGCTATCAATCAATGTGAAGTTAAGATACCACAATGCATACAAAACAGCTTAGGACATTATGAAACTTATTAGCATTATAAGATGGACAACTTAGTAAGTGAGAGCTTAAAACTACATCACAAGAAAAGCACCTACGAACATCAACACCGCATCCTACAACATATACAAGGATAATAATTTACTAGATATGGGACCACAACACGATGGATAGATCGACAATACAGAAGAATGATCTTATAGTTGTTACAAGAGTAAAAAGAACGCACCTTTATAAAGGAAAAGCCTTTCCCAAAGTTATAGAAGAAGGACCCCTTGTAGTGTAGAGGCTCACCCTTAACCCCGATTCCTTTTTCTCCTGAAGAAAGAAGACCTAAATGAGAAATGGGGAACCTATACCATAAGCTAGATAATCTAAATACATTAGCATGTTAAAGGCCTTGTTCCACTAGTCAGATAGTAATTGTAGCAAAATAGGGTTTTACGAGGGGGAAAAATCATCAAATTATTACCAGTACATAGGGCACGGAAATTTTCTGCAGTAGCAGGGGCATCATCTTTAAATAGCTGGCAGGATGAAAGCATTCATTAATTCGCATTTCGACTCTCCTCAAATTTGAAGTTGAAAATTCACAAAAATAAAAAGCTTCATCATGTATCACAATAATCAATGTAATTCAAAAGTATTAAAAAGAAAAGGGGCACCTCTATAATCATTTTTCCAACATGAACCCCATCTATAGAGACATCCATAAAAACTACGGGATTCTTCTGCTCCGCCATTGCCTTTCTTTAGTAAATTAGAACTCAAGCCAACAACAACCACTGAAGTAACAAAAGTCAGCAAAGAGAAACCAATTAATTTTTCTTATCAAGTAATATTGCATCAGAAGCAGACGCTGACAATAGCATAAATTATATGAAACAAACAAAAATATCTTAATGCATTGTGCCTTCATTAGTGATTCCAGCTGAGCAGAGATAACAGAAAATCATGGGCCTCCTCAACTATTTCCAACAATCGATGAGTATGACTTCCAAATAGAACACAGAACTAAAGTTCACTAAAAATTTTGATGGGTTAAAAAATCACGCCATTCACAAAAAAGGGAAATGAAGAAAGCAGCAGTGAATCACCATATTCCACATCAAACCAATTGGGAAGGAAAATGTGTTCTATAAATCAACTTCATTGAAATTAACCACGTGAAACATAAATTCATCAACTTAGACTTATTTTGCGTTTTGAATGAAGATACAATTCAGAACAGAAAATATCACATCTGGGATCTGAGAAGAGCACACAGCATGCAGCAGAATAAAAATGCAGAGGAAACAAACAAATTCAAATAACCCAAACTTTAATTCTGAACAATGAACATGAGTTTATATTATCATTAGCCATTGAGTCTACACTTGACAATCTTTCCTTAACCTGTATACATTAAATGGCCCAACGCATATATAGAAATTCAGGCGATTCAGTTATACAGAAATAACAATACAGCATGAGTTAAAATCATCAGGAGCAAATTTGCAACCCAGAAAAAACTTAACATCCAATGTCCAGTAACAAGACAAATAATTTGACATATTCAATTTGCTCGTTTCATATGTAACGTTTTATCTGTTCATTGAATAAATTGTCCTTTATAAAAAAAAACAAGAAGAAACAACGTAAAGCGCCTAACCTGACACATCCAAAATCCTACTCTTAACTTCCATTTTTGCCATAAAACAAACCAAAAGGACATTAAAATACGGTCAAGGAGAAGAAGCTACTCGAAAAAACCTTCTGAGGAGAAGAAGCTACCCGGACGTTGATCGAGAGTGGCGACGAGCGGCAGCAGAGTCAATCGTCGATGGAAGAGAAAGAGAAAAAGGGACTAAGGTAGATCGTGGTGAGAAGGCTTTGGCGGCTTGAGCCGAGAGTTTTGGAGTGCTCGATTCCGTTAATGAGACGGGGCGGGGACTGAAGGTTAAGGCTTTGTTTAGTTCACCATATAGGAGAGAAGATGAGGTTAATTTAAGAGAGAATATAGAAAAATTGAAAAAATTAATGAATAATATTTTTTATTTAATTCAAAAGAAAAGGGAAGGGGAGAGGAGAGAAATTAATTAAAAGTTGATAAAAATATTCTTATTTTTTTATTTAAATTTATTTATTCTTTATTTATAATATTCATATTAAAATTATTATTTTTTAATTTATAAATTTTAAAATTTTTTATCTCATTTATATATATAATAAAAATAAAAAAATGTTAATTTTTTATTAATTTTATAATCATTATATATTTTAATATAATATATAAATAATTTATTATATTTATTAAATTTTATTATAATTTATTATAATTATTATGCAATTAAAAAAATAGATGTGAAAAAATAAAAAATAAAAAGAGGTTTAAGGGTATATTTGAAATATTAAAAAAAAATTAGGGGTATTTTAGTCAAAAGGGGGATAAAATTTTCTCTTCCCCTCCAAAAAACTCCACTTTTAGAGGGGAAGTGAGGAAGGGGAGGGGACTACAAAAAGATAAAAAATCTCCCCTCCCCTCCCGTCTATTTTTTCTAACCAAACATAATTTCCTCTCTCATCCCCTCCAAACCCTATAACCAAACAAACCCTAAGGGAATTTTTCATGAACGAGGGCACAATGCTATGTAAGGAGGCAAGGAGCAGAGAAGGGGGGAGGTCGTGAGGGAACTAGGGTTTCGACATCACTAGCCTTAGAGGGAAGTTCTACCCAGAAAAAGTCAAGAATATTAAATCAAAAAAGATAATTATTCCATTTGAGAAAGAACTTTCTCACTTAAAATATTTAAACAACATGATCTTTAGCATTAAAAAGTTTTCATTTTTTGTATTGAATACTAATTTTTCATTTTAAAATTAAGTCTCACACACGTACAATCATATATATATTTTTAATTTTAGTTAAAATATATAGTAATCTCTTATATTTTTTAAAATAAAATGTCTTTGCCTTTCAATAAAATGAATCTACTTTCATTTAATTACTAATAAGAAGTAATTAGGAAAAATGAAATATTGCAACGATAGAAATTGACTAAATATAAGTGACTGTATGTATATTATCAAATTACAAGCTTTTGAAAATAGTCAAAGGTATCATCCTAAGGTACATGCATCAATAGAATGCAAAAGGAAAAGTAGGTATGGCAATATTAAAAATTCTTTTGAAAATTTAACAAGCCTGTTAAATACTCTCTATTTTATATATATATATATATATATATATAATTTAATTAATTAATTTAATTTAATTATAAATATTAGTTAATTAATTCACCTTTTGGTTAAAATAAGTCATTAATTGTTAAAAATATTATGTTAAATAACTAATACGTTGATTTGAATTGTTAAATAAATGTAAATAAGAACATAATTCTATGGATGTTAGCAACAGTGGCTAGCTAAGGTGGCATGTTTTCTTAAGGGGAGGTTTGATAAAAGTAATCGGGATAGGGTGTAAAATAGGAGTATTCAAAATGCTCAATGTTGAGGCCACCTGAGTCCGCAAAAAAATAGCCCTATCTAACCTAAAAAAATTGGCCTAAAATATAATTGGGTAAGTTTGGGCTGAGCTAAGTTTCAGGCAGGGCAGAGTACCGAGTAAGGTATGTCGCCCTGCCCATTTTAGCCCGGCCCGAGATATATATTATATTTTTTTTTAATTTATAATGCCTAATCTAATTGTTTGCATTTGCCTACCCAGTGAGTTGCTCTAATTCCTAAATCTCGACTCTAGGCTCCAGCTCTCCGCGACTCTACCTACGCTTCTTTACACCCATCAACTCCAGCTCACTGACACTTCACTAAACCCGTCGACTCCAGCTCTCTGACGCTTTGTTACACCCGTCGACTCCATCTCTTCGCCTACGCTTCACTGCACCCATCGACCGGTTTGGCAGATCCCTACCCTCTTGCTCCTACGAGTCTCCAACGAGGCAACGGCGACATTGTTAAAAGAAGCCAACTTCTCGCTCTTCTCGTGTCAGACTTCAGGTTAATCTCCATCTCTTTGCTATTTCGTTCTTTAATTTGACTTCTTTTAGAGTTATTCCTCACAAGAAAGTGGAAAACTATGATATTTGTTTATTCTAGAAATTTGTGGATATTGCTCGTTTGTGCAAGTATCGTTAAATTCTGGCCTAGAACTCACGCATTTCTTGTATATGAATAATTGTTTTTGGGTCGAACTCTGAATATCGCTATTTGTGACTTCGTGTTAATTAATCATTTTCACTGTTACCTCTGATTATGCCTCATATTTACCATTCTTTGATTTGGAATCAATTTTTGTTTGATTCACCACAATGGAATGCATTTCTATTTATAATTAGCCTCCTTGTAATGTCCATCGTATTTGCTCTTTTCCTGGGTGATTCCTATGAGCATGCAAGTCCAATGCTAAATTCCCTGTCTTAATTCCTTTATTTTTATTCTATCAAGGCTCTGGGTGAGTTCAGTCGTTTTGTCAGTTTGGATCATTGTTATGTGGACTATTTGCTGCTATATCCTTTTAGTATCTCTTCATGGTTTATATTGTAGAATAAGGTTGTATTATTGAAATTACTTTGAACGATGGACGTATTTGCTACTGCTATTTGATGAGTAACATCTATTGCGCATCACTAAATTTACTGTAAATGGGTCAGCTATCTTCATGAATGTTATTCTTTCATTTTTTAGAACCTTAAATAACACATGTACTTAATTCTAATGTTTATATCTCTGATGGGAAAAATCTTTGTTTGTAGCATTATGTGGCCCTAAAGTGCAAACTGGTTGATTTTGGAAATGCTTGTTGGACTTATAAACAATTCACTCTGGCGGATTTGTGATCTTTTGCTTGCATTTGCTTTGAGCTGGTCACTGGTGATGTTCTTTTTTATCCTCACAGTGGTAACAACTATGATAGGGATGAGGTAAGTACACACATTTTGGACTATAATTGTTAGTTGTCTTCAAATTTGTGCTATCACAATTACCTTGTTTAAAACTGTTGTCTAACCTAAAAAAGATAGATCATGTTCTTCAGTAAAAACAAAGGTCCAAGAATGTGATATGTTTCTTTGAGCTTCAACCTCGGTGATTCAATCAAGGAATTCTGTCAGTAATACTTTATTTTACTTTACAGGATCACCTGGCATTGATGATAGAATTTCGTGGAATGATGCCTCGCAAGATAGAATCCAGTGCTTGGAGAACTGCACTTATAAAGGATATTCATATAATTCAGTAATTGGATGTATGACTTGGAAAGAGAATTTAATTGACATACAACATTTCTCAAATGGAGGAATTGACCTATATATCCGTGCAGCTGGTATCTAAATTTACTAAGAATGCTTAGAATTTAGTTCTTTTAACTTTATTTTTTTGACATTAATTTCTTTAACTTCTTTTTCTTTCATGACAGATAAGAAGAGACCTAAGAGATTCATCATTATCATCATTGTAGTAATGGGAGCTATCATTATCAGTGTCACTTGTGCATACTTCTTGTGGAAATGGAAGGCAAAACAAGCAGGTACATCAATATGATTACAAATTTATGATTGCAAATTTTTTTCTTATAATATGAATATAATATTATTATTTGGGCATGTGCAGCCTGCCTATACTCAACCTGAAATAGTTAGAGTTTTTATTAGTAAGGCTGGGCATCGGTTTATAAAATATAACCTATAATTTTTTTGAGCAGGGGTTACCCTGTCTAACCTAACCTATACATACCCCTAGTATAAAATACCTATGTACTTATCCTAAAAGGACATGTGTACCAGAAACTCCATTTGGGTGAGAAATACGCAAACTTCTTTTAAAATGACAACACAATCTAATAGTGGGTTTAAGGAGATATAAACACCATTTAAAATTATAATTATGGTTTGCTAGGTGCCAAAGCCCTCCAAATACCTGCTTTAAATAGTTTAGTTGTTCAATTAAAAATAGTCATAACATGGGGAAGAACTAGGGGTGCTTCCATAATTAACAATTTCTAATTATTTTATAAAATAAAAAATAGCAACATATTTTTTAAAAAAAATAGATCAATTTTTAATTTTTGTTAGTTTTGGTTTTTTGGAAATGTGAAAAAATAAAGTGAAGAACACACGTCTTTCATAACGATGATCTGGACACTTTTTTTTTTTTTTTTTTGCTTCCTGAAACTTGTTCTGAAAAATAACTTCATAAAACTTGTTTTTTTGGAATTGTGAAAAAAAAGGTGAAGAACACGCGCCTTTCAGAACAATGATCTGGACACCTTTTTTTTTTGTTTTTTGCTTTCTGAAACTTGTTCTGAAAAATAACTTCATAAAACTAATTTAAGAATATAAAATTTACAAGTAGAATCAAACAAGACTTATTTGGTAAATAACATATTATTCCTTAATTTAATAATTTGATGAAAGTTGCATTTAGTTGCCATTGAATCCTCTTTATATTTCTTTTTATATACAAAAAAAAATTATATGAGTTTAGTATAGTCCCTCACCAAGATTATGACATATGTTTAATATTTAGAGAGTATTTATAGGAAACTTTCAAGATTATCTATTAAATGAGCTCTTAAAATAGTAGCGAGGATCAAACTTACATCCTTATGAGATATAAATATGTTCCTTACCATCCTTATAAGATATAAATATATTTCTTACTATATGTATCAATTATCATTGATGACCAAAAGTATTTGAGATTGATTTTGTTCATTAATAAACCAACGTAAGTTGGACCTAATAGAGCAGCTAGTTTCTCATAATATAAAAAATTTAAATTTAAATTTTTATTAAAAAATATACTTATATTTAATATTGATAACGTTTTAAATATATTTATTTTTAATAGGAGGATATCTCTATCTAAAAAGACCTTAAAAAATATAGAGAGGGTGTCTATAAGTTCATTTATGCATCAATGGGGATTAATTTTTCTTTTTGGATGATTTCAAAGGCACCCCACATTGATTTAGAGCATTTTTTTAAAAAAACTTAAGTTATTAAATAATATCTCAAAATACGAAATAAGCCTTGTAGATAAATTATAACCTAGATAGTTTTGAAACATTATTGAAAAGGAGCATTTTTTTAGGGAAAAAAATCTACATTAGATCATAATAAGTTATATATTGACAAAATAGTAGAAAAAATTATAAAAAATGATAAATTCTAAAATGGTACATTGTGTTAATAATTCTTAATCTATAGTTAATAGTATTTAATATATTGTTGATAACTGTCATATTTTAATATTTATTTTTTTAAAAAAAAAATCTGTCACTTTCCCTTATATATTGTTCTCTTACCCATTTTTTGCCCCAATTTTCTCACATATTCCACAGGAAAAAGATTAATGTTTCGTTTTGTTTCACGCTGGAATTTTATATGGATAACCACAACATAGCGTTCTCGGGGAAAAACTAAATCAAAACTAATTGTATATGATCCCAAAATACTATGCTTGGGATTGGAATATTGTCTTTTTTTTCCAAAAAGTATTCCTTGAAAATAAATTGTGTGGGAAGGTTGGAATAAACTCAAAGTGCTTTTCCTTCCCACAAGCCCACCTTAAGATGCAAAGTGTAAAGTTTGAATTTTTTTCAGAACTAGACAATAAAAAATAAACACAAAGTTATAAATGACAAAAATAGTTATTTTATTTTATTTTTCATTTTAACCTGGATTGACAAATATAGTTGACCTCTTGTAAAAAGTGCTATTAATTAGATATTGTTGCTGTGTTGAATTTTTTCCCCTTTATTGGAAAAAAAAAGTGATGTTTAATTAAAACCGTGTTTCCTTTTTTCTTTATTGCAGATATTTTTGCTTATATCTAAGATCAATAAATATTGATAATTTTTGCTTATATATAAGAAAGGGAATATTTAATTGATGCTGAAATATGAGTACAATGAAAGAGGGGATAATGTTGATATACTAAACCTAACAAATAATAGCCTGAGGTTTCAGTCCACTAAATTGGAGAATGGAGATGGGAATATTTACCCAATCCACATCCATAAATATTCCATCACTTCCAAGTCCACGCCCCGCATTACGCCAATCTCTTCCGTTTCTTTCCCTCACCCATTTAAATATGGTTTTAAAAGATAACTTATAAAAAAAATTTAGATAATTTTTTTAAAAAATAGCTTTTAAAAAAATAATTTTAAATAAATAAATATTTAAATAATTATTATTAAAATAATTTTTTATATTAATAAATTACTATAAAAAATATTATTTTATAAATAAATAATCAATTTCTTTTTTTCACATCTCTCCCTCCTTTATCTCTTCTACTGTTGACGAAGGGAGATGAAGAGCAATGGAGAAAGACGACCAGCGATGGAGAAGAACTAGCAACAGAAAAAGAAGAGACGGCCCATGGCACTTTGTTCATAGAAATTCTAGCATAGATCTTCTTTCTTTTTTGAAAGTCCAACGATGATAATGGCAATGAAAATAGACATGGTGGAGGCACTCAGTCGATTATAAGAAAAAAAGTAGAAGAGAAAAGACAAAAAAAATAAGAGATAGAGGATAAGTAAAAAATAAAAATAAAATAATAATTAGATAATTTATAAATTTTTTTATCTAGAAACTATTTTCAGTAATTTATTATAAATTATAATTTAATTTATAAATACTTTTTAAAAAATATGACTATTTCTTTTAAAAAAATTTTAATCTAAAGTTTGAGTCAAAATTTTTTTAAAATCTAGGTTATATGTTTATCTAAACATGCATATTAACTCTTTTAGTCAATATAAAATATATTTAATTAAATTAAAAATTTTAGTTTAATTAATTATTGATAATAATTGTATATTAATTTTTTTAAAATATATTTTTTGATCATATATATTTAAATTATTTTTAATAAAAAATAATTTAATATATATAATAATATAGAGATAATATGAGAAAAAAATTATAATTTTAAAAGATAAAAAATTATATTTTATATTTAGGAAAATGAAGTGATTTTTATACTCATTATTGTATAAAATATAAGAATATTAATTTATTTTAATTTTAAATATAATATTTTAATTTATTTTATTATTTAGATTTATATTTTTTTTCTTAAAATTACCCTATTAATTGTGTTATTAAGAGAATTTTTTAAAAAAACTATTTTTAATATAAATAATTAAAATAAATATTTTTTTAAAAAATTATTATCTATTTTTACGTATTTTAAATAAGAAAGATAAATACTAATCATTTAAAATTACAAACCAAATTAAACTCAGGACTTCCAACAATTAGAGAGCTTATTAGACTATAAATTATTAGCTGTAAGTTAATTATATAACTAGACTTATTACATGGATCATGTCCTTCGGTGAAGGATGGCCACAAATTAAGAATTTAATTAAATGAAAAGGGCGCAGGGGGCAGGCTCTAGTAGGAGTAAAACAGGGAATAGGTATAATAAATTAAGGGAGATGAGTGGGGCCAAGCACGTGTGGGCCCGCGTTATGAAAAAGGCCAAATTCCTGCGTACTCTGCCACGTCAGCTATAGCCTCTCTATTAAAAAGGGGGTGGTGTCCGCGCAAGCGAGGTCACACGCCACTTATATTCTGGCAAAAGGCCTGCCCCAGTGGGCCCCACCGTCCCTAGCACTTCTTATGGCTGTAAATCCTCATCATTGCTGCTGCCCTTTCCCCAACGTGCTTTTCGTGCCTTTCCTCCTGCGCCTCCCTTTCTACTTTCTAGGCCATTATATTAATATTAATATTCTCTCCAAATAATTAACTTATGTAAATTAAACTTTTGATTAAAATTAATTAAAATTTATACTTATATTGAAAAAGTATTTTATTTTTAAAAAATACACTTATTTATAAAGAGAAAGTGGATGAGAAAATATGAGTATGAAAAAAAGTTATAAAAATAAAACTGTGTATACCTATTTTTTTTTAAATAATATGTTGGATAATGAGCTATTTTTTTAATTATAAATTACTATCCCATATTTCAAAAAGAAATATAATTATTTTTATGTTTTTTTAATGTAGAAAAAGATAGATAATCCCACTTACAATGTGATCGACACGTAAGCCTGCTATTTTAAGAAGGTTGTAGAGTAGATGTGGTAGCCTACAAGGCTAGAAGCCTTGAACATTCCTGTAGGCGGGGAAGATTAGGTAGGCAAACACGTAATTGCTGCAGAAGGAGAGTACCTGTATGGTTTTAGAAGACGCGCGTGGAATTTCTTTTGACGTGGCAAACTCACGCTTGAAGAGCTTCTCCACCTCTCGCGCCATTTCGCGGGGACATTACATCCACATGAAGTCATATAAATGATATTAATAAATCATTAATTTGAGAATTTTTTATACTGAAAATAATGAAATTATGAGCTTAATTAAAAATTATAATCAATGCCCTTTTCTAAGTGGGGGTGGGTGGCAGTGGCTCTTGAAATTTTATGCTATTTATTTTGTAACCTCTTTTATTTCAATCAAAAAAAAAACAAACCACCCTGCTTTCCTTTAATATAATTTAAGTCTTTTAAAAACATTTTAAATGATTATTAGGAGAAAAAAAAGGGAAGCTTTGCACGGGAATCAAATATTATACGCACAATTCAATCTAAAAATTATATTAATATTCTAAAAATAATTAAATTAATATGAACTAGATTAAATATAATAATATGGAAAATAATAATTTACTCTCTGTAGAAGGCACGAATTAAACTCCCAATTAATATTTAAATGAGGAATATTTTTATAATTTACCCCAACTCAAGTTAATATTCCTCCAATAAATATAAGAACTAATAAAATAAATATTTTTATTAATTACGTATAGTAATAATTTTTGTTAATAAAATATTTTTTTATATGGATGATTAGAAGGAATGATTTAAAAACATCAACACATATTTTTTTTATATATAATTAATTTAATTATTTTTTAATTATTTAAATATTAATTTTCATCTTTTCAGATAGCAGGCAAGATTATTATTGTGTTAAGTTGATTTCTAAATATAAACAATGTTATATGTCCCTCATTATTTACGCATCTTAAATAACTTTTCACCAATGAAGTAATTTTTCATTAGAATGAATAATTAAAATAAATTAATATAAATTTTTATTATAAATAACTAACTTAATTATTTTTTTAATTTTTGAGTAATATTTTGTATCTTTTTATATAATAGATAAGTATTTTTTATTATAAAAAATTTAGACTAATTTGATCTAATTTTTTATTAAAATTAGAGTATAATTTTATAATTTAAAAAATATTTATAAAAAATTAAAATTTTTAATTAATTTTTTGCATAATAATAAAAATTAATTAATATTTTTATAGATATAAATTTATCTTTTACTATAATATTAACTCTTATCGCAGATAACAGCAAGTTTATTATTGTGTGAAGTTGATTTCTAAGGATAAACAGTGTTATATGTCCCTCATTATTTTGGTGGGCCCCACATTAATTATCATAGGGCCGACAAACTGAGAGACAAAGTCAAATTGAAGAATGAGAAAGTCATAAACCTAACCAAGGTGGGAAAAAGTCTAGTGAAAGCCATTTGATCAATTTTGAAAGTTCGGTGGAATTATTTTATTTTGATTTTGATAATTCATAGGGTTAGGCCTTCGTTTGGAAACCATCAGCTCCATCCCCCATGGTTTTTTTTTTTTTTTTTACATTTTCTGAGAGGTGTATTAATTACATTACATATCTTTCACGTAACATGGCTTAATTAAAATTTCATAATCTAGATTTCATTTTTTAAGTTTAAAAATATAATTATTTTTAATACAATATTTAGTATTATTGAAATAAATTTGAAGATTATCATATCTAATTGGGATAGTTGTTTCAAGTGTGAACAAATAAAGGGCTTGGTCTTAATAGCATACTCATTTTTTTTTATTTTATTTCAATAGTCCGGATTCCTTAATGAAAAATGTGACTCATTAAAATATATAAAAAAACATGTATTATTAAAATTAATTTAATGGCCCATAGCGGTCATTATTCACATGAGGGAAACGTGTTCACATGAAGGAAAATGGTATTAGACCCACTTATACTTTAAAATATGATATCGTATAATCATACGACAATTGATTGATTATTGACTATATAATATTTTTGAGTAAACAAATATTTAATAACTTTTGTTTATTTTAATTATTTTTAATAAAAAATATATCAATTATTTTTTAAAAATTAAATTATATTTTAAATAGTACTTCTTTAATCTTTAATATAAAATTTAATTTATAATATAAAATTATAATATAAAATAAATCTTATATTTAGAATAAATTTTTTTAAATAATAAACAACAAAGTAGTGTTTTAAATCATTATTTCATTTGAGAAGTTATTTTATAATTAGTAATAATTATGTCATGTTTAAGATAATCACATTCTTACATTCATAGTATCATTATTTAATGCTGAAAATAAATTAAAAATTAAACAACCCCTGAGATCTTAGTACGTTAAAAATTATATTTGAAAATTTTCCAAAATATATATAATTGGAAAGAGTTTAAATAAATAAATATTTAAAGAAAGTTGACTTATTTATTAAACAAATACATTTTGTTACTTCTCCCTTTCTCTAGGAAGGAGGTCAAATCTAGAATTGAATTTTATATTATAGATGGGAATGAATATCAAGATAACGAGCAAGCATAGTCAATGATATCCATGAAAGGCAAAGCTTAGTCTCCAAAAGGCATGGGCCATGATTAGCCACATGGTTTCATATATTAGCCAATCTTGTGCTTGCGACAATGAATTGTTAATATTTACACAGCTCAGAAGCTTACGTATGATGCTATCTCGTAAGGCTCTTCAATTATTTTCATTATTATTTTTGGCAAAATTATACAATTTTTTTAAATTTTAAAACTTTACCTAGTTTTGTTTATTAATATTGCTTATATATATGTATATTACTTTTCAAGTTATAAATATAAAAAATATTTAATTATATTAAAAAAATAATTAAAATAATTAATATAATATATATTTTTTGAGGTAATGTAAGGGGCTTAAAGTCCTACTAGTTAATATGACATATTTTATTTAAAATAATTTAATAATTTTTTTAACTTTTTATTTGATTAGTGTTGAGGAAGTGTCAATAAATATAATTTAAAAAAAAATTAATAAATATAAAACAAAATCTTATATTTAGGATTAAAATTAATTTTATAATTATATATTATATTAATAATTAGATGATTATTAAAATTTAGGAGGTTTAATCAACAATATGTAAATTGAGAAAATAAGTAGTTTCACTCATAAAAAAATTTGAATATCGAAAAATATATTTATTGATAAGAGTTTAACCCTAATAGAGCTAGGAATTTGGGCCCAACCCGCCAACCTGCCATTTTATGGGAGGTTATTTTGGTGCAGGTCTTTTTTACCCGTACCCGAGACGGGTTAGCCCGTTTAACCCGTTTTTTTAATTTTTATTATTTATATTATACTTTATTAATTTTAAAATTTTAACTAAATTAAAGTTTACATTATACTTAATTTATGTTAACTTTATTTTATTGAGTCATTTCTTTAAATATATATTTTATTTTATTATTATTTTACTTGTGATAAATTTATATATAGATAGTAATAAAATTAAAAAAATAAATATTTTGATAATTTTAAATCATACTTTGAAGTGATCTAGACCTGACAAATATTAGACTCAATTGTTTAAAGTGATCTAGAATGATAACAAAAAAAAATTTAAGAGTTTATATACATATAACTCAAAACTTAAGGGGTTATATGTATACAAAAATATAATTCAAGGGGTATATGTTTAATGATTGAAGTTGATCCATACAAATAAAATCAAAAGTTTGGTAGATTTGTTATTAATGTTTAAAGGTTGAGAGGTTAATTTACACATGGCTAGAAATTTAGGGGTTTTGCGTAATTTAAATTTTTTAATACATTAAGATGAGTTATTATTATTTTTCTTATATGTTATGTTTGAAAATATTAATTTGGCATTAAAATCAATTAAACCTATTTATCTATATTGGCCAAATCAATTCACCATTTAAGAAGAATAAATTTATTTAAACATAAGAACATTTACTTTTAATTTTATAGAATATTATTTCATATAATGTGAATGCAAAATAAAAATTGCGTGTCCAAAATGTCATTTTATCATACTAAGCAACTTATAAATTCACTTCATATAGCAAATCAAGAAAAGGGAAATCATTGCACACTTAAAATATGTTGATGTTATGATGTCTGATTTTAACCATTTCATTTTATTTTAATTTTCCCCCATTATACTTAAGATGTAAAATTCTACGTAATTATCTTTTATTGTATTATTAATTTTAATAAACTAGTAAGAAAATTAATCTCAAGCTAAAATAGTGGAAGTGGGGTGAGATATCAGAAATGCCTGAGGCTAATGTTTTAATTCTACTTGCATATGATAATATTTAATAAAATAATAAAACATATCAATCTTTTAAATATATTTATAAAAATTGTGATAATCTTATTGTTTTTTTGCCTGAAATACAATCTTAATCTTCATGCTTACCAGTACTAGTAAATATAATAGTTCATTAACAAGTTAAATTAGTTGGCAAAAAAATTAACAAATTAAATTAATAACCATACAAATGAGGATTTTTAAAATAAAAATTTAATAAACCATGTATATTTTCTAAAAATATATTTTTGAGGATTCTATAAATTTTAATGCCAATATAAATCATATATAAACACACACATATCAATTTTTTTTTTAATTTTCTTCCCAATAAGAAATTTCTCACATGAATTATTCTTTTTTGAAGGTACAATTTTAGTTACTTAGAAAAAACTCAGAGTAAATATGACCCAAAGCAAAAATGAAATGAGAAAATGAAAGAGAAAGAAAAGGAATAGGATTTGTACTGTATAAGTGTAAAGCCATCAAAACCAAACCACATCGCTTTCTATTTCCAATTTCCATTTCTTCTTCCTCTCTCTCATAAAAGTAATTTTAGTCTTCCTCTCTCTCATACGCTATCTTCTCTCTCCCTTCCTCACTCAAGCTCAAAAAGCTGTGTCCACTCGTCGGCTCCTCGCAACCTTTCCGTTTTATTTTTTTTTTATAATAATAATTTCGAAACCTTTCTTCTGTATATATATTTGTATCTATCGTCCATTCTTCATCGTTTTCATCTTCCTTATATTCGCCTTCGTTGGTGATCACTGTTCATACATTGATTTGTACGACGTTGTTTTGCCGGATGGCTGCCGGAGTGGAGTTATCGGCGGGTAGAACCGCTGGTGGCGGGATTGCTATGGAATTCCCGGCTGGTGATAACTCTTGTCTGTTGCCGCAGAGGCTTCCGAGGAGGCTCCGGCGACGGTTTCTTGATGTGGAGTGCAAGTCTCCGAGAACTGTCGAGGAGATTGAAGCGAAGCTTCGAGATGCTGATCTTCGAAGACAGGTAATTTCTTGTTTCTGATCAGTTAAGTTTGGTTGGTGAGTCAGTGTACTGTTTTTAGGTACGAACACTGGAGGGTCTTTAAAATTGTGTTTACTTCCTCTTTTTTCGCTTGGTGATGTGGATTCATGAATTCTCTTTTGGAAAATTTGATCATGGAAGATCCAAGATCATAATATTTTTTCTATTGGATTCATCGGATTCCAGGTAGAGCGGAAAAATATCAATGGGTTTCGAAAAGTAATTCTTTCTTTTCTTTCATTCTGCGTGAGTTCTTTTCATAGTCTCCCTTGCAAGGTTATTTCTATGTTAGGTAGGAGAGGATGCTTTTCTGTTCGAAATTTGTTTCGCACTTCATGGCGGTGCTTTTCCCATGGTTTTCCTTGCTGAATTTTCGTTTCTGTTCTGTTTTTCCGTCAATTCTTTAAATTTGTATTGCAGCGTTCATTTTGTTGGAATTAAATAGAACTTCTGCCCTGATGGTATGTAATGGTTCCTTCACCCGATATGGATGCCCCCTGGGGCGCTCTTCTCTTACCTTTCCTCGGTTTTCCTCTGTAATTTTCCCACTGTTTACATAAATCTTATTTTTTCTTGGTTATATTACTTCTTCCCCTTTAATTATTCTTACCTTTTCCCAATGTCGCCTTAACCAAAATTTTCATCTTTCAACAAATATTGAATTTATAAGCGTGTTTGAGGATTTTGAAAGTTCGTTCTATCGAGTTTTCCCCCTTCAGAGTTCAGACGGATGCTCATGAGTTACCTCTTTCTTTTACTGATTGCAGAAGCACTATGAGGAACTCTCGAGCAAGGCACGTCCAAAACCAAGAAGCCCTTCCAGGTCCTCATCTCAGGAGGAGGATCTTGGACAGCGACTAGAAGCGAAGCTGCAAGCCGCTGAACAGAAGAGGTTGGTTCTCGATGTTGAATACCCGACTTTATGGTTGCACTGGCCACGTGTTTATCGCTCCTTCTTACTTTCTAAGTTTTCCCCAGTTGCAATTTATCTGTCTTGGTCAGACTTTACGTGGTTTATAGTTTGAAGTTTATTTTGCCGTTTGGTCAGTTCTCTATCTCTCATGGTGAGAAATATGATAGTGTTTTAACTTTGGGACTATTTACGGTCGTTATAAAAGCAGTTGGAATAGTATATTGATCAATAATTTGCTTCTGTTCAGGAATAATTAGTCGTTAATAAGATTTCTTTTCATATGCATATGCATATGGATTTTGGATTTTGATTTATTTGGACCATTGAGCTAATTGTTTGGCTAATCTACAGACTGAGCATTTTAGCAAAGGCTCAGATGCGCCTTGCCAGGTTGGATGAATTGCGGCAAGCAGCTAAGTCAGGAGTGAAAATGCGCTATGAGAATGAACGTGTGAAACTTGGGACAAAGGTTGAATCTCGTGTTCAGCAGGCAGAGGCTAATAGGATGCTTATACTCAAGGCTTGCAGACAAAGAAGGGCTACCTTGAGAGACAGATCATCTCAATCATTAGTACGAAGGATGGCTAGAGAGAACAAATATAAGGAGCATGTACGTGCTGCAATTCACCAAAAACGTGTTGCTGCAGAAGCAAAGCGTCTTGGATTGCTGGAAGAAGAGAAGAAGAGGGCACATGCTCGAGTATCACAAGTGAGACATGTAGCTAAGTCTGTATCTAACCAGCGAGAGATTGAGAGAAGGAAAAAGAAGGACCAGCTGGAAGATCGGTTACAAAGGGTATAATAGTTGCTTGAAGTTGTTTGCATAGCAGTTTTATTTTTCACTATATTAAAATTTTCTCACGTCACTTACTGTCTTTAATGGTCCGTGACTTTAATCATGTTTCATGGAATTACTCATTAATTAGGCAAGAAGGCTAAGAGCAGAATATCTCAGGCAGAGGGGAAGGTTGCGTGGTCACGTGAGAGAGAGTCGGAATAGAATTCCCAAGCAAGCAGAGGTTCTTTCCAGAAAATTAGCTAGGTGAATTTAAGTTAGAATCTTTTGCTTGCTACTGTTAGAATCGAAGATGACTTGTGATGCTATGTTGAATAATTTTCTTGGGTGTCTATGCTAAGCAAATGTGCTTCAAAACTGGAATACAGTGAATTTTCACATTGAGTATCTTTCTGGTTTGCATCATATGATAATTTCATGTAACTATTGTATTCTTCAATTATTTCCCCCAAATTTGCTTGAAATTACTCAAGATCATCAATTGTAACATTATTGCTCATTGTAGGTGCTGGAGGCAATTCCTAAGTCTGACGAAAACAACTTTTTCCTTGGCAAAGGCTTATGATGCTCTGAGAATTAATCAGAAATCTGTCAAGTCGATGACTTTTGAGCAGCTTGCCCTTCTGATTGAATCAATTTCTACAATTCAGACAGTACAAGCTTTACTTGACCGGATTGAGAGCCGCCTTCAAGTGTCTAGAGCAGTTGCCCCTGCTAAATCTAGTTTGGATAATATTGATCACCTGCTGAAACGGGTTGCTACCCCCAAAAAGAAGGCAACTCCTAGGAGTTCTACAAGAAGCAGGGAGACAAAGAGAGTAAGCCCTGTCAAGGAATCAAACAGGAACCCGGCTAGGTTATCAAGGTATCCGGTAAGAGTTGTTCTGTGTGCTTATATGATATTGGGCCATCCAGATGCTGTTTTCAGTGGAATGGGGGAGCGTGAGATTTCTCTAGCTAAGTCTGCTGAAGAATTTGTCCAAATGTTTGAGTTGCTGGTAAAAATTATACTAGAGGGGCCTGTGCTGAGTTCTGATGAAGAGTCTGATTCAGCAGCTTTAAAACGTTTCACCTTCAAGTCTCAGCTTGCTGCTTTTGATAGAGCATGGTGCTCATACTTGAATTGTTTTGTGGTCTGGAAGGTCAAAGATGCTCAATTATTAGAGAAGGATTTGGTTAGGGCAGCTTGCCAACTTGAGTCTTCTATGATTCAGACATGCAAGTTGACTCCAGAAGGAGATCATGATAAACTTACCCATGATATGAAGGCAATTCAGCATCAGGTAAATATCCATGTCAATTCGCAGTGAACACATTGATATTTGGTAATATTGTAGGTTCCTATTTTTGAGCTTTTGCTACTTGGCATTTGATATTGAATAATGCTAATAGTTTTATATTTATAGAATTACTTTGTTTTATCGGTGCAATTTTTTCCATTCCTCATCTCCTGGCTTGAACATTTTATTCCTCTCTTATGTCTTTAATCACCTTTTTAATTGGACTTTTCTCTTCTAAAGGTTTCTTGTTATGACTAAGCTTTGGTGAGGTAGCTATCTTCTAACAAAATGCAGTTGGTTCTTAAGGGGTTCTGTTAAATATCCAAAATAGCGGGTGTAAGTTTACTTACATATATTTCTTAATGCAGGTCTCTGAAGATCATAGACTTTTAAGAGAAAAGGTGAAGCACCTGAGTGGAGATGCTGGGATTGAGCGTATGGAGAGTGCTTTATCTGAAACACGATCTAAATTATTTAAAGCAAATGAAAACACAAGCACAAGCCCAGTTAACTGCTTACCTGCTCTTTCAACTGTTGCTAGCTCTGCAGAAACAAACATTCCAGTTGAGAGTAACCAAAAGACTAGTCGTGTTGTTCGCTCCCTATTTAATGAGTCCGGACCTTCTTTACCTAGGGGGTCCAGCTTCTCTGCAGATAGAATCAATTCGGATGGTCAGCTGAGCTCTTCTGATGAGAAGTTGGTAACTGAGAACGAACTCTTTGTGAATGAATTTCTCCATGAACGTCACCGTAGTTTCTCTGATGGTTTTGGTATTGCTGATCACTACCAAAGTAGCCTTGAGGTTAGCGCATCATTGTAAATTTATTGTAATAATACTGTCTGACAATTATTTTTGATACATTAATATTTTGGCCTTTGAGGATGTTTATGTCCAGAAGTCGTCTTTTTTGAGTCATTTTGAAAATAAATTTTCTCATGCAGAAATATATAGTAATTTCTCCTGCCAATGCCAATCTGTAGGATTTTGAGTTATGATTTGCTTCTGCGTTATCAGGGGAAAATAAAGCAGACAATGGAAAAGGCTTTCTGGGATAGCATCATGGAATCCATAAATCAGGAACAACCAAACTATGATCGAGTTGTTCAACTCATGAGAGAGGTCAGGGATGAAATTTGTGAGATGGCTCCTCAAAGTTGGAAGGAGGATATTCTATCAGCAATTGATCTAGACATTTTCTCCCAGGTAGCAGCCTATTTATAATTTTGGCGTGTGATGATTATTAGTTTCTGAATTGGAATATCAACTCTAACTCGTCCATTTCTGACGTGTCTTCTTTATTTCCGAAGGTTCTGCAATCAGGTAACCTGGATGTTGATTACCTTGGAAAGATTCTGGAGTTTTCGCTGGTCACTTTGCAAAAGCTTTCTGCTCCAGCCAATGAGGAGACGATGAAGGCCAAACGCCAGAATTTATTTTTGGAGTTGAATGAAATATGTCAACTAAGAGATGGGCCAAAAAATTCATGTGTCATGGCTCTAATCAAGGGCTTACAATTTGTCCTAGAACAGACTCAGGTATGTTGTGGAGTTTGGATGCCTTTTCTTTCTTTGAATTTTGTCAATTTTGCTTTCTGTTTAGTTATGAAGATTAATTCTGAGTTAAGGGCTTCTTTTAAAACGAGGGCTTCCAGTCTAGGTTTTTAGATGCGTGGAGAGTTGACTTTTGATGTGTTGTAAAATTGATTTTAAAAAACAATTTCCATTAATCAATGCCATGTTTCGTATTTTGTTTTAGTGCTTATTTAAAGTAACTTCGATTACATGAACACCAACTTCTTTGTGAACATTGCCATTGTCAGTCTTGTGTTCTTTATCATATTTCAGTGAATCTGCACGTGCGTGAACACCTCCTAGAGTTTTTTTGTTCTTAATTGGTTTTTATTTCTAACTAAACTCTTATGACAGATTCTTAAGAAAGAGATAAGCAAATCCCGCATAAGATTAATGGAGCCTTTGTTAAAGGGGCCTGCTGGTCTTGATTATCTTAAGAATGCCTTTGCTAACCGTTACGGATCTCCATCTGATGCCAACACCTCTTTGCCTTCAACGCTGAGATGGCTCTCTTCTGTTTGGACATCAAAAGATCAGGACTGGGAAGAATACTTGAACTCCTCCTCGGCTTTCGCGAGCAGTGATAGTTCATCGCAGGGATGCCTTCCTTCCACCACTCTCAGAACTGGGGGAAGTATTCTCTCTAAAGCAACTGGTGCTGATGATGCAAATACTACAGGTTCAAAATCAATAATAAATGAATAGAACATTTTTAACAGAGAAAATTTTCTTTAATTAATGGTTTTCTGAGACATGCCGGTGTGTTTGGACAGGTGATCAACTGCCAGAATGCAGAGGAGAATTAATTGATCTAGTCGTGAGGCTTGGTTTGCTAAAATTAGTTAGTGGTATATCTGGTCTGACTCGAGAAGATCTACCTGAAACTTTATCACTTAACTTATTCAGGCTGAGATCTGCTCAATCTCAAATTCAGAGGATTATTGTTATTTCCACTAGGTAAGCGGCACAAATAATTGTATTACTCCTCTAGACTTAATATAAGACCTAATTTATAGTGTAAATTACATTACAAATTAGGTGACCGGAGGCGTATATCTGAACCCTTATTAAAGAGAGAGTATCTTATGTATGTTTCTAAGTGGGTATTCAACATTTTTATTTGGAATTGCAGCATCCTTATTTGCCGCCAGATTCTGTTGAGTGAAAAAGCAGTAGGTAGCACCATGGAAATGGAAAGCATAGTATCAAAGTGTGCTGAAAGACTCGCGGATCTCTTAGACCGGGATCAAGACGTCGATGTTAACAAAATTGTCGAAGTAATCTGCGATTTCTCTGCAGGCGGCGATTTAGACATGGATGCAGGGAAACTACAGAGAATGAAGGTAGTTGCTGCCAGGATGCTACCAAAGAGCTTACAAGCTGGAGATGCAGTGTTTGAGAGGGTGTCAAACGCGGTGTATTCAGCCGTTCGAGGCGTCGTGCTTGGCGGAAACGGGGTTCAAGGTAGGAAGTTGGCGGAAATGGCCCTCCGGAAGGTCGGGGCTGGTTTACTGACAGAAAGGGTGGTGAAAGCTGCAGAAGTTTTGATTGTGGCTGCCACTATATCAGTAAGTGTTCATGGAGTATGGTATAAACATTTGACTGATAACATGAATAATAATAATAATAACAATCGGTAAGTGTCAGGGCAGAAATAATAAAATACCCGCTTGTGCATAGTAGTTTGTAAGTTGTGACTGTATCCTTAGGGTTGTAAAGGGATTGTGGGTAAGCATGTTGAATTCTTTTAATGTACAGTAGTGAGATGTATATATTTATGTAAGTGTTATTTCTCTGAGTTGTTTGAGGTTCTCTCTCTCTCTCTCACACACACACACACACACACACACACAAAATAAGTCTATCTTAAGATCATGAAAACATTTTACAAAGTGTCTTATATTTGGATGCTTTGTTTGGAAAGAAGGCTTTGACTGATTTGTTTGATATTAATTTTCTAACGTGGACTTATCTAAGCCCTTTTCAGGGGAATGGGTTTATTATTTGATATTATTAAATTCAAGTTCTTAATCGAACTCAAATGAAAAGCATAGCTATTAAAATTGAAAGTTTATTAATATTGATATCAATTAATTTGATATAAATATAATTCATTAATAATATATTCCATTCAATAAACTTCCGTATAATAAAAGAATTTAGATATAACTATAATTAAAATTTTAGAGGAGAAAAATGAGTCTTGTCAATTCATATATAATAATTAATTTTTCTTTTGTCAAGAGTTTATCGTAGAATTGAGATTTAAAAAAAAAATAATCATTATAAAGATCCTATAACAAATAAATGACATAAACTTATTAGTATTTTTTGCACTTGAAATTTATTCTTATATTCTTCTTAATTATTATTAGATTTTTAGGTGATTAAATCTCTCACTTATGACCATATAATAATTATCCCTTTAAAATATCCAAATATTTTTTTAGTTTCAATGAGGTATTAAAAAGTCACGAATGAGAAGATACGAAGATAGATAAGCCGAATAAAAAATATCAGAATTGAACAAAAATTCATGCAAGGAAAGATAATATATATATATATATATAAACCGCTCACAGTCACATTACGCAGTGGGTCGGGTCGGGTTGCATTAAACAAAGAATTAGAAACCGAAAAACTTCACCCGTCTTCAGTGAGAAATTCATGGCCTACGCTCAGCTCCTCCCCGCGCACTTTCATTCCCAGGTATGCCTCTTCTCTTCATTTTCTGTTGTTTGGTTCCTCAAAAAATGATCCTACTTAGGAATTCAGAAAGTTGTATCAACCTCCGGTATAGTTGCCCCCTCATTCTGATGCTTAATTAGCTGAACTTGTATATATATATATATATATATATATATATATAATATCTGTAATTCTGTGCTTTTTATATCAGTCAAGGAGGGTGAAGTGTCCATATTTTTGTTTTTCTCCAGAGCTTTTACTGTAAGAAATTGACATCTGGTAGAAGACAGGAAAACGTGGATTGTGAAATTAGCAACGAAAATAAAGTCAACCTTGTTATTCAGGAATTAGTATTAGTCCTACGTGAGCATTTTCTTTTTCTAGACTAGACAATGCATAATTTCAATGCTGAAGGCTGAATCAAATGGAGAGTAACTTTTTACTTTTGTTTGTCACGGTTTTTCTTATGGGCATGCTTTGTTTTCTCTCTTTCTGTTCTTTCTCCTGTTTTCCTCGTGTACTGAGGCTTACCTTTCTTTCTTTTTGTGTTCCTCCCCTTATTTATTCTCTTTCTCTAGAGCTGTCACAAGCCAAATCCAATCCAGTTCGCTCCCCAAGTGTCTGAACAAATTAGGATCTCAAGCTTCCTGTTTCAGAATTCAAAAACTAATCAGAATAATCCAAGGCAGGTTGTTTTGAACGTGCAAGCAGATAGATCTTCAGCAACCATGCAGAAACCAGAGATGAAAGTTCCTCATGTACTGACCGTTGCTGGCTCTGATTCTGGGGGTGGTGCTGGTATTCAAGCTGATCTGAAGGCTTGTGCTGCTAGGAGTGTGTACTGTTCCACTGTGATCACTGCTGTCACTGCACAGAATACTGTTGGAGTCCAGGTTGAAATTTCATATTAATTTCATCACTTTTGCATAAGTTCATTTCTGAGGAAGTTAAAGAAGAAAAGGCAAGAATTTAATTCACAATTCGCACATATTATATGATAAAGTTAATTGGAACAGAAGTGTTAAGCTAAGTATTTTTATTGGGCTACACAATCAGTTAGTTGTCTTAGTTTAATTGTTATTTTGACACTTCCTTTTTGATAATTTCATCCTCAAATATATTAAAATTATTAGGGGGTGGATATCATGCCTGAGGATTTTGTGGCTGAGCAGCTGAAGTCTGTGCTCTCTGATATGGATGTCGATGTGGTAAAGTCAAAATACTGAGTGCTACAGCTACTAGTTTCCAATTATATTGCTGGTTGTAATCTCATAGGATGTAGTTGGCTACCCAAAGACTTAAGGAACAAAGGGGTGGTAAAAAAGAGAGAGAAGTTGTGATAAAACAAGCATAAAGATGTTCACGCATGCATGCAAATTTTTGCATTCATTCCAAGAATGAAGTAGAATAAAAGGTTGTCATGAGTTCATGGGCATATAATGAAAGTTAAATTATATGGTAATTTTCAAATATAGTTTTCAATCCAAGTGGCATATTATTGTATTCTAATACTCTTTCACTGTGAAATTTTGAAATAAAAAAGTTTATTCTGTGTAGCGGTTTCTAAAATGCTAATTTATTTCCCTCCTAAACTAAATGTTATGTTCCTAGGTCAAAACAGGCATGCTGCCATCTCCTGGCATAGTGAGGCTCCTTTGTCAGAGTCTTAGGAAATTTCCTGTCAAAGGTATTCACTTTTACAGAAATTGCTATCATGTTTATTATTTTATTGGAGTTGCTTCTGATTGACTTAGTTCTATTGCTGAAGGCAGCTCTGGTTGTTGATCCTGTCATGGTATCCACCAGTGGAGATGTACTTGCTGGTCCATCTGTTCTGGATGGATTTCGGTTAGTTTGCTGATCCTGAACTTTACTAAACATCCATATGTGATGAAGTATACATGTATATATTTTCTTTTTATAATACGTGATAAATGGACAAAATCTGTTTCTATATTTATTATAAGTTTACATTAAAGTTATTGGAAACTTATTATGCTTGTTATTGCTTTTATATTTTAGGGAGGAACTTCTTCCCTTGGCCAACATTGTAACCCCAAATATAAAAGAGGCATCAGTCTTACTTGGGGGGGTGCCAGTAAGATCAGTTTCTGATATGTGTGCAGCTGCAAAATTAATACATGACATGGGTCCTAGGTTCGTTGCTGCAACGACATCTATCATTCATCTGTTATGAATGTTTATTTACTTCTTACATAGAGTTCCATGTCATGAGTGGTAGACTTTTGGCATCAAACCATATGTTTGGTACAGCTTGAGCTTACAGGGTATAATGCCTGGAGCTTATTAAGTATTATTTTATGCTTCACAAAAATGTGAAATTGAGAAAAACAAAATAGCTAGTTGTATAGTAATTATAAGACAAATCTATAACAATGAATTGCTATCTCAGTCTGCTCACAAACATTTTTCATGAGAGAGCATGATTTACAGTGTATATAGTTTGTTGAATTGTTTTCGAAAAGTATGATGTCCAACAATTACTTCACTCGAGCTTAAGTATCTAATGTTGTCTATGTAAAGGGGTTTGGCTTCTTGACAATCAATTAAGATGTATAAACATATTTGTTAGTGACAGAGGTGCTGAATATAAATCTAGGGTACTCTACTTTAAGAACAGTTTGATTTGGCAAATAATTTATTCTCACTTCAGGAATGTACTTGTCAAAGGTGGTGACCTGCCCAATTCATCAGACGCCATTGATGTACTATTTGATGGTAAGATTTAAGTCTTTAAATATGAGATACAGCTTCTTCCTTTCCCTTTTTAAAATTATTTTACCTTCTGAAAGATGTATGCCCAAATTCATGTTTAAAATGAACTCCATTTCTAGGTCTTGAGTTTTGCAGGTGAGGGATTCTATGAGCTCTGTTCTTCACGTGTGAATACTCGCAACACTCACGGTACTGGTTGTACCTTGGCATCTTGCATAGCTGCAGAGCTGGCAAAAGGTTCCTCAGTAATTGAAGCTGTTAGGGTGAGTTTGGCTGTCTCTGTTCACCACTATATCGAGATATTTCATATTTGTTAATATTATGGTTCTTTGACTTTCTGACCATTTATTTATGTTTGCACATGGTCATAGTGACTTAATGAGTCCATATTTAGCTTTGGAGTTGACCCTTAATAAAATAATGCTTGAGTGTGCTGAATTTATTTTTGTTTTAATGAGAATAATTGTAACGATATATTCCTCCGATCCTTAATATAAGATTTAGTTTATAGTGTATGTACTACAAATTAGTCTTATGTTAAGGACATGAGGAATACTTTAACTTTTTAACATGTGATTGATTTACAAATGGCTTTCTTTTGTACTTGCATGTTGTGTATGAGTATGTTTCAAGGAGGGGGGATGGATATCTTAGAATCATTTATTACTGAGACCTGGCAGTTTTTCTTCTATGGTATCACCTTGTTATATTTTTTAAAACAGTATCAATACAGTTCCCGGTTAGTATGTTTATAGAATGTAGGAAATTTGAAGCCGGTATAGTTCTCATCCACTGATGCAATTAGTGTGATTGTGCCTTTTTATGAGAATGGTATTGTGAAAAATACTGTTGAACCCAGCTTTAAGTTACAAGGAAATTCTCCATCCTCAACCCTTTCAAGTGACGTAGATGAATAATACATGTTAGTTTAATTTATCCTCCCTTTGCTGGGGCAAGTACATGTTTGCATATTGCAAAATCCATGAAGTTCTCTTTTCTTCCTCCTGGGTTGTCAGGTAGCTAAACATTTTGTTGAGACTGCCTTGGATTACAGCAAAGACATTATGATTGGAAACGGATCCCAAGGCCCTTTTGATCATTTTTTCACCCTAAAAAATGTCAGTCAGGATTCTTGCAGACAGGATAAGTTCAATCCAAATGACTTATTGCTATATGCTGTAACGGATTCAGGCATGAACAGAAAGTGGGGCCGTTCCATTTCCGATGCTGTTAAAGCTGCTGTAGAAGGAGGCGCTACCATTGTTCAATTAAGGTTTGTTATATAATGTTAGTGCTTTACTTTTTGAGTCATATAATCCCTGCTAATTCTTCTACAGGGAAAAGCATGCTGAAACACAAGAATTCTTGGATGCTGCCAAAGCGTGCCTTAAAATATGCCGTTCCTATGGGGTGCCTCTACTCATAAATGACCGCGTTGATGTGGCTCTCGCTTGTGATGCTGATGGTGTTCATCTTGGTCAGTCTGACATGCCTGCACATGTTGCTCGAACTCTTCTTGGTCCTGAAAAGATAATCGGTGTATCATGCAAGACACCAGAGCAAGCACAAGAAGCATGGATTGATGGTGCTGATTACATTGGTAGTGGTGGTGTGTATCCCACAACCACCAAGGAAAACAATAACACCATAGGTATAGATGGGTTAAAAGAAGTATGCCTGGCTTCTAAATTGCCTGTAGTTGCAATCGGCGGCATCGGACCATCAAATGCACACGCTGTAATGGAAATTGGCATGCCAAATTTGAAGGGCGTTGCTGTTGTTTCAGCTCTATTTGACAGAGAGTGCATTCTGACAGAAATGCGAAACTTGCATACACTATTAAGTGAGGCAGTGTTACAGAAGAAATGAGCATAAGTTCAGCAAATATGGATGCAATGATTGCAGATAGAGATTTACAATTTGTGCTCTGAGTTTGGATGGACAAAAGATTAGAAGAGCTTTAGTTACTTTCATCATTAATGTAAATTTACAATGGCAGATGCTTTGGACAGAATTCTTTCAAAGTATTCATGCAGTGCTCCTTGTTTGTTGTTGAACTATGGTACCTAATTGGTGAAATGCCTCGCATGAAAATAACATACAAAAGAATGTGATTTTATGTGAGGTCTACATCTTATCATTATGTTCAATTTTTTTTTATTCTGTATCACTTTTTGTATGAAATATATACATGCGCTCTTGTAAATGTAGGGGGGATTAAATTCCAGCAAGGATTTGGATTCTATATGCAGTGCCTAATTACTAGCAAAACTTAAATGCAATATATGAAGAAGCAATAAATTTGTTATAAATGTAATAAAATTATAAAAAAGAACTTATTTTAAAATTTTAGGAAATCCAATCATGGGAGAGCTCTTAATTGTCTTTTTTCTTAAGAGAGTAAGTGGGAAGACGGGGATATTTTTAGGGAAAATGAGGGCTTACATACTAAAAAATCAGTTTAATAACAGGTTCTAAAATTTATTTTTGAAAATTAAGTTGTAAATGTAAATTCAAACAGTTGTCAGTATTAGAATGGTCATTACAAATTAGACATTTAATTCATATGTCATTCCACGATTTGCAATTGTCTGAATAAATAGTTTGTAACTTATTTTCTAACAATGCTTTTGGAATCTAACTATTATTTACTTAATTTTTTGAAACTTAAATGTCTGAATAAATAACTGGGACTCATTTTTTATATAAAAAAAATTAGGCGAGTTGAGTTTGAAAATTCATTAAAGTCAATGTATGCCTCTAAATTTAAAAAATATTTATAAAGGTATTTAAAAACCACCCACTAATAACATTTTTATATCAGGAATTTAAACTTAAAATCTCATGAATTATTATCATTTTACAAACTATCCACCAATAATATCTTCATATCGACAATGGGATTTAAACTTACAATATCATAAATTATGATCATTTTACCAACTGAATTAATCTGGGTTGACTTATGTCAATTTTACTTTTGTGTTTGTTATAAAAAAATTTAGGTGAGTCTGATATCGGTCTCTCACTAAAGCCAGAGTATAGCCCCAGGGTTTAGAGAACGTTTACAAAAGACTTATGAGATTGTCTACTAAATAAGTCCTCACAATGATAATAATAATATAACTTATATCCCTGTAAGATATGAACCTATTTCTTATTATATATTCTAACTCTTATGGGCATATCATTTTTACTTTTATTTATGCTTCCATCAAAATTAATGGCCCATTTGGTTGGATTTTAGGAGGGCCAATTTCTATGAACCCAAAATTCATTCTCATTTAAAACATGTTTGTTAGCCCACCATCAATATTCCTTAGGAATCATCTTTGCAAACTAGGATTGGTCTAAGTAATAAGTAGTTCAGTATCACTTAAATGAGGTCTCGAGTTTGAGTTTTGGCGTATGCAGAAAATTCCTATTGGAAGACTTACCTACCATAGCCAGGTGCGCGATACAGGTCAGATCTAGATGTAGTCGAGGTAAAATTCTAATGAATCGGGTGGACGAATTCGTCTTAGAAATGAGATCAAACCACATTTCCATTGTTTTTAGGTATTAATTCATACATACATATGTATGAAGCATGAGTCTGTACCTAAAATATTTTTTTTCATTGAACCTAAAATATATTAAAATAAAGTCAACATATATATATTGTAAAATAAAATTTAAAATATTTAAGTTAAAATATAAAAAATTAAAATATATAATAAATGCATGTAAGATGAGTTGAGTATGCTTCATAAGACACAAATTTTACAGCAATTGGTCAAATTCTCATTTAAAGAAAAAATAAAAAATTAATTTTTGATTGATTCGAGTTTTAGTTTGGGTTTTAAAAAGTAAAAACTCATCCAAATTAGGCAGACTTTACAGTTCAAAAAATCCATATAATGGCAGTTACAACTTACCAATTACATACCAACACTTTTTTTTAGTAATGATGTTTGAACTCACACGTATGTGGTTGTGTATTTACCTTTTTAACCACACTTCATTAACGAAACAATAAGTCCTTTACTTTTTCTTTTTTCTGTTTTGATACAAAAATTTTTAGAAATGAGTTGAATTTACCTACTATCTAAGGTAGGATGAAGTCTCATTTTCTCCTAAACGATATCAATGTCAGGCAAAACGAGCCCTCTATTACCCTTAAGAGTAAATCTAGATACTCAAAAATTAGGATATCTCACTAAATGTCACGACTAGAACCACAACATAAGTCCTTTACTTATGATTATGTTAGAAATTTATTCAATATTTTCATGGATACAACTCAGCTAACAAACATTTTAACTCTCAAAATTTAAGAAGCAATATCAAAGTTAACATTTTGCTACCTGAAATATTTATCCTATCATTTTAATTATTGAAAAATAACTGTATCCAGTTAATTTAAAACTAAATTCTATTTTTCTTTTCTTTATGTTCCTTTGCATTCTAGATACCAAATATTCCCAAAATAAAACCAAAGGAAATCAGAAACGATACACTAATATTACAAGTCCATGTGGCAAGTGAAAGAAAGGTCAGAAAACAAGAGGGTAAAAAATGAAACACACCGTTTTTATTTTCATATCCACTATCACAAACTCAGTCTGTTTTGTAACACAAAATTACAGATCACAACCTTCTACAACACGAAAAATTTACAGTCATTTATTCAACTATGGGTCCTATGCAGAAAACCAAATTTTGTACAGAGGGGAAACCCCTCAACTTCAAATTATCCAGGAGTAAAGGAAATAAAAAAAATAAAATTAACTGTCTAAATCTTGAATATATATATTTGTTTTTAGCTTACATTAACTTCGCCGCTCGTCTGTGCCTCCTTGACTCTCTTTTCATACTCATCTTCCTCCTCACCATTTGCCTCCGCATTTGTTTTGTCTTCTTCTTCTCCTTCACCTTCCTCTCCTCCTTCCTCTACCCAACCAAACTCTCCGACTGACTTAGAACCTGAGGGTGGAGTTTTGGCCTCTTCAACAATTTTCATTATGTCTTCTGCACTCTGAAGAGAAAATGTTGGGTTTTCTCTCTTGAAGTAGACAGCTTGGGCTGTTTCTGTCAATTCCCTTGGCAGGCTCTTTAAAAACCATGGGTGGCACTTGATTTCTTTCATGTTTATTCTCTGCAATGAGTTGAGATATGGCGTGAAAAACAAGCTATTTGCAGCAGTTCACTGTTACATGGAAGGACAAACCTTGTTCTCTAATAATAGCATAACAAAAAGTTAATGAAGAATGGGAAGAGAATAAGAAATAACATATTAATAAGGATTGAGATTATTAGGAACCCTTTTTTGTTTTTTTATTAAAAAAATAGATTAAGTGGTTGGATCTTGGAAGCTCATCGCCAAACCAGATCAACAAGAAGCTTCCTACACATAGACTTGAACATATATCCTAGCCAATATGAAAAAACTAACAGCAAATAATTGCAGCCATATATGAAAAAGCATATTGAGATGTTAGCAAACTACACTAGATTTTCCTACTTCCTCTCAAACCTCTCAAGCCCAAAGGAGATTTATTGTAAGTTCTCAAAACAGAGGGAAGATAAGTGTTAATTTAAGGAAAGTACTGGGAGGTGGGGGTAATTTACCCTAAAAAAGAAAATTACCAAGTCAACCATAAGTAACTACAATTATGAAAATACTATAAGGGATATTATGTATTTCTTCATGCAATAGCTTGAGATTCACATATTAAATAATAAAACTAGCATATATGCATACCTTCGCAGGATTGGCCACAAAAATGCGCGATAGCAGAAACTTACAGTCTTGAGATATGTGTACATATTCTGGGATCTTGTATTGAACAGACATAATCCGCTGGATAAGAATGTAGGGAATCAGAAAGAGTACACATTACTTAATCCTATCAATAAATTTCGTAAAAATAAATGAAATATTACATTTATGGTTTTTCTGAAGTTCTTAGGATCATCTGGGTCCTCAAATGGGTATGCTCCCACCAGCATCACATAAAGAGTTACTCCACAGGACCATACATCAGCCAACTGAACAAGCAAGCATAATACAAGAACCTAATCAAGCAAGATTTACTCCTTCCAGGGCCAATAAGTTCATGCATGGGTAGAGAGAGACGTCAATCATCATTGACAACATCATAAGTAATTAGTAATACGAATCTCCCAAGTTATATTAATAAAAATAAAAAATATCTATCTTTGAGCTGATTATAATGCAACCAGTGGAAGTCACATGATCACGCCAAAAGACTAAGGAAATCATAACAATCATAGGCAACCAAAATAAAAGTCCTCTCCTTTATCTGGCTAAACCTATTGAGAACATTTGAACATCGCAATAACTCACTATTAGGCACCCATGCTTCAGTAAATGAAAAAAATGTAATGTGCATCTTAAGTTTCCAACCTGCTTTTTTCATGTATAATTTTGCTCATGACATTCTGCCAGTGAAATGTAGATTCATAGAGTCATCAAACACCATGCACATCTACAAGTATTTGTAAGTCTGAACTCATTTTGCATGACAATGTTGCTTGTTTGGTCTCATGCAGATAAAATATAGTCAGTCAAACACAAGACACTTTGATTGCACATTGATTTCAGCTACGACAGCATCATACTTATCAAACTTCTTCCCACAATGTCAGAACATTATATATGAGTAAACATATTAAAAGAGGAGACTACAAGTTACAAACAGCCAAACATTTTTTTTTAATTCTTTACAATGGGACTTACAGCAAAAATATAAGCTTTTCATCTGTTTCATTCAATTTACTAGACTATTTACAAGCCACGAAATGGAAAGGAAGAAAAATATGGGGCACAGACAATCCCTTGACGGATTGGGAACACAAGAAGCATTAAAAACACCATAAAAGACGGTTTCAAGTGGTCAAAAAGTGAGTTTGCTGTTTGATAGAAATCCCTAAAGCAGATTTACACACACAGCACCTCAAGGACTTTAGTTATTTTGACATGAAAAAGCTACACAGTGCCAACTTTAAAAATAACATCCTAAATAAATATTTTCATTCCTGGCATGATACCGGCAACAAGAAGGATCTAATCTTTTCTTCCTTTGGACAAAAGAAACTCTTATCGTCCATCATAATCCTAATTATATTTATAAGAGGATGTGTGTTTTGTGTAATTGTAGAAAGAAAAGGGGAAATAGAGGAGAATAGAAGGAGAATAGAAGAGAAACTGAAACTATACTGAATACTCAAGGGTTCACATCATAATTAAAGCATATCCCCATAAGACTGATGATTACCTTTATTTATAAGTGGTGGGTAATCCTAATCCTAATTAAATATATAGTACTAATATATCATAATATCTAATCATGATATATATTATCATATTTAATCCTAATATATCATAATACCTAATCATGATATATATTATAATATATAATCCTAATATATCATAATATATATATTATGATATCTAATCTTAATCGCAGAATATCTAATACTAGTTCTAATAAAATAATAAAATTACTTAAATTATTTATTTATATTTTACATATCAGTGTGTTTGTGTGAATCCAGGTGCCATGCAGGTATATCAAAGCTCTCTGTCACGATCTAAATCTTTTGCACAACAGAAACTAGATACCTTTCCATCATATTCTCTCCGTGAAAGAACCTCTGGTGCAATATAGGCTGGAGTTCCCACAGTTGATTTTGGCCTTGAATGAAGTAGAGATGACTAGAAAAAATAAATCTGATCAGAAGTGGTTACAGTTGATTACACCTATAGAACATTCAGTGTTAATATCAAGCCATAATTAAACCTTAGAATAACCAAAATCACAAATTTTCAGACGTGGAGCAGGGCTGCCATCCAATAAGGTATTCTCCAGCTTCAAGTCTCGATGGCAGATTTGCTGCAAACAAGGAAGATTATGTAGAAAAATGACCAAAGAAATGAGGCAAAGAAACAGAGTACTTGACACACTGATACGCACAATCTATTCTCAATTTAATAAATCTTTTACCAAAGAATGGCAGTAGCTAACTCCTGAGATGAGCTGCTGGAAGAAATATCTAGCCTGAAAAATTTCAGAGAAAATGACAAGAATGAGAAAATAATAATAACTCTTCCTGCATCTGGTTGCGAGTAGAAAGCCAGAGGGAGGTGAAAGGATAAGTAGCTAGTCTTTGTCATTTAGCCATCAACAACAAGCAAGGAATGGCTCTCCCTAAAGCTTAAGTACTAATTAAACCTTTCCATTTTGTTACTTTGACTACTTCAAAATGTATTTCTTTGAGATTAGGAGCTACTTTTTCACACACATACACAGATGCACATGCATATTATTTAGCCTCCGTATTTTCAAACCATTTGATGGGATTCCACCAGCAGTTGGTAAACTGCAATTTTTCAGACAATTTTCAGAACTAATTGTTACATGTCAAGACTTATGAATTTCTCTTATTCTTCAGGCTACATTCACTCATCAAACAACGGAAAATATTATTTACGAATTGGAGCTCCACAATAATTTATTGGTTATTTATAATTTACTAAAAGAGAAAAACAAAACCTCATCTTCACTGAATCTTCCAGCAGAGCAAATTCGATCAAAAAGCTCTCCACCAGCTGCATACTCCATGACTATTACAAGATGTGTTGGAGTCAAAAACACCTGCAAAACTGAAATCACATGTTATAAAACCTGAAAAACAAAATAGCAGTCCAGTCAAGCTAATATTCGATGCCAAAAGAAGATATGTAGGCACAACCACACAAAGGTACTGACCTCCTTGAACCGAATTATGTTCGGATGGCAAAGAGATCTATGGTTTATGATTTCCCTGGCTACATTCAAATCGATCTGGAATATATCAATCAGAAAACACAAATAAAATCGATGCACAAAGGCACAGACAATAGCGTATAGAAATGCATAACAAAAAAATTATACAATCTCAAGATGACATGCATCATGCATGTATTAACGTTACCTTATGCAAACATAACTACTGGACTGAAAAAACCAATGTATTTCTTCAGTTCTCTTGCATATCAACTGAACAATTCAATTTAAGTATAGAAATTGTACGTACCCTGTGACCTCGTTCAATGTATTTCATGGCAACAAGCTCCTTGGTATCTTTATTGCGCATCAGCTTGGCAACCCCGAAATTCCCAGATCCTATGTCCTTCACTAGCTCGTACTTCTCCATTCCCTATTTCTTCTTCTCGCTTCGTCCCAATTGAACGACAATTCCGATTCCCGAACACCAGACAAGATCAGAAAGCGCGAATAAGAGAAGAAAGATGAAAAATCTCAAATGGGAAATGGAAAAAAAGGTACAGAAAATGCTAAAAGAAACTAAAAAAGAAGAAAAAGGTGTAAAATTTGGGAGAGTTTCGAAGGCAAGCAAGGAAACGTGTGTGTAATTCGAAGGTGAAACGTCGTTGATTTATTATTCAATCGAAGGAATGAGAATGAAAACAACTTTAACGCTCGCGCTTATGGGCATATTTTGCAGTGGAATGCGAGAAAGAGAAAGAAAGAGACAAATTATAATTAAAAGTTTTTGCTTAGAAACAAAATAAATATTTTTTTTTAAAAAAAGAATAAAACTAAAATTAAAAGAAGAAAGAATATCTCACTACACCTTCGTGGACGTAAAGCACAGGAGCATGATAATGACTGGAAATTCTCTCATCGGTTTGGGGAAAAAATGTATCTAGGGATTCAAAATTTTGGCAACAGCATATATCAATAAATATATTTATTTAATATATATATATATAAAAGAATATCTATATGATTCTTTACCTATGAAGAATAAAACTTATATATTTATTCGGTTATTTTTTATAATATTTAATATAATATATATATTTAATTATATTAACTAAATTAATTTAAATTAGTTGATATAACATATTTTTTTTAAAATATCTTAATTTTTTTATTTATTTAATTATTATTAAACAAATATCAATAATAATAATTTAAAAAATATATATAAATATAAGAAATATAATTATTTCTTATATTTTTTATCAATATTAACTCTCCTTAGATTTTAGTTAGGATTATAGGAGTATTTTTGTAGAATTTTTAGAGGATTATCAAATAAAAAATTAATTATTAACTATCAACTATCAATCAATCGATTATATTTTTAAAATATTATAATATTCAATTAAATTAAAAGTATATCTAAGACAATCCATTTCAATATTTTTAATTTATTTATCTACAAGTCACAATCAAATCTCACTTTAATCTTTAAAATTGTTGAGTTAATAATAGTAATTAATCAATAATCTCATTACCTAATTATATGATATTTAAAATTTATAATAATAATAATAAAATACTTTAATATTTGAAAAATTTTGAACTGATTATTATAATTAATCAGTAGTAAACATATTAACTGATTATATGATATTTATATATCTAACTATAATGATAATTCATAATAATCATATATATATATATATATATATACTAAATAAATATTTTTTTATAATTTTTCAACTTATTGTGAGTTCTTTAGATAATTATATGCGTAAATTCGAGTCAATATTTTCTAAAATTTAAATAATAATTTTATAATTTTTATATTTATTTTTTAACTAATTGTTAATAAATAGATTTTCCAGAGATAAAAATATAATGCAATTTAATATTTAATGCTATTAATATTTTTGCAGTGTTATTAGGAACATTTAAATGCAATCAAACATTCATTTTTGATAATACAATAACGATTACCATTGTATGCCATTAGATTTGTAACTAGGTTAAACTAAATGGGATTTTCTATTACACCCCCCCAGTCCCCAGGTAACGCACGGAAAAAATATTAGGAAAATGACATTTAAGTCCTATGTAAACAATTGAATGATAAAAAAGTTCCAAGAAATGGCATAATTAATGTCAAGTTCCATGGGACCTCATATGAATTTTTTTTAATTGTAAAAAGACATAAATATCCTTGAAATTTTCCCTTAAGCAAGCGGCTCCCGCGATAGTAAGATACGGATACCCGATAGTAGGGTTTACATACGGATACCTGATAGTGGGGTTTACCCCTCCATCGGGGAAATAATAACCCCTGTACCTGTAACTAACAACCCCAGCGCCTGAAATAATAACCCAAACACTTGCAACTAACAACCCCATCAGCTATAACTAATAACCTTATCAGCTGCACTTACAACCTCTCCACTTGAAATAACAACCACAGCACTTGCAACTAACAGCCCTAGCCCCTGCAACTAACAACCCCATCAGCTGTACTAAAAACTCTAGCCCCTACACTAACAACCCCATCAGCTGCAACTTATAACACAGTACCTGCAATAACAACCCCATCGTCTAAAATAACAACCCTAGCATCTGCAACTAACAACCCCATCAACTGTACTAATAACCCTAGCCACGATGATGAGTAAATCCACCTGCAACACAGTGTACTGTTCTCTTATTTCATAGCAAAACATGCCAATACTGTACTATAGCAGCTGTGTCACTACCAGATAGTTTCACGTTTCTAGTTGATGGTGTTTAGTACAGCTGATGGTGTTGTTAGTTGCAGGGGCTGGGGTTGTTATTTTAGGTGGAGAGATTGTAAGTGCAGCTGATAGGGTTATTAGTTATAGCTGATGGGGTTGTTAGTTGCAGGTACAGGGGTTATTATTTCCCCGATGGAGGGGTAAACCCCACTATCGGGTATCCGTAGGTAAACCCCACTATCGAGTATCCGTATCTTACTATCGCGGGAGACGCTTGTTTAAGAAAAAATTTCAAGGATATTTATGTCTTTTTACAATTAGAAAAAATTCATATGAGGTCCCATGGGACTTGACATTAATTATACCATTTCTTAGGACTTTTTTGTCATTCAATTGCTTACATGGGACTTAAATGTCATTTTTCCAAAAATATTTAGTTATTCATATATCTTAATCATATATAAATACAATATATATATATATATATATATATATATATATATATAGAATTGAGAGAATAATTAAATTTTTATAGGAAACCTATTCATGATTCTTTGCCTTCCTATATAGTTAATTGTTTATGTAATATTTTTATAAATTATATTAATGGAAAAATCCCTACAAAATACTATATGAATATTGAAATTCAATTTTGACATATCAAAGTTTAATAATCTCAAATTGAGAATTTGACATGCTTAATTATTTTATAAAATTGTCATCAACTATTTAAAAATATAAGATTTAAGATTCCTTATCTACTGGGCACTAGAGCTGTGTCGACCACTAGTCTACTAGAGTTCTAATATCGATGGCTTAATGGGTTGGGGGTCAAATCCTACTTCTAACACCTTTGGCACCAAATACCTGTCGGGGCACAACACTAGAGCTCCGACAGCCAACCAGTTGGCAGGGGGATAGCTAACAACAAAGGTGTACAATTGGCAAATCTCTATCAATTAAAGTTAATTTGAGTAATAAACGGTTCAGTATTACTTAAAAGAGGTTTTAAGTTTAAACCTTAGTGTATGTAAAAAATTTCTGTTAGAAGACTCCCTTACTATAATTAGGTGTACGACGTTGATCAGATTTAGATGTAGTCAGGATAAATCTTCAGTAAAAAAAAAAAGTTGGCAAAGCTCTGTTGGTAGATTAGCGTGGGGCTTGGTCATGTTGTTTTAAATGTATGAGTGCAATTTTATAAAGTAATTAAATATTTTAAAACCCTAATTTAGTACTTATAACCAGTTCGTGACTATTAAAGTTTGAATTATCAAAATAAAATTTTAATATTTTCATGGCATTTGTAGGGATTTTCCCTATATTGATTGATAATTTTGTTTTATTTGAAGGAGATTATAAAGTTGAACCACTCTGGCGCGCGTGATTTATGTATGACTTATTGGCAGATTGAGTTTAGTTTCAGTGATACCAAGAAACATAATGAAATTTTTTTTAAATTACTTTTATTATTAACAAAAAAAGTATAATTATTTTCATGTAAAATATATCTTATTAAAAAAATACTTTTAGGATCAAAAGTAATGTTTTTTAAAATTATGAATACTCAGTTGTTATACATTAATTTTCACAAAATGCCAAGTTATGAAATAAATTTATTATATTCTTAATTTGTTTATAATAAATTTTAAAGCAATTTTAATTATGGATTATTTATGCTAATGCGTTTTACATTGCCTCTTGTTTAATGTAATATATCTAATAGTATGATAATCAAATAGATTTTCCCAAAAAGTATATATTTTTTTTAGTTAAATAAATGGTCATGATTATTTGAATGCTTCAATAATTCTCAAATATATTTTTAATTTATAAAATATAACATTTAGACTTAATGTCAATATGTATGGAAAAGAACACATGGGCATTCAAATTCAGCTTAAATATATTCACAAGCCATAGATAATATACTTCATTCTAAAACAAGTCGTTTTTATTCTGAGGCTATATTTGGTTTAATAAAAAAATATAAATTAAATTAATTTAGGAAAATATAAGAGAGAGTAAGGATATTGTACTAGAGGAGGATGTAGGGTAGTTTATTATAAATTCATAAATATATTTTATTATTTTATTTATTGAATATCTTTTTTTTTTCCATCAGAGAAGCTTCAAAATCACAGTAAGAGAACTGAGCAAAGAAGCTTTGTGATTCCCCTGCGGTCGGAAACAAGAAGGCACAAATTTGATTGAAGTCCATGATAGTCTATGGCAGGGGGAAGAAGCTATGCCAGAAAACTTCAACAAAAGGATATGAGGTTGCAGATCCTTTTCTATTCTACAACTGCGTTGGTTGCCGTTATTTGGAGGTGGAAAACTTCGATGAAAAGAGTAAGAGCAGATGAGCATCACTGGAGGAGAAGGAGAGGGTGGTGGCAACGCCATTGTTCTCTGGAGGTGAGGTAGAGTCCGGTCACTCGTCACTGGAAGAGTGGAGGAGTGTCACTGGAGGTGAAGGAGAGGGTGGTGGCAGTGCCATTGTTCTCTAGAGGTGAGGTAGGGTACAGTCACTCGTCACTGGAAGTGAGGAGAGGGTAGTATTAGAATATTAAAAGATTATAATGACAATTTTTGTCATGAGCAAATTTTCTCATCCTTCCAATTTTTTTTTTCCCTTCCTCTAAACCAAATACTCATACCCTCTTCCTTCACAACTTTTAACCAAACAATGCCTTAATATAATAATGAGCAACAAATACTATTAAATAATAAGTTGTTATTAAAATAAATTTATAAAATAACAAATTCAATTTACTCAAATGTTAAAGAGGTAAGTTGAAATTTCAATTCACACTTAAAATGATAAACAATCTTATTTTATATTATTTAAATTTAAGTTTGAATATGAAAAATTACACTTATTAAGAGAAAGTGAAAATTATTTGTTATTTAATTATAATAGATAATAGGATCATTTTTTTTTTGTATCCTCATATGTATGAGGAGTAATAAATTTAAAATAGAACAAGTTGTTATATAAATTTTAATTTACACAAAAATAACAAAGGCATAAAATATAATTCTATTTTATGACTTCTATATATTATTATTTTATTATAAAATTATAAAATTTATATTTATTAGTATTTAATTTTAAAATTTTAATATCCCCTACATTACATGAGATTTAAAATATAGTTTATATAAAATTTAAATGTCAAAATTTGCCAATAAATTAAGCTTTCGCATTTAGCGGGAGAGTGGAAACTTACCCGTTGCTGACGTTAAAATCCGACAACCTCATTGAACTATCGTAGTGGCATTTCAAAACGAATTTACTTTAATAACAGACTAAGATGAATAGATCTAAGCAAACTCCTAAATATATCTCCATAGTAAACTTAAATCGTGCATCCATAAAAATTTATTTTTATCAATAAATATTATTAAATTTATATAATTAAATAATTAAAATATAAAAAATAACAAAAAAATTGATTTAAATTTATTTAAAAAATAAATAATTAAAATTAAATTTATTAACATTCATAATTTATCATAATCAATAAAAAAACTATATTGTTCAATATAAAATTACTAAATATAATAAAGTCTAAAAAATTAATATGATTTTATAAGTTAGAAATATAAAAATAATAAATTTAATAAATAAATTTATAAATTCAAGTTTGCGAGCTGAATAAATTTAAGTCGATACAATTTTATTAATTAAAAATATAAAAATAATAACTCATGATTTTTACAATAAAGAAAACAGAGTATTACGCCATGGCGCAACCATTTCATCAACGTAATATTTGGCAAAGTATGTGAAAAGTGCCAAAAGTCTAAAATCTTCAAGGTCGAGTCTACCTCTCTCGGTCTAAAACATACTTTCTTCTTCTGAGAGGTTCAAGATCCGACCCTTGCCGATGACAGCCATGTACTTAGAATTCCGATCCATTTCTTTCTTCCTCCTCCTCTTCCTCTTCCTTTCTCCGGCGTTCGCGTCCGAGTCAGATCACAGGGTAAGTCTTTTTATCTTGTTCATTTCCGAATCATTTCCCTGACCCGTTTGCACACGGTGTTCCTTGGGGTTCTACCGTGGATCATGTCTTCATTTGCCATTGATTCTTCGATTGGTTTTGGATCTGTGGCTGTGTGGGTTATCCAGGTGTTGGCTTCGGGATTTTGGTATCAAGTTTTGTGCAAAATCTTGGGGCGAATTTCGGTTATAACGTTCGTTAGCTCAATTTTTTATGTCTTGCGGAAACCTTTTGAGGGTCTGCTTTTCCTTTTTATTAGTATGGTGTTCAGGTGGTTGATCTCTTGTGGGCCGTGTTCTCTTGCTAGTGTTGATTCTGCACCTGTGTGCACAATGTAGTTGATTTGATGCATATCTATATAATGTGTTGATTGGATCTTGGGTCATTTACTTGATTAACTGGAAAAGTATTCTGAACTTCTGATAGAAGGCTGTAATAAACTGTGTCGGACTTGGTAGCAGCGTTGTGCCGGAAAACAGAAATTTTGTGGAGAACTGGGTTTGGAACAATTTTAACAACCTGCAAATTATGCCGCAGCTCGTGAATATTAGTAGTTTGACAGTCATTTAAGTTAAAAATAAAATCATTTAAAGTAGAGGCGCGTGGAGAACATCATTGAAACCATAAAATGGGAATTGAAAGATAGGTGGACATTGGGAGTTAACAGCTAACAAAAATCGAATAGGAAAAATAAATTGTGTTGTTTGATTGCTCCAAAGCTCAGAGTTTAAGCAAGATGTCACTGTTGACCCCTGATAGCCATTCTTGCTGATGTTGAAGTTTGGTTTGAAAGTACTTCTGTCCATGATAGGAACGCATTAAAACTAAGAAGCACATAAACTTAGTTTCTGGCCAAGATTTTTCAGGAAATGACAAAATGAGCTCATATATGCCATAAACAAGTTAGGAACGTTTCTCAATGTCACATAATGTTTTAAACTCTTCAAATTGAACGTTTATAAATTCAACAAAATGCACAACACATAAAGAGAAGTTCTAGAATTGGTGAAATTTTTTTATTAATGAAAATATACTATATGGTATTTCTAGTATAATTTCAATAATATTTATATTCTTTATAACTGGTGAATTTATTTCCATATATTATTTATTAACGATGCCCTACTTTACTATTGTCCAAAGTATTTTTCTAATAATTATTATACTTTCATATCATATCATTTTGTACATGATATATATTCATTTTTTAAATTCTGCCTTACATGAAAATATGTCAATGTTGGGTGTAGTCTGAATGTGCACTTAATTTGTAGTATCTAATGGCTGATGGCTTTATGTCTAACAAATGCATTTTTTCCCCAGTATCAACAAGAAAACCCAGTTACCCTTTGGGTGAACAAAGTTGGTCCATATAACAATCCACAAGAGACATATAACTACTACAGCCTACCATTTTGCCGTCCATCTGGTGATCCTACTCACAAATGGGGTGGTCTTGGTGAGGTCCTTGGTGGCAATGAGCTCATTGATAGCCAAATCGAGATAAAGTTTCAAAGTATGTAGGCTTATCATACTCTATATTTTAGAATAGGTTGGTCATTGATAAGCCAGCACTGATGGATACTCTTTTTTTTCTCCAGAAAATATGGATAAAATTACCATTTGCCAGCTGGTTCTTGATGAAGCAAAGGTCAAACAGTTCAGGGATGCAATAGAGAACAGCTACTGGTTTGAATTTTTCATGGGTGTGTTTCATTCTTTTAGATCATTTATTTTATATCACAAAGAAAGGTGGTAGACTGTTTGTAATTTGTTTAGTCATGAAATGATAGAACCTAGAAGCATGCAGAAAGCTGACTTCTATGCTTTGAGGATATCAATATATGTGAAAGAATGATAACGTGTCAAAATTTAGTTTGCAATTGTAGACACGCAATTTCTGTGGACTGTAAGGAAACTAAAGGATGAGATGGTAATCAACTCACACTTTAGACATACGAGTGTTATGCACAGATTCAAGTAAATGCACACATATTTCACTTTTTTCATATGTGAGAGCACTTTCAATGAAATTGAATTCTAACATTCCAATAAAGGTGAAGAAATGAACCTGACCTGATTCTTGAAGGAGTGAAGATTCAATAATTGATATAAAATATATGGATGGAAAAAAACGTGAAGCTTGTGGCATATGTTGCTTGACTTTAAGTGATGGTCATTCTTGCCCTATATTCTCTTGCAAACCAAAAATGGGTAGGGTTTCAACAATATCAGGAATTAATATTTCTTGGAGTTTTATTTACATCTAATGGAATGAATTCGAGGCTGGTTTTTGATGTAGTGAGATATGCAAGAGAAACTACATGTTCCCTCATCTTTTATTTAGGAATTTTGAAAATGAAATTTAACTAGATTAGATACACTTGAGCGTAAAAGAGTTCTTTTGATAGCTTTATTACTAGTGCTAAAGTTCCACCAGTTTGGGTCGTTCATGACATATAATATATCTTGTATAATCACCAGAACTGCAAGAAGTATATGGGGTTAAGAATCCTTGATGTGAAGTAATTGTTGAAAACTTCGTTAAGAGTTAGTTTACTGATATTTTGATGCTTTCTTTACTATCATAATAATCTGAGTGGGGATTAGTTCTGTAGTTTACTCCTTATTGCTTTGTTTTGATCTTAATAATTATCAGTTTCTGTTTCTGTAATTTTTGAATGACATACCATTGACATTGTTTTTCCCTTGGTCATATATTGGTTGGTCTTTCATGCAATAAACACAAGTTCAGATGATCTACCTTTGTGGGGTATGCTTTCAAACTGCCTTGATCTCATTTCATTTATTTTATAATGGTTTGAATTACATTTTTCAATCATCATTGAGGGTATTTTTATTCATGTTTAAGGGTTAGTTGGTGAGATACATCCTGATAAGAACAGTGATATTGGAAAGCATGTCCTTTATACCCATAAGAAAATTGTGGTAAAATACAACAATGACCAGGTAAGCAGTTAGTATATAGTGTGTATATATTGGTAAGGATTTTGGGATCCTTGATATTTAGGGCTTTATTGTTGCAGATTATTCATGTGAATCCTTGATATTTAGGGCTTTATTGTTGCAGATTATTCATGTGAATCTCACTCACGAGAGTCCAGAGCCTTTGGAAACAGGTAGAACTTTAGACATGACATACTCCATCAAATGGATTCCTACGAATATCACTTTTGCACGGCGTTTTGATGTCTATCTGGATTACCCTTTCTTTGAGCATCAGGTTAATATAATTGGTGCCAGCTTCATATTTGATTATGAAGTTGTTCTTGGTTTTCTCATCAAGATAATCATATTTCTCTGGATTTCTGCAGATCCACTGGTTCTCCATTTTTAACTCCTTCATGATGGTCATCTTCCTTACTGGATTGGTGTCAATGATTTTAATGCGAACTTTGAGAAATGACTATGCAAAATATGCGCGAGAAGAGGATGATTTGGAAACTCTGGTGATGCTTAATTGTTGTTTGTCTGTTATCCTTTATGTTTCATGGATTTTTTTCCTTGAAGAGTTGTAGTGGCTTGATTGCCTATCTTTGGTTAACATTTTCATACTTACAGGAAAGAGATGTTAGTGAGGAATCAGGCTGGAAACTTGTACACGGTGATGTTTTTAGGCCTCCTCGCAGTTTGGTTCTTCTTTCAGCCGTTGTGGGTACAGGTGCTCAGTTAGCAGTGTTGGTTCTTCTCGTCATCTTGTTGGCTATTGTGGGCATGTTGTATGTTGGGTATGTTCATGCCTCTAACACTATTCTGTTCAATGATTGTATTACGGGTGGTCTGATTTGTGATGTACACACAACTTTCATAGTTGCAGTGGTTGCATGCCCTTTGCTGCATGTATTTCTCTACTATGAAAGTTTGCCTTGTATGATTGGTGGGCAATATATTTTTTTCTCTACTTCCATTATGTAATATTCTTCAATGATATTCATGTGTCTCAGGCGAGGATCTATTGTCACAACCTCCATAGTATGTTATGCCCTCACATCATTCATTTCTGGTTATGTGAATGGTGGCATGTACTCACGAAGTGGAGGTAATTGTTTGCATTGACGTTGTGTGTTCTCTTCACCTATGGCTTCTCCTTTTTACATTTTAAATAATCTTAACTTTTTTCCCCTTAAATTGTTAGGTAAAAGTTGGATTAAATCCATGATCCTCGCAGCTTCTTTGTTCCCATTCATGTGCTTTGGAATTGGTTTTATCTTAAACACAATTGCTATATTCTATGGGTCTCTAGCTGCAATCCCGTTTGGCACAATGGTTGTTGTCTTTGTCATTTGGGCTTTCATCTCTTTCCCTCTAGCACTTCTTGGCACAGTTCTTGGAAGGAACTGGAGTGGTGCTCTAAATAATCCTTGCCGTGTAAAGAACATTCCTCGTCCCATTCCTGAGAAGAAGTGGTACCTCACTCCGTCTGTAGTTTCTCTGATGGGAGGATTGCTTCCCTTTGGCAGCATATTCATTGAGATGTATTTTGTGTTTACATCCTTCTGGAATTACAAGGTGAATTATGATAGTGTATTATTGTTCGGGTGGTATTTTTTTCTTCTCCATTTACGAAAGTTTAGTTAGGAAGATTATTTGTGCCACATGACTCATGAAAGTAGATGATTAGTGTGTCGGTCAAGTAAATATTTCTTCAAATTGTCTTGTAAGTGAACATTCATATATTTGGTCGGAAGCTGAGTGAACTTGTATACCCTGGTAGTTTGATGTGAACATATTTGTCTAATTTCCTTTTCCTTCGTGATGAACAGGTGTACTACGTCTATGGCTTCATGCTGCTGGTTTTCTTGATTCTTGTCATTGTTACCGTTTGTGTGACAATTGTGGGGACATATTTTTTGTTGAACGCTGAGAACTACCACTGGCAATGGACTTCTTTCTTTTCAGCTGCCTCAACAGCTGTTTATGTGTATATGTACTCAATATACTACTACTATATGAAGACAAAGATGTCAGGCTTCTTCCAGACCAGTTTCTATTTTGGATACACCTTGATGTTCTGTCTCGGACTAGGAATCCTTTGTGGTAAGTTTTCAGTCCAAATTCACATCATGTCTGTAATATAGACTGCCATTTCCTTTCCTTTCCTTTTCTTTTTTTGAATTAAAGGGGTAAGTATTAACTGCTTGAAGTTATAAGTAGGATTGAATTCATGATCTTTCACTTATAAAGGAATTCTCGTGCTGCTAGGCTACGAGGCCATTTGCATAGACTACCATTTTCTTATTATGCATAATTGTCCTTAAATCTTGCCCCAAATGTGCAGGGGCTGTCGGTTATCTTGGTTCGAATTTGTTCGTTAGGAGGATTTACAGAAATATTAAATGCGATTAGGACTTTTTCAGTGAGTTGAGACCCGATCACTTCTTGTTTGTTGCTGGAGACAATAAATTTTGGCGAAGCCTCTCTGGTCTTGTGTAAGGGACCAAACAAAAGGGTTACAGGTAGATTCACTGGGTTTTGGGTAATGTGGTGGTGTATTCTCTCTCTCTTGGATTGGGGAAGCCTTCAATATTTTTTCCCCGGCTGTAATGGAAAGACGTAAATTAGAATGCAGGAATACTGTCTTTGTAATCTGAATAGATAGCAAAATATCATACTTTTTGTCACCTGGAAATCTTACCCAAAAAAAAAAAACAGACTTCTGTTACATTTTCATACCTTTATATAATAGCCCCATTGAAGCATGTCTGATTCAACCCTAGTTACTTGGCTTTAGTTACTCATTCAACATTCAATGTACGTAGAGAGGATGAAGTCTCGTTCCAATCTGGGTCCCTAGCAGTTCTTAATGTTTATTTTTCAAGTTCTTGTTCTGTATTTCTTTCTGCTTGTAAATTTATTCGTTATCCAATTCAAACACATGGAATAAGGATTGATTATTGCCATTTCCTCTATAATAGATAATTGTTAAATATATACTCCCTATAATCTCTTGTTATAGGATCTAATTTTTTAATTGGTCTGTAGTTTTTTTTTTATAATATCCATTCTGAACTAGTCTGAATATTTAATCAATTTACTTTTTCTCATAGATTATGTCTATTTTCTCTCTCTCATCGATCCACTTATATATATGGACATATTTAGGAAAAAATATTTCTTCTATATTTCTTATTTTTAATTAATTTTAACAGTTTTCTTTAATAAAGTAATTGGGTTATTTGAATTTTATATTAAGGGATGGAGGGAGTATAATTTAAAAAAACAATTTCTCTTGATCTCAATATTATTTTTTTAAAATGAAATGCATTTTGAGTTATAATAATAATATATATTTGATATAATTATATGAGATATAGTATTATTGAGTCAAATTCTAAGTTGAAGTTAATTAGAATAATTTTTTTTAAAATATTTTGTTTGTAGTCACATGGATTTATTAATAGTTCTTTTCACTCACATGGACTTCTTCAAAATAATTAGTTTTTTTAATATTTTGTTTGGGCCAAAGTCTGATTTGTTCGATCGGCTTGATGAATTTTCTATGACTAAACTAGGTTTGTGAGCATTTCAACTTTTCAAGATAAGTACAAGGCTTATTCTTACGTCTCAAATTGTTAAAATATCACTAATAATAAGGGTTAATTTGAGTAATAAATAATTCGATATCGTTTAAACGAGATCTCAAATTCAAATCTTGGCATATATAAAAAATCTCTATTAAAAGACTCACTTACTATAGCTAGGTGCGCGAAGCAGGTCGGAGTTAAAAAAAATTGTTAAAACATCCCTTCCTTGGTCTTGCTTGTATCTATTTTGTAATTAATTCATGTGAATAAAAGTCCCTAGTTTTATTCAGAAAAAAAAATTGTAAACATCCTAACTTCTAAATGAAAATAACCCTGAGTTCTTGGATATTTTATCACAATCCTTTCAAATAGAAGTGTCACGTGAAATTTTTAAAAAAAAAAAAAAACTGTAGAAATAATGGTTGAAGGAAGGTAATGTTACAATTATACTTTTACTCCTTTGGCAATATAGAAGGGAGTTAGAGAGTGTTTTTAATTTTAAATATAAGAGTTTAATTTATTATCTTTTATATTTATTATTTTTCTCAAATTATTTTTATTAATATCTTTTAATATAATAATAATTAAATACAAAAATAACTTAAATGCATACATTTATGTGACATAAGGTTATTTTTAGAAAGATGATATCAAATTTATTATAATTAAATAATTTATTTAATTATTTAAATTGATTAAGTATTGTTTATATTAATGATGGAATGAATATAGTAAGTAAAGTTCTTGATGCCCTCCCTACCTTTGCAACCAATCTTTGTCATTTCCCAACACAATCTTCAATATATTATTTTGGGTTAATTTTAATTTTAAGAAAAGCAATCCAAAATATTTTGTGCCTGACAATTGAAGATGGAATTTATAAAAATTAATTTTAAAATGTAAGTTTGGATGGTTGTGTCACACAACTTGTGTTGGGGGTGTGGGATAAAAGGGCTTGTGGCAGCCACACACCGGTAAAGATGTGGTGATAACAGTTGATAAAAACCGACGAACCTCATCCTGCCACGTGGTGGATAGGATTTCCATGCTCACTTCACTTCAAAACCCCGCTCTCAGACCTCACCATGGTAACCGTTCTATTCTATCTAACACACGCACGCTCAATCTCTCCCACCTCTCTCTACCCCTCTCAATGGCCACCGCACCAGCTCTCCCCGGCACCGTCTTCAGCACCTCATTCCTCCGGCGACAGCCGTCTGGGGTGAGCCTCCGCGCGTTTCCTCAAGCCAACCAGGCTCTGTTCGGCGTGAAGGAGACCGGCAGAATCACGGCCATGGCGACGTACAAGGTGAAGCTCATTACCCCTGAGGGACCTCAAGAGTTCGAATGCCCCGACGATGTCTACATTCTGGACCAGGCGGAGGAAATCGGAATCGACCTTCCATACTCTTGCAGGGCCGGATCTTGCTCTTCCTGCGCCGGCAAGGTGAAGGACGGCGAAGTCGACCAGTCCGACGGCAGTTTCCTTGACGAAGACCAAATGGAAGACGGATTCGTCCTCACCTGCGTCGCCTACCCTCAGTCTAATGTCATCATTGAGACTCACAAGGAGGAGGAGCTCACCGGTTAAGTCTAAATTATTTTGTCCTTAATCGATTATTGTGTCTCTGTTATATCTTCTTCATGGTGTTTCATGATGCTTCTTCTTCTGTTTAACTTTTGTGTCTGATCCAGTGACTTGCTTCTCTTCCAGTAGAAAGAAACAAGTGAAATTTGGTGTATCTCTAATAATGTTTTCGCTTACTTAGTTTTACTCATTCATATATGCTCCTCTAAATTTTTCCTTGTTCCCCGGCTTTTCTCTTCTCGTTAGCTTTCAAGGAATTCATGTACTTCTCTTTTTCTCCATCAATGTCATTGAGCCTCTTAGATTCCTTTTTCTTGGCGACGAGGCATCTTATATTCTTTTTTATAACTTTCTGTCGAGCAATGTGGGCCGAGCATCTTAAATTTATACAGAGAGATACATGTACCAAGAAGCCTCCAACACGACGGTTGTCTCCAATAGGATAAGAGGACTGGATAAGACGATACGTATACTTAGCAAAACCAAAAAAAAAAAAACTTATTTTACAAAGTGGGATCAACGGCATAATAATTTTGCAGGGTAGAGTTAGCTATACGGATTGCTTACCATATAATATCTACTTGTCTTATAAGTTGAAGATAGTTTATACCTCAAGCTCAAGTAGTGATAAGATGTATGGTACCAAGTGTGTAAACAAGGGAATTGGTAAGAAAATGTCTTGTAAGTTGAGTCATAATTTGAATGGATATATAAAATAACCAAGCAAGTTGGCTCATGGTTAGTCAAAATCAAGGTGGGTTGAGTACTGGTCTTCCACCATAGTTAAGATATAGCCCTAAAATTTATAAAATATTTATAAAAACTTTAAGAAATCGTCTATTAAAATAAGTTTCACAACAAAAGAAGGAATTGAACCTATGTCCTTATAGGATACAGATATATTTTTTAATATCTACATCAACTTTTATTGACAATTAAACATCGATAGGTTTATTATATAATAAGATTTTTTTATTACAATATTATGTAATAAAATTTAAATTTACATCATTGTGCTATATAAATTGTGTTCTTATCAGTTGGACTAACATATAGGAGATTCTATAGCTTTGTGCATCGGGCTTATATGAAAAGGCCCATGCTTTTGTTCACCGTGACTCGAGGCCCATGCCTTTAGGCCTGAGCTTGAGGCCCATACTTTTTATGTACCAGGCTATATATATATATATATGCGCTAAGCACAAGCACAAGTATATTCCTATATGTTTGAGACAATCCAACACTAACTATGAGATACATTCTAACATAAATTTAAATATTAGGTTGATATGTTATAAGAGATTAATTCCTTTTATTATATCTAACCCTATTAATAATCTTCATATTTTAATGTTTCTAGTAGCATTAACAATGGTTAGGTCAAGTGAAAATGAATAATCTATTAGAATAGAGTGAGTTAAAGTTTAAATTTGTGCTACTAAAATTTAAAAATGAGGTAGTTAAAAATAAGGTGATAAAAAAAATGTGATGAGGATGCCATATGGCATTAATAATTTAATATGTAGGGCTCATGTGATAATCTTAAACTGTTTTCTATCTTTTACTTTTTGTAATAATTTAATAATCTAATGATACAAGAGATTCAAGAAGGTTGAAAGTCATAAATTGAATACTTTTTTCGTCTTTAATATATAATTTAATTAAAAAATTAATTTTAATTATAAATATAAAATTTATTTATTATATTTTGTTAATTTTTTTAAAATCATCTATAATTTTACTTCTTTAACAATAATTAAATATGAGAGAAATATAATGAGTTAAAGACTATGGTTAATTTAAGTATTTCAATATAATTAAATTAGTTATATCTCTTATAATTTTAAATAACAAAATATTTTCATTTATGTGTATCAAAATTGTATTGAGAAATGAGAATATTAATATTTATCTGCCTGTTAATATTTTGCTAGTATATAGGCTTATTTGGATAAGATTTTGAAAATAAGTTTATGAAAAAAAAGGGCTTTTGGGCAGCCTATAGAAAATGGCTTTTAGAGAAGAGCTTATGAAAAAAAGTTGTCTTGAATAAATGAGTGTTTGGATAGTTATTTCTAGAAATACTTTTATTATTAGTAAATTACGAAAAAGAGTATGAGTATTAAATGAGGAGAGATAAGATATAAGAGGAGAGAGGATGTAAAAAATAAAATAAAGAGGGTGTAAGAAAAAATAGGAGAGAGGAGAGAGGGTATAAGAAAAAATAAGAGAAAGTATAAGATAAAATATGAATAATATAATAATTGGTTAGTTCATAAGTTATTTTACTGTTCTATAAGTTACTCTGATCAGTTTATCTAAAATCTTGATTTTAAATTGTTATTTAATTTAAAAATTTATTTGAATAAATACGATTATTTATTTATTTTTTTAAAAAATTAAATTTAAATTTTAAGTGAAACCTAAATTTGCCTCATTGCTAAACACACTGTATATATGTTTTTATTGGAGTAAAGTTGAGTATATATTGATTTTGAGTCCACGTAAGTGGAATCCCATGCTTCCATATTGTTGGGCAAGAAATCATGCATATTATGAAGAAGGCTAGAGGTAAAACTGGTTTAATGGCGATGAAGATTGATCTGGAGAAGGCTTATGATCGTATTCGATGGGACTTTCTCTATCAAGTTCTTATTAATACTGGTTTGGAGTCTAGATTTATTGATCTTATTATGGCATGTGTCACTACTGTTTCATATAATGTGTTGTGGAATGGTTCAAAAACGGAATTTTTTACTCCTAAAAGAGGTCTCAGACAAGGAGATCCTATCTCACCTTTGTTGTTTGTCCTGTGTATAGATAGATTATCTCATTTAATTAGTGATGCAATGGATGATGGCCTGTGGAAACCAATTCGTGTAACTAGCAACGGTCCGGCCATTTCTCATCTTATGTTTGCAGATGATATTTTACTTTTTGGAGTGGCTACTGAAAAACAAGCTACAATTATGATGAAGTGCCTTAACAGTTTTTGTTTAGCATCGGGAGAGGAAATTAGTAAGAGCAAATCTTCTGTCTTCTTTTCACCGAAGGTTCATGTTAATACAAAAAGAAGTATTAGCAATATTGTTGGAATGCAGGTTTCTACAGATATAGGAAAGTATCTAGGGTTTCCAATCATCAGAGGGAGGAAACTTAGAGATTCTTTTCAATATATTATAGATAGAGTGAAGGCTAAACTGGCAACGTGGAAGGAAAATACCTTATCTGTGGCAGGAAGGATCACCTTGGCAAAGTCAGTTTTAAGTTCTGTTCCAGTTTACCCTATGCTGGTTTCCAAAATACCAAATTCGGTTTGTCAGGAAGTGGAGAGACTGCAAAGGAATTTTATATGGGGGAACAGCCAAAATTCTCATGGATTTCACCCGATTGGATGGGAACAGATTGTTAAACCTAAATTAAATGGCGGGTTGGGGTTCAAGAAATTAACCTCCTTTAATCGTGCTTGTGGTGCAAAAATAGCATGGAATCTCATTCATGAAACTAAGGGCCTGTGGGGTGAAGTGTTATTATATAAATATATGTTGAGGAATGAAGATAACCTCTTAGAGGCAAAGAAAGGAGATTCAGCATTGTGGAAGTTTATTTCCCAACAGCAAGATATTATAAATGATGGCACAAGGTGGCATATTAGGAATGGAAGTGTAGTGAATTTTTTTACTGATAAGTGGTTGTTCCAGGACAAGAAGTTGAAAGATTTATGTCTCCGACCACTTACGAGTGAAGAAGAGAACAGTAAAGTAGTGGATTGGATGGTTTCAGGGACGTGGGATTTTCAAAGACTTGCCAATCTGATTCCAAGTACTGCTTTTCGGAAATTATTGACCATAGTTCCGCCAATGGTAGAAGCCGGGACGGATGTAATGGCTTGGAATGCAACGTATGATGGTGTTTTTACTATTAAAAGTGCCTATTTTTTGATTGAGCCTCAGTTCTCCAATAATTATAGCTCTATCTATAAGAGTATATGGAAGTGGAAGGGTGCGGAACGTATTCGTGTTTTTCTGTGGATAGCCTTCAATGATCGACTTCCGACTAATGCTTGGAGGAATAAATGGTCATCAAATAGCGCTATGTGCCAATTCTGCTGTAATGAAATTGAAGATACGTTACATATTCTCAGAGATTGTAATTATGCAAAGCAACTTTGGGGTCGGTTAATTCACTCAAGGTATCATTCTGCTTTCTTTAAAGCTCCTTTGAGGGATTGGTTTGCTTTAAATCTCAAGAAGGATATGGGAGTGGATGGTAGTAGCAATTGGGATTTGGTTTGGGGAGTGTCGATTTGGAACCTATGGAAGTGGAGAAACCAGGCTATATTTGATGATGGATATTCAAAACCGATGGATCCTTATTTGATCATTAGGCAAACCTGGAGGAGATTCGTGCAAGTTCAACATGAAGGTTTAATTAAGGAGTTAACGAGCACAAGTAATTCTTTATGGCAAACTTCCCCTTGTGGATGGCTCAAATTAAATGTTGATGGTGCAGTTACAGCTAGTCAAAATCAGGCGGGGTGTGGTGGGATTATTAGAGATCAATCAGGAGACTAGGTGGCTGGGTTTTCGACTAAATTGGGACCCTGCACTGTCATTGAAGCGGAACAATGGGCTATATATAAAGGGCTTACTCTGGCGTGGGATCTAGGTTTTAAAAACATTATCCTAGAGACAGATGCGAAGAATGTTGTGCAAATAATTACTAATCAGGGTATTCATGCTTCCAGTCTTTTGCTCTTTAAGATACATAACTTACTACTTCTTCCATGGGAAATTCAGGTTAACCATATTTTCAGACAACAGAATAAAGTGGCGGATGCTCTAGCGAAGGATGGGTTGACTATCACATCAATTTTAAGTTCCTGTCCTCCGCATTTGATAAAGCTTGTTACTGAAGATGTATTGGGAATTAATCCTCATATAGATTATTTATTAGTGTTACCGGGTGTTAAACCCTCTCTCGTACCAAAAAAAAAAAAATGTCTCTCTAGTCCCTACTTTCATTCATCCTACGGTAACAGTTCGTGCCTTCTGAAACAAATCAATAAGAGTCTCCACTTTTTCTTCACTATCTGCATTCTCAATACGGACTTCATCATCATCGTCATCATCATCTTCATTGTAGTTATCTGGTGGCGGGTGGCTAAAATCTATCGATTTAGACAGGTACTCATCATCCTTCTTTGAATCCTCAATCTTGAGCTGCTCCGCCGAAGTAACCGTGATCTGACTCAGCGATTCCATGGACGAGCTTCGTGTTAGGGTTCCGGACACCACCGTGATCTCGTCCCTCTCGTTGATGGTCGATTCCAGGGAACACACCGATCTTGTGGCAAGTGAGTGCACCGAATCGTGTTTGTATCTCTGCTTCACTCTCTTGCACCAACTATGCAGTGATTCTCTCACGCTGCTACCACCGCCTTCTTCCACCGAGATCCCATCTGGAGTGAGTCATTTGTCAGAGACAAATTCAATCATTAACATGTAAGAATTCTGGGCTAAGTAGTTAATGTTATTAGTTGTGAATTTCAGACATGAATATTGAAACGTAATAATGAAAAAAGTAGGTAAAATTAATATTTTGTCCCTATAGTTTGTACTTATTTTATCTTAATCTTTAAATTTTAGCTTTTGATTCCATTCAAACTTGCAATTGAGTCCCAATAATTTTAACTATTTAAAATTTTAGTTTACTTTATAAAATATATAATTTTATTTTTTAAAATATAAATATTAATATTATAATGGTAAATTATATTGTATTAAGTCAAAATTTAAGAACTGAATTTTGAATTATAATTGAGTTTGTCAAAAAAAGGATTAAGTGACACCAAGTTATAGTTTAGATACTAAGTTACAGTTTGGATTAAAATGAATAAAAATATTACTCTTCCACTCTTTAATAGAAGATCTATTTTTTTTAAAATTATCTATATTAATATTCTCTTAATAATAATCAAGTAAGATAGGAGGAGAGAGAGGTTAAGGGAAATGATTATAGTGTTTTTAGAAAAAAATATATCTTATATTAACTAGTTTAATTAACTTTTTTAATCTAATTAAATTAATTAAATATATTATATATTAAAGATGAAGGAGCATATCTCACCTAAAATTAACTGAGGACCTCTAAAAACTTTCTTGATTTTCATATATTTAGATATAAGACCTAACTAGAGAGAAAATTAAACCAACCTGTGAGATATATGGCCAGAACTGTCATGTAGCTACAACAGAACTGAGCAATAACACTGCAAGTTCCACAATGAGAAAAATGTAAAGATTCCTGCAACTAATTTATTGTAGAATCTAGAAACTTCATGTCAAGAGATATATGGCCAAGACAAAACCATACCCAAGAGTTGTAAAATAAGAGTAAACCTACCCAGATGCTAACCGTATGACGATCCAATTTGATAATTTTTCAGAAATATAAACTAACCAATATTGTTGACAGAATTTGATCAAAACAATTCAGAACCACAACGGAGGCGCATTAAAAAGAAATGCAATGGAGAGAAGCTGAGAAAGCCAATATCAAGGGGTTGGAACAAGGCTTTTTGATGAACACAATTGATTGTTATTGTTCCTAGTATACTAAAAATTATTTAAAAAATAGAAAACAAAAACTCAGATGAGGTGCTACACATTCTTAGTGTCACTAGTGGTTTAAGAGTACTCACATATATTTGGTTTTTGCAGTAAAAATTTTGATGGCTACTGACCTTGCTCATTGCTAAACCAATAGCCAGACACTGTACAGAACATGAGTGATCACGAGCACAAACAAGAATCGGTGAAGCTGCTCAAGACCCTCATGAAACGAAGGGTTCATGACCCTGCATTCATTTATGAATTAAGAGAAGATCTTGGGTATTGACCAATCAAAATCAAAAGTGACTCCGTCATACCCGTTTCCTTCATTGTATTGAGTTTAAAGAATGAACCACACTATTTTTGGTTTGTAGATGGTGTGACTTGTTAGTTGTTATAGATTTTCCCTTTGGGAAAATTGTGGAAAAGTCATTGCTTAAAAATTTTATTAGTAAAAAGAACCTGAGTTCAAGTACTGATATTCTTTATATATAAATTCTTTATAGCTGTATATAAAAACATGCCAAGTCTTTTTAACCAATAAAATTTTCAAAGAGGGAATTTTTACTGATTTTCTCTCTCTTTTTTAATGTATATGTTGATATATTGATTGTGTGATAAAGGGGTTTATTCTAAGAATGAGCTATATTCACACCTAATCTTGTCATTCTTTCTCAGTTTTTTCATCTGATCTCTCTCTCTGCTGTAAATTCATGGCAACATCATTTGAGTACTCATGATTAGCAATCAAGCGATTCCCTCCTCCACAATCTGTTAAGTGAATCAAGCACCTTTTTAGTCAGTGGAAATCATTTTCCTAAGCACATTATTAGTTCACCACGCTAAGAAAGCAAAGCCAAATAGAAAAGTATATTTGTTACCTCAAGACACCGAGAAGTGCCCCACTAATCAGTCCCTTTGAGGGATCAGTATTGTTAGTGAAAGGGAATGGACTTTCAAGCATGATTCTTTCATTCTTGTCAAGCTCATTATCATCATCAGCACAAATATAAAATTCGTTTTTGAAAAGAGACGATTTTACACACATGTCAGAGATCCACCTTGCACATTGTGCCAGCAACAAAGAGATGAGCTCTAGCAGGAAGAATCAATTTCAATATAGAAAAATACTTTATTAAGGTTGCCAAATCGAGCATAGATACTCTTAAGTATAGGAATCCTAAGGTTTCCCATAATGAAAAATGATATAGATGCATAATAGCGGGTCCCACTTTTAACACGTACGCCTCACAATAGGTATGCCAACTATTACATGTCTATCTCTTTCCTTACTTTAACCTTGTATCCATGGATTAAAACACTATTTATTATTTACCTTCCTTAATTTTCTCTAGTGAAGCATAAAGTACCTTCCTTCTTGTCCTCTGCAACCACTGCATGCCAAGTGTAAAGAAAAACGTTTCATACTTTCATGAGATTTAACAGCTATCTTCATTCTTCAGTTTTTTTTTTTTGTCCACTTCTATTCTGATATTAGATTCCAGATTTGGCAAGCAGAGGGAGATATAAACTAAAAGGTAAATTTTCAAATAGAGAGAGAGTACCTACCCTGCATCAACTTTAAGTTTAACCATAATAGATTTAACATTGTAGGCATGTTTTGCGGTTCCTAGGATCTAAACAACATATAAGCAATTCCCAGAATGTCTCAGCAACTAGAAGTAGCATATGAACATAGCCCCAGATCTTAAATTAATTTTCATTTTGGCTTTTAGCAGTTAAATATTCTGTGTTTTTCTCTGATAGTTGTATCATATGAACTAAACTGTAAATAGCTATATTTAGCTTTTGATTCCTCAGATAGTAACCTTAATAACAGTTGATAATATACCTCTCTTACCTTCCCAAATCTGTATATTGATCGTTCGACCAAGAAGCATACGAAGACCATGACAGTGACCACAGAGGCAACACAATATGTGGGCGTTTCAGCCAGAGACCTTCCTCGCTGAAGGGCCTCTGCCATCTCTCTCTCTCACATCACGGCAAGAAACCGATCCTTTAGCTGAGATACAGAAAGGTGGAAACTTTGGTGTAAAAAATGGAATATTTTCTCGAGGAAATGAAACCCAGCTTGAAGAATGTGGATTCGGGGAGTGACGGATCCAGGAAATGAGGGAACTTGTATACGGCAACCTGAAGAAGCATCGTCTCAGCGAAGGCAAGAGTTGTTTTTATCGGGGGAGGTTTAGAAATTAGATCCCACACATGACCTAGTAAATAATAGATATAATAGTATTGTTCCGATAGATAACTCTTCTATCATTAATATCCGACCTCATCCCACCTATTGCACTTCTTCCTTGTATTGTATATAATTGTATATTGCTATTTTTATAATTGTATAGTAACTACCACACACACACTAAATATCTCATAAAACAAGGGATTGAAATAATTAAGAGAAAATAAAAAAATTATTTAATGAAATGCATTTAATATTTATAGGAAGATGAGAGATTTTAAAAAATATAAACTAATTTTTAAGACTTTTGTAATATTATTAGTAGATAAAAATATTTTCAATGCCAAGGCAACAAACTTTTTGTTACATGTGACATCCTTCATATCTAATATATGCATGACATATTTTTATCGTACACATCACATATCTATTTTACATTCTATATATTTATATTTTGACTTATTATATTTTCATTTTAATAGATTTGATGTTGAAAGGTTTTCTAAAAACTTCTTTTTAAATTCTTTCCCTGCCTCAAACAATACACTTTTTTCCCACCTCTTTAAGACTAATGTTTTGTCCTTGCTTCCACCTTTCACGTTCTTCAAGAGGATTATTTTCTTATTATTACAAAGTTAGGATTTAATATAACTTTTAGTGTTAGAATACAATTTAATTTGGAATTATTAATAAAATAAATCAAAATTGTATCTTATTTATTTTTTAAGTATAATATTCACATGAAATTAATTGTGGTTACATTAATTTTAGTTCTATGAATAAAAAATATTTTAAATAAAATCAACAGTAGAACAAACATATTCTCAACCATTTGACAAAATTTATAGGCAAAACATTATGTGGTTTTATAACGGGAAAATAAAAAATTATTTAAATTTTAAAATTATAAATAAAAAATTACTAAAAAAATACATTATTATTTATTTTATAGTTGTTAATAGTTTATTAAATATAATAAATAAAATGATTTAAAATTTTAAATTTTTTTTTTAGTTTTTCCTTTTATAACACACACAAGCATATTATTGTAGGGACAAAACTTGAGTACATTTACTTAAACTAACAAACTTAAATTTTAAAAAATTTTTTTAAATAAAATTTATATTTAGAGAAATTTTAAAATAAATAACTATATTTATTCAAAAAAAATTTTAGATCAAACTATAATTTAAAATAAATATTTTATATAAGTTATTGAGACTAGTTTATAGAACAATAAAATAATTTATGGATTAATCAATTACTATATTACTTTACTTTTTCTTACAGTATCTCTCATCTATATTCTACATCATTTCTTATTTCTTCTTTACACCCCCTCTCTTCTTTTATTTCTTTTCTATATCTTTTCTCCTCTCTCTTTTATACTTTCTCTCATCTCTTATTTATTTTCTACACCATCTCTTCTCTCTCATATATCTTATACATCATCTTTCCTCTTTCATCTCTCTTATACACCTTCTCTTATCTCTCATTTCTTCTTTCTTCTATATTTAATAATCATACTATTTTTAATAATTTATTAATAATAAAAATACTTTTAAAAATAACTATCAAAACACTCATTTATTCAAAAACTATTTTTTTCTCATAATCTCTTCTTCAAAAACCCTTTTCTAAAAACTGCCCTAGATTTTTTTTTTCATACACTATTTTTTTAAACTAATCTTTATATTTATTAGATTATTTTTTTAATCGTGTGATCTTTTGAATATATTTACTTTATTATAATGATATCTTAACATTATTTTGAAATTATACTAATGTAAATTTTTATTATTATTAAAAAATTATGTGTTGAGATTTAATGTGAGAAATGTAATTATTTTTAAATTTTTAAATTTTTAAATCTATCTTTTTCCTCATTTAAACTCACAGAAGAGCCTGAAACTGTTCGTTTGGAGGGAGATGGCTTCCATGTGTCCCCTGCCAGTTCCCGCCATTTTCGGCTCAGAGAAACTCTCTCCAGCTCCTCCTTCTCCTTCCCATTACGGTAATGATCCACGCTTTATCTCTCTTCCGATGAAACGTTTTCTGAATACAAGCTTTGTTGTTCTTTTATTTGTCGATCTTCTGGCCCAACTTCCTCATATCGTTTCCAGGTAATCATTGTTTTCCTATCTTGTGAGCATTCTGAGTTCCTTTAATTCCACATTTTTGTGCTAAGCTTTACGAATTCCGAATATGGTTCATGTCTGAATTCCAATCGTTTATAACATCCGATTTTAAGTCGGTATGGATTAAGAAGAAACAGATAAACGCTCTCAAACTCGCTATTAATGCTGTATCCTGTTTTACGTGTTACACTTAGACGTTTTCCTCTTCGGTTTTAATACTGGAAGAAGTGGTAATCACTAATAACCTTTTGTCGTTTCATTGTGTTGTCAGTCATTTTGGTATTTGGCTACCGTACATTGTTCAGCAGTTTATTTTACTTTCCATTATAGACATTGTTACACTGGCATGAGTTCTGATTGGACAAAACGAATTGTAATTCACCTTTGGATTTTTTTCATATATATTTTTTACTAGACTGTCTACTTCTTGCAATCCAATATTGATGAGAAGGTTCCTGACTAGGATGATGATATGTGCAGTTTGTTTTATAATACATCACAGACATTTGCATCTTATCTCTCTAACTAAAGATTTTCTCCATTTACATCATGTTTTATTGTTCTGAAGCCGTCCTGAGTGTGTATGTATAAATGGTGCACAATATTAATCTTTCCCCCTTCTCTTTTTATGGTCAGGTTTCTGTAGAGGATTCCATTTTGGATCAGTTTATGTATAGCAGGATTTGAAGAATAAAAACAAGATATACATATGGGTCTTCATGCACTCTTCTTGACTGATACCTAGATGATGCATCCAGAATTTTGTTCCTGCGGCCGGAGAAGAAATAATATTATGTGAAGTGTGAATCTTAATGAGTTCTCCATTTGAAGTGGGCAGTCAAGGTGACAAGCCCCAGAATGAGGGGCTTAAAAGTGGCCTTAAAGAACCAACTTTATTGTATGGTGACTTGGATCTGTATGTATTAGAGGCAAAAAATCTTCCAAATTTGGATCTTTCTTCAGAAACCATGAGAAAATGTTTCACTATGGGTAATACTTGCAACCCTCCCTTCATGAAAGCACGCAGGATAAGCACTGGGAAATATCATGTAGATACTAGTGATCCCTATGTCTCTGTCGTTCTAGCAGGGGCTACTGTAGCGCAAACTCGAGTAGTTCGTAACAATGAGCATCCTTCCTGGAATGAGCATTTTATTGTTCCAGTGGCTCACGCTGCTGAAAAAGTGGAGTTTATTGTGAAAGATGATGATGCTCTTGGGGCCGAAATCATTGGAGTCGTAGAGATACCTGCTCAAAAGATTTTTTCTGGAAATATTATTAATAATTGGTTTCCAATCACTGGTGGGTACTCGATTTGCTCAAAAGGTACACCTGAGTTACATATCTCTATTCAGTATAAGTCATTTGGATCAGACCCTGCAGACAAATTTGGCATTGGAGCTGTAGCAGATTATCCAGGTGTTCCTAACACGTATTTTCCTCCTCGAAAAGGAGGGAAAGTGACTCTTTATCAAGATGCACATGTACCAGATGGCAAACTACCTGAAATTCCACTTGAGGAGGGAAAAGTCTTTCAGCAGGGTAAATGTTGGGAGGATATTTGCCATGCAATTTCGGAAGCTCAAGAGCTGATATACATTGTAGGATGGTCTGTTTATCACCCTGTAAAGCTTGTCAGAGAACCAACAAGACCCTTGCCTGCTGGAGGAGAGCTTTCGCTTGGAGAGTTGTTGAAATATAAGTCACAAGAAGGTGTCCGCGTGGTCATGCTGATCTGGGATGACAAAACTTCGCATGACAATTTTTTTTTGAAAACAGTACTTCTGATTACCCTAATGATAAAATGAAACATGTTTTGTCTTTTGAAGTTTATATTGATTCATCAAATTCTGGGCAAGTTCTATTTTGTCCATACCAGTGGTCTGCTTTTAAACCAAATCATACAAGATAACATTACATTGAAGTATTGAAAAATTTCTTGACTATACTTAATTATGAAGAAGTTATTGGAGGGGAAAATATCTAATTAACCAGAATATTCGGACTGGAGCAGAGAAAAAGATAGCTATTGTTTCTTTTTAAAGTATGAATTCAATTGAATTTACTTCTTGACTTTTACTGTAGTCCTCAATAACTAGATGCAAGTATAATCCTCAATAATTTGATGCTAGGTTTCTAAGACTCGTGAATATAATTTTTGAGTTGTGTAGGATAAGAAGAGCATAGAAATGTTTTACACCTGCATAACTGAGATTTATAATTCTTTGGAAAACAATAATTGATTTAATTGTTTGCAGGATGGTGTCATGCAGACCCATGATGAAGAAACTAAGAAATATTTCAAACACTCCACTGTTCATTGTGTGCTTGCTCCACGTTATGCAAGCAATAAGCTTAGTATTTTCAAGCAACAGGTATGAAATTCTTGTGCTTACATATAAAATTATTTAGGATGAAAATACTGAGCTTCTTTGCTGAATCAACTCAAAATCATTATCTTTTTACTGGAAGAGTTCAATCAATAGTCATTTATAAAATTGAATATTTTGGTCCAGGTTGTTGGAACCCTTTTTACGCATCATCAGAAGTGTGTTCTTGTTGACACTTGTGCTTGTGAGGATAAACGGAAAGTAACTGCTTTTATAGGTGGTCTAGATCTATGTGATGGCAGATATGATACTCCTGATCATCGGCTCTTTGTTGATTTAGACACAATCTTTCAAAACGACATTCACAATCCGGTATTCCCTGTAAGTGGTTATTATTCAATTGCAAAATTACACGGTTACTTTTTGTATATCTGGTGAGTCATTTTTTATTTGTGCTGGGCTGCAGTGGAAGCCACATTCAACTAGGAATTAATTAATTATTACTAATGTTCATATGCATGCCTTATTATGTTTTTTTTTGGTTTATTCAACATTTTCTTGTGCCATACATGCGTGTATAAGCACATAAAACTTCATTCATTACTGTTTTCCTACATAGATTTTTAAGTGATATGCCATCATTTGCATCCCGTTGAAACTATCTGCATTTTGCCAAGGATGCAAAGGAGGGTAATGATAGGTTGTTCGAGCTGAATTGCTGTGTTCTAAGTAAATTGAATTCTGTTAGGATAAGTATTAACCTTGAACTTCTCAGATGAAAATGTGCCTGCCATCTATAGAATTCCCATTCCTGATAATATGAGTCCAGTTTTTTACCATTTCATTTCTCTCCACTGTGCCTTCATTGCAGTTCTTAACCATTCAAATCAATTTTAATGGTATAGATTAATTTATACTTTTATACACTGTCAAATATGAACCATCAAAATTAATTTGATAGTCGACCACTGCAGTAAACCATCCATTTAGTGGAGAGAAAACCTTCCTTTCAAAACCTATGACCCCACTTTGTGAAGGATACAACACTACCTACTCCTCAACCCCACTGTGCTAAAGAAGAGGAAACAAATACTACTTGTCAGCTAGCATTGCACAACAAATAACAAACCAAAGATAAAGAAAAACCTCTTCCTCTACATGAAGTATGCGGGTTGTTGGCATGCTCTAATTCTTGAAAGCTCATCAATCTTCATCCACCGGCAATGTACTTGTGTTTTCTAAGAGGAATGGGTTCAAAGTGTTGTGGCTTACATATATTCCCTCCTTCTACTAGAGCCATGTCCTCTAGGTCTAAGTTCATGCCTCTATAGTGCAATTCCTCCGTATTTTACGGAGTAAGGTGTTTCCATTTTGCCTTACCTTCTTCAACAAATTAAGTTCCTTTCTTAGCCCATAGAGTAACCAAAGACGGTCTCATGCTTGACGATATGTCCTCTATCATCAGAATAGGTGGAGCTCAAATTAATAAAAATAAGAAATTATAGGTATACTCTTGCTGAAAAAAGTCATTGTTCTAACAGATGCTGGTAAAATGTCAACACTTGGATGAACTCTCAATTGAAAAATGTTTCTTCTTCTTCATTATACCAGAGAATTTTCTAAAGATTGTCTTTATAAGCATAAGATTTATTTTTTGGGGGGAAAATTTTTTGAGTAATAAATAAAAAACCATGGAACAGAGATAACATAGATTTTTGGCATTCCCGTTTACTGATACTCTTGTCATTTGAGAACAATTAAAATATCCAATTTTTGGAACTTGTCTACGTATACTGATATTCTGCCATGGCTGTTGATATTTCTCATAAATAGCAATATAGCGTCATATGAGTTGAAGCAAAAGCATTGTACTCTGCAAATAAATGCTTGCCTGACTGTTAGTCTTGATCTAGCAGATTTTCTTTTTGCCACCTGATCTTCATGTGGCATTTCAGGTTGTTTTGTGTTTTTCTGTAAGTCAGTGATGACAGCATGACAATGTTCATTCTCCATATATTTAGGATATTTGCTTCAATGTATAATTATTTTCCACATGATTTTGTTAAAGATAGAAGGAAGGTAAATGCATGACTTGGCACCAAAAAAGCTAGAAAGTGAAAAAGAAAGGTGCATGGAACTTTGCAGAAGTAGACTGTGTAAATTGTGTTCTGTATGATACAGTCAAATACTGGAGTACCAAGGGAACCATGGCATGACCTACATTGTAAAGTTGAGGGTCCAGCTGCGTATGATATATTGACCAATTTTGAACAAAGATGGGGGAAAGCCAAAAAGTGGCGTGAATTCAAGCTAAAAAGGATGGCAAATTGGAATGATGATGCTTTGCTAAGGTTAGACCGTATTTCATGGATTCTAACTCCATCACCCGGTGCTGCTGGTGACCAAGTTGTTCAGGTAATTGATGAAGATGATGCAGAAAGCTGGAATGTGCAGGTATTGGGGAAATATGTTGACAATCAGTGACATGCATCATCCTTCTTTAAAATATCCTATAAATATTATCAACAACTACAAAATGCAGGTGTTTCGGTCCATAGATTCAGGATCTGTCAAGGGTTTTCCAAAAGATTTTGATGAAGCTAAGGCTCAGGTGAGAACAAGATTATAAATATGATGGAGAATAAGATAGTGTGAGATGATTAAGTTCCACGTTGAATAGTATGAGATGTTAAATAAAGTATTTAAGTGGGTTGGTTCTCTTATCTATTTGCTGGGGGAGGATTCCTCATTCCACTTAAGTAGCCATCAAAACGATGCCCACTTGGCCTCTTAAGTTATATAGAATGGAAAGGAAATGTATGAGGATTAGATAGAAAACAATGGTTTTGAGATAAAAATGACTCTCCTGCTCTTACTTTCAAATGGTGAAAAAATAGGAGGAATTACTGTGAGGTCTTATTCTAAGTAAAGGATTTAATTATCAAAATGTTTCATTCAGCATAAACTTGTTGTCAATTTCTACACTAGGAGTTGTCTTTGTTAGCTTTTCAGTTGTCATTTGGATTTTTGGGTAATTAAGTCCCTTACTTGGGATCTAATTGTAATTCCCCCATAGAAAAACATGATAAATATTCTGAAAATAGGATGAAAGGGGATTTTCTTTCCATCTTTGTTACCAAATGTGCCCTAAGACTTGTTATCTTTCTGAGGCTTAGAAATAGTAGATATTTTAAAGTAATGATTATAAAAGATAATAAATGTTCTACAAATGGAAGGAAAAGGGTTCTCTTTCCATCTTTGTCCGAACCTGATTATCTTTAACTTTGCTTGGCAGTGTGCTTTTTTCATGATATTGAAATAAACCTGTTTTTATCTTCCAGTTCTAATCCTGCTTTTCTGCAGCATCTTCTCTGCGGAAAGAACTTAAAAGTAGACAAAAGTATCCATACCGGTTATGTAAAAGTAATAAGATCGGCCCAACACTTCATATATATAGAGAATCAATATTTTCTGGGATCCTCATATCACTGGCCTTCATATCAACATGCAGGTAATTCGACGAAAACTGTTAGTGTCAGTTTTTAAAAAGCATTTGTTTAAACATTGCATTATTATACTTTTAAATGAAGTTACATATTTGGTTTGGTGTGATTTGTGATTTGTATTCCCGAATGCAGAAGTTTATATAAATTGATCCCATCACCGATATTTCTGGCCTCCAGGTTATAAGATAATGATATATTAGATAAAATGCATCAGATTTAGCAGATGCCTCTCTGTATCTATTAAAAAGCACGACACAGGAGTCAGGACATAATGAAAATAGTACCAGCTTGAGTCTGTAATATTTATAATAGCATTTAGAATAAGAAGGCACAAGTTATAATAGCATTTAGAAAAAGAAAAAAGAAATGGGAGGGGGGGGGAGGAGAGAGACAGTGAGGAATTCTGAATAATACTCTGGATAATTCTCAAAACATAACCATCAGATACAATTAGTTTCCCACATATGGTATTTAACTTCTTCCTTCCTTCCCTCACTAACGGCTATTGTTTTTTATTCCCTTAACTAACATAACTACCAAATCTTATATTTACAACTTACACATCAATACCCCCTTTCTAAAAATAGAACTCTTGACCTCAAGCAGGGATGCTGTTTCTGCAGCTGAAAGAGTAAAATCCAGCTTGCCCCTTTATCCGGAAGACCCTTCCACTGCTCCAACACCTCAGACCCTACCCCTTTTTCTTCTCATTCTCTTGTTCAGAATCTTTTCTGGAACTAAGTTTGGAGGCGAATCAGGCCAATCAATAGGAAGATGACGCTGTTTTACTGGATGGATCAGGGCATAACTTCAATAAGGAGATATGAAAAGAAGGATGAATACTCGATTCGGTAGGAAGTTCCAGTTTAGAAGCCACCGGATCTATCCTTTGGGTGATTGTATAAGGCACACAATATTTTGGTGCCCATTTTGGAGAGCTTCTAGAGGCTGCAGATATCTGCCGATAAGGTTGCAAGTTAAGAAAACAAAACCCATTGGCCCACCTCAAATTCCCTGTGTGTTCTGTGCAGATCTGACTTTTGTTTCATTCTGTTCACTGCCCTGCTTAAATGATGTTTGGCAATTGCTAAAGCCTCTTCCCTTGCTGAAAATGATCTATCAACAGCTTCTATAGATGTATCTATAGGTAAATAGGGTATGTGCAGTGGTGGTTGCTGTCCACATAGCAATTCATGATGTGTAGCCCTTGTTGAGGAGTGAAAAGTGGTATTATGCCACCACTTAGCCAAGGACAGCCACTTCCCCCAATCTTTTGGCCTCTCCCAATACATGCAACGCAAGTAATCGATTGAATACTTCAGATTGCCCATCCGTTTAAGGATGATAGGAAGAAGTTAATTTTGTTCTATTGATGGTATAATTCTGTTTTTTTTATATTGTTATCAATTGTGGTTTCAATATATAAATTTGCATTTGTAAAACACATGAATAGTGGATTTTTTATATTATTAAAGTAATTTTGTGCAAAGTACATTAATTAGTGGGTTTATATATGTAGGGGACCTAATAATTGAGAGGAGGGATTTTCTGAGAGTTGGGTAGAGTTAGGGTTGCGTATAAAGCCCACGGCTCGATATACCTATTCGAATCCGTAATAAAAATGCCCTACCCAACCCAATAAATATAGGGAAGAGCTAGGCATTGGGCTACAAAATACAACCCATGTATTTTTCGAGCTGGGCATCGGGCATAGGGGCTGTCCTGCCCTACCCATGAGCACCCATTCTTTTATTATTTTTTACTTTTTTCCCTATATGTTAGTATGCTACACTTGAAAAATATAATAGCTATTAGTGACTAAAAGATCATTTTAGAAATATGAGTAGTTAAGTAGATAAGTTGTATATTTTAATATTTATAACTATATTAATTTTTTCTTTTTTTTTAACTTTATTAATTATCATATAATTACATTACAAATTATAATTGTTTATTTTATTATTTTTAGATGTTTTATCTTTGTCAATATTGGGGAGATTGATACAAAGTTGCAATTACAAATTACTTAGATTTCAAAACTTATTTTTTATATGCAATGGATCTCAAAACTTTAATTATTATTTTTGTTACCTTATTCTTAGTAGATTATGGATATTATTTAACTTTTGAAGATACATAAATATGGTATTATTTTAAAAGTTTATAATTGCATATTTTTTTCATAACATGAGCATGGCATCACGATTTAGGCATACCCAGCTCACCTATGCTCAACTTAAAATTGTTAGGGTTTTTACCGGGTAGGACTAGGTATCAAGTTGTAAAATACAGCCCATACTATTTTTGGGCAGTGCACTAGGGCAGAGGGCTGCATTGCCCAACCCTGCCCATGTACACCTTAGGTGGAGTAACTAATTATTCTTATATCACCAATTAATGGTCTAAATTAGTGTTACTTTCAGTTTTAACTTCTCACCTAAATTTCCTCGAGTAATATTTACCAAAACATTTGTGCAAAAGTGTCTTTCTAATAATTTGTTTTCCTTAACAGGTGCCGATAACTTGGTTCCAATGGAGTTAGCTCTGAAAATTGTCAGCAAGATCAATGCAAATGAACGGTTTTCCGTCTATGTTGTCATACCAATGTTTCCGGAGGGACCTCCAACTAGTAATGCTGTGCAGGAAATCTTGTTCTGGCAGGTCAGGTCATTTTCCAGTCTGTGTTCCTTTCTCTGAAACTTGTCAATTTTTGTACTTTTAGTTGCTTAAGCCAGATAATCATCACAGACTGACTATTATTTCTTCTTGAACTTTATTATTAACTGTTGATGATCATCTATATTGGTGATGGGTGAGAATATGATCTCATCCTATATCTGGAGGTGGATTTACAAGTTCCAATTTCTGTTAATATAGTCTGGAGTCAAATATTTATCAATTTTCATTAAAATACTCTAAGTACAAAACTGAGCATAAATTATGCAAATTTTCGGTTTTCTTTTTTGGCTGATTGAAAAATTCCTCCCTGAGATGATTGGCATGCAAGTTCTCTTCTTTTCCTCTACAAGTGGTTGGGAATAATGAACTCACAAGAGAAAAAAAGTTGGGTCCGGGATGTAATCATGTAATTTTTACATTAAGAATTAATGTGTCAATTAGTTGTAAAGATTTTCAGATTCTATACTGCATACTTGCTACAATTTACTTCCGTTTTCCTCACATTTTAATGACTACAGGGACAGACAATGTCTATGATGTACGGAATTGTTGCAGATGCCCTTAAAAGAAATGGCCTGTCTGATCAATGTCATCCTCAAGATTATCTCAACTTTTATTGCCTTGGAAAGCGTGAACCTCAATCCAGTGAATGTTCCATATCTATGTCAACAGCTGACCGTGGGCTGGTACATGCCAAACTACCCTTTATTTGCTAAATGTATTGCATGCAGTTGTGAAAACCATGGCTTTTCATGGTAAAATGAGCACAAATCACTAGCAGCGATGCTGTTTACTTCAGAAAAGTTGGTGGGTTTGAATATAGAAATTTATGTGAACTTTTCATTGGCTTGGAATTTGATCCTTTCAAAGAAAGCAGCTTGTATTGTCCTTTTGCGGTGGCCTTGTTTATGTTATTAAACATTTAGACATGGGATAAAAGCATAAAAACCTTTCAATTAAGGGAACATAGAATAGAAGCGGTGTTTTACCCTAGTGTCAGCGTTATACTATTTCTGGTTTGATCTTCGTTAAGTTTTCATATTTGCATTAGGTGTGTGATGCAAAAGGATGAAAAGGTTTTGAAATTATAGAAAATGTAATGTTATACCTTTTATTGACTTTCCTTCTGATTCTAACCTTTTCAGAGATACACCATAATAGCTCATATTTTTGTGTTTTTTTCCTGTTTCCTCATTCAGGCATCGGTTTACAAATATAGACGTTTTATGATTTATGTTCATGCCAAAGGAATGATAGTTGATGATCACTTTGTAATCCTGGGATCTGCAAATATTAACCAAAGATCCTTGGATGGTTCAAGGGACACAGAAATTGCTATGGGTGCCTATCAGCCTCAATATACATGGGCAAGAAAAAATTCTCATCCGCATGGTCAGGTTAGAAGTTTAATTGTTGGTTAATGTGCCAGAGCAGCAAAATTGGCTAATGTGTACCTTAATTTAAACATGGAAGTAAATACAAAATCCTCATTCTTCTCAGACATGTATTCCAAAGTAATCAACCTAATTGACTTCAATACCATAATAGTAGAACTATGAGCACAACTTTAGATGATACCCTCCTGTAGAAAACAATTAATGTTTTGGTAGAAGACGTGTTCAGATTATGCAATTTCATCTTTTAATTCCTAATTACTCATAATGTTAACAAAGTTTTTGTTTGTTCACACACGAAATGCCACCTTTAGAACAAATTTTGTGATTGTTAACACAGTAGATGAGTCAGCATTATTCATTTTCATCCGTTTTTGTTTCTCTGTAGTTATTGGGAGATCGAAAATGATTTTGGTTTGTGTAGGTGTATGGTTACAGAATGTCACTCTGGGCTGAGCACCTTGGTGGTCTTGAGGATACTTTCAAGGAACCGGACAGCCTCGAATGTGTTCATCGCATGAATGAAATTGCCAGGAACAACTGGAGCGCATATGTATCTGAGGAAGAGAAGGAGATGAGGGGACACTTGATGCAGTATCCAGTTCAGATTGCCAATGATGGAAGAGTTAGTGCCTTGAAAGATTGGGAAAACTTCCCTGATGTTGGCGGTAAAATTCTTGGATCACCCAACTCTCTTCCTGATACACTAACCACATAATTCAGTTGCCACACTTTGACTGGAAAGAAAATTGATAGGTGAGAGACAAAATTAAAATAATATAGTTTTTAGGAATAAATTCCTTTACCATTTGGTTTGTGTTAGTGGTTGGAATTCTCTTCCTTTTGCTTCTTTGTAACATCCATTCTTTGTAATATTTACCATTTGGTTGGTGTGTATAAGAGCTGATATTAAAAAGCTAATTTTTTTTCTTGAAGGAGACAATTAAAGTCAAGTTAATTAGGCATTTTAAAAATGGGTTTGTTTGTTCTAATAAATGTCCCTATCCTGAAAAATAATTGTGTGCTGAATAGTTGAAGGTTTATTTGTAAATTTATAAATTTTGTTAGTATGAAATGATTTCATTTAGATAACAAAATGTAAGTTGTCTACATTGATGAGAGAAGGCATCACTTCCTCAGGTGTTGAAGAAGAGTCATATTGTGATTAACATTTTTGTGGTGCTCTTAGCGGATTCTTTGTTTTTTTTTTTTGAAGTGTTTTGTATTTGATAATTTATATTTGAAGGACTCATATGTAATTGACAATTTTTGGGGGTAAGTTTTGTAATTGACATTTTGAATGATTCATATATATTTTCCAATAGTTATTAATTCAATCAATGTCAACAATTGCTTGAAACAACTCAATTTCCAAGTGGTTCGACTATTTTTTTTTCTAGTAAATTTCAATATATTTCCAACTTATCATTTGTGTTTTTTTTGTTCGCAGCATGATTTCAATTTATAAAATACTGTGTCCTAATCCAAAAAAAAAAACATTCAAATGGTTTACCTTATATTTTCAATTAAATCCAATAGATTTCCGACATAAAGTTTGATTTTAGTAACCATCATTCCATTTATAAAAAAAATGTCCGAGTCTATTTTTCTAAGACAATTATTTGGTTTTCCAAGCTGTTTACATTAAATTTTAGTTTTACTCCTTAAATTTATGAATAGTAATTTTATTTTTTGTTATTATTAAATGCTTGGACAAATTCTAGTAGTGATTATATCATGTAACATTATTTCCACTATCCAATTTTTCTCAAAATTAATATACACATCAAATTTGATAGAAAATTATTATAGTTGGATTTGAAAATTATAGAAAGCCTTGATGAACATGTTTTCAACTAATCATTATTATTAGTTGGATTATTAAATATTAGATAGCTTATGATGAAAATACTTGTATACTAGTTAGAAATATAACAAATGTCAATTAAAAATGTTTTCAATTCCAAAAATAATGTAAGAATATTATTCCAATAAGGTGGAAACCAATATTAGGAAAATATTTTATCCCAAATTAACGCTAGAACCGAAATGGCTTTACATCTTCTCTTTGTAAATCTTATTTTTGGACTTGTAGCATGATTCAGTATTCAAAGCACCATTGATGACAGAGATAAGCAATCATCATCATAGGAAGGATTCTCCAGAGAAGACTAATATGTTAAGCTTCCAAACAAATATACATGGTTGGTGATCTGCTCTTCCGCGGAACAATCCCAATTACTAACAAATAACCTCTCAGATATACTGAACAATTAAGATATTTGACATTATGAATCTTGATATCACATTTCTAGCAGAGAAATGCACAATCAGAGAGTGAGGTACATTTGGTAAGATGATTTTTTTTTTGAAGAAAGTGAAAGTGGAGTAAAAAATAAAAGTAGAAGTTTAATTACGTTCAAATGAGTTTTACAAAATTTATTTGGTAGGATATAAATGAGTATATAATTTATACATATTTTTTTATAACTTAGGATAAAATAGATTAAAATATTTTTTATAACTTGTAAAGGGTTAAAGTTGTTTAAGAATTTTATAATTAGGGTAAAATAATTTTAAAAAAAAATTATTTTCACTTTCATCATCTAAATTCTTAATTTTTTTGATAAAATTAAAATATCTTAAAATATTAAAAGTATAAGTGATTTCTATTTTATCAAACGAAAGAAATAGAAGAATCCACATTCATTTCCCTATCCCTACTTTCGCTCTACCAAACATATCAGTGTACATGTATAATATATGCTAATAGAAACAAAAATTGATGTCCCTTAACAATTTTAAATATCCACTTTGCAATGCTTGTTTACCGAAATAGTATGCGCTTACTATTTTGAGTGATGTGTTGAGTCATATAACTTGCTATAGTAAATTGTCCGTAAGAATCAATCATCGCAACTTCTTAATTTCACCTCCCAAGTCCTAACCAATATTTTATCAACGAGAGTTTTGCATAATATATTATTTGATTTATTTGAACTTTTTTTTTTTGTTTTTTAATAAATTACTTTGTGTTTCTCTAACATTTTAATCTATATTGCATCAACTTCCCCTACAATTCATTTTCTGTTAAAAAAAAAAGTTAACTTTTTCTATGCATCAAGAAGATACAATTTCATTCTCATAAAAACCCAGTAAAAATAATTAAGTGATGTTAAATTTCAACATGAGATTATAATTTTATTTTGTAGTATGATAGTCAAGAAAATTAATTAATTTTCAATAAAAATACATATCATGCAATAAGCTATTTGTATCGCTAAAATATCAATTCCAGAAAATGCTGGTACTTATGAGAGGGGTAGGGGTATGTATGGGCAGGGCAGGGCTGGGCTGGGTAAGGCAGTCCCCTGTCCGGTGCCCTGCCCAAAAAAAGTATGAACTGCATTTTACAGTCCGATGCCCCGCCCGGTAAAAGCTCTAACTATTTCGGGCTGGGCATGGGCGGGTTGGGCATGCCTAAATTGTGATATTCTACTCATATTGTGAGAAAAAAATCTACCATCATGAACTTATAAACTAATATTATATTTATATTTTTAAGAGTTAAATAATATATATAATTCACTAAGAATAAGGTAACAAAAAGATAGTAATTAAAGTCTCAAAGTCTATTGCATATATAAAAAAGAAATATTAAAATACGTAGAGGTCGGATATTTGTAGTGTTATTGCAACTAAAAAAATCGAATACTTAGCAAATAAAAGAGAGGAATAACTTTGGTATCTACATAAATATAAAAGTTATATTTAATATTTTAAAAATGAGTAAAGAGAGTTGTCAGCTAAAGTGAAAAGTGTAAAATTACAAATAAAATAAGTTAAGAAAAAAATTAAATATATATATATATATAGGGCCGGGCCAAATGGGTAGGGCATGCTGCCCTGCCTGACCCTGCCCAAATATATTTTAGATAACTTTTTTAAGGTTAGGCTAGGCAATATTTTTATAGGCTCGAGCGGGTGAACTGGACGATGGGCATTGTGAATAACCCTAGGGGGATGAAGAAATTCAATGCTTATTCATTATTGAATCTATAAAAAGGATATGATAAATATTTCTATTCATTCGCTAAATTATGTCGGATCAGAAGGTCGTGTGTTCGATTCCTACTGTTGTCGATCATCTTTATTATATTTTCTAATAATCTGCCTTCGCTCCATCTCATCTTTTAAAACTAGGGTTTTAGCTCCAGTTCGTCCTCTTTGCTCTACAGAAAACCTGAAGGTATTCTCGTGACTTTTTTCTTCCCAATCATTCAATTGAGGTGTTTCGCAGAGGTAATCCAAGAAAAACAGTTTTATTTTTACTGATTTCCTGTATATTTGTTAACTAGGGAATGCCTGAGTTAGTTAGCATCTGTCCTAGGGTTAGCTGGAAGTCGTTGTGAATTTAACCTATGCTTGCACATTATTCAGATCAATAAAGCAATAAATTCCTCGCTCATCTTCTCTAATTTTCTTCTGTTCACTTTCATTTCAGTGTGGGAATGGGTTCAACGGGCCAACCACCTTCCCTCAAGAGACGTGACTCATCTGTGAACAATAGAGAGGAGGATCGTTTGATTGTGACTCCACTTGGAGCTGGTAATGAAGTGGGTCGTTCTTGCGTCTTCATGTCCTATAAAGGGAAAAATATACTGGTATTAACTTTATCTCTACATTGTCGTTGTTCGGATTCTTTTCCGAGTTCACAAATGTTCACTTTCTTCGTTGGTTGACTTCAGTTCGATTGTGGGATACACCCTGGTTATTCAGGTATGGCTGCTTTGCCATACTTCGACGAGATTGACCCTTCCACGGTGGATGTACTTCTCATTACTCAGTATGTTTCTTCTTTTATTCTCTTGTTAAAGTCTGTCTCGTTACGTTGTTTCAGTTTTAAATTGTAAATTCAATTTTGAGTTCATTGCGGTAGCTTTTTCAGAATTGATGGGTGTTGGTTATTGGCAATTCAAGTTAATGGCTGCACGGTCAACTACAATGTTTTTTTATAATTTTAATTTGGTGATAACATTCTAGTATAAAACCTTTCCATTTTTCTTTCGAGTTCAATTTTCTTTCCATTTGTGTGTTGATTTTTGGGGGCGAGCCGAAGATATTTTGCAAAAGCATGAATTTTCACTGTAATGGACTTTATAAACTCATTCTATTATGTTTTAATCCTTAAGTCACCACTTTAACATGACTAAACGTTCAGAGTCCCGGTATTTCTTTAGATCACTGTAAAATATCTATGATCTGTGTGCTTCTTTCTGATTTATTTCTTCTATTAGTGGGTTCTCATTTCGTTATCATCAGTTTTCATCAAGGCAGTTGGTCTTTGTTTTGTACATTTTCTCAATCATAATGTTACATTCCACGTTAGCAGATTAACATGATTTACAACAATTTTTTTTTCTTGGCAATTTTTTTGATCTATTTGGGAGTGAAGAAAGGGAAAGAGATATATTTTATTATTTCTTTAGAAATGGTACGTGTCCCTTGTTTGTATTTGTTATTTGGTGTTAACCAAATTTGATGCAAGTTTATGCTTTTTTCTGCAGCTTTCACTTGGACCATGCTGCGTCACTCCCTTACTTCTTGCAAAAGGTATGGAGCTCTTTTCAATAAACTATAATAAGTTATTTTTTTACAAATTTTGGCAGTGAAAGTACATCTATAAGAGAATATTACAGACCACGTTCAGAGGCCGAGTATTTATGACCTATGCAACAAAGGCTATCTACAAGCTGTTGCTGTCAGATTACGTAAAAGTGAGCAAGGTTTCTGTTGAAGATATGTTATTTGATGAACAGGACATCAATCGATCCATGGATAAAATTGAGGTTCGTTTCCTTGTTTTTGGGCATTTTAGTTTGATAATACCCTGGGCCTGTAAAATCCGAAACTTCCTTTGATTATTTTTAGAAAGTTATATTATGCATACAACTTCTAGGTTCCCAAAGTGTTCTCCATTGCATTCTTCATTAGTAAACTTATGGTGTAAATCTTGGTCATAAGTAATATTGTGTGGATCATATCCTTAACTTGAAATTAAGTTTGTCAAATCAATTATACAAATCATACAGAAATATATCAGTAGATGTACTTATCCACTGCATGAATTAGATGCACTTTATGATTCAAATATTTATAGCCTTCCAAGTACAGGCTGATCTTCTCTCTTTATTTGGGATTTCTCATGAGGCTGAAATATCTTTGTTTCAATGATGGACCTTCTAAATCTATATATCTACTAACTGTATTTATTAACTTCAGGTTATTGATTTCCATCAAACAGTAGAAGTGAATGGCATTCGGTTCTGGTGTTACACTGCAGGCCATGTCCTTGGTGCTGCTATGTTTATGGTTGACATTGCTGGTGTTCGAGTGCTCTACACTGGGGATTATTCCCGTGAGGAAGACCGGCATCTCCGTGCTGCTGAGACCCCCCAGTTCTCGCCTGATATATGCATTATTGAATCCACCTATGGTGTCCAGCACCATCAACCTCGACACACAAGAGAAAAACGCTTCACTGATATTATCCATTCAACAGTTTCTCAAGGTGGTCGTGTCCTGATTCCCGTATTTGCCCTTGGTCGTGCTCAGGAGCTCCTCCTGATTATTGATGAATATTGGGCCAACCATCCTGAACTCCAGAATATACCCATCTATTATGCTTCACCCCTCGCGAAAAAGTGTTTGACTGTTTACGAGACATACACCCTTTCCATGAATGACAGGATCAAGAATGCAAAGTCAAACCCCTTCTGTTTTAAGCACATATCAGCATTAAGTAGCATAGATGCTTTCAAAGATGTGGGACCATCAGTAGTGATGGCAAGTCCTGGTGGCCTTCAGAGTGGGTTATCACGACAATTATTTGACAAGTGGTGCTCTGATAAGAAAAATGCATGTATTTTACCTGGTTATGTGGTTGAAGGTACCCTTGCAAAAACCATCATTAGTGAACCGAAAGAGGTTACTCTCATGAATGGGCTCGCGGCGCCCCTCAACATGCAGGTGCACTACATATCCTTTTCTGCTCATGCTGACTCTGCTCAAACGAGTGCATTTTTAGAAGAGCTCAACCCTCCCAACATAATTCTTGTTCATGGAGAGGCTAATGAGATGGGAAGGCTCAAACAGAAGCTCATCACTCAATTTGCTGATCGAAACACCAAAGTCCTCACTCCAAAGAATTGTCAATCTGTTGAAATGTATTTCAATTCGCAGAAAATGGCAAAAGCGATTGGGAAACTGGCCGAAAAAACCCCTGAAGCTGGCGAAACTGTCAGTGGTTTGCTTGTAAAGAAAGGCTTTACATATCAGATAATGGCACCCGATGACCTCCATGTCTTCTCGCAACTATCAACAGCAAACATCATTCAGAGAATAACCATCCCCTATTCTAGTGCCTTTTGCGTCATAAAACATCGGCTCAAACAGATATATGAAAGCATAGAGTCTTCAGTAGACGAAGAATCGGGAGTACCAACGTTGCAAGTCCATGGGCGAGTGACAGTGAAGCATGAGTCTGAGAAGCACATCTCCTTGCATTGGACATCAGATCCCATTAGTGACATGGTATCAGACTCAGTTGTGGCTCTGGTTTTGAACATCAACCGTGAAGCCCCGAAAATGATGGATGAAGCAGAGGTTTCTCGGATTGAGGAAGAGAATGAGAAGAAGACAGAGAAGGTCGTACACGCACTCCTTGTCTCACTCTTCGGAGATGTTAAGGTTGGAGAGGATGGGAAGCTAATAATTAACGTTGATGGGAATGTTGCCAAGCTTGATAAATTAAGTGGGGACATTGAAAGTGACAATGAAGGTCTCAAGGAAAGAGTGAGAACAGCATTCGAGCGGATAAAAAGTTCTGTCAAGCAAATTCCTTTGAATGCCAGTGCTTAAATGTGATGTTAAAGCGGGTTTTGATCCTTTATATTTTTTCACTCGTAATTTGATGTCAATTTTCGAGATATAGATACAATGCGAGGTTCATCACTCATTTGAGTTCCTTGGTTTAAATGATTTATCTCTAATTTTGTACGTCTCTTTTTTTTAATTTCTTGACTAAAATTAAGTAGAAATGAAACGAAAAGAATAAAAAACCTTATTACCAGTTGAAATTATCTCATGTCTTGGCCCCCATGGATCAGAACGTATCGCAATTTGTTATCATCTTCACTTATTCATTCATCAGCAGGACCGTGTAGGTTGTTAAAAGGTTAACACAATCTTGATTTATCAAGTTTTAAGAATTTTAAATATATTCCCTCAAATTCAAACTATAAGTTTTGACTTTTAAACAGATAAAATAATCTAAATTTTTATTAAATTATAAAGATTATTATTTTTGATAAAAAAAATTATAAAGATTAAAATTTATAATTTAAAATTTAACTGGTTAAAATTAGAATGAGAACACACTTAAAGGACTAAACGTTTATATTATTTTATGATTAAAATGGGATTACATAATTGTCACACAAGTGTTGACTGTTGACTGAACTGATAAAGGTGAATGGAATATAATTTTAGGATTTTCTTACCAATGGTGCATAATTAATTTATTAAATTATAATTTTGACATAAAATTTAGTTTTTAAGTCGAATCACAGTATTTTGCGTGACTTGCCTATAGAATGAGAAGAAATCCCTGTACATTATAAGAACGTAATATCGTACTCTACCCAACCAAAACAGTTTAAAACATAAAAAATTAACTTATAATGTCAACTTGCATAAAAATCTCATTCCATTATCCATTATTTCATTAAAATATGACTCATTTTAATTTCTTGCACTCATCATCAGCTTTTATCAGAACTTCATTAGCAGCTGGAAATTGACTCGTCTGTGACACTGAACGTAAGTAGGCCGTGGCAACTTCATCCTCTTGAAAAGTTGACAGTAATAATGAGTCGAAAAATTACTCAAAACTTGTGCAAATACAACTTTTCCCGCTTATTTACACAAAATATGACATAAAACACACAATTCAACTTTGGGTGGTGAAAGAGATGAGGAATCAGGATTTGTCTTTAGCTTGGATCGCCTTCAAACGAGATAAAAAGGAATCTATCGTCTGATATTAATTGCATAGGCAGTACAAAACACGAAAACTTCTCTAGCAAAATCGATCTTATAAAAGATGTGTCAACTTCGTCTACAAAAGATATGGCTTACTGGCATATGCTGTTTGATCTATAGTACGATGTTCAATCTCTAAAATAATCAAATACAAAATCTATTCCACCCATGGTATGAAGACAGTATCCAGGAAGAACGTACAAAATTACCTACCCATCAAATTGAGGTATCAATAAGGATAAAGAGTAAGAATTTGAAACTAACCTATATTCAGGGGGGCTCTCTCTCTCTTCAAAATATTACCTTTGGGATCTAAACTTGCAGCATGACAAAATCCCACAAATGAGAGCCAAAAAATGACTCTAAATCCAAAGAAACTTCGAATCGGTTTACCATCTCTTCATCTCATCAAGCTGCATTTTTCTTGCTTCTGAAGTTCTCCTTCATCATTGTAAACTTTTTCTTGCACTGGTTCATAGTCTTTCCAGGGACAGCTGTTGCAACCCTTTCCCATCTCTGGGAAGTTTCCTTTGGGAAGGCTTTCAAAGCCTGAACCAATGCCCTCTCCTGTACAGCTGACCAGACATCTTGCTCTGAACTAGAGGATACTCCATTTGCAGTGACAGAACCAGGAGAGACTTGGTTGTCAGCAATTTTGCTGCTGCTAGAGTCTTCCGAGTTATTTGTTGTTGAGGAAGCATTACTTTGGGAGATCGCCGGAGCTGTCTCCCCTTCTAATTCTGCTCTAGTCGTCAGTGGAGATGCAATTGATTGTGCAGGTTTCCTTTTCTCAAGAAATGCATCAAAGGATTTGGAAGAATCAGGCTTCTGGAGTAGAACGGTTTTTGTTGCCTTCATAATTTCTTCCACGGACCTCCCAGTACCAAGATACTCTGAAACTACCTCCCACCTTCGGGAAGTTCCTTTGGGATATTTTACCATTCCCTTTCTTAATAGATCAATCTCTTCTCTACTCCAAGGTTTTTCCTTCTTCTCCAAGTTTCCAAGTGAGGCACTACCATTAGCCTTAACAGAACCATTCTGTCGATCAGCTGTTTCTCCTTTCTTATTTTCTCCATCTTTTTTGCAATCCCGTGCATCTCTGAGAACTTTTGCTTGTTCTAACACCTGTAGGCCATTGATTTTCTCACACAAACACCTCAGCTGCTCAGTATCAAGTGACATGCAAAGACTTTCTACATCATCCTCAGATATACCAATTTCATTTTGTGACACAGTAGGTCCTGAAAGTGTTCGAAGACGAGCGCGCTCTTTACGCAAGAGCTTTTTCTCTTTCTCCTTCAATTTCTTCTGTTGTGAAGCAGCTTCTGCAGCACGTTTCTCTTCCTCCTCCTTTCGCCGCATCTCCTCCTCAGCAATTCTGGCAGCTTCTTCCTCCTGCAGTCTCTTTGCAAGAAACTTAGCCTCCTTTTTTCTTTGCTTCTCAGCTTTTTCCTCTTCCTTCCTCTTCAGTATTCTAGGGTCTCTCTTATAAGCATTATCAACAAGAGTGCGTATGCGTGCAGATTCTTCCTTCCTTGCTTTTTCTGACAATTTTGCATTCTGCCTTTCCATCCACCTCTTGTGGTCTCGAGATTCCGCTTGCTCAAGATCAAATTCATCAGCATGAGGAAACTCCCTCCAGCTTTTAAAGGTGTACCAGAAATTGTAGAAATTATCAACTTCTTTCAATGGAGTGTTGTTGTCACCTAAAGATGGAATGGGTTGATTAACTGACCACCTCCCATTCCTCATAAATGCAGGACCAAACACTTTGAAGAAGTCTTGTGGGGCACAGTCAGTAGGGATCTCATCATCAAATTCATCTGTGGAATCATAGATTCTTCTCTTCACAGGATCAATCAAAACTTCATACGCTTCCTGGATTGCCTTAAAATGACTTTCTATCTCATCCTTCTTAGCCTGCTTCGCAGCTTCAGTCTCCTCAGCAAGAAGTAGAGCCGCCTGTTTGTCAGGATGATACCTCAAAGCAGTTTCACGATAGCTTTTACGTATTTGTTCCTCTGTAGCAAGGTATCTTAGATGCGCCAAACCCAACAATGCATAGTGATCTTGTTGCTTGTCTCCAGAACCAGATTTCTTTTTACTCTTGCTGCTATAAGAATCAGATGGAAAATAATTCTGTTCATTATCATCAACCACTTTTTTATCATCAGCATCTAATTTTTCTTCCTCAACACCAAGTAGTTTAAGCGCAGCAGAATGGAAGGCATGACCTGCAGGTTCAAATTTCCAAGCCTTGACAGGAGTACAATTAGAAGAAACAAAAATTGGCTGCCCATCTACAATTTGTGAGTAACAAATCAGCTTGAGCTTCGGATGTACGGCCATAATGATGGCCCAAAGAACCAGGAAATATGAACTAGGTTATTGTTTCGTATCAAGACACAGGTCCACTTCAATTCAATATCTCACTTTAAATTTAAAGATTTTCTCCAACAACTGAAACCTGCACAAATGAAATTTTAGTTAGAACATTTAATACCACCCTGAAATTATTACATCATAGAGGTGAACAAAAATCATCACATTATAGGAACAGATAATGGATCTATCAATCAAGCATAAACGCATATAAAAAAAGACACTGAACTGAAGCAACAAACCAGGACAGTTCAACTGGATATTAGAAATGTGAAATTTCCAAGGGATTGTATATAATATAGCACATGTGAAAGCAGCATAACTACCAACATTCAAGCGCAAGAGCTAATTACACTAGAGTTCCACATGGCTAGGACAATCCTTGCACAATCTTTGTAGTATACATGAAACTATTGTTTTCTACTTTTCCAGGCAAAAGAACTGAGCCACTGTTTTAAAATAACACATGAAAAGCATGGCATGATGGCATTTGTACATTGCATCTCTTTTGCCAGCAAAAAGTTCGTGCACACATAGAAAAAATAAAATACACAAACGCATGCAAACAAAATGACAAAACTACTTCTTCTTTACTTCATCAAACAGCCGTCAAAATGAAGCTGCAAATCACATGAAAAAACCATGCATGCAGATGTCCATTTCTCACTGTAAATGAACACTGGTTTTGCCTTGCATTGACAGCTAGACACAAAAACTGGCACCGACAAATTTATCAGTACAAGCTACAGCTTATGGCAGAACAATACATAAATAAATCAGCCAAAGCTTAAAGAGAAACTAATCTTATAAGTTAGCAAATAATCTGTTTCAGCACCTAAAATCATTGTACTTGAACCGTTGTGGGATTGAAGTACCTTGATTCTTTAAAGGTTAGCTGCTCGGACATAAGGACCATTTATGTACTAACATTTAATCAAATCAAGTAACATCTAACAACAGATAAGAATTTCAAACTCGGTTACTTGCAGCTCATCGCCAAAACCCAAAACAACATGCAATAACCTAGGAAGCAAGACTCCACTATCGCAAACTAATATTGTTTGGCCCGTGAACCATAAAATCAGAAACAAAAAAGGGGAGATAAACCCCACACAGACCATGAGAAAATAAAAAGAAAACCATGAATGATACGGAAAATCAAATCGAACCCATGATCGGATTCGATGGAAACAACTACAAAGAAAACTTACAGGAAAAAATCGTGGGGACGCAGAGAAATAAAACGAACGAAAAAAGTTATAATGCCAAGCAAAGAAGCGAACTTTGAAGGGCCTGTGTGTAAATGTTGGGTTCCCAAATTTGTAAGAGCAGCCGTAGGTTTTCTGGTTTCGTCTTTATTTATATGGGAAGCACAATGAACTGCCCTATTATATGCCGTTCATCTCAGAGCCTGCTTTCTTGTCGTCTATAATCGATAATCAATACAATTCCGAGCAACCAGTAATTTAGTTAATTTAATTTTTTTTTGTATTTTCCTGTTTCCAATTATGATTATTTTTAAAAGGGAAAGTGAGAGAGAAAGATCTCTAGAGGAAATATTATTTGTTGTAAAGCATCTTAAAAATTTAGTAATTATTTAGAATAGCCAATTATTAAAAAATAAATTTTAAACATACTAAATTGCCCCTAATCAAATTTTCTACATTTCCTCCTCCATTCCCTCCTTACATTAGATTTTTAAAACTAATACGAATTTTTAAATTTTATTAAATTAAACAAAAATTTCCTCAATTTATACACTTGCATAAATATCTACTGAAAACATTCATATCAGCATTGTTCAGTTTTCTCAATATAATTTTACTTTTAAAATTGATGCAGAAAATAAAATCATATAATTTTAATAATAATTGAGATCTTTTATAATTTATTATATATTTTAAAGAAAGGTATATATTTAGAAAATAAAAAGGAAAATTTAAGCTATTTTAAATAATTTTAAAAAGTTTGTATAGTTTTTTTTTATTTTAGAATAAATTTATGAGTTATAAAAATAAAAAAACTACATGTGTGTTGATAAAATTAAAAAAATCCATATATTTTATTATATTTATAAACTATTCGTCTTGTTTTTAATTCTTTTTCATTTTTTTAAAAAAGTATTGACTAAAATATATGTGTTGAATATTATGTTCTGAACTAAAGAAATATAAATAATTTAAGTTAAATATAAATATAAATATTTAAAAATCCATACATTAAATTTAAACATCATAAAAAATTTATAAAAAAACAAAATTAGAGTTATAATTTATTTATTTATTTAATTTTATTAATTTATCTAATTTAATTAATTAACTCTTATATTAAATATTTAAAAAAAATATTAATTTAGTTGATAAAGATAAGACTCATAAAAAATAGATAAATTAAAATCTTACTATTGACAGAAAGATCTCTTACTAAGTAGTCTATAAATACTTCAACGAGAGTTTTTGGAATCTTAATGGCTGCTTTAACCCTAATGATTTTCCATCAAATAATTGAATGAATTAATAAATAAAATCATATAAACTTTTATCAATATTTAATATATAATCTAATTAGATATTGATCTGTTTTTCAAATTACCCTATTAATACTCCCTTAACAATAATCAAATAAGAAATAGAAGAAGAAAAATTAAAAAAATAATTTGTGTGCTTTAAAAAAATATATCATATTAACTAATTTTTTTAATTTAATCAAATTAATTAAATAAATTATATATTAAGAACATAAAGAATATAATATATATGTCAATAGTGGGATAACTAATTTATAAAGATTAAAATAATTAATTAAATTATTTATTTATTTATAAAAAATATATGTTTATTTCTCTAAAATATTTTTTTTAATCACTTACCTAGAAACTACTTTCTTGATAAAAATTCTCCTTAATATATATAATCAATAAGAATAATTTAAAAAAATAATAAATTTGTACAAACAAAATGAATGAAAACCTTATTATATTTATAATCAAAGTAAATATTTTTTCTAAATTTTATATTTAGAATTAGGAGGGGTAATTAATACCCCCTCTAATTCTTAATGTTTTAGAATTAGATTTAGATAACTAATTTATATATATTAAAAAAATAATTAAATTAATTATCAGTATATTAGTTTTTTTAAAATATCCTCTTTCATCATTTGTATTGAAATTATCCCTTAAAGAATTTATTTTATCATATATATAATTAATATAGATACTTTAAAAAAAATTATAAATATCTTTGACATTTATAATAATTAACTCCAGTACTAATTATAATAATTAGTTAAATTTTTTAGATATATTAAATAAATTAAATTAATTAATTAATAATAATTAATATAAAAATTAATTGACTAGTTTAAATAGATTGAGATGTTGAATTTAGTATAATTAATTAATTTATTTAATTGTTTTAATCTCTTTAAAAAAATTAATTAATTTTTATAATTATAATAATATAAAATATTATATTTAAGATAAGAAGAGAAGTGGAAGTAAAATAAGACATTTATGAGGAAATACTAAGATAAGTCTAAGGAAATAGGTAAATAAATCTATACTAGTTAATGAATTACTTCATAAAAATGAAAGTTGGCGACTAGAAGAGAATTAAGGTAATTACGTTGGAAAAGTCTCGTTAGAAACCGATGAATATTATAATTATAATAATATAAAATATTATATTTAAGATAAGAAGAGATGTGGAAGTAAAATAAGACATTTATAAGGAAATACTAAGATATGTCTAAGGAAATAGGTAAATAAATCTATACTAGTGAATGGATTATTTCATAAAAGTGAAAGTTGGCGACTAGAAGAGAACTAGGGTAACCACGTTGGAGGAGTCTTGTCAGGAATTGATGAATATTATAATTATAATAATATAAAATATTATATTTAAGATAAGAAGAGGAGTGGAAGTAAAATAAGATATTTATAAGAAAATACTAAGATATGTCTAAGGAAATAGGTAAATAAATCTATACTAGTTAATGAATTATTTCATGAAAGTGAAAGTTGGCGACTAGAAGAGAACTAGGGTAACCACGTTGAAGGAGTCTCGTTAGGAACCAATGAAGCCGGCAGGTCCGGTGACAAAAACGGCCTTTGACGACACTGATGAATAATCCATATAATGTCCTCATGTTCTCCGGCTGATCGATCACAAAAAACAAATGAAGAGATTTTAGCCGGAGAGGCAGAAGAGTGAACTCATGAACTGTCAACATTTTATAAGAGTAACGTTAATTATTATTAATGATTTGGCTTTGGATATAGTACTGTAAATCATGTGATTAACCCGACAGTTTTGCCAATATGGTTGGTGGGTTTTGACTATCACCTCTTTCATTACTTGTTTGTCCTATTTAGCCGCCTCCCCTTCAGCTTTCTCCCTGAGCATATCATTGGGGTCCTTATTATGAACGGAAAGTTGACTATCCTTGGTGGGTACAATGTACTGGACCAGGTAATTTTGGTTATAACAGCCAATTTTGATTTGCACTCGCTAAATCCGTACTTATGACATGTTAACCTGTAAGGTTGATAGATTAGCTTTTTTATTTTATTTTATTATTATTTTTAATATTTATATTACATTTTATTAATTTTAAAGTATAAATTAAAATTTATATTACACTTCATTTATACTAATTTTATCTTATTGATTCATTTCTTTATATATTTATATTTTATTTTATTTTTATTTTACTTATGATAAATTTATCTATAGATAGTGATAAAGTTGATAAAATAAATATTTTGATAACTTCAGATCATATTTTAAATTCAATTAATATTAATATATATAAATAATATTTTTAATAAAAAGATACATATAAATATTTTTAAAAAAAAAATTAGCAAACCTACGTTAGTATATATCAACCCATTTAAAAATAAGCTTTTTAAAATCGACACGCTTTCAACCTAATCTACAATAGGCAAACTAATATCTAGCAGGTTGACCCACTTTATCACTTTTACATTATACTTAGGGTATTTTTAATTAATCTTGTCATACCAACAGTCTGTTGATTTAAGTAATTGTTTTCACTATTTAAGTATAAGATTTGAAATTTAATTTTAAATGAATATAAAAAATATTTTTAAAAAATCACCTCCAATTAAACGGTTGCATTGAATAATGGTTCTCATTCCCTACTACTAGAGAGTTTGTTAAATTAAAGTGAAAATATGTATTTTACAAAAAAAAAAAGCGTTAAATAAAGTTTGTATACAAATATTCCCTTACAATATTTTGTTATAATTTAAAGAATTGATAGTTATTTTCTCTCTTGACTCTTCTGATTTCTTTTCTCTTTACCATCTCTTTTGCCCTGTGTTTCTCATCTTTCTCTAATCTCTTCCAATTCCCCACTATATTTTATATTAATTAATATAATATATATTTAATTAAATTAAAAAAATTAATTAAATTAATTAATATGTCATATTTTTTCTAAAATATTCTAACATCTTCCTTAACTCCTTCTCTTCCTAACTTAATTATTATTATTAAGAGAATATCAACATAAATAATTTTAAAAAAATTAATAAATATATAAAATATATTTATTATTTAGAATTAATATCGTTTTAATTAACTTTTATATTAAAGACAATAAAAAATATATATATTAGATTTAGTAAGTGTTTGATTTAATTTATTTTAAATAATTTCGTATTATATGTGATAAAATATATGAGAAGAGTTTCGTTTTATAAATCACAAAAGTAATTTTTGGAGGCAAACACCCCTAAAAGTTTCCTCCCGGTAACTTTTAATAAGGTAATAATTGAAAAAAAAAAGTTAGTTAATGTCCCATATGATACCATTAATTCCTTCTAAAGCGTTCTATCTAAGGAACGGGAGGGAGTATAGTAGTAGTTCATTGGGTATAAAGAAACGATGGATGAGCCATTAGTCAAACTAAGAGTGACGAGCGCATTTGTGAAAATGAATTATAAATATTTTATTAAAAGAAAAAAATTTATATTAAATTTTTTATATTTAATTTATTAAGTTTTTCAATCTCACTTTATCATATATGTTATTTTTTAATAGCAGGAAGTGATAAGTTAACATAATAGATATAATAAATTTGATATAAACATTATGTTTATTAAATTCTGAAAAAGATATTGTACAAAGGACAAATTAATGGGGATGCTTTTGTAAATAGGATAAAAAAAAAAGAATATAATTTGAGAATTGACAAATTTTGAAGACAGTCCCAAACTACTTTGTAAAGGAATTATTTAATGTTTTCGTAAATAGGTCATTTCAAAATCCTAGACACTAAATTTAAAAAAAAAAATTAGATGTAAAAAAATCAAATAGAAAAGAAAATAGAGGCCAACAAGAAACTATAAATAACAAAGAGTAAAATAATACCTAATATTTTAATTTTATTTTATATATATATTTAGTATTCTTATCTTATTTATTATATAATTTTATACATAATATTGTTAATTTGGTTAAATGTTGGCCGCAACTAAGTGCCTGCCGTCTTACTGCTGTTAAACTTGACACGGAAGTGTTTTTTTTTAAAAAAAAAAATCCACACAAGCAGATGACATGGCTGATGATTGGATTATTTTTTCTAAATTTTTATTTTAAAACTCTGGTAAATGGGATATTTTAACATTTGGGAATTGTCCTGGGAACGACGCCAACAAAAAGTGAATCGCAAACCTATCGATTTACGGAAGGGTGCCCGCTGAAGGGAGTAGAGCAAGGTAACAAATTCCAGTGAGCAAGTTTGTCTTGGTGTGGAAAGGATTGATCAAAAGGTAAAAATCAGTCTGCGCCATTGCTATTTTCTCCTATGCGTAATGTGAAATCCACTGAAGCCCTTAATAACAAATAGGGTTTGCTAAAGTGCGTTTTTTAATCAGAAAATGGCAGGAGATGCGAATCTGGGAGATGATGTGGATTGAGACGTAGATGATGTGTCAGTTGAAGAAGATGATGTGTCGGTCGACGATGATGATCTGGAGGTGGCCGGTTGCTACGATATCGAGCTGGGGACGGTGAAGCTGCATGGAGGTCCAAGACTTGAACTTCGGCACGGTGGTAAGGCTTGATGCTACCCTCATGAACTTGCTTATAAATTGGTTTACTTGTTACTTCTTTTCATAGCTAGTATGAAGTTCGACGTCAAAGGAATAGGCTTAATCCTTGGTTTAAAATGATGCCGCAAAGAACAAAAATTAGTTTCAAATCAAGCTGAAATTAGTTGCAAAAGTTAGTAAAGAACAAAAAATTTAGTTGCGAAAGTGGATAATATGCTGAAGCTGAAATGAATGTCCTATGTTAGGTTGTTTGTGGATTGTGAGATTCTAATCTGTATAGTTTTTTCTTTGTTGCAGATGCCATATTTTTCCCTTGTAATGAGAACGGAGGAGGAAGCAAGGAGAAGTCACTGAATAATGAAGAATGTGAAGGTGAGGAGGGAGAGTCAGGAAGTGAGGAGGAAGAGTCATTAAGCGAAGAATCTGAGTGTGAGGAGGGAGGGAGTGATGAGGCCTGAAGACAATCATAAAAAACAACCCTTCTTCATGTTGGCCATGACATTTGCCAACATTGAAGAAATTAAGAGGGCCATTGACGAATACGTAATAAGAGAAGGGGTTAAATTGAGAATTTCGAGGAGTGAACCATCAAGAATTAAATTTAGTTAAGAGGGTTGTCCTTTTGTTTTTTATGCTTCAAAAGATGGGGACAACTTGGGATTGAAAGTTAAAACTGTGTTATGAGCACAGATGCCTTAGGATTTTTAAGAATCCAAGGGCTAGTGCAAAGTAGTTAGCTGGGCACTTTAAAAACAAGATTCAAGAGAGACCACGGTTCAAAGCAAGTGATATGAAAAAGGATGTAGAAGCTGAGTTGAAGCTGCATGTTAGCATCCATAAATGCAGGACAGCAAAAAGGTTGATAATGGACGAAATGGAAGGAAGTTATAAGGATGAGTTTGGGAATTTAGAAGCTTATTGCAATGAGTTGAGAACTTCAAACCCAAGATCAGATGTTAATGTTGAGTTGATCACTAGAAAATCGAAGGAGAGTATTTAATAGAATGTATGTCTGTAATTGAAGAGGGAACTGCTCAACAGTACATGAATCATTATGTTGATCTTGAGATACGTTTTTCAATTCTAAATGAGAGAGAAATGAGGAAACGCCATCTTCCAAAAGGCCAAGATCGAATAATTGTTGTTGATAATGGTGCCATAGTCTCACAATCAAGTAAACTTCCATTCAACCCACCAGGCTTAAAATGGATTGGACAACCATGCTTAACTACTTCACAATTACAAGCACAGAGATAAAGGAGGATTGATTTGCTGAAGGCTAACTCAAAAAGTACTGGCCTATAGACCTACTTTATATCCATATTTTGGTCTCATAAATGTAAATTTTGGAGTGTTAATTATACATCTTGGTCTCAAATATATTTTGGTATGCAAAGGTCGTATGTGTTGGTACCATGGAAACCATTTGCTGTGTTTCTGGTCCATGGATTATGTCAGTCTTTTGGAAATGACTCTATTATATATCTTATACAAGTTCTTAGCATAGGTGATGTATGTGTTTATTTTGAATTCATACATAGTTTATTTTGAATTCATACATTTGAAACTTGCACAAATCAAACACACAGTAACATAGTTCGTTACAGCAGTAACAATTAATATAATTATCTTGCAGCCTCCAAGTAAGCCAATTGCTATGGTTCTTCAACAATTTTTTTCACTTGATATCATAGCAGACAAAGTATTCTTCATATATAATAGAACTGCAACATTAACATGGTTGCATAATTAGTATATTTGGAACTCCCATATTATACCTTACATAAATTTTCATTACAAATCTAATGGACAGGTTCTTCAAAAATATATATGAACAGAAACAAACCATGATAAGAACAAAGCAATTATGAGTATTTTCAGCTTCTTCTTCCCACTTGTGGGCGACAATTCCAACTTGGAATATCTTCTCCCCATCTTCTTCACCTCTTGACATATGCCACTGACCTCTACACCCCACCCTTCCCTTTGAAGTCGTCTTTTAGCTCTTCTTCTCATACAATAAATCTCTATCCCATTTCATCATCATGCTAAATAAAGAATCCACATCCCTTCCCTGTAAGGTTGAAAGCATCGAAGGCCGCATTTAATCTCAGATAATATTAATTTATGAACCAAACAACGAGTTTGATTCACTTAAACTAATTTCTAAGCCACACAAACAGTACCTCCTTCGACTTCGTACTTCGTCTCTACTCCGACTTGCAGATATGGATTATAAGCCACACAAACAGATACGGATTGTGAATTTGTGATTCATCACCATCTTTGTCGGCGTCGTTCGCTACAGTCTTCGCAAATCTGCACTCTTGGCAAGTCGCCAAGGGTAAGCATTAGCATAATCCCATGTACCAGGTTCAGTTTTAAAATAAAAAATTATAAAGAAAAAACCAATCATCAGCCATGTCATCTGCTTTTGTGGACTTTGTTTTTTTTTTCAAAAGAAAAACTTACGGGGTTAATTAACAGCATTTAGACGGTTACTTGCGGTAACATTGAATCAAATTAAAAATATAATGTATAAAATTATATAATAAATAAGATAAGATATGAAAAGTATATGAAAAATAAAATTAAAATATGAGGTGGAATTTTACTCAATAAAAAAATAAAGAAAGAAAAAAATAATGTTTTTTTTAGGCGAGAGAGAGAGAGAAAGAAATCTAAGGAAGCCGTATTCGGATCGGAAGTCAAAAGTAACCTTTACGCCGCGTCTCTGTTATACTGAATTAAATATAAATAAACAAAGCAGAAGCTAACTTTTTAACTTCTAACGAAAAGCCGTCTATGGAAGATCAAAGCAGGGAAGGAGGCGGCGGGGAAGAAGACGAAGTTGACAATCCCGAAGGGGATTATTGGCCAATTGGCTGTTATTGTTGCTACCACGTAAAGGAATTTGTGTGAGATAGGGAAGAATATGGGTAAAAATAAGGTTAAGGGTCTTCTCTCCTTTCGGTCCTCAAGCTTACGTCGTCGCCCGAAGAAGTCGGCTGATCATGTGCCACCACCATCGCCGCCGCCGCCGCAGGCGATCGTGACTGTCGGCTCGCCTAGTGGTGCTGCTGCTGCTGCTGGGGCGTTGGTGAAGACCAAGAAGAAGGCCGGCGTCGCGAGGTTGTGGATGAGGTTTAATCGGTCTGGTCAATCTGAGCTTGTTGAGTTGGATAAGAACGCCATTATCAGACTCGCGGCGATTCCGGCCAGGGATTTGAGAATATTGGGCCCGCTCTTCTCTCACTCCTCCAATATCCTTGGTAATAAATTTGGATTGTATTGTGGTTTTCCCTTTGGCCTTTTCAACTGATTTGTGTTTGGCGTTCTGGGTGTCACTGCTTTTCAGAAATTTATGTTTATAGAGTGTTTTTGCCGGTATTTTTAATCTGAATTTCATGAGCACTTGGTCAAAAGACGAGATTGCAATTTGAACGGAGCGGGGGAGTATTGCATAATTTGTACGTGAGTTTTTTTTTTATGTTAACGTTTTGGCTAAAGTCCACTTTTTGGAAGTCTATCACTATAGCACCTCAATGACACATTGTCTTCCTCTGCTCCCTGAATCCCGAGGATTTTGTCTTTATTATGATGCTTCATATTTGTCGGCTTCAGTGGCTTACGTGCATGCCAGTTCTGATCACAAGTGGCTGACACACATGGTACTACAATAACTTGCCACATATATTTAGAAAGGAGGATCTTGTAAACTTAACAAAATTGTTTTACTAATTGGATTAATTCCAAAATATATGTTGCTTGCTACAAAAATAATTGTAGCCTTGATTCGACAACTGCTTGTACTGTGTTCTTACGTCTTTATTTATTTCTCTGTTCTCATGTTGCAATATATGTTTCTCACAGCCAGGGAGAAAGCAATGGTAGTCAATTTGGAGTTTATAAAGGCCATAGTCACAGCTGAAGAAGTCCTTGTTCTTGATCCTCTTTCCCATGCGGTTCTTCCATTTGTTGAACAACTCAGGCAACAACTTCCAAATAAAACTCAGCCAAGACTTCATGGCCGTGTAGAAGAACAAGAAAATGAACTACTTGTTTCAACTGGTAGACAATGGTCACCTGTGCCAGAGCCCACAGATGGTTTGCAAGCCGAGCTTCCATTTGAGTTTCAAGTTCTGGAGATCGCTTTAGAAGTTGTCTGTACATATCTAGACTCAAATGTGGCAGACCTTGAGAAAGGTGCTTACCCTGTATTAGATGAATTGGCTAGAAACGTTAGCACGAAGAATCTTGAACATGTGCGAAGTTTGAAAAGCAACCTTACACGTTTGCTGGCTCGTGTGCAAAAGGTATGCTGCATTAAGCATTATGTTCCTTTTTCCGTGGTTATTGTCCCTTTGGTAGAGACTACTTTCTCCATGGGGCTGCAGTAAGTGACCAAGAATAAATTTTGGGGGAAAAGTACAATATTTAAAAAATGTATAAGGGGGATTAAAATTTTTACAGGTCTGGTCCTTTTATGTGGGGTATCTATTTCGTGCATTGGAATAGGCATTAGTGATGGCTCTACATGCTTCTTTTATTAGCTGGTTGATTTCAGATCAACCTTTAATAGTTTTCTAATGCTTTAACTGTTGAAAATTTCAAGAATGAAGTTCAGCCCTCAATCTTACAATTATATGCATTCAACAATGTGGTCCTAAAACAAAGAAATGAACAATGTTATCTCCTCCCCCTCTAATTTATTGATTTCTGTTTATGAACTGTTCAGAAGTCATTTCTTTCTTAAACAGAGGAATTCTTGCGGCTAATTAATGATATTTATCTATTGATGATTAATGCAAATATTGGAGCTAACGTCATATATAGTAATGTGTATGATCCTTTTTCTTCAGGTGCGGGATGAAATTGAACATCTTTTAGATGACAATCATGATATGGCACAATTGTATTTGACGAGGAAGTGGTTGCAGAATCAGCAATCTGAGGTTCTCTTGGGAGCCATAGCCTCAAATGCCCTTGCTACTGCAGCCCTTGTTCCTCACCATAGCTCTAACAGAAGTGGAAGCTTTGTGACTAGCAATGCCATGGATGATTCTGATGTTGAGGATCTGGAGATGTTGCTTGAGGCATATTTTATGCAGTTGGATGGAACTCGGAACAAGATATTATCTGTAAGTTTTTTATTACAAGTTTTGATGTCTACACTAAATGTGGACCAACAATTTAGGTATCTGTAATCCTATGGGACCCACTGAATTGTGTGTTTGTTTGTTTTGTAATAAATAGATAAATAAGAGTTAGTTGAAGGGGTTAACAGGTAGTTAGGATAGTTAGTTGATTAGTGTCTATGAAAGGGATTAAAGAGTCATTATAATCAGTGCATTGGACTAATGGAATAGTAGAGTTTCTTTTCTCTTGTTCCCCCTCCTCTCTATCTTTCTGTCTCTCTCCCTCTTCCCTCTCTTTGTTCCCCCTTTTCTCACTCTCAACTGAATACCATAACAATGGGTTCCATGGCCGAGGATAGCCTGGCTGTGGATACAACTGTTATGCTATTTAGTTGAGAATGAGAGGGAGAGGGAAGAGAGAGAGAGACCGAGAGGAGGAGAGGAAATGAGAGAAAAGAAACTCAAAACTATTTCATTTTATTCTTACTATAAGGTTATGGTATATATGAGGAAAGTTGTAGCAAGCATCTAAAAAGTTGTTCCTAGATTTTGCCTTTTCTTGTAATACTATAATGTTGTGGAATTTGACTCATTTTATTCTTACTCCACGGCTACTGGTTTGCAGGTGAGAGAGTATATTGATGACACAGAGGACTATGTCAACATCCAACTTGACAGCCATAGAAATGAACTTATTCAGCTTCAGTTGACCCTGACCATCGCATCATTTGCCGTTGCTTTTGAGACTATGATTGCTGGCATATTTGGTATGAACATTCCTTTTACATGGAACAATATTGCTGGAGTTTTCTGGCCACTTGTTGGCGTTATTACTGCAGCTAGCATATTGCTTTTTTTCATTGTCTATGGATATGCAAGATGTAAAAAGTTGCTTGGTTCTTAAGTGTCACCAGGGATAAATATCTTGGTAAAAACTAGGGTTATTACAGGCTCACTTCCAATAATGCTCGTCCTTGCCCAATAACGATTGTTCCCCTGCTTTGATGAATGAGATAATTAGCAAGCTTTGGAAAACCTGTAAAGAAAGAGGATTGATCTGGTGCTGGCTATTCTCAATGAAGTTTATTCTAATGTTTGGATGCGGCATTAATTGCATCAAGTTTGTATGATGGAGTTTAGTCTAGGATGACTGTTCTACGTTCAGAATGATGCAGTTTCTCTTGGGACTTGAGACAGAATATTAGCAGAGTATTTCACTCCAGAGCTCAAAGATGCATACAATTAGCTTGCTTATGTGCAAATATTTCTAGTAGAAGTTGCATAATCGCCATGCCTGTTTATCAAATTTTCCTCTTTATTGTACCACTGGGCTAGTTTGTTCTATTTCGAACTTAACATGCATGGCACATTGGCACTGGCATGGAAGTTCTTGATAAAATAGTAACTAAGACAATGTATGTTTTTCCTTTTATATTCGTTTTGTTCAGTTTACTGAAAAGAGTGACCATCGTCTTGTGAGCTGGAACTGAAAATTGCTATAATGCATTAACTTAATACCCAATGAAGCATAAAGTGGAATTATTATTGAGTTCGATTAATGTTACTCTATATAATTTCCTCATAGTATGTATACTTTCGGTATATAACAACAAATTAAGTCTTTGTGGTTAATAAAATTTTTAAATAAGATTTTTCATTGATTTTTCCAAAAAAAATATATATATTTAGAGATAGCTTTTTGAAACAGCTAAAATGCATAAAAATAAACCAAAGCACTGAAAGAGAATGCAGCAACTTGGAAGATCTTTTAGTTCCCCAACAAGTCCGTCAAAGTTCCCTCTTACGGAGGGGTTATTTTTGTTCTTGCCGTGTTAAACTTAGTTATAAGCATGAAATTATTTATTTATGCTTTCATCCAATCAACAAAGTTCTTCATATTCTTGTTTGAGCTGCCACCATCTTTAACACTGTTAATGACCTTTTCCTTTAGTTCTGAAGCCGTTACTCTTAAGCCCTCATCATTGACCACTTGCTTTATCTTGAATGTTATTTCGTCTTGATTGATAATCCCATTGTCCCGGTTAAACCTTACCCCAACCTTCCAGATATCGCAAATGTAGATCTCATTAAGGAACTGGTCAGCAAAGTAAGGCCAACACAAGAAGGGCACTCCATTAATGACACCTTCAATGGTAGAATTCCAACCACAATGGCTTAAGAAGCAAGCAATTGAAGGATGTCTTAGAACATTCTGTTGAGGAGCCCAACCAACTACCTTCCCATGAGAAGATAATCTGTCCTCAAATGCTTTTAGGAAGGCGTAGTTTGCCCCAATGTTGGTATCTGATCTTACAACCCAAAGAAATGCTTTATTTGAGAGTTCAAGTCCAAGTGCTAGTTCCTGCAACTGGAGGAGATCAAAGATAGTGAAACTTCCAAAAGCAACATAAATGACTGATTTATCTGATTGTTGATCAAGCCAGTTTAAACAAGTTGAGTCTTCTGGCCAAAATGATCCTACTAAATGATCATCATGGTTGTTGCTTTTGCTTGCTTGGAGTGGACCTATAGGAACAATATTTGGAGCAAAAGCAAATGCTGAAGGCTCAAGTTCATGAGCTGAGTTGCAGATCACCCATTCTGTAATTTTTGCAGCCTTGCTGTTACGTATCATAAAATTGAACACAATTTTTTGTGCATTCAAGTCATCACCAATTCTTGTCCACATAAAATGTTTTGTTCTCATAGCAGGCATGTTTGGACCCAAATTAATAATCTCATCTTTTGTTGGTGTTCCTGGAACAGAGATTACATAGTACAGATTACTAGTGAGAAGTTCTAGCCTTTCGGAGACACTCATTTGGTTCTCTCTCTCTCTCTAACTAAAAAGTTTGAGCTATTAATCAATGATCGTATGCTTGCATATACGTTAATTATGATCAAACATGATTCTTTGCATAAATAGTTCATTTATAATATATGCAACATACTAGTATAAGGTTTTGATACTATGTCAAAAACAGTTTCTATTCAACCAACAAGTTGTTAGTTGAGGTGATAACGGTTTCACCCTCATAAGGAGAATAATGTAAGTTTGAATCCTAGAAAATACACTTATTGGGAGAGGTAAAAACTTTTTACGCTTGAAGGCTCGAAAGGTATTATACCCTTGACTTAATCCAAAAAGAAAAACAGTTTCTATTCAAATTCTTAAAAAACAGTTAAAGAGGAGAACTATAAATAGTTTCATCATCTTTGATATATGTAAGACTAAATACTCATCATGTTTGTAATTATCATCAATGGAACGGTTAAGTTCCATTGCAATTTTATTTCATCATTGTCATTTGTGAAAGAAAATGCAGAACAAGAAAAAAAGTTAAGCACAAAGGTCTCACCATCACCATCAACAATTCCATCATCAAGTAGTTTGGGGATGCTGAAACACAAGGCTGAGACTGAAGCTGATGTAGACAAGAACACGGCTCGCTGGATTCCCATCTTCTCAGCAACTTCAAGTGACCATCCCATGGCAGCATCTGCAACCACACAACTGATCTTTTCATTGTCTGATGATTCTTCATTTATCTCTTGGATAAGCTTTTCCAGCTTCATTGGCATGACTTTCCCGATTGTCTCTATTAATATCTCTAGACGATTCCTGTTTTCGTCTTGTTCTATCCCATCTGGGATTGAGACCAGTTGAATCTGATCATTCTTCAGTTGTTCTTTGTCTTCTTCACCTCTTTCTTCTTGAGCTTCCATGATTTGCTTGTGGACGAAATCTGTGTTCACAAATGTGACTTTGATGTCATGTTTTGCCAGTTCATGTGAAAGCTCCATAAGAGGATTGACATGGCCTTGTGCTGGATAAGGCAAAACCAAAACATGTGTTCTTCTCATTGTTTGGTTCTGAATTATGAAATTTCATGCAAAAATTGCCAGGAATTGTGAGGGGTAAATACTTCCCTGTGGTATTTTCTTTTTGTTGAAAATAGAATCATATTATGGGATGTGACGTGGATGTTGAATAATGATTACCAGTAATTATAATTTCTTCATAGATGCTCCAATTACATAAAACATGATTGGAAACATTTAGATGTGGAATTAGATTTCTTATGTGCAAATCCTTCAAGATAATCTATTTTATGTACCGTGATTAATTGTGCATCAATTTTTTCTCTTTGAAATAATTGCGCCACTGATCTATTTCATTCTTCTTTAGACATAACTTTTATAGCACTATGGTGAACAACAAACCAAAACAAACCAGGAGAATACTAAAAAGGATATTCTTCTATGTCACTTGATGAACAAAGTTTCTCTTTCTTCCTTTTTCATATTGCACTTGAGTTATAAACTTGAAATACTTCTTTATGCTTTAATCCAGTCAACAAATTTCTTCAAATTCTTGTTTGAGCTGCCACCTTCTTTGACACTATTAATGGCTTTCTCTTTCAGCTCTGAAGCTCTTACTCTAAATCCCTCATTATGGAGTACTTGCTTAATCTTAGATGATATTTCTTCTCGGCTAATGATCCCATTATTTCGATCAAGGCTTAACCCGACGTTCCAAATATCACAAATGTAGGTCTGATCAGCAAATTGGTCGGCAAAGAAAGGCCAACACAAGAAAGGAACTCCATTGTTGACACTTTCTATAGTAGAATTCCAACCACAGTGGCTTAAGAAGCAAGCAATTGAAGGATGACTTAGACATTCTGTTGAGGAGCCTAACCAACAACCTTCCCACAAGAACATAATTTGTCTCCAAATTCTTTTAGGAAGTCATAGTTTGCCCCATTATTGGTATCTGACCTTGCAACCCATAGAAATGGCTTGTTCGAGAGTTCAAGTCCCAATGCTAGTCTCACGACTGGGTATGATCAAGTGTAGCTATCTGATTCATCTGGCTGTAGGTCAAGCCAATTTAAGCAAGTTGAGTCCTCTGGCCAAAAGGATCCTACTAAATGATCGATACAGTTGCTCCTGTTTGCTTGAAGTGGACCTATAGTAAGAGTTTTTGGAGAAAAAGCAAATGTTGGAGCCTCAAGCTCTAGACTTGAGTTGCAGACCACCCAGTCTGTGCTTTCCAGAACTCTGCTGTCCCTTATCATAAAGTTAAACATATTTTTTTGTGCATTCAAGTTGTCACAAGCTTGTAACCAGAGAAATTGTGTTGTCCTCATAGCAGGCATCGCTGGAGCCAAATGAATAATCTCATCTTTTATTGGTGTTCCTATAGAATACAGATTAAAAATCACTTTCAATTAAGGAGTTTTAACTGTTTGAATACACTCATTTGGCACCCCTCTCTCTCTCTCACACGCACACGCACTTATAATTTAAGCTACTATTTCTGATAATATAAGATCTAGTTTATAATGCAATTTATACAATAAACTAGATCTTATATTAAAGATCGGAGGGAGTATAAAGTAAAAAATGATAAACAATCTTTTGTACAAATAGCTTAGTTAGTCGAAGGTTTAGGTGCTATGTCAGAAATAGTTTCTATGAAAAATCATCAACAGTTCCAAGTGAGAAACTATAAATATTGTTTTCACTTTTTAGACACCTCATGTTTGAATTATGATGAGTTAGGACGGTAAAGTTGCCTTGCGATTATATACTGATGATTCCCAAATGTTAAAGAAATTAATTAATGCAGAAAAAGTAAAATGTATTATTAATGAAGCACAAGGGTCTCACCATCAGTATCAATGATTCCATCAAGAAGCAATTTTGGGATGCTGAGAAAAATGGCCAAGGATGAAGCTGAACCAGGCCAGAATAGCGCAGATCGTTGGCTTCCCATCTTCTCTGCAACTTCAAGTGACCATGCCACGCTCCCATCTGCAACAACACAACTGATCTTTTCATCATCAGATGATTCTTCATTTATCTCTTGTATCAGCTTCTCCAATTGCTTTGGCATCACTTCATTAATTGACATTATTTTTCTTTCCAGACGAGGATCTGTGTTTTCCTCTTGTTCGAACCCGTCATCTGGGATTGATACCAGTTGAATCTGATCATTCCCCACATGTTCTTGATCTTGATGAGCTTTCATGATTTGCTTGTGATTGGAATCTGTGTTTACAAATGTGACTTTGATACCATGTTTGAGCAGTTCATGTAACATGGCCCTGTGCTGGAGTAGGAAGAACCAAAACATGTTCTCTACTCATATTGTTTCACTCTAAACTGTTTCTTCTTCTGATGAAAGTAGTTCTGCAAATTAAAATTGCCCAGAATTTGAGATAATTAAATAAACTAGGCCACCACATGGGTCTTCAATGATTAATACCATAAATTATTATATTTGTTCAGAATGGAATATCACGTTTTATATATATATATATATATATATATGTAAATATATGCATGCATATTCATATAGAATATATGGTTGAGTTGACTAAAAGGTCATAATCTTGGTGGAAGATTCTATGATCATAAATACAAGATTTTGATTCCATGTAAATGTAAAAGATACTTTTAAAAAAAGTTGCTCTTATTTGGAGCCTAACATGACTTGAATCTTGATTACTTAAGAAAGAGTCTAATTTGTCACAAATATGAGGGGAGGAAATGATTGAGTTGGCTGTTTTGGATACCATATATCCATATTCAACACCCAAAAATCATTTTTGGAAAATAAGTTTTCTAAAAGCAGCTTGTTTGGATATAATTTCCTTTTTTTTTAAAATCCCATTCACAAATACTTAGAAACCATGAAAATGTCAGCTTGAAAAATGCAAAAAGAAAAAGGATTCTACTTAATATTTATATTGTTTCTAAAAACATGAACCCCAATACCTGATAATAATATCCTATAAATACTATAAAAAAATATTAGTTTGCAAAACACATGCTAAGACTTGAAAATAAAAGATGGCTTAGTGCTGGATAAGGCAAAACCAAAACATGTGCTTTATTATTTATTAGGAAAAATTAATATTTTAGTCATCCAACTATTAACTCACTTATAACTCAGTTTCTCAACAGTGCAACTTAATCTTAAAATTTTTGATTCATTTATGACTCAGTCCATCCTCTTTCAATTTTTTATATTATAATCCTTGTCATCTATAAAGTCATCCTATGAGGCAAAATTTACTTCCAACTTAGCTCCAACTGGCTTTTTTTTATTACAAAATAATAGACAATGAAATGATTGGTAATAGTATAAAGGTAGATCAAACCAAACTGCCTCTAGGATGTGTCCTTGGTGTGAATGTTGCAAAAGCACTCAAAGAAAATGAATTGCTTAAAAAAGATTTGCAGTCCCTCAAATAAGTTCATGAGTGAGGTTGTGTCATGCCTTGATCATCCAGGAGTATTTCAATAATGTAAAAAAGAAGAATATTATATTGTTGTATGTTACATAGTGAACAAAGCTTTTTTCTCTTTGTTCCTATTATATTACACTTTAGCTATATCATGCTTTTTATCCAATCAGCAAAGTTGTTAAAATTCTTGTTTGAGCTACCACTTTCTTTAACACTGCTAATGGCTATTTCCTTCAGCTTTGAAGCCCTTACTCTGAATCCTTGGTCACTGAAAACTTGCTTAATCTTAAATGTTATTTCTTCGTTGATGATAATCCCATCGCTCGTACGATTAAGCCTTAAACCTACCTTCCAGATATCACAAATGTAGGTCTCATTAAGGAACTGGTCAGCAAAGTAAGGCCAGCACAAGAAAGGAACTCCATTAATGACCCCTTCTGTAGTAGAATTCCAACCACAATGACTTATGAAGCAAGCAATTGAAGGATGCCTTAGAACTTTCTGCTGAGGAGCCCAATCAACTACCTTCCCATGAGAAGATAATCTATCCTCAAATGCTTTTAGGAAGGCGTAGTTTTCCCCGTTATTAATATCCGGTCTTACAACCCATAGAAAGGGCTTATTTGAGAGTTCAAGTCCGAGTGCTAGTTCCTGCAACTGAAGGAGATCAAAGATAGCGAAACTTCCAAAAGCAACATAAATAACTGACTTATCTGGTTGTTGATCAAGCCAGTTTAAACAAGTTGAGTCTTCTGGCCAAAATGATGCTGTTAAATGATCAACCTGGTTGTTGCTCTTGCTTGCTTGGAGTGGACCTATAGGAAGAATATTTGGAGCAAAAGAAAATGCTGAAGGCTCAAGTTCATGACTTGAGTTGCAGATCACCCATTCTGCAATTTCTGCAGCTTTGTTGTTCCTTATCATAAAGTTGAACACAATTTTTTGTGCATTCAAGTCATTACCAATTTGTGTCCACACAAAATGTTTTGTCTTCATAGCAGGCATGTTTGGCCCCAAATGAATAATCCCATCTCTTGTTGGTGTTCCTGAATTGGAAATCAGAAATCACTTTTGAGAAGCTCTAGCCCCTCTAGGTTAATTTAGTTATAATGTCTAACACACTTTGAGGTTTTGGTATCATTATCAAAACTACTCCTTCCATCTTAAATGTAAGAGCTAGATAACTAATTTATAGATATTAAATAAATTAGTTAAGTTAGTTTTTTTTGTAATAAATGTATTGGTTTCTCTGAAATGTCCTCTTTTATTGTTAGCCCTAATGATGAAAAAACCCTTTAATTATGCAATCAATAGGAATAATTTAGGAAAATTTTAAAATTTTGGGTAATAAGGTAGATTAGAGTTGTACATTTAGAACTAAAATAAACTCTTATACAAAGAAGACAATGCAGAAATCTTTAAATGGTTAGATGAAGGGATATTAATGTTCTCACCATTAGTATCAATGATTCCATGATGAAGCAGTTTTGTGATGCTGAAAGACAAGGCCAAGAGTGAAGCTGAAGCAGGCCAGAATGAAGCTCTTTGGATTCCCATCTTCTCTGCAACTTCAAGTGCCCAACCCATGCTTCCATCTGCAACAACACAACTAATTTTTTCACTCTCTGATTCTTCTTCATTTATCTCTTGTATCAGCTTTTCCAGCTTCTTTGGCATTACTTCACAGATTGACTCTTGCAATTTCTCCAGACAGTTTCTGTCTTCATCTTGTCCCAACCCATCTGGGATTGACACTAGTTTAATCTTCTTCTTCCCCACTTGTTCTTGATCTTCTTCATCACCTCTTGCTTCTTCTTCTTGAGCTTTCATGATCTGCTTGTGATTGAAATCTGTGTTCACAAATGTGACTTTGATGCCTTGTTTTATTAGCTCAGATGAAAGCTCCATAAGAGGCTTAACATGGCCTTGTGCTGGAAAAGGCACAGCCAAAACATGTGCTCTACTCATTGTTTCACTCAAAACTAGATCTTATTGATGATGGTGATGATTCTTTTCACTTAATGCTCATGCAAGAGTAGCAAGACTTCCAAGTTGTATATATATTACTCCATTTTTACTCCTCCGGTCTTTAATATAAGAGTAAGTTGACATTTTTAATAGGTTATAGTAGTTAAATATATCAGTTAATTATAACTAATAGAGCAATTAATGGATTAATTTAGATAGATTAATGAATATATTAATATAAATTTGTCTTGAGGGTCATATTTGATCATAATGAAATAATTTATTTATCTATCTTAATATATTAAAAAAAGTCAATTATCTTTTATACTAAGGATTGGAGTGAGTATGATATGCCTGAGAAAACAATGAAATCCTTGTTTCTCTAAACATTGTCCCTTAATAGCTATCAGCTTAGTCCTCGTGGATTTTTCTTGGGTTGGTTTGTTTCTTTTGATAAAAGTCTAATGATTAATATTCACGAATTTTTTTTAATGGTAATTAAGCCTAAGGACAAACAAAAGAAATGCAGTAATTTGAGGAGGAAAATTGAAAATTTATGTGGTCTACAACAACTGGAGAAACAATGCCAATGTACCACATGTTGATACTTCATTTTCTTACAACTGTCCTGTGGCCCAAAAAAAGTTGGCTTTTTAGTTTCCTGTTTTATTTTTCATCTTGCTAAAATAGATATATAAAGAAATTATAAATAATCAATAATAATGATTATAAATTTAATTAATCTCTTGGATAACTAACACAAATATAAAAAGTAGTAATTTCATTCAAGAGAATCCTCTCGTTCAAGTACCAATCGTCTTTTGTTAAATTTTTTACACTTTATTGCTTTTGTTTGGTTATTTTTTTAATATTTTTAATTCTAAAGGTTTGATGATTTTGGTCCCAAAAGTTTGTTCGGGTCAGATCGGCCCCTGAAGTATAAAAATATTTTTAAAAAGTATTTTTTAAAAAACTTATCTATATATAATAACACAAATTATGGTGTTAGCAAGTTGTTCCATGGCAATTAGTTGAGAACAACTTGTAACCACTTTAGTTAGAGACTAAAAGAGGATATTTCTTCTTCTTCTTCTTCTTCTTCTTCTTCTTTTTTAAATTAGAGGACCAGGTTGTTACATGGCAATTAGTTGGGAACAACGTCTAACTACCTTGTTTAGAGACTGAAACAAAAATACTCCTCTAGCCTTCTTTATAAAGTAAAGAGAGAATGAATTTTTGATCACATTAAATATATAATTTTATCATTTATTTTTATTGTGTTGACTTTGTTCTCATAGGGTATAATGTATATTAAACAGGGATAAAGTTAAAAAATTATTAAATTTTGAATCATAATTAATGAAGTTTAATGTTTTATTTTTTATATTATTTTCTAGAGTCTATTAATAGATATCCAATTTCAAGGTTTATGGTTACCCTTCCTAGTAAAGGTGTCTCTTCTATAACTCGAACTCTAAACCTAAAGGATATTATAAAGTTTTATAATACTAGATAAACTATATATTGATAATTTTAAAGTTTTTATTGGTATATGTGAAATATGTTAAAAATAACTTATAAATAGAACCAAAAGATATTAGCACCTATTGAGGGGTATAAAAATTACACGTGTACTATAGCACATGCACTAACCAACTGATAAGTAGGAACAAACTCGAGATCTCCCATTTATAAAAGAGTATATTTTTCTCTTTGTTAGAAAAATTGCTACTTTGTTGGCATGGAAAGTGACCCATTTTTTATCTCTCCATATGGATCCTCACCAACAAGAGAACCAGAACCCGTTGGCATGACATGCCTCTTGAAGATGCTCTTGTCGTTTGCATCAAATTCAATACTATCATTAAGCCGTTCTTGGTTTTATTTATGTACCTTTTTTTAGAATAAAATCTTGTCATTTTGCATCTTTCAGTATGGTAGATAGTTATGTTCCTTAAATATGATGTCTTAGATTCAAACTATGCCCTATGTATAGAAAATTTTTTATTAGGAGAGACAAAAACCCATTTTAGTGTTCACTATGCCTCAGAAAGATTAATCTCTAAATTATCAGCTAGAGGATACCATATAGTTTCTACCAGAAAAAACAAATAAGTGCTTTCAGTGCCATGACAAGTTTGTAATTTGCAGTTGAACTGGTTTCATCGTCTGCTTGTGAACGAATGAGTCCCATTGAATAAATTGAAGATGAGGGGGTTACATTTGCAATTGTTGAATTGCATCTTTACATCAAAGTTATAAAACTATTATTGTCATATATAATAATGATGATGATGATTTTGATTATATAATAATAATTTGGTGACCAAGTTAGCATGTGATATGAATATCAAACGCTCAACGTTGCTTACTTTTCATGTAACTTTATAGTAATTATATTTCTTCTGATAGACTTCATAGTTATTTGTTTTAGAGGTGCGTGTAGTTCCACTTTAATCCTAAACCGAATGTACTGTATTTTCATGTCCATTCAAAACTTAAAGGTGTAGCTCTTTCAACATCCTAAACTGATCATTAATCCAAATTTAAGCATTCTTAGACGTAAAGGTGTAGCTCTTTCAACATATCTTCTTATATATAAAATTTGAACTCCCAACATTGCTTAATTAAGAGATATTAAATCACTTTTACTTAACGCACTCATAGTTGGCTGTCTCCTCGTTACCTCTATATCTATTTTTCCATTTCAGAATTATGTTGCTTATTCTTTGCCTTGTCCTCTATGTTCGTCTCTTTCGTTCTATCGAACAGAGTTCTATGCAATGCCTTCGGTATGTTGTGGCTTGAATGTTACTGTTGTCATGTTGCATCCTTCCATTTATTAGGAGACAAATTTCCAGAACCAAGTATAGACACCATTTGTATATGATTTGGTAGTTTGATTACTTTGCAAGTTAAATGTTCTTGTTGGAATTGTTTGTTGTCCTTTGTAAACATGATAGTTGGCTTATGTTAACTAGGATTAAGAGATGCTATAAGATGAATCATCTTTAAACGACCATATTATATATTCCACTTATCCTAATTATAGGACAATGTCTTATCTCCACTTTAATATTCAATTCTTTGTTGCATTTTACCTAAGACTAAGGTGAATTTATCTCTCTATAATAGTTCAGTACTTGTTCTCCTAACATTATCAATATAATGATTGATCATCTTCTGGATGCTAAGAGGCAAAAACCAACAGGGAAGATGGATATGGCTAGAATGCAACTAGTTTGATTCCCATCTTGGCTAAAACCACACAACTAATCTTATTGATGTTTGATCCTTTTGATTTCTTGTTATGAGCATTTCCAGCTTCTTTGTCATGACTTGTTACAAGCAACCATAAAGAAACACAATCAGTGGAGAAAGGTAGGTGACAAACACCTCTCAGTGGACATGGATTTGGATTCTTGTTCTTTTATTTTTTTTTTAAGGTAAGTTGAGTGGTTTAACATCATAGTAACACTTTTCAGATATCTAATTCTTCATTTTGATCCACTTGATGAAACTATCTAGATTATTGCAAGATTCACCACCTTGTCTGATTCCACTTAGAACATTTTCCTTCAGATGTTTAGCCATCTGCTTCAAATCCTCATCGTTCAAGAGTCTCTCAATTCTGTCTCTAATTTCGTCGCTTGTGATTATTCCCCTTTCATCTCTTTCCAATCCCATTCCTACATTCCAAACATCACAGACATAGCTCTTATTCAGGAACTGATCTGCAAAGTGAGGCCAACACAGAATAGGAACTCCATTGCTCACACCTTCCATGGTAGAGTTCCAACCACAATGACTTACGAAGCAAGCAACCGAAGAATGACTCAGAATCTTCCTCTGTGGGGCCCAACCCATCATTCGACCACGATCCCCAACTCTCTCTTCAAACCCTCGAGGGTATTCATGATTCTTATTCCCTTCTGTGAAATCTGGTTGCACAACCCAGATAAAAGGCCTATTGCAAAGTTCAAGCCCTAAAGCCAGTTCTTGGAACTGTGTTGAACTCATAGTCCTGAAGCTTCCAAATGCAACATAAATAACTGAATTTGGTAACTGCTGATCTAGCCAGTTCATAATAGTGAGATCTTGGGGCCAGAAATTGCCTACTGATGAATTTTCTGAAGGATTTCTTGTAAGTATTGGCCCTATAGGTATGATATTTTTTGGAGACATAGTAAATGCAGATTGCTCAAGTACATAACTTGAGTTGCAGAGAAGCCATTCAGTGAGCTGCATAGATTTTATATTCTTCATCATCAATTCAAAAATATGTTTCTGAGTGGTCAGATTCCCAACGTTGAGCCAAGCAAGGTTTTTTGTACCAAGGCTTGGCATTGTAGGTGATAGTTGAATGGTCTGATTTCTCAATGGAGTTCCTGCAAATTTTGAATGCAAAGATATTATAATCAACAAGTTATTACTCCTCCGGGTATGGTTATATATCTATGAGCTAGTTATAGTATTTATTTTATATCTAAATATAAGACTTTAATATATTTTGTCTTAAAATTTATAATTTTTCTCTAAATTATTTCTATTGATTGCACATATTAAAGAGAGTTTTTATCAGAGGTTAGTTATAATACAAATGATTATAAATAGTATTTTAAAAAAGAGAAAATTTCACTTAAGAACTACTATAAACAATTAATATCTAATGGCCCCCAAAAAATTTTGAAACTTCACTACAGGACTTTGGGCGCAAAATAAAATTAAAATTTGTGGTGAAAAGACATTTTGCTCCTTGCTAATATTTTTTAAAAAAGTCAAAATGTCACTAGGCAATAATGTCTTTTCACCACAAATTTTAATTTCATTTTGCCCCTAAGGTCCTGTAGTGAGTTTTAAATTTTTTTAGGGGCCATTAGATTTAATTGTCTAATAGTAGTCTTTGAGTGAAAGTTTTCTTTTAAGAAAACCGTTACATTTTTTATAATTAATTAATTTAATTAAATTTTTTTAATATCTATAAATTAATTATTTAAATCGAACTCCTAGGTGGAACAGGTGGTTTATGATCCAAATAACTAAGTTTCATTTAAGGCTGTACAAGAAGCCTAGGGTGTGTCCGAGCGCATATAAAAAATGTCCAACCCAACTCGATAAAAAATGGCCCAATGTAAAATGAGCAATTTTAAGTAGGGTCAATATTCAGGCAGGGCCGAGCATCGGGCATGGGTTGCTGCCATGCCCATTTGACCCTACCTAATTGGTTACTTTTTTACATATTAAAATTTGTAGATTACAGTATTTCACATAAAACGAATATGATAGATACTGGTGATTAAAAGGGTAATTTTATAAATATGAGTAGTCAAGTAGGTAATTGTATCCTTCAAAATTTATAACTAAATTGATTTATTTGTTTATTTTTTTAAACTGTTGTAACCGTTATATATTTTTTTCAGATACTTCATCTTTATCAATTTTAGGGAGATTAATGCAAAGTTACAATTACAAGCTATTTAGACTTCAAGGCTTTTTTTTTATATACCATGGGTTTTAAAATTTTAATTATTATCTTTTTGTTGTCTTATTCTGAGTAAATTATGCATATTATTTAACTCTTGAAGACATATAAATATAATATTATTTTATAAGTTCATAATTGTAGATTTTTTTACAATATGAGTAGGACATCACGACTTGTATATGTCCAACCCAAAATAGTTAGAGCTTTTACTAGGTAGGGCTGGGTATTTTACTTTTTTCAGGGAAGACACCAGGTAGAGAGGCTACACTACCTAACTCTGCCCATACACACCACTAGTTTCCTCACTTGAAAACAAATCTTTCAGCAAACAATCAGAAGGAAGTGAGGTGCTTTGAACTAACCATTTTTGTCAATGATTCCACTCTCAATCAACTTTGGGATGCTGAATCCAAGCACCAACTGTGCGGCTGCTGCAGGACAGAAGGGTGCTCGCCTGATTCCTTTCTTCTCGGCGATATCAAGGGCCCAACCAATGCTCTGATCAGCAACAACACAGCTTATGATCTTCTCACTTTCTGAACCATTTTTATTAATCAAACAATCAATTAGCTCTTCAACTTTCCCAGGCATGTGCTTCAATACTTCTCCAGTAGATACCGGCTTCTTTTTCGCCTTCTCTGCAACAGAGTCCGACCCAAACCCATCATCAGCTATCCACACCAGACTAATTAGTTTTGATGATCCTATGTTGTCACTTCCCTCTGAAAATGAACTCATGATCCTGTCATGATTACATTTGGTGTTTAAAAATGTTACTTTGATCCCATGTTTTACTAAGCATAGAGAAAGTTCCATTAATGGAATCACATGTCCTTGAACAGGGTAAGGTATGACTAGAACATGTGGCTTTGCCATACTTGAAAGAAACTCTAAGCTTTTTTCTCTTATTGCTCTGCAGATTCTGCAAGTTCATGCCATTTATAAATCATAAACTCATGTTGATGTGTGTTTGGCTAGACATAAAAAAAAGTGCTAGTTTAAGTCTAAAAATAACCAAACACATCTTATATTTGTAAAAATAATTATGGGAGAAAACCATAGTTTGGACACTTGAAACTATAGTTTCCAATAAGCATCTCCCACCATTTTTTTTCAAATTATAAATATGTAAAATTTCAATTTTACCCCTTATATTTTTGTCATCTTACCAATTTATGTAATTACCATTTTACCTCGTACTCTGGTAATTTAGCTATAAAAAAGTCATTCTGATAATAATTATCTAAATACTTATTTCTTTAAAATTAATTTTCATATAAAATCTATTCTCTATAATCACTTTATTATCAGGTTAATTAATGAAATTTTCTTGGGATGAACAAGAATTTGATGATTCTAATTCTTGTCTTATTTTGTGGTTTCATTGTCATGTGTGGACTAGTTTATGTGTGTACCTAATCTTTGTCGTTCTGCATATTCATTCTGATAAACTAAAATTGGATCTTAAATGCCAGATATAAGAAACAAAAAAAATATATTATCTGTTAGTCAAAATCAAGTAATATTAGCAAGGACTAGAAGTTTTGTTTTCTTCTTATTTTCTAAGTAATGCCTTCATTTTTATTGTTATTGGTTAATCTTATTTTGAGTTCAACTTGGTACTTTTGGGGTCCCGAAAGTGGTTGAATGCATGAGCAATCACTTTTTAAATTATCATGTTTGATGAATTCGGAGTTCTTTGGATTTTTCTGACCCTTTCTCTGTTTTTTTTTTTCTTTGAGGATTTTCTTATTAGCAGCATTAAGAAGACAGATCAAGAAAATCCTTAGCTGAATTGGATTATAGTAAAATTTAATAGTTTTTCTTACTAAATTACCCTTGACTTAAATCCTCTTTTAAATACTTTCTTCCATATTAATGAAGGCTAAAACAGTAAAAAGGATTAATATTTTATAGGAATTCTAAAATAAGAAATATTTTGGTAAATCATACAAAAATTAAAAGTGAGGATTTTTATGTACGAAAGGATTACATATGTAAAAACAATTTATCATTATATCTGCATATATTTTGAGAATCAATAATTGAACAAAATGCTACACAAAGATATATGGTATGAGACAGACAAACTTAGCCATGTGTAATGAGATCGACAAGGAATCTTTAGTATCATAATTTTCCCCCAAAAAAAGTATTCATATATATATATATATATATATATATATAGGATTATACATATTAAGGGAGTTTTTATCAAGGATAATTTGTAATAATGAATATTTTAAAAAAATTAACAATAATGAATATTTTAAAAAATTAACATATAATTATTATAAATAACTAATTTAACTAAATTTTTTAATCTACCAAAATTAGTTAAATAGATATTATATTAAGGACCGGAGATAATATATTTTTTAAGATTTTGACAGAAAAATGTGTACAATTGAAATAAACTGATAAAAGAAATAAAATTATTAAAATTACATGGGGTAAAATTTAAGAAAAGTATTTGTATATAATTCAAAATTTATATTAAAAATATTAGTCCATACTACTTTGATACGGAATGAATTGTTAAGAAATTTGTACATTATTTAAATTTTTTTTTCAAAACTATTAGTAATTTTAAATTTTTAAATTAATTTATCAAGCCATGTAATGGAACTTGAAAATTTATAATAAAATTATATTTTTAGATTAATAAAAATAGTTAAATTAATTATTTATATAAAATGTGTATTGGTTTATGCAATATATCCTTTTTAATTATTTATATTGGAACTATAAATTTGATAAAAAAAAGTTATAAATTTGATAAAGTTTATAATTAAAATAAAATTTCTAACCAATTTCTACACTTAATATTAGAAGAAATATCAAAAATTATTATTATTAAAACTAGCTCACTTGTGTCCCATAGGTTTCGTGCTTTGGCTGAAATATATGTGGGTAATTGGGTATGAGTTTGAGCTGGCATAAAATCAGATAAATAACTAATATTGTCATTATTATTATTATTATTATTATTATTATTATTATTATTATTATTATTATTGGCTTAAAGGAGAGTGGTGGGGTAATGGTGGGGAAAGCATTACAGTAATGTAATATTTTGTGGAGCCTATAGAAATGGTTTGGAGAGAGCCAACTTGTCAACTTGTTTCTTTTTACAAATTGATACTATTGAAAGTAACTGATTCTCTCTCTCTCTCTCTCTAAATATTTTGTTTGTTTCCTTAATATTATTCTCCCCCACAAAAAAAAAAAAAGAATTGAATCTTAGGGAGTGATGATCCATTAATTTGCACGTTGTCTCCTACTTGCTCAGTGCTTTCATCAAACAAATTTTGAAAGTTAGATTATTTTTATTATATGTGTGGATCTATCCATTAATGGTCTCTTTCAAATTTTGAGAGATTTTTTTAAAAAAAAAATCAAAAAGAATATTACATGGATGACAGTTTGATTCCATCCAAAAACTGATACTATATTGATTTTTAATATAGTTTGATTGGCTTCAAAAATCGGTCAAATGAAAAAAAAAAAACTAAGTGAATTCATCATTCAATAAGAAAATTAATTTAGTTTATCAACAAAAGATGACTTACCCATAAGTTCAAATTTTATTATTAATGTAAAAAATTTAGTAACAGATAATTTGTAAGTGTTTTTTTTAATTATGAGAGAAAAACTTTATTATATTATTTCTAATGAGTTATTGGGATTTAATCTGTCTAAATTTTTATAAAAAAAAATAAAATCAATTTGAATAAGTTTTATTTATATAGTCATTTGATTATCATGCACATATAATCAAGCCTCCATATATAGTTATAACGAAACTTCTTGTGATTTTATTGGCGCCCAAAAGAAATATCTCAAGGTGGTCTAACATCAAATATTTGAAAAATCCTTTTATTCTTCTCTTCTTTTTAACATGCGCATATACTCTTCCGAATCCTTTAGGGTATTTTTTTTTGTAGGATAAGAATAATTTTTTATAGAAGTAGAAGTGGAAGTAGAAATAGAAATAAAAATAAATTTTAAAAATTTATTTAATAGGATAGAAGTGAGTATAAAATTAATATATATTTTTTTATAAAATTTGCATAACATTTTTAAAAGACTAAAAATTGATAACATATATATATATATACTATTTTAAAAAAATTAAAGTGACCCATCTCCCTTTATTAAAACTTATTTATTCATATTTTAAATATAAAAATTAAATAATTAATTTATAAAAATTAATTAAATTATTTATTAATAAAAAAATATGTGGATAGATAGAGTTAAAAAAAAAGCACATATACTAACTCTCGTGTTATTATTTTCATAGTGTCTTTTTCCACTTCGTGTGATCAAAATGTTAATAATATATAGAATTTGACTAACAGCAATTGGTGAGAGTTTACGGTAGCAGGGTTGGTAGATATTTTGGTTTAGAGCCAATGGAAAGAGAATACATATAAAAAAGATAATAATGAGTGAGTGAGGAAGTGGTCCTTTGATGCAGGCTTCACCAGCTAAGAAATTAGGCATTCTGAGTTGGAATTGGAATGGAATGCTCTCAACTCCATTCCACCACTTCCCTCCTCCTTTATTTTAATCCAGCTCAGCAATAGGCCCTTTTTCTATGTGAAATACCACTTTTGGCCCTTCAAACAGAAAACCATAATATATTCCCTTTTGTCCTATTCCCCCCCTATTCAATCCGATATCCTCTTCCTTTGCCTCTTGTTCTCACCATGAAATGAAATTGCTAATGAAAGTGATGGACTTAGCCAGTATTGAGAGATTTTCTGAGTATGCATCTTATTTGGATGATTATCTATTGGTCATGAGTTTAATTGATAAAAAAGTAAGATATACAATCATTTGAAGCGTATTTGATCCTTAAAGAGTATTATTTTATTGTGATTTCAATTGTAGCGCTTGATAAGGCATCATAAGTGCCTAAATTTATGTTTAAAGATAATAGATAGCTTATTCTGCCTGATATTAGTATCATTTAGGAGGAATGGAGACTTTGCCCTACTTTTAAAGCGTGGGTGAACCCAACCCCTTTTTAAAAAATTTTATACTAAAAAAAATCTTATTTAGATAATTTATATTTAATTTTAAAAATATATATATATATATAGTTAACATAATATAATCAATAGAAAGTGAACATATTTTAAATTTTTAACATAATTTCAATTAATAAAATTAAATATTTTAGAATCTTTAACAAACTATGCTTAATGGTATTAAAATTGGACTAAAGTGTGTATTTTAAAAATACAGAAGCTGCCTTTGTTTTGAAAACATAAGATTATTTTTGGATGCTTTTTTTAGTTCAATTTATAAAAAACCAAAAAGCATTTACCTCATGTTTGGCCCTTGTAGCTCAAATGATATCAAGTGCTTTTCTTAAAACATTTTTTAGACGTGAGATTGTGATTCAATTATATTATTTATTAAATTGAGAGTTGTAATTAAGAATAATTAAATATGAAGTATTTTTTATTTTTTATTATATTTTTTAATTAAAAAATAGATGACAAAATCTAAACTGTATGAATCAAATCAAAAAAAGTCAGCAAAACAGTAGAAAACCTGAGTCCAATAGTAGGGTTTGCAATTGGGACATGCCCTGTCCTCAAACTAATGGCCAACTATTTGACCCTTTATTTTGATTTGTCTGTCCATTTTAGCCTGTCTGCTTTCTCTCTCTGTTTTTTTTCCACTTATTTTATGCAAATGGCTAGACGAACAACTCACACCACTCTCCAACCTTACCTTCAAAATATATCATTTGCATAAAAAAAGTTATTAAAAAATTATATTTGATTAATAGTACACTTCTTTATTTATTTATATTTTTCTTTAATAATATCACATTCTCAAAATATTCTTTTTTTTTTGTTTTTTTATATCATGACTGCTTGAACTTTAAACTTTAACTTTTTAATTAATTTTCATCTTATTTGGATATTTTTTAACTATATTTCTTCATGCCATATTTTATTATAATTATAAATTGTTTAGATCAAATTTTAATAGTAAGAATTAATTTATATTTGCAAAAACTATCAGATTCAATTCGTGATCTCCTAAGAAAAATGATTTCCATCAACTTTTGCTTGAGTTATGCTCAAGTTGCTTTTCCAGAGATTTTTATTAGTTTGATATTGTCGCTTTATTTATTCTATTTAACTATTTAATAAATATATCATATCATATTAAATATATTCCATATGTTTCTTAAATTTTAAAAAATTATATATCTAGAAAATATCACATCATCTATAATATTTTTAATATATATATATAAGTCATATCAACTGCTCTATGACTTTTCTCTCTCTTAACTTTCTTTTTTCACTAATCCAACATCCATATTTATCTTTATATAAAGTATTTTCATTAATTTGTTAATGAGCCTCACACTTTAAAAATTGCAAAATCCTTTGGAAAATAGAGAAAAATATGTAATTATAATTGTTTGATTAATTTGATACTTTATAGAACAAATAAAATTCAGAATTTAGTATATTTTTGCTAAAAGTATTGCATATATATATATATACATATATTTTTTTAAAAAAATATTCGGTCATTAACTTCATAGTCAAGTTTGGCTTTTTTTAAAACTACAAATTTCTGAAATATAATACATTGATCAAAATTAGGAATAGGGCAATCATGAGATAACCCCAAAAGAATAACTTAAATGGTAAGATACCCTCAAACTCATTTATTGAGAACCGAACCGGAATTAAATAATTATTTTCTTAAGATAAAAATTTAATCTTCTAATTTAATTTAGTTGGTCAAAATTTTTATTTTTTAATTCCAAATTTTTAAATAATACGAGTAATTTATTTTTAAGAGCCTACGTCTAAAAAATTTATTTATTTTATCTTTTGTATATACTAAAATAATGAAATATTAAAAATATAAGAAAGAATTAAATTAATTAACCATTCAACATTAATAAGATTTAGGTTGATTAGGATACAAGTTTTGGGTTTAAGCTCATTTCAAATTTGAATTAGTCGATCGTGTAAACATAATGGCTCTTAGAAACTCATATTTTCTTTAAATTTTTTAATTACAAAAATAATTATATCAGTATTATTTATTATCATATTATTTTTATTAGGTACAGAAAATTCCCTTTTCTGTGCTGAGATGTAATAACAGGAAGGATAACGTCCAAAAAAGTGACTCAATATTGGAATAGGTGAAACTAATGTGGCCAAAGTTCGAAAATAGAAAAAGCTTGAGGCCTTGGGAGCAATATTACTTATCTTGGGGCTCCTATTCAGCCTCAGCCTCAGCCTCAGGCAGCTTCAACGGGAAGAGAGAGAAGGGGTACTAAGTACTGGGGCGCAGAGAGAGAGAGAGAGAGAGAGCTTGGCTTACAACTACTACAAAGGGGGCAAGTGAACCCTAGGTGAGAGAGAGGTTGCTTTGTCCTGAAGCCTTTTTCGCATTGCATTTAGCGATTTGGAATCTTCAATCTGCAAAAGGTGGGTCTCTTTCTTTTGTTGGATTATCAAATACGAAATTGCCTTTCCATGGTTGGTTGCAGGGCAGTCAGTTTCCTATTTCCATATTCAATTCTTTAAACTTGTGAAAAATTTTCGTTGGTTGGTGCCTCAGTCTCATACATTGCCGCGTATCGTCTTTGCAAACTTCAATTTCCATATTTCGGAATTTCTTCTCTTGTCTTCTGAATACATGCTGTTATCTGTTGTGCAAATTCTTGCTCTAGATTGATGGCTTTAGAAAGGCAGCAAAATGAAATTTTGATCTTTAATTTTTCCTGATCTGGGGCTTGGAGGAAAAAATGGAAAGAATCTTTGATATCTGATAGCAACTTTACTTCTCCCTTATAAATTTTTCTAGACCTGGAAGCTAAGCTGTGGTTGTAAGTTTCTTCTCAGTTGCTACTTATGGTTGCCGAGAGTTTTAATTTTGCTTCTGTATGAAAGCCTGGTGATTTATTTGGTTCTTACTTGAGTCTTCTGTTACATTGGTAGTGAACAATTCATATACTAGTCGCCTTTTAAGTTTTTAGTAGGAACTATTGTTTTGACCTGGGATTTTCATGTCAAATGTGCCACCTACAAAATAGTGTGTTCAGCATGATAGCAGTGACTTAATCTAGACACTTTGATTATTATGAGATGTCCACACGAATTTTGAGAATTTTCGTGACAAGAAAATATGAAAGGAGAGATCCATAAAGCTGCAAGCATCATGTTGACTTTTTTCTGAGTGAAGCATATGCTCTATAGAGGCATGTGCTAAGTAGCTCTTAGCATTATCTCAATGTGTTATCTACTTGTGCTTATTGCCATGTCAATTTCTCTAAAATAATTTATTATTATTAATTTTTTTAATAAAGATTTGAGCATACTGGCTGCTATTTTGCAATGTTTTCTCGATTTCATGTGGTTTTTCCTGATTACTAGTTTTTCAAATATATATACATGAATGGATGCCCATGTACGCATTCCTGTTGTTTTATTTATTTATTTTCTTGGTTGGCATACATGTATGCTGTTATAGAATATTTTAATCAGGTTGCCATGGAGAAATAAAAACACAGTGCTCAGAATCATCATGTGTTTTAAACCATTGATTTTGTTTTTGAAAATATTGTCAGAAGATCCCAGTTTGAAGTGGTTTATTGAGAAGACACATCATATAACTGCCTTTGATGTTTTATTAAGTTCTTTGTTGTTAGCTAATGCAATCCCATGGTTACTTATTTGACAGGTATTATTTCTACTTCTATGGCTAATTCAAAGGCTTCATCAAGCATGAGAAGTTTTATGTATTCTGGAAAGCATGCTCTCCTTCCTCCTAAAAGTCCATTTCCTAGTATTTCTGGAGCATATGCTGATTACGTCCCAAATACGGCAATTGGTTACAAGATTGTTCACAAACCTAGAGAGGGAAACACACACCACCAACGGACTTCATCTGAGAGCCATGTCATAGAGGAACAACCTTCTTGGCTTGATGATCTTCTTAATGAGCCAGATACACCTATCCGTAGGGGTGGTCATCGGCGTTCATCAAGTGATTCTTTTGCTTACTTAGACACAGTTAATGTTTCTTCTAACATTAGCTATACAGATCAGGATGAGTGCAATTATAAGAATTTAAAATCTATTCCATCTTGGGCATCTCAGGACTTTGATTATGGCAAAGATGCTCGCCATTTACCAATGTATGCAGAAATCAAGTCAACCAAAAAGAATATTAGAGCATGGGACTCTTCTTTAAATGCCGTATCTTATCCAACTGGTGTTCCCTCAGGCAGGGACAATGGTGCATTTCAGAGTTCAGGATCACCTAGCATGCCATGCGAAGCAGCAGAGGGGGTTCCATCAAATGCTAATGAAAAACTGGATTCAGCAGAATCTAGCTCACATGATACAAAATTATCTTCTGAAAAAAAGGATGGTTCACATGCAAAGGCACATGCTTCTGAAACAGATACAAAACGAGCTAAACAGTATGTACTTATTTTGTGTGCTTTCTGAATTTGTTGTTGTTGCACTAATTTGCTAAGTTATATCACTAATATAAGACTTGCAAGTGGTAATTTCTGTTGAATGGCTTGATCTGCTCCTCACTTCCATTCCTTTCTAACTTTTCTATGTGGAATGTTTTCCTGTAGCACACCTGTTTTATTGTTTCAAGCTATACTTAACCTTTTTTAAAATTTGTCCAAAGATAGTGCTTGACGTAGAGATATATTATCATACATGGCTTATCTTGTAGAAAATTACAAATTTCAATGGATGCCAATGTGATGTAGATTTAGTAATTTACTTGTAGCAGAAAAGATATGCCTATTATATTGGATTTGAAAAATTATAGTGAACTCTGGCATTATTTAAGGCTCAGTGGATGTTAAGATAAAGTTGTGGGCTGTTGTTCTCGGGATAGAGGGGGTGTTGTGCCATTATCAGTTATACTCTGTCTTATGCCCTGTTAGGTGGCTGTTTGCCTTTACTGTTTTCTAAGCTTACTTCTGTTCAACCATGAATTAATTCATGATGATGAAGTGAAAAAATAAAATCTGAAATGCTTTTATGCAGGCAATTTGCTCAACGTTCACGGGTCCGTAAACTACAATACATAGCTGAGCTGGAAAGAAACGTACAAGCTCTACAGGTAAGTTCTAGAAGATACAAAATTCTGAATGATTTTGAAGCAATATTTATTCAGATTCCTGTATCTTCTATGTTGGAAAGTTCTGATTCTGATTCTCTGTTAATCAATAGGTAGAAGGGTCTGAAGTATCGGCTGAGGTTGAATTTCTTAATCAACAGCATCTTATCCTGAGCATGGAGAACAAAGCCCTTAAGCAACGTCTAGAAAGTATAGCACAGGAGCATCTCATCAAACGCTGTAAGTTTTTATCCTTGAGATATGCTCAAGTAATCATGATATATTTTTGTATGTTTTCAAATTAACATCCTTGATAGTTGATACTGTGCTTTAGGGGAGCTGGCAACTATTAACTCACCATACTTGTTCGGGGTATATGATGCCATGATGCATTTTATTTTACGTATTAGCCATGATACATGCTTTATTTGTTCATGGAAGTTTGATGTTTATTAAGATATACATAAACAAAGAAAAGGCTAATTTTCTATAAACATGAGATTGACTGTATGCAAGAAGTTTCCCTTGAATGAGATTGAGTAAAGGAAGGTTTGATCTTAAGGACTGTGCTCAATAAATTAGGGCAGGGGCAAAATTATAACTCTAGGACCTTAGTCCATTGTAGGGTGACTTGTTGCAAGACGAGGGTCTGGGTGGCATCGTATAACTGAAGCACCCTAAGGCATAATATTCATCTAAGTATAATATCTATATACTAAATATAAAAATTTTATAGAATGGAGTGACCCTAAGGCCTGGCTGGCATCTTATAACTGAAGCACCCTAAGCCATAAATAGTGAGACCCACCTCAAATTCCGTATAAAGTATGGGCTCATAATCTAGTTGCACTGAAAATGTGGTTGTTGACTGTTGTCAGAATGTTAGTAGTTGATGTATTAATTTGTAAATACCTGTTGTAGATGTATGCATTTACTCTGGGAGCATTTACTTTTGTAGTTGGTAGGTTATTCTTCCTTTATATTTAAGTTTTGTATTTTCACTTTCCATGAATAAAGAAAATATAGAATCTTTTATCTCTTTCTCTCATATTCTTGAACTCTCAAAACTCTTCATGATATCACAGCTTCTAGGGATTGTTCATCACTCCAATCACTAGTATCTCTCTTCCCTTGGCTTTCTTTTTCTCCTTTTTGACCTTTTTCCCAGGAAAACCCTGCCTTCTCTTGTGGTGTGCTCCTTTCCACCACTGTGCAGCCTCCACACCATCACATGTAACCCCCATGAGAATCAAATGACCCTGGGGGATGAGTTGCCCACCAGCAACTGGAGCTCTGGCCATTCCTTTGCAGTTCCATGCAATGACCGGCCATATCTGTCCATTATCCCACACAACCGTGCCTACATAAGCAAATGATGGTTTGAGATGAATTTAGTAGTAGCAACCTTGTCAAAAATACTCAATGTTTACTACTTTAATTTTTTCCCCAGTTCTGATCCAATCCGATAAATTGATGAAAGTTAGGTATGCAAGACTTCAAGAATTAAGAATGAATTTTGAGCTCGAGTTGTTTTCATCCATAATTGGTTTCAATAGATGCGGAATGATGTTTTTACATAATGAAGATATTTAAGGAATTTGTTTTGTTGACTAATACAAGCAATGTGCAATTCAGTGGAGCATGAAGTACTAGAAAGAGAGATTGCAAGATTACGTTCGTTATATCAACAGCAGCAGCAACCACCGCAACAGCAACCATCTGGTAGCCTCCGACGCACTAAGAGCAAAGACCTCGATTCCCAATTTTCAAACCTTTCCTTAAAACATAAAGACAGCAGTTCAGGGCGTGACCCCGTGAATGGTCCAGTCCGTACTTAGATCTCCTCACTAGTTGTATCAGTGTTCTGCCTCTATATTCAGCAGATGTTGCCATGGCTGTGAAACAGTCGAATCTTTCCACCGGGCGGGATTGTGCAGAGATTTCCAGTGTAGGCATCCTCTCTGCCCGCTTTGCTTATTTCAGGCTTTTCCTGGTCTTTGCCGTTAGCTTGTTTAAATTAATATTGATTTTAATGGGCACCTGGCGGTCACAGCTGAAATCTTATGATATTTCGATCTTGGGTTTTCCTATCAGATGACTTGCCGGAGGTGGTAATTCAACATCCCCAGTGTATGTTATTGATTAAGTGTACGATCCTCCATTTCTGTTGTGATTTATTCATGGTTGTGGAAACTCAGCCTAATGTAATCAGCAAAGATATTTAGGGCTGTATTATGGATATGTGCATTATTTTTATGGACTATAGTAAGCTAGTGTTTGTTAAAATGATTTGAGCAAGTTCATGTTTTCTCTAAAGATCTTGTCTCATGAAAGTGGGAGTAGAAATATAATTAGGATAGAAATGAGTTTTAGAAATTTATTTAGAAGGATAAAAATAAATATGAAATTGATGTATATTTTTTTTTATAATTTAGAATAAAATAATTTAAAATATTTTTTATAATGTTGTTTAAAAATTTTATAATTTAGAATAAAATAATTTAAAATATTTTATTTTTATTTTTATCATTTTATTTTTTAATTTTTTTGATAAAATTAAAATAGATTAAGTGAAAGTAAATTTTATTGTATCAAAGAAATGAAAGATTATATTTTTACTTTCTTACTTCTATTTTCATTTTACTAAACATGCCCCTAGTGTTGAGATCAACTGTCACCACCTATAGTATTTATTTCCTTCCTCATGCGGACGTTAGTTTCGGGGGATGCCTATGAGCTACCGATAATTCTAAAAAAAAAAAACATACATTGGTTATGCGGGTACAAAGATTTAATAATATAGAGATTGTTAAAACACTTCAGAAAAACGTTTTAGACATCCCAATGTGTCGTCAAGTAATCACGTTAGCCATTAGTGTCATTTAATGACAGAGATGGTTCAAGTGAGTACTTCCGCTAAATCAGTAGTTAACGTATTTTGCAGTCATATCATATCTTCATGCGTTATTATTCAATCAGACAAAGACCCACCCAATAACTATTTCCTATTTTATATATATATATATATATATATATATATATTCTTCAAACATTATTCATTCACTCATTCCGATGGTACTTGGTCTAAGTCTAGCAATAGGATATAAATTAATATTGATTATTCATATACCTAATAATAAGATCTAAAAAAAATACCAGTCATTGTCCAACAGGTTATAAAAAAGTTACAATTTTTCCAAAATTACTCTCAAGCAAAGGTGAATAATGAGATAGATGGTAATAGTGATAAAAGAAAAGATATTTTTGAAAATAAATTATAAATATTTTATTATTTTTTGGAAAAAAAGATCTTGTATTAAAGCATCATCAGGAGTCTCAAATGGCATCAGAGAAAGTAGCAATTTTTCTTCCAGAAACTGCTATAATGAAGTTCTATTCTATCAGCGGAATAAGTCAACTCCAAGTACAACTTGATCCATAAGAGCTCCTTTCCTTTCAGTCACTTGTCCTTTTTCTTTGTGATTACTTGCAGTGGATAAATTCAAATTCCTCTAGCTGTAGAGATTCTCATACAGAACTACAGTTATATTCTCTCAGAAAAAGAAAAGCCCATTTAAGCACGGCGTTATGTGTGCCTACGTCTTTTGGTGCTGTCTTCAGCGAAAAACTCCCAACTACTATGATCAAGATTGCTCAAGTCATCAAGTTCTGCAATGGCCATCAAGTACTGTGTAAGCTTCACAAGCTCCCGATCAGTATCTCTATTAGCATGAGCCTTCCTGAATGGCCTGATTATCAAACCGTTCTGTGGGTTCATCACAAAATTCCTTCTAAGATCATCAAACATGATGGTGTTTGTAGCATTGTAGAACTGAAATGAGATAGCAAATCACCATCAAGCAATTTCAACCATTCTTGGTCTAGGAAAGAAAACATATGTAAATTTTTTTTTTAAAAAAAAAAATCCTACATAGTGATCAACCACATAGGTTTTGCTGACTCAGGGTCATCCTCAAAATCATGAAATAAAGATTTCCAGGTTTTCAGAAAGATGATCTTATCCACATGATTGTGTTTCCATCAAGTGAGAAAATAGGTTATACTTATACCTCGGGGAAATGAGCCCAGATCAAACCCAGAGGTTTGCAATCAAAGACTCCACGAGAACTTGACTGGACAGTGATCATCGCCATGTGGTCAAGAAGTGCAGTGATTTTGTAATTAGGATTGTCCAAAACCCCAAGTTGTCCCATTTTCAGGTTAATCCACTTCATGCTGCAAGAAGTACACCATCAAAAATAAATAAATAAACAAATAAGATAAAAGGAGCTTATTTTAAATATCCATCCTATGTTGGTTTTTGTGTACATCGATTTGTATGACATTTATAGTTTAGTATCACCAACAGGCATCTTCCATGGTTATTCTCCCCAAAGGAAATTTAAAAGAAATAATAGTGTTATTTATACCTGGTCGCAGACCATATCATAATGTCATATTCTGAATAAACTGAAGTAAGAAACTCATGAAGATCTGCAGAAGATGACACCAGGAAGGGCCATTTCAGGAAAACAATGTTAAGAAGAAAAAAGAAGAAAGCGAGCAAAAAATTGCCGTAAATTGACCACTCACAGGGTCTCATAAGTTCAAGAGGGTTCTCCGCTGTTGACCGATGATCAAATAGGGTATAATCAATATCCAGAACAAGGAGTTTCTTCCCTTTCCGACAAGGATTTCGGAGCTCAATCTGTAATAGAAGACAGACCATGAGAAAAAACACCATAGATGGCATCCAAAGGAGGATTACTGGGGAATAATTGAATCATTATCAAACTTGTTTGAAAATTATGCAGCCATGCCGAACAATTTCAATTTGGGAAGTAGGCATAAGCAGCTTAATAAGCAAACAAAGCATATTGCCTAATCACCTGTCACAGTAGCATGACAGCATCACCATCGATTGATAGATATCAGTATCTATATTCCCACCTCCTTCTTTCTGAAATATATTGGTCTTAAAACTAAGGTGCTCATTTCAAGTATAAATGAAGCGAGGAGAGGCATAGACATTTATGCCCTGTTTGGTATAATCAAGGGGACATATTTACCTTATTCTCACACAAAAATCAAGATATACAATATGTATTATACCTCTATTAAGATTACTCAATAGTAATAAACCGTTTCTATTACTTTTTTTTTAGAAAAAAACAAATCTAAAGGCACCACAAAATCACTTTTTCATTACGTTCTCCTTTGCATTTTATGTACCAAACGGGCCTTTAAAAAGGCATAATTGTATACCATCACAGATTTCTAAAATGAAGTAAAACAGAAAGGGAAAAAAATGCGTGCTAGGGAGTAGGGACTGAAGTCAATTAAAAATGAAATCTAAAAACATGATTTTGACGCAGACAGCCATGATGGAATTTGTTTCATGCTCTAACTATTCCATTCACAATTTGGAATCCAAACAACTTTCTGGCCCATCAAAATAGGTAAAGCTTCAATATTGTTCCCTATTGCAATTTCACACACAGAAACCCTTCTTCCACAAATTTCCATCAAATATCTAACGGAAGGTGGATGGCAGGGTTTGCTTTATAGTTTGCCAAAGTAAGGTGGCCTATTATATGGAATTTGAAGTTCATGCTGAACATTTGTGAATGGGTGTATCTAGGCATTTTCCTCTATGTATAAATGCATACATGTGTGCCAGAGAGAGATAGAGAGCTGATGCAATCCCCCTTAGCAGCATTAGATGATATAAAGTATAGGTTTTACTATGCTCTAACATCAAATTGTTTGAGGTCCCTTTTGCATGTATGTAGTCAAGAAATGATTGTGCTGAAGAGATGATTAATGAAGCTGAGCAAATTTAGAACTTGATACAATTTCTCAACAACAATTGACTTCATAGATTTTATAATTAATGGGCTAGTAAAACTGACTGATATATAGAAGAAAATCACCTCCATGCTTAAACCAAAAAAGTTACGGCCTCACATTTTAACCATAAAAGAAATAAACAATTAATTGAAGATCCTTGACAAACAGAGCATAATACAGAGGTGCTAGAATCAGTCACTGCTAATAAACAGCTTCATCACCTTTGAGCATAATGCTATGATTGTACTCATAGCAAAATTATAATATCGATATGTGACACGATTTGTGCGGAAAAACATGAAAAATCTCTCAATGCCATTACCGTGGTGGCAATGCTTTGAATTTTGATGTAAACCAAGTTAATTAGATATTAGAAAGTTAACAAAATTCTTACACAATTATACTCGTTCCAACTGGATGGGCCAAGAAAAAATAAGTGCAACACAAAATACAAATAAGGAGCCAGCAAAGTCAAGAAAAAAATAAATTAAACTCAATGATCCTTATTCATATAAAAGAGACCGACCATTAAGTAATTACCTTGTATTGGTTTACACGTCTCTTCAGTTTTTGCTTGTTCACTTCCATGTCTTTGATGTCTACAACTTCTTCTTGACCAAGCTCAAAATCGTCGACTATCTCAGGCGCTTCCACTGGATCAACAATTATATCTTCTTCAGTAGTACTGCAAGTTCAACCATCTTTTTACCAACATGTTTATAAACAAAAAAAGTGTTCCAAAAGGGTATTGATATCCTTCACTAGTTGAACAAAATCTTCGCATTTTAGAACATGCTAGATAACAAGACTGCGATCATTCCTGTGATCTTTCAACTTAGGCCATAAAATCAAATACTCAGAAACCTATCAAGCTATCGCTCATTTTCAAGTCATAATTTCTTTATCATCGAGAATTTTTACTATCATAAACACAAAAGGAAACATAAATGAATACCCGATCATGGTCATCTTAAGAGAAGACTTGAGGGGAAGCTGCGAGAGCAAGAGAGAGTCATCGGCGAGCTTAGAACCGACTTTAGGGTACAGAAGCTTCTGGCGATTAGGCAACACATTCGTGAGCTCACAGATTCGGCGTTTCAATTCGCCGACGGTGTCGTCGCCGCAGACTCGGACGGTGTACTCCTTACCGCTCCACTTCACTGTCAGAGTGAGCTCCTCTTCCGACACGGAAGCCGTTGATGCAGCGTTGGAAGCCATGGCCGATCTAACGCAGCCCTCTCTGCACTGCACACCACTGCGCTTAGCACGATAAAAATTATTCTTTTTCGAACATAAAGAATTAAAAGAAATGATTATATTATCCCTAATAAAAATATTAAAAATATTTATTTAATAATTTTATTTTAATTCTAATAAAACGGTGTCGAATTATAATTTATAATTTGTAATATAAACATCATACTTTGTTACACAAAAAATAGTACAGAAGAACTTTTAAATTCTTGTAAAATTGAATTTCTCTTTCCCCTTCTACCGCCATCCAATTCCAATTCCCCTCCTTTTGAAAACTCTTCCATATGCCAGATGGGGCGTAATTACTCACGTCACACATTCGCAATTCATCTCATCGCCCCTCGGCTCCTCGCTCCTCCTCCGCCACTCAAAGAGGTCTTACTTCTTGCTTCTCCATGGATTAAGAACAAAGAGAGTGAGAAAGCCTGAGGAGAAGATAAAGTCTTTTGAATCTGTCAAAATAACTTCCATATAAACCCTAACTCCTGGAGCTCGCTATTTCCTAAAATTAACTTGCCAATCTGTTTGAGTTTAAAAAGTTCTTTTGTTATCACCAAATGAATTCTCGATCAATACTGTTTACCAGTATATCTTGATCAATAAGCACTTACTTGGACCCTCCCATTATAGACTCTTCTGATCTTCTGCTATATGAGAGAAAAATTGCTCTTCAAATTTGAAGTGTGAGCCAGCAGGAATCGCTATGGAGAACGGAGATATCCCAGAGAACGCCAACGAGCGTATGAGTTTTGTGCCTTTTCTGTCTTTACGATTCATGCATGAAAAAATTATTCGGTTTTCTTATGCAATTTCTTATTTTCATTTTCAGATTGCCCGGGTCCTCAATCCGAGTCTGCAGGAAAATCAGACGCATGTGAACGAAGCCCCAATCAACACATTTGTGCCGCTGCTCCAAAAGGACCCGACCCAGGTTCTTTTTCTCTAATATAGGACTAAAATGACGTTAAGCTTTGGTTGACTTATTTCTTGAACCTTTCAAGTTCAGCTAAGTTTCTTTATTTGAGAAATGCGGATTGATATAATGTTCCACTTTGTTTACGTAACTTTGTCTAATTGAGAGATAGCCATAACATCATTTTCAACGTCAACTTTATCCAGAGAGTAATTTTTAAGCCTGTTTCACTGCTACATATCCGATGCATAAAAAACCTGGTAATTTGACCCAGCTTATGGCGTGCCCTGGCCCCTGGTCTTAGAATAGTGTAGCCTCCCCTCACCCTGAACTTGTTCCCGCAAAAAGAAGACCCAACTTATGGCATCCTTTATATAAATTGTTATTCTCTCCAATATTGTCTTGATGAATGCTTTGGGGATTACGTGATTTTAATGTATTGATCACTGTTTTACCCTCAATTTTCAATATTGTTGGTCATATTGAGTTAAAAGTAATGCTGTGGATTTGGTATGACATGCTCTTTTGTCATAGAATCTATTTAACTAATTTAATTAGATTAAAAAAATTAATTAAATTAATTAATGTTATATTTTTTTAAACACCCTAATTATCTTTCTTAACTCTTTTCCTCTCTCCCTTAATTATTGTTATTGTTGGGGGAATGTCAATAGGGTAAATTTGGAAAAAAGTTCTGGCTAAGATCAACTCTTTAATTAGATCCTATATTAAGTATTAGAGGAGTATTGCAATTATGTTTTGATACTCCTTGCCTAAAGAAGTTTGGTTGCATGTCTTGTGCATTTGTTCCGTAGATCTGGTATCCATTGCAGAATGGCTACTGTGAAGCATAAGATTCTGGTTCTATTAGGAAAGGGAGGAGTGAGCAAGAGCACATTCTCTGCCCAGCCGGCATTTGCTTTAGCAGCAATGGATTTTCAGGTAGGTCTTCTTGACATTGATATTTGTGGTCCAAGCATTCCAAAGATGCTAGGCCTAGAAGACCAAGAGATACATCAGAGAAACCTTGCCTGGTCTCCTGTCTATGTGGAGTCCAACTTGGGGGTCATGTCATTTGGGTTTATGCTTCCTCACCCTGATGAAGCTGTCATATGGAGGGGTCCACGCAAAAAGGGGCTCATCAAGCAATTTTTGAAGGATGTTTGTTGGGGGGAACTTGATTTTCTTGTCGTTGATGCTCCACTGGTACCTCAGATGAGCACATTTCGATTGTCCAGTGCCTTGATGCCGCTGGAATTGATGGTTCAATCATAGTTACCACACCCCAACAAGTATCCTTGATGGATGTGAGGAAGGAGGTGAGTTTTTGCAAGAAAGTTGGAATGAAAGTTCTTGGGGTCGTTGAGAACATGAGTGGTCTTTCCCAACCTATCACAGATTTCAAGTTTATGACAACGACGGGCACCAGCGAGCAGAGAGATGTAACGACATGGGCTTTGCAGTATTTGAGAGAAAAGGCACCAGAAATGCTAGAATTGATTGCTTGCAGTGAAGTGTTTGACAGTAGCAGAGGGGGAGCAGCAAAGATGTGCAATGAAATGGGGGTTCCTTTTCTCGGCAAGGTTCCATTGGATCCACAGCTATGTAAGGCAGCTGAAGAAGGTAGATCACGCTTTGCTGATAAAAATTGTGGTGTGAGCGCTCCTGCATTGAAGAGAATTATAGAGAAATTGATGGAAAATCAGGGCTTATCAACGTCTCCTAATGGTGTTGCATAGGGGACTTACTTGGACAAGCGGTGAATGTAAATACAAAAAGAAATAGTTCAACGTATTTGTGTGCCTTTTTATGCTAATGGTACCGTGCTAAATTAATCACGATAACTTAGGCAGTTAAGTATTATTTGTTTATACAGTATTTGATCCCTTAAGTAATAAAATGGTCTAGAATTTTATTAAATTATAAGGACTCGTGTTAGACCAAAACCTATTGAAATTTAAGAGAGCAAAACCAAAATAAGAGAAGATGGGAGAGATTAAAGATTGTGTTAATCTAGGATTAAAGATTGTGTTAACCCATATTATATTGGGAAAATCATAATACATAAACTTTCCTTAAGTTTTTAATTTGGTACATTTATGTTTTTTTTTCTTAATTAAATATTTAATTTTGTTTTGTTAACAAAATTAACTCATATATAGGTGTTAATAGAATAAAATTATATGGGTTAATTGTGCTAATAGAGTAAAATTAAACGATTTAATTAAGAGTAAAAAGTGTAAATACTTCTAATATAGTTATCCCTATTATATTTATAGATGGAGATATTCTTGTGTGTAAAATAATTGAAAAATGTCATAATATTTGATACAAGTCAAGAGAGCAATAGATATAGAATGAACACCATATGCTCTTTAAATTATCTTCTTGGATTTGTGAAAAAAACAAATCGAGACTGAAAATGATTTCCTTTCATCACAACGATACGAGCTTATATATTGGCTTTTAAGAAGTGGGGGAAAACAATAACGTGGTGTGAATCTACATACTTCAATTCATCAAATGAGAATGAGACTCAGAGAGATTTATTGAAAGAGAATAATAATATTTCAAGTAATATTATTTTTCCATTTCTCCATTTGATGCTTCTTCTGCTGCAGCATAGAGAGCTTTAATTTGCTCGACATCATCATAACTGCCTAAGAATATTGGAGATCGATCGTGTACTTTCTTTGGAACCAAGTCAAGTGCCTGCAATTATTTTAAATCATAAGACTTGATATGCTTACGAATAAAAAGTCACAGGTTTGGTTTCTTATAACATGTTCTTGTCAAATACTTCTTCTCCTGAGCAACAGTTTATGAAGTTATGAAAACTAAGGATGTCATGCATACCCTTTGCTTTCCTGTAAAAGCTTGACCTCCTGCTTGCTCCATCAAGTATGACATGGGAAACACTTCATACAGAACCCTATTAATCACAAAAGTACAAAACAGTCCTCATAAGTCACTTATATATATATCCATGAAACACAACCACTAACCACCAAGTTGTTCTGTCATTGTGTTTGTGTATTGTTCCTCTTAGTTTGTCAGATTATAGTTTATGTATCTTGGTGTAAGAGTCATCCTCTCCCTTGTTGTAATCTGATTCAGTTAATATTATCAAGTTATTTTCACTCTTTGTTGCTTATTTTTAGTTTCAGTCTTGTTCTTAGACTTGTTTAGGAGAGGGTCCTAACAAAGAATGATTACAAAAACATACAGAATTACATAGAGATGATAGACAGATTCTTTTGTCCCTATAACTGAACAGAGTGTGGATTCATGATGGGTTCATATGGTCAGAATGAAACAAAAACAGAACCATACCGGAGCTTTCCACTTGAGCTTTTCTTATCAGCAGGGTACATGAAGATACCACCATAAAGCAATGTACGGTGGATATCAGCAACCATGCTGCGTAACCCATCTTTGTTAGAATCTTGAAGAAAGACAAGAAATTGTATCATGTATGTTGAGGAGAGAGACAAGAAATTGTATCATGTATGTTGAGGAGAGACCAAATACCTTCCAATGTATCTAAGAGACTTTGGTGGTGAACCGTCTTGAGGATACTTGCAGCTTTCTACATATCTGAAAAATGAAAAATGTCATAACAGACTCAGAAATATCCTTCAAAAAGACACATTGTTCACTCACACCACAAATATGTTCTATAAACAACTGAGAAAATCCCCAAGACTTACTTGGCAGTTGGTTCATCCCAATATTTAGCATTTCCCTCATTCACGGAATAAATTTTTCCTTTCTTCGGTATCTGTTTAGAATATATAGTTTAGCATACAGTTCCCACTTAAATGCATATATAGCTATTAACTTGATATAACAACTCGTGGTTCACCTCAATACCTTGATATTTGGGTGTGTCAATATGAATTCCCCAAGGGAAGGATCATGTGTGAAGCCATTCACTCCATTCCCTGTGCTTAGCACTAACTACAAGTACAAAACTAATTGAATCAATATTACATATTCATCACAAGAAAACTGACATTTTTTTCAATGGGACAAAGAAAATAGGCCTTAATTGAGAAAATGGATGTTTGTTTGTTTTACCGTACAAGAGCTTCCATACATGCAGTAACCAGCTGCTAACATGCTGTTACCAGATTGCAAAATATCATCAAGAGTTGGATTATTCTGATCCTTCACCAGATAAATGCCAAAGATCTAAATGCAACAAGAGAAGCATTATTAATCATTATTCTGATACAATAGTTTTTCGAATTGATTAGTTACATTTTCGGGACGAGAAATTCATACGTACAGTTCCTATGGAAACACCACAGTCAATGTTTGAAGATCCATCCAAAGGGTCAAATACAACAATGTATCTGTCAAAATGATCAAGAGGCTCTTTCACATTATATCATGGAATTGTTCAATGGATGTGTTTCAACTTTCAAGAAGAGTATTTGAACTTACTTTCCACGTTGTGATGGCTCCACGAATATAGGATCTTCATTCTCTTCAGAAACAAGAATGCACTGACAAGTGATGAGGCAGCAAATTACATTTCAATTGATTATATCTGCTTCAAATGCTAGATTACAATATTATGTATAATATTTAAGACATTTTCAATACGAATGTGTTTCAATGCATATTGGTGCTTCCTACAAACAAGGTTATATACCATGTACTGTAAAAACACAACACTTTATTTTGCGAACACAAATCAAGAATAGTATGACTTATTCTTCATGTTTCGTCATACTTCGTACAATGTAAAGAGTAACATGCCTAGTTTGGTGACTGAGAGGAGAGAAATGTGGGATATTATTAGACTCACAGTACGTCCACTGCTAATTAAGGCCTTGACAAACACTTCATTCGAGATAACATCCAATTTCTTTTGATCTTCACCCTGGAAATGGTTTTCCAGATTAAAATAAAATATTTTGAAAGAAATAACAAAGAGAGTTCATAGAATCATTATAACAGAGAGCTTACTTACTTGAACATTGGTCTGCCCAGCAAGTCCAAGCACTTTTGCCAGCCCTGCCTGTTAAAGAAAGTATTTCTCTGTTTAGTATTTTGACTGTTTTTTCCCTTTCAAATTTTCGTCCCTTCTCGGCTCAAATAACTTTATTTAGTAAAATTACTGACATGTTTTCTTTTTTAACATACTCCCTCCTATATTAATTATCCTAATTATAAGAATTAGTTAATTTTTTTAAATAGATCTAATAAATCAAATAAATCAGTTAATTATAATCAAATTCAACTCATCAAGATGAGTTCTTAGTTACAATTAATTATTTATTTGACTTCTTAAGTTTATCTAAAAAAAGCAACTAACTCTTATAATTAAGGCCGAATATATTACTATAATTTTTTTGATGTAATTTAACATACTAGTCAAATTAATACTTAATTATTTATTATTCCATTGGCGTTCACTTTGACAAAGAAAACGTCAATAAGTTAAAGATTATAAATTGTCAACGGAGTTGAAGTTACTAAAATCCGAGAGCAAACACTTGAATGGAATAATTTAAAATATAGAGGAGAGAATTCTTATAATGTTACCAGAAAAGTCCATGTTAACTTCTTCCCCCTATTAATTAATAACTCTATAATTAAAAAATAATAATAATTACAAGACCTCCATTTCTTTCTTATTTTTAACAACTATATAATATAATTAATTAATATTTAAGGGTCATTAAACCCCCAATATGTCTTTTTAAATAACTCTAGAGTATTTACTATTTGTGCTATAAATTTCTTAAAGAGATTTTAGTGCTACACATAAAACTACTTTTATACACACATTCAATGAAAGGTTATTTTTTTCATTTACAAGAATTAAATCATTTGCCTTATTTAAAAAGTATTGAGCCCCTTTTGCTTATCTAACTATCATCATATCTTCAATATTTTTTTCTGCCATTGCTCTTTGGTACCATAAATTCTAAAACTGATTATCAAATTTTAGTAATAAATTTTGGCCCAAAAAAATTTATTAATAAACTATGAAGTCTCTTTTGTTACATAGAATTAAATAAAATCAAAATCAAAATGTAATAAAAATCCATTTTGTACATAAAAAGTTATGGTAATAAATAAATAAATTATAAAAGTTTGTGTATTTAATTTTTTATGCAATGAATATAAGTCTTTTATTTTAAATACTACACAAAAATGAAAGCTTCGTTTTTGGTTTTGCCGACCAAATGAAAAAAAAAAAAAAAAACAGGGTCTTAATAAGCAGTTAAACACCATCGTTTTTGGGTATTTAAAAATATAATAAAAGGTACTTTTTTACCAATAAAATAAAAACAGTTTCATGGTCTGACGAAGAGTATGCAAATCCTCTTTCTCCCTCCCCGCCTTCCTTTTGTTCGTCCTCCTTTTTTCTGATCTTAATTTTCCTCCCTTCCCTTCACTCCCTGTTCTTCTTCAGTATGTATATAAATAATTTTTTGATACACAGTATCTATGTACACATACTAATCACTATATGAAATCTCTATAAATTCTGTACCAATGTGTGTGGGTATGAATGATTCTCAAAAACGAGGGAGAGAAAGAAGAGAACCTTGGTAACAGCAGAGCAGACAAATTTGCAGCCAAGAACGATTTGATTGAGGAGAATGGTAAAATCGCCACGCGATTGCTTGTGCTTTGATTGTTCGTTCAGAACGAAGCGAGTGATGGTCAGCAAATCGGTCCTCTGAGCATCCGCCGCATGATCCATTTCTCTCGATTCTCAAATCCTTCAAATCCCTACCTCCGCTTCGCCAAATTAGGGTTATTATTCCAAAGAATCAGAGGAAGTGTGAATCGATCGGAGGAATAATTCTGAGGCTTATTCCGAAATCGTAGGACTATAAAGCGGAGGTGACGCACGCAGATGGTGGATGATTCAGAAGATAAGGATGAAAAGAATATACAAAAAGAGATGGAAAACCTAGCTGGAATCTCCCAATTAAAGTATAAGCTGTTTTCACGGAGCCGCTTAGTCAAATAATCTTGATCTTCAAGATAAACATGTTTATGTGTATTTCTGAAGTCATTCTGATGTGGAACCCAAATCTTGTTAATTAGTTGACTTGCATGAAATAGAAAAAGGAGAGAAAATGAAGAAATTAGGCATATAAATGTGGAGACGTCATGTTTGAGTCGGAGAGAATACCAGATCTGACATTTACAGCCTCATCTTTTTGACTTAATTGGATTTTAATTGATCTGGGTGAGTCGAGTAGCATTATTAGAATACTAATTCAGCTTCTCTGGAAGGATTTGCCCAACTTGCTGCCAGAAACATGCAGATTAATTTTGGTCTTCGTTAGAATCATTGCAGATGGCTTCTGCAAGTGACCTGCAAACTCCATTCTCGAGAATTTGAGATGATCGGACAGCGAAACCTAAAAAACCAATCCTTTCTTACCAGTCACGTATTCTCTATCCAAACGCTTTGGCGGGATGAGATGAAGGAAATAAAATTATTCCTTCAGTGGCTCCGTGCTCGATCCATGAACTGATAAGTTAATTTTAATTTTAAATATAAAATATTTTTTTTTTAATTTTTAATATAAAATTTTGTTTATTAATTTAAATAAATTAAATTATTTAATTCATTATCATTAATATGGTAATTAATTAAAATTAATATGATATAATATTTTTAAAATATTTATATATAAGATTATTTGATTTCAAGCTTGAACTCATGCCCATGTGTTTCAGCTAAAGCACAAAGCCCATGGGACACTATTGAGCTAATCTCAAAATTATATTATATATTAATTTATAAATTAGATAAATTAATTTTAAAAATAATAATATATATATTTGATATAAAATATATTAATATTTTATATTTAAAATTAAATTTAACTCTTCAACTAATTTATATACTAAAAATTAGATATAGTATTTTTTATATTTATTTTTTTTAAATTATTTCTATTAATACTCCATCAACAATAATTAGAAAAAAATAAAAAAAAATAATTAATATTTTAAAAATATATTATATTAACTAATTTAATTAAATATCTTAATTTTATAAAATTAATTAAATAGTATTATATTAAGAACCATAATTTAAAACTTTTAACGTAATTCTTTTTCATTTGTTCTAAAATCCAATTCATTAAAATACCTTCCTCGTCCCTCTCAAATGAAATAGACCAGAAAAAACTAATAACAATTAATAAATAGTATTTAGAACACGCAGATGGATGTTTTTGGGATATGATATGAAATAGAATTTGTATAAATACAAATCAATAATTATAACAATGAAAGCATAAATTATTATATTTTTTGTTTTCATACATTATTTTGAGTGATTCAGAAATAGAAATAAATGCCCACCGCTGTCTGGTTTAAAACACTTAATTATAAAATTTTAAATTTAAATTTATATAAATATAAAAAATATCTTTAAAAAATTATTTTAATTAAATTCAACAATATTCGAAATCTATCAAATAATATTATTAAAAACATTTCATACAAACTATTTTAAAATTTGTTAGATTTTAATATTAAAAAATAATTTGTTAGTTAAAATCATGTGATCCAAGATACATTGCAATTTAAACATTTTTTAAAGTTGAGAATTTCTTACGTAAACATATAAATAAATACTTGTTTTATTCAAGAATAATTCACCCCATGAAAATTAAGACATACATAACTTATTCTATTTTATATATTTCTTTTTAGTTATCCATCTGATTCACTGGAATTTTACCCCGATTACATTCAGATTTAAATTTAGACCCATTTAGATAAGAGTTTAAAAAAGAGCTTATAAAAAAAAATTTTTATGTAACTTTTAAAAAAGAGTATTTGGAGAAGAGCTTATAGAAAAAAATAATTCTGAATAAATGAGTATTTTGATAGCTATTAATCGAAAGATTTTTGCAATTGAAAAATTATTAAAAAAAAGTATAATTATTAAATATAGGAGAGAGGAGGGAGGGGATATAAGAGATAAAAGATGAGAGAGTATAGAAGAGAGATGAAAGAGGGTATAGAAAAAAAAAGACAAATGAGAAATGATATAAAAAAAATAAAATTAAAATAGTAATTAATTAATCCATAAATTTTTTTACTGTTTTATAAACTAATTTCAGTAGTTTATCTAAAACTTTAGTTTTAAATTATAATTTAGTTTAAAAATTCTTTTAAACACATATAGCTATTTAATTTAAAATTTTTTCAAATTAAATTTTTAAAACCTAATTGATTACCACACTTTATTGTGTCTGCAGACTCTGTTAAGAAACGTCTAATTATTCTAAAAGGAGCAAGTATAAATAAATGTGTGTTGAGCACTATAGTTTGAAAAGCCCATTTCAACAAAACTTTAGTTTAAAAAAATTTTAAACAGTCATAGTTGTCCGGAAGTGATTTTGGCTAAAATTATAGTTTAAAATTATAGTTTTTGAATAAACTATTGAAATTAACTTTTGAAACAGTAAAAGAGCTTATGAAATATCCAATTACTATCTTACCCCTACTTTTTTTACCCCCTCTCTCCTATCTCCTATCTCCTTTATCATGTCTGATCTCTCTTCTCCACACTCTCTTCTCTTCTTTTTCTTCTTTACATTCTCTCATTTCTCATACTTTTAATCATATCATACCCTTTTTATTAATTTACCAATATGAAAAGTAATTATACTACTAATCATCTAAATATCTCTATTTTCAAAATATATTTTTCATAAAATCTATTATCCAAAATATATTCTCCAAAAACTAAATAGGCCCAATATAATTTTCCAACTGTCTAACTTGAAAAGAAAAAATTTAGCCAAGTTGAGGATTAAATAGACATAACTATCATAAACAAGGAAATAAGGGCTTCCATGATGAAGGAAAAAGGGGAAAATTCACTGCAGACTCAGAATCCATTGAAGCATACAACAAATATAAACAGAACTGACTCAAAAATTCCAGCCTGGAAGAGAGAGAGAAAAATCATAGAACCTCTCATTCTCCTAACTCAAATGCATCAAAATATTATGGCCTAAGCATGAAAAAGGGGAACAAAAAAACAAACAAACAGAACCTAACATGGGTGCCAATATATAAACTAAACCAGCTTCGAAGAGCCTAATGAAAAACATATAAATTACAAGCCAAAGCATTTGAGTACACAAGAAATATCCCTTCTAAATCCGAAGCTTCAGGATCTAAACCATACTTCACTGGCATATGACACAAGACTGGATGATGCATGAAGAACTTGAATTTACCCTGTACCTCTGTTTGAACCAGCTCAGAAGCACTTACGGTGAACAATTGCAGGACCAGATTCATCATATTCACCCTTGGAAATCCACATCTGGATAGTAAGAACCAAAAAAGGACAATCAATGAGCAAAGCAGCGTATAACAACAATAAATCTAATTGATCAACTACATGTAAAACTAAAGACAAGCGCATTGCAAACCTGTTGGAAGGTGCTGAGTGATGCCAAAATAGAGCCACCAATCCAGACACTGTACTTTCTCTCGGGAGGTGCAACCACCTTGATCTTCATGCTACTTGGAGCAAGGGCGGTAATTTCCTTGCTCATACGATCAGCGATCCCAGGGAACATAGTTGAGCCACCACTGAGCACAATATTTCCATATAGATCCTTCCTAATATCAACATCACATTTCATGATAGAGTTGTAGGTTGTTTCATGAATTCCAGTAGCTTCCATACCGATGAAAGATGGCTGGAAAAGTACTTCTGGGCATCTGAATCTCTCGGCGCCGATTGTGATCACTTGTCCATCAGGCAACTCGTAGCTCTTCTCCACTGCTGAACTACTCTTGCAAGTTTCCAACTCTTGCTCATAATCAAGGGCCACATAAGCTAGTTTCTCCTTCATATCACGTACAATTTCCCGTTCAGCAGAGGTAGTGAAAGAGTATCCTCTCTCAGTAAGAATTTTCATCAAGTGATCTGTCAAGTCACGTCCAGCAAGGTCCAGCCGTAGGATTGCATGAGGGAGAGCGTACCCTTCATAAATGGGCACTGTATGGCTCACACCATCACCAGAATCGAGCACAATACCTATTTCAAAATTCACGAGTTCAATAAGAATGTACCATGAAAGTAGGGCTTTAAGCTGGCAAAAAAGACTATTAATGATGGTTATTATTCAACAATCTTTAAAAACAAATAGTGCCTTGGAGTTTCTTTCAGCAACCAATTCAAGTTCAATATCAATTATCAACCAGCTTCGCAAAATTACAGCGATTAGCCTAACTTGATAGACCAAAATGTGAGGAACAAAATCTACACTTGTAACAAACCTGTTGTACGCCCGCTAGCATAGAGAGACAGAACAGCCTGGATGGCAACATACATAGCAGGCGCATTGAAAGTTTCAAACATGATTTGGGTCATCTTCTCTCTGTTGGCCTTGGGATTAAGTGGTGCCTCAGTAAGGAGTATCGGGTGTTCCTCGGGGGCAACACGGAGTTCATTGTAGAAAGTGTGATGCCAAATCTTCTCCATATCATCCCAATTGCTTACTATGCCATGCTCGATGGGGTACTTCAAGGTAAGGATACCTCTTTTTGACTGGGCTTCATCACCCACATAAGCATCCTTCTGACCCATCCCAACCATAACTCCCGTGTGGCGAGGTCGCCCAACAATGCTAGGGAATACAGCCCTTGGGGCATCATCACCAGCAAAACCAGCCTGAAAGCATTGTACAAAAAATGCATCAGCATCAGCCTTCAAGCCTTCTCAAATTGTAAAGGCTGCAATTTTCAATTTCTGCATCTTCATTTACTCATTCGATAAAAGCAGATAGACTAACCTTGACCATTCCAGTTCCATTGTCAACAACAAGAGGTTGAATGTCCTCAGCATCAGCCATCTTTTATGATCTGTACAACAGAAAGGAAATCAAAGATTTAGTGCCCATTGACTAGAAAAATGAAACAGAACGTTCCAGTAAGCAGTAACAGTAACAATTAGCATAAGAACATCGGAAATGCCAGACATAAAAATGAATACAAGTCTATAAGTGTATTAGTTTGATCATGCATACCCATACAACACAATTTATGCCTATAAGTAAAACAGACAGACTTCATTTAACAAATTTCATAAAATCCATTATTGCCTCAAGCATTTTATAAATTTGATTACAAAATTCAATGCATTAATTATTCTTCAGAACATCAAACGCCTTAGTGAATTCGAATAGCTACTAATTTAACTAGTTTTAAACCAGCACAAAGAGAGAAGGAAGAAAATGAAATTTATGGGACTCAATTTATGCATATATTACGGAAAGTTGTTCCATTCTATTTTACAATATTCAATTCACTGGAATCAAAGGTAGAGGTAGGAAAACCCGAGCATGGAACCAGTGCACTATAAACAGTTTCAATTGCTTTAGACGAGGACCAAGAAATAATACAGTTTTGTTTTACAAAAACCTATTACATGCAACAAACTTAGAGATCAGAGGTATTGCATAGCAGAAACCATACACAAGACTCCGAATATAAGAAGATAAGTCCAAGTTTAGGCACGAGAATAAAAATCCAGCGATCATCGAGAAAAACGAACCAAACATCAAATCCACTGCATCACAGACACTACACACACAAAAAAATATCAAAGCAATATTATTTACTCACACAAAAACTTGAGCAAGATCTAGCTCCTACAGAAACAAATAAAGAGAGGATCCAGCGCACTTTATCAGAGAAACAATGCAAAACAAAATTTACTTAAAATTCACAAGATTAACTAGCTAAAACAAGAATTGGAAACAAAGATCCAAAACGCACCTTTCAAACTTGAACTTGAACTCCCTGGTTTGCGGTAAAGGGAAGAACATAAGAGAATCAGTCCGACGAATTAGCAGCTGAAAACGAATGCATATAAAAGTATAAGAGCTAATTGCCCCGTTTGAGGTTTTATATTAGATGAGCAGAGCTAAATGAGAGTGAAATGCAACTGAAATGAAACACAAATGCACGGAGAAGATGCCCACTATGCTCCGCTTGGTTTGAGCAGTAAATGAAAATCATGAATGGAAGGAATTTGCAACTGCCGAGTTACGAATTTGTTTGCTGCCACATGAATGTGGTTTTTTTATATTACTATGATTATGTTATATATAATTATTGAATAGTAAATATTTTATATATTTATATAAATTTAAATTTTATATTTAAGAGGTCAAAATTATATGAACTAATAGCTATTGGTAAAAGAAAACAGTACTTCCTACATTAGAATGTAAATTCCTATTTATTATATAAATAATTTATTCCTTAAACACTTGCTTGACTAATAAAGCATGTTTACTGCATAGTCACTAAGGGTGTGTTTGGCATGAAGGGTTTAGAAAGAAAGAAAGAAAAAATAAAAAAATTTTATGACTTTTCTCTTGTTTGGCACTATAAAATTTGTAAGAATGAAGAAAAAAATTCATTTCCTACAACATTGGGGATTTATGAGAGAGAAAAAATTATTTTATTTTAACTATTATATCTATAATTTTTTTAATATTTTTAAAATATATTTTTTGTATCTCATAATTATTTATATAATTTTTAGCTCACCTCTTAAATTAAATGCTATAAAATTAAATTATTTCTCCTTCATTCCCTTTTTATTAATATAAAAGAGATAATATTAAAATTTATTTTTTTCTCTCATATTTCTCTTTATTAAAATATATACACTTATCTCTCTTGAGTTGAACGTAATAAATTAAATAATTTTATATTACTATAATATATATTTGTACATAATTTATGAATAAAAATGGTGTGAACACAACATCATCAAGTTATAAAACCAATAATGATACTTCAAAAGAAATATATATATATATATACACACACACACTCTTATAAAATATATAATATGAAATGTGTTTTGAACATATACATACATATATAGTCATATTTTATGTATTTATCCAATATGCATACATATATGGTGTTGTATAGCCATCAATTTATTATAAGTCTATAAATAACATGATTTAATTAAAATACACAAAAACATATTTGTATACAATTTTAAAAAGAGTAATATATAAATTAACAAGTATTAGTTTCATAAGCAATAATTTAACAAAACAAATAACATTATTAAAGTAGAAAGTTTGACATAATTCTATTTTGTTTACTCAATGGCATTAATTTAAGCTTAATATAAGGGGAGTCAAATTCGGTTGATGCTATTTAAAACTTTTGATTAAATTGGTAAAAAAATTAGTTCACTAATAGAATAAATCTGAGTTGAATTTTACTATCATGATAAATATTTTTTTTCTTTAAATTTCATTTTATTAATTTTTTTCAACCGTGTATAATAATATGGGTATTATTCTACTTTTAATTTACGGGGGGAAATGGAGAATGTTAAACAAAACCAAACAAGGGATAGAGACAAGAGGGAGTGCAGGAGGGCGTGAGTGACGACTTTTTGCCTCTTTGGGTAGGGAAGCGAATCTTAGGGGAATTTGTAATCCAACAAAGTTGTCAAATGCAATGTCGATGCTCTGCCACGTCAACACGGGCGGCTATGATGGACTGGCGGTTCCTTCTGGACCCACTCTAAGCCGACCATCTCTTCAAAGTCTTGCCGTACTTTATCCCTACCCACCTCCTCCGCTTCTCATTTCACCCATTATTCATTGTTTCATTCATTTCAAATTAACTATATGTATATTATTAAGAACTTAAATATCTGTGATTTCTATTATAAAAACTAGCTTATAATAAAATACTATTAAAAAATTCAATAAATATGATAAAATTAAAAAAATTGATAAATAAATTTTTAAAATAAAGTTAAATTTACCTACAATTTAAGGTCAAAGAAATTTCTCTTTTTCTTAAGTAATACTAGTAGCATGATAAAATTAAAATTTTATTTTAAAAAATATTTAACAACTATATTTTTAATTATAAAGTCTAAGTTTTGGCCTAAAATTTTAAATTTATAACTAAATAAAATTATAATAAATATATATATTAAATTTATGTTCCTTCGTCTTTAAGGCTAAAATTGGTGTCACCTCCTTGGGCCATGGCTCCCCTTATGAGTTACGTCGCCAACAAAAGGGCGTTAATTGATTAAATTCATTATTATTTTGTATTTCTCTTAGTGGATGGGATCGTATGGTTGAATTCTATAAGACAAAATGCAATGAATTTATTAAAGAAATACTCTCTCTCTCTCTCTCTCTTAAATATAATATTTTATTTATAATATAATCTTTATTATCTCATAAAATATTATTCTTAATGCATCTGTTAATCTCTTTGATTACCTAAATGTGCAATACCAAATGTTTAGAAAAAGGGCATTGCATCATGATTACAATGAATCTTAGTACAATACATTGAACTGAACGTGCCAATGGTTTATCAATTTGGTCCTATTTTGAAATTTTTGCAAAGGAAGCCAAATTTTCATATATATATATATATATAATAATCTCTTTTTCTTTGGCCTGACTCCTATTTAAGATTATTAAGTACTCCTATAGTAGTGTAATGTAGGAAGGTTGGTAACAATTTCTTTTTGTTTTGTAAGTGACTGGCCACCGTTCATTCAAGTTTTTTGTTTTTTAGTTGCACGTGTGGGGACAAAAATTAAGACTCAACCTTAAATTATAGGGCATGAGTTTTCGAAGGTCGCTTTCCTGGAATGTTTTGCTTATAAAATAAAATATACCTACTTTTCGTATGTAAGTTCATCTGATAAATAGTTAATATATATAATTATTTAGAATATATTTAATTTATGAAAAGTATTACTTTATTATAATTTCAGTCATGATATTTAGAGAGGCATCATATATCTTAGATAATTAGATTATATTTGAAGGTAATAGACGCACGTCCTATCTGATATTAATATTGTTTAAGAGGAAAGAAAATTTTACTCTACTATATAATCTATTTCTAAAAACTTTTAGATAAAAAAAAAAATGTACCTTCCAAACCTCACCAAGTTAACTTAAGAACCAAGTGCTAGCATGTGACTTTTGTCTTATCACAAAAATCAAAACTAAACTTATTGTTAACGTGGAATTCGGTGTATTGTTTGTTTTTTTTATCATTTATTGCTATAGATATTAATTACAAATCGTTATCTTATTATTTATTATTTCTATTAACTACATATTAATTAATATTATCATTTAAATTTATAATTTATTATTTTACAAAAACTACAGCTCAGGCAACACAACCGAAACCAACTAAACTATCAAATCTAGTTATCAACATCTCCATGAAGCTCTTGTACGATAACCTCCCGGCGATGAGGAGAAGCACACATCCTATGTCGCTCTTTTGTATTATCCTCAATATTTTCACCATGAACAACTCCAATCGGGTTTCATGCAATCACTTTTTTTTTCTAAATATATGTATCATTCTATTAAAAAAATATATTTAAAATATTATTAAATATTATATCTAAATACCTCTTTTAATAGAGATTTAAATATTAATTTATCATATTAAAAGATATGCAATTGCTATACTTTTTTTTAATATGGCTACATGATTTGGACATATTCAAGCATTGGCTCAATTAGGTAGTTCTCCTAAAACCTTTTATATATTCACACGGATCTAAACTTGATACGTCATATTTAAATTATCAAAACTCTTTTTATTTAGATATACAATCACTTTATTTTTGGGATAAAAAAAATTTAAGCAAGTTAAATCTCGAAGGCTCACTAAAGTCAAGATATGAATCCAGATTTAAAAAATGCTTATAAATATACTTAAAGATTGTTTACTAATAAAATTTTTACATTAATAATAAGATTTAAACTCATAATATTATAAGTTATAAGTTAACTTTTTACTAATTGAACTAACGTTTATTTTTGACATGCAAAACATAAACCAAGCCAATGTCTCAAGCCAATTTTAGACCCAAAGCCATTTTCAGACCTCATATATAACCTCAAGCTCTTAGTATTTATCCTTTTAAATAAAAAAAAATGAACCAAACAAAACTTTAAACAAGTTTGTGTTGAATTATAAAGTCATAACTAACAAAAATTTAATTTAATAAAAAATATTAGTCCCTCATGACAAATTAAAGTTTAAATTTATGTTAAAAGAGGTGTCCATATTTAACGTTTAGTAGAGCTTGGAACATATAATGAGCTAGGTGAAAAATAAATAAAACAAAGCCATAAAAAAGAACAATATCTATATGATTTTAGAAAACTTAAAAAAAATTATATACTTTAATTTAAATAAAAGTTAAATATCATAGTGATTTCATCTGCTATATCCATAATAATTGTCTCATAATATAAACTATAGAAAGGCTGTCAACACTTTATGTAATAGGTAGAGTGGAACCTATTAACTTATATATATATATATATATAACTTCATTGTATTAAAGCAAATTACAGACTCCATCCTAACCGGAAGTATAACTTCATTGTATTAAAGCAAAGCTAGAAAAGAAAAGAGATTAAAACCAGAAGACGCCATATCTAACAAGACAGGAACTAAGAACTAAACCTACAAGACAACCGAAGCCTCAACTTTGAAGGTTGAAGGTGAGAGAGCCAACTTTCAAACCACCATGATCAAAGAAAAAGGCAATAGAGGTTGGTTGTCCAAAGACATGCTCTCCCAAGCCCACCCCTTTGATGCCAATGCTGCTAAACCAAATGCAGCTCCAAAACACCTCCTGAGATAGGAAGGTGAAGAAACAACTTGGAATTTGAGAACAAACTCCAAAGAAGCAATTATCATTGTAAAAGAAAACCATCATCCAACACGAACAAAATTAACCCATAAAAGAAGGCAAGAACAAAACCAAACGGACACCCAAGAATACAGAATCACAAACAAGACACTGAACATACTCCTAACAACTAATAGGGGTGACCAAAATTCCATCTGCACTACCAGAGAAATCCCCCATGAAGCAGTGCTCATGGTGCCTTGGTGGCTGTAGCCCAACCACCAATCTTCAGAGAAAGAGCCACCGAAGGACTAGCTTCCTTCAACTCCATATTTAGTCCCTTCGATAGCTTCAGCTCTCCAATCTTCGGAATCTTCATTTTTTTTCTTCCCAATCATAATCGGAGCTTCAGCCACCAGCTTTGTTTCCTCAACCCCTTCACAGACTTAGTTCTAACCATCTCCGTGCCGCCGAATCGATTAACATTAAGGGCCACGCCGTTCAACTGGATAAAAACCCCCAACCCTTGAATTCCATCTTCCCGTACCATAAATCCTTGTTTCAGACCGTTTGAAATCCAACCCTAATCACCTATTTCGCCTTCAAAGAAACCTTAAGCGAGAATCAGTTGAGACCCCTGGTCGCCATCACCAAACTCACAGTGGAGATCCCTAACGAAGACACTGCTTCGACTAAACCCTAGGAGAGAACACTAGACGCCGCTCGCTCTTCACTATTAGCTTATGTGAGTGTTTGGTTAGCTACCAATCAGGTTTTAAAAATATTTTTAACCTAAATTTTAAAACAATTTAAAATAAATAATTATATATATGTTTATTAAATAAATTATACTTTTTGATAAATTTCTAAAAATAAATTTTAAAATTAAACAATAATTTTTAAATTATCTAATAATTATTTTATTCCTATTTTTATATTGTATCCCTTATCTTGTATGGTCTTCATCGTATGCTTTCTGCTGTCCACTAAAATCATTGTTCGCTATCGTCATTGGATCCTTCACTGGGGGTCATAGAGAGGATTTCCGTTGTCGTCATCTGTGGGTCTAGTGGAGGTGATCGTAATCTAGTTCATCGCTGGTCATTGCTCCTCGTCGTCATTGCTCGCCGCTAGTTGGAGATTTGGGCTTATCATTGCTAGTTGTCGTCGAGGGTGTTGGAGATCTATGCTTCAAATGCTTCAACTGTGGGTGGGTAGATATAGAGAGAGAACAGGAGAGAAAAGAAAAAAAGAGAAATGAACAGTGTGTCGCAAAAGGGCAACATAGAAAATATGGAGTGCTCATTGATGGACAGTGCACAGGAGATAATTATTTTTTTATCTCGTATATTTTTAATAATTTATTAATTATAAAAGTTATTTTAATAATAATAATTTAAATATTTATTTATTTAAAATCAATTTTTTTATAAACTTTTCTCTATCAAATTTTATCTAAAATTATTTTAAAAATACTTTTTTTATAATCTTTTTTTCAAAAGCTAATGACTATATAATAATTTTGTTTTGGGCTTATGTTTAGATATATTAAAACTTTGGCTTAGCCTAAAAATTCTAAAATTATGAAACTGAAACTCAAAAGTTGGGCTTTGTGAAATTATTTGATTTAAAATCAAATAAATTTAAGAATTTAACTGATAAAAAAATATAATATTTAATTATTTAAAATATATTTAATTTAAAAAATATTATTTATTGTAGTTTTAATTACAGTATTTAAGGAATTAATTTAATTCCTAAATATTTAGGTTTACCTTTAAAAGTAATAGCTCGTCTTACCCGATATTAGTATTATTTAGGAAAAAAATTTTATTTTATTTTTAAATTATAAATGAATCTCACTCTTTTTTTAAAATTTTTATACCTAAAAAAAACTCAAACTCTCGAACATGTTGGTTCTTTAGCGTAATTTTGCCGGAATCATTGTGGAATCATCCTGAATTGCCTCTACGGATCGGATCAAACCCGGATTTGATTATAGTTTCAAGCTCCGCTGAGACCAATCATCACCGCAGTCCGCAGGCGTGCTTTTCACTATTTTCAACTTCTAGATCTCTCTGAACCGCGACACTCGTCTTCTGCTTACTCCCGCAATGTACGCTCAAGTTCCTTGTTAATTCCGTTTCTTTTCAATCAGATCCGTGTTTGTCTTTAAGTTTTCTTTTTCTGGTGGCATATTTGTCTTCAATTTGAATGCGTTGATTCTTATAGCTCTGTTTTGCAAATCTAGGGTTTCGGAATTTTCTGTAGGTTAGTTGTTTCGGCGGTTCTGTTTGTATAAAACGCATAGAATGCTTTTCGATGAAGACCTGATATTAACTTCTAGTTCTCATTTGATTCCTGCGGAAATGAAGTTATAATAGGAGTTGTAAATTGAAACACTAAAGTTCTCTTTTGTTGTCTCCATTTTTTTTAATTTTTTTTTTGGTATCATAATCAATGTGGGGCTGATGTTTAACGCAATAAATTGAGACTGTTATACGCGCTAGCTTTCCGACTTAGTTGGACTTAAGCTTCTCTCTGCATTCTTCACATTGAATATTGGAGCTTGATATGCTGTAGCCTTTTGGTTGTACCCCCTTGAAAAATGGATTATTCTAAAGGCTAGAAATAATTGTAGGGGAGGCTTGTAAAGTGTCTGCTAGTTGTTGATTCCTGTAAAAGTTGTTCCTTCACAATATGTTTTGCGGTGCTTTGGATTATATCTTTAAGGGGAAGAAATGATGGCTTCCTAGAGGTTGAGGCTGGGTTTGTGGTTTGGTGCACATACGTTAGGAGACTCTGCCAGGCCCCATCTAACTCACTCGACGTTTTCATATTTTTTCTTGTATTAGTTTAATATATCTGTTTCCTCATGCTTGGCTGCGTGAGTTTTATGTATACTTTGTTCTCCTGGTACATGCTCAGCTCCTTGCTTTTGGAAATTGACCCTTTATTCTTGGGGAAATAACTGCTTTCCTCATGATTTTAATGATTTTTTCCCATGATTCTTTTTTTGTATTTATATGTCTGTGTGTGAGTGTGAGAAAAAGGCACCTTATCGGATTCGCATTGGATTGCATCTTATGTTACTTTCAGTAAAGGTATAATACTATCCTTAAAATATGCACGCAGCTAACGACTAAAGTTTACAAAATGTATGAATATGTTTGAACTCATTTTTGGGCCCTATTTCTGTACTTATTCTCTTTAGGGTTGTTGAGTTCTCTAGGTCTAGAGAGTGATATGAATTCCTTGTGAATATAACTGGCACAACTGGACTTAGGTATTGCATTGAAAGCCAGATGCTTTAGAAATTCTTATATTTTAAATATCTGCATTCTACCGTAATCATTTGGAGCCATGGTATTCCAATAACTGGATTTGTTTTGGTAGGATCATACAGAAGTATCTTTCGATAAAATTATTGAAGTGAGCTATTGATTGCAATATTGCATATCTGCAAGACTGACCTAAAAGAGTATAGCAATATCCCAAATAAGTAATAATTAAAGTTGTACTATCTTTTGCCCACAAAGGGTGGTTTAGTTGGTAAGGAGTTGGCTCATAACCTACAAGGCCATGAGTTCTAATCTAACTACTAATATGAGAACCTTGTTAGAGGACGACTTATAAGTATCTCTGTAGGCCTTTTTTGAGCTTAGAGGTGTGTCTTGTTCTTGGGTAAGTCCAGGATCTAACTCATCTAAATTTTAATCTATAAAATAAAAAAGTTGTAGCATCATTTTAAAAACCGGGAGAGGTTTCTTTTGTTTGGGGGGGGGGTTGTGAGGAGGAGTGCAAAGTAAGAAGGCAGCTACTCATGGTACAAACTAGCTTTGGATGAATTTGGGAATATACAGTTGTTTGTTGAAAATCCATTGTCATATTATATTTCAAGGTTACAGATTTTCTTTGAAGTATTCCTGCCCATGAAAATTATTGCATATTTAGGAATTTGAGTTCTTAGATTTGGTTCTTTGTATTATGTAACCGCAGTATCAATTGCTTCATTTAAGTTCTGTTCCTTGTTTATATTAGCTCTGGTCGTTGCTGTGCTTTTTAGTTTTCAATATTGTTATTTCATCTTTGTGTTTTATTGTGAATATAGGGCTGACGAAGATCCTGTTGATCCTAAGGGATATCTTGAAGAGTCTTGCAAACCAAAGTGTGTGAAACCATTACTTGAATATCAGGTATGCATTTTGAAATATCAGCTTCCTGCAGTGTCTAAACTTGAGCTTTTGAATGATTGCCCATGTACTTTTTGTTTTTGTCCAATTTTGATCTTCTCTTGTATTCCATGATGAGGATATGTCCTTAATTTGTTGATTTTGGGATGAAGACCAAAGTGAAATAATGTTATGAAAGGGTTTTGTTGATAATTTTTTGTAAAGGTCAATTAGTTTAATACTTTTTGCTTGATGCTGTCGGAGAATGAGGGTGTGTTTTTTGTCTTGGAGTCGCCAACATACCTGTACAATTTCAACAAGGAATTTTGCAGCAAAGCCATAAAATCACCATCATGATGCAGCATGAATTGACAGCATGTTCACTTATCTATGTGATTGATAGATAGGGCTGCACAATGACCAGACCTGTCTGGGTTAATGCCTAACCGGTGGTCTGATCTGGAAACAGGTTCAGGCTTGGGGAGGCTGCCCGTGGTCTGGTCCACCTTGAGCTTAGCCTGGCACCAGGCCAGACTGGGCTTGATTCATTAGTACTAGTCTGCCAAACTGAACACTTTTGTTTTTTGAAAAAAAAAAAAACTTTGGACCTGTACAATCAGTCGGGATGAAAAGATTGATGTTGTGTATCTACCATCTCTCAATTTTTTTGGCAAAAAAAAAAATCTCCAAATTTTTGTTTGTGTGAATGCAATTTTTTATGGCAGATAAAGTTAAATTCCCGAACTTTCTGCAGGCATGCGTTAAAAGGATCCAAGGCGATGAATCTGGCCACAAACATTGCACAGGACAATATTTTGATTATTGGGCATGCATTGACAAATGTGTAAGTATCGCTTTATAGAATATCAAGCATTGTTAGAGTCAACATTCTACATTTGTATTTAATACTAAATCATAATCCTTGAATGCAGGTTGCACCAAAGCTATTCTCCAAACTGAAGTGAAGGCAGATGATTAATGGTATATTGTGATAATTGTCTTCTCATCTCCTACTTTGTTGGAAAATGACTGCTCTCTGATATTTGATTTCGTACCCAAACTATATTTCTGTATCCATGTTATTGTGGTTACTGTGAAAGTTTGAACTCACAGTAATCATTGCTCCTTCAATTTGGGAGGATGCTTTTTTACTTGATAGTGTTGGTGGATCTGACTTTTTGAGTTAAGTGGGATTTTGTCGCATAAGGAATAATTAAATTCACATTGGAAGGTCAAATCTGGCATGTAGACAATTTGTCCTTTGTGATGCAGTGAATGAAGATCCTCCATAGAAGCCATTTTATTTTGGACTGGCTTTTCTTTCTATTAGATTATCTTTTAGTAATTGGCATTCTCTGTTTTGTGTTTTTAAATTTAGGAGGGCTAAGAGGTCTTGTTTGCCTACATTAGTGATGCCGTTCACTTTCTTTGAATTGAAAATAGTACGTGGGTTTAGATGAAGAATATGTTTAATCCTTAGATAGTAATACTTAGTTGTGGTTTTAGTTGTGACATTTGAGGAAGTATCTAAATTTTTAAATGTTTAGGTTTATGTCTGAAAGTAATTGACAATTCATTCTATCTGACATTAGTTTTATTTAGAAGGAAATAAGATTTTATTTTACCCTTAAATTATAGATAATTTTAACATTTTTTTTTCAAAAACTTTTTATAAAAAAATAAGGAAAGTGAATGTTCTAATCTTAAAACGTATTAAGAAGAATCGTATCATTTCTTTTATTGAAATCCAACATATTATATAAATCAAATTTCAGCAAGAGGAAGAGGCTTAATGAAGATTTTGAAAAATTTTAGCCACAAACATTTGTTTTGAGAGCATTCTCTCTTATCTATCATGTCCTATCGCCTTCTTAAGCTATTCAAAAGGTAGCTTATAACATAATTACGGATCCAATTTAGTAGTACTGTATATCATACAGCTATATATATGTAAGTAGCTTACGAAATAATCAATTTTTTTAAAAAAAATTGACTACTAATATAGCTTGAGCAACAGTCCATGTAAACTTGTTCAGAAGTGATTTTTTCATAAAAAATACCAAAGAAATGGGAATTTAGAAGTGAAAAAATATTATTATTTAGACTATGGACATGGAACTACACTGAGCCTTCGCGAGAACAAGGAATCGTGCACACAAATACAGATGCAAATTAGGAATCACTCCTTTGGGATTTCTTTATTTTGTTTCCAAAATGAAATTAATTCTCCTCGGGTCCACACGTGTCATTTTCGCCAGATGTACGTTTTCAAAATCAGTGAAGTAGAGCTTGATATTTGCTATTCTGGACATGATTTTCTAGCCACCAATTTAATTATTTTGTCCAAATTAGTGTATAAGAAATTTTTAACTGAGTGCCAATACAATCATTTAATATCCCTAAATTATTCTTATATTTTCAAATATACCATTAATTAAATACAATTAACTACTATCTTAAAAGGAGTTGAATCCAATTAATAGAAGTCAATTAATTAATTTTTTTATTTGACATATTCTCTTTTAGAATAATCACGTTAAAGCATTAATTATTTTATTGGAATGGTTTCAGACGATTTTGGAGCAGCCAAATAAATCATTTTTATGCCATTTGTAATCATATGAGTGTTATTTCATTAAAAATTTCATATATTATGATATTGTTATGATTAAAATTAGAGTGTATAAAAAAATTAATTACTTTTAACGTTTTGTAAAATGTATTATAAATTGAAACATAAAATTTAATAAGATATGCCTTATTAACAGGACACTATATTATATAAAAAATATACCAAATATACTATTCATAAATTATGAATAATACAATTTATTTATAAATTATACTATTTTAATCATGATATTACACAAGATTATAGTAGTGCTTCTAATTTTAATCATATCAACAACATAATATATGGAATTTTTAATCTATTTGGCATTTTGAGAGGGTCAATTTCTTTTATAGATTTTTTTTTTTATGTTTTCCAACCTTCTTTTCTATCAAGCCAAACCCATCCAGTTTTCTAAAAGCTATTCCAATTCCCAATCTAATTTCATGAATTGACTCAAATGATGGCTCAATTCCAGCCCAGCATAGATCAACCATGAGATCAGTTTTATAATCTAAACCAAGTGTCCATCAATATATAGTCCGACTGGTGGTCCATTCCAGTTCTTTAATCATTAGTTTCTTATCATATTTTTCAGATAATAAATTACTTCAGATGGCAGGCAGGGCAAGGGTTGAGCACAATTACATGAGGAATACAAATTCTGCCATTTGTTTTGTTGTAACACATAACATATAATAAATTACACTGATTAAGGACATGGAACAACATATGTATTCATAACTGTAACACAGACGCTTTTTATATATATATATATATATTACACCTGCATTCATGGATGCAAACAAAAAACAGACAACATTACAGACAGCTAGAATCTATCAAAGATCGCATGTATTCTGACCCCACTTCATTAAAAATAGGGACTCAAAACGACAAAGATCTCTATAGCCAAACCAACCATAATTATAATCTACCTACAAAGCAACGCTCGATTTGTTTAGAACCTTGATAACCGTTCAAGTTGACCAGCAACATGATCCATTTCCTGAATGAACCTCTTCATAGCATTGAGCGGCAAGTAGAGTGGTACTACTATACCTTCCCCTCCTTTTGTATTCTGATGAGACCCAGCATAATAGCTTGCTCCCGGAAATGGTCCGGCTCCGGCCGTTGCCGGTCCACCGTACACCGCCTTACCCCACCCGAAATCCACATCCGTAAACCCAAGACGCGAAAGGTCCGACACAATCCACGTTCCAGGCGTAATATGGAAACAGGGTCGTCCTTTAATGACCATGAGATCAGCCACAGATTGCATATATTCCACCGTTGCCTCAGATTTCGCCTTCTTCACCAACTCTAACGCAAACCCTAATGGATTCTCACAGAGCTTCCCTGCGGTTGTGACTGCAGCAGGGTACACAAAAGCATTGCCGTAATAACCAACTGGCAATAATGGAGGATTTGTCTTGTTCCTTAGATTACTGATACACATAAAGCGAACCTCCTCGTCGGGTTGTAATTGCAACGCTTTAGTACGACAACGCCATAGGAAAGCCGTAAGAGCTTCAAACCTCGTAATGCCTTGTTGAGCATTATTATCATGGGAAAACAATTGACGTATGGCTTCTAAATTTTTGGGTCCAAAGAAGAAAGATTGGTGAGCGATGTTTTCTTGGGTCCACATCTGAGCATCACAATTATTAGGAACTTCCTCGTACTCACGATGTGTGCAAGTAATTCGAGGTGGGTCTCTTGCCGATATGAGCTCTCTCCGCCATGCCGGAGCAATGGAAGGTTCACTTGCACCTCCGGCGATTTCCGCTGCGGCGTTGAGGAATTGGACTATACCAGCACCATCACTCATAGTGTGATTTAGGCGGTAGGCAAAGATAAATCCACCACATTTGAGGCGTGTAACCTATAACAACATGAGCATGCTTATATAAATATCTTGGACCGAACAGGAGAATGGTTCATCGGTTCATTGGGCTAAATGAGGTTGTGTTTTAATGTCATGTCATTTACATTAACTTCTCATAAGAAAAAAAACTATATGTCACTCAAATAGTCAAATCAAAGTGCTGGGGGAAAATGAAGACCTGGATGATTAGGAGGGGACAGTTGATAACTCCTTCGGAACCAGGAACGTTATAAAGAAGCTCATCAAAGCATGGAAATGGAGGTCGAGGAGGGTCACCGAATTGTCGAAGAGTGATATCAGCGTCGGCTTCAATGAAGATGACTCCTTCTCCATTACAGTCAACCATAAGCTTGCGTCCAGGTCCTTCCCTGAGTCTACCTGCAAATGGATAGTAAAACACCAGAGACTGAGACAGAGCCTTCTTTATGACTTGAGCTGGGTCCTTCCCTTTCATTGAGGACTTGTGACCATAAAAGTGTATCATCGGTATCTGAAATCGTAAACCTTGTTGGTCATCTATGTCGGAGAGCAGTTTCATTTCACGAGGGGTGGGCTTCGCCGGAGCCACAAGCTCCGGTTGGCGCCGCCTCACAGTAAACGGAGCCTCATCGGAAAATGCTGCGGGCGGAGCCATGTTTTCACACAAAGAAGATTGCAGAGGGAGGAGACCGAGAGCTATGTTTTGAGTTTGGTTTATATTTTTTGCGCTACGTAGCAATAGTTATAGTGATAATATAAAGATATGGAAATATTGTTTGTGGCTGTGGTAATTTGCCCCTGCCCTTATCCTAAAACAGAAAATATGTGGTAGGCAATATATATAAATATATGTTACGTTTTGCCTATAAGTCACCACTAAAATATTTTAATAAAATTTAAATTTTATTATCTGTGACTTGAAAATTTAATAACTTGAAAACTTTATCTTTATTTATATATAATAATAAATAAATAGTAAAATTTTACAACCATATCAATTTTAATGATGTGACTTATAAATATGATATAAAAATATCTTTCTCCTATTAACTTATAAATAGAATCATAGGAATATAGATGGCCTGTATTAGGTTGAAGTTGATATACAAGCACGTGGTGAAGAGATCTTTACCCGCTGTTTTCTTTGCATTAGGAGTATGCACGGAAGTTCTTTTATTAGTGGAATGTTACAGGTTGGATCCCAATTATAAAATTATTTTATTAGTGGAACGCTAAAGGTTTGATCCGATTATAAATATTGTCAGTGAGAGAATATAGTCTTAAATTATTTGTCTTTTTAATTAATTAAGAAAAAATAAAATGACAAGAGGTAGAGAAAGTGATGTGAAAAGGAGAGTCAGTTAATTTTTCAGTTTCGGGCTTAACTCCGATTCCCGGCTCAAACCGGTCAAACTACATAAACAGTTCAAACATGTAAAATGAGCCACGGAGCACTTCGGCCAATGGCAAGACAAAATTTAATTGCAGACACTTTGTGGCTGTGCAGAAGCCATCGAACCCTATGTGTGTGTGTGAATGTGGTCCAATATATATATATATATATATATATATATATATATATATATATATGTGGACATGTGTTGTGTGCGCGTGTGTAAATGTGGTCCAATATATATATGTGGACCATTTATGCAAAATGGATGGCTTGAATTGTGGATAACCTTACCTTATAATAATCACTATCATTAAATTATAATTGGTCTGAATAGTAAGCAGTTTAATATAGTTTAAATGAAATATTGAGTTTAAATTTTAACGTATGTAAAAAAATTTTATTGAGAGATTCACTCACTATAGCTAGATGGACGACGCGGGTCAGATCCAGATATAATTATGGTAAAACTCTGATAAATTAAGTGGATAAAAAAAATATTATATAGAGATACATGCCTGCTATATAGCACCAAATTAAGTTGGATATTGATCAAGTCCACATTCCATCGGGGCTCATGGAATATATATATATATATATATATATATATATATTTCCTCCGCAAAAGTTTATGGCTGACTGATATTGCTCATGACTCACATCAAATAATACAATTAGAGGGAGGGAGAGAAGAGAATCAGTCGGCTAACATTGTGGAGTTATCCTCACGTGGAAATTGACTATTAAATCGTAAAGAGAAAATTCCCTCCCTGGACCTATATTTCTCATTATTCATATAATAGCTCTAACTTGTATTGAGCATAGATCTTAATTCATCAAGGCTGGACTATATATATAAAAGTTATCACTCACTCTCTACTATCATTATAATTAAGCACTAGTTTTAATTTCTAAAGATTTTTTAGTACTGTATTACTCTGAGAAAAGTTATGTGTTATCATAATACTATTTAGACCTTTAATATATAATTTAATTGAGTATGTTGATTTTATCTTAGTTATAAATATAATACTTTTTTTTATATTTATTAATTTTTTCTCAAATTATATTTATTGACACTTTCTTAATAATAGTCAAATAAAATAAAAGGGAATGTAGTTAAAAAAATAATTATAATATTTTAAAAAAATATATTAAATTAAATGATTTTATTAATTTAATTAATTAATTAAATATATACGTATTAATATTATGTTTAACTTCGAGTGTTAGTATGTAATAAGGTTGAAACGATGTTAAAAACGTGATACAATTTTTTCTTCTCTTCAATAGTGTTATATTAAGAAAGTGACGTGACAAGAAGAGTGAGATTTTGTGGCTGCGCAGAAGCCAGCAAACGTTATCTCCACTCCACATGACTATGACTATGTGTGTACTTATATAGATTTTTGAAAATAAACTTATAGAAAAAAAAAGTTTTTGGATAGTTTTTGAAAAAGGATTTTTATAGAAGAATTTATATAAAAAAATGGATATGAATAAATAAGTATTTGTATAATTATTTATAAAATAATTTTTTATATTGGTAAATTACCATCCAAGGATTTAGTTTTTGATAGAGCACAATGGCGTCGTATGATCCATGTAGCCGACCCCATTTAATGGGATAAGGCTTGTTGTTGTTGTATTGGTAAATTACCAGAAAGGGTATGAGATAAAAAATAAATTCTATTCAGGTCTATTGTTCACTTCTTCCACTACCCAGTGATGGTAATGACAACGACCCAACGACAATGAGTAGCTCCCACTAACGGCGAGCAACTCCCACCGACAGCGAGTAGTGACTCCCAATGAGGAAGACAATAGGTCTGGAAAGTGAGCAGTGACGGCTCACGATAACTAGTGGACGGTAACTCCTGGCGATGACTCGTGGGCAGCGAAAAGGGCGATGACTCGTGGACAGCTATAAGCTATAAGATAGAGGAGAGAGAAGAGGCAAAAGGAAAAAAAATAAGGGTAAAATATTAATTGGGTAGTCTATAAGTTATTTAAATGTTCCAAAAGCTACTCTTAAGGCCCGTTTAGATAAGATTTTGGAAACGAGCTTATGAAAAAAAGGCTTTTGGGCTGCCTTTAAAAAGAGCTTTTGGAGAAGAGCTTATGAAAAAAATAGTTTTAAATAAATGAGTGTTTGGATAATTATTTTCAGAAGTACTTTTATTATTGGTAAATTACGAAAAAAGGTATGAGTATTAAATGAGGAGAGATAAGAGAAAAGAGGAGAGATGAGCGATGGTGTAAGAAAAAGTAGGAGAGAGGAGAGAGGGTGTAAAAAAAGTAGAAGAGATGAGAGAGAGTGTAAAAAAGTAGGGGTAATATAGTAATTAGTTAGTTCATAAGCTCTTTTACTATTCTATAAGCTACTCTGACTACCTTATCTAAAACCTTGGTTTTAAACCATGGTTTAGTCCAAAAGCCCATTTGAACAAATATTACTGTTCGTTTTAAAATTTCTCAAAACTTAGGTTTTGCCCAAACCTAGGTTTTGGGGTGTTCCTAACAACCATTTAGTAGCTTATTCAAAATTTTAGTTTTAAACCATAGTTTGGTCTAAAATTACTTTTAAATAAATATAGATATTTGTTTTAAAATTTTTCTAAACTAAAATTTAGGCCAAAAGCCTTTTTAAAACCCTGAATATAGAAGTTTCCAAACAGGCTATATATATATATATATATAAACGTGTCTATGTAATGTGGTCCTATATATGATGGTAACACCTATGGGTTTGGCACATATTTATGTAATACGTTTGCATTTGCATGGCTTTATTGGGGCACTACCTTTACCCATATAATCACTACTCACTGGTTGCATATGAGCAACATTCCCTGACCTAAAAATGTGGAGTATTATCTAGATCTAGATCTCAATTTAATTTGAGGAAAAGATTTAGTAAAGTTTCGCTCCACAACTTGCCAAAAATGATAAAATAAGGATGACGGGTTATATATATAGGTTGCGAATTGTCTCTATAACTGCTAGAAAGTACAAAACCTAAACCCTCTGTTACCCTTACTCTTGCCATGTGTTAGGACGCCACGAGAAACTAACATATTTTTAGTATTTTTTAGGCAACTACTAAAAATGTAATCTAATAATTCTAGCGGTTGTCTCATAACTGTTATAAATTTTGATAATCATCCCCTGACCACCCACTCCTACCACTTGTCAGTACTCCTTAAGAAACCAATGCATTTTTAGCAGTTTAATCGTTATAAATTTCTTTCAACATTTTTAACAATTATTAAACCACTAGAAAATACGGCAATTTAAAAATTGTGATTTGTCCCATTAGGTCACTTTTTGCTTCAGCATTTGAAAAGCCGCAGTGCACATCAAAAGGGGGGCACGAGGAAGAGGCGGAATGGAAAAGGGGAAGAAAGGATGCATGTACATATACATACACACACGCAGCAGCAGTAAAGAAAAGAACACATCCAGGGAGCATTGTGCCGGAGAATCATTCACTCATCTACCATCCTCCATATCCACTTAACCTCCATCTGCATCACGCCTCTTTCATCACAGCAACCAGCGGTAGCAGCGACATCACAGAACAACCACAGTGCAGCGACGTGCAGCAACATTATCTATGGCTAAGCTCTTGAAATTAGTGTTAATGTTTGTGGCTATGCGTGGCTAAACATCTAAATTCTCTAATTCAATGACAAGGGCATGAGCTTGGAATCTCAAAGGGGAGTATAAGTTACTCTAATTCTCTATCCAATAATTATATTATCACTCTTAGGTCTTAGGATTAATTTTATAATTATTGGAAATATTTGAAATAATTTATTTGTATTTATTGAGGATTATTGTCATTGAATTTTTGCTTGGCATTTGACATTATTCTTTAATTAACTTTAATTTCATTTACTTTGATCTGGGTCAGACATTGTATCGAGATTATTGTGAATATTTCGTAATTTTTTAAGGTGGCTTGAATTATTAGATCGTTGTGTCTCTTGTTAACTTAAATTATATTTTTATGAATTATTGAGTTATAATTGAGCATTGATTTTTAATATCTGTAGTCATATTTTATTATTCTGGTGGCAGTTAATAAATTGGGACTTAAAAAATATTTTATGACAATTCGAGGTGGCTCGGTTGTTGGATTAAAAGTTTAATTATAATTCTTAATTCATTATTTAAAACTTCCATATTTGTTGAAGCTATGATTGCGTGCGTTATTGAATTGAAGGATTGCTTTTATTATTATTCATCACCTTTGAATTTATTCTATTCACTTATTATCATTCATTATTCCTTTCTTTAAACTAAAAATACCAAAAATATTTTATTTAAATTTATTGTATTTAGTTGTTAGTCAATCAAAATAAATCCCATTTTCTAACTTCGGTTGCATTGCATTTAGTTACTTAGGAATTGAATTTTATTTTTGACTACTCAAGAAAATGACTTGAGGTTGTACTATACGCAATCCTTGGTTAAAATTTTTTGAAGTAATCCCAAGGCGACATCGGATTAAGGTTATTTCAAGTGGTGCCGTTGCCGGGGAGCTAAGAAATTGGTTCCCTAGTAACTAAGTGTCAAGTAACATTTTTTTTTGGGATTAATTCAATTGCTGAGCCAGTCTTAGTTAATTTGCATAACATTTGCATTTGCATTTTCTCTTGCATTATCTATTTAAAAAACAAAAAAAGTTCATTTTCTTTGGTTTGTTTGTTTATTTTTTTATTTGGTTTTTTTATTTCAGATTTTTTTAACTTACTGCTATTGTTTATGCCTAAAAGTGATAGGGCTTTACCTCTAATTCCCTTAAATTTTGAAATTGAAAGGTCTGTGAAAAAGATTAGAAGAAAGAGAAGATTAGAGGGTACAAGTCAAGTTATTGTCGAGGAGGGACATATTTCACAAGAGTCAAGTTTGTCATCTAATGAACAAGAGTATAGTGAGAGAGTTACCTCTAGTGAACACGTGTCTGTTAGTGATTTTGAATTAGAACAAGAAACCATGGATGGTGCTAACGGTAATACTGGTTATAATGAGCTTAATGGGAATAATGGACATGGTGAGAATAACTTAGGAAATAATGGTGAGGATGATAGAAACATGAGGGAGATTAATAATTCTAATGTTGATTATGATCCTTATGGCTTTTATACTGATAATGTGAACTTTGAAATTAAAGGAGTATTAATTTCTTCCTTACTTAAATTTCATGGCTTTGCAGGTGATGATCTACACAGACATTTGAAAACTATGCATATGGTGTGCTCTTCCATGAAACCATCCACAGCTAATCTTCAAGATGTATTGAGAATGGCATTTCATTTTACTTTAGAAGGGAAGACCAAGGAGTGGCTTTACACGCTACCCCAACATTTTACTACATTGACTTGGGATCAGTTGAAAGGAGTATTCTTGGATGAATATTTCCCTGCCTCTAAAACTTCAAGGCTAAAAAAGGAGATAACTAGTGTGGTACAATGAGATAATGAATCCATGCACGAGTATTGGACCAGGTTCATCACACTTCTAGCTTAGTGTCCACTCCACAATATTTCAAAGAATAATCTGGTTAATTCTTTTTATGAAGGGCAACTTCCACATCATAAGCCCTCAATTCATGCTGCTACAAATGGTTCTCTTAGAGAATACTGCATGGGACCTACTTCAAAAGATGGCTACCAATGACCCTCAATCTGGAGACACAAGAAAAATGTATAATACCTCTTCAGTTTCTTCTCAAGATATTATTGCTTCTTTGGGGAATCGAATGGAGAAAAGACTCAGTATTTTGGAGAATAGTGTGAATGCCAAGCATGTTAATTCATTGGGTCACTCGCAAGCTATAGTTACCGGTTGTGAGTACTGTGGGTCAATGATGCACGCCTCGAATACTTATTCTCGATATGAAGAGGTTTCTTCCTTGTACCAAAATAGGAATGGCCAATATCAAAAGAGGGATCCCTACTCTAACACTTAAAATCCAAGTTGCAGAAATCATCCTAACTTTAGATGGGGTGGGATTCAAGGTAACCCTCAAGGGAATTTCTCAAATCAAGTGGTACCTAATCAAAGGGCATCATCTTCTTTTTCTGGAGGTAATGAACTTGGTATGATTGTGAAAGGTATTACTGAGCTCAATTCAAAGTTTGACAATTAGAAGTCACAAACTGAGGATAAGTTACATGCTATGGAGAATAAAATGGACTCATGTCTATAAAATGTGTTCTCTAAATTGGAGCAAATGGAAACTAAGCATGAGAATCTGAATGCTTTTGTTACTCAATTCTCCAAATAACTTGAGTGAACAACAATCAAAGAGCAGTGGTTCTATACCCTCCAACACAGTGATAAATCCTAAATCTTTGAATGCAATCACACTGAGAAGTGGTAAGAGAATTGGGGTGAAGAATGTACAATTCAAAGAACATGAAGAGGATGAAGAGCATGTTGATGAGGAAATAGAAGTTGAGTCTCATCCTATAAAAACTACTCAAGACACTTCCCAAGCTGGGAAAGAAGCTTATATCTAATCTGAAGTCCTACAAGAAAAGAAGCTCTTAGAAAAGTGCCTGAAACAACCAATGGTGTAAAATGATAAAGAGGCAACAACTATCATAAAGGGACCAGTTGAGAAAGGATCATCTTCCGACTCTAAAGGTGATTAGGTAAATATTCGTCACTTGCCTTTTCCAAATTCTTATTCGGTTAGTAAAAAGATTGTTGAAAAGAAAGATAATGATGAATTGTTTGAAATGTTTAGCAAACTTGAGGTTAATGTGCCATTGCTTGAATTGATTAAAAAGAGGCCTAAGTGTGCTAAATTTTTGAAAGACCTATGTACAAACAGGAGAAAGTATAAGCACAGTGAGAGAATCTAACTGGGGTTGAGTGTTAGCGCCTTATTTAAGCCACAGTTTCCTATTAAATGTAAGGACCCAGGTTCCTACACTATTCCTTGTACTATAGGTAGAATTACAGTTTCCTATGACCTACTTGACTTAGGTGCAGCAATTAATGTCATGCCGACCTCTGTTTATAATACATTGGGTATTAAAGCTTTGAAAGACACTAGTGTAGTGCTTGGCCTAACTGATTGGTCTGTGAGATACCCTAAAGATATTCTTGAAGATATTCTTGTGCAAGTGAAATGTCTTATTTTTCCAGCTGACTTTTATGTCCTTGATATGACTAATGACCTCTCCACTAAGAGTACTTTGATTCCAGGTAGATATTTCCTTTTAACTGTTGAGACAATAATTAACATGAAAAATGGTCTTATCACTATGGAGATTGGGGATCAAGAAGTGCAATTTAATCTTTCAGAAGTTATGAATCATGGTTATGAAAATTGCTCTTATTTGGGTATTAGTTCAATTGAATGTCATTATGTGGACCACTTACATGAGACTAATATGAACGAACCTCACTTTTGTGACATGGTTGTGAAGTATGATGATGCTTTTACTTGTCTATTTTTCTCCCACCTTTCTCATTTATATGCATGTGAAGGTGGCGTATCATGCGCCTATTGTTTAAAGATAGATAGTTGGCTTTCTTCTGCTCATGAATTTGATATATCATGTTGCTTTGACTTTGATATTACTGCTGATTCTGCACTTGATAGCCTTAAGAAAGGAGTATTGCTTGATTTTGCAAGAACTAATGATAAAGAGGGTAATTCACGAGCTACAAATATAGCTTCCCCATTGAGTGGCGCTGGAACATTAGAAGAGGATAATAGTGATTCTGCTATTGCTTTAGTCCTTTCTAATCCCACTCTCTTTTCTAATTTACTTTCTTTTTTCCCTAACTCTACTATTTCTAGGTCATCTGATGGTGGCATTGAGTTAGGAAGTGGAGGAAATATACATCATACTGAGCTTATATCTCCTTCCCCAAGCCACATGGACACCCATTCGCACTGAATGCACTTGATATAACAAAGATGATTCCTTCTATTATGTAACCCCCTAATTTAGAATTGAAATCCCTGCCCTCTAACTTGAAATATGTCTTTCTTGCTGATGATTGTAAATTGCCTGTTATTATTTCTAGTTCTTTGAGTAGTTCTGAAGAAGAGAGACTAGTTTTAGTGTTAAAAAGGTATAAAAAGCTCTTGAAATTGGTGTTAATCTTTGTGGCTATGCGTGGCTAAACATCCAAATTCTCTAATTCAATGACAAGGGCATGAGCTTGGAATCTCAAAGGGGAGTATAAGTTACTCTAATTCTCTATCCAATAATTATATTATCACTCTTAGGTTTTAGGATTAATTTTATAATTATTGGAAATATTTGAAATAATTTATTTGTATTTATTGAGGATTATTGTCATTGAATTTTTGCTTGGCATTTGACATTATTCTTTAATTAACTTTAATTTTATTTACTTTGATCTGGGTCAGACATTGTATCAAGATTATTGTGAATATTTTGTGATTTTTCAAGGTGGCTTGAATTATTGGATCGTTGTGTGTTTTACTGGCTTAAATTATATTTTTATGAATTATTGAATTATAATTGAGCATTGGTTTTTAATATCTTTAGTCCTATTTTATTATTCTGGTGGCAGTTAATAAATTAGGACTTAGAAAATATGTTATGACAATTTGAGGTGGCTCAGTTGTTGGATTAAAAGCTTAATTATAATTATTAATTTATTATTTAAAACTCCCATATTTGTTGAAACTATGATTGCCTGCGTTATTGAATTAGATGATTGCTTTTATTATTATTAATCACATTTGAATTTATTCTATTAACTTATTATCATTCATTATTTCTTTTTTTAAACTAAAAATATCAAAAATATTTTATTTAAATTTATTGCATTTAGTTGTTAGTCAATCAAAATAAATCCCATTTTTTAACTTAGGTTATATTGTATTTAGTTACTTAGGAATTTAATTTTATTTTTGGCTCCTCAAGAGAACAACATGAGGTTGCACTATACGCAATCTTTAGTTAAAATTTTTTGAAGTAATCATAAGGTGACATCGAATTAAGGTTGTTTCAGAAGTCAACATCAAGTTGCCCTCCCTCTCGGTGAGGATATATATAACATCCCTTCACTTTACAACACATTGACAATTAATAGACCCTTTATATGTAGGGTCATTAACTAATTCATACAAAATCTTAATAAGATCAGATCTTAACTAACTAATGACATGAATTTAATATCTCAGCGCAGAGAAAAACATACAACAATGCACCCATATTGACTCGATGATGATAATAATAAGATAGTAGCTACAAACCTACAAACAATGCTAGATTATTTTTAGAAGCTTGATATTTTTAATGAACCTCTTCATATCTTTGAGCGGCAAGTAGAATGGTACTACTATACCTTCCCCTCTTGTATTCTGATGACATCCAGCATAATCGCTTGCTCCCAGAAATAGTCCGGCTCCGGCCATTGCCGGCCCACCGTACACCGCCTCAACCCACCTGAAATCCACATCCCCAAACCCAAGATGCGAAATATCCGACAAAATCCATGTTCCAGGCATATTATTGAAACACAAGATCAGCCACAGATTGTATATACTTCACCGTTGGCTCATATTTCACCTTCTTCACCAACTCTAAAGCAAACCCTAATGGATTCTCACAGAGCTTCCCTGCGGTTGTGACTGCAGCTGGGTACACAAAAGCATTGCCATAATAACCAACTGGGAAATAATGGAGGCTTTGACTTGTTCCTTGCATCATTGATACACATAAAGCGATCCTCCTCGTAGGGTTCTAATTGCAATGCTTTAGCACGACAACGCCATAGGAAAGCCGTAAGAGGTTCAAACCTAGTAGTGTACTGTTGTTGAGAACTATTATAATGGCAAAACAATTGACGGACGGCTTCTAGGTTTTTGGGACCAAAGACGAAAGATTGGTGACCGATGTTTTCTTGGGCCCACATTTGATAATCATCACAATTATTTGGCATTTCCTCGTACTAAGGATGTGTGTGCAAGTCATTCGAGGCGGGTCTCTTGCTGATAAAAGCTCTCTCCGCCATACCGGAGCAACGGAAGGTTCACTTGCACCTTCTGTGATTTAGACGGTAGGCAAAGATGAATCCACCACATTTGAGGCGTGTAACCTATAACAACACGAGCATGCTTATATAAATATCTTGAACTGATCTAGAGAATGGTCCATCAGTTCATTGGTCTGAACATCCTACTCTCTGATTGTGTTTTAATATCATGTCATTTACATTAACTTCTCAAATGAAAAAACAAATATGGGCTGTTTGTTTCTGTTTTTAAAAACAGAAAAACAAAAAAAAAAAAAAATTGTTTGGCAACTTTTTTTATTTAATTGTTTTTCAAAACAAAAAATTAAAACTGTTTTTAAAAATAGAAAACTAAGAATAAGTCTTAAATGTTTTGTAAAATTGTTTTTTGTTGTTTACATTTTTTTTTGAAAAAATGATATACTATTGAAAATTGGGTTACAGCATCGACCTTCACCACTGTCTCCCGCTTTCAACTGCCACTGTCGAAGACCGCCTATGCTAACGACCACAATAGCTATCGACTGCCATTATGGACGACCGTCACCCCGGAAGACCTACAATAGCCGCTACCACTATCGCTAGTCGCCCTTGACCGCCACAGTCGCGATGCACCGATGACTACTGCTGATTATTATTTAAGATTATGATAAGAATAATTATTTTTTTTTCTGGTTTATATTGCCTTTCAATTTTTTTACTCTTCGTCAATTGTCATTATACTCTTCACTCTATTCTCACATTTTATTAATTCTTAAAGTTAATTATTTTCGGCTCGTCTATATTTTTTTTTTGTTTTCAAATATAAGTCTTTAGAACAATTATACAAACAGATTTTTTTTAAAACTTGTTTTTAAAAAGAGTTTTATAAAACTGTTTTGAGAAGAAAAAACAGCAAATAGAAACAAACAGGCCTAAACCCTATATATAACTGAAATAGCCAAATCAAAGTGTTGGGAACAATGAAAACCTGGATAATCACAATGGGACAGTTGAGAACTCCTTCAGAACCAATAACGTTATAAAGAAGTTCATCAAAATATGGAAATGGAGGTTGAAGAGTGTCACCGAATTGGTGAAGAGTGATATCAGCATCGGCTCCAATGAAGATGACTCCTTCTCCATTACAGTCAACCATAAGCTTGCGTCCAGGTCCTTCCATGAATCTACCTACATATGGGTAGTAAAACACCAGAGCTTGAGACACTTCTTTCTTTATGACTTGAGCTGGGTCCTTCCCTTTCACGGAGGACCTGTGACCAAAAAACTGTATCATCGGTATCTGAAATCGTAATTCTTGTTGGTCATCTATGTCGGAGAGCAGTTTCATTTCACGAGGGGTGGGCTTCGCCGGACCCAAAAGCTCTGGTTAGCGCCGCTTCACAGTAAACAGTGGCTCACCGGAAAATGCTGCAGGTGGAGCCATGTGATCACACAAACAAGATTGCAAAATGGATCGGAGACTGAGAGTTATGTTTATTTTTGAGCTAAGTAGCAATATTTATAATATATACTACCTCCTTATAAAATCCAATTAATTAATTTAAGTAAATTAAAAACCTAATTAAATTAGTTATTTATAATTATTATATATTAATTTTCTTAAAATATCTTATTTAATTGTGTGCATTTGAGTTACTCTTATTACAAACTCTCTAACATATGCAATGATATGTAAGAATATTTTGAGGAGAAAATTATTATTTTGAGAGATAAAATAAATTGGGGTTTTATTTTTAAGATCAAAATAGACTTTATTTTTTAGCTATTATATTTAGGACCGAATGGAACATATAATATTGAAATTATTGTTTGGGCATGTGGTAATTGGCCTCAATTTAACAAAATACTTTTATGATATTTAATATACGACATATTTAATTAATTTAATTAGATTAAAAACGTTTGTTAATATGATATATTTTCTCTAAAATACTTTAATTATTTTTCTTAACTATTTCTCCCTCTCTTACTTGATCATTGGTAAAGAGTATCAATAAAGATAATTTAAAAAATTAATAAATACAAAAAATATGTTTAATATATGGGATAAAAATTTACTTCATAATTAGATCATGCTAAAGAAGTATTAGTTAGAGACAGCACCCCACCTCTGGCCTTGTCGACTAACGTTTGTCGAATATTGCCACTTGGTTCCTGTGGCAATGCTTTTGTGTACGCAGCCACAGTCCCCACCGCATGCAAACTCTGCTAAAATTCATTTGGGTGGGGCAACCGTCGTGTATGGTGGGGGACGGCTGGAAAGGTGTCTGAAGTGTCTTATATGAGACCGGAGGAGTAATATAATCGACTGCATTGCGGTCCCGTGTCTGTTTTAAGGATAAAAAAAAAACTACGCTTTTTTAATCTTAAAAACATGACCAGATGACTAATAAGTTTAATAAGGTGATTTATAACAAAAAAAGCCTCACTTTTTGCCCTATAAATGGGACTAGAAGGGTAGCTCAATATTATTCAACATACTCTGCTATTTATTATAAGACACCAATTAGAGGGTGATTTTGATCCTTATTATAAGGCACCAGCATTCTCCATACCTTGTCTCCCATCTTAATCACAATCATCAATTAATTAATCACTCATCGATCACGCAAGTTTTAACTAACTTGACTTAATTAACTAACTAATTATAATTAATACTTCATATTCATCATCTCTCTCAATCGTTCTAGCTAGGGTTTGCCTTGATCATGGAAGCTTGTGATGAATTTAATGAAACCATGCAGCAGGTACGTAACAGCTCTGTGATAAATTTATGATATATGGAGTAGTAATAATTTCCTCTGGTAATAATTAAGTTTTTCTCACCTGCAAAACCTGATCAATAATTGAATATATATGCATCTATTCTCATTTCTTAGGAAAATTAAATCATTTCAATGGGTTAAGATTTGTCTCAATACTGATCTAAAAGGCTTTTCGAGAAGCGTCGGGCACACTAAAAAAGATTATATTTATATATTTGCTAACAGATTTCAGATTTTCTATGAACTCTATCCATAGAGTACCCATAAAATTGCAATTCATAGATTCATCTTCAACTCATAGATTCAATATGTTTCTTCCCAAGTAAAATAATAATTGATTTTAATTCTAAATAAAAATTTCAATACATTTTATCTCTCACTTTTAATATTTTTTTCCAAACTAGCTTACCTAAATTATAAATTGACATATATAATCATATCATAAATTAACTATTTATTGATTCTTAATATAAGAGTTATTTAATTTTTTAGAGAGATCAAATAAGCTAAATAAATAAATTAATTATAATAAAAACTCTCAAGACGAATTTGTATTTTAGTTACTTATTTTGTTGGATTATATATGATATATATGAATATTTCATCCACTTATGGATTAATATTCCTCTGGTATTTAACACGAGACATAATTAAAGAGTTAATCTTAATTATAAATATAAGATATATTTTCTATATTTATCTTTTTTTAAATTATCCATATTGATACTCCCTCAATAATAATATATTGAGGGAAATAATTAAGGGAGATGATTAAAATATTTTAGAGAAAATATAATATATTAACTAAATTAATTTATTTAATCTAATCAAATTAGTTAAATATGTCTTATTTTAAAAAGTGGAGGAATACTATTTTTATTTAAATATCACTCATTTTCAAAATTATGAATATTTTAATCATGATTGAGAGTAAATTACTTTCAATGAGGGGTAAAAATTTTGGTACCTTACCTATAGCATAATAAATATATTCGTCTCATTCCATCAAACCCCCATTCTTGTTCTTATTCCCATTTTTATTTTTATTTTTATTCCCATAATGATTCACATGCACATGATAAAACTATTCCAAAATTTAAACAGATCATCAGGTGACATTGGCGGCGTGTTTGGAAAGTTCCTTGAAAGATTATTCCATTCTCATTTGAGACGGATTACATGTTGAACATTCTAATTATTGTAACAGGACTCTGTTACATAATTTTTTGTATCATAATTATCTAATCAACTAGCTATCTCAAATTTAAACATTGTGAACCCCAAATGAAGGGGTAAGAATCATTGAATATTTATTAAACTTGAGTCAGGAAGATTTCGCATCGAATAATTAGTACAGGGCAATATATAAAAATATAGGAATTTATACTTAATTCGTGGATAAAACAAATGATATCAAACACAGATGATGGAATGGACAGACTTTGTTAGGCCAAAAGTGATTGCCATGGCGAGCCACCCTCCAACCAAAACCCTAGAAGACGACTTCACCACTGGAGCTTTCCCCAAAATAGCACTCACCGCTCCGAACCCTAACAATGCCAGGCTCACCACACCCACCACCACCACCAACCTCACCTTATATTCTTTTATAAACGCCGCTCCGAGCAGCGGCACCACCGCCCCGACTGAGAACGCTATCGCCGAGGCTGCTGCCGCGTAAAATGGATTGGGCAACTTCGCTTTGTCCACCTCTTTTCTTTCTCTCTTCAACTGAGCTCCCTCCATATCATACTGCGAGTACACTGATACAAACTCTCCGATTGCCATACTACAAGCTCCGGCAACTAAACCCGCAACCCCGGTGAGAATCATTGTTTTGACGTCCTTCCTTACGGCTTCGACTCCCATAATGAGCGACGCCGTGGAGAGCAAGCCGTCGTTGGCTCCGAGAATGGCAGCTCGAAGCCACTGGGCCCTTTGGATGTAGTCAACGACGTCGTCGTTCTCATGTTGCTGATCATCTTGAAGGTTTCTGTGAGGCTTTTCTAGGTCGGATTTTGAAGTGGTTGGAGAAGAAGATGGATCAATTTGGCTGAGCTTATTATCTGCCATGATCAAAGGAATGCATTGTTTCTTATGGTAAGGAAGAAATTAGTGAGTGAGATTTTGTAACAAGAGAGTGCGTGGAGGACACACGCCGCCATATGAAGCTATTTATAGATATGGCGGGGAACTGTGAGACTTATGTGACAAATGGACAAAAGAAAAGGGTAGTTGTGGTATATGTGAAAACGGTACACAAACAAATTTGTAACAACGTATTTCTGATTTTTGAAAATACTGTGCAGATAAGAAAAACGCATAGATAGATAGCATAATTTTATAAAAATATATTTAAATAATTATTAAAGAGAAGATGTATATAATTTGTGTGAAAATACTAATAATTCGTTAGTTTAGATGGTAATCACCCCCAACCACATAAGGAAGAGAAAAACGTAAATTCAAATCCAATGGCCCTTAGAAATTTTTACGTAGGATTCTTGGGTATCGGGGAAGCTTTTGATGCATCAGGGTCCTACCACTGGAGAAAAATAATTGAGAATATTAGAACAAAATATTAAAATAAAAACTTAACAAGTTAAATAATTTAAATAATAAAAATAAAATCTATAGTAATTAATAATGAAATGAGCATAAAATACATTATCATCAATCAATCTTTGAGTCCCTTAAAAGATAGCTGTAGCATTAATTCAAGGTGTTAATTAAAAGGCTAGGAGCATGTTTCTAGTTTATTAATTACCCTTTGTTTTCTTCTGAGTGTTTGATATGGTATTGCTTGAAAAGTGCTTAGTTACAAACTAACCAATGTTCCTCATGCTATTGCAGAACTTCTGGATAACCTGAATGGGTTATCTTTGTGCTGATCGAAAGGTTTTAGAAACATTTTACTTTACACAGATTGTATTGCGGCCATCAATTTGAGCACTAGAGGGTGACAGTCTTCACATCCTTTAAGGGAATTATTGAGGAGACTAAACTCTTTTTTTTATACTATTTATTAGATCCTATTATCATATATCTAGTTTCGGGGTTGTGACTGCTGCTCACAGTATAATATAGATGTTTCATATAAGAATTAAATTTGAGATCTAGAAGAATTTACTGATACCATATATCACTAGACTAATTCTATATTAGTACGACACTTCTTTCTTTTTGAGACTGAAATTAAATAATGTTTCTTTTGTTCATAGACATAGATAATATCTTCATATTGCCGACTATTTAACTAAATTCCCAGAGTTTAAAGAGTAAATTTTGTATTTTTGATCAACCGCCGCCTACCCTACATGAGGCGGTGATTGATAAGGGAGGGTAGAAACTGATCTGATGTAAATATTTTTCTTGATTTAATGGATTTCAGTACTTTTATTAAGAAAAATGTGCCTTTTTTTTAATGAGTAGGCAAACGCAAACTTATAAACGACGACGGAAAGGCCTTTTCTAAAGTGGGGCCGCACACTAAAAAAATAATAATTTATATATTTATTTTAACATACATTTAAAACTCAATTAACTATGTCCATGTTGGTTTCCTTAAAATCTAGGTTTTAAAATGGTTTATGTTCTAAAGTTTAATTTAGAGAAATTTTAAAACATACAACTATATTTGTCTAAAAAGATTTTTGGACTAAACCATAGTTTAAAACTAAAGTTTTGAATAAACCACTAAGACTAACTTTTAGAACAGTAAAAGAATTATGAACTACTCAATTACTATTTTACCCTTATTTTTTCTTATACCCTCTCTCCTCTCTACCTTCTCTCATCTCTCTTCTCCATCATCTTTTTTCTCTCCTCTCTCATATTTTTAATAAAATCATACCCTCTCTAGTAATTTTATAATTACAAAAATCCTTCTGTTAATAACTATCTAAATATTCATTTATCCATAACTACTTTTTTTTATAAACTATTCTCTAAAAGCTCTTTTTTAAAAGTTGTCCAAATTTTTTTTTCATAAACCCTTTCTCAAACTCTTATCCAAACAAGCCCTATAAGTAAAATTGATCCAAATTAAAATATGAAAAATAAAATTATACTATAAATAAAATTAAAATATCGAGCATATCTAGAAAACAATATCAGGGTATTAGATATTACTTTATCCTTATTTTAATTATAAATATTTATTATTTTATTCAATTTTTTGAAAAAAATGCTTTTACAATTTAAAAATAAAATATTGATTTACTAGTGGGTCTTGCCTAGTCGATGAAATTGATCCAAATGCTTTTTTTTTTTTAACTAGTGGGTTTTGCCGGTCCTAATCCACCATTGGTCTCTTAATTTTAATGATAAAAACCAGTGAAATCGTAGCCTTCTTCTTAATTAACTTGGATTAATGATGTGTCCTTGTTCGGTAATGCTGCTGAGTTTTTCTTACTTTAATTTTTTTAAGGGGGATTGATGTGCCGTAGTGAAAGTTGTTTGGTTGAATTTACGATAGATAATCATGTTTCAGGTAGGCCGGGATAAAAGTTCTCTCACGTTTGAAAAACTAGATGGGAGTTTCAAATCATCAATCCAAACACAACAATGTGTCTTTTGAGGGTTTTTGTTTTCCTTGTTCAAGTCCGTTGCCGTTGCTTTGGGACCAAAATGAAACAACCAACATTATCATTATCAATATCGTCGATCCGGATTATTTCCTTTTTCTCTTTCTTCTTTTCTTTTTTAAAATTTAATCTCCAGCATCTTTTAATAAAAAACTATTATAATATTTTATATATTAATTTTTTCTACTTTTTCTATACTACAATTATGAACGGTGTAGGCCAAATATTTTTTTTTGTAATTTGCTTAGGGTATAACTCTTTAGACGCGGTGTAAAGGGTTTTTCACCTCTTTTAATAATTACGTTTTCTATAATTTAAATTTATATTTTTTTCTTTAAAAGGTGTGATCACTTACTATCTAAACGAACCGCTTATTGGTGGTGTTGGTCAAATTTTAACATGTTTAAATGTATTTATTTACTTTTATAAGAATAGTTTTAATAAAATATTCCTCTAATTCTAAATATAAGACATAATTACACTATAAATTAAGTTTTATATTTAGAATTAGAGAAATAATAAATATGACTAATCTATTGTTTGATCTTAGAGTGGAGATAAGACTATGAGAAAACAAGAAAGAGGAAAAGGAGAGGACCTGGATCCTAATATTACTCCCTCACCCCTAAATATAAAAACCAATTAAGTGATTGAGACATACTTCTCTTTTTCTCTTAAATATATATATAATTTTTGTATCAAACTGTCTTTATTAATTGTAAATATTACTGGTATTTCTACTGAATGGAAATGATTAAAAATATTACTCCTCCAATTCTAAATATAAGATATATTTAACTAATTTTATTAGATTAAGAAAGTTAATTAAGTTAGTTAATATAACATTTTTTTAAAATACCATAATCATATCCTTCAATTCCTTTACTCCCTCTCTTATTTGATTATTGTTAAGAGTATCCATAGGGATAATTTATGAAAAAAGATAAATATGAGAAAGAGATATTATATTTAAGATCAAGATCAACTCTCAATTAAGTAATATATTAAGGACCAAATGAATATTTCAGAGAAAGTAACACATAGTTTTTATAAATAATTAAGTTAACTAATTTATTTAATATTATAAATTAATTATTTAGCTTATACGTTTAGAATCTAACTATATATGCATATAAAATTTATAATAAATTGTACAAATAAAAAAAATATATCGTGCATTTTCTTTTTGTCTTCATGCAAGCATGAGAAAATCCAACTAGTTAGGTATAATATCAAAATGCCTTGTGGTATTTTTAACATAGATTTTCTTTTTGATAAATAACATCGATTTTCTCCATTCCGTTTGTACTGTTATTTAAAGACAAGTTATTCGCTCACCCCATTCCCCGGGGGCAGGAGGAATTGTATCTCTAGAGGGTCTTTGGTTTGGAGGAATTAATCATAAATCCTTTGCCTAGAATTCTCTTTCTTCCTTCAATCCCACTTCTTTACACATTATTCTCCTGAGAATTCTAACCTGTTTTATTAGAATTAAGTCTTAAAAATCTCATTCCCTGTTTTAAAATGTAATAATTTTCCAACTTTATCAATATTTTAATATACACTTTACCCCAATGATAAAAAGTCTACACAATAATAAATGAATGACAAAATTATATATTTATATAAAAATTTAATAATACAACTTATAAATAGGATTAAAATAATTTCTCGACCTTAACACTTCCAATTGTGTTGTGTAAGGAAGTAGAACTCCATTCAACATCAACTCACACTCATAAGTATAATCTAATAAGTTTGAGTCATATAATTTTTCATTTATCCCTGTATTTCAAAGACGATGTCTAGCATAAGGCAGGCTAATAACCTATTTTTCACTTGGTAAGACCAAATACTTCATAATTTATATACAATTATAGATTTTAATCCAATTATATTATCACCTTGAGACTCCTTAGTGAATAAAAAATTTAATGTAGATCTATGGGTCATAATCTTTATTATCAATTCTTCATTTTGTTGGCCTTTACTTTTTAATAAATTGATACATATTTATCTATATAGCTTTTGGCCATACTGTAACATTTTCTCGTACATAATTTTATTTTGATGATTTACTTATGAATAAAAGCACTTACAATACTGGTAGCTTGAAATTTACTCAAAAAACACAGAATGTGATGGATTATAGTTGGGTTCTTCAATTAGAATATATCTCAAGAGATCAAAATTATTGGCTTTCAGAAAAATTACAAAATTTAGAAAACGATATAAATTTAAGTCTTACATTTAATATTAAAGAAATAAATACTTTAATTAGCTCATATATTTAAGACTAATAAAAATACTAAATATATTGATGACAATTTCAACTAAAATAATTTCACCAACTAACTCTTAAATTAAATATCGGAGGCAATATTAATAATAATAATAATTATCATTTGCCCATAGTTGATGGCAATTTCCAAATTTTTGTTTGTGTGAATGCAATTTTTGATGGCAGATAAAGTTAAATTCCCGATCTTTCTGCAGGTATGCGTTAAAAGGATCCAAGGCGATGAATCTGGCCACAAACATTGCACAGGACAATATTTTGATTATTGGGCATGCATTGACAAATGTGTAAGTATCGCTTTATAGAATATCAAGCATTGTTAGAGTCAACATTCTACATTTGTATTTAATACTAAATCATAATCCTTGAATGCAGGTTGCACCAAAGCTATTCTCCAAACTGAACTGAAGCTACTTTGTTGGAAAATGACTGCTCTCTGATATTTGATTTTGTACCCAAACTATATTTCTGTATTCATGTTATTGTGGTTACTGTGAAAGTTTGAACTCACAGTAATCATTGCTCCTTTAATTTGGGAGGATGCTTTTTTACTCGATAGTGTTGGTGGATCCGACTTTTTGAGTTAAGTGGGATTTTGTCGCATAAGGAATAATTAAATTCACATTGGAAGGTCAAATCTGGCATGTAGACAATGTGTTCTTTGTGATGCAATGAATGAAGATCCTCCATAGAAGCCATTTTATTTTGGACTGGCTTTTCTTTCTATTAGATTATCTTTTAGGAATTGGCATTCTCTATTTTGTGTTTTTAAATTTAGGAGAGCTAAGAGGTCTTGTTTGCCTACATTAGTGATGCCGTTCACTTTCTTTGAATTGAAAATAGCACGTGAGTTTAGTCGACGAAAGGGTAAAATATGCTAAAATTTAGAATATGTTTAATCTTTAGATAATACCACTTAGTTGTGGTTCTAGTTACGACCCTTGAGGAGATATCTTAATTTTTGGATATTTAAGTTTATGTCTGAGAGTAATTGACAGTTCGTTTTATCTGATATTAGTTTTGTTTAGAAGAAAATGGGATTTTGTTTTGCCCTTAAATTATAGGTGATTTTAACCTCTCTTTTTTCAAAAACTTTTGTATAAAAAAAATAAGGAAAGTGAATGTTCCAATCTTAAAACGTATCAAGAAGAATCCTATCATTTCTTTTATTGAAATCCAACATATTATAGAAATCAAATTTCAGCAAGAGGAAGAGGCTTAATGAAGATTTTGAAAAATTTTAGCCACGAACATTTCTTTTGAGAGCATTCTCTCTTATCTATCATGTCCGATCGCTTTCTTAAGCTATTCAAAAGGTAGCTTATCACATAATTACGCATCCAATTTAGTAGTACTGTATATCATACAGCTATATATGTGTAAGTAGCTTACGAAATAATCATTTTTTTTAAAAAAAAATTTGACTACTAATATAGCTTGAGCAACAGACCATGTAAACTTGTTCAAAAGTGATTTTTTCATAAAAAATATCAAAGAAATGGGAATTTAGTAGTGAAAAAGAATATTATTCTTTAGTTCAATTTATTAATAATAATATAAATTTTAAAGATGAAGAAATTATAGTATTCAGTCATAAACAAAAATCTAATTGAGGAAGTTTCACGATACATATATGAATTGAGGTAGAGTTAAAATATTGTTTTTTTGGTTCACACTATGGACATGGAATTACACTGAGCCTTCGTGATAACACGGAACGCGCACACACAAATACAGATTCAAATTAGGAATCACTCCTTTGGGATTTCTTTATTTTGTTTCCAGAATGAAATTAATTCTCCTCGGGTCCAAATGTGTCGTTTTCGCCAGATGTACGTTTTCAAAATCAGTGAAGTAGTGCTTGATATTTGCTATGCTGGACATGATTTTCTAGCCACCGATTTAATTATTTTGTGGAAATTAGTGTATAAGAAATGTTTAACTGAGTACCAATACAATCATTTAATCTCCCTAAATTATTCTTATATTTTCAAATATACCATTAATTAAATAAAATTAACTACTATCTTAAAAGGAGTTGAATCCAATTAATAGAAGTCAATTAATTATTTTTTTTATTTGACATATTCTTTTTTAGAATAATCACGTTAAAGCATTAATTATTTTAACGACGGGAATTGGAATGGTTTCAGACGATTTTGGCGCCTGATAGAAAAGAAGGTTGGAAAATTAAAAATCCTAGAAAAGAAATTGACCCTCTCAAAAAGCCAAATAAATCATTTTTATGCCATTTGTAATCATATGAGTGTTATTTCATTAAAAATTTCATATATTATGATATTGTTATGATTAAAATTAGAGTGTATAAAAAAATTAATTACTTTTAACGTTTTGTAAAATGTATTATAAATTGAAACATAAAATTTAATAAGATATGCCTTATTAACAAGAGACTATATTATATAAAAAATATACCAAATATACTATTCATAAATTGTGAATAATACAATTTATTTATAAATTATACTATTTTAATCATGATATTACACAAGATTATAGTAGTGCTTCTAATTTTAATCATATCAACAACATAATATATGGAATTTTTAATCTATTTGGCATTTTGAGAGGGTCAATTTCTTTTATAGATTTTTTTTTTTATGTTTTCCAACCTTCTTTTCTATCAAGCCAAACCCATCCAGTTTTCTAAAAGCTATTCCAATTCCCAATCTAATTTCATGAATTGACTCAAATGATGGCTCAATTCCAGCCCAGCATAGATCAACCATGAGATCAGTTTTATAATCTAAACCAAGTGTCCATCAATATATAGTCCGACTGGTGGTCCATTCCAGTTCTTTAATCATTAGTTTCTTATCATATTTTTCAGATAATAAATTACTTCAGATGGCAGGCAGGGCAAGGGTTGAGCACAATTACATGAGGAATACAAATTCTGCCATTTGTTTTGTTGTAACACATAACATATAATAAATTACACTGATTAAGGACATGGAACAACATATGTATTCATAACTGTAACACAGACGCTTTTTATATATATATATATATTACACCTGCATTCATGGATGCAAACAAAAAACAGACAACATTACAGACAGCTAGAATCTATCAAAGATCGCATGTATTCTGACCCCACTTCATTAAAAATAGGGACTCAAAACGACAAAGATCTCTATAGCCAAACCAACCATAATTATAATCTACCTACAAAGCAACGCTCGATTTGTTTAGAACCTTGATAACCGTTCAAGTTGACCAGCAACATGATCCATTTCCTGAATGAACCTCTTCATAGCATTGAGCGGCAAGTAGAGTGGTACTACTATACCTTCCCCTCCTTTTGTATTCTGATGAGACCCAGCATAATAGCTTGCTCCCGGAAATGGTCCGGCTCCGGCCGTTGCCGGTCCACCGTACACCGCCTTACCCCACCCGAAATCCACATCCGTAAACCCAAGACGCGAAAGGTCCGACACAATCCACGTTCCAGGCGTAATATGGAAACAGGGTCGTCCTTTAATGACCATGAGATCAGCCACAGATTGCATATATTCCACCGTTGCCTCAGATTTCGCCTTCTTCACCAACTCTAACGCAAACCCTAATGGATTCTCACAGAGCTTCCCTGCGGTTGTGACTGCAGCAGGGTACACAAAAGCATTGCCGTAATAACCAACTGGCAATAATGGAGGATTTGTCTTGTTCCTTAGATTACTGATACACATAAAGCGAACCTCCTCGTCGGGTTGTAATTGCAACGCTTTAGTACGACAACGCCATAGGAAAGCCGTAAGAGCTTCAAACCTCGTAATGCCTTGTTGAGCATTATTATCATGGGAAAACAATTGACGTATGGCTTCTAAATTTTTGGGTCCAAAGAAGAAAGATTGGTGAGCGATGTTTTCTTGGGTCCACATCTGAGCATCACAATTATTAGGAACTTCCTCGTACTCACGATGTGTGCAAGTAATTCGAGGTGGGTCTCTTGCCGATATGAGCTCTCTCCGCCATGCCGGAGCAATGGAAGGTTCACTTGCACCTCCGGCGATTTCCGCTGCGGCGTTGAGGAATTGGACTATACCAGCACCATCACTCATAGTGTGATTTAGGCGGTAGGCAAAGATAAATCCACCACATTTGAGGCGTGTAACCTATAACAACATGAGCATGCTTATATAAATATCTTGGACCGAACAGGAGAATGGTTCATCGGTTCATTGGGCTAAATGAGGTTGTGTTTTAATGTCATGTCATTTACATTAACTTCTCATAAGAAAAAAAACTATATGTCACTCAAATAGTCAAATCAAAGTGCTGGGGGAAAATGAAGACCTGGATGATTAGGAGGGGACAGTTGATAACTCCTTCGGAACCAGGAACGTTATAAAGAAGCTCATCAAAGCATGGAAATGGAGGTCGAGGAGGGTCACCGAATTGTCGAAGAGTGATATCAGCGTCGGCTTCAATGAAGATGACTCCTTCTCCATTACAGTCAACCATAAGCTTGCGTCCAGGTCCTTCCCTGAGTCTACCTGCAAATGGATAGTAAAACACCAGAGACTGAGACAGAGCCTTCTTTATGACTTGAGCTGGGTCCTTCCCTTTCATTGAGGACTTGTGACCATAAAAGTGTATCATCGGTATCTGAAATCGTAAACCTTGTTGGTCATCTATGTCGGAGAGCAGTTTCATTTCACGAGGGGTGGGCTTCGCCGGAGCCACAAGCTCCGGTTGGCGCCGCCTCACAGTAAACGGAGCCTCATCGGAAAATGCTGCGGGCGGAGCCATGTTTTCACACAAAGAAGATTGCAGAGGGAGGAGACCGAGAGCTATGTTTTGAGTTTGGTTTATATTTTTTGCGCTACGTAGCAATAGTTATAGTGATAATATAAAGATATGGAAATATTGTTTGTGGCTGTGGTAATTTGCCCCTGCCCTTATCCTAAAACAGAAAATATGTGGTAGGCAATATATATAAATATATGTTACGTTTTGCCTATAAGTCACCACTAAAATATTTTAATAAAATTTAAATTTTATTATCTGTGACTTGAAAATTTAATAACTTGAAAACTTTATCTTTATTTATATATAATAATAAATAAATAGTAAAATTTTACAACCATATCAATTTTAATGATGTGACTTATAAATATGATATAAAAATATCTTTCTCCTATTAACTTATAAATAGAATCATAGGAATATAGATGGCCTGTATTAGGTTGAAGTTGATATACAAGCACGTGGTGAAGAGATCTTTACCCGCTGTTTTCTTTGCATTAGGAGTATGCACGGAAGTTCTTTTATTAGTGGAATGTTACAGGTTGGATCCCAATTATAAAATTATTTTTTTAGTGGAACGCTAAAGGTTTGATCCGATTATAAATATTTTGTCAGTGAGAGAATATAGTCTTAAATTATTTGTCTTTTTAATTAATTAAGAAAAAAGAAAATGACAAGAGGTAGAGAAAGTGATGTGAAAAGGAGAGCCAGTTAATTTTTCAGTTTCGGGCTTAACTCCGATTCCCGGCTCAAACCGGTCAAACTACATAAACAGTTCAAACATGTAAAATGAGCCACGGAGCACTTCGGCCAATGGCAAGACAAAATTTAATTGCAGACACTTTGGGGCTGTGCAGAAGCCATCGAACCCTATATGTGTGTGTGAATGTGATCCAATATATATATGTGGACATGTGCGTGTGCGTGCGTGTGTAAATGTGTTCCAATATATATATGTGGACCTATGTAAAATGGATAGCTTGATTTGTGGATAACCTTACCTTATAATAATCACTATCATTAAATTATATAGAGATATCAATAGGAGTTAGTCTGAATGATAAGTAGTTTAATATCGTTTAAGCGAGGTATTGAGTTTGAGTGTTAGCTTATATAAAAAAATTCCCGTTGGAAGACTTACCTACTATAACCAGGTGCACGATACTGGCCAGATCCAGATGTAATTGGGATAAAACTCTGTTAAACTAAGCGGACAAAAAAAATTATATAGAGATACATGCCTGCTATATAGCACCAAATTAAGGTGGATATTGATCAAGACCACATTCCATCGGGGCACATAGAATTTATATATGTGTGTGTGTGTGTGTTTGTGTCCTCTGCAAAAGTTTATGGCTGACTAATATTGCTCATGACTCACATCAAATAATACAATTAGAGGGAGGGAGAGAAGAGAGTCAGTCGGCTAACATTGTGGGAGTTATCCTCACATATGGAAATTGACTCTTAAATCGTAAAGAGAAAATTCCCTCTCAGGACCTATATTTCTCATTATTCATATAATAGCTCTAACTTGTATTGAGCATGGATCTTAATTCTTCAAGGGTGGACTATATATATAAAAGTTATCACTCACTCTCTACTATCATTATAATTAAGCACTAGTTTTAATTTCTAAAGATTTTTGCCAGAAAGGTTATGTGTTATCATAATACTTTTTAGGCCCTTAATATATGATCTAATTGATAATATTAATTTTATCTTAATTCTAAATATAATACATCTTTATTATATTTATTAATTTTTTATTAAATTATTTATATCGATATTCTACTAATAATAATCAAGTAAAATAAAGGAAAATATAGTTAAAGAAGATGATTATGATATTTAAAAAAAATATATTAAATATATTAAATTTATTAATTTAATTAAATTAATTAAATATATCTTCTATTAATAACATATTATTATGTTTAACGTCTAGTGTTAGTATATAATAAGGTTGAAACGATATTAAAAACGTGATACATATTTTTTTCTCATCAATAGTGTTATGTTCAGAAAGTGATGAGACAAGAAGAGTGAGATTTTGTGGCTGCGCAGAAGCCAGCAAGCGTTAACTCCACTCCAATCAAATATCATGACATATGACTATAACTGTGTATTTAGATAGATTTTTTTAAAAAAATATTTATAGAAAAAAAAATTTTAGATAGCTTTTAAAAAAATATTTTTAGAGACGAGTTTATAGAAAAAAATAATTTTGAATAAATAAGTGTTTGGATAATTATTTTTAGAATAATTTTTTATATTAATAAATTACTAAAAAATGTATGAGATAAAAAATAAATTCTATTCAAGTTACTTTTTACTTCTTCCACTACCCAACAACAGTAATGACAGTGAGTAATTTTCACCCATGGCAAGCAGCGACTCCCAAGATGACATATTTGGACAGCGAGTATCGGTGACTCGTGACGACTCGTGGATGGCAACTCCTGACAGCAACGTGCTTCATTGAGCAAAGGAGAAGGAGAGAGAGGAAAAAATAATGGTAAAATAGTAATTAGATAGTCTATAAACTCTTTAAATGTTCCAGAAGCTACTCTCATTAGCTTATCCAAAACCTTAGTTTTAAACTATGATTTGATCCAAAAATACTTTTGGACAAATATAAATATTTATTTTGAATTTTTTTTAAACTAAATTTTGAGTTAAAAACCTTTTTAAAACTATGGTTATAAAAATTTCCTATATATATAAACGTGTCTATGCAATGTGGTCCTATATATGATGGTAACACCTACAGGTTTCGCACATATTTATGTAGTACGTTTGCATTGCATGGCTTTATTAGGGCACACCTTTACCTATATAATCACTACTCATAGGTTATATGAGTAATATTCCCTTACCTAAAAATATAAAGTACTATATAGATCTGAATCTGAATCTAATTTGTGAAGAAAATTTAGTAAAGTTTCACTTCACAACTTGCCAAAAATGATAAGAGAAGGACGATGGGGTATATATATAGGTTAGAAATTGTCTCTATAACTGCTAAAAAGTATAAACCCTAAACCCTCTATCACCCCTACTCTTGCCACGTGTTAAGACCTCTCGAGAAACCAATATATTTTTAGTGATTTTTTAGGCAATTGCTAAAAATGTAATCTAATAGATCTTGTGATTGACTCATAACTACTATAAATTTTGATAATTGTCCTCTGACCACCCACTCCTATCATGTGTCAGGACTCCTTAAGAAATCAACACATTTCTAGTAATTTAACTGCCATAAATTATTTTCAACTTTTTTAGCTGTTTGTAAAACCGCTAAAAAATAGGATATTTTTTAACAGTTTTTCTAACCAAACCACTAGAAACTTGGAGTAGCCACACCTATTTTAGTTAAAATGGTTGGAATTTTTAACGATTAATCGTATAACTGCCATAAATACTATTATTTTCTAGCAATTTATATCAACCTCTAAAATCTAACCACAATCAACAACCATTTATCTATGGTGACATATGAAAATTGACTCTTAAATCATAAAGAGAAAACTCTCTCTATAGAGCCATATTTCTCATTATTCATATAATAACCACAACTTGTAACTAATTCACTAAGAGTTGTCTATATATATTCTAACATTTCTAAATATAACAGTTAGTTAAGAGATTAATTTTTATTTTAAATATAATATCTTAATCTACCTTTATATCTAATATTTATATTTTTTCTAGTGAATTACATGAAGGGGATTTTTTTTCTAGGCAAGACGACGGCATATAACATAAGACAAAGCGTGAGGAGGTTGTTGCAAATGAAGGTTCCAAGATCCAACAAAACATGACCACATGAATATATGGACAGAACTTTAAATATATACTCGCTCCGGTCTTATATATAAACAATAACTAATCAAATCACGTAATTAATTAGTTAATCAATAAATGTATAAATAATGTAATTTTTTTAAAAAAAATATATTTTTATTTATAAAGATGATGAGTGAGAGAAAATGTGGGATAAAAAGATATAACAAATACATGTAATTGATTGAGGGGGAAAATGACACAAATTATTATATATTTATATATAGGATCAGCATGTGGGATAATATTACTTATATAAAGGACCATATATAATAGGACTGAAGGGGGTATTTATATAAATTATCACTCACTCTCTACTATCAATATAATTAAGCACTAATTTTAATTTCTAAAGATTTTTTAATCACTATATTATTTTGGGAAAGGTTATGTGTTACCATAATACTCTTTTAATCTTTAATATATGATCTAACTGAGGATGATAATTTAATTTTGATCTTAAATATAATATATATTTTTTATATTTATTAATTTTTCTCAAATTACTCATATTAATACTTCATCAATAATAGTCAAATAAGAGATCGAAGATTACGATATTTTTTTAAAAATGCTATATTAACTAACTTAATCTAATTAAATTAGTTAAATATATCTTCTATTAAATATCATAAGAGTGTTATTGTTATGTTTAATTTAGTGTTATTATGTTATCAGGTTGAAACAATATTAAAAACGTGCTACGTATTTTTTTCTCTTCAATAGTGTTATGTGAAGAAAGTGACGTGAAAAGAAGAGTGACAACAAGAAAGTGTGAACTGAAGACAATTTAATTATTTCAACGCGCACATGCTTGAATAATTTGCAGAGATTTTGTGGCTGCGCTGAAGCCAGCAAACGTTAACTCCACTCCAATCAAATATCATGACATATGACTATGACCATGTGCATGTTTCCAGATAAAATCAAGGTTTTAAAAGTTTTTCTAATTTGATTTAAAAAAATTTTAAAACAAGCAGCCATATTTATCCAAAAGAAGTTATGGACCAAACTCTAATTTTGAATAAGCTCATAAGAATAGTTTCTGAAACAGGAAAAGAGTTATGGACTACCTAATTACTATTTTATTCTATTTTTTTACATTATCTCTCTTCTCTTCTCTCTCTTCTACTCTTCTTCATCACCATCGTTGTGCTGTCACTGCTGGTCTTGGTTCCGTTGTCACCGGCATCCTACTCTGCCGTTGGAGTCATTCTCCTTGACAGTTGTTCCATTGCAAACACTTAGCTCTCTCTCTAACTTTCTCTCCATCGCTGGTTCTCTCTATACTCTTTGTTGACACGCCTTTGTCATGATGGTCACCATAAGAAGGAAGAACTAGCAGAGCTTCGTTGGGAAAGAAGGGGAAGAAAAGCAGAGATAGGATGAACAGTGGAAACAGAAAGCATAGGGGACATTTCTCTAATTATGTGAACAGTGATGTCTTTCTTTTATTTTTATCATCTTGTAAAATTCCTGATAATTTAACAACTACAAAAGTTTTTTTTAATAATAACTATCTAAACATTCATACATTCAAAATCATTTTTTTCCTATAAACTCTTTTTTAGAAACCCTTTTTCAAAATCTGTCCAAAATTCCCTTTTTTTCATAAGCCATTTTTTAAAACCTATCTAAAAGGGCCCTATATATATAAACGTGTCTATGCAATGTGGTCCTATATATGATGGTAACACCTACAGGTTTGTCACAGATTTATGTAATACGCCTGCATTTGCATGGTTTCATTCGGGCACACCTTTACCCTATATAATCACTAATCATTTGGTTTTATAGGCTCGTTTAGATAGGATTTTAGAAACAGGTTTATGAAAAAAAGGGCTTTTGGGCAGCTTATAGAAAATGGCTTTTTAAGAAGAGCTTATGAAAAAAATTGGTTTTAAATAAATGAGTGTTTGGATAGTTATTTCCAGAAATACTTTTATTATTAGTAAATTACGAAAAAGGGTTTGAGTATTAAATGAGGAGAGATAAGAGATAAGAGATGAGAGGAAAGAGGAGAGAATGTGTAAGAAAAGAAATGAGAGAGAATGTAAGAAAAAGTAAGAGAGAGGAGAGATGGTATAAGAAAAAATATGAGAGAAGGTGTAAGAGAAAATATGGGTAATATAGTAATTTATTAGTTCATAAGCTCTTTTGTTGCTCCATAAGCTACTCTGACCAGCTTATTTGAAATCTTGATTTTAAACCATAGTTTAATCTAAAAGTCCGTTTAAAAAAATATAACTGTTTGTTTTAAAATTTCTATAAACCTAAGTTTTAAACCAAACATAAGTTTGATGAGTTGCTAAACATGCACTATATGAGTAACATTATCTTACAATCCTTAGAGGTAGTCCTTGGAGGTAGAAATAGGTCAACCTTTCCTTTTAACATACCAAACCTATTTTTTTCTCAATCTAAGCCTAGCCTATATATGTCACGCCCCGAAATTTGGACCGTGACCGGCACGGAATATGAATAGTTTCATATTCCGAAAGCCTAAAACCTCAAATACAACGTTTAAAGTTTCCATAACATTTTTCAAAATAACACAATCTTTTTCTAAGGTCTATATGGAGCATTTACCTTTTTAACAAAATAACACAAGTACTTAATAAAGATTAAATCAATTTTGTTCAAAAAAAAACAACGCTTCGGATCTGCGATGAGACTCTTCACTACTCAGCGGGAGGATTAGGGTCACCTGCACTATCTGAGACCAAATAATCTACTCGTGAATAACGTCCCAAAAATATGATTAAAAGAATGCGGAAGTAAACAATGCATAAACATGTTTCAAATAACAGTTCGTAATTCAATGCAAACTTTTCTGTAAACATTTTCTTCAGGGAAAACAATAATCTGAAATAACCATTTCAAATCAACCTGAAATAACCATTTCCAATGAATTGTTGAAAAACAATCCTTTCAAAACCATAATCTTACCGTAGGACTTCAACAGAATGAAAACAGACGTGGACACAGTCCACGAGGGTAACTAACCAATCTGGAAGCTCGAAGCCACTAACTGTCGGTGGCTCAAGGCCACTAACCTTCGCGAGTATGAAACCCACGGTGAAATCTGGTAGCTTAGCCACTACCCTTCGCGAGTACAAAACCCACGGTGTAATCTGGTAGTTTAACCACTACCTTTCGCGAGTGTGAAACCCACGGTGTAATCTGGTAGCTCAAACACTACCCTTCGCGAGTACGAAACCCACGGTGTAATCTGGTAGCTCATCCACTACCCTTCGCGAGTATGAAACCCACGGTGTAATCTATCGAGCTCGGGTAACCAAGGTGCACCAAGGACTAACAGTACTGCTGTTAGCAACCAGCGTTCTGTATTCCATCCTAAAAACATTTCTTTCATGCGTGGGGTTTATTTCACATGTAATAATCTCAACCGTTTCAATGTCATAACTGTTGGTAAAAACCACTTTAAATTTCAAAACCCCAGCATGTACATTTAAAATCAAGTTACTGTAAAAACATATGTAATTCACATATAAATATTTCATGAATAACATCAATTCACTGTCAAATCTTTTTCTAAAGCCTCTTTATCCATTTTCATGCATAATCGTAATCTTATCTTTTATAAATCGATCGAAAGAAAATCATTTCTAACGATTTAAACCATACTTTCGTAAAAGTTGCTTTTCGTAATTCATATTTGAAATTCAACATTTGAAATGACAATGCATTTGAAAACGTAAATTTTTAGGGAACGTTATTCACTCACCTGGAATACTCCCTTCACTTACTCTTTCCTTTAGCTTTAGAATATCATTCTTCCTTTTATTTTCCTAAATTTCTGAAAATAAAGGGTTCCATCAATGATTGCTATTCAACTCTTTTATATCAAAAACTATTTATTTTCAGTCATGAAAATAGGACACTTGCCAACATAAACCTTTCTCTAGCAGATATGACACATGCATCAATAACTAATACTCTAAAAATAACGCTCTTTACTATAACTTTTCAAACTTCATAATCCATCAAGAACTGAAATTTCTCCTTTATCCCAATTTCCTTTCATTTACTATTATCATAGCATATCACATACCTACTTCCTGAACATCCATAGGCAATTAAATTTGCCATTCCTCTCAACCTCCATATTCCATAAAAATATAATTCACCTCTTCTATGACAAGTACTTTTGATTTATTACTATCACTACAAGTTATTTACATATTTATTAACTTCCAATAGCTTCCCAATTCATTTACACAAACCCGCATATCAACAGAAATTCCCATCTTCCCTTCAAGCTAATTTACATTACACACTTAATTCAGATTCCACTTAAGACCAAACTATTCTCCAATTTCTTCTTTCACAAAATTCATCCATAATACCATGACATCTCATATCAATTGCTAATTTCATTACCACTTTTACTTATCATTTAAACCTCAACTTTATATATACAAATATCAACCAAGATCACAAGTTACGCACAAACATGTACACCAACAATAGCACCAAGTATAATTTATTGTCCAACTCCTCATGGCAGCAGCAGCCCATGTATATATATATTCTATACAATTCGGTGATCAAACAGCAGCTTCAACGTTTACTAATTTTGTTCTGTTAACTATCATCATATATATATAAGCATATACTGTTTAAATTCATAGCAGCCACCCAAACTTCTATTTTCTTTCTTCCCAAATCAAAATAGCAACGTCATGACTCAAACCCAGTACTCCTGTTTTATCTTCTTTTTGGCAACATAACCACACATATACACATACGGATGCCCTTAAGATGCATATATACCCAGCAACCCCAGCAGTATAGATATGTGAACATGTATATATATATTCCCTCAATCAGAACCCCAGAACTGACGGCTAATACCAAAACACACAAACACATATCAACACAGCAGAAATCACGCTTCCCTCTCATCCTCTGCTTTTCGTCTGCAACAAAACCTCACACAGACTACCCAAGAACAATATCATAGCACCCATATTCATTGCATAACATAACTCTGTTTCCAACACCAAAACAAAGAAATTATCATAATCTGATTCCCAAAATTCAACTGACACCAGCCCCCTGTTCTTACTCTATTCTGTTTGCTTTACAAATACACATACCTCTTAAATGGAACAACAGCTCACAGCAACCCAAAAAAAAAAACAAAATGCAGATACACATTTATGGATCAAACACCCCCGAGCAGCAACACATATAATCATATTCCAATTTCCTTCATTCGCATATTCCATTAATCCATTTATGATAGTTTCTCAATTCCATTGTACTTAATTATATCTATCCACAAGCGTAATTTCCAAAACTAACAATGAATATACATATATGTTGAAACAGCGACTTCTAATGATCATTCTGTATTCTTAACAGAAAATAGGGCAGTCATAGTAATTCAATACAACACTCTACAAATCTTAACTGAACACGGAAGTCACTTGCTTACCTTGCTTCATGTCACCAGAAAGTCCCCAACGCAACACGGTATCCCAACACCCAAACTAGCACCCACAGCTCGGCAACAGAGAAAAGAACTCTCGACAGAAGCTGCAGCTCTACAACCATCACTCAGAACCTCTTAGATCAATTGCAACCCACCGAAATTCCCATTCATTCCACCACCCTCTTTTCCTCTCAGTCTCACTGCAATTAGAAAGGGAAAAGATGGAAATCTGGGGATTTGCTACAGTACCTTCCCAGAAGCATGAACTATGAGGAAGCAGTTGTGAACCCAGACGGTATATCGACGACAAGAATGAACCCACAGCAGCGCCTCTCACGACAACTACACTTGGCACTTCCTTCAGCCTTCCGCGATACTCATCTGTTCCTGCTGACCCCATTTATCAGAAAATGAACTTACCTATTGAAGCGACATAGCGGCGACAACATGGCAGGCGGCAGGAGACTGAACACACGGCATCAATAGCGTGAAGATCTTTGCTCTGTGCTCTCGCCGCTTCCTTCCGCCTGCACCGCTGAAGAGGTCCAGAGAGAAAATAACAATGGCGTACGATTTATGCAAAAAAAAGGGATAGGGGCATTTTGGTAATTTTTCCTGCCTAAAAAAATAAAAACCTTCCCATCAGCGTTTGCCAGAGCTCGAACACGATACCTTAGAGTTGAATCCCCACTGCTTAACCACTCAACTATCTTGTACATATTGAAATTTCCCGCACCAACTATATACATATTCTTTTTCTAAATAAATTTTATTTATTAAATTTTTAGAACCATAACAATATATGAGCCTGACCTAGTTTAAAGTATGTTAAAAATGCTAGTATTTTTAAAAATTTCAAACTAACAATGGCCAAGGCCTTCAAACTGACCTTCACCAAAAGATAAGCTTAGGCCTTCAAATAGGACAATAATAGGCCATAATAGATTTAGGTTGCCTCACAAGTTTAATAGGTTTTTCAGAGACCTTAGGCCTAAAGTGTTGAGAGAAACAAATATTCAAAAATGCCTAGTTCTACTCCTATTTTTAAACAAATCAAATCATAACAGGTCAAATGTAAGCTAAACCACAAGCCCCTGACAGATAACATGACCCATTTAATTTTCACTGCTATTGATTCTATATATAAATAATAATTTGTGTTCGTCTAAAAATTTAATATGTTTTTTCTTTTTTTGACCCCCAATTATATATATGTGTCTCTCTCATATCTATTTTTCACTAATATTATCTCATTCTCTTTCTCATCCTCTTCATAAATAAAAATATATTGGGAAAACAAGTTACATTCCCTACCCATGTATCATCTTTAACTAATTTTAATCAATTTTTTAATCTACATAATGTAGTTATTTGTATCTTATATATATATATATATATATTAGACCGAAGGAGGTAATGAATACGATAAACCCTTCTAACTTAAGGCTGATTACTGTAAACTCCTAAATAGTAACACATGAAGTCAACATCAAGTTGCCCTCCCTCTCGGTGAGGATATATATAACATCCCTTCACTTTACAACACATTGACAATTAATAAACCCTTTATATGTAGGGTCATTAACTAATTCATACATAATCTTAATAAGATCAGATCTTAACTAACTAATAACATGAGTTTAATATCTCAGCGCAGAGAAAAACATACAACAATGCATCCATCTTGACTCGACGATGATAATAATAAGATAGTAGCTACAAACCTACAAGCAACCCTAGATTATTTTAGAACCTTGATATTTTTAATGAACCTCTTCACAGCATTGAGCGGCAAGTAGAATGGTACTACTATACCTTCCCCTCCTTTTGTATTCTGATGACATCCAGCATAATCGCTTGCTCCCAGAAATGGTCTGGCTTCGGCTGTTGCCGCTCCACCGTACACTGCCTTATCCCACCTGAAATCCACATCCCGAAACCCTAGATGCGAAATATCTGACAAAATCATGTTCCAGGCATAGTATTGAAACACAAGATCAGCCACAGATTGTATATACTCCACTGTTGCCTCAGATTTCACCTTCTTCACCAACCCTAAAGCAAACCCTAATGGATTCTTACAGAGCTTCCCTGCGATTGTGGCTGCAGCTGGTACACAAAAGCATTGCCATAATAACCAACTGGGAAATAATGGAGGCTTTGACTTGTTCCTTACATCATTGATACACATGAAGCGATCCTCCTCGTAGGGTTGTAATTACAATGCTTTACTACGACAACGCCATAGGAAAGCCGTAAGACCTTAAAACCTAGTAATGTACTGTTGTTGAGAACTATTATAATGGGAAAACAATTGATGGACGGCTTCTAGGTTTTTGGGACCAAAGACGAAAGATTGGTGAACGATGTTTTTTTGGGCCCACATTTGATAATCATCACAATTATTTGGCATTTCCTCGTACTCACGATGGTTGTGCAAGTAATTCGAGGCGGGTATCTTGCTGATAAAAGCTCTCTCCGCCATACCGGAGCAACGGAAGGTTTACTTGCACCTTCTGTGATTTAGACGGTAGGCAAAGATGAATCCACCATATTTGAGGCGTGTAACCTATAACAACACGAGCATGCTTATATAAATATCTTGAGATTGGTCCATCAGTTCATTGGTCTGAACATCCTACTCTGATTGTGTTTTAATATCATGTCATTTACATTAACTTCTCAAATGAAAAAAGATATGGGCTGTTTGTTTCTGTTTTTAAAAACAGAAAAACAAAAAAATTTGTTTGGCAACTTTTTTTATTTTGTTGTTTTTCAAAACAAAACAAAGTCGGGAGAACGAAAGATTTATAAGATTGCAAGAGACAGGGAAAGGAAATTGAGGGATTTGGATCAAGTTCAATGTATTAAGGATGAAGAAGGTAATGTTTTGGTTGCAGATAGTGATATTAAAGAACGATGGGAGACCTATTTTTATAAATTGTTTAATGATGAGGGAGAAGGGTCGTGTTATGAGCTAGAGGATTTAACAGGAGAAGTTGACCCAAATTTGGCTTTTTATCGTAGGATCCGTGTTGACGAGGTTAAAGAGGCATTTAAGAAAATGGAAAATGGTAAAGCTGTTGGACCTGATGGTATTCCTATTGAAGTTTGGAAGTGTTTAGGTGAAATGGGGGTGGTGTGGCTTGCTAAGCTTTTTAATATGATTTTAAATTCTAAGAAAATGCCAGATGAATGGAGGAAAAGTACTTTAGTTTCTATTTACAAAAATAAAGGGGATATTCAAAATTGTGCAAACTACAGGGGGATAAAGCTTATGAGTCACACTATGAAGTTATGGCAAAATGTAATTGAACACAGGTTGAGATTAGAGACTGATATTACTGATAATCAGTGTGGTTTTATGCCAGGTAGGTCTACAATAGAGGCGATTTATTTATTAAAAGGGTTAATGGAAAGGTACTGGACTAAAAGAAGAGACTTGCATATGGTATTCATTGACTTAGAAAAAGCATATGATCGAGTGCCAAGGGAGGTGCTTTGGAAAGCTTTGGAAAAGAAAGGTGTACGCATGACATATATCAAGGCAATAAAAGATATGTATGAGGGGATAACAACTATTGTAAGAACGTCTGGGGGCGAAACAAAGGATTTTTCTATAAAGATTGGTCTACATCAGGGATCAGCCTTGAGTCCTTATTTATTTAATCTAGTAGTGGATGTTATAACTAAGCCTATTCAAGAAGAAATCCCTAAGTGCGTGCTTTTTGCGGACGATATAGTTCTTGTAGCGGAGTCAAGAGAAGAGATTAATTTTAAACTTGAGTTATGGAGAAGTACTTTAGAGTCAAAGGGTTTTCATCTGAGTAGAAGTAAGACTGAATATATGCATTGTAATTTTGATAAGAGGCAAGTTAAAAGTAACTTGGAGGTCAGATTGGGAAATTAAGTTATTCCACAAATAGATAAGTTCAAATATTTGAGATCAGTGATACAGAAGGACGGTGAAATTTTGGAGGATATTAATCATAGAATTCAGGTCAGGTGGTTTAAATGGAGAAAGGCTACTGGGGTTATATGTGATCGGAAAGTACCAGATAAAGTAAAAGAAAAATTTTATCACACTGCTATAAGACCAGCAATGCTTTATGGAAGTGAATGCTGGGCTTTAAAAGGACAGCAAGAGCATAAAGTTGGGGTAGCTGAGATGAGGATGTTGAGATGAATGTGTGAGCATACAAGAAAAAATAATATTCATAATGAACATATACGGGGAAGAGTTGGAGTGGCGCCTATTGAAGAGAAAATGGTAGAGAACCGTCTTAGGTGGTTTGGACATGTACAAAGAAGGCCAAGGGATGCACCGGTAAAGATGGTGGATCAAATAGTATGGACACCGGTTAAAAGGAGTAGAGAAAGGCCAAAGAGAATGCTCAAAGAGGTCATTGAATGGGATCTCCTGATCAATAACCTATCTAAGGATTTAGTTTTTGATAGAGCACAATGGCGTCGTATGATCCATGTAGCCGACCCCATTTAATGGGATAAGGCTTGTTGTTGTTATTGTTTACATTTTTTTTTTGAAAAAATGATATACTATTGAAAATTGGGTTACAGCATCGACCTTCACCGGTCTCCCGCTTTCAACTGCCACTGTCGAAGACCGCCTACGCTAACGACCACAATAGCTATCGACTACCATTATGGACGACCGTCACCCTGGAAGACCTACAATAGCCGCTACCACTATCGCTAGTCGCCCTTGCCACCAGTCCCAATGCACCGAAGACTGCAGCTGATTATTATTTAAGATTATGACAAGAATAATTATTTTTTTCTTGTCTATATTGCCTTTCAATTTTCTTACTCTCTCTTCGTTTATTGTTATTATACTCTCCACTCTACTCTCACATTTTATTAATTCTTAAAGTTAATTATTTTCTGCTCGTCTATAATTTTTTTTTCAAATATAAGTCTTTAGAACAATTATACACATATTTTTTTTTGTTTTTTTTTCTAAAACTTGTTTTTAAAAAAGAGTTTCATAAAACTGTTTTGAGAAGAAAAAAACAGCAAATAGAAACACAAACAACCCTAAACCCTATATATAACCGAAATAGCCAAATCAAAGTGTTGGGAAAAATGAAAACCTGGATAATCAAGATGGGACAGTTGAGAACTCCTTCAGAACCAATAACGTTATAAAGAAGTTCATCAAAATATGGAAATGGAGGTTGAAGAGTGTCACGGAATTGGTGAAGAGTGATATCAGTATCGGCTTCAATGAAGATGACTCCTTCTCCATTACAGTCAACCATAAGCTTGCGTCCAGGTCCTTCCCTGAGTCTACCAGCATATGGGTAGTAAACCACCAGAGCTTGACACACTGCTTTCTTTATGACTTGACTGGGTCCTTCCCTTTTATGGAGGACTTGTGACCATAAAAGTGTATCATCGGTATCTGAAATCGTAATTCTTGTTGGTCATTTACGTCGGAGAGCAGTTTCATTTCACGAGGGGTGGGCTTCGCCGGAGCCACAAACTCTGGTTAGCGCCGCCTCACAGTAAACAGTGGCTCACCGGAAAATGCTGCAGGTGGAACCATGTGATCACACAAACAAGATTGCAAAATGGATCGGAGACTGAGAGTAATGTTTATTTTTGAGCTAGGTAGCAATATTTATAATATAGTACTTCCTCCTTATAAAATCTAATTAATTTAGGTAAATTAAAAAAAATAAGTTAAATTAGTTATTTATAATTATTATATATTATTTTTCTTAAAATACTTTATTTAATTGTGGGCATTTGAGCTACTCTTATTACAAACTCTCTAACATATGCAATCATATGTAAGAATACTTTGGAGAAAAAATTATTATTTTGAGAGACAAAATAAATTAGAATTTTATATTTAAGATTAAAATATACTTCCATTTTTAACTCTTATATTTAGGACTGAATGAAGCATATAATATTGAATTTATTGTTTGTGGATGTGGTAATTAGCCCCAACTTAACAAAATATTCTTATGATATTTAATATATGACATATTTAACTAATTTGATTATATTAAGAAAGTTCGTTAGTATGATATATTTTCTCTAAAATACTTTAATTATCTTCCTTAACTCTTTCTCCCTCTCTTAATATTGGTAGGAAGTATTAATAAAGATAATTTAAAAAAATTGATAAATATAAAAAATATATTTAATATGCAGGATAAAAATTAACTTTTTAATTATATGTATTAGTTAGAGACAGCAACCCACCTGTGGCCTTGTCGACTAACGTTTGCAAGCATCCCAATTAACGAATATTGCCACTTGGTTCTTGTGGCAATGCTTTTGTGTACGCAGCCACAGTCCCCACCGCATGCAAACTCTGCTAAAATTCATTTGGGTGGGGCACCGTCGTGTATGGTGGGGGACGGGCGGAAAAGTGTCTGAAGTGTCTTATATGAGACCGGAGGAGTAATCGACTGCATTGCGGTCCCGTGTCTGTTTTAAGGATAAAAAAATACGATTTTTTAATCTTAAGAACTTGACCAGATGACTACTAAGTTTAATTATAATAAGGTGATTTATAACAAAAAAAAGCCTCACTTTTTGCCCTATAAATGGGACTAGAAGGGTAGCTCAATATTATTCAACATACTCTGCTATTTATTATAAGACACCAATTAGAGGGTGATTTTGATCCTTATTATAAGGCACCAGCATTCTCCATACCTTGTCTCCCATCTTAATCACAATCATCAATTAATTAATCACTCATCGATCACACAAGTTTTAACTAACTTGACTTAATTAACTAACTAATTATAATTAATACTTCATATTCATCATCTCTCTCACTCGTTCTAGCTAGGGTTTGCCTTGATCATGGAAGCTTGTGATGAATTTAATGAAACCATGCAGCAGGTACGTAACAGCTCTGTGATAAATTTATGATATATGGAGTAGTAATAATTTCCTCTGGTAATAATTAAGTTTTTCTCACCTGCAAAACCTGATCAATAATTGAATATATATGCATCTATTCTCATTTCTTAGGAAAATTAAATCATTTCAATGGGTTAAGATTTGTCTCAGTACTGATCTAAAAGGCTTTTCGAGAAGCGTAAGATTATATTTATATATTTGTAACAGATTTCAGATTTTCTATGAACTCTATCCATAGAGTACCCATAAAATTGCAATTCATAGATTCATCTTCAACTCATAGATTCAATATGTTTCTTCCCAAGTAAAATAATAATTGATTTTAATTCTAAATAAAAATTTCAATACATTTTATCTCTCACTTTTAATATTTTTTTCCAAACTAGCTTACCTAAATTATAAATTGACATATATAATCATATCATAAATTAACTATTTATTGATTCTTAATATAAGAGTTATTTAATTTTTTAGAGAGATCAAATAAGCTAAATAAATTAATTAATTATAATAAAAACTCTCAAGACGAATTTGTATTTTAGTTACTTATTTTGTTGGATTATATATGATATATATGAATGTTTCATCCACTTATGGATTAATATTCCACTGGTATGTTAACATGAGACATAATTAAGGAGTTAATCTTAGTTATAAATATAAGATATATTTTTTATATTTATCTTTTTTTTTAAATTATCCATATTGATACTCCCTCAATAATGATATATTGAGGGAAAGAATTAAGGGAGATGATTAAAATGTTTTAGAGAAAATATAATATATTAACTAACTTAATTAATTTATTTAATCTAATCAAATTAGTTAAATATGTCTTATTTTAAAAACTGGAGGAATACTTTTTTTATTTAAATATCACTCATTTTCAAAATTATGAATATTTTAATCATGATTGGGTTGAGAGTAAATTACTTTCAATGAGGGGTAAAATGTTTGGTACCTTACCTATAGCATAATAAATATATTCGTCTCATTCCATCAAACCCCCATTCTTGTTCTTATTCCCATTTTTATTTTTATTTTTATTCCCATAATGATTCACATGCACATGATAAAACTATTCCAAAATTTAAACAGATCATCAGGTGACATTGGCGGCGTGTTTGGAAAGTTCCTTGAAAGATTATTCCATTCTCATTTGAGGCGGATTCCATGTTGAACATTCTAATTATTGTAACAGGACTCTGTTACATAATTTTTTGTATCATAATTATCTAATCAACTTGCTATCTCAAATTTAAACATTGTGAACCCCAAATGAAGGGGTAAGAATCATTCAATATTTATTAAACTTGAGTCAGGAAGATTTCGCATCGAATAATTAGTACAGGGCAATATATAAAAATATAGGAATTTATACACTACAAAACAAATAATATAAAAATTAAATTAAATTAAATGACTGACATACACTACAAAAGAATAGACTTTTGGCGATGACTTTTCAACGGTGACAAGAAAAGTCATCGCTAAAAGTTGATTTTCAATGGCGACTATAATTGTCGCCGCTGAAGGAAAAACTTTTAACGGTGACTGTATTTTGTTGCCGCTGAAAGTAGACTTTTAGCTCGCCGCAGAAAGTATGTTTTAGCGGCGACTTTTTTCACCTTCAGTGGCACAAATGTCACTGCTAAAAGTCTTCCTATAATTTTTCACCTTTTATAGATTTTAAACAACTATCTAATATATATAATTAAATTATTGAATGATGTCATGATTAAATAATAAAAAAAAATTCACATATTATTATAACAATGAGAGATTATACATATAATAATGTGATGTCTTTGAAAGAATGAGATGAAGCAGGGGTGTATGCATAAGAGAGATATTATGAATGTATGTCAATGAATGTGAGAGTTAATATATATGTGTTAGAAATAATATGGGGGAGAAGATAGAGCGAGGGAGATGTGTGTGTGAGAGAGATAATGAGAAATAAATGATATAAAATATATACATATATACATTCCTAGTTACTATTATATATGCCCTCTATTACTGCATTTTAAGAAAGAATAATCATTAAAAATATTTTGGAGTTAACAAAACTGAAGGAAAAAAAATCATAAAATGAGTATTTTGAGGGTTTAGAAAATTATGAAAGAGTTTATTTCCCTAAAAGAGACTCAAATAATTTAATAGTTATTTTTTGAGAATTACATACCTATTTTCTTAGAAAATTTAAGAAAAATAGTTATTTCTTAAAAATATATTTAATAAAAAGAAGATTTTCAGCGATGACCTTTTTTGTCGCCATTGAAAGAACTTTCAGCAGCGACAATAAATATGACCGTTGAAGATCAATTTATTTTCCTAAACAGACTGCCCTGGTACCTTTTTATTTCATATTTTGTTTTACTTCTTCCATATGCTTCAGTCAATGAGAAAGATATCTGAAGAGAAGCTTCTCAATCTTTGACAAGAATCCACTACTGATATGAGTTCTGTCTACCCCGTCGACTGTGTTGCTGCTTCCAATGTTGTCACCCTTCTTGTTCCTTTAATTTTGTCCGCTGATGCTTTGAGCTCTTTCCTTCCATTCTGCAAGTGTGTGTGTAGTGATGAAGAAGACAAAATGAGTAAATGTTCCGTGGTCCATCAGCTATTATTCTTCTTTCCTCTTTGAGCTCGAATTTGCGCCATCAGGAAAGCTTTTATCTATCTTTCTTCTGTTCAGATCTGTTGCCCCGTCGCTGTCTGAACTTATCACTTCTACTGCAGTAAGTCTCCGACTTCCCTTTCCTCTGCTGCTAGAGTTTGTGCCATGAGTGATGTGTGGTAAGTTTTGTGCACTGTAGCTACGTTGAGAAAACAGAGAGAGAGAGGAAGTATGAGCTTGTCATCGGGTGTTAGTTTTGGGTAGAGTAGGAAATGATATATGCGTATACCCATAAGCTTGCTGTTATAGTGTTGCTTTATGGAAAAAAAAAAACAAAACAAAGAAAGGGAGGGAGGACGATGCTGCTGATATGTATATATATATATATATATAGATGAATTGGGAAGTTAGGAAGTTAATAGAATTAAAGAGAAGAAAGAAGGCAGACGTGTTGTTATGTGACTTGGGTCTTGAAGGTTGAGTGTGTACAAAAAGCTGAACCGAAGAAAGATGCTGCTATTTAAATTTGTTTACATTATCTTCTAATATGTGTTTGACACACAGTTTGTCTATTCTCAATTTTGGCAAGTTGACAAGGGGAATTTCTTTACTTAAATATATCTGTAGACAATTCTATCTTTTTTATAATATTGTTTTGGATGGTCTAATTTCCTGGTTTCTCTAAACTGCTGGTTGCATGTCATCTTATCTTTCTACTTGTTTGTGGGGAAACTCTTCTATATATATCTTTAGAATATGGACAAACCTTTTGACAAGTTGTCTGATTGTGCTGTATATCCCACTTATTATTTCTGGTGCACATCTAGTTCCTTGAATTGATCGCTTGGCATTCTGATGTATATTGTAAACTTGCAAGTGAAGGTTCAAGCTATCATCGGGAAGAATGAGGAAGCCATTATGAATTTTGAGAAGGTATGTGAAGTTGTTAATGATGTTAAAAGATCATTATTGAACTCCCTCTTCTGATCAACCTACGCTATAACTCATTCAATTCTCATATGATAATTTGGTGATAACAGGCTCGGTCAATTGATCCATACATTATAACATATATGGATGAGTATGCAATACTTTTAAAGTTGAAGTCTGATCATTCAAAGCTGAACAAGTGCATGATTTGTTAAATATTGATCCTGCAAGACTAGAGGTTTTTGTAGCTCTATCTGTTCTATGGGAAAGGAAAGACAAGAAAAGAGCACTGTCCTATGCTGAGCAAGTTATATTTTTTTAAAAAATATTCTGAAGCAGGGTGGACCAAATTCCTTTATTTTACAGTATTGATTAGAACATGAATGATTCTTTTGCAGAGTATTCGAATCAATGAAAGGCACATACCACGATATATAATGAAGGTATAAATATAACCATTGTATTGGATGAAAGCATAGATAGTTGCATGATCTGTATCTCGTATCTGTAAGATAATGGAAATCCTGAACTTACCAATTCTGTCATGAATTTAAATTTTCAGGTTTGGTTCATACTTATTTGGCTCTCTCTAAAATTAAAGAGGCTTTATATGCTTCAAGAGAAGCAATGAAAGCAATGCCACAATCTGCAAAGGCTTTAAAACTAGTTGGCAATGTACACGCAAGTAACTCTGGTGGCAGAGAAAAGGTAAACATGTGTGGATAAGTATCTGCTGAATACTTTTGTTTGTAAAGTTTTCTTGTGTTAAATATAATGCATACTTTTTTTAACAAAAAATATAATGCATAATTCAAAAAGGCAAAAAAGTTCTCTGAGTCCGCATTGAGCCCACCACCTGGCATTTGATATATTGAAAGAAGCTTACTATTTGCTTGCACTAGACACATTATTTTCAGAACATGAAAGCATTATTTCCTTTCATTTTCCAAAAGTGTTGATACTTTTTTCTTGCATTATTTATTGTCTTTATTGTATTTATGATGCATGCTGCTTGTCTGTTAAGATGACGAAGCCAAAATGGTGCTAAGTTGTTATGTGAAGCTCCCACATGAAATTGTGATTTTATTATGAAAATAAGAGAAACTAAGTAAATTCATTTTTGGAATTGGTATTATAAAAAGGTTTCCCTATATAAAAGTAAATCATTAAAAGTCAAATATTGATTCTTCTGGTTCTAAATATATGTTGACAAATATTGATTCTTCTTATAAAAAGTAAATAAATACTGTCTAAGTTAAATTTTTTAGTCATAACTTAATAAATTTAAATCTATTCCTTAACAATAATAATAATATTTTGACAATAAATTTTGAATGATGTTGAAGATGCCGTAAAAGAAGTTGAAGAAGATGAAGCTGATGATGAGGAGGAGGAAGTAGAATAGTTTGAAGAAGCCAAATCAGCAGATAATCAAGATGTAGTCAGAGTAAAGGACAATAAAATTGAAGCTAAAAAAGTCCCTTCAAACGATTGGAGTTCAATTGTTGAAAGATTATTATCAACATTTTTATTTTATTTTTAAATTTATCTTAGTAAATGATGTATTCTCATCTTTTAAAGGATTATGTGAATTATTCATTAATATTATTAAATTTTAGTTTATTTAGTTATTTATTATTTTATTTATATATTTATAAGCTCATTATAGGTTTTTATTTAAAAATTTAGGGAAAAGATTAAAAATAATTATTGACTTTCAGCGGCGCCGCTAATTCTACATTAGGCGGCGAGGAAAGTCAATTTTTTTTTGTAGTGATAAGAAGTCTATTTTTTTCCATGTTTTTTTATTTTTTTATTCTTCATAATTAAAACTTCCAAACTACACGTACTTGATCAAACACAGATGATGGAATGCACAGACTTTGTTAGGCCAAAAGTGATTGCCATGGCGAGCCACCCTCCAACCAAAACCCTAGAAGACGACTTCACCACCGGAGCTTTCCCCAAAATAGCACTCACCGCTCCGAACCCTAACAATGCCAAGCTCACCACACCCACCACCACCACCAACCTCACCTTATATTTTTTTATAAACGCCGCTCCGAGCAGCGGCACCACCGCCCCGACCGAGAACGCTATCGCTGAGGCTGCTGCCGCGTAAAATGGATTGGGCAACTTCTCTTTGTCCACCTCTTTTCTTTCTCTCTTCAACTGAGCTCCCTCCATATCATTCTTCGAGTACACTGACACAAACTCTCCTATTGCCATACTACAAGCTCCGGCAACTAAACCCGCAACCCCGGTGAGAATCATTGTTTTGACGTCCTTCCTTACGGCTTCGACTCCCATAATGAGCGACGCCGTGGAGAGCAAGCCGTCGTTGGCTCCGAGAATGGCAGCTCGAAGCCACTGGGCCCTTTGGATGTAGTCAACGACGTCGTCGTTCTCATGTTGCTGATCATCTTGAAGGTTTCTGTGAGGCTTTTCTAGGTCGGATTTTGAAGTGGTTGGAGAAGAAGATGGATCAATTTGGCTGAGCTTATTATCTGCCATGATCAAAGGAATGCATTGTTTCTTATGGTAAGGAAGAAATTAGTGAGTGAGATTTTGTAACAAGAGAGTGCGTGGAGGACACACGCCGCCATATGAAGCTATTTATAGATATGGCGGGGAACTGTGGGACTTATGTGACAAATGGACAAAAGAAAAGGGTAGTTGTGGTATATGTGAAAACGGTACACAAACAAATTTGTAACAATGTATTTCTGATTTTTGAAAATACTGTGCAGATAAAAAAAACGCATAGATAGATCGCATAATTTTATAAAAATATATTTAAATAATTAGTAAAGAGAAGATATATATAAGTTGTGTGGAAATACTAATAATTCGTTAGTTTAGATGGTAATCACCCCCAACCACACAAGGAAGAGAAAAACGTAAATTCAAATCCAATGGCCCTTAGAAATTTTTACGTAGGATTCTTGGGTATCGGGGAAGCTTTTGATGCATCAGGGTCCTACCACTGGAGAAAAATAATTGAGAATATTAGAACAAAATATTAAAATAAAAACTTAACAAGTTAAATAATAAAAATAAAATCTATAGTAATTAATAATGAAATGAGCATAAAATACATTACCTTCAATCAATCTTTGAGTCCCTTAAAAGATAGCTGTAGCATTAATTCAAGGTGTTAATTAAAAGACTAGGAGCATGTTTCTAGTTTATTAATTACCTTTTGTTTTCTTCTGAGTGTTTGATATGGTATTGCTTGAAAAGTGCTTAGTTACAAGCTCACCAATGTTCCTCATGCTATTGCAGAACTTCTGGATAACCTGAATGGGTTATCTTTGTGCGGATGGAAAGGTTTTAGAAACATTTTACTTTACACAGATTGTATTGTGGTCATCAATTTGAGCACTAGAGGGAGTCAGTCTTCACATCCTTTAAGGGAATTATTGATGACACTAAACTCTTTTTTTTATACTTTTTATTAGATCATGTTATCATATATCTAGTTTCAAGGTTGTGACTGTCCCTCACATCATAATATAGATGTTTTATATAGGAATTGAATTTGAGATCTAGAAGAATTTACTAATACCATATATCACTAGACTAATTTTATATTAGTATCTCACTTCTTTCTCTTTGAGACTGAAATTAAATAATGTTTCTTTTGTTCATAGACATAGATGATATCTTCATATATATTGCCGACTATTTAACTAAATTCCCAGAGTTTAAAGGGTAAATTTTGTATTTTTGATCTACCGCCGCCTACCCTACATGAGGCAGTGATTGATAAGGGAGGGTAGAAACTGATCTGATGTAAATACTTTTTTTGATTTAATGGATTGCAATACTTTTATTAAGAAAAATGTGCCTTTTTTTGAATGAGTAGGCAAACACAAACTTATCAACGACGACGGAAAAGGCCTTTTTAAAAGTGGGGCCGCACACTAAAAAACTAATAATTTATATATTTATTTTAACATACATTTAAAACTCAATTAACTATTGGTTTCCTTCAAACCTAAATTTTAAAAGTGTTTATGGTCTAAACTTTAACTTGAAATTTTTTTAAAACAAATAGTTATATTTGTTCAAAAAAGCTTTTAGATCAAACTATAGTTTAAAACTAAAATTTTGGATAAGTTACTAAGGCTAACTTATAGAACAGTAAAAGAGTTTATAAATTACTCAATTACTATTTCACCATTACTTTTTCTTACACTCTCTCTCATCTCTCTTCTCCACCATTTCTCTTCTCTTTTCTCTCTTTTATCTTCTTCACCTTCAGATTACAAGTCCTTTTTTAAAAATTGTCTAAAAGCCTTTTTTTAAACTCATATCCAAACAAGCCCTATAACTAAAATTGATCCAAATTAAAAATATAAAAGATAAAATTGTACTATAGATAAATTAAGATATTAAGCGTATCAGGAAAACAATATCATGGTATTAGAAATTACTTTACCCTTATTTTAATTATAAATATTTATTATTTTATTTAAAGTTTTGAAAAAAATGCTTTTACAAATTTAAAAATAAAATATTGATTTACTAGTGGGTCTTGCCTGGTGGATGAAATTGATCCAAATGCTTTTTTTACTAGTGGGTTTTGCCGGTCCTAATCCGCAATTGGTCTCTTAATTTTAATGATAAAAACCGGTGAAATCGTAGCCTTCTTTTTAATTAACTTGGATTAATGATGTGTCCTTGTTTGGTAATGCTGCTGAGTTTTTCTTACTTCAATTTTTTTAAGGGGATTGATGTGCCGTAGGGAATGTTGTTTGGTTGAATTTACGATAGCTATTCATGTTTCAGGTAGGCCGGGATGAAATTTCTCTCACACGTTTGAAAAACTAGATGGGAGTTTCAAATCATCAATCCAAACACAACAATGGGTCTTGTGAGGGTTTTTGTTTTCCTTGTTCAAGTCTGTTGCCGTTGCTTTGGGACCAAAATGAAACAACCAACACTATCATTATCAATATCGTCGATCCGGATTATTTCATTTTTCTCTTTCTTCTTTTCTTTTTTAAAATATAATCTCCAGTATCTTTTAATAAAAAACTATTATAATATTTTATATATTAAAATTTTCTACTTTTTCTATCCTACAATTATGAACGGTGTAGGCCAAATATATTTTTTAATTTAATTAGGGTATAACTCTTTAGAGGTGGGGTAAAAGGTTTTTTACCTCTTCTAACAAGTATATTTTATAGAATTTAAACTTATATTTTTTTTATAGAATATGATTATTTATCACCTCAATTAACAATTTATTAGTGGTGTAGATCAAATTTTAACATGTTTAAATGTATTTATTTACTTTTATAAGAATAGTTTAATAAATATTCCTCTAGTTCTAAATATAATATTTAATTTATATTATAAATTATACTATAAATTATATCTTATATTTAAGAATGAAGAAATAGTAAATATGAATCATCTATTTTTTTATCTTAGTGGAGATAAGACTATGAGAAAACAAATGAAGAAAGAGGAAAAGGAGAGGACCTGGATCCTAATATTACTCCATCAACCCTAAATATAAAAGTTTATTAAGTAATTATCTTTCATTCTAAATGTAAGACGTAATTCTTTTTGTCTCCTAAATATATGATTTTTGCATCAAACTGTCTTTATTGATTGCATAAATTATAGGGATTTCTATCGAATGAAAATGATTAAAAATGTTACTCCTCCGATTCAAAATATAAGATATATTTAACTAATTTAATTATATTAATAAAGTTAATCAAGTTAGTTAATATAACATATTTTTTCTAAAATACCATAACTATCTTCTTGAATTCTCTTACTCCCTCTCTTATTTGATCATTGTTAAGATTATCAATAAAGATAATTTAGGACCAAGATCATTGTTAAGAGTATCAATAAAAAAAATAATAAATATGAGAAATGAGTCTTATATTTAGGACTAAAATTAACTTTTAATTAAGTCATATATTAAAAATTAAATGAATGTTTCAGAGAACCTAACACATATTTTTTATAACTAATTTATTTAATATTTATAAATTAATTATGTAGCTTATACGTTTAGACTCTAACTAGATATGCATGTAAAATTTATAGTAAATTGTACAAATAAAAAATATATCGTTCATTTTCTTTTTGTCTTCATGCAAGCATGAGAAAATCCAACTAGTTAGGTATAATATCAAAATGTCTTGTAGTATTTTTAACATATATTTTCTTTTTCTGTTTTTCTTTTTGATAAATAACAGAGATATTCTCGATTCCGTTTGTACTGTTATTTAAAGACAAGTTATTCGCTCACCCCATTCCCCGGGGCAGCTGGAATTGTAACTCTAGAGGGTCTTTGGTTTGGAGGAATTTATAATCACAAGTCCTTTGCTTAGATTCTCTTTCTTCGTTCAAGCCCACTTCTTTACAAATTATTCTCCTCAGAATTTTAGCATGTTTTATTAGAATTAGGTCTTCAAAATTTTATTCTCTATTTTAAAATGTAATAATTTCTAAACTTTATCAATATTTTAATATACACTTTACTCCAATAATAAAAAGTCTATAAAATAATAAATAAAAAGTAAAATTATATATATATATATATATATAAAATTTAATGATACAACTTATAAATGAAACTAAAAAAATTGCTCAGCTTTATAATTGGACTAAAGGAATAATGTGTGAGCCTATATTTGTGTGTGTATATAGATCCCAATTTTGCCTTTAATGTAAGACACTTCCAATTGGGTTGTGTGAGGAAGTAGAACTCCATTCAACATCAACTCACACTCATAAGTATATTCCAACAATGTCTTCCTCAAGTTTGAGTCATAATTTTTCACTTATTCCTCTATTTCAAAGACGATGTCTAGCATAAGGTAGGCTAATAACCTATTTTTCACTTGGTAAGACCAAATACTTCATAATTTATATACAATTATAGATTTTAATCCAATTAGATTATCACCTTGAGACTCCTTAGTGAATAAAAAATTTAATGTAGATCTATGGGTCATAATCTTTATTATCAATTCTTCATTTTGTTGGCCTTTACTTTTTAATAAATTGATACATATTTATCTATATAGCTTTTGGCCATACTGTAACATTTTGTCATACATAATTTTATTTTGATGACCTTAAAGACATTATTTTCAATGATCGCGGCAAGGCAAAATATTATTAGCTTTCAATTTCAATTGTCAAGAAGAGGCAAGCACGGCGATGGTGGCGATGAGTAGAGAGCAAGTGGCAGTGGAAGAGACGAGGGAGGTGGTGGGGTTGTGGGGTGGAGGAAGAGTTAGGATAGGAGAAACTAGGAAAATTATATCTTATTCAAAAGGTTTTTTTTGGTTAGATTTTCCCTTAATAACAACTTCAATTTTTGTTATTAACTTTCCATGATTTTATTAATATAGATTGTGTTTAGCAGAAAGGGCTATTCCCTTATCACACTATGGATAAGATTTGAAAAATCTATGTTAGGAGATGTGCCAACAATCAGTTTGATAAAGAAGAATACTTACGTTTAGGAAAAAAAATTCTACGATTTTAGATTATTTTGGGATCTTATGGTTTAGAATGAATGAATTTATATATAGCTAGTGACATTGGCTTAAAATTGACCAAATTTAACTTGAAAAATAGCAATTATCGATGAAAGGATATGTTTTTCTTTTGCCAAAAAGAAAAAAAGAAATGATATTTTTTTACTGAGATTAAAATGTTGCCGTAATTATTTTAAGAAATAGTAATTTTTTTACTGAACAGTATCAACGTACCAATAAAAAGAATATCAACCACGTGTTTCAATGGTTTGTTCTTTACATGAATGAAGCCTTACAGACAACTTATTCGCATCCCTAATGTTTGATTTCATTCAGTAAAGTAAAATACATGAACACAGCAATATACATCAATTATTTTTTTGTCACAAAAGAGTTTGAGTGAATTACTTACTAGAGTTAAGACATGATGCTTTTATAGAGGCTCAATAGCAAGATCCTTGTATCATCTAATACATATGCTTATGAATAACCAACGAGAGTTAGTCTAAGTGGTAAGTGATTCAGTATTACTTAAGCGAGGTCTTGAGTTTAAGCTTTAACGTATGTAGAAAATTTCTGTTTGGCAACTCATCCACTATAGTCAAGTATGCAACGTAGGTCAAATCTAGATATAATCGGGGTAAAATTCCGATGAATTGGGTGAAAAAAAAAGAAAGATATGCTTCTGAATAAAAGCAAGTACAATACTGGTAGCTTGAAATTTACTCAAAAAAGACTGAATGTGATGGATTATAGTTGGGTTCTGCAATTAAAACATATATCAAGAGATCAAAAAAAAGTTATCGATTTCCTCATTGTTAGATGTGTGTCTGTCTCATCTACAGCCTTGTGGATAAAGCTTGTATGGGCCTTAAATCCCTCTTAGTCTAGTTTTTTTGTTTTTTTAATTTTGTGTTAACACTCTTTTGTATTAAAAAAATATTCTCATATCAAATTCATATTTTTATGAATTATAAATTAATTATTTATCAAATTAGCCAACCTATACATCAATTATTGTCTTTTAGATTGCCAATTAATTGTACGTTTTGTATATATTAGAGAAGCACCTTTTAACTTTAGGCATCCCTGTTGTTTGAAGTCATTCAGTACAGTAAAAATAGCAATTGTCGTACGTTTGTTCAGTTCATTATTGGCGCCAGTTGCAGTACAAAGGACAAGAAGATAACTCACAAAACGGTGCACCAGTAAATAATTTTGCAAAATAAATAATCAAACAAACTAGTTTAATTCAAGCGTCAATAATTGAATATAAAATAAAAGCTAAAATACATATAATTCTCCTAAATTTTGAGTTAGTTGCATGTAACTATTTTAAACTTAAAAAATGTAAATATAACATATTCACATTATGTGGTTTTAATTGTGCCAAATTAATCACAAGTATCAAAATAAAATTTTAAATTTTTGTGTCATTTTACAAAATTGCACCTCACGTGTTTAAAAAGAAAGCCCTGTTTATACTATCTCCAATCCTATTTATAAACTTTAAATTTGTAATGTGTACAGTTCTTTTTTATAAGCTTCATTTAGAATTTATTTAACTATTTATTGCATTTTTTTCAATTTTACACCTAATTAATTATATATCTTATATCTTTTTTCACCAATTATTTCTCTCATTTATTCTCTAAATAAATAAAGACATAGTTGGAAGAAAATCCTTTTCTTCTATATTTATTATTTTTAACTAATTTATTATTCAAGCGCGGTTGTTTTAAAATTTCTAAATAAAACGGGAGGGAGTACTATTGACAAATGATTTCTTCTAGAGAATGCCATACATTAACACTCTCAGTCTCCTTCCTTTGAAATCTTGTTTTTATGTGGTAACATTGCTTCATCTGCAGCATTTTCCTGTGACGTTTACTGTGAGGCTGCGCCAACCAGAACTGGTGCTCCGGCGGCGAAGCCCACTCCTCGTGAAATGAAACTGCTCTCCGACATAGATGACCAACACCGTTGACGATTTCAGATACCAATGATACACTTTTATGGTGACAAGGCTTCCATGGAAGACCCAGCTAAAGTCATAAAAGGCTCTGTCTCAGTCTTTGGTGTTTTACTATCCATTTGCAGGTAGACTCAGGGAAGGACCTGCACGCAAGCTTATGGTTGATTGTAATGGAGAAGGAGTCATCTTCATTGAAGCTCATGCTGACATCCCTCTTCAACAATTTGGTCACCCTCTTCAACCTCCATTTCCACATTTTGGTGAACTTCTTTATAACGTTCCTGGTTCCGAAGGAGTTCTCAACTGTCCCCTCTTGATTATCCAGGTCTTCATTTTCCCCAACACTTTGATTTTCCTATTTGGGTGATATTTTTTTTTCTTTTGAGAAGTAAATGTAAATACCATGGTATTAAAATCTATCATAGGCAAACCGGTTAGACTAGTCAACTGATACACCATTCATTTGATCAGTTTAGTCAAGAGTTTTTATCGGCATGACTAGATAGAATTTTATGTTATTTCCCCTGCTTGAACTGACGATGTTTTGGGTTGAAAAAACATAGCAATACATTAAATTTATGTTTTAATAACTCTATATGTGATTTATACATAAAAATTGTATTTCATTTACTTATTAATCTTTTTTTTATTTAATGATTAATACAATATTTAGTTGTACAAATTTAAATTTTAGTACATCAAAAGGTAAAATAGTCTGAATTTTTATTAAATGATAAGGACTAACAGGTATTCAAAGGATAAAAACCTATTATTTCAACCTCGAGAGACCAGTAAAACTAAAATTAAGATAAATTTAATTGACAAAAATTGTACTAACCCTTTATTTAAATATTATTTTTATCATGGTTAAATATTTTTATATATTTTAATTCATAACCTCACTTCAACACCTAATGACTTTTCAAATATCATTTCCTTGGCTGTACGAATTTTTGTTCTCTTGGTAAACACATGTTTATCTTTGCAATTCTATCATAGGTTACTCGCCTCAAGTGTGGTGGATTCATCCTTGCCTGCAGCCTAAATCACACAATGAGTAACAGTGCTGGCATAGTCCAATTCTTAAACGCCACGGCGGAGATGACCGGAGGTCCATCTGAACCTTCCGTTGCTCCGGTATGGTGGAGAGAGCTTCTATCAGCAAGAAGCCCACCTCGAATTACTTGCCCGCATCATGCGTACGAGGAAGTGACTAATAATTGTGATGATCAAATATGGACCCAAGAAAGCATCGTTCACCAATCTTTCTTCTTCGGACCCAAAAAGCTAGAAGCCATCCGTCAATTGTTTGAACCTCAACAACACACTACGAGGTGTGAAGCTCTGTTGGCTTTCCTATGGCGTTGTCGTACTAAAGCACTGCCATTAAAACCCTCTGAGGAGGTTCGCTTTATGTGTTTCAATAATGTAAGGAGCAAGTCAAAGCCTCCATTATTGCCAGTTGGTTATTATGTCAATGCTATTGTAGCCCCAGCTGCAGTCACAACCGCACGGATGCTCTGTGAGAATCCATTAGGGTTTGCTTTAGAGTTGGTGAAGAAGACGAAAGCTGATGCAACACTGGATTCTATACAATCTGTGGCTGATCTTATGGTCATTAAAGGACGATCCAGCTTCACTACTACGCCCGGAACATGGACTGTGTAGGACATGTCACGTCTCAGGTTTAGGGATGTGGATTTCGGGTGGGACAAGGCGGTGTATACGGTGGACCGGCAACGACCCGAGCCGGTCAATATGGCGGATCCGGCTATTATATTGCGTGTGAGAATGCGAAAGGGGAGGAAGGTATAGAGATGCCATGCTACTTGCCGCTCAATGTTACGAAGAGGTTCATTGACGAAATGGATCGTGTTCTTGGGCAACTTTGAACCATTTATCAAGCTTCTAATGTAATCGAGCGTTGCTTGTAGCTATAGTGCCTGCTTTACTTTCAATTTTAACTTATAATTATGGTTGATTTGGTTATAGATCTTTGTGTTATATATATATATATATATATATATATATATGTTATCAATCATGCATGCAAGGTTGTACATGCATGTCATATATATATCTATTTTATACATCACCTATTTATATTTTTATTTTTATTTTTTTTACTGGACATAACTGAATATTTCTTGACTTTTTTCCCTTTAACTTTCACCTTCTTGATATTCTCTTGCTCTTATTTTTCTTTTTTACTACTCTTTCACCTTTTTCCTTCCATATATTTAGGTTAAGAGTTGGCTTTGATACTACTAATACTACGTGGTTAAAAAAAACTTTTTTTCACTTTGAATGTCATAAAAATTGGATTCTAAATTGAATAGAAAATTAGTGGTTGAATGATTATTTAATTCGATTGTTTATTATATAAAGAGAAATTTTCTCATTTTTTTATATATAAAGTTATATAGTCTTAATTGCAATATCATATTTAAGTATTATCGATTCTAATTATAAATAGCTATCTCAATATGAATTTTTCAATTTGTACACTGAAAATGGTGAAATCATTCATTGCTTTCAAAATATAAAAACTTCAATCCTTGAAAATAATTATAAAAATGAAAAATGATTGTTTAATATAAAATCTATAAAATCTGAAGTGATGAAATATAACATGATTGCATGAAAAGCAGCTTTTAAATATAGAAATTAATCAACTAATTCACATAAATTAAAAAATTAAGTAATTTAATTATTATAAAATATATGTGCTGATTTTTTTAAAAAAATATCACTTGTTTTAATTGTTTTAATTGGAATATTAACAAAATAACTATCCTATCATACAATAATCTAACTATATATAAGAGTAGTTTGGAAAAAATAGTCACCTCAATCAACACCTATTATTTCACCTCTATCACTACAACAACTTGAAGAAATGCCTGTCAATTCTCCTCATATTCCCCATATTCAAAATAGTAGTGCAGGTAAGGTTGTTTCAATTTTATAATAATTGATTTATATTGCTTATAACATTTAATTGTTCTAATTCAACTTTAATTATATGCTCTTCTACTGCAATCAACAAGCGCAGAGGAGTTTACAAGTTTATTAATGTGAATTTGAGGACTGCACAAGGATCAAAGATTCGAGTCAAATTTTTATATTCTATGTCAAGAGCAATCGGTCGAGAAGCAAAAGATTTTTCTAATTATTGTGGTTTAACTCTTAGAACCACAGTCTCTTTTAGGGATGGTGGAGGTAACTGGAAGAATATTTTTGAAAAATATGGTCAAGATATGATTTTAAAAATAAAGGTATTATTTATGTTAAATTTTTTAAAAATCTTAGTTTATTTATATTATTATATAAAGTGTTCATATTTATTTATTTCAGGATAAATTTGAACCTGCTGATGCAATTATTAAAGAAAAGTTTCATATAGTTATATCAATTATTTTACAAAATATATTCAGAAATTGGAAGACTAATCTGCATTCTCATTATAAGAAATATGAGACTGGTGAGGATAGGTTGGTTGATCCTCCTCAAACTATTAGTTTTCAATATTGGGAATGGTTATTAATATATTTTAAGTCTGACATGTTTAAGGTACCTCCTTATCCTTCTAAATAAATTATTTTTTTGTTTCAATAATTAAATTCTTATTAGTTACCAAAATTTTGTTGTAGAATAAAAGTGCAAGAAACATAATAAATCGAGAAAAACAAATAACTAAACATACTCGTGGTCTTCGATCATTTGCAGAGATTGAATTTGCTATAGTAAGTTCAATTTATCACCACTACAATTTAAGTTTTTAATCATTTTTATTTTAAAATCTATTGTTTGTATTTTATATATTATTATTTTGTAGAGAGATCCTATTACTGGACAACCTACCCCTCCTGACCAGCTGTGGGAGATAACGCATTCTAGAAAGATATTAGATGGACAAGTAGTATGGGCTGATCCATACTCTGAACATATTCATGTATGCATTATATTTTATTTTATTTTGATTTATTTTTATTATTATTCTAATATTTTCACATGTTTATTTATAGAGTCGTATGTACGAACTTTCTCAGGAGCAAGATCAAGATTTAGAGAGCGATGCTCGAATGTTGTTAGAAGAAATATTGGTGACAGTTCTTGGTGAGAGGTCAAGGTATGTAAGAGGGAAAGGGTATGGAGCAGAGCCTTCAAAGAAGAGAAATCGCCCTCAATCTAGTGATAGTTCAGTTGTCCAGAGTGTGCGTGCCCAATTGTAGGAAGAGTTTGATAAAAAATTTTAAGATGAGAGAGAAAAATGGACACAGAGCATGCAAAGATGGAAAAAGAGCGTGCAATGGAGCATGAAAAGATGCAAGAAGAGCGTGTGCAATTTGAGCAAAGACTAATGGAACAAATGAAACAAACGATACAAGCTCAATTTGCTACCTTGATGCAGAGGAGACAACCAATTGCACCTACTTCTTCTACTCCTACAATTGATCATTCTATATAATATTTATGTATAAAATGAACAATTTTATTTTAATTTTAAGTATTTCAATAATTGAAATAATTTCATATTTTATGTAATGATTGAAATTATTTATACATGATATTATATTTTGATTTATTTAGTTATTTATCATTATTTTTGAGATTAAATTATATATTTTTTATATAAGAAAAATTATTAGAATTCAAGTTTAGGCGACGACAATATTGTCGCCGCAGATCCACCTTCATGCTTTAGGTGGCGACTTTTGTCTCCGCCTTTGACTTACCTTTGTCGCCGCTAATGATTGACATTCAGCAGCGACTTATTGTCGACACTAATTATTAATATTCAGCGGTGACTTTTAGTTATCGCCGCAAATGTATATAGGCGACAGTCTTATAGGCGGCGACTTAGCAACGACAATATATCGCCACTAATGATATTTAGTGGCAACTTTTGTGCCTTTAGCGGCGACATTTGTCGTCGCTGAAACTCAATTTTTTTGTAGTGAATATAGGAGTTAGATATAAGTTATAACTAATCTGTAGATATTAAAAAATAGTTAAATTAGTTATTTATAAAAAAAATATTACTTTCTTTAAAATATATTTTTTAATCATTTACATTAGAACAACCATGGATAGAAGCCCATCAATACTGGAAATTAATAAGAATAATTTAAAAACAAATTATAAAATTTGGAAAATGATATGAATTGGAGTTTAAGATAAGAGGAAATACTAAATATATAGTAGACAATTTTGACCAAAATAATTCCACCAACAAACTCAGTTTTTATTGGCTCTCTCTTAGAATTACAATTTGAGTTACACATGATGATTTCCTCCTGGAAAATACGATGTGTCATTTGCCCATAGTTGAGTGAACTTTGGTAGGCTTTGGAAAGAAATGGAACAATACAAATATAAGGCAGTAATGTGTTGTACACGCGACACGCACAAGCCGTTCTCTTTTGTTTTATTAATTTCTAAAAACTGCAAAGTCGTAATGCAGATTAATAGAGACAGAATCATCAACAAATTTATTACGCATGTTGTGAATTACATATTTATAATTTTTTTTATCCTATACGTAAGAATTTAATCTACTTTATCTTTTAATATAATATTTTATCTCAGTTAATTATACATATTAAAGGAGATTTCTATACAAATAATCAAAACAATATTTTAAACAACTTAATACATATTTTTTAATAGATAACCAACTTAATGAATTTTGTTAATATCTATAAACTAATTATATAATTTCTATATATTTAAGATTAGAGGGATTATTATTATTATTATTATTATTATTATTATTATTATTATTGCTGTTGTTGATACATTGCATTCATCAAAGTGGTCAACAACCTTATCAACTGACCTAAGGCAAAAGCACTAGGCACTCTCAAAATAATTATATATATATATATATATATATCTTAATCCATCGAGTCCCCGTAAATTGTGGTCTAGGACTTTTTTTAACTATATATATTTACTTAATTTGTTCAATATATAGCATTAACCATGTACTCCTTAAGCCATAGATATAGAAGTTAATTAGTATAAATATAATATCTCCATCTATTTTATCTCTTATATCTAATTTTTTTTAAAATTAATTTATTTAATTTATAAATTCATATACAATTAGTTTAATTTTACACAAGAGTTTTTTAGTAAAATTATATCATTTTTATTATAATTAATTAATTTAATTTTTTAATCTATTTAAATTAATTAAATAATTTTTATATTAATAACTAAAGGACTAGAGGAGTAATATACAAGTAAAATATCCACTTGATTACTATAAACACCTTAGAATTTCATCCCACATAAAGCAAAATTTGATGAAACCATTTCCACTATTTGGTACTAACAATAACTAATAACTGATCATACTGTCGTGGCCGCTGATGTATACTTGCGGCAGTGACTTTTACCACGGTCAAAAATATTGCCACATCATTTCTCGCCCCATACCATATGATTAGAGGTGTGCATAGGTATGCCAAAACTAGGCTAAGCAGTCCTTTGCCCGGTGCTCAACTTTAAAAGAAATAGACTATATTTTATAATCTAATACCTTGTTTAACCTTATATTTTTTAGGTTAGACATAACTCTTTTTTTTCATGGACTTCAAAAGGCACACCAAGCAGCTGGCTTTATATACACTCTTATACATATGACACAACGTTACCTGTTACCTACCACCTAGTACCACATAGCACCATATCACACACCAGGTGGTGCCATGTCACCTGTCACATGGCACGCCTTCGTTTATGTGATTTATCCACCTAAATTTTTACTTCATACATGGCTTTCTTTTTCTTTAAGGTTTGAACTCATGACCTCCTCTTTCTTATATGTCCAACCATGATCTCTCCACGGCTGAGTTCATATGGATCGGACCAAAGGCTGACTCTCGATTAAATCGAATGGTTTTGTCTGGTTTTTCAAACCATGATTATTTGACACTTAGCAATTAGAATAGTTAGATGGGCAAAGTATTATATATGGGAAGAGAATAAGAAATAAAGGAATATAACGCAATTGAGCTACAAAAAAATACAATATATATACTATAGGTATAAACTTTTTTCCCCACATTGAATCTATTTCTTATATCACATATATCAAATGGGTCTGCGATAATGGCCATTGAAATAATTAAATTCATTATGATCACAGCAATTAATTAACTTTTCAAGTATAAATTATCAGTTCCAACTATCTTTCTATATATGTACGTTCCAATATCAATTTACCAATTCGTGGACAGTTACACAATCCATTCATTTTGATAATAAACGATCTATGGACAAAAACAGTTCTTTTCTTTTATCTTTTTTAAAGAAAAAAGTAATATAAAAAAGACAACATTGGTGGTGGTGGTCGCTGGTACGTAATTTTTTTGTAAGTGTGAACGCATAAGATTCCACCATCCCACTACTACTTCCATATTCTTTTTTTCTTTCTTTCTTAATTTCTTTCGTTCTTCGTGACCCAAAAAAATAAAAAATATTTCGTTATTTCCACGAAAGCCCTACTTTCTCTATGCTATAAATAGGATCTTCCCAAGGCGTGTGTCCTCCACACTTCCATATATCCAAATCTCATTAATTCATTACCTTCTTCTTCTTCTTCTTCTTCTTCTTCCTCAAGGCACAATCTCTAAGCTAGCTTCCATGGCGGATCACAAGCCAATCCAAATTACTCCAGCGTCTCCCAGTGAATCATCCCCGTCAAACACTTCGAAAACCTTCATTTTCGACATAGAATCACACAACCAACAAAACCCTAATGATCATCACCAGCAAGATGAGATTGAGGTTGTTGACTATGTCCAACGGGCTCAATGGCTTCGAGCCGCCGTCCTCGGAGCCAACGACGGCTTGCTCTCGACGGCTTCACTCATGATGGGTGTTGGAGCCGTTAGAAAGGACGTCAAGACGATGATCCTCACTGGAGTTGCCGGCTTGGCCGCCGGAGCTTGTAGCATGGCAATAGGAGAGTTCGTGTCCGTGTACTCGCAGTATGACATCGAAGTATCCCAGTTGAAGAGGGAAGGAAAAGAGGTGAAGAAAGCCGAGTTGCCAAACCCGTTTTATGCGGCAGTGGCCTCTGCGGTAGCCTTCGCCATGGGCGCGGTGGTGCCGCTGCTCGGGGCTGCGTTCATTAAAGATTACAAGGTGAGGTTAGGGGTGGTGGTGGCTGTCGTGAGCCTAGCCTTGTTGGTATTCGGAGTTGTGAGTGCAGTTTTGGGGAAAGCTCCGATGGTAAAGTCATCTTTGAGGGTTTTATTTGGAGGTTGGGTGGCCATGGCAATCACTTTCGGCTTAACAAAATCAGTGGATTCCATTGGGCTTTGATCATATATCTTAGTTTCAATTAAAAAAAAAAACTTTTAACTTTTGTTGTTCAAAAACGATATATATATATATATATATATATATAGATTGATATATATATATATATGTTGATGTAATTTTAGGTTGAAGGTTTCACTAATTGAAGTGATCAGATAAAAAATTGTATTTTAATTTTGGGCTTCACAGATTATATTCTGTAATTAACTTATATTTATTGTCTTTGTTGTACTAAATAATCTGAAAACAAGCATCAAATTTACAACTTTGACAGGACTTGTCTGAATTTTGGTAGTATAGTGGAGAAGTATTTATGAATAATTTAATACGCACTTGTGCCTCACGTAACGAATAAAAAGTGGCAGACACATGTTAGTATATAATTGGGAAACATACTTTAATCGGATGATCCACGGAAACAAGTGGGAACATTCACACACACACACATATATATATGTGTGTGCGCCCGCGCGCGCACATGTTTAAAATGATTTAGATTACTATGGACTGGCAACAATCGTTTAGTTTTAGTAGAATTGATAGTGAGATATGCGACTCTTTAGAATGTATTTAATTTTTAGGAAGTACTATTTTATTGTAATTTCAGCATTAGCGCTTGGGGAGGTATTAGAACTCTTGGGTACCTAAGTTTATGCCTGAGGGTAATAGACATCGTCCTATCCGATATTGGTATCGTTTAGGAGGAAGGGAGACTTCTTCCTGCCTTTAGATGATTGGTGAGCCCAACCTCTTTCTAAAGATTTTTGTACCAAAATAAAAAGTATAATTAATTATGATATCAGTACAAAATGTTAAAATTCGAGCATATCTAAGAGGTTACTACTAATTAAATTTGATACCACCGAAACAATAGACAACTAGATTCCCTAGTCAACTACCACCTTGGCTAAGTGATCAGCCCGTACAATACCTTCTTTAAGCTTATGATGCAGAACAACTTGTCAATCTCTACGAAAAACTGGCCTAGTGTCATCATTAACATCTCTAAACGGGTGAATTAGGTCATAGACCCTAGTAATTAAGTTAACTGATAGCCTCTAAACAATCAGAGTATAAAACATTTTTCCTAAACCCTTTAGACTAACATAAGTTGAGATCATACAGGATACCAAGCACCTCTTCAACTGCAGGAGGAATTGTGATGAGCTTGCAAGAGAAACCAATTATCCATCTGTTGCTCCCCCACAACCACTTTTGCCATCGTCTAAAACAGAAGCATCCACCTCCTGCTTGATAAGATCCCCCTGAAGGTTGCGTCTCAGTGTTTTAATTTGCACATTAATTCTAAAATAATATATACTACATTCATTCATAATTATAAGATCTACTTAACTAATTTAGATAAATTAAAGAAATTAGGCAAATTAGTTAATTGTAATGATTGTGTATTAGTTTTCCTAAATTACATTTTTAATCATATGCATTTGAACTACCCTTAATTTTTTATATACAATCATATAGAGATATATTGGAGGGGAATTATAATTTTGAATGACAAAATAGATTAAAATATTATATTTAAGAATAAATTCAACCTCCCATATAGCTCTCATAATTAGAATAGATAGAGTACTAAATATTATATATATATATATATATATATTAAAAAAGTAAAGATCACTATAAACTGGAATGAGCCATTGAATTAATCACCAATCAATTGTGATATATACAAGTTATTAGCATGAACCTATAATTGATTAAGTATATTTCTTCATGAGTGTAAGCCTAGCCAACTATATTGCCTAGTTTAATTTATCAAACACCAAAAATTCTTCATTGATCTGTTTTTGTGTACTGAAAATCTTTTTTTTTTCAAGTAGTACTGAAATTAATTTAGAGACCTATGTTATTCACAATTATCTTTTATTTTTGGCTTGAGGATTATATATATATATATTTGTTGGTACCTATATTTTAAAATAATTGCATGTCAGATTAAACAGTCAAATTAGTAAAAACATTAAATAGTCTAAATTGTAAAACCAAGATTCCATCAATAATGTTTCATGAAAATCCTAAAACATACAACAATTATTTTAATGTAAAACCAAAATTTCAAACTATATACTATTTCAGCTAAAATAATGTTGATATGATAATTAGCGTTTCAAAGGAATGCAAAATAGCTTATACATTAAAACCTTTATTAAATTAAATATTATATGTTGTCGGTTTCTTTCTTTACAAGAAGGAATCCCAAAAAAATGGAGATAAAGTTAAAAAAGAAAAAGATAAGCAAAATTAAAGTGATTCCACATATTGTTCCAAAGCAAATTAATAATATTCTTTCTTTTAGTCGTGTAACATCTAAATAAAGTGCAAAGGGCCTTATTAGACACAATTTTTCGTGCAAGGATTAATGAAAAGGACACTATATTTCATATTTATTTTATTTATTTAATTGAAAACTAGCGTTTTTAAGCTATTTTGCTAATTAATTTATCAATGACTATCTAAAAATTAGATTATTTGAATTTGATTTGGATGATATTAAATTTGATTTTAAGTTATATTATGGAAAGGATTTTCTTTTCGTAAAGTGGGTTTATTTTGTCAAGTGAGATTGTAAACATTTAATTTATAAATATGTTAGTAATAAGAAAACTTAGTAACTTCAAGTTTTAGAGATTATTTGGAACTATGTCTGATAAATATTCATTAAGGAGTTAGTATAAATTAACTTTAGATAAGTTTTCGTATAGAAGAATTTCAGCAATTTCTCTCATTTTGTTAAAAACTAGAGCTTCGTGTATACACACATAATACAACTTTTTATAAATTTTATATTTATATTTTGTTATTAATGTCGATTATGGCTGGAATTGACTTTATAATTCACACTTAAGTATTGGTCTGTTTGGGGACAAGTCCATTAGCTCAATTATAATTCAAAGAGAAAATTATATCTATAGGATAATTTCTATTTCCAAGCATATAGGTGGGTAGATGGTTCATATTTTTATTTGACTTATTTAAATTAAATGTGGAGGATTTAAATTTAATTATTTTATTATTTAAATTGAAATAATAATTTTTTGGAGAACTTTATTTTTGTTATAAGACTTTTTTTCAAAATATAAATAAAACATCAAAACCTTAATACAATGAACTTGAATTACATTGGCTAAAAAATTAAAATAAAATTCCAATCTCATTTGAAGAGTTTCCCTTAAGGTCCTATTTTGTAAATCTCAATTAAAATATTTTAATAATTATTTGCACGGACTGAAATTACAATCAAGTTATAAAAGATTTCATATTAATTATGTAAGAGTATTAGAGAACTTCTAAGCAAGTTTTTTTTTAGAACAAAAGGTAGTAATTTATAAAGACATTGGCAATTCCTTTTATATAAACATGATAATAAGTTTTTAAAAAAATTCACAGTAATTCTTATTATTTAATTTCAACCAACGGCATTCTTATTTTATGTATTTTTTTAGAAATAAATTATTAAATTTACAATATATTATAATAACTGTTTTTTTACAAGGGATATTATAATAAATGATATCATATATACGGTTTATGATTTAAAATGGGGGTTAGGAAAATTTGAGTGAAACATGAAAATATTGTAAAGAGATAGAAAAGTGTAAGTACTTTACTAATAAAGCTAAATTTCCAAATTTGACCAAAAATCCTTGATGTTAAAAAAAATTCAGCAATTATAATATGTTTATTTTAGTCCTTGAGTTCAATTGTGTGGTTTTTTTTTTTGGAAATTTGGAATTAATATAAAATTTACAGGATCTTGGTGCTCAGATGTATTTTGCTTGATAGTACAAATCAGTGCACAAAGTGGTGTTTTATTATGACCACACATTTTAATTTTATAAAGTATTATTGCTTATTGATTGCTGGATATGCCAAATATCTTTCCTTTGTTTGTGCTTTGCTGACTGAGATGACGATGATGATAGGCATTTTAACGTAATTTAGGAATAAAATAGGAGGGAGTAATGTTTTCCCCACACGAAAGCCACAAACCTATTTTTTTTTTTTTATTCTTAATTTTCTAAAACAGAAAAATGGAAAAATGAATTGATGATCTTCATCTTTAAAGTGAGAATCCAAATGATTGAATATCAGCAATCAGCAGCACCATGGAAGTAAAATCAGAACTTTTATAATAGGTGTGTATGAATTAGCTCTTATAGAATATATTTTATATAAAATTGATTTTAAAATAATTTTAAGAAATAGATTTTGTAAAATAAATTTTATATAAAAAATAATTTTAAAAAAATAAGTATTTAGATAGATATTATTAGAATTAATATTTTATAGATAAATTATAAAAAATTATACGAGATAAAATAATAATTACGTTAAATATAAAATGGGTAGGAATAATGAGATAACAAAAATATAAAAGAGATAAAATTAATATTTCACATATTTACAATCTAAAAAAATCTGGTAAAAAAATAGTTATTAAAATCTATAGTTTCAAATGTCTACACCATAATTTTACACGTGATTATTCCTAACAATAAAATATATATTTAGGAACTCAAAAGTTTGAGTCTAAAAGAATTTTTATACAAACCAAACACACACACACAATGTTTGGTAATAATTATTTTAGCTGCCACTGTTTATATCCAAACGGGCACTAATGGCCCCTACAATTACGTTTTTCTGAATCAAAACGCTGCAGCAGCCGGGTCTCGATATTTTACACTGATTTATATTCAAGACCATATATAACTGAGTTGATTCGAGTGCTAAGTAATTAAATATTATTTAAATAATATTTTAAATTTAAATTTTAATGTATGTAAAAAAAATTCTGTTGGAATACTCACTTATTATAATTAGGTACGCGACACGAGTCAGATCTAGATATAATCGGAGCAAAATTCCAATAAATCGGATAGACAAAAAAAAATATTCAAGACTATACAAACGTTCTAATATTGCTCCATCTTATATTTAATATAATATTTATATAAAATTTAGTTGATTAATTTAAATAAATTAATTAATTCTCTTTAAAATATTCATATATAATATTTAATTATATATCAATTTATAATTTAATTAAATTAGTTTAAAAATAATAATAAATATTAAAAATAAATTGGATTAATACTTTATATTTAAGACTAAATTTAACACTCTAACTAATTTTTATATTAAAAGACCTATATCAAAAAGCTAAAAACAAAAGAATCATGAGATCCTTAAAAAAGTTTGTACACCTCAAATTTATTATAAATCCCCACTAACAACTCAGGTTTAAATTTTAATAGCAACAATCTTTTGCTATTCATATAAGTAGCACTCTCTGCATAGGGTAACAAATCACTACTATTAAACCAAGCCTTCCACAACTTCCATTCGTCTATTACTATCTTGGAAGAAACCAAGACATCTCTGCGAAGGGCAAGATACAGTGTATCAAATTTCCACCAACGCCTCACAACAACACAAATGAACAACAAATCCTACAAGAATCCTAAATAGTTCCTAAAATGGCTAGCCACAGTTCTCACTTGTGCAAGGCACAAAGGCAACTCTTTTCACCCACGTCAGACGCAACACAAAGAGGCTGACACTTGCCGTCTTCAAACCACTTGGCTCGTTTCTGAACGAGCTCCTCCAGAAATATGTCTAGCTTCTCAATTGTAATGTTTGGCATCACCACAACATGAGCGATGTTGCCTTGGCATGCTAGTTGCCACCTGCGAGTAAACTCCTCATCGTGTGGCCGCTCGAACACGACTGTGCTGCTTAGCTCGTTAAGCATTGCGCCGATACCGGCATCCCTGAGGCGGTCTTTCAAGTAATGAGCATTCCTCAAGCATTTCTGTACTTCTTTCTGGAAACCCCGGTATCCCTTTCGGTTTAAAGTGTACCAGAGGAATATGGGAGCGTGTCCGTTTCGACTTCCCATAATTGTGGCATCCCTAGAAGCTAGGTACTCCACATTCCTGGAGAGAACATTGACGTGCTCCAATCTAGTTATTTGCACACCACAAGGCATAGGGCACCCCACAAATTTGTGGCCAGATACACTCACACTGCCTATAGGCTTCTTAAAAGAGACTTTTGGAGCCTGCAATTCCCCCAGAATAAAGAAAGAAGTCGCCAAGTCAGTTATCAGGCAGAAGATACTATAAAAGAGATCAGCACATTGAAGAAACCAAATTTCTGTGTGCCAAATCATTAGATGGTTAAAATGAAGCATAATAGAGAACATTCAACACTTACGCGTTTGACAAAAGGCATCATGAGACCAAATAAAGCTCCGTCACAGTGGATGTAGAACCGGTCATGTGAAAATCCTGCTTCTTCAAGTGTCTTTATCACTAGATCAAGATCATCCATAGCTCCTTTGACAGTTGTTCCTGCAAGATTCAAGTGTAGGCACTAGAATCAGCAAAATGAAGGGGTGACGAGTAGAGTGTGCGTGCATGTGTGTGTGTGTGAGAGAGAGAGAGGCAGAAACTAGCCTATATTCACATTTACAATTGCTGGCTTGTCTTTGTTACGAATAATCTTGGCCTTGAAATCATCACAATCAATCTCCCCAGTACAGTGTGTGTCAACTTTCACACATTCCATTCTGTACATACGAGCAGCTTTAAAAACAGAATAATGTGTTTCCCGTGAGGTATACAGAATCCCATCTGGGAAAACCTCTCTCCTGCAAAGATATTTTCACCATATTAGGCATTCATTTTACTGATTTTTAAAATATCATCCTAATTGAAATTTATGAAACTAACCCAACTAGAATGCCATGTAGATTCCCTTCTGTGCCACAGTTTGTTATATAGCCCCAGTACTCATTTTTCTCAATCTCCCATAATCGGGCAAACCAATCCAAAACACCTACTTCAAACTGCCGTGAGTGGACGCCGTAGTTACTTTCAATAAATGGATCTCCCAAGTTGTTTATAGAAAAGTGCTGCAGCTGGGCAAGGGCACCATAGTCGAAATCCAAATTATAGGGATAACCTGCAATAGTTAGTTCATAAAATAAAAATTAAAAAAATAAAAGTAGAAAGAAGACCTCAAAGGTTAATAGGAAAATATCTGAACTTCAAAAATTGCCCAAACTCATTCAAAGTCTTGCCAACAGGAAGCAAAGATTATATGAATGAATTTTTGTAGATTATTAAATAATAAATTCCCTGAACATGAAAGATCATAAACATTTTCTAGTTTCCCCTAAAGAATGAAGCATTCTTTATTAAAAAAGAAAATGCAGTCAGCAATAAAATAATAAAATGCTCTATTAATCTACTTCATATCTCTATAATTCAGCTGGGAGATAATTTTCTGAAGCTCTTTTAAGATAACCAGACCAGAATCTAACAAGTCACACCAAAACCTAAAAGAAATTTTTACATAATAAGAGTTTTCCCATTATGAACCGTTTTCATAACACATCAAATAGAACTACATAAACATCAGAAATGCACCAGTTGAAGCAATTTGAGTAAGAGGAGACATTGTCAAACCTAAATGATGCTTCGTCCTTTCCATCAGAGATTTCCTGTATCTAGCCAAAACACTTGCCATGTAAGCTTCCCTGTCCCCTATCACCTCATCATCAGCATCTGGTTCCGTGACTTCCAAGCATGTGGTATGAACATTCCTGCCAAGTACTATCTCTCTTTTACTTTTATCCTCACTCATCTTGTTCACCGCATGACCATTTCCATTATTTTCAACTATGGGTGGTACAGGATCCTTAATCACAGCCGTTGGATCAAAATCCTCTGGCAATGGTTCAATTGCTTTCATGATGCTAGACTCATCAATCACAATTCCAACACTTCTGTCCATTTTGCTAGTCCTTGCACAATAATGACCTGTAAGACATATGATACAGAAGTGGATTTGGAGCAAAAGAACTGCCAATGCAAACAAAATATCAAGCAAAAGACAAACCTAAAATAAAAATGGGGCAAGCATGGTTTTTAGATATAAAACCAGACCTTTATGGGAGGAAAAGAGTAAGCGATTCATATCACATTCTGACTTTCTCGAGAAACAAATCTCTGGGAGCAATTTTATTATTTAAAAGGAAGTAAACTAGCCTAAATTGAAGCACGCAGCCCACAAAACAAACACCTCAGACACCATGAACTGCCTCTACAGAAGTATGAATTCTCTGAAATGTCCATTTAAATTCAAACAAATTGCATCCTTTACAAAGTGTTAATTGCTAGGACATGACAAACCAAAAACAAATTCACTGAAATACCCCCATTAAACGAAGAAGTGAAGCATCATTTACGGATCTAAGCATTCGAATAATGCCGGACATAATCTCAATCGAAAATTCAGGAAACTCAGTTATCAAACAAGATTACTGCACCGCAGAAACTGGAATCAAATAAAATTGAAGATAATAAGACAAACCTCACAACAAGGTTCAATCGGCGAAAGAAAGAAGCTACAAGCGGGATTTCCGAGACTGAAACCAGCTTCCGACAAAGTGTGTCCGTCAATATCAACTTCCCGGTAACTCAACTGGCAGAAACGGCCTGACAGGCAAGATTAAAGCAGTGATTAAGTCGATCGAACAATAAGAAATGAGCTATAGACAGAATGTAGCTCGCTAAAGCCCAGATCTAAAGAAGATAGAAGAAGAGAAAACCTTCAATGCGTAGAACGGTTCAAAGAACAGATATTGGGACAGAGGCCGTAACGCAAGCGCAGGGGACTCGGTCGGGATGAAGGACGAAGCTTGGGCAGAGGATGTTGGGATTTATAGGTGGGAAGGTCACGCGCTTTCGATGTTGCTTGAAGGATCCCATTGCATGTGTTTCACAGTAATATTCCACTGACGTGGACCATCCTATGTGATTCTGCTATGTGGAATCTTCTGATTGGGCCCTATCAGATTTTTCACATATTCACGGTTCTGGGTTTCACACATTACGGGAAAATTATTTACATATCTGTCAATTTTTAATAATATTAATACTTTTTAAATGAAAAAGAGGCTTTTCTCGGCATGTTGGCCAAAAAACAGCCTTTCCTCTTCCTTGGTAATGGCCATAACATTATTCAAGACTTATTTTGTAATTGTTAAACTCAACAACGATTGTAGATAAAGAAACTCCATAAAACTGCCGGCCTAAAAAACTTTATAAAGTATTTTTATATTTTTAAGTGACATTGACACAACACATAGAACCAAATTTGAAGCGTTAATTAGCTTCTTATTTATAGTGTCACTTATTGATAGTGTCATGTTGTGTATAACACAAGGGTCCGTGTATTGAACATGAACTGGGCTCTGTTTTCAAGTGGCTGGACATGAATTGTCTCAGCATGAATGGAAGGAATCACATGAAAACGGGTTCAAAAGATGTTTAGTGCATTGCTGAATATGATGCTGAAGAAGAGACTGGAGAAAAGCTTCTGAAGGAGGGGGAGAAGGGCTGTTCTAACACGGAAAACAACTCTGGTGAGCATTGATGTTAGTCACTAGCAAGCAGATTCTGCAATGTGTGGGGAAGAGTATGCAACGGACACAATGGCTACTTTTTCCAGAAAAGGGCAAGAGGTTGCATGATTAGATAGTAAACCCAAAATCCTTTATTATGAGATTTATATTGAGACGTATTTCAAGTCTTCCTCAGCGTATTATTTAATGAATTATGTTGACCATTTTATGCTTCTTTGCAAGCATCATCCTCTAAAGGCAAACATTATTTCTAAGAACTTTCTTAATTGGAAATGGATATACAAGTAATATCTTCTCCTTGTTTAGCTAAACAATTTAATTTAGGTCACTGATGTTTAGCTAAACAATTTAATTAAGGTCACTGATGAACAAAATCTAATCAAGAAGACAATGAGGATTAGTCTGTAATCAAGAGCAAAAGTTATGTGAACTCGAAAAAAATCAAGTGAGAGGAAAATGTCATTGGTGGTATTATAAGAAAAGAAGACATCAACTAATTGATGAGATGATAGTGATAGAACAAACTTGTGTATAAAATTGAAAGAAGATTTTCATGATATTTCCAGTTCAAATGGCATCAGCATTGCTATTTTGTATGATCTATGACACGTTTTACTTTCCCTCTTTTTTCATGAAATTTTGTTATGGATGACTTTGGACAATGTTTAGGAAGGAGTTTTGATGATCATGACTAATGCAATACTCTGAAAAAATAACAATTCTAAAAAGTAGTCCCTACTAGGATTTAATATTGTTGGACAGTGTTAGTTTCAAGCGTACTTAAAATTTTTATTTGACTCGCGGAATACTCATATAAAACTAGAGCACTTTAGATAGGTTTACAATCACGTTACACAACAAATATATGTACGGAAGAAAAAAAAAACTTCGGGACGCAGAGGGAGAGATATCTAGAGCAACCACACACAAAAAATGTTTATTTGTCTTCTGTGTTTATGTACACCCGAAAGAAGAGGAAAATGTGATTCAAAAATAAAACTTACCCACTTTCCCACGTCATACTCTTATATTTCCCGTGGATAACTCCCACTTCTATATTACACACATATACCCCACTCTTTCACTTATTCTCACAATAGCCCTAATGCCTATTAAATTTGGGTCTAATCTATTAAAAGTAGATCAGTCTACTTTCCAACATACAGTATATTAATGCTATTTACTCTTTCTGTTGTTTCATGGTTATGTGGTTTTCCACTTTAGAAAGTTCTGATTCTATCAGGTTGGTGGTACTTACATTTACAGATGTTTTAACATATTCATTCAACTGAACGGGACCAGATTTAGGTTTTCAGGAAATTGTGAAATGGAGAGGGAACTGTTCTTTTGTTTTTTTTTTTTCAAAGAAACTATTTCTCATTCCGGTCTTATGTTTTTTTTTATTTTGTTAATTATTTTCTTAATCAAATATTTTAATTTGTTTCAATTAAGATATTCCTTGTGCTTCTAGAGTCTTGTTATTATAGCAAGGTATACCAAATTACTGACGGATTGAATTGATTCACATTAAAACATTCAACCAGTTGTTTAAAGTTCCAAACTAAAAGAACTATATCTGTCAAAAACTAAAACAACAGTTAATTTAATTCTATTAATGACTAATGGTTCGAAGAAGGTACTTTAGCCTATATGTTATTTTTGTGATCTTAATTTAGATATATATATATATATATATGTATATGAGTATATGATTGTGGTGTTCATGTGCTTTACAACACTTTAAAACATTTGTTTGAGTGGATTTGTTAATGGATTTGCCAATGCTTGGGATGTTAGACTGTGAAGCTTCAGATGATTATCGTGAAGTTTCTTGCTTTCCGATGCCATGATTGATCCAGGTTTGTTCCTTCTTTTCACTATTACACTACAAAAAAACCAAGGATTTTGCCACGACTTTTCAGTAGCGACAAAAAATGTCGCCATTGAAAATTGACTTTTAGCGGCGACAAGTAAGTCTTAAATATCTGCGGCGACAAAAATGTTGTCGCTGAAAGTAAGGCTTTCAGCGGCGACAATAATATGTCTTCGCTTTGTCGCCGCTAATGCTAAAAATTCAGCGCCACTTTTCTGCGATGACACTAATTGTCGCCGCAAAAGGTCAAGAATTATGCAGCGAAAGTTTTTTGTCGCTGCAGAAGGTTATATTCAGCGGTGACATAGTTTTAATACAATTCTTTCCCACTTCAATGGATTTAAAACCACTATATAATATATATATATATATAATTAAATTATTGAATAATTTCATTTTTTAAATAAAAGAAGAAGAAATTTCACATGTTATTATAGTAAAGAAAGATTATAGATAGAGGGAGATGTATGTGTCAGAGAGATGAGGAGAAATAATATACCTTAAATACATATGAATATACATAAATTTTTAGTTGATGTTGCATGTGCATTTTGTTGCTATATTTCATATAACATCTAAACTTTTATAGAAAGAGTTTATAAGATATTATTGATTTTAATTGTATTTGTCTGAAATTAAAAATTGTTAAGAGTGAAATTTTAGAAAAAGAATGAATAAAATAATTATCATTAAAAATATATTGAGGTTAAGAAAAAAAATAATAAAATGAATATTTTAGGGCTTTAAAAAATTATAAAAGAGTTTTTTTTCCTGAAAAGAGACCCAAAGGATTTAGTAACTATTTTTTGAGAATTAAAAAACTATTTTCTTATAAAATTCAATAAAAATAGTTAGAGGTTATTATTTATTTAAAAAAATTTATAAAAATTCTCTAATGAGTTAAAAAAGTTATTGGAGGAAAAAAATTATTTTTTGTTAAGAGGATTATTTTTTAAAAATATTTAGACTTTTAGCGGTGACAGAATATAGTCGACGCTAAAGGGGTATATCAGCGGCGACTTTGTTCTGTCGCCGCTGAATGATACTTTCAGCGGCGACTTTGATTTGTCGCTGCTGAAACATGTTTATATCTTAGGGTTCCCCTTTTGTTCCTTATTTCCCGTCGACACAAAAAAGAACTCCGAGAGCGAGAGACAGAGGCAGACCACGAGTGAAAGGCTGAAGGATTGTGACGTTAGAGGAGTGACTGGAGGACGGAGAGCGAGCTTGTGACGTCGTCGGCAATTTGAGGTGAGTTCTCCGACTGCTTCTCCAATCTGTCTCCGATTTTTCTTTTGATTATCGCGTGACATCGTCGGTAATTTGAAGTGTTTGTCACTGTTTAAATTTGGGGTTTTGAGGTTGAATCACTGCTTATGTAATTAATGAAGCTTGAAAACGTGGAATCAAGCTTTAATCTCAAGCTATGTAGCTTCGTGGACAGAACCAATCTGCTTGTATTTGGTCATATTAAAGGCGTGTCATCATTTCCATCAAAACTAATAAATTTTCCTCTTAAACATGTTGTGAGTAGCTTAGTTTTAGTTCTCATTGATTATGGTGCTTGCTTCATTAGGGAATTCATCGGTATCTCCATTGGGATTTGTTTTCTTGGCTGCATCAATCTCTGTATCACCATATTTATTCTTGTCTTTGGCTCCATCATCAGATTCTAAGAAAACAATTTAAATGATCGATCCATTAGCTATACATATATAGGTGGTCATATTCTATATTCTAAAACTTGGAGGATTTTGTCTTTTGAATCTATAGTTGGATTTATCAAAGATGGCTTTGTTTCAAGTTCATGTCATCTTATAAATCATTGAACTTCATATTGAAACCATGTTATTCCTTTGTTGCATCCTTGTCATGCAGTTTGATTTCAAGCATGTATTTTTCATGGATACAAATTAAAAAAGCTTTGAACATCAATTTTAAATATGTGTGAGTGTGTGCGTAAGGAGAGATCATCTGTATATGTTGAGTAAATTTCTGCAGAGTGACATGTGATGTATGAACAGAAGAGAGATAATAGTTTAAAAGATGAGAATGTTGACATACCAAGTATGCAAATCTGCAATTCTTGAGGTTCTGTCATGGCAATTGTGATCAAATTTTGTGAGAAATGAAATGGATTGATATATTATATAGAGAGATGCGTGTGGATGTGATGAATGAAATGAAATGGATTGATATATTATTTAAAAGCATTATCTATATTTGGCTAAAGTATTTATAATTGGCTAAGTGTGGATGTGATGCACCAAAGTCAAACCTAATGAATGAAATGGAAAAGAGAGAGAGATATATATCGATCAAGCGATGGATGATGGGGAATTTATTTCTGATGAGTTTGATTCTTTGTAGATTTGAACTCATTTGGGACAGCATAAGTAGCAACTCATCGGCATCATGAGATGTCTTGGACTCAAAATTTGAGGGAATAGATGGAATGATCAAAGAGTCCTTAAATTTCTTTTTTGAAGGGAGTTGGTGTTGGCCTTCATCAATATTCAGATGCCTCTTTCTTTGTGTATTTACCTTCAATATCCCATCCATTGATTAGGTGGATGTACTATGAAAACAAAAGAAAATGGGGAATAAGAAGTTGCTGCCATATGTTCATCTATGAGTAGACCTCAAACACTCATGTCCATTTATTCATTCATTTGTGCGCTGTCATTTGACAGTACTTTTTGTTCCAAATACTTATTTGCACTTCCAACTGCTTGCTTGTGCATAAAAAGGTTGTCCTTCTTCGACAACATTTTTTAGCTGTTGAATGGATCAAGCTTTTGCAAATTCAGGTAAATAAATAACTGAACCAAACCAACGAATTCAACAATAGTTCAATGCTACATGTTTTGTTTTCCTTACAAGCAAAGAATGTGCTTGTGGCCATCAACAGTGTAAGAAAAACTTGTTTTTTCTGCTGATTTGACCTGGTTTTATAAAGATCAAGGATGTATAATGCAACTCATTTTATTCAAGCCACATATCTGACGTAGTTATTTCACAACGAGTAGTAATTGACACGTAAATCTTATGTGGATTACTTGACTGATAGAGGTGATTAAATATTTTGAGTGCTTCACTTGAACTTTTATCTTTGTCAACTTTACATTTTACTGATATTGAAATTGAACCATATAAGTGTCTAGAAATGGAAATATTTTTTTTATACCTTTGATTGCTCTAGTGAACTAGATAAGCCTTTTATTCATTACATATAGTTATATAATTAACATGCGATATTCATTACAAACGAATGAACCATTTATTCTAGCATTTCAAGTTGAGCAAGTTTACAGGATATGTCAGTATTAAAGAGAGGTCGAGGTGGGAAAAGTTTTTCTGTGACATCTCATGCCAACACGAATAGCCGAGGTACATAGTCTACACCTCAATCAACACCTGTTATTTCACCTTTATCACTGCAACAACAACTTGAGAAAATGCCTGTCAATTCTCCTCCTACTCCCCATACTCAAAAATAGTAGTACAGGTAAGTTTGTTTCAATTTTATAATAATTGATTTATATCACTTGTAACATTTAATTGTTCTAATTCAACTTCAATGATAGGCTCTTCTACTACAATCAACAAGCGCAGAGGAGTTTATAAGTCTATTAATGTGAATTTGAGGACTGCACAAGGATCAAAGATTCAAGTCAAATTTTCAGATTCCATGTCAAGAGCAATCGGTCAAGAAGCAAGAGATTTTTCTAATTATTGTGGTTTAACTCTTAGAACCATAGTCTCTTTTAGGGATGGTGGAGGTAACTGGAAGAATATTTTTAAAAAATATGGTTAGGATATGATTTTAAAAATAAATGTATTATTTATGTCAAATTTTTTAAAAATCTTAGTTTATTTATATTATTATATTAAGTGTTCATATTTATTTGTTTCAGGATAAATTTGAACCTGCTGATGGAATTGCTGAAGAAAAGTTTCATATAGCTATATCAATTATTTTACAAAATGCATTTAGAAATTGGAATACCAAACTGCATTCTCACTATAAGAAATATGAGACTGATGAGGATATGTTGGCTGATCCTCCTCAAACTATTAGTTTTTAAGATTGAGAATAGTTATTAATATATTTTAAGTCTGACATGTTTAAGGTACCTCCTTATCCTTCTAAATAAATTATTTTTTTGTTTCAATAATTAAATTCTTATTAGTTACCAAAATTTTGTTGTAGAATAAAAGTGCAAAAAACATGATCAATCGAGAAAAACAAATGACTAAATATACTTGTGGTCCTCGATCATTTGTAGAGATTGAATTTACTACAGTAAGTTCAATCTATCACCACTATAATTTAAGTTTTTAATCATTTTTTATTTTAAAATCTATTGTTTGTATTTTATATATTATTATTTTGTAGAGAGATCCTATTACTGGACAATCTATCCTTCTTGACCAGCTGTGGAAATAACGCATACTAGGAAGACATTAGATGGAAAAGTAGTATGGGCTGATCCACACTCTGAACATATTCATGTATGCATTGTATTTTATTTTATTTTGATTTATTTTTATTATTATTCTAATATTTTTATATGTTTATTTATAGAGTCGTATGCGCGAACTTTCTCAGCAGCAAGACCAAGATTTAGAGAGCGATACTCGAATGAAGTCAGAAGAAATATTGGCGACAGTTCTTGGTGAGAAGTCAGTGTATGTAAGAGAGAAAGGGTATGGAGCAGAGCCTTCAAGGAAGAGAAATCGCCCTCAATCTAGTGATAATTCAGTTGTCCAGAGTGTGCGTGCCAATTGCAGGAAGAGTTTGATAAAAAATTTCAAGAGAAGAGAGAAAAAATGAATGCAGAGCGTGCAAAGATGAAAGAAGAGTGTGCAACAGAGCGTGAAAAGATATAAGAAGAGTGTGTGCAATTTGAGCAAAGACTAATGGAACAAATAGAGCAAAGGATACAAGCTCAGTTTGCTACCTTGATGCAGAGGAGACAACCACATGCACCTACTTCTTCTACTCCTACTATTGATCATTCTATATAATATTTATGTATAAAATGAACAATTTTATTTTTATTTTAAGTATTTCAATAATTGAAATAATTTCATATTTTATATAATGATTGAAATTATTTATACATGATATTATATTTTGATTTATTTAGTTATTTATCATTATTTTTTAGATTAAATTATATATTTTTTATATAAGAAAAATTTTTAGAATTTTTTTTTAAAACAAACAACTTTCAGCGGCGACAATATTGTCACCGCAGATCCACCTTTACGCTTTAGGTGATGACTTTTGTCGTCACCTTTGACTTACTTTTAGCGGTGACATATTGTCGCCGCTAATGATTGACATTCAGCGGTGATTTATTGTCACCACTAATTATTGATATTTAGCGACGACTTTCAGTTGTCGCCGCAAATATATATAGGCGACAGTCTCATAGGCAGTGACTTAGTGGCGACAATATATCACCGCTAATGATATTCAGCGGTGACTTTTATGCCTTTAGCGGCAACATTTGTCACCGCTGAAAATCAATTTTTTTTTAGTGTTAGTCCATGCTTACTTGAGGCTTCGTTGCCACTGGCTTCAAACACTCGTTCATATGCCCACTTTTCTTATATTTCCTAATGTCTGAATGTTGATTTAAGTGAAAATAGTAGTTAAACAATACTTGTTAGATACATTTAAGGCAGATTTTGTGTAGTTCTTTGATATTTGCTATTAAGTCCTTAAATAGAAGCAATACACGTGGAGAAACCTTGTTGAATGAGTTGATAGAGGGATAATACATTGTAAAGTTGGAATATGTTAATTTTGTTTTTATTAAACTTGGTAACAAATGGCTAAATAATTTATTAGTATAAGTCTTGTCCCAGTCAAAATACTCTTAAAATAACCCATAACTGCCAACATGGATCTATAAAATAGAAAAATAAAAAGTTTGGAAGAAATTCCTATTTTGGTCCTTGATAAATTGGTAGACTTTCAATTTGGTGTCCCACAAATATTTTTGTTTTGGATCTAGGCTATCAATATTTTTGAATGCATGCTTGTTGCTCTTCCAAACAAAAATTATCATCAGACTTAATCGTATATTGACTTGAAAATTATGAAAATAGAATGGAAGGGCAATATTAAAACCATTATAATGATTGGAAGACTAAATTAAAACAAATATAAAATTGGAAGTTTAACTATACATCAGAGAATTAAAATATAAAATTCCTCAATAAAGCAGAGAAAGACAAAGACAAATATCTTCTTCATGGTATTCCTCAATAAAGACAAGCATAAAATGCATTGTATTCCTTCGATTATTTTCATGGACCAAATATCTGTTGACCTGAAAACAAGGGATATTGAATCTGTTTGCTGGGAGATGCTTTGTATAAAAAATGGCTTCCAGGGGTATTGAGAATGATAATAAAAAGAAATACAAAAGTTTGCATTAATATATTAAATTATCAATATTATCATATGGTTCAATGTGCATGGCAAAAGTTATTTTCATAAACTACGTATTGCAAGTAAATATTCGGGAAAAATAGATCTATCGTGACCTTTGCAGCATCATTAGGTATAAAAATAGACATTTTCTTAAATAAGTTTATTGAAAGGTCAGTAATGAAAGGGTTGCATTTTTGCACATAAAATAAGTAATGGGTTTTCACACTGAGAAAGACAGAGTGATGGAACTGGAGCTCTGGGCAATGGAAGATATTTTACTAATGTATTCTTAATAATTGCAGCTAATTTAATCTTTCAAATTATTTTGTCCTGATAATACTTTTGTTTTGTTGCAACTAAGAGTCTGAATCCAATTAGTGATCCCTATTCCTATCTTACCCCATCCTCACCGCTTGAGCTAATTTTAAAGTGGCTGATTTGATAATAATTCTGAAAACATAACATTTTTATCATAAACTTATGAGTAAAAGGTAATAAAAATCGTTGAATTAAAACCAAATTAATGGTCAATTCAATGTCCTCTCTGCCAAGTCGACATCAAGATGAGAGCAAAATGCTCCCACCAACGAGTCAAAGGTTGAGTTGGCCTTCACTGAGCAAATATAGTAGTAATAAATTGATGGTAATAAACTTCAAAAAGTTAAATCATAGTAGTATTATCCCTGGGAGTTTACTCTAAAATAAAATCATCAATGCTTTTCTTGTTTGCCCTTTCGTCATTGTGTAAGCAAGATTCATTAAAATATTCTTTGGGGGCCAAAAGGACAAACCAGATCATCACATATCTTTTTTAAATACTTGAAACTCCTTGAATTTCCATTCAGTCTCTGGCTCAACCTCTTCCTCTCTCTCCTCTCATTTCTTTGTCGATTCACGCTCTCCCACATGGCTTCCCGTGAACCTGGAGTTCATTTCTCACTGAATCAGGTGGGAGCAGTTCCAAACCATGCAGATGAAAAAGGTAATAGTCAAGAGGATGGTGGTAACAATTTCGATTAGTCTCAAAGAGGACAATGGCTTCGAGCCGCGGTTTTGGGAGCCAACGATGGGCTGGTCTCGGTTGCTTCATTGATGATGGGTGTAGGAGCTGTGAAAGAAGATGTGAGAGCCATGATTCTTGCTGGTTTTGCAGGTACAATTGCAGGAGCCTGTAGTATGGCCATAGGAGAATTCGTGTCCGTGTACACTCAATACGACGTAGAGTTCATGCAGATGAAGAGGGATCAGAAAGACGTGAAAGAAATGGGGGATACAGACAAAAGGAAGAAATTACCTAATCCATTTCAGGCTGCTTTGGCTTCTGCATTCTCATTCGCCGTGGGAGCGCTTGTGCCTTTGCTTGCGGCCGCATTCATAAAAAACTACAAGGTGAGGTTAATGGTGGTTGTGTTTGTTGCTAGCTTGGCTCTTGTGATGTTTGGAGGGTTGGGAGCTGTGTGGGGAAAGACTCCTGTGGTTAGGTCTTGTTTTAGGGTTCTGCTTGGAGGATGGATAGCCATGGCTATCACTTTTGGGTTAACCAAATCATTGGATTCTGGGGGAGTTCAGTTATGAATCTTGCCCTGTGGTGTCGCTATTGTAGGCATCGTGGAACATTTTCTCAATAATTTCATTACATCGTCTCACAGATTATATTTTATAAATTGTAACAGTGCAATTTCTTTCAGAACGTCTAATAAACTCACCTTTATTTTGTTCTATCTTTGCTAATTGATTCAGTGCTTGTTCTGCAAAAAACTTTTCTCTCATGACAATGAAGTCTGGAATTGTGGGCTGAGCTATTATATTGTCAGGAAAATTAATTAATAATTTACTAGTCAATAACATGTTCCATTGATTTCTGTTCAGTTCTGGCCAGTAAATTGATATGCAACACAAAATAACGATAATTTCTGTTTTAAACTTTTGTTCTTGCAAATAAAGAGTAATAAATTTTTAATGTTGAGTGCAGCAGAATGATCTTACAAGTGTTTGAAGCCATGTTAATTATAATCTTCCAATCAATTACTAAAGACAAATTAATTGGGGAGAATCTAAAATTTTAGTAAAGTATTCAAAGACAAAAATGAAATTATATTTTGATGGTAAATAACTGAGATGCCCTTCCTTTATTTATTATTGCTAGGATTTATAATTTATCTATAAATAAATACTTGTAAATTTTTATACGGATATTTGTTATTTTTTTAGTTCATAATATAAAACCTATTTTATAATACAAATTATACTACAAACTAAATTTTATATTAAGGACCGGAAGAATATTAATTAGGAAAAACAAATTAATCAGAATTGGTAGTAGCAATATAATATTTAACACATAATTTAGGTATAACACTAATTGTCATGTGATTAGGCCTTCTCTCTTTTGTTTTTATTTTTTTATTTTGGTTTTGCTTTTTTTTTTAATCCTAAAACTGATGCGGTTATCAACATGCTGAGTTTATTTTTCCCGCTTTACATATAAACTAATTTTAAAATTTGCACTTCAATTTTAGAATGATATTTCACATTGTAAAATATCAAACATTAAAAGAAAACGAAGAAAAATATAATCCCACAAGAATCAAATTAAAATGCTCTATATATTGACACTTGAATAAAAGAAGATAGAGCTTGATACTTCTTTGATCATACATATATGCTTTTAATAAATTCACTAGAGGTAAAGAAAAGTTATTTGTAATTTATTTGTTCAATTTTTATGCTACTCTCCTACAATTATCCCTAGTATTTAATGGGATGTCTTAACTAGTGACAAATTTTAAATAAGAAAAAATTTAAGATTTAATAAGGAGTATTGATTAGAAAAAGCATTTTAAGCAAAAGACAAAATGAATGAGTTCTTTTATACCAAAGTAAAGTACTTGAAAAATTACCATATTTATCCTACAGTATATGTGGTGAACCAGCTAGACTAGGTATATAGTGGGAGAATTGAGATTTGAATCTCACATTGCTAAAAAAATTGAGAGAAACATCTTGATCACAGATTCTCTATTTAGATTAGTTAGTTACTTGAATAACTAATAATATGATCTATAAAAAGTGTCACACACCAGGTGGCCCGAATTGTTATAAAAAATATTAATATATTTAAAATATAGTTTTTCTGATCCTATTTATAAATTAGAAATACGAAATTTTTTTTGTCCAATTTATAAGCCACATTATTAATTTCCAAATACAATTATAGAACACAAGATGTGGATTAACATGCAGATATTGTGCTTGTTTTCTCCATTAATGATCATCACTTGATTAAGGTTTTGAATGGGATATTACAAAAGGGGAGGGAAAGACAATGAAAGTGGAGTGAGAAGACTACACAAATGAAACTTTCATTAAATTAATGGATTCTCTAATAACTAACCTCATTATTAATCCTTGTATACTTTTACATGTCCTGGAATGCTGTCTTGGATACATCTAATTAAGGGTATATATTGGATATATCCTAGATAATAAAGTAATTAAAGTAATGCATAAATGTTCAAGGATTTTGTGAGATAGTTTAGTCATGTTTAAGAGATTGCGGTCCAAATTAAACAACAAAAATAATGAGCATAGATATTGTCTTTAATTTAGAGTTTCTGCACGAAACAAAATTCTTAGTGTTATCTCTTATTTATTTACTTACTTACTATTTCTGATATTTAATATAAGATCTACTTAATTAATTTATATATATTAAAAAAGTTAATTAAATTAGTTATTTGTAATGATTGTATGTTGATTTATCTCAAATAATACATTTAATCATGTGCATTTAAATTACCCTTATTATAAGCTCCCTTAATATGTATAATTATATAGGGATACTTTGAAAAAGAAATTATAATTTTATGAGATAAAGTGGACTAGGGGTCTTATATTTAGAATTAAAATAAACTCATCATTTAGCTCTTATATTTAGAACCAGAGGAAGTAATTTTTTTTGCCAAAAAAATTTACTCCATCCGCTCTTTAGTATAAAAGCTAGTTAACTAATTTAGATATATTAAGAAAACTAAATAAATAAGTTAATTATAACCAAATCAACCCCTCAAGACCACTTCATATTATATATTTCTTAATCTACCCAAATTAATCAATTAACTCTTATATTACTTATAATTAATTGATTTATTTTGTTTCTTTAAGCTATCTAAAAAAATTAATTCTTATATTACGAATTAGAGGATGAGCGCTAATTACGTTTAAACTTCCATTATTTTACGGATTGGAAACACCTTAGCTCCATCTTTTGTTTGTTCTTGTGAATAAATATTGCTAGTTTTGTGTTCTTGGAGGATCTCTCTCTCACACACATACTAATTTTGATTCAAACTTTATTAAGTTCATATATAGGGGTAGCTGAGTTGTCTCTTGACATGGTTTTTTCTATGATTTAGATTTTTCACTTCCTTGTTTTTGCCTGAAAAAAAATTAACCTTATTAAAAGTCTCTTACATATGATCCAACCATATTGTGGCTTTACCATTCTCATTTGAAATTAAATTTCTCGATATTTTTTATTGGGAAAGAGGTTTGATAAAAAAAATAGAGTCTTGTTGAAAGACCAGTTTTGATCTGATCATTTGGCAAAAAGGTTTATAATTACAATATACTTCCTCCTGCTTTAATTATAGTGAAACATTAACTACTTTATGATTCTTAAATAATGGTATTTTTAAACTTAAGAAAAATGTATATTATTTTCAATATTTCTATTTACTCAGGTTAATGTTAAAATAAAGTGACGTACTAAAATTAAAAATATGCCCACTGTACAATTCAGCGCAATAAAATAAGGATAAGATTGAAAAAAATATATAAATACTCCATCTTTACCCTATATCTTAAAGGTCAAGGTGTATCCAGCATTTTAAAGTATTTTGTGATGTATTTAGTATCTTAAAATATTTTTGATATACCTAACATTCTGAAATATTTTTTTATGTGCTTCTAGTATTCTAAAATATTGTTTAGTATACCTCCAGTACTAAAGCACGAAAAATACTTTATGGTGATGAAAACACTATAAAAAAATATTTTAGAGTATTAGATATACTATAAAATATTTTAGTTTACTAGATGTATTTGAAAAAATATTTCAAAGTGTTGGAAGTATCTTAACCATCTTTTAAATCAAAAAGAGCTTTTAACTTTGTCCTATAATTATAACCGAGGGAATCCATGTTTGTTAATTTTTACACTTACCCCATTCTTTTCTAAATACGGCGAGTATGTATTTTTTACCATAAATTTGTGTCAATACTCCCAAGTATTTTATATCAGTTGAGTAGTGATACAAGCTACATCCTGTTCTAATTTGTCAATTGGGCTCCAATTAATGGGTTAACCGAAATTCAAAAGCCCAAATTGTTTTTTACTAAATTTATCAATTGTTAAATCATTGATTGATTATATTTTAAAATTAATTAATCAAGCTCAATAAATTTTTAAAATTTTTATTCAATTAATTATACAATTTTTTTCTATTTTGAAAATTTAGACATACTAACTGAATTAACGTTTGTTATCATTGCAAATGCATAATTTTTTAAAATATTCAATTATATAATGTTAAATAATAAGATATATATATATACATACACATATTGCCACAAATAACCACAAAAAGTAGAGAAGAATATATATATATATATATATATGAACCCTAAAATCTCCATGAACAACTCAACATGCACTCTTTTAATAGCACAATATTAATTATGACGGTACTTGAGCACTTTGTTACATGCAATTTAACACACACAACACAACCAAATTTTCTCGTCAAGCTTCCTCCTCTAATAAAAGCTTCCACGTTCACACACACATATTATTGATAAAGTACACTTCACTTATACATGCAGTATATATATCACATACGTTCGATATATATATATATATATATATATATATATTGCACACATTTATTATCATCAACTTGGTCTCTCTCTATCAGATTTAGACCTAGCTAGCTAGTTTATGATACATACATATATTCAGAGACCCGTGGCTCCAATCAACTTGGTGAGGCCAAAGGTTATGGCCATGGCGGTCCACCCTCCAATAAGAACCCTAATGCACGACTTCTTCACAGAAGTGTTACCAAGCACTGCTCCGACGCCTCCGAACACAAGCAAGGACAAGCTCACCACTGAGGCAACCACACTTAACCTAATTTTATAGTCTCTTATGAACACAGCTCCCAACAATGGCAGCGCTGCTCCTACAGAGAACGCTAATGCTGATGCCAGAGCTGCTTGATATGGACTTGGCAGCTTCTTCTTCTTCTCTTCATAATCAGTACTTTCACCTTCTTCTTCTTGTTGTCTTTTGAGTTGCTCCTTTTCTATGTCGTATTGTGTGTAGACGGACACGAACTCTCCTATGGCCATGCTGCAGGCTCCCGCGACGAGCCCTGCGAACCCGGAGAGGAGCATGGCAGCGATGTCTTCCTTCACGGCTCCAACGCCCATCATGATCGAGGCGACGGAGACGAGCCCGTCATTGGCTCCCAGCACGGCGGCGCGAAGCCATTGAGCCCTCTGAGAGTAGTCCGTGATGTCGGCGTCGTCCTTGTTTGGGTTTTCTCCGATGGCGGTGGTCGGTAGAAGACTGGGCTTAGGGTTTGGCTGAGTTGTTCCATTTGTACGATGGTTGGGAATCTCAATGACCATGTCGTTTTGTGAAGTTCCATTGTTGTGAGAGTTAAAGTAAGCCATGAGAGAGTGAAGAAAGTGTTTGGTTCTGGAAAATGGGATTAATTAATGTGAAAGTGAAGGGAGGGCTTGTGGAGAACACACGCTTGTAATGGAGGATATTTATAGAAGGAATCAAACACATAGATATAAGTAAGTGTTAATTGACCTAATTTGTTTTTTTTTTATTTGAAAAAGGACAGTGTGTGTGTGGAAGGCACTAAGTAACTACAAGTGGAGGAACTAATTATATTATTGAAATGAGTAAAATATTATAGATAATTAGTCTATGAAATTTACTAAATTTTTTATTTCCCACAAATTGATAGGGTATTACTCCCTCAAGTCTTAAATATAAGAAGAGCTAAACAAGATTTAAATTTTTATCTTAAATATAAGATCCTAATTCACTTTATATAATTTTTTTTAAAATATTTTTATTGATTGTACATATTAAAGTAGCTCTATAGTTTCAATACATGTAATTAATAAAGATAATAATTTAGATAAATTAAGATAAATTTGTTATAAATAATTAATTTAACTAAATTTTTAATAAACTAAATTAGATATCTAATTCCTATATTAAATGCAAAAGGTATTATTATATTTATATGCAAGCATGCCAAACACAATCAGCATGCCTATAACTATTTTACAGAACACATGAATATATAGAAAGATACGAAGGAAAAAGAGAGATTTTGTTAAGCACATACTATATTTTTTAGATATTATTTACAGGATCCTATTACTAAGTATTAAGCAAATAATAATATTATTATTATTATCAATCTATTATGTACCCTCCACATGATGATATATATATATATATATATATATATATAGTGGCATGCTTGGACATAAATAAAAATTAATTAGTGAAAGGAATCAATTAGTTGAGATTGAATGTGTGTCAAAGCATATAATTAAATTGGAGGAGTGTGTGCATTCAAATTTAATAGAATAATTCCAAACTTGTTTAATTTCAATTCTTTTTCTTTTTCAAATCTTAGTAGTGATTCATCCATTAACATATGTTGGTTTTCTTTAATATAATTAGCTTTTTATTTAATTTTTTTCCATGTTTTGCGGAGTAAAGTGATGTTGATCACAAGCAGGGACTAATAACTCTAAAAGAAGTATGTTTAGTTGGTTTAGAAAGTATTGAATTTTCTACATATCGATTAGAGAAAGACTTGTACCGGTACAGAAAATGGTTAATAAAAAACACTATTGTCACTTTCTACATCAGCTAACAACAATTTCGTATCTTATTTACAAAAATATTACTGGTCAAATTTTTTACATCATCCTCTCAACAACCGGTATAAAAGTCACGTCGTGTAAATATTTTTTTTTTAACTAGTGAAGTCTATAGAGATTGACTTAGTCTAATAAGTATTTGGTTCATAATTTATGAAGATATAAGTTCAACTTCTGTTACTAATATAAAGAACTTGTTGAGAAGTATTATTTGTACTCACTCTAATTCTTATTATAAGACACCAAATAGAAAGTATTTTTTGTCCTTAATATAGAGCATTTCCAACTTCATTAATTTTTTTCCCATTTACCCTCTCTATGTTGCTATTCCAATTAAATTAAAGCAACTAAGAAACGTAATTAAAGCCATAAAGGCAATGACCACTTTGAGAAAGCTTTTTTATGCAAATTTAAATTAATAAATCAGAAAAACAAATCGCAGAAAGAAATGTTGTATTGATTGTCCCAAAGTGGAGTGTGCCTGCCACACACTCTTGAATATATTATTAATTGCATTATATTATCTAAACCACAGATCCATAAAGATAATAACTTTCATTGTAGATCAGATCATAGTTAAATTGGTATTTAAAAGGATTCCTAACCTAATTTGTGGAAAGAGACGCTTCAATTTTGTAATCACATTATTATATCCACACTTGATTGCCTACATATTAATCTAATCTCTTATCATTTGAAACCTTTGAATATTTATGCATGTCAATTTCTTTTTTCAATTGTTAAAAAAACCCTACTGGATCACGTTGATGGATTAGCCCGAGCCAATTTACAAGCGGGACACAAATAGCGAATAAGAAAAAGTATGGGCATGAACATGTGATATATCCCCATTGTATTTAAAAATTGGTTGGAATAATTAGCACATTGCAAAAAGGTCTTCTACAAGTTAGAAATATACTTAACCGGGCTTGGAATATAATTCTCCAGCTTATTAACAGAGAACAAAATGGTCAAGCCAAATCTTCTTGCAAAATAGAAATACGCGCGGAATGAAACGAATGGCCTTGTAGTTCTACGTCCAGAGGCAACTCTGGCAAATCATATTAATATTCTTCATAAACTTAAATAGGATCACCAGCTTTATAATTTTTTTTTGTATAAAAAATTTAATTAAAAAAAGTTGGGGCTCACCTACAATTCAATGGCAGGGTAAAGTCTCCATTCCTCTTAAGTAATACGAATATTGGACAATACAAGTTGTCAATTATGTGATGATTAAATGATTTATGTTGATTTTTTTAATAAGTAACTACTAATTTTAGTCCCAAGGATACTACTTCCATTGATAATATTTTTATAAATTGAGATCGAGATTCAAATATTGTTCTATTTTTTTGGATAAGATTCAAATATTGTTCTTGATGATTATTGAAATATGATTAAATGTTTAGAATTTAGATAATAGGTTTTGAATGCGAATTTTATAAATTGTGTTTAAATTATCTAATTTATTATTTTATGACTTGAACTATGAATCTTGATTTTTATGTTTTTATTTGAATTTTTTTTAGAAATAAATAACATTAGGCTCAGGCTTGCCGGCCTTACTATTAAATTAAATTATTCATATATGGTGAGACAATAAACTCAAAAGCTGACTAGCTTCATCAACCACATGAGATTTTTCTCTTGGCATTACACCAAATGACTGAGCCTCTTGGTAAATCCAAAATCTCTACGTTAACAGGTAAATAATGCACACAAGCCATTGGGAGAGATATCAAAGAGACGATGAACATTTAAAATTAAAAACAAAACAAAAAACAGATGTAATCTCCACACAATTTTTTTTTTGTTACTCACCTCGTTCATCAGAATTTTACCTCCACTACATCCACATCTGACCCATATCACACATGACTATAGTGAATGAGTCTTCCAACAGAGATTTTCTACATACGCCACAACTCGAACTCGAGACCTCGCTTAAGTGATACTAAACTGCTTACCACTCGAATTAACCCTCGTTGATAATCCCCACACAACTTTATTTCTTTTATATCATTCATACTTGAAAACAAAGATCCAATTTGCAAGCCTCTTGGTCTTAGATGTCCTTGTACTATCCAACCAATTAACTCTTTAGATATATCAAAAAACTAAATAAACTAATTAATTATGATTAAATTCAACTCTTTAAATTAAATTTATATTATATACTCTTTAATATATTAAAATTAATTAATTAACTATTATATCAATTATAATTAATTTATTTATTTAATTTTATTAATCTATCAAAAAAAAAATGTTACTACTCTTACATTATACCATCAAGTTACTCCATTCTACTACCAAACTCATCACATAACCGATTATCCATTCACATTTAGTGCTTGTTTGTGAGCATTTAAAATAAGCACTTTTGAGCCTTACAAAAAAAAAAAAAAACTCATACAGCAGCGCAAAATTACTTTTCACATCGAATCCAAACCCAAACGCGCACTTATTCTCTCCAAAAGTATTGGATGCAATTTACATTGGAATTATCCCAAAGGCTTAGCTCAAGTAAATCTCACTACCATGCTCTAATAAATTCATGTGGCATATCAAAGTATCAAACACTAAGGACAAGGCAGTGCAACTTATTCCTCACATTTCATTCATACAATACAAAAGAAATATGTGTCTAGTTAACCATAAAGCAAAACTCTATAGTGATTAATCATCCCTAAAGTGTTCAGTTACTCAGAACACAAACTCTCATCTTCAACTCCATGACTAGAGTATAATTTATTTGTTCTCTAGACATACAGACAAACAGCATAAATGAGAGAACAAAGGTTAGCAGGACAGGGGAAAAAATCTCTAGGGTGACCACAGAACTTCCTTTCAGAATCACTGTATGAAGGTCAAGGAAAAGGCAGCACTCTCAAATCACATCAGATCATTACCCCATCTTGCAGAAGAGAATGGAAATTTTGGACCACAAGATGATTAAAGAACAAGGCAGCAATCTCAAATCTCAATAGATCATGAGCCCATCTTGCAGAACAGAATGAATATTTGGGACCATAACTCGGGTTTGGAGTAAGACCACCTAATTGAATCTCAGCAAACAAGCTCAACAAACACATGCATGAAGAAAAAATGTATGCCCAGCACAAACAAAGGTGGCAGCATGATTACTGAATGGAACTGCAGATGGCTTGTTGCAGCTGAAGAGTTTTAAATTTAGAAAATCATGCATATCCAATTAGCAACAAAAGAACCACAAGGATGAATCCAAAACGACCACATTAAGCCAAGCACCCTGCCAAAATTTAATAACATTAATAAAGCACAAACCAAAACCTGGAATCTAACCAATCACAAGGTAGGAGTATGAGAAAAACATATCAATAAATTACCCACTGGATTAGTTTAATTCAAAGATCCAGAAATCGTATAGCCAAACGGGAACCCTAAGCAAACTCCAAGATATGGACTTCCAGCTTGGCCCTCCAAAAATCCATCCACTACCGAAACTTTCCAATATACTGAAACTGGGAATCCGGTAGCAAATATTACCCATGCATGAAAGTCACAACTCACAAGGTACCGAGCAGCATTTATCAATAGCATAGAGCACAACACCAATTTGGATAGCAAGTCAATCACGCATAAGATTTCAACGGACCAAATAGTCTGCATTTTTGGAACATAAATGAGTTTGATATATGTGCTGAGTATGGCATATCAAAACACTGTCATCATGGATCCCCAAACAAGAATCCCAGAACATGGCCATTACAAAAGCAAGTTGAGGCAGCATAGCAACACATCCAGTTTTGCAGCTGCAAAAGTAATATCAAAATTTCCATTAGCACAATGCACCTTACAGAAATAGAATCACCCGGGAAAAGGAAAGTCCATTCATGTAGCATACCTCAATGAAGATTATACATTATCCAGAATGGAAGCCTCCTGATCCTCGACGATCATAAGGTCCAGCACGATCACGAGGGTACCGATCGCTTCCAGAATCTCCATGACTACCTGAGTCCCTGTTGCGCCCACCAGAATAACGATCCGCATTCCTATCAGGACCATAGTGACCACCACCACCACCACTCCTACCACCATATCTACTTTCCCTGCCACCAGACCTGCCCCCTCCTGCTCCTTCACTAGGGCACTCCCTGGCAAAATGACCAGGCTTACCACATTTAAAACATTCACCACCATTGGAGCTTCGACCACCTCTATAATCTCGGTCACGATCGCGACCCCTTTCACGGTAACGATCACCATCATCTCTAGTAGATCCTTGAGGCTGAGCTTTATCAACAGTGATAGTTCGACCATCTAAATCCATCCCATTCATAGCCTCAATAGCCTCTTCCATTGCTTTCTTTTCATCAAATGTAACAAATCCAAAACCACGAGAGCGCCCAGAGAATTTGTCAACAACCACCTACATCAAGGATATATTTAAAACCATAACTGTATGAAATGGACAACTAGAAAAAGGGTGAATTACAACAATCGGCCTCAAAGTTCAAAGAAACAGTTACTACAACAGATATAACTGTTAGTAAAGCCAGACCAAATCCATATTCTTATTATAGTCATTGCAGAAAAAATAAAATTTGAAGCATGATCACAAAATATGGTTGTAACAACAGAAATTAGGATAACATATAATAGTGACATGGTAATGTGATAACATTCAATACCTTAGCCTCAATAAGTTTGCCGAACTTCTCAAATGCATCCTTCAGTTTTCTATCAGATGTTGACCATGCAAGGCCACCAATAAAGCAACGGTACTCATCCACTTCTGACATTTCAAACTACATATTTTGCAGGAATCAAGCAATGAAATAGAATATTTGAATCAGTTATTTTATTCACGAGTGGAAGAAACCCACTTCACATCAATAGATCCTATCATCTTCAAACAAGAAACAGGAAAATGTGAATGCCCATAAACAAGAGAGAGCATAGTATTATAAATTTCACCATTCTTTTTACAGCAACATGTGCATCATCAATAAGATACCTAAAAATGATTCCACTTATCTGGAAAGAAATGAGAGAAATGCTCATTATACAAGCACTGTGCAAATCAATAAGTACTTATCCACAAGAAAGCATATGTTACAAGCTACTATAAAAAGTTGGCAGAAAATAGTACAATTTAACTTAGGGAGGGGGGAAAGAAAAAAGCAGTTCCAGAGAAAACACTGTCTTACTTCTTGTCTATTAACTTTTTACCATTCTTCACAAAAAGTTGCATCATGTCTGAATATTTTAGTTCTCAAAGACCTGGAACTTCAGGTACCGCAGATTATGATAGCTAAGATGCAGGGAAGCTCCTGATATTTAAAGTTGACAGCTGCCATTTGTCAAGATGGAATACTAAACAACTAGATAGTTCATATAAGTATACTTGAGGTCAGTTGTCATGCAATCATAACAAGTTTCTTGAACTGAAGATATCAATCCCTTAGATGGACAAAGATCCTAAGTTCCAAAGATAACAGCTTCCATTTGTCAATAGGATAAGTTAAAAGTCTAGAGTGTATATTTATGCTTCAGGTATGTTATTAGGTTCTAGGATAAAATAGTTTGAGCCAGATAATATTGCCAAATGTTAAGATCCGAATGAAACATTGCAGTTACAGGATTTTTAACGGGAGGATGTTTTAGGTGCAAGGCTTTATCAACTAAAGCATAGAAGTGGAGAACAAGGAAAGAATATATACAAATCCACAATTTGAAAGATCGGACCAAAAGAACTGGTATACAGGAATTATATATTATGAAGAACACCAAGTCAGAGGTGCTATTTTGGCACAGAAGAATGACCCTTGGACTCTTGTAAGTTTCGAGTAGTTTGCAACCGTTTCTCAGATTTATGTGAAGATTTCATTTCATGAAATAATAGACCATCGGTTATTAATGTTGACGGAGATGGAAATTGAACAGGGGAAACAGAAGGAAGTAGGAAATTATGGAATCTAAAAGATGCAATGCAACACTTGCAGAGTCTTTATCCTAAATGAGATTGCTGTCTAGATGTTTAGCAAGGCCCTCTGAGGGATGAAATATTCTTCATACAAGAACATAGACAATATAGGTAGATAAATGAATTTGATAAGCATGTTGCATGAGAAGAAAACGTCTAAGAGATGGCACGGCAAGACCATCTTAACATGGCAATAATTGATTTTTTCTTTTGGCAACTGATCATAAACATCACTAACACAATTAAGAAGTAAGTTAGTGCTTATCCAAACTGCAAAACACAATGAATTTATAAATATGAACAAATTTCCTATATTGGAAAAGCTAACCTTGGATTTCAATTGTACTCATCAGACAAGGCATAGTTGTTATTCGTTGATTAGTTGATTTCTATCAAATACAATTCTTTAAAACAAAAAAATAATACACGCTTATGCCACTGCTCCACGCATCCTTGCTACCCTAGCTACTTCTCAAAAGCATTAACCATTAAGCACCATAAAGATCAGTTAAAACAATTTACTACCAAAAGTATCAGATTGAATAGCAAAACATAGGAAGTAAAAATTCAGCACCTTCACCTCCACATTCTGACTTTTGGAGCCAACCCAAGCTAAATCAATAACCCACGAATTTCGTGCACAACTTAAATAAAACCCATCAAAGTCTTTACCTTCTAATTGATTTTTTTTTATGCAAAAGGTCACACAGTAAACCATGTCCACCAAAAGAATAAAATCCAATTGGAACAGAAACGCAAAAATAACAATATACCAATCTCCCGCAAAAGGAAAGGAAATTGAAATCGCGTAAAAGATGTACAGAACTATACCCGTGGTGCAATGATCCACTAAAGGAAACCTCTTCTCTTTTCGTCGGGGAATCGCGTAAAACCTAGTGGAGAAGCTGAAGCATGAAGTACAACTAACTTCAAAGAGGAAGAAATTCCACAGCGTGATCACCGAATTAGGCCCGTCGCCATTGGATTCTATCTCTATACTTATTGTCGTACACCCAATTCCACACGTGCTCATATGACGACATCGTTTAGTTGGCGTAAGGAAGATCTGGATTCTGGGGCCAGATTCTAGGTTTGCTATATTTTTTTAAAAATAATAATAGTAGTAATCATCTGTAAGTTCATACGGTTTTATATTATTTTTAATGAAATCATTTTAGTAGTAACTTTTTTTTTATCTACTCAAAGATATGTCTAGTGACTGGTGCAGCGAAATGAAGGATACTTAGAGAGATAATTACATATAGTATATCAATAATAGTACAATAATCTTATAAATTATAAGTTAATTTTTTATTTACTGAAAAGGATTTTTTTTTTATAAAAAAAGTTTTGGAACGGTGTTGCATTCCTCTATGATCAAAAGACAGAGTATAAGATAAACTATATATTATCATTAGGTATTAATTTAAATACTTAAGAGTTAAGGATATTTCCTCAAACGCCGCAACTGAAACTACAATAAAATAATACTCCTCAATGATTGAATATACCTAAAATGATCATATGTCTCGTTCTTTCTCTAATTGAACCAACAGGCAATTTAAGAAGGATTTTTTTTGTACAATTTTTTTAAAAAAAAATTGGGTTAAACCATGATTTAAGAGTAGGATAAAGTTTCATTTTCTACTAAGCGATATCAATATCGGACAGAGTGAACAGTTTATTATCCTCAAACATAAACTTAAATATCTAAGAGCTATGATACTTTTCCTAAATACTATAATTAGAAACACAATAAAATAATATTTTTTTAAAATAAAATATATTTTAAATGATTATATGTTTTACTCTAAAAAAAGATTGAATTGAAGAAATACCAACAAAATGAAACAAAATTGGGAATTTCACTAGTGGGCTTGGGTGCTTCTTGGGCTTATGAATTTGGATCAGCCTAACCTGTGGCCCAATTCTATAAGGCCCAAACAACTCAATGACAATTACTGGACCAGTATTATTTAAGATGGAGAGTAAGGTTATACCAAAAAAAAATAAAGATTGAGAGTAAGGGTTAGTTCGATATGAGTGATTTTGGGAGAGGGGAGTAATTTTGCTTTCTCCCCTTTATTTGGGTAAGGAGATCTTTGAGGAAGGGACCCTTTTCAAGCTTTACCTCGATCCAAAATTAAGAGAATTTAAATGAGAAAAATAATATTTTTATTTTATAATATTAATATATTCATAATTTTTTTAATATTTTAATATTACCTATATATTATATTTTATTAAAATATTATATAAAATAATATAAGGGTAAATTTGTCTATATAAAAATATTTTTCCTCCTCTCCCTTCTATTAATATTAATCCAAATAAGATAATAATAAAATTTCTCATCTTCCCTTCTTTCTTTTTATTTCTATTAAAATCTCTCCTCTCCATTCTCTTTTATTAACCCAAACAGACCCTTAAAATAATATGAGAAGCCTGAGTTACGTACCCTAAATCTAACAAAATTTGATCCAAACAAAAATGTAGTGGGCTAATCACTGCTCACCTCATGAGACAATTTTACAATATAGTTAGCAGTATTATCTAGAAAAAATAGATATTTTGTTCTGTTTGTAGATCGTGGGTGAATCTAACTCCTTTTAAAAAAAAAATTATAAAAAAAAACAATATAATCAGCACATTTGAAAGCTTCTTTGTGAGAATATTTAATCTCAAAATCCCAATTAGTGAAATATTAATGATCTCAACATCAATAATTTCAACTACCAAAGGGGTTGATGAGCAACAATTATCTATATTCCATTTACCATATGCTCTGTTTGATACTCGGACAATCTTATGATTGAATCACCCCTTCTCTACATCTTCCATAAGTTGATCAATGCACCCATGCACAATCTACCTGGGCTTCCATTTCAACCAAAACATATTAAACAACATCAAAGATAACCACACTCTGTTTGCAATCTCACAATAATCTCCCAACACATGCAATAATACCATTTCTTCTCCTATAGTTTGGGTTATTATAAACAATAATTTTATATAAGCAAGATCCACCACATTTTAAAACAATTTTTAGATATTAAACATAAAAAATAATTATTTTAACCCTATAAATTTTTATTATATTCCTATATTTCTTTTCCTATTTACTTCATACCCTTTCTAGTAATTTAACTATTAAAAAAAGTATTTTTATAACACCATCTAAACACTTATTTCTTTAAAATCATTTTTTATACAAAATATATTATCTATAATCATTTTAAAATAAATTTTTTTTATAAGTTAAACCAAATACACCCTAAGACCCCATCAGGCATCTCTAAATCTCAACAGTCACATGATCACCTATTTGAAGTCTCAACTGAACTCTACTAAAATTAGAGTTTTAGTTGAAAGCAAATTAAATTAAGATTTAAATAGTTGGATTGAAGCAAAAATAAGAAGAAAAGGATAATTAATAAGAAGAAAAAGACAACATGGGGGGACATGCATGGAAGTAGTGTGTGTGTGTGTGTGTAATGGTAAGGGGAAGAAGTAGTGAAGTACAGCTGTTGGAAGAAAAAGACAGAGTGATATAAGTAGAAGTTGAAGTGCGTGTACGCAGCTGCTTCCCTCGGTCCTTTAGTATTAAAGTAGACTCAATCTAAGGAATAACATTCACAAATCAAGAAAAAAAAAAAAGGAAAAACTTTTGACTTTAGAAAATAATTAAATAATAGAGCAAAATAGGACATGTTTTACCCTCACACACTAACATACTTCACACATCAATTTTATCAAAATAGTAAAATGATAATTAAAAAAAAGTTCAAACATCTATAAGAAAGCTCACAGCTTTGTTTAAGTCCCATGTAATTTTATTTTATTTTTGGATTAAACTTTATAATTTAAAATTATAAATAAAATATATATATAACTTTTAAAATTCTTAATGTGAATAATTAAATCTTATATTAGTATGAATAATTAAATCATATTTATAGCTTATTATTAAAGCTTTAATATGAATAATTATATATATATATATTAGTTTAATAAGATGAACATGTATGGTTTATGATAATAAAATATGTAAAAAGGACTTGAGCACAAATTTATATTTCTTATAGCCGTAACTATGATATTTATTATAAATCATTTTTATAATTGTAATAGTTATTAATGATTATTTTTAAATTTTTTTCTATTTAATTTTTATTGGAAAGAAAATAAAAGAGATGACAGATATAAAAATGATTTATAAATATAGATAAAAATATTTTAAATAAAGATAAATTTAAAGAAGTTTTATCAATTTAAGATATATTTAATATATTATTTAATATGTGAAAATGAGTTATAAATCATTTATAATAGAAACTTAAATATGGTAAAAATAATATAGTAATTTTTCCCATGTAGAATATAAATAGATATTAATGGCTGAGTACATCTAGAATTAGTTCTCATAAGAACACTTTTCTTTTCATGCTGACACAGAATTCACTCATTCATTCATTTACTTCTTGTTCGACACATTTCCATTTTAACTCGAAGGTGTCGTTTCGAACTTGAATTGCCGTTTGTATATATAACAGCCAAATTCTGGAGTTTGGTGCTTCTCACTTGTCGTCACCGTTCGCTCCCTCCTTCACTAACGCTCCATCGTCTTCTTCATCATCACCTTCTTCTTCATTCTGCAACCAGAAGCACCGATTGATCCATCATACTCCATTGATTATGATGGCCTTTGTTCTTCAGGCACTCATAATTGGGCTTTGCCTCTCAGTGACGACGGTGCTGAACGGTGAAGCGCAGCCTCTTCGAGTGGGTTTCTACTCAGAAACTTGCCCAGACGCAGAATCCATCGTGTCAGCCGTCGTAAACGACGCCGTCTCTTCCGACCCCAACGTGGCCGCCATCTTGCTCAGACTTCACTTCCATGACTGCTTCGTTGAGGTCACCTCCTCCTTCTCACTACTTTTTTCCTACATTATTAATACAACCTTTAATTTGCTCACTCTTAGATGAGAAGAATTTTGATTGTAATCACTCAAATTTTATAAGTTTTAGTCACTTAATAAAGGACAAAATATTAAACTTTTATTAAATTATAAAAATTAATATTTCATACGGACAAAATTTAAGGATCAAAATCTAAATAAAAACAAATTTAATAGATAAAAAATAATATTAACCATTATATATATATAAGATTAAAGCGCAAATTTATAAAAAAGAATATAAAATGCAATGAATATATTGTATTATAATAAATTGTAATAGTAATATATTAATTATTTTATATAACTTTTTATATTTATTATATATATTTATATATTTTTTTATATAGTTTGAGACAACGTTAGTATGTTTTAAAAATTGGAGTTAAAATTTTCGGGATAAATGAGACAGAAACCGGTGATAGGGATGTGAGAGAGAAGGCAGTTTTAATTAAAGGCGTGTTTGGATGGTGTGAATATATAGGGATGTGATGGGTCGATTCTGATAGAGAATGGGGAGAAATCGGAGAAGAATGCGTTTGGGCATCAAGGAGTGAGAGGATTCGACGTGATCGAGAGAGCCAAGTCTCAACTGGAAGACACTTGCCCCGGTGTCGTTTCGTGCGCTGACATTGTCGCTTTAGCTGCCAGAGACGCCGTCTTCTTGGTAACTCTCTCCAGTCATTCTCATTTCTTCCTTACTTTCGTTACGATTTGTCGTCAATGTCTTCTTTCTCAAATGCAAGTTACTGATTACTACTTGTAATATCTTGCCGCCTTGCATCAAATTACGAGTGACGTATTCAGATTTAATAACGTTATATTATTGATTCATAAATTTATAAATGATATGAATTGTTATAAATTACTTTACAATGATATATATATTGATAATATGCTTTAATTGTATATCTTGTAAATGATGTAGTTTATTCTGTGAACAGCCCCATACTTCTTTTAATTAATAGAGTTTAATAGATGATAGCACCACTAAATGAATATATATATATATATATATATATACACACACAACTGAATGAAGTGTTATGTTAACAACACATAAAAAGTAATTATTATATTCTTAATATAAGATCTATTTAACTAATATAATTAGATTAAAATAGTTAATTAAATTATTTAATATAATATATTTTTTAAATATTTTAATTATTTTTTTAATTAATTATTATTGAGTAAATATTAATATAAATAATTTATAAAAATGTTATATTATAATATTTATATTATATTTATCACTGAAGTAAATTTTAATAATCAATTTGTGTGATATGATATATATATATATATATAGGCAAATGGGCCATCATACAGAGTGCCAACGGGAAGAAGGGATGGATTGGTATCAAACATATCGCTGGCAAATGAGATGCCAGAGGTGTCGGATTCAATCTTCCAACTCAAAGCTAAGTTCAGAAATAAGGGCCTCTCTGACAGAGACCTCGTCCTCCTCAGTGGTACTCATCTCTTTCTATCTCCTATACTTCCTTCCCTTTTCAATATAATACTCCCTCCTCTCTTTCCTTGTCGAATATATCTAAGTTAATCATAACAAATAATATGATTCTTTTAAAATATTCATGTCCAACAATATCAATAAGCTAGATAAATTAATTTTAAAAAAATAATAAATATTATATATAAAATATATTATATTTAAAATTATATTTATATTATATTTAAGATTAAATTTAACTCTTAAACTAATTTTTATATTAAGGATAAAAGATAGTACTTAATTTATTTAGTTGTCTTTTTTTATAATATATACTCTCTCCTATCTTTATTAATTTTTTAAAATAATCTTTTTAATTATATATATTATAATTACCCTTAATAAAAATATTTATACTATATACAATCAATATAAATATTTTAAAGAAAAATTATAAATTTAAGAGAAAAATTGGATTAATATCTTATATTTAAAATTAAATTAATTCTTTTATATATCTCATATAATTAGAATCAGAGGTAATATTTCATGATTCTATGCTATTTTGAAAGATGGAAGAGTCATTGTGATCTTTCAAGAAAAAAAAATTAAATCACCAAAATGTTATAAAATAAATGAGTAATTATATATCTACTATCATTTCTTATATTTAAACTTATTATTATTACTCATTTATTAATTATTTTCTCTTGAGACTTTAGTGATTTCTCCTGGAAAGATCTCTTTAAAAATATCTCTATTTAATGATTTTTTCCAACCCTTAATAAATGATATTTTCAAGAACGTAAATATTTAATTAAGGGTAAATTTTGAAAAAAAAATTATTTAAACATCCACAAGACTTTTGATTTATATAATTTTGGCAACTAAATATTTTGGCAGAGTCTTATTAATTATATATATTTTGATTTCAAGCTATTACATTCAAACGCGCGCGTGTTATTTCATAATTTGTATGTTTTACTAAATAAAAATATTTGGTATAAATGTCCATACAATAATAAATTTACTATTAGCTACAAAAAAAATTACAAACAAATTAATGAAAATTGGTTTAGTACTATTGTACTATATATATTTCACAAAAATATGTGTTCAAATCGTTATACAAATGGAAATCTTTTTTAGCCAAAGCAAAAAACTTTTTTGACTATTTAGTATTTTATTCATTTAAAATTGTTTAAGATAAAAAATTTTAACCACAAATAATGCAAACTTAATTAATTAAGACTCGTATTTATAATTTTTTTTAAAAGAAATTGGAATGTGTATGTCCTTTACTTTCACTCAGACACAAAAAATCACTTCCATTAGATGATAAATTTATATGAATTAAGCTAAAATCAGAAAAAATACAACAAATAGGCCAAGCCAATAGCCACATAGTGACATATCCTAGTCCTAGTCACACTATTCTATTAATATATTAATTGGAAAAATTAATTACTTACATTTATAGAAATCTAGAGAATTTATAGACATTGAATCTCATGTAACACTTCATGTTTATTGGAAACATATAAACTGCAACATTAATGTGATGATGATAGGTTACTTGTCAACAATCAACAACGTTATCTATTTATGGAGATTTCTTAAATTCAATATTCATTTTAGTCATAAAAAGTAAAATTACTTAAATTAATAATTACTAATTATATATAAATCCATCAAAATGAGTTTTGTTGCGTAGTGTTCTGTATTAATGAATTTATAGATCTTATGTTATCACCCCATAGTTATTTTCACAAGTAGTAAAAAACCAATGTCAAGGTTAATTTTTACAAATAAGTTAATTTGATTTTGCAAGTTATATATTCTCACCTTTTGTCTACAATATGCATATTTGAATAGTATAGATGATCAAAAGATATATGGTAGCATCCATCAATTTTTAAAAAAAAAAATTGATAGAATTTCATTATATTCAGACAATAGAGATTAAAATTATATTTTTTTTTTCTAATTTTATATTTTTCCTAATTTCTATTTCTACACGTGTAGCTTTCTTGCAATTACTTACATATTTATTCATAATTATCTTTACTTATAAATTGAACATTAGGCAAACTCTAGAATTCTTCAGCAGTCTAAATTAACATGTCAAGTGATATATGGTTACAATTGTTCAACTAATTAATTGCATTATTTTCATAATTTGTAATTAACAACTCACTTTGCTCCTTTTTATTGTAGCCGCACATACAATAGGTACCACAGCCTGCTTCTTCATGACCAGAAGACTCTACAACTTCATGCCGGGTGGCGGATCCGACCCATCAATTCGTCCAGAATTCCTACCGGTGCTAACATCAAGGTGTCCAAAGAACGGCGATGTCAACGTCCGGCTAGCGATGGACGAAGGGAGCGAAAGGGAATTCGATAAACACATATTACAGAACATAAGGCAAGGATTTGCAGTGTTGGAGTCAGATGCAAGGCTAGCAGATGATGAGAACACAAGGAGTTTGATTGAATCATTCTTTGATCCAATGTTTGCAGCATCTTTTGAGTCTGATTTTGTTGATTCTATTGTGAAGATGGGCCAAATTGGAGTCAAGACGGGTTCACTTGGAGAGATTAGGCGTACGTGTTCTTCGTTTAATTAATTAATTAATTAAACTTCATTAATATGAATAACTTGTTAACAACGTTATGCCTTCTTCTTTATATAATCATTATACGTATAGTTCAAACCTTTGTATGTTTGAAAAATATGGTGTTTTATTTGAGATAGACAATATTATTGGAGTTATCATAAATTCTTGTAACATTTCTTGAACGACCTAAGCATGACTATTTAGTTGATACTTTTGCTTTTGTTCCCTCTCCCAAAAAAAGAACCATAGGGTTAAGGAAAAAAGTCAAAAGTTTTTTCTTAAAGAAAAAAAAAGGCAGAAATGCATTTTAGTGTTTTAACTTCACACAATATTTTATTTTGATTAATTAATTCTATAAAGAGTATTTTCAATCTTTTATTCATAATACCATTAACAAAAATACTGACATTAGAATTTTAAATGCTAACAAAATATTATCAAATATTAACATGTGTAATTTTCAAACTAACAATAAATGTTATAAAAATGTCATCATCATCTAAAACAGACGATGCTAGAACTATAGAATTAAAAATATATTTTATAAAATTAAGAGATTAAATTAAAATATTATATGGAGTTAAAGCACAAAAGTGCACTTTTGCTTTTAAAAAAATTGTTGGTATTTTTCTCTAGACATGGCATGAGGAGATTTAGGGCTTACTCCATTAACTTCAATTAGCAATAACTTCTCTTAATTTCTTTCAGCATACAGATTTGGGAGAATTGAAATTGTGGAATTTTTTTCCAAAAAAAATAAATTTAATCAAACCACTTGAACATACACATACAGAAAAAAAAATGAGAGATATCATTTTTGTGCAATGTTGACCATGGATTATAAAACTTAAACGCTTCTTGAAGCATTTGAAAAGGTCAGAGAAATACAAGAATTTGTCTATAGATGCCACTAAATATAGAAGAAGAAGCCAAGAATATCTCACAAAATTCCCTATTTTTAATGCTGAAAAAGAGGGTCATATGGTTGGCTAATCTGAAGTTGATGAGGAAGTAATAATAATATGCTTTGACCCAATAAGGAAAAACAGAGGAAAGAGAGCAAAAAAGAAGGAAAGAGCTGTGAAAATTGAAACACTTCAATTCTCTTTCCTTCTTCTTTCTTTCTTTCCTCTAATTCATTAAGGTTGGAAATTAACCAGAAAGCAAAAAACCTGGGTGTTCTTCTGAGGACTATTCTTATGGCACCTTGAAACTTTACAATCAGGTAATCTATCTACTTTGCATTTTGAATTTGAATTGATTACTATCTTCATCCCATTTTATTAACAAAAGATATAAAAATACGGCAGTCCTTATAGTTTCATCAGGTTTGGGATTAGGTCCCGATGATTTTATTTTTTAATTTTTATTGAATCCTTTATGATTTACACCGTGAGAGAGGTACAAGTCCTTCCGTTTATAAAGGCTACAAACACCGTTAATATAGGGTGATGTTGCCGTACTTTCTCTCAATTATTGGTAAAAGCTTGTGCTCTTTCTCATCTTGCAGGCTTACTCATGCCGAGAAGGAGAATGACACCTGCTTTAACTGGTTCCACTTCTCCAGTCTCCATTAATGGCTTCCTCCTGTCATTCCCTTTCCTACAACTTCAATCTCCCCCGCCTTCAAATCACCCAATCGCTCCCCTGCCCCTCCCATATTCCTTCGTACCATCCGAGCCAATGCCGAGAAGGAGAATGACTCATGATGGCAAGAAATACCTCTTCACAGGCACTTACATGCATGCCATCAACCCCATGTGTATATGAATTGTGTGCTCCAAAAAACATTCTTTCCAAGGAGAGAGCGCTCTAGTACTTCTGACTAGTTGGGCATTATTTTAATATAATCTCATATAGCACAGAATCTCTAGTCTATTCTAGCAAAGGGTCGTTACCAGCGGCTTTGTGGCTTCAATGGATGATCATGAGAGAGAGCTTTTTCGCAAAGATTCTTACTTCTGATCATGCTTCTCTGCGTGCTTACGTCGGAAATATAGGAGAGAGTAGCAAGCTTTTAATGGGAGGTGGATATAGAGAGAGAGAGCACTGCCAGATAGCCCTATGTTAACTGTGTTTGGAGCCTTGATAGACAGAAGGACCTTTACCTCTAACGGTGTAAATCACAAGGATTCAAGAAAAAGAAATAAAACTAGAAGGACCTAATATGAAATATGATGAAATTATAAGGACTGCCTTATTAGTTTTCCCAATTTATTTTATTTTTTTTGGTGTTAACCTTACGTGACATGCAAGAAATTGTTTGCAGGTGATACCTCAACAAAATCAAAAAGCCATAGCTCCCAGATTGTGATCATATTGATAAATGACGAGTAAGATCTGGAGAGGAGCACTAGGGGCAGTGAAGGATCAAACAAGCATCGGTTTAGCCAAGGTTAGAAGCGCCCCCACCCTTGCTGACCTCGATGTCGCCATTGTTAAGGCCACCAAGCATAATGAGGCCCCCAACGATGAGAAATATGTTAGGGAGATCGTTAGCTTAACAAGCTACTCCCGCTCCCATGTCAGCTCTTGTGTCTCTGCCATCTCCCGTCGTCTTAACCGAACACGAAGTTGGACCGTCGCCTTAAAGTCCCTTGTCCTCATCCAACGACTCCTCCAAGAGGGTGATCTCGCCTATGAGCAGGAGATCTTCTTTTCCACGCGGCGGGGCACTCGACTCCTTAACATGTCAGACTTTCGGGACGCCTCAGCAGCCAACTCATGGGACTTCTCAGCGTTCGTGAGGACGTATGCATTGTATATGGATGAGAAGTCGGAGTATAAAATGCTGAATAAGAGAGGAAGAAGAAGCTCATTCAGGTATGAGGAAGAAGATGAGGATGCAAGGGATAATACGGATAGATATACGCTTACATACAGGGATAGAGACAAAGACAGAGGAGGAGACAGAGGCGGAGAAGGAGATAGAGATAGAGATAGAGACAAGAATAGATCAGAAAACATTGGGAGGTCTACACCATTGCATGAGATGAGGATAGAGGAATTGTTCTCTAAGATGCAACATTTACAATTATTATTTGAGAGGTTCTTGGCATGTCGTCCCACAGGTTTGTTTGGACTTCATATCACATATTGCAACTTTGAATTGAATTGCATTTGATGTGTGTATGCTTGGTTCTGTTGTATCTAATAAACTAGCATGATCTAGCTTCTTAATGTAGAGAGAATAAGAATCAACTAAGCATCTTAAACTTTTGATCTCCATGATGTATCTTTAAGGATGTAAACTAAATCACATTCTTATTCTTCTTCTTGCTGTCACAGGAGAAGCAAAGAACCATCGAATTGTGCCGGTGGCTCTCTACCCTATATTGAAGGAGAGTTTCCAAATATATTATGAAATGATAGAAATTTTGGGTATCTTAGTTGACCGTTTTGAGGACATGGAGAATCAAGATTGCATCAAGACTTACGAAATTTTCTGTCGAGTCGGAAAGCAGTACAGTGAGTTAGACCTCTTCTACACATGGAATAAGAGTATGGGTATTGCGCTCTCTTCTGAGTTCCCAGAGATCGAAAGGATTACCTCCAAGAAACTCGAGATCATGGATGATTTCATTAGAGAGAGAACTGTCATGGCAAACTAAAAAAAAAGAAAAACTAATCCAAAACCCCCAGAAGAAAATATTGAAGAACCAGAAGAGCTAGAACCACCACAAGAAGATATGAACGCACTCAAGGCACTACCACCACCAGAGACAAAAAAGGAACCAATAGAAGAGCCTAAAATAGAGGAACCAAAAGTTGTACAAACAGAAGGTGACTTGTTGCACTTAGGGGACGATGACATGGTAACCAGAGAATATCATGAAAATAAACTAGCCTTGGCACTGTTCGATCGCGTAGGACCGACGACTTCTGAGGCATCTGGTGCCACACTAGCTCTTCCATGGCATGCTATTGAAGATGGTTCGGATTGGAAAAAAAGCATTGGTGGAATCAGCAAGCAAATTGTAAAACCAGAAGCCAACATTAGGAGGTGGGTTTGATACATTATTGTTGGATGGGATGTATAACCAAGCAGCTACAAATTCAGCCATTCAAGAATATAACTACGGTGTCGGAAGCGCGAGTAGTATGGCTCAAGGTTCAGCCGGAAGGTCACAGATGCTCGCCCTGCCCGCACCACCAACGGTTTCTTCTAGATGGGTTAACAAGGTGGACCCATTCGCAGCTTCAATGGCAGTGGCACCTCCGCCTTACGTTCAAATGTCGAATATGGAGAAAAAGCTGAGATTGTTGACAGAGGAACAACTATTGTGGCAGCAATATCAAAGAAATGGCATGCAGGGACATGTTGGAATGACAATGCAACCTAGTAATTACATGGGAGGGTTCCCAACAAACTTTTATTATCACTAATTAGGAAGAATTTTCAATAGTTTGTACCTAATTATCACTCCAAGCAGATCCTCTCGTGAACACCCTCCTTCCTCATCCCTAAGGAGCACTCCTCCTTTTGCCTTGCTTTTTTTTTCTGTTTGTTTTAATAGAGTATTATTTTATTATAATTTCAATTATAATAATTAAAAAAATATCTTAATTTTTAAGTATTTAAATTTATATATGAGAGTAATAGATAACTCGTCATACCAAATATTAATAATAGAGTAAAGGAGATATCATCCTAATTTTTTAACAAAAAAAAACTTCCGGCGGAACTTAACCCGAAAAATGTCAATCTAATTAAGTAGTCCCATTAAAGTATTTCTCCAAAAAAATTTTGAAGTGCTGCTCATTGCCCGTCTTTTTCTTGCCAGTTTTCCTTTGTGATAGAAACCCTCCCGTCTTCATCTTGAATAAAATCACTGGTAACAAACAGAATGCCTCAAACTGGAAACACTTCGTAACACTCAAATTAAGTGTGTTTAAATAGAATTTTAAAAATAGGCTTATGAAAAAAAAGGATTTATAGGCAACTTATAAAAAAAGTATTTTGAAGAAGAGTTTATAAAAAAAAAATTGAATAAATTAGTATTTAGATAGTTATTTTTAAAAGTATTTTTGTTATTAATAAATTACGAAAAAGAGTATAAGTATTAAATGAGGAGAGATGAGAGAGACTGTAAGAAAGAAAATAGAGAAAAAGTAGAAAAGAGAAGAGAGGATATAAGAAAAAATATGAATAATATAATAATTGATTAATTCATAAATTCTTTTACTATTCCATAAACTACAAAACTTTAGTTTTAAACTATAATTTAATACAAAAACTCGTTTGAATAAATATTATTGTTTATTTTAAAATTTCTTCAAACTGAGATTTGAACCCAAAAGCTATTGGAAAGCACCTTTGAAATGGTTTTCAAACAGGCCCTAAATGGATCATCTTGGACACTTTCTTTCAGCCAAGTTATGAAGATAACGTGATAGAACTACAGTTCACAAGCATACCTTTAGCTTAGGAGTAAACACCTTTCAGCTTCAATTACCATCAAAACTTGTTTAGGCTTAGAACAATTTAGGTGTATCATATGGGATTTTAATTCTGACCATTCTAGTACGGAATAGACCTACTGAGAGCATTTCATTTAAGAACAAAATAAACAAAAATACATCTCATTCAAAACCTGGAATTTTCAAAGGTTTAGTATCAAAATTGACTACAACATTTGAACATGAAAAAAAATCTAGTGTAAACACTACGTAAAATATGGATAAGAAATGTCAGCGAAGACAATGTCCCATACTAGAACAAATAGAAATGACAAAACATAATAGCGAAAGCCAGTAGATCCCATTTCTCCACCTAAAACAGAGAGGTTCCCTTCCCCTTCTTATCACCGCCGATCTCAAAATGCTTACATCTCTGCAAAATATAATAATGAATTAGCCATCATTGATGAGTTCCAACAACAGAACAAAAATATAATCATCCTATGATCTACTAACCTTGATTGCGTGTTGGGATACGTGTTTGCATGCCTGACACTGCAGCCTCAATACAATTTTCTTTGTGGTTTTTGCCTAATCAATGAAAAGCAATGAGAACCATAGTAAGTTAGGAATATGTCTCAAATAACCAACCAACCACCCACTGTGGAATGCAAATTATATGCCAAAACAGGGCATTTAGCATTCGTCAACAATTAGTTACAGAAACAAGGATGACTTTACCTTCTTGTGGAAGACAGGCTTTGTCTGGCCACCATATCCGGACTGTTTGCGATCATAACGGCGCTTACCCTGAGCTGCAAGGCTATCTTTCCCTTTCTTGTATTGTGTTACCTTATGTAAGGTGTGCTTCTTGCATTCTTTATTCTTGCAGTAAGTCTTTTTGGTCTTTGGAACATTAACCTGCGGGCAAAACATTTCATTACATATTCTTATGTATGCATAAACCAGTTAAATTATCAATAGAAATAGTAGGGATCCTGTTTCTTAACTTCTAAATCATACATTAAGTCTTTTTTCACATGTAATTCCTTATGAAGTTACTGAAATAACAGGATAAACAACTACAATATTTAACATATTATATAACGGCACTAATTTGCAATTAATTCCAACAAAAATGAATAGGATCTACAATAATCAAGCATTGCAAAGAATTTGAGTTTTGGTCACTGAAATTCAAAATAAAAGCAAAAACAAAAAACTTCAGACAGGGAACAGTTTTACAACAAAGTGGAGAGGAAAATAGTTCACCACCTAATAAATGCCAAGATAAAATTTTCAACGAAAAGCATGTGGCCAAAAAAAAACAAAGATGCATGACTGAGCTCATCTCACAAAATAAAATAGTTTGGATGAAGAAAATTGAGATGTCAGGACTGACAAAATTGAGATGTCAGGACTTCTTACAAAAACAGGAAGAGGCATGAATGAAGAAAGACAATGCTCAGTTGCCCGCCCCTCTTGGTAAAGATTCAGGCTATCAAATAGAACTTAAAAGAAATGTAAAGATGAAAAAGGCGGTGCTGTAGTTACTTCTTGGCATTTTGAAAGACCGATTTCAATTTTCTTGGTATTGAAGATAACCAATTATGAATTTTTATCTCGTAGCTTGAATTTATAGATCCATGCTTATTTGGCATTGAATTTGAACCTCTAAACTTACACAAACCAATAATTTTTCCTGTTAATTGATGCCCCGTACACTTACACCCCTCAACCACCCCGGGAGGAGGGTTTCACTACTTTGAACTCCTAATTGTTCCGACTAAATGCAGTGTAAAATCAGTAAAGCACAGAGTTTTATTTTTCTTTGAAAATAGAAAAAAAAAAACGGATTTTTAAACAACGAATACAAAACATAGTAAATCCAAAATGCCTTAGCTTTCAATACATTTCCATCATCAGCTCCGACGGGACAACATAAGATATTCAATCACAATGACCCAGAACCACGGAATGAAAAACATGGAAATGAACTCTACTTTGCATTTTAGTGAGTAAAAAATGGAACAGATTGAAGGGAATAATACAGAAAGAGAGTCCGCGGAGATAGAGAAGGTTACCATGTCGACAGCGGGAAGTGGAGAGCTAAGCCCTAATCAGCCAGGAATTGCAGAAACTTCAGAATCAAATAAAATGCGGAGGCGTAGGGCTCTTGTGTATTAGGGTTAGCCTCAGCTTTTCTTTTGTTTTTCTCAAAACAAGTTTGGGTTTTAAGTTGGGCTTGGAAGTAAAGCATGCCGGCCCATTAAGTTTTTAATATTTTATTTTGATTCGATGATTTACCCATCTAATATTGATTCTCTTGTTAAAAAAAAATTAATATTGATTTCAAATATTAATTTTCATAATGCACAAGAAGAAATATAATTTGTATGTATAATAATAGTTTCCGTTTTGCTAGTATTTTTTATTTTTTTAATTAATTGTATTTTTTAATAAAAGTAACAGATATTGAATAAGTAAGAGATCCATAATTTACTCTTTTTTGCCAATGTTTATATGGTCGTTGAAAATAAAAAAGAATTATATAATTTTTTTCAAAATTCAGAAAAATTAGTTATATAGTTAATGTATTTTTCTTTATCAAAAGTTATTTTCTTAAGCAAAATCTGTATAAAATTATATAAATAAATAAAGAATGATCAATATCCACTGAATTATAGATCACTTTTTTATCGGGTATTTTTTTCATATTTGTTTTAGTATAAACTGAAATCTATTGATTTAAAATAATAATTATTTTTTCTAAACATATCTATCATCCTATTAGAATTAATCATATTTAAAGTATGATCAAACACTAAATATAGATATACATTATAAGAGATTCAAACGTTAAAATAAATGTTATGAAGGATTAGTATCTTTTGTAAGATTAAACCTGGTTGTTAATTCAATATGAGAATTATAGCAAAATACAAGTGATAACAATAATGACAAGTGTGCCCTAGGAACTTGAAAACCAAACTTTGAACCTCATACTTTCGGCTAATAAACTCTTGGCAGAGGCCTAATTGCCTCGTACTTGCGAAATTTTAAAGTTCAATGGACCATAACTTTGAGTTAAAAAAAATTCATGGAAGTTATTCAAATATCCAAAAAGAAACTTATTTAAAAGAATTATATATTCTAATTGAACACGACAATATTTAAAATCTAATAAATCAAGTAGCTATATTAAAAAAACAAAAACTAAAATCATCGGCTAATCCGTAAAATCACCAAAACTAGTATACATCATAGGTATCCAAAAGACGCTTGTCCAAGGTAGCATTGTTACAAAAGTAATAATACATATAAATCATAGTTAGATACCATGGTTTCTTAGAATGAGATGAAATCATGCCTCACATTACCAAAAGGCCCTAAGATTGGCAATGAACAAAATGTAAACACGATAGTGGCATAATGTATGACTATAAAATATGCCTCTACCTCTTGTGCTTCTCCCTTGATTCCAACTAATCTCTTGCTTGAAAATATTTGGATTAGTTTTTAAAAAATAATTTCTAAAGAAAAGTGATGAAAGTAATTTTAGGAAAAAAAATACTCTACAAAAATTATAAAATTTTTCTTCTTGAAAACTATAGTTTTCTATCTCCATTCAGTAGTTTTGAATAAGTATTTTTTTTAGAGAGAAAATACTCTCTCTCTTTTTTGGGATAGTCCAGGCAATATATCTAATAGAAAATTAGAGATTAATTCTATGGAGAATTATAGATCATCTGAATGAGTTTTACCTCTTTAAATAAAATATTTTTTATACATATAATCTAATTGAAACTTAGAACATCATATTTAATAAATTTAACTATTTATCATTTGTGTCAAACTTGATCGATGGCTACTCTACTTTTAAAACGTTATTTGTGTCAAAACTATGATTTTAGAAGTTGCCCCAAACCACATAGAATAAAGCTAAATGTCCTAATAATACTAGGCTAATTCACAATAATACATGCCAATTATGACTTGTGAGTTAGTCAAGTGGGAAAAACCATATTTTCACCATAATAACTATTTCAACATATGAAAATACAAAAACATGTATGATCAATCACAACCTCCCTTATATTTGTCTTATTTCTTTTGATTGAGATCATAAGCTAAAATTCATCCATTTTTTTTATAAGAGAGGGCTAAACCCCAAAAAAACAAAATAATTTAAACTATTAAAAAATTTAATCCCATATACTTTGAAGCTACTAAGTGTCATAAGTATGCAGAACCTGTTTTAAGAATAATAAATATAGAAAGACTTTCATTTACAAGCGTCTCTTTCAATAAACTATGGTGAGTGAGACCATAGGCTACAACGAACCATTCTTGGGCCGCAGCCCAAACCCCTATGTCTTAGGGTTTCTATTCATTTCCCAATCTTTGGGCCTAATATAAGCCCAATAACTACCTTTAGTTCATTTTTAAGTGTCCTTAAAGCTCTAATAAGCCTATTATAGCATATAAAACAATGATTAATTGAATCGAGACAGAAAATGACTAATAAACTCAACATGGGTTAGATTTAACGAAAGAGGTCAATCCCTCTCATGAAAGAGGTAAGTTCTTCACAACATAGTAAACTATAATTCGAATTTCCGTTGAGAAATATGTTTATATTTAGTATTTAATATATTTTGAATAAAATTATTTTTAATATGATAATATATATACTTAACAAAAAAATATTAATTTTGGGTATTACATTAAAACATGGATCAAGTTAAGAAAATTAAATATAGTAGTTCAACAGTCATGAGTTATGACTAGTTTGACCCGTTCTTAGCTCTTAACTAGGTTGTTACTCCCTTTAATTTCAAACCACCAGTCCATTGACTTCTCAGTTGAACTGGTTGGTCCGATCCAGTTTATTCCTTCATTGCTATAAAGATAAGAAAATAAAATATGTATTCTTCCAGTATTTTATATAAGATATATATATTTTGTATTATAAAATAGATATTATATTAAAAAATAAATTAGTATATTGTTTCCAGTCTTTTCTATGTATTATTGCAGCATATATATACATATAAAAGTAGTTATTACATTCTAAAATGTTACTAATTTCTCAACAAAGACAAATGAGTCATGTGATACATCATCATCCACCAGCCTCCATGCTATGCTTAAAAGGAAAAACTTGAAACTGACCTTTCTGAGAGGTGCCTGGTTTACATATATAATATGTTTGAAGCAACATGTTATTATATGTATGTGCACAAAGTCACGCTACTTACTTAATGCTTTTCAACTTTATGCCTTTAGCTTTGTTTAATACTATACATATACATCTCCTCTGTTTTGTGGTCCTCTATTGGGTTGGTGGTGTTCTCTTCATTTCTTACGGTGATGAAGAGCACAAAGATTGTTGTGTGCTGTGTGCATTTAGACCTTATTTGATTGCCCCACACAAAAAAAAAAAAATTGTTACTTTTCTACTTCCTCCTATCTTTAATAATATAGGAGTTAAAGACATAGTTAACAATATATTTTAGTCATAAATATAAGACTTTAATCTAATTTATTTATTATATTTATCATATCTCACAAAATAATTTATTTAATTTATAAACGGATATATAATCTAATATAATATTACATAGGAGTATTTTTAAGGAATCAAGTTAAATATATTATAATTAAATTATTTATTTAATTTTATTAATCTACTTAAATTAAATAGATAAATATCTCTTATTTTAAGAGCTACAGGAATAACTAGTTTATATAGATTAAGAAAATGATTTAAGTTATTTTTTTTTAAAAAAATATGTTAGCTTTTTTAAAATATCTACTTAATTATTTGTATTAGAATTAAAGTTTGATAGAAGCCCCTTAATATGTGAAATTAATATGAATGGTATGGGAATAGAATTATAAATCTAGAAAATAAAGTGAATTAAGTTCTTGTATTTAAGAGTTAAAATATCTATATTAATTATTATATTTAGATTTTTTAGTATGAGGGATTTTGAAAGTAGGAATTTTTTTTATTTGGATTTAAAAAATTGGAGAAATGGGGTTATAAAATTTTATGAAAGAGAATATATAAGATAAAAGAGTGAGAAAATTCAATAAAAAACTTTTAACCCTACTAATTTAATTTTTTTGCAATCTAATTTAGAAAAAGTTTCTCTCCTATTCTCTTTAAATTCTTCGTACCAAACAGCCTTATATGATTAGAGGGAGCACTTTCCAATTATACAAAATTAACTTATTTAATATTAATTATATTTTTGTTGTGAGGTTGACTAATTTTAAAATTGTGGGTTGACCTTTGAGGAGTAGTTGCATGGGGAAGAATGTGGAGCAAAAATTAACTTCACTTAAAAGCTACACATAGGCCTTACAATCATTCTTGCACTACAGTTGCACTTTTGCCTTTGTCAAAAGTCAAAGCCCATCATCATGCAACAAACCAAGCCGTGAAGGTTTTGTTTTAATTTTCTGCCCTTTTTTTAATATATAAACTACTCTTAGATTATATGTAGATAAAATGGCAGAGAAAATTATAAAAAATAATAAATATCAAAATAAAGAAGTTGCCAATAATAGATTAAATATTATCATCATTAGTCTTTTTCTATCATTTTTTATATATATGATAATAAAAATGTAACTCGTATGACTAGTTAAAATACAAGTTCACAATTTAATTCGGATCGTAATAGGGTATGTTGTGATTAAATTAACATATTACCAATGTTATAAGAAATTTGATAAATGAGTTTTACATATAGTTTAGAACTATAAAACTCATCACAAACTCCTTACATTATGCATCATGTAAAATATTTGTTCCGTCTTTAATATATTTATTAATTTTTTAACTATTTTTATTGATATTTTTTAATAATAATAAAAAAAAGTGAGGGAGGAATTCAAAAAAAAAATTATAATATTTTAAAAAAATATATTATATTAAATAATTTAATTAATTTTTTTAATTTAATTAAATTAATTAAATATGTTTGAAAGAATATAAAATTCATTACGAGATATACTGGTTTGGGCAGTGTTTGTAAAACTTGTGTAATGAGTAGAGCTTCCATTTTGATTTGGCATTTTCAACATTTGAGAAGGAACATGCTTCTTTATTTTATTATCTTTATTTTTATCGTGAGAGAGAGCGGCAGAGCATAATCATGTTCTCACTAATCTCTGCTCACTTTCAAGATTGAAATTGTCATTTACCTCTTTAATTATTATCTAATAAAGAATTATGTGTGTTTTTAAATAACCCAAAAGCAGCAAAATGATTCAACATGTTTGGTTTCATATTTAAAATTAATACAATTGTGGTTTTGGTGAAAATAGATAAATACGTATAACTACCGCATGGAGGACTTTCTACGTACATGGGTCAGGAATGGATTTTCAAATCAATATGACAATATTGATCATGGCATTTCATTCATTCATTCGTAAGAAAACACAAACAAATTAGCATTTTATGAAGTTGAAAAGATCGAGAGAACTGTCAAATATTTGTATAGTATGAGTTTGATTTCTCCTAAATTTTTTTAAAATAAATAACTATATTTGTTCAAAAGGGCTTTTGAATTAAATTATAGTTTAAAATTAAGATTTTAGATAAACTGATCAGAGTAATTTATAGAACAGTAAAAGAGTTTATGGATCAACCAATTACTATATTACCCATATTTTTTTACACCATCTTTCCTCTCTTATTTATTTTTTATACTATCTCTCCTCTCTCTTTTCTTTTCTATACTATATCTCTTCTCTCATATCTCTTCTATACCCTCTCTCATCTCTCCTCTCTCCTCTCTCATATATTTAATAATCATATTTTTTTTTCATAATTTACTAATAATAAAAGTATTTTTGAAAATAATTATCTAAATATTCATTTATTTTAAACTATTTTTTTCATAAATTTTTCTCTAAAAACCCTTTTTTAAAGCTGCCCAAAAGATATTTTCTAAACTTTTATCCAAATAAATCTACAGATTACTGACTCGATGGATGTTATTATTAATTATTTTCCCCTTCTTTTTTAATTATTAGATTAAAATATATTTTAATAACAATGGTTTTAATTTAACGTAAAATGGTGAACTTGCATATTCGAATAATCATGCATTCTAATTAAAGTTATATTCCCCTAATTTCATTATGAGTATTCTCCTAACAATGATCCAAGCATGGACAATGGTGTTAAATCATCTTAGATATTATACTAGTTTAATAATTACTAACAAATTATTCTATTTGACGTTTAATTAATTCCAAGTTTAAAGATTTTTTTCTTAAAAAATCCAGCAAACAGGGTTATTAAATTTTAAATTGTTCAAGTAACTGAATCTAATTATAAAGAATTGATGGATTATTAGTGGTCCAACTCATCAAACTTATGATATCAAATTTATCTAAATTTAAAAAAAAAATAGTGATATCTAAATTATTTCATAAACTCATTAAAATAAATTTATATACCGTTTTTGGTTGAACCAACTACTTTTAGAAGCTACATTTAGAGCAGTGAAAACCCACTAAGTCAATTTTCCTAAAAATGGGCTGGTTTTGGGACAGGCTACACAATCGCCCCTCCCAACCTATTTTTTTTTAATATTAATATTATTATTGATTTTATATAAATATTATTTTGAATACTTTTATTATTAAATACTAATAAAGATGATTACTTATTTGTTGATATGTGTTGATATATTATAATTGATTAACATTAAGTTAATGTTTATTTAGATTTATAATTCTAAATTTGAGATTTTTTTATAAAAAATAGGAAAATTTAAGAGTATAACATTAATAATTTTTTTATTATATTAATATAATATTAGAAATTTTTTATTAATATTTTAAAAGTTTAGAAATAATTTTTTAAAAATATTAAAAATTTAAAAAAAAAAAAAAAAGGCAAGCTGCGGGGTCAAGCTGGCAAAATATCAGCCTATTTTGGGGCGAGCCATACAGCCTATCCCAAAAAGCCCACCAATATTAGTGAATTGGCCAATTTTTAAGTGGACTAGCATGTTTTCTACCTCTAACTGCATTAGGTCCTTAATTACTTTAATCTAGATTAAGTGGAATCTTATCACACGTATGTAAAGCTATCTTAGTGATAAATTTCAATAAAATTGAGATCTTACCATAGAAGAAAACGAGTTGAACCAATTATTGTCTCTAAAATTTGTTAATATTTATTCTTAGTAAATGGCATTTTTATTATAGTGTTATTATTTGAAAATAAGATATGAGTGTTGAAGATACACGTATAGAAATGCATATATAATCACTATAGAATTTAACTAACAATGTAAAACCTTAATAGATTTTTTTAAATATCAACTTTGAGTCATAGATAAGACATAATTCATATTTCTCCAGTCATAAATATAAGATTTAGTTTATAATATAAATTTGATAGTGTAATTTGTATTATAAACTAAGTTTTATATTTAGAAGTAGAATAATATAAGATATGACCCATATAAGATATGTATGACATTCTTATAAGTTAAGCCAATCTTTATTTGCATTAATCTCTTTTATAAATATATAATCACACATATATAATTCATAATATTTTGAAATAATATATAAATAGTGTACTTCCTTCGATTATAAGGGTAGGAGCTAATTATGAGTTTATTTTAATTATAGATATAAGATTTCAATTCACTTTCTATTATATATTTAAAGGATAATTTCAATACAATAATTAAATAATCCTGTAATTTAGAGAAAACAACATATATTTTTAATAAATAATAAATTAATTAATTTTTTTAATTTCTATAAATTAGTTATTTATTTTTTAAATTTAGCATTGGAGGTAATATATTTTTTATTGATTATGCAAATATGAATATGGTGCATGTGATGGTGTGTTTCAATCAAAACATGCCAATAGGTGCTTGCATCACACATGACAGGATGCTTCCCTAAGCATTTCACTCATTGTATGAAAAGAAAAAGGAAAAATATATAAATGTTTCATTAGCAGTGTGACACAAGACAAGTACCAAATAATGGCATCAAAGTAGACAAAAAGCTTAATAATAACAATATAAATATAAATTATTGTGATAATTCTCAGCTCCAAAGCTGGCTTCTTGTGCTCCATCGGCTCCACTAAACCCCTTCTCTCTTAAAAGATTATATTTTAAAAAAAATAAACTTTTACATATTCCATGTAATCTGAAAATTTTTAATTTAATTTTGTTAAAAGAAAATTTGTTATTTATTTTAAATTTATAAGTAGTCTATTATCATGTCAATGTCATCCTCTTCATTTGAATAAAATGATACCATTTAAGTGATTAAACAAATAACAAGACAAGAACACATATTCAATGAATCAAAGTAAATGATATAAATCTTTTTAATAAATTGTAAGCGTGTCTTCATCACTCAAAATAAATTGAGTTTAATAGTTCTTATCAAAATATTTGTAAATAAGTAAAATTTAGGAAAAATTAATTATCCAGTTTCTAATTAAAGTTTCAACTTTGTTGCTAAATTTTAATTTATCCAACCTAATTCTTCAAGTTTTAGTCATTAATAACTTGTTTGTCTCTATACTTTCAAAAAAGCTATCTGGTCTGTCAAGGACTAGGTTGCGTTAAAACTAGCGAGATTAAATGATTAAATTTTTTAAAATTTTATCATCAAGTCTGCATACAACTATATATATTTACACATTTTAGAGAGTTAGCTGAAATTATGTAAATTGTTATAAATTTTAATTTATATATATGTATATATATATGAACGTCTATCTGTATTAGTCGATTGCTCGAATATTTAATAATATTATTAAAAAAAATAATACATATGAGTGATCCAAAATATTATAAAAAATGTGTCTGCATGCTTTACATAAGTTTGAAATGAGTTTTTATATTAATCATATTAATATTGATTATATGTTGCTTCTTAGTGAATCAAGGTTGGCAAGTGTCCCAAACTACCGAACTTTCATGCAATACAATGCTATATAGATTCATAATTGCAAAGACTAAAATGAAGGTTAAATGTCAAGGGCAAAAAAAGGTATATCAAAAGTTTATAACATACATTTTAATCTAACTCTAAATTTTCAATTATTTAAATATATATATTTTATGTTTTTCAATTGCAATGTGTAGTATTATTCATGACTTCAACAAGAAGTTGGACTATAAGATCTTTATACAGAATTAAAAGTTATATTAAAGTGTACATTTTGGCGCGATAGAAGAACTTGTTTTTCTTATTTTTAGTAAAAGCGTAAAACAGAGTAAATGCCACGATTTTTTTTAAAAACAATAATTTTAAATTTTTAATAATAATATAATATGATAAGATACCAACATACACTACTACAAAATACACTTTCTAAAGTACCTTTTTTAAACCGGTTCTTGTGAAAACATTTTAAAAAATTGAATAGTGGTATTTTTTTGTAAATAAAGTAAAATATTTACATTAACCTGTGTTAAAAAAGGAGAGAGGTGATATTTTTATAAATAAAGATAAATATTGACATTTGATATCTCGCGACAGGTGTAAAAAATTTAGATATGCTATATCTACACTGACTATAATTTCATCTTGTGTAATTCTAAAGAGGAAAAAAAAGGATTGTAGTTAACTAATCTGTCTGCTCAGAAACCCTCATCTTAACCTCATCAACTCCCTCATCTGTTTCCTGAAAAAAAAAAGAAGAATTTCATCTGGGTCAAGGTCCTATGTGGTGAGGGAGATGGCGTGTGGGCCGAAGAACTCTGTTCCCCTTTCTCATACTAGGAGATGAATGTTAAGGGCTTCTCCCGGTGCTCCGACAAGAAGCGGCCACGATCTCATAAGCGATTTCCCAAAGTTTCAAATAAGACATTTGGAGCAAGGTCGTTGAAGGGAGAAAGAAGGTCTTCAATTAGGTGAACAAGCATGGTGTTTTAGAGTGACTGGTATCTCTTAGAGCCTCTGAGTACTCTATCTCTGGAGCTAATAGACATTTTCTCGACTCTAATTTTTCACAACACATGCTAAACGTGCTACTCGTATTTTTGCCAAGCTTGCTAAGAATGGTGAGTTTGTTCCCCTCAAAGCTTTTTTTTGATCTCATCTCGTCTCGTCTCGCCTTGCATTTCATATTTTTATATTAGTTAAAGAGAACATGTATGTTGTGATTCGTGTAGAGTCCATAAAGTGTTAGAGCACGAAAATGACGAAGCTAGGAGCAGGGAACCTAGGTGCTATATGGAACAAGAAGTTGATGGTGGAGGTTTGGTTCGACCGATTTGGCTTGTAGTAATGGGTGATTTGATTATTTTGATGTTGGATAGTATGGAATGAGAAGCTTATTCATATGCTTTTTTGTATAATTAGATTTAAGGTATCTCAAAGCTATAATGGGTGATTTGCTTTTTGATTCTAGATTTTTTTATATTATTTTTTAAACCGATTGTATGGAATAATCAGTCTAGAAAAAACTGATATTTTATACCGGTCATATAACTAATGTAGAATATCAGATTTTTTATATGGGATGTATCTACACCGAACCTTAATTTCCTGTATAAGCCTATTTTTAACCAGTTTAAAAAGCTTATTTTATAGATGTGATGCTTGATCATGAAAAATAAATACTAATTAGGAGAATAAAATTTGGAAGTGATTTGAGTGTGTGGGTAGTGAAATGGATGTGTCAAAAGCGTATAAGGACATGAAAGAGCACATTGTTTGGCTCTGAATCCCACTAAGTGCCCCACTTCATGGGTTCTTTCTTTAGATCATTTAGCTACCACAACCTACCAATGGCAACCTAGCCTTCCTACATATTTTGTCATCTTTTAATTATATTAATCACAAAAAATTGCCCATTTGGTCAATATAAAGTTTTGCAATTGAAAGAAAAAGTTTAAGTATTTATGATAGAGAAATGATTATTTTTTTTATAACGAATACATTTTTACATTGGTTAGAATGACCTTTCAACACTGGATTACCGGTGTAAAAAGTCTAAAATTATTTTATAGATCTACATCACTTTTTATAACTAGTATAAAAAAAATATTTTATATATTAGTAAATTAGTGTAGAAATAATAACAAAATATACTCTTAGTTGTCAATTTGATTTAATATAGTGAAAGATCATTCATTCTCATAATGAATTAAATATACTATTCATTTAATGACAAATGTGCAATTAGTGGATAATTAATTAAATGCACATATGTGTGCGTGTGTGTGTGATTAACTGATTGTGTATGAAGAGATGTATTGAGAGAAAACACGTTTAGAATTCATTTCATTGTGAAATATGATTCACTAATGATATGCCTATCTCTAATTACAATTAAAAAGTAGATCAAGGTTAAGATAATTGATCTTTATCTCTCCCTTTCTCTTCGACACATAATAATTAAATTCGGTTGTTTTGCATTGCATGAGCTAACTAAGCGGTAAGCTTATTTCTTCAAGATCATCCATGGACAAGAACACTTCATCCAAACAAGACAGCTCTATTCCATTATCACCACCACCACCACCGCCATCTTCATCATCATCATCTCCTTCATAAACTCGACAAATCACCCATTTACTGTAATCCTGCTTACAGTTATCAAACAAAAGATTAATTAAAACATATATCAGTAAAACCCACTCGTAGTACTGTTATATAAGTATAATATATATATATATATATATATATATACTCACTGGTTTTGGTTGGGATCTTCTTCTTGAGGAGGAGGAGGAAGAAGAAGAAGAATCTGAAAGACGATACTCTTGCATTACCCAGTTGGTTTTGATACCAGAATTAGGAGGTTCTCCTTCATAAAACACAAAATATTTCTTCATTCCAACTCTCTTATTATTGCTTGCTTCAATCACTGCCTCTTCCATTCCCATTGCCTTCCAATACCCATTCACTGTAACCCTATTCTGAGTCCTCCTGCTATAGAAATACCATTGCTTTCCCTCCCCAAGAGCCTTCCCTACAAATTCAAATGACAATATTAATTCTTCATTTGAATTACAGAAAATTATAAAAGATGGAAGAAAATGATGAAGAATTGAGACAGAATGTAAGTACCTTGGAGGTCCCATGGATCGTAGGGATAGAGGTCGAGGTCAGGGATGACGTCAGGGTGACAAGGTAGGAGTGAAGCTTTTCTGTGAAGGAAATGAACTATCAGTTCTTCATCAGTGGGATAGAATCTGAACCCAGGAGGAAGATTCACTACTGAGTAATTATCTTCCATTGAATGAAGGAGAGATCACAGAAGCTGCAAAAATCAGCAGATCGATGAAGATGAAGAAGATGGTGATGGTGTCAAGTTTCTGGTTTGGAAGTAATGGTATTTATAGAAAGCTATGGGAGGGTAAGAAGGAGAGGAAATATATTATATATAGGTGTTGATCACACGTGGATACCAAATTATTCTTAAAAGAAAATATTTAATGTACATGATTGGTTTGGAAGATGGTGATATGTAGCAAAGACTTCTTGTGTTAGGAGGTTTAAGTATTGAGTTGATTTTTTTTTTTTTGAAAAAAAAAGAAAGAGGAAGAGGAAATGGTTTTCACAAAATATGGGAAAATCTGTTTAAAAATTTTATTATTGTTACTCTTTATATATAAATTATTTAGAGTAATAATATTTTTTGTATATAAATTTTTTAAATTGCAGATACTGTATGAAAATATATTATTTTTTTAATAAAATTCTTAAACACAAATTTTTAACTTTGAGAAAAAGAAGAAAGGGAAAATTGATAGAGTGGGAGATCATCACATCACACTTCATGCTGACATCATCAACCTGCTTCGTACACGTGGCACATGGAAGGCATGGATTTGGTCAGGAACCAATTGAAAACCGGGACCCGCCTGTAGGAGTGTACCCGTGAATCCTTCGTAATAATTACTAGTGATTATCGTAGTTTGTTCATTTTTAATTAAAATTAAATAAATAATGATGGCCTTTTTGTTTTATTCTACTCTCTTTTATTTTTAAATTTTTAGGCTTTATTTGGTAGAAAGTATTGGGGAGTTACGATTGGGATTGAAATTAGGAAAAGGTAAATTGCATTTAAATCCTATAAAAAAAATCTAATTATAGAAAAATTTTAAAAAATTATTAAATAATTGTAAAGTTTCATAAAATTTAAAATTAATTTTTTTAAATTATAAAATAATAAAATTATCCTTAAAAAAATATTTCAGTTGTTATGTTTTACTCTAATTATTATTTTTTTCTTTAAGAATTATTATTCTTATTATTTAAATTATTTTTTTCTAATAGAATTGTCATTTTTATTACTTTAATTATTTCATCTCAATAACAATTTTATTATTTTACAATCTTTAAAAAATATTCTCAAATCTTATAAAATTTTACTGTCACTTAGTAAATTCTTATACAATTAAATTTTTTATATATAACTAAAACGTAATTTTTCTATTTAGGAAAGGCTCGTTTTGACAGGTTTGATATGGTTTTATCAATAATTCTCATTTATATAATAATTTCAATTATATATAATTTTTTTAGTAAACTTTTTGTGGACCTAACTGTCATTAAATTAAATTTGTGACAGTTATTAATTAAGTGTGACTCCTAAGATTTATGACAATATTTATTTATAACTAAATAAATTAAATATTAAATAATAGTATCAATAACATGGACTAGATAAAAAATATACACACAATTCATTACTAAAAAATCACTTATCACGGTTATTATAAAAAAATTATTATGAAAAAAATGATAATATTTTTATTAATAAATTAAATTTTAAAAACTTTTAATGGTTGATTTTTATAAAACCTGCTGTAAAAAATTCCCACAAAAATTATAAAAACTCTGGACTTGATTTAGTTTCACTTTTTACAATATTATGTAGCGTCGTTCTTTTCTATCACTATAAACTTTGATGAATGTTATTTTTTGATATTTTTTCCTTAGTTTCCGTATTCCATCTTAGTTGTTAATGTCATTCTCTGTCATCTCTATTATTATTCTTTATTATAAAAGTTATAATTTGCCGTTTAACTGCTTCATTTGTTCAATTTTTTTTTAGTTGTTTATTGTTTATAAACTATAATACTTCATATAACAAAAAATGATCATGATCCTTCTTCATTTGTTATTTATAAATTGTAGAACATCATAAGTTTGAAGAGCTTTAATAATAAAAGCTTTATAAATCTTTAATATTTTCGCCATATCCGTAACTTTTTCGCAAAATCTTTAACTTTTTAGTGAGGTTAACCGTGACAGTTAACAGGAGGTGTTGACGAATGGACTTTGTTAAAAAGAGTTTGAAGAGCCCTAATAGAAGTTTATTGATATTTAGTTTCTTTATCATATCTTTGACTTCTTCTCTTTAGATATAGTTTAATGCTTTGATGAGCGCAATCAAGGTGCTAATGGTAAGTGTAGGCTGAGGAAAAAAATTCAAACAATGAACGACGATTTTTTTTAAATTATCATAAAAAGCTAACTTTAACGGCGGTGATAAAACCGCTTAAAATATATACTTATAAAAGTAATAGAATTCATATCACTCTTAAAACTGCCGTGAAAAATTATTTTTAACTATTATTATAAGTATTTTTTCTAGTAATACTTTATTAACTTATGTAAAACTAACAATAGAGAGTGGACAGTGAAATTTTATATGATGAGATTAATTTATGGGAAAGTTAAAAAAATCCTTTATTATAAAATTTATTAATAAAAAATACTTGATAAATTTGTATACATATAGAATATTGATAAAATGTAAATTTTGTATATATAGAGTAACTGTATTTTAGTTTAAGTCCAATTGTTAATAAAAATTTTAATGTGGAAATTTTTTTCTGATTTTGCCTTCTTTTTAAGACTTGAATAATGCATATCTGATGCCTCGCGTCCTGCCTCTTCATTACTGGATAAAGCCATAAACTAGAACTTAGTGGTTACAAGATATACATGCCTAGAACCATAAGCTAATTGAATTACTAACAGTGTTAAATATAGTAAAAAGAGTTAATTTTTTATAATATAATAAATTTAAATTTAATTTTTTATTTAAAGAGGTATCAATATTTAATATATAATAATACTTCAAATAAGATTATCTCTAATAAAATAAAAGTGTGTTTAGTAAAAAAACTAATTAAATTATTAAACATTTAAAATTATCAGACTTTTTTTAAATTTATTATTATTATTTTGTAACATATAAGACTTTTATTCCAATTAGACCCTGTTTCCCAGTAATGGCACGCTTGACGTGTATAGCATGAAACTTAGGAGTGACTCAGAAAGTTGAGAGGACAGTCTTATTAATTTGGACCTCAATCAACAGTTATTAGGAACAATGACAGTGGAATCAAACCTACAATAAGTCCCATTTACTCGCCAAAAAAAAAAGAAGAAGAAGCAAAAAGTGTCTTTCTTAAGGGCCATGAAATCCATGTTTTAAAGGGCAAACTGATGTAAAATAAAAAAAGATGACGTGTTTTACTTTTTATGATTCAACAAATTATAGTCAGGCAAACAAACAATAACATAATAATTAAAAAATTAATACAAAAATTATACCCACGTACGATAATATATATAATAAATAAATTCATATTGTAAAAGTAATAAATAAACCTATAATATATAAAATTTTGATAAAATAACATCATATGTCTACACATAATATAAAAATAAATTGGACTTTTTGAGACTTAAAACTCGTCCGACTTTCTAAAAATTATTTTGATTCTCAATCTAATTTTAGATTTCGACTCAATGTCAGCTCCCTTCCGATTCAATCCACCCAAATTGTACCAACAATGTTTCAATCTAAATCGAGCCATTAGAAAATCCGATTAGGTCCAATTATTTAATCATTGCATGGAACCAACAATGCGTGCCGTCGTACATCTTGTTCTTTTGTGAAAGATTGATTTCTGACGTTGGACTCAAACAAAAGAACCATAATTACAGTTACTGCATAGATTCTCTTGAGTATTTAATGTGCACCATGTAAAATATTGACTCGGTGATCAAAATCAACTCAAAATAAATTATATTGAATTAAAAAGAAGCAGAAGAGATGCTGAATCAAAAGGGATTTGACAAGACTTTCATGAGTAGTTTTTCACGAGTTCAATAATAGAAATTGAAAGCATGATATCCACCAAGTCTTGAAGACAAGTGCCCACATATTATTCAATATAAAGCCATGTTTTTGGTCTTTGGTGTTGGAGCAATGTCATATGTCCTATCTTCTGACTAATGAGACATTATCACTAATCAACCTCCATAGTTTTCTGTATTCTTGTCTCCATTTCTTTCCCTTTTTGTTTTATTAAAATTAATACTAAATTTATGGAAATCTAGTTGGTTGTGAGTAACCTAGATCTTATTAGCTTCAACTATACAGGAGTACAATTATCCAACAATAACAATAGCACAATAAGTTTTATTCTGCTAGGATGTGAAGTTGACTATGTATAGGGGTAAAAATAAGTTAAGCAGCATATTATCATCATATAGTTTGATCTACATTTGACTGGACTTGGTCTATTTAAAAATTAAAGCAAACCCATGCCTTACCCTTTTTTTAAGGCATATTTCATTTGAGAAGCATATTAATTCTATGTAGCTTACCTAAACTAACTAAACCTGTTATAATTTATAATATTATGCAAAATTGTGTAGAGAGTAGGCGTTTATTTCTTAAGAATGTATTATGCTCCACTGGATATAAATATAAAAGTTAGTTGAGAAATTTATTTTAATTTTAAATTTAATATCTTAATCAAATTTATCTCTTAAAATTATATATTTTTTAAATTATCCCTATTAATTTATACGTATTAAGAGGATATTTATTGAGGAGTAATTACAACATAAATGATTAAAGAATATATTTTAAAAAATTAACATATATTTTTTACACATAATTAATTTAATTAATTTTTTAAATTTATATAAATTAATTATATAGTTCTTATATATAAGATTAAAAAGTATATTTTTCTTTCTAGGTAGTTAGTTGTTGGTGTTAAATTAATTGAGTTAGCTCAATTGTCTGATTGGCTTCAAAGAAGCTTATTCTTATTTATTTTTGTTTCCTACGGTGTAGATCGAATATATGTTTCGGGCTTATTAGCAGCACAAGGAATGAGTTATATATATTTTTTTAATCTAAAAGTTTATATAGGTTTCCTATTGGTCATATTAAGGTCAAAATACAATCTCATAGCTCAAAAAGTACTTATAAATTATTTAAGATATCGCTTAATAAAGAAGTCCTTATAATGACAGAGATAATCAAACTTATATCCTTATATGATATAAATATATTCTTTACTATATGCACTAACTCTCAACAATGAATGAGTTATAATTGCAAATGTTTATTATAATTTTTCTCCATAAAATTAATAAGAATTTTTGCACCTAAAAATTTAATAAGCCATATTTTTTGTTATAAAAATTTTTGAAAAGAGATTGGACTCATTCACAATCTAAGAGTAAGGTGAAATCTCTCTTCATTCTAGGCAATATCAATATCAGACAATATGAGCCGTCTATTATCCTTCTGCATAAATATAAACACCTAGAAATTATGATACCTCTCAAGTGCTACGACTAGAACTATAATAAAATAATATTTTTTATTGATCAAATATATTTTAAATAATCACATGTATCATATTTTCACTAATTAAATCTACCAATAGGTAACAAGCCTTGTTTTAAGAAAAGAATATGCAAATATTTCTCAATTGTTATACTATGGGTGAGGCGGTTAATAGGCCCAAATTTCTCAACCCGTTCAACATTCAAAGTCTAAATTTCAAATATTCATACTGTATTTGATATATAATATATTTAAATAATTTAATTAAATTTTAAAAAATAATTAAATTAATTTAAAAACATATATTTTTTAAAATAGTCACATGTATAAACATAATGTTCATATATTCTGAGATAGTTGCCCCAACTGACTTCCTAAACTCCAACTATAAACACATGCAATAAGAAATGCATATTATGATGAACTTCTTACAGCCCGGCATTAAATAAAATTAAATAAAAAAAACTTCTTAACTCCGGTGAAATGTAGTTACTAATTTTTTTAATTTATCTTCATGGAAAAAAATGATTATTTTATCAGTTGAAATACATTAATTTTATGCTCTAGCTAATGCTTTATCCTTTAACAAAGCTTCTGCAGCTCTTCTTCCTGACACCAAAGCACCATCGAACGTAGCTGAGATCACATAATCCCCACAGATATATAATCCCGACCCCATTCTCGGGTTCTTATTCAGATTCGTTGGTGGCCTTTGGTTGGGTTGGGCAAATCCGACCCTGTAAGTTCTCAAGTGCTCCCATGACCCAACCTTTTGCTCCCCAAACCAACCCGAAAGCTCTTCCACAACTTCAGCTGCTAAATCGTCATCAGACACCCCTTCGTACGACCCGATTAGTGTTACAGATACCAGAGCCTTGTCGGGTGGGCCGTATGATGGAGCCACATTGGTTGCGAAAAACATGTTATTCACTATTCCTTTACCCGACCCGTTAAGGAACAGAACCGGATCTTGCACCGGGATTTGATTTCGGTCTGCTTTGAAATACAAACAGGCGGTGCTCCGAACCGGAGTCTTCTGAACCAGACCGCTTCTTCCCGCCAACAACTGTACAGCTTCCGATTCCTCAACCGCCAGAATCACTCCAAGCTCACTCGTCACAACTTCTCCGTTCTGTAATGTCACAGTCGGCAATTCGGATTCATTGAGATTGATTGAAGTTACTTCCGAGTTGAACAAGATTGAATCGGAAGGCAACCTCGAAGCAAGTTGTTCTGGAATCGCCGATATGCCCTTGGCCGGAAGAGTATTGTCGCCGAGAGCGAGACACTTGAAGATGAAATTGAACAACCTGGACGTCGTTTCGAGCTCTCTGTCGAAAAAGATTCCGCCAAAGAATGGCCGGAAGAATCTTCCGATGATGGAATCGGAGAATCCTATTTGCTTTAACAAATCAATCGTGGTAGATTCCTCCGCACTCAAAATCTCTTCATCAGATTTGGTCAAGGCCTGGATTCTCGTGGTGCCGATGAGTAATTTGTCGACGACGGAACCGATGGGATTCGCTAGGGATCTTGCGGAATCCCAGAAATGGCGAAGGGGGTCCGCAACGGTGTGGAATTCGCCATTGTAAAAAATCCGAGCTCCTGAATAGAACTTCTGGAGGTCGAGGCTCTGATAATTGAGAAGCTTCTGGGCTTCTGGGTAAGCAGTGATGAAAATTTGGAACCCGCGGTCGAGAAGAAAGCCATTAACGGAGTCAGTACGGACGCGACCGCCGACGGCGTCTGAAGCTTCAAGGAGAACGAAGGGAATGTTGTGAGAGTTGAGGTGGGTGGCGGCAGCTAAGCCGGCGAGACCGGCGCCGACCACGATGACACCAGTTTTGGGGACGGAAGGGCTTTGAAGAGGAAGGGTGGTGGTGGGTGAAAGCTGTGAGGAGGATTGGAGATTGAATCTAAAACGTCTGTGGAAGGAAGAAGAGATGAAGGAGGGGTTAGAGCAGGGGAAGGAGAAGGTGATCGCCATTGGATAAGGTTTTGAGAAAGAGAACTGGGACGTGGCTTCTGGGCCTTTGGGTACTGATAAGTTATAACGCTAGTTTAGGTAATTGCATTTTTTTACATAAGAAAATTAAAACAAAAAAATTTAAAGCATGTATTATTTTAGTTATATGGAAAATACATGTTTAGAGATACGGTCTGTTTTCATTAAAAAAAATATATGTAGAAAAAATATTTGGGTCCGAACTGATTTCGTCGTGAGCTTTGATAACGATGTTGCTTCTTTATAGAAATGACAATAACCGTACTAAATTAACAGGAATTAACTAAAGTGAAAGTGAAAATTTTTTCATTACTCAAAAGATAAAAAAGAAGATATCTTCAAAATTTTACAGAATAGTGAGCCTGCTTTTCATCAAAGAGAATTGAAGATTAGCAATAAAAATAAAAGAATTTAAGATTAATATCTCCCATAGAGAAATGTTTGTTCCTCAAAGACACCCAAGTTATACCAAGACTTTGGAAGACACAATCCATCAAACTGGGTCGTACAAGAAGCATGTTGATATTGTAAACATGTGCACGTCATATAACTACAATAAACACCGTGATGCTTGAATAATAGCAACTCCACTACTCCAGAAATTGAAGCTTATATATAACATTGAGAATTTTAAGGTACAGAGTCTTTTATAAAGGGGGCCACCCCATTTAATGTGTCAATTAACTCGGCTAAGGAGTTTTAGCCAAGTATTTCAACATTGTGCTATTATTTATGAGACAACTTTATTTCAAAATGGAAGTCATAGATCCAACCACAAACAATAATCTAGAAACCAACCAATCAGCACTATACTTACAAGAGATACTTGCTGGACAAGCAGAAGAAACCTTATTCACAATTTGAAGATGAACATGTCGCTAACTCCTAAAATGAATTTACAAGCTTGAACCAACCGGGTCCCTCCAGATTACACTGGCTGCATTCTTGAGATTTCCACCAAGGTGTAACATCAGGTCACCACCATGAACCCTGCCTTCTGGGAGATCAAAATTAATGTCTTCCTCCAAAATATTCTTGTTTCTACATTCCTTTGGCTTCTTTGTAGCCATGAAGTGTGGAAAAGATGATGATGATGATGGCGACTTCATTGAGAGTGGAACCAACACTTCCTCTGGTATAAGAGGCTGCAGTTTTGCTGGTTCTTTCATAGGATCATTGTGCTCAGGAACAACACTGACCCCTGAGGAGGAATTGTTGTTCTCAGAACCACTATAAGTAATGGAAGCAGAAGGTACAAGACCATGGAAGAGTCTTGAATCGAACCGACTTCCTCTGTTGGCTTCCCTCTCTTGCATCATCAAGTTGCTGTGAGCAGCACAGAGGCCACTCTTACCCCTCGCAAATTTCTCACACTTACCATCCCCCCAAACACATCTCTTTCCCCCACCATGGGCCTTGCAGAAATCTGTGCTTCCCTGAGCACTCTTCCCACAACTTTCGAAATTGCATCGCTTTCCCCCACCATGCCTAACACAGCAGTCTGTTCGGCCACGGGCGCTCTTGGTGCAGCCAGGCACAGCACACCTCTTGCCACCACCATGGGCAACACAAAAGTTGGTACCTCCATGGACACTCTTGGGGCATATGCCGCCTCCATTGAAGAGGCAGCGCTTTCCTCCTCCATGTGCCTTGCAGAGTGGTGTGCTCCCTTCAGCACCTTTGGTGCAACCTGCAAATAGTGGTGACAACTGTAATTCATAATCATCTAATCACCTTATCTACATTATGATCCAATTATTCCTACACATTTAAATTAATGTTTAAATGGGAAGAATCATTAAATAAAATTTAAAGTATTATGAGTTTTAGTCAGAGAACCATAGTTAACTTCCAACTCATTCTTCATTATTCTCTTGCTCTCTTTATTCTATTGCGAAATCTCTACGACCATGTCATTTAATATTACAACCCAGAAAATCTAAAATATTTTGAGATGAACAAGAGTCTAGATGAGGCTTAGATATGTATAGGCTAAAATGCACAAACTCTCCCACTCTTTGTGTCAGATACAGCTAACTCTTCCAGCATTCAAACTTTGACTTTTCTTCCTCCCCTTCCAGCTCAAAACTCGAGATAACCCCAAATCATTTGTCAATTATTTTACTCACAGAAACATGACATATTATTTACCAGGAAAAAAAAGAGAGGAAATGTTACATATTAAAAAGATTATCAGTAAAAATAAGATAATTTAGAAGAGTTCAGCTCATTAATAAATACATATTAACTAACAATAGGATTATTTGCACAGATTTTAAAATGTAAAAGGAATGTTAGGTCAAACTTAGAATGTCAACCAAATTATCAGCAGATGAACCTTTTTTGCCATCTATCTGCAGATGACCTAAGCTTTGAAAAGTTTGTGCTAAGAAGCATTCTTTTTCTTAATGAACCATATTCAAAAAGCTTCAATTGAGTGAATAAAGTTAAATAAACAAATTAGATGAATGATTAAAACAGGGGGCCATGTCTGTCATTTTTATAACAAATTTAAACAAATGATATATAGTTAAATAAGTCATATAATTGATTTTCTTTTAGAATAAAATGCCATACGCACCTGCAAATGAGCAACGCTTTCCACCACCATGTGCCTTACATAACATGGTGCTTCCTTGGGCACCTTTTTTGCATCCTTGGTACTGACATCGGCGACCACCCCCATGAGAGATGCACAAACCCGCCTTCCCTTCAGCACTTCTTGTGCACCCTTCAATCTTACATCTCTTGCCTCCTCCATGTCTTATGCAGAGTCCTGACTTGCCTCTCGCAGCCTTAGTGCACCCACCTGGATGCTCACATCGCTTGCCACCACCATGTGCTATGCAGTAATCTGTCTTCCCCTCAGCACTTTTAGTGCAACCCAAGTGTTCGCACCTCCTCCCTCCACCATGAGCCTTACAATAAACTGTACGGCTCTCAGCACCCTTATTGCATCCTGGCTTCTGACATCGCTGTCCACCCCCGTGTCCTATGCAAAATCCTGAAGCACCTCGAGCTCCTTTTGTACATCCAAGAAAATTACATCTCTTGAAGTTGCTTGTTCGGTTCTCCGAAGATGAAGGCCCAAGTGAGTAATTTGTAGCATCAGATGGTTCTTGTGTCAGCAATAAAGTTTTAGCAGTATTTGTTTTTGGATCCAGTAGAAGTGAACCCATGTAGCCACCTGATTTCTTTGCTGAGGTGGAACCCTCATCAACAACAGGAACCATAGGATAGTTATTTTCAGCAGATGTTTGCCTTGAAAGACAGGACATATTTGCCTCATTCTCAGATGAACCTGAGCAATCAAGAACACTAGATGCCTCATAAGTTACTCCAGAAAGACCAATTTGCAGGATTGAATCACTAGATTGCATGCATTGTGGAAACACACTGTCTCTTTCCTTTCTCTTTCCAGACCCAAGATTGAAGAAATTGTTGTCATACGCCGTTGGAGGTGGGGGTGGGCCCAGTCCCAGAACCAACCTGCATTGATCACCAGAAGAGTTGAAGAAACTCAATCCAGCGTTGTTCTTACTACTGCTATAACTGGTTGTATTGGCTTTCCCAAAACCAAACCCGTTCAACGATAATGTAGTATCACCTAGGTCATCTTTTATCTTGAGTTCAGCATCATGAGAATACAGTATAGCTTTCTGGTTTAGATCCATTCTATGTCCTGCGCCTACACTGCAATAGGTTAAAGGTGCTAAAAACTTCACCAAACACAGCTATAAGATCTACAATGGTGGAGAAGAAATTGCAATGTGTAATATCCACCACTCAAAGCCTGATATATCTGATCTGTCCATATTTGCTATATTCCCGGACGAAGTAGCATGAGTTTTGCAATAACGTCAATGCTACCAAAAATATCTTATAACAGCTATTGGAAAGAAACCTCTGGGGAGATTTTGTAACGCTTATTTCATGAGTCCTGACAAAGAAAAATGAAGGAGATATATGGTCAAGAAAAGTTGAAAGCATGTGGGGAAAAGCACATTAGCCTAAGGACACCAGGAAGGGAAATCACAATCAAAATCACAGTCCATGTAAGAATGCATAGGATCCGCACAAACAAAATCACAATTTCACACATCGCTTTCGTTTGGAAGATTAGCTTCTAAAATAGTAAAATTTCAATATAGGGAATTCATGTGGATAAAAAGAAGCAACCACGGTAATCGTTTAAGAGATTGCCAATTCAAAGCATCGCACTTGTAATTCAAGCAAACCAAATGATAAAAAGAATCATGTCTAAGATAAGTTTTCCTTAGGAAATTCTTGACTGGAACGATGACAAACCCAAAAAATCTTCCACTACTCCTGAAAAATATAAATTGAAGCTATAACCATATCAACTAGTAACAAAACAGTTTCAATCCATAGCAAATCGATCCTCAACTCAAAAGCATCCCTGAATTCCGAAACTCCATAATACCAATTACAGTAAATGAAAAGCAGTAGCAGCAGCGAACGAAAAACGAGGTGAAACCTGCAAGAGGAAGCGATATCATCGAAATTTCAATACATACCAGAAGCAAAATCAAGGATATAATTGACAGAAACACACAAGAAGATTGAATAAAGAAAAATTTTGTCAAAATCTGAAGAGACCCTGCGGCTATGATAAATCTCGACGGAATTTTCAAATAATTACCGGATCTGGTAAGCGCTGAAGAGTATTCCTGAGCATCCGAAATCTGCAGTGAAGAGAACGAGTCTGTGCTTTGAAAGTGAAGAAGAAGAAGACGACCACAACAAGACAAGACGGCGAAAAAGCAGACGAAAATGTGGGGAAGGGATATTTATTACGTAATAACTGCTCGAAGTAAATGCCCAAATGAAAATAATTAGAAGGGATATTTATTTTTAATTTGCAAAACAAATATTTATTTTTAGTTTAATTTTCATAATTTACATTTTAAAAAAAATTCTGAGTATTTAGTTAAGTATTGATTAAAAAATAATCTAATTTAAAGACAAAACGACTTACTCGCAAGAGTATATAGGGCCTAATACGCTTTTTCATTTATATTCCTCCAACTTTGGATGCACTTTTCAATAAAATATTGATGTTAATATTTTTTTACTTCAATAAAATATTAAATTTAGATATTAAGATATGGGTTTGTTTATTCTACAATTATTACATTTTCTATTAACATATTAAACTAATGTGCATAATATGTAATAAAGATATATATATAATTTAAGAATAAAACTCAACTCCTCAGTTTCAAATGAAAAAGATCACTACTTAAGATAAAAACAATCTTTAAGTAAGATTAAATTATTAATTATCATTCGTCAAAAAATTTATGAACTAGGACTGGATTAATTGGTACATAACTTATAAGGTTTAACATTTTTTGAATTATTTTCTCCAATCTTAAATATAAAATTTAATAAATTTATTTAATTCTATAAAAATATAATATCATTTTTTTTTACCTATCTGATTTAATATTTTTTTATCTACGTGTATTTGCATAAAAATTTTTCTAACTTCTCAATTGTTCCATTTATGATTATTGAGATAAAAATACTAAAAAAATAACTATTTTATATGATGAAATAGTAATAATTAAATGTATTGAAGTAAAAATTATTGAATATAGATATTTTTTTATATAAGAATTTTAAAAATAAATTGAGCTCATCCACGATCTAAATATAAAGTAAAATCTTTTTTTTTAACAATATCAATATCAAATAAGGTGAACTGTCTATTACCCTTAAATATAAATTTAGATACTTAAAAATTAGGATGATTTCCCTAACATAAAACATTATTGAATATAGATATTTAGCAAAACATAATTACTGTTAAAAATATTATTTTTGTATACAATAATAATTTATTCAATAAAAAAATAAAACAATAGATATAAAATCACCACCAATTTACTTCTAAAATCGTTGGCTCATGAAATACATAAGATGAGATAATTGGGCGAATAAAACAAGTTTCACATAAGTATTTTTTTTAGATTCAATTAATAAAAAAATAAAATATATAATTATTTAAATCATAATTTTTAAATATTTAAATTTATATTTAAAAATAATTAACAATTTATTTTATTTAATATTAATATTAATTAGAAAAAAATGAAATTTTATTTTATATCGCGAAATAGTATAATTTCTTTCTACAAGATTTTATATATAAAAAAATAAGTTTCACGTGTTTTTAGGGTAAGGGTATTCGTTCGTAATTTCGTATGCACTTTTACTGAAAATGACACACGTAATTCAGAAACTAGCCCTATCTTGCTTCTCTTGGTGCATAAAGTCACGGGAGGGTGATTTCGTCTTTTTAGTTGTCTGTCTCTTTGCTGGGGACTTGTCTTTCGACAGAAATTAGTGGCCGAGCCCGAGCCGACAGTTGAAGTGGTCCTCTCATAGGTACCGATCTGCTGCGGTGACCCACCAAATATTCAACCTATAGAACGTAGACTATGTTGAAATTTTAGTACCAGTAATAAATAAGTGAGATCGACGGTTTAAGAATGATTTGAGTGTGAACTATTATCGTACGCGATTGCCTCTACCATATGAGAATCTATAGAGGCGTGCTGAGCTGGAGATGATGATATAAGCTGGGATGTAGCGTCGTTTTCGAAGTTCTGGGTGGTAGGATTATTTTTGTCCGGCCAATTACAAGTAGTTTTATGAGCAAGTGGCAAACACACGCGTGTCCAAATTGGCATTTTATTTCCGAGAAATACTTAAATATTAATATCATACACTCCAGTATATCAGCTCTAGCCCATCTTCATTATATTCACTACATAGTGTCAGGGGCATCATGAGGGAATAATTCACTAAAATGCATATCCACACTCCTCAAATTCAAATTCAAATTCAAACTCAAACTCAAACTCAAACTCAAATTCAAATTCATTAAATGCAGTTGTATCTAGAAAATTTTCAAATCTAAATTTAGATAAAATTTAGATTTTAAATAAATTTTAAATAAATAATTATATTTATTTAAATAAATTTTTAGATCAAATTATAGTTTAAAATTAAAATTTTAGATAAATTAGTCAGAGTAACTTATAGATATATTATCTCACATCTTTCTTACACCATATTTCCTTTCTTTTTTTTATATCATCTCTACTCCCATCTCTTATCTCTCCTCATTTAATACTCATACTATTTTTCGTAATTTACTAATAATAAAAGTACTTTTAAAAATAACTATATAAGCACTCATTTATTTAAAATCATTTTTTTTATAAACTATTTTCTAAAACAAAACTAAAATCTTTTTCTTTTTCATAAACCCGTTTCTAAAATCTTATCAAAAGGGTCTTAAATTGTGATTGAAACATAATCTTTTTTTAAAAAATTATATTAAAAAGTTTTAAAATCCACAAAAATAAAAACTCATCATGTATCATATCAAAAGCATTGAAAAGAAAAATATGATTTATTTTTAAAAAAATAAAATAATAACTATCAACTAGCCCATTCTTTTTAACTTTATTTAACAATAGTTTAATAATAAATTAATACTGGTTAATCGTGTTTAGATATTTAATTTTATGGATAAATATTAATAATATGATTTAATGAACTAATGCATATTTAATTTTATTTTAGTAAAAATAACAATATTATTTTTACTATGAGAAAGAAGGCATAGGATAAATGGAAAAAATTATAGTTGAAACTCTATCGAGATTATTTTAATAGTATAAACTATCTCTTATCATTTATGTAAAAAGTGTTAATGAGATTGAAATTATAATTGATTGAGATTTAAAAAAAACATGCTCAAACATGACAAACTGGTTTTATTATAATCTCATTGTCCCTTTTATTGCAGAAAATTTTAGTGCCCTATGTATAGATAATAATATGATTTTGTTAATATTTCCCTAGTAGAACCCTTATGAACTGTAAATACACTCTCACTAATTTATTTTGATTTTATGGTCTATGACATGGTGTGTGTTTAGAGATATGGTTTAACAACAAAAATTTGGGCAAAGTCTTAGTTTATGTAAATTTTAAACAAATAGTCATATTTATCCATAAGTGATTTTGGTTAAAATCATAGTTTAAAATTATAGTTTTGAATAAACTACTGAAATTAATTTTTGTAATAGTAAAAGAACTTATAGATTATCTAATTACTATCTTACCCCTACTTTTTCTTACATCATCTCTCCTCTCTCTTCTCTACCCTATCTCATCCCTCCTCTCTTTTCTCTATCCTCTCTTCTCTTTCCTCTTTTTTCTATATCATCTCTCATTTCTCATACTTTTAATCAAATCACACTATTTTTAATAATTTACTAATATGAAAAATAATTCTACTATTAATCATCTAAATATCTCTATTTTCAAAAATTATTCTTTACAAAATTTATTTTTTTAAAATCTATTATTTCTAAAATTTATTTTCTAAAAATTAATCCAAACAGCCCATATTTACCCTATTTCTCATTGAATCTTCTTGTTTGTTTTTTTCTCAGGAGAAAAGGTGGTCAATCAAAAAACTAAGGACTTGTGGTCCAGAAATTGTTTCTTTCATCATGTTAGGAAGGTGCCTTCCAAGGTATGTACTGATATAGTCTTAACCTTATACTTCTTAAGTTATCAATCTTATAATACTTTTCTAATCACTAATATAAAATATAATTAAAAATTAATTTTAATTATAAATATAATTTTTTTTATATTTATTTTTTTTTAAATTATCCATGTTATATTTCCTCAATAATAATCACATCAGAAAAAGAGGGGATAAATTAAAAAAGATAATTATAATATTTTAGATAAAATATATTATATTAAATAATTTTTTAACTTAATTAAATTAATTAAATATATCATATATTAAAAATAAAAAATATTAAATAAGATTTTCAAAGTATAAAACAGTTTTCTTTACAATGTGTCTTAGCCGTATTAAATATGATGCATTTTTAAATGAGTAGTTAAATAGTATATCCGTTTAGAAATTTTTAAGTTTAACCCGTTATGTAAATTTCCTATTTACTGTTTTACGTTTATATAAATTCTTTGTTGAATGATCCTCTCAAACACTATATCATGGTTAAGTACTGTGAGAATTTTCATAATTGCAATTATAAGTTTCATATGATCTGATTTCATTTTTAATCATTTCGTAGGCACGGCTGTAGAAAGCATGTACGGTAGAAATTCTCAAGTCTGAATGCCGGATCCTACACTCGTACCTTTTTAATAGCACTCAAAATGTTTTTTTTAGAGAGAAAGATAAATAATGACCATGTGAATATAAAAAAGATAATTTAAATATATAAATATTTAAAATGATGATTGGGCAATAAGCCCAATTTATCTTTTATAGATTTGGGTAAGAATACCGAATTACCTATGAAAGTATTTGAAGAAAAAATGAGAGAATAAAGCTTAGAATGGATATTACAGTATAGTTGAAGCTCAAATAAAAAATACTCATTGTCACCGTTGAAGCTCATTGTGAGTTTAGGATTGGGAGGAAGATTAAGGCTTAAAAATTAGGTAAGTCCTCTATGCACTTTATTGCCATGTGTTAGAGGGTTCATCTCTCTTATGGGAACCTTTCAATTAGTGTTCCAGCAAATTTCAATGGCAATAGACTGATAGAATGGATTTTAGATCGATTATTCTTAAATATTTTCCCTTACATTCTTCGATTTTAAATATTCTATTTGCAAAAAATGATGACTGCTTAAATCTGTGCTTTCTGTCATTTTGGCGTGTATACAGTGCATACACATGAATTTAGGAGAACTGCCATTTTAGTTTAGTTCTAAAGATGAACTATTAAACTGACACATTTTCCTTATTAAAATATTGTATTTAAGCCTTTTCTGGTTAAATTATATGGTCAGAAATTATTATGTCTTATGATTCTTAAAGCATAATTCTTATTTGCTATATACAACCTATACAATATTGGTGTTATCCTATGTGTTCGTAGCATATGCCTTGAGTATAATAAATAGCATCTCCTCATTTGCTTTAGTGGGGACTCTAGAGGAAAATTGAGGAAAGGAGGGAAAAGTTTAATACCTTTATTTTGTGTATTGATCTGGCATATGTATGTGCATGTATATATATCTAGCATCTATATGATATCTATCAATCTACCGTCTTCCAAATTACTTTTTAGTTTTGAACATCTGTGTACTGTGAGTGAGTGAAGCTTTTTGATTCATTTTCTTTCTTGAAAAAGGAAGAAAATTTGAAAATGACATTAACTTAGAGGTTATAAGTCTTTGTAAGAATTTGTTCTTTGGATAGTTAACAGCCATTATGTGCGCTCTGTTCTTTTTTTTGTGTTATGCTGGTATTCTGTAGACATGTATTTACAGTTAATAACTATAGTTAGAAGACATTTTTAGGTGAAGTTACTAATCACTGTATTTGAGGACCATGCAAACCACAATTGTAGTCTCCTTGTTTATTTTTATATAACTGATAAATACCTTTATAAAAGATTTATGGAACCATTCCTGATAATGATACATGTAATTAGAAACCATAAAAGCGTAAAATTGATTTGAGTGGATTATAAATTATGTAAGGTAGACTGGAACAGATAACACGATAGAAATTATGATATTGGAATTACGTTTGCATTTAGTAGATGGAATCAAAATTTGAGAAAAGGGAAAATGTGAAGTAAAGTATTTTTAGTTATATGTGATAGATGGGAAAGTGATTTTCTTAGAAAGAGAGCTTCTGACGTTTATATGAGAGAATTTTCTCATTCTCATTTGCTTTAAAGTAATTTATGTCGTCATTTTTTGCTTGCCACAGATTGCTATATCTTTGCCATTGGAGCACACACTATTTTTTGCACTTTTATGCTTGTCGACTAGTGAGACTATGTAGCTTCTTGCATATACAACTATACTAGTAACAGTCAAGGGATATAGATGTCCACATAAAGTTTTTCTTTGACACTATTGATATAGTAACACTGAATTGTTAAATGTCATTTTATGTCACTGCGGATATGGATACCAATGAAGGCATAAACATCTATCCATTGCACCACTATAAAACTCTTCATCTGGTTTATGGCTACCTTTATGTTTGAATTTTTGTTTCTTGGGCTGTTGCTTATGATCCTATTTTAAACATGTGGCTTGAAAACCAAAACCTTCATTGTAAAACTCTTCATTTGGTTTTTGCAACAAATAATTTTAGCTACAGAACTGCTATATTAAAAGCTTATTATTCCTTTTTTTTAAAAGCATTGATACAATATATTAATGTGTTCAATTATAAATTTGACTGAAAATATGAGATGACTTTACAACGAAATATAAGATGGTATTTTAAACTAAATATATTTGTTTCAACAAATTGGGAATTGCATTAAAGTAGTGTGATGCAGGCAAAATTATATTAACTTGAAAATTTGAAACTAATTGTTGTCTTATTTATTATCTATAATACAAACACAAAGTTCAATTGCTTATGTTTTTGTTTGGAAATTTTTTACAAAATGTTTTGATTCTCAATGTCACCATGGTTTGCTTTTGTTCGAAAGGCTTTTTAGGCGAAGTAGTCATTCGAGGGATTTTGGCTACATTAGTAACTATGATATCAGTGGGTTAGTTAAACCTAACTTTCTTGAGAAGGGGAAGAAGACAAATGGTGATATTATTTGGGCCCCAGTTCCACTTCAAAACAATTTTTGAGTCATTGAATCAGTTAGTATTCGGATATGTATAGGGTTATTTATCTATAAATAACTTGTTTTAAGTTATTTATATTGTTGATATCATTGTCTATGTAGGCAAGACTGTAGGGTGCATGTACGGATTTGGTTGACTAAATGGGAGTTCAATGTTACACTTGACTATGATGATGAACACGTTGCGGAGTTTAGATGAAACATATTGTGGTGGTTAGTTAATCATGAGCTCAACTCAAGACGAGAATTTGCATTAAGCCTACTTCTATAAAGCAAGAGTGTCACGATGACCAAATGATGTTTAAATTGTTGTAACGTCTAACTTTTATAATGTTTTATTTTTTAAAAGTTCAACCATTGACTAACTAATGTTGCACTTTCTACTAATGTTGAACTTTTTAATGACTATGACTAAATTTTGTAATAACTATATACATATTTTCCCTCACATATCGCTAATGGTATTTGTAAATCTCACAATAGGATTTTCAACATCTCCAATGGTATTTGCAACGTTGTTAATAGGATTTGTAAGTTCCACAATAGTATTTATAACTCGTTCAACGCGGTCCACAAGTAATTATGTAGGTTTACAACGCTCATAATAGTATTTACAACTCCCACAATAATATTTATAACTCTGATTATGGTATTTGTAAGTTCCACAATGAGATTTACAACTATCACAATGAGATTTACAACTTTCTCAATAGTATTTGTAACTTTCTCAATGGTATTTGCAACTTCCATAATGATATTTACAACATCATCAATAGTATTTTCAACTTCCTCAATGATATTTGTAACTTTCACAATAGGATTTGCATCTCTGACAATAGGAATTGCAATTGCCACAATAGGATTTGTAACTCTAACAATAGGATTTATAATTCCGGCAATAGTATTTATAATTGCCACAATGGGATTTAAAACTTTGACAATGGGATTTACAACTCTGACAATGGTATTTGCAACTTCCACAATGGGATTTGAAACTCTGACAATGGGAATTATAATTGTCACAATGAGATTTGCAAATCTATCAATGGGATTTGTAATTTTGGCAATAATATTTGCAACTGCTACAATGGGATTTGCAACTTTTACAATGAGATTTACAACTTTGACAATAGTATTTGTAACTTTCACAATAGAATTTGCAACTCTGACAGTGGGATTTGCAACATCTTCAATGATATTTACAACTTCCTCAATAGTATTTATAATTTTGATAATGAGACTTGCAATTACCACAATTAAATTTGTAACTCTGACAATGGGATTTACAACTTTCTCAATGGTATTTGTAATTTCTATAATGGGATTTGTAACTTTGACAATGTGATTTACAACTGTCAAAATTGGATTTGCAACTTTGACAATGTGATTTACAATTGTTATAATGTGATTTATAACTTTTTTAATAGTATTTGTAATTTCGACAATAGTATTTGCAACTTCTACAATAGGATTTACAACTCATTTTATGAGGTTTGCAACTAATGTAGTTGGTTTGCCACTCTTTTGATGAGGTTGCAACTCTTGCTATAATATTTGCAACTTATAGCTATAATGTACTGCACAATTTCATTGACAATATTTATATTACATATGAACAAATGACAAGCAAACATTAACACTATACATCATATTCTACGCATTATATATTTTTTTCTTATACCCTAAACATTATGTTAAAAAAGGATAATTTGAATATCAAAAAATAATTCCTCATGTACTAACAGCCAACTTCAAGTTAGATTTGGATTTTTACATGTTCTTCTAGTGTGGCCAGCTTGGTGGTATATGCTATAGTGATATTATCCTTTTAATTCTAGGCCTTCCTGGTCGTCTACTTATAATAGATGGTGTTAAACATGTTTGGTCATCTGTATGATGCAGCTGATAGTCAGTAGGATTTGGCATGTCAATTGTCGCCACTGGAATCATAGTCCTACTATAAATCTTTTGCTGAGATGTAGTCTTGTAGCACTCATCAACATAGTCGTAGACATTGAGATGCAGTGCCTTGATGGCCATAAAAGCGTATGCACATGGAATGCTTGACACTTGTCACTCCGCACAGCTGCATTCATGTAAACCAATATTTACACGTAGGGCTCCTTCAAATGTATGTACACATACCTACCTCTCCTCTATAAGGTACAAAAGGTATATACATAGCATTAGCCACATTATCCATCACTTTTACATTTATGTTAACTGCTACATAAACATATGCACTGCTGTCATTAAACTAAAAAAGATTGTAAACTTCATCATCATCATTGAGATATAGTAATATCCTCTCATTAAACTTCACTATATATTTCATGACACAACTATTACCATCTATACCAAATCATCCACCTATCATTATCCTTAATTCTTTAAGTATCATCCCCTTCTTTATCCATTTTACCTCCACATCCCACCATTATATTTAATTCAACTTTTAACATTATATACAAAATTTTCACCTACATGGCAAAAAAAAATCATTTGAAGATGTGACCCAATAGTACAAGTCATCTTGCCCACTAACCTACAACAAACAAAGCATTCATCACAATTTTATACCTCTAACAATCATCATTCAACACTTTACAAGATAGCCATAACACAAAATTCATTGATGTAATGCAGGTTATAAGTTTACAAGATAGCCACAACACGAAATTTATTAATGTAATGAAGGTTGTAAATTTTTTTACGGATTAGTAAATGTTTTAACTCAAGTTGTCAAAACTATTACAGAAGTTATAAATTTTATTACAGGAGTTACAAACTCAAAAGCAATATCAATTATTTGTTACAGAGTTATAAATTTCTTAATTTAAGTTGTTAAAATCATTACTGAAGTTGCAAATCCTATTATAAGAATAGTAAACGACCCAACTCATTGCATGTAACTTTTCTTAGAGTATTAAATGTCTTGCTGAAGTTGTGAAAATCATTCATGAAGTTGTAATTACCATTAGAAGAGTAGTAAATGACCCAATTACTTTGTTTCATGACTTTCATGTTAGTTTTACTATAAATATTATGAGTCATGAGAAAACTAAAAAGACTACTCTTTCACAAATAACTACTATTTCCAGCACAATCTGAATAGCTAACAAGGAATGCCCCAATACAAAATATAATAGAATGCAACACACAAATATATCGTCATTCACACTAAAAATATCCATGCTTGCCCTATAAATGCATCAACTTCTCCCTTCAAGTATTGCTTGGAATTTTTTTGCCATTTCTCCTACTTGTTTCTTAAACTAGTTGTTGCTTTTTTAAACCAGTTGTAGCTATAGTATTTATAAAACTCTTTCTCCCAAAGTAACCATCAAAATAAATAAAATATTGATGATTCTCATAGGAGTAAAAGAAAATTTGTGTTAATAATTTATTTACTATTTCTTCTTTCCAACTTTAGCTCAGTCAAAGGCATCTCTCACAAGCTTTGTCGTCTATTTGCGCCAACGGTTCCTTCTTCATATTGATGCAATAATATACTATTCATTTAGTCTAGAGGTAATTTGGTATTTGCACATAAATTTATAAATGACAGATTGGGTTTCCTGTCCAATCTATCATTTAAATATTCAGATGTCTAAATTTTCATTCTAAAATTGAAATAGGCTTTTCTTGTCTTTTTTTCCTTTTTTTTATCTATTTAATTGACTCAACTGAAATAAATCCAATAACATATAAACTTAATAGGTTGGGAAAGCGTGGGAAAGGACTTGATACGTTGTGGGGTAGTCGAGATTATGGTTTCAAGGCACAGGTTAAAATTGTCAATTGCAGTATTATATAATGGTGAGTTTCATTTTGAGCTTATTGGTTCTATTAATAATAATATTTCTTTTATTTTTAATATAGGATATAATTAAATAGTTGATATTAATATTAAATATAAGATAATTTTCTATACTATTTACCCTATATTATTGTTAGATATTTAATTTTAAGATTTATAGTTATTTTTATTAGTATAATAATCTTATTTAAAAATTGAATTTAAGAATTAAAACGATTTAATTAGACATTATATCGTTAGACAATGACATTGGATTTGATTAAACTCGTTCCTTCTGCCAATGTATACTCAAAATCTGTAGCTACTATTTGTGGGCTTCTTTTCATTTATTTCACTCCTTGTTCCTTTTTTTTAAACCTGTGTCTTTATTAGGTGAAAGAAAGAGAAAATAAGAAAAACAAAAAATTGAGAATATTTAGGGAGCTCACATGCATAATGTTTATGCTAGAAGCTCGTGTTAACGTTACAAGCTTCAGCAATTATATATTGTCAAGTGTAAGGTCATCCTATATGCTTCAAACTGTTTTTCCGATATAAAACAAACAAGATTCATGAAGAAATAAGAATCCAAGAACAAGATTCATCAAGAACTATAGGATAATGATAGGTTTTTCAAAAAAAATTATAGAAAAAATAATTTTTGGACAGGATTTAAAAAATAACTTTTAGAGAAGATTTTATAAAAAAAATATAATTATAAATAAATGAGTATTTAGATATTTATTACTAGAAGAATTTTTGTTATTGATAAATTATAAAAAAATATAAGATAAATAAATATTTTAATTTATTTGCTTTTAATTTTTTCCCCATTTACTATTCATTGTCCTATCTTCTGGCTGTCTATCGCTGATTCCTCTATAACAATACTATCGATGTTGAGACAATGCACACAGCCTGTCAACCTTCTCTTCATCATATACTTCTTTCCTCTATCATCTACTTTCTCTCCTTCTTTCTCTTTCACCAGTGATGGAAAGGTTAACGACAATAGACTTACTGTAAACAAGAGAGCTTTTAGATGGCGATAATAGACTAGAGCTTCTATGTTAGTAGTGACAGCGATCGGAATAGAGGGTAAAGAGAAAAAAAGTGTGGATAAAATAGAAATAAAATGATAACTGTATAGTTTATAAGATATTTTATTATTTTAAAAATTATTTCTAATAGCTTATATAAAACTATAGTTTTAAACTATACTTTGATCTAAAAACTGTTTTAGATAAATATGACTATTTATTTTAAAATTTAAATATGACTATTTATGGTCTAAATTTTAAAATAAATAGTCATATTTATTTAAAACAATTTTTAGATCAAAGTATAATTTAAAACTATAGTTTTATATAAACTATTAGAAATAATTTTTAAAATAATAAAATATCTTATAAACTACACAGTTATTATTTTATTTTTATTTTATCTACACTTTCTTCTCTCTGCACTCAATTGTATTCATAAAAAGCTTCAATAAGATAAAAAGTAACATGATTTTCTTCTAAAAGAAAATGATATGGAATCGAAGATAAAGTAGCAGGTAAAGCAAGAAGTCGTCGACGGTGATTGTGGGTTCTGACTTTTGAGAGGTGTGTTCCAGATATTACAATCACAGGGACCACCTTCAACTCCTCCTCATCTATTCCCCACATTGCTTATTAAAGACATTCGAGCAGGAATTGTGAAGAAAAATGGCGGATTTTTTTGTTTTTATATGTATTCTTATTATTATTAGTTTCAATTCATAAATTTGACTCCTTCCCCTCTCTTATTTTGTGCCTGTTTGGAACAATCCAAATCTTGATTTTAAACTAAAGTTTGACTCAAAACCTAAGTTTGGAGAAATTTTAAAACAAACAGTCATATTTGTTCAAACGGGCTTTTAGACTAAACTCTGGTTTAAAACCAAGGTTTCAGAAAAGCTGGTCAGAGTAGCTTTTGGAACAGTAAACCACGTTTGAACTAACTAATTACTATATTACCCCTACTTTTTCTTACACCCTCTCTCCTACTTTTTCTTACACCCTCTCTCCTTTCTCTTACTTTTTCTCTATTTTCTTTCTTACACCCTCTCTCCTCTCTCCTCTTATCTCTTATCTCTCCTCATTTAATACTCATACCCTTTTTCATAATTTACCAATAATAAAATCCCTTCTATAAATAACTATCCAAACACTCATTTATTCAAAACCACTTTTTTTTTCATAATCTCTTCTCCAAAAACCCTTTTCTATAATCTGTTCAAAAGCCCTTTTTTTTCATAAGCCCGTTTTTAAAATCCTATCCAAACGGGCCCTTTATTATAAAAGAAATATTAATAAAAATTATTTTAAAAATTAATAAATATAAAAATATATATTATATTTATAATTAATATAAATTTACTAATTAAATTATAATTTAATATCGAATAAGAAAAGTAACTGTAAAATTTTCGATCCTCCTAACCCTTGTTTTTTTTTGGTTGCCTACCCGGTTCACTAGAGCTTTACCCCGACTACATCCGGATCTGACCCGCGTCGCGTACCTGGCTATGGTGGGTGAGTCTCCCAACGGGGATTTTCTGCATACGCCAAAGCTCGAACTCGAGACCTCACTTAAGCGATACCGAGCTGTTTACCACTCAGACCAACCCCTATTGGTCCTCCTAACCCTTGTTGAGTCGGGGCATAAAATGGCTTATCTTTTAGAGGCCACATATTATAAAATCATCCTATCATTAAAGCCCGACCTAAGCTCAGGATTGGCCTGTCAGCTTTCATGCCCTTGAGAACCCATGCCGCTGAGTGTCATCGCTGACGACTAGGGATGGAAACAGGCCAGGCCAGGCCTGTTAAATATCAATTCGGCCTGAGTCTGGCCTGTGACCTGTTATAGGCCTTTTTTTTTTGTCTAAGCTTGACCTGTATAAAAGCCTGGCCTGGCCTGAAGCCTATTTAAAAGCCTGATTTTTTTAATTATACTAATAGGCTATCTAACAGGCCTTCATAACAGGCCTTCATAACAGGCTTTCATAACAGGCCTCATAACAGGCCTGTTAAAATAAAATTAAAGAATAAAATATATAATAATACATGTTAGTTTAATGGTTTGACTTTTGTATTGTGTTCAATATGTGGTAGGTTTAACACCCATTTATTATACTTTAATATTAAATAAATTTTAACTAACAGGCCCAGGTCACCTAATAGGCCTAACAGGCTTCGTAAGAGGCCTGAACCTGGCCTCTTAAGAATAACAGGCTTTCAAACAGGCCTGAGCCTGTGTATTTTTCTAAACAGGCCAGGCCAGGCCAGGCCTAATGCAGGCTAGGCCACAGGCTCCTGACAGGCCGCCTGGCCTGTTTCCATTCCTACTGACGACGACCCATGGCCGAGAATCTCATTAGTCAATCTCATACATTATGGTAAATACTCTGATTCTTATTATTGTGCCCTAATTTTAATTTTAATAGGGGTATCGAACCCATTAAAATTTTCTTATACCAAACCAAAAAAAAAATTGTTGTGTATATAATCTAGATACCACTAGGGCATTATGTATACAATAAGTACATATTTTATATTTAATTAAGTGTAGATTTTTAATTTTAAATATATTATATTAATTTATTTTAATTACATTTCTATTTAAATTTAATAATTAGGGTAAAAAGTAATTTTCTAAAATTTATTGATTCTCTTTTATTTTTCAAGGAAAAAAGAGAATCAGTAAATTAAATTAAAAATGAGAAATAATTTCTAAAATAATACTATATTTATGTATTTTTAAAAGTTAAATAATATCTATAATCCACTAAAAATGATATAACAAAAATATAATAATTAAAGTATTAAAATTTATTGTATATGAAAAAATTTAAAGTTTAAATAATTTGTAATTGTAACTTTGTATCAATTTTTTAAATGTTGACAAGGATAAAGCATCTAGAAAAATAAAATAAATAATTATAATTTATAATATAATTATATTATGATTGATAAAATTAAAGAAAAAAAATATAGTTATAAATATTAAAAGACGCAACCTACTTACTTAACTATTTATATTTCTAAAATGACATTTTAGTCACCAATAGTTATCATATTCTCATTTTCAAGTGTAACATCCAGGAAAAAAAAGTAAAAAAGAATAAAAGAATGAGTGTTCATGGGCAGGGCAGGGTAACCCCCTACCTAGTGACCAGTTAGAAAAAAGCACGGGTTGTATTTTACAACCCGATGTTAGCCCTACCCTATATTTATTAGATTGGGTATGATTTTTTTTTAATGGACTTAGGTGAATATACTGAGCCGCTAGTTTTATGAATACTCCTACTTTAGAGTTTTTTTAAAGGTGAGTTTGATTTAATAGAAGGAAGAGGAGGAGAGGGATTTTAATGGGGAGAAAAAAAAGAAAAAAATGAAAATTTTTATTATTATCTTATTTAAATTATAAAATAAAAAATAAAATTTTTTAATATTAATTTATTTAATTTAAGAAAGGAGGCGAAAGAAAATATTTTTTATAAATAAATGTATTTTTATATTATTTTATAAAATATTTTAATAAAATATGATATATAAATAATATTATGATATTAATAAAATTATATTTCCATAATAAATTTCTCAGTTGTCAGGGGAGTTATTACAATTAATTTGATCTGTTTAAACTGTCCTTTGCATTTAATGCACGTGTTACTATAAAGAAGAATACAGTAGAAAAATAAAGCTGACAATGGAAAAACAAAAGTGACACCAGAAAAAACAGAAAAAAAGAAGAAGCTTGGAAAGGGAAAGACGCAGATATAAGGAGATAATTCCTACCGTTGACATATTTCTTCCCTTCAGTCATCTCACTCAAGAAACAAGTCGAAAGGATCTCACTTTCTCCTATTTGTATCTATTCTCCATTTACTTTCAATCTAATTAAATATCCTTCTCTTTGACCTTGTTTGTTATTCTCTTTTTAAATATTGCACTATTTTCTTCAACTTTTGCGTATCCCTAGTGTTAATTATTGTTCCTCTTATTTATGTCATTTCTTCAACTTTGCTATTTGCTGCTCCCACCTTTTGATTTTCGTTTCTTCTTCATATTTTGTCTGTCACGGCTTCAGAATTTGTTTGAACTACACTTACATCCAGCTTTTTATTCTTGTTCTTGCACCTTCCTTCTTCGTTCGGCTGCTTCTCACCGAGAGTCTCCTGTCCGCGTCCCCACCGTGGGTCCCTGAAAATTGTTCATGTTTGGGCTCCGGAATGTGAACCCAGCCATTCCACCGTTATTTTGTGTAATCTTTTCAAGAACCTTACTCGTTATTTTGGGTGTAGTGGGTGATTTCTCAAATATTTCTATTTATTTTAAGTTCTGAACATAATTATAAAGATGGAAGGAAAAGCTAGTTTCACTTCATACCAGATCTCTAGTCAAGTTGACGCTCCTTTTATTATTATGCGCGTGGAAGAAAGAATATCATCTTGTTCTACACACATTAGATGAATTTGGGTTAATTTGACAAAAAGTTAATTTGACTTTTTTTTTGTGTGTAACCTAAATGAGTTTGTCTTTTGCATTTAATTTTTTATTTTCAATAAATAAACTATAGTGAGTTTTTAGATGCGACAATATGTCATCCCTTATTTTATGACATGCAACAACAAAAAAGTTCATTCAGCTAGTGGTGAGTATTTAGAAGAACATGGGATATCTCTGTAATATCTTGACCAAGATGAAACTATAAACTACAAATATAGTATAGTGGGTGGTAGAGATTAGCTTGTTTTAGTACATTCAAACATATAGAACTCTGTTGTTACTAATATACAGCCCAATGTCTAATAGGTCAAGAGGGCTTGTGGACTGGATTTTTTAAGACTTCTTAGATAGATAAGGGATTTATTAACTCATTGTTAGAGATAGAAATTTAGATTAAAGTTATAAATTATTTAAAATTAATTATAAATTATATTGATGTGTGTGAATATACATTCATTTTTCATACTTTTTTACTTGTTGATTTTTCAGGCTTTTGTTAGACAAACTACTCACAAGAATTTATTTTTGCCAAATTTATCATGTATAGAAAATATAAGAACATATTTAAAGATTCTTCTGGAGCCGACTTGTTTAATTTTGTTTTTTAATTACAGTACTTTTGACTTGAACTATGTATGAGCCATTAGTAAACTTCAACGTTAATGGCTTCTAAATATCCAGCTATTTCCTTTAGTTACGTTTGGATATGACAATTAGGAATTGAACTGATTTTTTGCTCTCGTATTCTATGTAGGGCATGCCAACATTTAAAATTGTTCAATGGGTTGTATTCTATTCATAGACTTGGAACTGATTTGGCAATTGATAAGGAGAATGATGAGAAACTTGGAACTGCATTTACTATAACAGTGATATGTACGATTACTAAATGCACATCTACATCTTAAATCAACCCATAGGGTCTTATGTTGCCATCATCAGCTAGAAATAGCGGAGGACTAAACTTCAGGAAATAAATTGTTTCATCTAACATAAGCTTGTTGTACTTGAATTCTTTTGTTTCCAAGGGTTTAAGTGACAATACTTATCATTATCATTTTTCTAAATTTGGAGGATTCAGTTTTCATAATTATTATCATATTGTTGGAAATATCTTTTCATATGGTTGTGGCATTTATTAACATAAATTGATGGATTTCAATAATTTTCATTGCATTTGTAAGATTCTTAACTGATAGGGCAACAACAGTCTTGGCTTTTGCATCCAGATTCAAAATTGTCTGATTTTAATCGCCCAGGACATATATTTCCATTAAAATACTGGGAAGGTGGTGTGTCGAAGAGAGCTAGACATACATAAGCTTGGGTTGATCTTGCCATACTTGTAGGTTTGGAACTGTTGCAGTTCTATATGAAGTTCTAGATGATGATGGTTCCATGGCTAGACTGCCAAAGCTTCACCAATTTCCAGAGCTTGAAAATCTGAAAATAATTTCTATTGCTAACTTAATAAGGTATCTGTTTTGGTCTTAGGGAAGATATTACTAAGACTGATGTTGCATGCATATATTTGCTGTTATCATGTTTAGATTTTGCGCTTACACAGATGCCAATATTTTGTTTGATATTATGTTTAGAATTTGAATCTGTTCGATTCTTGTGATTCTAATTTTTAACCATATGATGTGGGGCATCCTTAATAAGCTATTTTCACATTGTAACATATCAATAAATGATAATTCTTATCCATAGTTCGCTACATGGGAATCGCCCAATCTTTCTTTTAGATAGCTCTACATCAAATTTACTATATAGATAAACAAAAATCCTTCTAGAAGAAAAAATTTCACTATCTATTTAGTCATATCATCTCTTCTCTCCTCTCCCTTCTTTAAAATTCACACAGGCTACATTCTTCTTATATGTACTTACCAAAGTTTTTAACTCTTAGGACATATTTGCTAGAATAAAATTGGGAGCTAGGAAGTAGAAGTAGAATTAATTATTTTATTTATTTAGTATCATAGAATCTATTTCAACTTCCATTTTCAACATTTTGCCTTATTTCACTTCCATCCAAAAAGTTTAGAATTGAGATTGGTTCTATAGAAATAAATTATTTTAAACTATTTTACCCTAATTTATATAATTACTAGACATATCAAATATTTTAGATTATTTTACTTCAATTTATTCTACTTTTATTAACTTTTTTTTAAAAATATATATAAATTATATATTTATTTTTAACATACTGAATAATCTTTTAAAACTTATTTTTAATTTTATTTTATTTTTAATTTTATTTATACTTTCACTTTAATAAAAAAAACTCTTTAATTCTACCGTATGTTCCATCCTATCACATGTAATGTTAATCTTGTGGCAGGTATAGAGAGAAGAGAGATAAATTAGTAGTCCTATTTCTTTGCATTTGGAGTTTTAAAAGAGTTGGAATATTTAAACCTATGTCCCTACATTGATTTGCGTGTTTTGCTGCCAAGTCTAACCCTGATTGCCTTGACAACATATTATTTAAATTGATAGAAAAAATAATTATTTTCTGCAAATGCCATTTATCTCTCAACTTTCTTCTGTTGGTACTGTACTTTATACTCTATTTTTTATATTCTATTAATTCTCAATGGTAATTTAAAAAAAAATTATTTTAAATAATTTTTTATTTTTTTAAATACATTTTCTTGGAACTATTATCTGGACATTTTTTATTCCAAAACTTGATTTTCAAAATGGTTGAGTTTTTTATTTGGGAATAGTTTTGAGCAAAGATCATACTAGCAACTTCAAGGCTTCATTTTCTCAAATCAAGCATTCATGGGATGCAGAATTTGAAGTTTTTGGAAATTTGATAGAACTAAAAAATAAATTGAATACAAATTATATATACTGATCGTAAAAGCCCAATTTTATATAACCATTAAAAGAAAGGGATCCTATTCCTAACTATACTTGTAGCACTAAATTAATCAAGGGAGAAAAGATAAAAAAGACTGGGAAATTGCAAGATCTCAAAAAAGGTACCTAATTTTAATAATTCCAGTGAAGGTATAGGATCCCAAAATGTGATTTTAGAAATCAAGATAAATAAAAGAAAAATACATAAATGTCCCTTCATATCATTTACTTTTAAAATTTCCATTTGAAATAATGGCTATCAAATTAATCTTTTTTTTTTGGCGTTAAAAAACAATATAAACTTTTAGGACCATTTTTTACTTTTAAATTCTATCCGTAATTTAAGGGTTAATATATTTTTTGTCCTTAAATTTATTTTTATTTTTATTTTAATTTTTTAAAAAAATTTATATCTAAAATATTGGTCCCAATAACCTAAAAAAATTTAGATTATTTTATCTAAATTATAACCAAAATTTATATAATATATTTTTAATTATATATATAAATATTTTTTATTTCTTAGATTGGGAGAGGTGCATGTGACTGAACCAAAGGGTCTTTTGGCATCTGCCATCCATTTAATGAAATTTTCCCAAAGAAGAGTTGGGTACACGGGAAGGGTCGTTTTTGTTTTTCTTGTGTTTTGACACAACATAAAGTGTCATTACTGTCTGCAAATTACTTTTTACAGTTTTAGTGATGACTTCTGATAGTTCAGAAATCTTATTCTTGCTTCATCAAATGAAGTCTTAACTGTGATATTTGCAGATTTTTCACTTTACTATTTTACCCCTCTTATTTACCATTCACCTTTCACTTCATGGGCCCGTTTGGATAGGATTTTAAAAACGGGCTTATGAAAAAAAAGGGCTTTTGAACAGATTATAGAAAAGGGCTTTTGGAGAAGAGATTATGAAAAAAAAGTGGTTTTGAATAAATGAGTGTTTGGATAGTTATTTATAGAAGGGATTTTATTACTGGTAAATTACGAAAAAGGGTATGAGTATTAAATGAGGAGAGATAAGAGATAAGAGGAGAGAGGAGAGAGGGTGTAAAAAAGAAAATAGAGAAAAAGTAGGAGAGAGGAGAGAGGGTGTAAGAAAAAGTAGGAGAGAGGGTGTAAGAAAAAGTAGGGGTAATATAGTAATTAGTTAGTTCAAACGTGGTTTACTGTTCCAAAAGCTACTCTGACAAGCTTTTCTGAAACCTTGGTTTTAAACCAGAGTTTAGTCCAAAAGCCCATTTGAACAAATATGACTGTTTGTTTTAAAATTTCTCCAAACCTAGGTTTTGAGTCAAACCTTAGTTTAAAACTAAGGTTTGGATTTTTCCAAATAGGTACCATAGCTGGCATAGAATCTGATTCTTACTTTGATACTTACGGGCCCATTGTCTTGTTAAAGAAAATTTTGTTAGAGAAAAAATAATTTAAAATAAATTTTTAGAGAAAATATTATAAAAAAATAAATTTAAATAAATAAATATTTATATAATTATTACCATAATTTTAATAGTTGATAAATTATTAAAAAATATAAATAAAATAATAATTAAATAAATAGTTACTTTAATTTATTTATTATTAATTATTGTTTATCATTTAATTGTTCATCATCTTTCTCTTCATTTCTACTCCCATTGCCGACTAAGTTCTCCACAGCTCAGTGACGATGCTGACACCGACGAGGAAGCTGAATATCCAACCCCTTGCACAGCCAGCAGCCTCCAACCCCTTTCCTATTAGTACAACCGAGTCAACATGAAGATATAGGGCCCGTTTGGATAGGATTTTAAAAACGGACTTATGAAAAAAAAGGGCTTTTGAACAGATTATAGAAAAGGGCTTTTGGAGAAGAGATTATGAAAAAAAAGTGGTTTTGAATAAATGAGTGTTTGGATAGTTATTTATAGAAGGGATTTTATTATTGGTAAATTACGAAAAAGGGTATGAGTATTAAATGAGGAGAGATAAGAGATAAGAGGAAAGAGGAGAGAGGGTGTAAGAAAGAAAATAGAGAAAAAGTATGAGAGAGGAGAGAGGGTGTAAGAAAAAGTAGGAGAGAGGGTGTAAGAAAAAATAGGGGTAATATAGTAATTAGTTAGTTCAAACGTGGTTTACTGTTCCAAAAGCTACTCTGACCAGCTTTTCTGAAACCTTGGTTTTAAACCAGAGTTTAGTCCAAAAGCCCGTTTGAATAAATATGACTGTTTGTTTTAAAATTTCTCCAAACCTAAGTTTTGAGCCAAACCTTAGTTTAAAACCAAGGTTTGGCACCCTCCCAAACAGGCACATAAAGTAAGGCGAAAAAGGTTGATAATGGAATGACGCACGACTGGTTAGGAGAAGACTGGCTGGGTTCTAAAAAACCCATTTTCTGGTGGGTTGGTACTTAAATTTAATACACTCCTTACCCTCCCAAATATAACTTCATAATTCATAACATGCCCAAACTCCAACAAAATATTACACCAGGCCCAATAAAATCAAGCCACGTCATACCAAAAGATTCCCCCCACTATATGTCTCCCACCCCAGCTCACGGTAGCGTTTGAGTGTTCCACTTTTCTAATCTAAGCCCCGATCAGAATCTACCGAGGTAAACTCTGCCGCACTAGAGTTTTTTTTATGGGTACAACACTAGAGGTTAAAACTAGGGTTTCGATAGGGTACTTACTAGGCTGTTGCTTGACCGCGTACGCCGCTCCTCCAAACTAACACCTAACACACGCGCGTGCCTTAGCCTGGTAGTAACTGTTGAAAGCATATGATGCGTGTGCCTCGAGAGTTTTAGGATCGAAACACGTGGCGGCTGGCTGAATCTGACTTCAATCGGCACCTCCCTCACCACAAGCCTAGCCTAAAAAATGTTCGTCTTTGGGCTTCAGAATATGAACCCAGCCATTCCACCGTTATTGCCTGGCCTCATCCGACCCGGCCTGCGCACAGCATTACCCCTGCTAGAGCTGGCCGACCCATTTTCTGTTAAAATAGAATGAGTTTAAGCTGATAAAATACTAATTTATTTTAAAATAAGTTATATAGCTTATCCCTTTTTAATCTATCAGTAGTGATGGGTTAGCCTATTTTTAAGCGGGCTAATCTATTTTTTTTATAAATTATTAATATTATTATTTATTTTATCTAAATATTATTTTAAATACTTTTATTATTAAATATTAATAAAGATAATTATTTATTTATTAATATGTGTTGACAAATTATAATTGATTAATATTATCTTCATATTTATTTAGATATATAGTTATAAAATTTAATATTTTTCTATAAAAGGTAAAATTTTTTAAAAGTATAATATTAACTATTTTTTAATTATACTAATATAACATTAAAAATTTTGTATTATTATTTTAAAAGTTTAGAAATAATTTTTTAAAAATATTAAAAATTAAAAAAAAAGGCAGCTCGAGGCTAGCCAGCCTCTAAAAAGGGCAGGGCCAACCCATTTTTGGTAGGTAAACCCATTTTACTACCTCTAAACCCTGCTTATGTTATATTTGTTTAACATTTTTAATTATACTTTGGTCCGAGTAATAAGCAATTCGGTATCATTTAAGCGAGGTCTCGAGTTCAAGCTTTGGCATATGTAGAAAATCCTCATTATGAGACTCATCCACTATAGCTAAGTACGCGACACGGGTCGAATCTATATATAGTCAAGGTAAAATTTCGATAAACTAGGGGTGTGTTTGGATTAATTTTTGAAGAATAGATTTTAGGAAGAATATATTCTAAAGAATAAATTTTAGGAAGAATAGATTTTAAAAATAGAGATGTTTGGATGATTAGTAGTATAATCATTTTTTATATTGATAAATTACTAAAAAGGGTATGATTTGATTAACGTATGAGAGAGGAGAGAGGGTAGAGAATAAATAGGAGAGATGAGAGAGTGCAGAGAAGAGAGAGGAAAGATGAGATAGGGTAAAGAAGAGAGATGAGAGATGAGAGAGGGTATAAGAAAAAGTAAGGGTAAAATAATAATTGGATAGTCTATAAGCTCTTTTACTGTTCCAAAATCTATTTTCAATAGCTTATTCAAAACTATAGTTTTAAACTGAGGTTTTGGTCAAAATTAATTTTAGATAAAAATAGCTATTTGTTTCAAATTTTTTCAAATTAAGATTTTGGTTAAAATTAATTTTGGACAAAAATTACTGTTTGTTTTAATTTTTTTTAAATTAAAATTTTGCTCAAAATTAATTTTATAACCATGCATCCAAATAGGCATTAGGTAGACAATAAAAAAATATTTTTTAATTATTAAATTATTACTCCATAGTAGTAGTGGATATCGTCCTCGCCGTGGTTTTGACTTGAACTGCGGTAGTTCCAGCTTTTCATCTTGTTCATTTCCATGGGTTTTCCTTCTCCTCTTTAGCCGTTTTGTTCGCTCTACACACTGCAAAGCTGCCGTGACTCTTCCTTCCATCTTCTTCTCTCAAGTATCTCAAGGTGACTTTTTGATACATTCTCAGTTTTTGATATGCTTGTTTGTGATTGTTTCTTGAATTTTTTTAAATTCCGTTGATGATGATATAGAATCTTTGTTCCAAATTTCGACATTGAAGAAGAAGCTGCAGAGTTTGTTCTTTTTTTCTTCTGCGTCACTTTTGTTCTATTGCTTTTGATTAACTTTTTTTTACCTTTACTTTTTACTTCTTATCAGATCTGTTCGGTTGATTTGATTTAGATTATGATTTCGTTGGTTAAATTATTCAGGTATTATTCATGGATTTCTTATTTTACATAATATTTTCAAGAACTTTTCTCTCATATTTGGGTCTAGTGTGTGATTTCTCAAATTTTTTCCCTTAGGTTATGTTTACTTAAATGAATGAAAGAGTAAATTAAATTAATTTAAGAGAAAGTAATATATTACAAGTGTAAAAATAGAGAGAGAAAAAAGATAATATTACCACCTCTTTTGTTTCACTACCCCGTTCTTCCCACCGTGTCCCTTTATTTTTAAACTTAAAATTTAACCCAACTCCAGTCCAAAATCCAAAATTGACCCCAAATCCACACTTAACTACTAGCTACTTCACTCATTTCCGTCTCTCGCTTCTTCCACCACAAGCACACTCTCTATTTCCTCTTGTACATTTTTTTACTATCTATCTTCTCTCTTTGTTGGATGCTTTTTTTATGCTAATTTGTGAATAGATGACAGACTATATGTTATTGCTGACTATGAGTCTTTTAGACTGATGACAACTCCTTCGTCACAGAAACTTTTATGAGCTCCGATCTATCTATACTAAGATGAGGAAGATAAAGGAAAAGGGAAGGCCAAAACATTGTAGTCCACGACAGAACAGTTGAAGGAGAATGAACGAATGGAAGATAGCATTAGAATATCTAAAACAATTTTGTCAACGAATGGACAAGTTTCTCACCTCTTTAAAAACCTCTAATTTTAGAGGATTAAGAGAAGTAAGGGAAGGGAGCATTAAAAAATAAAAAAATTTCTCTCTTCTCTATTTTATCAACCAAACAATGCCTATTTTATTTTTTAAAAACTCTCAACCAAAAAATCTCTATAAAGTTCTAAACAATTATAAATATGGGAAGGAAAAGCTGATCTCTAGTAAAGTTGACGCTACTTCTATTATTACACGCAGGGAATAAAGAAAAGCATCTTGCTCTATACGCACTAGAGTTAAGCAAATAGAATTCAAGGTGCAAGATAAATCAAAATATAAATAAAATGTCTGAGGCATCAATCCGATTCTTGTCTTCCGATTTTCCTAATACCCATTTATATATAATGCATCCTCGTTGCTTTAAGGGGCAGCTATCCAAAAAGGCATTCTCAGTCCACCATCAACAATGTCACCGATTGATCCTCACTCTTTCACTGACTCTGCTCAACCCGCCACTTCCCACATTTCCCTTTCCCTCTACTTCGACTTTTCGTCTTCCTTAATCCATGCCTCTGCTTTGATTTCTCTCTCAAGCCCTCACTCTGGCCCTTTCTTCCTCGATACCCGTTCTCTCACAATCGACTCCATTATCGACCCGCAATCCCAAGACCCAATTCTGTTTTCACTCTCCAATAATGATCCGATCAAGGGTCGGCAACTCTCCGTTTCTCTTTCGAACCATTCCTCATTTCTGGTCACATACACTACCTCACCATCTTCTTCGGCCTTGCAATGGCTTAATCCCCTTCAAACATTTAATAAAGCCCACCCTTTTGTGTATACACAATGCCAAGCCATTCATGCACGCGCGGTGTTCCCATGTCAGGACACTCCTGCTGTGCGAATACGCTACTCTGCGCGCCTGAACATCCCGGATCAGTTATCGGCGGTGATGTCTGCCCGGCATGTGGAACGACGTCATCCAGTTAACGACGAAGCAGAAGAACTGGGTTGTGGGAATTCATCGTGGTGTGCAGAAGGTAGGGTGGTGGAGGAGTTTGTGATGGAGCAGCCAGTGCCTCCATACCTTTTTGCATTTGCAATTGGGGAAATTGGGAACCGGGAGGTGGGGCCCAGGACTAGGGTGTATGCCGAGGCGGTGCCGGAACTGTTAGATCGAGCGGCAAGAGAGTTTGCAGGTACAGAAGATATGATAAGGCAAGGGGAGAAGTTGTTTGGAGAGTATGATTGGGAGAGATTTGATTTGTTGGTATTGCCACCTAGTTTTCCATATGGAGGTATGGAGAATCCAAGGATGGTGTTCTTGACACCAACCGTGATTAAGGGGGATGCCAGTGGAGCACAGGTGGTGGCTCATGAGCTAGCTCACAGTTGGACAGGGAATTTGATCACTAACAAGACCAATGAACATTTTTGGTTGAATGAGGTGTAGACACGTTCATCTTCTTGTTTACTTTACTTTTATTAAGCATCTAATACTAGTTAGAGTGCATCACTTGATATAGTCTTTTGTTGATTCCCTTCTTTTATTAAAGTTATGCCCATTATCTTGCGAATTCTTCTTGCAATTTAATTTAACGAGATTCTGCCTAAGTGGAGATGGGTTAGCTAAAGTTTTCACATAAGGTCAATTAAGTGGTCTGATATGCTGTGTATTTCAATCAAAATGTCAGCTGGAACTGAGAGAGTGGATGTGTTAAACAAGAGAGAGAGGATTTTTGGGGACATACTTTTCTTTATATTGAGATTTTTTTTTTCAACCATACCAAAACGTCAGCTAGTCCCAAGCAAATATGAATATTGATAATTTTCTTTTTTTATATGAATTAGATTTCTTATGTTTATCTACAGCTTTAATCACTCCTTGGAATTCTTGGTTCCTATGATTAATTCAAAATCATGAAGGCATGAGATGAAACAATAAAAGTTTTTCCATTACTATTTGTTACTTTTATTTTGCATTCTTCCTTTAGCATGTATTCTGGTTATAGTAAAGCCAGAGCAGGCTTCTAGTTATTTGTCTTTGATTTCATTATTGTTCAAGTGAATAAAAAGTCTTTTTCTCTTGCAAATCATCAGATTTTCTTTTGGTTTGGAAAAATAAATCTGTAATGATGAATTATTTTTAATTTGGCTTTAGGGCTTCACTACATATGCAGAGAGGAGAATTGTGGAGGTTGTGCAAGGGGAAAAAAGAGCTGCATTGAACATTGGGATTGGTTGGAGGGGTTTAAATGACGAAGTTGAGAGGTTCAAAGATAGAATGGAATTTACTAAGCTTATAAATAACCAGGAAGGAATTGACCCAGATGATGTGTACTCTCAGGTTCCATATGAAAAGGGTTTCCAGTTCTTATTGCGCCTTGAACGCCAGGTATGTTTCTTTAATTTATATTGAATGTGTACCCTTTGAATCATATTCTGAAATTTTTGGTTCCAGGATATTTGTGCATCTGCTAATTTAATGTTTCTTTTTGTCAAACATTGCCCTTACTTTTATACCTGCTTGTCTTATGTTCTTGATTTAAATTCGCGAAACATGTTATTATTTACTTAAGTGTTTTTAGAAGGTTGGCTCATTAGGACTAATTTAAATGCCTCAGACTGTCTTTCTACATTGTTATCTGATTAGTTATTTTCCTCCTGGAATTTATAGGTTGGGAGACCTACGTTTGATGAGTTCCTGAAGAAATATATTGCTACATTCAAGTTCAAATCAATTGACACTGAAACATTTCTTGACTTCCTGAAAGCTAACATCCCTGGAATAGAGAAACAGATAGACCTAAAGTTGTGGACTGAAGGTACAGGCATCCCTCCAGATGCTCATGAACCCGATTCCAGTGTCTATAAAATGATTGTAACCCTGGCAAATGAGTTCATAAACGGGAGGATTCTGAGGGAGGATGAAGTTGCTGATTGGCAAGGTCAGGAATGGGAGCTATACTTGGAAAATTTGCCAAAATCCATTGAAGCTTCTCAGGTTGTATTTCTTTATTGCAATGAATACTCATTCTTACATGAACTATGGTGGTTTGTTTACAATAACTTCCTTTTTGGGTGATCTGCTCATGCTGTGATTGATGGAGTAGATCCTCCGTCTAATTATCTCATGTCAGGCGTAGTTATGTGTTTCTTTCTATCTTCCTGTCCCTCCATTACGTTCTTCACTTTGGCTGAGGCTGTGGGGTTAGGGTGTTAGAAGACTGATATTTTCTTTCAACAGTTATTTTATTTATGAGCGATTAAAGCAATGCTCCGTTCTCTTGTGTGTGTATAGATATATATCTCTCCTCGGTCCAATCATACATGTCTATAGTAACAATTGTATAACTTGATGTTTTGCAGCTGGTAGCCCTGGATTCACGCTACAGGCTATCTGAATCGAAGGATTATGAAGTGAAGGTGGCATTTCTTCAACGTGCTATTGCAATTGGGTGCAGAGATTACTATAATGAAGTTGAGAAAACCTTGAAAGAAGTTGGAAGGATGAAGTATCTTCGTCCTCTTTATACTGCTCTGGTGCAAGGCAGTGGAAAGGAAGAAGATAAAGTTTTTGCCAAACGGCTCTTCTCGGAGGCTCGGGAATTATATCATCCCATTGCTCAGGGTGTTGTTGAATCTATAATGGCCAAGCATCTGTAGAAACAACCCAGAATGTTGAATTGACAAGGTTTCTCACATGGGTTCTTATGAATGTGTAATGTGTAATGTGTAATGTGTTCTTGATCTAGCTAACTGTTTTAACACTTGAATTTTGTGTTGCGACTTGTAATGATGGATTCTACTTTCATGGAATAAATTGTCTCATGTTAAGTGTTAAATTGTAGGGCTTGTGTCAATTTCCAGGAAAAAAACCTCGTCTTTTTACAGGCAGAAAAGAACAGCCCATTTAAATGGAGAATTGTCTGTGTATATATAATTATTTTTTTAATATCTACTTCTCTCAAAATTTTAAGTATGCCCTCTAAAAATACTTTTTGATCTCTTGAAAAGTCTGACCTAGGCCTATAAAAAATAGCCTATATATATATATATATATATATATATCGGATGCGGATTTTCTCATAATCAGCTTCTCTACTCATCCTTTAGAACCATCATTTTTCCTGTTGCATTGCCTCCTCCTCCCTTATCTATAAAAAAGCCCTTATCCATCTGTTGGCCACTATTTTAAACATTTTTTTAAAAGTGTTTTTATTTTATTTTTAAATAATTGTATTGTTTAAAAAACATTTTTTTTTTATGAATAAGAGAGGAGGAGGCAATGCAACAAGTGAAGTTTTCCCTCCTCTCCCCTTCCCCTCCATTTTCTTTTTACCAAATACACCCTCACAAACTTTGATAAACCTCTAATGCAATTGAATCACAGCCCAAGTTTACAGCACTCTATATATTCACCTGTTAGCTATTAACAATTTCATGATAACACTTCTATAATTAACTTGCAGACTTTTAATAAACTTTTCTTCTGTAGGCAAATCACAACTCCTGGTTAGTTATTAACAACGCTTAATATATTCTGTATCTATTATAAATAATGCATTTACGCTAAGCCATATAGGCTACAGATGCAACTATGTAGAAATAACAACAGCGAAGAGTAGCAACTATGGCGCCCGTCATAAAGGAACAGATGCAATAATTAATCAAGTTCTTAGAAAACAGAGGCCATCGTTTGAGAACACAAGCATTCTTGTTGTAAAACAAAATAATAAATAATTATTTAAAATAAAATATCTATTTTGTAGCTGCCCTCCTTTTTATTATCTTTCATCCTTTTATCTCATTCAATTACTTTTTTAAATTTTATTAGATAATTTAAAATGGTCTAATACGTAGTATAATGGTATGAGGGGTAGTGAATAAGAGAGGAGGAATGGAGTAATTCTAAAAGCCGATCTAAATATCATGACAAGAATACAAAAGATTAAAACACAGAGTCTCTTATCTTTAAGTGATTTCTAATTAATTTACGGGTATGAATAAAAATAATTAAAAGTATTAAATTTTTTTATAAAATTCATTTGATCTCCAATATTATTCTTATTAATATTAAATTTTAACATTATGTTAATTTCTATACTCTCTCCCCATCCATATTAAATATATATATATAAGAAAAGATTTAATATTTTTTGAAACTGGCATATACCTCGTAAAAGGGACTAAAAATACCTTTTAAGAAGGTGCCCTATAATGGGGACAAGAGTGAGTATTCATGATGGCCTCGTTCATTCATGAATGAGAAGAAAAAAATGATCTTCATTTGTCTGATTGAACCAACCAGTTTAATCTAATTGAGATACACTAACATAAATAGTATTCAAATGATGTCATGTTATGTCAGTTGAATCATGCTCAAATTTAGGAATTTTACTCAGTCCAATTAGTTATAAATATCAAGCAACTCAGTTAGAGTGATATCTATGATAAACATCTAAATCCTTATAAATCTAAAAGTCCAAATTTAAAATTTATACAAACGTGTTTGGCAATTCGCTAAACCTAAGTTTTAGATCTAGGTTTGGCTCAAAATCCAGGTTTTAAAATTTTTTAAAATAAATAACTATATTTGTTCAAACGAACTTTTAGACTAAATCATGGTTTAAAACTAAAGTTTCAGATAAGCTGGTCAGAGTAACTTATGGAACAGTAAAAGAGCTTATGAACTAACTAATTACTATATTATCCATACTTTTTCTTACACCTTTTCTTATATCTTTTCTTACATATCCCTACTTTTTCTTACACACTCTCTTATATCTTTTTTTACATATTCTCTACTCTCTCTTACTTTTTCTTATACCCTCTCTTATTTCTTTTCTTACACATTCTCTCATCTCTCTTCTCCTCTTTTATCTCTCCTCATTTAATAATTATACAATTTGTCATAATTTATCAATAATAAAAGTACTTCTGGAAATAACTATCCCAACACTCATTTATTTAAAACTATTTTTTCTTTCATAAGCTCTTCTCCAAAAGCCTTTTCCTATAAGCTGCCTAAAAACCCTTTTTTCATATGCCCATTTTTAAAATCCTATCCAAATGGGCGCTTAAGAGACTAATAATAATATTAACTCTATAAATAAATTTTACGTAAATAAATCCATAAGCTATTGAATTTTCAAGGTCCACCTCTAGATTAGGAATTAGGGAAACAATTAAATGCTAAAATTTAGATCATGAATAAAAAATATGCCAATGCTATAATAAAAAGTTGCCCTCTTAATATTAGTCACGTACCCATAAAATGGAATATTTTTCGTCAATAGAATGAACCGAATAATTGATCCTAAAATATTTAGTCAAATTTCAAACTTCACAATTAAATTCATCTAAAATTCTTATTGAAAAAATTATTGACATATTTATATTTCTTCACAACAAAATAAATTAATTATTGATATCTTTGTTATTTTGTAATTCAAAAATTAACTCGTTTGAAGCAATGAAATCCAAGGACGCACTAAGTGGTATGTATTTATGTAGGTATATACATTTTAAAAGAGAATTTGTTGCATGCATCTTAATTTATTCTAATGTTCCAGTTTGACTTAAGGAATTCTGTGAAATCTTTGTAGCGTGCAGAATCCAAAAAAAAAAAAAAACAAAGGAGGGAAAAAATGTATGCAACTATATATGTGAACTCGGCCATCGATCAGTTCTCTAAATATTTCTTCTTTTTCATCTTCCCTTGTGCAATCCCTTAGCACAGTCTTTTCACCTTTTCATCTTTCCTTCTACAACTCCCTTAGCACAATCTTTAATTGCCTTCTTAGGATCTGGACAAGGCATTGTCCTCACATTAAAAGGAAGTTCAGTCACAGGAAGTTATTATCATTTTTAATAAAGAACTAAAAATTGTCAAAATGAAACTCATCCCCAAGTGAAATAATGTTTCCAGCCCCGTCACAAGCTTCCCAAATACCACATGACAACTGCAACAAATTACAAATAACAGGATTAGTGTATTATGAATTTTTACAAATGTAATGTTTGCACACCGGCCAATTATTGGTCATGAGAAGGGGAAAAAGTTAACCATATAAATCAACATGTCCAAACTTGGATCAACTTTCAATGTGATCAATAAGTTAGAACGAGAAGCTTCCAGATCTCTTATGGACATTGATAGAAGTCCTTCCTTATCATGCTTCATGCCATTCAACTCAACAACTGAAATTGACAGTCCATTCATGGATAGGAGGATAAAACATGTAACTATTTAGAATATATTTAATCTCTAAAAAGTAATATTTTATTATAGTTCCATTCGCAGCATTTGAGGAGGCATCCTAACTCCTAGGTATCTAAATTTATATATGAGGATAATTGACAGTTCGCCCTACCCAATATTAGTATCGCTTATGAGAAATGAAGACTTTGTCATACTCTTAGATCATAGGTGAGCCCAACTATTTTTTAAAAAATTATTTATAAAAAATATGTTATTACTTTAATAATGAGAAGTCAAAAATGGTACACAATTTCAAAGTCAAAAGTATGGATCATTTTTACCATAAATATTTCAAGTAAGGTTATTATTGGAATTACACAACATTTTTGACCATAAAGCTATCAACTTATGGCCTCATACACTATTAAAATGTCTAAGCCCCCAAGTTACATACAACAAACATTTTGTATCCTTGAGAAAAAATATAGTAGTTTGAGCTCCATTATTTTAGAACAAGACTTGATCAATTTTATGTTTTGACCTTTTTACTTTATACAAGTTTATGATTTTCTAAAGTTAGATTTTAAAATTTACATATATCGTATTTAGGATTTCAATTGAGACGTCTTTATTGTAATCAAACCCTGTAATTCATTATTTCAATTTATAATTTGATATTTTTTATTTCATATCCTATATTTCTTCTTATAATTATTCATACTAGATTCATATATTTAGTTATAGGGTTTTCGATTGCATATACATGTTAGAGGAATATATTATTTACTGTTTAATTTATCACATGCAAAGTGGAGTTTTTAAATAATCATTCTTGATACAATTGCATACTAAATTGAGGTATAATTGTAATTTTTTTATTATAAACATGACGATTATCTAGGATTCTACATATTAGAGATTTAATATATATAATTGTTATACCTATGATATATTGTTGAGAGACTATATCCCTCTATCTCTTACCTAATTTTTGTTTGGGCACTATTAATAGGAGTATTTTTAAAAAAATTAATAAATATAGAAAATATATTTTATATTTAAGAATAAAGTCAATTTTAATATGAGATCCTACATTAAGGACCAGACAAACACCATATTATATAGATTTTGTTTTCCTGTTTTTTTTTTCATATGAGGACAAGTAAATTTAAGTTCCGGAGGATCAGGAAAAAAAATTTAAGGACAAGTTAATAGATACAAAGAGAAAATATCAAAACAATGAGAAGGCGATTTTCCAATAAAGTGAATTTTATCATTCAACAAATGAATTTCTTTTTATATCTTTGACTACATTACTGGTTTTCGTAATTAATATTTTTAAACTTGATATATATTTGTAGACTCACAGTATAGTAGCTGCGAAGAGGACTAAGTTAGATGCCAATCTTCTTGAATAAATTAGTGTACTATATGTTTTGTTATTTTAATTTATTTTGGATTGAAAATAAATGAAAAGAGGAATCATAAGTTAAAATAGAATTATAGCTAGGAGCAAAGCAAATATACACACTTTCATCTCAAGTAACGGCTATGCCGATCGAAATGAGCTAAAAAAAAACTTCAATTTACTATTAAGTAATCATAGTTTGGACTTTTTTAATAATTTTTAAAAAAAACTTCAAGCAGCAATTTGAATATTTTTTTTTTATAATTTTGTACAAAATTTCCATATTCGATTAAGCAAATCAACCCTTTGATATGCTGGTAAAAAGAAGTTCAACACTTCAACATTACTATACTTATGACCTGTGGGATCTTGCCTGAATATAAATTGGGATTTTGAATTATTTTATTATGTTATATTAATAGGTTTTGCGATTTTGAATTGTTTGTTAAATTCTAAGTTGATTCCTCTGTTAATGTATGGTTTTATCCTTTAAGTTTCATCCTAAATAGCCTCTTAGGAAATAATATTAAACAAGTATAAATTATAAATCTTGCATATTTTAAAATTTTAAGGAATAAATATTTTATTTTTATTTTGCTCGCTCCATGATTCAAGAGCTTTCAAAGGATCTGATGATGGAGTTTTAACGATAGTTATTGCGGTATTCCTTGTTGATCTTTGACATTGAAGACAATATATGAAAATTAATTATATGATGTAATTTAACCCTTTTTCAGATACCCAAAAAAAATTAAAATAAAATTATATATTAAACATGAACTCAAACGTTTATTTCTCTCCTTTTTCCTTCATATCAAAAACAACATATAAGGAAACAAATTCATTTGAAATTTACATTTTTTTAATATGAATAATTGGGGGAAAAATCAAATGAGTTTGACACAATATCTTCAATTTATTCCAACTGTCCATTTAAACCCTTATAACCAATGAAAGTATAGTTTTTTTGAAAAAAATGAAAAAAAAAGTGGAGAAAAAGTCAATAGTGAGGATTTGAAAAATTTTCTCAAACCCTCACACTCAAGAGATGCTTCAAGTCTCCCACATAAAGCACATGTTGTCCCAAAGCAACTTTCCTCTTCCCAACTTCATCAACCACACTTAAATCCTTACAAACATCCACTTTAAACCTAACCAAACCTTCCGATTTTCCCACCAAATGCACTTTCTCAAATCCCAACAAGTGTTTCTGAGGCGCGTTGTGCACAGCAGGAGGGCTAGAGAACAAGAATACTGTGTGTCCACTACTCATTTTGCCCTTGTTCTTCACTATTAAGTGAACATCAAAAGTCAAGTTTGAGCAATAATTGTGCTCATCATGATCAAAAACATCAAGTGACTTGCACTCCGAGGAACTAGTTTTGCAAGGATGATCATCGGCTAAGGAAACAGACACCAATTGGGGCACTTTAACTAGTGCATGTTCAAACTTAGAGTAGCTTATTCCATCTCCAAAGGAATATACGGCTTCTCCTTTATAAAATCTATACGTTCTCCCAGGATACCCTGTGGCTGGATCAGGCCTCATGTTCATGTTAGTCATTGGTACGTTATCTAAATAGGATTGTGGATACCATGTTATAGGTAGTCTCCCACCTGCATTAAAAAAAAAATCGATCTTGCGTTAAAAAGTTCACATTTTTCTAATACCCTTTTGGAATTTATGAATATATATGCATCTAAAGCATGTCATTCAGAGTTTAAATCAGCTATTTAAGCATAATCACATCTTTTATACAACACATATTTGACATTGTGTGCTCATGAAGGTGTTATGTGAAGAGAGTATGAGAGACTTACTTGGATTGTGAGATCCGAAAATGACATCAGCAATGGCAGCGCCACCGGCTTCGCCGGGATAGCCAACCCACAAAATGCTTGTGATCTTATCATCATTTTTAGCAAAGGACACATCCATACCTCCACCAGACATAATGACAAGAACCACAGGTCCTTTGGACACATTTGCAACCTCACTGATCAAAAGTTGCTGTTGTCCTGGAAGAAGAATGTTGACTCTGTCAAGGCTCTCTGCCTCTATGGCCAAACTTGCCCCCACGACAAGCACAGTTGCATCTGCAGAGGCTGCAATCTTCTTCGCATCGTCTAGCTCTGCACTCGCGCATTGCACATCAGCGCAACCGGCAGCATAGCTTGTAGTAACCAATTCTGTTAGCCCCTGCAATGGTGAAGTGTAGCTACAAGGGATTCCTACAAAAAACACACACATATATAATGTAGATTTTGCAGGTCAAGTTCAGTTCATGACTAGTTATAAGATTTGGAGAATTTTTGTACCTTGGTAGTTTCCAATCATGGTCCTAGTGGCATTAGCATTAGGTCCTATAACTGCAAGAGATTTGATGGTCTTGGCATCAAAAGGTAATGAACCTGGACTGTTTTTGAGCAGAACAATCCCTTGTCTTGCAGCTTCACGAGCGAGTTCTCGATTTACTTCGGTGCACACATCCTTCGGACCAAGGTTCCCATAAGCCTGCTTGCTTGGATCACCATCAAAAAAACCAAGCCTCATCAAAGTGCCAAAGTTGTTAGATACTGCTTTGTCTATAGATGATTCATCCACAAGCCCTTGCTTCACTGCATTTTCTGTATATTTCCCTAAGAAATTTCCGCAATTCAAGTCCAAGCCTGTTCATATCCATTCACATTTTTTTGCAGATAACAAAGTAAGTTCATAGACATATCATAACCTTCATAATCATAGATGACTCATTTAGAAGCTAATAATAATCAATTAGTGTTTAATTTACCTGCAAGAATGGATTTGGCTACTGCTTCTTCAGGAGTCTTTGTATAGTGTTGGTCATCATAAAGAACTTCAACTGAATCACAATCAGAAACAATATACCTGCATTCCAATATACCCACATTAAAATAACAGGGAAAACTATTTTATAAGTACTTACACTTTTTTTTCAATTTTTTTAATTTGTTATATGTATATTTTTCTCTCTTAATTAAATCTTTTAATTAACCCTTACAACTTTACTCTATTAGTATCATTAGCCTCTATACAGAAGTTAATAATATTAATAGAGCAAAGTTAAAAATTTAATTCATAGATAAAAACACACAGGTACTAAATTAAAAATTTGAAAAAAAGTATAGGTACCTATAGTCTTGGAAAATTTTTCATATTAGAATCCATGTCTTAAAGTAGAGTTATTATACTTCAGGTCAAAAAAAACAAGAGTAGAGTTATTATACCCATTTAATTTCCATTGGCCTCTAATAATTCCTTTAAGAAGGTCAGGATCTGCACAAGTTGGCTTCCCATTAACCTGATTATAGGAACACATGACACTTGCAACATTCCCATCAAGCACACAACTCTTAAATGGTGGTTGGAAAGTGTCATCCAAATCTTGTTGTGTAACCTAACAAAAACAAATAAAAATATGATTTTTTTTCTTTTCTTTTTTGCCTTTAAAAGAGCCTAAAAAGAGTGCAAATTGATTTATTAAACTATAGATTACCACAGCATTGAAGTGGTAGCGATCAACACCTTTCCAATTATCCAAATCATAAGCCGTGTAGTGCTTACAACAAGAAGCAACTTTGAGCTTGTTTGAATCACTATCCTCTGTTTGTTGTAAGCCCTTAACATAGCCAGTTGCGTATTTACTAGACAGAAGAGGGTCTTCTCCGGGAGTCTCTTGCCCTCTTCCCCATCTTGGATCTCTAAATATGTTAATGTTTGGAGACCAAAATGTTAGACCAGCTAATCCCACATTGTACATTGCTCTTGCTTCTGTTGAAACCACCTATAGTGACCACAAATGACCAAATATATCAGCATATTATAGAAAAAGAAGAATCATTTAGTACTGTTTTTTACTGGCTATTTCACTGTTAAATTTTGATCCATGCTTTTTTTTTTATAAAAAAATAGGTTTAATATCTCTATGAAATTGATTAGATGAGACTATTCTTGTTTTTTTTTGTATAAAAATTTTTAAAAAAGGGTTAGACGATCCAAAAGTAGGACAAACTTTCTCTTCCTCCTAAACGATACCAATGTCGAGTAGGACAAGCCATCTATTACCTTCAAACGTAAATTTAGGCACCTAAGAGTTAAGATGTCTCTCAAGTGCCACGACTGTAATCACAATAAAATAGTACTTTTTAGGGATCAAATACACTTTAAATAGTCACATATCTCACTATTTCGTCAATTAAACCTGGGACGATGGGGACTGTGATGGGACTACTCTTATTAGCCATAAAAATGGTCAATTACAATGAGGGCTCACTCTTGGGCCTACATACTAAATCCTTTTGGGTCCCATCCGTACAAAACTACCCAAAAACTTTAAGATGAAAACCCATTCTCGTTATTCATTAAAATCAGATGGTACCTGGTTTTTTTTTTCAGGTAGGGAATTTATTTCTCAATATTTGTAAATGTATAAACAATGTAATTTTATTCAGAAAAATAAGTAAATAGTGGATTTAAACTTTATAAATAAAACAAACGTTGAGAGAATTACTTTTAATTGAGTTTGTTGTAACAAAAATAATAAATTGCCCTTTAAGAACAGAAAGTTGATCGCAGACTGAAATTTTTGTTGTAAATATATGCCAGAAAAATGTTATTGACTTGGACCTCAACTTTTGGTTTAAACTAGAGAATGTGGTAATTCTTCAACCAATTAAATTTAATTAATTATTCAATTATGCAAAAAATCCATCAGCATCACTCCTATCATTTTCACACTCTTAGGCGTAAAGTTCAACATGCAAGCTGGATCCTCTGAATGTATTGATCAAAATATGTAAGATCCCACTAGGACTTCAACCTACATTCCTTTTTTTATTATTTTTGGGTCATTTATTATATTGTATAGTTCAATACATTTATACCTAAAAGATTTACACTTTTAGGTCAAGATTCAACAAGGACAGAGCAAAAATCAACCCCCTTTTAACTACCCTCCATCTACTTCTCTCAAGCAATATTAATGAACTGAAAAGTTGGAAAATTCATGGAATTATCCTTCCAAGATAATTTTAATAAGCAAAAAATTTTTAAAAAATTATTTGATATTTAGTGTTATAAACCAATCTATATCTGAGTATTGACAATTTAATATAGAAAATCACTCTTCCAACATATTTTTTTTTCATTCATAATGTTTGAATTTTTCATTCAACTACAATTGACTTTTAAGTATATCTACTTCTTCAATTCTATTAAATTGCTTTATAAATGCATTCCAAGGAATTCTTCAACTTACATTTAAGTTTAGAGAATCAAACCTTTCAAATCATATCATATTTCATATTCAAAACTGTGTACACCATATTTATAACATGTTCACAGACAGCTACCAATTTAATTGAAGGAAGATTCATTGTTTGAAATACCACAAAAATCAAAACTTTATTAAAAAAATTATTAATAATTTAATTAAAAATCGATCCTTTATGATAAAATCGTTCTCTGTTTTTTTTTACTATTTGTACCTGTGTGGAGTAATTTTTTTATTACCATAAGTGATAAATAGTACTATATGACATTACTCGATTATCACGTGGGGAATTTTTTTATTTGTTGTTAGTGAAAAGAAATTAAAAAATTTGTGATCCATTTCCCTCGATGCCCTTCAAATATTCTATTAGTATTATTATAGATTTTGTGAATGCAGCTAAAGAAAAGAAAAGGAAAACAAAAAAAAAAGATACACAGAATCTGGATTCCTCACGTCTGCTCTCTGTTCTCCCCCAAAAAGCAAAATCATGATTGCTAGAAAGAATCACAAATTCCCAGCACATCATCACACACATTTGCTTCACGTATTAAACTAATCCCCTTGTGCTTCACTTAGAGATAAAAACAAACAAACACACGTGTGGGTGTGTTATCCTGTGTGTAATATTAAATCTAACTAATTAATATAGGAGATTAATAAAATTAAATAAATAATTTAATTATATATATATTAAGTATTTATTTTATTTTTAATATAAAATCTATTAGATTGAAAGAATATGATTAGATTATATATTAATTTATAATTAAGATAAATTAATATAAAAAATAAAAAATATATTTTTTTTAACTTAATTTATTTAATATTATTAATTTTCTCAAATTAATCAAATCGGTCTCGTGTTAAGCACGAAGCTAGTATTAGAGAGGAGGAATCTGACCTGCCCAATGGCCTCAAACAGAGAGGAATTGAAAGAAGCTGCAGTTAGAATAGGCATGGGAAAACTGGTGGCTCCAGGAACCAAACTTGAAAACCGAGTGCCTGGGCCCACATTCGACACTCCATGAAGTGCCTCTGACCACCATTCATACTTTGGAATCCCAAGTCTGCTCACGTTCGCTGCCGAATTCACCAGATTCCCTATCTTCTCTTGCAGACTCAGTCTCTTCACCAAGTCCCCCACCCTCGTTTCAATCGGCAATGACTTGTTGCAGAATCCGAACCCGGCAAGTTCAGGGTTCTTGGCCACATCACAGGCAAAAACTGGTGATGTTTGGCCTGAAACTCGACCCGGACTCAGTAGAACAGAGACGAAGAAGAAGAATTGAAAACAGGGGGAAACAGAGACCTTCGGTGCTCTGTTTCTTAGTATTCTGGTAATGGCCATTGTTTTGGCCTGAGAAATTAATGGGGTTGAGAAAAAATGAAATGGGTTTGGTTTTTATGAGAAAAAATGAAATGGGTATGGTTTATATTAAGGAAATTGAATGCGGGGTTGTTTTGAAGAAGAGGAAGACGAAGGAAAAGAATCTGTACAGAGTTTTTCTCTCAGGTTTTTTCTGAGAGAAAACTTCTCTGGTTTTCCTCAAGGGAACGATTTGTTTGGTTCGGAAGTTTCAGTACTTTGGCTTGCAATTTATATATTACACAGTGCGTGGAGTGTAAATAAAATAATAATAACAACAAATAACAAATTTTCTTTTTTGATATCGTGGTTTGAAAAAATTGGTCAGTTTATTTACACTCCACGCACTGCGTAGGTTTAGTGATGTTAGGATGTGAATCATGATTTCATTTCCAAGGGTTAGATTTTATTGTAAAAATTTGGAAAGAAATATTGATATTTACTTGGAGAGAAAAAGGGTTCATGAATATTTAATTGAAACCGTGGATTAAACACAAAGATGCTATTTTTTAATATAATTTAATGAATTAAGCCAACAAAGACAAGTATCAATCTTTCTTGTAAGTTGCAACGTTATCAGCAAGTTGGATCTTATGTTTTTATGCAAAGTACCTTTAAGATTTGAGCGAGTACCATGGATTCATTGGATTGGCCTCTACTGGACGGCATGAAATACAGTTGGGAGAAAAAATGAAAAACAAATTTTAAAAAAAATTATTGAAATCAATAGTTTATAATGCTGAAAATCATCGATATAATCAATATGATATACAAAAATAAAATTATTTAATATTGAAAAATCCGTGTATTTTCTTTTTCTTTTTTCCTTTTTTCGAGCAATTCCACCTATAAATTTAAATCCATTAAGATATTTTAGGTCAAGTGAGAAAGAAAAAATACATATATATATGTCATTTTGTGGGATCTCATAACAAAAATGAAATCTGTCATTTTCTATTTGTCCCTCTCTTTACTTCATCAAAAATCCTTTAAAAGATAAAAACAACTAAAGTCACTTGTTTACTTTCTAAATAAAAAAAAATCTAAATTGAAATATATAATAAAGTTATTGATCTTATGAATGGTTTTGCAGAGTTATTCTTATTTAAATTGATAATATTAAAATTTAATTTAAATGGATTGATTAGACTAATGAATTAATGAACTAGTCTTTAGTTAATCTTGTCAATTGGATTTAATTTTTAAATATTTTATTTTTTCTTATTAAGTTTGAAATGATTTCATTTTGGGTAGAAACTAATCTAAATTATAATTGGAGCCCTGATCCATAAACTACTTCAATGATTAGTTTGATTTTCAATATATTCCTTAAATATGACCTAACAACAATGGATATCAAAGAGTGGAGGTAGTGATTGAGAAATGGCCACACTTACAGCATGGGAAAGTATTCCAAATGTGAGCTAACTAATTGTGAAGAAGGGAAATGAATCCTGTGAAGCTTAGCTGTGTGAAGATACATACATCTCCAATCGACCAATCCCAACTTGCATGGTCCTTTCACTATTTATTACCCTTTCCAAACGGTTCCAAAATAAATGAAGTGGGGTTTGTCAATTTCTTGTGTTGAGCTACTTGTACTATAACAATGAAGAAATGATAATTATTTGTATAAAAAAATTGACATTATTTATTTTTTAAATTACATTATTTTTTTAAAAAAAGTGAAGGAACCAATAACGTGCTACCCATTTGTTTACTCATTAGAGAAATTAAAACACCCATATTTCAACTCAGATGTACCACTTATAAGCTAATTTTAGAAAATTAAAATCATAAAAATATCTATAATGATCATAAAAACAAATATATTACATGAAAAATAATGCCACCAAAAATACCATAAGAAATAATGTAGAGTATAAGAATTCAATAAATCCAAAGTAGTTCCAACTCTGCGTAGAGCTTTGTTTCTTTGGATGAGCATTGAATCATTCAACAAAAAGGGGTCCACCCATGATTGAATAAATGAATAGCAACTGGAAAGCATTCTCCTTACGTGAAAACGCCTATGCCATAATCATTTTTGCATGATGGAAAAAAATAATCCTTTGAATGGTAAATAGTTTTTTAAAAACTTGTGTTATGTAAATAGTAAATTTAATTTTTTAAATAATTATTTATGAAATTGGCTCTTTTAAATGATTCTCCCTTTAAGATACACATTTAGAACGGACCACAAACTTTTTTACAAAGTCAATTATATATTGTTCATAATATGGCTAAAACAAAATTTATTGTTCATAATTAATTTTCTATATACTTTATATTGATTTTCACATTTTATTTTAATTTCATGTTCCAACTTAATGAAATTAAATAAGATACTCACATTTTTTGTTGTTGTTTGATATTACTCATCATTAAATAGTCTTAGTGGAAGGACTCTTACTACTAAAAAATAAATTTTAAATTTTAGTTCCTATTAATGTAAAAAAATTATTTTCAATTAAATATGATAATACTTGAATCTAATTCAGTCATATAATCCTACTAAAAAAATCACACAAAAATTTTAGGTAATTTCTTTTATTATTAATAGGTCCCTTTTATATGTCAACATGTGATATTTACATGCCACTAACATTTTGCTATAGAGAAGACTTATTGATAATTAGTTTTTTTATAAGTGATTTCTCTGTAATTTTTTTAAATATATGTTACATTTGATTATCCCGTAAAGTCAAAGACATTGTAAAACGAAGCAATCTCAACCTTTTGAAGTTTGGAAAGGTACTCAAAACATAGCTTCAAAATTGGGTTCCATAGAAAATGATTGGCCATTACTTTTTATTTTTGTTGGCAATAATTGATTCATTAGACTGATCATGACCCAAACTCAAATACTATATTCTTAATCGACTTTTTGATTTATTCATTAGATGAAACACTTTTAATCATTTATTCTCTTGATACTATTGTCTTTAGGACTCAGGAGATATTTTGGATTTTGAATAATTAAGTAAAAAATGTAACTTTTTTCGGGCATTCGTTTTCAGTATACTAACATTTGTCTAAAAATTATTTTTATTTTTATCTTTTATCTCTAATAAATATCATAAATTTAAAGAATGTATACTTCCTAACCTCTCTATTTTGAATAAATCAGTTGATGACAAATACACTTTTAAAAAGAAACTTATACTTGAGGCAATAAAATATTCTATTTAATCTTAAATGTAAAAATTAAATAACTGATTGATATAAATTAATTAAATTAATTATCTTTAAAAAATATGAATTAGTTTTTATAAAATACTTTTTATTTTAATTATTTACATTGAAAATGATTTAGAAAACATAATAAAAATTTTGAGAGATAAGAGAGATTCATAATTTATATTTAGAATTACAATAAATTGTTCAACTCGCTTCTAAATTGAACATTGAATAATTAATGAAGTATTTTTAAAAAATTGTCTATACATATAGAGAGAGAGAGAGAGAGAGAGAGAGGAGGGGAGTATCTTTTTTAGTCAAACTAAGTTGACTATAGTATTAATAGCAGAGTATGTTTCTTAAGCTTATCCCACCTAAACTTGATCTGCTTCCCAATCTCTGGATCTGCCGACCTAAAACTTTCATCAACTTCTAAAGCTACAGTTCAACCCTTTAACCTAACCTCTATTATTATTATTATTATAAATTGAAAGTTCAACTAGCTAGTAGGGTGGCATGCTCTTATAGCTTCGACTTGCAACGTTAACAAATATTTTCTCCACTTTGCAGTTTGATATGAAGCCTGGTATTCGTCAATCTCATGATCAGACCTACCATTTACACGTGGAAATATTCGAGCACCTTTCCATGGATCTATAGATGCATGCTTGGCTCATTTTACCCCTTTTAAATCTTATGCCCCCAAGTTTAGTTTTTCTATATTTACTTTCTTGTCCTTGTTTTTGCCTATTTTGTTCTTACTTTATGCCCTTCTTAGTCTATCTATGATAACTGAGTTATGTCTTATAAATTTACTGGTTTTATCTTTTAATAAAATTTGATTAATTATTAAAATATCAAATATTTTCTCTAATAGTTAATATAAGAGTTATATAATTAATTTATAAAAAATAAAAAATTAGTTAAATGTATTATTTATAAAAAATATGGGTTGATTTTTTTAAAGTGTTCATTTTATTCATTTACATTGGAAAACTAAATATATATGACCTTAGTTATAGCATTTGAAAAATACTCCTTCAATCTTAAATATAAAACTTAATTATGGAGTTAATTTTAGTTATAAATATAATATCTATTTCATATATTTATTATTTTTTAAAAAAATTACTCATATTAATACTCTATTAATAATAATTAAATAAAAGGGAGAGAGGGGGAGTTAAAAAAAATTGATTATAGTCTTTTAGGAAAAAAAGAGTATACCATATTGATTAATTTTTTTAATCTAATTAAAATAATTAAATATATTTTATATTAAAAATATGAGTAGAAGTTAAATTACTATATATTAAAAAGGGTAGCCGATAGAGTGGACATTTGTAAATTGTAAAGACATTCATCATTCACTTTATCAGTTGCAAATATTGAATGATTCAATTGTAAGTGATGTGAGATACGTAATTATAATAAATTATTTCAAAATCAATCTTCAAAAAGTTAGTTGTAAGTAATGAACCTACAATTGAATTATATATGATAGGTCAGATGAGTGGTAATTTTTTCGAAAATTAAATTTATTTTATGTTGTTAAATTAAATTATAATTTTTTTCATGATAATAATAAATTAAGTTGTAAATTAAAAATGAGTTATAAATTATCCCAAAACCCACTTTCAAAATTATAAAATTTTAACAATAAAGGACCAAATTTTTTCCTTGCCATTTTTTAAAATTGTAAGCATATTAATTAATTTCAGTCCTTAGCACTTCAGTGTCATATACTTATTTGCATGTGCATTACATATGATTCACAGATTATCACAGCCTAATCACTAATATATGTTAATTAAAGTTAGGTACAGATTCCAACATACATGATATATTAATTAAAGAATTATTAATTATTAGTTAATTTAGTAAAAAATTGAGTATGGGGGAATTAATTATTGGTAGGCAGAACCAACACATGCAGATATATCATTCTATTTTGTTAGCTAGCTTGTCTTATCTGTTCAAGTTTGGACTAATCTCATTTTCTTCATTAGTCTTCATGATAGCAAAACTTTAACGACATATAGTCAAGAATAATATGATTATGGCATTTTTCTTTTCTTTTTCTCTTTTTTATTTTGCCATTTTCTCTTACTATTTTTTTAAAAAAAATTACTTGTTCTCCTTATATATTAATATTCAAGAATTATGGATAAATTTTATGTTAATGTTAATAATTACTTTTTTGGTACGTTTGGTAGGATAAAAGAATTTTTATAGAAGTTGAAATGAAAATAAAATTGAGCTGTAAATGAGTTTTAAATATTTATTTGGTATAGTAGAAATTAATATATAATATATGTATATTTTTTTTATAACTTGAGATAAAATGATTAAAACTATTTTTTTTATAACTTGAGAAGAGTTAAAGTTGTCTAGAAATTTTATAACTTGGGATAAAATAGTCCAAAATATTTTATTTCTACTTTTATCATTTTATTTCCTAATTTTTTTGATAAAAATTAAATAGCTCAAAATATTAGAAGTGGAGTTGGAAGTAATTTCTACTGTATCAAACAAAAAACAGTAAAATATTCCACTCCTATTTTCATTATACTAAAGATGCCCTTTGTTTCTTTCTTTTGGATCGAAGTTATATGGAAGTATTGCATATGATTCTGCCATCAAACACTAGTTCACCATGATAGTGATTGAAAATGTGACTAGGATGCGTTTAGTACCAATGAAAAAAATAATGTTCTTTTTCGCAAAAGATAATAAAAAATATTTATTTTTTATTTATTATCTGTGCACCATCCATCAAAAGATCAAACAAAAGTCCGTCACTGCTACTCACCAATGTATATTTTATTAGTTAAAAAATTAAATTGGATCTCATGCATCTGTGGTTAATTAAAATATGGATTACTATTTATGATTTATAAGGAAAAATTTTGGTCAATAAACATTTGTCCAATTGACAAAAATTTAATTCATCATTTATAAGCTCATATATTTAAATTATATTGTTAATATTAAGACTATATTGGAAATGACTGTAAATAACTCTATAGACGATTTTTTGAACTTAATTGAAAACATATTTTAATTTTAATAAGTCCTTAAAATTTAACTCATCTAAATTTTAATAAGCCTGAATAGTTCTAAACATACTTTTCTTCTCAATTTTTAATGAGGTGATGTAGAGCTAGCATATATTTTTTTAAAATAATTATGGTATTTATAGGGGTAAAGATGGAAATAAAAATAATTTGTAGGCAACGATTAACTAAATTTTCTTAAGTTTAGTAAATTATTTATACGTAATTTATATTAAGGATAATAAAAGATGAAAAGTCAGATTTGCCCCTTGTATTCAGATAAAAAAAAATCTCTTATAAAGATAACTTGGACCATTAACATACTCTATCTTTCTATTCCTATTACATTTTTATCCTCTACGGGACCTATGAATACAAAAATAATCATATCCTGTTTAAAACGTATTAAAAAAGATTATAATTAATATATTTATATTCATATTCATCACATTTACATTCCCATTATTTATATTCTTTTATTGTTGATTGTATCAAATTAAACATAACGGCAAGCAGGAATGAAGATAATAGGGAGGGAGGCTCGTTAACGTTTGTGATGCTCTATGCCATAATTTCTCGTTAATATATATTTATTTATATAAAATAGATGTATATATATAATTTCATGATAATACATCATATGTCATAAACAACATGATCCATCTTATCTTATATATAACGGATAGAAATAATAACAATAAATTTTATTCTATTAAATAAAAATAATTATATAGATCATATAAAATTATTATACTCTATTAAAAATTATATTTTAAAATAAATTATTAATCAAGATGTCACACTCAATAATTTTATTGAGTATTCTCTTTAATTTTTTTATATTAATTTTATTAGACTTCATAGTGTATAATTTACCCTCATCACCACCTGTGTATCTAATTCTTTCTTATATATGCTCAAAGCCTCAAACCACCTCGAAGATGATTTTTTACTATTTTATTCTTCAATAGATGTTAAATTTGTTGTGGTGTAGTGGTCTATGTTAATCTTACACTCTAGAGTTTCCCAGTTCGATCCTGGCAACAACAATTGAACTATATATATATAATTAAACTTATAAAAAAATATTTATAAATTATAAATAATATAATTTATTGTTCCCTACTAGAAAAGTCTTGATGAGATCTCATTTTCAACAAAAGGGCTATTTGTTCCGGTTGAACCACTGCGTTGAAAATGAGACAATGTTTAATTAACTAGAGAAAAGTCATATCGTTGCCGGAACATTAAAATGTATATACATGGTATATATGATCTTATTAATAGCCTGCTGAAGAATGTGAGTTGATGTGATACTTTTTATTATTATGTATACGTTTAAATATGAGCAAAGTTATTTTTTTTTTTTTAAATTTCAGATAGAATTAATGATTTTTTCAACCTTAATTTTAATGAGATGCTTAGAAATGTTTTATGAAAAATGAATAGAGGGAGTATATATATAATTGAGAAAATCTTATAAAAATACCATTTAAATTTTAAAATTGGTTTTATTTCTTATATTTTAATAGCTATTTATTATAAATAACAATACATTTTTATAAAAAAATTAAATTTAGGATTTTAAAATTCAAGTAGTATTTTTGTTAAATTTTCTCTATATAATATTGTTGGTAATGCCAAACATATCAAATTAATCATTTCATCATCCACAAAATTTTCTCATATATTTCTTTTTATATGAAATCAAAAAACTAAAATGATCTATACATGATTTCATTAATTTAAATAAATCATTCTTTATCTAAATACATGATATACACATCTACGATTGCCAAAAAAAATATAATTTATGAAGATAAAGTATATTAAATTAATGAGTTAAGATTGCAAATTTGTCCAGTTTACATGGGAGGAATGTTGCTCTAAATTTTTTTATTTAATATCATCGTAAAATTATTAAAAGGAGAGCAATATGACCTTTAACTATTTAAAATATTAATAGTTAATATTATTTTTTTAAAAATTAATATTAATTTTTTAATTATTAGAATGACTTTTCTCCCTTTTTAGCACTTATAGGATAATATTAAACACACAAAAAAAAAATTTAGAGGATTACTTTTACGTGACAATTTTTAAAATAAAATTAGAACTTAACCCTAAATTAATTATAATGCATGATATGATATTATATACTCTTCTAATTATTAATATAAAATATAATTTATAGTATAAATTCTAGTATAAACTATATCTTATATTAAATAACGAAGAATATACAAATGAATTGATTTCCTTTTACTCAATAGCTTTCTTATCCAATTCCCCAAGGTATCATTGCATGGTGCTTTTTAAGTAGTTGTGGGATCACGGGTCAGAATCACCTTCTTAGGGTCTTTGTGTATATAAAGAGGAGAGAAATATAGTTAAAAATTTAAATATTTTTTTATTAAAAAAATATTATATTATTATGTGAAATTATAGTTTAAGACTAAGAAAAATTTCTTTTATTTTAAAACAGTCTTAAATACAAATATCAACACAAACACACGGTTGAAATCCATTTGTTAATGTTTTTTTTTCTGTCACTTTTCTTAGGTTTAGGTTTGTTTTGATATAATGATATCATACTTTTATCCTTTAAGACTCATTTATATTTTAATTATAAACCAGAATTTTTTTTTCATATATTTTGCAAAATTCAAAGTGAGTTATATCATTCTGACTTATAAATGATGCATTTCATTATAAATTTAATATTTAATGTTGATTTTTTCAACTTAATTATATGGATAATTAATTAAGCTTCAAAAATGTATTTTTTTGGCTCTTATTTAAAGCATAATCGGGCATTTCTGTGTATACATATATGATATAAAACATAGAAAAGATAGGGAAGAGATTAGAGAGCAAAGAAGAGAAAATGTACCATAATATTAAGGGTTATATAGTATAAAATATCTTGATTTTATTTCTCATATGTGCATAGTATTATAATATAATTTTACCTATAATCTTTTTCAATTAATAAAATTTTATCCATAATCTTTTTAATCTTGTGAAATTTTATACATGATATTATTTCTTAAGTACTAATAATTGTACAAAATTAAAAAGATTATAGGTAAAATTATACCAAATTAAAAAGATTATAGGTAAAATTATATCATAAATAAAATTAAGATACTGGATATATATAAAAAAATTAAGATATTTGATACTATATAACTCTAATATTAAAACTAAATAATCCTATTATTTCTTATCCCATATTCCACCAATCTCCCAACAGAATTGAAAGGGTGCAAAGTAAATGATGTAAACACCATCATATAGTTAGTTTAGTTGTGTAAAGCTTGCTAAATCTCTCTAGATTTTGAGTTCAATTTTTTTAGAAGATAAATATATTAGTAAGGATAACTACGAATTTTAAAACTATATATCTAATAATAGTATCTTATCAATAGAATAAAAAAAATGGAACCAAGCCTAATTTTTTTTTTATAAATTTTTTTGAAAAAGAGCCGAGTTTACCCTTAATATAAGAATAGGGTAAAATCTCAATTCTTTTTAAATTATAATAATGTCAGGCACGTGGAACCAAGCCTAACTAAATAAAAGCTTGTAGTCTCACTCTTATGATCCATCCCACTAGTCCCGGCCCAAATACACATTGGGCCCAAACATTGTCTTTTGAGTAGGATCTTTTTTTGTGATACAAGGGAAATTTGATCTTGAATCCGATCTTATAAAAGGTATATTGGGGGAATAGTATTAAACATTTTAAGCCCATCATCATCATCATCATCATCATCATCATCATCATCATCATCATCATCATCATCATCATCATCATCATCATCATATGTAGCTTTAACGATATATGGCTATTTAAAATATATTTATAAGAAATATTATTTTATTGTAGTTATAACACAACGCTTTGGGAGATATATTAACTTCTGGGTGCCTAAATTTATACATGAGAGTAATAGTCAATTCGTCATGTCAGATATTGATATCACCTAGGAGGAAGGGAGATTTTACCTTTTTTTAGATCATGGGTAATTTTAACCTCTTTTTAAAATTTTTTATACAACAAAAAATATTAAATATTTTGAGAATTATGATTTAACTCCTCGTGATCAAATACTAAAATGTATAAAATTTTCATGAACTTTGAATTATATATAAATATATTTTTAAAACTTAATAATAAATCCGTATTTATACTAAATTCAATAAGATTCGAAATATGTTCATAATCAACGGTTTTGCCATCTCAACAACGACTTTGAATGATTTAATACATTACATCAACTTGCTTTGCCACCTTCTTAACGGTTTAGAATGACCACTATACGATGAATTCGAGCAAATCATCATATCCTCTGATTTTGACATCATAGTTATTTAAGAATATACTTATTCTTATATGCTTGTATTAATTTATTACACAAAAACAAATTAATTATTCTGATATAGACTCATTATTTATAAGTTATTATTTTAAGTAATCATGCAATAAAATACCTCAATTTGGACAAGGCAATAGTAAAAGATTAATCAAATTGAGACAGTTTAACAATATGTTTTATCTCATTAAATAGAGATTTATTACATGGATTGCATTGTACTCTAACAATTACAAAATATTTAATTAAATTGTTAATTAAAAGGTATTGCCTACTAATTTTATGAAGTGTTTCCTTGAGTTTTTTTTTTCTATTTTTTTTTATTTTAAAAGATTTCATACTATTTGTATATCCAATATTTTTTATTTTTGTTGCAATAACTTTAAATAATTTTTAACTATTTTCTCTATAATAGATGATATTATATATTTATCATGAATCTTATTATTTCTAATATAACCATACATTTATCTTAGCTATCCTATTTTATGTTCTTGTCCCTTTTGAGCTCAAACCGATAAAACATTAAGAAAATTATTTTCTTAAATACATGCCATTATTAAAAAAGTAGTTGCAGAAAAGAAAAATCTATTCCGTGTTAGGTCATGAAAGAAGCATTTCATTGGTTGGAAAATGAAATTGAAAAGAAAGCATAAAAAAAGCAAAAAGACAAAGGAAAAGAAAATGGTCATTAATTAATTTTAAAATAGCTGGAGCGTCAAACACGGAAGAAAAAGAAGAGAACCCCCCACATAAGTAGGCCAATGCATTTATTTTGACAATAAATCGATTGACCCATGTTAAAAATTTTGTCCCCAACTTTCCCTTTGGGTTCATTGCTTTGATATCAAAAAAAGAAAAAGGTCCCTTCTTTCAATTTCCATTACTATTTTGAAGATTATTTTAATAAATAATATTATAAATTTTTTATAAATATTTTTTAAATTTTAAGGTTGTGCCTTAATTTTAATAGAAGATCGCTATTGAACTCGTTTAAACTTTTTTATATAAAAAAAAAGAACAAAGAAAGAAATAAAAAAAGATTACACTTCCTTGAGAACTAATTATAAGATTTAGTAATTAATTTATAAATATTAAAAGAAATTAATCAAACTTATTATTTATAATAAAAATGATGTGATTTTACTAAAATATCTCATTTAATTATTTACATTTGAGACTACATACCATAATTGTTGAACTTTTTTTATTATATGTAATTAATATGACTATTTGAAAAAATAGTTATAAATTTATGAGATTAAATAGATTAATTAATTGAGGACATATTAAAAAATTAGAAGAAGATTTTAACAAATTAATTATATTTCTTAATTTATGTGCATAAGCTTTAAAAGCCATAGCACATGACAAGAAATGGAGAGCCATATCTATTAATTTGAAGCTCATCAATATCAAGCTAAATAATAAAGGGTCATTATCTATCACTCTATCAAGTTTGAGTGATGGGTGTTTTGTTTGGGGTAAGCAACACGCCAATATTAGGGTATTCTCAAATAATATTATCATATATTTGACCAAAAAAATATTATTCATATAAATTTGATTCAGATGATATTAAGTTTATGTTTGTTTAGTTACTTCAATATTTAAAAATAATGTAAATAAAAAATAATATTTCAGTTATGAACTTTTTTTTTTTAAAAAAATAAAGATGGTTAAATATGTAAAATACTATTTCCAAAGTCCAAATCGCTTATTAGCATAGAGGAGTAAGATACAATATTAATATAAACTGACATTTTACTGGTAATAATTTTTCTAATGTTAATTACTTATTCAAACTTACGATATTAATGATGATTATAATGATTAATTATTGATGATGTTTATGGTTTTCGAAATAGGTGGTAGCTAGTGGAGCTTTCAAACATTTCTTTTTGTATGAAAAAAACTTAATTCGAGAGTTTTAGTACTCTTTAGTCTTTATCTTCCGCGCCTACTCAAGTATGGTTTTGCCTCAATATGTATACATTTTAATTTTGATAAAAAAATAAGTTAAAAATAATTTAGAGGTTAAAATAGAAAATCAAATTATTTTAGAAAGCAATAAAGTTTATATATTTAGAATTAATTATATAAAATGTTAGTAAAATTGATAGAGACATCATACATAAAATACAAGTTGAATGGTTCAAACGTAGAAATGCAATTAAAGTTAATTGTTATATGAGATAGAATAATAAAAAAAGTTTTATTTTATTAAATAAAGATTTATTATACGGATCTTATAATGTTATTACACTATAATAACTACTAAATATTTAATTAAATTATTAATTAAAATATATCACTCAATAATTTTATAAAATATTTCTTTTGTCTTTTCTATATCTTTTCAGGCTATAGTAGAGAACCTCATACAACTTATTTTTCCCTTTGATTGGTGTATCTAATAATTTTATTTATATGCGCCAAAATTACCTTTAATAATCTTTAATTAGTTTTTGTAATAGATATCATTATAATTTTTCTTTATATATATTTATCATGAATCTTATCATTACTAATATGATTGTACATTTATCTCACTTATCCCACTTTATATTCTTTTCCCTTTTGAGCTCAAACTGACATTTTACTATTTTTTTTATATAATTTAAATAATATAATATAATTTCTTTTGAAAATAATAATGTCAAGCACTTATTCAAGTAAGATTATTAGTCCGTAATTTTCTTAAAGCGTACTTCGGCTGGTATTAAATATAGAGGAACTTCTACAAGACTTTAGAGTGGTATGATTTTGCCTCAATATATATGCAATGTAATTTTGACAAGAAGTGAGTTAGAAATAATTAAGAGATTAAAATAGAAAATCAAATTATTTTAAAAAGTGACAAAGTTCATGTAGTCAAGATCAATTATATAAAATATTAGTGAAATTGATAGAGACATTACACATAAAATATAAGTTGAATAATAAAAGGCTATTAGAGTTAATTGTAATTGGCTTAAGAGGCACTAATTTATTATTTGTTGACTTATCATACAGTTAATTGTAATAAAAAAATATCTAAATTTAAAGGGAAATTTTATCGAATTATTGTAAGATCCAAAATAAATGCTATATGATAATGAATATAGGATCTTAAATAGATAAAAAAAAATATAAAATTAAGATGACAAAGATGAGAATATTAAAATAAATGCTTGGATATGTACAATAAATATAAGATTAGCAAAGAATACATATGAATAAATGTTAGCATGGTGCCTATTATTAAAAAATGATAACAGATTGTTTGAATTATTCAAATTGAATTTCTTTCAGGTCAATAATCTCTAGTTCTTTGCTAATTATGTCAAATTATAGGTTCAAAAATAATATTCTCATCGGCAAAGGACAGGGTAAATTATTCTCACGTGTGAGAAATGCTTAAATAATATTTTCCTTTATTATTTATTTATTGGAAAAATGACACCTGGGTCCATGAAAGTAATTAAATATCAAAAAAGTCTCAAGAAATGACATAAGTAATTTAAAGTTCCATGGGACATCAGATAAATTTTTTCTAATTGTGCAAAGACATAACTGCCCTTGAAGTTTAAATTTTTCTTTTCCTTTCCCATAATCTCCTTTTATCAGCATCAAGAATCTACTCTCTCTTTTTCTTTGTTCCACTATAAATTTAGACTCCAAATTGAAGATAATTGTTTTATCTATTTCTTCATGGTTCAAATTCAATTCAAGTTTGCTATATTGGTGTTAGTGGTTTTGTGTCCATTCTTTTTCTTAGTTTTTTTTTTGAGTCTGTGGTTTTCCTGTTGCTAGATATTGTCAATATTTCATTGGACTGAATGGAAATTATTGATTATTTAATTTGATGTATTATGGAGCTTTTTATTTGATGTAATTTGATGTATATTTGAGCCAGAAGATATTATTTCTTTTTCTTGATTCTAGGCCTATAAATAGATGCCCCTAATGGCTATATACTCTTCTAATTATTAATATAAGATATAATTTATAGTATAAATTATATCTTATATTAAGTAATGAAGAATATACAAATGAATTGATTTCCTTTTACTCAATAGCTTTCTTATCCAATTCCCCAAGGTATCATTGCATGGTGCTTTCTAAATAGTTGTGGGATCACGGGTCAGAATCCCCTTCTTAGAGTCTTTGTGTATATAAAGAGGAGAGAAGTATAGTTAAAAATTTAAATATTTTTTAATAAAAAAATATTATATTATTGTGAGAAATTATAGTTTAAGACTAAGAAAATTTTCTTTTATTTTAAAACAGTCTTAAATACAAATATCAACACACACACACACACACGGTTGAAATCCATTTGTTAATATTTTTTTTTCTGCCACTTTTCTTAGGTTTGTTTTGATATAATGATACCATACTTTTATCCTTTAAGACTCATTTGTATTTTAATTATAAATCAGAAAAAAATTCTATATATTTTGCAAAATTCAAAAGTGAGTTATATCATTCTGACTTATAAATGATGCATTTCATTATAAATTTAATATTTAATGTTAATTTTTCCAACTCAATTATATGGATAATTAATTAAGCTTCAAAAACGTATTTTTTTTGGCACTTATTTAAAGCATAATCGGGCATTTTTGTGGATACATATATGATGTAAAACATAGAGAAGATAGGCAAGAGATTAGAGAGCAAAGAGGAGAAAATATACTATAATATTAAGGGTTATATAGTATAAAATATCTTGATTTTATTTCTCATATACGTCTAGTATTATAATATTATTTATGTTATAATTTTACCCATAATCTTTTTCAGTTAGTGAAATTTTACTCATAATTTTTTTAATTTAGTAAAATTTTATACATAATCTAATTTCTCAAGTACTAATAGTTGTATAAGATTAAAAAGATTATGGGTAAAATTATACTAAATTAAAAAAATTATAGGTAAAATTATATCATAAATAAAATTATGATATTGGACATATATAAAAAATTAAGATATTTGATGCCATATAACTCTAATATTAAAACTAAATAATCCTATTATTTCTTATCCCATATTCCACCAATCTCCCATCAGAATTGAAAGGAAGCAAAGTAAATGATGTAAACACCATCATATAGTTAGTTTAGTTATGTAAAGTCTGCTAAATATCTCTAGATTTTGAGTTCAATTTTTTAAGAAGATAAATATATTAGTAAAGATAACTACAAATCTTAAAACTATATACATGGTAATAGGATCTTATCAATAGAATAAAAAAAATGGAACCAAGCCTAATTTTTTATTACAAAAAATTTTAAAAAAAGTTGGATTCACTTATGATATAAGGATAGGATAGAGTCTATCTTCTTTTAAGGCGATACCAGGAGTAAGCCTAACCAAATAAAAGCTTGTAGTCTTATTCTTATGATCCATCCCACTAGTCCCGGCCCAAATACAGATTGGGCCCAAACATTGTCTTTTGAGTAGGATATTTTTTGGTGATACAAGGGAAATTTGATCTTGAATCCGATCTTATAAAGGGTATATTGGGGGAATCCTATTAAATATTTTAAACCAATCATCATCATTATATGTAGCTTTAACTAATATAAAAGAATAAGATATATGACTATTTAGAGTATATTCATAAGAAATATTTTTTTATTGTGATTCTAACACAATGCTTTGAGAGATATATTAATTTTTGGGTGTCTAAATTTACACATGAGAATAAATAATAGTTTATTTTGTCAGATATTGATATCACATAAGAGTAAAGGAGACTTCATTTTACTTTTAAATCGTAGGTGATTTTAATCTCTTTTTAAAAGTTTTTATACAAAAAAATATTAAACATTTTGAGAATTATAATTTAAAACTTAATAATAAATCCGTATTTATACTAAATTTAATAAGATCCGAAATATGTTCATAATCAACGGTTTTGCCATCTCAACAACGACTTTGATTGATTTAATACATTACATCAACTTGCTTTGCCACCTTCTTAACGGTTTAGAATGACCACTATACGATGAATTCGAGCAAATCATCATATCCTCAGATTTTGACATTATAGTTATTTAAGAATATGCTTATTCTTATATGCTTTTATTAATTTTTTACACAAAATCAAATTAATTATTCTGATATAGACTCATTATTTAGTAAGTTGCTATTTTAATTAATCATGCGATAACATATCTGAATTTGGACAAGGCAATAGTAAAAGATTAATAAAATTGAGATAGTTCAACAAAATATTTTATCTCATTAAATAGAGATTTATTATATGGATTGCTGATGCTATTGTACTCAAATAATTACAAAATATTCAATTAAATTGTTAATTAAAAGGTATTGCCTACTAATTTTATGAAGTGTTTCCTTGAGTTTTTTTTCTATTTTTTTACTTAAAAAGATTTCATACCATTTGCGTATCCAATATTTTTTATTCTTGCTACAATAACTTCAAATAATTTTTAATTATTTTCTCTATAATCGATAATATTATATATTTATCATGAATCTCATTATTTCTAATATAACCGTATATTTATCTCAGCTATCCTATTTTATGTTCTTGTCCCTTTTGAGCTCAAACTGATAAAACATTAAGAAAATTATTTTCTTAAATACATGCCATTGTTAAAAAAGTAGTTGCAGAAAAGAAAAATCTATTCCGTGTTAGGTCATGAAAGAAGCTTTTCATTGGTTGGAAAATGAAATTGAAAAGAAAGCAGAAAAAAAGCAAAAAGAAAATGGTCATTAATTAATTTTAAAATAGCTGGTGCGTCAAACACGGAAGAAAAAGAAGAGAACCCCCCGCATAAGTAGGCCAATGCATTTATTTTGACCATAAATCGATTGACCCATGTTAAAAATTTTGTCCCCAACTTTCCCTTTGGGTTCATTCCTTTGATATCAACAAAAAAAAAAAATCCTTCTTTTAAGATTATTTTAATAAATAATATTATAAATTCTCTATAAATATTCTTTAAATTTTAAAATTATACCATAAATTTAATAGAAGACCGTTATTGAACTCGTTTAAATTTTTTTGTATAAAAAACAAAAAAGAAGAATAAAAAAAAATAAAAAAAAGATTACATTTCCTTGAAAACTAATTATAAAATTTACTAATTAATTTATAAATATTAAAAAATTAATCAAAGTTATTATTTATAATAAAAATGATGTGATTTTACTAAAATATCTCACTTAATTATTTACATTTGAGATTACATACCATAATTGATAAACTTTTTTTATTATATATAATCAATATGACTATTTGAAAAAATAGTTATAAATTTATGAGATTAAATAGATTAATTAATGGAGGACATATTAAAAAATTAGAAGAAGATTTTAACAAATTAATTATATTTCTTAATTTATGTGCATAAGCTTTAAAAACCATAGCACATGAAAATAAATGGAGAGCCATATCTATTAATTTGAAGCTAATCAATATCAAGCTAAATAATAAAGGGTCATTATCTATCACCCTATCAAGTTTGAGTGATGGGTGTTTTGTTTGGAGTAAGCAACACGCCAATATTAGGGTATTCTCAAATAATATTATCATATATTTGGCCAAAAAAAATATTATTCATATAAATTTGATTCAGATGATATTAAGTTTATGTTTGTTTAGTTACTTCAATATTTAAAAATAATGTAAATAAAAAATAATAAAAATAATATTTCAGTTATGAACTTTTTTTTTTTGAAAAAATAATGATGGTTAAATATGTAAAATACTATTTGCAAAGTCCAAATCCCTTATTAGCATAGAGGAGTAAGATACAATATAAACTGACATTTTATTGGTAATTAATTTTTCTAATGTTAATTACTTATTCAAACTTACGATATTAATGATGATTATAATGATTAATGATTGATGCTGTTTATGGTTTTCAAAACAGGTGGTAGCTAGTGGAGCTTTCAAACATTTCTTTTTGTATGAAAAAAACTTAATTCGAGAGTTTTAGTACTCTTTAGTCTTTATCTTTCGTGCCTACTCGAGTATGGTTTTGCCTCAATATGTATACATTTTAATTTTGATAAAAACATAAGTTAAAAATAATTTAGAGGTTAAAATAAAAAATCAAATTATTTTAGAAAGCAATAAAATTTATATATTTAGAATTAATTATACAAAATATTAGTAAAATTGATAGAGATATCATATATAAAATACAAGTTGAATGGTTCAAGCGTAGAAATGCTATTAAAGTTAATTGTTATATGAGATAGAATAACAAAAAAGGTTTTATCTCATTGAATAATATTGTTGTACTATAATAACTACTAAATATTTAATTAAATTATTAATTAAAAGGTATTATATAATAATTTTATAAAATATATTTTTGTCTTCTCTATATCTTTTCACCAAAATTACTTTTAATAATTTTTAATTAGTTTTTGTAATAGATGTTATTATAACTTTTCTTTGTATATATTTATCACAAATCTTATCATTACTAATACGATTGTACATTTATCTCAATTATCCCACTTTATATTCTTTTCCCTTTTGAGCTCAAACTGACATTTTATTATTATTTTTATATAATTTAAATAATATAATATAATTTCTTTTGAAAATAATAATGTTAAGCACTTATTCAAGTAAGATTATTAGTCTGTAATTTTCTTAAAGCATATTTCAGCTGTTATTAAATATAGAGTAACTTCTACAAGACTTTAGAGTGGTATGATTTTGCCTCAATATATAGCAATATAATTTTGACAAGAAATAAATTAGAAATAATTTAGAGGTTAAAATAGAAAATTAAATCATTCTAAAAAGTGACAAAGTTCATGTACTCAAGATCAATTATATAAAATGTTAATGAAATTGATAGAGACATTACATATGAAATATAAGTTGAATAATAAAAGGCTATTAGAGTTAATTGTAATTGGCTTAAGGGGCACTAATTTATTATTTGTTGACTTATCATACAGTTAATTGTAATAAAAAAATACCTAAATTTAAAGGGAAATTTTATCGAATTATTGTAAGATCTAAAATAAATACTATATGATAATGAATATAGGATCTTAAATAGATAAAAAAATATAAAGTTAGGATGATAGAGATCAAAATATTAAAATAAATGCTTGGTTATGTAAAAAAAATATAAGATTATCAAAGAATACATGTGAATAAATGTTAGCATGGTGCCTATTGTTAAAAAATGATAACAGATTGTTTGAATTATTCAAATTGAATTTCTTTCAGGTCAATAATCTCTGGTTCTTTGCTAATTATGTCAAATTATAGGTTCAAAAATAATATTCTCATGGGCAAAGGACAGGGTAAATTATTCTCACGCGTGAGAAATGCTTAAATAATATCTTCCTTTATTATTTATTTATTGGGAAAATGACACCTGGGCTTGTGAAAGCAATTAAATATCAAAAAAGTCTCAAGAAATGACATAAGTAATTTAAAGTTTCATGGGACCTCAGATGAATTTTTTCTAATTGAGCAAAGACATAATCCCCTTTTATCAGCATCAAGAATCTACTCTCTCTCTCTCTCTTTGTTCCACTGTAAATTTAGACTCCAAATTGAAGGTAATTATTTTATCTATTTCTTCATGGTTCCAATTCAATTCAAGTTTGCTGTATTGGTGCTAGTGGTTTTGTGTCCGTTCTTTTTCTTATTTTTTTTTGAGTCTATGACATTTTCTTGTCACTAGATATTGCCAATATCTTGTTGGACTGAATAAAAATTATTGATTATTTAATTTGATGTATCATAGAGATTTTCATTTGATGTAATTTGACGTATACTTGAGCCAGAAGATATTATTTCTTTTTCTTGATTCTAGGCCTATAAATAGATACCCCTAATGGCTATAAATCATTCATAATGTGATGTACAACTAATCTCTAATTATTCATTTTTTGTGACTTTATTCTGTATGAAAGCTACATATTTCAATTATGACAAATGTTAGTCACTTGTAGTAAGTTGTAATGTGATATAGAGATTGACCATTCAACTTGTTAAACTGTTGCATCAATCTTCTTAATTAGTTTTTTAATAACAGATCAGTACTCTGAAACTTCTATGCTCTAGAAAATTGCTTCTGAGTAATGTTGCTAATGTATATGTTCTAACTTCTAACATGTGCTAATATGGTATTTGTTGTAAATAATATTTTATAAATGCTTTTCAAGTATCCTGCTATGTTTGTTTTATGCTTTCAGCTCTGGCATACACTTTTCAAGACTTTGGCCGAAGATGCTGCTAGGAAATATGTGAAAGAAAATAATATTGACATGATTGCTCTCTATCCATGTGAAAGAAAACAACTTTGGTAGGACATTGGCATGGTTGAAATAAATGGTAATTTTCATAGATTCATAAGGTTCATGCTGTACATAGTACAAAATAAATTTTGTCACATTATTTGTTTGTATCTTTATTGTCTGATCTTTCAACTAAAATGCTTGTTCTGGCTCTGGTTAATATAAAATGGAATTGGTGTTGTCAACTATTTGATATATACTAAGAGATTATAAGAGAAATGATTTTAATCAAACACTTTATGTTGACTTATTTGATGTGTTTTTGAAATCACAATGTATACCCTTATGCTAGATCAGAAATCCAACACAGTAATGCTCTTTGGTGTCATCCTTTTTCACTTGACATTAGTAAATTAAGATAGCGACAATCATGATATCATTTTTTTATAAAAGAAAAATTTTCTTATACATATTTAAGTCCTAAGCATTTATAGAGTCATGATTAGATGATTTGAGTGTATAATACAATTTCTTGTTTTGGCCCCCAGAGAAAAACGGTTTATGCTGCTGTTGAGCTATTGTCAAGCTTGTTTGATGCAGGTGCCACAACCTTCAACAAGAAATATATGGCAATGTGATAAGTAGCTATCATATAATGTATTGCAAAAACTTTTAAGGAATATATGGCACCGTGTATTATCCTATGCTATTAATAATATGGTATTTGCTTCTTTGATGGTTGTATTTCAGGTTGCTTTTCAGCGATATTCTCAATAGTGGAAATATAAGGCAATATGAGTTGTTATGATATTACATGATAGTTGCTCATATAAGTGCTTGAGTTATTAATATTATATATTTGATACAGGTTGTCATTACTGAAGTATGAGCTATAAGAGGTTACCCATGTAAATATGGACATCGTGTTCATAGCATGACTTTTTTATTGTTTTAGTTGCGGTTTAAATGTGTTTATTTAGGTTTTTAAAAGTTTTGTTTGGTTTACAGGAATTTGTGGTGTGTTTACTTGAGTGTAATAAGAAAATACGAATATTAAAAATGTTCTTGTAAAGTGTGAATTATAAATCATGATCTTATATGCGAGAGTAAGATGAGTTGTTATTATAGTACGCAATAGTTGTTAATATAAGTACTTGAGTTATTAATATTATATGTCTTGTGCAAGTTGTTGTTTCCTGCAGATTTGATGAATTGTTTTGAAGTGGGAATGTATGCTCCATGTCTCTACCTGCTTTAGGAAAAGAGAATGAAGTGTTGCCATTAGTGTCTTGTGCTGATGAAATGATTCCAACAGGTACACCTGAAATAAATTCTACAAAGTAGAAGGATTTGATTGTTGGAGAAGGTCAAACATTTCCAAATGCAAGGGTTCTTCGAAAAATGCTATACAAGTACAGGGATAAGACTTGAATAGAGCTTCAAGTGTTTAATAAAATCATGTCATGTTTTCTTTTACACCATCTTGAAATTCTAAGTGACTATATAAGTGTAATTTTGAGTGCCTGACAATTGTTATGTTGTTAATTAAACAATACGTGTAATAAAACATGTTCAAGACATGTCAACTTGTTATCTTGTTAATGAAAGAATTTTATCATGACAGCAAAAATAACTTAACCACTGAAAAATAACTTACCCATGACAGCAAAAATAACAAGTCTAACATTTAAAAATAACAAGCTTATATTGAAGGAATAACAATCCCGTGGTGAAGGTATAACAACTTAACCATTGAAAACTAACTTACCCAACGATAGCAAAAATAACAACTCCAGTATTTAAAAATAACAATCCCATATTGAAGGAATAACAACTCCAGCAGTAGAAAATAATAACCCTACAATGAAGGCATAACAACTACTTTTAAATAATAAGTATCTAATGACAGCAAAAATAACAACTCTATTAATAGAAAATAAGAATCCCATAGTGAAGGAACAAACACTTGACAACTCAAAAAAAGACTTATCCATAATAGCAAAAATAACAACTCTAGCACTTAAAAATAATAACTCCATATTGAAGGAATAACAGCTCCATCAGTAGGAAATAACAATCTTATAATGAAGGCATAACAACTACTGGATAATAACAACTATCCAATGACAACAAAAATAATAACTTTATTAGTAGGAAATAAGAATCACATAATGAAGGAATAAGAACTTGACAACTGAAAAATAACTTAACCACAATATCAAAAATAACAACTCTAGGATTTATAAATAACAACCTCGTAGTGAAGGAATAACAACTTAACCAATGAAAATAGAATAATCCCACAACTGCAAAAGTAACATGACAAACCCATATTTTTATAGATTTATTCATATCATTTTAGTGGGTTTTGGTCATTAATCTGGTCTTTAATTGTATGTTTGTGCACTAATTGAATCAATATGCCTTATATTGAATTAGTATTTAAAAGGGGCGTAATTATCATATTTTTATGATTTTTCCTGAACAATTATTTTTGAAATAAAATGTATTACATTATTATAATTTTATATTTCAGGAATTTAGGAGAAATCGGAATTCACAAATCACAATAAAGGACCATAAAATTAGAAATTATAAAATAAGACCCAATGGGCTAAACCCTGCGATTTGGCCCATTAGATTTTTGTCCTATTCCAAATGCTTTTAAAAAGCTTTCACACAGGGTGTACAATGGTAGTACGCGAGGGAATTGAATTGAAAAGCAAAAAAGACGTACAAGACGCCGCAGAATTGAATTGCAAAAGGAAAAAGAAAAGGCATTCACACCCAGGAAGTTGCACAGGACGCGAGGAAGAGAAGCTATTGAAATTCAAATTCATCACAGACCCTCTGCATATCCATTCCATCTCCATCACAGCAACTAGTTCAACGACAGAAGCAGCAAATAGAAACAGTAGCATGAAGGCAGTGATGATAGCGTGGATCTCTATGACTATGCATAGCTAAGCGTTCTAATTCTCTAATTCAATGACAAAGGCATGAGTTTGGGATCTCAAAGGGGAGTATAAGTTACTCTAATTCTCTACTTAATAATTATATTATGACTCATAGGTCTTAGGATTAATTTTATAATTATTGGGAATATTTAGAATGATTTAATTGTATTTATTGAGGATTATTGTGACTAAATTTTTGCTTAACATATGACATTAATCTTTAATTAACTTTAATTTCATTTACTTTGATCTAGGTCAGACACTAAATTGAGATTATCGTAAATATTTTGTGATTTTTTAATGTGGCTTGAATTATTGGATCGTGGTGTCTCTTGTTAGCTTAAATTCTATTTTTTGAATTATTGAGTTATAATTAAGCATTAGTTTTTAATATCTTTATTCATATTTTATTATTCTGGTGGCAGTTAATAAATTAGGATTTGGAAAATATTTTGTGACAATTTGAGGTGACTCGGTTGTTGGATTAAAAACTTTATTATAATTCTTAATTTATTATTTAAAACTCCCAAATCTTTTGAAACTATAATTGCCTGCGTTATTGAATTGGAGGATTGCTTTTATTATCATCAATCACCTTTGAATTTATTCTTTTCACTCATTATCATTCATTATTCTTTCATTTAAACTAAAAATATCAAAAATATTTTTTTTGAATCTATTTTAATTTATTGCATTTAGTTATTAGTCAATCAAAATAAATCCCATTTTCTAATTTAGGTTGCATTGTATTTAGTTACTTAGGAATTTAATTTCACATTTTGGCTCCTCAGAGAGAACGACCCAAGGTTGCACTATATGCAATCTTTGGTTTAAATTTTTGAAGTAACCCCAAGGCGACATCGGTTCAAGGTTGTTTCATAACAACACCAAAAGAAAAAATAAATAACTTAACCAATGAAAATAGAACAACCCCATAACTGCAAAAGTAACAAGACGATAAGGGAAAATAAATAACTGAAAAAATAACAAGTCTAGAAGGATTAACAACTTTCAATGAAAGCAGACCAACTCAACAACTAGAAAAGTAAAAAGTCTAGAAGAGAAAAAAAATAACTGGAAAAATTACTTTTATCACTGTGTACAAAACAACCGCATAACAACACCACTAATAACAAATGACAAGATCCACCATACCTTCCACACAAGTGGATATTAATCAAGGTTACAGAAAAAAATATTTTTATCACTGTGTATAGTTATTTATAAAGCAAAAATTAGTGTGCTACGTATTTACATATTGCCACTTTCTCTATTGAACATTATAAAATGCTCAACTCCATCATTAAACATGTCAACAAGTGTGTCAATCAAATCTAACAATGAATTTTATTACAATTTTATCACTTCTTTTTCTAATAAGTGATGTCACTAATATTTTAAACTCATCATATATTATGCTTTCCTTTATGTATATTATTGTTATTTAACCACCAATATATGTATGACCTTCTCTATCATTTTCAAACTGTGTTGCCATATGATCATAACATAATAGATGCTTTTTAAACAAACTCACCATAATTAATGACAACCTGCTCTAGACATATAATATTAGCAACTCTAACACTTATATTAACAACTATTGCGTACTATAATAACAACTCATATTGCCTCGCATATCAGATCATGATCTGTCATTCACACTTTGAAGAAACATTTCTAATGTTCATATTTTCTTACTATAATAAAGTAAACACACCAAAATTCCTGCAAACCGAATATAAGTTTTAAAGGGATAAATTTTTCCAATGAAAGGGATGTTAGAGCAGAATACAAAGAAACATGACTTCGCATTATGATATAACACGTAGAGCATACAAATTTAAACATAAAAAGTTTACTTTATTTGTTAAAATCATTTGCATGGAAAGCAAGATGCCACCAAATATATTGAAAGCTAGAAAATAAATGAATAACGACAGTCGAAACTGTCAGCTGCAATTCTGGCTTCATTTTCTTTTCTATGACATACAATTGCTTCTTGATTATTAAATAGAGGGATCATCAGGAAATAGAAATTTTAAAAGATCATTTAATCATAGTGCTAGATGGCTAGGAATCTTACCTTTTTAATCGACTCTTCCTTTACAATTTTCTCTTCTAAAGAAGAAACTTTCTTTCTCAAATTTGATCTTTCATAGAATAGGGAAGTTAAATGTAGCAAAGGTAATAGCTCTAGAGATAGATTTACCTAAAGAGAACAAACTCAGAGATGACAACAACAATCGAATACGACGAAGCAAGTGGCTATCGCTAGAAGGTCGAGTAGGATGATGATTGGAAGAGGAAAGGTAGCAAGCAGAGACGATAAAGCAGAGTGCAAGCGACCATGAAAGAGTATACTGCAATCTTAAAAGGGAGTTATGCCTTTGATTTCACGCTTTCTTATGCTTTTAATATTTTTTAATTTATAAAGGTAATTGTTTTTTTATAATTAGAAAAATTTTATCTAAAGTCTCATGAAACTTAAAATTAATTATTCTATTTACTAAATTTTTGTATTATTTAATTATTTCTATAGACTCAAATGTCATTTCTTCTTATTTATTTATTTTAATATATTGCTATCGGAGCTTCTTCTCATGGAGGTGGGGTCGTCCACAGACTGGTAAGCGTGCCCGTCTTTGACCCTTCTCGCTTCCCACCCTGGTTCAAGTTCATTTTCTCATAACTGAAATCAAATAAAAAAGAACGAAATTAAGTTAAAAAAAGAAAAAAAACAACAACAGCAAAGAAGGGAAAAGGAAGGTAGAAAAAGAAGTGAAGAAATTTCTCATTTCTCAGTTAGAAGATGCAGCGTGCATTGACTCGGCTATCTCATTCATACTCTCCTTTCCACAGTCCACTTTAAAATGCCTTGCAAATTTTGAAGCTCATATCCTATCTCGTCTCCGTTTGCCAGCATTTTCAGCTAAATTCATCGACACCCATATGAGATTACAGCTCCAGATTCCAGAGTAAAAATTGAGGGAGGAGAAAGGTGGAAGCTACCCAGAAGTTGATTGTGGAAAATCCTCTCCATTTGGTCAATGAGGTCAACGTGCTTGTGAGCTTATGCTTCGTTATGAAGTTCATGGGGTTCTAGCTGAAGAGGATGAGAGATATGGACAGAGTTGTTTCTTCTTTCAAGGGTGCTTTATTCCGTTGTGTAATTTTAGTGTTCGATTTGGTGCTAAATGTTTCTGGTAATGCCGAAGGTGGGTGGCACCTTTTGTCACTGCTCTTTGTTTTCTTTAATGTTTCTTATTATGGATTCTTTTTAATGCATTGAGATGGGAAAATTCACTATTTTGCTGATCTTCTTGCTTTGTTAGCTATGTTACTTCTTGATTGACATACATAACTAGAGAAGTTAATAGGTTTTCCTCATGAAGTAGCTATTTTAATATTCCAACTTCAAGCTTCTCTGTCTGTAATGCTTTTGTTCGAGTATGAACAGAGAGGATTGAAGGGTTTTCATAAAATTCGTTCTTATGCTATAAATGTTGGTCCTGACTTGGGTTGATTGTCCATAATAAAGGAAAAAATTTAGTTTATGCTCAGAGTTCAGAGAAACTGTCGTGTTCTTATACTTCTTTGAGAATTGATGGGTCTGAGTTTTGTAAGAACTGATCATCTTCGAATGGCTAGTCAAAATGTTTTTGATATTTATAAATAGATCATATTTCTCTTTCCGTTAGCACGAGTCTATTACTATTTTGCCGTGTTCTAGGACTGTGACTAAGGGTGAAGTAGAAAGTATATCGTCATGCTTCTTTTTTCTGTATTTCCCACTTCCCAGTGCGGCATAAACATTGGCACCTTGTTTGATTAAATATCTTTAGTTACTATAATATAATTGGCTTTTCATAATTGTGACCTGCTGAGATGTAGCTTGGATAACACAATATATGATTAATTTAAAGGATTTCTGCACCTGAAAATTGCTTTTTTCCAAGACAGGTGATGCTCTCAATGCATTTAAGACCAGCGTAGCTGATCCAAACAATGTTCTTCAAAGCTGGGATTCTACCCTTGTCAATCCTTGCACGTGGTTTCATGTTACATGCGATACTGATAATAGAGTGACCCATGTGTAAGTTATTTCTGGGATTTTTAGGTAACATATATGACCATTCTGCATGTGCTAAAAATTCTATTTATCTTCGGTCAGTGATCTTGGAAATGCTAACCTTGCGGGTGAACTAGTTGCACAGCTTGGTCTACTCCCAAATTTGCAGTACTTGTAAGTTGTGAATCGGAAAGGACTTTGTTGCACAGATTTGCATCTTTTTCTGGGAATATTATGATTTGACATTATTTCTTGAGCTATTATCTCCTGTTCTTTGGTGGTTTTCTATTTGATGATTTTACCATCATTACATTGTTCATCTAGCAAAGTTCAGGTGCTTTACTTTGTTCATCTGTCTGGCAAATTCTCGGGCTTGTATCATTCTATTTGATCAACGAGCTATGAAGAGTATATATTATTTTGGGGGAAAAAACAGTCCATATTCTTGTGATATTTTAATACATGAATATCATGCTACACTGTCCTACTACATAGTGGAACTTGTCAATCCTTCTGACTATTCATTGGTACTTGTCTAGCTGTCCATCCCTTGTTCTCCTTTGGTTTCCTACTGTAGAAATTGCAACAGTTTCCAAATTTCCTTTTTTGTCCTTGCTCTAGACTTCCTTCTTATTTACATCAAGCCTTTGATATGAGGACTTTAAACAATAATTAGTGAAGAACAAAGAGTTTCCTAGCTCAAGTTTTCTTTGATGTGCAACTTCCCTATTTTGCTGTCCTTGCAGCTCTAGGAATCTTCTTTCCTCTTGTTACGATGAATGTGCTACTCTGGTTTCTTCCTCTCCAAGTTTATACATCACACACAAGATAGATTGAGCCTCCGATTTGGCATATTGGTACCCAGACCTTGGGCTCTCTTTTCTTCTTTAACTTTTCTAGCAATAAATAAATGGAGTCCAACTAAGGTTTTTCCATATAAAAGCGTGTCAAATATATAATTTTCTCCTCTAGGCAAATTAACCTAGAAATGATGATAGAATGGAAGGAAAAATCAAATAGACAAATCCTTATTCAATGTTGTGAAAATGCATGTAAAATTGAGACTTAACAGTTAGTGCATATGATTGTATAGTATACAAAACCCCAATTTTTGTAGGAAAGGACATGAAGTCTAAATTGTATGCTATTGATCTTAGAGCCTACCTTATGACTGTTGATCTTCATTAGTTCAATTTTAAACCTCATGTCTGAAGATGAAATAGATACAAAAATGGGAGTGATTTCAAACCTTAAGGTCTTGAACCATTTAAGATCGTCTCGGCCTTCAAATCCTCCTTGGCAGAGCTAGAACCAAAAAACTTATCTGCTTTAGTCGTTATCATGAACTATGCTGTATGTTATTCCTAAATCTTGTGATCAATCACTGGTTGTTGCTATAATTAGATCAACTTTCTAATTCATGATGTTGATATTCTAAGGCATCTTGTTCCTCTTCTAGTTGTTTAAGAGACTAAATTATCTTGTGGAGCAGTTGCGTGTTAACAACTTTAGCTGCCTCCCAAGCTTATGCTTGACATCAACTGGCCTGTAGAGATGATCATATAAATTGCTGAAGCAAAAGTTACACGATGTTTGTCATACAAGCCATCAATGGTTTCTTTTGTTTTTTTTTTTTGTTTGCTTGCTTCAATTTGCAACTTATCAACGTAAGATTTCAACTGCTACATACCAATTTCGGTTTCATATCTGTCATTATCTAGCAATTTGTTGGGATTTTTTTTCTCTCTTTTTTCTCAAATCTGAATTTTTGTTCTTTTCTATGCTAGGGAGCTTTATAGTAATAATATAACTGGAAAAATCCCAGCTGAATTTGGAAATTTGACAAATTTGGTGAGCTTGGATCTGTACGGCAATCGCATATCTGGTAGCATCCCAGAAAAATTGGGCAATCTTCAAAAACTACGTTTCCTGTATTACACGCTCTTCTTAAATCTGCAGTTTATATTTAAATCTTTTTTTAATCTGTTTCTTGATTAAAGTGTCTTGGTTATCTGTTAGGCACCTATACTGCACTGCATTTTGCTTGTTTTTCTTAACATCAGACTGTCATCAGTCAAATAGTTAGGCTTTAAGCATGCCTGGTTGAGGGCAAGCAATATGGTACAATTGAATAAAGCACCTGTTGTCTTCATGGTCTTTTTCCATGCAAATTTATCATATCAAAATGCACTTTAAAATTTTTGGCCAAACAAAAAGCACTTTAAAATGGGAAGGGTGGAGGGTTATTGTTTCACTGTCTAATGTATTCTGTGAAAAGCTGAACAACAGTAAGCTTGCTATCAAATGATTAATAATTTCTTATTTGAAATGTATACTGTATATTAATTATAAGATAAATTTTTGCTTGGATTCAAAGGTCTATTATTTGTTATCCTCAATGGCAAACAAGGAGACAATGCTCTGGATACCTTGTGTGGATATTGGGACACTAATGGAATCTTTTGTCTTGCTCTCTGGGAATGAAGTGGAACTTCCAATGAATGGATTAACTGTCTTCTATGAGTTGCTTTTGTATAAACAAAAAAGAAAAGTTAATATGGCATAAACGACTTTGGATTAATGCAAAATTTTGCGAGATAAATATGATAATAACTTAAAATTCAACAGTATATTTTTGTTAAAAAAAGCATTTTCATAAACAGTTTCTCAATAATTTAAGATTATTTTTTTATTGATATCAGTGTCTATAAGCGAGGATTAGCATATCGATATTCATTTGGCTCATTGCCCCTTGCAATCCATAAATCTTCATTGCAAGTAATCTAGCTTGAGAAATTAGGTTATGATAGCTTGGGTTCCGTCAAGTTTGTACTGCTTTTAAGCTGAAAAAGACTATATCTCTGCTGATCTATGGTGTGTTCTTATGTGCCATACCATGATCATTAGGTCAAAGGGCAAAGAAAGAATTTATTTTAACCTCATTTGTAAATTTCCAAATGCAATCATTCAATTCTTATATGTACTTGAAGCTAAAAGTCAACTTATGGATGCATCAGCCATGGCTATATTTAGACATATTCAATTTTCAATAGATTTATTTTCCCAAGCACAAGTTTATGCTATCTGCATTAGTACACATTCTATTTATTTATGAAAATATTATGGTTTGCCCATTATTTTCATATTTCTCTCTGCCTTAGCTTACTTATTTGCGAACTAATCCTTCCTGCTATCTGAAATAGGCGTCTCAACAATAACACCTTAACTGGATTCATTCCCATGTCCTTGACTAATGTCTATTCACTGCAAGTCCTGTGAGTGCTTCTACTAAGTCTCAATGATCCATTGCAAATGTAGACATTAGGTTATATATATAATGAAGTGTAAGCTCATGGTCATTATGGAATCTAGTGATCTTTCAAAAAACCAGCTGCAAGGAGAGATCCCAACCAGTGGTTCATTTCAATCGTTTACTCAACTCAGGTTGGTGCAAGTGGTTTTGTTTATTTCTGATGATTATTGAGGAGGATATCAAAATTTTGCTAATCACTCTGTTCCACTTAACAGCTTTAACGAAAATCCTCTTTTGAAACCACTAAATATTACACCTGGACCAGCGCCTCCGCCATCTCGTTCAGGTTTGTTGATGTCTTTTTCAGTAATAATTTCTATTGTTGAAAGAAATACTCTATTTTAAATCTTTAGTTAGAGAACATACCCTCTCATGTACAAACCTATTGAGCTTGAAAAGTAGACAGTATAGGTTTGCATTATAACTAAACTTTAAATTTTTAATTACAAGAATGCTTAGCTGGACTGACACATATTACCCAATGATGTGTTTTCGTATTCAATTCATAGAAAAAGAAGAGATTGTTTTTCAATTATAATGTATTCATGATTAAATCCTTTGAATGTAATGATGATTTCCTATTCCACTTGTAATTTGTAAACTGTTTTAGGCAACGGTGCAACTGGACCTATTGCTGCAGGAGTTGGTGCTGCTGCTCTATCTTTTACAGTTATTGCACTTGCATATTATTACCGGAGAAGGATTCCAATTGCTTACTGCCGTAAAAGAAGACCGCCAGATTATGTCATTCATGTTTCTGGTTAGTTGAATAATGGAGGTATATATAATGACTGATGAAGTATGTGACAGCCGTAATTGATTTACCAACATTTTGCCCTTCTACTGGCAGCCGAGGAAGACCTTGAAGCTCACTTTGGTCAGCTTAAAAAGTTTCCCCTGCATGAACTTCAAGTTGCAACAGGCAACTTCAGTAACCAAAACTTTTTGGGTAGAGGTGGGCTACAAAGGACGGTTGACTGATGGGTCTTTAGTTGCAGTGAAAAGGCTTAAAGAGGAGGGCACTCAGGGTAAAGAGCTGCAATTTCAAACAGAAGTAATAATGATCAGCTTGGCTGTCCATCGTAATTTGCTCCGGCTGCGTGGTTTTTGCATGACACGAACTGAACGTCTGCTTGTGTATCCTTTCATGGCTAATGGCTGTGTGGAATCATGTTTACAAGGTATGATTATTAGTCTACTTTGTTTTTTTTATTGACTTTTCTAGGAAGATTAATTAATTGGCATTGCTTGTACTTGTAATTGAGCCCTGTAAATGTTTGGCATAAAAGGGATTCCTCTCCTTCCTTTTCAGGTAACATTCATGTTAGTTTTAATATGAAACTCATGCATTGTTAGTGAAATATGAATTTTGCAATTCTTAGTAAGTTATTTTGCACCATGATGCAAACACAGTAGGATGGCGAATTATAAATAGTATTAACATACAAATCTCACTGTTAAAATATTTAAACTTGTAGTTTCATATTGAGGATTCATTTATACATATATGGTTTTCCCTCAATTGTCTTCTAATGTCTCAGACCGCCCTAAATCAAAACCCCCTCTTGAATGGCCTGTACGAAAGCGAATTGCATTGGGAGCTGCTAGGGGGCTTGCTTATTTACATGATGATTGCAGTCCAAAGATCATTCACCGTGGTGTTAAAGCCACAAATATATTGTTGGATGAAGAGTATGAAGCAGTTGTTGGGGACTTTGGCTTGGCAAAACTTATGCAGTACGAAGATACTCATGTTACCACAGCTGTGCATGGTACAATTGGGTACATTGCCCCAGAATACCTCTCAACTGGAATGTCTTCAGAGAAGACTGATGTTTATGGTTATGGTGTAATGCTTCTTCAACTAATTACTGGACAGAGGGCCTTTGATCTTGCACGACGTGCCGTTGATGATAATGTCATGTTAATTGATTGGGTATGTATTCTGTTTTCTCACATGTCACAGCTCACAAGCATTTGTACAAGGCAATTTTATAGTAATCAAACAACTTTTGCTAACAGTAGTGTCTTTTAGTTTCCTTAAATGGTTCCTTATGACCAAAATGTTATTCAGCAATCAGCGTGATTTTTGTTTTACCTGAATTGCCTGAAGTCCATTCTCCACGACAAAGATTTTCCTGATAAATGAAGAAAGCACTATTCTTTACAAATAAGTGTTTTTGAGAGTGCACCCTAGATACTTGAATTTCATGTTCTAGGCTTATTGTTGTCCCAGAATCCTCTCAATTTGATACAAAAGAAAAACTGATTTATTTACAATAATTTGTTGTGATTGAGTTGACCTAGAAGGGTAGAATTTGGTAATATAAACCGTTTTCTTCCTTAATTTAGTCAGAATCTAGACAGATATCCTTTTCCACTTTCTATGATTTGGCAACATGACACTGCTTTGAATCCAGGTTAGAGGGCTTTGGAAAGACAAGAGATTGGAAACACTAGTGGATGCTGATTTGGGGAGTAAATATAATGGAGAGGAGGCGGAGCAATTAATCCAAGTGGCCTTGCTCTGCACACAAAGCTCAGCTATGGAAAGACCAAAGATGTCTGATGTGGTAAGGATGCTTGGAGGTGATGGCTTGGCTGAAAAATGGGATCAATGGCAGAAAGATGAGATTTACAGGCCAAATAATCAAACCCTTCTCCCTAATATCAATTGGTCGATTGTGGACTCAGCTTCACATATTCCCCAAGATGAACTCTCAGGTCCCAGATGATCTTCTCAACCCCAATTCTACTCAGCATCTACACAATCCTTTCATAGGCTCCAACCATTTGAAAGTGATAGTGCTCAAGAACGTTGGTGCATATCATTTTCACTGCAGCTGGTTTTTCTTCCTTTTGGATTATGCTTTGAAGCAAGAATCCCCATTGATCATGTTATGATTGTTGCAAGAGAAATGTATAATTGGGAGTCTGGTCCACAAGTGACCATCACTTGTGCTGGATGATATGTATTCTAAATTAATTATAGAAAATAAATGAAAGTATGTTTTCCTTTCAAAATTTAGCTATACAAATAACGATGTATATTTTGGGGATTTCAAAAGCCAGAGTGCTCTTGAATTTCTTTGAAATATGCTTTTGTAAGAAAGACTCTGAAATGAGTTTGTCAATTTATGGGCAATTTGGCAATTCCAGTGACGTTAAAGGAGAAAATATATTACAACTAAATGAACATAGAAAAATAGCAAACAAATCACTAAAACAAAATGTTGACTAAAAAATAGCAAACAAATAACTAAAACAAAATGTTGACTAAGTTGTTTAAAGATTAGTGTTTGAAGGGAAAAAAACTAACATGATTGAGGGCATCTAAACTCATAGATCAATGAAATATGTTTGTGAAATTAAAACATTGGGTCTGTCTAAAAACTCTTGGCAATTAGACCTTGTAAACATTATATTTTTCTCCCAATTTTTGAAAACCTTTGTGAATTAGTCCCTCTTCAGGAGAGATAAGAAAGAAAAAGGAGAGTCAATTGGACCAGACTTTAGCTTTGGCAAGAAAAAAATACAGATCTTGCACACTCAATTGAGTACATTATTTTAAATAAGTTATCTACAAGTTTATTGAACTACTAGTATTATTGAGTCTTTATTTTATAATTTGCCACTTCAAATATCATATCAATATCAGATACAAGAAATTAAACAAATGGTGGCAAACTTCAACAAATCTAGACTTTGCAGAAAATCCTTAAAAAGGTTTCATCTGAGGTATCAAGGAGACATAAAGCCAAATCTCCTAGCTTTTTACTAGATTATTTGCATATCTCGATTCATCAAATGCTGGATTGAGACATTATTGAAAGGAATGGCTAATGGCAGGTTGGAGGATACATACCTCTGATACACTTGCTGCATGGATGGTCGAGATTTTGGGAGATGGATTCAAGCATGCTAATGCTATTGTCACCAAAAGTGTCACAGCATCTCTCAATTCTGGAACTGGAAGACGTGCCTCTAACACATCTTTAAGCAAAATGCATTTAGTACCTGCCTTTGACAAATACGATATCAAATCTCCCAGATGCCTTCCCATGCTTGTTTCTAACGTCACCACTCCAAAACTATAAACATCACATTTTTCAGCACAACTTAGGTGTATGCAAGCTCTGCACTGGTGGATTTCAGTCGCATTTCAATCATTTACTCAACTCAGGTTGGTGCAAGTGATTTGTTTATTTCTGGTGATTATTGAGGAGGATCATATCAAAGTTTTGCTAATCACTCTGTTCCACTTAACAATTTTAACTAAAATCCTCATTTGAAGCCACTAAACATAACACCTGGACCACTTTCACCAACGCCGCTGGCATCTCCTTCAGGTTTGTTGATCGTCTTTTTCAATAATAATTTATCTTGTTGAAAGAAATACTCTATTTTAAATCTTGAGGTAGAGAACATACCCTCTCATGTATAAACCTATTGAAGTAGACAGTATAGGTTTGCATTATAACTACCTTAATTATAAACATAACTTTAAATTTTTAATTACAAGAATGCTTAGCTGGACTGACACATGTTACTCAATATTAATGCTGTAGGAATGCTGAAAGAAGAGTGTGGGCTAAACAACCCACACAATTACTTCCTTTGCTCCTTTCCCTGAAGAAAAGTGTGCAAGGTGGGATAATTATTGGGTGGGAAGGTGATGGCAAAAAAAACAAAGTTGGGTGGGAAGGTGGCGGGGCAGAATGAAATAATATGCTCAGCAATTCTGGACAGTGGTGTGGGGAAGGAGAAAGGAAAGAATTGACAAATCAAACATTGCATAGCTATTTTAAATTCTTTACTGTAATTATATGATGCCTGTGTGAGTCTGTGACTCATTTATTTTGATCAATTATTTAATTCATAGAAAAGAAGAGATCATGATTAAATTTTTTGAATAGAATGATGATTTGCTGGTCAAACTTGTAATCTGTAAACTGTTTTAGGCAATAGTGCTACTGGAGCTATCGCGGGAGGAGTTGCTGCTGCTGCTGCTCTTATGTTTGCAGCCCCTGCAATAGCACTTGCTTATTGCCGGAATAGGAGACCACAAGATTATTTCTTTGATGTCCCTGGTTAGTTGAATAATTGGAAAGATGGTATACATAATGATTTATGACTTATGACAGCCATAATTGATTTATCTACATTTCCCCTTTATATTGGCAGCTGAGGAGGACCCTGAAGTTCACCTTGGTCAGCTTAAAAAGTTTCCCCTTCGTGAGCTGCAAGTTGCAACCGACAACTTTAGTAACAAAAACATTCTGGGTAGGGGTGGATTTGGTAAGGTTTACAAAGGACGGTTAACTGATGGGTCTCTAGTTGCAGTGAAAAGACTTACAGAGGAACGCACTCAAGGTGGAGAGCTGAAATTTCAAACAGAAGTAGAAATGATCAGCTTGGCTGTCCATCGTAATTTGCTGCGGCTGCGTGGCTTTTGCATGACACCAACTAAACGGTTGCTTGTGTATCCTTACATGGCTAATGGTAGTGTGGCATCGTGTTTACAAGGTATCTTTATTCTTCTACTTTGGCTGTTTGATTAATTTTTTCTAGGAAGCTTAATTTAATTAGCATTGCCTCTACTCGTTATTGAAACGATTATGGTTCGCATAAAAGGAATTATTGCATTTCCTTTTCAGGAACATTAACGTTAACTTTAATTTCAAACTATTGTTAATGAAGTAAGAATTATGCTATTCTTAGAAGTTGTTTGGCACTAGGATTCGAACATAGTTTAGATATAAATATCTCCCAAAAAAAAACTCACTGTTAAATATTTAAGTTTTAGTTTCATATTAAGATGCGTTTATATGTTGGGTATGCCCTCAATTGTCTTCTAATGTCTTATACAGCCCGGATACAAAACTCCCCACTTGAATGGCCTATACGGAAGCGAATTGCACTGTGAGCTGCAAGGGGGCTTGCTTATTTGCATGATCATTGTGATTCAAAGATCACTCACCATGATGTTAAAGCTGCTAATATATTATTTGATGATGAATATGAAGCAGTTGTTGGGGACTTTGGCTTGGCCAAACTCATGGATTACAAAGACACTCATGTTACCACATTGCCCTAGAATACCTCTCCACTTGAAAGTCTTCAGAGAAGACTGATGTTTTCGGTTATGGTGTGATGCTGCTTGAACAAATAACTGGACAGAGGGCTTTCGATCTTGCTCGGCTTGCCAATGATGATGATGTCATGTTACTTGATTGGGTTCGTTTTCTATTTTCTCATAACATGTTACTAACATATACATGATTTGGCAACCTCACACTGATTTGGATCCAGGTGAAAGGGCTCTTGAAAGACAGATTGGAAACACTAGTGGATGCTGATTTTCAGGGTTAATATAATGAAGAGGAGGTAGAGCAACTAATCCAAGTGGCCTTGCTCTACACACAAAGCTCGGCTATGGAAAGACCAAAGATGTCTGAGGTGATAAAGATGCTTGAAGGTGATGATTTGGCTAAAAAATAGGATTAATGGTAGAAAAACGAGATGTATCGGTGAGATAATCAAACCCTTTTTCCTAATCTCAATTGGTCGATCGTCGACTCGACTTCACATATCCCTCTAAATGAACTCTCAGGCCCTAGATAATCTTCTCAACTCTAATACTATTCACCATCTACACAATCATTTAAAAGTGATAAATACTCAAGAATGTTAGTGCATATGATTTCACTGTAGCTGGTTTTTCTTCCTTTTGGATTATGCTTGAAGATAGAATCATCGATTGATCATGTTGTGATTGTTGCAAGAGAAAAATGTATAATTGGGACTCTAGTCCACAAGTGACCGTCACTTGTGCTTTAGTATATGTATTAAAAATTAATTATAAAAAATAAATGAAAAGTCTATATTCCTTATCAAAATTCAGATATAGACAAATATAATTTTAGGAATTTCAAAAATTAGTGCTCTTAATTTCTTTGAAATCTACTTTTGTCCTAGAGGATTCTCCAATATTATTATTAGAATGATTTTCTTATAAATAAATTATTAAAAAAGGTATAAGGTAAAATACTAATTACATAAAGAGAAATTTTAAACTTATATTTTTTATTTGATATTAAAATAATAAATAATAAAAATACACATATATATATGTTATTAGAGTAATTAATAGTAAATAACTAAGTAATCATATTTAATTTTTTTTTTATTTTCCTAGTACATAATTTGAAATTTAATTTTATATATTTTTCATTAATATATGTAATTAAAAAGGGAAGTAAAATTAATTAATCAACCAGGTGAACAATAAGCAGGACAATAATAAGGTAATTTACATAGACAAATATAACTTAGACATTATCTCCACATAAGTTAATCAACCCAATTTGTGAAAGCATTCTATCGACATTTTTCAAGATAGACACAAATACAGGTTTTAGTTGATTTCAAATGGGAAAAACAGAACCAAAGAGCTGATTGCCATAACAATTGAAACCAACAATGCATGATCACTAACAATTGAATCTAGATATGTCCATATTTCTATAAAAGCGTGTGTTTGACTACTAGTAGCTCATCAGTTTTGTGAGACTTGGAGCAACTGTCCATCAAACGTATAAGGGACGCCAGGCAAGAAGCTTGCAGCAGCGAACATGGCCCCTCTGTAGTGAACTCTTGGTAGTGCCTTGATGATGATTCCACAAAACACGAAACCATCAACCCTTCCACCGACCCATTTGGCCATTTCTCCAGAGGAAGTGCAGGAAGTATGTAAGATCTTCTAATGTGCTCGTACAAGCATTTCTGCAATTGCTGCAGTAACACTGCAAATGTAAAGGTTGTAATTGATTAGTACCTCCAATCTTTCACAACTACAGCATCGCGCTGTATCATCATATTCATGAGCTGGACAATATTTTGGGACCAAAATGGGTGACGCCTATACTCAATCAAACCAGCAGCATCTATAGGAATCTGAAAGTGAAACAATATATGACAGGTGTGAAGTTAGCTTATCTTTTACCCTAACAAAAGAATACTTGTTGGATATAATGGTGTTAGGTCATTAACTGGATTGCCTCCATCAGAATTGGTACTATCTAGCGTAGACTATCTCCCGCTTGCATCCACCACATACCCTGCATATTAATAGCCAATGCACATGATTAATTGGAAAAGGTACCAAAATCTCTGTTCTTTCCCTTGCTTGGATATAATAATAGATAAGCAGATATTGAATATTGATTATTAGGGATGCACGCCTATGATTTCTCTTGCCACCTTTCAAGGGCATTCAGAAATTTAGAGAATGAAAGTAGGTAGCAACTGTATATAACAGTGCATGCTTGCTATCTTTATTTTCATTTCTTGAAATTTAGTTTGGCATGCACATCATGAAATACACAATTTAGAACAGCAAAGGCTGTACCTAATTTCCCCGCATATTGCACGGGTATATGGAGGATGTGCGGATGAGTTCTGGTTTCCCTGAAATTCACTCGCATAATCTTCATGAATGTCTCCATGCCATGTATATCCTTGACGAGCTAATGAAAACTAATGTTTAATCCCAAATCAAAGGATCATTATTGACCGAAAGAAAGCAAGGATTTTGAAAATTAAACTACTACAATTTGGTCTCTTGAAATCATCAGCTAAAGAAAGGGCAATTGCGTGGTCCAGATCCTCTTTTTCCTTCTGACCTCTAGAACGGTCGTCCTGATGACAAGAGAAGAATTAATCAGGATGTTGTATTTAGTTATTTGCCAATCAAACTTGTAAAACAGTAAAAGAACCAATGCAACATGGTCATTACATATACAATAATGATCTCTTTTCTTTGATAATACCCTTTCGCTTCCAAGCAAGGGGTATCTTGAAGATCATGCTGAAAGTTCACAAAAGACAGTTATTCCATTTTAACATTGTCATTATAATAATTTATCTGTTTTCAAATGGGAAATGGCTGAATAACTAGGAAAAGCTTCATCCCGTACAAAGAACTTAATGAGTCAAATGGTATATGCTTCAAAAAATATTCGAAGAATAATGCCATTATCACTAGTATCTTTCTTCTCTGGACCAAGTAATTCCTTATTACCATCTAAAATGTCACGAGGAAAAGAGTAGCTATAGATTTCACTTAGAACTTGGCCGCTGAGATGATTGTATGACAGTTTGATGTGCCGCAGCTTGCCAAGTTCTCTAGGTATACTACAAGAGATATTATTGTAACTCAAATCAATGCTACAAATTTCTGAAACACTACATATGTAGATAGTATTATTTCATTGAATTTGTTGTGATTGAAGTCGCCAATAAAATCAAAACGGTTCCTAAGGTAAGGCACGTGCCCACTTAGATTATTCCGGGAGATATTTAGCTTAGAAAGATAAAGGACATGTTCAGTCTCTTCTGGCATATTATCACTTAATTGATTTTGAGAAACATCCATGAGAAAACGGAGAGGAAATCCAAGAGAACGGTAGTGCATCATCAATTAAAAAACATCATTGTAAATTGTCTTGGTCAATTTTTGAGTTCAATTTTTTAAAAGATAAATATATTAGTAATGATAACTACGAATTTTAAAACTATATACATGGTAATAGGATCTTATCAATAGAATAAAAAAAATGGAACCAAGCCTAATTTTTTCTTACAAAATCTTTTAAAAAAGAGTTAGACTCACTTATGATATAAGGATATGATAAAATTTTTCTTCTTCTAAGACGATTACAATGACGGCTAGATAGAAGTAAGCCTAACTAAATAAAAACTTGTAGTCTCACTCTGATGATCCATCCCACTAGTCCCGGCCCAAATACACATTGGGCCCAAACATTGTCTTTTGAGTAGGATCTTTTTTTTTGATACAAGGGAAATTTGATCTTGAATCCGATCTTATAAAGGGTATATTGGGGGAATAGTATTAAACATTTAAGCCTATGATCATCATCATCATCATCTGTAGCTTTAACTAATAAGATATATGACTATTTAAAATATATTTATAAGAAATATTATTTTATTGTGATTATAACACAACCCTTTGGGAAATATATTAATTTCTGGGTGTCTAAATTTATACATGAGGATAATAGACAGTTTGTCATATCATATATTGATATTGCCTAATAAGAATGGAGATTTTACCTTATTTTTAGATCATGGGTAATTTTAATCTCTTTAAATTTTTTTATACAACAAAAAATATTAAACATTTTGAGAATTATGATTTAACTCCTCTTAAAATGTATAAAATTTTCATGAACTTTGAATTATATATAAATATTTTTTTAAAACTTAATAATAAATCCTTATTTATACTAAATTCAATAAGATTCGAAATATGTTCATAATCAACAGTTTTGCCATCTCAACAACGACTTTGAATGATTTAATACATTACATCAACTTACTTTGCCACCTTCTTAACAGTTTAGAATGACCACTAGACGATGAATTCGAGCAAATCATCATATCCTCTGATCTTGACATCATAGTTATTTAAGAATATGCTTATTCTTATATGCTTTTATTAATTCATTACACAAAATCAAATTAATTATTCTGATATAGACTCCTTATTTAGTAAGTTTTTATTTTAAGAAATCATGCAATAAAATACCTGAATTCGGACAAGGCAATAGCAAAAGATTAATCAAATTGAGATAGTTTAACAATATGTTTTATCTCATTAAATAGAGATTTATTACATGGATTGCTGATGCTATTATACTTTAACAATTACAAAATATTTAATTAAATTGTGAATTAAAAGGTATGGCCTACTAATTTTATGAAGTGTTTCCTTGAGTTTTTTTCTATTTTTTTTTACTTTAAAAAATTTCATACTATTTATGTATCCAATATTTTTTATTCTTGCTGCAATAACTTTAAATAATTTTTAACTATTTTCTCTATAATAGATGATATTATATATTTATCATGAATCTTATTATTTATAATATAACCATGCATTTATCTCAGCTATCCTATTTTATGTTCTTGTCCCTTTTCAGCTCAAACTGATAAAACACTAAGAAAATTATTTTCTTAAATACATGCCATTATTAAAAAAGTAGTTGCAGAAAAGAAAAATATATTCCGTGTTAGGTCATGAAAGGAGCTTTTCATTGGTTGGAAAATGAAATTGAAAAGAAAGCAGAAAAAAAAAGCAAAAAGAAAAAGGAAAAGAAAATGGTCATTAATTAATTTTAAAATAGCTGGAGCGTCAAACACGGAAGAAAAAGAAGAGAACCCCCCACATAAGTAGGCCAATGCATTTATTTTGACCATAAATCCGTTGACCCATGTTAAAAATTTTGTCCCCAACTTTCCCTTTGGGTTCATTCCTTCGATATCAACAAAAAAAAAAAAAACAAAAGGTTCCTTCTTTCAATTTCCACTATTATTTTGAGGATTATTTTAATAAATAATATTATAAATTTTATATAAATATTCTTTATATTTTAAGATTATACCCTAACTTTAATAGAAGACCGTTATTGAACTTGTTTAAACTTTTATATATATATAAAAAAAAAGAATAAAGAAAGAAATAAAAAAAAGATTATATTTCCTTGAGAACTAATTATAAGATTTAGTAATTAATTTATAAATATTAAAAAAAATTAATCAAACTTATTATTTATAATAAAAATGATGTGATTTTACTAAAATATCTCATTTAATTATTTATATTTGAGATTACATACCATAATTGTTGAACTTTTTTTATTATATGTAATCAATATGACTATTTGAAAAAATAGTTATAAATTTATGAGATTAAATAGATTAATTAATTGAGGACATATTAAAAAATTAGAAGGAGATTTTAACAAATTAATTATATTTCTTAATTTACGTGCATAAGCTTTAAAAACCATAGCACATGAAAAGAAATGGAGAGCTATATCTATTAATTTGAAGCTAATCAATATCAAGCTAAATAATAAAGGGTCATTATCTATCACTCTATCAAGTTTGAGTGATGGGTGTTTTGTTTGGGGTAAGCAACACGCCAATATTAGGGTATTCTCAAATAATATTATCATATATTTGGCCAAAAAAATATTATTCATATAAATTTGATTAAGATGATATTAAGTTTATGTTTGTTTAGTTACTTCAATATTTAAAAATAATGTAAATAAAAAATAATATTTCAGTTATGAACTTTTTTTTTTTTAAAAAATAAAGATGGTTAAATATGTAAAATACTATTTCCAAAGTCCAAATCGCTTATTAGCATAGAGGAGTAAGATACAACATTAATATAAACTGACATTTTACTGGTAATAATTTTTCTAATGTTAATTACTTATTCAAACTTACGATATTAATGATGATTATAATGATTAATGATTGACGCTTTTTATGGTTTTCAAAACAGGTGGTAGCTAGTGGAGCTTTCAAACATTTCTTTTTGTATGAAAAAAAACTTAATTCGAGAGTTTTAGTACTCTTTAGTCTTTATCTTTCGCGCCTACTCAAGTATGGTTTTGCCTCAATATATATACATTTTAATTTTGATAAAAAATAAGTTAAAAATAATTTAGAGATTAAAATAGAAAATCAAATTATTTTAGAAAGCAATAAAGTTTATATATTTAGAATTAATTATACAAAATGTTAGTAAAATTTATAGAAACATCATACATAAAATACAAGTTGAATGGTTCAAGTGTAGAAATGCTATTAAAGTTAATTGTTATGTGAGATAGAATAACAATTTTTTTTATCTTATTAAATAAGGATTTATTATACGAATAGTATGATGTTATTATACTATAATAACCAATAAATATTTAATTAAATTATTAATTAAAATATATCGCTCAATAATTTTATAAAATATTTCTTTTGTCTTTTCTATATCTTTTTCCGATTTTAGTAGAGAACTTCATACAACTTATTCTTCCCTTTGATTGGTGCATCCAATAATTTTATTTATATGCGCCAAAATTACTTTTAATAATTTTTAATTAGTTTTTGTAATAGATGTCATTATAATTTTTTTTGTATATATTTATCATAAATCTTATGATTATTAATATGATTGTACATTTATCTCAGTTATCCCACTTTATATTCTTTTCCCTTTTCAGCTCAAACTAACATTTTACTAGTTTTTTTATATAATTTAAATAATATAATATAATTTCTTTTAAAAATAATAATGTCAAGCACTTATTCGGCTGGTATTAAATATAGAGTAACTCCTACAAGACTTTAGAGTGCTATGATTTTGCCTCAATATATATAAAACGTAATTTTAACAAGAAGTAAGTTAGAAATAATTTAGAGATTAAAATAGAAAATCAAATCATTCTAAAAAGTGACAAAGTTCATGTACTCAAGATCAATTATATAAAATATTAGTGAAATTGATACAGACGTTACACATAAAATATAAGTTGAATAATAAAAGGCTATTAGAGTTAATTGTGATTGGCTTAAGGGGCACTAATTTATTATTTGTTGACTTATCATAGAGTTAATTGTAATAAAAAAAATACCTAAATTTAAAGGGAAATTTTATCGAATTATTGTAAGAACCAAAATAAATGCTATATGATAATGAATATAGGATCTTAAATAGATAAAAAAAAATATAAAGTTAGGATGATAGAGATGGAAATATTAAAATAAATGCTTGGCTATGTAAAAAAAATATAAGATTAGCAAAGAATACATATGAATAAATGTTAGCATGGTGTCTATTATTAAAAAATGATAACAAATTGTTTGAATTATTCAAATTGAATTTCTTTCAGGTCAATAATCTCTGTTTCTTTCTTAATTATGTCAAATTATAGGTTCAAAAATAATATTCTCATGGGCAAAGGAAAGTGTAAATTATTCTCACGTGTGAGAAATGCTTAAATAATATCTTCCTTCATTATTTATTTATTGGGAAAATGACACCTAGGTCCGTGAAAGCAATTAAATACCAAGAAAATCCCAAGAAATGACATAAGTAATATAAAGTCCCATGTGACCTCAAATGAATTTTTTCTAATTGTAAAAAGATATAACTACCCTTGAAGTTAAAATTTTCCTTTTCCTTTCCCGTAATCCCCTTTTATCAGCATCAAGAATCTACTCTCTCTCTCTCTTTGTTCCACTGCCTCAATCTCCTATCCGTCTCTCCCTGTCTCTTTGCAATTCTTGCTCAGATTCTCTTGCTGCCAAAGATGCCCCCACTGTGAATCCCGTGTGATCGTATCTCTTCCTTCCACTCTCTTTGCTCTCTAAGTAGCCATAGCTCTACAATTATGGGAGATTGTTAAGGAACTCATCATTGCCTACATCGGCTTGTCTCCATCCTCATGGAATTGTCTCTAAATTTAGACTCCAAATTGAAGGTAATTGTTTTATCTATTTCTTCAATTCAAGTTTGCTGTATTGATGTTAGTGGTTTTGTGTCCGGTCTTTTTTCTTAGTTTTCTTTTGAGTCTATGACGTTTTCCTGTCGCTAGATATTGCCAATATCTCATTGAACTAAATATAAATTATTGATTATTTAATTTGATGTATCATGGGGGTTTTCATTTGATGTAATTTGACGTATACTTGAGCCATAAGATTTTATTTCTTTTTCTTGATTCTAGGCCTATAAATAGATGCCCCTAATGGCTATAAATCATCATAATGTGATATACAACTAATCTCTGATCATTCATTTTTTGTGACTTTATTCTGTATGAAAGCTACATGTTTTAATTATGACAGATGTTATTCGCTTGTAATAAGTTATAATGTGATATAGAGATTGACCATTCAACTTGCTAAACTGTTGCATCCATCTTCCTAATTAGTTTTTTAATAACATATCAGTGCTATGAAACTTCTATGCTCTAAAAAATTGTTACTGAGTAATGTTGCTAATATATATGTTTCAACTTCTAACATGTGCTAATATGGTATTTGTTATAAATAATATTTTATAAATGCTTTTCAAGTATCCTGCTATGTTTATTTTATGCTTTCAGCTCTGGCATACACTTTTCAAGACTTTGGCTGAAGATGCTGCTAGGAAATCTGTGAAAGAAAATAATATTGACATGGTTGCTCTCTACCCATGTGAAAGAAAACAACTTTGGCAGAACATTGGCATGGTTGAAAATAAATGGTAATTTTCATAGATTCATAAGGTTCATGCTGTACATAGTACAAAATAAATTTTGTCACATTATCTTTTTTGCATCTTTATTGTCTGATCTTTCAACTAAAATGCTTGTTCTGGCTTTGGTTAATAGAAAAGGGAATTGGTGTTGTCAACTATTTGATATATACTAAGAGATTTAAGAGAAATGATTTTAATCAAACACTTTATGTTGACTTATTTGATGTGTTTTTGAAATCATTATGCATACCCTTATGCTAGATCAGAGACCCAACATAGTAATACTCTTTGGTATCATCCTTTTTCACTTGATATTAGTAAATTAATATAGCGACAATCATGATTTTTTTTTGTTTATAAAAGAAAAATTTTCTTATACATAGTTAAGTCCTAAGCATTTGTAGAGTCATTATTAGCTTATTTGAGTGTATAAAACAATTTATTATTTTGGCCCCTAGAGAAAAATGACTTATGCTGCTATTTGAACTGTTGTCAAGCTTGTTTGATGTAGGTGCCACAACCTTCAACAAGAAATATATGCAATGTGATAAGTAGCTATCATATAATGTATTGCAAAAACTTTTAAGGAATATATGGCAACGTGTATTATCCTATGTTATTAGTAATATGGCATTTGCTTCTTTGATGGTTGTATTTCAGGCTGCTTTTCAGCGATATTCTCAATAGTGGAAATATAGGGCAAGATGAGTTGTTATTATATTACGCGATAATTGTTAATATAAGTGCTTGAGTTGTTAATATTATATGTTTGGTGCAGGTTGTCATTACTGAAGTGTGAGCTATAATAGGTTACCCATGTAAATATAGACATTATGTTCATATCATGACTTTTTGATTGTTTGAGTTGCGGTTTAAATGTGTTTATTTAGGGTTTTAAAAGTTATGTTTGGTTTGAAGAAATTTGTAGTGTGTTTATTTGAGTATAATAAGAAAATATGAAGATTAGAAATGTTCTTGTAAAGTGTGAATCATAAATCATGATCTGATATGCGAGAGAAAGATGAGTTGTTATTATAGTATGCAATAGTTGTTAATATAAGTATTTGAGTTATTAATATTATATGTCTGGTGCAAGTTATTGTTTCCTGCAGATTTGATGAATTGTTTTGAAGTGGGAATGTATACTCCATGTCTCCATCTGCTTTGGGAAATGAGAATGAAGTATTGCCATTAGTATTTTGCACTGATGAAATGATTCCAACAGTTACACCTGAAATGAATTCTACAAAGTGGAAGGATTTGATTGTTGGAAAAGGTCAAACATTTCCAAATGCAGGGTGTTCTTCAAAAAATGCTATACAAGTACAGGGACAAGACTTGAATAGAGCTTCAAGTGTTTACTATCAAGTTCTTTAATAAAATCATGTCATGTTTTCTTTTGCACCATCTTGAAATTCTAAGTGAATATATAAGTGTAATTTTGAGTGCCTGATAATTGTTATATTGTTAATTAAACAATACGTGTAATAAAACATGTTCAAAACATGTCAACTTGTTATCTTGTTAATGAAATAATTTTTTCATGACAACAAAAACAACTTAACCACTGAAAAATAACTTACTCATGACAATAAAAATAACAAGTCCAACATTTAAAAATAACAAGTTTATATTGAAGGAATAACAATCTCATGGTGAAGGCATAACAATTTAACCATTGAAAAATAACTTACCCACGATAGCAAAAATAACAACTCTAGTATTTAAAAATAACAATCCCGTATTGAAGGAATAACAACTCCAGCAGTAGGAAATAATAACCCCATAGTGAAGGCATAACAACTACTTATAAATAATAAGTACCAATGACAGCAAAAATAATAACTCTATTAATAGAAAATAAGAATCGCATAGTGAAGGAACAAGCACTTGACAACTCAAAAAAAGACTTATGCATAACAGTAAAAATAACAACTCTAGCACTTAAAAATAACAACTCCATATTGAAGGAATAACAGCTCCATCAGTAGGAAATAACAAGCCCATAGTGAAGGCATAACAACTATATGATAACAACAACTATCCAATGACAGCAAAAATAATAATTTTATTAGTAGAAAATAAGAACCACATAATGAATGAATAAGAATTTGACAACTAAAAAATAACTTATCCACGACAGCAAAAATAACAATTCTAGGACTTATAAATAATAGCCTCGTAGTGAAGGAATAATAACTTAATCAATGAAAATATAATAACCCCACAACTGCAAAAGTAACAACACCAAAAGGGAAAATAAATAATTTAACCAATGAAAATAGAATAACCCTATAACTGCAAAAGTAACAAGACGAGAAGGGAAAATAAATAACTAAAAAAATAACAAGTCTAGAAGGATTAACAACTTACAATGAAAACATACCAACTCAACAACTAGAAAAGTAAAAAGTCCAAAAGAGAAAAGAAATAACTGAAAAAATTACTTTTATCATTGTATACATAACAACCGTATAACAATACCACTAATAACAAATAACAAGATCCACCTTACCTTCCACACAAGTGGATATTAATCAAGGTTATAAAAAAAATACTTTTATCATTGTGTACAATTATTTGTAAAGCAAAAATCAGTGTACTACGTATTTACACATTGTCACTTTCTCCATTGAACATTATAAAATGCTCAACTCTTTCATCATTAAACATGTCAACAAATGTGTGTCAATCAAATCTAACAGTGAATTTTATTACTTTCTTTTCCAACAAGTGATGTCACTAATATTTTAAACTCATCATATATTATGCTTTCCTTTATGTATATTATTGTTACTTGACCACCAACATATATATGACCTTTTCTATCATTTTTAAACTTTGTTACCATATGATCATAACATAATAGATGCTTTTTAGACAAACTCGCCATCATTAATGACAACATGCTCTAGACATATAATATTAACAACTCTAACACTTATATTAACAATTATTGTGTATTATAATAACAACTCACATTGTCTCATATATTAAATCATGATATGTCATTCACACTTTATAGAAACCTTTCTAATATTCATATTTTCTTACTACACTAAAGTAAACACACCAAAATTCTTGCAAACCGAATATAAGTTTTAAAGGGGTAAGTTTTTCTAATGAAAGAGATATTAGAGCATAATACAAAGAAACATGGTAGAATACAAAGAAACATGACTTCGCATTATGATATAACACGTAGAGCATACAAATTTAAACATAAAAAGTTTACTTTATTTGTTGAAATCATTTGCATGGAAAGCAAGAGGCCACCAAATATATTGAAAGCTAGAAAATAAATGAATAATGATAGTCGAAACTGTCAGCTGCAATTCTGGCTTCATTTTCTTTTCTATGACATACAATTGCTTCTTGATTATTAAACAGAGGGATAATCAAGAAATAGAAAATTTAAAAGATCATTCAATCATAGTGTTAGATGGTAAGCAATCTTACCTTCTTAATTAACTCTTCCCTTGCAATTTTCTCTTCTAAAGAAGAAACTTTCTTTCTCAAATTTGATCTCTCGTAGAATAGAAAAGTCAAATGTAGCAAAGGTAATAGCTCCAGAGGTAGATTTACCTAGAGAGAACAAACTCATAGCGACGAGAACGAATGGCACTACTGGAGAGATGACAATAATGATTGAATACAATTAAGCAAGTGGCTGTCGCTGGAAGGTCGAGTGGGACGATGACTGGAAGAGGAAAGGCGACAAGCAGAGATAATGGAGCAGAGTGCAAGCTACCATGAAGGAGCATATTGCAATCTTAAAAGGGAGCTATACCTTCGATTTTACGCTTTCTCGTCTTCTTTTCATAGCAGAGCGCCAAATTCCTTTTATTTTTAAAATTGAATTTTTTTTATCTAAGGTCTCATAGGACTTAAAATTAATTATTCTATTTCTTAAAATTTTTTTATTATTTAATTATTTTTATAGACTCATATGTCATTTTTCCTTATTTATTTAATTTAATATATTGCTATCGGAGCTTCTTCTCATGGAGGTGGGGTCGTCCACAGACTGGTAAGCGTGCGCGTCTTTGACCATTCTCGCTCCCCACCCTGGTTCAATTTCATTTTATCAAATCAAATAAAAAAGAACGAAATTAAGTTAAAAAAAAAAAAACAACAACAGCAAAGAAGGGAAAAGGAAGGTAGAAAAAGAAGTGAAGAAATTTCTCATTTCTCAGTCAGAAGATGCAGCGTGCATTGACTTGGCTATCTCAGTCATACTCTCCTTTCCACAGTCCACTTTAAAATGCCTTGCAAATTTTGAAGCTCATATCCTATCTCGTCTCCGTTTGCCAGCATTTTCAGCTAAATTCATCGACACCCATATGAGATTGCAGCTCCAGATTCCAGAGTAAAAATTGAGGGAGGAGAAAGGTGGAAGCTACCCAGAAGTTGATTGTGGAAAATCCTCTCCATTTGGTCAATGAGGTCAACGTGCTTGTGAGCTTATGCTTCGTTATGAAGTTCATGGGGTTCTAGTTGAAGAGGATGAGAGATATGGACAGAGTGGTTTCTTCTTTCAAGGGTGCTTTACTCCTTTGTGTAATTTTAGTGTTCGATTTGGTGCTAAATGTTTCTGGTAATGCCGAAGGTGGGTGGCACCTTTTGTCACTGCTCTGTTTTCTTTAATGTTTCTTATTATGGATTCTTTTTAATGCATTGAGATGGGAAAATTCACTATTTTGCCGATCTTCTTGCTTTGTTAGCTATGTTACTTCTTGATTGACATACATAACTAGAGAAGTTAATAGGTTTTCCTCATGAAGTAGCTATTTTAATATTCCAACTTCAAGCTTCTCTGTCTGTAATACTTTTGTTCGAGTATAAACAGAGAGGATTGAAGGGTTTTCATAAAATTCGTTCTTATGCTATAAATGTTGGTCCTGACTTGGGTTGATTGTCCATAATAAAGGAAAAAATTTAGTTTATGCTCAGAGTTCAGAGAAACTGTCGTGTTCTTATACTTCTTTGAGAATTGATGGGTCTGAGTTTTGTAAGAACTGATCATCTTCGAATGGCTAGTCAAAATGTTTTTGATATTTAGAAATAGATCATATTTCTCTTTCCGTTAGCATGAGTCTATTACTATTTTGCCGTGTTCTAGGACTGTGACTAAGGGTGAAGTAGAAAGGATATCGTTATGCTTCTTTTTTCTGTATTTCCCACTTCCCAGTGCGGCATAAACATTGGCACCTTGTTTGATTAAATATCTTTAGTTACTATAATATAATTGGCTTTTCATAATTGTGACCTGCTGAGATGTAGCTTGGATAACACAATATATGATTAATTTAAAGGATTTCTGCACCTGAAAATTGCTTTTTTCCAAGACAGGTGATGCTCTCAATGCATTTAAGATCAGCGTAGCTGATCCAAACAATGTTCTTCAAAGCTGGGATTCTACCCTTGTCAATCCTTGCACGTGGTTTCATGTTACATGCGATACTGATAATAGAGTGACCCGTGTGTAAGTTATTTCTGGGATTTTTACCTAACATATATGACCATTCTGCATGTGCTAAAAATTCTATTTATCTTCGGTCAGTGATCTTGGAAATGCTAACCTTGCGGGTGAACTAGTTGCACAGCTTGGTCTACTCCCAAATTTGCAGTACTTGTAAGTTGTGAATCGTAAAGGACTTTGTTGCACAGATTTGCATCTTTTTCTGGGAATATTATGATTTGACATTATTTCTTGAGCTATTATCTCCTGTTCTTTGGTGGTTTTCTATTTGATGATTTTACCATCATTACATTGGCTGGCTTTACATGGTTGGTTGCTCTTTCACTTGTTTCTTAGTATGACGCCTCCGAGCTTCAAATTTGAGCGCAATTCATTGCTCAAAGTCTTAAATTCTCAGACTTTATCTTAAATATCGTCCATATTGGCAAGGTGTTTTCTATCTTCCCCCTATGCCTATTCCCCCCATCTAGCAAAGTTCAGGTGCTTTACTTTGTTCATCTGTCTGGCAAATTCTCGGGCTTGTATCATTCTATTTGATCAACAAGCTATGAAGAGTATATATTATTTTGGGGGAAAAAACAGTCCATATTCTTGTGATATTTTAATACATGAATATCATGCTACACTGTCCTACTACATAGTGGAACTTGTCAATCCTTCTGACTATTCATTGGTACTTGTCTAGCTGTCCATCCCTTGTTCTCCTGTGGTTTCCTACTGTAGAAATTGCAACAGTTTCCAAATTTCCTTTTTTGTCCTTGCTCTAGACTTCCTTCTTATTTACATCAAGCCTTTGATATGAGGACTTTAAACAATAATTAGTGAAGAACAAAGAGTTTCCTAGTTCAAGTTTTCTTTGATGTGCAACTTCCCTATTTTGCTGTCCTTGCAGCTCTAGGAATCTTCTTTCCTCTTGTTACGATGAATGTGCTACTCTGGTTTCTTCCTCTCCAAGTTTATACATCACACACAAGATAGATTGAGCCTCCGATTTGGCATATTGGTACCCAGACCTTGGGCTTTCTTTTCTTCTTTAACTTTTCTACGAATAAATAAATGGAGTCCAACTAAGGTTTTTCCATATAAAAGCGTGTCAAATATATAATTTTCTCCTCTAGGCAAATTAACCTAGAAATGATGATAGAATGGAAGGAAAAATCAAATAGACAAATCCTTATTCAATGTTGTGAAAATGCATATAAAATTGAGACTTAACAGTTAGTGCATGTGATTGTATAGTATACAAAACCCCAATTTTTGTAGGAAAGGACATGAAGTCTAAATTGTATGCTATTGATCTTAGAGCCTACCTTATGACTGTTGATCTTCATTAGTTCAATTTTAAACCTCATGTCTGAATATGAGATAGATACAAAAATGGGAGTGATTTCAAACCTTAAGATCTTGAACCATTTAAGATCGTCTCAGCCTTCAAATCCTCCTTGGCAGAGCTAGAACCAAAAAACTTATCTGCTTTAGTCGTTATCATGAACTATGCTGTATGTTATTCCTAAATCTTGTGATCAATCACTGGTTGTTGCTATAATTAGACCAACTTTCTAATTCATGATGTTGATATTCTAAGGCATCTTGTTCCTCTTCTAGTTGTTTAAGAGACTAAATTATCTTGTGGAGCAGTTGCGTGTTAACAACTTTAGCTGCCTCCCAAGCTTATGCTTGACATCAACTGGCCTGTAGAGATGATCATATAAATTGCTGAAGCAAAAGTTACACGATGTTTGTCATACAAGCCATCAATGGTTTCTTTTGTTTTTTTTTTTTGTTTGCTTGCTTCAATTTGCAACTTATCAACGTAAGATTTCAACTGCTACATACCAATTTCGGTTTCATATCTGTCATTATCTAGCAATTTGTTGGGATTTTTTTTCTCTCTTTTTTCTCAAATCTGAATTTTTGTTCTTTTCTATGCTAGGGAGCTTTATAGTAATAATATAACTGGAAAAATCCCAGCTGAATTTGGAAATTTGACAAATTTGGTGAGCTTGGATCTGTACGGCAATCGCATATCTGGTAGCATCCCAGAAAAATTGGGCAATCTTCAAAAACTACGTTTCCTGTATTACACGCTCTTCTTAAATCTGCAGTTTATATTTAAATCTTTTTTTAATCTGTTTCTTGATTAAAGTGTCTTGGTTATCTATTAGGCACCTATACTGCACTACATTTTGCTTGTTTTTCTTAACATCAGACTGTCATCAGTCAAATAGTTAGGCTTTAAGCATGCCTGGTTGAGGGCAAGCAATATGGTACAATTGAATAAAGCACCTGTTGTCTTCATGGTCTTTTTCCATGCAAATTTATCATATCAAAATGCACTTTAAAATTTTTGGCCAAACAAAAAGCACTTTAAAATGGGAAGGGTGGAGGGTTATTGTTTCACTGTCTAATGTATTCTGTGAAAAACTGAACAACAGTAAGCTTGCTATCAAATGATTAATAATTTCTTATTTGAAATGTATACTGTATATTAATTATAAGATAAATTTTTGCTTGGATTCAAAGGTCTATTATTTGTTATCCTCAATGGCAAACAAGGAGACAATGCTCTGGATACCTTGTGTGGATATTGGGACACTAATGGAATCTTTTGTCTTGCTCTCTGGGAATGAAGTGGAACTTCCAATGAATGGATTAACTGTCTTCTATGAGTTGATTTTGTATAAACAAAAAAGAAAAGTTAATATGGCATAAACGACTTTGGATTTATGCAAAATTTTGCAAGTATATATGATAATAACTTAAAATTCAACAGTATATTTTTGTTAAAAAAGTATTTTCATAAACAGTTTCTCAATAATGTAAGATTATTTTTTTATTGATATCAGTGTCTATAAGCGAGGATTAGCATAATCGATATTCATTTGGCTCATTGCCCCTTGCAATCCATAAATCTTCATTGCAAGTAATCTAGCTTGAGAAATTAGGTTATGATAGCTTGGGTTCCGTCAAGTTTGTACTGCTTTTAAGCTGAAAAAGACTATATCTCTGCTGGTCTATGGTGTGTTCTTATGTGCCATACCATGATCATTAGGTCAAAGGGCAAAGAAAGAATTTATTTTAACCTCACTTGTAAATTTCCAAATGCAATCATTCAATTCTTATATGTACTTGAAGCTAAAAGTCAACTTATGGATGCATCAGCCATGGCTATATTTAGACATATTCAATTTTCAATAGATTTACTTTCCCAAGCGCAAGTTTATGCTATCTGCATTAGGACACATTCTATTTATTTATGAAAATATTATGGTTTGCCCATTATTTTCATATTTCTCTCTGCCTTAGCTTACTATTATTTGCGAACTAATCCTTCCTGCTATCTGAAATAGGCGTCTCAACAATAACACATTAACTGGAGTCATTCCCATGTCCTTGACTAATGTCTATTCACTGCAAGTCCTGTGAGTGCTTCTACTAAGTCTCAATGATCTATTGCAAATGTAGACATTAAGTTTTATATATATATATATAATGAAGTGTAAGCTCATGGTCATTATGGAATCTAGTGATCTTTCAAAAAACCAGCTGCAAGGAGAGATCCCAACCAGTGGTTCATTTCAATCGTTTACTCAACTCAGGTTGGTGCAAGTGGTTTTGTTTATTTCTGGTGATTATTGAGGAGCATATCAAAATTTTGCTAATTTCTCTGTTCCACTTGACAGCTTTAACGAAAATCCTCATTTGAAACCACTAAACATTACACCTGGACCAATTTCACCAACGCCTCCGCCATCTCGTTCAGGTTTGTTGATGTCTTTTTCAATAATAATTTCTATTGTTAAAAGAAATACTCTATTTTAAATCTTTAGTTAGAGAACATACCCTCTCATGTACAAAACTATTGAGCTTGAAAAGTAGACAGTATAGGTTTGCATTATAACTACCTTAAATTATTACTAAACATAACTTTAAATTTTTAATTACAAGAATGCTTAGCTGGACTGACACATATTACCCAATGACGTGTTTTCGTATTCATACTATATTAATCCTGTAGAATACTGAAAGAAGAGTGTGGGTTAAACAACCCACACAATTACTTCATTTGCTCCTTTCCCTGAAGAAAAATGTGCAAGGTGGGATAATTATTGGGTGGGACAAAAAACAAAAAGAAAATATTGGGTGGGAAGGTGGCGGGGCAGAATGAAATAATATGCTCACCAATTCTGGACAGTGGTGTGGGGAAGGGAAAGGAAAGAATTGACAAATCAAAGATTGCATAGCTATTTTAAATTCTTTACTGTAATCATATGATGCCTGTGTGAGTCTGTGACTCATTTATTTTGATCAATTATTTAATTCATAGAAAAGAAGAGATCATGATTAAATTTTTTGAATAGAATGATGATTTGCTGGTCAAACTTGTAATCTGTAAACTGTTTTAGGCAATAGTGCTACTGGAGCTATCGCGGGAGGAGTTGCTGCTGCTGCTGCTCTTATGTTTGCAGCCCCTGCAATAGCACTTGCTTATTGCCGGAAGAGGAGACCACAAGATTATTTCTTTGATGTCCCTGGTTAGTTGAATAATTGGAAAGATGGTATACATAATGATTTATGACTTATGACAGCCATAATTGATTTATCTACATTTCCCCTTTATATTGGCAGCTGAGGAGGACCCTGAAGTTCACCTTGGTCAGCTTAAAAAGTTTCCCCTTCGTGAGCTGCAAGTTGCAACCGACAACTTTAGTAACAAAAACATTCTGGGTAGGGGTGGATTTGGTAAGGTTTACAAAGGACGGTTAACTGATGGGTCTCTAGTTGCAGTGAAAAGACTTAAAGAGGAACGCACTCAAGGTGGAGAGCTGCAATTTCAAACAGAAGTAGAAATGATCAGCTTGGCTGTCCATCGTAATTTGCTGCGGCTGCGTGGATTTTGCATGACACCAACTGAACGGTTGCTTGTGTATCCTTACATGGCTAATGGTAGTGTGGCATCGTGTTTACGAGGTATCTTTATTCTTCTATTTTGGCAGTTTGATTAATTTTTTCTAGGAAGATTTATTTAATTAGCATTGCCTCTACTCGTAATTGAAACCATTATATGGTTGGCATAAAAGGAATTATTGCATTTCCTTTTCAGGAACATTAACGTTAACTGTAATTTCAAACTATTGTTAATGAAGTATGAATTATGCTATTCTTAGAAGTTGTTTGGCACAAGGATGCAAACACAATATAGATATAAATATCTCAAAAAAAAAACTCTGTTAAATATTTAAATTTTAGTTTCATATTGAGGTGTTTATGTATGTTGGGTATGACCTCAATTGTCTTCTAATGTCTTAGACCGCCCGGATACAAAACCCCCACTTGAATGGCCTATACGGAAGCGAATTGCACTGGGAGCTGCAAGGGGGCTTGCTTATTTGCATGATCATTGTGATCCAAAGATCATTCACCGTGATGTTAAAGCTGCTAATATATTATTGGATGAGGAATATGAAGCAGTTGTTGGGGACTTTGGCTTAGCAAAACTCATGGATTACAAAGACACTCATGTTACCACTGCCGTGCGAGGTACAATCGGGCACATTGCACCAGAATACCTCTCCACTGGAAAGTCTTCAGAGAAGACCGATGTTTTCGGTTATGGTGTGATGCTTCTTGAACTAATAACTGGACAAAGGGCTTTTGATCTTGCTCGACTCGCCAATGATGATGATGTCATGTTACTTGATTGGGTATGTTTTCTATTTTCTCATAACATGTTACTAACATGTACATGATTTGGCAACCTGACACTGCTTTGGATCCAGGTGAAAGGGCTCTTGAAAGACAAGAGATTGGAAACACTAGTGGATGCTGATTTGCAGGGTGAATATAATGAAGAGGAGGTAGAGCAACTAATCCAAGTGGCCTTGCTCTGCACACAAAGCTCTGCTATGGAAAGACCAAAGATGTCTGAGGTGGTAAGGATGCTTGAAGGTGATGGTTTGGCTGAAAAATGGGATCAATGGCAGAAAGACGAGATGTATCGGCGAGATAATCAAACCCTTCTCCCTAATCCCAATTGGCCGATCGTCGACTCGGCTTCACATATCCCCCCAGATGAACTCTCAGGCCCCAGATGATCTTCTCAACTCTAATGCTACTCAGCATCTACACAATCATTTGAAAGTGACAAATACTCGAACGTAGTGCATATGATTTTCACTGTGGCTGTTTTTTTTCCTTTTGGATTATCCTGTGAAGATAGAATCATCCATTGATCATGTTGTGATTGTTGCAAGAGAAATGTATAATTGAGACTCTAGTCCACAAGTGACCATCACTCGTGCTGTACTATATGTATTAAAAATTAATTATAGAAAATAAATGAAAAGTCTGTTTTGCCTTCAAAATTCAGGTACACAAACAGATGTAATTTTGGGGATTTCAAAAGTTAGTGCTCTTGAATTTTCATTGAAATCTACTTTTTTCTGGAAGACACTGAAATGGGTTTGTCAATTTGTGGGCAATGTGGCAACTCCAGTGGACAATTACAGGAGAAAGCAAATTGCACCTAACTAAACATACCAAAAGGAGGCAAAGTAATAGCAAACAAATTTTGATTTAGTTGAAATCCCAACTATTTGTTCGAGTAAAAAGGCCTTTATCACTCAAGCTAACTTGAATCGGTTATTTACTCAATATTTAACTGCTTATATTTAAGTAAAATCAGTTTTCTTTTGGATGCAAAAGGTATGAAAAGAAGAATTAACTCGACTGGATATTAGCTTTGGGGCAAAAAACATAGAGTTTGCACACTCACTTGAGTATGGCATTTTTCAACTTAATTAGTTTTGTGAAACTTATTCCAAAATTTGCCACTTCAAATTTTGATAGTTACTTCTATGTATAGATTCCTTATAATTCAATATCGATACCTGATTATTTTAACAAAACAATGTTATACCAAACTTAACATGTATAGAGTTTTTGGTCAAAATATGACACCTACAAGCAATTGAACATACGGCAAACTTCAAATATAGACTATGTAACAAATCCTTAGAGGTTTCATCTGAGATACAAGCAAACATAGAGCCAAAACTCCTAGCCATTTACTGGATTATTTGCATATCTTGATTCACTAAATGCTAGATTGAGACATTATTGAATAGTATGGGAAGTGGCAGGTTGGAGGATGAAAGACATTGGGATACTTGTTTCATTGATGGTCGAGATTTTGGCGATGGATTCAAGCTTGCTAACGCTATTGTAACCAACAGATTCACATCTTGTGCATCTTTATGTGATGGCAGTGGGAGAGGTTGGTCTAAGATATCTTTTAGCCAAATACTTTCACTTGAGGTCTTTGACAAAGACAATATTAAATCTTCAGGATATCTTCCCATGATTGTTTCTAATGTCACAACTCCAAAACTATAAACATCCCACTTTTTAATCACAAATACCATGTATGCAGGCTCTGCAATGGACCAAAACTTGAAGAAATTATGTATTTATCCCAAGGTAAGTAATTGTAAAACTAAACTACAACACAAGAGAAGTAGGAGGGAATCGATTAGAAAAGCTGACCTGGAGCAATATAACCATAAGTACCAACTAGAAGAGTTTGGTTAGACGTATTGGGATCAATGATTCTAGTTGTGCCAAAATTTGATAGAAAAACCTCCATCTCTGAGTTCAACAATACATTGCTACTTATTATGTCTCTACAGATGATTGGAGGAGCACAATCATGATGCATGTATAACAAAGCATTTGCTATTCCTCTTATAGCATTCACTCTCTTACTCCAATCCAACTCTCTAGCTTCATCATCATCATTCAAGACATGAAAAAGGCTTCCCCTTTCCGTGTATTCATAGATGAGAAACATGCATTGATCATACACACAAAACCCATGGATCTTTACTATATTGCGATGTAGGATTTCACTTTACATCTTTACTTCATTGTGAAAACTCTTAGTAAAAGATGTGTTTCCGGATTCTCATCTATGGAGTTTTTTTAGTGCCACATTTTTGCCACGAGGAAGTTGTGCTCTATAGACACTTCCAAAGGCACTAGTTCCAATACAATAAATTGATGTCAACGTCCTCTGTTGCTTCAATGATATCTTGATACACAATTTTTCCATCATAATTCAATATGGAAAACAAGTCCCCATTGTTTGTTTCTCGTCTCAATTTTGGATTTCTTCCTCTTTCTGAAAGATTCAAATAAGATGAAACCCATAAAAAAGATTATGACAAGAAAAATTGTTAAAGGAAAAATGATTTTCAACAAAGACTTTGAACCTTTAGAAGAATCATGTATCTTCTCTGTACCAACTAATTCTATATTACCATCTAAAATGGTATGGGAAAAGAGCTATAAACTTCTCTTGGAACATAGAGAAGATTATGAGCTCGCTTGATTTAGCTTATAGAGAAAAATAATTTTAAAGTGATTCTAGAGAATATTTTTGGAAGAAAATTGATTATGAAAAAATAAGTGTTTAGATGTTTATTATTAGAATAACTTTTTTGATAAGTAAATTACTAGAAAGGGTATGGGATAAAATTATAATAATATAAAATGTAATTTTAAATGTATATTTTCTGTTTGATATTCAAATAATAAATAATGTGTGTGTATATATATGTGTGTTATTAGAGCAATTAATAATAAATAATTAAGTAACTATAATTAATTTTTTATTTTCCTGTACATAATTAGAAATTTAATGTTATATATTTTGATTAATGTAAGTAATTACAAAGGGAAGTCAAATTAGTTAAAATATATATAGAAAGTAAAAATATAATATAACTTAATAATGATGAAAAGCATATATATAATATATCACTATTGGACTTGTATAGACAAACTGGACATAAGTAACTTAACATAAGTTTAGTCATATATTATGCAATTAATTTATGATAATAAATTCACATCAAAATTATAATAATAGCTAGTTAGGGATCAAGTTAGGGGGGGATAATCGCATTATTCTAATACAACCTAAAGTAGTCTAGTGTATTTTATTTTTAATGAGACTAGCCAGGTGAACAATAAGCGGGACAATAATAAGGTCATTTATATGGACAAAGATAATTTAGACATTATCCCCACATAAGTTAATCAACCCATTTTGTGAGAGCATTCTATCGACATTTTCAAGATAGACACAAATACAGGTTTTAGTTGATTTCAAATGCGGAGAACAGAATCAAAGAGCTTATTGCAATAACAATTGAAACCAACAATGCATGATCACTAACAATTGAATCTAGATATGTCCATATTTCTATAAAAGCGTGTGTTTGACTACTAGTAGCTCATCAGTTTTGTGAGACTTGGAGCAACTGTCCCCATCGAACGTACAAGGGACGCCAGGCAAGAAGCTTGCAGCAGCGACCATGGCCCCTCTGTAGTGAACTCTTTTGATAGTGCCTTGATGATGATTCCAAAAAACACGAAACCTCAAGATTCCCTCCTCTCCACCATATGCTAACCCTTATTCCTCCACGAGCTCCCAACCATTCCACCGACCCATTTGGCCATTTCTCCTGAGGAAGTACAGGAAGTATGAAAATATCTTCTAATGTGCTCTGTAAAAGCATTTCTTCAATTGCTGCTGTAAAACTCTTTCTAGTAAGATGATGAACCTATCGATTACACGGATATTCTTTCTAGCATTGTAATCTGGGCGTTCAAGATGCTATAATAAAGTTGCATATGATTGAACTTTAGTAACCTTGTATTGGCTTCCTAAAGAGATGAACTTTTATTAACTTTTGAATATTTTGAGGTGAATATAGAACATATTTGATGAAATTTGTTAAATAAAGAGGAGTAGGCATAATATAAATAAAAATGAAGAAAACTAACAACTTTTCAGAAAAAATTAAATTGAGATATGACAATGAACAAAAAAACGGAAACAATTACAATTTAGGACCTCTAAAGACTAAAGAGACATTATTATGGCATGGGATTTAAATTTTGAGAAATTATTTAAAAGGACAGAGGTACCAAACTCGACAAAACAAAATGAGTTGATAACCTCAAGGTATTGCAATCCATCGTCAATATAGTGTTGGAAGGCCGGTGATATAAGAAAATATTTGCTAAAAAAACATATAAAGTGTTGAAAATCTTGCAGTAGAAGGTAGAATATTCTAATAATATATTTGATTTTTAGGGATGCACGCCTATGATTTCTCTTTCCACCTTTCAAGGACATTCAGAAATTTTAGAGAATGAAAGTAGGTAGCAACTGTATATAACAGTGCATGCTTGCTGATCTTTCTTTTCATTTCTTGAAATTTAGTTTGACATGCACATCATGAAATACACAATTTAGAACAGCAAAGGCCGTACCTAATTTCCCCGCATGTTGCACGGTATATGGAGGATGTGCAGATGAGTTATGGTTTCCGTGAAATTCACTTGCATAATCTTCATCAATGTCTCCATGCCATCTATATCCTTGACGAGCTAATGAAAACTAATGTTTAATCCCAGATCAAAGGATCATTATTGACGGAAAGAAAGCAAGGATTTTGAAAATTAAACTACTACCATTTGGTCTCTTCAAATCATCAGCTAAAGAAAGGGCAATTGCGTGGTAGATCCTCTTTCTCTTTCTGAGTTCTAGAACGGTCGTCCTGATGACAAGAGAAGAATTAATCATGATGTTGTATTTAGTTATTTGCCAATCAAACTTGTAAAACAGTAAAAGAAACAATGCAACATGGTTATTGCATATACAATAATGATATTTTTTGTTTGATAATACCCTTTCGCTTCCAAGCAAGGGGGTATTTTGAAGATCATGCTGAATAGTTCACACAAGACAGTTATTCCATTCTAACATTGTCATCATAATAATTTATCAGTTTTCAAATGGGAAATGGCTGAATAAATAGGAAAAGCTTCATCCCGTACAAATAATGAGTCAAATGGTATCTTCTCTGGACCAAGTAATTCCTTATTACCATCTAAAATGTCATGAGGAAAACAGTAGCTATAGACTTCACTTGGAACTTGGCCGCTGAGAAGATTGTATGACAGTTTGATGTGCCGCAGCTTGCCAAGTTCTCTAGGTATACTACTAGAGATATTATTGTAGCTCAAATCAATGCTACAAATTTCTGGAACACTACATACAGTAGTAGATGGTAATTTTTCATTGAATTTGTTGTGACTAAAGCCGCCAAGAAAATCGAAACGGTTCCTATGGTAAGGCACGTGTCCACTCAGATTATTTCGGGAGATATCTAGCTTATAAAGATAAAGGACATGTTCAGACTCTTCTGGCATGTTACCACTTAATTTTGAGAAACATCCATGAGAAAACGGAGAGAAAATCCAAGAGAATGGTAGTGCATTATCAATTAAAAAAACATCATTGTGAATGGTCTTGGTCAATACTAAGTCTTCATCCTTTTGGAGCTTGTATATAGTGAAAATGGACATGAAATTGCTAACCTTGAGATGAACTACACCACACCATTGTGGTCCTAAGAAACTTGGAAAAAGAGACGTGACATTATGGGGAAAGCACTTGTTGGAGAAAGTGAAAACCCTTTGCACTATAAGTTTTGAAAAGATAGAGATACCCTTTGAAACAATAAAAAGAAAAGGCGTGAGATGGGCACACTTTAGTCAAAGTCTCTGGAAAACGTCCACTTAATCAAGGCCACGGACATAAACACAACGTGTAAGATGGGAACAATTGAATACAAAAGTAGTCTATTGACCCCACATAATTGGAATTGGAATACGTCAACTTTTAAAGATGCATAATAGATTCACACAAAATGAATGACAATTAGAAAATGCCTACATTTTTTCTGATTGTGTTAAAATAACAGTTATAATAAATTTGATTCTAGCTAAAATTGGTTTGATTTTCATTTGATTTTTAAAGGAAAATAAGGGGAAAAATTACAAGGTTTTAATTCTTACAATTTAAGTCCTAAAAAATCAGTGTAAATCAAATGATCACCTATTTTCTTGAATTAAAGACTCAATTTCAAGGCAAGAATGAACCATGAAACAAGTTTTCTTGAATCGGATGCTAAGTCTCTAGTTGATGGTCATGGAAAGAGCAATAGCAACAAGTTTTACAGCTTGATGTTTATGAAAATTAAGAAAATGTTGGAAAATACACGTAAACTTAGGGATCATAATCGAATTGCCGATAAATTAGCGAAGGATGATCTATCAGTTTCTTCTATTTTAGATGCTTGTCTGCCTCATTTGCAGGTTATGGTAGATTAGGAGTGTATGTGATTCATTTCCCCCAGCGTAGTTTTTTTTGTTTGAGCGTTAGCACTCTCTTGTTCTAAAAAAAATAATAAGAAAGAAAAGAAGGATTCAATAGACTAGACATTAGCTTTGAGCCAAAAAAGAGAGAGCTTGTACACTCATTTGAGTTTGACATTTTTTAAACTTAATTGTTTATGTAAAAGTGTATTGAATTATTATTGAGTTTCTATTCTATATTACCTGCCAATCAAATTACGATATTTCCTTATAATTCATAATTTTGATATACTATTATTTTAACATAACATAAGATCATGCCAAACTTGACATGTAAAAGCTTTCCTAATGAACCAATATGATCAGTTGCAAGAAATTAAACAATGAATTTTGTTAAAGTTTATAGAGATAAAGAATGATCATAGCAAGATCCAAACAATGAATTTTGCTTGTTCTTCTTAACATAACACTATGATAATTCAAATAGTAATTAAGGCTTTGATCTTTTTTCATGCAGATTTATCTTATCACAGTAAATTTGCCTACCCCAACAGTTTTACTAAGGGGAACATATAAAAAATTCTGCTAATCACGCTGTTCCACGTAACATAGGAAAAGAAAAGATTGATTTTCAATTATAAAGTACTCATTAAATCATTTGAATGTAATGATGACTTCCTGTTCTTTTTGTAATTAATTTGAAAACTGTTTTAGGCAATAGCGCAACTGCAGCTATTGCTGAAGGAGTTGGTGCTGCTGTTCTCATGTTTATAGCCTTCTCAAATGCACTTATCATATGGAAAACATATGTAAAGAGTTTTTTGAAGGAAAAATATCAGCTGCATTAAATAAACAGATGGAAAACTTTAAATCTATATATACTTAAGAGGCAATTCCTTAAAAAGGTTTCATATGAGGTACCATGCAAACATAGAGCAATATCTCATAGCTTTTTATTAGCTTATTTGCATATCTTGATTGACAAGATGCTGGAGTGAGATATTATTGAAAGGAATGGCTAATGGCAGGTTTGAGGATAAAAGCCTTTGGGATACTTGTTGCATTGATGGTCGAGATTTGGGAGATGGATTCAAGCATGCTAATGCTATTGTCACCAAAAGTGTCACATCTCCTGCATCTCTCCGTTCTGGCAATGAAAGACGTGCATCTAAGACATCTTTTAGCAAAATGATTTCAGTACAAGTCTTTGACAGAGACAATATCAAATCTCCAGGATGTCTTCCCATCATTGTTTCTAGTGTCACCACTCCAAAACTATAAACATCGCACTTTTCAGTCACAACTAGAGTGTATGCAAGCTCTGCAATGGACCAAAAAGTAAAAAGAAAATTATGTATTCATATGTCCCAAGGTAAGTAATTGTAAGAGGAAAATACAGCACAAGAGAAGTAGCTGAGAATATGAAAGGCTAACCTGGAGCAACATAACCATAAGTACCAGCTACAAGAGTTTGATTAGATGTATCAGGATCTATGATTCTTGCAGTTCCAAAGTCTGATACAAGAGCCTCCATCCTTGAGTTCAGCAATACATTGCTACTTGTTATGTCTCTATGGATAATTGGAGGAGCACAATGATGATGCATGTAGAACAGAGCATTCGCTATTCCTTTGATGACATTCACCCTCTTACTCCAATCCAACTCTTTTGCTTCTTCATCATTATTCAACATATAAAAAAGGCTTCCTCTCTCCATGTATTCATATATCAGAAACATGCATTGATTATGCAAAAAAAAAACCGTGGAGCTTTATAATATTGCGGTGTCGAATTTCTCTTAACATCTTCACTTCATTCTGAAAGCTCTTGGCAAAAGATGGGTTTTTAGATTCTCTTCTATGAAGTTTTTTCAGTGCCACAATTCTACCAGTAGGAAGTCGTACTCTATAAACGCTTCCGTAAGCGCCAGTTCCAATACAGTATTTGATGTCAAAGTCCTCTGTCACTTCGATGATATCTTCATATGCAATTTTTCCATCATAATTCCATATGGAAAACAAATCCCCATTTTTTGTTTCTCTCGTCCCAATTGTGGATTTCTTGTTCTTTTTGAAAGATTGAAATAAGATGAAACCCACAACAAACATGATGGCAAGAAAAATTGTCAAAGGAATAATGATTTTCAACAAAGACTTTGGACCTTTAGAAGAATCTTTAGAAGAATCAGGTATCATCGCTGGACCAAATAATTCTTTATTTCCATATAAAATGTCATGAGAAAAAGAGGTATAAACTTGACTTGGAACATAGCCGCTGAGATGATTGTATGACAAGTTGATGGATTCTAGCAAACCAAGTTCTCTAGGTATACTTCCAGAAATATTATTGTAGCTCAAATCAATGTTGCATTGTGAAAGGAAACTGCATATGTCAGATGGTAATGTTCCATTGAATTTGTTGTGACTAAAGTCATCATAAAATTGAAAATAAGAGTTCACAACGAAGAGCACATTTCCACTCAGATTATTTTGGGAGATATTTATATAATAAAAATAATAATAAAGAGTTCGAATCTCTTTTGGCATGCTTCCACTTAAATGATTTTGAGAAATATCAAACTGATGTAAATTTGTCAAATTGAAAAGGGAAGGAGGGATATCACCTGCGGTGAATAAATTGGAGAACAAATATAAGTTATTGAGATCTGTCACGAAACCCAAAGTTAAAGGAATGAATGTAACTAATAGATGCAGAAGTTTGGTAAGAGTAAAGGAAAACTTACCAATAAGGCTATTATGAGACAAATAAATATGGGTAAGATTTTGAAGAGTTCCTATCTGAATTGGAATAGTACCTATCAAACCCCATATCTTTTGAGTATTAAATATTTTAAATCAAAATTGGTACCATTAAGAATAAGTGATAACTTATCAATAAGGTTGTTTTGAGATAAATAAAAATTGGTGAGATTTTGAAGAACCATTATTTAAGTTGAAATAATACATATTTGACCTAGTCTATTAAACATGTGAGATGCTAGATTGTGTCTTAATAGTACAACCTTTGCAATGAAGTGAGTTTGGTAAGAGTGTGAGGTAACTTTTGCACTGACATGTAACTCATTCAGGTTGATTAGTACAAGGAATAAATTATTAGTGGGACTGGTATGCTAATGTCGTATCCATTGGTGGTTGGTGTTCCACTACTTTTGTTCAACATTCATAAAACTTTTTAATTACTATTAATAAATAACTAAACAAATAAAATGACAGAATAAACAACTCAATGAGTTCATCACCTTTTAAATATGCATATGAAGTGCTTATATTTTTATATATTTTAAGTTTTTTTAAATTATGTTTGCTTTCGGTTTTTGTTTATGAACATAAATTTAATCGATTATTATTATATTACGGTTGCTCCTTCGCTCTTATTTATTCATAAATAATTCATAAACATTTTAATATAAATAAATGAACTGGTATCTTTGAATTGAAGTTGCTTTATGGCTGCTTTTTATTTTGCATAATGAGCATAAATTTATTCCATTATTACGGTGGCGTCTTCACTCTTATTTATTTGTTTAAATAAGGGTTGCTTTTGATTTTGTCTGACTATAAATTTATTCCATTATTATTATATTCGCAGTGGCTGCTTCATTTTTATTTATCCATAAATCACATGGAATATAATATTGTCAGTCCTTTTATGTTCTAAAGAAAGATCCCGTCTTGTAATATGTGTCACTAGAAAAATATTGTATCCAACTAATTCTTTTTCAAGCATCCAACTAATCTTAACGTTATGCTATTAAAAACAATTAAGATTAAATTATATATTTGATCTTTTATATTTATATAAATTTTATTTTAATTTTTTAAATTTAAAAAATATGTTATAAATTATATATTGCAATTGAGCCATTATTTAGTTACATATAACTTTTGCAATAGAGTGAGTTTGATAAGAGAGAGAGGTAACTTACCCGTAAGGTGGTTGTGAGACAAGTCCAAATAAGTGAGACTCTGAAAAATTTTTATTTGAGTTAGAACCGTACCTATCAAATTTATTATATTTAGTCACATATAACTTTTGTAATGGAGTGAGTTTGGTAAGAGTGAGAGGTAACTTACCAATAAGGTTGTTATGAGATAAGTCAAAATGAATAAGATTCTGAAGAGTATTAATTGTTGGAATGGTACCTATCAAACTCATTTTGGAAAGTATGAGACTTGTTAGATTGGGAAATGCGGTGAGGTTGAGATTTGCTAGACGCCGGAATCTTAAATAAATATGCGGGTCAAATGACTTTGAAAAAATTTAAGAAGTTCGTGTTGATGGTCATCGTCATGGAGTATGTATGTCCAATGGCAAATGGATATAATTATGTAGTGTGAGATGGACACAACATAAGTATATATACCCCTTATATCCTTATTATACATTACTTCTAACCATCTCATTAAATTGCTGACTCATTAATTTTTGTTTCAAAAAATTAAGGGTTATTTAGTTACAATATTTGTAAATTGAATGAATATAATTTGCAAGATAAGAAAGGGAGTGGAAGGTATAAATAACTCACCAGTAAGATTATTATGAGAAAAGTTCCAAAAAATGAGATTTGGAAGAGCTCCTATTTGAATTGGAATAGTACTTAACAAATCCCTTTTTCTTTTAAGTGTCAAATATTCCAAATTAATATTGGTACCATTAAGAGCAAATGGTAATTTACTAAAAAATGTGTAAGTTTGATAAGAGAAAAGGCCAACTTACCAAAAACATTCTTATGAGGCAAATAAACATAGATAAGATTTTTAAGAGATTCTATTTGAATTATAATAGTACCTGTCGAATCTCTTTTCTCTTTAGTGTTAAATATTCTAAATTATAATTGATTACTATTAAAAGTAAATAGTAATTTGCTAATAAATCCCTAAGTTTAGTAAGAGTAAAACAAATAAAGTTGTTTTGAGACAAACAAGATAAGCAAGATTTTGAAATTGTCTTAGCTAAGTTGGAATAATATTTATTTAACCTAGTATATTAAATAGGTTAAATCCTTTATCTCTTGAGTGTTACATATTCCAAAACATGATTAGTTACCATTAAGAGTAAATGATAATTTATCAATAAATGCATAACTTTGATAAGTGTGAAATATAACTTACCAGAGAGGTTGTTATGAGACAAGTCTAAATAAGTGAGATTATGAAGAGCTCCTATCTGAGTTAAAATTGTACCTATCAAATTCATTCTATTTAGTTGCCTATAATCTTTGTAATTGAGTGTTTGGTAAAAGTGAAAGATAACTTACCAACAAGGTTATTATGAGACAAATCCAAATCATTGAGATTATGAAGAGTACCAATAGTTGGAATGTTACCTATAAAATCCATTATAGAAAGTATGAGACAAAGTGATCACCAAAATAAGTGCAGCTGGAATCTTAATATAGATTGAGAAAGATTGAAATGATGACATCTTATTAATAACTCTGGCTACCAATTTATTGTGCATTAATTATTATAATCATCATCATCGTCACATTTAAATTATTCCTATCATAATTTTAAAATAAATAGCTTTTAGATATCATTTATCATACTTTTCGTTTACTCAAAGTAATATTTTGATTCTCTTTTAAAATGATTCTTAAAGATTTTTTTTTATAAAATTAGTTGACATCAAAATATGAGTGTCAAGTGACTGAAAGAATTTAAGAAGTCCGCGTTGATGATCCACGTTGGTTAGCGTCAAGTTTGTTGGAGTATGTATCAAATGACAAATGGATATAATTATATAGTGTGATATATACCCCTTCTATCCTTATTATAGATTACTTATAGTGATTTCTTTAAGATTGACAAAAAATGGTTGACTCATTAATTTTTTTTTAAAAAATAAGGGGTAGTTACATACAATATTTCAAAATTGAATAGATTTGCAAAATAAGAAAGGGAGTGGAAGGTACACATAACTCACCAGTAAGATTATTATGAGACAAGTCCTAGTATTTGAGATTTGGAAGAGCTCCTATTTGAAATGGAATAGTACATAACAAACCCCCTTTTCTTTTAAGTGTCAAATATTCCAAATCAATATTGGTACCATTAAGAGCAAATGGTAATTTACCAAAAAAATGTGTAAGTTTGATAAGAGAAAAGGCCAACTTACCAAAAACGTTCTTATGAGACAAATAAAGATAGCCAAAATTTTTAAGAGATTCTATATGAAAAGCTATTATCTAAGTTGAAATAATGCATTTGTAATCTAGTGTATTAAACAGGTAAGACGCAAGATTGTGTCTTAGTAATACAACCTTTTAAAATGAGTGTGTGGTTAAAGTAAAAGGCATAGTTGCCAATAAAGACATTAAAAAACAAGTCTAAATAAATGAGTTTTTGAAGAACTCCTAGTTGAGTTGTAATGATCCTACAAAATCGTAAATATTTTAAGTTATTTCTAATTAAATACAAATCATGAGATTGGTAAGAGTGAAATATTCATAACTCACCAATAAGATTGTTGTAAGACAAGTCTAAATAGATGAGTTTTTTAAGAACTTCTATCTGAATTGGAATGGTACCCATCAAACCTATTTCATAAAGTTGAAGATGTTCTATGTTGGGAAATGCTGTGAAGTTGAGATCTGCTAGCCGAGGGTTCTGTTGAGTGATCCAATATGGGCTACTCATCCAAACAACGCTTCCAAAGTCATTGCAATATATCTCGGTCCAACTACAAGGGCCAGAGAAGTTGTAGTAACTATTGCTAAACCATTTGGTCTGAAGCAGAGCACATTTCTCCTCTTCTAACATGGCAACAGCAGCACCATTGATATGGAAGCAAGTTAAAGAAAAGCATAAGAAAAATGCTACTTTCACTGCCATCTTTAATTCATTTGTTTACACAAAGTGATCACCAAATTAAAGTGTTTATATAGGGCAATATTGAATCACTTTGCATGTATTGTGTACGCGTCAAAGTCGTTGTGAGATGGGCAAAATTATGAAAGGTCTCGGTCAATATTAAAGTCTTCAGTCTTTGGAGCTTTTATAGTGGAAACAGACATGAAGTTTCCAGAGGCGTCATGAGCACCACGGCTTATATGGTGGTCCCATAAAACTCCGAAAATTACGCATGATGACTCTTTGTTACCACCAGTTGCTCTGAAGCAGCAGAGCACGTTTAAAAGTGTCAAATGTGTCTCACAATTCTGCAAATCTCAATGTAAAGCAATCACAGCCTACTTACTTACAGATATGCCTTCCGCCGTAGAAAAATAGAACACAGAACCAAAAGAGTAAAGAGAAAGTCAAGAACATGTACCATCTATGTGCATAGGAGAAGAGAGAGTATTACAAACTAGGATTATCTCCTACTTCCTCCCAGTAGTTCCAAGTCGAGGTTTGCCCTTAACCTCAGATTCTTGCGTTGCAAAACTATATCATATTTGCATGTCGCCCAAAGCTATCAATTAAACAACATCTTTTTGTTTTTTTTGTTGACAAACAAATCAATACCTGTGGCAAGTGCAGGAAAATGTAATTCTTTGCCGTAACAGAATTATGATTTGCAGCCCCTTTACTCCAGTCATAGCATACCTATAATCAGAAATATGAACATACCATTATGCATTAAGATTTTTCTTTTGGGTGTTTCTTCGTATAGAAATTTCTATTACACAAGATGATTCTGCAACACTAAAATTTGTAAGTGAACTGCACAAGTAAAGAATTTTCCAATCATAGCAAAACAGGGTTATAATGGATTTTCTCTTAACGTATGAGATGGGAAGAGTTGACTTCATCATCTTTCATCATCATCATTTTAATTTAAAATTTTAAAAACTTTAACTAATTTTAACTAAATTTTTTAATTTAATTACAAAGTTGTACATAAAACCCTTACAAAGAATGAAAAATTAATTCATTAGTCCTTATATTTGATTAAAAAGTAGGATTTATAGTCTTTTTCTTTATTGAACCGTTATTGTTTCATTTTCATCAATTAGATATTAGTATCTATACTATGTTAATATAAACGACATATAAGTTATTATAAAATACAATATAAAAAATTTCTAATGATATAAATTTATATATTAACACTTAACAATGTATTAAAAATGATTATGCCAATAACTATATTTCACATCTATTTAAAATTATAATATGCTATCTGACTGATTTTAATTTTATTTACAACATGTGCTAAAAATAATCCAAAGTGTATGTTTTATGAGAGTCACATTATGTGTTACTAATGTCATTTCTCTAATAAATTAATAAATGATGAGTATATGAACTAATAATTATAGTTAAGGAAACTATAAAAACTTAATTAAAAAACTACAAAGGTTTAATTAAAAGTAAGATAAAATCATAAGGAATTGGATATTAATTTCTTTATAGGAGAAATATATACTAAGGATTTAACAGGTAAATGCAACTGACCCCATATTACAAACCAGCGTTATTAAAATTGTAGGTAGGTATTAGCGTCATGAAATGCCAAATAATTTACCTTTCAAATTAATTTTTTTTTCGAGAAACCAAATTATGTTAGGTTTTAGTTTATCTTCCAATTAATTTTGTATTTTTTTATTTTCTGTATTTTTCTTATTCTTTATCGGGATTTTGGTTTTCACCAAAACTTTCTCCTGCTATTTTGTATTTAGGCTTTCATCATTTTTGTTGGGGAAATAAATTTTATGATGGGCATTTTTCAACTATTTTTTCTATTAATTTTTTACAACCAAATCAAATACCTAAGACCTTATTTGGTGCTTGTCATTTGGATAAGCATCATTAACTAATTGACCGTCCCAATCTTCAATACGAAGCAAGCCATAGCAAAGCATACTAAAAATAACACTTTTGCTCCCATCTTTAATTCATTCGTTTACACAAAGTGATCACCACAAGCTTATTGATCATTACTTTGTATTTGCTTTTTTAAAGTGATTTTAGATAAATATGTAAAAACAGTTTAACAACTTCTTTTAACTCTTGAGGCATCACAGCGCTTGTTGTTGTTGTGGTAGTCCACGGAGAATGCTATTGTTTCATGCAAAGCCATCACCAAAAAAAGGGATGTACGTAGGATGATAAATTAATTTTTTATAAAAAGAATATTTTAACTTTTTAAAATGACATCTAAGGACGCGTGTCAACGACTTTGACTATCATTAACCGAAAAAAAAGAAAAAAGAAAAGAAAACAAGTTGTCATGTCGCTGAATTAAAATGATACTCCTCCAGCTCAAGATGCTACACCAATAAATGATATAAATACTACTCTTACATTAACTTTATGTATATTGGTAGTATATTTTTATGGTGGTCTTTTAAAGAAAAGGATTAGGTTAAGTTCTATTTAATTACATGTATATAGATAAAAAGAAAGAAATTAATTGTAGTAATTATGATAATTATTTCTTATTTTTTTCAATTTAAAAAATAACATATTTTTTTTATTATAAGTTATTACAAATCAATTACTTAATGCAAGTGATCTTCAAAAAACCAAAGAGGCCAAGAGTCTTTTTATGTATAAGAATAATTTTTTATATGTCGAATTCAATTGTGGATAGTTTTTTAAAAATATTTTTATTTATATTTACATAAATTTAAAATTAAAATTTTATATTTAAGTAGTCAAAACTCTTTCTATTATAGTTAATATATGTTGATATTTGAATGACGAAAAAGTTAAACTGAGTTTGTCCCATGACAACCCTAATTAATGCATTAATTTATGTTTTTTCTTTCAAGTAAGATGGAGGAACAGCACTTTCACAGCCATCTTTAATTAATTTTGTTTATATAAAGTGACCGCCAAATGAGTATAGAGCAATATTGAATCATTTTGTAAATATATATACTTTTTACTTGCCTATACAGTTCACTCGAGTTTTATTCTGATTATATTCGAATCTGACCTGTGTCACGCATTTAGCTATGGTAGTTGAGTCTTTTAACAGAAATTTTTTACATATATCAATACTCGAATTTGAGACATCGTTTAATCAATACTAAATTATTTACTATTTAAATCAATCTTGTTGGTCGCTTTGTAAATATTGTTTACACGTCAAAGTCGTAAGAGCAGGCAAGTCCAATGGCCAATGGGCATATAATCAATCATATGGTGGTGTGAGATGGGCAAAGTTGTCAAAGATCTTCGTCAATACTAAAGTCTTTATTCACTCTTTAGTCTTTAAAGTGTAAATGGACATGAAATTGCCAAACGTGAGATGAACCTCATAGCATAGTGGTCCCATGAAACTCTAGGTAAATAACTCCATATTTTTAACTTATCAGATTATATTTTTAAAGACTTGGTTATTGTAAAGTGACCACCCAATGAGTGCAGGGGCTAAGTCTTTATGAGAAGATAAAATTAATTTTTATAAGTATTACTCCCACAATCCTAATATAAATGCTAGTAAAATAATTTATTTCATTTTTAAATATAAGATTTTACGATACTTTAATTTTTAAATTTATAATTTTTTTAAAACTCTTCTTATTGATTCAATATATTTAGGGATTTTACATTAGGGAAAAAGTCTTTAATGCAAAAGATTAAAAAGATAATTTAAGAAAATCAAGGTATTTTTGTATAAATAATTAATTTAATTAATTTTTTAAGCTTGATAAATTATTACCTCGGTTTCTTTATATAAGATGCAAATAACTAAAATATGTTGCTCAAAAAATTTGTTAGATATAATAAATACATAAAACTTGTGACCTTCTTTCCAAAACCACCTTTATTTATGGAAAATGTGGGTGAGAGAGAGAGTGTGGGTAAAAATAGATATGATATATAATAAATAAAAAAAGAGATATATAATTAATTAATTAATAATAAAAATGAAATAAAATGCATTAAATATTTAGATATTTTCAAAATATATCTTATAGAAAGAAAGCATGTATCCAAAAATTACATCTTATAAAAACCTCCAACTTTGATTATTATATTAATATTTTTCTTACTCTTTTTTCTTTAAAGAAAAATAAGAACAAAAGTTTCAATAAATAAAAGCATGTCTAAACTATAAGCCCGAAAGGCAACATCAACAGATATAGCTGGCTTTTCTTTTTTTAATTATCAAAATATTATTGTACCCAAAAAAATTATCAAAAAATTATATATTTTTAATATTATCTCTATTTTTAAATATAACGGTTAGACAAAAAAATTATTTTAATTATAAACATAAAATATCAAACCATTTTATTTAATAAATTTATAATATTTTTTAAAAATATCTCGTGATATAAGCTGACACCTTTCTTAAAAGTTTTTGAGAGGATTTTTCTTAAAATATTTTAACCAGTTCTATAAAAAGTTAAAATTTAAAAACTTTCTTGTTACCAAAGGTCTCTTCCTATTTTCCTATTTAAAGGAATGTGATTTTTAAAAAAATTTAAAAATCTATACCTAATTCTTTTTTTAAAGTTAAATTTGGCTTTAATCTTTAATCTTTATTAAAAAAACTTTGAATACACTCAATCAAAATATAAGTAACTTCAACTTTAACCTTCTCAAAATTTCTCTATAGGCCACTTGCTTTTGTTGTATCATAGAATCTTAATAATAACAGTGTTTCATATTTACACATACAAAGCATACAAAAAAGACATATCCACACCTAATAATATAGTCTCAATCAAATATATATACATTCATTGGTTGGGTATAAGAACCAACCATCCCCATATGACATCTCAATACCCACGCATCCCAATATATATATATATCAACTAATAACATTGTTCGCAGTCAAATCAAAATATATGTAACCTATCAGTCAATTCTGGAATTCATATAATAATGCAAATTCTGGGATAAGCTCAAGCCATCTCAAATGGCAAACTCAGTACCTCATGCTATCCAGCTCGTCAATTACGCTAAGGCATCCCTACGCTTGGGCACCGACACCCGTTCATTTTCCCCTGAATTTCATTTTCTCATCACAGCTGATAAGTCATAAATCAAATAAAAACAAAACGAAATTACAATGCATTGAAGCGGAAAGGAAGGGACAAAAAGAAGCGAATAAATTTCTCTGTCAGACGATGTGACATGCATTGACTAGGCTATACTCTCCTTTCCACAGTCCACTTTACAATGCCTTGCAAATTTTGAAGCTCATCTCCTATCTCGCCTCCGTTTCCAGCATTTTCAGCTAAATTCATCGACACCCGTACGAGACTACAGCTCCAGATTCCAAGTAAAAATTGAGGGAGGAGAACGGTGGAAGCTACCCAGCAGGGGATTGTGGAAAATCCTCAAGAGTATATTTGGTCAATGAGGTCAACGTGCTTGTAAGTTTATGACTCATTATGATCTAGTTGAAGAGGATGAGACATATGGACGGCGTAGTTTCGTCTTCCATGGGTGCTTTATTCCTTTGTGCAATCTTAGTGTTTGACTTGGTGCTCAATGTTTCTGGTAATGGCGAAGGTGGGTGGTACCTTTTTGTCACTGCTCTTTGGTTTCTTTAATGTCTCATATTCCGGATGCTTTCTAACGCATTGAGATGGAAAAATTCATTATTTCGTGCTCGTCTTGCTCTGTTAGCTATATTAGTATTACTTCCTTATTGACATACATAACCAGACAAGTTAAAAGGATTTCCTGATGGAACAGTCATTTTAATATTCCAACTTAAAGCTTCTCTGTCTGTAATGCTCGAGTATGAACAGAGAGAGGATTGAAAGGTTTTGGCAAAATTTGTTTTTATGCTTCATTTGTTTGTCCTGGCTTGGGTTCATTTGTTTTTATGCTTGTAATGCTCGTCCTGCTCTGTTAGCTATATTAGTATTACTTCCTTATTGACATACATAACCAGACAAGTTAAAAGGATTTCCTGATGGAACAGTCATTTTAATATTCCAACTTAAAGCTTCTCTGTCTGTAATGCTCGAGTATGAACAGAGAGAGGATTGAAAGGTTTTGGCAAAATTTGTTTTTATGCTTCATTTGTTTGTCCTGGCTTGGGTTCATTTGTTTTTATGCTTGTAATGCTCGTCCTGCTCTGTTAGCTATATTAGTATTACTTCCTTATTGACATACATAACCAGACAAGTTAAAAGGATTTCCTGATGGAACAGTCATTTTAATATTCCAACTTAAAGCTTCTCTGTCTGTAATGCTCGAGTATGAACAGAGAGAGGATTGAAAGGTTTTGGCAAAATTTGTTTTTATGCTTCATTTGTTTGTCCTGGCTTGGGTTCATTTGTTTTTATGCTTGTAATGCTCGTCCTGCTCTGTTAGCTATATTAGTATTACTTCCTTATTGACATACATAACCAGACAAGTTAAAAGGATTTCCTGATGGAACAGTCATTTTAATATTCCAACTTAAAGCTTCTCTGTCTGTAATGCTCGAGTATGAACAGAGAGAGGATTGAAAGGTTTTGGCAAAATTTGTTTTTATGCTTCATTTGTTTGTCCTGGCTTGGGTTCATTTGTTTTTATGCTTGTAATGCTCGTCCTGCTCTGTTAGCTATATTAGTATTACTTCCTTATTGACATACATAACCAGACAAGTTAAAAGGATTTCCTGATGGAACAGTCATTTTAATATTCCAACTTAAAGCTTCTCTGTCTGTAATGCTCGAGTATGAACAGAGAGAGGATTGAAAGGTTTTGGCAAAATTTGTTTTTATGCTTCATTTGTTTGTCCTGGCTTGGGTTCATTTGTTTTTATGCTTGTAATGCTCGTCCTGCTCTGTTAGCTATATTAGTATTACTTCCTTATTGACATACATAACCAGACAAGTTAAAAGGATTTCCTGATGGAACAGTCATTTTAATATTCCAACTTAAAGCTTCTCTGTCTGTAATGCTCGAGTATGAACAGAGAGAGGATTGAAAGGTTTTGGCAAAATTTGTTTTTATGCTTCATTTGTTTGTCCTGGCTTGGGTTCATTTGTTTTTATGCTTGTAATGCTCGTCCTGCTCTGTTAGCTATATTAGTATTACTTCCTTATTGACATACATAACCAGACAAGTTAAAAGGATTTCCTGATGGAACAGTCATTTTAATATTCCAACTTAAAGCTTCTCTGTCTGTAATGCTCGAGTATGAACAGAGAGAGGATTGAAAGGTTTTGGCAAAATTTGTTTTTATGCTTCATTTGTTTGTCCTGGCTTGGGTTGATTATCCATAATAAAGGCTAAACAAGCTGTTAGATTTAGGGAACTCAAGGCCTTATAAGGCCCCACTTTCAAGGTTACCTGCCCAATGTGGGACACATAACATGTCCCTTTATGCTCCTTTTTTCTGTATTTCCCACTTTCCAGTGCAGCATAAACATTCACACTTTGTTTGATTAAAGATCTTTAGTTACTATAATATGATTGGCTATTCTTAATTCTGAGTTGCTCAGATGTTGCTTGGATAACACAATATATGATTAAATTTAAAGGATTTCTGCATCTGAAAATTGCTTTTTCCTAAGACAGGTGATGCCCTGAATGCATTTCAGACCAGCGTAGCTGATCCAAACAATGTTCTTCAAAGCTGGAATATCAACCTTGTCAATCCTTGCACGTGGCTTCATGTTACATGCAATACTGACAATAGCGTGGCCCGTGTGTAAGTTATTTCTAGGATTTTTACCTATCATTTATGGCGATTCTGCATATTGTAAAAGTTCTTTATCTTTGGTGAGTGATCTTCAAAATGCCAACCTTTCGGGTGAACTAGTTGTAGAGCTTGGTCTACTCCCAAATTTGCAGTACTTGTAAGTTGTGAATCGGAAAGGACTTTGTTGCACAGATTTGCATCTTTTTAGGCTTCTGGCTTTGAGTGATGTCTGACTCATTCCTTTGGACTCATCATTGTGGCCTCCAAGCATCAGAACTTGCGCTCTCTTTGCTTCTTTAACTTTTCAACAAATAAATAAATGGAGCAGTTACGTGTTAACAACTTTAGCTGTCTCCCATGCTCATGCTTGATATCAACTGCCCTTCAGAGATGACTATATAAATTGCGGAAGCAAAACTTACACATTTTATATAAATTATGATCCATCAATATTTGTTTGTTTTTTTTTTTTGGTGTACTTGCCTCAGTTTTCACCTTATTAACATAAGATTTCAACTGATCCATAGCAATTTCGGGCTCATATTGTCATCACCTAACTATTCGTTGGGATTTTTTTTTTTCTTCTTGCTTAAATCTGAAATTTTGTTCTTTCCTATGCCAGGGAGCTTTACAGTAATAATATAACTGGAAAAATCCCAGCTGAATTTGGAAATTTGACAAATTTGGTGAGCTTGGATCTGTACGGCAATCGCATATCTGGTAGCATCCCAGAAACATTGGGCAAGCTTCAAAAACTACGTTTCCTGTATGACACCCTCTTATTAAATCTTCAGTTTATATTTAAATCTTTTTTTAATCTATTTCTTGATTAAAGTGTCTTGGTTATCTGTTAGGCACTCATACTGCACTGCATTTTGCTTGTTCTTCTTAACATCAGCTGTTTCCAGTCAAATAGTCAAGTCTTTAAGCATGCCTGGTTGAGAGCAATGTTTCAGTTGAATAAAGCACCTGTTGTCTTCCTGGTCTTTTTCCATGCAAATTAGGGGTGTCCAAACATGTCCCGTCCCGGGTGTCCCGACCCGGTCCCGATGATTTCGGGACGGATCCGTCCTATCCCGAAAAGGACCGGGACGGGACAGAGGGAAGGTCGGGACGGGACGGGTGTCGGTCTGACCCTCGAGATTCCCGTCCCGTCCCGACCCTATTTTTTTTTATATAAAAAAATATATATTACATTCTCTTATATTTCTCACTTTGTACACTCTTTTTAGGCCCTCTGTCTCTCTTTTCTTACGCTTTACTTGCTCCCAATCACAGGTCTTGCCAGTCATCACTCTCATACAAATATTTTTACTTACAAATATTCCTATACATATATTTTTATTCTTCCTTACTGTTATTTTTTCCTCTTATCTAGGTAAGTTATCATTTTATATTAGGGAGGAATGTTTGTATTTAGAGAAAATTACCGTGGTATTTTATATGGAATGATTTATTGAGATAATTTTATTATAATATTTTTAAAAAAAAAATCGGGAATTCCCGTCCCGTCCCGAACCCGTCCCGGTCTCATCTGGACCGGGACAAATTCGGGACGGGACGGGACACGGGACGCATTTTGCGTCCCATGCACTATATCGGGACGGGACATGGGACGGGGTTGTCCCAGTCCCGACCCGTCCCGTGAACACCCCTAATACAAATTTATCATATCAAAGTGCATTTTAAAATGGGAAAGTTGGGGGGTTATTGTTTCCCTGTCTAATGTATTCTCAGAAAAACTGAATATCTGTAAGCACGCAATCAAATGATGGATACTTTCTTATTCGAAATGTATACATGTATACTATATGTTAATTTTAAGATAAATTATTGCTTGGATTCCAAGGTCTATTATTGGTTATGCTCAATGGCAAGCAAGGAGACAATGATCTGGATATGTGTCGATATTGGGAGACTAATGGAATCTTTTGTCTTGTTCTCTGGGAATAATGAAGTGGAGGCATCCAATGAATTGATTAACCGTCTTCTACCTATTTTCATTCCATCCCTTAATTCTATGAGTCGCTTTTGTGTAAACAAAGAAGACAATTCAATATGGCATTAAATGATTTTAGATTAATGTGAAATTTTGTGAGATATTTATGATGAAAACTTCAAATTCCGCGGATTTTTGTTAATAAAAACTTTTTCATAAACAATTTTTCAATAATGTAAGGTTACTTTTTTATTGTCACCAATGTCTATAAGCGAGGATTAGTGTATCAATATTCATTTGGTTTATTCCCCATTGCAATCCATTAATCTTCATTCCAAGTAATAATTAGGCTGTGATGGCTTGGGTTCCATCACGTTTGTACTGCTTTTAAGTTGAAAAAATAGATATTCATCCCTGATGGTCTTATGGTTTGTTCTCATGTGCCATACCATGATCATTAGGTCAAAGGACAAAGAAGAAATAATTTATTTTAACCTTATTTGTAAATTTCCAAATATAATCATTCAATTCTCATATGTATTTGAAGCTAAAAGTCAATTTATAGGCGCGTCAGTCTGGCTTTTCAACAAATTACTTTCCCAAGTACAAGTTGATGTTATCTGCATTGGAGTGACTCATTCTATTTATTTATCAAAATATTACGGTTTGCCCATTATTTTCATATTTCTCTCTGCCTTAGCTTACTATTACTTGCGAACTAATCCTTCCTGCTATCTGAAATAGGAGACTCAACAATAACACATTAACTGGAGTCATTCCCATGTCCTTGACTAATGCCTATTCACTGCAAGTCCTGTGAGTGCTTCTACTAAGTCTCAATGATCCATTGCAAATGTAGACATTAAGTTATATATATATAATGAAGTGTAAGCTCTGATCTTTATGGAATCTAGTGATCTTTCAAAAAACCTGCTAGAAGGAGACATCCCAACCAGTGGTTCATTTCAATCGTTTACTCAACACAGGTTGGTGCAAGTGGTTTTGTTTATTTCTGATGATTATTGAGGAGGAGCATATCAAAATTTTGCTAATCACTCTGTTCCACTTAACAGTTTTAACGAAAATCCTCATTTGAAACCACTAAATATTACACCTGGACCAATTTCACCAACGCCTCCGCCATCTCCTTCAGGTTTGTTGATGTCTTTTTCAGTAATAATTTTTATTGTTGAAAGAAATACTCTATTTTAAACCTTTAGTTAGAGAACATACCCTGTCATGTACAAACCTATTGAGCTTGAAAAGTAGACAGTATAGGTTTGCATTATAACTAAACTTTAAATTTTTAATTACAAGAATGCTTAGCTGGACTGACACATATTACCCAATGATGTTTTTTCGTATTCAATTCATAGAAAAAGAAGAGATTGTTTTTCAATTATAAAGTATTCATGATTAAATCGTTTGAATGTAATGATGATTTCCTATTCCACTTGTAATTTGTAAACTGTTTTAGGCAACGGTGCAACTGGACCTATTGCTGTAGGAGTTGGTGCTGCTGCTCTATCTTTTACAGTTATTGCACTTGCATGCTATTACCGGAGAAGGATTCCAATTGCTTACTGCTGTAAAAGAAGACCGCCAGATTATGTCATTCATGTTTCTGGTTAGTTGAATAATGGAGGTATATATAATGACTGATGAAGTATGTGACAGACGTAATTGATTTACCAACATTTTGCCCTCCTACTGGCAGCTGAGGAAGACCTTGAAGCTCACTTTGGTCAGCTTAAAAAGTTTCCCCTGCATGAACTTCAAGTTGCAACAGGCAACTTCAGTAACCAAAACTTTTTGGGTAGAGGTGGGTTTGGTAAGGTCTACAAAGGACGGTTTACTGATGGGTCTTTAGTTGCAGTGAAAAGGCTTAAAGAGGAGGGCACTCAGGGTAAAGAGCTGCAATTTCAAACAGAAGTAATAATGATCAGCTTGGCTGTCCATCGTAATTTGCTCCGGCTGCGTGGTTTTTGCATGACACGAACTGAACGTTTGCTTGTGTATCCTTTCATGGCTAATGGCTGTGTGGAATCATGTTTACAAGGTATCATTATTAGTCTACTTTGTTTTTTTATTGACTTTTCTAGGAAGATTAATTAATTAGCATTGCTTGTACTTGTAATTGAGCCCTGTAAATGTTTGGCATAAAAGGGATTCCTCTGCTTCCTTTTCAGGTAACATTCATGTTAGTTTTAATATGAAACTCATTCATTGTTAGTGAAATATGAATTTTGCAATTCTTAGTAAGTTATTTTGCACCATGATGCAAACACAGTAGGATGGCGAATTATAAATAGTATTAACATACAAATCTCACTGTTAAAATATTTAAACTTGTAGTTTCATATTGAGGATTCATTTATGCATATATGGTTTTCCCTCAATTGTCTTCTAATGTCTCAGACCGCCCTAAATCAAAACCCCCTCTTGAATGGCCTGTACGAAAGCGAATTGCATTGGGAGCTGCTAGGGGGCTTGCTTATTTACACGATGATTTCAGTCCAAAGATCATTCACCGTGGTGTTAAAGCCACAAATATATTGTTGGATGAAGAGTATGAAGCAGTTGTTGGGGACTTTGGCTTGGCAAAACTTATGCAGTACGAAGATACTCATGATACCACAGTTGTGCGTGGTGCAATTGGGTACATTGCCCCAGAATACCTCTCAACTGGAAAGTCTTCAGAGAAGACTGATGTTTATGGTTATGGTGTAATGCTTCTTAACTAATTCCTGGACAGAGGGCTTTTGATCTTGCATGACGTGCCGTTGATGATAATGTCATGTTAATTGATTGGGCATGTATTCTGTTTTCTCATATGTCACAGCTCACAAGCATTTGTACAAGGCAATTTTATAGTAATCAAACAACTTTTGCTAACAGTAGTGTCTTTTAGTTTCCTTAAATGGTTCCTTATGACCAAAATGTTATTCAGCAATCAGCGTGATTTTTTTTACCTGAATTGCCTGAAGTCCATTCTCCACGACAAAGATTTTCCTGATAAATGAAGAAAGCACTATTCTTTACAAATAAGTGTTTTTGAGAGTGCACCCTAGATACTTTGAATTTCATTTTCTAGGCTTATTGTTGTCCCAGAATCCTCTCAATTTGATACAAAAAAAAACTGATTTATTTACAATTATTTGTTGTGATTGAGTTGACCTAGAAGGGTAGAATTTGGTAATATAAACCGTTTTCTTCCTTAATTTAGTCAGAATCTAGACAGATATCCTTTTCCACTTTCTATGATTTGGCAACGTGACACTGCTGTGAATCCAGGTTAGAGGGCTTTGGAAAGACAAGAGATTGAAAATACTAGTGGATGCTGATTTGGGGAGTAAATATAATGAAGAGGAGGCGGAGCAACTAATCCAAGTGGCCTTGCTCTGCACACAAAGCTCAGCTATGGAAAGACCAAAGATGTCTGATGTGATAAGGATGCTTGGAGGTGATGGCTTGACTGAAAAATGGGATCAATGGCAGAAAGATGAGATTTACAGGCCAAATAATCAAACCCTTCTCCGTAATATCAATTGGTCGATTGTGGACTCAGCTTTACATATTCCCCAGGATGAACTCTCAGGTCCCAGATGATCTTCTCAACCCCAATTCTAGTCAGCATCTACACAATCCTTTCATAGGCTCCAACCATTTGAAAGTAATAGTGCCCAAGAACGTTGGTGCATATCATTTTCACTGCAGCTGGTTTTTCTTCCTTTTGGATTATGCTTTGAAGCAAGAATCGCCATTGATCATGTTATGATTGTTGCAAGAGAAATGTATAATTGGGAGTCTGGTCCACAAGTGACCATCACTTGTGCTGTATGATATGTATTCTAAATTAATTATAGAAAATAAATGAAAGTCTGTTTTCCCTTTCAAAATTTAGCTACACAAATAACGATGTATATTTTGGGGATTTCAAAAGCCAGAGTGCTCTTGAATTTCTTTGAAATATGTTTTTGCAAGGAAGACTCTGAAATGGGTTTGTCAATTTATGGGCAATTTGGCAATTCCAGTGACGATAAAGGAGAAAATATATTACAACTAAATGAACATAGAAAACTAGCAAACAAATCACTAAAACAAAATGTTGACTAAGTTGTTTAAAGATTAGTGTTTGAAGGGAACAAAACTAATATGATTGAGGGCATCTAAACTCATAGATCAATGAAATATGTTTGGGAAATTAAAACATTGGGTCTGTCTAAAAACTCTTGGCAATTAGATCTTGTAAACATTATATTTTTCTCCCAATTTTTGAAAACCTTTGTGAATTAGTTCCTCTTCAGGAGAGATAAGAAAGACAAGGGAGAGTCAATTGGACCGGACTTTAGCTTTGGCAAGAAAAAAATACAGATCTTGCACACTCAATTGAGTACATTATTTTAAATAAGTTAACTACAAGTTTATTAAACTACTAGTATTATTGAGTCTTTATTTTATAATTTGCCACTTCAAATATCATATCAATATCAGATACAAGAAATTAAACAAATGGTGGCAAACTTCAACAAATCTAGACTTTGCAGAAAATCCTTAAAAAGGTTTTATCTGAGGTATCAAGGAGACATAAAGCCAAATCTCCTAGCTTTTTACTAGATTATTTGCATATCTCGATTCATCAAATGCTGGATTGAGACATTATTGAAAGGAATGGCTAATGGCAGGTTGGAGGATACATACCTCTGATACACTTGCTACATGGATGGTCGAGATTTGGGAGATGGATTCAAGCATGCTAATGCTATTGTCACCAAAAGTGTCACAGCATCTCTCAATTCTGGAAGTGGAAGACGTGCCTCTAACACATCTTTAAGCAAAATGCATTTAGTACCTGCCTTTGACAAATACGATATCAAATCTCCCAGATGCCTTCCCATGCTTGTTTCTAACGTCACCACTCCAAAACTATAAACATCACATTTTTCAGCACAATTTAGGTGTATGCAAGCTCTGCACTGGTGGATTTCAGTCGCATTTCAATCATTTACTTAACTCAGGTTGGTGCAAGTGATTTGTTTATTTCTGGTGATTATTGAGGAGGATCATATCAAAGTTTTGCTAATCACTCTGTTCCACTTAACAATTTTAACTAAAATCCTCATTTGAAACCACTAAACATAACACCTGGACCACTTTCACCAACGCCGCGCCATCTCCTTCAGGTTTGTTGATCTGCTTTTTCAATAATAATTTATATTGTTGAAAGAAATACTCTATTTTAAATCTTTAGGTAGAGAACATACCCTCTCATGTATAAACCTATTGAAGTAGACAGTATAGGTTTGCATTATAACTACCTTAAATTATAAAAATAACTTTAAATTTTTAATTACAAGAATGCTTAGCTGGACTGACACATGTTACTCAATATTAATGCTGTAGGAATGCTGAAAGAAGAGTGTGGGTTAAACAACCCACACAATTACTTCCTTTGCTCCTTTCCCTGAAGAAAAGTGTGCAAGGTGGGATAATTATTGGGTGGGAAGGTGATGGCAAAAAAAAAAAAAAAAATTGGGTGGGAATGTGGCGGGGCAGAATGAAATAATATGCTCAGCAATTCTGGACAGTGGTATGGGGAAGGAGAAAGGAAAGAATTGACAAATCAAACATTGCATAGCTATTTTAAATTCTTTACTGTAATCATATGATGCCTGTGTGAGTCTGTGACTCATTTATTTTGATTAATTATTTAATTCATAAAAAAGAAGAGACCATGATTAAATTTTTTGAATAGAATGATGATTTTCTGGTCAAACTTGTAATCTGTAAACTGTTTTAGGCAATAGTGCTACTGGAGCTGTCGCCGGAGGAGTTGCTGCTGCTGCTGCTCTGATGTTTGCAACCCCTGCAATTGCACTCGCTTATTGCCGGAAGAGGAGACGACAAGATTATTTCTTTGATGTCCCTGGTTAGTTGAATAATTGGAAAGATGGTATACATAATGATTTATGAATTATGTCAGCCATAATTGATTTATCTACATTTTTCCCTTTATACTGGCAGCTGATGAGGACCCTGAAGTTCATCTTGGTCAGCTTAAAAAGCTCCCCCTTCGTGAGCTGCAAGTTGCAACCGACAACTTTAGTAACAAAAACATTCTGGGTAGGGGTGGATTTGGTAAGGTTTACAAAGGACGGTTAACTGATGGGTCTCTAGTTGCAGTGAAAAGACTTAAAGAGGAACGCACTCAAGGTGGAGAGCTGAAATTTCAAACAGAAGTAGAAATGATCAGCTTGGCTGTCCATCGTAATTTGCTGCGGCTGCGTGGCTTTTGCATGTCACCAACTAAACGGTTGCTTGTGTATCCTTACATGGCTAATGGTAGTGTGGCATCGTGTTTACAAGGTATCTTTATGCTTCTACTTTGGCTGTTTGATTAATTTTTTCTAGGAAGCTTAATTTAATTAGCATTGCCTCTACTCGTAATTGAAACCATTATGGTTCGCATAAAAGGAATTATTGCATTTCCTTTTCAGGAACATTAACGTTAACTTTAATTTCAAACTATTGTTAATGAAGTAAGAATTATGCTATTCTTAGAAGTTGTTTGGCACTAGGATTCGAACATAATTTAGATATAAATATCTCCCAAAAAAAAAAACTCACTGTTAAATATTTAAGTTTTAGTTTCATATTAAGATGCGTTTATATGTTGGGTATGCTCTCAATTGTCTTCTAATGTCTTATACCGCCCGGATACAAAACTCCCCACTTGAATGGCCTATACGGAAGCGAATTGCACTGTGAGCTGCAAGGGGGCTTGCTTATTTGCATGATCATTGTGATCCAAAGATCATTCACCGTGATGTTAAAGCTGCTAATATATTATTGGATGAGGAATATGAAGCAGTTGTTGGGGACTTTAGCTTGGTAAAACTCATGGATTACAAAGACACTCATGTTACCGCTGCCGTGCGAGGTAGAATTGGGCATATTGCCCCAGAATACCTCTCCACTTGAAAGTCTTCAGAGAAGACTGATGTTTTCGGTTATGGTGTGATGCTGATTGAACAAATAACTGGATAGAGGGCTTTTGATCTTGTTCGGCTCGCCAATGATGATGATGTCATGTTACTTGATTGGGTTTGTTTTCTATTTTCTCATAACATGTTACTAACATGTACATGATTTGGCAACCTCACATTGATTTGGATCCAGGTGAAAGGGCTCTTGAAAGACGAGATTGGAAACACTAGTGGATGCTGATTTTCAGGGTTAATATAATGAAGAGGAGGTAGAGCAACTAATCCAAGTGGCCTTGCTCTACACACAAAGCTCGGCTATGGAAAGACCAAAGATGTCTGAGGTGGTAAGTGATGATTTGGCTAAAAAATGGGATCAATGGCAGAAAGACGAGATGTATCGGTGAGATAATCAAATCCATCTCCTTAATCCCAATTGGTCAATCGTCGACTCAGCTTCACATATCCCCCCAAATGAACTTTCAGGCCCTAGATGATCTTCTCAACTCTAATACTATTCACCATCTACACAATCATTTGAAAGTGATAAATACTCAAGAACGTTAGTGCATATGATTTCACTGTATCTGGTTTTTGTTCCTTTTGGATTATGCTTGAAGATAGAATCATCCATTGATCATGTTGTGATTGTTGCAAGAGAAAAATGTATAATTGGGACTCTAGTCCACTAATGACCGTCACTTGTGCTTTAGTATATGTATTAAAAATTAATTATAAAAAATAAATGAAAAGTCTATATTCCTTATCAAAATTCAGGTATAGATAAATATAATTTTAGGAATTTCAATAGTGCTCTTGAATTTCAGTGAAATCTACTTTTGTCCAGGAGGATTCTCGAATATTATTATTAGAATGATTTTCTTATAAATAAATTATTAAAAAAGGTATAAGGTAAAATACTAATTACATAAAGAGAAATTTTAAATTTATATTTTTTATTTGATATTAAAATAATAAATAATATAAATACATATATATATATGTTATTAGAGTAATTAATAGTAAATAATTAAGTAATCGTATTTAATTTTTTTTATTTTCCTAGTACATAATTTGAAATTTAATTTTATATATTTTTCATTAATATATGTAATTAAAAAGGGAAGTAAAATTAATTAATCAACCAGGTGAACAATAAGCAGGACAATATTAAGGTAATTTATATGGATAAATATAACTTAGACATTATCTCCACATAAGTTAATCAACCCATTTTGTGAAAGCATTCTATCGACATTTTTCAAGATAGACACAAATACAGGTTTTAGTTGATTTCAAATGGGAAAAACAGAACCAAAGAGCTGATTGCCATAACAATTGAAACCAACAATGCATTATCACTAACAATCGAATCTAGATATGTCCATATTTCCATAAAAGCGTGTGTTTGACTACTAGTAGCTCATCAGTTTTGTGAGACTTGGAGCAACTGTCCATCAAACGTAGAAGGGACGCCAGGCAAGAAGCTTGCAGCAGCGAACATGGCCCCTCTGTAGTGAACTCTTGGTAGTGCCTTGATGATGATTCCACAAAACACTAAACCATCAACCCTTCCACCGACCCATTTGGCCATTTCTCCAGAGGAAGTGCAGGAAGTATGTAAGATCTTCTAATGTGCTCGTACAAGCATTTCTGCAATTGCTGCAGTAAAACTGCAAATGTAAAGGTTGTAATTGATTAGTACCTCCAATCTTTCATAACTATAGCATCGCGCTGTATCATCATATTCATGAGCTGGACAATATTTTGGGACCAAAATGGGTGACGCCTATACTCAATCAAACCAGCAGCTTCTATAGGAATCTGAAAGTGAAACAATATATGACAGGTGTGAAGTTAGCTTATCTTTTACCCTAACAAAAGAATAATTGTTGGATATAATGGTGTTAGGTCATTAACTGGATTGCCTCCATCAGAATTGGTACTATCTAGCGTAGACTATCTCCCGCTTTCATCCACCACATACCCTGCATATTAATAGCCAATGCACATGATTAATTGGAAAAGGTACCAAAATCTCTGTTCTTTCCCTTGCTTGGATATAATAATAGATAAGCAGATATTGAATGTTGATTATTAGGGATGCACGCCTATGATTTCTCTTGCCACCTTTCAAGGCCATTCAGAAATTTAGAGAATGAAAGTAGGTAGCAACTGTATATAACTGTGCATGCTTGCTGATCTTTCTTTTCATTTCTTGAAATTTAGTTTGGCTTGCACATCTTGAAATACACAATTAGCGAAGGATGATCTATCAGTTTCTTCTATTTTAGATGTTTGTCTGCCTCATTTGCAGGTTATGGTAGATTAGGAGTGTATGTGATTCATTTCCCCAGCGTAGTTTTTTTTGTTTGAGCGTTAGCACTCTCTTGTTCTAAAAAAAATAATAAGAAAGAAAAGAAGGATTCAATAGACTAGACATTAGCTTTGAGCCAAAAAAGAGAGAGCTTGTACACTCATTTGAGTTTGACATTTTTTAAACTTAATTGTTTATGTAAAAGTGTATTGAATTATTATTGATTTTCTATTCTATATTACCTGCCAATCAAATTACGATATTTCCTTATAATTCATAATTTTAATATACTATTATTTTAACATAACATAAGATCATGCCAAACTTGACATGTAAAATCTTTCCTAATGAACCAATATCATTAGCTGCAAGAAATTAAACAATGAATTTTGTTAAAGTTTATAGAGATAAAGAATGATCATAGCAAGATCCAAACAATGAATTTTGCTTGTTCTTCTTAACATAACACTATGATAATTCAAATAGTAATTAAGGCTTTGATCTTTTTTCATGCAGATTTATCTTATCACAGTAAATTTGCCTACCCCAACAGTTTTACTAAGGGGAACATATAAAAAATTCTGCTAATCACGCTGTTCCACGTAACATAGGAAAAGAAAAGATTGATTTTCAATTATAAAGTACTCATTAAATCATTTGAATGTAATGATGACTTCCTGTTCTTTTTGTAATTAATTTGAAAACTGTTTTAGGCAATAGCGCAACTGCAGCTATTGCTGAAGGAGTTGGTGCTGCTGTTCTCATGTTTATAGCCTTCTCAAATGCACTTATCATATGGAAAACATATGTAAAGAGTTTTTTGAAGGAAAAATATCAGCTGCATTAAATAAACAGATGGAAAACTTTAAATCTATATATACTTAAGAGGCAATTCCTTAAAAAGGTTTCATATGAGGTACCATGCAAACATAGAGCAATATCTCATAGCTTTTTATTAGCTTATTTGCATATCTTGATTGACAAGATGCTGGAGTGAGATATTATTGAAAGGAATGGCTAATGGCAGGTTTGAGGATAAAAGCCTTTGGGATACTTGTTGCATTGATGGTCGAGATTTGGGAGATGGATTCAAGCATGCTAATGCTATTGTCACCAAAAGTGTCACATCTCCTGCATCTCTCCGTTCTGGCAATGAAAGACGTGCATCTAAGACATCTTTTAGCAAAATGATTTCAGTACAAGTCTTTGACAGAGACAATATCAAATCTCCAGGATGTCTTCCCATCATTGTTTCTAGTGTCACCACTCCAAAACTATAAACATCGCACTTTTCAGTCACAACTAGAGTGTATGCAAGCTCTGCAATGGACCAAAAAGTAAAAAGAAAATTATGTATTCATATGTCCCAAGGTAAGTAATTGTAAGAGGAAAATACAGCACAAGAGAAGTAGCTGAGAATATGAAAGGCTAACCTGGAGCAACATAACCATAAGTACCAGCTACAAGAGTTTGATTAGATGTATCTGGATCTATGATTCTTGCCGTGCCAAAGTCTGATACAAGAGCCTCCATCCTTGAGTTCAGCAATACATTGCTACTTGTTATGTCTCTATGGATAATTGGAGGAGCACAATGATGATGCATGTAGAACAGAGCATTCGCTATTCCTTTGATGACATTCACCCTCTTACTCCAATCCAACTCTTTTGCTTCTTCATCATTATTCAACATATAAAAAAGGCTTCCTCTCTCCATGTATTCATATATCAGAAACATGCATTGATTATGCAAACAAAAACCGTGGAGCTTTATAATATTGCGGTGTCGAATTTCACCTAACATCTTCACTTCATTTTGAAAGCTCTTGGCAAAAGATGGGTTTTCAGATTCTCTTCTATGAAGTTTTTTCAGTGCCACAATTCTACCAGTAGGAAGCCGTGCTCTATAAACGCTTCCATAGGCGCCAGTTCCAATACAGTATTTGATGTCAAAGTCCTCTGTCGCTTCGATGATATCTTCATATGCAATTTTTCCATCATAATTCCATATGGAAAACAAATCTCCATTTTTTGGTTCTCTCGTCCCAATTGTGGTTTTCTTGTTCTTTTTGAAATATTGAAATAAGATGAAACCCACAACAAACATGATGCCAAGAAAAATTGTCAAAGGAATAATGATTTTCAACAAAGACTTTGGACCTTTAGAAGAATCTTTAGAAGAATCAAGTATCATCTCTGGACTAAGTAATTCTTTATTACCATATAAAATGTCATGAGGAAAAGAGGTATAAACTTCACTTGGAACATAGCCGCTGAGATGATTGTATGACAAGTTGATGGATTCCAGCAAACCAAGTTCTCTAGGTATACTTCCAGAGATATTATTGTAGCTCAAATCAATGTTGCATTGTGAAAGGAAACTGCATATGTGAGATGATAATTTTCCATTGAATTTGTTGTGACTAAAGTCACCATGAAATTGAAAATAAGAGTTCTCAACGAAGGGCACATTTCCGCTCAGATTATTTTGGGAGATGTTTATATAATAAAAATAATAATAAAGAGGTAGAATCTCTTTTGGCATGCTTCCACTTAAATGATTTTGAGAAACATCAAAGTGTTGTAAATTTGTCATTTTGAAAATGGAAGGAGGGATATCACCTGCGGGAAATAAATTTGAGAGCAAATATAAGTTATTGAGATCTGTCACAAAACCCAAAATTAAATGAATGAATGCAACTAATAAATACAAAAGTTTTGCCCCATAAGGCTATTATGAGACAAATAAAGATATGGAGATTTTAAAGAGTTTCTATCTGAATTAGAATAGTACCTATCAAACTCTATCTCTTTTGAGTATTAAATATTCTAAATCAAAATTAGTACTATTAAGAGTAAGTGGTAACTTATCAATAAGGTTGTTTTGAGACAAATAAAATAGATGAGATTTTGAAAAGCTATTATCTAAGTAGAAATAATACCTATTTAACCTAGTCCATTAAATATGTGAGATGCTAGATTGTGTCTTAATGGTACAACTTTTGCAATGAAGTGAGTTTGATAAAAGTGAGAGGTAACTTTTGCAATGAGAGGTAACTCATTCAGGTTGATCAGTATGCTAATGTCATATCTATTGGTGGTTGGTGTTCCACTACTTTTGTTCAACATTCATAAAACTTTTTAATTACGAGTAATAAATAAGTAAACAAATAAAATGACAGAACAAACAACTCAATGAGTGCATCAACTTTTAAATATGCATATGAAGTGCTTAATTTTTATATATTTTAAGTTTTTTTAAATTATGCTTGCTTTCGGTTTTTGTTTATGAACATAAATTTAATCGATTATTATTATATTACGGTCACTTCTTCGCTCTTTGAACTGAAGTTGCTTTATGGCTGCTCTTTATTTTGCATAATTAGCATAAATTTATTCCATTATTACGGTGGCATCTTCACTCTTATTTACTTGTTTAAATCAGGGCTTTTTTTGATTTTGTTTGACTATAAATTTATTCCATTATTATTATACTCGCAGTGGCTGCTTCATTTTTATTATCTATAAATCACATGGAATATAATATTGTCAGTCGATCCCGTCTTGTAAAAAAATCTTGTATCCAACTAATTCTTTTTCAAGCATCCAACTAATCTTAACGTTATGCTATTAAAAAAAATTAAGATTAAATTATATATTTGATCTTTTATATTTGTATAAATTTTATTTTAATTTTTTAAATCTAAAAAATATGTTATAAATTATATATTGCAATTGAGCCATTATTTAGTTGCATAAAACTTTTGCAATAGAGTAAGTTTGGTAAGAGTGAGAGGTAACTTACCGGTAAGGTGGTTGTGAGACAAGTCCAAATAAGTGAGACTCTGAGGAATTCTTATTTGAGTTGGAATCGTACCTATCAAATTCATTATATTTAGTTGCATATAACTTCTATAAAGAAGCGAGTTTGGTAAGAGTGAGAGATAACTTACCAGTAAGATAATTATGAGATAAGTCCAAATAACTAAGATTTTGAATAGTACCAATAGTTGGAATGGTACCTATCAAACCCATTCCAGAAAGTGCAAGAATTGTTAGATAGGGAAATGCAGTGAGGTTGAGATTCGCTAGACTAGGGTGTTGTGAAGTGATCCTTAGCGGACTCATGTTAATAACTCTTCCAATTTCATTGCATTGTATCCGTTCCCATTCACAAGATCATTGGAGTATTAATATGTGGGTCAAATGACTTTGAAAAAATTTAAGAAGTCGTGTTGATGGTCAGCGTCAAGGTCATTGGAGTATGTACGTCCAATGGCAAATGGATATAATCATGTAGTGTGAGATGGAAACAATAGAAGTATATATGCTCCTTATATCCTTATTATACACTACTCCTAACCATCTCATTAAATTGCTGACTCATTAATTTTTTTCAAACAAATTAAGGGTTATTTAGTTACAATATTTGTAAATTGAATGAATATAATTTGCAAGAAAAGAAAGGGAGTGGAAGGTATAAATAAATCACCAGCAAGATTATTATGAGAAAAGTTCCAAAAAATGAGATTTGGAAGAGCTGTTATTTGAATTGGAAAGGTACCTATCAAACCCCCTTTTCTTTTAAGTGTCAAATATTCCATATCAATATTGGTACCATTAAGAGTAAATGGTAATTTACCAAAAATTGTACAAGTTTGATAAGAGTAAAGGGCAACTTCAAAAAAAAGTTATTATGAGACAAATATTTAAGAGATTATATTTGAATTATAATAGTACCTGTCGAATCTCTTTTCTCTTTAGCGTCAAATATTCTACATTACGATCGATTACTATTAAAAGTAAATGGTAATTTACTAATAAATCTAGTTTGGTAAGAGTAAAACCAATAAAGTTGTTTTGAGACAACCAAGATAAGCAAGATTTTGAAATTGTCTTATATAAGTTGGAATAATATTTATTTAATCTAGTCTATTAAATAGGTTAAATCCTTTATCTCTTGAGTGTTACATATTCCAAAATATGATTAGTTACCATTAAGAGTAAATGATAATTTATCAATAAATGCGTCAGTTTGGTAAGTGTGAAATATAACTTACCAGTGAGGTTGTTATGAGACAAGTATAAATAAGTGAGATTATGAAGAGCTCCTATCTGAGATAGAATTGTACCTATCAAATTTATTCTATTTAGTTGCCTATAACCTTTGTAATGGAGTGTTTGGTAAAAGTGAAAGATAACTTACCAATAAGGTTATTATGAGATAAATCCAAATGATTGAGATTATGAAGAGTATCAATAGTTGTAATGTTACCTATAAAATCCATTATAGAAAGTATGAGACAAAGTGATCACCAAAATAAGTGCAGCTGTAATCTTAATATAGATTGAGAAAGATTGAAATGATGTCATCTTATTAATCACTCTGGCTACCAATTTATTGTGCGTTAATTATTATAATGATCATCATCATATTTAAATTGTTCTTATTAGAATTTTAAAAAATAGCTTTTAGATATCATTTATCATACTTTTCGTTTACTCAAAGCAATATTTTGGTTCTCTTTTAAAATGATTCTTAAAGATTTGTTTTATAAAATTAGTTGACATCAAAATATGAGTGTCAAATGACTGAAAGAATTTAAGAAGTCCGCGTTGATGATCCACGTTGGTCAGCGTCAAGTTTGTTGGAGTATGTATCAAATGACAAATGGATATAATCATATAGTGTGATATATACCCCTTCTATCCTTATTATCGATTACTTCTAATGATCTCTTTAAAATTGACAAAAAATTGTTGATTCATTATTATTTCTTTTTACAAAAAAGAAGGGTCAGTTACATACAAGATTTCAAAATTGAATAGATTTGCAAGGTAAGAATGCAAGTGAAAGGTACACATAACTCACCAGTAATATTGTTATAGGACAAGTCCAAGTAGATGAGATTTGGAAGAGTTGCTATTTGAGTTGGAATGGTACCTATCAAATCCTTTTTCTTTTGAGTGTCAAATATTCCAAATCAACATTAGTACCATTAAGATCAAATGGTAATTTACCAAAAAATGTGTAAGTTTAATAAAAGTAAATGGCAACTTATCAAAAAGGTTATTATGAGACAAATAAACATAGACTAGATTTTTAATAGATTCTATTTGAATTATAATAGTACCTGTCGAATATATTTTCTCTAGTGTCAAATATTCTAAATTATGATATATTACATTTAAAAGTAAATGGTAATTTACAAATAAATCCGTAAGTTTGGCAAGAGTAAAACCAATAAAGTTGTTTTGAGACAAACAAGATAGGCAAGATTTTGAAATTGTCTTATATAAGTTGGAATAATATTTATTTAACCTAGTCTATTAAATAGGTTGAATCCTTTATCTCTTCAGTGTTAAATATTCCAAAACATGAGTAGTTACCATTAAGAGTAAATGATAATTTATCAATAAATGCGTCAGTTTGGTAAGTGTGAAATATAAGTTACCAGTGAGGTTGTTATGAGACAAGCCTAAAGAAGTGAGTTTTTGAAGAGCTCCTATCTGAGTTGAAATTGTACCTATCAAATTCATTCTATTTAGTTGCCTATAACCTTTGTAATGGAGTGTTTGGTAAAAGTGAAAGATAACTTACCAATAAAGTTATTATGAGATAAATCCAAATGACTGAGATTATGAAGAGTATCAATAGTTGTAATGTTACCTATAAAATCCATTATAGAAAGTATGAGACAAAGTGATCACCAAAATAAGTGCAGCTGTAATCTTAATATAGATTGAGAAAGATTGAAATGATGTCATCTTATTAATCACTCTGGCTACCAATTTATTGTGCGTTAATTATTATAATGATCATCATCATATTTAAATTGTTCTTGTTAGAATTTTAAAAAATAGCTTTTAGATATCATTTATCATACTTTTCGTTTACTCAAAGTGATATTTTGGTTCTCTTTTAAAATGATTCTTAAAGATTTTTTTAAGTTAGTTGACATCAAAATATGAGTGTCAAATGACTGAAAGAATTTAAGAAGTCCGCGTTGATGATCCACGTTGGTCAGCGTCAAGTTTGTTGGAGTATGTATCAAATGACAAATGGATATAATCATATAGTGTGATATATACCCCTTCTATCCTTATTATCGATTACTTCGAATGATCTCTTTAAAATTGACAAAAAATGGTTGATTCATTATTATTTTTTTTACAAAAAAGAAGGGTCAGTTACATATACAAGATTTCAAAATTGAATAGATTTGCAAGGTAAGAATGCAAGTGAAAGGTACACATAACTCACCAGTAATATTGTTATAGGACAAGTCCAAGTAGATGAGATTTGGAAGAGTTGCTATTTGAGTTGGAATGGTACCTATCAAATCCTTTTTCTTTTGAGTGTCAAATATTCCAAATCAACATTAGTACCATTAAGATCAAATGGTAATTTACCAAAAAATGTGTAAGTTTGATAATAGTAAATGGCAACTTATCAAAAAGGTTATTATGAGACAAATAAACATAGACAAGATTTTTAAGAGATTCTATTTGAATTATAATAGTCCCTGTCGAATCTCTTTTCTCTAGTATCAAATATTCTAAATTACGATTGATTATTATTAAAAGTAAATGGTAATTTACTAATAAATCTAGTTTGGTAAGAGCAAAACCAATAAAGTTGTTTTGAGACAAACAAGATAAGCAAGATTTTGAAATTGTCTTATATAAGTTGGAATAATATTTATTTAATCTAGTCTATTAAATAGGTTAAATCCTTTATCTCTTGAGTGTTACATATTCCAAAACATGAGTAGTTACCATTAAGAGTAAATGATAATTTATCAATAAATGCGTAAGTTTGGTAAGTGTGAAATATAACTTACCAGAGAAGTTGTTATGAGACAAGTATAAATAAGTGAGATTATGAAGAGCTCCTATCTGAGTTGGAATTGTACCTATCAAATTCATTATATTTAGTTGCCTATAACCTTTGTCATGGAGTGTTTGGTAAAAGTAAAAGATAACTTACCAATAAGGTTATTATGAGACAAATACAAATAATTGAGATTATGAAGAGTACCAATAGTTGAAATGTTACATATAAAATCCATTATAGAAAGTATGAGACAAAGTGATCACCAAAATAAGTGCACCTGGAATCTTAATATAGAGTGAGAAAAATTGAAATGACGACATCTTATTAATCACTCTGGCTACCAATTTATTGTGCGTTAATTATTATGATCATCATATTTAAATTATTCCTATCAGAATTTTAAAAAAAAATCTTTTAGATATCATTTATCATACTTTTCGTTTACTCAAAGTGATATTTTGGTTCTCCTTTAAAATTATTCTTAAAGGTTTTTTTTTATAAAACTTGTTGAGATCAAAATATGAGTGTCAAATGACTGAAAGAATTTAAGAAGTCCGCGTTGATGATCCACACTGGTCAGCGTCAAGTTTGTTGGAGTATGTATCCAACGACAAATGGATATAATCATATAGTGTGATATATACCCCTTCTATCCTTATTATTGATTAATTCTAGGGATCTCTTTAAAATTGACAAAAAATGGTTGACTCATTAATTTTTTTTTTAAAAATAAGGGTTAGTTACATACAATATTTCAAAATTGAATAGATTTGCAAGGTAAGAATGGAAGTGAAAGGTACACATAACTAACCAGTAATATTGTTATAAGACAAGTCGCAGTAGATGAGATTTGGAAGAGCTGCTATTTGAGTTGAAATGGTACCTATCAAATCCTTTTTCTTTTGAATGTCAAATATTTCAAATCAATATTGGTACTATTAAAAGCAAATAGTAATTTACTAATAAATGCATAAGTTTGGTAAGACTAAATGGCAACTTAATAATAAGGCTATTATTAGATAAATTAAGATAGGAAAGATTTTGAAAAACTCCTATATCTCAATTAAAATAGTACCTATCAAATCTCTTCTCTTTTGAGTGTGAAATATTCCTAATCGTGATTGGTACCATTAAAAGTAAATTGTAACTTACTAGTAAGGTTGTTTTGGGACAAATAAAAATTGGTGAGATTTTGGAAAGCTATTATCTAAGTTGAAATAATGCATATGTAATCTAGTGTATTAAACAGGTAAGATGTAAGATTGTGTTTAAGTATACAGCCTTTTAAAATGAGTGTGTGGTTAAAGTAAAAGGCATAGTTGCAAATAAAGATATTAAAAAACAAGTATAAATAAATGAGTTTTTGAAGAACTCCTAGTTGAGTTGTAATGATCCTACCAATTGCAAATATTTTAAATTATTTCTAATCAAATGAGATTAGTAAGAGTGAAATATTCATAACTCACCAGTAAGATTGTTGTAAGACAAGTCCAAATAGATGAGTTTTTTAAGAACTCCTATCTGAATTGGAATGGTACCCATCAAACCTATTTCATAAAGTTGAAGATATTCTAAGTTGGGAAATGCTGTGAAGTTGAGATCTGCTAGCCGAGGGTACAGTGCAATGATCCCTGGTTTTCTCATCTCAAAAACGCTTCCAAAGTTATTGCAAGATATCTCTTGCCAGTCACAAGGGTCAGAGAAGTTGTGGTAACTATTGCTAAACCATTTGGTCTGAAGCAGAGCACGTTTCTCCTCTGCTAACATGGCAACAGCAGCCCCATTGATATGGAAGCAAGTTAAAGAAAGGCATAAGAAAAATACCACACTCACTGCCATCTCAAATTCATTTGTTTACACAAAGTGATCACCAAATTAGAGTGTTTATATAGAGAAATATTGAATCACTTTGCAAGTATTGTTTACGCGTCAAAGTCGTTGTGAGATGCGCAAAGTTTTGAAAGGTCATCGGTCAATATTTAAAGTCTTCAGTCTTTGGAGCTTTTATAGTGAAAACGGACATGAAGTTTCCAGACGCGTCATGAGCACTACAGCTTATATGGTGGTCCCATAAAGCTCACAATTACGGGTGATGGCTTTTTATTACCACCAGTTGCTCTGAAGCAGCAGAGCAGGTTTATAATGCCGGTGGCAATACAGGGGATGACAACGCGTCGGCTACATGGCTAAAATAAAGCATCATTTAATAAGGTGGAAGGACAACATGTGAAACCATTTACCATCGATTTTGAAGCTGCTTCATCATTGATGGATCCATATAATATATATACACCTTATAACTGTCAAATGTGTCTCATAATTCTGCAAATCTCAATGTGCATAGAAGAAGAGAGAGTATTACAAACTAGGATTATCTCCTACTTCCTCCCATAGTTCCAAGTCGAGGTTTGCCCTTAACCTCAGATTCCTGCACATTGCAAAACGATATCGTATTTTCATGTCGCCAAAGACTATCAATTAAATAACATCTTCTTGTTTTTTTTGTTGACAAACAAAAATGACATACAAGTTATCATTTTAGATATTAGTATGTATACCATGTTAATATAAATGACATACAAGTTATCATAAAATCTAAAATAAAAAAATTCTAATTATATAAATTTATATATTAACAATTAACAATGTATTAAAAATTATTATGCCCATAACTGCATTGTCCTATCTATTTATAATTATAATATGTAGTCTAGCCGATTTTAATTTTATTTACATCATGTGATAAAATTAATCCAAAGTGTATGTTCTATGAGAGTCACAGTATTTATTACTAATGTCATTTTTTTAATAAATTAATAAATTATGAGTATATGAGTAAATATTTATAGTTAAAAAAACTATAAAAACTTAATAAAAAAGCTACAAAGGTTTAATTAAAAGTAAGATGAAATCATAAGGACTTGGATAGTAATTTCTTTACAGGAGAGGATTGAACAGGTAAATGCAACTAATTTCATATTGCAAGCCATCGTTATACAAATTGTTGGTAGGTATTTGTTATGGCTCTGAAAATTTGATAAATAAAATTTATATATAACTAAAGGATAAATATATTGGATGCATACAAATTTCAATGTGATGAGAATAGCTGAGTGGTTGAAGGTGCGGGTGTGATTTCAGTGAGTAGAGTTCGATTCCTGGAAGCCATGTTTCAGTAGGGTTTTTATTTTTTGGGCATGTCAAATTGCAAAAATGCCCTCCTACCTTTTTCCTTCAGAATCCGTACTCCCTCCTTCCATTCTTTTTTCACTGATTTCAGCGGCTATAACAGAGGAGCAGCAGGAGAGCTTCACGCCACCGGTGTCGTGTGGCCAGGCTTTGCGTCCGCCAGTATCTCTGATGTGTTATCGCGTCAGGGTAGTCGCCTCACCCAGAGTGTCCGTCTATCCGATAAGTAGAGCTAGGAGAGAACATAGGTGTGTCGTGGAAGGCAGAAATGGAGTACCAAGGGTAAACATCGTGAAAGGCGTTGCTGTGGTTTCCTTCTCGTCATCGATGTGCTGTCTGGGTTCACAGCTTTTTCCGTTGCACTTCATGCTTCTGGGCAGGTACTGTAGCAAATACCCCCCCCAAATTTCCATCTTCTTCCTTTCTGACTATCGTAAGTTCTAGAGAAAAAGATGGTGGAAGAATGAGTGGGAATTTCTGTGGGTTGCAATTGATTTAAGAGATTTTGAGAGGTGTTATGTGCAGCTGCAGTTTCTGTCGTGAGGCCTCATCTTTTCCTCTATTTCTGAGTGGAGTCTGGGTAGAGGGGTGTACAATATTTTGGGTTATGCTGCGGACTGCTTATGAACTTGAAGTTAGGTAAGTTAATTATTTTAGTAACTTCCATCAAGTTGTGCAATACTCTCTGGGTGAATTTGGTGTTTCTTTGTTTACTGTCGATGAATATGAACTGTGCGCATAACGGTTGCTCTGTTTCTATTGAGCCATGTGAATGTGTGGTTGATGTAGGATGTGGGTTATGGACAGAAAATGAAATGCAACATGTATATAGGCGTATGCTTACTGTTGTTTCTGTTGGGGGTATTATTGCAGGAATAGTTTTGTACAGGGGAATGCTGTGTGTATGTACATATATGTATAATGATGTCATGGGAGTTCATAAGTTGCTGCTGGGTTGTGCCTGGTTAAATCCATGGAAAATCATGTTAGAAAGGTCAAAGTATGAGTGTTTGAATTTGAATGGAGCTATGAAATTCTGGGAAAATTATTTAGGTAGTGTTGTCAAATTGTAATCAATATGCATGTGTGCTGTGATGATTGGTTGGCAGTTCTGGCGTTCTGGTTGAGAGAGATTGGTATGTATATGTATATGCTGGGTATGCATGCAATGTGAAGGTTTATATGTGTGTGTGTGTGCGTGGTTATGCTGCCAAAGGGAAGATGAGACAGAAGCATGCCATAGTGGGTTGTGTTGGATTGAATGGAAAGAGTATATTGATATAACTTGCTGTGTGGGGTGTTATATATATATATGATGATATGCTCAGAGTATTTGGCTGCTGTTTTGGAAGCTAGATGATATATATATATATATATATATATATGAAATGCTGATAGGGATACATGTGTGTGTATATATATATAGATAGCCACTGCCCTAAGAATTAAAGTATGTGCATGTGCTGTTGACTGGTGCATTAAAGCATGCACTTTTGAAATTGAAAGGATTATGTAAGGGGCTTGCTGTGTGTTTTCAAATGCTGAATAATTATATTAAAGAAAATGAGTTGGGATGTTTTGAACTATGATTTTAAAAGCTTGTGTGGAAATTAGGATTTCTAGATTATTTTGTATAAGGCATGTATTTTCTTTTAAATTTGGGAATGTTTGACCGAGGAAATGTGATACATTATCTTTTTCCTAAAAGTAATTATGACCTTGGATAATGCTCGCTAGCTGGGATGGTTGGAAGCCTGTAGAGTATGGTTGTATGTAGATTTGATTGAAACAATATCAGTTGGTTGATGGATTAGGAGTTGATGTATTGAGTCTTTGTGAATAATTGAAAGCATGGAGTGAAATGGAATGTTAGGTTAAAGAGGCTTTATTTCTGTTGGAACTTTGGTTAGAATGTTAATATATATTGTTTCGGGATACCAGGAAATTTAGGAGTGAAATAATCGAAAAGGATTTGTTGAAACGGGTAAAGGTTTTGATGCATTCCAGGTGAGTGAATAACGTTCCCTAAAAATTTACATATTTAAATGCATTGTCATTTCAAATGATGAATTTCACCTATGGATTTCGAAAAGCAAATTTTATGAAAGTATGGTTTAAATCGTTAGAAATGATTTTCTTTCGATTGGTTTACAAAAGAATTATGATTATGCATGAAAATGGATGAATAAGCCTTTTGAAAAGAGTTTGGCGAAAGTTGCATTGAACTGATGTTATTCATGAAATATATTCTTATGCGAATTTCATATGATTTTACAGTAACGTGATTTTAAATGTACATGCTGGGGTTTTTGAGATTCAAAGTGGTTTTTACCAATAGTTATGGCATTGAAACGATTGAGATTATTTCATGTGAAATAAACCCCACGCATGATGGAAACGTTTTAGGACGAAATACAGAACGCTGGTTGCTAATAGCAGTACTGTTAGTCCTTGGTGCACCTTGGTTACCCGAGCTCGACAGATATACGTGGGTTTTATACTCGCGACGGATATACGTGGGTCTCGTACTCGCGATGGCTAGTGGCCTTGAGCTGCTAGATTGGTTATTTACCCTCGTGGACTGTGTGTCCACGTCTGTTTTCGTTCTGTTGAAGTCCTACAGAAGGGTTATGGTTTTCCAAGGATTGTTTTACGATTGTTATGAAATGATTATTTCAAATTGTTTATCTGGAACAATAATGTCTACAGAAAAGATTATGGTTTTGAAAGGATTTGTTTTACAACGATCGATTTAGAATGGTTATTTCAAATTGATTTGGAATGGTTGATTCATATTATTGTTTTCCCCTAAAATACAAATGTTTATAGAAAGGATTGCATCAAATTAAGAAATATGATGAAATATATTTTCAGCATGATTATGCATTGTTGACTTCCGTATTCTTTTAATCATATTTTTTTTGGGACGTTATTCACGAGTAGATTATTTGGCCTCAGATAGTGCAGGTGACCCTAATCCTCCTACTGAGCAGTGAAGAGCCTCATCGCAGATCCGAAGTGTTGTTTGAAACGATATTGATTTTAATGTAATTATCTTTATTAAGTACTTCTGTTATTTTGATAAAAGGGTAAATGCTCCACATGGTCCTTAGAAAAGATTTTGTTTACTATGGAAATTGTTATGGGAAATTTGAATGTTTTATTTAAGGTGTTAGGCTTTCAGAATGTGAAATTATTCATATTCTGTGCCGGTCACTGTCCAAATTTTGGGACGTGACAGTATTAGCCCCATCGAATTAATTTTGTATTTTTTTTATTTCCTGTATTTTTCTTATTCTTTATCGGGATTTTGGTTTTCACCAAAACTTTCTCCTGCTGCTATTTTGCATTTAGGCTTTCGTCATTTTTGTTTGGGAAATAAATTTTGTGATGGGGATTTTTCAACTATTTTTTCTATTAATTGTTTTACAACCAAATCAAATACCTAATACCTTATTTTGTGCTTATCATTTTGATAAGCATCATTAACTAATCGACCGTCCCAATCTTTAATACGAAGCAAGCCATAGCAAAGCATAATAAAAATAACACTTTTGCTCCCATCTTTAATTCATTTGCTTACACAAAGTGATCACCACAAGCTTATTGATCATTACTTTGGATTAGCTTTTTTAAAGTGATTTTAGATAAATATGTAAAAAGAGTTTAACAACTTCTTTTAACTCTTGTGGGATCACAGCGCTTGCTGTTGTTGTGGCAGTCCACGGAGAATGCCATTCGTTCATGCAAAGCCATCACCCAAAAAAGGTATGTACGTAGGATGATAAATTAATTTTTTATAAAAAGAATATTTTAACTTTTTAAAATGACATCTAAAGACGCGTGTCAATGACTTTGACTATAATTAACCGGAAAAAAATGGAAAAAAGAAAAGAAAACAAGTTGTCATGTCGCTGAATTAAAATGATACTCCTCCAGCTTAGATGCTACACCTATAAATGATATAAATACTACTCTTACATTAGCTTTATTTATATTGGTAGTATATTTCTATGCGGGTCTTTTAAAGAAAAGGATTAGGTGTAGTTCTATTTACTTACATGTATATAGATAAAAAGAAAGAAATTAATTGTAGTAATTATGATAAGTATTTCTTATTGTTTCAAATTTAAAAATTACATATTTTTTTATTAAAAGTAATAACAAGTCAATTACTTAATGCAAGTGATCTTCAAACAAGCAAAGAGGCTGAGAGCCTTTTTATATATAAGAATGATTTGTTAATTCATTTGTTCCCATCTTTAATTCATTTGTTTATAAGATTACTAAAAATAACACTTTTGCTCCCATCTTTAATTCATTTGTTTACACAAAGTGATCACCACAAGCTTATTGATCATTACTTTGGATTAAAAATATTAATGCAAAAGATTATAACTCAATATGAACATCACCGCATATGGACTACTTCCAATAGTCTTTAATGCAAAAGATTCAAAAGATAATTTAAGAAAATTCACGTCTACTTTTTTTATAAATAATTAATATAATTAATTTTTTAAACTGTATAAATTAATCTTTCTCCATTCCTTTATATAAGATGTCAATATCAAAAGAATGTTGGTCAAAAAGTTTATTAAAATTAGTTATATACAATAAATATGTAGAAATTGTGACTTTCTTTCCAAAAACACCCTTATTTATGGAAAATGTGAGTAGGAGAGAGAGTGAATAGAAAAGTATATGATGCAGAATAAATACAAAAAAAATAAAAAAGACATAATTAATTGAGGATAAAAATAAAATAAAATATAGTAAATATTTATTGAAAGAAATAATGTCTATTCTAAAAATGGTATCTTATAAAAGGAAGGAGGGAGTGATTACCTACCTCCAACACGTATAAGTTACAACTTCTATTTAAATTTTCAAGGTTTTAAAGACTTTTTTTTTTTAATAAAAGTATACTCCCTCGTGTCTTTAATAAAAAACGAATTGCAAGGTAGTAGCAACTTTTTGTATGGTCAATATACAAAGATGGGCATCAAAAAACTTTGACTATTATATTAACATTTGTCTTATTCTTTTTTCTTTAAAGAAAAATAAGAACAAAAGTTTTGTCCTCTAACGCCAAAATGTACAAAGCATGTCTAAACTATAAACGCGAAAGGCAATAGATATAACCAGCTTTCCTTTGTTTTTTTTAATTATCAAAATATTATATATTTTTTAATATTATTTCTAATCCTTAAATATAAGAGTTTGACAAAAAATTCATTTTAATCATAAATATAAAATATTAAACTATTTTATCTTTTAAATTTATAATTTTTTAAAAATATCTGTTTTGATTGTATATACTTATATTAAGAGAGTTTTTATTAAGGGGTTATTACTTGTTATATTCTTACATTACAATCTGCATAATTAAAAATGCTATTATAAACAAATTAACATATATTTTATTATAAATAATTAATTTAATTAATTTTTTAACATGTATAAATTAATTATTTATATTAAATATTAAATATGAAGGGAGTTCTTTTTATGTGTCGGTTCAAATGACTTTAAAATTTTATAATAATATACTTTTCTTAGTCTTTAAATAATTATAAAAGAATTTCTAAAGTCCTATGTCAGTGCCAAAGTCGTTAGAGTATGCCCAAAAGGCAAATGCATATGATCGATTTTCTCATAACGTATGAGTTGGGAAGAGTGGATTTCATTATCATTAATTCATCATCATCATCGTCAGGGATTTTCTCATAACGTATGAGTTGGGAAGAGTTGATTTCATTATCATCATCATCACCACCAACATTATTATCATTATTTTAATTTAAAATTTTAAAAACCTTAACTAATTTTAACTAAATATTTTTGGTCAATTACGAATTTTTTCATAAAACCCTTATAAAGAATGAAAAATTAATTCCTTAGTCCTTATATTTGATTGAAAAGTAGGATTTGTAGTCTCTTTTTTTTCTTTTTTATTGAACCGTACGTTATAGTTTCATTTTCATCAATTAGATATTAGTATCTATACTATGTTATAAAATATAAAATAAAAAATTTCTAATGATATAAATTTATATATTAACACTTAACAATGTATTAAAAATTATTATGCCCATAACTACATTTTATATTTATTTATAATTATAATATGCAGTCTGACAGATTTTAATTTTATTTACATCATGTGATAAAATTAATTCAAAGTGTATGTTTTATGAGAGTCATATTATCTGTTACTAATGTCATTTCTCTAATATATTAATAAATTATAAGTATATGAACTAATATTTATAATTAACGAAACTATAAAAACTTAATAAAAAAGCTACAAAGGCTGAATTAAAAGGAAGATGAAATCATAAAGACTTAGATATTAATTTCTTTATAGCAGAAATACATAGATACTAAGGATTTAACAGGTAAATGCAACTGACCCCATATTACAAGTTATCTTTATAAAAATTGTGGGTAGGTATTTGCGCCATCAAATGCCAAATAAATTACCTATTGAATTAAGTTTTTTTTTGATAAACCAAATTATGTTAGGTTTTAGTTTCTCATGGTCCATATCTAATGAGTTAAGGGTGCTAATCAAAATGATTTTCAACCCCTTTACTTCAATCATAGAATTATAAAGAAAACTAATTCAAAAGATTCTTTATCATTGAGTGGATAAATAATATAGCGGGTTTACACGTTGATTCTTTGAATTTGATAGGAAAAATCATAACTTTGCAACTTCTATTTTTATAGTTTATAGAGGCTTTTTCTTTAATAAAATCTAGTGATTTTTTGTTACTGTTTGAAAAAGTTGTATTGTCAGCGTCAAAGATGTCCAAAAGCAGTGAACATAAGCATAACGTGTGAATCAGCCAAGTTTTTGTCAAAGTTGACAGAGATGAAGAATAATCATGGCAAGATCCAGGAACAAGCACAAAAGTTCATCAATTTATAACAACAATGAATTTTGCTTGACTGACAAGTTCAACAATGATGCTAAATTTTGTTCAAGTTTTTGCTTGGAACTTGGCCTCTGAGAAGATTATTGTATGACAGTTGGATGAGCCGCAGCTTGCCAAGTTCTCTAGGTATACTACCAGAGATATTATTGTAGTTCAAATCAATGCTACAAGTTTCTGGAACACTATATATATAGTAGGTGGTAATATTTCATTGAATTTGTTGTGACTAAAGTGGCTAAGAAAATCGAAACGGTTCCTAAGGGAAGGCACATGCCCATTTAGATTATTCTGAGAGATATTTAATTTAGAAAGATAAAAGACATGTTCAGACTCTTCTGGCATGTTACCACTTAAGTCTTGGTCAATACTAAAGTCTTCAGCCTTTTGGAACTTGTATATAGTGAAAATGGGCATGAAATTGCTAACCGTGAGATGAAATATAGCATACCATTGTTGTCCTAAGAAACTCAGAAAAACAAAAACGTGAGATATCCGGAAAACGAAAAACCCTTTATACTTAAACCTCAAAAGGATAAAAATACCCTTGGACACAATAAAAAAAGACGTGTGAGATGGGCACACTTTTGAGTCAAAGTCTTTGGAAAACGTCCAATTAATCAAGGTTATGGACATAAACACAACGTGTGATATGGGAATAATTGAATACAAAAGTATCCTATTGGCCCCACATAATTAGAATTGGAATACATCAACTTTCAAAGATGCATAATAGATTCACAAAATGGATGACAATTAGAAAATAACTAAATTTTTTTTATTGCATTAAAACAGCAGTAGTAATAAATTTGATTCTAGCTAAAATTGGTTTGATTTTCATTTGATTTTTAAAGGAAAATAAGGGGAAAATTTTACAAGGTTTTAATTCTTACAATTTAAGTCATGAAAAACCAATGTAAACTAAATGATAACCTGTTTTCTTGAATTAAAGACTCAATTTCAATGCAGAAATGAACCATGAAACATGGTTTCTTGAATCAGATGCTAAGTCTCTAGTTGATGCGCATGGGAAGAGCAATAGCAAACAGTTTAACAGCTTGATGTTTATGCAAAATAAGAAAATGTTGGCAAATACGTGGGATCTGCAAGTGACATATAAACCCAGGGATCATAATCGAATTGCCGATGCATTAGCAAACATGATCTATCAATTTCTTCCATTTTATATGCTTGTCTGTCTCATTTGCAGGTTATAGTAGGTCAGTAGTGTATGGGATTCATTTCCGCCTAGCGTAGTTTTTTTTAGCGTTAACCCTCTCTTGTTTAAAAAAAATAATAAGAAAGAAAAGAAAGATCCACTAGAGTAGACATTAGCTTTTGGCCAAAAATATAGAGCTTGCACACTCATTTGAGTTTGACATTTTTTAATTTAATTATTTATGCACAAGTGTATTGAATTATTATTGATTTTCTATTCTATAACCTTGCCAATCAAATTACGATATTTTCTTATAATTTATAATTTTGATATACTATTATTTTAATATAATATAAGATCGTGCTAAACTTGACATGTAAAGACTTTTTTAATGAACCAATATGATTACCTGCAAGAAATTAAACAATGAATTTTATTAAAGTATACAGAGATAAATAATTATCATGGCAAGATCCAAACAATGAATATTGCTTGTTCTTCTTCACATAAGACTGTGATTATTCAAATAGTAATTAAGGCTTTGATCTTTTTTCTTGTAAATTTATCTTATCAAAGTAAATTTGCCAACAACGGTTAATTTTACTGTGGGGGAACATAAAAAAAATTCTGCTAATAGTGCAAATCCAGGAGTTTATCTATCAAATTTATAATTTTTTTTAAAATATTTGTATTAATTGTATGTACTTATAATAAGAGAGATTCTATCAAGGGGTTATTACTTGTTAAATTCTTACATTACAATCCACATAATTAGAAAATATATTCTCAAAAAACTAATACATATTTTATTATAAATAATTAATTTAAATAATTTTTTAACATGTTTAAATTAATTATTAAACTCTTATATTAAATATTAAATATGAAGGGAGTCCTTTTTCATGTAGTTGGTATCTAAATGTGTTTCAGATGACTTAAAAATTTTATAATAATATACTTTTCTTACTCTTTTAAACAATTACGAAAGAATTTCTAAAGTATTATGTCAACGTCAAATGGTAATTAAGGCTTTGATATTTTTTTGTGCAAATTTATCTTATCACAGTAAATTTACCTTCACTGGCAGTTTTATTGAGGGGAACATATAAAAAATTCTGCTAATCACTCTGTTCCACTCAACATAGAAAAAGAAGAGATTGATTTTCAAATATAATGTATTCATGATTAAATCCTTCTTCTTGTAATTAATTTGCAAACTGTTTTAGGCAATAGTGCAACTGAAGCTATTGATGAAAGAGTTGGTGCTGCTGCTCTTATGTTTATAGCCTTCTGGAATGCACTTGATTAACATATGGAAAACATATGTAAAGAGCTTTTTGAAGGAAAAATATCAGTTGCATGAAATAAACATATGGAAAACTTCAACCTTCAAATCTATATATACTTAAGAGGCAATTCCTCAAAAAGATTTCATCTGAGGTGCCATGCAAACATAAAGCCAAATCTCGCAGCTTTTTATTATCTTATTTTTTAAAAGCTGTCTAAAAGTCTTTTTTTTTCTATAAACATTTTTTCAAAAGTTTATCCAAACATACACTACATTGCTTGTATTCAAATTGAGCAATTCTAAATAAGTAAGATTATTGTAAGACAAATGTAAATATTGGATGGATGAATGAATGAATAAAGATATGGTAGATTTTGAAGAACTCCTATCTAAATTAGAATTGTACATGTCAAATCCCTTCTCTCTTTAGGGTCAAATATTACAAATCATGATTGGTTACCACTAAGAGTAAATTTTAACTTACCAGCAAGGTTGTTTTGAGATAAATCAAGATAGGCAAGATTTTGAAGAGCTCATATTTAAATTAGAATATTGCTTGCAAAATCCCTTCTCTCTTGAGTGTCAAATATTACAAATCATGATTGGTTATCATTAAGAGTAAATGATAATTTACCAATAAATGCGTAAGTTTAGTAAGAATGAAAGGTAACTTACTAGTAAGATTGTTATAAGATATATTTATAGAGTTGAGATTTTGAAGAGATCTTATATGAGTTGAAACTATACCTATTAAATTCATTTTAGTTAGTTGCATATATATAACATTTGTAATGGAGTGAGTTTGCTCAGAGATTTAGTTGCATATAACCTTTACAAATGAGTGAGTTTGGTAAGAATGATAGGTAACTTACCAATAAGATTGTTGTGAGACAAATCCAAATAATTGAGATCATGAAGAGTAAAAATAGTTGGAATGATACCTATCAAACTAATTCTACAAATTATGAGACAAAGTGTGTTATGCCTCAAGAATTTTCAAATTTCAAGGATATTAGTGATTTTTTCCCAAATCGAATCTCTTTATTTTTTCAAGGGTAATAGACATCTCACCTTACTCGATATTGGTATCATCTAGAAGGAAGGAAACTTCGCCCTGCCCTTAGATTATTGGTGAATCTCTTTCCAAAAATTCATGTAACAAAAGGATAAAAAATGCATGATTACTAAGTCCATATTTCTATAAAAGCGTGTGTTTGACTACTAGTAGCTCATCAGTTTTGTGAGACTTGGAGCAACTGTCCATCAAACGTATAAGGGACTCCAGGCAAGAAGCTTGCAGCAGCGAACATGGCCCCCCTGTAGTGAACTCTTGGTAGTGCCTTCATCATGATTCCACAAAACACGAAACCATCAACCCTTCCACCGACCCATTTGGCCATTTCTCCTGAGGAAGTGCAGGAAGTATGTAAGATCTTCTAATGTGCTCGTACAAGCATTTCTGCAATTGCTGCAGTAAAACTGCAAATGTAAAGGTTGTAATTGATTAGTACCTCCAATCTTTCATAACTATAGCATCGCGCTGTATCATCATATTCATGAGCTGGACAATATTTTTGGGACCAAAATGGGTGACGCCTATACTCAATCAAACCAGCAGCATCTATAGGAATCTGAAAGTGAAACAATATATGACAGGTGTGAAGTTAGCTTATCTTTTACCCTAACAAAAGAATAATTGTTGGATATAATGGTGTTAGGTCATTAACTGGATTGCCTCCATCAGAATAGGTACTATCTATCGTAGACTATCTCCAGCTTGCATCCACCACATACCCTGCATATTAATAGCCAATGCACATGATTAATTGGAAAAGGTACCAAAATCTCTGTTCTTTCCCTTGCTTGGATATAATAATAGATAGGCAGATATTGAATGTTGATTATTAGGGATGCACGCCTATGATTTCTCTTTCCACCTTTCATGGACATTCAGAAATTTAGAGAATGAAAGTAGGTAGCAACTGTATATAACAGTGCATGCTTGCTGATCTTTCTTTTCATTTCTTGAAATTTAGTTTGGCATGCACATCATGGAATACACAATTTAGAACAGCAAAGGCCGTACCTAATTGCCCCGCATGTTGCACGGGTATATGGAGGATGTGCAGATCAGTTCTGGTTTCCCTGAAATTCACTCGCATAATCTTCATCAATGTCTCCATGCCATCTATATCCTTGACGAGCTAATGAAAACTAATGTTTAATCCCAGATCAAAGGATCATTATTGACATAAAGAAAGCAAGAATTTTGAAAATTAAACTACTACCATTTGGTCTCTTCAAATCATCAGCTAAAGAAAGGGCATTTGCGTGGTTTAGATCCTCTTTCTCCTTCTGAGCTCTAGAACGATCGTCCTGATGACAAGAGAAGAATTAATCAGGATATTGTATTTAGTTATTTGCCAATCAAACTTGTAAAACAGTAAAAGAAACAATGCAACATGGTCATTGCATATACAATAATGATCTTTTTTCTTTGATAATACCCTTTCGCTTCCAAGCAAGGGGGTATTTTGAAGATCATGCTGAATAGTTCACACAAGACAGTTATTCCATTTTAACACTGTCATCATAATAATTTATCAGTTTTCAAATGGGAAATGGCTGAATAACTAGGAAAAGCTTCATCCCGTACAAATAACTTAATGAGTCAAATGGTATATGCTTCAAAAAATATTCGAAGAATAATGCTATTATCGCTAGTAACTTAATGCTTCAAAAAATATTCGAAGAATTTGTTGTGACTGAAGCCGCCAAGAAAATCGAAACGGTTCCTAAGGTAAGGCATGTGCCCACTCAGATTATTCTGGGAGATATTTAGCTTAGAAAGATAAAGGACATGTTCAGACTCTTCTGGCATGCTACCACTCAATTGATTTTGAGAAACATCCATGAGAAAACGGAGAGAAAATCCAAGAGAATGGTAGTGCATTATCAATTAAAAAACATTATTGTGAATGATCTTGGTCAATACTAAAGTCTTCAGCCTTTTGGAGTTTGTATATAGCGAAAATGGACATAAAATTGCTAACCTTGAGATGAACTACACCACACCATTATGATCCTAATAAACTCGGAAAAAGAAGCGTGAGATTCCTAGGAAAACACTTGTTGGAAGAAATGAAACTTTTTGCGCTATAAATCTCGAAAGGATAGAGATATCCTTTGAAACAATAAAAAAAAAGAAGACATGTGACATGGGCACACGTTGGAGTCAAAGTCTTTGGAAAACGTCCAGTTAATCAAGGCCATGGACATAAACACAACGTGTAAGATGGGAACAATTGAATACAAAAGTAGTCTATTGGCCCCACATAATTGGAATTGGAATACATTAACTTTCAACAACAACAACAACAACAAGCCTTATCCCATTAAATGGGGTCGGCTACATGGATCATACGACGCCATTATGCTCTATCAAAAACTAAATCCTTGGATAGATTATTGACCAGGAGATCCCGCTCAATGACATCGTTGAGTGTTCTCTTTGGCCTTCCTCTATTCCTTTTAACAGGTGTCCATACTGTTTGATCCACCCTCCTCATCGGCGCATCCATTGGCCTTCTTTGCACGTGTCCAAACCACCTAAGACGGTTCTCTACCATTTTCTCCTCAATAGGTGCCACTCCAACTCTTTCCCGTATGTGTTTATTACGAATCTTATCTTTTCTTGTATGCTCACAAATCCATCTCAACATCCTCATTTTAGCTACCCCAACTTTATACTCTTGTTGTCCTTTTAAAGCCCAGTATTCACTTCCATAAAGCATTGCTGGTCTTATAGCAGTACGATAAAACTTTCCTTTTACCTTATCTGGCACTTTCCGATCACATATAACCCCAGTAGCCTTTCTCCATTTGAACCACCCGGCCTGAATTCTATGATTAACATCCTCCACAATTTCACCGTCCTTCTGTATAATTGATCCCAAATATTTGAACTTATCTATTTGTGAAATAACTTGATCTCCCAATCTGACTCCAAGTTACTTCTAGCTTGCCTCTTATCAAAATTATAATGCATATATTCAGTCTTACTTCTACTCAGACGAAAACCCTTCGACTCTAAAGTATTTCTCCATAACTCAAGTTTAAAATTAATCTCTTCTCTTGATTCCGCCACAAGAACTATATCGTCCGCAAAAAGCATGCACTTAGGGATTTCTTCTTGAATAGGCTTTGTTAGAACATCCACTACTAGATTAAATAAATACGGACTCAAGGATGATCCCTGGTGTAGACCAATCCTTATGGGAAAATCCTTTGTTTCACCCCCAGATGTTCTAACAGTAGTTGTTACCCCCTCATACATATCTTTTATTATCTTGATATATGCCATGCGTACACCTTTCTTTTCCAAAGCTTTCCAAATGGATTACAACTAGAAAATGCCTAAATTTTTTCTGATAGTGTTATTTCCTTATAATTCATAATTTTGATATACTATTATTTTAACATAATATAAGATCATGCCAAACATGACATGTACAGATTTTTCTAATGAACCAATATCATCAGCTACAAGAAATTAAACAATGAATTTTCTTAAAGTTTACAGAGATAAAGAATGATTATGACAAGATCCAAACAATGAATTTTACTTGTTCTTCTTAACATAAGACCGTGATCATTCAAATAGTAATTAAGGCTTTGATCTTTTTCCATGCAAATTTATCATATCACAGTAAATTTGCCAACACCGTCAGTTTTACTGAGGGGGAACATATCAAAAACTCTACTAATCACTCTGTTCTACTTAACATTGAAAATGAAGAGATTGATTTTCAATTATAATTTATTCATGATTGAATCCTTTGAATGTAATGACGATTTCCTATTCTTCTTGTAATTCATTTGTAAATTGTTTTAGACAATAGTGCAACTGCAAGAGTTTATGCTGCTGCTGCTATGATGTTTACAGCCTTCTCGAATGCACTTGCTCTTCATATGGAAAACATATGTAAAGAGCTTTTTGAAGGAAAAATATCAGCTGCATGAAATAAACATATGGAAAACTCCAAAATCTATATATACTTAAGAGGCAATTCCTTAAAAAGGTTTTATCTGAGGTACCATGCCAACATAGAGCCAAATCTCGTAGCTTTTTATTAGCTTATTTGCAAATCTGGATTCACTAGATGCTGGAGTGAGATATTATTGAAAGGAATGGCTAATGGCAGGTTGGAGGATACAAGCCTTTGGGACACTTGTTGCATTGATGGTCGAGATTTGGGAGATGGATTCAAGCATGCTAATGCTATTGTCACCAAAAGTGTCACATCTCCTGCATCTCTCCGTGCTGGCAAAGAAAGACGTGCGTCTAAGATATCTTTTAGCAAAATACTTTCATTACATGTCTTTGACAGAGACCATATCAGATATCCAGGATGTCTTCCCATCATTGTTTCTAGTGTCACCACTCCAAAACTATAAACATCACACTTTTCAGTCACAACTAGAGTGTATGCAAGCTCTGCAATGGACCAAAGGTAAAAAACAAATTATGTATTCATATATCCCAATGTAAGTAATTGTGAGAACAAAATGCAACACAAGAGAAGTAGCTGAGAATATGAAAGGCTAACCTGGAGCAACATAACCATAAGTACCAGCTACAAGAGTTTGATTAGATGTATCTGGATCTATTGCCGTGCCAAAGTCTGATACAAGAGCCTCCATCCTTGAGTTCAGCAATACATTGCTACTTGTTATGTCTCTATGGATAATTGGAGGAGCACAATGATGATGCATGTAGAACAGAGCATTCGCTATTCCTTTGATGACATTCACCCTCTTACTCCAATCCAACTCTTTTGCTTCTTTATCATGATTCAACATATAAAAAAGGCTTCCTCTGTCATGGCTCAGGAATTTTCAAAAAAAAAGAAAAAAAAAATTTTAAAAATTTAGTATAAGAATATATATATATTTATTTGGTTCAGGAAATGTCAATGGGAGCATGTTAGCAGAGTGGTCCAAAAGGCGGAGGAAGAATTCTGTGGTCTCGTGTTCGAACCCTGGCAGTTGCAAGAGTGGAGGTTTTAATTTCTTTTTAGGCAGGCGAAATTACCAAAATACCCTTCGCTCTTTTAAGCCTTGCAGACACCGTACTCCTCGCCATTTCCTTCTCTGTTTCCTTTTCAGCGATGCAGGCGGTAGAGGCGGTGACAGAAGCGTCACGCCATGGGAGAGCCGGTGCCGTGCGACTAGATGCTGCTACCGCATTATTCTGTCAGCGCCTCTGCTGAGTCGTCATAGTGTGTATTGTCGCATCATTGGCAGGCTCCACTGGGTTGATAAATGGAGACAGAAAGGGAGGAGGAAAGGAAAAGAGAGGCTTCGCGTTCGGGGAGTTCTGTCGCTGCCGTGAGACCTATCGCCGTGCAATGGCCTGTTTCTTCTGTCGGTGATGCCAATTTCTCTTACTGTCGCAAGTTTTTTTTTCTTTCTTTCCCAGAGAAACAGTGTGTGTAGAGGGAGAGTGATGGTGGAAGATAGTGAACTCTTAGTGCTATCAAGATAGTATTCGGAGAGTAGAGACTTATCTTGTGTGGTCGTCGATCGCTTAAGGTAAATTCTGGGATTTTCTGTCTTCACCTCTGGCACCCCTATTTCTGTTCTCTTCTGTTTGAGCCGTCGAGAGAAAAATGGAAATTGATGAGGTATTTGCTTTAGGGGTTTCCAGATTCTGAGTTGCGGGCCTTAAGAGCATTAACCCATCGTTCCTTATTGTGTTGGCGGCGAATTGCTTCTGGTGGTTGAGGTATGCGTTCTGTAGCTAAAGACATCATAATTAGAAGATGCTGTCAGGGAAAATGGTCACTGGTTTGGTTTTAGGAAAAGTTTTATGAATGCTCGCCTTGTGTGCTGTGTATTGGGTCATTGTTTTGTTAAGGGTGTTGATGCCAGGAATAATTTTTCAATTCAGGGGTCTCTGTGCTCGCGGGTTCTGTGAAAGAAATGCAAGTGTGTGTGTGCTGTGATGCTAGCTGGTGGTTTTGGGGCTGGTTAGGGAGATTGGTATGTGCGCATATATGTATGCATGTGCAGATATATATATACTGTTTAAGGCACGACTGTTTTGGGTTGAATCTAAATAAATATATATGCATAAGCATTTTGTTCGCTGTGAAGATATATCTATACATGTGCTGCATGGGTGAAATAAAGAGGAAAACAGAAGATTTTGTTTTGCTAACATTGTGGCTGGGTGTGTATGTATTGTGACTTGCGCTTGTGCTGTGAAGATATAAATTGATGTGTGTGAGTGGTTATGCTGAAGGAGAGAAAAAGGAGCAGAGGCATAAGATGTGTATGTGTATTAAGAGTATTAAGATTTTAAGAAAGACGGTAATTAATGGAATTAGTGAATGAAATAGCATTTGGAACAATTGTTGGTATCATTGGAATCTGATTCATATGTGTGGAAAATTTTAGTTGAAGGAAAGAAAGGGGTTATATTGCTACGCATGTCTGAGTGCGTGCAAATGAATTGGGAAACATTTGGGAAGGAGGCTTAGATCATTTTTTCTAGGAATATATACACACGTGCATATGTGTTACTGTTTTGGCTTGAGGTATAAGTATATACATTATTGTCATGGTAGGAGCTTATGAATTGAGTTGTGGTTGTATGGTTGATAGTGTGTCATAGATTGAAATGATAGTCTAAGGATGATTGATTTCTGTGGAAAACTTTAAATAGAATGTTAATATATTGTTTCGGGATACCAGGGAATTGAGAAGTGAATGTAATCGAAGTTGTTGGGCTGAAAAGAGTAACAGTTTAGGAGCGTGACAGGTGAGTGAATAACGTTCCCTAAAATTTACATTTTTCAAGTGCATTGTCATTTCAAATGATGAATTTCAAATATTGATTTTGAAAAGCAAATTTTAAGAAAGTATAGTTTAAATCGTTAGAAATGATTTTCTTTCGATTGGTTTACAAAAGAATTATGATTATGTATGAAAATGGATGAATAAGCTTTTGAAAAGAGTTTGGCAAACGTTGCATTGAACTGATGTTATTCATGAAATACATTATTATGCGAATTTCATATGATTTTACAGTAACTTGATTTTTAATGTACATGCTGGGGTTTTTGAAATTTAAAGTGGTTTTTACCAACAGTTATAGCATTGAAACAGTTGAGATTATTTCATGTGAAATAAACCCCACGCATGATGGAAACGTTTTAGGACAGAATACAGAATGCTGGTTGCTAACAGCAGTACTGTTAGTCCTTGGTGCACCTTAGTTACCCGAGCTCGATGGATTATACCGTGGGTTTCGTACTCGCGAAGGGTAGTGGTTGAGCTACCAGATTTCACCGTGGGTTTCGTACTCACGAAGGGTAGTGGTTGAGCTACCAGATTTCACCGTGGGTTTCGTACTCGCGAAGGGTAGTGGTTGAGCTACCAGATTTCACCGTGAGTTTCGTACTCACGAAGGTTAGTGGCCTTGAGCCACCGACAGTTAGCGGCTTCGAGCTGCCAGATCGGTTAGTTACCCTCGTGGACTGTGTGTCCACGTCTATTTTCGTTCTGTTGAAGTCCTACAGAAAGATCACGGTTTTGATCGGATTGTTTTAAATAGTTTATTGAAGCAAATATTGCATATTGTTATTTTCCCCTGAAATACAAATGTTTACAGAAAGGTTTGCACTAGATTACGAAATATCATGAAATACATTTTCAATATGATTATGCATTGCTTATTTTCCGCATTGCTTAAATCATGTTTTTGGGACGTTATTCACGAGTAGATTTTTGGCTTCAGATAGTGCAGGTGACCCTAATCCTCCGGCTGAGCAGTAAAGGGCCTCGCTGTCGATCCGAAGCATTGTTTGACAGATATTACTTTTGATGTAATTACTTTCTTAAGAACTTGTATTATTTTGGAAAGGATAATGCTCCACATAAACTTTAGAAAATATTTCGTATGATTTTGAAAAACATTATGAAAACTTTAAACGATGTATTTGAGGTTTTAGGCTTTCGGAATATGAAACTATTCATATTCCGTGCCAGTCACGGGCCAAATTTTAGGACGTGACATCCTCTCTCCATGTATTCATATATCAGAAACATGCATTGATTATGCAAACAAAAACCATGGAGCTTTATAATATTGCGGTGTCGAATTTCACTTAACATCTTTACTTCATTCTGAAAACTCTTGGCAAAAGTTGGATTTTCATATTCTTTACTATGAAGTTTTTTCAGTGCTACAATTCTGCCAGTGGGAAGTCGTGCTCTATAAACGCTTCCATAGGCACCAATTCCAATACAATATTTGATGTCAAAGTCCTCTGTTGCTTGAATAATATCTTCATAGGCAATTTTTCCATCATAATTCCATATGGAAAACAAATCGCCATTTTTTGGTCCTCTTCTCCCAATTGTGGATTTCTTGTTCTTTTTGAAATATTGAAATAAGATGAAACCCGCAACAAATATGATGACAATAAAACTTGTCAAAGGAATAATGATTTTCAACAAAGACTTTGGACCTTTAGAAGAATCATGTATCTTCTCTAGACCAAGTAATTCTTTATTACCATATAAAATGTCATGAGGAAAAGAGTTATAAACTTGACTTGGAACATAGCCGCTGAGATGATTGTATGACAAGTTGATGGACTCCATCCTACCAAGTCCTCTATGTATACTTCCAGAGATGTTATTGTAGCTCAAATCAATGTTACATCGTGAAGGGTAACTACATATTTGATATGGTAATGTTCCATTGAATTTGTTGTGACTAAAGTCACCATGAAAATCGTTGTGCCAAACGTAGGGCATGTTTCCACTCAGATTATTTTGGGAGATGTTTATATAATAAAAATAATAAGAAAGAGGTCGAATCTCTTTTGGCATGCTTCCACTTAAATGATTTTGAGAAACATCAAATTGTTGTAAATTTGTCAAATTGAAAAGGGAAGGAGGGATATCGCCTGCGGTAAATAAATTTGAGAATAAATATAAGTTATTGAGATCTGTCATGAAACCCAAAGTTAAAGGAATGAATGTAACTAATAGATGCAGAAGTTTGGTAAGAGTAAAGGGCAACTTACCAATAAGGCTATTATGAGACAAATAAAGATTGCCAAGATTTTGAAGAGTTTCTATCTGAATTGGAATACTACCTGTCAAACCCCATCTCTTTTGAGTATTAAATATTCTAAATCAAGATTGGTACCATTAAGAATAAGTGATAACTTATCAATAAGGTTGTTTTGAGACAAATAAAAATTGGTGAGATTTTGAAGAGCCATTATCTAAGTTGAAATAATACCTATTTTACCTAGTCTATTAAATATGTGAGATGCTAGATTGTGTCTTAGTAGTACAACCTTGGCAATGAAGTGAGTTTGGTAAGAGTGAGAGGTAACTTTTGCAATGAGAGGTAACTCATTCAGGTTGATTAGAACGAGGAATAAATTACTAGTGGGACTGGTATGCTAAAGTGGTATCCATTGGTGGTTGGTGTTCCACTACTTTTGTTCAACATTCATAAAACTTTTTAATTACTATTAATAAATAAGCAAACAAATAAAATGACAGAATACACAACTGAACGAGTTCATCAACTTTTAAATATGCATATGAAGTGCTTATATTTTTATATATTTTAAGTTGTTTTAAATTATGCTTGCTTTCGGTTTTTGTTTATGAACATAAATTTAATCGATTATTATTATATTACGGTGGCTTCTTCGCTTTTATTTATTCATAAATAATTCATAAACATTTAATATAAATAAATGAACTGGTATCTTTGAATTGAAGTTACTTTATGGCTGCTTTTTATTTTGTATAAAGAGCATAAATTTATTCATTATTACGGTGGCTTCTTCACTCTTATTTATTTGTTTATTAATTATTCCATTATTATTATATTCGCAGTGGCTGCTTCATTTTTATTTATCTTTAAACCACATGGAATATAATATTGTCTGTCCTTGTATGTTCTAAAGAAAGATCCCGTCTTGTAACATGTGTCACTAAAAACATATTGTATCCAACTAATTGCTTTTCAAGCATCCAACTAATCTTAAAGTTATGCTACTAAAAAAAATTTAAGATTAAATTATATATTTGATCTTTTATATTTTTAGAAATTTTATTTTAATTTTTTAAATTTAAAAATATATTATAAATTATATATTGCAATGGAGCCATTATTTTGTTGTATATAACTTTTGCAATAGAGTGAGATTGATAAGAGTGAATAATTTACCAGTTAAGTTGTTATGAGATAAGTCTAAATAAGTGAGATTCTGAAGAGCTCCTATCTGAGTTGGAACTGTACCTATCAAATTCATTTTATTTAGTTGCATATAACTTTTGAAATGGAGTGAGTTTAGTAAGAGTAAGAGGTAACTTACCAGTAAGGTGGGTATGAGACAAGTTCAAATAAGTAAGCTTATGAAGAGCTCCTATATGAATTGGAATGGTACCCATCAAATCTATTTTATAAAGTTGAAGAAGTTCTAAGTTGGGAAATGCAGTGAAGTTGAGATCTGCTAGCCGAGGGTTCTGTGGAGTGATCCAATATGGGCTACTCATCCGAACAACGCTTCCAAAGTCATTGCAATATATCTCTGGCCAACTACAAGGGTCAAAGAAGTTGTAGTTACTATTGGTAAACCATTTGGTCTGAAGCAGAGCACGTTTCTCCTCTGCTATCATGGCAACAGCAGCACCATTGATATGGAAGCAAGTTAAAGAAAGGCATAAGAAAAAGACCACATTCACTGCCATCTTTAATTCATTTGTTTATACAAAGTGATCACCAAATTAAAATGTTTATATAGAGAAATATTGAATCACTTTGCAAGTATTGTTTACGCTTCAAAGTCGTTGTGAGATGGGCAAACTTATGAAAGGTCTCCGTCAATATTAAAGTCTCCAGACGTGTGATGAGCACCACAGCATATATGGTGGTCCCATAAAGCTCCGACAATTACTAATGTATGTTCTATGAGAGTCACAGTATTTATTACTAATGTCATTTCTCTAATAAATTAATAAATTATGAGTATATGAGTAAATATTTATAGTTAAGAAAACTATAAAAACTTAATAAAAAAACTACAAAGGCTTAATTAAAAGTAAGATGAAATCATAAGAGCTTGGATATTAATTTCTTTATAGGAGAGGATTTAACAGGTAAATCCATCGTTATAAAAATTGTGGGTAGGTATTAGCCCAATTGAATGCCAAATAACTTATCTATCAATTTTTTTTTTTGAGAAACCAAATTATGTTAGGTTTTAGTTTATCTTCCAACTAATTTTGTGTTTTTTTATTTCCTGTATTTTTCTTATTCTTTATCGGGATTTTGGTTTTCACCAAAATTTTTTTACATTTAGGCTTTCTTATTCTTATTCAACTATTTTTTCTATTAATTTTTTTACAACCAAATCAAATACCTAAGACCTTATTTTGGTGCTTATCATTTTGATAAGCATCATTAAGTAATTGACCGTCCCAATCTTCAATACGAAGCGAGCCATAGCAAAGCATAATAAAAATAACACTTTTGCTCCCATCTTTAATTCATTTGTTTACACAAAGTGATCACCACAAGCTTATTGATCATTCCTTTGGATTTGCTTTTTTAAAGTGATTTTAGATAAATATGTAAAAAGAGTTTAACAACGTCTTTTAGCTCTTGTGGGATCACAGCGCTTGTTGTTGTTGTGGTAGTCCACGGAGAATGCCATTGGTTCATGCAAAGCCATCACCAAAAAAAGGGATGTACGTATGATGATAAATTAATTTTTTATAAAAGAATATTTTAACTTTTTAAAATGACCTCTTCTAAAGACGCGTGTCAATGACTTTGACTACCATTAACCAAAAAGAAAAAAAAGTCGTCATGTCGCTGAATTAAAGTGATACTCCTCCAGCTCAGAATGCTACACCTATAAATGATGTAAATACTACTCTTACATTAACTTTATTTATATTGATAGTATATTTTTATAAAAGATCTTTTAAAGAGAAGGATTATGTTAAGTTCTATTTTCTTACATGTTCTAATTAGCTAAATAAGGGAAGGAGAGCAAAACCCCTCTCCTCCCCTCCCGTTAAATTACCCATACCAAACTAAGTTTTAATGTAAGTGATCTTTAAACGAGTAAAGACCAAGAGTCTTTTTATACATATAAGAATGATTTTTTATATATTAACTAAATTGTGAATAGCTTTTTTAAAAATATTTTTTTATATTCACATAAATTTAAAATTAAAATCTTATATTTAAATACTCAAACGTTTTTACTACCACTAATACATGTTGGTGGTAGAAATGGTATTTGAATGACGGAAAAAGTTGAACTTCAGTTTGTCCCATGACAACCCTAATTAATGCATTAATTTACGTTTTTTGTTTTAAGTAAGATGGAGGAGCAGCACTTTCACAGCCATCTTTAATTAATTTTGTTTATGTAAAGTGATCGCCAAATGAGCACAGCCACAGGGTGTTTTTATAGAGAAATACTGAATCGCTTTGCAATTATTATTATTATTTCGGTACAAAAAAAATTTAGATAAATTCGATATAAATTCTGTACTAAGGTCAAGATATAGTTTTAGGGCTTAAAAAACGTTTATAAAAAATTTACGAGATCGCCTATCAAATGAGCCCTCATAATAGTAGCGAAAATCAAACTCATATTCTTATAGAATATAAACTCTTTCTTTATTTGCCAATTCTGATTATTTACATGTCAAAGCTTTGTAATTATTGCTTGCACATCAAAGTCTTCTGAGCATGCAAGTCCAATGGCAAATGCCATATGGGGTGAGATGGGGCAGTTGTGAAAGGTCTTCGCCAATATTAAAGTCTCCATTCACTCTTTATTAGTCTTTTAAGTAAATGCACATGAAATTGCCAAACGTGAGATGAACATCACAGCATAGTGGTCCCATGAAACTCCACGAAAATAACTCAAAAAGATAAATGCAAAAGATTATAACTCAATATGAACATCACAGCATATGAACCACTTCCAATAGTCTTTAATGCAAAAGATTCAGAAGATAATTTAGAAAAATTCACGTATACTTTTTTTCATAAATAATTAATATAATTAATTTTTTAAACTGTATAAATTACTCTCTACATTCCTTTATATAAGATGCCAATAGCAAAAGAATGTTGGTCAAAAAGTTTATTAAAATTAGCTATATACAATAAATCTATAGAAATTGTGACTTTCTTTCCAAAAACACCCTTATTTATGGAAAATGTGGGTAGGAGAGAGAGTGAGTAGAAAAATATATGATACATAATAAATAGAAAAAGAAACAGAGAAAGATATATAATTAATTGAGGATAAAAATAAAATAAAATACATTAAATATTTATTGAAAGAAAGAATGTCTATTCTAAAAATTGTATCTTATAAAAGGAAGGAGGGAGTGATTATCTACCTCCAACACTTACAAGTTACAACTTCTATTTAAGTTTTCAAGGTTTTATTTTTTTTAGATATATAAAGTATACTCCCTCATGTCCTTGATAAAAAAACGAATTGCACTACAAACTAAGGGAGGTTGTAGTAACTTTTTGCATGGTCAATATCCAAAGATGGGTATCAAACAACTTAGACTATTATATTAATATTTTTCTTATTTTTTTTTCTTTAAAGAAAAATAAAAACAAAAGTTTCGTCCTCAACGCCAAAATGTATAAAGCCTGTCTAAACTATAAACCCGAAAGGCAATAGATATAACCAGCTTTCCTTTTTTTAATTATTAAAATATTATTTTTTTAATATTATCTCTAGTCCTTAAATATAAGAGTTAGACAAAAAATTCATTTTAATTATAAACATAAAATATCAAACTACTTTATCTATTAAATTTATAATTTTTTAAAAAATGTGTATTGATTGCATATACTTATAGTAATTGAGATTTTATCAAGGGGTTATTACTTGTTATATTCTTACATTACAATCCACATAATTAAAAATGATATTCTAAAAGAACTAAAATATATTTTATTATAAATAATTAATTTAACTAATTTTTTAATATGTATAAATTGATTATTTAACTATTATATTAAATATTAAATATGAAGGGAGTTCTTTTATGTGTCTAAATGTGGTTCAAATGACTTTAAAATTTTATAATAATATACTTTTCTTAGTCTTTAAATAATTATGAAAGGATTTCTAAAGTCCTATGGCAATGTCAAAGTCGTTAGAGTATGCCCAAAAGGAAATAATCGATTTTCTCATAATTTATGAGTTGGGAAGAGTTGAATTCATTGTCATTAATTCATCATCATCATCATTACCAACATTATTATCATTATTTTAATTTAAAATTTTAAAAACTTAAACTAATTTTAACTAAATTTTTTAGTTTAGTTACAAAGTCGTTCATAAAACCCATACAAAGAATAAAAAATTAATTCATTAGTCCTTATATTATATTGAAAACTAGGATTTGTAGTCTCTTTTTTTTTCCTTTTTATTGAACCATACGTTATAGTTTCATTTTCATCAATTAGATATTAGTATATATATATATATATATATACTATGTTAATATAAACGACATATAAGTTATTATAAAATACAAAATAAAAAATTTCTAATAATATAAATTTATATATTATTATAAATTAATTATAGAAAATAAATGAAAGTTTGTTTTCCCTATCAAAATTTAGCTACACAAATAACGATGTATATTTTGGGGATTTCAAAAGCCAGAGTACTATTGAATTTCATTGAAATATGTTTTTGTAAGGAAGACTCTGAAACGGGGTTGTCAATTTATGGGCAATTTGGCAATTCTAGTGAAGTTAAAGGAGAAAATAGATTACAACTAAATGAACATAGAAAAATAGCAAACAAATCACTAAAACAAAATGTTGACTAAGTTGTTTAAAGATTAGTGTTTGAAGGGAAAAAAACTTGTTAAGATCAGGAATTTTAATTAACATATATATGTATATTCATTGTAGAATACCTCGTATAGGAAGTGTTGGCTGAATGGTTCAATGGCAAGAAGGAAAACGTGTGGCCTGTGTTCGAATCCCAGCAGGTGTAGAAGAGTGATTTTTCTTATTTTCAGACGCGTGAAATTACCCTTTTGCCCTTCTGTCCATTTTTTACCAAATCCCGACTTCCCCCCCCATTTTTTCTTCCTGGTTGCAAAGCAACGGCAGGATTTGCAGCGTGACGTGAGAGGGGTTTGGTGTTAGCACAGCGCGCGGCGTGGGAAGGGAGTGCACGGCACGGAAGGTCTGCTGCTCGCCTTTATATCTGAGGTATTCCTTTCCCATTCCATTCTTCCATTGGCAGCAAGGTGGCAGCGAGAGTTTGAGTGGAGGGCGCAGGAGTGTCGCGGGTTGGTGTTCAGGTTGTAGCGCTGTTGAACACTCTTTCCAGTAGACCACCTTCATGGTTAACGTTGTCGCTGTGTAGCTGTTCTCCGTCACCATTGTTGTGCTACTGTAGCAATCCTCTACTACTGTAGCAAGTCTGTGATTTCCAGTTCTGTCTCATTTCTGCTGTGATCCGTTCGGGGAGTGAAGTGGTAAGCTCCTGGGTCCACGTTCATTATGCAGTTTCATCTTTCCTTTTAAGTGGCTGTTGAGTGACAGAGCTCACTCCATCCTGTCTGTGTCATCGTAATTCTCTGTTTCAGGCCGTTGCCGTGTTTGATACAGAAAGGGAAGTGAAGCTGTGCACTGTCATTTTCTTCTGCTTAGTTCTGTGGTCCTATTACCGTGTTTCCCTGTGCGGTAAGGGTGGTAAGTTTCACCCATTTTCCTTATTTTCTTTGCGACCGTGGCTGTTTTGCTTGTGCTGTGGACATTACTGCTGTGTGTTTTTGTGGGCTGCTGTTTGGGTATATGTATGTATATGAAACGCTGATGCTGCTTTGGGCTATGAACCATGTGTGTGTATTTATATTCATGGCGATGGATGTTCGGTAGGTATGTGATTCTGTGTAAAAATATATATGTTTAGAGAGAGAGTGAGAAAGAAGGAAATTCGTGCTGTTGGGGGAGCAGAGATGCTGTCATTAGGAATAAGATTTTTTCTTGGACAGCACATGAGTATGTATATGCATGTCTTAATCGGTCAAGGAGAATTGTAGAGGCATTGGTGGGGAATTCGTGGAACTGTGCGTGTGTGGCTACGAAATGGAGAGATGTGTAGTTATTATATTAAACTAACATATCATAAAAGTAGCGTTAGGAACAATGTTATTGGAGGGGGAAATTTCAGGTTATATATGCATATCATGTTGCTGTAATTGCCATCATAGTACAAGATAAAACATTAATTATGAGATGGAAGTTTGAAGTATGTCTAAAGAGACTTAAAAGAAGGAATTATATCATGTTTGGTTGAGGTGCTTACATGGGATTTATAAGGGAGGTATAAGGCAACATGTATTCTATGGACACAAGATTTGAAATTTGCAAAGTTAACTTGTGATTAGGGATTTTTCTTCTCTAAACATGGATTCTGGTGATAGTTATAATTGTTACGAATATAAAATCTGTTTGAAAGGTGGTTTCGAATGTAAGCTTACGGAATGTCTTATTTCAAAAATTTAGGAAAATGAAGGGAGAGCGACATCTTGAAATCTAGAGTAAGGATAACTATATCAGATTATTGCAGGTGAGTGAATAACGTTCATTAAAATTTACATTTTTCAAATGCATTGTTATTTCAAATGATGAATTTCAAATATGGATTTCAAAAAGCAAGTTTTACGAAAGTATGGTTTAAATCGTTAGAAATGATTTTCTTTCGATTGATTTACAAAAGATTACGATTATGCATGAAAATGGATAAAGAGGCTTTAGAAAAAGATTTGACAGTGAACTGATGTTATTCATGAAATATTCCTACGTAAATTGCACATGTTTTTACAGTAACTTGATTTTGACTGTTCATGCTGGGGTTTTTGAAATTCAAAGTGGCTTTATCAATGATTATGGTAATTGAAACAATTGAGATCATTACATGTGAAAAGGACCCCACGCATGATGGAAATGTTTTAGGACGGAATACAGAATGCTGGTTGCTAACAGCAGTACTGTTAGCCCTTGGTGCACCTTGGTTACCCGAGCTCGATAGATTATACCGTGGGTTTCGTACTCACGAAGGGTAGTGGTTGAGCTACCAGATTTCACCGTGGGTTTCGTACTCGCGAAGGGTAGTGGTTGATCTACCAGATTTCACCGTGGGTTTCGTACTCACGAAGGGTAGTGGTTGAGCTACCAGATTTCACCGTGGGTTTCGTACTCGCGAAGGGTAGTGGTTGATCTACCAGATTTCACCGTGGGTTTCGTACTCGCGAAGGTTAGTGGCCTTGAGCCACCAACAGTTAGCGGCTTCGAGCTGCCAGATTGGTTAGTTACCCTCATGGACTGTGTGTCCACGTCTGTTTTTGTTCTGTTGAAGTCCTACAGAAAGATCATAGTTTTTTGAAAAAATTGTTTTACAACGATTGATTTGAAATAGTTATTTCAAATTGAATCTCTAAAATAAGAATGTTTACGGAAAAGATTATGGGCTTGAAAGGATTATGTTTTTCCTGAAAGAAAATGTTTACAGAAAATGTTGCATTAAAATACGAGATGTTGAAACATGTTTATGCATTGTTTATTTCCACAATCTTTTAAACCATGTTTTTTTGGGACGTTATTTACTAGTAGATTTTTTGGCTTCAGATAGTGCAAGTGACCCTAATCCTCCGGCTGAGTAGTAAAGAGCCTCGCTGTTGATCCGAAGCATCGTTTGACGAATATTACTTTTGATGTAATTACTTTCTTAAGAACTTGTATTATTTTGGAAAGGATAATGCTCCACATGAACCTTAGAAAAGATTTCGTATGATGTTGAAAACGTTATGGAAAATCTAAAGGTTTTACTTAATGTGTTAGGCTTTCAGAATATGAGATATTTATATTCTGTGCCGGTCACGGTCCAAATTTAGGGACGTGACAAAACTAATATGATTGATGGTATCTAAACTCATAGATCAATGAAATATGTTTGTGAAATTAAAACTTTGGGTCTGTCTAAAAACTCTTGGCAATTAGATCTTGTAAACATTATATTTTCCTCCCAATTTTTGAAAACCTTTGCAAATTAGTCCCTCTACAGGACAGATAAGAAAGAAAATGGAGAGTCAATTGGACTAGACTTTAGCTTTGGGAAGAAAAAAATTCAGATCTTGCACACTCAATTGAATACATTTTTTTTTAAATAAGTTATCTACAAGTTTATTGAACTACTAGTATTATTGAGTCTTTATTTCATAATTTGCCACTTCAAATATCATATCAATATCAGATACAAGAAATTAAACTAATGGTGGCAAATTTCAACAAATCTAGACTTTGCAGAAAATCCTTAAAAACGTTTCATCTGAGGTATCAAGAAGACATAAAGCCAAATCTCCTAAATTTTTACTGGATTATTTGCATATCTCGATTCATCAAATGCTGGATTGAGACATTATTGAAAGGAATGGCTAATGGCAGGTTGGAGGATACATACCTTTGATACACTTGCTGCATGGATGGTCGAGATTTGGGAGATGGATTCAAGCATGCTAATGCTATTGTCACCAAAAGTGTCATCTCCTACATCTCTCCATTCTGGAAGTAGAAGACGTTCCTCTAACACATCTTTAAGCAAAATGCATTTAGTACCTGCCTTTGACAAAGACGATATCAAATCTCCCAGATGCCTTCCCATGATTGTTTCTAACGTCACCACTCCAAAACTATAAACATCACATTTTTCAGCACAACTTAAGTGTATGCAAGCTCTGCACTGGTGGATTTCAGTCGCATTTCAATCATTTACTCAACTCAGGTTGGTGCAAGTGATTTGTTTATTTCTGGTGATTATTTAGGAGGAGCTGATCAAAGTTTTGCTAATCACTCTGTTCCACTTAACAGTTTTAACTAAAATCCTCATTTGAAACTACTAAACATAACACCTGGACCACTTTCACCAACGCCGCTGCCATCTCCTTCAGGTTTGTTGATCGTCTTTTTCAATAATAATTTATATTGTTGAAAGAAATACTCTATTTTAAATCTTTAGTTAGAGAACATACCCTCTCATGTATAAACCTATTGAAGTAGACAATATAGGTTTGCATTATAACTACCTTAAATTATAAACATAACTTTAAATTTTTAATTACAAGAATGCTTAGCTGGACTGACACATGTTACCCAATATTAATGCTGTAGGAATGCTGAAAGAAGAGTGTGGGTTAAACAACCCACACAATTACTTCCTTTGCTGCTTTCCCTGAAGAAAAGTGTGAAAGGTGGGATAATTATTGGGTGGGAAGGTGATGGCAAAAAAAAAAAAACAAAAGCATTTGGGTGGGAAGGTGGCGGGGCAGAATGAAATAATATGCTCAGCAATTCTGGACAGTGGTGTGGGAAGGAGAAAGGAAAGAATTGACAAATCAAACATTGCATAGCTATTTTAAATTCTTTACTGTAATCATATGAGCCTGTGTGAGTCCGTGACTCGTTTATTTTGATCAATTATTTAATTCATAGAAAAGAAGAGATCATGATTAAATTTTTTGAATAGAATGATGATTTGCTGGTCAAACTTGTAATCTGTAAATTGTTTTAGGCAATAGTGCTACTGGAGCTATCGCCGGAGGAGTTGCTGCTGCTGCTGCTGCCGCCCTGATGCTTGCAGCCCCTGCAATTGCACTCGCTTATTGCCGGAAGAGGAGACTACAAGATTATTTCTTTGATGTCCCTGGTTAGTTGAATAATTGGAAAGATGGTATACATAATGATTTATGAATTATGTCAGCCATAATTGATTTATCTACATTTTTCCCTTTATACTGGCAGCTGAGGAGGACCTTGAAGTTCATCTTGGTCAGCTTAAAAAGCTCCCCCTTCGTGAGCTGCAAGTTGCAACCGACAACTTTAGTAACAAAAACATTCTGGGTAGAGGTGGATTTGGTAAGGTTTACAAAGGACGGTTAACTGATGGGTCTCTAGTTGCAGTGAAAAGACTTGAAGAGGAACGCACTCAAGGTGGAGAGCTCAAATTTCGAACAGAAGTAGAAATTATAAGCATGGTTGTCCATCGTAATTTGCTGCGGCTGCGTCGCTTTTGCATGACACGAACTGAACGGTTGCTTGTGTATCCTTTACATGGCTAATGGTAGTGTGGCATCGTGTTTACAAGGTATCTTTATTCTTCTACTTTGGCAGTTTGATTAATTTTTTCTAGGAAGCTTAATTTAATTAGCATTGCCTCTACTCGTAATTGAAACCATTATATGGTTGGCATAAAAGGAATTATTGCATTTCCTTTTCAGGAACATTAACGTTAACTTCAATTTCAAACTATTGTTAATGAAGTATGAATTATGCTATTCTTAGAAGTTGTTTGGCACTAGGATTCGAACATAATTTAGATATAACTATCTCCCAAAAAAAAAAACTCACTGTTAAATATTTAAATTCTAGTTTCATGTTGAGTATGCATTTATATGTTGGGTATGCCCTCAATTGTCTTCTTATGTATTATACCGCCCGGATACAAAACCCCCAACTTGAATGGGCTATCTGGAAGCGAATTGCACTGGGCTCTGCAAGGGGGCTTGCTTATTTGCATGATCATTGGGATCCAAAGATCATTCACCGTGATGTTAAAGCTGCTAATATAATATTGGATGAGGAATATGAAGCACTTGGGGACTTTGATTTGGTAAAGCTCATGGATTATAAAGACACTCATGTTACCACTGCCGTGCATGGTACAATCGGGCACATTGCTCCAAAATACCTCTCCACTGGAAAGTCTTCAGAGAAGACCAATGTTTTCGGTTATTGTGTTATGCTTCTTGAACTAATAACTGGGCAGAGGGCTTTCGATCTTGTTCGACTCGCCAATGATGATGATGTCATGTTACTTGATTGGGTATGTTTATGATGATATCATGTTACTTGATTGGGTATATTTTCTATTTTCTCGTAACATGTACATGATTTGGCAACCTGACACTATTTTGGTTCCAGGTGAAAGGGCTCTTGAAAGACAAGAGATTGGAAACACTAATGGATGCTGATTTGCAGGGTGAATATAATGAAGAGGAGGTAGAGCAACTAATCCAAGTGGCCTTGCTCTGCACACAAAGCTCGGCTATGGAAAGACCAAAGATGTCTGAGGTGGTAAGGATGCTTGAGGGTGATGGTTTGGCTGTAAAATGGGATCAATGGCAGAAAGACGAGATGTATCGGCAAGATAATCAAACCCTTCTCTCTAATCTCAATTGGCTGATCGTCGACTCGGCTTCACATATACCCCCAGATGAACTCTCAGGCCCAGATGATCTTCTCAACTCTAAATACACAATCATTCTTTTGGATTATTTGAAAGTGATCAATACTCAAGAACGTTAGCGCATATGATTTCACTGTAGCTGGTTTTTATTCCTTTTGGATTATGCTGTGAAGATAGAATCATCCATTGATCATGTTGTGATTGTTGCAAGATAAATGTATAATTAGGACTCTAGTCCACAAGTGACTATCACTCGTGCTGTATTATATGTATTAAAAATTAATTATAGAAAATAAATGAAAAGTCTGTTTTCCCTTTCAAAAGTCAGTACATAGACAGATGTAATTTTGTTGATTTCGAAAGTCAGTGCTCTTGAATTTCATTGAAATCTACTTTTGTCCGGAGGACACTAAAATGGGTTTGTCAATTTGTGGGCAATATGGCAACTCCAGTGGACATTTGCCAGGAGGAAACAAATTGCACCTAACTAAACACACTAAAAAGAGGCAAAGTAGTTGCAAACAAATTTTGGTTTAGTTGAAATCCCAACCATTTGTTCAAGTGAAAAGGCCTTTATCACTCACGCTAACTTGAATCGGTTATTTTAACAATATTTAACTGCTTGTATTTAAGTAAAATTAGTTTTCTTTTGGATGCAATAAGTACGAAAAGAAGAATTGACTTGACTGGATATTAGCTTTTGGGCAAAAAACATAGAGCTTGCATGCTCATTTGAGTATGGCATTGTTTAACTTAATTAGTTTTGTGAAGCTTATTACAAAATTTGCCACTTCAAATTTTGATAGTTACTGTTATGTATAGTTTCCTTATAATTTATCTTCGATACCTGATTATTTTAACAAAACAAGGTTATACTAAACTTGACATGTAAAGAGTTTTTGGTCAAAATATGACACCTATAAGACATTAAACATAAGGCAAACTTAATATAGACTATATAACAAATCGTTAAAGGTTTCACCTGAGATACAAGCAAACATAGAGCCAAAACTCCTAGCCATTTACTGGATTATTTGCATATCTTGATTCACTAAATGCTGGATTGAGATATTATTAAATACTTTCACCATAGGTCATTGACAAAGACAATATCAAATCTTCAGGATATCTTTCCATGATTGTTTTTAATGTCACAACTCTAAAACTATAAACATCATACTTTTCAGTTATAGTTAAGATGTATGCAAGCTCTGCAATAGACCAAAATTTAAAGAAATCATGTATTTATCTCAAGGTAAGTAATTGTAAAACTAAAGTACAACACAAGAGTAGTAGGGAATCGATCAGAAAAACTGACCTGGAGGAATATAACCATAAATACCAACTAGAAGAGTTTGGTTAGACATATCAGGATCAATGATTCTAGCTGTGCCAAAATCTGCTAGAAAAACCTCCATCTATGAGTTCAGCAATACATAGCTACTTGTTATGTCTCTATGGATGATTGGAGAAGCACAATCATGATGCATGTACAACAAAGCATTTGCTATTCCTCTTATAGCATTCACTCTCTTACACCAACAACTCTCTAGCTTCATCATCATCGTTCAAGACTTAAAAAAGGCTTCCCCTTTCCATGCATTCATAGATGAGAAAGATGCATTGATCATACACACAAAACCCATGGAGCTTTACTATATTGTGATGTAGGATTTCACTTCAGATCTTTACTTAGTTGTGAAAACTCTTAGCAAAAGATGTGTTTCCGTATTCTCATCTATGGAGTTTTTTTAGTGCCACAGTTTTGCCACTAGGAAGTTGTGCTCTATAGACACTTCCATAGGCACCAATTCCAATACAGTAAACTGATGTCAAAGTCCCCTGTTGCTTCAATGATATCTTGATACTCAATTTTTCCATCATAATTCAATATGAAAAACAAGTCCCCATTGTTCGTTTCTCTTGTCTGAATTTTGGATTTCTTCCTCTTGCTGAAAGATTCAAATAAGATGAATCATGTATCTTCTCTGGACCAAGTAATTCTCTATTACCATCTAAAATATTATGATGAAAAGAGCTATAAACTTCTCTTAGACCATAGCCACAGAGAAGATTATGAGCCCATTTGGTTTAGCTTATGTAGAAAAATTTATAGAGAAAAATGATTTTAAAATGATTATGGAGAATAGCTTTTTTGGAAGAAAATTGATTTTGAAAAAAATAAGTTTTTAAATGATTATTACTACGTTGACTTTTTTAATAAGTAAATTACTAGAAAATGCATGAGATAAAATGATAATAACATAAAATATACTTTTAAATGTATATATTTTATTTGATATTAACATAATAAATAATGTACATACATATATATATATATGTTCTTAAAGCAATTGCTAATAAATAATTAAGTATAATTAATTTTTTTTATTTTCCTGTACATAATTAAAAATTTAATGTTATATATTTTGATTAATGTAAGTAATTTCAAAGGGAAGTAAAATTAGTTAAAATAAATATAGAAAGTAAAAAAATAATATAACTTAATATCAATAAAAAGCATATATATAATAAATGACTATTGGACTTATCTATGGACAAACTTGACAAGTAATTTGACATAAGTCTAGTCCTATATTATGCTATTAATTTATGATAATAAATTCACAACAAAATTATAATAATAGCTAGGTAGGGATAGTCTCAATATTCTAATGTAAACTAAAGTAGTTTAGTGTATTTTATTTAAACGAGACTAGTCAAGGGAACAAGATAACTTAGACATTATCCCCACATAAGTTAATCAACCGATTTTGTGCGCATTCTATCAACATTTTCAAGATAGACACAAATACAGGTTTTAGTTAATTTCTAATGCGAAGAACAGAACCAAAGAGCTGATTGCAATAACAATCAAAACTAATAACGATGGTAATAGACAACTCGTCCTACCCGATATTAATATCGTCTAGAAGGAAGGGAGACTTTACCCTGCATTTGAATTGTGAGTAAGTTTAACCCTTTCTAAAAGTTCATGTAACAAAAAAAAATGCATGATCACTAACAATTGAATCTAGATATGTCCATATTTCAATAAAAGCGTGCGTTTGACTACTAGTAGCGCATCAGTTTTGTGAGACTTGGAGCAACTGTGTCCATCGAACGTATAAGGGACACCATGCAAGAAGCTTGCAGCAGCGACCATGGCCCCTCTGTAGTGAACTCTTTTGATAGTGCCTTGATGATGATTCCAAAAAACACGAAACCTCAAGATTCCCTCCTCTCCACCATATGCTAACCCTTATTCCTCCACGAGCTTTCAACCCTTCCACCGACCCATTTGGCCATTTCTCCTGAGGAAGTGCAGGAAGTATGAAAATTCTAATGTGCTCGTACAAGCATTTCTGCAATTGCTGCAATAAAACTGCAAATGTAAAGGTTGTAATTGATTAGTACCTCCAATCTTTCACAACTACAGCATCGCGCTGTATCATCATATTCATGAGCTGGACAATATTTTTGGGACCAAAATGGGTGACGCCTAGACTCAATCAAACCAGCAGCATCTATAGGAATCTGAAAGTGAAACAATATATGACAGGTGTGAAGTTAGCTTATCTTTTACCCTAACAAAAGAATAATTGTTGGATATAATGGTGTTAGGTCATTAACTGGATTGCCTCCATCAGAATTGGTACTATCTATCTTAGACTATCTCCCGCTTGCATCCACCACATACCCTGCATATTAATAGCCAATACACATGATTAATTGGAAAAGGTACCAAAATCTCTGTTCTTTCCCTTGCTTGGATATAATAATAGATAAGCAGATATTGAATGTTGATTATTAGGGATGCACACCTATGATCTCTTGCCACCTTTCAAGGGCATTCGGAAATTTAGAGAATGAAAGTAGGTAGCAACTGTATATAACAGTGCATGCTTGCTGATCTTTCTTTTCATTTCTTGCAATTTAGTTTGGCATGCACATAATGAAATACACAATTTAGAACAGCAAAGGCGGTACCTAATTTCCCCGCATGTTGCACGGGTATATGGAGGATGTGCAGATGAGTTCTGGTTTCCCTGAAATTTACTCGCATAATCTTCATCAATGTCTCCATGCCATCTATATCTGTTATGATTATGAATTTTAATTAACAGCTATATGTTTATATATTTCATATGGGAAGCGTTAGCCAAATGGTTCAAGAGGCGAAGGGAAAAACGTTTGGCCAGTGTTCGAGTCACAGTGAAAGCGGAAGTGAAAATTTTTTTTCCTCAGGCATGTGAAATTACTCTTTTGCCCCTCTTATCATTTCTTCACCGAACCTCTGATTTTCTCCCTCCATTTCTCCTTCCTGCGAGCAGCGACAGCAGGGCAGCAGTGCGGGTTAGGTGCTGGACGGCAGAAGCTCAGCTTACGGCGCGGGAGGAGAGTACACGGCATGAAAGTTTGGCTGGATGCCTTTAAGAAGCATTCCGCCTGATCCCTTCCTTTCTATCGTCAACGAGGCTGCGGTGACAGGAGAGTTTGAGTGGTGAGCGCTGGAGTACCGCGGGTTCGGTGTTCTAGCTATAACACCGGTAAACACTCCTTCCAGTAGACCATATTCAAGGTTAGCGCCGTCGCTGTGTAGCTTCTGTCCGACACCATTTTCGTGCTACTGTAGCAAATCCTTTGTTACTGTAGCAAGTCGTTGATTCCATTTCCTAGCTGGTTTCTGTCGTGCTCCGTTCAGTTAGTGAAGTGGTAAGCTCCCTAGTTCATATTTCATATTCAACTCCATCTTTCCTCTTAAGCGGTTGCTGAGTGACAGAGCCAATTTCTATTCCGCCCTACAGGATGGCGCCGTCTGAGTTAAGGGAATTAAAAAGTCAGTTACAAGAATTGTTAGATAAGGGGTTCGTACGACCTAGTACTTCTCCTTGGGGTGCACCAGTGTTATTTGTCAAGAAGAATGATGGATCGATGAGATTGTGCATTGATTATCGACAGCTTAACAAGGTGACAGTAAAGAACAAGTACCCGTTGTCGCACATCGATGATTTGTTTGATCAGTTGCAAGGAGCGCAGTACTTTTCAAAAGTAGACCTGCGATCAGGGTATCATCAGTTGAAGATTAAGAAGGAAGATATTCCAAAAACAGTATTTAGGACTCGTTATGGTCATTATGAATTCTTAGTAATGTCCTTTGGTTTGACAAATGCTCCTGCGGCATTCATGGATTTAATGAATTGAGTATTCAGAGAATTCCTGGATAAGTTTGTGATCGTGTTCATTGATGATATCCTGGTTTATTCCAAGAGTGCGGAAGAGCATGAACATCATTTGCGGATAGTGTTGCAGAGATTGAGAGAACATCAGCTCTATGCTAAACTTTCTAAGTGTGAGTTTTGGTTAACTGAGGTCACTTTCTTGGGGCATGTGGTGTCGAGGGATGACATCCAAGTTGATCCTAGTAAGGTTGAGGCAGTTAAAAGCTAGCCACGACCTACTACGGTAACTGAGATTCGAAGTTTCTTAGGACTTGCAGGATATTATCGCCGTTTTGTTCAGGATTTTTCAAGAATAGCAGCTCCGATGATAAGACTAACCCAAAAGAATGTGAAGTTCGTGTGGGATGAGAAATGTGAGGCAAGCTTTCAAAAGTTAAAGGAATCTTTGACCTCTGCTCCAGTGCTAAGTTTACCTTCAGGAGTCGGTGGGTATACAGTGTATTGTGATGCTTCTCGGATTGGGCTAGGCTGTGTGTTAATGCAAGATGGTCGAGTTATTGCCTATGCCTCTAGAAAGCTTAAGTTGCATGAGCAGAATTATCCAACTCATGATTTAGAGATGGCTGCGGTGGTGTTTGCTTTAAAGATTTGGAGACATTATCTGTATGGAGAAACCTGTGAGATTTTCACGGATCACAAAAGCCTTAAGTACATCTTTGAACAGAAGGATTTGAATCTCAGGCAGAGAAGGTGGATGGAATTATTAAAAGATTATGATTGTACAATTCTGTACCATCTGGGAAAAGCGAACGTTGTGGCTGATGCTTTAAGCAGGAAGTCTATGAATAGTTTAGCACACATAAAGATTGAAAGAATACCGTTGGTTCAGGAGATTCATAAAGTTGAACAAGAGGGAGTCGTATTTGAAATTGCTGATAAGGGAGTATTTTTGGCTCATTTGCAAGCTCATTCCTCATTATGTGATCAGATTAAGGAAGCTCAGTATTCAGACCCGAAGTTGTGCGAGTTGAGGGATTCAGTTAAAGACAGAAGTAATTCAGAATTTATGATTGATCAGGAAGGTGTTTTGAGATTCGAGGGTAGGATTTGTGTGCCACAAGTTCAGGAGTTGAGAAGACTGATTCTTGAGGAAGCTCATCATTCTGCCTATACTATCCACCCTGGTATAACTAAGATGTACCAAGATTTGAAACAGTTATTTTGGTGGCATGGTATGAAGAATGATGTGGCAAATTTTGTTGCACATTGTTTAGTGTGCCAACAAGTTAAGGCAGAACATCAGAAGCCGGCAGGACTATTGTAACGGTTGGAGATACTTGAATGGAAGTGGGAAAACATAACTATGGATTTTATCGTGGGATTGCCCCATACTGCTAAAGGTTTTGATTCTATTTGGGTAATTGTTGATAGATTGACCAAGTCTGCTCATTTTCTACCAGTGAAGACGACGTATAGTACGGCTAGATACGCTGAGATTTACATTGAGGAGATCTTGCGGTTACACGGAGTCCCAGTGTCTATTATTTCAGATAGAGGGCCCCAGTTTACTTCTCAATTTTGGAAATCATTTCAAAAAGATTTGGGCACTCGATTGAATCTTAGCACTGCTTTTCATCCTCAGACTGATGGACAGTCGGAGAGGACAATCCAGATAGTTGAGGATATGTTGAGGTCCTGTGTCATGGATTTTGGTGGAAGTTGGGACAAACATTTACCGTTAGTAGAGTTTGCCTATAATAACAGTTATCAATCAAGTATTCAAATGGCACCATTTGAGGCGTTGTACGGGAGGCAGTGTAGATCTCCAATTGGATGGTTCGAAGTTAGAGACGGAATGATATTAGGGCCTGATTTGGTTCAAGATGCTAAAGAAAAGGTGAAGGTGATTCAACAAAGGTTGTTGGCGGCTCAAAGTCGACAGAAATCTTATGCAGATCATCGTCATAGGGAATTAGAGTTCATGGCTGGAGATAAAGTGTTTTTAAGAGTGTCACCAATGAAAGGGGTTATGAGATTTGGTAAAAAGGGTAAGTTAAGTCCGAGGTTTATCGGCGCCTTTGAAATTTTGGATAAAGTAGGTGCGGTAGCTTATCGATTAGCCTTACCACCAGAGCTATCAGGGATACATCCAGTGTTTCATGTATTGATGTTGCGAAAGTACTTGTATGATCCCTCCCATGTTGTCGAATATCAGGAAGTTCAGGTGAACGAGGACCTGTCATATGATGAATATCCGTTAGCTATTATTGATCGACAAGTGAAGAAGTTGCGGTCGAAGGAGATTCCTTCAGTAAAAGTGTTATGGCGAAACCATTCAGAGGAAGAAGCTACTTGGGAGTTGGAGGGTGAGATGCGAATCAAATACCCGCAATTATTTCAGAGCTAAGGTGAGTATATTTTTCCAAATTCGGAGGACCGAATTTCTTAAGAGGGGAAGAATGTTATGATTATGAATTTTAATTAACAGCTATATGTTTATATATTTCGTATGGGAAGCGTTAGCCAAATGGTTCAAGAGGCGAAGGGAAAAACGTTTGGCCAGTGTTCGAGTCACAGCGAAAGCGGAAGTGAAAATTTTTTTTTCCTCAGGCATGTGAAATTACTCTTTTGCCCTTCTTATAATTTCTTCACCAAACCTCTGATTTTCTCCCTCCATTTCTCCTTCCTGCGAGCAGCGACAGCAGGGCAGCAGTGCGGGTTAGGTGCTGGATGGCAGAAGCTCAGCTTACGAAGTGGGAGGAGAGTACACGGTATAGAAGTTTGGCTGGACGCCTTTAAGAAGCATTCCGCCCGATCCCTTCCTTTCTGTCGTCAATGAGGCTGCGGTGATAGGAGAGTTTGAGTGGTGAATGCTGGAGTGCCGCTGGTTCGGTGTTCTAGCTATAGCGCCGGTAAACACTCCTTCCAGTAGACCACATTCAAGGTTAGCGCCGTCGCTGTGTAGCTTCTGTCTGACACCATTTTCGTGCTACTGTAGCAAATCCTTTGTTACTGTAGCAAGTCGTTGATTCCATTTCCTGGCTGGTTTCTGTCGTGCTCCGTTCGGTTAGTGAAGTGGTAAGCTCCCTAGTTCACATTTCATATTCAACTCCATCTTTCCTCTTAAGCGGTTGCTGAGTGACAGAGCCTACTCATTTCGGTTCGGTGTCATCATCGTTACTCTGTTTCAGGCCGTTGCCGTGGGTGTTAGAGGAGGTGGTTTGACGCTGTGCACTGTCATTTTCTGCTCAAACCCATGGTTCTGTTGCTGTGAATTCCTAGTGGCGAGAAGGATGGTAAGTATAATTTTTTCTTCCTTGTTCTCTCTGCGACCGTGGCGGTTGTGTTTACTGTGATGGGAAAGTTTCTGTTGCGATATGTATACCAGTGGATGCATGCTGGGTTGCTGCTACCGTGTGCATATATTGTTGTGTTGCTGCTGTGTGTGAATGTATATGTATATGCTGGGTGTACGTGCTCTGGGAAGTCCTTGTGTATTTATGTGTGTAGTAATGATATCAAAGGAAATAAGAGACAAACATATGGTTGAGTGGAGTTTCTGCTATTGCTATAAAAAGGATCTATGGTCATGTTGTATGCTTTGTGTGTGTGGGCCGTAGAGATATATGTATATATCTTTATACTGCACCCAAGTAGCTGTGATAGTGTTATGTATGTATGTGTAGATTATGTGAGCAGAGATATGGTTTGAGTTTGAAAGGGAAATGGTTGGATTAAACAATGAGAAAATGGTCAACAATTATAGAATTGGATATTTCACTTATTGAAGTTAGATGCTTTAATGTATGTAAAGAGACATTGAAGTATAGAAGAAATTCAAGTACCAAATCAAGCAAGTTGAAGCTAAAGTTGAATGGAAATATTAGAGAACTGTTTGTGTGGGGATGAGAGTTTGGGTGAAGGTTTTGGAGCATACGTGTTGAGTTTATGATTGAAGGGATGATGTCATTCACTTAAATTAAAATAATAGATTAAAGATGAATTATTTCTGTTGAACTTTGAATAGTATGTTAATGCATGATTATTTGCGGGATACCAGGGGATTAAGCAACGAAAGCCATCAAAAATTGTTTGACAGGAATAGTAAAGGTTTAAGAGTGTACCAGGTGAGTGAATAACATTCCCTAAAAATTTACATTTTTCAAATGCATTACCATTTCAAATGTTGAATTTTAAATATGAATTTTGAAAAGCAAGTTTTACGAAATTATAGTTTAAATTGTTAGAAATGATTTTCTTTCGATCGATTTACAAAAGATTACGATTATGCATAAAAATGAATACAGAGGCTTTAGAAAAAGATTTGACAGTGAACTGATATTATTCATGAAATATTCCTATGTGAATTGCATACGTTTTACAGAAATTTCATTTTGAATATTCATGCTGGGGTTTTTGAAATTCAAAGTGGCTTTATCAATGATTATGGTATTTAAAACGATTGAGATCATTACACGTGAAAAGGACCCCATGCATGATGGAAATGTTTTAGGACGGAATACAGAACGCTGGTTGCTAACAGCAGTACTGTTAGTCCTTGGTGCACCTTGGTTACTCGAGCTCGACAGTTTGTGGCATAGCCACCAGAATTATTTCGTGGGATTCGTTCTCGCGATAGTTTGTGGCCTTGAGCCACCAGAATTATTTCGTGGGATTTATTCTCGCGACAGTTTGTGGCATAGCCACCAGAATTATTTCGTGGGATTCGTTCTCGCGACAGTTAGTGGCTTCAAGCCACCAGAATGGTTAGTTACCCTCGTAGACTGTGTGTCCACGCCTGTTTTTGTTCTGTTAAAGTCCTACAGAAAGATCATGGTTTTGAAAGAATTGGTTTGAATGATTTATTTGAAATAATATTTCATGTTATTGTTTCCCCTGAAATACAATTGTTAAAGAAAAGGTTTGCATTAGATTACGAAGCGTTAAGAAATACATTTTTAAGATGATTATGCATTGTTTATTTTCCGCATTCTTTAAATAATATTTTTGGGACGTTATGCACGAGTAGATTATTTTGGCTTCAGATAGTACAGGTGACCCTAACTCTCTAGCTGAGCGGTAAAGAGCCTCGCTGTTGATCTGAAGTTTCGTTTGATAAATACTACTTTTGATGTAATTTCTTCTTAAGAACTTTTATTATTTTGGAAAGGATAATGCTCTGCATGAACCTTAGAAAATATTTTGTATGATTTTGAAAAATGCTATTGAAAATTTAAAGGTCTTACTTAAAATGCTAGGCTTTCAGATTATGAAACTATTCATATTCTGTGCCGGTCACGGTCTAAATATCGGGACGTGACAATATCCTTGACGAGCTAATGAAAACTAATGTTTAATCCCAGATTAAAGGATCATTATTGACAAAAAGAAAGCAAGGATTTTGAAAATTAAACTCCTACCATTTGGTCTCTTCAAATCATCAACTAAAGAAATGGCAATTGCGTAGTCGAGATTGTTATGGCTCTGAAAACTTGATAAATAAAATGTTATATAACAAAAGGATGTATCTATATTGGATGCATAAAAATTTCAATGTGTTGAGAATAGCTGAGTGGTTGTTGGGGTGGGTGTGATTTCGGTGAGCAGGTTCGATTCCTGGGAACCGTGTTTCAACAGTTTTTTTCTTACATGTGAAATTTCAAAAAAAAAAATACCCATCTGACTTTTTCCTTCAGAATCAGTACCCCCTCCTTCCATTTTTTTTTCTTTCACTGATTCCTGCGGCGACAACAAAGGAGCAGCAGGAAAGCTTCACACCACCGGTGCCGTGTGGCCAGGCTTTGTGTCCACCAATTCTCTGCTGTGTTGTCGTGTCAGGTTCATCGCCTCACCCAGAGTGTCCGTCTGTCCGATAAGTAGAGCTAGAAGAGGAGAACAGAGGTGTTTCGTGGAAGGTAGAAATGGAGTGCCGAGGGTAAACATCGTGAGAGGTGATGCTATGGTGCTTTCTCGTCGTCGACTTGCTGTTTGGGTTCACAGCTATTTCCGTCACACTTCACGCTTCTGGGCAGGTACTGTAGCAAATACCCCCCAAATTTCCATCTTCATTTATGACTACCGTAAGCTCTATAGGAATAGAGGGTGGAAGAATGAGTGGGAATTTCTGTGGGTTGCAATTGATTTAAGAGATTTTGAGACATGTTATGTGCAGCTGCAGTTTCTGTTGTGAGGCCTCATCCTTTCCTCTGTTTTTAAGCGGAGTCTGGGTAGATGATATGCAATATTTTGGGTTATGCTATGGACTGCTTATGAACTTGAAGTTGGGTAAGTGAATGATTTAGTAACTTCCATCAAGTTGTGCAATGTATTCTAGGTGAATTCGGTGTTTCTCTATTTACTATCGATGAATGTGAACTGTGCATATATCGGTTGCTCTGTTTCTATCGAGCTATGTGAATGTGTGGTTACTGTAGGATTTGGGTTGTGGACAGAAAATGAAATGCAACATGTATATGGACATATGCTTACTATTGTTTCTGTTGGGGGTATTATTGCAGGGATGTTTTTATGCAAGGGAATGTTGTGTGTGTATATATATATGTATAATGTTGTCATGGGAGTGCATAAGTTGCTGCTGGGCTGTGCTTGGTTAAATCCATGGAAAAATTGTTAGAAAGGTCAAAGTATGAGTGTTTGAATTTGAGTAGAGCTATGAAATTCTGGGAAAATTATTTCGGTAGTGTTGTCAAATTGTAATGAATATGCATGAGTGGACTATGATGATTTGTTGGTAGTTCTAGCGCTCTGGTTGAGGGAGATGGGTATGTATATGTATGTGCTGGGTATGCATGCAGTGTGAAGGTATATGTGTGTGTATGTGGTTATGCTGCCAAAGGGAAGAGGAGGCAGAAGCATGCCGTAATGGGTTGTGTTGGATTGAATGGAAAGAGTATTCATATGCATTTAGCTTGCAATGGGGTCTATTATATATATGATGGTGATATGCTCAAGAAATGTGGCTGCTGTTTTGGAACTGGTTGCTGTATATATGTATTCATGAAATGTTATTTTGGGTATACATAGACATATATATATGTTCATATAGATAGCCACTTCCTTGAGAATTAAAGTATGTGCATGTGATTTTATGGTACATTGAAGCATAAACTTTTGAAACCAAAAGGGAGAAATGTCATAAGCCACGGGTTATTGCCTTGAGCTGGAAAGCAAAGTGGAATGTATAACTTGCATCGCTGTGTATTCATGTTTTGGTGCTTGATGTTCTGTTGAAGGTTTGTGTGAGTGCACAATGAATTGGCAAAATAGTTGTGGAGGAGGCTCTGATCATTTTTCTTTTTTTAAATATATATACATGCATATGTGTTGCTGTTTTGGCTTGATGAATAAATATAATCATTACTGTCATGGTAAGGAGCTTGATGTTGGTGCTGTGCGAAATTGAGCCTTCAGGAAATGACTCAGATAGCATATATGCATATGAAATTTGTGTGTAATCATTACTGTCATGGTTGTGTGTAATCTGAAATTTGGTTTAAGTTTTATAAGGAAAGACAATATGAAGCTACGTTTGGTTTTATATGGAATATGCTCAAATTGATGTGTTGTTGTATTAACAATTGTGGTTTTAGGTTTTAGACCCTGTTTGGCAAAACTTTGGAATGAAAGCTTGTCAGGATTTCAAGTGCTTTATTCTGTTGAAACTTTGGATAGAATGTTAACATTTACTATTTCGGGATACCAGGAAATTTGAAAGTGAAAATAATCGAAAGTTATTGGCAAAAGTTAAAGGTTTATGAGCGTGGCAGGTGAGTGAATAACGTTCCCTAAAATTTACATTTTTCAAATGCATTATTATTTCAAATGATGAATTTCAAATATGGATTTCGGAAAGCAAGTTTTATGAAAGTATGGTTTAAATCGTTAGAAATGATTTTCTCTCGATTGATTTACAAAAGATTACGATTATGCATGAAAATGGATAAAGAGGCTTTAGAAAAAGATTTGACAGTGAACTTATGTTATTCATGAAATATTTCTATGTAAATTGCATATGTTTTTACAGTAACTTGATTTTGAATGTTCAGGCTGGGGTTTTTGGAAATTCAAAGTGGCTTTATCAATGATTATGGTATTTGAAACGATTGAGATTATTTCATGTGAAGTAAACCCCATGCATGATGGAAATGTTTTAGGACAGAATACAGAACGCTGGTTGCTAACAGCAGTACTGTTAGTCCTTGGTGCACCTTGGTTACTCGAGCTCGACAGTTTGTGGCATAGCCACCAGAATTATTTCGTGGGAGTCATTCTCGCGACAGTTTGTGGCATAGCCACCAGAGTTATTTCGTGGGATTCATTCTCGCGATAGTTAGTGGCTTTGAGCCACCAGAATGGTTAGTTACCCTCGTGGACTGTGTGTCCACGTCTATTTTTGTTCTGTTGAAGTCCTACAGAAAGATTATGGTTTTGAAAGAAATGGTTATTTCAACAATTGATTTGAAATGGTTATTTCATATTGTTATTTTTCCTGAAATACAAATGATTATAGAAAGGTTTGCATCAGATTACGAAATATTATGAAATACATTTTCAACATGATTATACATTGTTTATTTCCGCATTCTTTTAAATCATGTTTTTAGGACGTTATTCACGAGTAGATTATTTGGCTTCAGATGACCCTAATCCTCCCGCTGAGCAGTGAAGAGCCTCGTTGCCGATCCGAAGCGTCATTTTTTTTACAAAACCACTTTTGATGAAATTATTATTTAGACAGCGTTTGTATGATTCTGAAAAGAAGGTAAATGCTCCACATAGTCATTGAAAAAGATTCTGTTGATTTATGAGATACAATTTGTTATAGTTCTATTTCAAAACGTTTTATTTAAAATTTTAGGCTTTCAGAATATGAAACTATTCATATTCTGTGCCGGTCACAGTCCAAATTTTAGGACTTGACAGAGATCCTCTTTCTCCTTTTGAGCTCTATAACGGTCGTCCTGATTACAAGAGAAGAATTAATCAGGATGTTGTATTTAGTTATTTGCCAATCAAACTTGTAAAACAGTAAAAGAAATAATGCAAAATGGTCATTGCATATACAATAATGATATTTTTTCTTTGATAATACCCTTTCGCTTCCAAGCAAGGGGGTATTTTGAAGATCATGTTGAATAGTTTACAGAAGACAGTTATTCCATTTTAACATTGTCATCATAATAATTTATCAGTTTTCAGATGGAAAATGGCTGGGTAACTAGGAAAAGCTTCATTCCGTACAAATAATGAGTCAAATGGTATATGCTTCAAAAAATATTGAAGAATAATGCCATTATCACTAGTATCTTCTCTGGACCAAGTAATTCCTTATTACCATCTAAAATGTCAAGAGGAAAAGAGTAGCTATAGACTTCACTAGGAACTTGGCCGCTGAGAAGATTGTATGACAGTTTGATGTGCCGCAGCTTGCCAAGTTCTCTAGGTATACTACTAGAGATATTATTGTAGTTCAAATCAATGCTACAAATTTATGAAACACTACATATGGTAGGTGGTAATATTTCATTGAATTTGTTGTGACTAAAGTGGCCAAGAAAATCGAAACGATTCCTAACGTAATAAGGCACATGCCCATTCAGATTATTCCGAGAGATATTTAGTTTAGAAAGATAAAAGATATGTTCAGACTCTTCTGGCATGTTACCACTTAAGTCTTAGTCAATACTAAAGTCTTCAGCCTTTTGGAACTTGTATATAGTGAAAATGGACATGAAATTGCTAACCGTTGATGAAATATAGCAGATCATTGTTGTCCTAAGAAACTCAGAAAAACAAAAGCGTGAGATATCCGGAAAACGCACTTGTTAAAAGAAGTAAAAACCCTTTATACTTAAACCTCAAAAGGATAAAAATACCCTTGGACACAATAAAAAAAGTCGTGTGAGATGGGCACACTTTTGAGTCAAAGTCTTTGGAAAACGTCCAATTAATCAAGGTTATGGGCATAAACACAACATGTGATACGGGAATAATTGAATACAAAAGTATCCTATTGGCCCCACATAATTAGAATTGGAATACATCAACTTTCAAAGATGCATAATAGATTCACAAAATGGATGACAATTAGAAAATACCTAAATTTTTTCTGATTGCATTAAAACAGCAGTAGTAATAAATTTGATTCTAGCTAAAATTGGTTTGATTTTCATTTGATTTTTAAAGGAAAATAAGGGGGAAATTTTACAAGGTTTTAATTCTTACAATTTAAGTCATAAAAAATCAATGTAAACTAAACGATCACCTGTTTTCTTGAATTAAAGACTCAATTTCAATGCAGAAATGAACCATGAAACAAGTTTTCTTGAATCAGATGCTAAGTCTCTAGTTGAAGCGAATGGGAAGAGCAATAGCAACAAGTTTACAGCTTGATGGTTATGAAAATTAAGAAAATGTTGGCAAATACACATAAACTTAGGGATCATAATCGAATTGTCGATGCGTTAGCGAAGGATGATCTATCAGTTTCTTCCATTTTAGATGCTTCTCTGCCTCATTTGCAAGTTATGGTAGATTAAGAGTGTATGTGATTCATTTCCCCCTAGCGTAATTTTTTTGTTTGAGCATTAGCCCTCTCTTGTTCTAAAAGAAAAATAAGAAAGAAAAGAAGGATACACTAGACTAGACATTTGAGCCAAAAAACAGAGAGTTTGTACACTCATTTGAGTTTAACATTTTTTAACTTAATTGTTTATGTACAAGTGTATTGAATTATTATTGAGTTTCTATTCTATATAACCTGCCAATCAAATTACGATATTTCCTTATAATTCATAATTTTAATATACTATTAGTTTAACGTAACATAAGATTGTGCCAAACTTGACATGTAAAAACTTTCCTAATGAACCAATATGATCAGCCGCAAGAAATTAAACAATGAATTTTGTTAAAGTTTATAGAGATAAAGAATGATCATAGCAAGATCTAAACAATGAATTTTACTTGTTCTTCTTAACATAAGACTGTGATCATTCAAATAGTAATTAAGGCTTTGATCATTTTTCATGCAGATTTATCTTATCACAGTAAATTTGCCTACCCCGGCGGTTTTACCAGGGGGAACATATAAAAAATTCTGCTAATCACGCTGTTCCACTTAACATAGAAAAAGAAGAGATTGATTTTCAATTATAAAGTATTCATTAAATCTTTTGAAAGTAATGATGACTTCTTGTAATTAATTTGTAAACTGTTTTAGGCAATAGTGCAACTGCAGCTATTGCTGAAGGAGTTGGTGCTGCTGTTCTCATGTTTATAGCCTTCTCCAATGCACTTGCTTATCATATGGAAAACATATCTAAATAGTTTTTTGAAGGAAAAATATCAGCTGCATTAAATAAACAGATGGAAAACTTTAAATCTATATATACTTAAGAGGAAATTCCTTAAAAAGGTTTCATATGAGGTACCATGCAAACATAGAGCAATATCTCGTAGCTTTTTATTAGCTTATTTGCATATCTTGATTGACAAGATGCTGGAGTGAGATATTATTGAAAGGAATGGCTAATGGCAGGTTGGAGGATAAAAGCCTTTGGGACACTTGTTGCATTGATGGTCGAGATTTGGGAGATGGATTCAAGCATGCTAATGCTATTGTCACCAAAAGTGTCACATCTCCTGCATCTCTCCATTCTGGCAATGAAAGACGTGCATCTAAGACATCTTTTAGCAAAATGCTTTCAGTATAGGTCTTTGACAGAGACAATATCAAATCTCCAGGATGTCTTCCCATCATTGTTTCTAGTGTCACCACTCCAAAACTATAAACATCGCACTTTTCAGTCACAACTAGAGTGTATGCAAGCTCTGCAATGGACCAAAAAGTGAAAAGAAAATTATGTATTCATATGTCCCAATGTAAGTAATTGTAAGAGCAAAATACAACACAAGAGAAGTAGCTGAGAATATGAAAGGCTAACCTGGAGCAACATAACCATAAGTACCAGCTACAAGAGTTTGATTAGATGTATCTGGATCTATGATTCTGGCCGTGCCAAAGTCTGATACAAGAGCCTCCATCCTTGAGTTCAGTAATACATTGCTACTTGTTATGTCTCTATGGATAATTGGCAGAGCACAATGATGATGCATGTAGAACAAAGCATTCGCTATTCCTTTGATGACATTCACCCTCTTACTCCAATCCAATTCTTTTGCTTCTTCATCATGATTCAACATATAAAAAAGGCTTCCTCTCTCCATGTATTCATATATCAGAAACATGCATTGATTATGCAAACAAAAACCATGGAGCTTTATAATATTGCGGTGACGAATTTCACTTAACATCTTCACTTCATTCTGAAAGCTCTTGGCAAAAGATGGGTTTTCATACTCTCTTCTATGAAGTTTTTTCAGTGCCACAATTCTACCAGTAGGAAGTCGTGCTCTATAAACGCTTCCATAGGCGCCAGTTCCAATACAGTATTTGATGTCAAAGTCCTCTGTCGCTTCGATGATATCTTCATATGCAATTTTTCCATCATAATTCCATATGGAAAACAAATCCCCATTTTTTTGTTCTCTCGTCCCAATTGTGGATTTCTTGTTCTTTTTGAAATATTGAAATAAGATGAAACCCACAACAAATATGATGACAAGAAAACTTGTTAAAGGAATAATGATTTTCAACAAATATGAAGAATCATGCATCTTCTTTGAACCAAGTAATTCTTTATTGCCATATAAAATGTCATGAGGAAAAGAGGTATAAACTTCACTTGGAACATAGCCACTGAGATGATTGTATGACAAGTTGATGGACTCTAGCCTACCAAGTTCTCTAGGTATACTTCCAGAGATACTATTGTAGCTCAAATCAATGTTACATTGTGAAAGGTTACTGCATATGTCAGATGATAATGTTCCATTGAATTTGTTGTGACTAAAGTCACCATGAAATTGAAAATAAGAGTTCACAACGAAGGGCACATTTCCACTCAGATTATTTTGGGAGATGTTTGTATAATACAAATAATGAAGATGTCCAATCTCTTCTGGCATGCTTCCAGTTAAATGATTTTGAGAAACATCAAAGTGTTGTAAATTTGTCAAATTGAAAATAGAAGGAGGGATATCACCTGCAATGAATAAATTTGAGAGCAAATATAAGTTATTAAGATCTGTCATAAAACCCAAAATTAAATAAATGAATGTAACTAATAAATGCAGAAGTTTTGCCCTATAAGGCTATTAGGAGACAAATAAAGATATTAAGATTTTGAAGAGTTTCTATCTGAATTAGACTAGTACCTATCAAACCCTATCTCTTTTGAGTATTAAATATTATAAATCAAAATTAGTACCATTAAGAGTAAGTGGTAACTTATCAGTAAGGTTGTTTTGAAACAAATAAAAATAGATGAGATTTTGAAGAGCTATTATGTAAGTTGAAATAATACCTATCTAATCTAGTCCATTAAATAGGTGAGATGCTAGATTGTGTCTTAGTACTACAACATTTGCAATGAAGTGGGTTTAATAAGAGTGAGAGGTAACTTTTGCAATGAGAGGTAACTCATTCAGGTTGATTAGTATGCTAGTGTCGTATCCATTGGTGGTTGGTGTTCCACTACTTTTGTTCAACATTCATAAAACTTTTTAATTACTATTAATAAATAACTAAACAAATAAAATGACAGAATAAACAACTCAATGAGTGCATCAACTTTAAAATATGCATATAAAGAGCATCAACATAAATTTAATCGATTATTATTATATTACTGTGGCTTCATCGCTCTCATTTATTCATAAATAATTCATAAACATTTTAATATAAATAAATGAACTGGTATCTTTGAATTGAAGTTGCTTTATGGCTACTTTTTATTTTGTATAGTGAACATAAATCTATTCCATTATTACGGTGGCTTCTTCACTCTTATTTATTTGTTTAAATAAGGTTGCTTTTGATTTTGTCTGACTATAAATTTATTCCATTATTATTATATTCGCAGTAGCTGCTTCATTTTTATTTATCCATAAATCACATGGAATATAATATTGTCAGTCCTTTTATGTTCTAAAGAAAGATCCCGTCTTGTAATGTGTCACTAAAGAAAATCTTGTATCCAACTAATTCTTTTTCAAGCATCCAACTAATCTTAACGTTATGCTATTAAAAAAATAAGATTAAATTATATATTTGTATAAAATTTATTTTAATTTTTTAAATTTAAAAAATATATTATAAATTATATATTGCAATAGAGCCATTATTTAGTTATATATAACTTTTGCAATGGAGTGAGTTTGGTAAGAGTGAGAAGTAATTTACCAGTAAGGTGGTTATGAGATAAGTCCAAATAAGTGAGACTCTGAAGAATTCTTATTTGAGTTGGAATCGTACCTATCAAATTCATTATATTTAGTCGCATATAACTTTTGTAATGGAGTGAGTTTGGTAAGAGTGAGAGTTAACTTACCAATAAGATTGTTATGAGACAAGTCCAAATGAATGAGATTGTGAAGAGTATCAATAGTTGGAATGGTACCTATCAAACTCATTTTAGAAAGTATGAGACTTGTTAGATGGGGAAATGCGGTGAGGTTGAGATTTGCTAGACGAGGGTGTTGTGAAGTGATCCTTAGTGGACTCATTTTAATAACTCTTCCAATTTCATTGCATTGTATCCCTGTCCATTCACAAGGGTTTGAGAAGTTGTACGCAGTGTTGCTAATATTCCACCATTTTGTATGAAGGAGAGCACGTTTCTGCTCTGCTATCATGGCAGCGGCTGCACCATTAATATGGAAGCAATTTAGAGTAGAGAGCATAATGGTAATGCTACGATCATAGCATTTTTAGACAAAGTGATCACCAAAATAAATGCAGCCGGAATCTTAATATAGATTGAGGAATATTGAAATGATGACAGCTTATTAATCACTCTGGTTACCAATTGATAGTGCTTTCATTATTATAATCATCACCACCATCATCATCAACATATTTGAATTATTCATATCATATTTTTTTTTTAAAAAATAACGTATAGATATTATTTATCATACTTTTCGTTCACTCAAAGTGTGATATTTTGGTTCTCTTTTGAAAGGATTCTTAAATATTTTTTTTATAAAATTAGTTGACATCAAACTATGCGGGTCAAATGACTTTGAAAGAATTTAAAAAGTTCGTGCTGTGGTCACCGTCAATGTCATTGGAGTATGTACGTCCAATGGCAAATGGATATACTTATATAGTGTGAGTGGATACAACAGAAGTATATATGCCCCTTCTATACTTATTATATATTACTTCTAACCATCTCATTAAAATGCTGACTCATTAATTTTTTTCAAAAAATTAAGGGTTATTTAGTTACAATATTTGTAAATTGAATGAATATAATTTGCAAGATAAGAAAGGGAGTGGAAAGTATAAATAACTCACCAGTAAGATTATTATGAGAAAAGTTCCAGTACATGAGATTTGGAAGAGCTGCTATTTGAATTGGAATGGTACCTATCAAACCCTTGTTTTCTTGAGTGTCAAATATTTCAAATCAATATTGGTACTATTAAAAGCAAATAGTAATTTACCAATAAATGCACGAGTTTGGTAAAACTAAATGGCCACTTATCAATAAGGATATTATTAGATAAATTAAGATAGGAAAGATTTTGAGGAGCTCCTATATCTCAATTGAAATAGTACCTGTCAAATCGCTTCTTCCAAATCGTGATTGGTACCATATTAAGAGTAAATTGTAACTTACTAGTAAGGTTGTTTTGGGACAAATAAAAATTGGTGAGATTTTGCAAATCCATTATCTAAGTTGAAATAATATATATCTAATCTAGTGTATTAAACATGTAAGATGATAGATTGTGTCTTAATAGTACAACCTTTTAAAATGAGTGTGTGGTTAAAGTAAAAGGCATAGTTGCCAGTAAAGATATTAAAAAACAAGTCTAAATAAATGAGTTTTTGAAGAGCTCATAGTTGAGTTGTAATGATGCTACCAAATTGTAAATGTTTTAAGTTATTTATAATCAAATACAAATCAAGTGAGATTGGTAAGAGTGAAATATTCATAACTCACCAATAAGATTGTTGTGAGACAAGTCCAAATAGATAAGTTTTTTAAGAACTCCTATCTGAATTGGAATGGTACCCATCAAACCTATTTCTTGAAGTTGAAGACGTTCTAAGTTGGGAAATGCTGTGAAGTTGAGATCTGCTAGCCGAGGGATCTGTGGAGTGATCCGATATGGTCCAATCATCTCAACAACGCTTCCAAAGTCATTGCAATATATCTCTGTCCAACTACAAGGGTCAGAGAAGTTGTAGTAACTATCGCTAAACCATTTGGTCTGAAGCAGAGCACGTTTCTCCTCTGCTAACATGGCAACAGCAGCACCACTGATATGGAAGCAAGTTAAAGAAAAGCATAAGAAAAATACCACTTTCACTGCCATCTTTAATTCATTTGTTTACACAAAGTGATCACCAAATTAAAGTGTTTATATAGAGAAATATTGAATCACTTTGCAATTATTGTTTACGCGTCAAAGTCGTTGTGAGATGGGCAAAGTTATGAAAGGTCTCGGTCAATACTTAAAGTCTCCAGACGTGTTATGAGCAGCACAGCATATATGGTGGTCCCATAAAGCTCCGACAATTACGAGTGATGACTCTTTGTTACCACCAGTTGCTCTGAAGCAGCAGATCACGTTTAATAGAGGGGAAGGCAATGCGTCAGCTAAATGGCTAAAATAAAGCCTCATTTAAGGAGAAAGAGTTTATTCCCATCGATGTTGAAGCTGCTTCATCATTGATGGATCCATATAATATATATACACCTTATAACTGTCAAATGTGTCTCACAATTCTGCAAATCTCAATGTGCATAGAAGAAGAGAGAGTATTACAAACTAGGATTATCTCCTACTTCCTCCCAGCAGTTCCAAGTCGAGGTTTGCCCTTAACCTCAGATTCCTGCACTTTGCAAAACCATATCCTATTTTCATGTCGCCAAAGACTATCAATTAAATAACATCTTCCTGTTTTTTTTTTTTTTTTTGACAAACAAAAATGACATACAAGTTATCATTTTAGATATTAGTATGTATACCATGTTAATATAAATGACATACAAGTTATCATAAAATCTAAAATAAAAAATTTCTAATTATATAAATTTATATATTAACAATTAACATTGTATTAAAAATTATTATGCCCATAACTGCATTGTCCTATCTATTTATAATTATAGTATGCAGTCTAATCGATTTTAATTTTATTTATATAATGTGATAAAATTAATCCAAAGTGTATGTTCTATAAGAGTCACAATATTTGTTACCAATGTCATTTCTCTAATAAATTAAGAAATTATGAGTATATGAGCTAATATTTATAGTTAAGAAAAACTAATAAAACTTAATAAAAAAACTACAAAGGTTTAATTAAAAGTAAGATGAAATCATAAGGACTTAGATATTAATTTCTTTACAGGAGAGGATTTAACAGGTAAATCCATCGTTATAAAACTTGTGGGTAGGTATTGTTAGAGAACAATCCGGAAACGTTAGTTAACTGTTATCAACGTGTATATCCTGTATTGTGTATATCGCGCGTATATCTCGCATCTGTTGTAACCTCCCTCATATCTCTCTCTCTCTCTCATATTCGTTGCGTCTCTTTAGCTCATCGGCACAAACCTCTGCGATCAAGTTGGATCGCACCAACTTCCTTGTTTGGGAGTCTGTGGTTCTTCCTCTCATTGAAGGTAATCGCCTTGACACCCATATCAACGGTCTCAAGACGGCACCACCACGCTTAGTCTCTGATGGTGCAGGGACGCGACCAAATCCAGCCTTTGATGAATGGTACTCCATTGATCGCCTTCTTGTTGGCTGGCTCTGCAACACAATGTGCCAGGATGTGGGAGCCCAGCTGCTCCATTGCACAACTGCAGAGGAACTCTGGTCTGGTGCCCGAGAGTTAACATGTTCGTCTACCAAAGCACGCGTTATGGTGTTCAAAACAGAGCTCCACAACACTCGAAAAAATGGCATGAAGATGATTGAATATCTGGCCAAAATGAAAAATATTGCTGACTCCCTTGCCCTCGCGGGCTCTCCAGTTGCCACTGAAGACTTGATTCTCCATACTTTGAACGGGCTTGACATCGACTACAACCCGATCGTGGTCAAACTCTCTGACCAGGACGGTCTCACTTGGGTTGATGCACAGGCCTCTCTCCTAGCCTTTGAGAGTCGCCTTGAACAACTGAATCATTTTTCTTCCCTCGCCATCCAACCTTCAACTAACGCTGCGACCTACGAGGGTAATGACAGCTTGCATGGTCGTGGTGGCCGAGGAGGTCGCGGGCGTGGCAGCCGTCGCGGTGGGCGTGGTACTCCCAACAATAACAACAATGGCAGTCGACCCTACTGCGGTCTGTGTGAGCGACACGGGCATAAGGTAGCCAACTGCTTTCGGCGCTTTGATCGCTTTTTTCAACCGCCCACCTATCCACGTCCTCCTCCTCAAGCACTCTATGCTGCTCCAGACACAGTGACTGATCCCTCTTGGTACATGGACAGCGGTGCTAACTACCATATCACTCCAAATTCTGAGCACTTAGATCATGTCATGCCAACTGGTAAGTCACACATTCTGACTTGTTCTGGTGAGAGAAATCGTGTTATGGGCATTGGTACAGCCTCCCTTCCCTGCTCTCAGTCTAAACTTTTGCTTAAGAATGTATTGCTCGTGCCATCAGCAACTAAAAGTCTAATGAGTGTGAATAAGCTAATTGAAGATAATAGTGTTGATGTCAATTTTACTAACTTCGGTTGCACTGTGAAGGACAAGAAAACAGGCCAACTCCTGATGCAGGGAACTCCCAAACACGGTCTCTATCCCATGGAAAATAAACCCCAGCTAAAGCCTCAGATACATGCTGCTCAGTACACACCAAGCCCCAAGGAGGAATTCATCAGATGGCATCAGACCTTGGGACATCCTAGCAATAAGACGCTCCAAACCGTTATGAATAAGTGTACAATGAATTCTATTATTAATGAAAAGTTTGTATGTGAGGCATGTCAATTCGGTCCACCTCTCATGCGTCTTCTCCACTAGAATTGATTCATACAGATTTGTGGGGCCCTGCTCCTGTTCAATCTTCTCATGGTTATAGGTATTATGTGCATTTCATCGATGATTTCAGTCGTTTCACTTGGCTATATCCTCTGAAACATAAAGGCGAAACCATTAATGCCTTCAATCATTTTCTGGCTTTCGTCGAAAATCAGTTCAACTCTAAAATCAAAGCAATACAATGTGACAATGGCGCTGAGTATAAACCTCTTGTTCCAGTTGCCCACAAAGAAGGAATACGCCTTCGCCTTACTTGCCCTTACACATCACCACAAAATAGAAGAGCTGAACGCAAACATCGACACATCGTTGAGATGGGACTAACACTATTAGCTCAGGCCAAAATGCCTCTTAGCTACTGGGTTGACGCTTTTCATATGGCTACATATATCATTAACCGTCTGCCTACACCAGTTCTCAATGGGGAAACTCCGTTGTCTTTATTATACAAGTCCGAACCTGATTACAAACTCATGCAACCGTTTGGATGCGCCTGCTATCCCTGTCTCAAACCGTACAACGAGCACAAACTCCAATTTCATAGCCAACGATGCGTTTATCTTGGGCCAGCCTCTCATCAAAAAGGGCATAGATGCCTCAGTACATCCGGGAAAGTGTTTGTCTCTAGACATGTAATATTTAACCCATTTTTCTTTCCTTTTGCCACAGGATTTCTACACCAGCGAGAACATAGTAGCAATCCTCAATGCTTTGTTCCCTTGGTCATACCGCGACCTTCGAGTAGTGGGGTGCGCTTTGGGAATAACAATGATGCTCCTACCGACACTGGTGAGCTCAACGATAATGGATCACCTGAGTCGCCCGGACACGAGGTCCATCTTGATGATAATCCTGATGATAATACGCCTGAACCCACGTTCAGTGACACTACCAGCAATATTGATGATAATGCTCATGAGTCCATGTCTAATATACCTATTGAACCTTCTAATACTCATCACATGATGACAAGGTCCAAGGTTGGCATCCATAAACCAAAGTATCCTTTTGTGGGTCTCGTTTACTCTGAAGACCCAACCTCACTCACACAGTCCGCTACTCCCGTGTCAGCCAAAGCTGCACTTGCTTCCCCGTACTGGCGCCATGCCATGACAGATGAGTTTCTTGCACTGCAACGGAACTAGACATGGGTATTAGTTCCATATGTGTCCCAAAAACTAGTCGATTGCCGGTGGGTGTTCAAGAATAAATATAAGCCTGATGGATCCCTCTTAAAGCCTAAAGATCGTCTTGTTGCTAAAGGGTTCCAACAAACTCCAGGGGTTGATTACGGAGAAACCTTCAGTCCAGTTATTAAGCCCACAACTATTCGGCTAGTTCTTACTATAGCTGCCACGTTCAACTGGGAAGTTAGGCAATTTGATGTGAACAATGCCTTTTTAAATGGTTATCTACAAGAGGACGTGTATATGCGGCAACCCGAAGGCTTTGTGGATCAACAGAAACCCACTCATGTGTGTAAGCTTATTAAAGCAATATACGGCCTCAAGCAAGCCCCGAGAGCCTGGTTCGATCGACTCAAGGTGACATTACTCCAGTGGGGGTTTACGAATGTCAAGAGTGATGTCTCGCTGTTTATGCTCCAAACAAATCGCCTCACCATTTTTGTGCTCATTTATGTAGATGACATCTTGGTGACAGGCAATAACTCAGCCTACCTACGTGATTTTATTCGCCGAATGAATTCCATGTTCTCTCTTAAAGACCTAGGTCCAGTGTATTATTTTTTGGGGCTGGAGATCCACAGAGATCAGACAGGCTTTTATCTCAGCCAAGCCAAATATGTCCTCAATTTACTTCAACGGTTCAACATGCTCGATTGTGCACCTGTTCCCACTCCTATGGTCACAGGCAGACAACTCTCTATACACGATGGTGATCCCGTGCATAACCCCTCCTTATATCGTCAAGTTATTGGCTCCCTACAGTACCTCACAACAACACGGCCTGACATTGCATACTCAGTCAATAAACTCAGTCAGTTCCTGTCTCAACCGCGGACCACCCATTTCCAAGCGGCAAAAAGAATTCTCAGGTACTTGAAGGGAACGTATCGCCTCAGCCTACATTTGAAGCCCTTCAAGTCATTGCAGCTTCACGTATACTCTGACGCAGATTGGGCTACAGACACAGACGACAGAAAATCTATAGCTGGTCTGTGCACGTACCTAGGTGGCACACTGATCTCTTGGTCCTCTCGAAAACAACGAGTCGTGGCAAGGTCAAGCACGGAGTCTGAGTACAGAGCTCTCGCTGATGGAGCTGCCGAGGTTAAGTGGATTGACTCCCTTTTGTCTGAGCTTGGTCTCTTTCTAAAACGACCCTCTATCATGTGGTGCGACAACATCAGTGCTCGAGCTCTCGCAGCCAATCCCGTCCATCACACAAGAAGCAAGCACATTGACATCGACGTACACTTCATTCGCGATATGGTTCTGTCTGGGCTCATCAATGTCCAATACGTTCCCTCTGCTCATCAAGTGGCAGATAGTCTAACAAAGCCCCTGCCGTGGTCCCCGTTTCAACAATTCCGAAGCAAACTCGGGCTGCTGGTTACACCCTCTCGTTTGAGGGGGCGTGTTAGAGAACAATCCGGAAACGTTAGTTAACTGTTATCAACGTGTATATCCTGTATTGTGTATATCGCGCGTATATCTCGCATCTGTTGTAACCTCCCTCATATCTCTCTCTCTCTCTCATATTCGTTGCGTCTCTGCAAGTGTCTGCATGTATATATATGAGACACACGAGGCATGTATATTCACTGCGTGCTGTCTTATATCTTTGAATCCAATACACACTGTCTTTATTCTTTCTGGTATTAGCCCAATTGAATGCCAAATAACTTATCTATCGAATTTATTTATTTATTTTTTGAGAAACCAAATTATGTTAGGCTTTAGTTTATCTTCCAATTAATTTTGTATTTTTTTATTTCCTGTATTTTTCTTATTCTTTATTGGGATTTTGGTTTTCACCAAAACTTTCTCCTGCTGCTATTTTGTATTTAGGCTTTCATCATTTTTGTTTAGGAAATAAATTTTATGATGGGGATTTTTCAACTATTTTTTCTTTTAAGTTTTTTACAACCAAATCAAATACCCAAGACCTTATTTGGTGCTTGTCATTTGGATAAGCATCATTAACTAATTGACCGTCCCAATCTTCAATACGAAGCAAGCCATAGCAAAGCATACTAAAAATAACACTTTTGTTTACTCAAAAAAAAAAACACTTTTGCTCCTATCTTTAATTCATTTGTTTACACAAAGTGATCACCACAAGCTTATTGATCATTACTTTGGATTTGCTTTTTTAAAGTGATTTTAGATAAATATGTAAAAAGAGTTTAACAACTTCTTTTAGCTCTTGTGGGATCACAGCGCTTGTTGTTGTTGTGGTAGTCCACGGAGAATGCTATTGGTTCATGCAAAGCCATCCCCAAAAAAAGGTATGTACGTATGATGATAAATTAATTTTTTATAAAAGAATATTTTAACTTTTTAAAATGACATGGAAAGACGCGTGTCAATGACTTTGACAATCATTAACCAAAAAGAAAAAAAAGAAAACCAAGTTGTCATGTCGCTGAATTAAAGTGATACTCCTCCAGCTTAGAATGCTACACCTATAAATGATATAAATACTACTCTCACATTAACTTTATTTATATGGATAGGATAGTATATTTTTATGCGAGTCTTTTAAAGAAAAGGATTAGGTTAAGTTCTATTTTCTTACATGTATATAGATAAAAAGAAAGGAATTAATTGTTGTAATTATGATAAGTATTTCTTATCATTTTAAATTTAAAAATTACATATTTTTTTATTATAAGTTATCACAAGTCAATTACTTAGGGTGTATTTAGTTCAACAGAGAGGATAGAAGGAGAAATATTTTAATAGAGGGAAAGGGAAGGAAAGAGATTTTATTATTACCTTGTTTAGATTAATATTAAGGGAGATGAGGGATTTTCATATTACCTTGTTTAGTTCAAGAGGGGAAGAGAGGGAAAATATTTTTATATAGACAAATTTATCTTATATTATTTTACAAAATATTTTAATAAAATATAATATAGGGGTAATATTGATATATTAAAAAATTATGGGTATATTAATATTATAAAATAATAAAAATATAATTCCCTCTAAATTTCTCTAATTTTAGAGGGGAGGTAAAGTTGGAGAGGGTTCCTCTCCTCCTAAATGTTATAATTAGCCAAATAAGGGGAGGAGAGTAAAATCCTCCTCTCCCTTCTCCCCAAATTACTCATGCCAAATTAAGCCTTAATGTAAGTGATCTTTAGTCGAATAAAGACCAAGAGTGTTTTTATACATATAAAAATGATTTTTTATATATTAACTTAATTGTGAATAGCTTTCTCAAAAATATTTTTTTCATATTCCCATAAATTTAAAATTAAAATCCTATATTTAAATAGTCAAACGTTTTTACTACCACTAATACATGTTGGTGGTATAAATGGTATTTGAATGACGAAAAAATTGAGCTTGAGTTTGTCCCATGACAACCCTAATTAATGCATTAATTTACGTTTTTTTGTTTTAAGTAAGATGGAGGAGCAGCACTTTCACATCCATCTTTAATTAATTTTGTTTATGTAAAGTGATCGCCAAATGAGTACAGCCTCAGAGTGTTTGTATAGAGTAATACTGAATCGCTTTGCAATTATTATTATGTTTTTGGTATAAAAAAATTTAGGTAAATTCAGTATAGATTCTGTATTAAGGTCAAGATATAATCTTAGGACTCAAAGAGCGTTTATAGGGACTTACAAGATTACTTATCAAATAAACCTTCATAATAATAGTAAAAATCAAACTCATATTTTTATAGAATATAAGCTCGTTCTTTATGAGCTGTACTATCTCTTATTATTTACATGTCAAAGCTTTGTAATTATTGTTTACACGTCAAAGTCTTGTGAGCATGCAAGTCCAATGGCAAATGTCATATGGGGTGAGATGGGGCAGAGTTCTGAAAGGTCTTCGTCAATATTAGAGTCTTCATTCACTCTTGTCTTTTAAGTAAATGCACATGAAATTGCCAGACGTGAGATGAACATCACAGCATAGTGGTCCCATGAAACTCCACGAAAATAGCTCAATATTAAAAAGATCAATGCAAAAGATTATAACTCAATATGAACATCACAGCATATGGGCCACTTGCAATAGTCTTTAATGCCAAAGATTCAAAAGATAATTTAGGAAAATTCACGTATATTTTTTTATAAATAATTAATATAATTAATTTTTTAAACTGTATAAATTACTCTCTCCATTCCTTTATATAAGATGCCAATATCAAAAGAATGTTGGTCAAAAAGTTTATTAAAATTAGCTATATACAATAAATATGTAGAAATTGTGACTTTCTTTCCAAAAGCACCTTTATTTATGGAAAATATGGGTAGGAGAGAGAGTGAGTGGAAAAATATATGATACATAATAAATAGAAAAAAATGAGAAATATATATAATTAATTGAGGCTAAAAATAAAATAAAATACATTAAATATTTATTGAAAGAAAGAATGTCTATTCTAAAAACTGTATCTTATAAAAGGAAGGAGGGAGTGATTATCTACCTCCAACACTTAAGTGTGTGTTTGGCAATCAATTTTAAAAATAGATTATACACAAAACCATGGTTTGAAAAAATTATTGCCAAACATTACTTTTTTTTTCAAAATCGATTTTAAGCTCAAAACCATGGTTTGAGTTTTTCAAACCATGGTTTTGAAAAATCGAGCAGTGTGCAGCTTTTCCCTGTGTGCAGCTTTTTTGTTCATTTGTTACATAAACCCACTGGAGGGTTTACATAAACCCACTGGAGGGTTTTCAAAATCCATTTGAGAAATCTAATTTTAAAATTTAAAAAAAAAGATAAATTTATTAATAAAAATTACCATCTTTTAATATATATAGTTAATCTTAATAAAATTTTCAATAGAAAAAAAAATTAAAATTTAAATGAATATTGTAAATTTTTATTTTACTCAAATACATATATATATTATTTTGTAATCACTTAAATAAAAAAATTTAAAATTAAATTTATTCTTTATATAATTATCATATCTGTATATGGAAAAGCGATTCTGCTACTAATCATCCAAACATCTCCAATTTTTAAAATCACTTTTTCTCATAATCTATTCTTCCCAAAATCTATTCTCCATAATCTATTCTTCCTAAAATCTATTCTCCAAAAGCTAATCCAAACACACTCACAAGTTACAACTTCTTAAGGGAGGTTGTAGTAACTTTTTGCATTGTCAATATCCAAAGATGGGTATCAAACAACTTTGACTATTATATTAAAATAAGACCATTACAATCCACATAATTAAAAATGATATTCTAAAAGAACTAACATATATTTTATTATAAATAATTAATTTAAATATTTTTTAATATGTATAAATTGATTATTTAACTCTTATATTAAATATTAAATATGAAGGGAGTTCTTTTATGTGTCAAAATGTGGTTCAAATGACTTTAAAATTTTATAATAATATACTTTTCTTAGTCTTTAAATAATTATGAAAGAATTTCTAAAGTCCTATGGCAATGTCAAAGTCGTTAGAGTATGCCCAAAAGGCAAATGGACATAATCAATTTTCTCATAATGTATGAGTTGAGAAGAGTTAGGGCTGATAATGGGGGTTAGCCTGCCGAATACAGGTTAACCCGCGGCGGGTTGAGTTTAAAGCGGGCCTCTCTAAAGAGGCCCGCCTACATGCGGGTTGGAATTAATCCAACCCGTGACCGCCAAGGCGGGTTGGCGGGCTCAGTTTTTTTTTTATTTTTTAATTATTATTTTTTAAAAATTATTTATATATATATTTTTTAAAAATAATTTATATGTATCAATATTAATTAGATTTAAAGTATGATCTAAAATTATTAAAATATTTATTTTTTTAACTTTATCACTATCCGTATATAAATCTATCACAAGTAAAATAATAATAAAATATATATTTAAAGAAATAACTCAGATAAAGTTAGCATAAATTAAGTATAATGTAAACTTTAATTTAGTTAAAACTCTAAAATTAATAAAGTGTAATATAAATAATAAAAATTAAAAAAAAAAAGCAGCCTAACCCGCCAACTCGGCGGGTTAGCCCGCCGCGTGTGCGGGCTTGGTGGGTGCAACCCAACCCGCCATAAAATGGCAAGTTGGCTGGCCCAACCCAAATTCCTAACTCTAGGAAGAGTTGAATTCATTGTCATTAATTCATCATCATCATCATTACCAACATTATTATCATTATAAAAATTTAATATTTTAAAAAATTTAACTAATTTTAACTAAATTTTTTAGTTTAATTACAAAGTCGTTCATAAAACCCATACAAAAAATGAAAAATTAATTCATTAGTCCTTATATTAGATTGAAAACTAGGATTTGTGGTCTTTTTTTTCCTTTTTATTGAACCATACGTTATAGTTTCATTTTCATCAATTAGATATTAGTATATATACTATGTTAATATAAACGACATATAAGTTATTATAAAATACAAAATAAAAAATTTCTAATGATATAAATTTATATATTAAAACTTAACAATGTATTAAAAATTATTATGCCCATAACTACATTTCACATCTATTTATAATTATAATATGCAGTCTGACCGATTTTAATTTTATTTACATCATGTGATAAAATTAATCCAAAGTGTATGTTTTATGGGAGTCATATTAACTGTTACTAATGTCATGTCTCTAATAAATTAATAAATTATGAGTATATGAGCTAATATTTATAGTTAAGGAAAGTATAAAAACTTAATAAAAAAGCTAGAAAGGCTGAATTAAAAGAAAGATGAAATCATAAGGACTTGGATATTAATTTCTTTATAGGAGAAATGCATACTAGGGATTTAGTAGGTAAATGCAACTGATCCCATATTACAAGCTATCCTTATAAAAATTGTGGGCAGGTATTAGCGCCGTCAAATGCCAAATAAATTACCTATTGAATTAAGTTTTTCTTTTTGATAAATCAAATTATGTTAGGTTTTAGTTTCTCTTGGTCCATATATGACGAGTTAAGGGTTCTCATCAAAATGATTTTCAGCCCCTTTACTTTAGTCATAGAATTATAAGCACAATTAATTTAAAAGATTCTTTATCAATGAGTGGATAAATAATGTAGCAAGTTTACACGTTATTTCTTTGAATTTAATAGCAAAATCTAGTGATTTTTTGTTACCGTTTGAAAAAGTTGCATTGTCAACATCAAAGATGTCCAAAAGTAGTGAACATAAACATAACGTGTGAATCACCCAAGCTTTTGTTAAAGTTTACAGAGATAAAAAATGATCGTGGCAAGATCCAGGAACAAGCACAAAAGTTCATCAATTTATAACAACAACAAATTTTGCTTCATTGCCAAGTTCATCAATTTTACTAAATTTTGTTTAAGTTTTTGCTTAGAACTTGGCCTCTGAGAAGATTGTATGACAGTTTGATGAGCCACAGCTTGCTAAGTTCTCTAGGTATACTACCCGAGATATTATTGTAGCTCAAATCAATGCTACAAGTTTCTAGAACACTATATATAGTAGGTGGTAATATTTCATTGAATTTGTTGTGACTAAAGTGGCCAAGAAAATCGAAACGGTTCCTAACATAATAAGGCACATGCTCATTCAGATTATTCCGAGAGATATATAGTTTAGAAAGATAAAAGACATGTTCAGACTCTTCCGGTATGTTACCACTTAAGTCTTGGTCAATACTAAAGTCTTCAGCCTTTTGGAGCTTGTATATAGTGAAAATGGACATGAAATTGCTAACCTTGAGATGAAATATAGCATACCATTGTTGTCCTAAAAAACTCAGGAAAAAAAAACGTGAGATCTCCGGGAATCGCATTTATTGGAAAAAGTAAAAACCCTTTATACTTAGGTCTCGAAAGGATAAAAATACCATTGGACACAATAAACAAAAGAAGAGTGAGATGGGCACACTTTGAGTCGAAGTCTTTGGAAAACGTCCAATTAATCAAGGTTATGGATATAAACACCACGTGTGATATGGCAATAATTGAACATACTCATGGGAAGAGCAATAGCAAACAATTTAACAGCCTGATGTTTATGCAAATTAAGAAAATGTCAGCAAATACGTGGGATCTGCAAGTGACACATAAACCCAGTAATCATACTCGAATTGTCGATACATTAGCGAAGGATGGTCTATCAGTTTCTTCCATTTTATATGCTTGTCTGTCTCATTTGCAGGTTATGGTAGGTCAATAGTGTATGGGATTCATTTCCCCCTAGCGTAGTTTTTTTTAGCGTTAACCCTCTCTTGTTTAAAAAAAACAAAGAAAGAAAAGAAAGATCCACTAGAGTAGACATTAGCTTTTGGCTAAAAAAATATAGAGATTGCACACTCGTTTGAGTTTGACATTTTTTAATTTAATTATTTATGCACAACTGTATTGAATTATTATTGATTTTCTATTCTATAACTTGCCAATCAAATTACGATATTTCTTTATAATTCATAATTTTGATATACTATTGTTTTAACATAATATAAGATCTTGCTAAACTTGACATGTAAAGACTTTTGTAATGAACCAATATGATCAGCTGCAAGAAATTAAACAATGAATTTTGTTAAAGTTTACAGAGATAAATAATTATCATGGCAAGATCCAAACAATGAATATTGCTTGTTCTTCTTTACATAAGACTGATAATTCCAATCGTAATTAAGGCTTTGATATTTTTTCATACAAATTTATCTTATCAATGTAAATTTGCCAATACCGGTAGTTTTACTGTGGGGGAACATACAAAAAATTCTGCTAATCATTCTGTTCCACATAACATAGAAAAAGAAGCGATTGATTTTCAATTATAATGTATTCAATATTAAAACCTTTGAATGTAATGATGATTTCTTGTTCTTCTTGTAATTAATTTGTAAACTGTTTTAGGCAATAGTACAAATGTAGGAATTTATCTGTCAAATTTATAAGTTTTTATAATGTATCTATATTGATTATATATACCTATAGTAAGAGAGTTTCTATCAAGGTGTTATTACTTGTCAAATTCTTACATTACAATCCACATAATTAGAAATGATATTCTAAAAACATAACACATTTTATTATAAATAATTAATTTAACTAATTTTTTTAACATATATAAATTAATTATTAAACTCTTATATTAAATATTAAATACAAAGAGAGTCCTTTTTTATGTAGTTGGTATCTAAATGTGTTTCAGATGACTTAAAAATTTTATAATAATATACTTTTCTTACTCTTTTAAACAATTACGAAAGAATTTCTAAAGTATTATGTCAACGTCAAATAGTAATTAAGGCTTTGATATTTTTTTGTGCAAATTTATCTTATCACAGTAAATTTACCTTCACTGGCAGTTTTGTTGAGGGGGAACATATCAAAAATTCTGCTAATCACTCTGTTCCACTTAACATAGAAAAAGAAGATTGATTTTCAAATATAATGTATTCATGATTAAGTCCTTTGAATGCAATGATGGTTTCCAGTTCTTCTTGTAATTAATTTGCAAACTGTTTTAGGCAAGAGTGCAACTGCAGCTATTGCTGAAGGAGTTGGTGCTGCTGCTCTTATGTGTATAGCCTTCTGGAATGCACTTGATTAACATATGGAAAACATATGTAAAGAGCTTTTTGAAGGAAAAATATCAGCTGCATGAATTAAACATACGGAAAACTTCAAACTTCAAATCTATATATACTTAAGAGGCAATTCCTTAAAAAGATTTCATCTGAAGTACCATGCAAATATAGAGTCAAATCTCGTAGCTTTTTATTAGTTTATTTTTTAAAAGTTATCTAGAAACTTTTTTTCTGTAAATCATTTTCTAAAAGGCTATTCAAACACACTACATTATTTGTATTCAAATTGAGCAATTCTAAATAAGTAAGATTATTGTAAGATAAATGTAAATATTGGATGAATGAATGAAGATAGGAGAGATTTTGAAGAACTCCTATCTAAATTAGAATAGTACTTGTTAAATCCCTTCTCTCTTTAAGGTCAAATATTACAAATCATGATTGGTTACCACTAAGAGTAAATTTTAACTTACTAGTACAGTTGTTTTGAGATAAATCAATATAGGCAAGATTTTGAAGAGCTCCTATTTAAATTGGAATAGTGTTTGCCAAGTCACTTCTTTATCAAATATTCCAAATCATGATTGGTTGCCATTAAGAGTAAATGATAATTTACCAATAAATGCGTAAATTTGGTAAGAATGAAAGGTAACTTACTAGTAAGATTGTTATAAGATAGATTTATAGAGTTAAGATTTGAAAGAGCTCCTATCTGAGTTGGAACCGTACATATTAAATTTATTCTAGTTAGTTGCATATATATAACCTTTGTAATGGAGTGAGTTTGGTAAGAGATTTAGTTGTATATAACCTTTGTAAAAGAGTGAGTTTGATAAGAGTGAGAGTGAGAGGTAACTTACCAATAAGATTATTGTGAGACAAGTCCAAATAATTGAGATCATGAAGAGTAAAAATAGTTGGAATGATTCCTATCAAACTAATTCTACAAATGACTTTATCATACTTTTAGATATTATTTATCATACTTTTTATTCACTCAATGTGATATTTTGGTTCTCTTTTAAAATGATTCCTAAAGTGTTTCTTTTATAAAATTAGTTGACATCAAACTAGGCATGCCATACTTTTTGTTCACTCAGTGTGATATTTATCATACTTTTAGTTGACATTACTTTTTTCTCCCAATTTCTGAAAACCTTTTGCGAATTAGTCCCTCCATAGGACAGATAAGAAAGAAAAAGGAGAGTCAATTGGACTGGACTGTCACGTCCCTATTTTTAGACCGTGACCGGCACAGAATATAAATACATCATATTCTGAAAGCCTAGCATTTTAAGTAAAACCTTTAAATTCTCCATAGCAATTTTTTCCAAAATCAAACAAACATTTTCTAAGGTTCATGCAGAGCATTATCCTTTACAAAATAATAAAAGTTCTTAAGAAGCAATTACATCAAAAGTAGTATTTATCAAATGAAGCTTCGGATCAACAGCAAGGCTCTTTACCGCTCAGCTGGAGAATTAGGGTCACCTGCACTATCTGAAGCCAAAAATCTACTCGTGAATAACGTCCCAAAAACATGATTCAAAAGAATGCGGAAAATAATCAATACAAAATCATCTTAAAAATGTATTTCTTAACACTTCATACTCTAATGCAAATCTTTTCGTAAACATTTGTATTTCAGGGAAATAACCGTATGAACTAACTGCTTTAAACAACTCATTCAAAATAATCTCTTCAAAACCATAATCTTTCTGTAGGACTTCAACAGAACGAAAACAGACGTGGACACACAGTCCACGAGGGTAACTAACCATTCTGGTGGCTCGAAGCCACTAACTGTTGCGAGAACGAATCCCACGAAATAATTCTGGTGGCTATGCCACAAACTGTCACGAGAATAAATCCCACGAAATAATTCTGGTGGCTCAAGGCCACAAACTGTCGCGAGAACGAATCCCACGAAATAATTCTGGTGGCTATGCCACAAACTGTCGAGCTCGAATACCAAGGTGCACCAAGGACTAACAGTACTGCTGTTAGCAACCAGCGTTCTGTATTCCGTCCTAAAACGTTTCTCTCATGCGTGGGGTCCTTTTCACATGTAAAGATCTCAATCGTTTCAAATATCATAATCATTGATAAAGTCACTTTGAATTTCTGTTACCCCAGCATGAACATACAAAATCATGTTACTGTAAAAACATATGCAATTCACAGAGAATAACATCAGTTCACTGTCAAATCTTTTTCTAAAGCTTCTTTATCCATTTTCATGCATAATCGTAATCTTTGGTAAATTAATCAAAAGAAAATCATTTCTAATGATTTAAACCATAATTTCGTAAAACTTGCTTTTCGAAATCCATATTTGAAATTCATCATTTGAAATAACAATGCATTTGAAAATGTAAATTTGTAGGGAACGTTATTCACTCACCTTCCGCGTTCCTAAATCGCTACTCTTCCCACCAAACACTTGCTGTAAAGCCACTACTCAATCCCCTGATAATTAGAAATAGTATATTAACATTCTCCTCAAATTCTCAGCAAAACTAATTGCCCTTAGCCCACAACTAAATATGAAAATTAATCAATTATGCACACACAGCAACCGAAATCCTATTCTTCCCTCATTCTTTTTACTTTCCTCCTGCAATTTATAACAACCATTCCTTATATAAATATATCATCTAGCTTCCAATCACCGCAACATGGTTCTCCGATTTAAAACCCCCTCTTTTTAAATGTATACTTATACATACGCATAATAGTACAAGTCTCCAATCCCTTCTTCTTTCATCAATTCGCAATACCCACGCTGCGGTGCAAACATCAACAATATCCCCAAAACACACAAGCTGTACGCTGAACACCCATGCACACAAACACTCACACATAGCAGCAACACAACAATATATGCACACGGTAGCAGCAATCCAGCATGCATCCAAGGGTATACACACGGCAACAACAACCTTTTCGAACAAGCAAACAGTAACCAAAATTGCTAAAACAGCAACCACAGCAAAAACGGTAACAGCCACGGTTGCGGAGAGAAATAAAGAACAAGGGTGAGACTTACCATCCTTCCCACCAACACCAGCTGCAGAACCTCGGGGTTGATCAGAAAAATGACAATGCACAGCGTCAAACCACTCCCTCTTACACTCACGGCAACGGCCTGAAACAGGGCAGCGGTGACGGCACAGACCGAAAAGATTAAGCTCAGACACACAGCAGCTGCTTAGGAGGAAAGATGAAACTGCATAATGAATGTGAACCAAGGAGCTTACCACTTCACTCCCCGAACGGATCACAGCAGAAATGAGACGGAACTGGAAATCACAGACTTGCTACAGTAGCAAAGGATTTGCTACAGTAGCACGAAAATGGCGACGGAGAACAGCTACACCGCAACGACGTTAACCATGAAGGGGGGTCAACTGGAAAGGGTGTTCACCGGCGTTAGCACCCAACTCATTGAGCTCGCAACCCTCCTGCGCCTTCCATTCTCATCCTCACAGCAGCCTCTTCGTCGACAGAACAAGAAAGGGATCGGGGCGGAATACCTCTTAAAGGCGTCCAGCCGAGCTTCCGTGCCGTGCACTCTCCTCCCGCACCGCAAGCTGAGCTTCTGCCGTCCAGCACCTAACCCGCACAGCTGCCCTGCGGTCGCTGCTCGCTGCTCGCAGGAAGGAAGAATGATGAAGAAAAGCATAGGTTCGGTGAGAAATAGACAGAGGGGCAAAATGGTAATTTCACGCGCCTGAAAAAAAAATCCCTTCCGCTTTCTCTGCGACTCGAACCCTGGCCAAATGCTTTTCCCTTCGCCTCTCGAACCATTCGGCTAATGCTTCCCATACGAAATATTCCACCACAAATATATATATATAACCGCTAATTAAATTCATAATCATAACATGGACATTAACTTTGGGCAAAAGAAAATACAGGACTCAGCTTGTCTCCTCTACTGTTCCCCACTCTACCCTCCTTTTCCCTTCATCACCACAGGATCAAGATTTCAATGGTTCAGATTTTACATTTTATAGAACTATTATTATAATTTTATATAGAAATATAAAAATAAATTTAAATTATTAAAATTTGATTTGAACAATTCATTACTGTAGTAAATTATTATTATAAAGTAAGTTTTTCTTCACTTTTTTTCACTGCAATTGTGAAATGGTCCAACTGATAGGGCCTTACGTGTTGGTTCTTTTACTTTGATATATCGTATCATATCATATAGCTTTTGCAACTTCTTTTTCAAAGTTTATAATATCCCGTTTTGAAATTGAAATAGTAATACAACTAATTATTTTGTTCCCCTGAAGCTGTGAACCAACTGCGGCCAATGTAGCATGCACGACCTTGGCCATACTCTCCCTTACACAGTCCAATTTACAAAGCCTTGAAAATTTTGAAGCTCCTCTCCTTTACGTCTCTGTTTGCCAACATCATTCATGGACACGACACCCATATGAGATTACAGCTCCTGATTCCGGAGTAAAAATTGAGCGAGGAGAAAGGTGGAAGCTACCCTGAAGGTGATAGTGGAAAATCCTCGAAGAACCCTTTTGTTCAACGAGGACAACGTGCATGTTAGTTCATGCCTTGTGCTGAAGCACATAGTTGAGGAGGATGAGACATATAGAGAGAGTGATTCTGTTTGTCATGGGTGTTTTACTCCTTTGTGCAATTTTAGTTCTTGATTTGTTGGCAAATGTTTCTGGTAATGCTGAAGGTGGGTGGTAACTTCTTGTCTTTGCTCTTTGGTTTCTTCCATGTTTCATATAATGGGTACTGAGATGGGAAAAATTACTAGTTTGTTGATCTTCTGGCTCTGTTAGCTATATTACTTCTTACTTTATTTGATTAAGATATATAGCTCTAGAAGTTCATAGGATATTTTGATGAATAAACATTGACACCTTGTTTAATTATACATCTTTAAGTACTATAATATAATTGTCTTTCCATTATTGAGAGCTGTCGAGATGTTTAATTTGAAGGATTTCTCTATCTGAAAATTGCTTTTTTCTGTGACAGGTGATGCCCTGTATGCATTTAAGACCAACGTAGTTGATCCAAATAATCTTCTTCATACCTGGGATCCTACCCTTGTCAATCCTTGCACGTGGCTTCACGTTACGTGCAATATTAATAACACTGTGACCCGTGTGTAAGTTATTCCTGGAATTTTTTGCCTATCATTTATAACCTATTCTGCATATGTTAAATATTCTATTCATCTTTGGTCAGTGAACTTGGAAATGCCAACCTTACGGGTCAGCTAGTTGCACAGCTTGGTCAACTCCGAAATTTGCAGTACTTGTAAGTTGTGATTCGGACATGATTTTGTTGCACTGATTAGGATTTACCATTCTTTCTTGAGCCATTATCTCTTATGTACATAGGTGATTCTTTACTTGGTTTCTTGAACCTAGAAATGATGATGCAATAGGAAAGATTCAAACAAATCAAACAGACAAGTCCTTGTCAAATGTTATGAAAATGTATCTAAAATTAAGACTTAACAACAATTTGTGCATAATATTTGCATATATACGACAGCCTGATTTGTGTAGGAAAAAATACTTAAAATCTAAATTGACTATTATTTATCTTAGAGCCTGCCTTAAGACTGTTTACCTTCATTACTTCAATTTTAAACCTTCTATCATCTGAAAAGGAAGTGATTTCAAGCCTAATTCATGATGTCGACGTTCTAAGACATCTTGCTCCTCCTCTAATTGTTCAAGACACTTAATTATATTAATTGCTGAAGCAAAGTTTTTACATACAACGCAACCCATCAATGATTTTTTGTTTCCTTGCTTCAGGTACCACTTTATATCAGTCATTAGATTCAACAGCTCCTTCCCTAATTTGGGCTCATACTCTGTCATCATATAACTATTTGTTGCGACTTCTCTTTTTGTTCAAATCTGAATTTTTGTTCTTTTCTATGTCAGGGAACTTTTTAGTAATAATATAACTGGAAAAATCCCAGCTGAATTTGGAAATTTGACAAATTTGGTGAGCTTGGATCTGTACATGAATCGTATATCTGGTAGCATCCCTGAAACACTGGGCAAGCTTCAAAAACTACGTTCCCTGTATGACATGCTCTTCTTAAATATGCAGTTTTCATTTATATCTGATCCAATGTGATCTTGGTTATCTGTTTGGCACTCTTACTTAACTACATTTTGCTTGTTCTTCTTAACATCATACTGTCATCATTCAAATAGTTATTATGGTTTTGAGCATGCGTGGTTGAGGGCGAACTAATCCTCCATACTCTCTGCAATAGGCGTCTCCACAATAACAGCTTGACAGGAGTCATTCCCATGACCTTGACTACTGTTAATTTACTGCAAGTCCTGTGAGTTTTTCTGCTAAATTTCAATGATCTTACGCAATTGTAGATATTAAATTATATTTACATAATGAAGTTTAAGCTCATGGTCATTATGGAATCCAGTGATCTTTCAAATAACCAGCTAGAAGGAGACATACCTGTCAATGGCTCATTTCAATTGTTTACTCCACTCAGGTTGTTGCAAGGGATTTTGTTTATTTATAGTGATTGTTGAGGGGAACATATCAAAATTCTGCTAATCACTCTGTTACACTTGACAGTTTCGGAGACAATCCTCATTTGAGACCAATAAACCTAACACCTGGACCAGTGTTGCCAACACCTCCAGGTTTATTGATGTCTATTTCCATAATAATTTAAATTGTTGAAAGAACTACTCTACCTTAAAGATTTTAGAGAACCGACCCGCTGATGCGTTGCACCAACCTATGAGCTTGAAAACTAGACAGTATAGATTTACATTACAACTAAAGTTGCTGCTAAACATAATTATGTCTGAATTCTCTTGTTACAAGACTGCTTAACTGGACCTCACATATTTCCCAACGATGTACTTTCATACTCATATCATACTAATGTATTCAAAGAATATGCCCCAGTTCTGGACAAAAGTGTAGGGAAGGAGAAATGAAGGAGTTGGCAGTTCAGAGACCGCATAGCTATTTTAAATTCTTTACTGTAATCTTAGATGATGCTTGTGCGAGTCTATGACTCAAATTTATCTTATGAGATATTTAGTTCATAGAAAATGAAGAGATTGTTTTTCAATTATAATGTATTCATGAATTAAATCCTTTGAATCTAATGACGATTTCCTGTTCTACTTGTAATTTGTAAACTGTTTTAGGCAATAGTGCAACTGGAGTTATTGCTGCAGGAGTTGGTGCTGCTGCTGTGGTGTTTACAGCCTCTGCAATTGCACTTGCTTATTATTACTGGAAAAGGATTCCACTTGCTTACTGCTGGAAAAGGAGACCACCATATTATGCCTTTGATGTTTATGGTTAGTTAAAAAATAGAAAAGATGATATATAGATATGTGACAGGGGTAGTTGATTTATCAACGTTTTTCCCTTTTACTGGCAGATGAGGAGGAGCTTGAAGATCATTTTGGTCAGCTTAAAAAGTTTCCCCTGCGTGAACTTCAAGTTGCAACAGACAACTTTAATAACAAAAACATTCTGGGTAGAGGTGGATTTGGTAAGGTTTATAAAGGACGGTTGAATGATGGATCTTTAGTTGCAGTGAAAAGACTTAAAAAGGAAGGTGCTCAGGGTGGAGAGCTGCAATTTCTAACAGAAGTAAAAATGATCAGCTTGGCTGTCCATCGTAATTTGCTCCGGCTTCATGGTTTTTGCATGACTCCAACTGAACGCTTGCTTGTGTATCCTTTCATGGCTAATGGTAGTGTGGCATCATGTTTACGAGGTATCATTATTAGTCTACTTTGGTTTTTTGATTGACTTTTCTAGGAAGCTTCATTAATTAGCATTGCTTGTACGTTTAATTGAGCCCTTTAAATGTTTGGCATAAAAGGAATTCCAGAGTTTCCTTTCTAGGCAAGTTTCATGTTACTTTTAATATGAAACTCATTCATTGTGTACCTTGATTTATTGCTAGTGAAATAGGAATTATGCAATTCTTAGCAAGTTATTTTGCACTATGATGCAAACGCAGTAGCATGGAGAATTATAAATAGTATTAACATAAAAATCTTATTGTTAAAATAAAATATTTAAACTTGTAGTTTCATATTGAGGATTCTCTATGTTTATAAGGTTTTCCCTCAATTGTCTTCTAAAATGTCTTAGACCGCTCTAAATCAAAACCCCAGCTTGAATGGCCTGTACGGAAGCAAATTGTATTGGGAGCTGCGAGGGGGCTTGCTTATTTACATGATGATTGTGATCCAAAGATCATTCACCATGATGTTAAAGCCGCAAATATATTGTTGGATGACGAATATGAAGCAGTTGTTGGGGACTTTGGCTTCAAAAAACTTATGGATTACGAAGATACTCATTTACCACAGCTGTGCGTGGTACAATTGGGTACATTGTACCAGAATACCTCTTAACTGGAAGGTCTTCAGAGAAGACTGATGTTTATAGTTATGGTGTAATGCTTCTTGAACTAATGACTGGACAGAGGGCTTTTGATCTAGCACGACGTGCCATTGACGATAATGTCTTGTTACTTGATTGGGTATGTTTTCTATTTTCTCACATGTCATGACGCCCAAGCGTTTATACAAGGCAATTTTATAGTAATCAAACAACTTTTTATAACAGTAGTGTCTTTTAGTTTCCTTAAAGTGTTCCTTATGCCTAAAAGTTATTCAGCAATTAGCATAACCATGCCATACTCCATAATTGAATTTATTTTTTTAACTGAATTTCCTAAGGGTCATTCTCCGCAACAATGATTTTCCTAATCAATGAAGAAAGATAATTGTCTTTCATAACATGCATGTTGGATTGTTAGTTTAAGATGTTAATTGGGCTGAAGAACTAGTGGAGAATAGTTTGTTATCAATTGTTAAAACTTCTCTACAAAATTTTATTCCATCTTCACTGAATTTTAGTTTCTTGGTTTCATTTTAAGGTTTAATTGGGAATATAATAGGATTGTGTATCATACTTAAATATTCTATACTATAGATTTCTGACAGAGGCATTTTAGTTTGAATAACCAACCCCTTGGTTTTTGAGATTCCATCATAGATCCTTGAATTTCATGTTCTAGGTTTACTTTTGTATAAGATTCCTCTCAATTTGAGATATAAAAAGACGAGATTTAATGTATAAAATTCTCATCAGATAGGAGTCTAGGGAGAAATAAATATATGTAATCTTACTTATGCAAATAGAGAAGTTATTTATAAAATTTGAATTTATAACATCTAGGTTACATAGTAGCAATTTTATCATTATTCTAAGACTTACCTTCTCAGTTCGAGACATAAACTAATATTTATTTAGAATAATTTCTTGTCATAAGTTGATCTAGATGGGTAGAATTTAGTAATATAAACCATTTTGTGCCTTAATTAGTCAGAATTCGGTCACATATCCTATTCCCTTTTCTATAATTTGGCAACTTGACACTACTTGGAATCCAGGTGAAAGGGCTTTTGAAAGACAAGAGATTGGAAACACTAGTTGAAGCTGATTTGTGAGGTAAATATAATGAAGAGGAGGAGGAGCAACTAATCAAATTGGCCTTGCTCTGCACACAATGCTCGGCCACGGAAAGACCAAAGATGTCTGAGGTGGTCCAGATGATTGAAGATGATGGTTTGGTTGAAAAATTGGATCAATGTCAGAAAGACAAGATGCATCAACAAGATAATCAAACCCTTCTCCCTAATGATAATTGGCCGACTGTCGACTTGGCATCACATATCCCACCAGATGAACTCTCAGGTCCCAGATGAAATACTGTAAAGCATCTACACAATCCTTTCATTACTATAAAAGATGGCTCAAACCATTTGAAAGTGATAATACTAGAACGTTAGTGCATATGATTTTCAGTGTAGCTTGTTTTTCTTCCTTTTGGATTATGCTGTCCGGATAAAATCCCCTATTGATAATGTTGTGATTGTTGCAAGAGAAATGTATACTTGTGCTGTATTATATGTAATAAAAATTAATTATGGAAAATAAATGAAAGTCTGTTTTCCCATTCAAAAATTCAGGTGCACAGGTGAAGATGTAGATTTTGTGGATTTCAAAAGCTAGAGTGATTTTGACTTTCATTGAAATATGCTCTTGTAAGGATGAAACAGAAATGGGTTTGTCAATTTATGTGCAATGTGGCAATTCTAGTAGACAAAAATTACGGGAGAAAATATATTACAACTAAATGAACATAGCAAAATAGCAAACAAATCTCAAACAAAATGTTGACTAAGTTAAAAGATTGGTGTTTGAAGGGAAAAACTAATATGGTTGATGGCATATAAACTCATACAGATCAATAGAATATGTTTATAAAATTAAGAATTTTGGGCCCATCTACACAAAACTCTTTGCAAACATGTCCTGTAAACATTACAGTTTGCTCCAAATTTTGAAAACCCTTTTGCAAGTTAGTCCCTCCACAGGATACAGAAATAAAAAGGAGAGTCAATTGGACCGACATTAGCTTTGGGCCGAAAGAATACAGATCTTGCAGATTCAATTGAGTATGTATCCCATGTATTTAGCTAATAAAAAGTATTTTACCAAAAAAAAAAGCTAATAAAAAGTTAAAATATATGATTATTTTGAGTATATTTAATATTTAAAAAATATTAATTTGTTGTGGTTCCTATTGTATGGTTTGGAGAGATATTCTAACTTTTGGGTATCTAGATTTATGACTGATAGTAATTAAAAGTTCGGCTTTATATTCTTTCCAAAAAAAACATTTATCAAACAAAAAAAAATTGAGTACGACACTACATTCCTTTTTTAATCAGTTATCTACAATTTTATTGAACTATTATTGAGTTTTATTTCATAACTTCCCACTTCAAATATTGATAGTTGCTTCAACGTATAAAATACTTATAATTAATTTTTGAAACATTATTATTATAACATAATAAGTTTATGGCAAACTTGACATGTAAAGAGTGTGTTTATGGATGAATATCAATATCAGCAAACGAGAAATTAAAACATATGGTGGCATACTTCAAGAAATCTAGAATTTACAGAAAATATTTAAAAAGGTTTTATCGGAAGTCTTTGAGATGGGGTTATCTGGGAAGAGATCAAGGAAGTTTCTTTCTTTCTTTCCATGATTTTGGGTCATGTGTCGTACCAGGAAGTTTCTGAGATGGGTTATCTGGGAAGAGATCAAGGGGAAGGGGAAGGGAGAGAGAGGGGCGTGAAGGTGGAGAAAAAGAAGAGATGGGAGGAGACGAGGGGTGGCGGTAATTGAGATGGTGTATCACATTCAAAAAAATTAAAATAATAGGGAGAAGGAAGGGTGACATGTAGGCTGACGACAAGTAGGTAACTAAAGCATTTTTACGATGCCTTTACGGGAGCTCTGAAGGGACAGCATCTGGAGGAGGTAAGTTTTGTTTTTTTGTTTTTTGGGTTATATATACTATTCTGCTTTAACTTTATATAGATTCAAAAATTTCTGCTTTTTGATGCAGTTATGAGCATAACTGTGCAGTAAGAAATTATCTGGACACAGCATATGACCGTATCCTCCTTTGTATCCTTAACTGTGAATTTTGTTCATCTAAGCAAATTTTGCTTTGGCTTATGGTTTTGTTCATTATGTTTGTCATTTTTTTCTCTTAGAGTAAAGAAATAAAAAGTGGCAATTACAGCAACAATCTGTCATCATGAAATAAATCTATCTTGAAACTTGTAAAAACAGTGGCTCACTTTCACCTTAACCCACAAAAAGAATCAGTTGTGTATTTTCTTTATGAATCGAATCATGTTAGTTAGACAGGAGTTATACGGTTTTTTTTTTTTTTTTTGGGTCCTGATATGCTTTGCTTTAGGTACTGAACAACTGAACTCCTGAGACAGCAAGGACGTGTGTTCCTCATTATGTTGCTACAGGTATTGATATACAACAGCTTGGTGAGAGCCAGTAAAATCTGTCATATTTCATGTGTCTTAATGAGCAATGATTGTAAATAAGGCCATTTCTCGCATATTTACTTATCAACATTAGCTTGCCCGCATTTTACCTTCCATATTACATGATCTTGGCCTACACTTTGAATTCTTGAGGCATGCAAATTGATGTCTGACTTGCAAGATATAGGAGAATCTTTCAATGCCCTCCTTTCATCTTCTTCCTTTTCTACCAGTTTCTTATCCTCTGTTTCTATCACTTCCACTTATAAATTATAAGCGCACTGTCTGTAAGACCAATGAGCACAAGTAACAACAAATGAAGGGGGTTCTAGAGCTGTAGCAAGAAGGGGATGCATACATTATAGATCAATGTTTCATATTTTTATTGGCTATAGCATTCTGCACTTCCATTTAAATTTTGTATTTTTTCTGTAATGGATGGAAGCTTTGACTTCCATTAGAGAGATGGTTGAAGGGGTTGACATCATAGAGATATGGGATCTCCCTCCAGGTCCTTCAAGCTTCCATGGTGAAAGTGTACAATGGATGGGTTTCATTCTATTTTACGAAGAACATTTCTATTGCTTTGTATTGCTTAGCACATAATAAATGCAAACTGTTTCTAAACTGACCAGAAAAGGTTTTATTCAGAATATCCCCCAGTTTAGGGGTTGAATTGGGCTTAAAATTCCATTAAAGCTATAATGATCGTGCTGTGGAGTTTCTTAGGTTAAGGGATTGTTGTCATTACAATTGCATTTCATGGGAGTGGACGTATGAGTAGCTTTTGACACATCTAATCACGCGACTCAATAGCTAAATGAATTGCTACATATTTCGGGATGATCACATTTCCTTTGTATATCTCACTTAATGCAAATGCAACTCAGTTCGTCCATTTCAAAATGATGAATTTTGGTTTCATGGAAAAGAGTTCTCGCGCCTTTTTCATATTCGCACCACTATAAATATGATTATCTTGGGGGTGAGGGTTACGTTGCATAGAACGTGCATTGTTTGTACTCCTTAAATATTCAGTAAGTTGACAATGAGTTCCCTAACTGTTTTATTATCACCTCCAATGGCTTCAACTATGTGTGCAATGATCAATTAATAGAGTGATACTATTAATATTGTGACTGGATCAGTAGGTCTGTGATTTTCAGTAATGAACATTTTAAATTATATTATTGTCATGCCGTGAATTGAATGAGTATGTTTTTTTGAATGTAAGTGTTACAAATGACTTTTGTGATGCTGAATTACGATTTTATATTTGTAACTGCAGTTGTTGTACTAAGAGTTTTTCCTCAGATGCAGCAATATTTGAATACGTACATTCATGTCAAAGGCTACGTTATTGTGTGTAATTTGTGATTAATCTAGAGATTCAACAGAATTTGATGCATTTTGAGTTCAGATGAAGATTGTTGTCATTATTTGATGACTTGCTGTTGTAGATAATTTCAGGTAGAATTTGTAACTTTAAAGGATACCATTTCTAATATAGATCTGTATAATAGTGATTTTTGTACAACTATTTTGTAGTTATTGTGATGCCTTCTCCATCATTGAAGCATAGGAATCTTCATACACGGGGCAACTCTAAAAAAAATCTTATATTTCACTGTCAATTTTACTAATCGAAGTTAATTTATTTCCTTAGCAAAAATGAATGACAGAGTAATGATTGTTGGAGAGAGTGAGTGGGAGAGACTTGGTTATCAGGTCATGATTTCTTGAGAACAATCAATGTCGAAGACATTATATTGAGATTTAATTAGGAATGTTGATGTATGTGTAATGGACACTAATGAGATGCCACAGAATGTTGCATTATTGTGAAATCATCCTGTGCAACGCGTGGGGTCTGTAGCTGGTTGAAAGGAATGGCTAATGACATGTTGGAGGATAAAAAGCCTTTGAGACACTTGCTGCATTGATGGTCGAGATTTTGGAGATGGATTCTGGCATGCTAATACTACTGTGGTCGAAAGAGTAACATCTAGTGCATCTTTGCGTGATGGCAGAGGAAGACGTTGGCCTAACGCATCTTTTAGCAAAATGCTTTTAGAACATGTCTTTAAAAAAGACGATATCCGATCTCTAAGATGTTTTCCTACGATTGTTTCTAATGTCACAACAACAAAATTATAAACATCACATTTTTCAGTTACAAACAAGGTTTATGCAAGCTTTGTAATGCAGCCAAAGTTTAGGAAATTAGGTATTTATGCCAAGGTAATTCATTGCAGAAACAAAATACAACACAACAAGAGTAGTAGAGAATTAAGAAAGCTAACTTGGAGCAACATAACCATAAGTACCAACTACAAGAGTTTGATCAGAAGTATCTAGATCTATGATTTTAGCCATGTCAAAATCTAATACAAGAGCTTCCATCCTTGAGTTCAGCAATACATTGCTACTTGTTATGTCTCTATGGATAATTGGAGGAGCACAATGATGATGCATGTAGAACAGAGCATTTGCTATTCCTTTGATGGCATTCCCCCTTACTCCAATCCAACTCTTTTGCTTCTTCATCATCATTCAACACATAAAAAAGGCTTCCTCTCTCCATGTATTCATAGATGAGAAACATGCATTGATTATGCACACAAAACCCATGAAGCTTTATAATATTGTGGTATCGAATTTTAGTTAACATCTTCATTTTATTCTGAAAAACTCTTGACAAAATATATATTTCAATATTCTCCACTATGAAGTTTTTTCAAGGCCACAATTTTTCCACTGGGAAGTCGTGCTCTATAAACACTTCTATAGGCACTAGTTCCAATACAGTATTTGATGTCTAAGTCCTCTGTTGTTTCAATGATATCTTCATATGTAATATTTTCATCATAATTCCATATGGAAAACAAATCCCCATTTTTTGGTTCTCTTGTCCCAATTGTGCATTTTTTGTTCTTTTTGAAAGATTGAAATAAGATGAAACCCACAAAAAATAAATCCTATTTTGTATTTTTTTTATGATTTCCTACATTTTTCTTATTCTTAATTGCATTTAGCATTTTCATCATTTTTCTTTGGGAAATAAATTGTGATAGACATTTTTCAACTATTTTCTCTATTTTTTTATTTTTTTTACAACCAAATCAAATACCTAGGACCTTGTTTCGTGCTCATCATTTTGATGAGCACTATTAACTCATCAGATTTAGACCATCTAACTCATTTAAATTTTTTTAATTGAAGATTTTAAGTAAAAATATTATTTGTTTTAAAACATGTTAATTGAGATATTATCTTTATTTTAACTCCTTTACTCATTAAAATGATTTGTTTTAAAAAATAGATAAAAAATAATTAGATCTAAATCTTATGAGCTAAGGTTCTTATCAAACGATTTTAGTCATAGAAGAACTATAAACAGAACTAATTGAAAGACTCTTTATCATTGTATGGCTAAATGATGTAGTGGGTTTACACATTCATTTTTTGAATTTGATAGCAAAAATCATAACTTTGCATCTTCCTTTTTAAAGTTTATAGAGACTTTTTCTTTAAAAAAATCTAGTATTTCTTTGTACTGTTTCATAAAGTTGCATTGTCAGCTTCAAAGATGTCCAAAAGCAATGAACATAAGCATAACGTGTGAATCAGTCAAGTTTTTGTCAAAGTTTACAGAGAGAGAACAATCATGGCAAGATCTAGGAACAAGCAAAAATGTTCATCAGTTTATAACAATAATGAATTTTGCTTGTTCTTCTTCGCATAAGACTGTGATCATTCAAATAGTAATTAAGGCTTTGATCTTCTTTCATGCAAATTTATCTTATCACAGTAAATTTTCCTACACCGGCAGTTTTACTGAGGGGGAACATATAAAACATTATGTTAATCACTCTGTCCCACTTAACATAGAAAAATAAGAGATCGATTTTCAAATACAATGTATTCATGATTAAATCCTTTGAATGTAATGATGATTTCCTGTTCTTCTTGTAATTAATTTGTAAATTGTTTTAAGCAACAGTGCAACTGCAGCACTTTATGCTACTGTTGCTCTTATGTTTAGAGCCTTCTCCACTTGCTTATCATATGGAAAACATATGTAAAGAGTTTTTTGAAGGAAAAATATCATCATGAAATAAACATATGGAAAGCTTAAAACCTATATATACTTAAGAGGCAATTCCTTAAAAAGGTTTCATTTGAGGTACCATGCCAACATAGAGCCAAATCTCGTAGCTTTTTATTAGCTTATTTGCAAATCTGGATTCACTAGATGCTGGAGTGAGATATTATTGAAAGGAATGGCTAATGGCAGGTTGGAGGATAAAAGCCTTTGGGACACTTGTTGCATTGATGGTCGAGATTTGGGAGACGGATTCAAGCATGCTAATGCTATTGTCACCAAAAGTGTCACATCTCCTGCATCTCTCCATTCTGGCAATAGAAGACGTGTGTCTAAGATATCTTTTAGCAAAATACTTTCATTACAGGTCTTTGACAGAGACGATATCAAATCTCCAGGATGTCTTCCCATCATTGTTTCCAGTGTCACCACTCCAAAACTATAAACATCGCACTTTTCAGTAACAACTAGAGTGTATGCAAGCTCTGCAATGAACCAAAAATTAAAAAAAAATATGTATTCATATATCCTAATGTAAGTAATTGTAAGAACAGAATATAACACGAGAAGTTGAAAATATGAAAATCTAACCTGGAGCAACATAACCATAAGTACCAACTACAAGAGTTTGATTAGAAGTATCTGGGTCTATGATTCTAGCCGTGCCAAAGTCTGATACAAGAGCCTCCATCCTTGAGTTTAGCAATACATTGCTACTTGTTATGTCTCGATGGATAATTGGAGGAGCACAATGATGATGCATGTATAACAGAGCATTTGCTATTCCTTTGATGCCATTCACCCTCTTATTCCAATCCAACTCTTTTGCTTCTTCATCATTATTCAACACATAAAAAAGGCTTCCTCTCTCCATGTATTCATATATCAAAAACATGCATTGATTATGCAAACAAAAACCATGGAGCTTTATAATATTGCGGTGTCGAATTTCACTTAACATCTTCACTTCATTCTGAAAACTCTTAGCAAAAGATGGATTTTCATATTCTCTTCTATGAAGTTTTTTCAATGCTACAATTCTGCCAGTAGGAAGTCGTACTCTATAAACGCTTCCATAGGCACCAGTTCCAATACAATATTTGATATCAAAGTCCTCTGTGGCATCAATGATATCTTCGTAGGCAATTTTTCCATCATAATTCCATATGGAAAACAAATCCCCATTTTTTGGTTCTCTCGTCCCAGTTGTAGAGTTCTTATTCTTTTTGAAAAATTGAAATAAGATGAAACCCACAACAAATATGATGATAAGAAAAATTGTCAAAGGAATAATAATTTTCAACAAAGACTTTGGACCTTTAGAAGAATCATGTATCTTCTCTAGGCCAAGTAATTCACCATTGCCATCTAAAATGTCATGAGGAAAAGAGGTATAAACTTCACTTGGAACATAGCCGCTGAGATGATTGTGTGACAAGTCCAAATGTTTGAGATTATGAAGAGCTCCTATTTGAGTTGGAATGGTACCTAATAAAGCAATTCTAGAAAGTTGAAGACGTTCTAAATTTGAAAACGATGTGAAGTTGAGATATGCTAGTTGAGGGTACAGTGCAGTGATCCATGGTTGAATAATCTCAACAACGCTTAGTAAAACATTTTTAATTAAGTAAGCTTGATTAAAGTGAAAGGCATAGTTTTCAAAAAAAAAATCTAAACAAATGAGTTTTTGAAAAGCTCCTAGTTGAGTTGGAATGATCCCTACTAAAAATCCATCTAGTTAAATGGTAAACTTTTCAGGTTATTTCTAATTCAATACAAATCAAGTGAGATTGACAAAAGTGGAAGGCTCATAACTTACCATTGAGATAGTTGTAAGACAAGTCCAAATTGTTGAGACTCTTAAGAGCTCCTATTTGAGTTGGAATGGTACCTAGCAAAGCAATTCCAAAAAGTTGAAGACGTTCTAAATTGGGAAATGCTGTGAAGTTGAGATTTGCTAGTTGAGGGCCCAAAAGTTAAAGGAATGGCTCTAACTACATTGTTTCTATTCAAATTGAGCAATTCTAAACAAATAAGATTGTTTTAAGACAAGTGTAAATATTGGTTGAATGAATGAATAGCTTTAATTTGAATTAGACTGGTATGTGTTATCCCCATTCTAGAAAGATTCCAATTTTCTAGTTCTTGCAATACAGTGAGTTTGGTAAGAGTGAAAGGTAACTAACCAGTGAAATTGTTATGAGACAAGTCCAAGTAAGTGAGACTCTGAAGAGTTTCTATCTGAGTTGGAATTATACCTAACAAATTTATTCTATTTAGTTGCATATAACTTTTGTAATGGAGTGAGTTTGGTAATAATGAGAGGTAACTTACCAGTAAGGTTGTTATGACACAAGTCCAAATAATTAAGATTCTGAAGGGTACCAATACTTGGAATGGTACCTATCAAACTCATTCTATAAAGTATGAGACTTTTTAGATAGGGAAATGCAGTGATGTTGAGATTTGCTAGACGAGGGTGTTGTGAAGTGATCCTTAGTGGACTCATCTTAATAACTCTTCCAATTTCATTGCAATGTATCTCTGCCCATTCACAAGGGTCTGAGAAGTTGTACGCACTGTTGCTAATATTCCACCATTTTGTATGAAGGAGAGCACGTTTCTCCTCTGCTATCATGGCAGCGGCTGCACCATTAATATGGAAGCAATTTAGAGTAGAGAGCATAATGGTAATGCCACGATCATAGCATTTTTAGACAAAGTGATCATCAAAATGAGTGCAGCTGGAATCTTAATATAGATTGAGGAAGATTGAAATGGTGACAGCTTATTAATCACTCTGGTTACCAATTGACAGTGTGTTCATTATTATGATCATCATCATCATATTTGAATTATTCATATCATAATTTTTAAAGAAATAACTTTAAGATATTATTTAGTATACTTTTCATTCACTAAAAGTGTGATATTTTGTTTCTCTTTTAAAATGACTCTTAAAGAGTTTTTTATGAAATTAGTTGACATCAAAATATGCATAACAGATGACTTTGAAAGAATTTAAGAAGTTCGCGTTGATGATCCATGTTGGTCAGCGTCAAGTTTGGTGGACTATGTATCTAAGGACAAATGGATATAATTATATAGTGTGATATATACCCCTTCTATCCTTATTATAGATTACTTCTAACAATCTCTTTAAAATTGACAAAAAAATGGTTGACTCATTAATTTTTTTTTAAAAAATTAAGGGTTAGTTAAATACAATATTTTAAAATTGAATGGATTTGCAAGGTAAGAATGGAAGTGAAAGATACACATTACTCACCAGTAAGATTATTATAAGACAAGTCCCAGTAGATGAGATTTGGAAGAGCTGCTATTTGAGTTGGAATGGTACCTATCAAATATTTTTTCTTTTGAGTGTCAAATATTTCAAATCAATATTGGTACTATTAAGAGCAAATAGTAATTTACCAATAAATGAATAAGTTTAGTAAGACTAAATGGCAACTTACCAATAAGACTATTATTAGATAAATTAAGATAGAGAAGATTTTAAAGAGCTCCAATATCTCAATTGAAATAGTACCTGTCAAATTCCTTCTCTCTTAGAGTGCGAAATATTCTAAGTCGTGATTAGTACCATTAAGAGTAAATTGTAACTTACTAATAAGGTTGTTTTGAGACAAATAAAAATTGGTGAGATTTTGAAGAGCCATTATCTAAGTTGAAATAATATATATCTAATCTAGTCTAGTCAGGTAAGATGCTAGATTGTGTCATAGTAGTACAACATTTTAAAATGAGTGAGTTTGGTTAAAGTAAAAGGCATAGTTTCCAATAAGGATATTAAAAACAAATCTAAATAAATAAATTTTTAAAGAACTCCTAGTTGAGTTGGAATGATCCCTACCAAATTGCAAATGTTTTAAGTTATTTCTAATCAAATACAAATCATTGGTAAGAGTGGAATGTTTATAACTCACCAATAAGATTGTTGTAAGACAAGTCCAAATAGATGAGTTTCTGAAGAGCTCCTATCTGAATTGGAATGGTACCTATCAAGCCCCTATAAGTAAGTTGAAGATGTTCTAAATTGGGAAATACAGTGAAGTTGAGATCTCCTAGCTGAGGGTACAGTGCAATGATCCCTGGTTGAATCATCTCAACAACGCTTCCAAAGTAATTGCAATGTATCTCTTCCCAGTCACAAGGGTCAGAGAAGTTGTAACTATTGCTAAACCATTTGGTCTGAAGCAGAGCACGTTTCTCCTCTGCTAACATGGCAACAGCAGCACCATTGATATGGAAGCAAGTTAAAGAAAGGCATAAGAAAAATACCACTTTCACTGCCATCTTTAATTCATTTGTTTACACAAAGTGATCACCAAATTAAAGTGTTTATATAGAGAAATATTGAATCACTTTGCAAGTATTGTTTGCGCGTCAAAGTCGTTGTGAGATGGGCAAAGTTATGAAAGGTCTCCGTCAATATTATAGTCTCCAGACGTGTGATGAGCACCACAGCATATATGGTAGTCCCATAAAGCTCCGACAATTACTAATGTATGTCCTATGAGAGTCACAGTATTTATTACTAATGTCATTTCTCTAATAAATTAATAAATTATGAGTATATGAGTAAATATTTATAGTTAAGAAAACTATAAAAACTTAATAAAAAAGCTACAAAGGTTTAATTAAAAGTAAGATGAAATCATAAGGACTTGGATAGTAATTTCTTTACAGGAGAGGATTTAACAGGTAAATGCAACTAATTTCATATTGCAAGCCATCGTTATACAAATTGTGGATAGGTATTAGCCCCATCGAATGCCAAATAACTTACCTATCGATTTTTTTTTTGAACTTCCAATTAATTTTGTATTTTCTCCTGCTGCTATTTTACATTTAGGCTTTCATCATTTTTGTTGGGGAAATAAATTTTGTGATGGGGATTTTTCAACTATTTTTTCTATTAATTTTTTACAACCAAATCAAATACCTAAGCCCTTATTTTGTGCTTATCATTTTGATAAGCATCATTAAGTAATCGACCGTCCCAATCTTCAATACGAAGGGAGCCATAGCAAAGCATAATAAAAATAACACTTTTGCTCCCATCTTTAATTCATTTGTTTACACAAAGTGATCACCACAAGCTTATTGATCATTACTTTGGATTAAAAATATTAATGCAAAAGATTATAACTCAATATGAACATCACCGCATATAGACTACTTCCAATAGTCTTTAATGCAAAAGATTCAAAAGATAATTTAAGAAAATTCACGTATACTTTTTTTATAAATAATTAATATAATTAATTTTTTAAACTGTATAAATTACTCTTTCTCCATTCCTTTATATAAGATGTCAATATCAAAAGAATGTTGGTCAAAAAGTTTATTAAAGTTAGTTATATACAATAAATATGTAGAAATTGTGACTTTCTTTCCAAAAACACCTTTATTTATGGAAAATGTGAGTAGGAGAGAGAGTGAATAGAAAAGTATATGATACAGAATAAATACAAAAAAATGAACAAGACATAATTAAATGAAAAATACAAATAAAATATATTAAATATTTATTGAAAAATAATGTCTATTCTAAAAAATGTATCTTATAAAAGGAGGAAGGGAGTGATTGTCTACCTCCAACACTTACAAGTTACAACTTCTATTTAAATTTTCAAGGTTTTAAAGACTTTTTTTTTTTATAAAAGTATATTCGCTCGTGTCATTAATAAAAAACGAATTGCAAGGTAGTAGTAACTTTTTGCATGGTCAATCCAAAGATGGGTATCAAACAACCTTGACTATTATATCAAACAACCTTATTCTTTTTTCTTTTAAAAATATAAGAACAAAAGTTCCATCCTCAACGCCAAAATGTACAAAGCATGACTAAACTATAAACGCGAAAGGCAATAGATATAACCAGCTTTCCTGTTTTTTTTTTTTAATTATCAAAGTATTATATATATTTTAATATTATTTCTAATCCTTAAATATAAGAGTTTGACAAAAAATTCATTTTAATCATAAATATAAAATATTAAACTACTTTATCTGTCAAATTTATAATTTTTTAAAAATATTTGTTTTGATTGTATATACTTATATTAAGAGAGTTTTTATTAAGGGGTTATTACTTGTTATATTCTTACATTACAATCCACATAATTAAAAATGGTATTATAAACAAATTAACACATATTTTATTATAAATAATTAATTTAATTAATTTTTTAACATGTATAAATTAATTATTTATATTAAATATTAAATATTAAATATGAAGGGAGTTCTTTTTATGTGTCGGTTCAAAGGACTTTAAAATTTTATAATAATATACTTTTCTTACTCTTTAAATAATTATAAAAGAATTTCTGAAATCCAAAGTCAGTGTCAAAATCGTTAGAATATGCCCAAAAGGCAAATGCATATAATCGATTTTCTCATAACGTATGAGTTGGGAAGAGTGGATTTCATTATCATTAATTCATCAGCATCATTAGCATCATCGTCGTGGATTTTCTCATAACGTATGAGTTGGGAAGGGTTCATTTCATTATCGTTAATTTATCATCATCATCAGCATCAGCATCATCTTCGTGGATTTTCTCATAACGTATGAGTTGGGAAGAGTTGATTTCATTATCATCGTCATCATCACCAACATTATTATCATTATTTTAATTTAAACTTTTAAAAACCTTAACTAATTTTAACTAAATTTTTTAGGTCAATTACGAATTTGTTCATAAAACCCTTATAAAGAATGAAAAATTAATTCCTTAGTCCTTATATTTGATTGAAAAGTAGGATTTGTAGCCTTTGTTTTTTCTTTTTTATTGAACCGTACGTTATAGTTTCATTTTCATCAATTAGATATTAGTATATATACTATGTTAATATAAACGACATATAAGTTATTATAAAATATAAAATAAAAAAATTCTAATGATATAAATTTATATATTAATACTTAACAATGTATTAAAAATTATTATGCCCATAACTACATTTTATATCTATTTATAATTATAATATGCAGTCTGACAGATTTTAATTTTATTTACATCATGTGATAAAATTAATTCAAAGAGTATGTTTTATGAGAGTCATATTATCTGTTACTAATGTCATTTCTCTAATATATTAATAAATTATAAGTATATGAACTAATATTTATAATCAAGGAAACTATAAAAACTTAATAAAAAAGCTACAAAGGCTGAATTAAAAGTAAGAAGAAATCATAAAGACTTAGATATTAATTTCTTTATAGAAGAAATACGTACATACTAAGGATTTAACAAGTAAATGCAACTGACCCCATATTACAAGTTATCTTTATAAAAATTGTGGGTAGGTATTAGCGCCATCAAATGCCAAATAAATTACCTATTGAATTAAGTTTTTCTTTTTGATAAACTAAATTATGTTAGGTTTTAGTTTCTCTTGGTCCATATATGATGAGTTAAGGGTTCTCATCAAAATGATTTTGAACCCCTTTACTTCAATCATAGAATTATAAAGAAAACTAATTCGAAAGATTCTTTATCATTGAGTGGATAAATAATATAACGGGTTTATACGTTGATTCTTTGAATTTGATAGGAAAAATCATAACTTTGCAACTTCTATTTTTATAGTTTATAGAGGCTTTTTCTTTAATAAAATCTAATGATTTTTTGTTATTGTTTGAAAAAGTTGTATTGTCAGCGTCAAAGATGTCCAAAAGCAGTGAACATAAGCATAACGTGTGAATCAACCAAGTTTTTGTTAAAGTTGACAGAGATAAAAAATAACCATGGCAAGATCCAGGAACAAGCACAAAAGTTCATCAATTTATAACAACAATGAATTTTGCTTGACTGCCAAGTTCATCAATTTTTTTTAAGTTTTTGCTTGGAACTTGGCCTCTGAGAAGATTGTATAACAGTTGGATGAGCTGCAACTTGCCAAGTTCTCTAGGTATACTACCAGAGATATTATTGTAGCTCAAATCAATGCTACAAGTTTCTGGAATACTATATATAGTAGGTGGTAATATTTCATTGAATTTGTTGTAACTAAAGTGGCCAAGAAAATCGAAACGGTTCCTAAGGTAAGGCCCATGCCCATTCAAATTATTCTGAGAGATATTTAGTTTAGAAAGATAAAAGACATGTCCAGACTCTTCTGGCATGTTACCACTTAAGTCTTGGTCAATACTAAAGTCTTCAGCCTTTTAGAACTTGTATATGGTGAAAATGGACATGAAATTGCTAGCCGTGAGATGAAATATAGCATACCATTGTTGTCCTAAGAAACTTAGAAAAACAAAAGCGTGAGATATCCGGGAAACGCACTTGTTAAAAGAAGTAAAAACCCTTTATACTTAAACCTCAAAAGGATAAAAATACCCTTGGACACAATAAAAAAAAGACGTGTGAGATGGGCACACTTTTGAGTCTCAAAGTCTTTGGAAAACGTCCAATTAATCAAGGTTATGGACATAAACACAACGTGTGATATGGGAATAATTGAATACAAAAGTATCCTATTGGCCCCACATAATTAGAATTGGAATACATCAACTTTCAAAGATGCATAATAGATTCACAAAATGGATGACAATTAGAAAATACCTAAATTTTTTCTGATTGCATTAAAACAGCAGTAGTAATAAATTTGATTCTAGCTAAAATTGGTTTGATTTTCATTTGATTTTTAAAGGAAAATAAGGGAAAATTTTACGAGGTTTTAATTCTTACAATTTAAGTCATAAAAAATCAATGTAAACTAAATGATCACCTGTTTTCTTGAATTAAAGACTCAATTTCAATGCAGAAATGAACCATGAAACATGTTTTCTTGAATCAGATGCTAAGTCTCTAGTTGATGCGCATGGGAAAAGCAATAGCAAACAGTTTAACAGCTTGATGTTTATGCAAAATAAGAAAATGTTGGCAAACACGTGGGATCTGCAAGTGACATATAAACCCAGTGATCATAATCGAATTGCCGATGCATTAGCGAAACATGATCTGTCAATTTCTTCTATTTTATATGCTTGTCTGTCTCATTTGCAAGTTATAGTAGGTCAGTAGTGTATGGGATTCATTTCCCCCTAGCTTAGTTTTTTAGCGTTAACCCTCGCTTATTTTAAAAACATAATAAGAAAGAAAAGAAAGATCCACTAGAGTAGACATTAGCTTTTGGCCAAAAAATATAGAGCTTGCACACTCATTTGAGTTTGACATTTTTTAATTTAATTATTTATGTACAAGTTTATTGAATTATTATTGATTTTCTATTCTATAACCTGCCAATCAAATTACGATATTTTCTTATAATTTATAATTTTGATATACTATTATTTTAACATAATATAAGATCGTGCTAAACTTGACATGTAAAGACTTTTTTAATGAACCAATATGATCAGCTGCAAGAAATTAAACAATGATTTTTTTTAAAGTTTACAGAGATAAATAATTATCATGGCAAGATCCAACAATGAATATTGCTTGTTCTTCTTCACATAAGACTGTGATTATTCAAATAGTAATTAAGGCTTTGATCTTTCTTCTTGTAAATTTATCTTATCAAAGTAAATTTGCCAACAACGGTTAATTTTACTGTGGGGGAACATAAAATTTATTTTGCTAATCATTCTGTTCCACATAACATAGAGAAAGAAGCGATTATTTTCAATTATAATATATTCAATATTAAAACCTTTGAATGTAATGGTGATTTCTTGTTCTTCTTGTAATTAATTTGTAAACTGTTTTAGGCAGTAGTGCAAATCCAGGAGTTTATCTATCAAATTTATAATTTTTTTAAAATATCTATATTAATTGTATATACTTATAATAAGAGAGATTCTATCAAGGGGGTTATTACTTGTTAAATTATTACATTACAATCCACATAATTAGAAAAGATATTCTAAAAAAAACTAATACTTATTTTATTATAAATAATTAATTTAAATAATTTTTTAACATGTGTAAATTAATTATTAAACTCTTATATTAAATATTAAATATGAAGGGAGTTCTTTTTCATGTAGTTGGTATCTAAATGTGTTTCAGATGACTTAAAAATTTTATAATAATATACTTTTCTTACTCTTTTAAACAATTACGAAAGAACTTCTAAAGTATTATGTCAACGTCAAATGGTAATTAAGGCTTTGATACTTTTTCGTGCAAATTTATCTTATCGCAGTAAATTTACCTTCACTGGCAGTTTTATTGAGGGGGAACATATCAAAATTCTGCTAATCACTCTGTTCCACTTAACATAGAAAAAGAAGAGATTGATTTTCAAATATAATGTATTCATGATTAAATCCTTTGAATGCAATGATGGTTTCCTGTTCTTCTTGTAATTAATTTGCAAACTGTTTTAGGCAATAGTGCAACTGCAGCTATTGCTGAAAGAGTTGGTGCTGCTGCTCTTATGTTTATAGCCTTCTGGAGTGCACTTGATTAAGATATGGAAAACATATTTAAAGAGCTTTTTGAAGGAAAAATATCAGCTGCATGAAATAAACATGTGGGAAACTTCAAATTTCAAATCTATATATACTTAAGAGGCAATTCCTCAAAAAGATTTCATCTGAGGTGCCATGCAAACATAAAGCCAAATCTCATAGCTTTTTATTAACTTATTTTCTAAAAGCTGTCTAAAAGTCTTTTTTTTCTATAAATCGTTTTTAAAAGTTTATCCAAACACACACTATATTGTTTATATTCAAATTGAGCAATTCTAAATAAGTAAGATTATTGTAAGACAAATGTAAATATTGGATGGATGAATGAATGAATAAAGATATTGTAGATTTTGAAGAACTCCTATCTGAATTAGAATTGTACATGTCAAATCCCTTCTCTCTTGTCAAATATTACAAATCATGATTAGTTACCACTAAGAGTAAATTTTAACTTAACAGTAAGGTTGTTTTGAGATAAATCAAGATAGGCAAGATTTTGAAGAGCTCATATTTAAATTAGAATATTGCTTGCAAAATCCCTTCTCTCTTGAGTGTCAAATATCCCAAATCATGATTGGTTATCATTAAGAGTAAACGATAATTTACCAATAAATGTGTAAGTTTGGTAAGAATGAAAGGTAACTTACTAGTAAGATTATTATAAGACATATTTATAGAGTTGAGATTTTGAAGAAATCCTATCTGAGTTGAAACTATACCTATTAAATTTATTCTAGTTAGTTTCATATATATAAAATTTGTAATGGAGTGAGTTTGGTAAGAATGAGAGGTAACTTACCAATAAGATTGTTGACAAATCCAAATAATTGAGATCATGAAGAGTAAAAATAGTTGGAATAATACCTATCAAACTAATTCTACAAATTATGAGACAAAGTGATCCCCAAAATGAGTGCAACCAGAATCCTAATATAGATTGAACAAAGATTGAAATGATGACAACTTATTAATCACTCTGGTTACCAATTGATACTGCGTCATTATTATAATCATCATCACAATCATCACCATATTTGAATTATTCATATCATAATTTTTTTTAAAAAAAATGACTTTGAGATATTATTTATCATACTTTTTGTTCACTCTGTGATATTTTGGTTCTCTTTTAAAATGATTCTTAATTTTTTTTTTATAAAATTAGTTGACATCAAAATATGCGTGCCAAATGACTTTGAAAGAATTTAAGAAGTTCACATTGATGATTCACATTGGTCAGCGTCAAGGTTGTGGAAGTATGTACGTTCAATGGCAAATGGACATAATCATACAGTGTGAGCACAACAGAAGTATATATACCCCTTCTATCTTTATTATATATTACTTCTAACCATCTCATTAAATTTGACAAAGTATGGTTGACTTATTAATTTTTTTAAAAAAAATTAAGGGTTAGTTATATACAATATTTCAAAATTGAATGAATTTGCAAGGTAAGAACGGAAGTGGAAGGTATACATACAGATCATACAAAATGTTGACTAAGTTAAAAGATTAGTGTTCAAAGGGAAAAAACTAATATGATTGATGGCATCTAAACTCATATAGATCAATGAAATATGTTTATGAAATTAAATTTGTTGGTCAATCTAAAAAAACTCTTTGCAATCAGATTCTGCAAACATTACTGTTTCTCCCATTTTCTGAAAACCTTTTGCGAATTAGCCCCTCCATAGGATAGATAAGAAAGAAAAAGGAGAGTCAATTGGACCAGACATTAGCTTTGGGCAAAAGAAAATACATGACTCAGCTTGTCTCCTCTACTGTTCCTCTCTCTACCCCTCCTTTTCCCTTCACCATAGGATCAATATTTCAATGGTTCAGATTTTACATTTTGTAGAACTATTAGTATAATTTTATATAGAAATATAAAAATAAATTAGAATTATTAAAATTTGATTTGAACAAGTCACTACTGTAGTAAATTATTATTATTATAAAGTCTTTCTCCACTTTTTTCACTACAATTGTGAAATGGTCCAATTGATAGGGCCTTACGTGTTAGTTCTTTTACTTTGATATATCGTATCGTAGCATATCATATAGCTTTTGCAACTTCTTTTTAAAAGTTTATAAAAGTCCCTTTTGAAATTGAAATAGTAATGCAACTAATTATTTTGTTCCCCTGAAGCTGTGAACCAACTGCGGCCGATGTAGCATGCACGACCTCGGCCATACAACGTGCATGTTAGTTCATGCCTTGTGCTGAAGCACATAGTTGAGGAGGATGAGACATATGGGAGAGTGATTCTGTTTGTCATGGGTGTTTTACTCTGTGCAATTTTAGTTCTTGATTTGTTGGCAAATGTTTCTGGTAATGCTGAAGGTGGGTGGTAACTTCTTGTCTTTGCTCTTTGGTTTCTTCCATGTTTCATATAATGGGTACTGAGATGGGAAAAATTACTAGTTTGTTTATCTTCTGTCTCTGTTAGCTATATTACTTCTTACTTTATTTGATTGACATATACAGCTCTAGAAGTTCATAGGATTTTTTGATGAATAAACATTGACACGTTGTTTAATTATACATCTTTAAGTACTATAATATAATTGGCTTTCCATTATTGAGAGCTGTTGAGATGTTTAATTTGAAGGATTTCTGTATCTGAAAATTGCTTTTTTCTGTGACAGGTGATGCCCTGTATGCATTTAAGACCAACGTAGTTGATCCAAACAATCTTCTTCATACCTGGGATCCTACCCTCGTCAATCCTTGCACGTGGTTTCACGTTACGTGCAATATTGATAACACTGTGACCCGTGTGTAAGTTATTTCTGGAATTTTTTACCTATCATTTATAACCTATTCTGCATATGTTAAAAATTCTATTCATCTTTGGTTAGTGATCTTGGAAATGCCAACCTTACGGGTCAGCTAGTTGCACAGCTTGGTCAACTCGTAAATTTGCAGTACTTGTAAGTTGTGATTCGGATATGATTTTGTTGCACTGATTAGGATTTACCATTCTTTCTTGAGCCATTATCTCTTATGTACATAGGTGATTCTTTACTTGGTTTCTTGAACGTAGAAATGATGATGCAATAGGAAAGATTAAAACAAATCAAACAGACAAGTCCTCGTCAAATGTTATGAAAATGTATCTAAAATTAAGACTTAACAACAATTAGTGCATACTGTTTAAATATATACGACAACCCAATTTGTGTAGGAAAAAAGACTTGAAACATTGGGCAAGCTTCAAAAACTACGTTCCCTGTATGACATGCTCTTCTTAAATATGTTGTTTTCATATATATCTGATTCAATGTGATCTTGGTTATCTGTTTGGCACTCATACTTAACTACATTTTGCTTATTCTTGTTAACATCATACTGTCATCATTCAAATAGTTATCATGGTTTTGAGCATGCGTGGTTGAGGGCGAACTAATCCTCCATACTCTCTACAATAGGCGTCTCCACAATAACAGCTTGACAGGAGTCATTCCCAAGACCTTGACTACTGTTAATTCACTGCAAGTACTGTGAGTTTTTCTGCTAAATTTCAATGATCTTACACAATTGTAGATATTAAGTTATATATCCATAATGAAGTTTAAGCTCATGGTCATTATGGAATCTAGTGATCTTTCAAATAACCAGCTAGAAGGAGACATACCTGTCAATTGCTCATTACAATTGTTTACTCCACTCAGGTTGGTGCAAGGGATTTTGTTTATTTATAGTGATTGCTGAGGGGAACATATCATAATTCTGGTAATCACTCAGTGTGTGTTTGGGATCCAATTTTAAGAATAGATTATAAACTCAAACTATAGTTTTGTGAAATATTGGCCAAACAAGTTTTTTAAGAAAAAAATCACTTTTAAAACTCAAACTATGGTTTTGTGAATAATTGCTATCCTTGTAGCTTTTCGGTGCCCCCACTGCCATAACAATACATTATTGGTGGGTTTATTAATTAATAATTTAAATTTTATTAATTAAAAAAAGTAAAAATAAATAAAATCTAAAATTTTAATTTCTTATTTTAAAATTTTGGGGAAAAGATGAACTCGCCAATGAAAGTTATCATCTTCCATATTTTTTTATGGTCATCTAGATTGGTTCTTTAATAAAATTTATTCTTTATATAATTATCATATTAGTTTATATCCTTTTTAGTAATTTGTCTATAGAAAAATTATTCTGCTACTAATCATCCAAACATCTCTAAATTTTAAAATTATTTTTTTCTTAAAATCTATTCTTCCCAAAATCTATTCTCTAGAATATATTCTTTCCAAAATTTATTCTCCAAACACATTACACAGTTTCGGAGACAATCCTCATTTGAGACCAATAGACCTAACACCTGGACCAGTTTTGCCAACACCTCCAGGTTTATTGATGTCTATTTCCATAATAATTTAAATTGTTGAAAGAACTACTCTACCTTAAAGATTTAAGTTAGAGAACCGAACCGCTCATACGTTGCACAAACCTATGAGCTTGAAAACTGTCACGTCCCGAAATTTGGACCGTGACCGGCACGGAATATGAATAGTTTCATATTCCGAAAGCCTAAAACCTCAAATACAACGTTTAAAGTTTCCATAATATTTTTCCAAATAAACACAATCTTTTCTAAGGTCTATGTGGAGCATTTACCTTTTTATCAAAATAACACAATTACTTATTAAAGATAAAAATCAATCTTGTTCAAAAACAACGCTTCGGATCTGCGACGAGGCTCTTCACTGCTCAGCGGGAGGATTAGGGTCACCTGCACTATCTGAGGCCAAATAATCTACTCGTGAATAACGTCCCATGAAAATCATGATTTAAAATAATGCGAAATAACAATGCATAAACATGTTTCGATTAACATATCGTATTTCAATGCAAACTTTTCTGTAACCAATTTCTTTCAGGAAAAACAATTTGATATAACCATTTCAAATCAATAATCCCTTCATTACCATAATCTTTCCATAAACATTATTGTTTCAGAGATACAATTTAAAATAACCATTTCAAATTAATCGTTGTAAAATAATCCTTTCAAAAACTATAATCTTTCTGTAGGACTTCAACAGAACGAAAACAGACGTGGACACACAGTCCACGAGGGTAACTAACCATTCTGGCAGCTCTAAGCTGCTAACTGTCGGTGGCTCAAAGCCACTAACCTTCGCGAGTACGAGACCCACGGTGAAATCTGGTAGCTCAACCACTACCCTTCGCGAGTACGAAACCCACGGTGAAATCTGGTAGCTCAACCACCACCCTTCGTGAGTACGAAACCCACGGTGAAATCTGGTAGCTCAACCACTACCCTTCGTGAGTACGAAACCCACGGTGAAATCTGTCGAGCTCGGGTAACCAAGGTGCACCAAGGACTAACAGTACTGCTGTTAGCAACCAGCGTTCTGTATTCCATCCTAAAACATTTTCATCATGCATGGGGTTTATTTCACATGAAATAATCTCAATCGTTTCAATGCCATAACCATTGGTAAAATCACTTTAACTTTCCAAAAACCCCAGCACGTACCTTTGAAATCAAATTACTATGAACATATGAAATTCGCATAAACATATATTTCATGAATAACATCAGTTCACTGTCAAATCTTTTTCTAAAGCCTCTTTATCCATTTTCATGCATAATCGTAATCTTTTGTAAATCGATCGAAAGAAAATCATTTCTAACGATTTAAACCATAATTTCATAAAACTTGCTTTTCGAAATCCATATTTGAAATTCATCATTTGAAATAACAATGCATTTGAAAATGTAAATTTGTAGGGAACGTTATTCACTCACCTGGAATACTCCCTTCACTTACTCTTGCCTTTAGCTTTAGAATATCATTCTTCCTTTTATTTTCCTAAATTTCTGAAAATAAAGGGTTCCATCAATGATTGCTATTCAACTCTTTTGTATCAAAAACTATTTATTTTCAGTCATGAAAATAGGACACTTGCCAACATAAACTTTTCTCTAGCAGATATGACACATGCAGCAATAACTAATATTCTAAAAATAACGCTCTTTACTATAACTTTTCAAACTTCATAATCCATCAAGAACTGAAATTTCTCCTTTATCCAAATTTCCTTTCATTTACTATCATCATACCAGATCATATACCTACTTCCTGAACATCCATAGACAATTAAATTTGCCAATCCTCTCAACCTCCATATTCCACAAAGAAATATAATTCACGTCTTCTATGACAAGTACTTTTGATTTCTTACTATCACTACAGGTTATTTACATACTTATTAACTTCACAAGACCCAACTTAACTTAATTCTCCTCGTATCAAGAATTCATTGACAGCATTATTAACCACATAGATATCACAACAACCTAGCACAAGTTCAAATACATGAAGCCTTCGGTAGTTGTTCATTCCATCTAAAGATTCTGTTCAGCCAATAGGTAACACTGACAACATAATACAAACTAGAATAAAATCTCAAACCACATAACCAAAGTATCAACCCATACCTTCAGTAGGCATAAACTATCACAGGGCAATCCCACACATATTCACATATATATATAAATACATACTTCCAAAATGTTCAAAGTCTCCTTTCCATCTATTTGTTCATATCAGCAGCATCCTCAACAAACAGCCATACCTATCTACTGCAGTGTCCACCTTTTCTCACAAAATTACTCCATACAGAATCTATACACACGACATGCAACTTTCCCAAGCAGCAACCTCACACACATATATACATCCATTAATCCTCCTACAACCTTACAACTGACCAGACAATATCACATCACACATATATCCATTTATGTACACAGCACACGCACAAGTCACAATATACACACAAAAAAAATGCCTCTGTTCCTCCCCTCTCTTCCTTCTGTTCTCATCTTTCTGGTTGAACCCGTGCCAATGCAAGTATACATACACAACAGTATTGAATATATGCAATCAAACTCAGCCCCCTGTCCCATAACAGAGACCACCCAAGCGCACAGCAGCTGATTCCCACAGCAAAACAATTCACACCCATATACATGAACAACGCACAACATAAGCATATATCTACCATCCAGAATCCTTTTCTCACGGCATCAAACACTCCCACTCAACATAAAGACTCAACCCATAATTTTTTTTAAGAATCCCAGAACAGAGCCACCCTACTTATTGTTTAAACACACATGCCCACCACAGCAAGGGAAATTCTTCGCACCCTTGAACCAACACAAACTACAGTAGACAGAACAATGCATCAAGGAAACTTACCACATTGATCCAAACGGCGACACTCAGTAATGACACCGGAGAGTAGCTTCAAAATCTGAAATTTTCCTGGTGACAACAGAGAAATGACGGCCATAACTAACTGCAGTAACGCCCTGAACAGTGACGAGGAGGAGGAGATTGAACCCACAGACTTGCTACAGTACCTCACATTTATTTGGTAGCGGTGGAGGTAGCTCCACAGCAACGGCGACAACGACTTGGGCACAGAGAAAGGCGCAACTACTCACTAGCAACCCACTTACTCAACTTCTTCGCCCAATTTCTCTACTCTCTCTGCGCATTGGCCGGCGACTCACTCTCAGTTCCATTTAACAAACAATGGCTCTGCGTTTGAAGGGACAGCTCCGGCGCGACAACTCAGGCGGAGAAATGGCCAAAAGCGACGACTGGCCACACGCCATCGATTGCGTGAAGCTTCCCTCTCTCTGCGCTTCCGCTGTGCCTTCTGCGTCGCCGCGAAGAACAGAGAAAATGAAAAGAATGGCGTACGGTTCTGTAGAAAAGGGGAGAGGGCATTGTCGTCATTTCACGTGTAAAGAAAAATAAAACTTCACTTGCTGCAGTCACTGGGTTTCGAACACGGTACCTCAGAGTTGAATCCCCGCTACTTAACCACTCAACTAACCTGTTCATATTGAAATTTTCTGCACCAAATATATACATATACCTTTGCTAAATTAATTAATTAATTTTTTTTTCTATTAAAATTTCAGAGTCATAACATTCTTCCCCCCTTAAGAAATTCGGTCCTCCGAATTTGAAACTATGCTCACCTTATTACTCGATTAAATGCGAGTACTTAATCCGTATCTCACTCTCTACTTCCCAAATAGCTTCTTCCTCTGAATGATTACGCCATAACACTTTCACTGAAGGAAACTCTTTCGATCTTAACTCCTTTTCTTGCCTATCAACAATAGCTACCGGATATTTATCATAAGACAAGTCTTCGCTCACTTGAACCTCTTGCTATTCCACAATATGAGATGGATCATGCAAGTACTTCTGTAATATCGATACATGGAACACCGGATGAATTCCCGATAATTCTGGTAGTAGAGCTAAACGATAAACGACTACGCCCATTTTATACAAAATCTCAGAAGGCTCAATCTACCTCGGACTTAACTTGCCCTTCTTCCCAAATCTCATAACACCTTTCATTGGCAACACTCTTAAAAACACTTTATCTTTGACCATAAATTCCAATTCCCTATGACGACGATCCACGTAAGACTTCTGTCGACTTTGAGTTGTCAACAACCATTGTTGAATCACTTTTACCTTTTCTTTAGCATCCTTAACCAAATCGAGTCCCAATATCTCTCTGTCACTAACTTCAAACCATCCAAATATAATCAAAACCTTTTTTCCCATTTCCACTCAAGTATTCCCAATCGTTACAATAGTCCCGCAAGCTTCTGATGTTCCGCTTAAACTTTTTGACACACCAAACAACATGCAACAAAATCCACCACATCATTCTTCATACTATGCCACCAATACAGCTTCTTCCAATCTTAGTACATCTTACCAATGCATAACATGCTAAAAATATATTTCATAATATCTCTTAATTTGATGTAAACCTTTCCGTAAACATTTATATATCAGGGAAAATATCAATATGAAGTAACCATTTTAGATCAAACTGAAATAACCATTCCAAAGTACTTTCAGGAGAACCCAAAATAATCATAACCAAAACACCAACCATTAACTTGATTCCATCTAATCAAAGCTGCAAAATCCACTTAACAAGTTTATACACCTCTTTTGAATGCCGTCTAGCAAAATTCATAGGTTCCTCCCTAGAATAAAAACTTGTGAACTTAAGAAGATCCAACTTAATGCATTCTAATAACTTGACTAAAATATTATCCGCTTCACAAATGCCGGGTTTCTTTACAAGTTTTATGCCTATATAATATAGAAATAACTAGGGATAGTGGATTTGATGATTTAGTTTTAAATAAGATTCATACCGAATTCTAAAGGGTCGACTTTCCCTGGCACCTAACTCCCTTATGACCTTGTCCTCTCCCTCTATGGGGTATTTCTCCTTGCTGAGCAGAGCCTCAATCCGAAGTCTTATCACTTTTAAAGCTTCTTTCAACTGATAGACGTCAAGGCGGCATTTAACTATATGCCAAAACATAGGAATTATTCAATTTCGAGGGAAAATATGTTTTCAAAACTATAAGAAAACAAAACACTTTCAAATTTCTTAAAGAGATTTTCCAGTAATGCCTCAACTATAATTATGCCCGGGTTCATAATGATAATTGAGACCCTACTGAAGTATCCCTGCGCCACTTAGCCATAGAAAAACTTTTGGCTCTGATACCAAACTGTCACGTCCCGAAATTTGGACCGTGACCGGCACGGAATATGAATAGTTTCATATTCCGAAAGCCTAAAACCTCAAATACAACGTTTAAAGTTTCCATAATATTTTTCCAAATAAACACAATCTTTTCTAAGGTCTATGTGGAGCATTTACCTTTTTATCAAAATAACACAATTACTTATTAAAGATAAAAATCAATCTTGTTCAAAAACAACGCTTCGGATCTGCGACGAGGCTCTTCACTGCTCAGCGGGAGGATTAGGGTCACCTGCACTATCTGAGGCCAAATAATCTACTCGTGAATAACGTCCCATGAAAATCATGATTTAAAATAATGCGAAATAACAATGCATAAACATGTTTCGATTAACATATCGTATTTCAATGCAAACTTTTCTGTAACCAATTTCTTTCAGGAAAAACAATTTGATATAACCATTTCAAATCAATAATCCCTTCATTACCATAATCTTTCCATAAACATTATTGTTTCAGAGATACAATTTAAAATAACCATTTCAAATTAATCGTTGTAAAATAATCCTTTCAAAAACTATAATCTTTCTGTAGGACTTCAACAGAACGAAAACAGACGTGGACACACAGTCCACGAGGGTAACTAACCATTCTGGCAGCTCGAAGCTGCTAACTGTCGGTGGCTCAAAGCCACTAACCTTCGCGAGTACGAGACCCACGGTGAAATCTGGTAGCTCAACCACTACCCTTCGCGAGTACGAAACCCACGGTGAAATCTGGTAGCTCAACCACCACCCTTCGTGAGTACGAAACCCACGGTGAAATCTGGTAGCTCAACCACTACCCTTCGTGAGTACGAAACCCACGGTGAAATCTGTCGAGCTCGGGTAACCAAGGTGCACCAAGGACTAACAGTACTGCTGTTAGCAACCAGCGTTCTGTATTCCATCCTAAAACATTTTCATCATGCATGGGGTTTATTTCACATGAAATAATCTCAATCGTTTCAATGCCATAACCATTGGTAAAATCACTTTAACTTTCCAAAAACCCCAGCACGTACCTTTGAAATCAAATTACTATGAACATATGAAATTCGCATAAACATATATTTCATGAATAACATCAGTTCACTGTCAAATCTTTTTCTAAAGCCTCTTTATCCATTTTCATGCATAATCGTAATCTTTTGTAAATCGATCGAAAGAAAATCATTTCTAACGATTTAAACCATAATTTCATAAAACTTGCTTTTCGAAATCCATATTTGAAATTCATCATTTGAAATAACAATGCATTTGAAAATGTAAATTTGTAGGGAACGTTATTCACTCACCTGGAATACTCCCTTCACTTACTCTTGCCTTTAGCTTTAGAATATCATTCTTCCTTTTATTTTCCTAAATTTCTGAAAATAAAGGGTTCCATCAATGATTGCTATTCAACTCTTTTGTATCAAAAACTATTTATTTTCAGTCATGAAAATAGGACACTTGCCAACATAAACTTTTCTCTAGCAGATATGACACATGCAGCAATAACTAATATTCTAAAAATAACGCTCTTTACTATAACTTTTCAAACTTCATAATCCATCAAGAACTGAAATTTCTCCTTTATCCAAATTTCCTTTCATTTACTATCATCATACCAGATCATATACCTACTTCCTGAACATCCATAGACAATTAAATTTGCCAATCCTCTCAACCTCCATATTCCACAAAGAAATATAATTCACGTCTTCTATGACAAGTACTTTTGATTTCTTACTATCACTACAGGTTATTTACATACTTATTAACTTCACAAGACCCAACTTAACTTAATTCTCCTCGTATCAAGAATTCATTGACAGCATTATTAACCACATAGATATCACAACAACCTAGCACAAGTTCAAATACATGAAGCCTTCGGTAGTTGTTCATTCCATCTAAAGATTCTGTTCAGCCAATAGGTAACACTGACAACATAATACAAACTAGAATAAAATCTCAAACCACATAACCAAAGTATCAACCCATACCTTCAGTAGGCATAAACTATCACAGGGCAATCCCACACATATTCACATATATATATAAATACATACTTCCAAAATGTTCAAAGTCTCCTTTCCATCTATTTGTTCATATCAGCAGCATCCTCAACAAACAGCCATACCTATCTACTGCAGTGTCCACCTTTTCTCACAAAATTACTCCATACAGAATCTATACACACGACATGCAACTTTCCCAAGCAGCAACCTCACACACATATATACATCCATTAATCCTCCTACAACCTTACAACTGACCAGACAATATCACATCACACATATATCCATTTATGTACACAGCACACGCACAAGTCACAATATACACACAAAAAAAATGCCTCTGTTCCTCCCCTCTCTTCCTTCTGTTCTCATCTTTCTGGTTGAACCCGTGCCAATGCAAGTATACATACACAACAGTATTGAATATATGCAATCAAACTCAGCCCCCTGTCCCATAACAGAGACCACCCAAGCGCACAGCAGCTGATTCCCACAGCAAAACAATTCACACCCATATACATGAACAACGCACAACATAAGCATATATCTACCATCCAGAATCCTTTTCTCACGGCATCAAACACTCCCACTCAACATAAAGACTCAACCCATAATTTTTTTTAAGAATCCCAGAACAGAGCCACCCTACTTATTGTTTAAACACACATGCCCACCACAGCAAGGGAAATTCTTCGCACCCTTGAACCAACACAAACTACAGTAGACAGAACAATGCATCAAGGAAACTTACCACATTGATCCAAACGGCGACACTCAGTAATGACACCGGAGAGTAGCTTCAAAATCTGAAATTTTCCTGGTGACAACAGAGAAACGACGGCCATAACTAACTGCAGTAACGCCCTGAACAGTGACGAGGAGGAGGAGATTGAACCCACAGACTTGCTACAGTACCTCACATTTATTTGGTAGCGGTGGAGGTAGCTCCACAGCAACGGCGACAACGACTTGGGCACAGAGAAAGGCGCAACTACTCACTAGCAACCCACTTACTCAACTTCTTCGCCCAATTTCTCTACTCTCTCTGCGCATTGGCCGGCGACTCACTCTCAGTTCCATTTAACAAACAATGGCTCTGCGTTTGAAGGGACAGCTCCGGCGCGACAACTCAGGCGGAGAAATGGCCAAAAGCGACGACTGGCCACACGCCATCGATTGCGTGAAGCTTCCCTCTCTCTGCGCTTCCGCTGTGCCTTCTGCGTCGCCGCGAAGAACAGAGAAAATGAAAAGAATGGCGTACGGTTCTGTAGAAAAGGGGAGAGGGCATTGTCGTCATTTCACGTGTAAAGAAAAATAAAACTTCACTTGCTGCAGTCACTGGGTTTCGAACACGGTACCTCAGAGTTGAATCCCCGCTACTTAACCACTCAACTAACCTGTTCATATTGAAATTTTCTGCACCAAATATATACATATACCTTTGCTAAATTAATTAATTAATTTTTTTTTCTATTAAAATTTCAGAGTCATAACAAAAACTAGACAGTATAGATTTACATTACAACTAAAGTTACGGCTAAACATAATTTTGTCTGAATTCTCTTGTTACAAGACTGCTTAACTGGACCTCACATATTTCCCAACGATGTGTTTTCATACTCATGTCATACTAATGTATTCAAAGAATATGCCCTAGTTCTGGACAAAAGTGTAGGGAAGGAGAAATGAAGGAGTTGGCAGTTCAGAGATCGCATAGCTATTTTAAATTCTTTACTGTAATTTTAGATGACGCTTGTGCTAGTCTATGACTCAAATTTATCTTTATGAGATTTTTAGTTCATAGAAAATAAAGAGATTGTTTTTCAATTATAATGTATTCATGAATTAAATCCTTTGCATCTAATGACGATTTCCTGTTCTACTTGTGATTTGTAAACTGTTTTAGGCAATAGTGCAACTGGAGTTATTGTTACAGGAGTTGGTGCTGCTGCTGTGGTGTTTACAGCCTCTGCAATTGCACTTGCTTATTATTACTGGAAAAGGATTCCACTTGCTTACTGCTGGAAAAGGAGACCGCCATATTATATATGCCTTTGATGTTTATGATTAGTTAAATAATAGAAAAGATGATATATATAATTATGTGACAGGCCTAGTTGATTTATCAACGTTTTTCCCTTTTAATGGCAGATGAGGAGGAGCTTGAAGCTCACTTTGGTCAGCTTAAAAAGTTTCCCCTGCGTGAACTTCAAGTTGCAACAGACAACTTTAATAACAAAAACATTCTGGGTAGAGGTGGATTTCGTAAGGTTTATAAAGGACGGTTGAATGATGGATCTTTAGTTGCAGTGAAAAGACTTAAAAAGGAAGGTGCTCGGGGTGGAGAGCTGCAATTTCTAACAGAAGTAAAAATGATCCGCTTGGTTGTCCATCGTAATTTGCTCCGACTTCATGGTTTTTGCATGACTCCAACTGAACGCTTGCTGGTGTATCCTTTCATGGCTAATGGTAGTGTGGCATCATGTTTACGAGGTATCATTATTAGTCTACTTTGGTTTTTTGATTGACTTTTCTAGGAAGATTCATTAATTAGCATTGCTTGTACGTTTAATTGAGCCCTTTAAATGTTTGGCATAAAAGGAATTCTAGAGTTTCCTTTTCAGGCAAGTTTCATGTTACTTTTAATATGAAACTCATTCATTGTGTACCTTGATTTAGTGTTAGTGAAATAGGAATTATGCAATTCTTAGCAAGTTATTTTGCACTATGATGCAAACGCAGTAGCATGGAGAATTATAAATAGTATTAACATAAAAATCTCATTGTTAAAATAAAATATTTAAACTTGTAGTTTCATATTGAGGATTGTACTATGTTTATAAGGTTTTCCCTCAATTGTCTTCTAAAATATCTTAGACCGCTCTAAATCAAAACCCCTGCTTGAATGGCCTGTATGGAAGCAAATTGCATTGGGAGCTGAGGGGCTTGCTTATTTACATGATGATTGTGATCCAAAGAGCATTCGCCGTGATGTTAAAGCCGCAAATATATTGTTGGATGACGAATATGAAGCAGTTGTTGGGGACTTTGGCTTGGCAAAACTTATGGATTACGAAGATACTCATGTTACCACAGCTGTGCGTGATACAATTGGGTACATTGCACCAGAATACCTCTCAACTGGAAAGTCTTCACTGGAAAGTCTTTAGAGAAGATTGATGTTTATGGTTATGGTGTAATGCTTCTTGAACTAATCAGTGGACATCGGGCTTTTGATCTAGCACGACGTGCTGTTGACGATAATGTCTTGTTACTTGATTGGGTATGTTTTCTATTTTCTCACATGTCACGACGCCCAAACGTTTATACATGGCAATGTTATAGTAATCAAACAACTGTTTATAACAGTAGTGTCTTTTAGTTTCCTTAAAGTGTTCCTTATGCCTAGAAGTTATTCAGCAATCAGCATAACCATGCCATACTCCATAATTGAATTTATTTATTTTTTTAACTGCATTTCCTAAGGGCCATTCTCCGTAACAAAGATTTTCCTAATAAATGAAGAAAGCACTGTTGTTTACAAATAATTGTCTTTCATAACATGCATGTTGGATTGCTAGTTTAAGATGTTAATTGGGCTGAAGAAGTAGTGGAGAATAGTTTATGAATTGTTAAAGCGTCTCAACAAAATTTTATTCCATCTTCACTGAATTTTAGTTTCTTGGTTTCATTTTAAAGTTTAATCGGTAATATAATAGCATTGTGTATCATATTTAAATATTCCACGCTATAAGTTTCTGGCAGAGGCATTTTAGTTTGAATAACCAACTCCTTAGTTTTTGAGATTCCATCCTAGATCCATGAATTTCATGTTCTAGGTTTACTTTTGTATAAGATTCCTCTCAATTTGAGACAAAAAAAAATTAATGTACAAGACTCTCACCAAATGAGAGTCTAGGGAGAAATAAATGTATGTAATCTTACTTATACAAACTGTTATGGCCTGGAATTTTGTATAAAAGAAAAAAAATATATTTAAAATTTATTAAAGAGGTATATATATATATATGTTACGAATAATGGAAAGGTGAAAACGTTAGCTGAGTGGTTATGAGGCGAGAATTAACGTATGAGATCCCGTGTTCGATCCCTGGGTGTTGTAAGGGAGAATTTTCTTTTTATCAGCATGCAAAAGTTCCATTTTGTCCTCCCCTTCTTTTTCTCTGCATCGTACCTCTATTTCCTTCCGACTTTGGATTCCAGTGGTGCCGCAGGCGAAGAGCAGAGATGGCAGGGCAGCAGTGCGGCGTAGGTGAATGCTGGCAGTGGTTCAGCGTGCGGCGCGGGAAGGGAGTACGCGGCACGGAAGGTCTCTGCCATCGTCCTTAAGAAGCAATCCTTCCCCGCTCCATTCATTTTCTGTCAACAACGAGGTTGCATTGAGAACGAGCGAAAGTCAAGTTCTGCAGGTGTGTCATGAGTCCTGCATCCGAGTTGCTGCAGGTGAATATCCCTTCCGGTATACCACCCTTGCGGTTATCACCGTCACCGTGTAACAGTTATCCGTCACCGTTCTTTGCTACTGTAGCAATCCTCTGCTACTGTAGCAAGTCTCTGCTACTGTAGCAAGTCCTTGATTCCAATCTTCATCTTGCTTCTGTCATGATCCGTTCGTTATCGCCATCCTCTATGCTGAGTCACTGTCACCGTTAGAGTGGTGCTACTGTCACCGATAATCTATACCCTGTAACACTATAGCAAGTCCAGATTCCCAACCTCTTTCCTGTCACTGTCGCTGTGCAAGTCATCGCTGTTGATCTGGGAGGTGAGTCTTGATTTCCATTTCAACCTCTGGCTCTTCTGTTCCTTTTCGATTCCATTCAGTTGCGATTAATTCATTGAACTGGAGGATTAGTGTGGTGTGTGCTGTGAAGGTTTAGGGGTGTGAGTCTTTCTGTTGAATGTGGGTGTTTGAAGCCGTGAGGGAAGGGTCCTGGATAGTATATATATATATTCATATGTCGTGCTCTGCTTGTGAGTGTGTTTTCATTGGGCGTACTATATATGTATGTTTTGGTTATTGCTGCAGGTGTGCGCATATTGCTGCTGTGGGAAGGATGTGTGGTATTTACGTTGTGTTACTGGTTGGTGGTTTAGGGCACTGGTTAAGGGAAATTGAGATGTGTGTTTGGGTGTTTATGCTTGTGTGGGGAAATGTAGGGGGAAAAGGAATCAGAGGCATGCTGTGGTGGGTTATGTTAGATTGAATGGAAGGAGTATACATACATATAGACAATTATACTGAGGTTGTGTTGCTGTGTGTGTGTGTTCATTGTGTGCAGTGTATGTGTATTGTAGGTGAGAATGCTGAAAGTTGGGAGCTTTATGTATGAGATTGGTTGATTTCAAAACTGTTGATGAATTGATATTCCTTTTTGTTCTAGAGCCAGTCACCAAAACAGAGACCTATTGTATCTGTGTGGGTGGGTGGTTCTGGAGTTAAGATTAAAAGTTGTGATTTTGTATCAATAGCTATTTGATTTTTCAAAGAGGGGTGAAGAAACTAATTTGATCAATCGGGCTTTTATTTGGTTTTGAAGCTTCAAGTTCTTTGAAATCAGATTGCTACATTGGGTAGCTTATTTTGGGATAATGTAATTAAAGTTAATATGCTCAGAGTTAAAATGAAAGGAGATTATATATAAAGTGGTTTGGGGTTGGATGATTAATATTGAAAGTTATGTTGCTTTTAGCTATGTTGAATTGATTTGTAAATCTGAAAAGTCTTATATTCATAAGCTCCTAGAGGCCACTAAAGGATGATGAAATGGAATAGAATAGGAAATCAGGAGAATGTACTTTTGGTTCCCTGTTTGGGCATCATAGCTATGTATACATATACCTATGTGCTTGAATTAGATTTTACTGTGTGTGGGAAGTTAAAGGAGGCATAAGGCAATTTGTATTTATGGACATAATATTTAGGGAATTCTCAAAGTTAACTTATGGTTAGGAATTGTTTTCTAGAACCATAGCTTGTGGTGAATAATTATGATTGTTGCAACATATAAGAAATTGGTTTGATTGATGGTTTAGAAGTTAGGTATTGAGTCGTTGTAGATGATTGATAGTAGCGGGTACTGAAATGAAATACTAAGTGAGAGATGTTTATTTCTGTCGAAACTTTGAATAAACGGGTAATATGCTATTTCGAAATACCAGGGGATTGAGAAGTGAAAGTAATTGAAGATCGAGCTGAAAAGAGTAACGGTTTAGGAGCTTGGCAGGTGAGTGAATAACGTTCCCTAAAATTTACATTTTTCAAATGCATTGTTATTTCAAATGATGAATTTCAAATATGGATTTCGAAAAGCAAGTTTTACGAAAGTATGGTTTAAATCGTTAGAAATGATTTTCTTTCGATCGATTCATAAAAGATTACGATTATGCATGAAAATGAATAAAGAGGCTTTAGAAAAAGATTTGACAGTGAACTGATATTATTCATGAAATATTCCTATGTGAATTGCATATGTTTTTAGAGTAACTTGATTTTGAATGTTCATGCTGGGGTTTTTGAAATTCAAAGTGGCTTTATCAATGATTATGGTATTTGAAACTATTGAGATCATTACATGTGAAAAGGACCCCACGCATGATGGAAATGTTTTAGGACAGAATACAGAACACTGGTTGCTAACAGCAGTACTGTTAGTCCTTGGTGCACCTTGGTTACTCGAGCTCGACAGATTGTGGCCTTGAGCCACCAGAATTATTTCGTGGGATTTATTCTCGCGACAGATTGTGGCCTTGAGCCACCAGAATTATTTTGTGGGATTCATTCTCGCGACAGTTTGTGGCTTCGAGCCACCAGAATGGTTAGTTACCCTCGTGGACTGTGTGTCCACGTCTGTTTTCGTTCTGTTAAAGTCCTACAGAAAGATCATAGTTTTGAAAGGATTATTTTACAACAATTGATTTGAAATAGTTATTCCAGATTGATTTGAAATGGTTACTGCAGATTGTTGTTTTCCCTGAAGTACAGATATTTACGAAAATGTTTGCATCAAATTAAAAAAAAAATATTATATATTTTTAGCATGTTTATGCATTGATGACTTACGCATTCTTTTAATCATGTTTTTGGGACGTTATTCACGAGTAGATTATTTGGCCTCAGATAGTGCAGGTGACCCTAATCCTCCCGCTGAGCAGTGAAGAGTCTCGTCGCAAATCCGAAGCGTTGTTTTGAACAAGATTGATTTTAATCTTTATTAAGTACTTGTGTTATTTTGATAAAAAGGTAAATGCTCCACATTGACCTTAGAAAAGTTATGTTTATTTTGAAAAATGTTATGGAAACTTTAAACGTTGTATTTGAGGTTTTAGGATTTCAGAATATGAAACTATTCATATTTCGTGCCGGTCACGGTCTAAATTTTGGGACGTGACACAAACAAAGAGATTATTTATAAGATTTAAACTCATGACTTCTAAGTTACATAGTAGCAATCTTATCGTTGCTCCAAGACTCACCTTCTCAGTTTGAGACATAAACTAATATTTATTAAGAATAATTTCTTGTCATAAGTTGATCTAGTAGAATTTAGTAATACAAACCATTTTGTGCCTTAACTAGTCAGAATCCGGTCACATATCCTATTCCCCTTTCTATGATTTGGCAACTTGACATTACTGGATTGAAAGGGCTTTTGAAAGACAAGAGATTGGAAACACTAGTTGATGATGATTTGTGGGGTAAATATAATGAAGAGGAGGCGGAGCAACTAATCAAATTGGCCTTGCTCTGCACAAAATGCTTGGCCATGGAAAGACCAAAGATGTTTGAGGTGGTACGGATGCTTGAAGGTGATGGTAGACAAGATACATCGACGAGATAATCAAACCCTTCTCCCTATTGATAATTGGCCGATTGCCGACTCGACATCACATATCCCCCCAGATGAACTCTCAGGTCCCAGATGAAATACTACTAAGCATCTCCACAATCCTTTCATTACTATAAAAGATGGCTCAAACCATTTGAAAGTGATAATACTCAAGAACGCTAGTGCATATGATTTTCAGTGTAGCTTGTTTTTCTTCCTTTTGGATTATGCTGTCCGGATAAAATCCCCCATTGATCATGTTGTGATCGTTGCAAGAGAAATGTATAATTGTGTTGTATTATATGTAATTAAAATTAATTATGGAAAATAAATGAAAGTCTATTTTCCTATTAAAACATTCAGGTGCACAAGTGAAGATGTAGATTTTGGGGATTTCAAAAGCGAGAGTAATTTTGAATTTAATTGAAATATGCTTTTGTAAATGGGTTTGTCAATTTATGTGCAATGTGCAATTCTAGTGGACAAAAATTATGGGAGAAAACATATTACAACTAAATGAATATAGAAAAATAGCAAACAAATCGCAATTCTACCAGTTGAAAGTTGTGCTCTATAAACGCTTCCATAGGCGCCAATTCTAATATAGTAGTTGATGTCAAAGTCTTTAGTTGCTTCGATGATATCTTCGTATGAAATTTTTCCATAATAATTCCATATGGAAAACAAATCCCCAATTTTTGGTTGTCTCATCCCTGTTGTGGATTTTTTGTTCTTTTTGAAAGATTGAAATAAGATGAAATAAAAACAAATATGTTGACACGAAAAATTGTCAAAGGAATAATGACTTTTAACAAAAATAAAGAATCATGCATCATCTCTAGACTAAGTAATTCTTTATTGCCATATAAAATGTCATGAGGAAAAGAGGTAAACTTCACTTGGAACATGGCCACTGAGATGATTGTATCTCAAGTTGATGGACTCTAGCCAACCAATTTCTCTAGGTATACTTCTAGAGATATTATTGTAGCTCAAATCAATGTTACATCATGAAGGGAAACTGCATATGTCAGATGGTAATGTTCCATTGAATTTGTTGTGACTAAAGTCACCATGAAATTGAAAATAATTGTCATTTTCACTCAAATTATTTTGGGAGATGTTTATTTGAGAAAAATAATAAGGCCGTTTAATCACTTCTGGCATGATTTCACTTAAATGATTTTGAGAAACATCAAAGTGTTGTAAATTTGTCAATTTGGAAATGGAAGGAGGGGTAACAATAAAAGGTAACTTACTAGTAAAGATGTTATAAGACATTTTTATAGAGATAAGATTTTGAAGAGCTCCTATATGAGTTGTAACCATACCTATCAAATTTATTTTATTTAGTTGCATATAATTTTTGCAGTGGAGTGAATTTTGTAGAAGTGAAAGGTAACTTACTAATAAAGTTATTATAAGACAAGTCTAAATGTTTGAAATTATGAAGAGTATCAATAGTTGGAATGTTACCTATCAAACCCCTTTTTTTTAGTGTCAAATATTCCAAATCAAGATTGATGCTATTAATAGCAAATTGTACTTTACCAATAAACGCATAAGTTTTGTAAGACTAAATGGCAACTTACTAATAAGGCTATTATTAGATAAATTAAGATAGATAAGATTTTGAAGAGCTCCTATATCTTAATTGAAATAGTACATGTCAAACCCCTTCTCTCTTGAGTGTTAAATATTCCAAATCATGATTATTACCATTAAGAGTAAGTGGTAACTTACTAGTAAGGTTATTTTGGGACAAATAAAAATTGTTGATATTTTGAAAATAAAATTTCAAAACTTTGGGCACGTTTCCACTATTATTTTGGGAGATGTTTATATTATACAAAGAATAAAGAGGTCCAATCTCTTCTGGCATGCTACCACTTAAGTGATTTTGAGAAACCTTGAAGTCTTCTAAATATGTCAATATGAAAATTGAAGAAGGGATATCACCTACACTGAATAAATTTGAGAACAAATATAAGTGCTTGAGATATATCATAAAACCCAAATTTAAAGGAGAATGTAACACTCCTGTAAGATCGTTGTAAGACAAGTTTAAATGAATAAGATCTTGAAGAGCTTCAATTTGAGTTAAAATGATACTTGTCAACCGCATTATGTGAAGATTCAAATATGCTTGTTTTTGTGATGTAATGAATAAATTTGTGCTCAAATATAAGTCTGACATTTGTCATAAAACCCAAAGTTGAAGGAATAGCTCCAACTAGGTTGTTTGTATTCAAATTGAGCAATTCTATATAAGTAAGTGATAAACCCATATTTTTATAGATTTATTCATATCATTTTAGTATATTTTTGTCATTAATCTGATGCTTAATTGTATGTTTGTGCACTAATTGAATCAATATGCCTTATATTGAATTAGTGCTTAAAAATGACGTAATTGTCATATCTTTATGATTTCTCCTAAACAATTATTTTTGGAATAAAATGTATTACATTATTATGATTTTATATTTAAAAAATTTAGGAGAAATCATAATTCACAAATAACAACAAAGAATCATTAAACTCAAAAATATACAATAAGACCCAATGGGCCAAAGCTTATAATTTGGCCCATTAAATTTTGTTTATTCATTCTTTTTAAAGAGGAGCACGCACACACATGGCGGTAGAATTGAAAGAATTGAGAGAAAAATCACTCACACAGGCACAGGATGCCGCATAAAGGAATTGAAAGAGGAAAAAGGGAATTGAAATACACACACATCCAGGAACGCAGGCCTCTGCCGTCACCTATTCATTCTCCTAACCCCTCTGCATATCCATTTCATCTCCATCACAGCAACTAGTTCAGTGACAGAAGCAGCAAGCAAAAATAGTAGCATGAAGACAGTGATGATAGCATGGATCTCTGTGACTATGTGTGACTAGTTCATCCTAATTCTCTAATTAAATGGCAAAGGCATGAGCTTGGGATCTCAAAGAAGAGTATAAGTTACTCTAATTTTCTATCCAATAATTATATTATGACTCATAGATCTTAGGATTAATGTTATAATTATTGGGAATATTTATAATGATTTATTTGTATTTATTGAGGATTATTGTGAATGAATTTTTCTTGACATTTGACATTAATCTTTAATTAATTTTAATTTCATTACTTTGATATGGGTCAGACATTATATCGAGATTATTGTGAATATTTCGTGATTTTTTAAGGTGGCTTGAATTATTTGATCGTTGTGTCTTTTGCTAGCTTAAATTATATTTTTATGAATTATTGAGTTATAATTGATCATTGGTTTTTAATATCTTTAGTCCTATTTTATTATTCTTGTGACAGTTAATAAATTAGGACTTAAAAAATATTTTGTAACAATTCGAGGTGGCTCGATTGTTGAATTAAAAGTTTAATTATAATTCTTAATTCATTTTTTATAACTCCCATATTTATTGAAGCTATGATTGCCTGTGTTATTGAATTGGAGGATTGCTTTTATTATTATTATTAATCCCTTTGAATTTATTCTATTCACGTAGTATCATTCATTATTCTTTTATTTAAATTAAAAATACTAAAAATATTTTATTTAAATCTATTTTTAATTCATTGCATTTAGTTGTTAGTCAACCAAAATAAATCCCATTGTCTAATTTAGGTTGCATTGCATTTAGTTATTTAGGAATTTAATTTCATATTTTGGTTTCTCAGAGAGAACGACCCAAGGTTGTACTATACACAATCCTTGGTTTAAATTTTTGAAGTAACCCTAAGGTGACATCGGCCTTTAAGGTTTTAATAAGGTTGGCAAGGTAAGGAAGAATATTGTATGACAAGTATAAATATTGGAAAATAAATGAAGAGCTCCAATCCAATTTGAATTAGAGTTGTACCTGTTATCCCCCATTTTAGAAAGATTCAAATTAACTAGTTATTGAAATGCAGTGAAGTTGAGATCTGTCAGCTGAGGTTGATATGAATGCATTCTTGGTTGGTTAATTGAGATAACTCTTCCAAGGCCATTGCAAGATATGCCATCCCAATCACAATGGTAGTGGGAGCCACTGTCCCTAATGTTCCACCATTTGCTCTCAAGTAGTGCACGCCTCTCCTCTGCTGTCATGGCAGCAGCATTAGCATTATTGAATTGTTCATTTCATAAAGCTTAAAACTGACTTCTTGATATTAACTCCAAACAAGCTAAGTATTTTAATCATTTAAATCATAAGTGTCCGCGATATATTATTTAAATGTAAAACTTTGGTAAGGATGGACGGTAACTCACTTGGAATGTTGTTATGTGATAAGTTTAGATAGCAAAAATTTGTGAGAGCGTATATCTGTGTTGGAATGGTAGCTGTCAAAAACATACTCTATAAGTTATAAAGGTAAATATAACATTTCTAAAATGAGTAAATTTGTGAAGTACGTAACTCCGCACTAAGATTGTTATAAGAAAAGTCATAATAGTAGAGATTATGAAGAGATCCTATCTGATTCGGAATAGTGCCTATCAAACCCATTCTAGAAAATACCAAATATTTTAGATTGGGAAATGCAGTGAGGTTAAGATTTGTCAGCCGAGGTTGTTTCGGAGTGATCTTTGGTGGATCGATCTCCATAACGCTTCCTAAGTCATTGCAATGTAACTCTGCCCAGTGACAAGGGTCGTCTGAGAAATTGTGGGCAATATTGCTAAAATTCCACCATTTGCTCTGAAGCAGAGCATGTTTCTCCTCTGCTAACATGGCAACAGTAGCACCAGTAATATGGAAGCAAGTAATAGGCATCGCAAAGCATAAGAAAAACAGCACTTTCACAGCCATCTTTAAGTAATTTTATTTATATAAAGTGATCACCAAATGAGTACGAGTATTGATATAGAGCGCTTTGCAAGTATTGTTTAAGCGTCAGAGTCGTAAGAGCAGGCAAGTCCAATGGCAAATGGGCATATAATCAATCATATGGTGTGAGATAGGGCAGAGTTGTTAAAGGTCTTCGCCAATATTAAAGTCTCCATTCACTCTTTAGTCTTTTAAGTGTAAATGGACATGAAATATACCTTTTCTTGCCACTAGTTGCTCTGAGGCATAGCACACTGGGGAAGAAAGTAATGGCAACGCATAATAGGAATATCACTATTAAGATTATCTACTCCCTACATTTAAGATTAAAAAGAAAAGGCACCCAACTTTACAAGTTACAACTTCTATTTCAATTGTCAAGGTTTTAGAGACCTTGTTTGTTTGTTTTTAATAAAAGTACACACCCTCGTCTCCTTAAACTCCAAAGGCAATAGATATAACTAGCTTTTTTCTAATTATCAAAATATTATATATTTTTTTAATATTATCTCTTATCTTTAAATATAAGAATTAGACAAAAAAATTATTTTAATCGTAAATATCAAATATCAACATATTTTATCTTTAAAATTTATAATTTTTTAAAAGTATCTGTGGCACTTTATAAGTATAATTTTTTTAAAAAAATTTTAGACGATTTTCCTTAAAGAACTTCAACCAGTTCCATAAAAAACTGAAGTTTTAAAAACTTTATTATTATCAGAGGTCTCTTCCTATTTAATGGAATGGGATTTTTTTAAAAAATTTAAAAAATTTATAACTAACTCTTCTTTAAAAGTTAAACTTAACTTAAACCCTTAATCTTTATTAAAAAATTTGGAATACACTTAATCAAAATATAATTAACTTATATAGTTATTTAAGTTTAAAATTTCTCAAAATTCTTCTATATCTACCCTTGAACCACTTGCTTTTGTTGTATTATAGAAGAAAAATAGTGAGATAAAAAAATCTCAGTAATAATAACAGGATTTCATATTTACACATCTACATATTCACAAAACACAAAAAATAAATCATATTCACAACCAAATTAATATGATTTCAATTAAATATACATACATTCATTTGGTACAAGAACCAATTATCCTAAATGATACCTTAGTACCCATATATCACATCATATATATCAATCAACTAACAACTTAATTCACAATCAAATATATGTATATTCCCTAAACAGTATCCTAGTATTAGCAGCTGTCAGTAAATTCTGGAAATTCATATAATAATACAAATTTCTGGGACAAGCTAGAGCCATTTCAGATAGCAAACTCAGTACCCCATATTATCCAGCATGTCAAGTACGCTAACGTGTATCCCCACGCTTGTGCCCCGCCACCGGTTCATTTTCTTCTGAATTTCATTTTCTCATCACAGCTGATAAGTCATAAATCAAATAAAAACAAAACGAAATTAAGTAAAAACAACAACAACTACAAAGGAGGGAAAAGGAAGGGAGAAAAAGAAGTGAAGAAATTTCTGTGCCAGACGATGTGACATGCATTGACTCGGCTATACTCGCGTTTCCACAGTCCACTTTACAGTGCCTTGCAAATTTTGAAGCTCATCTCCTATCTCGTCTCCGTTTCCAGCATTTTCAGCTAAATTCATCGACACCCATACGAGACTACAGGTCCAGATTCCAGAGTAAAATTTGAGGGAGGAGAACGGTGGAAGCTACCCAGCAGGTGATTGTGGAAAATCCTCAAGAGTCCATTTGGTCAATGAGGTCAACGTGCTTGTGAGTTTATGCCTCGTTATGAAGTTGACGGGATTCTAGTTGAAGAGGATGAGACATATGAACGGCGTAGTTTCGTCTTCCATGGGTGCTTTACTCCTTTGTGCAATCTTAGTGTTTGACTTGGCGCTCAATGTTTCTGGTAATGCCGAAGGTGGGTGGTACCTTTTTGTCACTGCTCTTTGGTTTCATTAATGTTTCATATTCCGGATGCTTTATAATGCATTGAGATGGAAAAATTCACTATTTCGATGCTCTTCTTGCTCTGTTAGCTATATTAGTACTACTTCCTTATTGACATACATAACTAGACAAGTTAAAAGGATTTCCTGATGGAGCAGCTATTTTAATATTCCAGCTTAAAGCTTCTCCGTCTGTAATGCTTTTGTTCCAGTATGAACAGAGAGAGGATTAAAAGATTTTCGTGAAATTTGTTTTTATGCTTCATTTGTTGGTCCTGGCTTGGGTTGATTATCCATAATAAAGGTAAAGCTAGTTGTAGGCATTGGAGTTGGGGAAGGCCTTATAAGACCCCCTCTTTCAAGGTCACCCTCCCAATGTGACTCATAACATGTCCTTTATGCTCCTTTGTTTCTGTATTTCCCACTTAACAGTGCAGCATAAACATTCACACTTTGTTTGATTAAAGATGTTTAGTTGCTATAATATAATTGTCTTTTCGTAATTCTGAGTTGCTCAGATGTTGCTTGGATAGCACAAAATATGAGAAATTTAAAGGATTTCTGCATCCGAAATTGCTTTTTCCTAAGACAGGTGATGCCCTGAATGCGTTTAAAATCAGCGTAGCTGATCCAAACAATGTTCTTCAAAGCTGGAATGCTACCCTTGTCAATCCTTGCGCGTAGTTTCATGTTACATGCGATACTGACGATAGCGTGACCCGTGTGTAAGTTATTTCTGGGATTTTTACCTATCATTTATGACGATTCTGCATATTGTAAAAATTCTTTATCTTTGGTCAGTGATCTTCAAAATGCCAACCTTTCGGGTGAACTAGTTGCAGAGCTTGGTCTACTCCCAAATTTGCAGTACTTGTAAGTTGTGAATCGGAAAGGACTTTGTTGCACAGATTTGCATCTTTTTAGGCTTCTGGCTTTGAGTGATGTCTGACTCATTCCTTTGAACTCATCATTGTGGCCTCCAAGCATCAGAACTTGCACTCTCTTTGCTTCTTTAACTTCTCAACAAATAAATAAATGGAGCAGTTACGTGTTAACAACTTTAGCTGTCTCCCATGGTCATGCTTGATATCAACTGCCCTTCAGAGATGACTATATAAATTGCGGAAGCAAAAGTTACACATTCTATATAAATTATGATCCATCAATATTTTTTTTTTTTTTTTTTTTGGTGTGCTTGCTTCAGTTTTCACCTTATTAACATAAGATTTCAACTGATCCATAGCAATTTTGGGCTCATATTGTCATCACCTAACTATTCGTTGGGATTTTTTTTTTTTTTTGCTTAAATCTGAAATTTTGTTCTTTTCTATGCCAGGGAGCTTTTCAGTAATAATATAACTGGAAAAATCCCAGCTGAATTTGGAAATTTGACAAATTTGGTGAGCTTGGATCTGTACGTCAATCGCATATCTGGTAGCATCCCAGAAACATTGGGCAAGCTTCAAAAACTACGTTTCCTGTATGACACGCTCTTATTAAATCTTCAGCTTATATTTAAATCTGTTTTTAATCTATTTCTTGATTAAAGTGTCTTGGTTATCTGTTAGGCACTCATACTGCACTGCATTTTGCTTGTTCTTAACATCAGCTGTTTCCAGTCAAATAGTTAAGTCTTTAAGCATGCCTGGTTGAGAGCGAGCAATGTTTCAGTTGAATAAAGCACCTGTTGTATTCCTGGTCTTTTTCCATGCAAATTTATCATATCAAAGTGCATTTTAAAATGGGAAGGTTGGGGTGTTATCGTTTCCCTGTCTAATGTATTCTCAGAAAAACTGAATATCTGTAAGCATGCAATCAAATGCTGGATACTTTCTTATTCGAAATGTATACATGTATACTATATGTTAATTTTAAGATAAAGTATTGCTTGGATTTCAAGGTCTATTATTGGTTATCCTCAATGGCAAGCAAGGAGACAATGATCTGGATATGTGTCGATATTGGGAGACTAATGGAATCTTTTGTCTTGTTCTTTGGGAATAATGAAGTGGAAGCATCCAATGAATGGATTAACCGTCTTCTACCTATTTTCATTCCATCCCTTAATTCTATGAGTCGCTTTTGTGTAAACAAAGAAGACAATTCAATATGGCATTAAATGATTTTGGATTAATGTGAAATTTTGTGAGATATTTATGATGAACACTTCAAATTCAGTGGATTTTTGTTGATAAAAACTTTTTCATAAACAATTTTTCAATAATGTAAGGTTACTTTTTTATTGTCACCAATGTGTATAAGCGAGGATTAGTATATCAATATTCATTTGGTTTATTGCATTGCAATCCATTAATCTTCATTCCAAGTAATAATTAGGTTGTGATGGCTTGGGTTCCATCACGTTTGTACTGCTTTTAAGCTGAAAAAATCAATATTCATCCCTGATGGTCTTATGGTTTGTTCTTATGTTCCATACCATGATCATTAGGTCAAAGGACAAAGAAGAAATAATTTATTTTAACCTTATTTGTAAATTTCCCAATGTAATCATTCAATTCTCATATGTATTTGAAGCTAAAAGTCAATTTATAGGCGCGTCAGTCTGGCTTTTCAACAAATTACTTTCCCAAGTACAAGTTGATGTTATCTGCATTGGAGTGACACATTCTATTTATTTATCAAAATATTATGGTTTGCCCATTATTTTCATATTTCTCTCTGCCTTAGCTTACTATTATTTGCGAACTAATCCTTCCTGCTATCTGAAATAGGCGTCTCAACAATAACACATTAACTGGAGTCATTCCCATTTCCTTGACTAATGCCTATTCACTGCAAGTCCTGTGAGTGCTTCTACTAAGTCTCAATGATCCATTGCAAATGTAGACATTAAGTTATATATATATATATATATATAATGAAGTGTAAGCTCATGGTCTTTATGGAATCTAGTGATCTTTCAAAAAACCTGCTAGAAGGAGACATCCCAACCAGTGGTTCATTTCAATCGTTTGGTCAACTCTGGTTGGTACAAGTGGTTTTGTTTATTTCTGGTGATTATTGAGGAGTAGCATATCAAAATTTTGCCAATCACTCTGTTCCACTTAACAGTTTTAACGAAAATCCTCATTTGAAACCACGAAATATTACACCTGGACCAATTTCACCAATGCCTCCGCCATCTCCTTCAGGTTTGTTTATGTCTTTTTCAATAATAATTTCTATTGTTGAAAGAAATACTCTATTTTAAATCTTTAGTTAGAGAACATACCCTCTCATGTACAAACCTATTGGGCTTGAAAAGTAGACAGTATAGGTTTGCATTATAACTACCTTAAATTATAACTAAACATAACTTTAAATTTTTACTTACAAGAATGCGTAGCTGGACTGACTCATATTACCCAATGATGTGTTTTCGTATTCAGTTCATAGAAAAAGAAGAGATTGTTTTTCAATCATAATGTATTCATGATTAAATCCTTTGAATGTAATGATGATTTCCTACTCTACTTGTAATTTGTAAACTGTTTTAGGCAACGGTGCAACTGGACCTATTGCCGCAGGAGTTGGTGCTGCTGCTCTATCTTTTACAGTTATTGCACTTGCATGTTATTACCGGAGAAGGATTCCAATTGCTTACTGCCGTAAAAGAAGACCGCCAGATTATGTCTTTAATGTTTCTGGTTAGTTGAATAATGGAAGAGAGGGTATATATAATGACTGATGAAGTATGTGACAGCCGTAATTGATTTACCAACATTTTGCCCTTTTACTGGCAGCTGAGGAGGACCTTGAAGCTCACTTTGGTCAGCTTAAAAGGTTTCCCCTGCATGAACTTCAAGTTGCAACAGGCAACTTCAGTAACCAAAACTTTCTGGGTAGAGGTGGGTTTGGTAAGGTTTACAAAGGACGGTTGACTGATGGGTCTCTAGTTGCAGTGAAAAGGCTTAAAGAGGAGGGCACTCGGGGTGAAGAGCTGCAATTTCAAACAGAAGTAATAATGATCAGCTTGGCTGTCCATCGTAATTTGCTCCGGCTGCGTGGTTTTTGCATGACACGAACTGAACGTTTGCTTGTGTATCCTTTCATGGCTAATGGCTGTGTGGAATCATGTTTACAAGATATCATTATTAGTCTACTTTGTTTTTTTATTGACTTTTCTAGGAAGATTAATTAATTAGCATTGCTTGTACTTGTAATTGAGCCCTGTAAATGTTTGGCATAAAAGGGATTCCTGTGCTTCCTTTTCAGGTAACATTCATGTTAGTTTTAATATGAAACTCATTCATTGTGAGTGAAATATGAATTTTGCAATTCTTAGTAAGTTATTTTCCACCATGATGCAAACACAGTAGGATGGCGAATTATAAATAGTATTAACATAAAAATCTCGCTGTTAAAATATTTAAACTTGTAGTTTCATATTGAGGATTAATTTATGTGCATATGGTTTTCCCTCAATTGTCTTCTAATGTCTTAGACCGCCCTAAATCAAAACCCCCGCTTGAATGGCCTGTACGAAAGCGAATTGCATTGGAAGCTGCTAGGGGGCTTGCTTATTTACATGATGATTGCAGTCCAAAGATCATTCACCGTGGTGTTAAAGCCACAAATATATTGTTGGATGAAGAGTGTGAAGCAGTTGTTGGGGACTTTGGCTTGGCAAAACTTATGCAGTACGAAGATACTCATGTTACCACAGTTGTGCGTGGTAGAATTGGGTACATTGCCCCAGAATACCTCTCAAGTGGAAAGTCTTCAGAGAAGACTGATGTTTATGGTTATGGTGTAATGCTTCTTCAACTAATTACTGGACAGAGGGCTTTTGATCTTGCACGACGTGCCGTTGATGATAATGTCATGTTAATTGATTGGGTATGTATTCTGTTTTCTCACATGTCACAGCTCACAAGCATTTGTACAAGGAAATTTTATAGTAATCAAACAACTTTTGCTAACAGTAGTGTCTTTTAGTTTCCTTAAATGGTTCCTTATGACCAAAATGTTATTCAGCAATCAGCGTGCTTTTTGTTTTACCTGAATTGCCTGAAGTCCATTCTCCACGACAAAAATTTTCCTGATAAATGAAGAAAGCACTATTCTTTACAAATAAGTGTTTTTGAGAGTGCACCCTACATACTTGAATTTTATGTTCTAGGCTTATTGTTGCCCGAGAATCCTCTCAATTTCATACAAAAAAAAAACTGATTTATTTAGAATAATTTGTTGTGATTGAGTTGATCTAGAAGGGTAGAATTTGGTAATATAAACCGTTTTCTTCCTTAATTTAGTCAGAATCTGGACAGATATCCTTTTCCACTTTCTATGACTTGGCAACCTGACACTGCTTTGAATCCAGGTTAGAGGGCTTTGGAAAGACAAGAGATTGGAAACACTAGTGGATGCTGATTTGGGGAGTAAATATAATGAAGAGGAGGCGGAGCAATTAATCCAAGTGGCCTTGCTCTGCACACAAAGCTCAGCTATGGAAAGACCAAAGATGTCTGATGTGGTAAGGATGCTTGGAGGTGATGGCTTGGCTGAAAAATGGGATCAATGGCAGAAAGATGAGATTTGCAGGCCAAATAATCAAACCCTTCTCCCTAATATCAATTGGTAGATTGTGGACTCAGCTTCACATATTCCCCAGGATGAACTCTCAGGTGCCAGATGATCTTCTCAACCCCAATTCTACTCAGCATCTACACAATCCTTTCATAGGCTCCAACCATTTGAAAGTGATAGTACTCAAGAACGTTGGTGGATATCATTTTCACTGTAGCTGGTTTTTCTTCCTTTTGAATTATGCATTGAAGAAAGAATCCCCCATTGATCATGTTATGATTGTTGCAAGAGAAATGTATAATTGGGAGTCTGGTCCACAAGTGACCATCACTTGTGCTGTATGATATGTATTATAAATTAATTATAGAAAATAAATGAAAGTCTGTTTTCCCTTTCAAAATTTAGCTACACAAATAACGATGTATATTTTAGGGATTTCAAAAGCCAGAGTACCCTTGAATTTCATTGAAATATGCTTTTGTAAGGAAGACTCTGAAATGGGTTTGTCAATTTATTGGCAATTTGGCAATTCTAGTGAAGTTAAAGGAGAAAATAGATTACAACTAAATGAACATAGAAAAATAGCAAACAAATCACTAAAACAAAATGTTGACTAGAAAATAGCAAACAAATTACTAAAACAAAATGTTGACTAAGTTGTTTAAAGATTAGTGTTTGAAGGGAAAAAAACTAATATGATTGATGGCATCTAAACTCATAGATCAATGAAATATGTTTGTGAAATTAAAACTTTGGGTCTGTCTAAAAACTCTTGGCAATTAGATCTTGTAAACATTATATTTTTCTCCCAATTTTTGAAAACCTTTGCAAATTAGTCCCTCTTCATGACAGATAAGAAAGAAAAGGGAGAGTTACTTGGACTGGACTTTAGCTTTGGGAAGAAAAAAAATGCAGATCTTGCACACTCAATTGAATACATATTTTTAAATAAGTTATCTACAAGTTTATTGAACTACTAGTATTATTGAGTCTTTATTTCATAATTTGCCACTTCAAATATCATATCAATATCAGATACAAGAAATTAAACAAATGGTGGCAAACTTCAACAAATCTAGACTTTGCAGAAAATCCTTAAAAACGTTTCATCTGAGGTATCAAGAAGACATAAAGCCAAATCTCCTAACTTTTTACTGGATTATTTGCATATCTCGATTCATCAAATGCTGGATTGAGACATTATTGAAAGGAATGGCTAATGGCAGGTTGGAGGATACATACCTCTGATACACTTGCTGCATGGATGGTCGAGATTTGGGAGATGCATTCAAGCATGCTAATGCTATTGTCACCAAAAGTGTCATCTCCCGCATCTCTCTATTCTGGAAGTAGAAGACGTGCCTCTAACACATCTTTAAGCAAAATGCATTTAGTACCTGCCTTTGACAAAGACGATATCCAATCTCCCAGATGCCTTCCCATGATTGTTTCTAACGTCACCACTCCAAAACTATAAACATCACATTTTTCAGCACAACTTAGGTGTATGCAAGCTCTGCACTGGTGGATTTCAGTCGCATTTCAATCATTTACTCAACTCGGGTTGGTGCAAGTGATTTGTTTATTTCTGGTGATTATTGAGGAGGAGCAGATCAAAGTTTTTCTAATCACTCTGTTCCACTTAACAGTTTTAACTAAAATCCTCATTTGAAACTACTAAACATAACACCTGGACCACTTTCACCAACGCCGCCCCCATCTCCTTCAGGTTTGTTGATCGTTTTTTTCAATAATAATTTATATTGTTGAAAGAAATACTCTATTTTAAATCTTTAGTTAGAGAGCATACCCTCTCATGTATAAAACTATTGAAGTAGACAGTATAGGTTTGCATTATAACTACCTTAAATTATAAACATAACTTTAAATTTTTAATTACAAGAATGCTTAGCTGGACTGACACATGTTACCCAATATTAATGCTGTTGGAATGCTGAAAGAAGAGTGTGGGTTAAACAACCCACACAATTACTTCCTTTGCTGCTTTCCCTGAAGAAAAGTGTGCAAGGTGGGATAATTATTGGGTGGGAAGGTGATGGCAAAAAAAAAAAACATTTGGGTGGGAAGGTGGCAGGGCAGAATGAAATACTATGCTCACCAATTCTGGACAGTGGTGTGGGGAAGGAGAAAGGAAAAAATTGACAAATCAAACATTGCATAGATATTTTAAATTCTTTACTGTAATCATATGATGCCTGTGTGAGTCTGTGACTCATTTATTTTGATCAATTATTTAATTCATAGAAAAGAAGAGATTATGATTAAATTTTTTGAATAGAATGATGATTTGCTGGTCAAACTTGTAATCTGTAAATTGTTTTAGGCAATAGTGCTAGTGGAGCTATCGCCAGAGGAGTTGCTGCTGCTGCTGCTGCCGCCCTGATGCTTGCAGCCCCTGCAATTGCACTCGCTTATTGCCGGAAGAGGAGACCACAAGATTATTTCTTTGATGTCCCTGGTTAGTTGAATAATTGGAAAGATGGTATACATAATGATTTATGAATTATGTCATCCATAATTGATTTATCTACATTTTTCCCTTTATACTGGCAGCTGAGGACGACCCTGAAGTTCATCTTGGTCAGCTTAAAAAGCTCCCCTTTCGTGAGCTACAAGTTGCAACCGACAACTTTCGTAACTGTGGTATTTTAGAATATGAATTGTCCGATGATCATTGCTTTGGCTTATGCCTCATATATATACACAGTTCTTGGGAATCAAATGAGATACATCAAGATAAAATCAAATCTCTAATAACTATACCTAAATCAAATCTGATATGTTTCTAATAATAACAATAATATCTCTAATAATAATATCCTAATATTAATGATATAATAACAATAATATCTCTAAAAATAATATCCTAATATTAGTAATTTAGATATTAGGATATTCCCATACTCCCCCTCAAGTCGGATCATAGATATTGACCATGTCCAACTTGCCTAGGAGCTGTTCAAATATTTCTTCTGGTAGTCCCTTGGTGAGAATATCTGCAGTTTGTAGCCTTGTAGGTATGTAGGTGAGGCACATAATCCCATCCTCTACTTTCTCACGAATGAAGTGTCTGTCGATTTCCACATGTTTAGTTCTGCTATGCTGGATAGGGTTCAAGGCCATATTTATAGCAGCTTTGTTGTCATAAAATAACTTTAATAGAGCATCTATCTTCAAATGAGCCTCTTTTGCAACTCTTGCTAACCATAGACCCTCCATTATTCCTTGAGCAAGAGCTCGTAATTCTGATTCTGCACTACTTTTAGTCACTACTTTCTGTTTTTGACTCTGCCAAGTGACAAGATTTCCCCATACAAATGTGCAATAGCCAGAGGTTGATCAACTGTCTTCTTGTGATCCTGCCCAATCAGCATCGGTGTAGATTTCTACCGATCTATTTGTGCTCTTTCTAAAGAATAGCCCACGGCCAGGAGTACCTTTTAAGTATTGTAGTATCTTGTAAGCTGAGTCCATATGTTTCTTCCGTGGATCATGCATATGTTGACTAGAAACGCTCACTACAAAGGCGATATCAGGACGTGTGTGTGAGAGATAAATGAGTTTCCCAACTAACATTTGATATCTTCCTTTGTCTGTTCTCATTTCATCCATTTCTCGTTTCTTCTACTTATTCTCATCTTTGTCAGTTTCCACCACAGTTTGCTTTTTCTTTTATTTCACTGTGCTGATAGGGACTTTACTAGGTTTACACCCAAGCATTCCTGTTTCCTTGAGTAGATCAAGGATATACTTTCTTTGAGAAACATAAATACCACCCTTAGATCTTGCTACTTCCATACCGAGAAAGTATTTCAACTTACCAAGGTCTTTGACCTCAAATTCATGGTTCATGGCTACCTTGATTTGGTCAATCTCCTTAGTATCATTTCCTGTGACAATAATATCATCCACATAGACAATGATAATAGTGATGAGGTTATTACGACGGGATACAAACATCGTGTGATCAGATAAACTTTGCTGATACCCTTCAACCTTGAGAACACTAGAAAATCTGTCAAACCAGGCACGTGGTGATTATTTCAGCCCATAGATGAATTTTCTCAGCCTACATACCTGGTTCTATCTTCCTGCTTCAAAACCTGGTGGGAGTGTCATATACACTTCCTCTTTTAAATCTCCATTGAGGAAAGCATTCTTAATATCAAGTTGTTATAGGGGCCAATCTAGATTTGCTGCTATGGAGAAGATAACCCGTATGGTATTGAGCTTCGCAACAGGTGCAAAGGTTTCGTTGTAGTCAATACCATGCGTTTGCGTAAACCCCTGAGCAACTAGTCTTGCCTTCAACTTGTTTAATGTACTATCAGCATTGTATTTGGGAGTGAACACCCACTTACAGCTTACGGGTTTTATCCCTGAAGGCATCTGCACTATCTCCCAAGTCCCATTTTTCTCCAAGGCTTGCATTTCTTCCATCACTGTCTGTTTCCACTCTGGGACAGCCAAGGCCTCATGTACATTGTTAGGAATCTTGATGCTGTCAAGGTTAGTTACAAAAGCATGGTAACTTGGAGTAAGAGCAGCATAAGAAACAAACTTTTCGATAGGATGCTTCGCACATGTCCGTGGTAGTTTTCTCAATGCAATAGGAAGCTCCAGATTAGCCTCACCATGTTCAGGATCTACTAACGGTTCAGGAACTGGTTCCACCTCAGAGATATGATGGTCGTGGCCTCTATGATGTCAGCGTGAGTACATTTTTCCCCATCTTTGTTGTTCAGATCTTTCTGGAGGCTGTAAAGGTCCATGTGGTGTGAAGAAAATGGGTCCATGTGGTGTGAGGGAAATGGGTACAATGGGTTCCACAAGAAGTTGAGATTCATTCCAACTCTCCCCCGGAATTGAAGACTTGGGATAATATAACTGGTGCTCAACAAAGGTGACATCACGGGTAACAAACAGGTGTTTGGACACAAGATCAAAACATTTGTAACCTTTTTGGGAGGAGGAGTAGCCCAAGAAGACACATTTAGTGGCACGGGGATGGAACTTTGAGGGAGGATGATGAATATGAACAAGAACAGTGCATCCAAAGACACGTAGCGGAAGAGAAGACTGTAAGTGAGAGACATCATGAGTTTTTTGTAATTCTGCAATGGGAGAGGTGAAGGAAAGAATACAACTAGGAAGACGATTAATGAGCTGAATAGCGATCTGGATAGCATCCCCCCAATAAAACAAAAGAACATAACAATGAAATAAGAGAGCCCGAGCAACCTCAAGAATATGTTTATTTTTTCGTTCCGCAATCCCATTTTGCTGAAGACTATAGGGACAACTGCTATGATGAACAATTCCTTTAGCAGACAGGAAAGCGTGAAGGAAGTTATTGAAGTATTCAGTGCCATTATCGGTGTAAAGGACTTTGACAGAGGTATGTAATTGGTTTTGGACAAAACTATAGAATTCAATGAAGACATTAGGGACCTCAGATTTATCTTTTAAAATATAGACCCAACACATGCGAGTATGATCATCAATAAACATGACAAAATATTTGGTCCGAGTGCGATTAGGAATCTTAGAGGGTCCCCATACATCACTATGAATAATGGAGAAGGGAGAAGATGGTTTGTATGGAACAGGAGGAAAGGAAACACGGTGATGTTTAGCAAAAGTACAAGTATCGCAAACAAAAGAACTTTTATCGATAGATAACTGGGGAAACAACTTTTGTAAATAATGAACACTAGGATGACCTAGTCTTTTACGCCATAACAGAAAAAACTCCTCATCAAAGGTGGGGTTGGGTGTAGAGGTGGTGATCTTGGACCATAATACACTCACAGTAGATGTGTCAAGACAGTAGAGACCATCATACTCCTTAGTAGAATCAATCATCTTCCCCAATGTGAGATCCTGAAAATCACAATGAGTAGAATAAAAATGAGCTGAGCAGTTTGCTTGTTTCGTCAATTTGCTAATAGAAAGCAGGTTACAAGCCAAATGAGGAACATAAAATACTGATTCAAGATGTAAAGAATCTGAGATAGTTACAGAACCGATGCCTGCTGTGGGTGAAGGAGTGCCGGTAGCAGTAGTGATTTTCTTATTCCCTGCTAAGGGATGGTAGGTGACAAACATCTTTTCATTTGATGTCATGTGATCAGAGGCCCCTGTATCCACAATCCACTGTGATAAAGGAAGAGAGGTATGTAAAGCAATGGGAATTATACCTTTATGAGTCATTGATGCAGATCCGTGAGGGTGTTGTTCAGCTTGAAGACTTTTGAACATACGTGTAATCTGATTTAGTTGCTCCTGACTGAAGGATGTGGATGGCTCAGATGGGGATGATGCACATGCTGATTCATTTGAGGCTTGGTGAGCTCGTGGCTTATTTTTACGAGGCTTCCAATCAACTGGCTTGCCATAGATATCCCAACACTTTTCACGAGTATGTCTCACCTTCTTGTAGTGTTCACAGGTGGGTCGAGTCTTACCAGAAGCATCAGGATTGTTATGTTTGCTAACAAAGGCCGTAGACTCAGGAAGAGGTTATTTGGATTCAACAGGCATAGTCTCCCTCCTGGATTCTTCTCTGCGCACCTCAGAATAAGTTTCTAGAAGTGACGGTAGTATGGAATTTCTGAGAATTCTGGCCCTTACAACATCAAATTCAGCATTTAGACCAGCAAGAAAAAGAAGTATTCGCCCCTTCTCAATCCTTTTCTGATTTCGAACGACGTCTGTAGGGGTATCCCATTCATCTTCGTCAAGAAGATCCAGCTCCTGCCAGAATGCCATGAGGTCAAGCCAATATTCGTGCACTCCACGGGTCCCCTGAATGCATCGCCATGTACTACGTTGGAGGTTGAATAGGCGAGAATGGTCTTTGGTGACTGAGTAAGAGTCACGAACAACTACCCAAATGTCTCGTGATGTGGGTAGATACATGAAGCTTCGTTTGATGTTTGGAGACATGGAGTTGATAAGCCAAGAAGAAACCAAATGGTTGTCGATGGTCCATTGTTGCATCTCAGGGGACGCTTCATTCGCTGGTTTTTTAACATCACCAGTCAGATAAGCAAATTTTTCGCGCCCACCAACTGTATGTTTTATTGCCTGAGCCCAGTCTTAATAATTTGTCAATGTGAGCTTGTCATATTCGATAGAAACAGGAACACTGGATGCCCCATCAAAGCCTGTACTTAACCCGTGGTGCTTCTGCTGGTCAGAACTTGTAGATGACATGGCAGAATCTCAACTACTGTAGCAACTAAGTACTGTTGCGATGCGGTCACTGTAGCAAGTCGGTACTGTTGGTTGAAAAATAACACAGAACTCTGTTGCTCATAGAGGCAACAGAACAGAGGACGTTGAACAAGAAGCTTATCGGACTGAAGGCTCTAGTACCATGTGGTATTTTAGAATATGAATTGTCCGATGATCATTGCTTTGGCTTATGCCTCATATATATACACAGTTCTTGGGAATCAAATGAGATACACCAAGATAAAATTAAATCAAGATAATCTAATAACTACATCTAAATCAAATCTGATATGTTTCTAATAATAAAAATAATATCTCTAACAATAATATTCTAATATTAATGATATAATAACAATAATATCTCTAAAAATAATATCTTAATATTAATAATTTAGATATTAGGATATTCCTACAGTAATAAAAACATTCTAGGTAGAGGTGGATTTGGTAAGGTTTACAAAGGACGGTTAACTGATGGGTCTCTAGTTGCAGTGAAAAGACTTGAAGAGGAACGCACTCAAGGTGGAGAGCTAAAATTTCAAACAGAAGTAGAAATGATAAGCATGGTTGTCCATCGTAATTTGCTGCGGCTGCGTCGCTTTTGCATGACACCAACTGAACGGTTGCTTGTGTATCCTTTACATAGCTAATGGTAGTGTGGCATCGTGTTTACAAGGTATCTTTATTCTTCTACTTTGGCTGTTTGATTAATTTTTTCTAGGAAGCTTAATTTAATTAGCATTGCCCCTACTCGTAATTGAAACCATTATATGGTTGGCATAAAAGGAATTATTGCATTTCCTTTTCAGGAACATTAACGTTAACTTTAATTTCAAACTATTGTTAATGAAGTATGAATTATGCTATTCTTAGAAGTTGTTTGGCACTAGGATTCAAACATAATTTAGATATAAATATCTCCCAAAAAAAAAAACTCACTGTTAAATATTTAAATTTTAGTTTCATATTGAGATGCGTTTATATGTTGGGTATGCTCTCAATTGTCTTCTTATGTCTTATACTGCCCGGATACAAAACCCCCAACTTGAATGGCCTATCCGGAAGCGAATTGCACTGGGCTCTACAAGGGGGCTTGCTTATTTGCATGATCATTGGGATCCAAAGATCATTCACCGTGATGTTAAAGCTGCTAATATAATATTGGATGAGGAATATGAAGCAGTTGGGGACTTTGGCTTGGTAAAACTCATGGATTATAAAGACACTCATGTTACCACTGCCGTGCGTGGTACAATCGAGCACATTACTCCAAAATACCTCTCCACTGGAAAGTCTTCAGAGAAGACCGATGTTTTCGGTTATGGTGTTATGCTTCTTGAACTAATAACTGGATACAGGGCTTTCGATCTTGCTCGACTCGCCAATGATAATGATGTCATGTTACTTGATTGGGTATGTTTATGATGATGTCATGTTACTTGATTGGGTATGTTTTCTATTTTCTCGTAACATGTTACTAACATGTACATGATTTGGCAACCTGACACTGCTTTGGTTCCAGGTGAAAGGACTCTTGAAAGAGAAGAGATTGGAAACACTAGTGGATGCTGATTTGCAGGGTGAATATAATGAAGAGGAGGTAGAGCAACTAATCCAAGTGGCCTTGTCTGCACACAAAGCTCGGCTATGGAAAGACCAAAGATATCTGAGGTGGTAAGGATGCTTGAAGGTGATGGTTTGGCTGAAAAATGGCATCAATGGCAGAAAGACGAGATGTATCGGCAAGATAATCAAACCCTTCTCCCTAATCCCAATTGGCCGATCGTCGACTCGGCTTCACATATCCCCCCAGATGAACTCTCAGGCCCCAGATGATCTTCTCAACTCTAAATACATAATCATCCTTTTGGATTATTTGAAAGTGATAAATACTCCAGAACGTTAGCGCATATGATTTCACTGTAGCTGGTTTTTCTTGCTTTTGGATTATGTTGTGAAGATAGAATCGTCCATTGATCATGTTGTGATTGTTGCAAGAGAAATGTATAATTGGGACTCTAGTCCACAAGTGACTATCACTCGTGCTGTATTATATGTATTAAAAATTAATTATAGAAAATAAATGAAAAGTTTGTTTTCCCTTTCAAAATTCAGTACACAGACAGATGTAATTTTGGGGATTTCGAAAGTCAGTGCTCTTGAATTTCATTGAAATCTACTTTTGTCCGGAGGACACTGAAATGGGTTTGTCAATTTGTGGGCAATATGGCAACTCCAGTGGACATTTGCCAGGAGGAAACAAATTGCACCTAACTAAACACACTAAAAAGAGGCAAAGTAGTTGCAAACAAATTTTGGTTTAGTTGAAATCCCAACCATTTGTTCAAGTGAAAAGGCCTTTATCACTCACGCTAACTTGAATCGGTTATTTACTCAATATTTAACTGCTTGTTTTTAAGTAAAATTAGTTTTCTTTTGGATGGAATAAGTACGAAAAGAACAATCGACTTGACTGGATATTAGCTTTGGGGCAAAAAACATAGAGTTTGCATGCTCATTTGAGTATAGCATTTTTTAACTTAATTAGTTTTGTGAAGCTTATTCCAAAATTTGCCACTTCAAATTTTGATAGTTACTGTTATGTATAGTTTCCTTATAATTCAACTTCGATATCTGATTATTTTAACAAAACAAGGTTATACCAAACTTGACATGTAAAGAGTTTTTGGTCAAAATATGACACGTACGAGAAATTAAACATACGGCAAACTTAATATAGACTATGTAACAAATAGTTAAAGGTTTCACCTGAGATACAAGCAAACATAGAGCCAAAACTCCTAGCCATTTACTAGATTATTTGCATATCTTGATTCACTAAATGCTGGATTGAGACATTATTGAATACTTTCACTGTAGGCCTTTGACAAAGACAATATCAAATCTTCAGAATGTCTTTCCATGATTGTTTTTAATGTCACAACTCTAAAATTATAAACATCACACTTTTCAGTTACAGTTAAGATGTATGCAAGCTCTGCAATGGACCAAAATTTAAAGAAATCATGTATTTATCTCAAGGCAAGTAATTGTAAAACTTAAATACAACACAAGAGTAGTAGGGAATCGATCAGAAAAACTGACCTGGAGGAATATAACCATAAATACCAACTAGAAGAGTTTGGTGAGACATATCGGGATCAATGATTCTCCAAAATCTGATAGAAAAACCTCCATCTATGAGTTGAGCAATACATTGCTACTTGTTATGTCTCTATGGATGATTGGAGGAGCACAATCATGGTGAATGTACAACAAAGCATTTGCTATTCCTCTTATAGCATTCACTCTCTTACACCAACAACTCTCTAGCTTCATCATCATCGTTCAAGACTTAAAAAAGGCTTCCCCTTTCCATGTATTCACAGATGAGAAACATGCATTGATCATACACACAAAACCCATGGAGCTTTACTATATTGTGATGTAGGATTTCACTTCAGATCTTTACTTAGTTGTGAAAACTCTTAGCAAAAGATGCGGTTCCGTATTCTCATCTATGGAGTTTTTTTAGTGCCACAGTTTTGCCACTAGGAAGTTGTGCTCTATAGACACTTCCATAGGCACCGATTCCAATACCATAAATTGATGTCAAAGTCCTCTGTTGCTTCAATGATATCTTGATACTCAATTTTTCCATCATAATTCAATATGGAAAACAAGTCCCCATTGTTCGTTTCTCTTGTCTCAATTTTAGATTTCCTCCTCTTGCTGAAAGATTCAAATAAGATGAATCATGTATCTTCTCTGGATCAAGTAATTCTATATTACTATCTAAAATGTTATGAGGAAAAGAGCTATAAACTTCTCTTGGAACATAGCCACTGAGAAGATTATGAGCCCATTTGGTTTAGCTTATGGAGAAAAACTTGTAGAGAAAAGTAATTTTAAAATGATTCTAGATAATAGTTTTTGAAAGAAAATTGATTTTAAAAAAATAAGTGTTTATATAGTTATTATTAAACTGACTTTTTTAATAAGTAAATTACCAGAACGAGCATGAGATAAAATGATAATAACATAAAATATAATTTTAAATGTATATTTTCTATTTGATATTAAAATAATAAATAATGTACATACATATATATATGTTATTAAAGCAATTGATAATAAATAATTAAGTAATTATAATTATTTTTTTATTTTCCTATACATAATTAGAAATTTAATGTTATATATTTTGATTAATGTAAGTAATTATAAAGGGAAGTAAAATTAGTTAAAATATATATAGAAAGTAAAAATATAATATAACTTAATAACGATGAAAAGCATATATATAATATATGACTATTGGACTAGTCTATACTCATGGACAAACTTGACATAAGTAATTTGACATGAGTTTAATCTTATATTATGCTATTAATTTATGATAATAAATTCAGAACAAAATTATAATAATAGCTAGGTAGGGATAGTCATAATATTTTAATGTAAACTAAAGTAGCTGAGTGTATTTTATTTTGAACGAGACTAGCCAGGGGAACAATAAGCGGGACCACAATAAAGTCGTTTATATGGACAAAGAGAACTTAGACATTATCCCCACATAAGTTAATCAACCCATTTTGTGCGCATTCTATCGATATTTTCAAGATAGACACAAATACAGGTTTTAGTTGATTTCAAATGCGGATAACAGAACCAAAGAGCTGATTGCAATAACAATTGAAATCAACAATGCATAGGGTAATAAACAGCTCACCTTACTAAATATTAGTATCGTGTAGAAGAAGGAAACTTTGCCCTGCCCTTAGATTATTGGTGAATCTCTTTCCAAAAATTCATGTAACAAAAGGATAAAAAATGCATGATCACTAAGTCCATATTTCTATAAAAGCGTGTGTTTGACTACTAGTAGCTCATCAGTTTTGTGAGACTTGGAGCAACTGTCCATCAAACGTACAAGGGACGCCAGGCAAGAAGCTTGCAGCAGCGAACATGGCCCCTCTGTAGTGAACTCTTGGTAGTGCTTTCATGATGATTCCACAAAACACGAAACCATCAACCCTTCCACCGACCCATTTGGCCATTTCTCCAGAGGAAGTGCAGGAAGTATGTAAGATCTTCTAATGTGCTCGTACAAGCATTTCTGCAATTGCTGCAGTAAAACTGCAAATGTAAAGGTTGTAATTGATTAGTACCTCCAATCTTTCATAACTATAGCATCGCGCTGAATCATCATATTCATGAGCTGGACAATATTTTTGGGACCAAAATGGGTGACGCCTATACTCAATCAAACCAGCAGCATCTATAGGAATCTGAAAGTGAAACAATATATTACAGGTGTGAAGTTAGCTTATCTTTTACCCTAACAAAAGAATAATTGTTGGATATAATGGTGTTAGGTCATTAACTGGATTGCCTCCATCAGAATAGGTACTATCTATCGTAGACTATCTCCAGCTTGCATCCACCACATACCCTGCATATTAATAGCCAATGCACATGATTAATTGGAAAAGGTACCTAAATCTCTGTTCTTTCCCTTGCTTGGATATAATAATAGATAGGCAGATATTGAATGTTGATTATTAGGGATGCACGCCTATGATTTCTCTTTCCACCTTTCATGGACATTCAGAAATTTAGAGAATGAAAGTAGGTAGCAACTGTATATAACACTGCATGCTTGCTGATCTTTCTTTTCATTTCTTGAAATTTAGTTTGGCATGCACATCATGAAATACACAATTTTGAACAGAAAAGGCCGTACCTAATTTCCCCGCATGTTGCACGGGTATATGGAGGATGTGCAGATGAGTTCTGGTTTCCCTGAAATTCACTCGCATAATCTTCATCATTGTCTCCATGCCATCTATATCATTGACGAGCTAATGAAAACTAATGTTTAATCCCAGATCAAAGGATCATTATTGACATAAAGAAAGCAAGGATTTTGAAACTTAAACTACTACCATTTGGTCTCTTCAAATCATCAGCTAAAGAAAGGGCATTTGCGTGGTCTAGATCCTCTTTCTCCTTCTGAGCTCTAGAATGATCGTCCTGATGACAAGAGAAGAATTAATCAGGATGTTGTATTTAGTTATTTACCAATCAAACTTGTAAAACAGTAAAAGAAACAATGCAACATGGTCATTGCATATACAATAATGATCTATTTTCTTTGATAATACCCATTCGCTTCCAAGCAAGGGGGTATTTTGAAGATCATGCTGAATAGTTCACACAAGACAGTTATTCCATTTTAACACTGTCATCATAATAATTTATCAGTTTTCAAATGGGAAATGGCTGAATAACTAGGAAAAGCTTCATCCCGTACAAATAACTTAATGAGTCAAATGGTATATGCTTAAAAAAATATTCGAAGAATAATGCTATTATCGCTAGTAACTTAATGCTTCAAAAAATATTCGAAGAATTTGTTGTGACTGAAGCCGCCAAGAAAATCGAAACGGTTCCTAAGGTAAGGCATGTGCCCACTCAGATTATTCTGGGAGATATTTAGCTTAGAAAGATAAAGGACATGTTCAGACTCTTCTGGCATGCTACCACTCAATTGATTTTGAGAAACATCCATGAGAAAACGGAGAGAAAATCCAAGAGAATGGTAGTGCATTATCAATTAAAAAACATTAAAAACATTATTGTGAATGATCTTGGTCAATACTAAAGTCTTCAGCCTTTTGGAGTTTGTATATAGTGAAAATGGACATAAAATTGCTAACCTTGAGATGAACTACACCACACCATTGTGATCCTAATAAACTCGGAAAAAGAAGCGTGAGATTCCTAGGAAAACACTTGTTGGAAGAAATGAAACTTTTTGCCCTATAAATCTCGAAAGGATAGAGATATCCTTTGAAACAATAAAAACAAGAAGACATGTGACATGGGCACACGTTGGAGTCAAAGTCTTTGGAAAACGTCCAGTTAATTAAGGCCATGGACATAAACACAACTTGTAAGATGGGAACAATTGAATACAAAAGTAGTCTATTGGCCCCACATAATTGGAATTGGAATACATCAACTTTCAAAGATACATAATAGATTCACACAAAATGGATTACAACTAGAAAATGCCTAAATTTTTTCTGATAGTGTTATTTCCTTATAATTCATAATTTTGATATACTATTATTTTAACATAATTTAAGATCATGCCAAACAAGACATGTACAGATTTTTCTAATGAACCAATATCATCAGCTACAAGAAATTAAACAATGAATTTTCTTATTGTTTACAGAGATAAAGAATGATTATGACAAGATCCAAACAATGAATTTTACTTGTTCTCTTAACATAAGACTGTGATCATTCAAATAGTAATTAAGGCTTTGATCTTTTTCCATGCAAATTTATCGTATCACAATAAATTTGCCAACACCGGCAGTTTTACTGAGGGGGAACATATCAAAAACTCTGCTAATCACTCAGTTCCACTTAACATAGAAAATGAAGAGATTGATTTTCAATTATAATTTATTCATGATTGAATCCTTTGAATGTAATGACGATTTTCTATTCTTCTTGCAATTCATTTGTAAATTGTTTTAGACAATAGTGCAACTGCAAGAGTTTATGCTACTGCTGCTATGATGTTTCCAGCCTTCTCGAATGCACTTGCTCTTCATATGGAAAACATATGTAAAGAGCTTTCTGAAGGAAAAATATCAGCTGCTTGAAATAAACATATGGAAAACTCCAAAATCTATATATACTTAAGAGGCAATTCCTTAAAAAGGTTTTATCTGAGGTACCATGCCAACATAGAGCCAAACCTCGTAGCTTTTTATTAGCTTATTTGCAAATCTGGATTCACTAGATGCTGGAGTGAGATATTGTTGAAAGGAAAGGCTAATGGCAGGTTGGAGGATACAAGCCTTTGGGACACTTGTTGCATTGATGGTCGAGATTTAGGAGACGGATTCAAGCATGCTAATGCTATTGTCACCAAAAATGTCACATCTCCTGCATCTCTCTGTGCTGGCAAAGAAAGACGTGCGTCTAAGATATCTTTTAACAACATACTTTCATTACATGTCTTTGACAGAGACGATATCAGATCTCCAGGATGTCTTCCCATCATTGTTTCTAGTGTCACCACTCCAAAACTATAAACATCACACTTTTCAGTCACAATTAGAGTGTATGCAAGCTCTGCAATGGACCAAAGGTAAAAAACAAATTATGTATTCATATATCCCAATGTAAGTAATTGTGAGAACAAAATACAACACAAGAGAAGTAGCTGAGAATATGAAAGGCTAACCTGGAGCAACATAACCATAAGTACCAGCTACAAGAGTTTGATTAGATGTATCTGGATCTATGATTCTTGCCATGCCAAAGTCTGATACAAGAGCCTCCATCCTTGAGTTTAGCAATACATTGCTACTTGTTATGTCTCTATGGATAATTGGAGGAGCACAATGATGATGCATGTAGAACAGAGCATTCGCTATTCCTTTGATGACATTCACCCTCTTACTCCAATCCAACTCTTTTGCTTCTTCATCATTATTCAACATATAAAAAAGGCTTCCTCTCTCCATGTATTCATATATCAGAAACATGCATTGATTATGCAAACAAAAACCATGGAGCTTTATAATATTGCAGTGTCGAATTTCACTTAACATCTTTACTTTATTCTGAAAACTCTTGGCAAAAGTTGGATTTTCAGATTCTTTTCTATGAAGTTTTTTCAGTGCTACAATTTTGCCAGTGGGAAGTCGTGCTCTATAAACGCTTCCATAGGCACCAATTCCAATACAATATTTGATGTCAAAATCCTCTGTTGCTTGGATAATATCTTCATAGGCAATTTTTCCATCATAATTCCATATGGAAAACAAATCACCATTTTTTGGTTCTCTCGTCCCAATTGTGGATTTCTTGTTCTTTTTGAAATATTGAAATAAGATGAAACCCGCAACAAATATGATGACAATAAAACTTGTCAAAGGAATAATGATTTTCAGCAAAGACTTTGGACCTTTAGAAGAATCATGTATCTTCTCTAGACCAAGTAATTCTTTATTACCATATAAAATGTCATGAGGAAAAGAGTTATAAACTTGACTTGGAACATAGCCGCTGAGATGATTGTATGACAAGTTGATGGACTCCATCCTACCAAGTCCTCTATCTATACTTCCAGAGATGTTATTGTAGCTCAAATCAATGTTACATTGTGAAGGGTAACTACATATTTGATATGGCAATGTTCCATTGAATTTGTTGTGACTAAAGTCACCATGAAAATCATTGTGCCAAACGTAGGGCATGTTTCCACTCAGATTATTTTGGGAGATGTTTATATAATAAAAATAATAAGAAAGAGGTCGAATCTCTTTTGGCATGCTTCCACTTAAATGATTTTGAGAAACATCAAAGTATTGTAAATTTGTCAAATTGAAAAGGGAAGGAGGGATATCACCTGCGGTAAATAAATTTGAGAATAAATATAAGTTATTGAGATCTGTCATCAAAACCCAAAGTTAAAGGAATGAATGTAACTAATAGATGCAGAAGTTTGGTAAGAGTAAAGGGCAACTTACCAATAAGGCTATTATGAGACAAATATAGCTGGCCAAGATTTTGAAGAGTTCCTATCTGAATTGGAATAGTACCTGTCAAATCCCATCTCTTTTGAGTATTAAATATTCTAAATCAAGATTGGTACCATTAAGAATAAGTGATAACTTATCAATAAGGTTGTTTTGAGACAAATAAAAATTGGTGAGATTTTGAAGAGCCATCATCTAAGTTGAAATAATACCTATTTGACCTAGTCTATTAAATGTGAGATGCTAGATTGTGTCTTAGTAGTACAACCTTGGCAATGAAGCGAGTTTGGTAAGAGTGTGAGGTAACTTTTGCAATGAGAGGTAACTCATTCAGGTTGATTAGAACGAGGAATAAATTGCTAGTGGGACTGGTATGCTAAAGTCGTACCCATTGGTGGTTGGTGTTCCACTACTTTTGTTCAACATTCATAAAACTTCTTAATTACTATTAATAAATAAGTAAACAAATAAAATGACAGAATAAACAATTGAACGAGTTCATCAACTTTTAAATATGCATATGAAGTGCTTATATTTTTATATATTTTAAGTTGTTTTAAATTATGATTGCTTTCGGTTTTTGTTTATGAACATAAATTTAATCGATTATTATTATATTATGGTGGCTTCTTCGCTTTTATTTATTAATAAATAATTCATAAACATTTAATATAAATAAATGAACTGGTATATTTGAATTGAAGTTAATTTATGGCTGCTTTTTATTTTGTATAAAGAGCATAAATTTATTCCATTATTACGGTGGCTTCTTCGCTCTTATTTATTTGTTTAAATAAGGGCTGCTTTTGATTTTGTCTGACTATAAATTTATTCCATTATTATTATATTCGCAGTGGCTGCTTCATTTTTATTTATCCATAAACCACATGGAATATAATATTGCCTGTCCTTGTTAGGGCTATGCACAAAGCTCACGGTTCGATATGCCCACTCAAACCTTCAATAAAAATACCTTGCCCAGCCTGATAAATATAGGGCAAGGCTAGGCATCGGACTGCAAAATACAGCCCATGCATTTTTTGGGGTAGGGCAGACAGTCCATACATTTTTTAGGCTGGGCACCGGGCATAAAGGCTGCCCTACCCTGGCCATGAGCACCCTTTATTTTATTTTATTTTTATTTTTTTCTGTATCTTAGAAGGGAGAATATGATAGCTACTGGTGACTAGAAGTTAATTTTAGAAATATGAATAGTTAAGTAGGTAAGTTGTATCTTTTAATATTTATAACTATACTAATTTTTTCTTTTTTTTAACTTTGTTAATTATCATATAATATATTATAAATTATAATTATTTATTTTATTTTTTTATATGCTTTATCTTTGTCAATATTGGAGAGATTGATGTAAAGTTATAATTACAAGTTATTTAGACTTCAACGCTTACTTTTTATATGCAATAGATGTCAAGATTTCAATTATTATCTTTATTACCTTATTCTTAGTAGATTATAAATATTATTTAACTCTTGAAAATAAATGAATATGGTATTATTTTATAAGTTCATAGTTACAGATTTTTTTCACAACATGAGTATGGCATCACGACTTGAGCATGCCTAGTCCGCCCATGCCCAGCCCAAAATTATTAGGTCTTTTACTGAGTAGGGCTGAGTATCAAGCTGTAAAATATATCCCATACTTTTTTTGAGTAGGGCACCGGGCTGGAGAGCTGCCCCGCCCATACACACCCCTAGTTCTTATATGTTCGAAAAAAAGATCCCGTCTTGTAAAAAAAAATGTATCCAACTCATTCTTTTTCAGGCATCCAACTAATCTTAACGTTATGCTACTAAAAAAATTTAAGATTAAATTATATATTTGATCTTTTATATTTGTATAAATTTTATTTTAATTTTTTAAATTTAAAAAATATATTATAAATTATATATTGCAATGGAGCCATTATTTAGTTGCATGTAACTTTTGCAATAGAGTGAGTTTGATAAAAGTGAATAACTTACCAGTGAGGTTGTTATGAGACAAGTCTAAATAAGTGAGATTCTGAAGAGCTCCTATCTCAGTTGAAATTGTACCTATCAAATTCATTTTATTTAGTTGCATATAACTTTTGAAATGGAATGAGTTTAGTAAGAGTAAGAAGTAACTTACCAGTAAGGTGGTTATGAGACAAGTTCAAATAAATAAGATTATGAAGAGCTCCTATCTGAATTGAAATGGTACCCATCAAACCTATTTTATAAAGCTCAAGACGTTCTAAGTTGGGAAATGCTGTGAAGTTGAGATCTGCTAGCCGAGGGTTCTGTTGAGTGATCCAATATGGGCTACTCATCCAAACAACGCTTCCAAAGTCATTGCAATATATCTCAGTCCAACTACAAGGGTCAGAGAAGCTGTGGTAACTATTGTTAAACCATTTAGTCTGAAGCAGAGCACGTTTCTCCTCTGCTATCATGGCAACAGCAGCACCATTGATACGGAAGCAAGTTAAAGAAAGGCATAAGAAAAATACCACAGTCACAGCCATCTCTAATTCATTTGCTTACACAAAGTGATCACCAAATTAAAGTGTTTATATAGAGCAACATTGAATCACTTTGCAAGTATTGTTTACGCGTCAAAGCCGTTGTGAGATGCGCAAAGTTATGAGAGGTCTCCATCAATATTTAAAGTCTCCAGACGTTTGATGAGTACCACAGCATATATGGTGGTCCCATAAAGATCCGACAATTACGCGTGATGACTCTGTCACCACCAAAGCGTATGTCCTATGAGAGTCACAGTATTTACTAATGTCATTTCTCTAATAAATTAATAAATTATGAGTATATGAGTAAATATTTATAGTTAAGAAAACTATAAAAACTTAATAAAAAAACTACAAAGGCTTAATTAAAAGTAAGATGAAATCATAAGGACTTGGATAGTAATTTCTTTACAGGAGAGGATTTAACAGGTAAATGCAACTAAATTCATATTGCAAGCCATCGTTATACAAATTGTGGGTAGGTATTAGCCCCATCGAATGCCAAATAACTTACCTATCGATTTTTTTTTTTTGTTTGAGAAACCAAATTATGTTAGGTTTTAGTTTATCTTCCAATTAATTTTGTATTTTTTTTATTTCCTATATTTTTCTTATTCTTTATCGGGATTTTGGTTTTCACCAAAATTTTCTCCTGCTGCTATTTTACATTTAGGCTTTCATCATTTTTGTTGGGGAAATAAATTTTGTGATGGGGATTTTTCAACTATTTTTTCTATTAATTGTTTTACAACCAAATCAAATACCCAAAACCTTATTTGGTGCATCATTAACTAATTGACCGTCCCAATCTTCAATACGAAGCGAGCGCATAATAAAAATAACACTTTTGCTCCTATCTTTAATTAATTTGTTTACACAAAGTGATCACCACAAGCTTATTGATCATTACTTTGGATTTGCTTTTTTAAAGTGATTTTTAGATAAATATGTAAAAAGAATTTAACAACTTCTTTTAACTCTTGTGGGATCACAGCGCTTGTTGTTGTTGTGGTAGTCCACGGAGAGTGCTATTGGTTCATGCAAAACCATCACCAAAAAAAGGTATGTACGTATGATGATAAATTAATTTTTTATAAAAGAATATTTTAACTTTTTAAAATGACCTCATCTAAAGACGCGTGTCAATGACTTTGACTACCATTAACCAAAAAGGAAAAAAAGTTGTCATGTCGCTGAATTAAAGTGATACTCCTCCAGCTCAGCATGCTACACCTATAAATGATGTAAATACTACTCTCACATTAACTTTATTTATATTGATAGTATATTTTTATAAAAGGTCTTTTAAACAAAAGGATTATGTTAAGTTCTAATTTCTTACATGTATATAGATAAAAAGAAAGAAATTAATTGTATAAGTATTTCTTATTGTTTCAAATTTAAAAATTACATATTTTTTATTAAAAGTAATAACAAGTCAATTATTTAATGCAAGTTATCTTCAAACAAGCAAAGAGGCTGAGAGCCTTTTTATATATAAGAATGATTTTGTATACATTAGGTTCAATTGTGATAGCTTCCTCAAAAATAATTTTTATATTCACATAAATTTAAAATTAAATTTTTATATTTAAATAGTCAAAACTTTTTTTTACTACAACTAATGCATGCTGGTATTTGAATGATGAAAAAGTTGATCGAGTTTGTCCCATGACAACCCTATAAACGTGTTTGTTCCTTTTCTTTTAAGCAAGATGGAGGAACAACATCTTTAATTATTTTTATTTATGTAAAGTTATAGCCAAATGAGTACAGCCACAGAGTGTTTGTATAGAGCAATACTGAATGGCTTTGCAATTATTATTATTTTTTTAGTATAAAAAAAATTTAGATAAATTTGATATAAATTCTGTACTAAGGTCAAAATATAGTTTTAGGACTTAAAGAGCGTTTATAGGAGACTTATGAGATCGCTTATCAAATGAGCCCTCATAATAATAGTAAAAATTAAACTCATATTCTTATAGAACATAAACTTGTTCTTTATCATCTGTATTAATTTTTATTATTTACATGTCAAAGCTTTGTAATTATTGCTTGCACATCAAAGTCTTCTGAGCATGCAAGTCCAATGGCAAATGTCATATGGGGTGAGATGGGGCAGAGTTGTGAAAGGTCTTCGTCAATATTAAAGTCTCCATTCACTCTTTATTAGTCTTTTAAGTAAATGCACATGAAATTGCCAAACGTGAGATGAACATCACAGCATAGTGGTCCCATGAAACTCCACGAAAATAACTCAAAAAGATCAATGCAAAAGATTATAACTCAATATGAACATCACAGCATATGGACCACTTCCAATAGTCTTTAATGCAAAAGATTCAAAAGATAATTTAGGAAAATTCACGTATATTTTTTTCATAAATAATTAATATAATTAATTTTTTTAAACTTTATAAATTACTGTCTCCATTCCTTTATATAAGATGCCAATAGCAAAAGGATGTTGGTCAAAAAGTTTATTAAAGTTAGCTATATACAATAAATCTGTAGAAATTGTGACTTTCTTTCCAAAAACACCCTTATTTATGAAAAATGTGGGTAGGAGAGTGAGTGAGTAGAAAAATATATGATACATAATAAATAGAAAAAAATGAGAAAGACATATAATTAATTGAGGATAAAAATAAAATAAAATACATTAAATATTTATTGAAAGAAAGAATGTCTATTCTAAAAATGGTATCTTATAAAAGGAAGGAGGGAGTGATTATCTACTTCCAACACTTACAAGTTACAACTTCTATTTAAGTTTTCAAGGTTTTATTTTTTTTAGATATATAAAAGTATACTCCCTCATGTCCTTGATAAAAAAACGAATTGCACTACAAACTAAGGGAGGTTGTAGTAACTTTTTGCATGGTCAATATCCAAAGATGGGTATCAAACAACTTTGACTGTTATATTAATATTTTTCTTATTCTTTTTTCTTTAAAGAAAAATAAAAACAAAAGTTTCGTCCTCAACGCCAAAATGTATAAAGCCTGTCTAAACTATAAACCCGAAAGGCAATAGATATAACCAGCTTTCCTTTTTTTAATTATTAAAATATTATTTTTTTTAATATTATCTCTAGTCTTTAAATATAAGAGTTAGACAAAAAAATCATTTTAATTATAAACATAAAATATCAAACTACTTTATCTATTAAATTTATAATTTTTTAAAAAATATGTGTATTGATTGCATATACTTATAGTAAGAGAGATTTTATCAAGGGGTATTACTTGTTACATTCTTACGTTACAATCCACATAATTAAAAATAATATTCTAAAAGAACTAACATATATTTTATTATAAATAATTAATTTAATTAATTTTTTTAATATGTATAAATTGATTATTTAACTCTTATATTAAATATTAAATATGAAGGGAGTTCTTTTATGTGTCTAAATGTGGTTCAAATGACTTTAAAATTTTATAATAATATACTTTTCTTAGTCTTTAAATAATTATGAAAGCATTTCTAAAGTCCTAAGGCAATGTCAAAGTCGTTAGAGTATGCCCAAAAGGAAATAATCGATTTTCTCATAATGTATGAGTTGGGAAGAGTTGAATTCATTGTCATTAATTCATCATCATCATCATTACCAACATTATTATCATTATTTTAATTTAAAATTTTAAAAACCTTAACTAATTTTAACTAAATTTTTTAGTTTAATTACAAAGTCGTTCATAAAACCCATACAAAAAATGAAAAATTAATTCATTAGTCCTTATATTAGATTGAAAACTAGGATTTGTGGTCTTTTTTTTCCTTTTTATTGAACCATACGTTATAGTTTCATTTTCATCAATTAGATATTAGTATATATACTATGTTAATATAAACGACATATAAGTTATTATAAAATACAAAATAAAAAATTTCTAATGATATAAATTTATATATTAAAACTTAACAATGTATTAAAAATTATTATGCCCATAACTACATTTCACATCTATTTATAATTATAATATGCAGTCTGACCGATTTTAATTTTATTTACATCATGTGATAAAATTAATCCAAAGTGTATGTTTTATGGGAGTCATATTACCTGTTACTAATGTCATTTCTCTAATAAATTAATAAATTATGAGTATATGAGCTAATATTTATAGTTAAGGAAAGTATAAAAACTTAATAAAAAAGCTACAAAGGCTGAATTAAAAGTAAGATGAAATCATAAGGACTTGGATATTAATTTCTTTATAGGAGAAATGCATACTAGGGATTTAGTAGGTAAATGCAACTGATCCCATATTACAAGCTATCCTTATAAAAATTGTGGGCAGGTATTAGCGCCGTCAAATGCCAAATAAATTACCTATTGAATTAAGTTTGTCTTTTTGATAAACCAAATTATGTTAGGTTTTAGTTTCTCATGGTCCATATATGATGAGTTAAGGGTTCTCATCAAAATGATTTTCAGCCGTTATTTCTTTGAATTTAATAGCAAAAATCATAACTTTGTAACTTCTATTTTTATAGTTTATAGAGGCTTTTTTCTTTAATAAAATCTAGTGATTTTTTGTTACCGTTTGAAAAAGTTGCATTGTCAACATCAAAGATGTCCAAAAGTAGTGAACATAAACATAACGTGTGAATCACCCAAGCTTTTGTTAAAGTTTACAGAGATAAAAACTGATCATGGCAAGATCCACGAACAAGCACGAAAGTTCATCAATTTATAACAACAACAAATTTTGCTTCACTGCCAAGTTCATCAATTTTGCTAAATTTTGTTTAAGTTTTATCTTAGAACTTGGCCTCTGAGAAGATTGTATGACAATTTGATGATGTGCAGCTTGCTAAGTTCTCTAGGTATACTACCAGAGATATTATTGTAGCTCAAATCAATGCTACAAGTTTCTAGAACACTATATATAGGGTGTTTTTGGATTAGCTTTTGGAGAATAGATTGTGGGCAGAATAGATTTTGGGAAAAAAGTGATTTTAATTCTTAGAGATGTTTGAATGAATAATAACAGAATCACTTTTGCATAGGTAATTTACTAAAAAAGACATAAACTAATATCATAATTATATAAAGAATAAATTTGATTTTCAATTTTTCCATTTAAGTGATTAAAAAGTAATACTATATATATGTATTTGACCAAAGAAAAAATTTATAATATTCACTTGAATTTTAATTTTCTTCCCACTGAAATAGTACTTTTTAATTTAATTTGTGTGGACAATTTAAAAAATTATATAATAAATTAATATATGTATGTACAAATGAGAAACATATAATTTGATTGATTAACATAGAGATCTGATGTTGCACAAATAAGGGACAATTAAATTTCATTAGTTGGGTGTTGTAGGGGGCATAAAATAAATATAAAATGTACTACTGTTGGTCTTGTCTATAATAAATAAGTTGATCTCATATGAAATCACGACAACGAGCCATTTCAGATGAGGAGGTTATAGATAAAGGTATCCGTGAAAAGTCACACTCATCATCGCCATCATTATCTTGCAGTGAATCATCATCATCTTCGTCTTGTGACACGAAATCAGGGTCAGTAATCGAGGTTTTTCTAATGAAATTGTGTATTGCCATCGTTGCACAAACAATCTTCACTTGTGTTTAATAGTCGTAGTTGCGCATGCGTTGTAATATTGCGAACTTATTTTTCCATACTCCAAAAGTTCTTTCTATCGTGCATCTCAAACTTGAATGGGCATAATTGAAAACTTCATTAGGGTTCACCAATCTAGCTGACCGTCGAAAATCAGGAAGATGGTAACACTCACGTTGGTATAGACCTAGATATCCAATTGGTGTTGGATAACCAACATCAACCAAATAATATTTACCTGCATGAAAGATAAGTTATTATTTTCAATATTTGTATGCACATATAAAGAGAAACCAATTGCACATATTACAAACATACCCTGAGGCGGATGAGGGAAGTTCATTGAAGGAGTTGTCAAGGCATGACTGAATATACGGGCATCATGTGCACTGCCTTCCCATCCAGCCAAGACAAAGGTAAAGCACATGTCCCAATCACAAACCACCATTACATTTTGAGACGTGAAGCCCTTTCTACCAATATATTTCGCTTGTTCATTGGAATTGACGATGCAAGGAATATGTGTGCCATCGATCGCTCCAATTGCATTTTTGAAAAATGGCCAATATCGAGGGTCAAGTTTGATTTTGCTATGCACATTTTGAAACGTTGGATCTTGGGGTTTGATGATTGAAATTGCAAGTCCACAACAAGATAATAAGACATCATGAAAGTGTCTGTGAATCGTCTCTCCTGAGTGTTGAAACCTTTCTTGCATCATCCTACTGGTCTCCCCATGTCCAACAATTTTCAAAAAAATTGCTACCTTTTCATGTATTCCAACGTTCTGACTTTGTTTAAGCCCTTGTTGCTACAATTCAATGCAAAGGTCAAAGAACACACGTGGTTCCATTCTGAACTATTCATAATAACGCTTCGGATGACCGCATAATACTTCATCAACCCATTTGCTACCTGTGTGATCACTAGTGCGAATTGGTTGTTTAGACAAATATTGTGCTGTATAACTGCCAACCAATTTGCCAACTTTTTTAATCCTCTCTAACCGTTGCTTATAAGCTTCTGTCAAGTTTTATTTTTCATCCCCCATACTTGTTTAACCTGTGCAGAGACAGTTTAATTTTAGATTAATCAAATTCACTGAATACGGTGATCGCGATGAAATGACTATCATAAAATGCAAAGAGAATAATACGAAAATAACGAAAATAGTCATCAATATAAATATGTCCATACATACAACACGCATGCATATATAGTCATAACATTAATGTCTCAATCTCCATAACATAAGTTCCATAAAATTAGTAACAGTTGCTTCTTCATTCCCATTTGTGAAGCATAAATTTCCCTCATTGCAGGATCTAGCATGAGTTTTGCGTATTGTACAAACCAATCATCATCAGCAACTACTTCATCAAGTTGACTTAGGTGTGTCATGACTTCTGTAATAGATGGTATGTTAGCAGATGCTTCATCTGCCTTTTTGTGAGCATGTTCGACCTCTGCCTTGGTTAAATCAACAATTTCACTTAGTGCATCTGCTATCCTAGTTGATGCAGGTCCTTTCTTCTTCTTTTTCATCCCTCCACTCCTCTTCCTAACCCCTAATGAGCCGCTTCTAGACATTGGCTCCTTCCCCCTCACGCTACCTTCACCACTGGTCCCTTGAGATATATTGAAAGTCATTCGATTCATATCCCCACTTATGCCTGTTGGAGCCACCAAAACTTCATCGCTATCTCCCGACCCTTCTTCCAGATCTATGTTATCATCATTGTCGTATCCTATTGTATGTTCTGTTAGAAGTGTCATGATGATGGTGCCCATGCATTTGCCCCTGTAGCTGCCACATTACTAAACAGCTCATCTAACTCCGCCCTGAATAAGAGACCTTTTTTTCTAAATTTCTCACATTGTGGATTTTCCTGCACATGCAAGAACAATAAGAAACGACAATTATATGTGATACGGGTTGAAAATATAGTGTACCATCAAATATCCTTTTCGTACCATTTTTTTCTTTTCCCACCACTCATCTTCCGCATCTACTGTATTCTGCTCCATATTCCAGCCTACACCTGTCTCATTAATCAATTTATTTCATATTTGCCATTCCTTTTGTAGGGAGTCATACTTGTTTTTAAACTGCATTTTCTCATAAACTTTTCTAGTCCTTGCTGTGAACCCATCACAAATGTTAGTCCATGCTTTTTTGGTATACACAGTACCCTTTCTATCACCTTTGCGAAGTTGTTCAATACAGAGGTCAATGAACACTTTAGTGGTGCTAGCGTCCCATGAAGCTTTACATTTATCCTTCACCATTGTACTACGTTTGTCCAGAATTTATCAAAAAATACAAAAGTCAATCACAAGTTAATAGAAACAGAAATATCAACTTTCAAGTTTAAATACAGTGGCTCAAACTGAATCCAATGTATACTTTCTGAATTCCAACCCTGTTCAATCAATCAGTAATAGAAACATAAACTGATCAAATTGGAGTATTTTTTGGATCCACTTTGCATGAACTTTTCTGTCTCCGTATATATTATAATTATTGTTCACATTCATCCCATTCAAGTTGTATGGATAGGTGAATCTGATGAAGGGAGTCATATTTTAATCCTTTCGTTTGCCTTCAGTCAAACACACACAGGGTAATTCACCAGCTACCATGGAACAACATGAAGGGGTTTTCAACTTTTAAACCCAATCTTTAATTCCAAGTACATACATACAGCTACCGACATAAGAGAAGCAAATGAATTACCCTAGAAGAGATGTTAATTTACTCCAACACACGTAAAAACATAGCATAAACACACGCATAACAGTTGAGAGAAGTATTTGTTTGCAGTTACACATGCCTGAAATAATTACCCAAGGACGATGAAATTAGAAAGCAAAACAATTACCTTTGTTTGGAGAGCAGAACGTCGGTGACGTAGCAACAGAAAGACGATGGAGATTGACGCCCATAGACCACGATGACTACTCAAATGTGCGGATCAACAGAGCCGACCACTGCTTGACGACGGAAGCAAGCTGTCGCGGGAGATCGACGCCCAAGAGATGCCACGGCACGGCAAGCTTTTGGAGCAGACATGTCGACTGCTCAGCAATGACGATGGCATGATAGGATTGATGAACAGACGCGAGCTCGCCAGGAGTGGAAGGAACAGACGCGTGCGCATGCAGCTGGTCAGATTTTGGAGAAGCAGAGGCCGCCGCTGGTCTGGAGGAGAAGGGGAAAGCAGAAATGGCACACTGTGCATGAACATGAGGGGAGAGAAGGCAAAAATTGAACGCCAGCTGCAAAGATTACTGTGCGTGAATGTGAGGGGAGAGAAAAATGAAAATGTTGTGTCAGAAGCTGTGCCCAACAGATCCCTGTGAAAGTTGCAATCTGTTCAATTCTTCCAAAACCATGGTTTCAAGATTGAAACCGTGGTTTGGGGGTTAAAATCGATTTTAAAACAAAACAAGGTGTTTGGTTGTTATCATCCTCAAACCATGGTTTTCTTCAGAATCAATTATTTTAATTGATTGCCAAACAGGCACATATAGTAGGTGGTAATATTTCATTGAATTTGTTGTGACTAAAGTGGCCAAGAAAATCGATACGGTTCCTAACATAATAAGGCACATGCCCATTCAGATTATTCCGAGAGATATTTAGTTTAGAAAGATAAAAGACATGTTCAGACTCTTCCGGCATGTTACCACTCAAGTCTTGGTCAATACTAAAGTCTTCAGCCTTTTGGAGCTTGTATATAGTGAAAATGGACATGAAATTGCTAACCTTGAGATGAAATATAGCATACCATTGTTGTCCTAAAAAACTCATCAAAAAAAAAACGTGAGATCTCCGGGAATCGCACTTAATGGAAAAAGTAAAAACCCTTTATACTTAGGTCTCGAAAGGATAAAAATACCATTGGACACAATAAAAAAAAGAAGAGTGAGATGGGCACAGTTTGAGTCGAAGTCTTTGGAAAACGTCCAATTAATCAAGGTTATGGATATAAACACCACGTGTGATATGGCAATAATTGAACATACTCATGGGAAGAGCAATAGCAAACAATTTAACAGCCTGATGTTTATGCAAATTAAGAAAATGTCAGCAAATACGTGGGATCTGCAAGTGACACATAAACCCAATGATCATACTCGAATTGTCGATACATTAGCGAAGGATGGTCTATCAGTTTCTTCCATTTTATATGCTTGTTTGTCTCATTTGCAGGTTATGGTAGATTAGGAGTGTATGTGATTCATTTCCCCCAGCGTAGTTTTTTTGTTTGAGTGTTAGCACTCTTTTGTTCTAAAAAAAATAATAAGAAAGAAAAGAAGGATTCAATAGACTAGACATTAGCTTTGAGCCAAAAAAGAGAGAGCTTGTACACTCATTTGAGCTTGACATTTTTTAATTTAATTATTTATGTACAAGTGTATTGAATTATTATTGAGTTTTTATTCTATAATCTGCCAATCAAATTACGATATTTCCTTATAATTCATAATTTTAATATACTATTGTTTTAACATAATATAAGATCTTGCTAAACTTGACATGTAAAGACTTTTGTAATGAACCAATATGATCAGATGCAAGAAATTAAACAATGAATTTTGTTAAAGTTTACAGAGATAAATAATTATCATGGCAAGATCCAAACAATGAATATTGCTTGTTCTTCTTCACATAAGACTGATAATTCCAATCGTAATTAAGGCTTTGATCTTTTTTCATACAAATTTATCTTATCAAAGTAAATTTGCCAACAACGGTTAATTTTACTGTGGGGGAACATAAAAAAAATTCTGCTAATCATTCTGTTCCACATAATATAGAAAAAGAAGCGATTGATTTTCAATTATAATGTATTCAATATTAAAACCTTTGAATGTAATGATGATTTCTTGTTCTTCTTGTAATTAATTTGTAAACTGTTTTAGGCAATAGTGCAAATCCAGGAGTTTATCTATCAAATTTATAATTTTTTTAAAATATCTGTATTAATTGTATGTACTTATAATAAGAGAGATTCTATCAAGGGGGTTATTACTTGTTAAATTCTTACATTACAATCCACATAATTAGAAAATATATTCTAAAAAAAATAATACATATTTTATTATAAATAATTAATTTAAATAATTTTTTAACATATGTAGATTAATTATTAAACTCTTATATTAAATATTAAATATGAAGGGAGTCCTTTTTCATGTAGTTGGTATCTAAATGTGTTTCAGATGACTTAAAAATTTTATAATAATATACTTTTCTTACTCTTTTAAACAATTCCGAAATAATTTCTAAAGTATTATGTCAACGTCAAATGGTAATTAAGGCTTTGATATTTTTTTCGTGCAAATTTATCTTATCACAGTAAATTTACCTTCACTGGCAGTTTTATTGAGGGGGAACATATAAAAAATTCTTTTAATCACTCTGTTCCACTTAACATAGAAAAAGAAGAGATTGATTTTCAAATATAATGTATTCATGATTAAATCCTTTGAATGCAATGATGGTTTCCTGTTCTTCTTGTAATTAATTTGCAAACTGTTTTAGGCAATAGTGCAACTGCAGCTATTGCTGAAGGAGTTGGTGCTGCTGCTCTTATGTTTATAGCCTTCTGGAATGCACTTGATTAACATATGGAAAACTTATGTAAAGAACTTTTTGAAGGAAAAATATCAGCTGCATGAAATAAACATACGGAAAACTTCAAACTTCAAATCTATATATACTTAAGAGGCAATTCCTTAAAAAGATTTCATCTGAGGTGCCATGCAAACATAGAGTCAAATCTCGTAGCTTTTTATTAGTTTATTTTTTAAAAGTTATCTAAAAACTTTTTTTCTATAAATCATTTTCTAAAAGATTATTCAAACACACACTACATTATTTGTATTCAAATTGAGCAATTCTAAATAAGTAAGATTATTGTAAGATAAATGTAAATATTGGATGGATGGATGAAGATAGGAGAGATTTTGAAGAACTCCTATCTAAATTAGAATAGTACCTATCAAATCCCTTCTCTCTTTAGGGTCAAATATTACAAATCATAATTGGTTACCACTAAGAGTAAATTTTAACTTACTAGTACAGTTGTTTTGAGATAAATCAATATAGGCAAGATTTTGAAGAGCTCCTATTTAAATTGGAATAGTGTTTGCCAAATCGCTTCTTTATCAAATATTCCAAATCATGATTGGTTACCATTAAGAGTAAATGATAATTTACCAATAAATGCGTAAATTTGGTAAGAATGAAAGGTAACTTACTAGTAAGATTGTTATAAGATAGATTTATAGAGTTAAGATTTGAAAGAGCTCCTATTTGAGTTGAAACCGTACATATTAAATTTGTTCTAGTTAGTTGCATATATATAACCTTTGTAATGGAGTGAGTTTGATAAGAGTGAGAGGTAACTTACCAATAAGATTATTGTGAGACAAGTCCAAATAATTGAGATCATGAAGAGTAAAAATAGTTGGAATGATTCCTATCAAACTAATTCTACAAATGACTTTATCATACTTTTAGATATTATTTATCATACTTTTTATTCACTCAGTGTGATATTTTAGTTCTCTTTTAAAATGATTCTTAAAGTGTTTCTTTTATAAAATTAGTTGACATCAAAATATGCGTGCCATACTTTTTGTTCACTCAGTGTGATATTTATCATACTTTTAGTTGACATTACTTTTTTCTCCCAATTTCTGAAAACCTTTTGCGAATTAGTCCCTCCACAGGACAGATAAGAAAGAAAAGGGAGAGTCAATTGGATTGGACATTAACTTTGGGCAAAAAAAAAAAAATACAGGACTCAGCTTGTCTCCTCTACTGTTCCCCACCCTATCCTCCTTTTCCCTTCATCACCACAGGATCAAGATTTCAACGGTTCAGATTTTACATTTTATAGAACTATTATTATAATTTTATATAGAAATATAAAAATAAATTTAAATTATTAAAATTTGATTTGAACAATTCATTACTGTAGTAAATTATTATAAAGTAATTTTTTCTTCACTTTTTTTCACTACAACTGTGAAATGGTCCAACTTATAGGGCCTTACGTGTTCGTTCTTTTACTTTGATATATCGCATCATATCATATCATATCATATAGCTTTTGCAACTTCTTTTTCAAAGTTTATAAAAGCCCCTTTTGAAATTGATATAGTAATACAACTAATTATTTTGTTCCCCTGAAGCTGTGAACCAACTGCGGCCGATGTAGCATGCACGACCTCGGCCATACAACGTGCATGCTAGTTCATGCCTTGTGCTGAAGCACATAGTTGAGGAGGATGAGACATATGGGGGAGTGATTCTGTTTGTCATGGGTGTTTTACTCTGTGCAATTTTAGTTCTTGATTTGTTGGCAAATGTTTCTGGTAATGCTGAAGGTGGGTGGTAACTTCTTGTCTTTGCTCTTTGGTTTCTTCCATGTTTCATATAATGGGTACTGAGATGGGAAAAATTACTAGTTTGTTGATCTTCTGTCTCTGTTAGCTATATTACTTCTTACTTTATTTGATTGACATATATAGCTCTAGAAGTTCATAGGATTTTTTGATGAATAAACATTGACACCTTGTTTAATTATACATCTTTAAGTACTATAATATAATTGGCTTTCCATTATTGAGAGCTGTTAAGATGTTTAATTTCAAGGATTTCTCTATCTAAAAATTGCTTTTTTCTGTGACAGGTGATGCCCTATATGCATTTAAGACCAACGTAGTTGATCCAAACAATCTTCTTCATACCTGGGATCCTACCCTTGTCAATCCTTGCACGTGGTTTCACGTTACGTGCAATATTGATAACACTGTGACCCGTGTGTAAGTTATTTCTGGAATTTTTGGCCTATCAGTTATAACCTATTCTGCATATGTTAAATATTCTATTCATCTTTGGTCAGTGAACTTGGAAATGCCAACCTTACGGGTCTGCTAGTTGCACAGCTTGGTCAACTCCGAAATTTGCAGTACTTGTAAGTTGTGATTCGGATATGATTTTGTTGCACTGATTAGGATTTACCATTCTTTAATGAGCCATTATCTCTTATGTACATAGGTGATTCTTTACTTGGTTTCTTGAACCTAGAAATGATGATGCAATAGGAAAGATTCAAACAAATCAAACAGACAAGTCCTTGTCAAATGTTATGAAAATGTATCTAAAATTAAGACTTAACAACAATTAGTGCATAATATTTGCATATATACGACAGCCCGAATTGTGTAGGAAAAAATACTTGAAATCTAAATTGACTATTATTTATCTTAGAGCCTGCCTTAAGACTGTTTACCTTCATTACTTCAATTTTAAACCTTCTATCATCTGAAAAGGAAGTGATTTCAAGCCTAATTCATGATGTTGACGTTCTAAGACATCTTGCTTCTCCTCTAATTGTTCAAGACACTTAATTATATAAATTGCTGAAGCAAAGTTTTTACATACAACGCAACCCATCAATGATTTTTTGTTTCCTTGCTTCAGGTACCACTTTATATCAGTCATTAGATTCAACAACTCCTTCCCTAATTTGGGCTCATACTCTGTCATCATATAACTATTTGTTGCGGCTTCTCTTTTTGTTCAAATCTGAATTTTTGTTCTTTTCTATGTCAGGGAACTTTTTAGTAATAATATAACTGGAAAAATCCCAGCTGAATTTGGAAATTTGACAAATTTGGTGAGCTTGGATCTGTACATGAATCGTATATCTGGTAGCATCCCTGAAACATTGGGCAAGCTTCAAAAACTACGTTCCCTGTATGACATACTCTTCTTAAATCTGCAGTTTTCATTTATATCTGATCCAATGTGATCTTGGTTATCTGTTTGGCACTCATACTTAACTACATTTTGCTTGTTCTTCTTAACATCATACTGTCATCATTCAAATAGTTATTATGGTTTTGAGCATGCGTGGTTGAGGGCGAACTAATCCTCCATACTCTCTGCAATAGGCGTCTCCACAATAACAGCTTGACAGGAGTCATTCCCATGACCTTGACTACCGTTAATTCACTGCAAGTCCTGTGAGTTTTTCTGCTAAATTTCAATGATCTTACGCAATTGTAGATATTAAATTATATATCCATAATGAAGTTTAAGCTCATGGTCATTATGGAATCCAGTGATCTTTCAAATAACCAGCTAGAAGGAGACATACCTGTCAATGGCTCATTTCAATTGTTTACTCCACTCAGGTTGTTGCAAGGGATTTTGTTTATTTATAGTGATTGCTGAGGGGAACATATCAAAATTCTGCTAATCACTCTGTTACACTTGACAGTTTCGGAGACAATCCTCATTTGAGACCAATAAACCTAACACCTGGACCAGTGTTGCCAACACCTCCAGGTTTATTGATGTCTATTTCCATAATAATTTAAATTGTTGAAAGAACTACTCTACCTTAAAGATTTTAGAGAACCGCCCGCTGATGCGTTGCACCAACCTATGAGCTTGAAAACTAGACAGTATAGATTTACATTACAACTAAAGTTGCGGCTAAACATAATTATGTCTGAATTCTCTTGTTACAAGACTGCTTAACTGGACCTCACATATTTCCCAACGATGTATTTTCATACTCATATCATACTAATGTATTCAAAGAATATGCCCCAGTTCTGGACAAAAGTGTAGGGAAGGAGAAATGAAGGAGTTGGCAGTTCAGAGACCGCATAGCTATTTTAAATTCTTTACTGTAATCTTAGATGATGCTTGTGCGAGTCTATGACTCAAATTTATCTTTATAAGATATTTAGTTCATAGAAAATGAAGAGATTGCTTTTCAATTATAATGTATTCATGAATTAAATCCTTTGAATCTAATGACGATTTCCTGTTCTACTTGTAATTTGTAAACTGTTTTAGGCAATAGTGGAACTGGAGTTATTGCTGCAGGAGTTGGTGCTGCTGCTGTGGTGTTTACAGCCTCTGCAATTGCACTTGCTTATTATTACTGGAAAAGGATTCCACTTGCTTACTGCTGGAAAAGGAGACCGCCATATTATGCCTTTGATGTTTATGGTTAGCTAAAAAATAGAAAAGATGATATATATAATTATGTGACAGGCGTAGTTGATTTATCAACATTTTTCCCTTTTAATGGCAGATGAGGAGGAGCTTGAAGCTCACTTTGGTCAGCTTAAAAAGTTTCCCCTGCGTGAACTTCAAGTTGCAACAGACAACTTTAATAACAAAAACATTCTGGGTAGAGGTGGATTTGGTAAGGTTTATAAAGGACGGTTGAATGATGGATCTTTAGTTGCAGTGAAAAGACTTAAAAAGGAAGGTGCTCAGGGTGGAGAGCTGCAATTTCTAACAGAAGTAAAAATGATCAGCTTGGCTGTCCATCGTAATTTGCTCCGGCTTCATGGTTTTTGCATGACTCCAACTGAACGGTTGCTTGTGTATCCTTTCATGGCTAACGGTAGTGTGGCATCATGTTTACGAGGTATCATTATTAGTCTACTTTGTTTTTTTGATTGACTTTTCTAGGAAGATTCATTAATTAGCATTGCTTGTACGTTTAGTCGAGCCCTTTAAATGTTTGGCATAAAAGGAATTCTTGAGTTTCCTTTTCAGGCAAGTTTCATGTTACTTTTAATATGAAACTCATTCATTGTGTACCTTGATTTATTGTTAGTGAAATAGGAATTATGCAATTCTTAGGTAGTTATTTTGCACTATGATGCAAACGCAGTAGCATGGAGAATTATAAATAGTATTAACATAAAAATCTCATTGTTAAAATAAAATATTTAAACTTGTAGTTTCATATTAAGGATTCTCTATGTTTATAAGGTTTTCCCTCAATTGTCTTCTAAAATGTCTTAGACCGCTCTAAATCAAAACCCATGCTTGAATGGCCTGTACGGAAGCGAATTGCATTGGGAGCTGCGAGGGGGCTTGCTTATTTACATGATGATTGTGATCCAAAGATCATTCACCGTGATGTTAAAGCCGCAAATATATTGTTGGATGACGAATATGAAGCAGTTGTTGGGGACTTTGGCTTGGCAAAACTTATGGATTACGAAGATACTCATGTTACCACAGCTGTACGTGGTACAATTGGGTACATTGCACCAGAATACCTCTCAACTGGAAAGTCTTCAGAGAAGACTGATGTTTATGGTTATGGTATAATGCTTCTAGAACTAATCACTGGACAGAGGGCTTTTGATCTAGCACGACGTGCCGTTGATGATAATGTCTTATTACTTGATTGGGTATGTTTTCTATTTTCTCACATGTCATGAAACCAAAGCGTTTATACATAGCAATTTTATAGTAATCAAACAACTTTTTATAACAGTAGTGTCTTTTAGTTTCCTGAAAGTGTTCCTTATGCCTAGAAGTTATTCAGCAATCAGCATAACCATGCCATACTCCATAATTGAATTTATTTATTTTTTTAGCTGCATTTCCTAAGGGAAATTCTCCGCAACAAAGATTTTCCTAATAAATGAAGAAAGCACTGTTGTTTACAAATAATTGTCTTTCATAACATGCATGTTGGATTGTTAGTTTAATATGTTAATTGGGCTGAAGAACTAGTGGAGAATAGTTTATCAATTGTTAAAACTTCTCAACAAAATTTTATTCCATCTTCACTGAATTTTAGTTTCTTGGTTTCATTTTAAAGTTTAATTGGTAATATAATAGCATTGTGTATCATATTTAAATATTCCACGCTATAGATTTCTGGGAGGCATTTTGGTTTGAATAACCAACCCCTTGGTTTTTGAGATTCCATCCTAGATCCTTGAATTTCATGTTCTAGGTTTACTTTTGTATAAGATTCCTCTTAATTTGAGACATAAAAAATATTTAATGTACAAGACTCTCACCAGATGAGAGTCTAAAGAGGAATAAATGTTTGTAATCTTACTTGTTGAAACAAAGAGATTATTTATAAGATTTAAACTCATAACTTCTAAGTTATATAGTGGTAATATTATCGTTGTTCTAAAATTCACCTTTTCAGTTTGAGATATAAACTAATATTTATTTAGAATAATTTATTATCATAAGGTAGAATTTAGTAATACAAACCATTTTGTGCCTTAACTAGTCAGAATCTGGTCACATATCCTATTCCCCTTTCTATGATTTGGCAACTTGACATTACTTGGAATCCAGGTGAAAGGGCTTTTGAAAGACAAGAGATTGGAAACACTAGTTGATGCTGATTTGTGGGGTAAATATAATGAAGAGGAGGCGGAGCAACTAATCAAATTGGCTTTGCTCTGCACAAAATGGTCAGCCATGGAAAGACCGAAGATGTCTGAGGTGGTACAGATGCTTGAAGGTGATGGTTTAGCTGAAAAATTGGATCAATGGCAGAAAGACAAGATGCATCGACAAGATAATCAAACCCTTCTCCCTAACGATAATTGGTCGATTATCGACTCGACATCACATATCCCCCCAGATGAACTCTCAGGTCCCAGATGAAATACTGCTAAGCATCTCCACAATCCTTTCATTACTATAAAAGATGGCTCAAACCATTTGAAAGTGATAATACTCAAGAACGTTAGTGCATATGATTTTCAGTGTAGCTTGTTTTCTTCCTTTTGGATTATGCTGTCTGGATAAAATCCCCCATTGATCATGTTGTGATTGTTGCAAGATAAATGTATACTTGTGCTGTATTATATGTAATAAAAATTAATTATGGAAAATAAATGAAAGTCTGTTTTCCTATTAAAAAATTCAGGTGCACAGGTGAAGATGTAGATTTTGGGGATTTCAAAAGCGAGAGTGATTTTGAATTTCATTGAAATATGCTTTTGTAAATGGGTTTGTCAATTTATGTGCAATGTGGCAATTCTAGTTGACAAAGATTACGGGAGAAAACATATTACAACTAAATGAACATAGAAAAATAGCAAACAAAATGTTGACTAAGTTAAAAGATTGGTGTTTGAAGGGAAAAACTAATATGATTGATGGCATATAGACTCATATAGATCGATAGAATATGTTTATAAAATTAAGAAGTTTGGGCCTGTCCACACAAAACTCTCTGCAATTATATCCTGTAAACATTACAGTTTTCTCCAAATTTTGGAAAACCTTTTGCGAGTTACTCCTTCCACAGGACATCCAAATAAAAAGGAGAGTCGACCGACATTAGCTTTGGGCCTGAAGAATACAGATATTGCACATTTAGTATGATATTCAATGGATAAAAAGATAAAATATACGATGGTTTATAATATGATTTATAATATATTTAATTTTTAAAAAATATTAATTTATTATAATTCTACTCACACGATTTAAAAAGATATTCTAATTTTTAAAACACTTAAATTTATAATTAATAGTAATTAACAGCACGATATTGGATTCTTTCCAAAAAAATTAAATTTGTTGTATCAAACAAAATTGAGTATGGCAGTACGTTCCTTTTTTAATCAGTTATCTACAATTTTATTGAACTATTATTGAGTTTTATTTCATAACTTGCCATTTCAAATATTGATTGTTATTTCAACGTATAAAATACTTATAATTAATTTTTGAAACATTATTATTTTAACATAATAATAAGTTTATGGCAAACTTGACATGTAAAGAGTTTTTTTATGGATGAATATCAATATCAGCAAACGAGAAATTAAAACATATGGTGGCATACTTCAACAAATCTAGAATTTACAGCAAATATTTAAAAAGGTTTTATCGGAAGTCTTTGAGATGGGGATATCTGGGAAGAGATCAAGGAAGTTTCTTTCTTTCTTTCCATGATTTTGGGTCATGTGTCGTACCAGGAAGTGTCTGAGATGGGGTTATCTGGGAAGAGATCAAGGGGAAGGGGAAGGGGAAGAGAGAGTGGCGTGAAGGTGGAGAAAAAGAAGAGATGGGAGGAGACAAGGGGTGACGGTAATTGAGAGGGTGTATCACATTTTTTAAAAAACATAAAATAATAGGGAGAAGGAAGGGTGACATGTAGGCTGACGACAAGTAGGTAACTAAAGCATTTTTACGATGCCTTTACGGGAGCTCTGAAGGGACAGCATCTGGAGGAGGTAGGTTTTGTTTTCTTTTGTTTTTCATTTTGGGTTATATATACTATCTTGCTTTAACTTTATATAGATTCCAAAAATTTCTGCTTTTTGATGCAGTTATGAGCATAACTGTGCAGTAAGAAATTATCTGGACACAGCATATGACTGTATCCTCCTTTGTATCCTTAACTGTGAATTTTGTTCATCTAAGCAAATTTTGCTCTGGCTTATGGTTTTGTTCATTATGTTTGTCATTTTTTTTCTCTTAGAGGAAAGAAATAAAAAGTGGCAATTATAGCAACAATCTGTCATCATGAAATAAATCTATCTTTAAATTTGTAAAAACAGTGGCTCACTTTCACCTTAACACACAAAAAGAATCAGTTGTGTATTTTCTTTATGAATCGAATCATGTTAGTTAGACAGAAGTTATACGGGTTTTTTTTTTTTGGTCCTGATAAGCTTTGCTTTAGGTACTGAACAACTGAACTCCTGAGACAGCAAGGCGTGTGTTCCTCATTATGTTGCTATAGGTATTGATATGCAACAGCTTAGTGAGAACCAGTAAAATCTATCATATTTCATGTGTCTTAACGAGCAATGATTGTAAATAATTTGTACTTGTCATTTCTCGCATATTTACTTATCAACGTTAGCTTGCCCGCATTTTACCTTCCATATCACATGATCTTGGCCTACACTTTGAATACTTGATGCATGCAAATTGATGTCTGACTTGCAAGATACAGGAGAATCTTTCAATGCCCTCCTTTCATCTTTTTCCTTTTCTACCAGTTTCTTATCCTCTGTTTCTATCACTTCCACTTATAAATTATAAGCGCCCTGTCTGTAAGACCAATGAGCACAAGTGACAACAAATGAAGGGGGTTCTAGAGCTGTAGCAAGAAAGGGATGCGTACATTATAGATCAATGTTTCATATTTTTATTGGCTTTAGCATTATGCACTTCCATTTAAATTTTGTATTTTTTCTGTAATGGATGGAAGCTTTGACTTCCATTAGAGAGATGGTTGAAGGGGTTGACATCATAGAGATATGGGATCTCCCTTCAGGTCCTTCAAGCTTCCATGGTGAAAGTGTACAATGGATGGATTTCATTCTATTTTATGAAGAACATTTCTATTGCTTTGTATTGCTTAGTACATAATAAATGCAAACTGTTTTTAAAATGAAAAGGTTTTATTCAGAATATCCCCCAATTTAGGGGTTGAATTGGGCTTAAAATTCCATTAAGGCTATAATGATTGTGCTGTGGAGGTTCTTAGGTTAAGGGATTGTTGTCAGTACAATTGCATTTCATGGGAGTGGACGCATGAGTAGCTTTTGACACATCTAATCACGCGACGCAATAGCTAAATGAATTGCTACATATTTCGGGATGATCACATTTCTTTTGTATATCTCACTTAATGCTAATGCAACTCAGTTCGCCCATTTCAAAATGATGAATTTTGGTATCATGGAAAAGAGTTCTCGCGCCTTGTTCATATTTGCACCACTATAAATATGATTATCTTGGGGGTGAGGGTTACGTTGCATAGAGCGTGCATTGTTTGTACTCCTTAAATATTCAGTAAGTTGACAATGGGTTCCCTAACTATTTTATTATCACCTATGGCTTCAACTAAGTGTGCAATGATCAAGGAATAGAGTGATACTATTAATACTGTGACTGGATCAGTAGGTCTGTGATTTTCAGTAATGAAAATTTTAAATTATATTATTGTCATGCCGTGAATTGAATGAGTATGCTTTTTTGAATGTAAGTGTTACAAATGACTATTGTGATGCTGAATTACGACTTTATATTTGTAACTTCAGTTGTTGTCCTAAGAGTTTTTCCTCAGATGAAGTAATATTTGAATACATTCATGTCAAAGGCAACGTTATTGTGTGTAATTTGTGATTAATCTAGAGATTCAACAGAATTTGATGCATTTTGAGTTCAGATGAAGATTGTTGTCATTATTTGATGACTTGCTGTTGTAGATAATTTCAGGTAGATTTTGTAACATTTAAGGATACCATTTCTAATATAGATCTGTATAATAGTGATTTTTGTGCAACTATTTTGTAGTTATTGTGATGCCTTCTCCATCATTGAAGCATAGGAATCTTTATACATGGGGCAACTCTAAAAAAAATCTTATATTTCACTGTCAATTTTACTAATCGAAGTTAATCTATTTCCTTAGCTTCAATCATATCTAATGCTCAAGTGACATTAGTTGATGTTTTCTGTTTTGCTACATTTTGATTAATTATGTGATTACTGTTCTGAAAGTTTGAATGTTGATATTGGGGTGCAAAAATGAATGACAGAGTAATGATTGTTGGAGACAGTGAGTGGGAGAGACTTGGTTATCAGGTCATGATATTTTAAGAACAATCAATATCAAAGACATTATATTGAGATTTAATTAGGAGTGTTGATGTATGTATAATGGACACTCACGAGATTCCATAGAATGTTGCATTATTGTGAAATCAACCTGTGCAACGCGTGGGGTTTGTAGCTCGTTGAAAGGAATGGCTAATGACTGGTTGGAGGATAAAAGCCTTTGAGACACTTGCTGCATTGATGGTCGAGATTTTGGAGATGGATTCTGGCATGCTAATGCTACTGTGGTCAAAAGACGTTGGTCTAACGCATCTTTTAGCAAAATGCTTTTAGTACATGTCTTTGACAAAGACGATATCCGATCTCTAGGATGTTTCCCCATGACTGTTTCTAATGTCACAACATCAAAACTATAAACATCACATTTTTCGGTTACAATCAAGGTGTATGCAAGCTTTGCAATGCAGCCAAAGTTTAGGAAATTAGGTATTTATGCCAAGGTAATTCATTGTAGAAAAAAAATACAACACAACAAGAGTAGTAGAGAATTAAGAAAGCTAACCCGGAGCAACATAAGCATAAGTACCAACTACAAGAGTTTGATTAGAAGTATCTGGGTCTATGATTCTAGCCGTCTGATACAAGAGCCTCCATCCTTGAGTTCAGCAATACATTGCTACTTGTTATGTCTCTATGGATAATTGGCGGAGCACAATGATGATGCATGTATAACAGAGCATTTGCTATTCCTTTGATGCCATTCACCCTCTTAATCCAATCCGGCTTCTTCATCATTATTCAACACATAAAAGGCTTCCTCTCTCCATGTATTCATATATCAGAAACATGCATTGATTATGCAAACAAAACCCATGAAGCTTTATAACACTGCGATGTCAAATTCTAGTTAACATCTTTACTTTATTCTAAAAACTCTTGGAAAAAATATGTGTGTCAATATTCTCCTCTATGAAGTTTTTTCAAGGCCACAATTTTACCACTAGGAAGTCGTGCTCTAAACACTTCCATAGGTACCAGTTCTAATATTGTATTTAATGTCAAAGTCCTCTATTGTTTCAATGATATCTTTATATGCAATTTTTCCATCATAATTCCACTAGTCTCAATTGTTGATTTCTTGTTCTTTTTGAAAGATTGAAATAAGATGAAACCCACAACAAATAGATCTTATTTTATTTTTTTTTTCTAATTTCCTGCATTTTTCTTATTCTTAATGGGGATTTTGATTTTCACCAAAATCCTCCCAGCCGCTATATTGCATTTAGCCTTTTCATCATTTTTCTTTGGGAAATAAATTGTGATGGGCATGTTTCCTCCATTTTATCTATATTTTTTTATAACCAAATCAAATACTTAGAACTTTGTATGATGAGCACCATTAACTCATCAGATTTGGACCATCTAGATCATATTTAATTTTTTTTAATTGAAGTTTTTAAGTAAAAAAATATTATTTTTTAAAACATGATAGTTGAGAGAGTATCTTTATTTTAACTCCTCTACCCATTAAAATAATTTATTTTAAAATTATAGATAAAAAAAATTAGATCTAGACATGATGAGTTAAGGTGCTCATCAAAACAATTTTCATAGAAGAAATATAAACAGAATTAATTGAAAGACTTTTTATCATTGTGTGGCTAAATGAGGTAGTGGGTTTACACGTTCATTCTTTGAATTTGATAGCAAAAATCATCACTTTGCATCTTCCTTTTTAAAGTTTATAGAGACTTTTTCCTTTAATAAAATCTAGTATTTCTTTGTACTATTTCAAAAAGTTGCATTGTCAGCGTCAAAGATGTCCAAAAGCATAACGTGTGAATCAGTCAAATTTTTGTTCAAGTTTACAGAGAGAGAATGATCATGGCAAGATCCAAGAAAAAGCACAAAAGTTCATCAATTTATAACAAGAATGAATTTTACTTGCTCTTCTTCGCATAAGACTGCGATCATTCAAATAGTAATTAAGGTTTTGATCTTTTTTTATGCAAATTTATCTTATCACAGTATATTTGCCTACACCGGCAGTTTTACTGAGGGAGAACATATCAAAAAATTCTGTTAATCACTCTGTCCCACTTAACATAGAAAAAGAAGAGATTGATTTTCAATTATAATGTATTAATCATTAAATCCTTTGACTGTAATGATGATTTCCTGATCTTGTAATTAATTTGTAAACTGTTTTAGGCAATAGTGCAACTGCAGCACTTTATGCTACTGTTGCTCTTATGTTTACAGCCTTCTCGAATGCACTTGCTTATCATATGGAAAACATATGTAAAGAGTTTTTTGAAGGAAAAATATCAGCTGCATGAAATAAACATATGGAAAGCTTGAAATCTATATATACTAAAGAGGCAATTCCTTAAAAAGGTTTCATTACCATGCAAACATACAGCCAAATCTCGTAGCTTTTTATTAGCTTACTTGCATATCTTGATTCACTAGATGCTGGAGTGAGATATTATTGAAAGGAATGGCTAATGGCGGGTTGGAGGATAAAAGCCTTTGGGACACTTGTTGCATTGACGGTCGAGATTTGGGAGATGGATTCAAGCATGCTAATGCTATTGTCACCAAAAGTGTCACATCTCCTGCATCTCTCCGTTTTGGCATCGGAAGACGTGCATCTAAGACATCTTTTAGCAAAATACTTTCATTACAGGTCTTTGACAGAGATGATATCAAATCTCCAGGATGTCTTCCCATTATTGTTTCCAGTGTAACCACTCCAAAACTATAAACATCACACTTTTCAGTCACAACTAGAGTGTATGCAAGCTCTGTAATGGACCAAAAATAAAAAAAAAATTATGTATTCGTATATCCCAATGTAAGTAATTGTGAGAACAAAATACAACACAAGAGAAGTAGCTGAGAATATGAAAGGCTAACCTGGAGCAACATAACCATAAGTACCAACTACAAGAGTTTGATTAGAAGTATCTGGATCTATGATTCTGGCTGTACCAAAGTCTGATACAAGAGCCTCCATCGTTGAGTTCAGCAATACATTGCTACTTGTTATGTCTCTATGGATAATTGGAGGAGCACAATGATGATGCATGTAGAACAGAGCATTTGTTATTCCTTTAATGCCATTCACCCTCTTACTCCAATCCAACTCTTTTGCTTCTTCATCATTATTCAACACATAAAAAAGGCTTCCTCTCTCCATGTATTCATATATCAGAAACATGCATTGATTATGCAAACAAAAACCGTGGAGCTTTATAATATTGCGGTGTCGAATTTCACTTAACATCTTCACTTCATTCTGAAAGCTCTTGGCAAAAGATTGATTTTCATATTCTCTTCTATGAAGTTTTTTCAGTGCCACAATTCTACCAGTAGGAAGTCGTGCTCTATAAACGCTTCCATAGGCGCCAGTTCCAATACAGTATTTGATGTCAAAGTCCTCTGTCGCTTCAATGATATCTTCATACGCAATTTTTCCATCATAATTCCATATGGAAAACAAATCCCCATTTTTTGGTTCTCTCGTCCCAATTGTGGTTTTCTTGTTTTTTTTGAAAGATTGAAATAAGATGAAACTGGTAACAAATATGATGACAAGAAAACTTGTTAAAGGAATAATGATTTTCAACAAATATGAAGAATCATGCATCTTCTTTGAACCAAGTAATTCTTTATTGCCATATAAAACGTCATGAGGAAAAGTGATATAAACTTCACTTGGAACATAGCCGCTGAGATTATTGTATGACAAGTTGATGGACTCCAGTCTACCAAGTTCTCTGGGTATACTTCCAAAGATATTATTGTAGCTCAAATCAATGTTACATCGTGAAGGTAAAATGCATTTGTCAGATGGTAATGTTCCATTGAATTTGTTATGACTAAAGTCACCATAAAAATTAAAATAATCGTCATTCAAAACGTAGGGCAAGTTTCCACTCAAATTATTTTGGGAGATGTTTACATGATAAAAATAATAAAAAGGCCGTCCAATCACTTCTGGTATGCTTCCACTTAAATGATTTTTAGAAACATCGAAGTGTTGTAAATTTGTCAAATTGAAAATGAAAGGAGGGATATCACCTGCGGTGAATAAATTTGAGAGCAAATATAAGTTATTAAGATCTATCATAAAACCCAAAATTAAAGGAATGAATGTAACTAATAAATGCAGAAGTTTTGCCCTATAAAGCTATTATGAGACAAATAAAGATATGTAAAATTTTGAAGAGTTTCTATCTGAATTAGAATAATACCTATCAAACCCTATCTCTTTTGAGTATTAAATATTCTAAATCAAAATTAATACCATAAAGAGTATAAATCACATGAAATATAATATTGTCAGGCCTTATATGTTATAAAGAAAGATCCCGTCTTGTAATATGTGTCACTAAAAAAAATCTTGTATCCAACTAATTCTTTTTCAAGCATCCAACTAATCTTAACGTTATGCTTTCAAAAAAACTTAAGATTAAATTATATATTTGTATAAATTTTATTTTAATTTTTTAAATTTAAAAAATATATTATAAATTATATATTGCAATAGAGACATTATTTAGTTGCATATAACTTTTGCAATGGAGTGAGTTTGGTAAGAATGAGAGATAACTTACCAGTAAAGTGGTTGTGAGACAAGTCCAAATAAGTGAGACTCCGAAGAATTTTTATTTGAGTTAGAACCGTACCTATCAAATTTATTACATTTAGTCACATATAACTTTTGTAATGGAGTGAGTTTGATAAGAGTGAGAGGTAACTTACCAATAAGGTTGTTATGAGACAAGTCCAAATGAGTGAGATTCTGAAGAGTACTAATAGTTGTTGGAATGGTACCTATGAAACTCATTCTAGAAAGCTTGAGACTTGTTAGATAGGGAAATGTGGTGAGGTTGAGATTTCCTAGACGAGGGTGTTGTGAAGTGATCCTTAGCGGACTCATCTTAATAACTCTTCCAATTTCATTGCACTGTATCCCTTCCCATTCACAAGGGTCTGAGAAGTTGTACGCAATGTTGCTAATATTCCACCATTTTGTATGAAGGAGAGCACGTTTCTGCTCTGCTATCATGGCAGCGGCTGCACCATTAATATGGAAGCACTTTAGAGTAGAGAGCATAATTGGTAATGCCACGATCATAGCATTTTTAGACAAAGTGATCACTAAAATAAATGCATCCGGAATCTTAATATAGATTGAAGAATATTGAAATGATGACAGCTTATTAATCACTCTAGTTACCAATTGATAGTGCTTTTATTATTATAATAATCATCACCATCATCATCATATTTGAATTATTCATATCATAATTTTTTTTTAGAAAATAACGTTTAGATATTATTTATCATACTTTTCGTTCACTCAAAGTGTGATATTTTTGTTCTCTTTTGAAAGGATTCTTAAATACTTTTTTTTATAAAATTAGTTGACATCAAAATATGCGGGTCAAATGCCTTTAAAAGAATTTATGAAGTTCATGTTGATGGTCAGCGTCATAGAGTATGTACGTCCAATGGCAAATGGATATAATGATATAGTGTGAAATGGACACGACAGAAGTATATATGCCCCTTCTATCCTTATTATATATTACTTCTAACCATCTCATTAAAATGCTGACTCATTAATTTTTTTTCAAAAAATTAAGGGTTATTTAGTTACAATATTTGTAAATTGAATGAATATAATTTGCAAGATAAGAAAGGGAGTGGAAGGTATAAATAACTCACCAGTAAGATTATTATGAGAAAAGTTCCAGAAGATGAGATTTGGAAGAGCTCCTATTTGAATTGGAATAGTACCTATCAAACCCCCTTTTCTTTTAAGTGTCAAATATTCTAAATCAATATTGGTACCATTAAGAGCTAATGGTAATTTACCAAAAGATGTGTAAGTTTGATAAGAGTAAATGGCAACTTACCAAAAAAGTTATTATGAGACAAATAAAGAAAGACAAGATTTTTAAGAGATTCTATTTGAATTAATAGTACTTGTCGAATCTCTTTTTCCTTTAGTATCAAATATTTTAAATTATGATTGATTACTATTAAAAGTAAATGGTAATTTACTAATAAATCCATAAATTTGGTAAGAATAAAACCAATAAAGTTGTTTTGAGACAAACAAGATAAGCAAGGTTTTGAAATTGTCTTATCTAAGTTGGAATAATATTTATTTAACCTAGTCTATTAAATAGGTTAAATCTTTTCTCTTGAGTGTTACATATTCTAAAACATGATTAGTTACCATTAAGAGTACATGATAATTTATCAATAAATGCGTAAGTTTGGTAAGTGTGAAATATAACTTACCAGTGAAGTTGTTATGAGACAAGTCTAAATAAGTGAGATTATAAAGAGCTCCTATCTGAGTTGGAATTGTACCTATCAAATTCATTCTATTTAGTTGCCTATAACCTTTGTAATGGAGTGAGTTTGGTAAAAGTGAAAGATAACTTACCAATGAGGTTATTATGAGACAAATCCAAATAATTGAGATTATGAAGAGTACCAATAGTTGGAATGTTACCTATAAAATCCATTATAGAAAGTAAGAGACAAAATGATCACCAAAATGAGTGCCCCTAGAATCTTAATATAGATTAAGAAAGATTAAAATAACGACATCTTATTAATCACTCTAGCTACCAATTTATTGTGCGTTAATTATTATAATCATCATCGTCATATTTAAATTATTCCTATTAGAATTTTTTAAAAAATAGCTTTTAGATATCATTTATCATGCTTTGCGTTTACTCAAAGTGTAATATTTTGCTTCTCTTTTAAAATGATTGTTAAAGATTTTTTTTATAAAATTAGTTTATATCAAAATATGAGTGTCAAATGACTAAAAGAATTTAAGAAGTTCGCATTGGTGATCCATGTTGGTCAGCGTCAAGTTTGTTGTAGTATGTATCCAATGACAAATGGATATAATCATATAGTGTATGATATATACCTCTTCTATCTTTATTATAGATTACTTCTAGCGATCTCTTTAAAATTAACAAAAAATAGTTGACTCATTAATTTTTTTTTAAAAAAATAAGGGTTAGTTGCATACAATATTGCAAAAATGAATGGATTTGCAAGGTAAGAATGGAAGTAAAAGGTATGCATAACTCACTAGTAAAATTGTTATAAGAAAAGTCTTAGTAGATGAGATTTAGAAGAATTACTATTTGAGTTGGAATGTCACCTATTAAACTCTTTTTCTTTTAGTGTCAAATATTTCAAATCAATATTGGTACTATAAAGAGCAAATAGTAATTTACCAATAAAGTATTAGATAAATTAATATAAGTAAGATTTTAAAGAGTTCTAAATGGTAACTTATTAGTAAAGTTGTTTTGAGACAAATAAAAATTAATGAGACTTTTAAGAGCCATTATCTAACTTGAAATAATACATATTTAACTTAGACTATTAAATAGGTAAGATACTAGATTGTGTCTTAGTACTACAATCTTTTTAATTAGTGGATTTGGTTAAAGTAAAAGCATAGTTGCCAATAAGACTGCTAAAAAACAAATTTAAATAAATAAATTTTTGAATAATTGTAATTGAGTTGAAATTATCCCTAGCAAAAATCCATCAGTTAAGTTGCAAATATTTTAAGTTATTCTAATCAAATATAAATCAAGGGAGATTGGTAAAAGTGAAATATTCATAACTCACCAATAAAATTGTTGTAAGACAAGTCTAAATAAATGAGTTTATCCGTATGAAGGAATAGTACCTATTAAACCCATTTTATAAAGTCCAAGACTTTTTAAGTTGGGAAATGCTGTGAAGTTGAGATCTGCTAGCCGAGGGTTCTGTGGAGTGATCCGATATGGTCTACTCATATCAACAACGCTTCCAAAGTCATTGCAATATATCTCTGTCCAACTACAAGGGTCAGAGAAGTTGTAGTGACTATTGTTAAACCATTTGGTCTGAAGCAGAGCTCGTTTCTCCTCTGCTATCATGGCAACAGCAGCACCATTGATATGGAAGCAAGTTAAAGAAAGGCATAAGAAAAATACCACTTTCACTGCCATCTTTAATTCATTTGTTTACACAAAGTGATCACCAAATTAAAGTGTTTATATAGAGAAATATTGAATCACTTTGCAAGTATTGTTTACGCGTCAAAGTCGTTGTGAGATGGGCAAAGTTATGAAAGGTCTCGGTCAATATTTAAGTCTCCAGACGTGTGATGAACACCACAGCATATATGGTGGTCCCATAAAGCTCCGACAATTACGCGTGATGACTCTTTGTTACCACCAGTTGCTCTGAAGCATCAGAGCACGTTTAATATAGGGGAAGACAATGCGTCGGCTAGATGGCTAAAAGCAAGCCTCATTTAATATGGTGGAATGACAACATGTGAAACCATTTACCATCGATTTAGAAGCTGCTTCACCATTGATGGATCCATAGATTAAGTTATTGGGTGGGTTTGTTAGTATGATTTTAGTATGATAAGGGTGTTGTGGGAATCTTAGTATGATTTCTAGGGGATATTTTAGTAGTATTTAACAGCAATTAGATGGTTTCATCATCTGACATTAATTTCATGTTAAAGATGAGAAGAGGGCCAATTAGATGCTGAGAATTAATCAAGAGTAATTTTCATTAAAAGGTTATTGCAGCAAGGTTTCTGTTCTCTTATTTCATGGTTCCCTTTTTCTTTAAATTTTAAGCTTTTTTTCCTTTTCGATGTGAAATTTATTTTTATATGTTTCATTTAGGCTCCATGTACTAAACATTTTTATCTTGATATATACAGAAGTTTCTTCTAATTATGTTTTTACGTTGTAAAAAATAGATTATGATCATTATCAATCTCTCCATACATCACCCCGGAAGTAAAATCTAGTTATTATGACAGGATAGACCAATTTTGATAAATGACTGTAAACATTCATATTCACCATAATTAAGATTGTTTGCCTAAATCCTTCATATAACCAACCCTACTATAAATGAAATGCATATAATATATATACACCTTACAAGTATCACGTGTCTCACAATTCTGCAAATCTCAATGTAAAGCAATCACAGCCTACTTACAAATATTCCTTCCGCCGTAGAAAAATAGAACACGGAACCAAAAAAGTAAACAGAAAGTCAAGAACATGTCCCATCTATGTGCATAGGAGAAGAGAGTATTACAAACTAGGATTATCTCCTACTTCCTCCCAGTAGTTCCAAGTCGAGGTTTGCCCTTAACCTCAGATTCCTGCATTGCAAAACCATATCGTATTTGCATGTCGCCAAAAGCCATCAATTAAAGAACATCTTTTTTTTTTTTTTTGTTGACAAATACAAATCGAATACCTGTGGCAAGTGCAGGAAAATGTAATTCTTTGCTGTCGCAGGATTATGATTTTCAGCCCCTTTGCTCCAGTCATAGCATACCTATAATCAGAAATATGAACATACCATTATTCATTAAGATTTTTCTATTGGGTGTTTCTTGTTATAGAAATTTCTATTACACAAGATGATTCTGCAATAGTAAAATTTGTAAGTGAACTACACAAGTGCAGGGTTTTTCAATCATAGCAAAACAGGGATATAAACAACATCATTTACAGCTTCTTACGACACTTGTACCGTTTCTATAATGGGTATTACTTTGCCTTTCTTACATGACATTGATACACGAGTTCATTATGAAGAAACATCAACTAACTCTCCTTTCTTGCGATTTTTTTTTTTTTCATGCCTAAATTTTTTTTAGTGAAATACCTACATGTTTCTACTTTTTCTATCTTAATTCCAAAATTCCACACGATTCTCTTGCATTTTAGCATCCCCTCAAACATACTCTGTGCAGAGGAGATTTTCAAAGCACCCTCATTACTAATTGAAAGAAGCAAAAAAAAACGATATATAAATCAAAGGTTCTCAATGCTACTTCGTGGGATACAAAGGGTGCCAAAATTTATTTCATAGAGGTGCAAACTTGTGCAGAAACAGGATGTACCGAGTAAGCAAAGATTGAACCATCATTGTTGAAGGCACTACATGGAATAGGTTGACTGCACCTTAACATGGCCTGAAATTAGGAAAGCTTGCATCAAAATTGGAAAAGCATTTAGAACACTTGATTAAACCAAAAGGGCCACTGCAATATAGATGAAATTAAGGATTATACTGAAGACTGGAGGAGAGGATGCAAAGCCCAAATAGGTTTCCGCTATTGTATCTATATGCAGGTCATGCATTTGATTATGGGAAAAATCTTCGCTAATTGAAAATGAAAGAAAGCCTAGGTTAGAACCTTAAGTCTCTGTTTGCTATCCTTGTCCCAAAAGTTAAAAGCACCATCAGAACCCGCAGTTGCAAATGTGTGATGTACCTGTAACAAATGCAATAATTAACAAAATATAACACATTAGTAAAGCTAAAGTTTAAGATGGATAAACTTTATTAATGATGTCTTGCATGTCTGTTACTGATTGAAGTGTTGGCCTTATAAGTAGACAAAAAAATTAGGGAAGAAGTTTGAAAAGCACAACAATAAATGATTGAGCTCCTTATGAAAAAAATCCCGTCCTTATAATTTTGATAGTCCCACTGCTCATAGATGAAATCTGCTACATTTTTGTCAAAACAGATAAAAGCATGCAAGTCCATGAGAAAATTCAAAAACCATATAATGTTGAAGAAGAAGAAACAAAAATCTGAACTTGATCAACAAAAATTCTAAATATAGATCAGTACGTCAAATATGCCATCAGTATTTCTATTTTCTATGCTAACATGCATATATCTTTTAGGCAATGTTTCGATGGAGAGAAAAGTGAGGGGAAAATATAGGGGAGGGAATACTAAGAAGGAAAATTTCCTTAAATGGTAAAAAAATTACTATTTTAAAGAGTTTTCCCTTCTAGTATTCTTTTCTCCCTAATTTTCTTCCCATCCAAACATAGGGTTAAAGAACTTAACCAGAATAATAGCGAGAGAAAGATAGAGTCTTATGAGAGAGAAACTAAATTCCTAATGCATCATATTATTACGCATATTACCAATACGACAATTCTCATGTTATTTTTAGTAGAAATCACCTCACAAACCAATAAGAATAGTTCATTAGAAAATGTTGTCCAGACTAATTTTTTAAAAACAAAGCATACAGGTTTTTAGAAAATCCAAAATCACATGATACAGAAGGAAATTGATCAAGAAATTAAACTCAATAAAAATTGAGATTTAATAAACTTTAAGTTTGCCTGAGTTTAGGCACACGTCAGTTTGGTTCTCCTATTCTAAAATCAACATTATCCTCTTACTTTCTAAAAATGTTCAACCAAATCCCTTGGTCTCAAACTAGTCAAATACTCAAGTCTCCACATTGACATATCTGCTAGTACAAGACAATGGTGCATACCTATTGTCATTTTCCATATGGCAATCCACATGGACAATTATTTTAAATTTTACTCGGAAAGAACATGAACCAATCTGTCAGAATTGAAGTAGCTCCAACAAGCATACATAAAATCACCCTAATCCGCAATATTGGAAAAGCCTACTAATTTTCACTATGTCACTCGGTTTTTCAATCACGTTCAAAAACCCAATTCATTCAAGTAGAATGCTCACAGTCAAGTTGCTGATTTCTGTTTTAGAATAATTTGTTAGGAGTTCTTGAGTAGCAGAGAAGTTCGCCCAAGAACTTCAGAGCAGATTTTGCTGATTCATATCAAGAGATTGATAATAGAAAGATAGTATTTTGTGGAGAAGTGTGATGTGTGCAACTTAAATGCAGTTTGGTTGAAAAGAAATGCACAAATGTTAACTGCACCTCATTGCCCTTGCATGTATTGAAGCATAGATGATTTTCAACATTTCCCTTGGGAGTACAAATGGATGTTTCAAACTAAAATGGAAAGACAATAATGCAATTTCACCATTTCAAGGACTCAAATGACAATTTGGCATGCATATTGATAATCAACTTAGAAGTAAAATGAAGAAACTGATGGAAAGCAAAATCTTACAGGATGGAAGTTTAAAGAGTTGACTGAGTATATCTCATTGCCCTCTCTGTGGCATTTGAAAGTGAAGTTTTTACTCTGTTGGCTATCATCCAAATGATGCACCCCGACTCTCCCTTCGATCGATCCAACCTATAATGGCCATATCATCAGATTCAAGTTCAGTCTCAATCAATCTACTTTACAAGATTATAATTACTCAGGAAACAAAATCCAGAAAATAAAGATAGATCTTTAGAAATCACCCTCATATATTGGACATTACAGAATATCTTAAGATTAAGGGGTGCTTCCTAGGATGGCCTAAGACACAAGATATAATGAACAACTTCAAGCTTTTGTCAAAAGAATGAAACTAGAGGGAAGAAAATAAATTATATGCCCCCTCCCATGGCAGAAGTACAAATATGGATAAAAAATATTTATTCTAGATTATTATTTATATAAACAATTTCCTCTTATGGGTAAATGAACATCTTATGGGACAAAACCAGGCAAACCATGGTGTGATCACATCCACAATTGGTATTGGGCTGTCAACAGATAGTAGCGTCAACTCTGATTTTTCAATGGGCTTTTATGTCTTCATTCCTAGTATCGGTGTTTAATTTACCTTTTGGGCCAAGTCCTCTAGTTCAGGGATGCCTATATATTTGTAACAGAGTTGTACATTTAACACATCTTTGAATAAAATACATGAAATATTTAAGAAACATAGAGTTTTTCAATAGATACTGAATGGGAAAAAAGGAAGGGAGAATTTAAAATAAGTCTTCCAAGATAATGAAAAGGAGCCACACAAATGTATGAAAAGATTACCAAGAAACCTTGTTGATCAGGAAAAGCAGCAAGGCACCTCGTCTGATACTTCAAGGGTGAAGTAATTCTCTTGAATTCAACCTGTTGCAAATGAACAGATGGTGATTATAAGGGACATTTACCCTAATGACTTAGTGTATTTGGGGAAAAATAAAGAAACAATCGGTTACAAGAGTGTGTTTCTTAGCTATACCACATTGTACACTCATGCCCACCATGAAATGTCAGAGTAGTAAACATCAACAGACTGGGATTTTTTAAGATGCCAAGCTTTGTAAGCTGACAATCTGTTAAACTTTCCAGAAAGGTATTACGTTACAAAGGCTCTACTTTCCAGCCCCCATCTCCTTGAAGTGGCTGAATTATCAACTACAGAGGCATATTGGTAATCTTATTATGAAACAAACAAAACAGAAGAGTAATGAAGATTTGTCATTCTATTTATCCAAGTCTTGGAACTAAGAGGTACCGATCTCAATTTAGAGCTAATGACTCGTTAAACAACTTACCTAATGGTTATACTGGTTATATTTGTTAGGGGATAATAAAGCCCAAGTGTTAATTATAGACCAAAGGAACATCATATATTTGAAGGAAATGCTGTTATATGCACTAAGAAGCTTTAAAGAAATTTTTCCTTTTTTATTTTTTTAATAGAAACTTCAAAAGTAAGCCCTTCTAAGAGTTGCTATCAAAATTTTATTGCAAACCAGAAGACAGAGGTTGGTCTAATACCATGATGTCTAACAAACAAAGGAAGAATTTCACATCTTCAACAGTCCACCAGCCTCGTGACAACCAACTCATTGGCTTAGCAAATCAGGGATGTAAGCCTAACTTTACAAACTAGCAAGATACGAGTTTCTCCATACTTGAGTTTTTGACAATTAATTTATGGGCTTTTTAAGCAAGATGAAGAAGGGAAACACTTTGTGAAGATGTACGCCTTTCTTTAAATTCATGCATCTTGACAGAAAGGAATGGCTACACAGTCAAATATAAGTCAGCAGGATAGATATGCATAATTTGTGTGGCCTCATGGCCTATTTAACAGGTATTCATCAATGATGTACAGAGATTAGAGAGCTTTTATTCTATTGGCTTTTGTCTTCTATTCATTGTTTATCATTTTCTTCTCTTTTTATTCCTTCAAATTATTTGTCATGCTCACTGTTCCTGTCTCTTCTCAATAAATATGAATACCAACTTCTTGTCTAGTATGAACTTTATACGGTCTCATCATCATGGACTAAGCACTCAAGAGAAGTATGAAATACCTGAGGATTTTGCAAGTTGTAAACTATTAGATTTCTATCAGCAGTGCCAACAACCATCAGAGGATGTCTCACTGTCATTGCATAACATCGTTCAGGGAGTTGTTGTGTGTGCACTGGATTTGGCTGCCTAGTATCCCAGTACCTGGTAAAAGCCAGGAACATTTCTCATGCAGAAATCATAGATGCACAAGATTATGCATAACAATGAAGAACTAGAAGTCAAACAATCATTATGGAAAAGACCAAACATGGAATAGATATGGATAATAAATATAGCAACTAATGATATAAAAACAAAAAGTTGTGAAAAGTTCAATAACGGAATAACTGTGATAGTCAAATCTGACTTTGTTGACATCATTATCATGCAGATGATAAAATAACATTAGGATTGGCAAAGGGTTTTATATGTTCAAAATGTTGAAACATACACCAGTCAGTAATCCACAATGGTAAATACTATAAGAGGTAGACTATGTAATGTCAAACTAATATCTACGAAAAAAATTAAACGCACGCACGCACACATGGAATGGAATAAAAAATGATAATGCCTTACTTCATAGTCTTGTCCCAGCTTCCAGTTACTAACAGGCTCATCTCAGGAATCCAAGCTACTTCTTTGATTGGCGCATCATGCATAGCAACAGTCATTGGTTGGCCTCCAGATAACAGAGGCCACATCTTCACTTGCTTATCACAACCACCAGAGAAGACAGTTGTGCCATCATCCTTCCAAGCTGAACATAAAACCTATGCATGAAGATATACATTATGACCCGTATAGAAAACAATAATAAATTAATGTTTAAGAAGAAGAAAAATAATATTATAACAATGAAGAATAAAGACTTGAACATCTAAAGCGATGCTCAGCATCACAACAGACACCCTAACATCTGTATGGATGCTTTACCCGTACATATTGCACCTTACTAACTCAAGATAAGGCGCACTATCCTTATTAATTGAGCAGACTGAAGAATCTATTGCGCTTCTTTTCTCTTTTTTTTCATTTTGGTAATCTACAGAATCATTTATTATAAACAAAAAATCATCGCCTCACAAAAATTGCACATGAAAGGTCTAACCAACTACCCAATTTAAAATTTAAGTGAGTGAAGACCATTTGCATCCTAGACATTAGCCCATTACAGTGTTCTAGTCAATGTTATTGAATCAGACATCTTACGCGGGAAGTGATAACTAAAAGTAAACAACATAAACTTACAAACTACACGGTGATAATAATCAAATAAGTAAAACTAAATTTTACCGGCTGGTCATGTGATATAGATGCCTTGGGCACACTGGCAACATTTACCCCATTCCGCGCTATCTCCCAACATCGAACCTGCGAGAAAGTTAAGGAATTTGTTATGGCATTGTGCAACAGAAATTTTCTAGCAACATTACATAACCAAATAATACATTCTCCCAGTACTCTCAAAGAAAAATCTTCCAAAAGATGAAATGCATGCAAGTCGATCAAAGCTCAGTACAATATCAAATAACTAATTAAGACAAGAGGTTGGAGGTGAACCTGGTTGTCCCATGAAGTGGCTACGAGAAAGTTGGCTTTGGGACTGAAGCTAAGACTAGCAACAGAATCATCAGGAGGATGAGTCACCTGAAAAATTCACAAATCGAGAAACAAAAACTTGCATTATGTAAAACAGACATATAAGACTCATTATCAATTACACTGTGACAGGGCAGAGACCAAGTGACATAGAAAGCAGCAACAAGCAGTGAAAAAGGGTGAATTTCGAATACCTCAAAGGACTTGTTGGGATTTGGATTTGTAGTGGTCGCGAAGAAGTTCGACATTGAGCATCCGATTCAGATAAAGTCGCTCAATTTCCTCCGACAAAATCTTGGTCAGCAATAGAAATCGGTATTTGTAGCTTACAGGTTACAGAGATGTTTGTTATCTAATAGATGGGCCAGTGCTGCCGATAGCGTTTGTAAGACTCCTTTTGTTTTTGGACCAACGCGTTGTAAAAACGCTTGTATTTGGGCTTTTTAGTTTTTATTATCTAAAAAACCTAGATGTAGCCGGGAGAGCGATTTATTAATAATATATTAATAATGAATAATGAATAATATATGTATACCGAAAAAAAAGTAATCAATGCAATATATATTTATATAGAACATAAAAAATATATTTATTTTAATTAATTAAGAAAAATAATTATATTAAAATTGGCTAAAAAATTAATTCTACTAACAGTCTTGAAAATCTTAATATTAAATTTTTAATTTTTAATTCTTTTGAAATAGCTTTTATTAGAGTGAATAATTTCAGCTTATGGATTTATTTTATAATGATTTTTTTATCAGGGATGTGAAAACCAATCCTAACTAGTTGAATCAATTAAAAAATTAGTGAAAATATATCTTAATTTAATTCACATGGCTTAGAAAATTCCTTAATTAATCAGAAAATGAGTTAAAATTTAAAAACTTTTAAAAGTTTCGAAAAGCTTATTAAAATCTTTGTCATTATTTAACTATTTTACATATAATTATAATGTTTTAATATATTTTTGTGCGATATATACAGTAAATATGAAAAAATGTGCCTAAAGAAGGAAATGGCTAATAGGAACGAATACAGGCGCAAAAATATCAACCTTTAAAAAAAATTGATCAAAAATTTTAAAATTCAATAACTCAAAAACTAATGGATTAATTGTGAAATTTTTAGAGAAAGATAAAAGACAATAATATTCCAGAAGAGTTTGATCCTTTAATTATTTATAATTTTTTTCATATTTCCAACTTTTTTTAGCTTGACTTATGATATTATTTTATTTTTCATTTTAATCTATAGACCCGTTTTAGGCTTCAAATTCGCAACGGGTTTCTACTTTACTCCACAAATACAATAACCATCTACCATGCATCTTAATAAGTCACAATTATCTAACTCAGACATATTAAGAAAGTTAATTAAAATGTTCTTCCACAATTCCTAATGAATCTCGCCGAATGAATGCAAATCATTCCAATGTACTTCATCTTATCATCATTATAAGACAAAGTAAATTAATTTCACAATTCTCAAGAAATAGTACTTGAAATTTGATATTCTTAAGTTTGTAGAAAAATGTTGACTTTTCAATTTTACCCTTCACTCAAATTTCTTTTTTGGACAAAAATTTTTTAAGAGGGGTTAGACTCATCCACGATTTAAAGGTAGGGTGAAATCTCCCTATCTTCTAGGCTATACTAATATCGGGTAGGGCGAATTGTCTATTACTCTTAGACGTAAACTTAAACATCTAAGAGTTAAAATGCATCTCCAAACGCCACGACTGAAACCATAATAAAATGATACTTCCTAGATATCGAACAAGCTCTAAATGATCACATATCTCACCCTTTCGCCAATTGAACCTAAAAATGATGGGTACCTTTCACTCAAATTAATGACCACGGAAAAGTACTATTTAAGAATTAAAAGCATGCCAACAACTTGTTACAATTAAGGATGGGCAATTTTAAGAAAAGAAATTAGTTACCACACCTTTACCCTATATTTATAATGTATGAAGAAATGTATATATTGTTTTTATAAATACATGATTATGCATTTGAAGAAAGATCATTGAGAAAGAGAATTGCCGCAATAAATTTGCCTTAGATATCTCATAATCCTTCTTCATTTTTGTTGGCATCAATACCATCCATATTTAAGTATTATCCAATCTCAGTCTCTAAATGAGCATTGAATCTCCCAACATGATTCTTTTCAATTTATAAGATTTAAACACAAACCAATCATGACATTTCAAGACCTTAACCTGTGCCAGAAGGATCCAAGTTTGTCTCCAATGCCTCTCCCACCTGAATAATGTTGCAGCTATCTATAGCCTTGCATCTCCAGATCTTCCTTTCCAAATCCCTTACCTTCAAGCATAGAGGTTCTTCAATCTTGATATAAATTTAAGGACCCAATATAAGAAACAGGTAGTGCATTAAGTTCTAGTGCTGTACTTCAACTGAAATGCTGGATTTTTATAGATCACTGCAAAAAGTTTCTGCAGCAACTTGCACAAGAAGGGGCTGATCCAGGGCTATTGTGGTCCTCATTCACCAAAAATACTATTTATCTCTCTCTCTCTCTGTGGAGATTATGTGTATTTGATTGACGGATAAGGTCAACCTTAAAGGTTTTATGGTGGTCCTAAGATTTTAACATCTTTGCAAAAAGCAGAATGGTGCAGAGGAAGGAATTAAGAGGCTGAACCTCATTAATAACTTCACATGGTGTTCCTCTGTAAAAGTAAGAGGCTGAGCTGCTCTAGTACTTATTACTCCCACTGTTCATTGCCCTCATCATTGTATAAGTTTTGATGCTTCTAAGAAGCTCCAAATCATCAAGGCAGATAAATAAACTTATTATGTGAAACATATTATATATATTGACAATAAAAAGAACATAATATAGGTACAATTCAACTTTTTCAGAATCCCATTCTTCATAGCCATCCTCTGATGTTCTGACCAACATGCTTAAGTTTCCCATTGGTACATCTAATGGTTAGCATTACTGCATAATCATAGTTCAGAATTGATAATCATGTGGGATTGTTCTTGTTTATTCATTAATAAACTGCTTCAATCAGAAAAATGTAAAATGGATAGGAAGAAAATATTGGCGTCTTTCTGGCCTAGAGCTACCCCTTTATAGCAACTGGCCCAATACTTCCCAGGAGAATTATATTTAAGCATATACATGTCAAAAGGTTTAGATTAAGGAATTTAAAGATTATATTACAGTTATTTCTTAGAATTTAAGTTATTATCATGTTTAATTTCAGGTTTTAAGAAGTTACAACTAAATTTAAAGAATTTTCCCATCAACACTTTTTTAAAACTTAATAGTAAAATTTTGTTAAATTTGGATATAACTTTTGTCCTTGAAATAATTATAATTTTTAAGTTTTTTAATAAATTTTTTTAAGTCTTTACATATGATTTTTCCATTATTTTTCAGTTGAGGATCAATTTGCCCTTCGTTTTGTGAAGACTCCCCCTCTGGTTCTCTCAGTGGAAATCAGTGCAGATCAGATATTTGCAGCATTCAAATGTTTATTTGATCCTTCAACACGTGTTACACTCAAATTTTTAGGGAGTTACAAATTACTCGAACCACTTTATTTATGTATGTTTGAATTTGACTTGCAAAACTTTAAAACATACACCACCATTTCAGTTTGCTTTCTTAAATGTTGCCTTTTCTGAAGTATTGACTCTTTCACTTCTTGACAAGAATGTTGCTTTTCAAAGATAACTTTTAAAGATGGAAGTATGGGTAATTAATACATTCAAAATTAAAATAAAACATATGATGCTACTTGGCTGTGGCTTTACCTCTGTCATTATCCGCTTCCCACATGAATGCTTCATATATTTATTACTTCATGCAAGATCAAAATGGAATGTCATTGCTCATAGTTAGCTCTGTTTCTGTTTCACCAGCTATCACCATACATAAAAGCAGAGAAATTGATAATGTTGGAGAAAAATAAACACAAAATATATCATATTTTATTGAAGTATCATCATCGAAATTGATGGGTCCCATATATTTTGTTTGTTAGTTTCCAAAATTGACACTATTATTCCCATGAGAAACTAGAAAGATCTAAGCCCACATACATTCTAATAGTTTTCACATAAAAATCATGATCTCCTAAAGCGAAATTTTAGATAAAGTTATGAAAAGAGGAGAGTGAAACCACTTGTTTGGTGGGACCCACAGAATAGGATTGAGTTACATCTCTATCTTTCTCTCTCCTAATTTCACTGTGGTGAACTTCACGTCATCTTGATGAGCTGCATAAGAGTAAGAAGGATTTAGTTTTGACAACCAAGAGATTCTGGGTTAACAAGGAAGAGTCTTCTTTTTCAGATCGCTTTCAGCAGCGAAGCTCATTACCTTATAGGCTAAGAAGCCAAAATACAATTAAAGCTCTCTCAGTCTGAATAAACTTCACGTGTTTTAAAAAGCAATCACTCTCCTTCCTTATAAAAAAGAGAGGTAAATTTGAAAAGCTTGGCACTGTAGGCTATGCAATAAAAATGGAATATATTTTCAACCCATTCACTCCTTAGGCAAAGTAACAGTGAAGAGTTTGCTGTTAGCATTTCCATCTCTGTTTATGAAAGACTCAACATTTGCTAACTCAGGCTGTATCTTCTGCTCATTGGTTTTATTGTTCTAATCTTTCTGCACCTAAACCCCTTTTGACCATTCAATGTATTTTCAACTACACCTTAAGTTTTTCACTATCTGGCCCACTTTTCTGAGAAAGCATAAGAAAATGACTACACCTACCAATATGGTTAGAGGGGAAACCAGTGTGTTCATTATTGTTTCCTCTTATTTTCACCCTAGTGAAACAACCGTTTTATTTTAAATTATCCTTATTATTCATGGAAAAGAGGGTCGTTGCCAATTCTGCAGAATTAACAACTGAAAAGGACAGGATCTTGGACCCATTCAGATCATAGGCATATGCAGAATACATGTAATGACAAAAAGATTCTACACTGCCAGTGAACCCATTGTTAGCTAAGTCATAATGACAGCATGTCTCTCCTATTCTCTTGTCATTTTCTCCTACTCTTTCTCAGTTAAAAACCATCATATTTGCATTAGATTAAATATAGAACTGTGTTCAAAATAGACCCAACTTGTAATAAATTTACACCTTCTGTTCACCATTTTGCTTGTTTCATCTTCTCCTTGTAAGGCTTTCTATCTGTATCTCTCTGGTACACTAAGATGAGCCTGAAGAGCAATAACAGGAAAATGAGGAGGGGTTTCATGTGCCACTCTCAGGCATCAACTGCAGTGTGCATGAGCACAGGCGACCGCAGGTCGGTGGTAGTGCCTAGAAGGCCTGACAGAAGCATTTTTCTTGATGATACCAGACTCATCAACAATCCCAAGTACTCCAGACTTGTTGAGCCTCGCAGGTTCGAGCCTGATGATAAGAAAGCCTTGTCTATTGCTGTACCAAAGATCAAGCAGAAGAGGGAGCGAGGTCAAGATCGAGAAAAGGAGCCAAGGGCATTTCATCAAACACCTACTGATCAAGTCTTTCAGGTCAGATAAGTTCTTACATATTTATGGAGTTTCTCTTGCTCATTGTAATTAATGGTTAATATTCTGTATTAGATCAAGTTTTCAATTCAGTTTTATTAAAGCAATACCCACATGCTGTAACATAGCTGCATTTTTCTCTGGTGATTCTCAAGATAGCGATCAAAGTTTTGATCCCAGATTAAATATCAAGACAAGATCAAATGGACTAAAGTAAGAAATTAATTAATAACCCCCTCTTATATTTCATCAATGCCTTGTTATTCATAGATCAAAAGGAAACAGGACTATACCAGAATGGTCACACGTGGAGATAGGAAGAAAACAAGGATCATAATTGTCAAGTTCCAAGATCTTTCACGTGCCTTTTCACATGCATATTCCTCACAGAACGCAAAATGATGGTGTGTCCTTTTTCTGCGTGAAACTATTATTTTATTCATCATGTACCCTATTCTCTAGAGGTGGGTGTGCATAAAGTCTTTGACATGGTATACTCACCCGATATCGCGATAAAAAAACTTTATTCAGCTCGATAAATATAAAATAATATTAGATATTAAATTATAAAATATAGTTTATACTTTTTTCAGATTGGACAGTGGATAGAAGGGTTATCTTGCCCATGAATACCTCTTCTTTTATTTTTTTTACTTTTTCGCTATATTATACTCTTAGAATGAAGAATATAATAGTTACTGATGACTAAATGATCATTTTAGAAATATAAATAGTTAGATAGATAAATTGTATCTTTTAATATTTATAATTATATTGATTTGTTTTTTTTTTAACTTTGTTAATCATCATATGATTACATTATAAATTATAATTGTTAATTTAATTTTTTGCAGATGTTTCATCCTTATCAACATTGGGGAAATTGATGTAAAATTGCAATTACAAACTATTTAGATTTAAAAACTTTTTTTTTGTAAATACAATAAATTTTAAAATTTTAATTATTATTTTGTGTTGTTTTATTCTTAATAAATTATGAATATTATTTAACTCTCGAAGATATATGAATATAGTATTATTTTAGAAGTTCATAATTATAGATTTTTTCCTATAACATGAATATGGTATTACAACTTAGGCATACAAACCTACATATATCCAACCCGCCCATACCCAACTTGAAATGGTTAGGGTTTTTATTGGGTAAAGTTGGGCACTGAACTACAAAATATAACCCATACTTTGTTTTGGGCATGGCATCAAACAAGAGACTACTCTACTTAATCATGTCCATGACACCCCTACTATTCTCCCCCTCTTTTCTTAACAAAGAAAACAGCGATTATATCAAACGTTTGATGGGGAAGAACTGAATTTCATGAGGAAGATGATGAAGAGGGATTTGATTGAAGAAAATGGAGGCTTACAGAGTTATGTTGGTTTTCAGTGAGGTGATGAATGTAATGATTTGTTTTATTTGCAGGTGGTTGTGATGAAGGTGGCCCTTCATTGTCAAGGTTGTGCTGGCAAAGTTAAAAAGCATCTCTCTAAAATGGAAGGTACCCCAAGCATATGCTTTGTGCAATATTCTTATACCATAATGCTTTTGCTTAATTAATACTCCCTCTATTGCTAGTTGACTTTTTTTTTATTAGATAAATTAATTAATTAATTAAATATAATTAATATAAAAGTTAATTAACTAATTTAGATAGATTAATGAGCATAATAAAATTTGTAGAGGGGTTAAATTTAGTCACAATTAATTTATTTATTTGATTTATTTAATCTACTTAAAATAATCAACTAATTATTATATTAAAAAATTAGGTTAGTATTAATTAGCATTACCAATATCATATTAACTATTGTATATTTGTATTGATGAATTATGTATATAGTAATTCGTATTCTTTTTTTCTTTACCTGTGGACAATAATTATATTCTAAATACAAAAATTAATTAACTAATTTATTAAAAAAATAGTTAAATTAATTTTTTAAAATAAAATGTGTGTTATAATTTTTAAAATACTTTTTTTAATTATTTATATCAAAACTATTCAGACTGATAAAAAAAATCCTTTAATAATAATAATTTATAAAAGAATTATAAATTTAAAAAATAAAATTCATACAGTTTTTGACTCAAACACCACCTGTTGTGTTTCACTCTTATATAACTCTTTTAGAAAAATATGGGTCAATCTGCACTGGGGCAGCTTAATAATGCTCATAGCTTATAAATGATATAGTATTTTTTTTTATCAATTTTATATTTCATATAAATAAAAATATTATATTATTAACATCTATTTTGTTATATTTATATAAAAAAAATTCAAAATATATGCATTATTCTCCCACCACTTGGTTTGACCACATTAGAATGTTGTTTAGTTTAATTTTATGGATTATAGTTAAACTCCCCTCCATGAACTCTATTGGATTAATTGTGAAAAAAAAATATTTTTTAAACAAATGAACAAAAATATAAAACTGACTTGATATAATTTTGGGTTAATATAACATTTATTCTTTTAAATTTACTCTTATTTTAATTTTAATTCCTTAAATTTTAAATCATATGCTTTGGTAATTTAAATAGCTAAATGATTTAAGTTTTTATTAAATTATAATGATCAATATTTTAAATAAAAAAAATAAGATATTAAAATTAAAATTAAAATAAATTTAAAAAATTAAATAAATATTATAATAATTATTTAGTTTTGTTTGAAGTATATATTAAATAATAATACTTTTAAATTTAATTAACCTGTACGTATTATGTAGGGGTGACATCATTCAACATAGAGTTGGAGACGAAGAGGGTGACAGTGATGGGACACATATCCCCTGTGGGAGTGCTTGAGAGCATCTCCAAGGTCAAAAAGGCAGAGTTCTGGCCTCGCTGAATCAAATCCCTCTAACTTTTAAGTTAATTACACAGTTGTTTTATTTTACCAGTTTTAAATTAATTAATATATATATATATATATATATATATTAATATGCACACTTTGAAATCTCATCAATTTTTATCACTTCCTGTGTTTCCATTTGGTAACCGTTTTTTCCCCTTAATATAATATGATGCTTCTATGAAACAGCCGGTAATATGGCTCTTCATGGGATTCAATGGTGATATATATATATATATGATCCATGGTTTTATATGTTTGGTTTATAAGTTGATCATGCTTATCATAGTTTCCTATATAATGTTGTGTATTCTCATTGCATTTTAAAAAATTATAGTTTTTATTTGCAAAAAGTTTTTATAGAGAGGGAAAATGATAACATGATGGTTGTATTTAAGATTTTTTTTGTATACAGCTATCTGATTAGATTAAATTTAAATATTATCAGAATTAATTAAGAGATAATTTTTTTAAAGGTATTTTTTGAATTATTCACATAAATTTTAACTTAAAATTTGATATTTAAGTGATTAAAATATCTTTTACTAAAATTAATGTATATTGATATTTAGCATTGCTTAATTACTTTTGATAATTCTTGATTTGTTGGATAATAACAATTGTACTCCATTTGCCCCTAACTATTGAGAGCCAATTTTGAGAGGGTTGTGTGCTCCTAATCGTAAGGTCCTTTACAAAGTTCTAAAAAATAATTAATAGATGTTTTCGCATATTCCTCTAATGAATAATATAATTAAACTCTCATGGTCCACTTTTTCAGAGAAATTTAAAGGCATTTGAAGTTATGAAAATCTGATATTTAATTGGGGATAAAATTAGAAAGAATTAGACAAAAATATTTTTGACATTAATTAACTTAACATGTTTTTTTGTATATCTACGAATAAAAAAAATTGGGTCTTAGGCTGGAGGTGGTAGCATATATGTCAATTGAAAATTTCTCAAGACTGTAAATTTGCTTTACAGCGTCTTATTTGAGTCATTATTACAAATAATAATTAAAAAAAAAACATGAGCGGGTGTATGCTTTGTGAAATCTATCATTTAATTAAAGAAAAAGAAAATTATTATATTGTTGAATAATAACAAGGATATAATAAATATTACATCATTTAATTAACAATCAAATTAAAAAATAATTGAAAATGTACAAATTTATCGATGAAGACCATGATAGCAAATTATTTGTACATGTTGGAGGAGTTTTTTATTATCTAATTCATATTTAGGGACCAAAGAAAAATGACACTATAAAAGCAAAAGACAGAGAAATATTAATACAGCACAATATAATGTAGAAGAAGAAGCCTGGAACATAAAACTACTGGAATTAAAAAAAATAACAAATTCCATTTTCGCAAGAGGGGCGAGATTTTTTTTTAAGTTCTCGAAGATATTTCGACCTCTTGAAAGCTAAATTTCAAAATCAAATTTTCAAAAAAAACACCTTTTTATATGTAAGATTGGTTAATCCAATGCATTAAAAATAATATTATATATATATATACTTCATCGTTAATATAAGAAAATTCAATTTAAAAAAATGAGTGAAAAAAACTCTAAAAAATAATAAATATCAATATAAGACTTATGTTAGTAATATAATATTGGTAATGCTTAATCTATTATTATCGTATTTTATAATTTATCAATATTTTAGAGTTTTTCTATCATTTTTTTTCTTTTTAAAATCTCATTAAAAATTGGGCTTATTTTATCATTTTTAATACAACTAACACCCACAATTTCCCACGCATGCATAATTACTCAATCCACATTAACTAATTTAGAGGTAAAAATCAAAAAGTATTTCTTAAAACCACAAACCATCCTAAATTTTGGGCCAACAATAACTTATTAAAAATTTCCTAGGTTGTGGATCAGGGAGTATATACATATAATAAATTATTAAATAATATAAAAATAGAATTTTTATATATAATTATTTGAAGTCAGATTCTAATATTATCAGATTTATTATAAATAATTTTCTTCAAAATATTTTTTATAACTCAAAGATATGGCGGTTAAATCGTCTAAATATTTTATAGCGAGTTAATGGTAATAATTAACAAATTCCAATTCATTGGTAATAAAAAGAGAAAAACATAAAGCCAAACTATATTATTAACTTTTGTTGTTTTTTATGATAATTGAAGATCATCTAACTATACTTTTGAAAATGAACACCTGATGTTTGTCCCCCCCCCCTTCTGAATTCGATTTGAATAAGAAATTAATCTTTTTTTATATTAATTGGCTCTTTATTGTTACGTGAAATCACTCGATAATAGTAAATTAATACTTTAAGTATTCGTGTCCTTATTAACTTATTCTCATATATAATACCCCATTTATACATTCAAATACAAAGCATAAAGATTGAAAGGCATTGAGGAGGAAGACGAAAGCTTCTCAAACATTCTCCACAAGGGAAGGTAATTAAGATTCAAATATTTATCCTTTCTTTTTTTCTAATGTTTTTTTTAATATTTCATGAACTTCTCGATCTCTGCCTTTTTTTTAATATTATCTTGTAATATATAAAGCAACAAATTAAAATCATGTTTTTACTTCCCTTCTTATAAGAGATTAGGAGAGTTATATTTTAATTGTTATTTATTATATATTGGACATTTTTATAGGATATAGTAAATATTGGGTGATTTATTAATTATGTTGGCGAATGAAACTCAGAAACTAACTTCTTATAAACCTGATAGATTTAATTTGGAAGAGTTCTTCCATTTGGGATCATTTTTGTTACTATTATTAGTTTTTTATTCTTTTTTTTTTTTGCTTTGTAATTTTTTTTATTCTTTGAGATAAAGGTGCCTTGCTTTTCATTTTTTTTTTTTTATTCTTCCATTTGCGAAAGGATGAGTTGAATTTTTTTGCCTTTTAATTTTAGTAAAAGGTCAGTGTAAATTAATTAAGGCAGGGTGGTTTTTCCTACCAGGAGCTTACATAATATTTTAAGACAATGGGGGAAGGTTGAAACTTGAAATTGAATTAAACATACTTTTATATATATTGCTCAAAATCTATAAGGTGAATTAGATTAGAATTTTTTTTTGGGTATCCTTTTCATCTTTAATACATTTTATTCAACTTGTAATTTCATACTTCCTAAATTTTTTAAAAAAATGTTATGCATATTTATTATTTTGATTGTTTGATATTAATTTTTTTTCACATTTTTTACATTTTTCCTCATATAGATGAATTTCTATTCATCTTAGAAACGTTCTAATTAAATTCAACAGAAATTATCTCTATACCTACCTTCAATTTTCCCTTTTAATTACAGAGGGATATTCTATTTTTTAAGTTTATCAACATTCAGAAATTCTTAATTAGGCCTCTTGGCCTAATTAGAAATTTTTTAAAAATGTAGACTAAATTTGGGTTTAATATTTTAGCTGGATTTAATTAGAATTTTTTCTTAAATTTATGAGGAAGTTGAATTTATTTTATAAAATTAAATAGAGTAATTTTTAAAGCTAATGGCATAAATATTCTTGTTTTAAATCTATTAAGTTTAGTAAAAAATAAATATATTTTTAAGAAATTAACATAAAACACTTGAAAGTATAACTTATCAATCAGAGTTTCACTCAAGAAGTTACTCTTTGAGTTCCATGTAAAATTGAATATCCAATTTCTTAAGAAGTCCTATTATTTTTTGAACCAAATAGAAGTATATCACATACTTGTTAAAATGTTCTAGTTCTCCTCCTTACTTCTTCAATACCCAAGCCAATGCTAGCAAGGCAAAATATAAATTAATGTAATATATATAAAACATAATATAACTCCAATAAGTTATCAAATTTATAAATTCTGATAAAAAAAATAATCATATTCATAGGTTAGGAACAATGTATGTAACTTATTTTTTAGATTCCATGTAATACTTGACTTTCATCTAATTTTTTTATTAAAAAATATAAAAATATTATCATCAATATACAATATAATTAAAAAATTTGAAAAATCATATATTATTTATAAGTTATAAATAGTATGTCTTATAATTTAAATTTAATATATAAAATGTAAGAAATTATATACACTATATTATTAATTATTAATACCAATTGGTTGATTGTTTTAGAATATTCCACAAACACTAAAAGCACTTTGGATGGTAATGCTTCTCCTCTTTCTTTTCCATGAAAGTCAAAAGTAAGTTAATACTACAAAATAGTCCATTCTCTCCCTCCTCATCTTACTAAACAACTAACTATGGATGGTTCCTATAAAATTAATTTCAAAAGGCTTCATCGTCTTCTAAAGCAAATTAAAAAACACCCTCTTTTCCCTACTTTTCCTACTTAACAATGAATGAATACAAGTTTATGGGCTACATAATTCCTTCACACAAAATATTTTCTGAAAAAAAGTTACATAGTATATATATATATATATATATATATATATATATTAAAAGAATTACCTACAAATAGATATATTGTCCTAACATTTCGCATACTATCACATGTAAGAATTTTGGTAGTCACTGTCAGTACTTTTATAAGTGCTGTTTAATAAATTCCGAGTGCAAATAAACCAAACACGTGTTCAATTAAAGAAAGAAAATGCAATTCTTCTCTTTCCTTTGCCTTTGTTGGTTGCAATTCAAAGATCAGATTACAAATCAAATGGCCACATTCATTGAATGAGCATTTTGTGAACCTGAACTCAATCATGGCCACCTTCATGTAAATCTCCCTTCTCCTATTGACTAATTTAGCTTACATCATTTGAATCACTGAAGATATGTGCTCCTCAAGTCAATAGATAGCAAGTAATCAACTATTCTACTCTTTCACTCCATTAATATAGGACCTATTAACTAGATCCTTAATATATATAATATATTTAACTAATTTAATAATATTAAGAAAATTTGTTAATATGATATGTTTCTCTAAAATATTATAACTATTTTTCTTAACTCGCTCATTTCCTCTTACTTATTTGTTGTTCAGAGAGTATTAATAAAATTTATTTAAAAAATAATAATAAATATATAAAATATATTTTATATTTAAGATTAATATCAACTCTTCAATTAAGTTGTATATTAAATATTGACGGAGTGCTTCTTTTTTTTTTTTTTAATCAAAATTCTTATGCACCTAGGCAAGGTTAAATTCAAATTCTTCTTCTCTTTTTGATTTCCCATCCTTCCGTCTTTTTCCATTCATTTGACTCGTCTCCCTAGTTTCAACTCTAATATCAAGCCCTAATCAATTACATACCCGTGTTCCTTGTCCTTGAAATCATTAGCCCATGAATTTGTTTTATTCCATGAGGTTAAACCCTGTCATATACTCTCTTCACTCTTAAATATGAAAACTAGTAGACCGGTCTCTTTTACTTTTAATGTAAAAACCTAATCTACTTTGTCTCAGATTTATAAATTTTCCTCTAAATTCTGCTTATTAATTGCTCATATTAAGAGATTTTTTCATCTAGAGAGTAATTTACAATGCAGATAATTAAAATAATATTTTAGAGAAATTAATAGATATTTTTTATAATTAACCAATTTAACTAATTTTTTTAATCTGTTCAAATTAGTTATCTAACTTAATTAATTATCTAACTCATATTTTAATATCAGGGCTTAGGCAAGTGCCTGTATCACATTACTACCTAGTTGACATTGCCAGCCAGCACTAGCCATTTCTATCACTATATAAGCACAAGCATTCTCTCATGAGAATGCATCTTCGTTGGTTCTATGCTTCTCAATCTTTCGGTATCTCCCTTTTTCTTCTCATTTGTCTCATGTTCTTATCCATTATACCTCCATGACACTGACAACAACTGATTCCTTAACGATAAAAACCTGAAGTTTTCATATCTCATACATCTTATTCTTTTATCTTCTATCTTCATCCATATTCATGTGTGTTTAGTGTTCGATAAAATGAATATTCTTGCAATCACCAACTTCACATGATAAAATGTGGATACTCTAAACCATTCCATAAGGACTGAGTTGCATGATTCACTTGGCTGCATAACATTTGTTTGATTTTCAGGCCTTTGCTGTTGATAGTCGTCTCAGGGATACTACATCAGTTATCGTGTTAGCGACGAGCTTGTGAAAGTGAAGGCAATGGAGGAAATAGGAAGAGGTAATAATGGTTCAAGTCACATGAATGAAGATCATACTTTGAATATTCAAAAGGTGGGAGCTCCTCCAAAGCAAAAGCTTGTGAAGGAGATTAAAGATGCAGCAAGGGAGACTTTCTTCTCAGACAATCCTTTTCGCCATTTTAAAGACCAGTCAAGATCAAGGAAGCTTGTTCTTGGACTTCAAGCAGTTTTCCCAATCCTTGAATGGGGAAGAGATTACAGTTTTCATAAATTCAGAGGTGATCTTGTCTCTGGACTTACCGTTGCTTCTCTCTGTATTCCTCAGGTAATTAAGGACTACATATAAGAATGGTGTTATTCATATGATTCATATCAGTATCATCACTTTCACATTGGTTTCTGGTTTTGGACTTAATTCATTTTCTGCTTCACAGGATATTGCATATGCAAAGCTTGCAAATCTGGATCCTCAATATGCACTATGTGAGTAATTTTTTTTGGAAATCATTCCCCATATTATTAACTCAATTGAAACTGTGTCCCTGAATTTTAATATCTAGCAACTCAGCCCCTATGCCTCAAGTCAAAATTCAAGAATTAAATTGTATTGAGTCAAAATTCAAGGACTTAAATAGGGACAGAGTTGTATTGAGTTAAAATTTAGGAATTAAATTACAATAAAGTTAAAACTATAAGGATAAAATGATTAATTTTACACAAGTACACTTAAAATAAATTGCATCACCCATGTCAAACACTCAACACAAGTCATTATTACACCCAGCTTCAGTTAGAAGAAGCGGGGTGTAATAATGACTTGTGTTGTGTATGAGCATGTGCAGTACTGAGTAGTGAAATTTTTGTGTTTCGTTTTTTTCAGCTAACTTAGTTTTGAATATTATTAATAAAATCTTATCTAGGTTTTTATCTTTATAGTGTCATTGGTCAATCTTCATGTACCCACCCTCTTGTATCATGTGTTGTTGTTTTTTCCCATGAATTTGTCCAGACTCAAGCTTTGTGACTCCTCTGGTGTATGCTTTCATGGGAAGCTCAAGAGATATTGCCATAGGACCAGTTGCTGTTGTGTCCCTCTTGCTTGGAAGCATGCTCACTGATGAGATTAGTGACTATAAGAATCATGATTATCTCCGTCTGGCTTTCACTGCCACCTTCCTTGCAGGAATCACTCAACTGGCCCTAGGGATTTCCAGGTACGTTACTTTGGCCAGCAATCCAAGTTCCTAAAGTATGCGGTCAAAATCTCATATTGACCACTTTGTCATGCATGAATACAAACTAAAAGGTAGCCCAATACACAAAGCATCTATCGGGTGGGATATGAGGAAGGGCAAATATATACAGTCTGACTGTTGTGAGCAAAAAAGCTGTAATCTTACCGATGCTCCCAAGCTTAACCTTTATACGTAAATTCAAATTGCTAAATGAAAATTCATATTCCTTATATCCTTAATACAAGAACTACTTGACTTTTTAGAATATATTAAAGAAACTAAATAAATTAGTTGATTATAATTAATATAAGAGCTAGTTGATTGATCTGAGTGGATTAAGGAGTATATAATATGAATTTATTTTGAGGGATTATATTTAATTATAATTAACTGATTTATTTAATTTCTTTAGTCTACCTAAAAAAGTAAACTATCTCTTAGACCGGAGGGAGTATTCTCTAACACACCTTTTCACTTGAATACTGAGTACTACTTTCTCTTTGTGTAGAGTCATAATTCTCTTAACAAAACTTCTTCCGCTTTCTTTCTGCCTGTAATCTTCTTGTATTACAGACTAGGTTTCTTGATTGATTTCCTATCTCAAGCTGCCATAGTGGGATTCATGGCTGGAGCTGCCATTACTATTAGCCTGCAACAGCTCAAAGGGCTACTTGGCATTGTCCATTTCACCAAGAAGACCGATATCATTTCCGTCCTGCACTCAGTTTTTAGTACATCACACCATGGGGTAATTTCAACCATCATTTATGAAAAAGGAGCAAAATTTTAGAAGCAAAATCAAAAGCTGATCACTAATAACTTTTATGTAACATTATGTGCTTTTCACAGTGGAACTGGCAGACTATAGTCATAGGAGTATCATTCTTGATCTTCCTTCTAGCAAGCAAGCAAATGGTAATAATTCAATTCATGGCTCTTTCAAATTCTGTATTCTTCCATTGAAAGTATCTCAAGTTTTCTTGTATGATATACAGGCTAAAAAGAACAAGAAGTTCTTCTGGCTGTCTGCAACTGCTCCACTGATCTCTGTTGTACTGTCAACCTTATTCGTCTATATTACTCACGCTGACAAAAAAGGCGTCTCGATTGTAAGTATTAACTCCGTATTTGGCCATGATGCTATTGAAGCTAAATAATCTTCAAATCATAATGAAACTTCTGTATTTCAGGTGAGGCATATAAAAAAAGGTGTGAACCCAATATCAGCTAACGAAATATTCTTCAGTGGGAAGTATCTTGGCCCCGGCATTCGGATTGGTGTCGTGTCTGGTGTGATAGCACTCACGGTAAGAAATCACTAATTCATGAACTACAGGATCATTTTGCTTTTACAACACTGCAAGATATTCAAAGCCAATTGTTTTCTAAGTGTAGGAAGCCATAGCAATTGGGAGAACTTTTGCTGCCATGAAAGACTATTCACTTGATGGAAACAAGGAAATGGTGGCAATAGGAACAATCAATGTTATTGGATCACTTACTTCTTGTTATGTATCTTCAGGTATGAACAAGTTGAGAGACGATTCACTTGATGGAAACATCTTGTTATGTATCTTCACTTACTTCTTGTTATGTATCTTCACTTGATGGGAGAACTTTTGCTGCCATGAAAGACTATTCACTTGATGGAAACAAAGAAATAAAGAAATGGTGACAATAGGAACAATCAATGTTATTGGATCGACAATAGTTGATGATACAGTATCATGCTTTGAGTTATATATACCTTCAATTCATTGTACAATTAGTTGACATGGGACTCTTTAATATTACTTCTAGTCCTTTTATATTTAATCATAAATATAAAACATTTATCTATTTAATATCTAATACTCCTCCTGTCTTTAATATAAGATCTACTTAACTAATTTGATTAGATTAAGAAAGTTAGTGAAACTAATTATTATGACATATTTTTTCTAAGACTCCTTAATCATTTTTTTAACTCTCTCCCTCCTTCTCTTGCTTTAATCATTATTGAGGAAATATCAATAAGAGTAATTTGAAAAAAAAATATAGTAAATAAGTCTTTATATTTAGAATCAAGATTAACTCTCTAATTAAGTCATATATTAAGGATTGGAGGAGTATTCATCATTTTTCCCAAAACTAATTTAGCTATTTATAAACTGATATATAATATAATGTTATACAAGAACATTTTGAGCGATCATGTCCTATTTATTATAATTAACTAATTTATTTTATTTTTTTAATTTATTTAAATTAATTTATTGGCTGTTATATTAAGGAGTGGAGGGAGTATATCCTAGTAATCTTAACATGCATTTCTGGTGTTGATGTAGGATCTTTTTCTCGCTCGGCGGTGAACGTCATGGCTGGTTGTAACACTGCTGTGTCAAACATAGTTTTGTCCATAGTTGTATTGCTAACTCTGGAACTCATTACACCATTGTTCAAGTGCACCCCAATTGCTGTGCTGTCTTCCATTATCATTGCTGCTGTAAGTGGCCTTGTGGACACAGAAGCTGCTGTTCTGCTTTGGAAAGTTGACAAATTTGACTTTGTCACATGCATGGGAGCCTTCCTTGGTGTCATTTTCAAGAATGTTGAGATTGGCCTTCTTATTGCAGTAAGCATGTTTTCCACTTTTTTAGTGGGGTACTGTCTTGAAATGCTTAGGCTATGTTTGGATAACAGTTTGGAGACCATTTCTTATCGAATGCTTGTTTGGTTGCCTTCGTTCAACTGGGTTTTGTCCCTCAAACTCAGTATTTTCCAAAGGTTTCTTTTGCAAAACTGAATTTTCTAAACTGGTTTTTCCCAACACCAATTTTCCAATGTTAGATATGTCTGTTTACAATTGGCTTAGGTTATGTTTGGATTAATTTTTAGAGAATAACTTAAAAAAAGTTATAAAAGTTATTTTAGTAGAGAAAAGCTTAAGAAAAAGTGAACAAATTTGGCTTCATCGAAGACTATGGTTTCAGCCTTGAAACCATAGTTTTGGCATAGATAATCAATTACTAGATTTTGAGGTATTTAAATAGTTTTTTTTTTAAAACTATGATTTTCTCTCCAAAACTATGGTTTTAAGTATCTAAGCATGCTCTTAATCTATACATCTACTTGTTATGGATCAAGTTTGCTTAAGAATCTTGTGTTTTAATCTGAAATAGTGTTTTTAAGCGGTATTTTCTTAACTTTTTTCTAGGTGGTTATATCTTTTGCAAAGATCCTTTTACAAGTAACAAGGCCAAGAACAGCAGTGCTTGGGAGGGTTCCAGAAACTTCAGTTTATAGGAACATTCAACAATATCCAAAAGCAACACAGGTTCCTGGAATGCTGATTATCAGAGTTGATTCTGCAATCTACTTCTCAAACTCCAACTACATTAAGGAGAGGTGATTAATTTTATTTTTCTTAATTCCAATAAGAAATCTGAAGAAGACAGTATAAAAATTAGTGAACAGATAAATAGAGAGCTCATGAATAGTTGGATGAATCAACATTTGCAGAATTCTGAGATGGCTCACTGATGAAGATGCAAACAAGAAAGAAAACAAACTACCCAGAACAGAATATCTTGTTGTAGAAATGTCTTGTAAGGCTTTCTTTTGAATTCAATTAATGTCAGTTTGGTATCGATTAAGTAATTAATTAATGGAATCACAATATTGTTGCAGCTGTAACTGACATTGACACTAGTGGCATTCGTGCCTTTGAAGAGTTGTACAAGAGCCTTCAGAAGAGAAAGGTCCAGGTAAATTCTTCTTCTTGTATCCACTAGAAGTAATATATTTATATATATATATATATATATATATATATGCTTGTGTGTGGATCTATTGTGGAGAAAATAGTAAAAATTTGTTGAAGATGGTCTGGTCGTAAAGAGGGTAAGCCTCAAAGTAAGAGAGTGAGATTGCTATCATATGATTTGGAAGTCGCAAGTTTAAATCATGAAAATATCTCTTTATTTATAGAGATAAGACTACTTATATATGTTCCTCCTCAAACTCCACGTAATGGAAGTCTTGTGCACTTAGCCGCTAAGGAGGTCATATACTAATAAAAAGTTTATTGAAGATGCCAGTGAGGAGATGTGAACCAATAGTGTTTAGCTTAATGAAGAGAGGTAAAGGCAGACCAAAAGCAACACTTAAGGAAGTCATTCACGGAAAATGCCAGGTTAATGGCTTATTGGAAAGAGTAAGTTTGAGATGGAGTAGAATTTATATAGTCGACTCTATTTAATAGAATAAGATTTTTGTAGTTATTGATGTAGTTATAGTATATTTTGATCTATAATATTAGAATATGACTAAATTGGTCAATTTAACCAAAAAATGCCAATGGAGTTGTATTCCTTCGATCTTTAATATAGGATATATCTAATCAATTTGATTAAATTAAGGATATTAGTTAAGTTAGTAAATATGGCATGCTTTTTTTTTTTTAAATATTCTCATTATCTTCCTTAACTCCCTCACCCCATTTTCTACTTGATTATTGTTAAGGGAACATCAATAGGAGTTATTTGAAAAAAATTGATAAATATAAGAAATATGTCTTATATTTATAACTAAAATTAACTAATTAAGTAGGTTTTAAGAATTAGAAGAGTATTAAAATGGGTTTGCAACTCTATGAAACCAATCATTTTGTGAGATAGCTAGCATTTTTGCTAGGTCTTCGTAATACTTATTGACTATGTTTCTGTATGGTTTTTTTTTTTCACTGCTTGTGTTGGCAAACCCTGGGACAGTAGTAATGGAGAAGCTTCAGGCATCAAAATTCACAGACTTAATTGGGGAAGATAACATTTTTCTTACAGTGGCTCATGCTGTTGCTACCTTTGGTCCCAACATTGAATTACCCTAATTCTTAGGTCAACCGACCTTTAATTAGTTTGTGGATCAACTTCAATTCTAGAAATTAAAGCCAAAAAAAAAATGTTTCAATTGTAGCATTGAAGATGCCGAACACGGTAGTAGTAAAAGAAAGCTACAATGTAAAATGATGATAATTTTGAATTGCCACTCTCTCTCTCTATATATATATATATATGAATTGACAATTATGTATCTAAAGAAGAATCATAATTACAGGTAATAATCAAGATTTGAATTATCTGCAGTGTAAAAGTAATAATCTGTGGTAAGAAATAGATCAATTGCGATGTTTCATTCTTTGACTTCTCATCGAACTTCTGTTAGATCTTGATCTCTTCTGGTCCTCAGACCTACTCTTTCTCAACCCGATCTCATCATTTCTGATCTCAACAGTCGCTGGCGCCGCCATCATCCTCCGCAATCCCAGAACGTTGTAGTCATACTCTTGACGAAGCTGAGGATTTGACAGCGTCTCATACGCAGTATTAAGCTGCACAAACAGCCTCGTCGACTCCTCCTTTGCGGTGGTGTCCCGGCACACGTCGGGGTGGTACCGAAGCGCCATAGACCGGTAAGCCTGCTTGATCTCCGTCATGGATGCAGCCTCTGAGCTCAGAGACAGAAGCTTGTAGAAGTTGCAGGTCTTATTACCAGTAGTATTCATGGTGGTGGTTGAAGAAGAACATGAAATCACAGAAACTCTCGCAGGCCTTGATGATGATGATAACCATTTGTTCGACAGTGGAAGAACTGAAGAAGATGATGACGATAAGCCTGAAGATGAAATATTCATGGTTGGATTTTGTTGAGAAGTGTGTGTGTATATATATATAGGATGAGAACTGAAAATTAAAGCTTCACGAAAGCTTTCACTAAAAAAAGCTTAAGGAAAGCTGAAGATGATGGTGGGAGTGAGTATGTATATATACAAGAGGAGAATAGTCAACTAATGTGTAGATGCTTTGAACGCGTGTTCGTTTGAAGTTTGAACACGTTTTGGTGAGCGTATTATTTTGATATTTAGATTTGATTAATTTATTTGAGGAAGCGAACCTTGTCAGAAAATCATATATATATATATATATATATATATATATGTTCACATGTTGAATCATTCAGAGACATATGGGTTTTTAATTTAATTAAATAAATTGGGTAGGTCTTATGTTAGTTATATTATTTACTATTTCTCAACACTCTAAATTGCTTATTTATTTTTATTTAAAAGTGCAAATTTTTTAAATTTTATATTTTTGTATCAATATTATTAAATTTTGTATATTTATATATTTTTAGAGTATGATAAAAAAAATAATTTGTAATAATCAGATGTAAATCTTTTTTTCACTTTCACATAGATTTGTTTTTTTATAGGAACTTTCACATGAACTTTTGTTTATGTCCATATCTGTCTTCTTAGAGTAAAAGTGTGTTTTGTATTAATCTTATCTCAATATATAAATATTTTTTTATCCTATTTATTAAATTCTATTACCTAGTATTTAATTTCAGAGTTTATAATTATTATTTTTAATATAAGTATCTCTTCTTAAAATTAAAGTCAAAATTTTAAAAAAATTAATAAAATCTTATACCACATGATTAACTCTACGTAAGTAATTGGTAAATTTTCTTGTAACTTCAACTTAGTGTTTTCATTTTTTTATCATAACTGTAATATACATCTGCATCTAAATATTTTTTAAAATAAAAAATAATGGTAATTGACAATTATGGATTTGGCATATGAAAGTTAATTTCTAATTGTGATCAATGTTCATTACACAAGTGCTTTGACTAATTATACCACCTACCTTTTTTCTTTTCTTTTCTTTTTTTACCAAAAATCACATACCACCTACTTAAAAGCTAATGGCACGCCTACTTTGACTGTACATTTCCAATTTGGCAATTTGCATGCATTTATTGACAAACTGTTCTTTCTTTACTTACCAAAAATTCACCCGCAATAAATTATTAACCATATGCCCTGTTTGGAACGATTGAATTGAGCCTACAGATGTGAAAATAGAATTGGAAGCTCAAATTATACTTCATTTGATGATACGTTAAACCAATTCTTAGTGAAGTCGCTTTCATCAAACTTTTTTTTTATACAAAAATTTTTTAGAAAAGGGTTATACTCACCTACGATCTAAAAATAGGATAAAATCTCTCTTCCTTTTAGGCGATACTAATATCAGATAAGGCAAGCTATCTATTACCTTTAGGTATAAATTTAGGCATTCAAAAATTAGGATGTCTCTCCAAAAGCTATAACTAGAATCATAATAAAATAATACTCTTTAGAGATCAAATATATTCTAAATGATCATATATATCTTATCCCTTTATCAATTTTAAACCCATAATGATAAATCGCTTTCATCAAACTTGACGAAACTACATTTCACTCCCAATCCCATGAAATCTAGTTCCAGCTAAATCGAAAATAAAATTTTTAGGATGAGACAGTTCTATCTTGATATGATTGAAATAGAGACTAAGACAGCCGATTAAAAGGGGACAATGATAAACAACACCCCTCCCTAACTGATAGCTAAACATATAGCAACCTTGTATAGATTTTTTAGATGGATTTCAATGGTCTTTATTATATTTTATTTTTAATTTTTTAATTAAAAATGCTCCTACCTTTGACAAAAATATTCAATTTTTTTAAAGAAAATATAACACATAATAAAATAATTAGTAATAATAACACATTAATTTTATAATGAGGTCAATATTAATTTGAACAAAATGGCTTGCCTCAGGAATGAAGGTTAATTATTTCCAAGTTGGGCGCAAACTGTTTGACTTTTCCACTCTATTCTTTTTATACAACACTTTTCCACTCTTTATTAGAATAATTCTTCCCTCCTATTATTAGAAACGCTGTAACTTCGGCTATTGGATCTTCTAACTTGTGATATTCCCCCAACGACCCAGAACTGCAAAAAACTATATGTCACTCACCATAGTTCACCCACAGCTCATAAAATTTCTTACAGAAACATGCCCACATTGTTATCAATTAGAAGAAGAAAAAAAGAAATTTTGCCTTATCTTTAAATGAGTTTAATTTTTTTAAAAAAAATTATATAAAAAAAATTTTAGGAGAGATATTGCAAACTTTATTGAGAAAATTTTAAACAACAACCTTTATAACAAGTTTATTTCAAAAAGCCCCCAAAATACTGTAAAATGTTACTGTAATTTAAGAGTTGAAATGACATTAATTTTATGATACTAAAAGATAAAAATACCCACTAATGAAAGAAAGAAGATTATAGGCATTAACTATACCCCCTATATTTGTCTTGTTAAAATATCTATTCTTCTTATTAATATCCTTATTTATCTTATTAATTTTCTTATTATTCTTGTTAAAGCCAATATTATTTTCTATTAGTGTCTTTATTTATCTTGTTAATGCTCATATTTGTCCTATAAATTTTCTTATTATTTTTATTATTTTTCTTATTATTCTTATTAAAATCTATATTATTCCTGTTAATGTCTCTATTTATCTTGTTAATTTTTTTATTATTTTTGTTAGAACCCCTATTTTTCTTTCTGGTCGAGTATTTATGTCTTTTAGCAACACAAAATTAATTTTAGTTGCTACAGTGATCCTCGGATGAAATTTTCTCAACTTTATTAGCATTAATTTAGCTAGAAGCACGAAGTGCAGATAGACCTTTCTACGGCAGGTAAAAAGGTTTTTCTATATCGGTTTTAGAATTAACCAATTATTGGATATAATGCAGTGTTAGCTACCAAACACTGTAACGCAATGCATCTTTCTTGTGCTGCAGTTTTTTCCTTGGAAGGACACCAAATCTTTTACATTCATATCATTCTTCCCTCTTAATAAAGATCTACTTTATTCTAATTCAAAAAACAATTCCATGTCTTGTAATTTCTGGATGAAAAAGATAAATATGAAAATGCTTCAAATTTTTCATAATTTATTAGAAAGCCAGTTCCTCAACAAATCTAAAAAGGAGTCTCCCCAAAAGCAAGCTCTGTACAAAAAACTAAAGCTACAGCTTTTATTGAAAAAAAAAGGAGGGTAGAGATTTGAAAAAAGAATCATGCATCCATGTCAAGGAAAAATATTTTTCCTTCAAAATCCATACAATTTAGTGCAGCCAAAGACATCAAAGAGCATAATAAAAGCACATAACCACCAAAGCTAATCAAGCAAAAATTTACATACAAAATGTATCGTTTCTCAAATAAGTTACATGCAACTTTGAACGATCACAAGGCATGAAAGAATCATTAAGATAACTTTGCATGCCAAGTTCAAACTTCTTAATCTCAATTTTTTCATATTGGTAAATAGGTATCAATCTCAAGTTTCTCATATACATAAATAAGCATCAATCTCAATTTTTTCACATTGATAAATAAGTGTCAAAATCAAGCATCAAATGATGTAATTATCATCAATCTTTACACATTTGTATATATGAGAGATTTCCTAAAGTATATCTATAAAGGGGTATAAAGTAGAAAATACATGGAGAGTACTATAAAGTAGAAAACACCTAGAAAGTCTAAGCGGAAGAGTAAAAATAAACCCCTATAATAAATATTTATACACTTTAAGATTAGGTATTAACCAATATAAATGTCAATGCGCCCTGTAGGAGTGCATTAATTAAATTCAAATACCAAAGCAAGTATATTGGTTTACTTCAAAAGGGTGTTATTTCGCAAAAAAGCCACTTATGCTATTTTAAGGATTGCAAGATATATAAGAATAATTAAGGAAGCTTATGTCAAGGCAACTTTGCATTTCAAGTTTAAATCTCTTAATCTCAACTTTTCTCCATTCGTAAATAGGCATCAATCTCAATTTTTATATATTCTTAAGTAGGCATCGAAATCAAGGATCAAATAATGCAATTATCATCAATCTTTGTAAGTGTGCATGCACAAGAATCAAGCATCAAATGATACAGGTATCATAGCGCATATGACAAATTTGCCAAGTTTAAACCTTAGTCTCAATTTTCCCATATTCATAAATAGTCATCAATCTCAATTTTTTTACTTTCTTAAATAAGTATCAATATCAGTTTTTTCATATTTATAAATAGGCATCTCAAGCATCAGATCAATAATCAATCTTAATTTCAATTTTTCCACATAAAATATGCATCAATTTCAATTTTCCAACACTCATAAATAAGTGTCAAAAACAATAATTAAAATATTATCATCAATCTTAATCTCAATTTTTTAATATTTATAAATAGGCATTGATCTCATTTTTTCATATTCGTAAATAGGCATTAATCTTAATTTTTTCACATTCGTAAATAGACATCAGTCTCAATTTATTAGAAAAATAGTTTCTCAGCAAATCTAAAAAAGAGTCTCCCAAAAGTAAACTCTATGTAGAAAACTAAAGCTACAGGTTTTATTGAAAAAATATGGGTAGAGATTTGAGAAAAGAATCATGCTCCAATGTCAAGAAAAAAAAAAGATTTTTTCCTTCAAAATTTATGCAGTTTAGTCTAGTTAAAGACACCAAAGAACATAATAAAAGCATACAACTACCAAAGCTAATCGTGCAAAAATTTACATAAAAAATATCGTTTCTCAAATAAGCCATAAACAACTTCTAACGATCACAAGGTATGCAAGAATCATTAAGGCAACTATGCTTGTAAAGTTCAAATCTCTTAATCTCAATTTTTTAACATTCATAAATAGACATCAATGTCAATTTACTAGAAAAGAAATTCCTCAGCAAGTCTAAAAAGGAGTCTCCATAAAAGCAAACTCAATGTAGAAAATAAAAGCTATAGTTTTTATTGAAAAAAAGGAGGGTAGAGATTTGAGAAAAGAATCATTTCCCAATGTCAAGGAAAAAGATTTTCCCTTCAAAATCCATGTAGTTTAGTTCAGCTAAAGACACCAAAAAACATAATAAAAGCACACAATCACCAAAACTAATCACACAAAAATTTATATAAAAAAATTGTCATTTCTCAAATAAGCTACATATAACTTCTAACGATCACAAGGTATACAAGAACCATTAAGGTAACTTTACATGTCAAATTCAAACCTCTTAATCTTAATTTTTTTCACATTTATAAATATGCATTAATATCAATTTTTTCACATTTATAAAAAAGCATCAATCTCAATTTTTTTCACATTAATAAATAAGTGTCAAAATCAAGCATCAAATGATGCAATTATCATCAATCTTTACAAATGTGTATACATGGAAGATTTCCTAAAGTATCTGTAAATGGAGGGTATAAAGTAGCAAATAATGGAGAGTCTAAACTGAAGGGCAAAAGTAACCCCTATAATTAATATTTATGCACTTTAAGATTAGGCATCAACTGATATAAATGTTTATGTTCCTTGTAGGAGTGTATTAAATAAACTCAAATATCAAAGTAAGCATATTTATTTACTTCAAAAGGGTGTCATTTCTCAAATCTTATTTCTAAAGATTGTAAGACATGCAAGAATAATTAAGGAAACTTATGCTAATGAAACTTTACATTTCAAATTCAAACCTCTTAATCTCAACTTTTTTACATTCATAAATAGGAATCAATCTCAATTTTTTCAAATTCTTAAATATGCATCGAACTCAAACACCAAACAATATAATTTCAACAAAACAGTGGCTCTAGACTGTTACATATGGTATCAAAACTAGACTTTTTTAAGGTGAATTCCTTTCCCCATGTAGACGTGTTTTATGGGTGCTATAGTTATACCTAGAAAAATAAAATCTTACTCTTAGCTACTACTCTAATAAGGACAATATCTACGAATAAGGGATTCTGAGCTATTACAATTGGTATCAGAACTAGACTATTTCGAGGGTAGATTCTTTTTCCCATGTAGACGCGTTTTCTAATTGACTACGGCTGTACCTAGGAAAACAAAACTTACTCTTGGCTACAACTGTAAATAGGGATAATATCTACGAATAAGGGGTTTTAGGCTGTTAAGTTAGTATTAGAGTTAGACTCTTTGGAAAGGTGGATTTCTTTCCCCATGTAGATGCATTTTTTGGGTGGCCATAGCTATAAATAGGAACAATATCTACGAATGGGGTTTCTAGATTGTTACATATGGTGTCAGAGTTAGACCTCTGATCGGCATGCCAACGTAGTCTCTGGGCCCCTATGAGGATGGATGTGAAGTCCCACATCAGTTAAAAAGTAGAACGAAGTATGCCATATAAGGGTGTGACTATCTTCTCTTTATATACATGTTTTCTAGTTAACTACAGCTGTACTTAGAAAAATAAAATAATGCTCTTGGCTACGGCTATAAACAAGGACAATATCTTTAAATGAGGGGTTCTGGATTGTTTAGTTAGTATCAGAGTCGGACCTCCGATCTGTGTGCTAGCGAGGTCACTAAGTCCCTATAAGGGTGGATGTAAAGTCTTACATCGGTTAGAAAAAGAAACGAAGTATGTCTTATAAGGGTATAGATGCTTTTCATTTATAGACGTGTTTTTTGTGTGACTCCGGCTGTACCCAGAAAAATAAAATACTACTCGGCTATGATTGTAAATATGGATAATATCTACAAATGAGATATTATAGAATGTTTAGTTGGTATCAGAGTAAGACCCTAGTCTGTGTGTCAACGAGATCGTTGGACCCCTATGGGGGTAGATGTGAAGTCCCATATCGATTAGAAAGGAGAATAAGTATGCCTTATAAGGGTGTGGATATCTTCTCTTTATAGACATATTTTCTGGTGATTGTGGCTATATACAGGGAAACAAAACTTTACTCTTGGCTACAATTTCAAATAGGGATAATATATACGAAGAAAGATTTTGGACTATTATATATGGTATTAGAGTCATACTCTTTCGAGGGTGGGTTCCTTTACCCACATAGACATATTCTCTAGGTGACTACAGCTATACACAGGAAAATAAAATCCTATTCTTTGATACAACTACAAATAGAGACAATATCAACTGCTTAATTTAACTTGCACCAGTGAAGGTCGACATATAATTAATAATCTCGTGGAAATCACGCAACTAGTAATATGACCTGAAGTTATTATTGGATTAGGCGTTTTCTTAGTTTTATAAAAAAATAAAAGAATTAATAATCTCATAAAAGTCACAACTAGTAATTTGTCACGAAGTTACAGTTGAATTAAGCAGTTTCTTATTTTTAAAAAAAATAGAAATTAATAATTTTTTGGAAATCACGCAACTAGTAATGTGGTCCAAAGTTACCATTGGATTATAAAGTTTCTTGGTTTTTTAAAAAAAAAACTAAAAACAAAAGAAATATAGCATTTTTTTCACTCTTGCAATTACACTGTGCTTTTATAAAAGATGTTGAAATAAAATATAAAAAAATTAAACTTTTACTTAATTATATTTTATAATGATTATATTCTCTTTTAAAAAGTATAATATTTATTTATTTAAAAAAATTTAAGACTCATGGTATATTTTGTAAATATATATTGTTATATTTTATTTTATATTATTGTTATAAATAAGATTAATTAACTCATATTTGTCTAAACAATATTAATTAACTCTAAATGAAAATTATTGCTTTAATGAAAACCAATTTAAATTCCACAAAAAAAAATCTTTCATTCAAAATCTTAAAAATAATCAATTTTACATATCATAAATATTTTTTATAACATCATTAATAATTAATAATCATCTTTCAATACAATAGATATCAATATCATTATTAAAAAATTCAAAAGGTATTATAAATTAACAGTTACACATTAAATAAATGCAGCATTGGAATATATATATATATATATATATATATATATATTAAACTTTAGCAGTTATTTAATTAAAAATATAATATGAACATCAATTAATTTCTAAAAATTCATTAATGTAAAATATACTAAAAACTTCAACAGAGCGATGAGGCATTGAGCTCTAGAGGAAGAACATTTAACTTACACGTCTACTCTTATTTATAGGATAACTTAATTACAGATAAATATGAAAATTTAATTAATTTCAAATATATTAAGGATATTCTTAGAAAAATTTCATTAATTATTCCTAGAAAACACCAAAATGCATTATGTTTGTAAGCATAAAAAGAGTAAAAACAATATATTATAACTATAAATGAAGGGAGTATTGTAACTATGAAAATATTCTTGCAAGTAATTTTAAGGATCAATATAATCAATTGTTGAGTCATAAAGTTTGTTATAATTTTGATAACATGATCTTATGTTTTTTTTTTTTAAAAGTAAAATCATATTTTTGTTATATTAGAAAAAAGACAATCTAAATATACAAAATCATATACTACATTTCTAATATTTAATATAAGATTTATTTAATTAATTTAAAGAAATTAAAGAAATTGGTTACTTTGAGTAGAATCACATGGAACCTATTTCTATTTCCATCAATTTTTTTGGGAAAAAATTATATTTAAATCTTAAGAATCTAATTGTAAAGATGTTCTAGGAAATTATCTATGAAGTCCCATGAGATAATTTTTTTGAATTGTGAAATGATGAAACTGTTCTCCTGGGAAAAAATAATATAAATAATAAGAATAACAATTCTATAGGATAAAAATAATAATTCAAGTAATAAAGATGACAACTCTAAAAAAGAAGTAATAACAGCTGTGAGAAAAAAAAACAATAACTAAAATATTTTTTTAAGGGTAGTTTTATTATTTGACAATTCAAAAAAATTAATTGGAGGTCATAATCATAGGATAATTTCCTAAAACTTCTCAATAATAATTTTTTCGTATGGAACTTAAATATATTTTTTCTAATTTTTTATCCGACTATTTTATGCCATCCCCATCTCTCCTACGAAAACAATTATGGCAACTGGCGGTGACTTAGGTGAGGACGATGGAAGATAGCAATAACTCAATAGACATAATAAACATGTTTTAATTTTTAAATCTCTCTTCCACCTTCCTTCACTTGGACTTGGATCAAAATCATTTCCTCAAGCCAAATGGGGAAAATGAGTTATGTCATGTTTGGGTCTTTTTGTGTGAAACAGTTCATCAGTTTTAACTTCAAGTATTAGATCTGAGGAATGGGACACCATGTTGTTGTGCACCTTCCTGATATATGCCTCTCACTTGCCCGAAAGATTTATTTATTTATTTATTTGATTATATTATTTATTTATTTGTACTAACTACTAATCCATCCAAAAAAAATAGGAAAAATATTAATATAATATTTAGTCTCCCAAATTTATTCTTATTTTGATTTTCATCCCCCCAATTTTAAATCATAATTTTTTATCCCTCAAAATTTTTCTACTAAAATATTAATCTTTATATTTTAATAAAAATTTGGATCACTTTCCCTTTTAGAGTATGAAACTCACGATTTGAAATTTAAATGACTAAATCTAAATTTATAACGGAATTAAAAATTATATTAATAATAAAAAAAACTATGAATAGGAATTCTGCATCTCAATAACATATCGGAAAGAACCATAAAAAATAAATAAAGAAAGATAGAGAAATTTTATATGTTAATGAAATTAGTTCCCTGACCAATCCAGTATGATAAAAAAAATTAACATTAATTTTTAAAAAATATATATTTCATATTCGTAAACTAAAATTATTGAGAGCTCAAATAAATTTAAAAGTTCAAAAGTTTTAAGGCAGATATTTTTAAAATGTGTAACAAAAACGGAATTTTTCCTCTGTTTTCCTAAAAATATCTAGACATCTTTACCTCTCATACTCAAATATTTAAAAGACCAAAAATAAAAATAAAAAGAGAAAATAAAAATCAAAGATATGACAACCAAACAATGACGTGTAGCAAACCAATGGAAACTACGAAACCTTTGTCCGATGTAAGACTATACAAAAAAAAGCGAAGCATTTGGGAATAGACAAAAACAAACGAGAGGGAAAAAATCTCTCAGGATTCGTATTCGTATATCCTCTTATATTCCTTTTGTTTGATAAGTAAAGATTTTACAATATATTTCTTCCGTATAAATATAAGATCTAATTATTTTTATTTTTATAAATATTTAAATAATTAATTAAATTAATTATTTGTTAATTATTTAGTCTTAAATGTAATAATTAATTAAAATATTAGATTTAATCTCAAATATAAAATTTTAATATATTTTATTTTTTATACTTATTATTTTTTGCTCAAAGTAATTTATATGAGTTAAACGCTAACATATAGTTTAATGTTATGGAGCTATTTTAAAGAGATTAAATTATATTTATTATATTTATTATATTTAATTAATTTATATATTTTTATTAATCTATTTAATTTAATTAAGTAAATTTTTCAATTAATAATAGAAGGATACTGTTAGATTCGTTTTCTTAAAATCCAAATCATTTTAATTCTTTATATTGTCAATATTGCCCATTTTTATATCTATAAAAAATATGTTTAATTAATATAAATAATTTAAAAAAATAATAATAAATAAAAGAGATATAAAATATTACAGTCTTACAATTAAATACTGAATCAAACTCTTTCTCTTTAACAGGAAAAGAAAGTAACAAATCAAAGGAAAAAATTTCACATACAAAAATACCAGTTAAGTTTTAAAATTTTAAATTAGTTTTATTTCCTAACTATATTTAATAAGTCAACAATAATATATTTTTATAATAATTTTTTATTTCAGATTTTAAAATTCAAGTGATATGTTTGTGAGATTTTTTTTTTAAATCAAACTCCTCCATTAGTATTTAATAATTAGAAATAAAAAGGGTAAGTAGAGATTAAATTCACAAGAAGTTGCTAGGAAGACCATATGGTAACAAACACAAAGAAAGGGGTGGTTTGCAGTTAGAGATTAAATAGGCAACAGAATGAAAGCAACATTTTTTATGGTACAATGCAAATTGTCAATATTATTTGTATGAGCTTATTGTACAAAACAAAAGGGGTTCAGATTAAATGACATGACTTTCACGCAATTAAGACGTCTGTTCTAAGTTTCTAACCTAACTGAGGTTAAATGACATGACTTTCATGCAATTAAGAGGTTTGTTCTAAGTTTCCAACCTAATTATTGTGTGTGTTTAGATAAAAATTTAGAAAATAATTTATAAAAAAAAATTAGATAACTTTTAAAAAATGACTCTTGGAGAAGAGTTTATAGAAAAAAAAAATAGTTATAAATAAATGAGTGTTTAGATAGTTATTATCAAAAATAATTTTAAAATTGTAAAATTACCAAGAAATGGTATGATTTTATTAAAAATAAGAAAGATGAGAGAATAGAGAGGGTGGAGAAAAAAAGAGAAAGGAGAGATGAGAGAGAGTATAAGAAAAAATAAAGGTAAAATAATAATTGAGTAGTTCATAAGTTATTTTATTGTTCCAGAAGCTAGTCTATGTAATTTATCTAAAACTTTAGTTTTAAATTATAGTTTTGTCTAAAAAATTTTTTTGAATAAATATGACTGTTTTTTTTTATTTTCTCTAAACTAAAATTTAAGTCAAAAGTCTTTTTCAAACTATGTTTTAAAAATTTTCTAAATACACGTGTTAATCAATAACCCAAGTTTCTAAGTTAAACCACGAAGACACAGCTCAGGGCTACTATGACTGAGCCAACCCTATCCTATGTTTTTCATAGGATGACTGACCTAACCCTGTCCTATATAATGTATATTTGAATAGACTTTTAAAAAAAATATAATTTAAAAAAAATATAGAAGAGTTTATAAAAAAAAATAGTTTTAAATAAATAAGTATTTAGATAGATATTATTAGTATGACTTTTATAATTAATAAATTATCATAAAAAGTATAATTTTATAAAAAAATATAATTATATTTATTTTTTATTTTTCTCCTGTGCTATCTACCAGCAACGATGATGAGATCCAGTGAATTTGTGGGAGAAGTTGGAGAGGGAGAAGAAAGATGGAGGGGAAGGAGACGGCGCCGTGCTCACTGTCGTGCTTGTTGTGCTCGTCAATTATGTTAGAGGGCACTGTGCTCATCGATGCCGTTGGAGATGACACCAATGAGAGGACATAAATGGCATAGGAGAGAGAGAGAAAAAATAAGAATAAAATAATAATTGGATAGTTCATAAACTCTTTTACTATTTTAAAAGTTACTCCCAGTAGCTTATCATAAACTATAGTTTAGTCCAAAAGCTCTTTTGAATAAATATTGTTATTTATTTTAAAAAAAATTCAAATTGAGGTTTGAGTTAAAAACCCTTTTAAAATTATAGTTTTAAGCTCTTCCAAACATGCCCATACTTCACAAGATAAATTGGAATTGTCCTTTTGAATTCCTCACTTTACAATCAAAAGTATAAACTGAACCTAATTAGAGTTAACAAATATAATAATAAATAAATTCGTATTTTATAAGAATATGAATTCAATTATTATTATTGTTGTAAGTCTTTTGATAGACGATCTCACAAGTTTCTTATAAGTGATCTGTGATTCTTAGGTTGTGCCTTTATTTTAGTGAAGACCGGTACTAAATTCACAAACATTTTTACAAAAAAGGAAAAAATATAAAGTGAACCAACAAATTCCTACAAAGGAGCTTACTCCTCATTATTATAATGTCTAAATTAATATTTAAATTTTTATTAAAAAATATACTCATTTAGTGCTCTACAAGAGTATACATGTATTTAGCAAAAAAATACAAGAGTGATAAAAAAGAAGTAAAAGTATTGATAGAGTTGAATCTAGTAGAATAGGCTAATCCCTTATATTATGATAAAATAAAGTTTAAATTCATATTAAGAGAATTGTATATATTTAATATTTAATAATATTTTAAATAAAATTGTCTATAATAAAAGGATATGTATATTTTAAAAAAATAAGTAAAAGTATAATGGTACATTTTGTTTTTGTTTTAAAATAATTGTCATTTTATAATTTTCACACATAATAAAAATCATTATTAAATATCCTTACTCCTCAATCACCCCTTAATTATATTTTAATCAAAGGTAATAAGTCGCCTTTCTAAATAAATCAGTGGTCTTATATGTTTATCAATCTGCATAAAAAGGTCCCCCTATCTTAAATCAATTTACATAAAAAGGAGATCTTTAAATAGCTTGTTTTAAAAAACAACCCTTATTTACAATTTTCAAGAACTCCCCTTTTCTGGATTTATATTTTAAATAGAGATAAATCTAAAAAAAATCATTTTTATACCATTTTAATAATCTAACAACGTCTCCATAATTCTTAACTTCGAAGAGGTAGTTAAAACATAAAATAACCCATATTCGAAAGTAGATGGAGTTAAAAAATAATATCTCATTAAAATCATAAAATGATAAACATTTAAAAACAAAATAAAAAGTAAATAATTAAGACACTTTGTTCCTATCAAGTGAATCTATTTTCACATGTGACCGACCCTGTAACTAACTCTTCTTTTTAAGACTGCCAACATATTTTTTTTAAGTATATAAATAAGCTGAGGCTGTTCAGTTTTTAAGACATGGGACCCAACTTATAGGTACAACATTCCAGAACGTCCTCCTTGCACAGATAAGCAACACCTTGCTTTTATGGCAAACCCGGGTTCTTGTCCTCTCTCTCGAGAGAGAGATCACACCCATATCATTCACAAACACATGACATGTTGCATCATAAATTCATAATCGACAAAAAGAGAAGATACACATACTCCAGAGTCACAGGCACTACACAATGAACAATAATATTCCTACTGGTAAAGTCACACACACATACACATGGAATGAGTCAAAGCTAGATAGGTAAAAGGTAAAAGCTCAGATCAGAAACATCAACATAGCTCCTCAAGCCTCTCAGTATGTGATCTGTTTCTCTAGTATGGTGCAAAATGGAACAAGAGGCTTGTCTCTCTCTCAAAAGACTGAGATTATGGCTGCAAGTATGCAGACAAGCAATGATCCTGCTGAAATTGGAACCATAAATGGCGCTGAGCTTCCGGGAGATGGCACAGGTGCTGCTGTTGGAGCTGTCCCTGAACCAGACATTCCGGACGCTGCAGCAGAAGATGATCAAAAGCAACCGCCCATAATGTCAGATAATAAACTCAGTTTTTTTCATGTAGTAATGGTGTAATTAGAGGATGAGCATCAACGCAAACAGTAAGGTTGTTGTGATATGACCTAGAGATCATAGGTTAGAATTAAACTCCACCTAGTATGAACATTGTACATAGGACAGCCCTTTTTTTTTTTAAATGGCGAATTCTACAAAGAATGCTGCCTCTCAAGAAGTTAAAACTCTCACTGTTCAATTCATCTTGAAATTCTAACTAACTAACCTACTAAATCTATCAAAAACCACATCTAATTGTGGATAAACACTTCATAGAGGGGTAAGCATATTGATTAGAATGCAAAAGTTGACATTGTTGCAACTAAAGAAACATTAATCAAAACTGTATCTTGAATTCTTGATCATATCTGCACTTCAGTAGCACTCAATAAAAAGAGTCATGTTATCTGCTATAGCATACCATACAATACAGAACAATGAAAAATTGATTACTTTATCATAAAATCAAAAGAGAAAAAACTAAATTCCAAGGGATGGATATAAGCCAAGCCGAGTCAAGAAGATAACAAGATAATACAGAAAAATCAGACTGGCCCCATCTTTGATTAGATTATTGTCAATTTTTTGTAATAACAAAAAAAAATGGCCTTATATCTCATCATTTGCTAATAGGTAGGCCCAAGGACAAGCATGTATATGATACAGTGATGCTTTTGTTAAGATATTCACTCTCGGCAAGTAATTTCAAGTAGATAGAAAGTTAACCCTGCAAAATCACGAGAGGTTCTTTATTTTCTGAAGCCATTCCAATTTACCATATGACTTCAATTTAATGTTAGAACTAAACCAAAAGTGTATAACTTGTATGAAAATAATTTAATTTAAGAGACTGGGAGAACATACCAGGAGCAGCAGCAGGAGTTACAGACACTGCAAAACAACAAAACCACAGCTAATTAATATCTGAGAAGAATCTAGAAATGGATAAAACATCAAAGCAGACCCACAAATAATTAATTATTGCAGAAATGTACTTTTTGACATCTATGTTTCCATTAAATATTTGATCCACACATTTCAGATATGCAAGAGGAAGAAGTCTTCACCACCAGAATCTTAAAATTCACTGAAATGATTTTTATACATATACATCCATAAAAAAAACAAAAAACATCCTGTGAAAAGTTTGATCTCAGTTCTTCATGGCCATGCATAAATGCCAATTTTTCCCCCAAAAAGAAAACTCCAATAAAATGGGTAGGTGTTGGGTAGAAATCTAGATTGATGACTTGATGTATTAATACAAGAAGGGGATGGCAGAAATCAAGATTAACGCACTCAGTGTTCAAAACAACAAAGGTACACAGAGACTAAGGGTCTCAATTACATGAATAAAAATTAAAGCTTTCTGCAGCAGAACAGTACAGAACACTAAACATTCTGAGAACATACTTGCACAGAGAATTATTACCTCAAAAACAAGAATATTCACAAAAGAAAGAGAAATCAGAGAAAACCCACATGAAAAAAGTATGATGAAGAAGAAAAACTCACATCCACAGTTAGAAAAAGAAGGGGCAGAGACTTTGCAAGCTGCAGGAAGAGTCATGGCCTTGGTGATATTCAAAGAGACACCATATTGAGAACTGCTCTTGAAAACTTGACAGATACAGTCAGGGCTGGTCTTAAGCACAGTCTTCAAGCCAGAGCAGCATGTACCTTGTGGCTTCATGGTGGTGCTTCCGCTGGAGACGAAGGACAAGCAATCCACCATGTTGGATATCACGCTCATACAATCCGGTGAAGGCGACGGCGCGTGGTGTGCAGAAGACGACGCGCCATGAACCAGAGCGACGGCCGAGATGGCCAAAAGGCAGAGAACGAGGGAAGTGTTCGCTGCCATTGTGGTAGAGAGAGAACAGGGAAAAGAGAAGGGTGAGTGTTGTGTGGGAAATGGGAATGTGGGGCTTTGAAAGTGGCGGAGTTAAATAAGGGAAGTGGGAGGGCCTGGGGAAGTAATGGGGTTGAAGGCGAATAATTGGAATTTGGAAAAGATTGAATTTTTGAGAGAGAGATGTAAGGGGAGATGTGGTGGTGTGAGGCGTTGCTTTGCCGCGGGCACAGTAGAACCGGGGAGATGAAATGCGTTTGTCTACGTGTCACACAATATCACTCTATCTGGGAAGGACTTATTCTAAAAAAATATCATGTCATTTTTTTATAAACCAAAAAAGTGTGACATGTAGCTCAAAAAATGCTTTTAAAGAACCCTATTATATTCTTTATTAACTTGAGTCCTAGTCCAACTTTTTCATTTAATTTTTTTTATCTCTTCAAGCAAATTACTTTAAGCCAAAGAAATATGGAAATTTCATTTCTTTTAATTTTATGTGTAATATATATTATTAAAAACTTCATTATTTTTATATATGGGACTCAAAATACATATTTAAGGTATTTATGTTTTTCCTTATTTAAAAACTTCTCTTATTATTTTCAATAATTTATTTGGTATAGGTTTTTTTTATTAGAGAATTCTAAATAATATGACATTCTGAATGTATATAAAAAATTTGACCTATTGCATGATCACAGTATATCAAGAAATTTATTTTTTTTTTAATAAAATTAAATTAATTAAATAAGACAAAAAATATTTTATTCTTTACAAAATAATTGCATATCTCTTTTTTAGTCAGAAAAAAATGTTCACATTTCTCTCTGTTTTTTTTAGTAGTCCACTCATCATAACACCTCTATAAACATGTAATAAATTTTTCAAAAATAAAAGATAAAATTGAATAAATTTTAAATTTTTTTGTACATGGAATATTTTCCCCAATGCCATTATTTATGAGTACGTATATCTTGAGCAGTTACTCAATTAGGCAGGTTTGAATTTATTTAATATTTATGAGTTAGAGAGTTTTTATATTATATTAGGTGGGGATGGCCGATGGTGGAGTCGGGGTCTCTTTCAAATAAATCGTGAACCGTTCAGTCAACTGATTCTCGCTATTTAAATAATCCACCGCCCCAAATCGTGACACGTGTTCCCTCTTTATGTTTGAGATCGTTTCTCAAAAATGCATCAGTGTCATACACGTGTAGCACTAAATGCATTCACTACACTGGAATGATTTGCTTGGGTGAAGGAAGAATGAAAAAAAAAAAACATAAGTGGCCCTGTGGTCCAAAGGATCACTGGAAATGTAAAAATGGCCGGTAGTATAGATTTTTAAATATTGATTTATAAAAGGTATAAATATCCATATACTAATTGGCAAAATCTCATTTAAAGCATTATGAAATAGGAAAAATCTTAAACTAGATTGATAAATTCAATAAATCTCTAATAGGGCTCGTAGTGGCTGCTAGTAGAGGTAACTTTGGGAAAAAATAGAGGGAGAAAGAGATTTTTTAAAAAAAAAAGAAAAAGAAGACGATGGGTAAAATACCCAACATCCACAGATTTAAAATTGGGTCTATGACCGAATTAAGAATTTGTTAAATTTACGATTTAAGATTACTCTATTTTAAGAGGCTTTTAAATGGAATTCTCGCATATTAATATGTAGTAATTAGGATTACATTATAGTTTTTTATTGTGCCAATCATATACCATAGATTAGCAATATACATAGGACTACCAGTAATTCTAATATATAGAATTCAACCAAGCATGTTATGAATTGAGAGAAAAAATTGAAGAAAACAAAAAGGATAAAGACTAAGATTTACCAGTTTACGTTTTTCCTAATTTTGGTACGTATCAAATGCAACTCTGTTGTTAGGTCATTTTCCAGTTGAACCAGTTAAGATAGTATGGTTTTGACAACCATGATACTAAAGATTGTCTTTGCTTACTTAAATATTTAAATGTTTGAATTCTTATAACTTAATTGAGAGAATTCTACCCTTTAATTTCAATTTATGAAAATTAGTTCCTATTTTCAAATTACTAAGAAAAAGGTGCTTCTGTTATTATATCAAACAATGTGAAAGGGTTTTCTTCATACAATGTGAAAGGGATAAATGTCAAATAGATACATGAATTTTATATGATTGGAAGTTTTTAGTTTGATTTTGTCAAACAAACTATATTATCATGCCACGTCATCCTATAGATCAAGTAAAACAATTAGATGTGACATAATAACAAGAAACTAATCAAAATTAATATTCGTTAATATAAAATTTAATTAATAAGTTTATCTTAATAATAAATACAAAATATTTTTTTATATTTATTATTTTTTTTTAAATTATCCGTATTAATATTTTATCAATAATAGTTAAATAAAAAAGTGAGAGGGAGTTAAGGAAGATAATTTAAATATTTTAGAGAAATTATTTTATACTAACTTTTTTTATACAATTTTTTTTAAAAATGGGTTGGACTCACCCACAATCTAAGGCAGAGCAAAATCTCCTTTCCTCTTAAACGATACCAATATTGTGGGAGGTAGGATGTCTCCCTACGGCAATTAGAACTACAACAAAACGATACTCTCCAAGGTTTGAATACGCTTTAAATAGTCGCATGTCTCACCTTTTCACCAGTTGAACCTACAAACGATATATTATTTTATATTAATTAATTTAACTAATTTTTTTAATCTAATTAAATTAATTAAATAATTCATATATTAAGAATTAAAAAAAATACCACTAATTTTCTTTTTGATAAAGTGGATGTGAACTCATAGACTATATGAAATCCAAACAAGTAAACAGATTCATCAAGAAGAACCAAATGCGGTAGCTGTATGATTGTTTCAAGAATTACATCAATAGACTTTGGAGGGTAGTTATATTATATGATCCAGTTCACACGGTGAGGTAATCACATCAAAATAAAAGCTTATGCCCTAATAGAAAGACGTGTCTTGTCACAAAGAAAGTTGTGTTACCCCTTTTTCACTTTTAGTCAATAATTACTTCTTTTTTTAATCTTTATTATCAGTTCTATATTCATCCATTAATCATTAATCAATTCTCCATAAAGCTTTACTTCTGTATGTCATTCACATTCCTCATGATTTTTAGTATAAGGTTATTCAGGTAAAGTATTATTTTTTAAAGGGAGAAAGACGTAAAAATACTCTCCAATATACAAATCTAATTTCAGCACCCCAAAAAGGACTACGATGTTTAAATTTTGTTGCAATTTTTTTTAAAATCCCTTTTTATTTGATTGTGCAAAAAGCTACAATAACAGCTAAAATAATGATAACTAATTTCATAAAAAAATTGCTTTTATATTGAAAAACGTTAGCAGGTTGCTAGATATTAATTACAACAGAAATTTAATAAATAAAAATTTTAGTTTATCAAATAATAACAACAATTTAAAAAAAATAACAATTTTAATTTTTTCTAGTAAAAAAAAATAATAGCTTTAACTAATTAAATGATAGCAACAACTAATACAAGAGAATTAAGGATATTTACTATTTAGGTAATTCTTCTATAAAATTTAATCATATACTAGTTTATAAGGTTTTCCCAGTGATTTAAGTCATATCAAACTCCGGAATTGAGATTTATAGATTTAGAATTATTTTTTGTGTCTTTCTCTCTTGTTAAATTCCTTTGTTTTAAAAAATAAACCTATGTTATTTATATAATTAATGATTTTCATTGAATTTATTGTTGAAATTTTAAAAGAATTATCTGATTTCAATTAAATATAATTTCTATAAAATTGTAAATTAATCCATGTAGGTATAAGGACAGGAGGATGCATTAAGTTTCTTTTAAAGATTAAAACTCTTCCAGTGTCATTCTAATTTATCCAAAATTTAGATGAACATGGTTAGTGGTACACAATCTGTTAGTTAAATTATTTTATTTATAATTTATAAATATTATAGCTTGTGATCAATTTTATTTTTTATTATGATATATTTATTTTCTTAATACTAATAATAATAATAATTCACAATGATAAAATTTTAAAATTTTAAAATTTTGTTAAATCATTATTAATAATAAAAATGACATATTGCAAGGTTTAATTAAAGAATTGGACTTAATAGATATAAATAAATATACCTAAGTTCTTTCCTTTACATTATTATTAATAATATATATATATTGATATTATTATAAAATAACTGTGACAACCACTTTTCATCTAATATATCTCTATTGAAGTATACATTTTCAAATCATTTGACAAGATAATAACTTCTTAACTAGTCTGTTTACTACATTTCAACCAAATTAACACTAATACATACAAACATATGCATACAAATTCCTAAACTTTTCATTGGGCACAGTTAGTTTTAAAATAAAAATTACAGTTTTATTTTTGCAACGCTAGTAAAATGATTTTATTTTAAGATACAACATGCGAAATGCATTATTAACAAAGATTAATTTTAAAAATTATAATAGATATTGAATATAAGAAATATAAATTTTCTGTCTAAGAAGTTAATTGAAGAATTAATTTTAATTTTAAATATAAGATCAATTTCATATTTTAATTTACTTTTCACCAAATTATTACTATTAATTCTCAAAAATATTATTTTTAAGGTAAGGTAACAATCATCTTCATGATGTTATTTTCCATTGCATCTAACATCTTAATATTATTTTTATAATTAATATAGTACTTTAAACCATAAATAAAATTAGGGTATTAAATATAATTAAAAAAATAATATTATTGGGTGTTTGATGCATAAGAAAAATAATATCCATGTGTTAGATACATCATAAAAAAATTATAAGGCTATATGTTACTAAAGTATAACATCTAAGTGCTTAATGATACTTTATCCTCATTTTTATGGGTAAAATAATATCTAATATCTTAATATTATTTTTAAATATATTTAATATTTTAATTTTATTTATGTTATAATTAAATTATATTTTTAATTTAGTTTAATTTTACCTAACTCTAATTGGGATCTAATGTCTGTTAAGAAGAGATAATTTTTTTTTTTAAAAAAATCCACATAGGCATTAAGAATTCCATGTAGGCAATTGTTTTTTTTTTAAAAAAAACATTTATTCCCTTTCTCTTCTCCTTACCCACCAAGAACAGTGGCGACACAACCCAGATCCATAAGAGAGAGGTGACCCATAAGAGAGAGAGAGAGAGAGAGGTGACACCGGCCGGGTCGAGCCGGCGGGAAAGGGGCAGATATAGAAGTCGACATGGGAATAAAACCAGAAGGTTCGACTCTGGTTTGAGAGAGAGAGAGAGGATATGCTCGAAGCAAGAAGGTGCTATGCTTTTTGTAACCTTGGGGAATTTCTTGGCTTCAACTTGATGACTAGAGGTCCAACGTCTTCAAAATTTCTATACCCAATTCCTAAAGCACCTGTTCAAACATTGGCACAAGCTCATAAATTTTGGGAGCAAATATGCATGAACAATTTTATAACCCAGCTTAAAATTCCGGGAGATGCTCTGGCGGCACAAGCTCTCTCGGACTTATTATTTTAAAAAATTTTAAAACTAAAATTTGAACAAAAAGTTTTTTAATGAGTTGAAACCAAAAACACACAATATTAACTTTTTTATCTTGGAAAAAATGGAAACATAAGAAGATCATAACAGTAGCGGTTAAGTGTAATCCACGTGGATGGAAGCGACTTGAGATGAGGATGTAAGGAACTAGTTTTCATTGGTCCAAAATCTATCCACGATAGCTTCTCAGATTTCTTCTGCAGATTTTCTCGTCCGATTTGGCCCTCTAAGAAAACTCCTTTAGATTTTCTCACCCCCACATTCCCATACATAAAACACTCACTATCCCCAAAGAACAAGGCTTGAAGAAGCAATCTGTAATCTGTCTACTGTCTTATTTTCTCAAGAAAAGTTTCAGAGTCAAGAAGAAATGGCAGGTGCTATGTTGAATGGGTTGGGTTCTTCCTTCTTGTGTGGAGGAAAGAGAAGCCAATCTCTTTTCTCTGCTAAATCTAATAATAACAATGCTGTTAGCTCTAAGAGGTTCTTTGTTGCTGCTGCTGCTGCCGCTCAACGCAAGAAATCTTGGATCCCTGCTGTTAAAGGTGGTGGCAACTTCATCGACCCTGAATGGCTAGATGGCTCGTAAGTCCCTCCCATCTTCTTGTTTTCCCTCATTTTCCTGGAAAATTCTCACACAAACCAGGTTCACAAAACATAGCTGAAGCAAATCAATCCTGAAAAGATACCTTAACATATCACTATATCAGATATAGATCCTCTTCAGACGAAGTTTGTATTATGAGATCAGATATCTCATATCACTTGTGAGATTTTTATTCTAGAATGCTACTCTCTCATGTTCTAAATTCAGGAGCTAGATAATTAATTTAAAATAATTAGTTAAATTAGTTATTAACTCGTATTAGTTTCCTAAAGCACTCTTCTAATAATATGCTTGGGAACTACTCCTTTCATGGAAAACCTTTAGGAGAAAATTTATAAATTTAAGACAAAGTGAATTGAGATCTTGATAGCTCTTACATCTATATCAGCCTCAGAGCGAGAGTATATTTTCCGTTCATTGATGAATGTGTTCAAAACTTGCAATTGCAGGCTGCCAGGGGACTATGGCTTTGACCCTCTTGGCCTAGGCAAGGATCCAGCATTCCTTAAGTGGTACCGAGAAGCAGAGCTCATCCACGGCCGGTGGGCGATGGCGGCGGTTGTCGGAATCTTTGTTGGGCAGGCATGGAGTGGAGTTCCCTGGTTTGAGGCTGGAGCTGACCCGAATGCCATCGCTCCTTTCTCCTTTGGTTCACTTCTGGGCACACAGTTGCTGCTCATGGGTTGGGTAGAGAGCAAGAGGTGGGTGGACTTCTTCAATCCTGATTCACAATCAGTGGATTGGGCCACGCCATGGTCTAGAACAGCCGAGAACTTCGCCAACGCTACCGGAGAGCAGGGTTATCCCGGAGGCAAATTCTTTGATCCATTAGGGTTTGCAGGCAAAATCAAGGATGGGGTTTACATTCCTGACACAGAAAAGCTGGAAAGACTCAAACTTGCTGAGATCAAGCATGCTAGGATTGCTATGTTGGCTATGCTTATCTTCTACTTTGAAGCTGGACAAGGCAAAACACCCCTTGGTGCTCTTGGCTTGTAAACAAAACATTCATGTGTAGATAAATTGAAATTGAAGCTAGCCATTTTGCATATGAATCTGTCCTGTAGAGAGACACTGAGTAGTTTCCCCTAAGAAATTCAAATTGTGTCTTCTAATCTTGGACTTGGATGCATGATTGTAAATTGTATTATAATGTAGCCATCCTATAAAGTCAGTTTCATGTGGGAAATGCATAGGTTTATATAAATCACTTCCATCAACCTCAATTTTTTGGTAAAGAAGAAAAGAGAACTGTATCAGAAGATATCCTTAAACTGGAAAATACAGCAAAATGCTAAAAAATCCCTATCATCCTCAGCATAACTAAGCCATGGATCATGTAAAGATGTTGAACACTGGATAACTATAACACTAATAAGGGTTAAACCTAGTCCAGATCTTTATACTCTTAGCGGAGTTTTAATTTTGGTTTGCGATAAATTTCACTATGAAACTATACATGTCTATTGCAGCAAAGAAGAAATTCTCATGAGAACCTTCCACTTTTGGTTGCAACATCACCAAGCATCCAACTTGTGCCATGGCCTGCATCAGAAGAGCCCATCACATTCATTAATTCCAAAGAAGTTACATAAGAAATTCTATGAGATTACTACTAAAAATTTCCAATTTGTCTAGGTGTTAAATTGTTCCATTGCCTCAACACATCTAAGCCACAAGCCTAGTTTTTTTTTTTTGTTTCCAAGACAAAATCCAATGTTTTGGAATGATAGTGAAGTTAAGTAATAAAGAAATTGAAAATAAATTATCTTCAACGAGAAATGAAGGGCTAATACATATAACAGTAGAATGTAACTTCAATTCAACATTTTCGCATGAAGTTTTGGAACCAATTGAATTTATCTTGAAATCTTTATAACTTTTTTTTAACAGTTAAATAAAGCTTCAGTATGGATATATTTACATACAAAAATTTCAGTACCAAACAATTCCTGGGATTACATTATTACAAAGTTACAACTACAACTACAATCACAGTACTCTACCTTGATATCAGTTTCCTTCTCGTTCTGCTTTCATAGGACAGAATTAATTCTTGGGGGAATTAGGGTGTGTTTGGATTAGCTTTTGGAGAATAGATTCTGGGAAGAATAGATTCTGGGAAGAATAGATTCTGGAGAGAATAGATTCTGGAAAGAATAGATTTTGGGAAGAATAGATTTTAGAGAATAGATTTTGGGAAGAATAGATTCTGGGAAGAATAGATTTTGCAAATAGAGATGTTTGGATGATTAATAGTAGAATCACTTTTTATATTAATAAATTACTAAAAAGGGTATGATTTGATTAAAGTATGAGAGAGGAGAGAGGAGAGAGAGGAGAGAGATGAGAGAGAGTATAAGAAAAAAGTAGGGGTAAAATAGTAATTAGATAATCTATAAACTCTTTTACAGTTCTAAAATCCATTTTCAATAGCTTATTCAAAACCATGGTTTCAAACCGAAGTTTTGCCCAAAATCAATTCTGGACAAAAATGGCTGTTTGGCAAAAAATTTTGCAAACTGAGGTTTTATTTCAAAATCAATTCTGGACAAAAATTGATGTTTGTGTGAAATTTTTTCAAACCGAGATTTTGCCCCAAAATTCATTCCTAAACGTGATGCCAAACTCCTTACCTAGAATTTTGAAAGGAATATTCCTCAAAAGAAAACCACAATAAGACAGAATGAAACATATAATCTCCACCTTATTTCAACTTTCAACATCATATATAACAAGATCCTGTTTGGATCTGACGTCCACAACAAGTTGTACAAACGGAAACTTTAGTATACTTAGGAGCATAATAACAAACAAAAAGATGTCCTTGTTATTATTCTCTTCGACTAAGAACTTTCAAGCTGAACTAGAACTGAAAGATATAATTATATTTCTGATTTCACCCCCCAGTTTAGATCACTTCTACCTGCACAATCCCAGATTCCCAGTCATTATATCAATTATCATCTGCTTTCAATTTGAATCTGTATCATGAGGTTTCCTCCTTTTGTTCTTAAACACATTTCTTTTGTACTTCTTGCTGTACTGAACATAATTGCCGTAGCTCAAATTGCTGATCCTGGAGAGAAAAGGCCCCTTACGCTATCTTGAACATTTTCAAAGATTCTACTCTAAATAGTAACTGGAATGATGTGCCCTGTGATAATGGTGATCAAGCACGATGGATAGGGATTCAGTGCTCCAATGGTCATATCAGTGGCATAGTAAGGCAAAGGGTTAGTGGGAGAACTCATATTTGGTGACCCTGCATTTGCTTTCCTTAAACACTTGTCTGTCATAAGCTTCAATAACAATTCTCCAAGGGGAAATATGATGGACTTGACCCAAAATACCCAAATGAATTACGTTGATCTGTCAGGCAACGAGCTTGATGGGTCTATTTTTTTGTCCTTTTTGAGTCTCAACCTCTTGGACACGTTGTTGCTGCAGGACTATTGGCTTTCAGGTAACATACCAGCATTTTAACAGCCAAGTTTGAAGACATTCAACGTATCGAACAAGAATCTCGAAGGCAGTATCCCTAAAACTCCAACTCTTCAATCATTTGGCCCTGAATCGTACTCTGGAAATCCTAGATTATGTGGCCCCCCTTCTCCCAATCCCTGCATTGTTAATTCTTCTTCTCCAGCACCTGAAAATGATAGATCTTCCAATAAAAGTCACAGTCACTCTCTTTTATTAATTCTCAGCATAATTGTTTTGCTTGCTGTAGCATTGCTACTGATGGTTTATAACACAGCTACGAAGCTTAATAACATAACAAAGGGGAAAATTCCCAGAGTTAGAGATGAGGAGAATGTTGGTCACTATGGGAGAAGCATGGGAGTAGAAGATCAAAACGAGCTCATATTCTTTAAGGACAGACCTGAGTTTCAAATGGATGAACTTCTAAGAGCTTCTGCTGAGGGACTTGGTCAGCGAATCATGGAATTAGTTATGAGGCTATGCTACATGTGGACCTCCTGTTGTTGTAAAGCAGCTGAGGGACTTGAAACCATTAAGTAAAGAGGAATTTGTAAAGCCATTGCATCTCATTTATGACATGGAGCACCAAATTTGTTGCCCTTGCTTGCTTATTATTATTCCCAAGATCAGAAGCAGCTGCTGTATAAATATGCACAGAACGGAAATCTTTTCTTCCGACTTCAGGGTAATTTACCTACATATAAGCACACAAGGTGCCCATTTAATCTCATGTTCCAGTAAATTAACAGCTATTCACACCCACATGCATAAACTTAAACATTCCTGGTTCAATCACAAACATTGAACATGAAGACTTCAGAAAATATCAAATTACTAATGCTAACATGTTTTTATTTTTTATTTTTAAAAAACTCAGTTGTATCGTATTTGCAAATTGAAATAACTATTGTCTCAGGAAGTAGAGATGGAAACCGGATTCCATTCAAATGGCGCTCAAGATTATCAGTTGCAAGAGGGATAGCTCGAGCATTCGACTACATGCACAAGAACGCCAAAGGGCACCCCAACATTGTCCCTCATGAAAACTTAAAGTCCTCAAACGTCCTCTTAGACAAAGACGACGAACCCCTTGTCTGCGACTATGGTCTTGCCTCCCTCATAACCCCACCCATAGCAACTCAACGCATGGTCGTATTCAAATCACCCGAATACGAACACGCGAAAACAGTCACGAAGAAATCTGACTTGTGTAGCTACGACTTGCTTGTCATAGAACTTTTAACAAGCAGAGTATCTGCGTGCTCGGTGCCTCCAGGTGTTCAAGGATTGGATCTCGGTAAATGGGTTCGCAGAGCAGTGAGAGAAGAATGGACGGCTGAATTTTTTGACGATGAGATTGCTGGGGAAAGAAAAGCTCTTCCTGGGATGCTGAGATTGCTTAACATAGCGATACGATGTAACGATAGGTTGCCACATAATCGACCGTAGATGAGCGAGGTGGTGAGAGTAGAGAAGACAGAGGCTGCCTTGACGGCGAAAGATGAAGATAACCAGGAATCTGGAGATAGTTGGTCTACTTCCTATGGATCTTTTTCTTCCAGTACCTCATCATAGAAGCCATGGATTTGGAAGCTTCATCCTCAAGCCACATTGTTTTCTCTCATCTATAGAAACGCGGTAAATCCGGTTACAAAAAAAGTAGTAAATGAATATAATAATTCATTTATTTTAATAAATATTTAGATTAAAAAATAGTTATTAATTGTGTTAGTTTTATAATAAATATATAGAAAAATATAGTTAATACTATTACACAAATAATAAGGGAAAAAATTGAAATTCAAAACAACCAAAAGATCTCTCAATTTTAAAAAGAATAGATTGACCTCTTATCCAATTTATCTTTTATAAATTTAGGATAAAAGATAAAATTATTTTTTAGTCATTTATAATTTTTATAATAAAATTTATAATTTTAATAATAATTTTAATAATTTCAGCTAAAATATTTATAATTTTAAAATTAAAACTAATTATTTTTGAGTTTGTAATTCTTATAATAGAATTTATAATTTTAGTAATAATTTTATAATTTTTCCTAAAATATTTATAAATTAGGGAGAAAGATAATAAAAAACTTTTTAAAATTTAAAAAGATAAAAATGTCTCTAAATTTTAAAAAAGACCAATTGAGTCTTCTATCGTTTTTTATAAATTTGAGGTAAAAGATAAAATTATTTTTTAATCATTTGTAACTTTTATAATGAGATTTATAACTTCAGTAATAGTTTTACCAACTCTCCCTAAAATATTTATAACTTTAAAATTAGAACTAATTACTTATAGGTTTTCAACTTATATTTATAACTTTAGTAATTATTTTAATAATTCTATCTAAAATATTTATAATTTTAAAATTACAACTAAGTATTTTTAGACTTATAACTCCTACAATAAAATTTATAATTTAAATAATAATTTTTACAACTCACTAACACATTTATAAATATGGAATTAGAAAAAATTGTTTTTAGATTTATAACTCCTTAAATGATCTTTTTATTATCTTTTTGTTATTTTAAGTTTACAACTCTCCCAAAATTAATTTGTTCCAATTTATATTTATAAATATTTTATAAAGAGTTATGAAAATTATTATTGAAATTATAAATCATATTACAAGAGTTATAAATCTGAAAAATAGAGTTGTAATTTTAGAGTTGTAAATATTTTAACTGAAGTTATTAAAACTATTAATTAAATTGCAAATCTTATTGCTGCAAATGACTAAAAAGTAATTTGATCTTTTACCCCAAAATTATAAAGGATAGGGAGACTCAATCTATTATTTTCAAAAATTTACAGACTTTTTTTATCTTTTTAAATTTTAAAAAATCTTTTATTATCTTTTTATCAAATAATAAATAGTTACCTAATTTATTTATTTTAATAAATTTGATATATAAAAAATAGTTATAAATTATATTATTTATTATTTTTATAGTAAATATATATAAAAATATAGTCAATACCATTATAAAAGGGTATAGGATAATTATTTTAAAGGATGATAAGAGAGTAAAAATTAATATAATATTAGAATTTAGAATATTTATTTTATTTTTTAATATAAAATATATTTAATTAATTTAAATAAATTAAAAAATTAATTAAACTAATTATTTTATAATAAGTGTATATTAACTTTCTTAAAATGCTTTTTACTACCATATACAGTGAAACTAATTAAAACTATTTAATATATTTATAATCATATAAAGATATTTTAAAAATAAAATTATAAATTTAAAAAATAAAATAAATTGAGATATTATATTTATGATTAAAATAAATATATTATCTAACTCTTATAATTAATATCAAAGGTTATAACTAATAAGAATAATATTGTCTTCACATTGGGAACAAAAAATATGTTACAATAATATTAAATATAGGAGTTAATTAAAAATTGAGTTTAATCTTAAATATAAAATTATAATTAATTTTATCTATAATATTAATATTTTAAAATTAATTTATTTAATTTATAAATTAATATATAATATAATATTATATAATTTATTTTAGGAGAATTATGTCATTTTTTTTATCTACTCTCAAGTAATTTTTATATTAAAAAAATTAGGAATATATTTATAACTATTTTCAAGAATTAACAACGCACATTTTTAAAGATATCTCTTATTGCCATGATTTTCAAATATGGGTGATTTCTCATATTTAGTCCTTTTTCCACCCTTCTTCGCCCAAATAAACCCTAATTTTTAATCTCCCTTCTTCCCTTGATAAAGGGGATTGATTCAGCGAAGGAGTATGACAGATGGTTACGTGCTGGAGGGTATGAACAATTCCAATTGTTGAAGCACTAATAATAAGGGTAAGGACAGGACAAGACTAAAGATGAAGAAGAAGAAGCAGCGAGGCGGGAATAAGAAAAAGATGACTTGTGAGCAGAGCCTGGCTTTCAAGTCTGTAAAGGAATGGGTTTTCTTGAACCAGTCCTCTTCTTCCTCTGCTTTGGCTTCTTGTTCTGCTGCTTCCTTTGTCGGGGATGATTTTGGGTTGCAGAAGAGTCTGGGAAGAGGTGGTGAGAAGGTCGTGTTTGAATTGCATTCACATTCGAAATTCAGTGATGGGTTCTTGTCCCCTTCCAAGTTGGTTGAGAGAGCTCATAGAAACGGGGTATGTTTCATGTGTTATTTTACTCAAACCCTATTTTGTTGTCTGAGTATGACTTAATCACCATCTGTGTTGGGCGAGTAAATTTTTTTCTAATTTAGATAATGATATACAACCCTTTAAGGATAAAATCTAAGTGAAACCAATATTCTTTTTTTCAGTACTAAATTGATTGAAGAATCTGCAAGGGAACCAGTAAATAGAAGGATCATCCTTCTAAAATGGGATTTTTATCATTCAAACCTTGCTTTGTATTGCGATGCTTATGTTATGCCTTTTGAAAAGCATTACGGCTCAAACAAAAGTATGGAAATATATTGAATGTCTTCTGAAAAGGACTTGGATATCCGTGAAACATTTCCACGGTGCATGCCCACATCTAAAAGAAATGAAATCATAGTAGCTTTATTTTTCCATTGGTTTGTTGAAGAGGATGAAGGACTGTGGCATATGCAAATAACATCTCATTAAAACCTTGGAATCTCCTCCGCTTGTAAGATATGCTTGAAAGAGGCCGAGATAGTGGCATTCACCTTCTGAGTGATGCTTGAAAGCCTATTTGCTTATTAGAATCCTATATATTAACCTATCATAGTCTTATGATATGGATTTCTAAGCCTAAATCATATAGCATAAGAACCTGTTTATGTGCATAAATTCTATGTGGTCTGGTGTGAAAACTTGCCTTTCTTTTCCGTTATGTGTGATTGTCATTAGTATTAGTAGAGTGTGATGTCAATTGTAGCAAACTTCTCAAAAGAAAATGCTGCTAAGTGATTACTTTTATTTCCAGTTAATTCAGAAGCTTTGCTACCTACAATTATAGGAAATGGTTGGGATTTATTTTTTTAGTATCGGGCTATTTTTAGTTGATACTATTTGCTCATAACAGGTAAAAGTTCTTGCTCTCACAGATCATGACACAATGTCTGGCATTCCTGAGGCTCTAGAAGCAGCTCGTTCTTATGGCATTAAGATAATCCCAGGTGTTGAAATTAGTACAATTGCCTCTTCTAGGTAATATTCTGGATTCTGATGCCTATGAAATGCCACTACAACTATGGCTCTTGTCTGTCCTAGGTGCCCTTCAAGTTACTTTTATTTGTTCTCTATAATGGGAGGGGACTAGGGAGATTTTGAAGAGTATAATTTTGTATTAACTAATTTATTAAAATTGTAAAGCCTACATAATACTCTTTTGATTCATAATATCATGTTTCTGCCATTCTTATGATGTATATCATCGACTGGCAGTGGAGAACCTGAAGCAGAGGAACCAGTTCACATATTGGCATATTACAGCAGCTGTGGGCCAACAAGGTTTGAAGAGCTGGATGAATTCTTATCGAATATAAGGGATGGTCGTTTTCGTCGTGCAGAGAACATGGTCCAGAAACTGAATAAGCTCAAGTTGCCTCTTAAGTGGGAGCATGTTTGCAGGGTTGCAGGCGAGGGTGTTGCTCCTGGGAGGCTTCATGTGGCCCGTGCTATGGTTGAAGCAGGTTATGTGGAGAATCTCAGACAAGCCTTCTCCCGATATTTTTATGATGGTGGACCTGCTTACTCGACGTAATGCTGCAGAACTTGCCTTATTATAAGTCATAACGCTATAGGAATAATTAAGGAGAAAAATAACTGATGACATTTGTGTTTCAGAGGAAGTGAACCACTGGCAGAGGAAGCAATAAAAATGATCTGTAATACAGGTGGTGTGGCTGTACTGGCTCATCCATGGGCATTAAAAAATCCTGCGCTCATTGTCAGGAAGTTAAAAGGAGCTGGCCTTCATGGAGTGGAGGTATACAAAAGTGATGGAAAATTAGCAGGTAAATGGCTGCTGCTTAATCTTGAGTAAAATGCTAAAATTCACTCAATATTATATTCTCTGAACTGGTGACTGTTAAGGATTAATAACTTGACTAGGTGTGGAAGCGCATTGTCTAACTGATAGAACCCTCTCCTAAACAAAGCTGATAACAAGACTAAAACCAGAAATAGACAACAAGAGAGTGGGAATAACTTGAGATTGATAATACTGTTACTGCATAACTAAATCAGATTACAAGGGAAGTGATGATTTAAGGCAAACACAGGACCTTCTTACACCCGGATACATAAACTACAATCAAAATAACAATTACACCTTAATAACAAACAGAACAATAGACACACAGCACAATCACTCAACTAGTATACTTCCAGTCGAGAGGCCAGAACTCTCCCAGTCCTCACTATACGTCCATAAGACTGAACTTTCCCACCCCTTGGCAGAAAGGATGATCTTATAACTCAAAAAGTAGTCATTACCCCTCCAAACACTGCCCAGACCTGTGGCCACACGTACCTAACAATCTATTACCATTTTAGCCTTATGGTTATAAACTTTGGGATAAATCTCTAGACCACTGGTTTTAGTCCTCTCTAAATCACTTCCCTTCCTAGATTGTCTTCCATAGGTCTTAGGAAATGATGTCCAAATCTTTTGGGAATCACCGGCTCTATTAGACTATTACTAACAAAGTTAATTTATAAATTAGTTGGAATGCAGATTTTTTCATTTATCCTCCTTTTAAACCTGTACATCCACTCTATATGGGAAATATTCATTATGAAGTTTACTTCGTCATTTGGCATTTGAATATGAATGTAATATAGCAAGTGAAAGGCAGTTCATCTATTCAATGGTGAGGCAGTCATTCTGTCAACTTTTGTCACTAGTTTCACGTCAGTTAATTTATAAAAGGAGACAGAAATCACTTTCAAGGACCAAAATAACAAGATTCAAATTTGAAGGACTAGATTGAAAGGTTAATCTCAATTCGCTCTTGTTTAGAACAGTAGTCTGGCAGATAAATTAATGGCTATGCACACTCTTGAAATTTCTCTTGCATTGCTAGCATCATGAGTGTCAAGTCTAGTTGGTCAACATGCGTCACGAAAACTCCTCATTCTTATGTGATCTATGCTAGGCCACTTATAGAAGTAAAACCTTCCCGCCAAAATTTTCTTGTACCCAAGCATTCATTGTTATATTTAACTTTTGGCTTGCAGCATATAGTGACCTTGCAGATACATATGGTCTTCTAAAGATTGGAGGCTCAGACTACCATGGAAAAGGAAATCGCAATGAATCTGAACTGGGAAGTGTTAACCTTCCTGTATTAGTGTTGCATGATTTCCTCAAGGTTGCTCGATCCATATGGTGTCACTCCATCCGGGAAATTCTAGAGATTTATGCTGAGGAGCCTTCTGATTCGAATTTAGCTAGAATTACAAGGTTTGGGAAGAACCGGATTCTGAAAGGTGGTTCATCATCCTTGAGTTGTGGAAAGGATTTGATTGATCACTGCTTGCCTCTGTGGTTGACTAGGGAGGAGATAGTAAATGCAGATTTTGAGGCTATCAAACTGAAGCTGTCCAGTCCTATTAATGAGGGTCTCGTTGAGGCTACATAGTTCTTAAATTATTTTGCAGTCGAGAGAATGATATAATTCCTTTTAAATTAGTTATTTATAACAAATATGTGTTAATTTTATTAGAATAATCTATTTACTCATTATTCTCATTGATGTAAACCCCCTTTGATATGAAGAGATTATTTGGAAAGAAATTATAAATTTAAGACATAAAATAAACTGTAATTTTATATTTATAATAAAAATAAATACTTCAGCTGGGTACTATATATTTAGAACTAGAGGGATTATATATAGGATGGCCAAGAATATATATATATATATATATATATATATATATATATATATATTATATAGAAGTTCGGGTTTGCAGTGATATATTCTTAGTTATTGATCCGTAGGCAATTTTCTTTTAAACAAATTATTTGCTTTTCAAAATTTTTAGTGTTAAAAAAGTTTACCATTCCTATAAAAAAATTCAACGGTAAATACATCAAGAATTATATTAAATTAAAAAATTTGAGTAAAATTATATCAAATTAAAAAATTTATAAATAAAATTATACTACAAATAAGATTAAAATATTAAATATATATGAAAAATAAGATTAATATATTAGATACTATAACATTATACCTACAGGTTACAGAAATGAAAAGGGAATTGGCTACAACAAATGGGAAACGTGAAGGGTCGGGATTGTAAAATCCAGAAATCCATAAAAAGTAGGCAAATCGTTACACAAGATCACAAAATTTTGGTACTTTTACATGATCATATTTTGATCAACATATATTGCACCAAACCACCAAAAACATCATCACATGAAGATTCAATAAGACATTTAGAGCATTAGGGTTAAATGGTGCCTGCATCAGTCCATCACCCATGCTTCCCAATCTCCATCTTCTTTTTTAGTGTTCTCTTACCATAATATACGAATGAATCAACTATACCAGCAACAGTGAATATACCTGTGTAGAAAGGTAGAAATCCATCAGTAATCAGTTGCATCATTATGTAAAAAATAGCGTATACATGAATACTTCAACAGGCCTAAAACCAGAGACCGTTTGGTTTCACTACAAATAATCACTTGTGTTTTACGGACAAAATTCTTCTCACATATTTACTTCTCACAGTGCACAATAACTTAAAATAAGTTACTCGCAAATCCACACATATGTGAATAGCTTTGCTATCATTACAAATTCCCTTACATGAAATCTCAAAACTCCGGATGACATTAACAAGAATCAAACTCAATCATTTGGTAATGAAAGCTCTGTTTATCATTCCAATAACTAGTTCAACTCAAGTATGACTCTAATCTCTAACATGCTAATCACACTTGCACAGATTATATATGTTCTTCAACAGAAATTTAGTTAGTAATTAAGTTGCCAGCACATTCTAATGAAGAAGCAGACATAAGTCAGAGCAAAGAAAAGTGATCAGCTTTGTGCCACACAAGTACTGTATTCTCATTTGGTTTGTGAAATAGAATGGAACGGAAAAGAAAATGAAGTGAAAAAAGTTTAACATTTTAAATGTATAATGTCATGTGTCCCCATATAAAAATTAATGATAAAATAATTGTTATCAAGTAATAATTAGAGGGATATAATAGATATTTGTACATTTCCCTAGTGCTAAGCAAATGGGTAGTTATTGTTAGACAAGCCAAATTTCAATGCTTATTATAGAAAAGGTTAACATGGAGTTGTCTAATTATAGCAGCCATGAATTTTACAATCTGCACTAAGTAGAATCATGTTATACGTGAGTCCTTCGAATGTTAACTGATTTTGTTCATAAATGACAACAGAAGGGGGGTGTTTGTGGGCGCTACCTCCAACGATGGCACAAACGTTGGTCAGGAAGTGTAGAAATGGAACATGTTCCTCCTTAAAGTTGACCTGCAACATAAAATCAGGTGATGTTACAAATTACCAAATGCGCATCTATTTTTCTATGGTTTCAAATACACTAAATTCTTTTGTTCAACAATTCTTCCAGTTCCTCAACATGATAGAAGAAACTGGCCAGAGATCTCCATGGATCCAGCAGTTTGTACTGTAGAATAAATTTTAGAGGAAACGAAACGATGTTATTAAAATAAGAACGATCATAGATGCTTTAGTTGTTCCTTGCAGAAGAGCTATATCAAATTCGTAACAGAAAGCCATTTGCTTACTGACGTAAAAAAACCATGTGTTTTTCTTCCCATTTAAAATTTAAACATAAAAGAGCTTTTCAAGTTGGGTCGTCTTCATAGAAGTTTTGGAGTCAGCTGCTTGTGTTGTTTTTGGGTGTTACAAGCTGATTGTGTTTCTTTTTTAGTGTGCTTTATATGCAGGGAGTTTAATTTCTTGCTTTGAAGGTTCTAATAACAAGGATTTTCAAGTTAATGCACAATGTTACAGGTCGACCAAATCATCTAAGATAAGAAGGGCATATAAAATTAAGCATTAATGTAAAGTTTATGATCACACAATTCGGAGTAATTGGGACATACACTGATAGACAGACTATTATGCGAAGTTAGAAGTACAGTTAAGGAAAAATCTAAAAGCATTTTAGTCAATTGGCTAGTCAGATTTAGCAGTTTTACCTTGATGGGATTTATGTCATAAAAGAAAAAGACTCCAGGAATTGCACCGAACTCTGAACTCTTAAAATGCTCTGTCACAGAATACTGTGCAACAACATATACGATGTAACTTAGGCTTTATTCAAACAACACTATGGAATAATAGCATTTTTTTTTCTTAATTTGTAATACCTGATTTGAATAGGTAACACGGCCCCAAAGGTTTGTGTAAACCGTAGGGACTACCTGCAAGTGTACACAAAAATACAAGCAAACGTGAAACTCACCACAAAAACGAATCAACAAGATAAGTTTAAATACAAAAAGCTTCTCCCCCCTAGGAGAGGTGCCACATTTAGTGCCCAACAGTGCCTCTAATAGGAGGATATACTTAGTAAAAAAATACAAAAAAGTGTCTTGTTTTCAAAAGGCAGACGAGCATATCTCTGCCATTTAACGCAATAGTTATAGGTAAGCATTACAAATGTTTCTTCTAGAGAGCAAGAAAGGTCAATAACAAAACAGAAAGAATTTAATGTGTGTAGACACACAAATAGGATCCATAACAAAGATGGTTCAGATTTTTTATAACATCATAAAAAATGGTTGAATTAGGTGAATACTAACATCATTAAGCATTTAGTTGACACTGAAAAAACCGTACAAGAAATTTAGTGAGAAAATTATCCGCAGATAGTACTAACCTTGATGAAATACTGGTACATGCCATGGTTTGGTCCTTGCACCCACTGTACCCTGCAAAGGATTGAAAAGAATAAACGAGGGAGATCTTAAATGGTTTGGAAAAGAAAGTTATAGTTGAATTTTCTTTCATAGCAGTATTCCACACATAAACCCTCAAGTGTCTTACATTTAAAATAGATTTGCAGACAGAGACAAACTGCATCTTTTAAAATTTCAAAGAAAAACATTATCTTAGCAAGATAAATATAAATGCAACATGTAAAACATGACTGCAAAAATGATCTCTTGCAGAACTGCAAGAGAATTCTAAATCATTTGTACTTGGTCAACTAAACTTTTGGTTAATGAAAATTGTACAGCATCAGGTCAACATTTAAGAAGAAAAATGGATATGAATTTTTATGTCAAAACACTTTAAACCATCCTTGTCAGTTGAAAATAAAGACAGAAGAAAAAGTATTACCCGTCAAGAGGATTTACCAATCCAGGGAAGTGGTCACCAAAACTTAACTTGTTGATTCTATGGCTGATCTGCAATATGCACCATATTTTGTAAATCAATTTTGAAACACAAGCAAGCAGCAAGCATTGAAAAATCAACAATTTCACAGCAAAATATTACAAGGTCAAGGCAACAGATATTAGAGATTCACCGAGTCTTACATTATGATTATCCTGAAAACCAATCAGATCAGCCAGAAAGATAGTCGCCTGATGAATGCTTTTCCCAGTAGCAAAATGAAAATTTCCAGCCACCTTATTAACTTCAAGGGATCCATGGATATTGCATCCTTCGCCTTCTTCATCTTTTACACTCTGTATATAACCTTCTCTTCTACACTGAAAGCAAATTGTAAGGATCATAAAGGATGAGTTGACAAAGACTCCATAACTACATTGATTTCATATTAAAATCAAAATACATACATGAGCCCATAACCTGAGAAATTCTATATCTAGGGTAAATTTTGACCAAAACTACAACAATTGTGTCGTAAATTTGTAGGTGAGCACTACTAGCAGAAATTATGTATAAACCATGACATTTAAGTACGTCAACGTTTGTGAACATCCAAAGAATATATAGTTTATGCCAGCAACTAGCAGACTATTCTTTACTTTTGTAAATGAATTCAACAAAAACACATATGACATAATGTTTACAACCTTATAAATGTGTTATTTGAATTCACAGAAAAATTCAGTGTAGGTAGCTTGAAAGAACAAAGGTAACAATGCCAACCTGGTCAATCAAATCCATATTTGATAGTGCCCAACCCTTTTTCTTGTATGCATCACGCACTTCTTCACAAGAATTACAACAATGGTCATCCGACTGCACAGAGAGGGCAGAGAGAGAATGTAAGATGTTAATAAACAATTGCAGACTAAGTAGTTATGACACTGATAAAGTTCAGCAGACGCATTGGACTACTAAAAGGGCTGAAAAAAATAGCAGCAATTAGTTCTAACATGGGCATAGACTTTGAATCTTGCACTGATTATTTTATCTATAAAAGGTGAATGCCTTCAGCCACTCATAAATTTGAGATAAGACAATGGTTCTAGTAGCAACCTATGCATCGCCAACAAAATTTTGCTAGCCTTACTTTGTCAATGATATATACATTGGCTGAACAAAAGTGATCTTATGATTCATTATTGTTATATATTAAAAACGGTGCTACTCAAAATTAACACCAGTCATAGTTAAACTTTAATATAAAAATTTAATTAAGTTAAACTTTAATATAAAAATTTAATTAAGAAGCATATAGATGATTTTTATATTTTTCATTTTTTAAACCTAATTTTTCATTTTTTTAAAAAAAGACAGATCCCTTATTGCCTAAAATTGATTTTTTTTCCACTGTAAAACAAAACAAAGCATCTTACTGAAGTTTCAAATTGAAAAGAAAAGCAAGGGAAATTTATCATTAAATAATCACACGTGCCTCTTCTGCACCATAGCATGAACCACAGTACTGTTCGTTGTGTTCAAGTCTACCACCATGTTTTTGTAAAGGCTTCTCAATCTGCATCATGAAAGAAATCCAGAAAGAGAGAACCAAATAATATCATTCGAAATAAGCATGTCTTGAGCCAAAAAACAGAGATCAGAAAAATAATTTTATGCTTAGAAAATCAATTGCTCCAACAGGATTCTTGCATATTATGATTGTAATGGTAGCAAAGTCAACTGTAAATAGCAATAAGATAAAATGGTAATATTTTATTCAAGTAAAACCCAGTGTAAGCATCACAAAATATGACATAAAACTACTCAATAACATTTTCATAGCAATAAGAGTCACTCCATGTCGTTCTTAAAATGTGAAATAAAGTTGACAATAAGGTAGAGGATCCTTACTGTAACTGAAGAATAAATTTAAACATTTTAAACTATGATAACAAAATTGAGCAAAATGTTCATAGTTAATGCAAATCATGCTACATTTAAGCAGTAGAAGAATTTTGGAGTATTTTGGCTAACCTTTGGTGCACCAATTCCATCTTGCTTGGCTTCTATCACATTACCATTGGCATCAATTCTTTTTTTGACTATATTATGTATCTGCAAATAGGAACGTCCAATACTAGGGTGACATCATACCATACTGTTAGAATTAACACAACTACGCAATAAGTGCCAATTTATGTGGTACATACTATATCAAGATGTTGCTCCCCACTAATATCCATTGCATCTAAACTGAGTATAGAACATCGAACAGCAGGAAAAGTGACATCAAACTGCATTTCCAAGCACAATGGTGAGGAAACCAATCACAGGCCACAGTTTATGATATGATTGGGAAGAAAAATTAACAGAACAAGGACATTTATGGAATTCTCCCAAGGAATACATCACCAAAGTTAGCAAATTAACGCAAACACACATAACCTGTTGTCTACAACCCGTGAATCAACACATAGCCTATACATTGGACTTGGAACATGAGGAATTATTTTGAAGTAATAACAGGACTATAAATCCAAGAATTACATTGATGTGTAATTTTTCCCCTCTTGAAGTATCCACTAGAAGCTTAGTCTCAGTAACTGTATAGAGGTATGAACCTGCAACCGTAATTAATGGATTAATTCAACAGAATCTCATGGGAAATCTTTAGACACATCACATATATTAGTAGAAAATAAATGGCCTCAGTAAACTATTTAACGTCATACCAGACTTTATCTATTCTATTAATTGTTAGCCCTGAACTGGTACATAGCCATGGTAGTAATCACACCATGTTAACTACAGAAAAGATAGGCTCAACAGATTTAGTTACAGTTACAGCATCAGAAGTCAAACTGATGAACCTAAGAACTTGAAACATATATATCAAGGGCCAGAGTTAGGAAAATTTCCGTCCAAGATGTAATCATAAATGCAAATATAGCTCAAAGCCATCTTTATGAGTTCTACACTTTTCTTGGATAACCTTTTTACTTCAAAAGATATAATTTATCTATCGGGTCTAAACCTTGGCAGTCAACAATTAAGTTAAATATAGCCGCGAACCTACTCTCCTAACTAAATAGAGCTAAAGCGCAAATTTGAAACGAACCTGTTATTCAAATCATAAGCCCCGAACATCAAGAGCACATTATTTGTATAACCAGTATATCGTTATACGCATTGACAAGGTAGCATTACCAATTAAATTTCTGTGATGTGATTGCTGGAAAGGAGGGGCACAAAAAAGGCGGGGAAAAAGAATGTAAATTCAATTTCACCTTCTAAAAGATCATTCTTTTGTTAGTTCCCTTATCACCGAAAATTAATATTTCAAATTAATGCGGCCAAAAGGCCAGCAAAAGATATAGATTGAGACGTTTTGCTTAAGATCCCAAACGTAGATATTGGCCATTCATTTTCCCTTACATTTCAGGGTATCCCAATCAGGTGATCAAACGCATTAAACTTCTGAAAACAATCAACAAAATTTAAATAAAAAAAATGAACGAAAAGGGAGGATCGGAGGTCCATACTTAGCTCAGAGAAGAACAAGAAGAGGATAACCGCTGCGGAAACGACAGTGATAACACCTCCGGAGAGAGTGCGGCTGTAAAAATCTTCGTTGATTTTAGGATAAGCGTCCAAATTACGGAGCTTGTGGAGGAATTTATCCATGGCGGGCGCCATAATCGCAGAGAACTCCCACCCACAAGCGCCGAGTTTGGAGGGAAACAAAGAGAAAGCTTCAATCAATCAAAAGAGGGTCGGAATGGAGTCAAAGAGGTTGCAAAAAGATAAATCAAAGACCCGACGACGTTGGCCTGCGAAATGCGCAGACTTGTCTGATCGGGGAAGGGATTGGTTCGTTCGTTGAAGACCGAACTGAGAGCCGAGCGCTCCAATTCAATGATTCATGGTCAAAATAGTCAAACAAAGCGTGTAAATAATAGTAAATTTTTTTATTAATTTCTTTTTTCCAATTCTATCGGGTTATTTCTGCCTTTTGTGGATAATGCAAGAGAATTAGTTTTAGTATTTTATCCAAAAACAAAACAAGGGGAAAAGAAACAAGACAATTGTATATTATTAGTATTACTACTTCTTAGCCGCCGTTAATTTTCTTTTTCTTTTAAAAAAAAAGCAGCCTTTTACTTTTATATTTTAAATATAAAAGTTAAATAATTAATTATAAATATTAAAAAAATAATTAAATTAGTAATTTATAAAAAAATCTATATTAATTTGTCTCTCCAGTATTATTTTAATAATTTGAATTAAAATACAGATTTTTTTCTTCCCAAAATTTCTAAAAATAATTTCATAAAACTATTCTAAGAACATAAAAGTTAAAAATAGAATCAAACAAGGCATTGTCGTCTTGTGTGTATAGAGTTGTAACTTTGATTTTTACTTCTTGTAACTTTTGATTTTCACTTGCTGTAACAGAGTAATCTTTTGGGAAAATGACATTTAAGTTCCATGTAAGCAATTGAATGATAAAAAAGTCCCAAGAAATGGCATAATTAATGTCAAGTCCCATGGGACCTCATATGAATTTTTTCTAATTGTAAAAAGACATAAATATCCCTAAAACTGAAATTTTCCCTTAAGCAAACATCTCCTTCAAGCCACCAAGGTATGATAATGGTTGAAATAGTGGAAGAAGGCTCAGCGCATATCCTCCATATGTAGAAACAAACAAAGTTTTGTGTAGATCATCCAGAGATATTCACGCCAAACAAGCAAAAAAAAGTTACTGAATTCACAATCCCTTCGTTGAATGAGAGATTTGAAGTTGTCGGTGTTGAGTTAAATCACAGGATGCATAGTAATAGCAAGCGGGCTATGCGGTAATCGGTTGTGTTACTAATTTGCATGTTGTGTTCGGTTCTAGAGGTGAAGGTTGTTGTCGATTACATCCCGCCGTGCGAGATTGGATGGCTTTGTTTACAGGAATCAACATTAGATTGGCTGCCCTGATAGATGGATACCCGATAGTAGGGTTTACCCCTCCATCGGGAAAATTCAAATGTTCCTTCTTTAAATGTCCTATCAGCTACATTTACAACCTCAACGCCTAAAATAACAACCATAGTACTAGCAACTAATAACTCTAGTCCCTGTAACTAAGAACCCTATCACCTACACTAAGAACCCCATCACCTGCAACTAACAATCCCATTAACGGCACTAACAACCCCAGCACCTGAACTAACAACTCTAACACCTGAAATAACAACCCCAACATATGCAACTAACAACCCATGTCCCTGATAGACGGATATTTGATAGTGGGGTTTACCCCTCCATCGGGGAAATTCAAATGTTCCTTCTTCAAGTGCAGCTGATGGGGTTGTAAGTGTAGCTGATAGGGTTGTTAGTTGCAGCTGATGGGATTGTTAGTTACAAGTGTTGAGGTTATTTCAGGTGCTGGGGTTGTTAGTTGCAGGGACAGGGGTTGTTAGTTGCATATGCTGGGGTTGTTATTTCAGGTGTTGGAGTTGTTAGTTCAGGTGCTGGGGTTGTTAGTGTCGTTAATGGGATTGTTAGTTGCAGCTGATGGGGTTCTTAGTTACAGGGACTGGAGTTGTTAGTTGCTGGTACTGTGGTTGTTATTTTAGGAGCTGAGGTTATAAGTGCAGCTAATGGGGTTGTTAGTTGCAGGTGCTGAGGTTATTATTTCAGGCGCTGGGATTGTTTGTAAAGAAGAAGGAACATTTGAATTTTCCCGATGGAGGGGTAAATCCCACTATCGGGTATCCGTATCTCACTATCCCCAACGGCGCCCGTGAATCCCTGCTATCAGGGATATTTATATCTTTTTACAATTAGAAAAAATTCATGAGGTCCCATGGGACTTGACATTAATTATGCCATTTTTTTGGACTTTTTTATCATTCAATTGCTTATATGGAACTTAAATGTCATTTTCTCTAATCTTTTTCAGCTATGAACATTATTAAGACCATGCATCACAAGAAGATATGGATGAGGGATTAACTTTTTTAATTCTTTGTTTGTGTATATTGAAAAGAAAATTGTTAAACTATAGATTAAAGAGTTTTGGTATTCCTTATATCCTTAATATAAAATATAATTAAAGAGTTAATCTTTATTCTAAATATAATACATATAACCTGTAGTTCTAATTATAAAACCTTAGTTTAGTTTATTTTTTAAATTTATAATTGTTTTTAAAGTATATATATATATGTGGTTATATATATATTAAAGAGTTTTCATTCAAAAGTTATTATAATACACATGATAGTAGATGGTGTTTTAGAGAAATAAATATATAATTATTACAAATAACTAACTTAACTAATTTCGTTAATATACTTAAATTAGTTAAATTGATCTTATATTAAGGATATGAGGAGATATTTTCTATGTTCATTAACTTATTTTCTAATTATTCTAATTGATATTCCCTCAACAATAAGGAGAGAGGAAATAATTATGGCAGATAAATAGAATATTTTAAAAAAATATATTATATTAATTAATTTATTTAATCTAATTAAATTAATTGAACAAGTTTTATATTAAAAGCACCGGAGGAGTATCATTCACGTATCACGTAACTTCAAATGTTATTACCCATCAAATGTTATGTTATTTTTTGTTAAACATTTGACCCTCCTAAAATCTAAAAGCTAATTTCACTTTCAAAACTATACTTTTAAATAAGTTATTAGGAATACTTATAGATTACTCATTTAATATTTTACCCTTATTTTTTCTTACTCTCTCTCTCCTCTATCCTCTCTATTCCTGTGTGATATCTTCTTCTGTCATCCACTATCCTTTATCGTGAACACTATGTGGACTCAATCGTTACTGCTCTTTCGTCGTCTTTTGGCTGTGAGTTTCAAAGAGGGAAGTCACAGGACTTCCGTCCTCTCCTCCCTTCAAATTTGTAGCAGTGTTTTTGGAGAAGATGAAGTTGTCATCTTTGATAGAACTACAGTGAAGAAAGTCGCCTATGGAACTGCAATAGTAGTTCCCTCACTCTGCATCGCTACTGTTCCCATCGCTACAAGATGCTATTGTTCACTCAGTATCTCCGTCGTCTTCTATTGGCAGTGATAGAGTTTTTTATCTTATATATTTTCTAATAATTTACCAATCACAAAAGTCATTCTAGTAATAACTATACAAATGCTAATTTTTTTAAAATTATTTTTTTCATAAGCATTCTTTAAAAACTATTTTCTAAAAAATATCTAAAAATTCTTTTTTCAAAAGTTTATCTAAACGGCCCTCAAGCCAAAAATTGTAAAGTGATGTTATTATTAGGTCCTTGCCACGCCACGAATAGTGATCTTTTCATATTTTATTCTATTCCATCTCCCTTGTGCTAAATTGCAAGTGCCTAATGCGTCCTCTCTGTAGGAATGCTTTCAAATGCTGATTTAATTTGTATTTTACATTATAAATAATTAAAATTGGAGCAATGTGTGGCAGTGAAAGCGAATTTAATTTAGTCATTTAAATATGATATCTCAAGTTTCAATTCTAGTTTGTGTGAAAGTAAAAAAATGCCTTAGATAAAATTATTGTTAATCGAGTCCAATAATATTTAAATTTAACCAAATCATATAGTCATATAGAAAAAATATAATTTTTTTAGAAAAATATCTTAAATATATTTTTTGTTTTTTCTTCCCAAAACTTGTTCTAAAAAAAACTTCATAAAACTACTCTAAGAATATACAAGTTAAAAACAGGATCAAACAAGTTGTATAGAGTGGTAACTTTGATTTTCACTTGTTGTAACGTTTGATTCTCACTTTTCTAGTTTCTACGTACAGCTATAACGGATATTGATCTTTTTCAGTTATCAACATTATATTGAAAAGAAAATTGTTAAATTAAAGAGTTTGATATAAAATCTCTTGTAGATTATTTGAATGACATGAAAGAGAGAGGCTAAGCTTTGATGATGCATCATATCATCCATCACGTAACTTAAAATGTTACTATTAGTCGTCAAATGTTATGTTAAGGCAACAATTTCTTGGCCAATTTGATGATATTCCAATAATTGAACAACAACCTTTTACTTATAAATTTAAGTTTAATCTCATTAATTAACAGAAATAACACACCTAACTCCCATTGTGAATTTTTTATTTGTGGCTTATAAAATTATTTTTCCCAATAGAAGAAACAAACATATAAAATAACACTTTTCCCTGTTAATTAATATAAGAGTTAGTTAATTTTTTAAATAAATTAATAAAATTAAATAAATAAGATAATTATAACTAATATATAAGAACTAGTTGACTAATTTAAGTATATATTAAAGAATATATAATATAAATTTATCTTAAAAGTTAAATTTAATTATTTATTTATTTTTTTTAATCTATTTAAAAAAAATTAGTTAACTTTTATATTAAAAAATAGAATATGTCTGCAACAACATCTGACAACCTAGAGAAGAAAAAAATAAAGACAACAAGAATCTTGATGAATATTATATTCTACTAATAATTTGTTATTGACTTGTATCTATGTATATCGCAAGATGTTTTTAAATAAAAAAGTTACGCTAATTAATGATCATCTTCATCAATGTATTGTATTTTTACAATAGTGAGGCTTTAAATCTAAATTATTAATCTGTGACAATGACAGAGATATACTTATATCACATGTAATCTTCATCTTCATCTTCCACAACTTCAATTTCCCAACTTTTATTTTCACTGGTAAACGAATGAACACTACAAGTGGAACTTTCCCATTTGAATATTTATCATCATCATCATCATGCTCCTTCATAATAGTTTCTGCAAATACCTTAGACAATGATTCTGACGAAGATTCAAGCACCAATTCAAAAACTCTAATCTGCTTTTTCCCGTTATAAAACTCAGGAGGCGTCCCATGAGCAATCTCTCGCTTGTTATTAGAAAGTGAAGCACTTCCACCTTGTAAATAATAAAACCCTATATGACTATTAGGGTTGTTAGTTTCGATGGATAAGTTGTAATAACACGCAACAATGTTATTGTTATCTGCAGAATTATTTTTTGGTAATGAAGAGAATTTTAGAGAGAGACTCTGGATGATGAATATGGGGCTTTTAGGGTTAAGTGAGAGGTAAAGTATGCAGCCAATAATGATGAGAAGAAGAATGAAAATGATGAATGTGAGAAACATACATGTCCTGATGGATGAGAAGCATTTAGATCTGTGAAGACAAGAGGTATTATCATTATTATCTGCTGAATTTTGATGATCTGCAGAAGAAGAAGGAGAAGGAGGAGAAAAAATGCTGTGAACGTTGTTATTATTAGGAGGAGGCAAGACTCTGCAGAAAACTTGGTCTGCTGGAATCTGGACGACCCTTGAGGTTTGTGATTGAAGCTGTGGTAATGGAGGAAGTTGAGGTGAAGAAGAAGAATTAGAAGAAGTGTTGTTGTTATGATTATCGTTATGGAGAGAGATTATCTCATGATCAGATTGATGAGGAGGAGGAAGAGATATTTGATGGTGTTGTTGCATGATGAGAGTTCGTGTGGGTGAGAGAGATCCAGATTTGAAGAAATTGATGACTGGTTAGGGTTACAGGTTTCTGTATTTTTGATTGATGGAGGAGCGAGAAGAAGAAGAGTGCATGTGTGAGAGGGAAGAGAGAGAGAGAGTATTAATTACTCGTGGAACTACTAAAGACAAGGAACTATATTTGGGAGGTTTTACTTGGTATAAAAATTTTAAAAAATATTAAAAGACACAATTTCACCAAATAATTTTTTATTATTAATATTTATAAAAGAAAATTAAACTAGTCATTTGTTATGCTTAACGTTTATTAGTTTGAGCAGGGTCCAATCTAAATCAAATTTATCATAATTAAATGAATATATTTTATATATTTTAAAAAGTTAGTAATTGATTCTTGAAGTGTTTTGAGCTAAGACTAGTTTTTCAATTTATCGATGGAACCAACTTTATATAGTTTATGTTATTTTTAAAACCTTAGTAAGCATGTAAATTAGATGTTTAAAAAAATTATTTTTTTAGGAGCAATCTTGCTTTTTAAATATTTTTTATGAGCAATTTTAACCATATAATTAACTTCCTTAAGTAAATGTGATCCTTCTTGGGTACGAGAAAATGAAGAAATCAGAAATCAGAACCTGGTAGTCTGAAATATATCTAAATATATTAGGTTTTCAGAGTAATCATGGGGAAGTAATGCCCCTCATTTTCTTTGGATAGTGGTAGAGAATTCATATTTTAGCATTGATGGACAAAGATAACCGCAATGCATATGTTTTTTTTTCTAATTCATCTAGTATCAAATATATACACAGGTTTTAAATCTATGTCAATCTTAGTATTTCGCGCGCTCGCACACATATATATAGTTTCTCTTTCCGTTTAGGTGCGAAGACCATGGATACCATAATGGATTAAGGAGGGGTGCATGGTGAAGAAATTCAAACAATATTCCAATAAGGGTTTGAAATGAGCCATTTATTTTGCTACTTAATGCATTTAAGGTTAGATTATTGGATGACAAAGTATGTGGAAAATTAGAGAGCATGAAAAGACAAAACAAATATAATAAAAATTTAGTCCTAATTGCTTATCATGTTCATGATGGTGATGTATATAGGTACTTGGCCACTGAACTATATGCATATAGTCTACATACATTCATCACAAGCATGAAAAGTGGAGGCAAACTGGGTTATCTTTGTTCACGTCGGCACCTACAAATAGAGAGCAAATAATTTTAGTTTTATTTAAAGATATTATCCTTAAGAGTTATTCTGTGACAATTGACAAGATGAAGTAATATTCCTTAAGATTAAATGAATTTTTCTTTTGTAACAAGGGAATATAATCTGGTAAAAGCAAATAAACTCAAAAAGAAATGAGCAAGAGAGGAAGAGCGCTAGTGTACATTGAGCAATTTATGTTCGTTGCTTTGATAGGCACACGGGTTACATATAGAAGAAAGGAGCCCTCATTCACCCGAAATAGTGTCAAACCAGAAGGAAAAATGTTAGACGTTGGAGTTGTGTATGGCCGTTGACAATGGTCCCAATGTTCAAAAACATTAAACTTCCATATTCTATTTTGATTATAGAGATTTGAGGACTTTCCATTTAATCACATTTAAAAAATTATTTTTTTTGACAAAACTAAAAAATATTTTTCTCAAAAAAGCCCAATACCATGCACGCACAGGGAAAATATCGCCAGATTTCAACTAAATTTTCTTTTAATGACCCATTATCATGCGCTCGAGTCCCCTTCTCTTGTAGCCCCATTTATTAACCCAAAATTATATTTTATTATATATACATTTGAGCATTTACTTTTCCGAATAATGTGAGACTTTAATTTCTTTGATACACCCACAAAATATATTGATGTACTTGTCAGCCACTTTGGCTAAAAATTTGATGAAGTATTTAATTTTTTTTGTAGATTATATTGAAGTTTTATTTTATATATTTTTATTTATTTTGAATTATTGATATTCATTTTTTTTTCGGTTTTTTGATGTTTATAGACATGATTCTTGCCGGATATTCAAGATTTAGAGATAATCCTTGGAAATTTATAAAATTCCCCATAATATTGTAGTAATTGGATGGCATGATAATAGTTTATTATGAAGATTTGCGACTTTAGCAAAGTAAGATAAGATATCATCCTATTTTGAAGTGGCAATTCTTCTTCAATAACAATTTTTGGAGTGCCTATTTTTGCATTTGTTCTAGTATCAAAGTGGTATCAGATTGATGAACCCCTCAAAAAAGTTATTTCAAATGAGACCTCAGGGACATGATCCTTGACATTTTTGAGATGCAAGATTTAGAGATAATCCAGGGAAATTTAACTCCTTGAAATATTGCAGTAATTGGATGACATGATGGTCATTTATTGTCAAGATTTGTGAATGTAACAAGTCAATAGGACATCACCTAAAAGTGGTAGAAGAAATTACAACAATTTAAAGAATTGTAGCAGAAGCAGGAAGACCAATATTTTTTTCCCCATACAGGTTCAACCTTAGATGCTTGTTAGCATATCTTCATTCAGGAACATCTTTTTGGAAAGAGCTTAGATCGTAAAACGTGTATTGTAAATGATCAACTAAAATATTGGAATTGGAATGAGCTCTTAAAGGACCTAGAGCTCAAATATATGATTCAAGGCATGACAAACTCGAATCCTACTCACAAGTACATTTGTGATCTGGTTATCAATTTATAAATTTATCAAATGAATTTGTTTATTTTGTTTAGAGATTTCACCCACGATAAAGAAATTTTCATAATTTTTTAGGTTTTCAGTGACTCGTGTAATTTTGCACCTTTTTTTGGAACTTGGCTAAGTACATTGGCGACATATATTTGTCTTGCTAGTGATTTATTGAAAAATCGCAACAATAAAAAAATAATTTCCTCGAAAATCACTTTAAGAATACAAGAATGTGGTTTTTGGTGAAAGAGTTCATAATAAATACTTTTCATAAAATTAATTTATGGTAGTTACTCTAAAAAAATTTGTAAAAATAAAGCGGTATTATTTTTATAAATAATTTTTTATTATAAACACTTTTTATGGAGTGATTTTTGAAAATCCCTGTGAAAATCACAAAAGTTGTTTCAAAGGAGACTTGAAATTTTTCTAAATTACTCATCTCCTACAAGTCTTCAACAAAATATTTTTAGAAGTTGATTGTATATGTTAGAAGTGTCTGTGGATAGGATTATTATCTCAACATTTCCAACTCAAAGAGGTAATAATCTAACAAAATATACTAATATTTATAAATTATAAATACTATATGAAGTACCGCTATTTATAAGATGTATTTTAAATTTTTCTTATAATCATTATAGGAGGCTCACTTTTGGTTAATATTATTAATATTAATATTTAATTTAATAATAAATATAAATAGAATATTTATATAATTATTTACTAGTTGTAAATATTTTATTTTAAAATTTTATGTATTATACTTTTATATATAAACATGTAATTAATTACAAAATATATCGCAATTTTTTTTATCACAAATGAAAGAAATAATGAAACTTTTAGTTTTAGACCCTCAAACTTACCAAATTATCAATTGGGCCTATAAGTTTAATTTTTATTAATTAAGTCTATAAAATTTCATAATTATACATAATTAACTTTTATAATTTAGACTTTGGACTTTAGAGTGTATAAAAAAATTTCTTATAGTTTGGAGATATATATCCTAAACATAGTCTAACCATTAACTTAAAAGATGATAACCTGAATTGCCGAAAAAAAATAAAAAATATAAGATTATGTATAAAATTTTAGAAAAACTTAATTAAATTTTAAAAACTAAGTTAAAGTTAAGAAATAAAATTTTTGTAAACAAACAATCAGCGGTTTATACGGTTTTCATCCTCGCTAGTCTCTTATTTTTTGTTCCCCTCTGACCGCCTTCTCATTTGGACTATCACCTGTGTACATAATTTCTCGCTGTGCCTCCAGTATCGCAGTAGGGTTCCTTTTTCTGCTAAAGTTCAGAGCTTTCCGGGGAGGTGAGGACCCAATGAGCTTAACTCTTCTCCAAGGGTATTCTTCGGCTGAAGAAGAAACAGAGACCGTTGGTAATGGGACTCACTACCAAAATTCCTCGGGCGAAGACAGCGACGACGGCAAAGGCGTTGAAGCCTCCGTAGCTGCTCACCCTTCACTCCGTGACAGATCTATGTTCGACCTTCCACAACCTTCCGCTGCTCCAGGACTTCCTTCTGCATTCGACGCCTTCTCCGAAGTAATTTCGCCCCTAATTTCTTTCTTTTTAGGTATCGTTTGGTTGCCGTGAATTCTCTGTAAAATGTGGGAAATTTGAAATTGGTAGTGTTGCATTACTGGGATGAAGTAGAGTATTCTATCCTCTCTTCTTCTGGCATCGGAAGCAGGAAAAGAACCCGTCATTTTTTATTTACTGAAATATCTGACTGATTCTGTTTCATTCTGGAGGTTTCTGGGCCGCCTCAATTTCTGAACAATAGCGTGGAGGAATATAACCCAGCTAAAGAAACCGATCAACAGCAACGGAGGCATGGTGGCCGAAGGCATCGCAAGGAGAAGAAGGATTTACCTGCAGGTAAAGTGCAGTATGTTTTTTTGTTCTTTTCTTTTGTGGGCTCATTCATATGCACTCTGGTAGGATTAGGATTTTGGATTGTAATTTAAATTTATTAGTACTTCATTAGAATGCCTACAAATGGGCTTATTACCAGAATTATTAGGATATCACCCTTACGTATCTACCCCTAATTGCGCAATTTGATTTTCATTTGGAAAACCATACATAATGTTAGTTTGGTTGCACTTATGTGTATAAATGTAATGGTTTTTCTAGCAAAACCGGCATTTCCTCTATTAGGTTTTCTAATCAATGTTAAATCATATTTCCCCTATATAGTTGTAGGATTCTTCTTGTTGGATTTTTTTTTTAATATGCTGTGGATCTTTTCAGACCGTTTGAAACACATTTCGTCTTTCCGCATTAGAAGTTTTGGCTCAAGGAAGTCCATGCAGGGAAAGTTAATTTGGCACTAATTAGAGGACATGATAGACTATATGCTAGTGCTGCTAGAGATCCATTACACTGATGCAAACTCCCTAACAAATGTTGTGCCACAATCATATTATCTATACTTTTTCAAATGAAAAATCAAATTGTGCAATTGCAAGAAAATCAGTAGATGACGAGTCATTATAAGATGAATATGTAAATTAGAGAACTTTTTCAAGCTAATATTTTCTTTTGCTTCCTTTGTTTTGCTATTTGATTTTCTTGGGAAGCCTTCAACAAATTTTAAGGATGTTGTTTCAAAAGCTAAGGAGCAAAGACCCTTGGAAAATGCTTTTGGCGGCCATTGCTTAAATTGCTGCTAAATATTTGTGCTAGGGGAAATAACAAGATAGGATCACTTAACTCTGTTTATGTTTTATAGCCATTTCTAGGCCTGCACAAAGGAAGAGGATTGTGTTAAGTTCTCAACAAGTAATGTAAAACTCTTTGGAAACTCTATGGTTTAGATCAAAGACACAATCGTGTGATGTGATCCTTGTAGCCAATTTCACTTGGTGAGATAAGATTTATTATAGTTGTAGTAGAGAGATCACTTGGTAAGCATTGATACATTAAAGTGATGTATTAATTCAGCCTGTACTTTATTAAATACAATGATGTGAATGTTTTTTTACTCTCATCTGGTTTAATCAGTTTCTCCATATAGTATCGTGATTCCTATCAAGAATTCATTACAAAAAGATGCCATCAACGCATTGTTTTAGGTGCTGTGGTTGAGGCTAAACCTCAACTTGTTGGAATCCATGAGCGAGTAAGAACTGACATCAATGGTAGTGAACCCCCAACGCCAGCTGCCTCAAGGGCATCATCAGGAGGCAAGAAGGTGGCATCTGCGACCAATCCTAATGCAGAAGATGCTGCTGACCTTTTGAGGTAATGCATGGTCCCCTTGGTAACTTGTGGAAATTTTGTCGTTTCTCTATATTTAGTAGTGCTGGATGTAGTGAGTACATAAATCACTTGGCATTCTAAGCAGGCATATTTTGGAGATGACGTAATCCCTATTTAGATCCTCTAAAGATGGCATCATACTCATCACCCTGATACTCCAAGAGATTTTCTCGCAGCCCTTTAGTGCCCACAATTATGAGTTTTCTTTGGGGTATGGAATATTTTATCCTCAATAAGCTATAGTATCATACCCTTGGCCTCTAAGATTATACGAAAGTTCTTTGCCGTGTGGAATTGATATTGAGATCAACCCAAAAATATAGTTTTACTATTTGGAGATGCTCGAATAGACAAGAGGACATCAACTTGAGTTTTCAGAACGAATGAGGGATAATCTAAAGGGACATTTAATTTCTGATCTTGTATCTTGTTCAACATACATGCATGTGCGGATATATGCTTTTCATGGCTTCCAATCTGAGAATTTTGCTTTTCCTTTAGAATGTGCTTGCAGTGTGGGATTCCCAAGACATTTTCCAGCGCAAGAGGGATGGTCTGCCCTGTATGTGGCGATCGCCCTCCACAGGATCCAAGCGCAGAGTCTAAGAAGAAAGGATCAACTATCAAAGACAAGGAAAAATCCAAAAGGATGAAGGGCCAGTCCTCTCATGCAACTTGGAAAAGTGAAACAGAGATGCAGTTAAGACAACAATTTGATTAGCAGTATCCCCACTTAATGTACCATGCCTCTGACCACTTTGTTACAATTGAAATGCCATTTGTGGTTAAAGAATGTTGAAGAAGGAATCTAGTGAATGTAGTTTAGGTTCTGTAGTTTACACTTATGCTTGTGTACCACTGACGAGAGGTGATGTACCTATTCTTGATCATAGAATTGCATTGCACATATATAATTACACCACATATTGGTCTGTGGCTTCATGACATGTCAGAGTAGTTTAAGAGCCAATAATGAATAAATGAGCTGTTAAAATTGTCTACTTGTTCCATTTTTATCGAGTTAAAGCACCTTCCATAGGCTCAGGTTTGTTTCTGTGGCTGTGGCAAAATGGCAAATGTCCATTACTGTAGCTGATTCTCTTACTCGATTGAAAGTTTGAATCTTTCTCACCTCTAAAGTTACTTTTTAGGCATAACATATTGATACAAGATGGCTTGGTATCACAATAGCCTTGTGACTTTCTCCCCTTGTACCATACGTGAAAGATCTTGATACCTTACTCATCGCCACCTTATGTTCAAGGGCTGAGCTGTTCGCCAAGCGATATGTGAGCTAGGTTAAGAATGTCGTGCAATATCCATGTTTGATGTGAGCATGCATTGGTGGACCTCTCCTTAGCATGTGAAGATCGGGAAGGATGCACTAGTGTTTACATGTTAAATTTAATTACACTTACAGTTTCTCAAATTGATCCTTAAAATTAGAGGCATTTGCTTACAATCGCCATCATGTGAACATAGATTATGCTTACATAATAAAGAACACAATGCACGAAAAGTAGATACCAAAAGGCATACACTTGGGAGGACTAGCATTGGGAGAAAGTGTAGAACATCCGAATATTAAGTGAAAATAAGGCAAGGTGTGAGTTTATCCATGCCTCTAGTTCAAGAAAAGTGAGTTCCTCAGAAATAACACCAGTTTTGATGATCCTAAAACCATAGGAAGAATAAAACTCCAACCTTCCGCAAACGTGTAATCGCACAATAGATGGAGTACAAAGAAAAAAATGTGTGTGAAACATGTCAAACCATCAGGTGGAACAGATTTTTGTGTGATCCCTGAGAATATTTACTCCTGCAATAATGTCCACTTGATTAGAGAAACACCAATAACATGAGCCTGGCCATGGGGGAACAACAATCTGGTACAATAAATGAGGCGGCTGAGGCAGGCTATATCATAACATGGGTGGTTTGCACAACATAATATCTGTTACAGTAAAGAATGCAAAAATGAATTACAGCTTAACAAGTTATCCAAATAGACCAGCACATCATTTATGATGACATCTAAATGAGACATAATGCACCACAATAAATGCAGACACTAAGCTTCCTCCTGATTCTCAATCGCCACTGGTGGATTGGTCACTGATCCATGCATCTGCGGTTAATCAAACCCTGAAAATGAGACTGGCAGCAGCAAACGACATATATGCACCTTATTGAAACACTTAATATATACATGAAAGCATACCATAACGTTAGATTTGAAAGGTAAGGTATCGTCAAGAGGCAACCTAGATGAGTCAGACGGCCTGTGAAAAAGTAAGTGTGCTATAGACCGATCAATAGGATTAGTGTCAGTTTCCATATCTATGAGTCCTGTACACCTGCATAGAGCCATGTGTCAGATTTGGCCGAAAGAGTTGTCAATCAACATTAAAAATCCCAATGGATATCCAAACAAATTAGGGAAGAGCATCCCGCACGCTCAAGCTAAGAATGGATTTCAAAAATGCAATTGTGCGTATCCTCTCCCTTACCTTGAGAAACGTTTATTTCCCAATGCATCACTATTAGCACATATATTTCTAAACAGAGACAGATTTCATTTGAGCATTTGCACAATAACAACATTGATTCAGAGAATATTAAATGGTAACTGGAAGAAGCATAAGACACAGAAAAGATAAGAATATCAGATGCTAGATGCCAAGTTGCCAATGGATACATTTATCACGTGGCTGGCATCCCTAGAACAAGCCACTTTTAGGACTTGGAATAACAAGTGGAAAAGAGACAAGGTAGGGATTAGAATCACGTTCATCATGACCCCTTATTGTCTCATTCTATGTTATATACTATTATACGCGCAAATCACAGACGAATCAGAGAAGTTTCAAATATGTCCTAGACGTTAGGTCTGTCTGTCAAGTTACCAAGGCCTCAGTATGTACATAGAGTGGCGTCATTAAAGCATAATCCAACACTCAACATTTACCCATGACATTGTCCTTTCTCCATCTTATATGTGTCATACTCCATTTTAATTAAGATTTCAAACAATAAAACATCATTTCTGTTAGCGTACAATATGAAATTTGAAGACTACATCTTTAACTAATTACAGGTGCCAAAGAAGCAGAAAGAGGAAATCCAGCAAATCAGTTAAACTACCATAACTGGCAATTATGATACACCAGCATTCTAACCATTGTGCTGGTTCTCTAATAGAGAAATATTGACCTGAGTAGACAAGAAAACGTAAGCAACTACCTGCTTGGATCCTGCACCATAGCTTTGCAAGCTTCAACATCATCTCCATCGCTACCATTTATGTTTGCATAAGCGTGTCTTTGTTCAGCACTCTTAGCCAAGCGATATAAACTGTCTCTTAAGCACATTTTGGTTCTAATATCCAACTGGACTCAAGCAAATTTTGTTGTGTACAAGAACATAGTCAGCAAAATGTTATGAACAATGATTCTAATGTACCTAACAACCTTATTGGCTCTACAACATGGTTAACTAAGCTAATTTTTTTTTTAACAAAATATAAGGAAACTCTTCTAATATATATAATCAAGACTAAGACTATGCATACGGCATACCCATATAGAATAAATTATGTAAAGCAAAACACTATTGTTAAGCCAGATGGCATAGTGAACACAAAATGGTTGTTTTTATTAGCTTGCTTCAGAGAATTTTTAGCCCAAAAGGTCTATATTTCTGTTCCCAAAGCTTTTTCACTGGAATCCTGTATAAGGAATTTCCAGCATAACAATTCAACTAGATTTGAGTAAGCACACTAACTAGAAAAATTAACACAACACCCTCACTTGTACGAGGATGATGTACCAACATAATCCGCCTAGTGTTATTTCATGTCACTTCAATGGCCTACACAGATAGAATCAATATTGGGATCACGATTACACTGCATCTATTCAAAGAGAAGCATTTCCTTAACAACCTAGTAATTGAGACCTCATGTCAATTAAGTAAAGAAGCCAAACCACTAAATCTAAAGGAAAAACAACTTCCATGCATTATTGTGTCCCAAAGATCAGTAATTTATGCAGTGCTTCACACTCAATTGTATCAAGACCTCTACTATACTACAATGAGAGCCTAACTGATCCTCAAAATGAAGATAATAATCTCAACCTCAAACACCGATTTATCAAAAAAATTCTTGGACTGGGACTCACCCCGTCAATTCGTTGAGCTAAAGGTTCATCTCCTTGATTGCTTAAAAGCATTGTGATGCTGAGGAGAAATCATGAACTTTTAAGCTACAAAACTCAAGGTTTTGGTGAGATTTTGCAACGGTAAATCATGAACTTTTAAGCTACAAAACTCAAGGTTTTGGTGAGATTTTGCAACGGTAAATTTTAAAATTTGCTCCTCAAAAACTCATTCTGGAAAAACCATATGCTACTGCAACATTGAGGCTGACTACATAAGTAGTCAAATTGATGTTCATATTTACACAGGTTTAAATTTAATAATTTCAAGGTTTGTTATGATTCTTTACCTTTTATCTTCTGATATGATATGATCCTTTATCTTCAACATAACAATTCCAAGGACAAAATTTGTTCTCCAAATTTACCGACTACTTAGAAGGGAAGTTTACCAGCATGAGATGAAATTAAGAATACCACATTTAGGGCCCCCATGATCACCCTTGATACATTTTCCTTTGATCCAGAATCATTAATAATACTCTAGAAGTTAACAGCCTAACCCGAAGAATTTCATGAAGTAATTCATATTTACAACATTTATATGGTTGAGCACAATTAGATTTAAGTGCAAAGCATATTAACAATGGATAATAAAAGATACAAGATCAAGTTTTACGTCATAAATGTCAGTACCTGATCCATAACCTGCTGCAGCTGATGAAAGCTGGTAGCTTCAAGTGAGAGTTCCTCCAATGCAAACCTCATGGTTGAGCTTTCCCGCACATTCGATGAGTCTATTTCTAAGCTAACTCCCGCTACACTATGACCTTCATTTTCATTTTCAAACTGAGACAATTGCTGTTGAGCTGAACTTGGACTGCTAAATGGTGCTACACTCGCTATATTTTCATTTTTTGAACTCTTAGATAGTGCCAGGGCATCATGACTGTGGTATAACTTTTCTCCCTTTGCATTTGTTTTTAAGGAAGCATCTTGCATGGAACGACCGTGAGTGCCAGCCATGTTTGATGCATAGGATGATTCTTTTAGAGGATATGGATTGCCTTCAAGATCAGATCTGGATCCAGATGAAGTTGGAAGGAGAGAAGTTTGATTCAGTCCATTACTATAGTCTGGTACCGTCAGGGAAACTTCAGTTTGTCCGCCTGAATTTTGGTTTTGTTTCTGTTCCAGGATGCTAGCATGAGAATTAACCCCACTGGAAGAGGCTTCATTGGCTTGCTTAACATCTTCATATTGAATTGGAGGAGAAAAGTGATGAAAAGAATCACCATTTTCCAGGCATACATCTTCAATTCCTCCTTCAGATGCCTTGGATAGCCTCTTTTGCATCTATAATTCATGAGATGCAAATCAAGAGACAATTAATTACATAAAGGATTGCTCAAATTAAGCTGACCAGGCATGCAGACTAGGTCGCAACTAAAAATCTACATTGCAAATCAGATAAATTTAACAAAATACCTAAAGCAAAAGGACCATTTTTTTCATATTACAGAATATCAAACCCACTTTCACATTGCCAGTTGCCCATAGCACAAATGCCGAAACACAAAATGACATAAGCACATAATAGGAGGAGAATTATCACTTGATTGTCCTTCATGACACTAACAATTATAGTTCCAATCAGGCTCAAATATTTCTAGTTATCATAGATCCTGCTATCATCTCATCAAATGCTTAGGAAGACTAAATAAGTTAGAAATTTCTGTTGACTTAAAATTTCATATGAGGATAGTGTTATTTGAATACATAGACGGAAAAACTCTTTGAAATGGATGGATATACTCGGATAAACTACCACAATCAGTTCTTCCCCCTCCTTTGTAACATACTTGTATAATCAAGACCTCAATGATTTATGTCACTATTGTTAACAGTTATCACCATATCATGGGTATGCGTCAAAATCATCACTTCTAATCCCTTTAAGAGTTGTGCATGAACCACATGCCCTTTAAGCCTTTTGAATAAATAACATAGAATTATAGCTCCAGAATTCAAATTTCAGGACTAAATAATCCAAGTTAATTAATTATTAAAAAAATGAGGAAAACAGAAAATAAAATGAATTCTGTACCAACCTTATCTTTAAACCTTAAATCATCTGTATTACCAGATTTCATGTCTAGTTCGTTTAACATTGATAATGGACCAGGGACAGCATCATCAACATTCATCAGAAATCTCAATCTTCTATCAACAGGTGCTTTTTTGTTGGAATTAGCTATTGGTGGACCTTCAAAATCTGGTTTGGAATCTATATTATAATCTGATATAAAATTCATTGCACCTGCTTCAGCATATGAAAATTTGAAGTCAGACTTCAATACTTCATTGGCTCCTTCTTTGCTGTGTGGAGATGGGAGCCAGCAGACCTCCTCTTCATTATTAAGGTTCCCCATTCCAAATGTTGAATCACAACTTCTGCATTTTAAAAGTGACACTCAAACAAAGGTAAAGGTGAGAAAATTAAAACTTAAGTAGATGTCACTACCTAAACATCCGGTCAACATCTTCAAAGTTTCCAATATCAAGCCATCCATCATTATCAAGAAAACTGAGTTCATTCTCAGTCTGTGATATGTGGTTGATCGGATATTGACACACACTATCATCTTCCACTACGCACTTGTCTCCCAAAATAGTATCATCAGCACAAAACTCACCACTACTAGAATCCATATTTCTGCTCTTGAAACAATGGTCAGACATCCCTCTATCATCTGATGCTAGTCTTTTCAGTTCTTCACTTGTGTCAGCATTGCATGAAGGAAACACACCTTCAGGTGTCTGAGACCATGAATTCTTTTCCCACATGTTTTCCTCCTTAGACATTAAGTATAATTTATCCTTATCATGGGTATTGTAGCTACTAACATTATCAGCACTTTTGCTATTATGTAACTCCTGGCAAGGTTTATTGCAGCTATCGCCCTGTATTGCAAACTGTTCCTTATCTTCATCACCAGAATGGGGCACTATATGATCATCATTCTCGCCAAATTCATTCCACACATTCTCTTCGAGCTGTAATATCACACAAGTACAAAAACAAATATTTATAAAATTACTCACAATGACCAAGCATCCTAAATGCTTAAACTGTTAAGAACCCAAACAACCAATTGTTAATGTTAAAGATTATATAAAAGCAACGAATAGGCCTTCACAATCCAGGATATGAAGATGCATTTGTCAAAATGCGTATGAGAGTCAAAGGGCAAGCTTTCATATGCTATGGCATGAATAAATGAGCTTCGCATGTCACAAGCTAAGATGAACAATTTGGTGATAGATATGGCTTCAAAGCTATTATCATATTTACGTATCACAGGTAAAGGAAATGGCGTTACAAACAAAGGAACCTATGCGGTAGCAGCTTGACTAAAGAGAACAAATGAAGCGACAAATGCAGTAATGGGGCACCCAACAAGATTATGTAACCAATTTGGGTTTTTTAATGTAAATGCCATAAATTTCTAACAAAGTTTTCTGGGATTAAGTGTCCACGATTTGATGGAACAAATTTTAATGGAAATTATTTCATTGAAAGTGGTCCTTTCAAATCAATGAGACCCCAAAAGAACAACACATTAGATTCACTAGCATGCCTTTAGAGGGTTGTGCTCTTCAATGGCGCCATAATTTCATGAGAAAGGAATCACTGGTGTAGCTGGTTGGAGTACATTATGGTGCGAAAGATTCGAGGAAGCAATAAAGGAGGGCAAGATGCTGAAATTGATGAACCATAAGCAAACTTCCATATGAGCAAATACTAGGAGAAAATTGAAAATTATATGGCTGAACTTGATCTCCCTAATGATTTGGCCATAAGCTGCTACCTTACCTAAAATGGCTGCCCCTATTGTGATTTTAAACTCAGCACATTGGATAATACTAAGTATTTAACCAAGTCACAAGAATCTAAAGTTCAAGATCTTCAAAATCTAGTTATGGGAAGTGTCTAAAAGGCATTGAGAGCCTATGTTCTAATCCTTTTTTACAATGTAACTAAAACGCCAAACAATACTTTCTCATTACCACCTGCTAAGACACAAACTCTTACATTCTTTAATCCTTTACAATTGAAGTATTCTTCCCCTTTGAATTTTTTTTTTTGATTACATCTTCCCCTTTGATTTTAGAATTAAAAGGGAAACCACTTCCAGAAGCAAAACATGATTCCTTAGCGATAGACCACTGAAGCAACTTTCAAGGAAGGAGATGGAGGAAATAAGAAACATCTGTGTTATTGGAGTTCTGAAAAGTACATTGATGGGCATAACAAATGCAAGAATACGTTGATGATCAATATGCAATTCAAGGAAATCATCATTGTATGTTAATATGCTAATTTCCTACATGCAGATGAATTAACCATTGTTATCAAAACAAAACCGAAACAGTCAATTCAGCCCAAAAAAAATGGCAAATTGATGTCTCAACCAATTAAAAGCCTCTACAGAACCAATTATCTAGAAAACCAATCAAAATCGAAAAAACTAGCTACATCACTGGTTTGGCTGGTTTAGGCTTTTTACTTTATTTTTTTCTTTGTTCATGCAAGGTTACATTATCTTTAGGGTAAAAACTTTTTCTTCCTATATTCAAATGTTATAAAGGTGGTACAAATGCTATGATTATTGATCATTAGTTGCTTATTTTGAATTCAATTTGTGATTATGGATGTATAAAGTTATGAAATTTCTTATTAATAGATCTTTATGTTTCTTATGTAATATTTATTATATATAACATTAAAATTAAAAATATATAAATTTAATTACGACTAGTTCCATAACGGACAAACCTAGTAAACCCCAAGAAATTGTCTCGACCAAATATGGCCATTCTAGTTTTATAAACAATGGAATCAACCAAATAGTATTGTAGAGAATATGGAATTTAAGCATGGAGATAGTCAAATGAAAACACACGCCTTCCACGTAGATTAGATAATATGTTTTATTACAAATAAATGCTGGAAATTAAAATTGAACTGCAATAGTAAATACCTCGTAAGTGCAAAAGTTTGACATTCCTTCTAGATCCTCTATCCGCCACTGAATACACAAGCAACTCGTTGGTCTAATGCCATGTTTCCTTTGGAATATTCGTCAGCAAAGGTGCCTCTCTATCACATGATATAACAAGAATAAGACACACCTAATGTCCCAATTTTAAAGAACCAACTAAGAAACGATTTAAACAGATCCTACACAAAAGTTCAGACGAAAATTAGTTTAACAGGCCAACTCACTAGCTTAAGAAATTTTCAGACCAACTTGTATTGGAAAATGAAAAAATTGGGTAATATCAACTACCTACTAAAACCTAAGTTTCATCTCTTGATCAGGATAGAAGGGAATCATACAAAGCAAAACACTTATTCTCTTTTAAACACGAGGCTTGAACTAGAATCCTTGTGCCCTTGGAAATGATAAATCTTCTGGACCCATTTAGGCGATTACCCTACCGTGCACGTCCAGTTGTAAAAATGATAGAATGAGAATATAAAAAACTTCAAATAAAATGACCAATGAACCAAACACACATAGGTCGTCAATATCCAGAAAGAATATTTACAATTGGAGGTTCATTCTCACCATTTCCTTACAAAGTTCTCATCCAAAGACTGCACATATTGAATTGGTACGTTAAAACGAAAGAAGCGACTACTAAAAATCAGGGTGGAAGCAGGAGGGCATGCCAAGGGACCAAAATCGAGTAATAAATAGCAGCAGAAATAACACTTAGTAATTAATCCGTTCAGCCCTAACTAGCTGGTTTCAAATAAACACAGGTGAGCAAGTCTAAAATCCATTCCTTTCAAGTAGAACGTAAAAAGAAGAATCGAGAAACTGATTATAATTATTAATGTTTCTATAAACACCAGAGTTGAAGAGAAGGGGAAAACAAAAGGAAATGACGATGATGAACAATCAAATCAATCCAACTAGAAATACAAATGAACATCTCCCACTCTCTAAACTTCAACTTCAACTCATCGTCCAAAACAGCGTAAACAAGTAACAAAAATCGAAAAAGATGCACTAAAACGAGAAATCTGCGAGTATACGGAACATCTTTGGATTCACCTACCTCAGGAACGAAATTTTCGGGCAAAATGAGAATTTTTAAAGGAAAAAAAAAAGGTAGAAATTCCCGAAGCAGAACCCAGAACTGAGATTCACCACAAAAAGTGAGTAGCTTCAGCTATTTTCACCTCTATCAAGTCGGGATTCCTAGGAGCTTCCAGAACTTTCTTTCCTCTGGAATCGAACAGAGGCCATTAGAATTTTCTTTTTTTATTTAATTTAATTTAATTTTTATAATATTTATATTTATTTGTTTTTTAAATTCAGAGGGTATCACGAAGAGGCTGACACGTGTGCAGGAAATTAAGACCCACGAGGCGGATATCAGAATTCGTGGATGTGAGGCGGGCACTAAGATCCGATCAATTTCTACAATATTATTGGTCCAGGAATGATAAGTAGTTTTCCGGGGCACGTGTCGATAGACTACTCGTTTACAAATGCCAGTGCGGTCGAATTAAAGAGGGCGAGGCACGTGAGCGGCGTGGTGCGTTGTAAACAGAAATGGCACTATAAAAGAAAACGAAATAAAAAGAAATATGTATCTAAACTTAATTGACATCTGGTCTCCCCTTGTTTTGGGGGGCCTCAATCTCTCCATTCTCCTGTCATATGTTTATTTTTTATCTATTATTTTTAAATTTAACTAATAAAAAAAATATATAATTATTTAAAATATATTTAATTTTTAAAAAATATTATTTTATTATAATTCTATTCACGATATTTAAAAAATTATTTTAATTTTTAAATACTTAAATTTATGTATGAGGATAATAGACAATTTATTCTACTAGATATTAATAACACCTAAAAAAAAAGAAAATTTCTTTTTATTTTTAAATTAAGAATGAGTTTAACTTATTTTTTAAAAAAAAATTATACTAAAAAACATTGTATTCTGAATCACAAATTATTTAAATTAAATTTTTTTAAAAAAATTAAGTGAATTGAGTTTTAAAGTTTATTAGAGTTAAAATATATTTACAGACTCAACGAATATTTATAGAATTATTTAAAATTATTTATTAACAAAATCTTTATATTGATAATATAATTAAAAGTTATAATTTTTTTAGTTATAAATTAACTTTTTATTAATTAAATTATTTTTTAATAAAGTAAAATAATTTAAACACACACTTGAGTTTAGTTGGATTGACGGGCCTCTACCATACCCATACATTTGTCAAGAATTAATTGGGTTGGTTCATTTTTAATAAAATGATTATATTTACAAACATTAACATAATATTAATTAATTATAATATATTAATATATATTAATAAATAGGTAATTCTCTTTATTACTATTCAATAATAAAAATATGCAAAATAATATTTAAATAAAATAAATTATAATATTAATAATTTATAATAATAAAAAAAAGTGGACTGGCGGGGTAGCCTACCTCAAAACGGGTTGATATTTTACCAGTATAAACTCATCTTGTTTTGACAGAAGATAGATTAAACCTATTTTTTCAGCTCTAAACATGAGTAACCCAACTGTATAAAAGGGATTTAAGGAAAAATGTTCCTTTGGAAAGGTGTGAGATCACAAGGGTATTGAAGGAACTACACACTACACACTACCTTTTGTCTTAAATATAACGTCCTGTTAATTTATTTGTAAAATTTTAAAAAATAGTTAAGTTGATTATTTTACAATTAATATAAGATAAAATAATACCTAATATTTTAAACTTATTTCTTATATATATTTAATATCATAATCATATTTATGTTATAATTTCACATATAATCCTTTTTAATTTAATTCAATTTTACCCACAATTTTATTTTTTAAATACTAATAATTATACAAATTAAAAATATTATAAGAAAAATTATACTAAATTAAAAAGATTATAGGTAAAATTGTATCGCAAATAATATTAGAATATTAATCGCATATGAAAAATAAGATCAGGATATTGGGTACTATTTTATCTTTTAATATATAGAGAATTTGTGACATTTTTAAAAAAAATACTAATATCAGTTAATGATAAAAATTTAATATATAGACATAAAAATATCCTAATAAATAAAAATTACATTAGATGACAACCATACTTGAATCTAAAGTAGTAAGACTAGATATTAGATATTAGATAATTATAAAAAAATAGTTTGATGAAAAATAAATTAAATTTAAACATGGGTCATTAAATGATTCGTATGTTTAATGCAATTAGGGTAATCATTTACGGTGGAAGGTGACATTGATATTATCGTCATATACCCTAACCTTGACGTGAATCCAACACCTTTTCTCCTTTTCTACTGAATACAGAAAGCAAAACTACAATCACAACTTAATCATCTTTTTTTTTTTTTAAATTGCATTAAACATAATAATTAAATAATCCTTGACGAAAATCTCTGAATATGTCAATAATAGATACACTGATCCATTTCATTCTCCAAACATTTTCTTTTCTGGAAAATATAATGGAGAGTTAAATGAATTATCTTACCGTCTTATTTGTTTTAGCTTTTTATGTACTAAAATACAGAATTGAGCAATTTTTTATTTTTTAATTACAAACTTAAGTTATAAAGATTTAAACTTTTAAAAAATAAAATTTAAAAATTCAAAGTGCCAAATTAGATATAAAAAATTAATTTCAAATTATTCAAGGAAACAATAAAAAAAACTTAAATTAAAAAGATTCAAATTCATAGTGAAAGCTTACTCACTAATAAATGTAAAAAAAAAAACTAATAGTTGCATAGAGTGAGAAAAATTAATATATTTTAACTGCCTCAACTAAGATTTTGAAGTCAAACATTAGATATGCCAAAAAAACAAAAGTATACTTGAAAAAATTACTCTTCTTTTAGAGTCCACATTAATCAATTTCATGACCCTCCCTCCCTAAATTCACGCGTTAAATAATTAATTTAGTTAATTATTTATAAAAAAAATATATGTTAATTTTCATAAATAAATTATTTACATAAAAAACTCTTTCATTAAAAAAAAATTTATTTAATATATGCAATTAATGAGAAAAAGTTTTTAAAAAATTATAAATTTAAGAAGTAAAATTAATTAAATATTATATTTTAAATTAAAATAAATTTATTTATTAATTCTTATATTTAGAGAGAGAGAGAGAGAGAGAGAGAGAGCGCAACTGCAAATACTAAAATTTGAACCCACGAATAATTTTAATTAAGGCAACTGAGGTAGACAATTATTTGTTGACTAAAAACACTTTTAGAAAATAAAATGCTAAAGTGGATGATACACTTCTGGAAGAAAGGAAATAATCATTTGGTCCCTGATTTTAGGGACATCAAAATGGTCACTTTCAGGCTTCCCCATTAAGGTACTTGCCAAGTTATAATTGGACTAAATCGGTTTTTATTCCCTTTCACAATAATTAAAGCCACTTGTTTCTTATACCCTTTTGTTTCCTTATGGGCCAACCTTCCCTATGAATTATTAATTAATATTAATACTTCAGAGTTAAATCATCCATCTTGTATGCATTAACTCTTCATTAAATAAAAATAAATTTTCTGATAAATGGAAATTATTCCCCTCGGCAATTATTGTAAGACACCTCCAGGCTTTAACTACCTCGCCATAATCAAGGAGAACTTGTTAAGATGTTGATTTTGTTTGTAAATGAAATTTTTATTTTAGATTTATCCATATTTAAAATTAAGATTATGAATTGCATCTTGAGAAGCAAAAAAGAAAAAATTGCATCAAATTTTAAATATAAACAATATTAAAAAATGTAATCAATAACCCACTTCCTGAAAACCATCAAATTCTACTTAAAACTGCCTTATAAAAGAGTATTAGTACATATCAGGCTAAGGGGAAAAAATTACATGGGAAATTTGTTATTTTTGCTCAAATTATGCTTACCTCCACCCTATTTGTAAAATTAACACAAATCTCCCAAAAGAAATAAATTACACAAAATTTTCTTGAATTTTGTTAAAATTACATGACATTTCTCTTTGTTTTAAAAACCTATGCAAACATCAATAGAAAATAATGAGTAAGTTATACATCTTATTCCTAGATTTTGTGAAAGTTGCATAAACTTCTCTTTTTATTTTTCAAAAAATTCAAGGACCAAATACCTAATTTGTTTCGAGAAATTTGGCTTTATATAAAAAATATGTAACTAAAGGAGATATCAAACACTAACAAAGAACTAAGACCACCCACTTGTGCACAAAACAGAGGAAATTATCCTTAGAGGAGGATGTTATCCTAATAATATCATATATGCACCATGTCCATACACAGTTTTCATACAGAAAGAAAAAACATAATTAACAGGGTAATAATTTCCAAAGAGTACTTGGAGATACAGGTAGATAATACATGAAAAATTCTAAAACAAAGAGAAGGCAAAATTGTCTTCTTTGACCTAAATTACCTGAGCAAAATGCATAAGCGCTTCTGGGAAAAGACAAACAACAGCTTGAATGATTATCAATATCCCAACTTACAGTTAAATAACCAGGCAATGCATATAATTGTAGTAATGTAGAACAACAACAAAACTTTCCTTGCTAATGGTGACAATATACATCATTTCTTCAGAAGCTTCTGCGAGAAAATCTTCTTCGAATACGGGCTGTTTCGCGAAATTGCCTTGTGTGACTCAATTTTATCAACCAGCATGTCATGAACATAGCCCTGGTTTAGAAGGAAAAGGAAAGCATGATAAATGGGAAAGAAGGACCCCACAATCCATATATACACTTATTAGAAATATTCAACTGAGGTACAGTATGCCATGGATTTGAACTGATCTTAATGATGAAGACATTACAACAAGTGATCAATTAAAGCAAATCAAGGGTCTGTATTACAAACCTCAGAATATCGAAGAGCTGATTGAATAACATAATTTGCGTGCGGATCTTGAAGCAACTGTTCGAAGTGAGGAGTTGAGAGCAGTTCATGGATGACTCGTGCACGATGCTCTTCATCGTATACACGAAGGCATGTTTCAACCACATGGCTGCTAAACTTTTTTGTTGACAGGTGAACATAGTTACCTTCGAATTGTGACATTATACTGGCAGTGGCAGATGGGATCTTCAACCCCAAGATAAATTGAACAACATAGTTTCTGCATGGTGAACGGATTTTGATTTGAAAATCAATTATGTATATTTTCTCCTAGCAGAAGGAATGATTAATGATCAAATGCAGAAGATTCAGATCTAGTGCTCAAACTGAAGCATTTGCTTTAAAAATTATTTGCCCACATTTCTACCACATGTATCTATTAGCAGCTAAGTTTCACAATCCAGTACAGGGAAACCTAATATATAGTCGAAGTTATTTTCTATAGTAAAACAGAAAAGAGGTTTTTTAAACCGAAAAGAATAAAATTATTTGTATGTCGACATAAGGATTTGGGAGCAATGAACAAAATAGTATGTTTCTAACAATTACCCATATTGATCTTGAGCTAGATGAAGTGCATTTGCAGATACTTCTGCACCCAGTTTTGTGCGATGCTCGCCCCTGGAATGACCAATGCATTTTTGCAGAACACAACATCCATGCTGATGAGTTGCAATTTCACCACAGTATTTCGCAGCAGCAACAAATATAAACTTCTCCATTCAAGTAACAAGGGAAACCATAAGAAATTAGCAGGCCTGCCTAAATCAATAAACTTGCATATGGAATACCAACTGAGCTAAGAGAATAAAAAATAGTTATATCATTAATCATCCAGATATTAATTTTGAGAACCTCAAACGTACAATAGGAAAATTTGCAGTATTTCCTACATTGAGAAAGCTCTTTGTATTTATTCATATAAATTTTTCTGTGAAGTATATAGCTGGCCTTAATAACCAGCGTAAAAAATAGATGCCACTTTAACTACTTTGAGAAGGCCTTTTACCTAAGAGTGCATCAACCAATCATAAATCATTTCTTTGAACTTTGAAGCCTCTCACAGTTTAGAAGTTTTATAAACCTACAAGTATATACAGGAGCTAATTGTGGGAATGTCATATTCTTACAAGGAATCTTGTATCATGACTTCTAATCAGCCAGAGAAAGTGACCAACATCTTTATTAAGCATGGTAAATTCATTTAGCCACAGACCTTATTATGGGGTTTGTTCTTTTATTTCACTTACATTTCACATGCATTCTAGCATAAGAAAATGAGAATCCTAAAGAAACTCATAACAAAAGTCAATATCTTCATTCATGGCAATGAATATTATTGGCAGAATCCATTGCAGAGAATGGTAACTCAGTTGCTGGATAAAGCCCAAAAATATCAACAGTTTCACAGAAGCAAGAAACTGCATAATACTACTTTCAGAAGTAGGGAGATCAAATATTGCAAGCCTTGCAAGGGCAAGAACCCATATACAAACGTCGAAGCATTTCATGTAATGTCATCGTAAAACAAAATGATATCACTATCACATATGTTCAAGAATCATTAATATTATCATGGCAAAGATCAGAAGAACCAGAACTATAACATATTGCATGCATCCTTTTATTAAGATTAGTGTAGACATAAATACATAATCAGGAAGTTACATAACTTTGAAGAATCTATATGGTGCTTCAACATCTAAATTTCCACTATGAGGGGGAAGAATATGCTGTCAAGAACATTAACAGGTGTAAACGGGAGCCAGCACCCAAACCCAACTAAAAGGATAAAATGCAAACAGATGAATCTGATAATGCTACGAAACAATACAGAAATGATATAATTATTGTGATAAGTTACACGTCAATGAAACTGGATAATGGTAAAGGTGATCGTGAACTGTGTCTAGAAATAATTTTTTGCCAATGCTTAGACATAATGATACTTGTCAATACATTAACAATGTCAGCTGTGTGGCTGAACATGGCACTGCAGTTTGCCTGTATCTTATACTGGTGAAATGCAGCAAAACAGGAACTCTCACTTTTCATTAGATAGACATTACAGATGCAACAGAAGTAAATTATTACATAATCAGATGGAAATAGAAAATTTCTTAAATCATTGGGTGAGGTTACAATATCTAACTGCCAAACAGAAGTACAGAACAAACACTACAGTAATGCTGTCCTGTAATTTGTCCTTTGTAAAAGGATAAGCTTGTCTTTCTATTAATGTAAACCTATAAAAAGTTATCATCCCATATATAAACTAATTACTTGGAGAAGATAGAAATCATACCTTGTTATCTTCATTGCTTAAGCACTGCAAACAACGCTGGATCACGTGATTTCCATTTAGATCTTTGATGAGAGCCAAGAATCCTGGTTCAAGGACTGATACAGCTAGCATAATTTGTTGCCTAGTCCTGAGAGTTTCAATGAGCTTCTGTATCACACGAGTACTGACAAAAGACAAAAGTGGTGTCAAAACCAACATTAGGAAAATCAATATCATCATCTTATATTATTTGCATAAGTTACATCACTATACCCATGAGTGTTCAAAGATATTCTGACTAGCTCCCCTGGTTCTTTAGTAATCATGAGTAGGATCTGCGTTCTTTGTTCTTCATTACACACATCCAACAACTTCTGCATGAGGTAATTGCCAAAAGGATTCATCATAAGTTCCACCACATGTTCAATGATCTCGGAAAATATTACTTGAACATCTCGCGGTGTACCCTCATCAAACACCCTTTGCAGGAATCTACAGCCATGCTGATCTTTGGCTAATAAATATATGTATCCTTGAGCTTCTGCTAGAGAATTATATTCAGGTACTAAAGGTAATGAACATCCACTCCTAGCGCTAGGACTTCTATAAGATCCTAATGCCTGGTGCTGGTTGTTTAGCTCTGACCTTTGTAGATGCTTAGCAGAGTTAGTTTCGCACCCAGCACACTTACTCTGATCCCTTGAACAATCAGAACTTCTGACAGGGAAATTATTCAAACCTTCACCTTGTATGATGAAGCTTCCCTCACTAGTAATAGCATCCATATCACCTTGTGGGATTCTAAGGTTTGAAGGTGGCACGGCTCTTGCATTAGGCATTGGAAGATTGCGCGGCAGTAAATTTTGAAAACTCAAATAAGGCCTTAAATTGGTACAAAGGGAAGAATCAGGCAATCTTAAAATTCCCCTGTCCTCCATCAAATTCATTCCACTTTGATGTGCATAAAGAAGAGAATCAGGCGATGGATGTCCACCCAAAGAAGCAGAACACTCTAACCCCAAATTTCCTCCATAATGGTGGTTATTTATCAACTGTCTTCTTTGCCGAGGAGAGTATACTGAACCACTAAAGTCATTAAATTGAGAATGGATAGTACCAGGTTGTCTGGAACATGGTCGTGATTCAAATAAATTATCCATTGTATAACCCCGAGGTAATCCTGCCAATGCTGGATTTCTTTCAGCATCAAAACTCATGTGACTAGGAGGAAAAGGGGATTGAATTCCCATAGGGTCAGAAAATTGTCTCTTGAAATTGCCGTAATCTCCATGTCTATAAGCATTGATTGGATTATTTCCACCCAAAGAACTATTATCACAGAATGGAATCCCATTCTTGCCTATTGATGCATCTTTGAAATTACAAGAATTTTCATATTGATTGCTCAGGTACATTTTACTCAAATTGGCACAGAGGTCTAGTTCATAAGCCAAGTTCTCACTAGCCTTTTTTGTAGCAGGGGAATCAGATACTGTTGAATCCAAGCAGAAGCTGTTCGGGTAGTTTGAAACTCCATAAAGCATACTGGATTTAAGCTCCTCCAATGGAGGTGGGGATCCATTATCATGCCCTCTGGAGAGCGAGCTTGAAGAAGAACCATCTGATCGCAGAGAAAAACCGCTTGTAGGTGAAGAGACACGAGGATACTTAATCTGCGACATAGGGTCATCATCATCCCCATAAAAAACTCCATGAATGGCCTGTCTTCCAAAAGGCGCGTGATCATTACTAACACCATAAACATATCGATGATGACTGTGAAGAAGATTGTTTGATGTTGCCTGAGGGATCTCTTCTAGAAGCATTTCAAGTTCCTGATCGCCTTTCACGTTATCTATAATCTTTCTCACCATCTCAGCACTTCCAAACACCAACAACCAGAAAACCAGAAAAAAAAAGAATAAAAAAAATAAAGGAGAAATCAAAAACAGAACAATCTCACCCCAAGCAAGCAATCAGAGGCATCACAAAATCAGAAATCCTATGTCAGATGTCGATTCGTGCAAGACTGATAACACACCCTCGTGAAACATTCCCATTTCTAATCAAGTTCAGAAGTTGAAAGAAAGTGACTGTTGGCGATGGAAATTTTCGATTACATTCCCATTTCAAAGAAAAAAATAATCTCATTTGGGCTTTTGGTTTCATTTGTGAGGGGTTGGTAAGGCATGCAAAGATTGAATGTTTACATACGGTTACAGGGGCACCGTAGGTGTACTCTCGCGTACTCTCTCACGCCATTAAAGCTGAAGAAGAAGCGACACCGGAGTGACGGCAAATATATTTATATATATATGCATATATATATATATATATATATATATATATATATATAGATTCCTTTATATGCGAACACGCAGAGCGAAACGAGAAAACAACCGCATACTGTGTCTTCCCCACTATTAAAGCTTTTACCTTTTCTTCATCTTTCTTTGAGTATTATTTTTATTAATATTTTAATATAAATAATAGATTTTTTTGTTAGGATAACATTTAATATGGTTAATATTTTAATTTTATTTATAATATAATTTCATATATAATTTTTTTAATTTAATATAATTTTTAGTATATAAAAAATAATATTATATATAACATTATACTAACTTAAAATGGTTATAAATAAAAGTATAACAAATTAAAAAAATTATATTACAAATAAAATATCAACTGTATTTTTAAGAAATAAAATTAAATTGTTACATTTTTTATCTTTTTCTACAATACAAATTACAGATCTAAACGCAAACTCTTTATAATGCGTGTATAACACGCTAGACATTGTTATGGGACCCCTTGTATCCACTTCTTTGTCATTGAGCTGGGAATCCGTTTGGCGCGTGGTGCCATACAACACCGATAAAATTATTTTTTAAAAAAAATATTATATTTGAGGGATTTTTTTGTTACTGGTTAATAAATAGTTATATAGTTTATATGCGGGAATTCATAATTTAATTATTTCGTCAAATGGAAATGGGAAAATCCCCAAATAGAATTAGCCAGAGAAACAATTACAAACTTAATTTTAGCTAATTATTTAAATATATAATAATATGATTAAAAAAAGCCTCAAATAACAATTAATAATAGCATACGAAAATAATTTATGATCAAATCATGCAACAAGGTATAATAGTATAATAATCCATTTACAAATAAAGAAACCCAGGCATAATTAATAAGAAGATTATTATATATCATCATGAAAATTGAAAAAAAAATCATAAAACAATTAAAGAAAATAAAGTATAATGTTATCTGTAGGATCTCTTTTAAAATTCGATAACATTACAACCTCTTAGACATCTCTGACATTATTCAAAATCTTTTTATTATAACGAAATCTGCTATTATCTTAACACTAATAGGTCAGGGAGTGTGGTATAATTTACTATTATAGAATTATAAAATTTACCATTTCAATTGTTTAATAAACTTTACTAGTAATATTTAATATAAATATATATTTGATTTTAATATATAAAATATTTTTTTTAATTTTTGTAGTTTATTTGATTTGATTTTGTTCAATCAATATAATTTTAAAATAAAAAAACTTTATCAAATTACTTATATCCACTACATCAAATTCATAAATAAATTTATAAATGTAGATATACAATTTTAATAATTAACAATAGCAAAATAATAAATATCAATATTTCATAAATGAATTTATAAGTACATATATATTTTTTCAAAAAATAATTAATAAAATAAAATATATAAACCCTAATTTATATTATAAGAGTTTATATAAATATTTATTAGTGAATTTATAAGTGTATATACATATTTTAACAATTAATAATAATTAATAACGATAATAGTGAGAGAACTTAATTAAATGAATATAAATAATGAGTCTTATCCTTTTGAATTAATTACAAATTCAATTTCATACAATAATTTTGAATTAAATTTCGCGCTCTTCAATTTATATTAATGTATTCATATAAAGCATACAACTATGGATTGGATATTCATCTCTATTTTGACATGAGATATTCATATCTATTGGAACACATAACTTAATTAGGGGATTGGTTATAAGAGAATTTGCTAACTCAGGGCTAGATTTGACTTGACTTTTGTAAAGCTCAAAAGTTTGGTTAAAAAGCTATAAAGCCCATTAAAGCCCAATTTTTTTTTATTTGGATTATTGGCCGTTGAAATAAGAAATCATTTTGTCCTCTAAATAGGTTGAAGTTGAAGCTGCTTTTCTTAATTAGCTTATGAAATTGGGTTATGTTGTGTTGCATTCCCTCTTTTCTCTTTTTCATGCTCTAACAACTTATCGTGAGAATGCTTCATTGGCAAGTGATATCATTTACGATTTTTGTTTTTATTAAATGAGGGATTTTAATTAGATTTACTAGGGAAAGATCAAAAGGCCCTTTTATATTTAAATACCATATTTTTCAAAGCTACCCTATAAAAGAAGGTTTGTTTGGGCAATATAATAATGAGTCTGACCAATATTGTCAGCTCTAATAACAAAAAATATAAATAATTAATGACATTTTTTTCACAAACTTTTTAACTAATGAATTGTACTAATTTTTTTATAGTAATTTTTTTTTAAAAAGGTATTAGATTCACTTACAATTTAAAAACAGAACGAAATCTCTCTTCCTTCTAAACGATATTAATGTCGAACAGTGTGAGCTGTTAATTACGTTTAGGCGTAAATATAGGCACCCATGAGCTAAGATATTTCCCTAAGTATCGCGACTAGAACTATAATAAAGTGATATTTCTCATAGACCGAATACGTTTTAAATAATCATATATCTTACTCTTTTACTAACTGAACTCAGATAATATGTTTTATTTTTGTTGCCCACCCAATTCACTGGAACTTTACTCTGACTACATCCGGATCCGACCCGCTTCGCGCACATGACTATGGTGGGTGAGTCTCCTAATGGAAATTTTTTATATACGTTAAGACTCAAATTTGAAACCTCTCTTAAATAATACCGAGTTGTTTATTATTCAAACTATTTCCTATTAGGCAAATAATACGTTGAATTGTAATAATTTTAGTAGAACTAGAAAGCAAGCCTCTAATGGGCTAAACCCATTGTGTTCTTCAAAATCAACAACTTTGTAGAGTTAGGCCCCTTATAATCCAGGCTTTATTTCTTTTCCTTTTCCTTTTGAATAATTTAATAATTAAAATTCATATACAAAGTCTAATGTTACATGTAAAGTACAAATAAAAATATAATAAAACACATGCTCTAAAAAGCATCGAGTGTGGTGAGAAAATGAATTGAAAGAGAAGTATGAAGAGGAGATTGAGAGAGAAAGACAAGGAGAAAGTTGAGTAAGAGATGAGTGGGTGTGAGTGGAGTTGTTTTTAACTTGAGAAAAGGAATGTATGTGTTGTCGAGATTAATAACTTAAGTATTCATTGGATTTGGATTAGGTAGTAAGAATAATAATTCATTTAAAAAAACAATTAAAATTAAAAAAAAGCCTTATATGCTATAAAAATATTTTAAAAATAAAATTGTACCAAAATAATTTTTACAATATTTTATATTATTGAAAAAATACTTTAAAATATTAAATGGGTCAAAAATTAGTTTAGTTTTGGTACTGAACAATATTGTTATTACGTGTTGTCCAATACACATTGTAAATTTTTGTTGAAAAAAAGATTTACACAATTAAAAAGGGGACCACATTGCAAAGGATATACACAAGTGGCACAAGTAGAAGGTGTCTAATCCCTCTTCAATTTTTACTCTAAAATCATTTTTAAAATTTTTTCTGTTTTAATATCTTTTAACTAACATTTTTTTTAATTAATAAACTTTATCGATTTCTTTTAAAGGTGGAAGCGATTAAAAACATTATGCTCGTTACACAAAACAAGATTGCTAGAAGTCCGTTGGTGTTTAACTGATTCTTAAACATTTTTTGAGTTTATCACACACACAATTAAAAAAAAAAAGGAAAAAGGAAAACGCGTCGCGTTGGCTGGAAAAGCAAGAAACCAATTGATCCCCACGCTGTAGTTATGCCGCCGTTAATGAGTGGAATGGGATAAAGGGTTGTCAGATAAAGTATCCAATCAACTTTGGCACGTACAACACCAATTTATTATGCTCCATTCCCCCTACGCAAGTACACACAAAACTCCCACAGCCAATCATATGGAGGATGGAGTTGGAAGGGTATCGAACATTACACCATCCGCTCCTACATTTAGTATAACTTTCAGTAAAATTTTGTTTTCAAAAATATTTTTTACTAATAATAATCATTTGAAGGGTTTATTAGAAACCTTTATAATTTATATTTTAAAAAATTTTTTAGCCTAAATATTAATTTAAATTTTTTAAATAAATAATTATATTTATCTATAAGTATTTTTATATTAAATTATAATTTAAAATTAATATTTTAAATAAATTACTGAGATTAATTTATTGAACAGTCAAAGAGTTTATGAACTATTCAATTACTATTTTATCTACTTTTTATATCCTCTTTCCTCTCTCTTCTTTTTTATCTCCTATCTCTCTTCTTCACCCTCTCTTATTGACTCTCTCTTATCTTTACTATTTTTAATAAAAGTATATTTTTTTTATAATTTTTTAATTATAAAAGTATTTTTAATAATAATTATTTAAATATATATTTATTTAAAATTATTTTTTTTTTATAAATTCTTCTTTAAAAGCTATTTTCTTTTGATGAAGTTAAAGAGACTCCATCAAATGTGAGTTGAGGAGTTTCTTTTCCTGGGGAATATGTGGTCATTGGGCATCATCAGTTAGGGATATGTACATGACACAAGCACTAAGCACTAACTTGATCTTTCACACATAATGTGGGAGTTTATTTAGTTTCTTCTTTTTCAGAAGCTAGAGTTGTAGGGCAAATGTAGAACCTCCCTCTTGAAATTTTCTGTTGTGTTATATTGTTTCTTGTATTTCTTTTACATGGAAATGTTCACTTGGGAGAGTTATGATTTAGTAGCAACGGAATGTACCTCCCTTTTTTTTGACGTATGAACCATTTGCAAATTCTGCAGGTTCTTAGCCATTTGATTGACACTAGTTCTTGTTACTATTATTCTTTCTAATGATGTATTTCATCATATTGATTCGGTGAATTTAGAATTTTAAAACATTCTCAAAAAACTGAATAATTTAGAATTTTACTTCTAAAACATTCTCAAAAAATTGAATCCATGTGTTTGTTGAACTTGTATAAATAGATATATGGCTGTGTCACTACACGCATTAAGCGAACTCAACCTTCATATTTGACATCAATTCTGTCTTCAGTTGTTTCAGTCCATGTTTTTGTGGAGTAAGATTTTTACATTAAGCCGATTATGAAGCACATATCTTGAAGAACTGTTGATATATATTGAGACAAGTGATCATCATACAGGCATTGAGATTGAGAGGGAAATTAATACCTCAAATCTGCAATCCTTGCCTCTTAATTATAAAGCAAGATGCGGCCAAAAGGATATCATATATAATTAACTCGTACAAATATATAAATTGGCGCAGTTGGACCCACGTATAAATATTACTCTTCTGAAGAGCTTTTGGAGGTTAATAGAAAGAGTTGATGAAAAATCCAATAAAACTTGGAAAAGTTCAAAAGGAATCTAAAACACCCGTAACAATGGCATTCAATTATCAGATTTCAAATAATTGATTCAATTAAGCAAAATCAAAACGCCAGTGTTTTTATTACCATTACCAATAATATTTCTATGGAATGATATATTAAATTACTATTGAATGCTACCACTACCCTTCAGACTTATTTTCCGTCACAAATTCATTGCCTAAGAACGACGGTCCGAAGACGTGGATCCAATTAATGATTGCTATACTAATTGTGGTTTTACATTTCAACTTTTAATGAGTTACTGAATATACATATACATAAAACACCCGGCAATTTTCTAAGATAAATGGCTTATATTTGATTTCTGCAGATCATGTGGCAATATGTTTATTCTAATGTAAATTCCTTAGTGCTCAAATTGTCACGAGAAAAATTTTACATCCATTATTTTATCTCTAAACCCTGACATGAAAACCTAGATTCCATCTTTAGGCACGATCACGTTATACGTTGACGAAATCACCAAACACCAGTCACCCACAAAACAACAATGATCACATACACAATTAACAGTTACTACTTTTGATAAAAAGTAGAAAATTCAAATGTGTAGAAATCAAGGACAACCAAGATCAGTGCTCATACTAGATTGGGGTCATAGCGAGGGTCAGTGGTCCTAATTCCCTGACACTGCAAAGATAGACATTAGTGGGCTAAAACTGAACATTGCTGACTTCTAAGGCATCTTTGACTCGTGTGTCTGTCTACACTTCCAACACAATAATGCTGCAACAACTCAATATGGGAGGCATTGATTACAGGAACCAACCAACCCTTTCAATCTGATCATAGTCAAAGATGTCTATAACATCCCTCGCATTAAAAAAATGTAGATAAGCACATGCAATTTAAAATTTCATGTGTCAAATGACTCAGATAGAGACGAATATATATATATATATATATATATATATATATATATGAACAAAACATTTTGCACCTATTTTCTCAATATATTATAGATCTCAAGAATTCCAAATATATTTCTAGCAGACGCAGATATAACTATAAATGAATGATCAAATACCCAAGATAACCACTATTTATAGCCTCTTCAGTTGCAGGACATTATCATCCCACAACGTAATGATGGAGATCATAAACAAGAACTATGCAAAATAGGACCACTGGAAAAGATAAACATGCTAGCGCCGTGATAATCCAATAAAAAAGTTATTGAAACAAAACTACAAAACCAATCACCAGTTTGATGATGAAAAGTTTATTTCAGGAGGCACTGCAATCAACAGAAACCAGCTGTACAGCCATCAACAGAACCACCTGCTAATACCATTGCAAACCCAGACCCCAGCAAAAAGGGCAGCAACAGCCAGCTACAGGCACTTATTTGTTAATTCTTCAAATTACTCACGAACACAAGGATATCAAACAAACATGCATCAGCCGCCATCTCTGCTACAACGAACACATCTCACTACATTAAGTAGCAGAAGTTATAATTGTTAAAGGTCTATGTTAAAGAGGCTGGTATCAAGTGAATCGCCCCTAAAAGTAACCATGAATTTATTACCATTGTCCCCCATCATTGAAATTGGAAATATCACACCACAGCATATTATGTTTAATATTCGGTATCCACAACTTATTCTTTAGTATCTGCATCTGAATTAATGAATGCCTGGTCCATCTCATAGGTTCATCTCCTATGAGGCATCAGCTACATCTCATTACAGGTTCAACTCGTGTCCATCACAGCAACATTTTGATATTTATTGTCAGTGAAGACCAAATATGATTACCAGATCAAAGATCAGAATTCTCAGTGATTATGATGGATTTCAGAAGCAATAAGGAGCTAAACCAAAAATCTTACCAATCATATGATCATTTGGGATATATATCAACTAATAGCTCGTCAAACCAGCATATCGGTAAAACAATCATACTTCTAAAACCAGCATACTCTCTTGCAACCAGCATCAAATTCACGACCAACCATCAATGACATAGAAACAGCATCAACAGCAACAATGCCAACATGCGCCTATCAGGCCCCACCAATTTACCCGAACATAACTATAAAACCCAACAAGTTGTTCATTATAATTCAGGAGAACTTTATCAACTAAGCTTTAATTAAATCATGACCATGCTTCCCTAAAAGTGGGGAGGAAAAGTGAAGAAAAAAAGAAAATCTGTTGAAGGCACCAGCAGAAACAAACTAAAATGACAAAACCCTTCAACAACAATGCAATATCAATCTATTAACTACAAGGTCCAATAGTTACCAGATAGACCACTAGAAGACACATTAGGTCCAAATATAGTAACATTTTAACCCCAAGGAAGTCTGACAAGATCATGAACAACGATCAAAGGATCTGACATTTCAAAGCAGATACAACTGCATGCTAAAGGTGCCTCCGCATTTTTTCATCAGAACTTTATATCAGAAACCTTGTTCTCATTCCTGTAAAAAATACAGCAGTAAAACAACAAAATAAACAGGTTCAGAATTTCTTTTCCTGAAATAACAATCTTTCACAATTCACAAAGATAAGCTCAAAACTTAGGTGAACATTTTCAAGCATTAGCTATCAAGTTCTCTAGTGCAACATAATACACAGGCAGTGTCATACAACACAACCAAGCACAACCTTATTAAGAAATTTAAAAAATTGCGTCTAGAAAACATAATTCTGTGGAAGAACTTGATCGCCATCGACTAACAATTGTAATTTTTCCTTCAAACATGTTACTTACATCTCCATTGGAATTTCAAGGGGATGGGCTTCTTGAATCCTTGGGTTGACCACGTGGTGAAACACTGCGAGGCATAGGCGATCGTCCATCACGACTATGACTCTCAGGGCTTTCACCCCTTGGGTTCCTTGGGGAAATACTTCTATGAGGGGAAGCACTCCTTTGAGGTGAAGGACTCCTTCGAGGACTAAGACTATGTCGCGCAGGGGAGCGACTGATATAAAAACAACAATAATGAAAAGGTCAAAGTCAAATTTCAATATTGTGGTACAGATCTTCAAATTTTAATATCATAAAAATTATAATTTAAACTAGCTGAGTATCAAGGTCTTCAAACCTATCCAAAGATCGACTTCGGCCTTGATGCTCATCATCATAGCGATCCCTTCCACGACTCTTATGGTAATCAGGACTTGCACTACGGCTTCTACTCCTGTGGCGATAATCTCTGTCCCCTCCACGATACCTATCCCTTTCATACCTATCAAAGCTCCTGCTGCGACCCCTCCTCCTATAATCCCTGTCCCTGTAATCATCACGATGCCTGCAGATGATTAAGCAACCACTACTATTAATTAATCTCTAGAAATATCACTAGAATGATGCCAAGATCGAATGGTCTCATAAAATAGAATGGTCCCATACTTCCAGTCACCTCAGTTTATGAATAGACCAGATTCTTCTGGCAAACACTAGGAGATTCTTTAACTTGACCATTAAAATATAGAAGTGAAATCGGTTTACATGATGTATAGCATGATGAGATGCAAAATGAGTCCACTTAAACCAGCAATACTCATTTTTGCCTTTGAACTTTAACCATTTTCACATTTATTTGACATAATGACGTCTTAACATATGTCAACCATAAGAGCAGACCCTAAATTGATGATTCTGACATTATTGCCACACAAAAAAAAAAAAAAAGAGGCAGCATTATTAAACACAAGCTTGCTTCCTCTATAGCCGGATGCCTACAAGGGCACCCTCATGCCATACTTTACCTATAATCATAGACCATGTTTCCAAATAGAGAGAAGCTTGCCCATGAAACATCAGCAACACCACATCCTTTTAGTATTAGTGACAGAGTAGCTGAGGTCTAAACTGGTCTACAGAGCACACAATTGTAATCATAATGCTCCAAAAGAATAGCAGAAAGGAAAAATATCCAGCACCTTCTCCTGGGGCTGCGGCTCCTTGACCTGTACCTAGGCTTGGGGAACGTTTCAATAATCCTTCCTTTGCGACTGGAAATAAAATTGAACTGAAGTTAGTATTGGTTAACCACAATGAATCAAATCTCAAGTTATGTAAGACATGGGTTAGAAATGCCAGACATTTGGAATTCAATGTAGAAAAAAGCTATTGCAATTGAACAATCTTATTAATGAATGTCAATGTAAAAGTCTAGCAACAATCTACATGGGCATAATTGAACCAAACAATTTGAAACACTTCAGACAAGCTGAAAGAATTTAGTATGTGTTCAGAATGTGTGAAAACCTTTTCTTCTCAGTTCATTGGCTTTCCAGATGAGAAACTACTGTATGACACTTCATTCATGTATTACCTGATTAGAAATAATACCCATCCCAAATCCATGAAAATTTGAAAACAGTTCCTTAACCAGAACATTAATTATAAATGTTTGAACAAGACATGGCAAAATTATGAATGGATCAGCAAACAACCACCATTACATAACTAGAAAGTACAACATAACTTACATCTTCTCTGCATTTGGCCCATATTTTGCAAACTGAACAGTTATCTCGCGGCCATCAACCACTCTTCCTGCACCATAAAAACGTTAAAAAATTATATTTTGCATAGACTAAAATAAAATCACAAATAGAAATTCTAATCAGAAAGATATATACCGTCCAGCCTGTCCACAGCCTTTTGTGCCTCGTCAGCATACTTATAACGCACAAATGCAAAACCCCTTGATTCACCAGTCCTTCACCACAGAATAATTCAAAAGAAAATCAAAATACTTCAGATATTATATGCATATTTTTACTATTATACAACCAACTGAAACCAAAACAACATAAGAATTAGAGATATTACAACACAAATCTGCAATAGTAACAAAAGAAAATTAAATAAACCAGTTCAATAGATTCATTAATACGCCATAAACAATTATTGCATCAAGATGCAATTGAAAAATAAAAGCCTCTGTATAAAGCAATTCGAATATCACTCCCTCGAGCACCCAAACATGAGAACAAATCCACAGCAGGTGCCTTCGTCAACGAAACAACGTTAAAGGTAAGAATTTGAAAGTTCCGTTGAGACATGCATGTTTTCTAGATAATTAAGAGTCAGTATTCAATGAAAAGTAGTACCTTCGGTCTCTGGGAATAAAGATGTCGACGACCTTGCCATACTTATCGAACAGGGGAAACAGGTCATCAGCTGTTGTACCTGATCATAAAATCCATGGAAAAATTAAAAAATCAAGGTTTTCACAAAATGATCATAGCAAAAACGAATGAAACACAGAAACACAAAGGGTTAAAAAAAGATGAGCTTACGGAATGTTATGTTGAGCACTAGAAGCGAATATGTGTCAGTGATGTCTGGAGGACCCGACCTTCCAAAGTGAGACATTGTTCAAGCTTATTAGAGCGCAGAGGACCGAGAAGAGGAAAGAAGGAATATGAGATTAGGCTAGGGTTTGTTGTAGGCAATCCAGAACTTTCCTGAAGAATGACGAGCGCCCCGGGACCATATTATATAATTTTCGTCTCATTAACTAATTGCTCGTGTACTTGTATGTAATTACTGATCCTGCCACTATTATCTTGATTAATTAATTGCCAAAATATAATTATTACAATAATTAATTAATTTTTGGGTGAAGGCGCACCTCCGTGATCAATTTTCTCATGTGCCTTTAACTTTAAATTTTAATATAAAATTTATTTAATTTTTTTAAAAGTAATATAGCTAAATAAGCTATTTGGATATTTAATATAATATATTATATAAGAATAGATATTTGTCATAATTATAAACTTATTAAATATATTTATTAATTTTTTAAAATTATTAATATTAATATTTTCTTATTATCCATAAGTATAAATAGAGTTAAGAAAATTAATTAGAGTATTTAAAATACTTAATTATCTCATATATTTTAAAATAATTAGTTTATAAGTTAAAAGATTAGTTTAATAAAGAAAAAATAAATATAAATATTTTTAATTAATTAATTAATTTTAATTTTTTAAAAAAGTCAAGGGTCTTACATTATCTTAGTGACAAGAGTAATTTAGGGCATAGTATCTTCTCATGTGCCAGCAGCACCATGAAACATTTCATTCATAAATTAGTTTATAACAGTGAAAAAAACCTATTATAAATACAAACTGTGAAATATCTCATTGGTAAAAAATTTTAATATTTATAAATTAAATTTTTATATTTAGTTTTCTATAAGTTCAATTGTGTAAAGTACAACTTAAATATATAAATTAATGATTACTAATTAAATTTGTAAGTCAAAATTATAAATATTAAAATTTTTAAATTTATAAATAAGGTCTGTTGTGTGTAAGTAATAATGTTTTAAAACAAATTAATATTAAAAAAATGGATGAAATACCTATGGTAGTTGGGAAATAATAGGCTGAATAAAGAAAGATAAAGGACAGATTCTCGTGTAAACTCAAACTGTCAGAAAAGAACACTTGCTTGATTTCTCCAGATTTCTTTTCACTTGTGTTTATCTGTAGAATACCAAAGCTGAAACCTGATTAATCTCTCTCTACTTCTATCTCTCTCGCTATGTAACAAAATCGGAGTGATATATAGATGATGTGAATTTGTGATATGGTTCTCTACCACCTTGTTCGGGTACCGTCCGTTCAAAATTTTAACTTTTTAACTCGAAAATCCTGCTACGAATTGGACCCATGCACCAACATGTCGGCTCCATTTTTGTCCTTGAGAGCATGGGTGTTATCTCCAACTTTTAAACTGAATGCAATTATACCGCATGATTCCGACAATGGCACACCGAATAATACCAGAAACTCAACTGGTTTTTTCTCCCAATTTTGCTTCAAATGGCAAGGTCTGATATTTTTTCTAGTCCTTTCTGTTCACTTTTGATGTATTTGTAGCTGTTTTCTTGTCTGAACCTAGCGAGTGAGCTTTCTCTTCCCGTTCTGTGCGATGGTGGAGGAGAGAGGATTGGAGAGTGGTGAGAACATTGGCGGGTTTTCCATGGATTCCATTGAATCCAGGTGGGTTTTCCAGGAGGAGGATGGGTTGGAGGGTGAGTCCGATGAAGATGAATATGGGGATGTCGATTATTCGAGGCAATATAATATGTTGGATTCCGAGGACGAGGACGACGGTGAGCCGAGACTGGTTAGGACTGGCGCGCAAATCGATCCCTTCGATGCTGAATCTCTTGAGGTCTCTGGTACTCAGAGGGATGACAATGAGGTAATTTGGACTTTATTTATTATGGATTGCATTGTTTCCTTCTTTTGTGGGCCTTTCACCGTTTGTTTTACACAATTTTTTATGAATGTGGAAGTTCGTTAAGCATTTTGGGTGATGGAAAGGAAGATATGAATAGCTTATTTTCCTTTTCCATTTTAACTTCTGCGTCTTCTTAAAATCCATCGGTTTTTAATGAGCTTATTAGTTAACCAATGATGCGTCTTTCTCCCTTAACAACACTCTTCAACATATGTTACTTGAGTATAGTTTGGTTAAAATTGTATAGAATGGGGTAATGGATGTTCAAGAGACAGAGTGACCGGTCGATCTTTGCAGAATTGACATCATACTCATCTTAATCTTAAAACTGTGTCATATGAGCAATGAACTCATCTTTAACTTTATAAATCCCTGCTTGCTCCCTCTCTCCTTCTGGAATCTTATGATTTTTGCTAGCATCTGAAAGTTATCTGTTGTGTTCATTTCCAAATAAGTCTTGGGTGATGGTAAATCCTTTTATCGAGGTCCTGGATTCTATGAATTTAAAGCTGTTGCTTGCTGTTCCAAACTGTTTTGCTCTGTTTTTACATAGCTTGTTCTCTTTTTTTACTGGCCACTGCTTGAATATTTTTTTATCACTTAATTGACAAAATATGTAGCTGTAAATTCATGTGGAATGATATACAGATTATAGCTTTTTACTTGTTATCTTCATTTTTTTTTTCTTAGAGCAGAATTTGGGTGTGGGAAGGAGTATTTTTGTCGCTATTCAGACCCTTGGTGTTATCTTTGGGGATGTTGGAACGAGTCCATTATATACCTTCAGTGTCATGTTTAGAAAGGCCCCAATTGATGGAAATGAAGACATTCTTGGAGCATTATCGCTTGTCCTGTACACCTTAATCTTATTTCCTCTATTGAAGTATGTCATGGTTGTTCTATGGGCCAATGATGGTGGTGAAGGTATAATAGATATTGTTATTTATATTAGACCTTCAATGATCTGTTATTTCCTCCCTCTCTTTCACTTAATGTTTGGTCCTCAATTTCAATGTCATAATTGTTTCCAAACCACTGCAGGTGGTACTTTTGCCTTGTACTCCTTGATATCTCGTCATGCTAAGGTTAGTCTTCTTCCGGATCAGTTGCCATCAGATGCTCGCATATCATCAGACACCCCCATATCAAAATTTAGGCTAAAGGTACCAACCCCTGAGCTTGAAAGGTCAATAAAAATCAAGGAAAGACTCGAGACTTCACTGACTCTGAAGAAGCTTTTATTAATATTAGTACTGGCTGGTACATCTATGATAATAGCTAATGGAGTTGTTACGCCAACAATATCAGGTTATTATATGCTGTTATATTAGGTATTTTTTTATACTTTTTCCAGACTTCTATATCCACGTGTATGGACTTTCAACTGGTACTTATACTGCACTTGAAATGATACTTTACTGCTTGTGTTTATGGCAGTCTTGTTCTCTGTGACCCCACCTTTTGTTTACCTCTTAATGTTAGTTCTCATTTTATCTGTATTTGTTACTGCAGTAATTTCATCTGTTGGTGGTTTAAAGGTGAGGATGAATGCAATCAAGCAAGGTATTGCCTTTACCTCTCAATCAACTCTTAAATTGTATTAGTTATAAATCCCTTTATTTGATGTTGTTATCTACACGAATATCCAAAGAATTCAGACTTACATTTCTTTGGACTGAATTCTTTTAACCCGTGCTTGGTCAGTAATAGAACCTGTGGGTTTGACTTATCATTAAATTTGTTGTCATTGTGCAGGTTATAGAAATCAGCCAAATGAGTCTTTTATTCATCACCTTTTAAGTTCATATGCTTCTAACAATGTTTATGCCAGATTATAACAGGCAGATTGTTGAAATTGGCTAAATGTTGTGTCTGATTAATTTTCAGACTTCAACTTTATTGAAAAACGTTGCCACTTAAAGGCTTAAAGCTAATTGTAAAATATTTGAAAATTATGAGCATCTAAAACTTCTATCATGAACAAAATCCCTAACAATAATCTTATTCTAGAAAAAATTAAATAAGATAATAAAAATCCTAATGAAATGATGTCTTATAATGAAAAAATAATATTAAAAAAATGTTAAATTACACATTAAATTTCCCAACACCCCCAAAGTTGGGAACACGTTGGAGCTAGCCAATCTTCTTCATTTTTAGCTTTTTCTTGTGCTTTTTGACCCTTTGTCTTCCACTTCCCCTTCACTTTGTAGCAAGGGCCTTGGGGTTCGTGAAGTTAAGTTAAACAGAGAAAATAGGTCATTGGGGCCTTGATTCCATGTGAAAAATTAGTGTTCTATATTATTTTATGTTCTTGTTGTTAACCCTCAAAAAAATAGAGTGGCTCCACATGTGCATTCTAACACTTTTTATATTATGTTTTCTATCAATCAATTAGATTTAGGTGAATAGAATGCATTCTGTTTTCTTGAATTCTTTTTTTTTTGGGGGGGTGGGGTGGGGGGGATTGAATGCATGTGACTGAGTTGATTGATGCCCTTATGCAGACTTCATTTTTTTCATTAATGAATTAATGTTTTAAATCTTCTCCATTGGTTATGCAGATGAAGTGGTGATGATTTCAGTTACCTGCCTTGTCATTTTGTTCAGTGTACAGAAGTATGGAACAAGTAAAATGGGACTTTTTGTGGGACCAGCTTTGTTAATATGGTTTTGTTCTCTTGCTGGAGTTGGGACCTATAATCTTTTCAAATATGACAGCAGCGTCTTGAGGGCATTTAATCCCATTCACATCTATCACTTCTTTGAGAGGAATTCAACTAAAGCATGGTATTCTCTAGGGGGCTGTCTTCTGTGTGCATCTGGTAAACATATAAATGCAGGAAGTGCTTGACAGGATTATAAGTTAGTCAACTTTGATTGTAGTAATGAATTTAATAAAGAATGAATGGATTATAGTGTGAGGATAACTTGATAAGATTCTCTCCTAGAACAATTGTATTGAGAATTTGGAATCAGACATGCACCTAGTAAATATATCAGTAAAATATCATTTTTTGTTCTTCAACGTGCAACATATCAATGGCAAGGACCCTATTGAATGCCACTGGCCAACAGATGACATGACTAGTTGGAGCCTGAGTGATGCAACACACACTCAAACTCACACGCACTTGCACAGATGCAAACAGAGGGATTATGGGGGAGGTGATAGACAGAATGTCAGAGGGAGATTAAGCTGAGAAATAAAGGGGGGAATATGAAGAACCTGAGGGGATAGGAAGGAAGGGAGAATAGATGGTAAACGAGGGGGATAGAGAGTAGCTAAACCATATCAAATTCTTGATATTATTGTGTGGTGAATTTGAAACTGAATAACTAATGGTGGCATTTACATGAATTTTTCAACTATTGCTTAACATTCTTACGGGTTAATGTTGTAGGTTCTGAGGCCATGTTTGCAGATCTTTGCTACTTCTCTGTACAATCAGTTCAGGTAATGGAGTAGGAAAAGCGAGTGTCTTTAATGTTCATTAGAATCTGTGGGTTCTTTCCTCTATATCAAAATTCTTTTTTCTTCTTGTTTGCTAATTTTTGTGTAATGGAATTGATGTTGGTTGTTTGCAGCTTACATTTTTCTTTCTTGTTCTACCATGCCTACTATTGGGTTATTTGGGTCAAGCTGCGTACCTGATGGAAAACCATGCTGATGCTGGTGATATTTTCTTCTCTTCTATCCCAAGTAAGTATTGATAATTATTCCTATTCCTTCACCCTTTACAGATGGCTGTCTTGAAGATTTACATGAGATTTCTGTTATACAATTATCTGTCTTCAGGTGGTGTGTTCTGGCCAGTTTTCCTCATTGCTAACATCGCTGCAATGATTGCAAGTCGAGCTATGACCACTGCCACCTTTTCTTGCATAAAACAATCTAGTGCACTTGGGTGTTTCCCTCGCCTTAAAATAATCCATACCTCTCGGAAATTTATGGGTCAGATCTATATCCCTGTTATTAACTGGTTCCTTTTGGCTCTTTCACTGGTGCTTGTCTGTTCTATATCCAACATCGAAGAGATTGGAAATGCATATGGTAATTGCTTTGAACCCGTTTTTTTTACTTATAAATCATCTGTCATTGGTAATAATGTTACAGCAAAATTGGGGTCAAACATTCGAACATCATCATAGAATGGCTAGCATTAGAATAATTTGTCTATATTTGTAATCAGATTGAAATTCTCTCCCATAATTTCTTCAGCATGCACTCTGTTGTGGTTGAGAAGTAAGAAAACAACTGGAGCTATGTACCAATTATTTCTTTCTTCACTGCTATCCCCCCCCCCCTCCAACAAAAATAAAAGAAAAGCAAGGAAGAAAACTGTTTTTACTTCTCATTTATTTCGATTTTGTTTTGGGCTTGGCTTGCTTGTTATATTCAGCCACCTTTTTTTCAATTTTCAGGCATTGCAGAGCTCGGAGTGATGATGATGACCTCTGCTTTAGTTACCCTCATTATGCTTCTTATATGGCAGACGCGCTTAGTCAAAGTGCTCATTTTTATGACGGTCTTCTTGGTATTGGAGTTTACTTTCTTTTCATCAGTTTTGTTGAGCATTGCAGATGGAAGTTGGATAATATTGGTTTTTGCCATAACATTGTTTCTTGTCATGTATATATGGACTTATGGTAGCAAGCTCAAGTATGAAACTGAAGTTAAGCAGAAGTTATCCATGGATTTGATGCGGCAATTAGGTTGTAATCTGGGAACAGTACGAGCACCTGGCATCGGTTTGATTTATAATGAGTTGGCCAAAGGAATTCCATCAATTTTCGGCCATTTTCTGACCTCACTTCCAGCCATACATTCCTTGATTATATTTGTGTGTGTCAACAATGTTCCAGTTCCAGTGGTGCCCCAAAGTGAAAGGTTCCTTTTCCGGCGAGTCTGCCCAAGAAGCTACCATATCTTCCGTTGTATTGCCAGGTAACAAGCTTAATTTTGCATTATATCAGTGTAAATGTGAAACCTAAAGGCACAGGAGAAATGGTTTAACCTATAGAAAGTTTGGATGTATTGTTTAAATGAAGCACCATTGTTCATATTACTTCAAGAAATAGCACATGCAGTTCCTTCACTTGAACTTTTACTTGTCTACAGGTATGGTTACAAAGATGTGCTGAAAGAAAATCAACAGGTTTTTGAGCAGATTCTGATTGAGAGCCTAGAGAAGTTTGTTCGTAAAGAGGCACAGGAGCGATCATTGGAAAGTGACAGGGACAATAGCGATTCAGAGGATGATAGCGATTCTAGGGTTCTCTTTACTCCCAATGGGAGTGTTTACTCTCTTAGTGTTCCTCTCCTGGCTAACTACAATAATAATACAAGCAACCCCATTTCCGTAGCCAGCACATCAGAGGTTAGCCCATCATCTTCTAATCTTCCTGCTTTTGATGCAGAGCAGAGTCTTGAAAAGGAGCTAGCCCTTATGCGCATGGCTAAAGAATCTGGAGTCGTTTATATTCTTGGTCATGGGGATATAAGGGCAAGGAAGGATTCATGGTTTATCAAAAAGCTGGTTATAAACTATTTTTATGCCTTCTTGAGAAAGAATTGCAGGAGGGCGACTGCAAATTTAACCGTTCCCCACACGCGCCTGATACAGGTCGGCATGACTTACATGGTTTGACACACGGTTCTGGAACCAAATAAAGCAAATGCCAGTACCTTTGGAACTTCAATTTGGGGGGAGAGTGGGGCTTGGAAATTTTCATTTTGGAATGCGAAGTCTGAAACGATTGCTTTATGATTTCTGGCTAATTGAATTCCTAACCCTTGGATGGGAAAAAATTATGGAGGAAAAAACATTAGGAGAGAAAACCCAAAAAATAGTAATTTTTTTTATTTTTTTGGAAAAATTTCTTCTTAGTATGCTGTCCTTTTATTTTTCTCTCACTTTTCTCTCCATCCAAATATAGTCTGAATTGTTTTGATGCTTGCCTGGAATGTGGAGTTGGAATAGGCGGAGACAACAGAATCGGAGTACGCAAAGTCATTGGTTGTGTAGTAGACATACTGTGAATGTGTCATTGTTTTTCCCAATTGTTTTTGGTATTTGAAATAAAAGTTTAGATGGGTTGGGTTTAAAACCTTACTAAGGTTAGACATTTAGACATGCCTTACAACTCAGGGGGCTTATAGAGATATTTGTAAATTATTCATTAATGAGATCTTCACTTTAAACATCGAATTTGAATCATTTCCTTTTGTGAGAAGTCAGATGGGAATGGGAATGTCTCGTATTTCCCCTATTGGGTTGATCTTTGGAGATGCGAATGTCTCCAATTTTATTTTACTGTGTAGGAACAACGAGAATCCTTGAATACTCTGTTTACTCAGTGCTTTTAGATTCTAATTAAGACCTATTAATATTTAATTTTTTTCCTGGACCTATGGGTAATTTTCATCAGGTTATTTCTCATTTATAAAATTTTTAAATTCATTTTATTCTAATCAAGGGCATTTTGTCTTTTTTGACATGTTTTATTTCTGTATTGGTTTATCTCTGTTCATGATATTATTAAAGATCATACTAGTATAAAAATCAAACAAAAGCAATATGTTTCGGCGTATACAATTTCCTCATCATATCATTGCATATTAATAATAATTCATGTTTATGTTATTCAATATTCTCAGATTGTTCTATGAAGAAAATCTTATAACGTGATCAAATGCAATTTTAATTCTTAGAATCAGCATAATAAGATGGTTGAGGTAAAAAAGTAAAAGAACACACATCATCATCATCATCAAGAATAAATTGTTCATCCTATGCGACATTACAGTAATTTAGGATTTTTTTTCACAGAATAAATTAACATTGTTAAGATTGCAGTATACATCTCTTGAAGTTACAAACTTTCAACTACCATGATAAAATAAATCTAGCTTCTCGACATGGCCAACTTGCCAACATCGCACATGACTATTATTTTGAACTGTGATGAGACAGACAACATACACACTAGAGAGAAGGTGGCTTACGAACTGCAAAGAAATTTAAAATTCCGGGTTCGGGGTCCTTCAGTGTCGTATCCATCAACATACACTAACTTGAAACTTGGATCCCATACGTAAGCATGCTCTCTATTTCACATCTCATTAGTGATCTCTGCTGATTGCTTCCATTTCTTTAATTACTGGATCAGCACAAGTATCAGATTTGTTAGTTCATGAGTTTCTTCATTCTTCAGAAAACCAGAGCCAAAAAATCAAAGCAAAAACCAGAAGAATGTCCATATCCTTTGCTGGTCTCTTACCTAAAAGCAGGATATGGAAAGGAAACTGCGTTCTGTTTTCTGTTGTTGTGTCTCTATCTTGCACCATCCATATCACTTTACTGTCCATATTTTAATTTCTCTTTCTGGGCAAGAACGCTATTGGCATGGGTTTCGATTGTCGGGGATGTCCCATGGATTTGTTTTTGCTTTGTGGAAAATCTGTATCTTAAAAGCAACGAGTTCGTCATTACCCCAATGGAACTCAAGCCCATAAGAGCCCCTGCAATTGACGGAGTCAACATGGTCCCACTTACTGGAAGTAAAAATCCAGCTGCAATTGGAATTCCAACCTACATAGAAATTTATGAATTACACCAAAATAATTGATGATGAAAGAGCAAATAAAGTGGCAGTTATGTTTAAATTCACCAAACCAGAATGAAAACAAAAGATAGACATTTAAGCCCTCAAAGTTCTTCTTGGCAATATTAGCCATAAACTTAGCCAGTTCCATATTGGTATAAACTTATCTAGGTCCTTACTATCACTAGTGCCAACTTGAACTGGCGAATCATCATTTCTAAATTTTAGCAAGTTTTCTGTAAAAAGAGCAAATCTGAAATTCAATTTGTATAAAAAAAACAGCTGAGCCAATAGTACAGTTTCTTTCTATATATTCTTAAAAAGGGAAAGAAGTTGAGCCATAAAGATGCCATATACTTGAGGACAAGGAAAATGCTACGATATTTATATCATGCACTACTACACTGATATGATCAAGTTTGAATTGCAGAACTTACAATGTTGTATAGGAAAGCCCACCCAAGATTTTGTTTCACACTCTTCATTGTAAGTCTGCTAAGATCCAATGCATCAAGCAGCTGCATAGATATAAATCACTTAGTAACATAATATACATATCCATTATCGGAAGCAAATAGTACTGCTATAGAGAATTATTAAATTGTATGATAAACAGATAAAAATCAAACAAATATAATATGAATAACCTTTCAATAATAAATTAAGAAAAATAATTTAATTTCCAAGAAATCGAAGAAACTTCTAATCAAACAGAATATGAGGTAAATACAAATTACCTGGGAAAGCCTGTTGCCCATAAGTACAATAGAAGACACCTCACTAGCAGCTCCAACACCTCCACCTAATGCAATACCAATATGTGACGAAGCCAAGGCGGCAGCATCATTGATCCCATCGCCAACCATAGCAACAACTTTCTGATCTTTCTGGAGTTCATTTATAAACTTCTTTTTGTCATCTGGCTTCACTCCAGATAGCACCTTCAGTTGAAACAAATATGCGGCACGCAGTTATTCAATTAAAAAGAAAACAGAGATTCCTGAAAAACAACAATGGGAAAATTTTATTATTTGTGGTTAACTAGTTTAGAGCTTTTTGGGCAGCTAAATTGGCTCAAGTTTTCATGCTTGTCAGAACCCACATGAAAGTATTAGTAATTATAATAAAACTATTTATCGGCCTGCACTTGATAGTTGAAATTTTTTAGTTGAACTAGTCATTGACATTGAATCAAATCTTTTATGACCAATTGATCAAGAGTTTGATCCTTATTGCTACCTATTACTTAAAATTAAATTTCAGCACATGGTATGTTTGGTTTGTGTTTAGTCCACACTTTCAAGCTAGGAGCTATATTGGAGTTATATATTCATAGGAATCACTTAACAGCTTAACTAGTTAATATGTGGCCAGCTGACCTAGTGAAATGGTTTTGCTATCAGATGGTGGCACTTAGGGAAGCACCCATCTAATCCGTTTTATGGCTTATCAATAGTTATTTAAAGATATTGAGCATGTCACCCAAATATCAACATTGCAAATGCACATATATATAGAAGGAATATGTAGAGCTCTGTCTAGAATTTTTTACCTTCTCTCTAGGAATTCCAACAACAGATGCAACATACTCAGCCGTACTCCTTTTGTCCCCCGAGAGCATATAAACACCAATTCCTTGTTTAGACAAAGCATCAACATGTCTTGCATCTTCCCTTATCTGGTCTTCAAAATATACAAGGCCAGCTACAGTATCATTTACTCCCACATAAACAACAGACTGATTTCTATAGTCCTCAACTTCTTGATGAATATTTTTGTTAACTCCCTGCCTGTGCAAAGGATGTTACCTATTGGTGGTTTAAAATTAAACAATAAAAAAACAGAGGAAAAAATACTTTCGTTTTGTTTAATGGAAACTGCAAATAAACTTTCTCGCTTTACTGCAACCAATTGAAAGAAGCATTCCCATTCCAATAAATTAATGTTAAAGAGATGATGTGTAAATCAGAGGAACATCCTAACTTGAATACCTGATGAGCCATTCCAAAGTCCCGATCGAAACCTTATTGTTATTAATAATTGCTACTGCACCAGACCCAGGTTCTTCCAAAAATGTTCCATCTGCTACCTGCAAAATTTGCATATAAGCTGACAGTTGTATTTTGATCAATTTAAGAACGCAAGCAGAGCAATCAGAATATAAAATGACACCTAACTAACAACATATTCTACTTTACAATATCTAACAATGAAGTACTCTGCCCATAAGTTCTATTCTCTAAATCAATCTCTTTGGAAAAAAGATACTCCCCGTAGAAGAGGACAAAAACACAATGTGTTCTATGCTATTGCTACTAACTGGGAGATAAGTTGCAGATTTAAAGTTTATTGGAAATTTTAAGCGTGCAAAATCAACGAAAAAGAAACATCAATGGCTTAGGCTGTTTATTAGACTTATGGTTATAATAATAAACTACAGCGCATATTTGCAGTGAACCTTAAAAGAATCAAACAATAAGATGAGCACCTTTGCATTATGACAATTAACTGCCTGAGCAGCTTCTACAATTGCTTTACCAATTGGATGCACTGTATTTGATTCAACTCCAGCTGCTAATCTCAGAACTTCAACATCGGGCCAATCATTGTCTGCAGTTTGCCTACATTAGCCATGTGATATACCATTACCTTTAATTGCATAGCTATTCCACCAAAAAATCATATAATTTCAGACAATTGATGACACTTCAACATAAATTTACAGTTTTTAGAATAACAAGTTGCTTTCCCAAGAAATCATTACAAGAGTACGAACATGGAAAACAGTTCTAATTGAAATTTTCTTAATGCCATATGCATATTTATGGATATATATACTGATGGAACTTGTAAGCAATATGCATTAATTATGGAATAAAATGAGGTTATCCCTACCCGAAGCAAAGATTAAAGCTTAGCTCAGTGAAATTACAGCTACACAATCACAAAAATGACAGAAAATTGGAGAACAGAGAATACAACATCGTACTTGACCATTGAGAGGCTTAGCCTCACCACAATTAATTCCCTAAGTTCTCCACAGTCCCCTCCCTCTCTATGCTGTCAGAATTAGTTACAACCCCCATCTCTCATTGCCAGCTCATTCCCTGATTTATTATGTCTGTCACTTAGTTTTTGATAGCCACATTGGACTACCATCTTTTTTTCTATTTGATCCCTTAAAAAGGGATAATATAAGGTAGGAGTTCCAACTTCTATTGATGATCTATTCAATATCAAGGGTTATCAATATGAGAGGGCTATCTCATAATTTTTCATCATAAAATGTGGTTCCAAACTAACGGCAAAATGGGATGAAAATCAAGTGAAAGTCAATATCTTTATAATAGTATCTCTTTGCATATGAAAATGTGTGACCCACTCAACCTTAAGTTTTTGTTTTGGCCACTTGCATCGACAATCTTTGTCACAACTGGTCTACCAATTGTCAAGGTCCCTGTTTTGTCAAATACAACAGCATCTACCATTGAAAACTTCTCCAGAATGTTTCCACCCCGTAAAAGTAATCCTTTAGTAGCTCCCAAAGAAGTTCCAACCTGTTAAACACACAGCAAATCTGTAAGACTTAGTCTACACACAATAACAACTATGGGGATGAGAAATGCGGTCTCCTTGAAGATGTTACCAGCACAGCTGTAGGTGTGGCCAACCCAAGTGCACATGGACAAGCAACAACCTGTGTAAACTTACTGTAAGTAATTTCCAATAATAAATGCCCAGTTTCTCTTGAGCAGGGGAAAAATATAGAATTGAAGACAGGTTCACACCCTCCAAGAAAGGAAAAACCATAGAAATAAAGAATAATTGAAGAACTAATTTGGGGAATAAAGGTTAAAATAAGTCCAATACCATGTCAAAAAGCACTTGATCTAATAGATGAAAGCATCATATCAGAGACAAAAATGGGCTTTAGTTTTATAAGTTGCTGGCCTATTATGAAAGAAGACAATTATATACTAGCTTCCTTATGGCTCAAAGGAGATCATTGGAATGTAAGGCTCATATACAAGTTATGAAAATCATACCAGAACACTGCAAGCAAGTTGCAATGACAAAGAAACTGCACTTCCTTGATAAAGAGAAGCAGGTAGAACGCGTGTGCCAAAAAGACTCCAGAATGTAAATGTGGCTGCAGAAGCTGCCATTACTCCATAAGTGAAGTGTCCAGCCACCTGGATGCAAATTATAGCGTTACAAAATTAAGTGAAAGGTAAATAACCATAATAATCAATGTTGGGAATACCTATAACCAGCAAGCAAACAATGCGCAAAAATACACGAACAAAAAATAATTGGTAATTTGTTAATCCGCCAATATGTTCAGTTGGCACAGATGCATGCATAGAAATCAAGGAAAGGCCATGAACACAATCCTATTCCTATCCCATTCTCATAATATATGAAAGGGCATACAAATGACCTTGGGAAATTCCTAAATTCCAGTTCAACCAGACACAACAGTAAACAGCATAAAATAGAAAGATTAGAATTCAATCTAATCATTAATATTCCTCAAAAGATGAAATTTCCAAGAAGAAAAAGAATCACAAAAGGATGAACTATGGACGGAAGAAACAAGATAGAGAAAAGGAAAAACATATCACATTATAATGTCTAATACTAACAAGGTCTTACCATTTTAGACATCTTAGCCAGACTGTACCTTCTTTCAAGATCGAGCCAGCAAGGATCAATAATTAAAATTGTAAACCAGATACTACAATTTGAAGAACCTGAATTTAGCCAGACTCCTTATTGCAGAAACATAATAAGATGGCCATAAAAGTGATAAAAGATTCAATAAGAAAACCTTGTCAGCCAAACGTTGAACTGGAGCTTCCCTACTCTGTGCTTCTTCAACCAGACGAACAACGTCTCCCATGACAGTCTCACTGCCTGGTCTCTGCACTTCAATTGTAAGAGTGCCATTTAGATTTATACTCCCAGCAGAAACCTGATTCTGCATATACAAAATCCAACACAGTCTCAAATTAATTGTAGTGCTGCTACAGCTACAGGGAAAGGAAATAGGTTGGTTAAATGACCCCACAATATCATTAAAGAGTTCCAATAACTAGCACAACTGCACCGCACTGCTTGCACCATAGACCCACGTATAGAGGAACAAGTAAGACTTATAAGTAAAGTCAAAAGCCAAATATTTTTTTCCAAATAAATATGTTGAGAAAGAATATACCCCAGGTAGTTTTGTTGCTGGTAGAGGCTCTCCAGTAAAACTTGACTCATCTACAGTGCTTCTACCAGTTCTGACAATTCCATCTGCTGGAATACGATCCTAGAGTAGAGAGTAAGAGTATATGGGTTAAAAAATATCCCAAAGGAGCCAAACGAATACTTTATGAATGTGATCTAACCAATATTAGCAATAGTTTTGTTGCACGAACAGCATTATACTTGCTTTTAGTTCTAACTTATATTAGCCTTGCTGCCATCCATAGTATTATATGGATATAAAATAATACTTCTATTGATGGTAGTAGCTTTTGAAAGCAAATCAGATTGAGACAGATAAGAATGCAATTTAAAAAGATATATTATTCCTGCACATTTCCCCACATTCTGTCCCACTTTTCCATTTCCCATTGTTTGAGGACATGAACTACACCACTGTTGCATCTTTATATTTGTTAGACAATTTTAATACGTCATATAGGCTACTAATGGTCAGCCATAATGGAAAAACAAACAATGTAAGCTCCTGCTACAAAAGGGTAAAGAAGCTGCAGAGTTATCCTGATAAACTGAAGACTCTACATTACTTACTCCAGGAAGCACAAGAATTCGGTCTCCAACAGAAAGACTGTTAGAAGGAACTTCAACACTTGAGTCAAACTCCTTAGTGTCATTGCTAACCAGAAGGCGAGCTTTTGATGGCAATATACTCAAAAGTCCAGTCATATCACTGGTTGCTTTAATTTTAGCTCTCTGTTCCAGATTCCTTCCTAACAAGACAAATGCGATTAGCATAATTGGTTCCTCAAAGAAAGCCTTCCAGCCCTGCATAAAAAAAATCCATTACCACATCCATATTCATGTAAACTATTACTGCGTACCAAATTGCATATTTTCAAGGGAACATATATACTTGTTTCTGTTTGATATGCCACGCACAAAGCAGACAATGAGGATCTCACGTACAGTTTTCCTCAACTGTTGTAATTTGTTTTTAGAATGTGAGGAAGCTCCATGAAATCTACCAGTTCTTATTTGGTTCTCTTTCCTTATGAGAATGTGAATAAAACACCTCATTAGAAAATAAAGACAAGTATTGATGAAATTCAATAAATCCAGTCACAAGACAAAAAGTAATAATATCTATGCAAATCATACAAGAGACAAATAGTATTTCTATTAACCATGCATTGTTATATCATAGAGTATAATTCAGAACGGCTACTATACCCAAAATAATTCAAGAAACAAATGATTTTGAAGGCATTTTACCAATTGGGGCAGCAAGGCAGCAAATAGGCTGACAGCAAATGATGACAAAGACCCAAGACTAACTAATGTGTTCATGTTTGGTGCCTTTTTAACAAGGCTTCTTATGCCATCAAGAATAAGTTGACGCCCTGGACCAACCAATGTAAACAAAGACAGGGATAGGTGAAAGCCAGTGGAATGAAATGCATGGATCCAAGGTGCCTTCCCTCCAAGGAAATGAGAAAGATGGCCAACAAGGCAGACAGCACATAGAGCCCAGGAAACAGCTAACTCTCGCCCTTAAAACACAATGAAGAGAGAAAAAGAAAGGAATTGCTTCATTAACCTCATGATAACAATCGAAGGATCATAAGAGATTCAGAGAAATATTATCAGCAACATCTTCCACCATTTTATATAAGCTAAAAATGCTTATCAGATGTTTACCACTTTCTTTCAACTGTCTGTGTTTTTCCTCCATCTTCCTTTCAAAAACTTGGAGGAAACTGTCTCTTGCTGAATCTGCACTTCAAGAAAACAGAATTTTCAAGCAATCATGTACATCAATTGTGGAAATTGGCACGATTTCAGTTCCGTGCAAATGTAAACCTTCAACTTTGTTAAAGAATATTTGACCCCTCTAAAATTGTTAACTTAAAATTAAGATATATAGTTAAGATGACAAGCATCAATAGAAACATTGACTAGATTCATTTGCAGCATTAGGAACTAGGAAGTTCTAAAAAAACATTACTGGCACCAAGTTTTCAAAGAAAATATATTCTTCATAATGGAACAATGGGCCAGAAAATTCCACTACACAATTAAAAGTGGGGATTTATTTAGTTTAAGTTCACAAACAACTAGCAGCAATAGGCATGTTCTATTTTGCCCAATTTTTTGCTGCAAAGGGCAGAAACGGGCTGCAAAAAACTCATGAACGAAGCCTTAAAAAGAAAGCACTTTTTTAAAGCCATAGAAAACACCTGACCCATCAGCATCTCCTTCATACATGAAGAGGCTGGGGTCTAGTGATTAAAAGCTGAACAATATAGATACAGTCATACCCAAAGTCTGATTCCTCAATAGATGAACAATTACATGGATTAGTAGGCACAATCTAGTTCAACAAAGGAAAATAACTCATGAAAAATAAAAAGAACAAATATCACAGCACATAATATAACATTTTAAACTTACATTTGGAGGTTATAAATTGCAGAAGATAGCATAAATAACACAGAAAGATCACAGAATTGAATGTTCATTACACAAACGGTATACAGCATTAACCAGGCAGTGGGTAACCAATTGGAAATCCCACTTCTAATAAGCGCATAACCTACTTTAGATGAAAAGTTCACAAAGTCGTGATAACTAAAGGATTTCTAGTTTCGAATATCAGCAAATTCTTCAAATGCAGGGCCTCCCAAGCACAGACAAGACTCCCAAATACCAACATCATTAGCCGCAGAGACTGACCTACTGAAGGAGAAATTATAACATCAATAATGATTTTTTAAACCTAACCTATACATCTAAAATGATGGACAGAAGACTTGAAAACTGCTTAGTCATATAAAAGGTATCATGGGAACCTCTTGAATTGAGGACATACCATTGACTCCAGACAACACCTCTTTTGCACTAAAATGGCGAAATAACTGCATCAGTTGCTACTTTCTGACCTGCCACTAACCCACCAAGCTTCACATAAATCAAATGAACTCTAAAGCATGTGGTAAGTGGCAACATCCAAACTTATTTGAAGTAATGAAAACTTAGCGAACAGCTAGGGGATTAAAAATGTTATTTAGATCATCTTTTTATGCCCACTCGAAATTTGAATTTTGTAAGAAAATCCAACTGCTGGTCATTTCTCAGACGATAGTTTTAGAATTTTCAACTGAATAAAAAAGGTCAGTATTGAGAGTATGACTGAACCTTTTACCATAGATATTAACAAGGACTCAGAAAGAATCACAGTTATTAGACTTTACGAAGGGTGAATAAAAACAAGGAAATGAACAAGAATAGGGTGCATATATCATAAACTTGAAAAATAAAGTTAGAACCCCAACTCAGAGTGCCAGTTCACAATTCACAAATAACTAAACTTATAAATAACAGCCCAACAAAAGAAAGCAATTGAATTGAAGAATAAGATTCCATTGACAAAGGATTTCCACTTATTTACTGCTTCCCTGAAAACTTTCCAATAACTTTTATACAAGTAATACATCGATGCAGCTGAAAACCACAGCTTCTTGATATACATTACAATTATATCTTGATAAACCTTTAAGTAAAAGAAATTCTAATACCAGTTTAAGCACTTCCTGAAGTTAAAACATATTCTTCCAGGTGTATAAATCTTTACAAACAAAAATGTCAAGAACTTCATGAAAGTCACAATAGAATACTTGCATGTAACCAATAATTGAGCAACTGGATCAAGAATTCTAGTGTTAATGAAAATATGACCTGAACATAGAGCCATCTAAAAGTGCCTTCAGAACTTCTATTACTCCTAACATTAAGAGTCCAGAGATACGCCAATGACATTACTAAGGAGAAATCAGCAGGAATGTGATAGATAATTTGATACAATCTATCATAAACAAAAATAACCAAGCAAGCATACAATTTTTAACTATGAAGGTAACAATTTAATAAAAAATTGTAAATAAGACTAAAAAATGTATCCTTGTAATATTGGCTTCCCTGTGTCAATAAGACTAAAAAATGTAAAAAAACTAAATAACATTGAAAATGTTGGTGATCAAGAAGCAATACCCCGAAGGCTAGACTTGAAACCACAGCTAGTCAAATGCTCCGCAAGTGCCTCTCCCAATTGCTGTTGCCAATTCGGTACAGTTTTTGCTTCAGATACGGGCCAAACTATTGCTGTCTCTGTTGTTAGATTTACAGTAGCAGATGACACTTGAGGCTGTCCTTAAAAGCAACAGATAGAGAGCATCAATTTAGATGCAGAGATGAAAAGCATTAAATGCTAGTGAATTGAAAGAAAACATAGCATTCCAAGAACAATACATATTCTCTTTCTTTTATCTTCGTTTTCTATTCTTTTTGTTCAGTAAAAGAGTGTATCAAGGATATATAACCTTGAAACCCTGTTTTACATTTCCAGTCAATTCAATTAGGTTTAGGGCTACTTAGGCTTCATTTGAAAGCATGGATGTGGAATGTAAGAGATATTCTAAAGGGGAAATAATCATAAATCATTTAAATGTAACTACTAAATGGTAAGGAGCCCTAAATTTTTAAGTTAACTACAAGCCAGACTTCTTTACCAAGGTCATTTGTCTGTTCCTTTTCTACCTAAGTGCCATCACCCTTTCTCTCTTCTTGGTAATATTTCCAGGGGGATTTACAATTTTACCAAAATGTAAGCTGTTTTATCAGAATCCAGGGGTTAGGGGCCATAGAACTGAAGGCATGTTGTAGAAGAATCATATAGATATTTTAGAATGGTAAATTGCCATGATTTGACAGTTTCGAAGGCCATAACATGGTACAACACCACATGTTTTTATCTCGGTATCAATGCCAGATGCAAAACATACCAATGACATAGAGGAGTAATTTAAGGAGCTTTGGGCTTGTATCAAGTTCAATGACAGCAAAATCCCAGGCCACTAGGTACAAAACCAAGGTCCTTGTTACATCCTTGCATAGACTCCGGACCAACATCGTGGTTTCCAGTTTTCAGTAACCCAAGTAATAATTCCAAACACAATCAACCAGTTCTTCCACAATAAGTTACATCTTCCACTATTTACCAATAGGTTCTCTGCAGTTAGACCGCAATGCCCCTGCAACACCTTGGTCTCCATCTCCAACAACCCATTTCCAAGTCATATTCTTAGATACAAGTAAACAAAGAAATGAATTTAAATTCTGAATTCTGAATTATAGGACCTGAGAATCCAGTTTTGCTTTGAATTATCTAAGCAAAATTTTGCCACCATTATATATTTCATTATAAAGCACCCTCATCAAGATCGCAAAGTCCAATCAGTTTGCTGAGTAAACTTAACATAACACCCGTAAGATGTGAATATTCCCAACATCTTTCCTTCAAATGATGCAAAGCAATCAGTCAAATTAAAACAGGAGTAACTTACTCGACTTTCTAGAATTCTTTTCACATTAGCTGCACATCCCCCACACACCATTCCCTATCAGAAAAGGCAGGATACAAATTTAAAAAAATATACATAAAAATAAAAAGAAGCAAATACCACCTCAGAAAACACGTAATGAGTGCGAGAAGCTCATACCGCAACATCGAGAATAATAACATCAGGCGAAAGTGCAGAAAGTTCTTTACCAACATCACCAACCAATTTGACATTGGCACCTCCAGAATCACCACCGGCGCCGGCATCTCCACCACCACCACCACCACTCACCCCGCCAAGCCCGCCATTTCCAGCGCCAGAAGAAGAAAATGGAGAAGCGGAGCTCGAAACACACCGGAAACGACAGGGCAGTCGGGTGACCACGGAACCCAAGCTCCTCAGCGAAGGGGAAGAAGAAGCAAAAGAGCTGGAGTTGCTAATAGCATAGTTAGGAGAAAGGCCTTTAAGCCTGTGATGGAGAAGAACCGTGGGAATGCATTGACTCGAATGAGCTCTGCAGAAATGGCGATTCAGAGCTCTGAAGAGCGCCATATGCGTGGAATCCATTGCAGTTGCAGAAAGTTCTTCTGCGCCTAGACGGTAGACACTCCTATTCTATCTATATGCATTGCTCACCATCAACTGGTTCTGACGAGCGATGACAGCGGTTTCGGACTTTTGGTAAAAACGATTGTATTAGGTGGGTGTTTCCCTCGTTCGGACTTAACCGAATGAATTTATTAAATTTTTGTTAAAATTAGTTAAAAATAATAAAAAACTTATATGTTTTTTTTTTTAAATACTCTCATTTATATAAGGAAGGAGGAGGATGTGCGGTGGAGAGGTGAGATGGAAATTAAATATATTAATATATAAATTATATTAACAATTAAATATGAGTAAAATAATAAAATAAAAAATTGAAAAATAACTAAAAAAAATTAAAAATGATAAATATTGCTGCTATCAACTTTAAATAAAATATTATAAATTTTAGATTAATTATTATCAACATAATATCTTAGTATTTATTATTTTTTAAAAATATTTTATTATTTTTTAAAAAATTTAACATAATTTATAAATATCTCTTATAAAAATAAATATGTTATATTAGAAAATCGTCTCTTATAAACAGTAGGAGGATTATTTGCTATAAAAAAAAGTAGGTCTATATCTTATTTTCATAATTCAAACACTATTTGAACTCCCATTTAAGCGAGGGGTTTGGCGTATTTCCTTGTTGAAAAATAATATTTGTAACTATATTAAATAAATGAATTTTTTTTTTAACTTACTTCAAAACATAATGGAAGAAGTGCATATTTATTTAAGTACACTCGATATAAAAACGGCTGATAATTCGAGGCTCCGGAGCCTTACGCTGAGTAAGATTTGGGTGTGAGGACTGAGGAGTTTACCCAATGAATGGAATTATTTATAAAAAATCATTTTTATTATTTTTAAAAATTTCAATTATAATATTCTCTCTCCAGAGACTTTCTTCGCATTTTTCCATTCAAGATGATACACGTTTTGGATTTTTTTTTTTAAAAAAAGAGAAGAAGAAGAAGAAAGAAACTTGAGGCACATTTTATATTGATAAATCAATTTTCAACAAACAACAATCCTACATATAACACATCATTTAATTAATGTAAAAAAATAAAAAGGGGTAATTGAAAAAAACTACTCAATGATAGCCTAGCGGAGCTGGTGCCTCTCTCAATTCCTTTCCTTGATATTGAATATCCTGCATCAAATGAACGATGACATTAAGACAGAAATATTAATATATTATTATAACAGAATTTATTGTTGAACAAATAAATTATAAAAGTGATCACAGCAAGTCCCCCATAGTCCAATACATTTAGATGAAAAAGAGCATGTGTTATAAAATTTATACATTTTTTAGGGGAAAAAAGTACAAATTGTAATAAGGAAGAATAAAAGAAATTTTTCATAGAAAGATGAGTTGTAAATATATAGATTCAAATAATTGTTGATATAGAAATCTCAGTTACAAATAAAAAATTTAAATGTGAATCACATGTACGTACTCTTAATCCTTGTTTAAGGGTGTTACCAACTAATTACTTTAATAAAATTAAGGGAAGATTAATTATTTGGTCTTGATAGTATTATTTTAATTATAAATTAATCCTTAAATTTTAACTCATTATAATTTAATCTCTATAATTTTAACTTAGTATATCTCAGTAATTTAAAACATTAGTCCATATATGTTTCTAAAAAAATACTCCTCTAATATAAGACATTACTATAGAGTTAATATTTATCTTAAGATTTATTTTCTATATTTATTAATATTTTTTTAAATTATTCTATTATATTTTCTCAACAGTAATTAAATATGAAAATGAGGGAGAAAATTAAAAAAAATAATTATAATATTTTATAAAAACTATATTATATTGACTAATTTAACTAATTTTTTTAATCTAATCAAATTAATTAAATTAGTCATATATTATTTATAGGAGGAATAACTCTAATTCTTATAATTTTATTTTATAAAATATATAAGGAATAAAATTTTAAATATTTAAAATTATAATTGAGTAATGACAAATAAATAAAAATTTAAATATTAAATTTCAACTGAGTTTAAACCTATAGGTGAACCAAGTTAAAGTTGGATTTCGGAAGGAAGAGAGTAGAAGAAGACTTACAGAAGCAAAGTGATTGACATCACGATGGTGAGCTTCATCAGCACGAATAACAGTAATAACATCTTTAAGAGTAGCATCTTTAGGAAGTCTCCAATAATCAATAGCAATAGCAGGAGCAGGTTCATTCTCAACCTTCCCACTTTCAATGGCCATTAAATGCTCTGTGTAAGAATTCACAGCTTCCTCTTCCAAGTACCCTACGAACCTGTGAGCCACTTTTGGGGAGATCATGTAGAACAAGAAGAAGGCATTGAAGAACACTCCCTGTGCTGCTATTATCAGTAGCCTCTCGTGCCAGTTCGGCTTCACTAGCTCCGTCATTGTCATCAAGTGCATCCTCTCGTTCTCCGCTTCTTCTAGCAGAGCTTTGATCCACCCGCCGCTGTGTTGGAACCGCCGAAGGGACTTCAGATGCAACACCATCCCTCCCACCATCCCTGGCACCGCCGCGATCGTTTCTAGCATCATCGCGTGGCACCCGTATCGCTCCTGTGAATATCATTACTATCTAGCTTTTAGATAATAGTCCGCCGATTGCCTTATAAACTAGTGGCAACAAAAACCCCGTAAGAGGAGGACTCAGGAATTCAATCAAACTTATAATTTTTTAAAATTATTTTTATTTAAAGCACATTAATTTTTGTATTTAATATCCCTAATTAATTATAAAAAATTCTAACTAATTAACCAACCTTTTATTGAGGGTCAATTTGATAATTCACAAAAAAAATCTAATTTTAATTTAATTCATTCATTTATATAAATTTTTTATTACATGCGTATAATGGGTAAGGGACCTCTATTGGTCTTTGTAACATGTCAATCTCTAAAATATTTGTTTATTGATCATTATATTCTACATAATATGAATAACATATATTCTAATAAATTGATCATGAAATGGAATAGTTTGAATTTTTTATAATTTTTCAAAAAAATACTTTAAAATTTTGCAATTTTAATTGCCAAAAAAAATATCAAAATGTAACCTACTGATCAATAAAAACAAGGGGGGAAATATTTAGAAAGTTGGGATATTAAGAGGCATTAGATCAAATGGGACATTAGTGGGCCTTGCCCATTCATAATAAATACAAGAGAGAGTATTAATTGCATATCTTTACACCATTGATATATTTAGCTTTTAGACGAAAGTTTTTATATTCTTCATCATAAGTTTTCAAATTGAGATATGATCATCAACTAGCTTAGCTTCTCCACTAAATTGGAATATAGTAGCAGATAATTATATATACACACGCTTAGAGAGAAAGAGATCATCGGCACAAACCTTAAAATACAGATGGGATAGAACATTAAGGAATTTCACTGTCTTGAACGCAACCTTGTCCCCGAAAGTGGTAGGCACATGATGCTTTGTTATGTCGATCGACAAATCTGCACGATAAGTATCCCATGGCTGCAAAAACACACATAAAATTAATCACTGATCACACATAAAAACAACCGAGTTTACAAAGTCAAATCAGTCAAACAATCGTTCATTATTATATATGGTACCGTGAAACAGTTCCAAGGCCACTTAGTTCCGTCCTCTCTTTTAATCTTACGCGGCGCAATTCCCCAGTAGCTTGAAACGACGCTGTTCCCATTCTCCTGCTTCTTCTCCGATGCCGTTTTCTCCCGCTGTTGCTGTGGCTCCTTCTCAGCTGGAGAAGGCGCCAAGGTCGAGGACATCCTTGGCCAGTAGTCATAGATATGCTGGAGTTTCAGCTCCGGAGCCGCTGAAGATGCTGTAACAATATGACGGTTAAAGTTCCGGTAGCCGCCGGAGACTAGAACTCTCGCCACAAGAGATTTTACCAGAAAGTGCTTCATGATGATGAACCGTTTGTTGACCTACTATATGATTGTGAGAAGCTCAGAAATAATGGAGATCTATATATATATAAAGTTTGTACTAATTATTTCTTTTGGTAGTCAATCTTTTATTTGCCATTTGGTGGTGGGATAGAGAAAAACCTCCATTATTGAAGGAGTCAGTGACAAAAAAGGAACGTGTTCCGAAGGTGATAGGATCATCCGGAAGGGTCTGAGATGGCTGAGCCGTTCGATGTGTCTAAGTTTGAGTCATTGGACGGCTGAGATCAAAGGAAATATTAAAAACTTATATATGATAAATAGAATATTATTTGCTAGTATTTATGTCGAACACTCATATTTATATAATTAATATTTTATAAAGAAATTAACAATTATTATAAAGTACTGTGGAAGGCGCAAAATGTAGTGAACAGTTATTCAAGTCAATAGCTTGATCAAAAAGTGGGGCCCAGGGACGGGGAGTGATCGGTCATGTCATGGCAAAAATTGTAACGTTTGAAAAGTCAAGGCATTTGAATTGACTTTTGGGGCTGCGCTGACTCCCAGTCAGTGGGAATGGTATAAAAATGTGGCAATTAATGAACGTGGAACGTGGCGAATAGTTATTCGTTTTTGGCAGAAACGTTTTCCACTTTGCTTCTGCAGAATTTCGTTTGCCTCCCTCGCAACAACGTTGTTGCGTGACTTCTTCTTACATCATAGTATTTTGTAATTTTTTTAAATAAAATAACATATAGATCTTATATTTTATATAAGATTAATATACTAATTTTATTTATTATATAAATTTAATTATAATTTTTAAATTTGATATAATTTTAATATTTAAAAAATAAAATTATAAGTAAAATTATACAATAAATAAAATTAAAATATTAATCATATATAAGAAATAAAATAAAAATAATAATTATTTCTTTACTTTTTTTTTATAAATGTATTGATTGGGTCAATATATTCAACTGGCCATGGTTTTCATGAGGAATGGATCATTATCGACTTTGATTTTAGACATTTCTGAATTAAAGAAAAAAACAGAAATATTCATAGATGTGAGAAATTTATAGACCAACTAATGATGTCTGCAAACTAAATGTTTCCTTCATCCTAAATAGAGGATATTAGAACTAGATAATTAATATATAGATATAAAAAAATCATTAAATTAGTTATTAGTAAAAATTATGTTAGTTTTTTAAGTATCAGTAATTTTAATCATTTATCTAAGAAACAACTTATTTAATATAAATCCTTTAATAGTGAGAATTCAGTCAAAAATTATAAATTTAAAAAATATACTAACGTCTAATACTCCTCTAGTATTTAATATATAAATTATTTAAAAAAATTAAATAATTAATTAATTATAATAAATATAATATAATATCTTAAAATATTTAGATATAATATTATATTATATATTATTTTGTAAGTTATGTGAATTGGTCAAGAAAAAAATAATAAATATAAGAGATAAAATATATTAAAAACTTGACATGTTATAATTAGGATCGAAGAAGTATTTAGGATTATATTACACTCCTTTGCTAACTTTTGAGGAGTATTTTATAGGTCTTTTTTATACATTAAAAAGTTTAGATAGTTTTAGCATCAATCCCCTATTAAAAAAATCTCACAATAATAACAAAAATTAAACTTATATTTTTATAAGATATGAATATATTTTTTTATATATGATAACTCTCACTTGTTATTATATAGGCGTTGAAAAACAATCTTTCTTTCTTAACTTGATGTCACTAGCCTGGATCACAAGTTATGCTTTGTTAGATTTGGTCCAGATTTTTTTTTGGTACAAAAATTTTTAGAAAGGGGTTGGGCTCACCCACGATCCAAGGGCAGGGTGAAATCTCCCTTCCTCTTAGGCGATACCAATGTCGGGCAGCACGAGCCGTCTATTACCCTCAGGCGTAAACCTAAGCACCCAAGAGCTAGGATGCCTCCCCAAGCGCCGCGACTGAAACCACAACAAAGTGATACTCCCCAGGGTTCGAACACACTCTAAATGATAGTATGTCTTACCCCTTCACCAGCTGAACCCACGAACAATGGGTGGTCTAGATTTTTTATTTCCTTAATGTTTTCCAAATTTTAAATCTGACCCAGCCCAGACAACTTAGAAAATGTTCATGGGCCTCAGTTAGAACTAATTACTTTATTTTGGGACAAAAATTAAATTTAAAAATAAAAAAGGTTTATAAAGAAAATAAATTCAGGTCACAATTTTCTTTGACTTAAGCCCACTTCAAAACACAAAGTTTATCCTAGAACCTTGTTCATTTGAAAATTAACAACTAGTCAGGTGCAAATATTACTAAACCAATTGATTTCAAAGAAGCTTAACAAACTAACATGGGGTAGATGGCCAAGATCATCATAATAGAATAATGTAAATTGTAAAGTGCAATCCATTTCCATCTATATTTTTAAAAAACATCCCTTTTATTAAATTCAACTCTAAAATCATTAAGGCAATCCATGAGAAACTTGTATTATTCATGTATTTTCATCACTTAGCTAGATATTCTCTCTGGTTTTAAATATAATACTTCATTTATAGTATAAATTATACTATAAATGGGATGTTATATTTAGAAGTTTAAAAAAATTAGTTTTTTGTTATATTATAAAAGGGATCTAGATGTTATATTATATTATATGCCAGTTTATAAATTGGATAAATTAGTTTAAAAAAATTATGAATATTAGAGATAAAATAAATAAATATATTATATTTATGATCAAAATTAATATCCTAACTAAGTAGTTTTTTGTGTTTGTGCATATTTGTATGCATGCCATGTGTTTATATACCATTATATAAAAATTATAATAAATGATACTCCTTTAGTCTTTAATAAATAATATAATTAAAGAATTAATTTTAATCATGAATATAAGGCTTATTTCATTTTTTATTAACTTTTTTTCTTTCTAAATTTACCCCATTGTCATTTGTTTTATAAAAATCTATATGTGGGCATTATTATTTTTGTGCATTTTATTATCTACCACCTAATTTCATTTAATTCTTATCATTTTCAAAGTAACAACCAAATGGGCTCTAAGTTCATCAAACCATAGCATACAAAGGGGATATAGGGTTTATTTTGAGAAGAATTTGAAAAATTGCTTATATAAAAAAAGGATTTTTAGATATATTTTAAAAAATAACTTTTAGAGAAAAATTTATAGAAAAAATATTTTTAATAAATGAATATTTGAATATTATTATAATAATTTATATAATTAAAAAATATTATAAAATGTATAATTTTATTAAAAATAAAATAGACGAGAAAAGGGGGAGAGTGTAAAAAAATAGTAAAATAATAATTGTGTATTCTATAAGTTATTTAACTATTCCATAAACTAATCTTAGTAACTTATTCAAAATTTTAGTTTTAAATTATATTTTAATTCAAAAGTACTTTTAAATACATATGTCTATTTATTTTTAAATTTTCTCAAACTAAAATTTAGATTAAAATACCTTTAAAATTTTAGTTTTCTTACTTTCATGTAGCGTAAAACCTTATCCAGAAATTTATAATGGGACAAAACTTTGATATTTATCTTCATTCGTATGGTAAGATGAGGGGTATGACATCATTTTTCTTATTTTTTATAAGAATTTTTAAGTGACTTGTGTCTTGAAATTTATTAGAACTAAAATATACTTTTAAATTTTAAAACTATTTATAGATATATTTAAAAAAAACGCCAATAAACAAAAAATTTAAATTTATAATAAAATTTAAACTCATAATTTTATAGGTTATAAATTAATTTTTATTAATTAGACTATTTTTTATTAGCGTATGATGTTATTTATTAAGAGCGGGGACTAATCATTCCTACAGAGGGTAAAAAGAAGGTAAAAAAAAAAAACCTCTCCTAACCATGTCTGCTCAATTCGGAAGAGTTGTATTGAGAGAACTGAATCCTGAGTCATTTTCTTAGGGGGCGAAAATTTCCGTCAGTCACACCAATTTTGAATTGGTTGATATTTATCTTTATATACTTACTTACCCTCACCTCCAATTCAATAATAACAGGTTGCCATTTTCTTATAATACTCAAACATCATATTAATCCAGTCATTAACCCTCCACCTGTTGACTAATTAATATTATAAACCCAGTGGCCAAATGCTTAAACCAACAACATATGCAAGTTGATAGGTTGCCTGGATACTATCTTTACGTCAAAGGAAGTAGTAGGCGGAAATGGTCTTCATGTGGACGGCCTTGTATAAGTTTGCAATATTCCGGAAACCCATGCATGTTCTTTTTTTTTTTAATATATATTTTCTACTACTTTGCTTGGAAATGCATAAGATGGATAAGGTATATTATTGAATTATTTATTTTCAACTACTTTTTTTTTGTTGAAACCAGCAGTTGTATCTAATATTATCCTATTTTAGGTATCCTGACCTAGTCCTGATAATTTTAAGATAGGTCCATTATGTCCTGAGAAAGATCGGGACAGAAAACTATCGAGTCATGATAAAGGGAAAGGTCGGGACGGGACGGATTTCAACTTGACCCTTAAAATTTCTATTCTGTCTCGACCTTAATTTTTTTTTATAAAAAAATATATTACATTCTCTTATATTTCTCATTCTATCCACTCATCTTAGACTCTTCGTCTCTCTTTTCTTACACTTTGTTTGCTCATAGTTACAGGTTTCGCCAGTCATCACTCTCATATAGAAATATTCTTATACAGATAGTTTTATTCTTCATTATTATTATTTTTTCCTCTTATCTGGATAAATTATTATTTTATATTAGGACTGAATGTTGTTATTTAGAGGAAGTTACTGTGGTATTTTATTTAGAATGATTTACTGAGATAATTTTATTATAATATTTTTTTTAAAAAATAGGGTCAAAAATTCTCATCCTGTCCCAGTCTAGATGGAACTGGGATAAATTTAAGATGAGATATGTAACATATTTTGAGTATTATATATTATATTGAGATAAAATATAAGATAAGATTATTTTAATTTTAACTGATTCGTGAACACCTCTAGAAATCAGCATGGCCAGAGAACTATCCTTTGAAGTTAAAATCTAGATCTAGATTCGTTCAAAATCATAATATCCACATTTTATTAATAAGTTAATTTTTATAATTACTCACGAAGACATGAAGTCATAAACAATTTTATTTATTCGGAATAAAACAGCTAAGAGGCTTTGTCTCTTTCATTTATTTATCATATTTTGCGGCGATACTTGAAATTTGGGAATTGTCTGAACTGGGGGAGGTCGGCTACCATTTGACTAGTTTCTTATCTTTGACCCAATTATTTAACAAGAAAATTAGAGACAAAATTATCTCATTCGTACATATCCGTAAAATAATTTAACAAACTTATATCTTAAGATTTTGACTGTCTTTTCATTTTTATTTTAAAGTGATCCAATTTTTTTTATTTATTGAATAGAATTTTGATATTTCCAATGATATTAAATAAAAAAGTTAATGTAAATATTTATTTTATTTATAAATATAAAAATTCAACTTATTTTATTGTTTAGATACATTTCATTTTAGAACAACTTTATTAATTATTAATTTATTAACTATTTATTAAATTTTATAAATTATCTAATATATAATACCTGTTTGGTTAAGTTTAAAATAAATTTTTATACGGTTTACACCACAATTTCTTTCATATATTTATATTATAAAATCACTCAAAATAAATTAATGTAAACATGAGGCATTAATCCCCCAAAATTTTTATCTAATAATTAGAAATGGAAGGAGTAATTGAAATGGTCAGTTTTTGAAAATAATTTTAAAATTTTATTTCATTGCCCTTTCATCCTCAGAATTTTACTGTATTTTTTTTGAATATTTTAAGAGATTTGATGGATTGAGATCTCACGATCCGCGGCCAGAGACAGGGACGATTTACGGAACCGATAGCCAACAAATGTCCAGAATTCAGTGGTCTTAAACATATTTTTTTTAAATTAAAAATTAAATGAAATTTGCATCGGCGTATTTTTTTTTTCCGTTTCGAAGATTTTAGATTTTAAGTCCAAATTTTCCACTTTCGTACGTCACTTGAGATTTGAGACGCTGACTGGAAAGAGAGAGAGAGAGAGAGAGAGAAAGAACCGAGTCCATTGTATTCATCTCCTTCTCCGCGTTGATCTGTGATTCAGTACTTTTGCCATGGCGGAGCGTGATTCTTACGGGCTGGGTCCTCGATTAGGTCAGTTTATTTTGTTTTTGTAAAATCATTTTATAATCATTGACCCAGTTTTTGCTTGGATCCCCCCCTTTCTGTTTTTGGGATTTTTCATTGCGGAGCTCCCTATTATTTCACTTCTCGATCCTAGAATTATGTTTATTTGACGAATCGATTGCAAACGGTGTTCATTCGAGTTTGAAGCTCTGGTGTAGTCCGTTTGAGCCTGGGAAAAGCAATCATGGTTTCAAATCACTCTTGAACGACAGTTTTGGCTTCTTATCAAACCCTATTAGTTCAATTTATATACTAGACTCTAGAGGTGGAGAAGCGTCTTTAAATTCATTTAGACAACAATATGGATTAGTTCAAATGAATTACAAAATAGATCACTGCGCTGAAGAAAATTTAATATTGCAAAAGAGAAAAATCGGGCAGATTCTAATTTGCATGCAGATTTAATTGTGCCTACAGAATATATGGCCTCTAAGAAGCGCAGCTGGTAGTAAATTTTTAGAAACTCTGGGGCCAATGTATATTGGCCTGCATCATTTACTGCTATGCCCATAATGTCATGGGGGAAGTATCCCTTTAGCTTGGCAGACAGCAGTGGTAATGGAAGAATAGATTGACCCATACCGATCAAAGCCCTTGAAAGGCATACTTTGTAATTTAGTGAGAAAATAATTCCTTTACAATGAGAGAAACTTAATCAAGAGCAAAGACAAAGTATGCGAAATTCCTTTTGTTGTGATTCTGACAAGGAATTCTTCCATAACTTCATTGGCTTAGAGGAAAGGTTAATTGGAATTACATTTACAAAAAATTATAACTAAGTCCTGGCCTGATGGCCGATAGTTCATACTTATTTTATGGTTCAATGCTTTGGTGACATAAGGATAACCTGAAAATATGAACCTAAAAAGTAAAGTTTTTAATATGCAATGGGGGTGCCAATCACAAGGAAAGGAGCATAGGATAGTTTTCACGATGATACATTGAGGTCAAGTACTGGTATGAGGTGATTTGGCCTACCAGTGTAGCACATTGATTTTATTTTTAAATTTGGGCACAAATTTAATAAATAATTGGTTTTTATGTTTCTGATTAGATTTTCCTTCTCCCAGGCTCCCTTATCATATGATATTTGTTTGTGTTCAAATATGAAAGCTCATTGGTATTACCTGTGGATGTGATAATGCAACAATCAAATATGTGGCTAAATCTTAGGTTTCTGCTATGCAGATATTCAGCAATTACAATTTGAAGCCCAGCATCGATGGTTGCGGCCTGCTGAAATTTGTGAAATTCTTCATAATTATCAGATGTTTCATATCACATCAGAACCTCCAAACGTGCCACCGAGTATGGTTTCTGTATCTGTTACTGATAACTTGATTGATACATTTAAAATAAACAATTCATGTTTAGTTGGGTTAAATTGTTTGTGATTGGAACTCAAATCTGAGTTTGAAGATTCTCAGTGGATTACAAAAACATAACTTGGAAGCTAAAGAATACAGCTTTATGATATATCAAGTTGCGTAGTTCATATGATACTATTAGTGGTTTCTTGTTCTTCTGGCTGAAATCTTTCTTCTTGTTTGTAGTCAACCTGATTACATCTTTTTTAATTTTGGATAAATAAGAGACTTTAAGAGAGTGGACAAGTGATCCTCCCCAGTTGTGGGGAAAAGAAAAAGAAAAAGAAATAACCAAGACTCTTAACTCAAAAGAGCTTTCCAATCTTTTTGTAGATCCAGAAGGGACACCTTATAACACTCATTATTTATTCATGCCCCAAAAGATTTGCTGCTTGACATATAATTCACTATTGCAGGTGGTTCACTTTTTCTTTTTGATAGGAAGGTATTGAGGTATTTTAGAAAGGATGGACATAACTGGAGAAAGAAAAAGGATGGAAAGACTGTGAGGGAAGCTCATGAAAAGTTGAAGGTAAGCTTTTGGTTTACCTATAACTTGGTCTGTGATTAATCTAGTCCTTTTAAGGCAAGAATATCTTCCAGGCGGCCCTAAGGTGACTCAAATTGTTTTTCAGTTATAATCTTATTAGATAATTAAGTCTTCATAATATAGTATAATTTTATGCTAAAGTTTAACTTGCTTCAAGCAATATTAGGTGGGAAGTGTTGATGTATTACATTGCTACTATGCTCATGGTGAAGAAAACGAAAATTTCCAGAGGCGAAGCTATTGGTTGCTTGAACAGTGAGTATGAACTAATTTACTGGCCAAAGTTTGTTTTATTATTTTTCTGTTTTACAATTGATGGAACTTTTTTTTGTCTATTTTGGCTTGGTAGTTTCCCTTAGACCCGATAGTACGCTGCAGACTTGTAGTTTTATGTTATCTTGGTTCGCCACGTAGACAGTTGTGTACATGCTATTGCAGTTGCAAATATTAGCAAATTTTGAAGTTTTCAGTATAAATTTACTGACAGTTCATAGTAAATTGAATATTCCCTGTGAAAGGAATCTGAATAAATTGATCAGAATATGGTTTTATAATCAATTTGTTTTACTGCAGGGATATGATGCACATTGTTTTCGTCCACTACTTGGAAGTTAAGGTATTTCTTTTAATTTTCTTATTTTTATTGCAGTTCTTCTTTATTATTGTCCGTGGTACAGCTTTTTAAAATCTATTATTTCAATATAATTTTCACTCTGGGATATGTTATTGTTAATAATGGGTTGCGGGAGTTTGTCTTTGACAGTTGAAAGACTCTACCTACTAATGTTTTTCTAAGATTTAAAAGCTTCAGCTTACATGATTTATGCTTATCTTTTGCCAAGTGATTCATGGGTAGTGTTTACGTTCATAGTCAAGTAGCTGAAGTTGCAACCAGTATTGGAGATTGAGTTTATGTAAATGTTTTGATGAAATCGTGGAACCTTTCTTCCTTTGGATTATGTCTCTAAGCTTTTATTATTAGCAGTCTGTGTTATGGAAAGATTTATTTACTTTGTTAGTACCTGTTGTTTCTCCTTATTTTCAAATTGGCCTCTATTTTAAAAGATTTTAATAGGTTCTTATAATTTTCAAATTTTGTGATTGAGTTCTTGTGTGTTATGAGAATCCGCCATAGAGCCATTAACAAGTTGGTTTATTTAAGTCTTTGCCTATTGGGTAGCATATGATGCTTTTGACCTTAACGAAACTATCTAAAGCATCTATTGCATTATTTGACAAACAGTCCAATCTATACTGTTTGTTTGGTTCAATGGAGAGGATGGATTTTAAGCAAGTGGTTGTAAAGTCTAAATAGATAAGAGACAAGTTAGAAGTAACTTGGAGGTCAGATTGGGAAATCAAGTTATTCCACAAATAGATAAGTTCAAATATTTGGGATCAATAATACAGAAGGACGGTGAAATTTTGGAGGATGTTAATCATAGAATTCAGGCCGGGTGGTTTAAATGGAGAAAGGCTACTGAGGTTATATGTGATCGGAAAGTACCAGATAAAGTAAAAGGAAAGTTTTATCGCACTGCTATAAGACCAGCAATGCTTTATGGAAGTGAATGCTGGGCTTTAAAAGGACAGCAAGAGCATAAAATTGGGGTAGCTGAGATGAGGATGCTGAGATGGATGTGTGGGCATACAAGAAAAGATAAGATTCGTAATGAACATATACGGGGAAGAGTTGGAGTGGCACCTATTGAAGAGAAAATGGTAGAGAACCGTCTTAGGTGGTTTGGACACGTACAAAGAAGGCCAAGGGATGCGCCGGTGAAGAGGGTGGATCAAATAGTATGGACACCGGTTAAAAGGAGTAGAGGAAGGCCAAAGAGAACGCTCAAAGAGGTCATTGAACGGGATCTCCTGGTCAATAACCTATCTAAGGATTTAGTTTTCGATAGAGCACAATGGCGTCGTATGATCCATGTAGTCGACCCCATTTAATGGGATAAGGCTTGTTGTTGTTGTTGTTGGTTGTAAAGTCTAAATGTAAGTATCGCTTAATAGAAAAGAAAAGGAAGCTCTGTTAGTCAAGCTTCATTAAAGCAAGATGAGTTCCTTAGTTGATTTAGTTTTAAGTGTGATGGCATTGAGTAACATTAGCTTAATTGGTTTTTGGCACTTTGTCCTCGAGACTATCTATCAAACTTGGAAGGAGGGGGTAAACTTCCTACATTTTCTTACAAAACCTTTGGCTATGATGCCTTAGGCTAATCCAGCTTCTATCTTCCATCTTGGTTTGTGCAATAAGTTGTAGAAATTATTATCTTCATCTTTAATAATCCTGAGGGGCCAAGCATAATTGTTTTGACATTCTAAATATGTTAAATGTCACATTTACTCTTGGGCTGATAAATTATGCCATTACCTATCATGAGACTTGTGATTTTTGAAAAGTTCTCAAGTGGCGATGCTTATAAAGTTGTGTAGCCCTTTTTTCTGAGGCCTTTTTCTATCTCTATATTGTACATTGGTTAAGAATCTCAACTAAGTTGAAATCACGCAGAAAGCATGTAAAGCTGGCTAATGTGGAAGGTCCCTCATTTTAGAATTGTATTCCTGACTGATTTGTATGTTTGGTAGAATATTAGCAAGATAAATTTTGGTTCCATTCTCTCAGGGTCATAGGACAAGTGTTGGAGTAAAACCAGATACTGATGAGGTTTCATCAGATTCTCAAAGAGGCAGCTCTGCATCATCTGCTTTGTCGAGAACTTATAATACTGTGCCTTCAAGAAGTACAGACTCCATGAGCCCAACTAGCACTTTGACATCCTTATGTGAAGATGCTGACTCTGGTAACCCTTCTTTTCTAACTTTATTTTTAAGGTTACATTTTGCTTATTCTTTGTGACCTGATTTATAATGCACCAATATAGATGCTAGATAAGCACAAATAAAAATTGGAAATTCATAGGTCCTTATAGAGTGATTTGGAAGTATTAAGATTGTTTAAAATATTACCAATCAAATCTAAAACTATGTTTTTACAGTTGAAGAGAACTAATGAAGGGAATTCGATCTATTATGTTACATAAGATTGGAAAGATACATTATCTTCTTGACACATTTATCATATTCTAATTCTATTTTTTAACCTTTCCACTCAATAAGCTGTGTAATTCCTGACTTTTTCCTAGTGAATTGAAATGAGATTTCTTACAGTTTTATTTGGTAAACTTTAGCTTCTATTGAGCCTAAATTCTGTGCGGATTGTAAATAATCGCCTCCATTATTTTTCCCTTCTTGGTTGACCGGGAATCAAGTAGTAAATCACTCCTTTGATGCAGTTCATCCCTAGATAGCTGTATGTGCTGTCATGATCAAAGTCAGCGCAATATACTGATTGTTTTTGGGTCTTTCCTTACCTTCTATATATGTATAGAGAAAGAGAGTGAGAAGTAATGGGCATCATCTTATTCCTTAAAACCCTTGCATTATAATATTAAAATTAAAGGATTTTGAACTATGCCATTCGAATATTCACATGAAGCTAAAAGATTATGGAAGAACTCTTAATAATCTTATCAAGATACGGGTCCAAGTCTCTCATTCTATTCTATCTTTGGGTTTGCTTTTCCTTTTCTCTTTGGTCAGTGCCACTTGTCTCCTAGTTGTTTCATGCATGTTCAAGAGCTGCGTTTGGCATACGGTAGGGCCATTTTTTCCCAATGTTCACATGTATGTATGAGTTGGCAATCTGTTGGGGCAATGCTGGTATCCAACAGTTGTCCCACTTGCTTAAAATTAGGTGCATGATGTGTCAGAGCTTCATAAGGCATGATAAAATACATAATGTTTATATATGTCAGCGTACTACTGAGTTATGGGGAAGCTCAATTCATTTGGTTACCCCTAAACGGTTGGGTTTGAGTTAGAGGATATTCACCTAGCAAGTCCTGGGTTGCGTTCATTTCATGTTTAACCAAGTATGACAAAGAGTCCTCCAATGGACAAGAGTGATGCTGGTACAAATAGTTCATATCTCCTGCGTCCCTTTTCAGGTTACCATGCTGTTTTATGTGTTCCCCCCTTAACATGATCACTGATGTGTTATTTAATGACTCATGCTATGAGCCTATTTGATATTTAACATCTGACAACATTTGAAAATCTTTCCAGGGTATCTTGCACGGTCATTGGTTTCTGGAGCAGACCATATTTCACAAGTTCAGCTAGATAAGCATAGAGGCAGTGATGCTAGTACTTCTTTCATTGATGGCCAAAAAACAAATGGAATAGCCTTACGGGACAATGTCTTTGAACAAGGTATAAGTGGATTATCTACTGATCCATCCCTTGTATCATTTACTTCCATCCCATCCAATTCAATAGGAAACATTCTTGAACCAGAAAATACTGTTCCGGGTGATCTTTTAGCCATAAACAATGTCCTCATTGGGCCAGCTGGGAGTTCTCAGTCTCTACAATCAAATTGGCAGGTACCTTCTGCTTACTTTTACCATATCTGCCAATAGCATTGTCTGGGATTATTTATTGTTTGGGATTGAGAACTTATCCTTTAAAATTGTGGTATATCAGCTATACTGGTAATGTGTACATTTTAATGCATAAAACAATAGTTAAAATTAGATAGACTTTTCTTTTTCTGTCAATAGGCTGCTGTGGGTCATGATATAGGCTTGGCCATGATTTCCAGGTTAATTTCTCTTGTCAGAAGTTTACAAGATTAGCTAGTGTTGATGTCACAATCACAATAATCTGTTCAGTTAAAATAAAAAAATTTGGATAGTTCCGTGCTTGTTTGTTTATATATTGATATACGCCATAGGCCATAGATGAGAAGCATGTGTTTCATTAAATCAGAATTGAACCATCTTATAGGGTGGGAAGATATCTAATTTTCACTATTACATGGTTGGCATCTGCTTGTTATGTAGTTTCATTTGTCCTTGAAGATCAATATATAATTGTTGAATGCTATGGTAGTTGGAGGGCTTTGGCCTGTATGATAATCTTTATTTTTGTTTCCTGGGGAGAGTAGAGGGATTGCTAGAGTAAGGTGACATATAGTAAGAAGGGAACCATGGAAGTTGGTGCTTGATATTTCAAGATGGCTGAAATTTTGTAACGCACGGTTGTTCTGTCTAGAATATGAACTTCTCTCAGGGATTTTGTTAAGGTTGCAGAGTTGTGATTATTTTCATATAAAGACTTTAATAACATGTCAAGGTCCATTTCAATTATGAACTGTAAGTTAAGGCTCATGAATATACATATTTATATATCGTTGATTTTAATCTCTATCTTCTTTTGCATTGATGAGTATTTATAAGTTAACTTTCTTGCTGGATTACCGGATCAGGTAGTAATTGCTTAGTTGTTAGAGTCTTGGTGAGTAGCAGCTATTTATTTGCTTGGCCTTTCATTATCTTTTAAGTGCAATATCTGCAAGCTTCATATTCTAGTGTCATTCATTTTGCTATTGATCCAGAGTCTTGGCCTTTCATTTTGCTATTGATCCAGATCCCTTTTGAAAGTAATCCAGGAAAGATGTCCAAAGATTTTACATCCCAATCGTTGGGTTTGGAATGTGGATCTGATTTTAGCAATGGTTTGCTGGAACATGAAATGCATAATCATGTTGCTTCTGGTCCTGTAACTTTTATCTGTCAGCGAAAAGAGGAGCCTGTGCTGGGAAACTTTCCAGAACAGCATACAGATACTCAATCTCAAATTTTGCTGAAATACAATTATGGGAATGAAGTTCCCACAAAAGAAAGTATTAATTATGCCTTGACTGTGAAGCGGTCCTTAATAGATGGGGAGGAAAGCCTAAAGAAAGTTGACAGCTTCTCTCGATGGATTACTAAAGAACTTGAAGAGGTGGACGACCTTAATATGCAGTCATCACATGGCATTTCTTGGAGCGCTGATGAATGTGGGCATGTGATAGATGATTCCTCATTGAGCCCCTCCCTCTCTCAGGACCAGCTGTTCAGCGTAAATGATTTTTCACCTAACTGGGCTTATGCTGAATCAGAAACTGAGGTACTGCTAAAATATTTAATATCTTCGGGAAATATTAATAAAAGTGATATTCAATGAAAGGAGATATAAATTTGTATCTGAATTCGAGATTTTATTTCAAGTAAACAAGTTTAGCATTTTCCCCACCTTTTTGGCCTTCCTTGGCCCATTATATACTGTTTCTCGTTTCCTGTCTTTTTCTCCTTTTGCATACTTGGCGTTGAAATTGAATTTGATACATTTATTTCATGGATGCATTTAAGACGAGCTGCATTGAGTCTTATGCTTCAGATATTACCTGCTCTTGTCCTGGTCATATTCATTTGATATGTGCAATTCTTCGTATTTTCTTTTTCTTGTTTGTTTCTTATTTTAATACGTGCTCTTTAAAAGTATTATTGGATGATCTTTTACCTTTTTTTGTGCTTCTTTTTCATCCTTTTCTTTATGTTTGGGTTCTTACATTTTTCTGTATATTTGGCTATTGATTCAACTTTTTCTCTTTGGATCTCTGGTGCAACATCATGAAAAGGCTGCTCTAATTTGACAGACAACTTACACTATCTATAACTATAACCCCGCAGGTTTTGATCATTGGAACATTTTTGAAGAGTCAAACAGAGGTAGCAAATCGCAACTGGTCGTGCATGTTTGGGGAAGTTGAGGTTCCTGCTGAGGTTCTAGCCAATGGAATTTTGTGCTGTCAGGCTCCACCTCTCAAAGTTGGACGGGTTCCCTTCTATGTAACATGCTCCAATAGGTTGGCTTGCAGTGAAGTGCGGGAATTTGATTACACAGAGAGCTTCGCCAAAAATGTTGATGTTTCAGATTTCTATAACAGTGCAACTGAGATACAGCTTCATCTCAGACTAGAGAAGCTACTTTCCTCAAAATCAGCGCTCCCTTCAAATTACAACTTTGACAATGATATGGTGAAAAGAAACTTAATGTTTAAGCTCATTACGCTAAAAGAGGAAGAGGCGATCGCAGACAGGGAAGAGCTGATGTCAGAGAGCAATGCTTCCCAGCAAAAGGTGAAGGAGTTAATGTTTCACAGGCAAGTTAAAGAGAAGCTGTACTCTTGGCTGGTTCACAAAGCAATTGAAGATGATAAAGGGCCAAATGTTTTGGATGAAGAGGGGCAAGGCGTGCTTCATTTAGCAGCTGCTCTTGGTTATGAGTGGGCAATAATGCCAATCGTTACTGCTGGAGTAAATATCAATTTTCGGGATGTGAATGGATGGACAGCTCTGCACTGGGCTGCATCATATGGCAGGTTGGTAATATGGATTATGTTGCAAAGAGCTATGAACTGTGTTTTTTGCTTGCAAGCAAGACACATTTTTGCCTATTTTCATGAAATTGAAATTGTTCTAGTGAAGACTTTACATTGTTTTCCTATGAAAATAAACTCGCTTACTGAAAGTCACCCATAAAGTGATTGCTTCTCTAAGATGTTATGCTCCGCATAAAGAAAATTGGCTCCTTATGTAATTTTTTTACCCTCAATTGTTCAGGGAACGGACAGTTGCTGTACTTGTCTCCATGGGTGCAGCTACTGGAGCATTGACAGATCCATCCCCAACGTTTCCATTGGGAAGAACAGCAGCAGATCTTGCTTCTAGCAATGGGCACAAAGGAATCTCTGGTTTCCTTGCAGAGTGTTCATTAACCAGCCACCTTTCAACCCTCACAATGAATGATCAGAAGGGAGATGTTAGGCAAAGAGCTTCAGAAGTAGAAGTAGTACAGACAGTTTCAAAACGAACTGTAACTCAAGGGTTTAGCGGTGATATGCCAGATTCCCTCAGCCTTAAGGATTCCCTTACTGCTGTTCGTAATGCTACACAGGCGGCTGATCGTATATACCAAGTATTCAGAATGCAATCATTTCAGAGGAAGCAGTTGACCGAGTTTGAAGATGATGAGTTTGGATTGTCAGATCAGCAAGCTCTTTCCCTTATAGCTTCTAAGGGATGCAAGGCTGGATATGGAGATGATTTAGCCCATATTGCTGCTGTGCAAATACAGAAAAAGTTTCGTGGATGGAAGAAAAGAAAAGAATTTCTAATAATTCGTCGAAGAATTGTTAAAATTCAGGTTATTCCTTTTTTTCTAGTTTTAGATTTCTTTCTTAATATCATTGAAGTTCTTTCATTAAATTTTTCGTAGTTGTTTGACTTCCCATTTAAATTGATGGTCACAAGGCTGATGGTGGTATTGTTGATTAATTTCAGTTGAGTAAAAGTTGAGAACTAAGGGTCAAAAAGCAATTATGCAATTTAGGCTGAACCTTCACATCTTTCCTTCCCCTTCTCACAATGACGCATGTTTTATTCTGATGCTTGTGCCTACTCCCAAAAAAAAAAAAATAGAGGCTACCCGGTGCTCTTATAGTTTAAGGTATTTTATAGAGTGTTTGAGCTACATTGTTCATGGTCTGTGAATAGGTCAGCGTATTATATAATTCACTTTGGAAAGGTTGTTTGCATTTCTGGGAGAGTTTTATTTTCTTTGTGGGCCCTCGTATAATTGGTACATTCTTCTTCTGATTCGTGAATTTCATGGTGCTAAGGCCCATGTGAGAGGTCATCAGGTAAGGAAGCAGAATAAGTCAGTCATCTGGTCCGTGGGAATTTTGGAGAAGGTAATACTGCGATGGAGACGCAAGGGCAGTGGTCTACGTGGCTTTCGACCAGATGCTAATAAAACCCCCCACCAAGAAGATGATACTGTGAAAGAGGATAATTACGATGTTCTCAAGGAAGGGAGGAAACAAAGTGAAGAAAGGTTCCAAAAGGCACTTTCGAGGGTGAAGTCTATGGTTCAGTATCCAGAGGCACGTGCTCAGTACCAGCGTCTGCTAAACGTTGTTGAGGAATTCCAGCGAACCAAGGTATTCTTTTTAACATCCAGCATGTATCTGAACCCTAAAATAAATAACTAATTTGATATCTGAAAGGCATCCCATGCAGGCATTTCTTCTTTGTTTTATGGTATTGAATTGTATTCTTGGCTTCCTTTGGGTGCTTCAGCACATGGCTTTTTCTAAATTTTTCCAAGGGAACCACTTTATCTTTATGCAAATAGATTAGACAACTGGATTACTAATCAGGGGATACTATGAGGTCTTAAATAAGGGACTTAATTATCTAAAAGTCCCTAGTTAACAATAACAAGTTGGAATGTAAGAATTGAATAGTTTATACTATTTGGGATTTTTTGTTGATTAAGTTCCTTATTCGGGACCTCATAGTAATTCTCCCTTACTAATATGCTTCATAGGGTCTTCTGCTTTGAGCCTTTCAATTATTATTCTAACAAAAATCTCGTTATTGTAAAAAATCTGACAGGCATGCGACGTGGATGTGATCAATTCAGAAGAGACAGTCGATGGTGTAGAGGACCTTATTGATATTAACATGCTCTTAGATGATGACAATTTCATACCGTTAGCATTTGATTGATTATTTCTTGTCACTACTCTGATCCTCTCCACTGTAAATAGATGGCCAGAACTTGCCTTTATTTGGCATTGAGGAAGTCCTAGCAGTTGCTGTATATATTATACACACACACACATGATCAAAATTATACATTGTTCAAAGGCTGGCTATGGTTTGATTATATATTATCTATATGTTCAGTTTTTGGAAGTCGTCTTGTAGTTTACTATTGAGATGTAATAAATTATATGATCTCATGGATCCTGATTTCATATGGTAGGACTACTTCTATTTAATAATTGGTCAAGGGATAACAACATGATATATAATTGCAGTTTGTAAAGATATTGACTCTGTTTAAGAGTGCATTTTAGGGGCTAACAATACATTGCAATTCTTTATCGTAGGGGATTTGCTTCATCATAACTTGTATGTTAGTTCATCTGTCATTCTCTGTATTTTTTGTGAGGCTTAGGTGCAATAAATTGCCTTGAGCATTATTGAAGTGTTGAGAAATTGTCTCTTTCAACATATGATTGGGGAATTTAACAGGGCCAGTATTTTCAGACTTTTCTCCATTTCTGAGGAAAACCACGTAATAATGGAAAGAAATATTGAAGCTGATCTTCTGTTTTGGGTTTTAACCCCTGACCATGGTCTCTTTTGGAACACTTTAGTCCAGACTTGATTTTGATCGGAATCTCTCAATTGAACTCAAAAAGTATATGTGCTAACTGGAACTTCAACCTCATGTATACCTCAAGCATTACCCTAGGATATATTGTTCCTATGATTATTTGAATCATCGTGTACATTCATATTTACTGAAAAGTACATTCCCTCTTCGGGTTATACGCTAACTAGAACTTCAACCTCATGTATGCCTCAAGCTTTACCCGAAGACAGATATAGGATATACTGTTCTTTTCCGTTGTTTTTCAATAGTTTTATGAGTATTTTTGTACAAAATATAAGGAGTAATGAATATTCTCTAATGGTTGAAAATTTTTACCCCCAATCCTATTAATTAACTACCATTTCAATAGAGGTAAAATTGAAATCTTTGTATATGTTTCTTACTTTCAAGAATATAACCACTTTTTTTTAATATACATAAGAAATGTTGGAAACAACTTATAAGCACGTGTATATATATAGTTGGATTTTGGTTTGGAATTTCCCCCTTCTCGCTCAACATATATATAACATATTTTAAAAATTTATATAGGAAACTACTCAAAGAAAATAGGTAGGAAGTTGGTGACTAGACAATATGTGGCACACAAAAGTAGATATTGTTTTCTTGGAAAAAGAAAAAAAGGAACGGCTGTGAGATGGCAGGGTGGGAGAGATTCTCCTCTTCCTTCCTTTTACAGTTTCCTTTCTAACCATAAGATCAACATTTGAATTGTTCACATTTGATTTATTTACAAAATATTTAATTTTTATTGCAATTTGAAACTGTTCACGTTAGAATTTGATTATTTATTTTGCTTTTTATAATTTAAAATTTTAATAATAATTTCATAAAAACCCAAATATAAACCATTCAAATGTTGATCTAAACGTTAGAAAAGGAAGGAGGAAGAGTACGAGATGAGAAGAAAAGAGGAGAGAATCGTCTGCTAGGAAGGCATAGGGAAGTCATGTGACGATGGGTTGATATTGGTAGTGATCCGTTATCTGTCTGGGCGGCAACTTTCTCAGAATGAAGAGCACCAATGCAGATGGCATAATCTCCACCAACTGCATCTCCCAATAAAAAAAATAATTAATAATAAAATAAAAAATAATCGTAACCATCTATTACAAAATCATTAACCCTAACCCTCAGTCAACAGCCACCACTTAATGTGACCAAATGCATTATTTATATCTCCCCTAATAAAATAAAAATTCAAGCAATTTGTCTTGTCTCGTTAAAAATGATTAAACCATTACAACTATGAAAAACTAGTTGGAAAAACCATTTTACAAGTACTTAAATTTTCTCTCAATTTTTAATTTGATATCTATGTTTTTTTCTCTCTATATTAATATAGGGGGAGAAAAGTTGAAAGATTTAATAACGACAAAACTTTAGATTAATATTACTTTGCTATGTGTTCTATATTTTTTAATATCTTCATTTACCTCAGATCCATATGAAAAAATACAATACACATGATAAATTGTGATTGGAAAACTTGAAATAATAAATATAAGAAACTTGATGTAAGTATCGTCAATAAATATAAGAAACTTGATGTAAGTATCATCCTTCCCAAAATATGTTAGCATATCTTACACATTTTTTAAAGCCACTTACATTTATTGTATTTTTATATCTACTATGATTTGTAATTGTAATTGACTTTATTTATAGGAGTACCTTGTAGGCACATAGCTAAAAGGGCCATTGTTCATAAAATAAGGCTCAGATGAATTAAAGTGTATTGTGGTTCAGATGAATGTATGCATATAAGAGAAGAGAGTTTAAGATCATGATGAAACTTACCATGTAATAAACTAGGTTAAGAGTGGGATGTTGCAAGACATCAAGATCTGCACCCTTATTAAGTGCAGATAATGCAAGCTACAATTTTGAAGGGTGATAAATATGTCATTATTGTAAGAAAACACACCAACTTTACATTAGATGAAATAATTCTAAACTGAAGAAGAAGGCTCACCATAACACATCTTATCAGAAAACAAGTGCAGCATATACATGTCACTGAGCCAACCTGTCAAGGAAGGAAAAGAGAAGTTATGCTCAAGCATGATGAAAATCTACGGAAAAAAAGATGTTTTACTTGTATCACGGTTTGAAATTAATTAATATCGTAAGAAAGAAGATATGGTTGTTTTTCAAGCACTGAAAAATATAATGTAACTTGGGTATATTGATAAGAACCTCGTAAAGCTTATTTACACGGCCTCTGGATTCAATAGGGAAGCGCAGCAACAGGATAAACAACCTACATCAACATTAGGGTTCAATGACATGGAGCAAGAGAAGTCTTTTTAGCTTGGATCTTTTTTTTTAGTAAAAAAGAGCTTAGGTGAGTTGGATATAGGGGTCTGGATCCCCTTTATTACTGAAGCATTACAACAATGAGCAAGACAGAGATAGATAGTGAGTCTCACTAGAAGGAAAGTAAGATCCTCTAATATGACTTAAGTGACAAGAGATAGAAGTGGATTCTACCACTAGTACAAAGGGCATTTCTAAAATGACCGGTGACATTTTTGTAAATAAGATGTGAGATTATTGACTTTTTACACCAGCTGTATTTACACTAGTTTTCCAACTGGTGGTAAAGTTCCTTTTTGCACTAGTGCACACCACTTTCACTCTCTTCACTTAGACTACATTTCACTTTAGAGGATCTAGATTGAAGTGGAGTGTGGGACCTACCCCTATCTCTTCTCTCTCCTACCTGCACCCTCTATGTGGTAGTGAAGATGTAGACTTGAGTTTTGTTGGGGCTCAGCTTACCTCCCTCCATATATCAAGAAACCCAGAGCAGCACAGAAAGAAATAACTGCAAAACAACATTGGAACAAGATTCAGCATTGTTTCAGATCATTTTCCAACAATATCCATACTACTATACAAGTATAGATTTGATGTTTCAAAAATGTATGAACCATTTGAATATATAAATTCATTATACTATAGTTTCAGATCATTCTAGAACAAGATTCACCATACTAGAGAGTTATATATAGGCCAGAAGATTCATGCAAATAGAACTTCATTATAGTATTTAGGTCGATTAAAAAGATATTTGACAGTGATAAGTAACCTGCAAGCAAGAGTATAGCAGATTCTGCTCCAGCTGCAGTTTTGCTTATGCTCATATAAACCCAGATGCAGATCTGTCATATTTCAAGTCAGAAGATTGAAAAGGAAAATATAATAAATAATAATATAATGATAAAGATGCTCTTTCTTCTTCTAAGGCTTAACGTGATTATTAACAAAGAAAGCCATATATATATATATTTTTATGTGCTTTGCTTTCCTGAATGGAGTATATAATTCCATTGATGCTATAGAAACAAGGCTTACATTTGTCTGCTGGTAAACTTCTTGCCTGAAATAAATTTGAAATTCATGATCAACCAAATGAAACTTACTGCAAATTAATCACATCTCACTTATTTTAATCCTCCTAGAAGATAGTTGGTATATGGGAATGGGAATGGGAATGGGAATGGGAATGGCAAGGGCAATTAGGTAAATGACAAGGAAAGGGGTAGTTTGGGCAATATGCTTGTCATTGACTTAATTATCCTTACTATTCCTATTCCCACATCAATAGCAGATGTACCTGGTTATATATCTCAGCATAGAACAGAACAAGTAATGTAAAAGTGGAGAAGAACAGAAGACCAGGAAGATCCATCAGCACCTGCTCTAATGCCTATAGCAAGATTGATTGTATAGAATAGTCAAAACATGGTCCCAACATAATTTATGCAGTAGTAGTACTTTAATTTAGAAAAAAGCAATGTCAAACTGCAAAAAAATATTGTATTGTTTGTTTTCGTCCAAGAGTTTGATTCCAAATACATGAAAATATATATATATACGTAATCTTTCTCCTTTATGCATTGTTAGAATAATGAGTGTGAGATGGGTTAAAAGGAATGTATTAAGATCAAGTAGGATCAGGCATACACTAAAGAAGTTAACAGCTAGAAATAGATATGCAATCAAACTACAGTTGGATCTAACGGAAGAAGTTAATCTTTTATAATATGATGAACTAAAGTTCAAATCCTTGTTAGGAGAGTTATCCACATTTAGTATTTGATAATGTCTCGAATATGACTACCTTTAATAGGAAGATACTTATGTTTAGCAAAAAAAAGAAATAGAAATTCTAAGCTAAAGAAGTTAGTTAATCTATTCATACTTATTACATTGTAACAGGGAAGGTTTGAAGGACAAAGGTAAGGTTTCAATAATTTCAGCTTTCAGGCCGAAGCTTTAGCCACTTTTCTAAGTTTGGCCTTCCAGCACAGCACAGGCACTTGTTTTCACCCCTATTCAATAATAAATAAATAATTGATGGTCAAAATACTTTTGATAAGTGGAGGATGAAAATCCTGTTGGATAATTTTATATTGAATTATATTTTAATTATTGGAAGATTTGAATAAGGATTAAATCAGATATTTTAATCAGTGGCCCTCAAATCAAATTGACTGAGTCTAGATTTAGTGTTAGCTCAGTTATATTTAATTAATTAATTTAATAACTTATGATGTATAAGTTGTTAAATAGAAGCCAATTGAATGAGCGTAGCGGCACAAAAGATATTTTTTACTCTCTCTAAGTGTTTCTTGACTAAGGATGATAGAATTCACAGTCACTATTATTGTGCCTTCATGCTAGTTGGAAGAATCTTCAATCTCTCTATCAATCTAATTATTCTCCTGACTATTTTTCTTTATTCTTTTAGTTCTTTAATTATCTCAAGATACTTAGAGAATTACTACTTCAGATCTACTAACATGACGAGATGAAAGGTATTTATAAGTCTTATGCTATCATTATATGTGGGAATTTCCAAATTTTCTATGTGCTTGTCTGCTATGGAATTGGAATATATGTCCTACAAACCCTCAATGTGCAATGGCCATTGAACTGGTGTTAGATGTACTGGCATATGCTTGACTTTGCATTGATGTTTCAAGAACTTCTTACATTTAAACCTATATATAGGAATACATACCTTAGGCCTAATGGAAAACACACTTCTGTGCAAACCAAAAAGGATAGCTCTTACTGCAAAAGCAATATGATATTAATTAGCAAGCTCAATAAACACGATGTTAAATAAACTAAAGTTAATACAATCTTTGGTTCATCAAGTTAACCCTTATTTTGATTTTAGTCCCACAACTTTTAAACCGTAGAAAACATTGGTCTATCTAATTTAATCAACACTTAGATCATATTATCTTTTAGATCAAAACTCATTGTTTGAAACTTAAAAGTCTAAAACCAAATTTCGTGAAAATTTGAAGGACCAAAGAATGTATTAATCTAGATAAGTCTATTTAATTAGACTTATTTTTCAAAAATTTGTGATTGTGACAAGTAATCATTGAAAACAACAAGCTCATCACATATAAGAGAAGGACTAAGATGTAATGAGTATTTTATCTGTAGGGACTAATTCATATACTCACTAACTTTTGTGGACTAAAGTTGAAAACCTACAACAATTTCGGGACCAAATTGTTAATTTAACTCTCTTTCAAGAGATTTTCAAAGACTCTTGCTTGCATTGATAAGAAAAGTCATAAAGTGCAAAACTTTCTGTGTTGTCCATCCATACTCAGTTATCCTTATTTGAATCCGCACCAATTGTACCTAACATAAAATAAATCAAACTTCATGTCTACTTTGGAATAAATGCCTCAAAAAAATAAAAAAAATAACTATAAAAAGAAAATTACATTTCGAGGTTGGAGACTTGTTTTTATAAATAACAGTGTTTTTTAAAATAAAAAAAAATACCATTTAAAGGTTTTAAGTTTAACAAAAATTACGTTTGAGTATAATAAAACAAATGAAATTTCTTCAAGGATCACAACTAAAAAAGTTTTAGGAAGTTGCTATATATGATTTGAAGAAAAATTAAAATATCAATTTTAAGCAAATTTAGATAATAATTTTCCTAACATTTGGTAATCATATTTTTCTCAAAATTTTATAGCAAATTAACTCTTAAAATATTCTACTAATTATGTTTGATGATTTCATCAGTGAAAGTAAATGTAATTTTTAATATTCTTTCAGGTAACCAATTTGTTCAATTCTTAATTTCTATGCAAATGCGCAAGAAATAAACTTTAGTTTGGATTAATATTGTCTTTTTACACGTAATTATCTCTTTTTTTTAATATTAACATTATTACTATTTTAAATTTAAACTTTTCGACTAAAATAACATGACATGCAAAAAAATAATTTAATTAAAAAATTAGACTAATTATATTATCTTGCAAATTCACTTCTATATAATGGAAGCTTGTGGTATATATTTACAGAAACAAAAGGGTTAAAACTTTATAAAAAGGACATCTCAATGAAATGAAATAGGATTAAAATTAATGTAACCATGAATTTAATATCTTAAACTAATTTTAAAAATATAATTAACACTTTATATTATTTAAATTATTATAATTTTACCCCTTTTATTAATAAAAACACAATTTTTTTTTCATATATCTCACATAAATTTTTTATTTTAATATATTATTATTTAAAATATCACATATATAATATTATTTTAATAAATTATATTAAATAAATTATAAATTTTTTTTAATTTTTACATATAAATTCTATACAATATTAATTTTAAAATTTATTCAATACTCTTTTTTAAATAATATAATATATATAATATTTTAAATAATAATATATTAAAATAAATCTTAAAATTATATAGATGAAATATATTAATTTAAATATTTTAAAATATTAGTTATATGTTTAAAATTAATTTAAAATATTAATTATATTTCTAAATATTTTAGGACGTGAATGACTCCTTTAAAATTATTTTAGTTGCTGGTAACAAAACATTGTAAACAAATATTTTCCAGCGTTCAATAGTGTAATCCATAAATTACCTGAAGAAAGATTCAATAGTCACTGGAATATTAAAGATTCAATTGTGCAAAACAAAAAATGCTGAGTTTCTCAATGCTGATCAGCTCGAAGGAAACAGCTTTCCAAGAAAAGTTGACGGAAGAAATTAACCAGAATTTTCCCGAGAACACGAAAGAAAATTACTCACCAGAGCTGCTACAGAAACTAAGGCATAAGAAGCACATAAGACGTAGTAAATTGGATTCTTGCGTTGATCTGAACGATGAGTCTCGTTATTCCACCATTGGAATAACAATCCTTCTTCTGCAGAAAAAGCAAAGCTCTTCGTCTTCATCAGCATCACTCTTATCTGAGCTTCGAAGAGAAACAACGAAGAAGAAGAAGACGACGAAGAGAAAGAAGAAGAAGGTGGTTCAGAGGAAACACATGCCGACTGGGAAGACACGTGGCGACATATCGCCTCGTACAAGTGGAAGGTGGGAAGTACACGTGTGGCCCCGAAAAAGATGAAATCATCTTGGGGCTATAGTCGTTAATTGCGATAGAAAACATGCTTAGTGATATATGTTAAAATATGGAGAAGGGATATTATAGTAAATAATACGAGGGAAATTAGTTAGAAGAGAGAGAGAAGGTAATGATGACGTGTTAGGATAGAATATATTGGCTGTAACCATCCTCTCTAGTTTTCTGTGAAAAGAATTATCCTATTCTCTGTTATTAGCTCTAACAAGGGTATCAAAGCTAATATCCGGCCAATGGCGCCGCCGGATACTCGATCCACTGATAGGATAACCGATTTGGAGGCTCGCTTGGAAGCACACCGAACATCGGTAGATAACCGTTTGGATCAAAATACGCAGGAAATCATAGAGTTGAAGCAAGAGCTAAAGCAAGCCGTGGGTCGTATAGAGGAATGCATGCAGAAATTAGTTGAAAAGATATCACCCACTGAAAATGTCGTGGGGAAACAACCTCTCATAGGCACGGCCGGTAATGGGGGTTCATCATCTGCAAGTCGATTCCCTGCTTTTGGGTCATTCCATGAAATGCACAATACAACTTCAGCATACTCTATTCAAACAAAACAGAGCCGAGTGGAGTTTCCCCGATTTGACGGCTCAGATTTCCGGGGGTGGGCATATCGTTGCCGACAATTCTTTGAAGTTGACGGCACTCCACCTGAACAACGTATTCGCCTTCTGAGTATTCATCTGGAAGGGCATGCGCTGAGGTGGCATCAAACTTTTATGCGTCATCGTTTATTTCCTGACGTTCAATGGGATGAATACTTCAGACACATGGAAAACAAATTTGCGGATGTTCGTGATGAACACCCTTTGATTGCTCTTAAGAAGCTCCAGCAAACGGAAGGCTCGGTTGCTGATTATGAAAGGGCCTTTGATGAGCTATTGTCGGAGGTTGATATTCCGGAAGAAGTAGCTGTCAATCTTTTTATTGGTGGATTATGCTCCGACATTCAGCAATTTGTTCTCAGTTTTGCACCGACCACATTAGCAAATGCTTCATGTTCAGCTCGCTTACAGGAGGCCACAATAAGAGCTATCCATGATCATGCTCCAGCTCCTAATAGGGATCGCAAGTCACCAACCCAACTTGTATGGTCACACGGATCCAACTCTAAATCTGCTTCAGTTATGGGCCCAATAATTGGGTCCTCTTCTTCTCCAACCCAGAAGACTTCGGGCCACATATCTACTAAGCATATTCAACCATTGTCTGTCTCAGCATCATCGGCTTCTTCCTTGGGAAGACCTACCAGACAGCTATCCATACGAGAAATGGATGATAAATGTCGGAAAGGACTTTGCTACTGGTGTCCAGAGAAGTATAGTCCCGGTCATCGTTGTCAGGACTCACACGTCTTTACACTGGTCGTTACAGAGGATGATGACCATTTTGAGGACGCTATTGGGGATGCCCAACCAGAGTGTGACGGTGCGATCAATGCTATTGAAGGATATGCGAATACCTCCACATTGAAGTTGTTGGGCCGAATTAAAAATCACCAGATTATTGTTTTACTGGACACAGGCAGTACTCATAATGTTCTGAATATTGCTGTAGCTAAACGGCTCAACCTCAAGGTTCAAGACCGATTACCCATTAGATTGGCTGTCGCTGACTCTCGGCAGGTTTCTGTTTCTAAATTCTGTCCTAATCTCACATGGGAAATAGGGGGCACAGCTTTTACTGCTGATTTTTTGGTTATGAAAATAGATGGATACGATGCTATTTTGGGGGTCCAATGGTTGCGGACATTGGGACGTTTTACTATTGATATGACCTTACCTTCATTCGAGTTTCAATACAGGGGACAACTGATTCAGTTGCAAGGGTTGTTTCCTCCAAACTCGGGGCATTCAAAGGAGGTACAAGTTAGTCGGGAGCTCTTGGTCGCCAATCAACTTTACTTAATTCACAGCTCTTCTCAATTACAAGTTGATCTTACTTCGTCATTGCCACTGGCTGGTGAGCAACCTTCTGCGTTGCAAACACTCTTGGATAAATTTATGGATGTTTTTACAGCACCCATAGGTTTACCTCCGGTAAGACAGTTTGATCATGCTATTCCTCTTGTTGATGAACGGCCAATATGTTGCAAACCCTATCGTTACGGTCCTGTACAGAAAACAAAAATTGAGCAGCAGGTTCAGCAGATGTTGCAGAGTGGCATCATAAGGGAAAGTTGCAGTGCTTTTGCAGCCCCTGTGGTTTTAGTGCAGAAAAAGGAGGGTACATGGCGATTTTGTGTTGATTATAGGAAGCTTAATGAGGCTACCATTAAGAATAAGTTTCCCATTCCTGTTATTGAAGAGCTTTTAGATGAATTGGCAGGAGCTGCTTATTTTTCTAAATTGGATCTCCGTGCAGGGTACCATCAGATTCGAATGAAGGAGACTGACATACTTAAAACAACTTTTCGTGCTCATGAGGGCCTATATGAATTTTTGGTTATGCCTTTTGGGCTAACCAATGCTCCAGCGACTTTTCAAGGCCTTATGAACTCAATTTTTAAGGCTTTCCTCCGGAAATTCATTCTGGTCTTCTTTGATGATATTTTAATTTATAGCAAGGACTGGGAAACTCATTTGCAGCACTTGGAACTCACCCTTTTAACTTTACAGCAACATCAATTATTTGCCAAGGCCTCTAAATACATCTTTGCTGCTACTCATATTGCCTATTTAGGCCATATTATTTCAAGTCAAGGGGTGCAGGCTGATCCCAAGAAATTAGATGATATTGCCTCCTGGCCAGTGCCTATATCTTTGAAAGAAGTACGTGGGTTTCTGGGTCTCACAGGTTATTATAGGCGTTTCATTCGCCATTATGGTTCTATTTGTCGTCCTCTTACAGAATTATTGAAGAAAACATCTTCTTTCACTTGGACCCCTACTGCTAATGAGGCCTTCCTGGCTCTTAAGGAAGTCATGATGTCTCCCCCTGTCTTAGCACTTCCAAAGTTTAATGATACTTTTGTCATCAAGACGGATGCTTCTGGAATTGGTTTAGGTGCTGTTCTTTCTCAAGCTGGTCATCCCATAGCTTTTGCCAGCACAGCTTTACCTTCCAGGAAGAAGCCCTTGTCTGCTTATGAACGAGAGATTCTAGCCATTATTTTTGCTGTTAAACAGTGGCGTTCCTACTTGTGGGGTCAGAAATTCATCATCAAAACTGATCATCTGCCCTTGAAACACCTGTTGGAGCAAAAAGATTTAAGCCAAGAGCAGTTTAAATGGCTCCATAAGTTATGGGGGTTGCATTATGAGATTGTGTACCGGAAAGGGAGTGATAATGTAGCTGCTGATGCTTTATCTAGACGTCCTGGGGGCTCTTGTTTTGCTCTTTCTGTTCCTATTTCACACCTTTTTGACCGTGTACAGGCAGCTTGGCTTCATGATGACCAGCTACAGCAGCTTATTCATGACTTAGAGCAAAATTCTATGTCGCATCCCCACTATACTTGGCAACAGCAGCTACTGAAGAGGAAGGGCAGATTGGTGGTCGGGAATGATTCTGCTCTCCGAAGGGATTTATTGACTTATTTCCATGCTGATAGTATTGGGGGTCATTCAGGTATCCATCCTACTTTCAAACGTCTTGCTGCCTTCTTTTATTGGAAGAAGATGGAGAAGGATGTCAGGGAATTTATAAGGGAATGCATTACTTGCCAAAGGTTTAAACCTGAACTGGTAGCTTCTCCTGGACTTCTTCAACCTCTCCCTATACCTGAACATGTGTGGTCAGAATTATCCATGGATTTCATTAGTGGTCTTTCTAGATCATATTCTAAGACCACTATCTTGGTGGTAGTTGATAGGTTATCTAAGGCTGCTCATTTCATGGCTCTAAAGCATCTTTTTACAGCAGTGGATGTTGCTCGTGCTTTTATGGATAATGTCGTAAAGCTGCATGGATTTCCAAAATCTATCGTTACCGATAGAGATCCAATTTTCTGTGGGAAATTTTGGAAGGAACTTTTTAAATTGTATAGGGTCAACTTACAGTATTCTTCGGCTTATCATCCTCAAACGGATGGCCAAACTGAAGTTCTCAACCGGTGCTTGGAGTGTTACCTCCGTTGTATGACAGGCGATTTTCCTAAACAATGGATTAATTGGCTCTCCTTAGCTGAACTGTGGTATAATACGTCCTATCATTATGCGATTGGTATGTCTCCTTTTGAAGCTGTATATGGAGTTCCTCCTCCTGTTCATTTACCTTATATAGCAGGGGATTCTCGTAATGACTTAATTGATCGCACTTGCCTTTCTCGTGAGATGGTGATTCAACTGTTAAAACAGCATTTGAGGAAAGCTCAGCATCGTATGGTGCAGCAAGCTAACAAACACAGGACTGAGCGCCACTTTTCTGATGGTGATATGGTTTATCTAAAGCTGCATCCCTTTCGTAAGAATCTCATAAATAATTCTTCTCTTCACAAGTTGGCTGCAAGGTATTTTGGACCTTTCAAGATCATAAAAAGGGTAGGTACTGTGGCTTATGAATTGGAATTACCTCCTCAAACCCGTGTTCATCCAGTTTTCCATGTGTGCCTTTTAAAACAACATGTTGGGCCTTCCACTACAGCAGTTCCTTCACTACCGTCAGTTGATGATCAAGGGCAATTCTTGGTTGAACCTGATAGAATTCTGGGCCAGAAAGTGGTTAAACGCCATAACCTTCCGGTAACTCAAGTTTTGATTCAGTGGAAGTTTTCTCAACCTGAAGATGCTACATGGGAGGATCTCTCGATCATTCATCAGCAATTTCCAGGGTTTGACACTGCTGCACCTTCTGCTACAACAATCCTTGTGGACAAGGATCCTTTTTAAAAGGAGGGGGGAGTATTGATATATGTTAAAATATGGAAAAGGGATATTATAGTAAATAATACGAGGGAAGTTAGTTAGAAGAGAGAGAGAAGGTAATGATGACGTGTTAGGATAGAATATATTGGCTGTAACCATCCTCTCTAATTTTCTGTGAAAAGAATTATCCTATTCTCTGTTATTAGCTCTAACACTTAGCGTTTTGTGTGTAGAAGGGGATTGAGTAAATTTGGAAAATTTTCCTGTTTATAAATAAATAAAATATTTTTTCCTTTTTAAGTCGGTTCCAATTCTTTTTAATTATTATTTTTTAAAATAAAAGGAGTAACATTTTATATGGAACAAATAAAAGGAGTTAAAAACTATAAAAAAATAAATTATAAGGACTAAATAATTAAAGTACAAGATAGAGTGGTATTTTTCTTCAATTTTTTAACCTTCATATAATTTCTTTTATTAATTTAAATTCTCAATTTCTCGCCACACTAATTTTCGATCGTGGCAGATATTTTTTTTTTGCTTTTAGATATTTGTGAAGATGATAATGACCCCACGCGTTTGTACTCGTTAAGGGCAGTTGAATTGACTTTTCAAAACATTGACTTGAATGGTATATTCAAATGCTTGCCTGTTGTTTTGAGACTTTTTACTCCCACCCCAATAATCTTCACACATGATATACTAGAAAAATCATTAACAAGGCTGTTAATTTTTTTAATAAATTATAAATATTATAATTTAATAATAATCTTTTATACGTTTCTTTATATCTGATTCATTTACTTATACGGTTATACCTATTACCACTAATTATCCCATAAAAATCAACATTTGATAAGGAAATGGACCTTATCTTGTCCCCCCAACTTCATTAATATCACTCACTTAAATATAATAGACTATAATTATTATGGGCAAATATAGAGTTAATATCTAATTTTATCTCCAAAATTGTCACTATGAGTAATGTTATTGTAAAACTTTTTTTGAGTTTAATATTATATTGAGATTAAAAATAGAGTAAAAATATTATAACAGTTAAAAAATTAATGTTAATTATTAAATAATATTTACCGTTAATAGCTCATAGTGATATTATTTTTTTTAATATTTTTGGGTGACATCAAAAGCAAACAAATTTTTTGAGCAATATTGTTCTTATGTAAATTTTTTTATGACTAAATTTATATCTTAACTTTAATTTTATATAATGTTTTATATTAGTCTCTTAATTTTATAAAGTATTCCTAACACTATTACTCCTAAATGATAATACTTTTGTATTCCCTCAATTCTTCTTTTTTTTTTTTTTATAAATAACAATTATCAAATTATACATATCAAAATAGTAGTTAAAATTAATTTAAAATAATAAATATATAAAAAATATAAGTTATTTTTTTAAATATACTTTTATTTATAAAGATAATATACTAGAGAGATAATAAATAAAAAAATATATAAGAGAGAATAAATTTAAAAAAGATGTGTAATTATCCAGTAAAGATTAAAAAATATATTAAATTTTTAAATAAATATTAATTTTTACTTATATATAAAATATGTTTTTTATATAAAGAGACTATGAGAGAGTATTAATTGTTATTTTTTAAAATTAAATTTAATATATTTGAGATATTTTATTAATATTTAAAATTTCAATATCACACTATCTTTGTGTAATGTTGGGATTATTACTGCATCATAAATATCATCAATATTTTGGTCAACCGGAGATTAGTCCTAAAAATTTTGGATCGAAGATCTCGGGGCTAGAGACAGAAATGATGGCAAGAGACAGAAGAGTTTAGAACGGGAGAATGCCTATGGGGGAGACTTTTATTGAGTAGCGTCCCTACCTCAGTCTTCGGAGACGAAAGCCAATCAAATACAATTCAATTCTCTCGTTTTCTTCCTTGGGACCAAGTATGAACAAGAACAACCAATCCTCCCTATAGCAGTAATTCTCGAACCCAACAGTGACTCCAATAAAATCCACAACAACTACGAAGTCAATAAGGGTATTCTCTCACATTCTCGCATTCCAACAATACTTAGACGGTGGTTTTTTTCCAATTTTGTCACTCTTCACGCGCTCTTTCTTCCCGAAATTCTTGTCTGAATTTTCGGCGTCTGTGGAAATTATATCTTTTCGTGTCAGTCGGATTGGCTACCCTCGCGCTGATATTTTCCCTCATTCTATTGGGAAATTCTGTGACTTATGCACGCGCAAGTAAAAATTTATGGGCTTTCTGTTCTGATATTACTATTTTTTTTTTTTTTTTATGATCAGAATTGTTCTGCTTACTTTGCAGTTTTTGAAAATCATAAGAATTTTGTGGGTTTCTCTGACGTAAAAGTTTTCATTCAATTTTGTTGGAGCAGAGGAGTTAATGTTGACTGGGACCAAGAAGGTGAGGTGGGGATGACTTGTCTGGATAATCTTTGTTGCTTCAACTCTGTCTCTAAGGTGAGTTTATCTGGTTCCTATTATCTTTGTTGTTGTTGTTGTGTGTGTGTGTGTGTTTTTTTTTTTTTTTAATTTTTGGTTATTGAAAATATTATTTAAAACCACGGACTAGAAACTTAATTTTTGAAATAATCAATCTCCATGCGTTTCGAAATACAAATAATGTTCTGGAAATTGCCATGGGTTTTAGAAGGGAGTATGCGGCATATGATCTGTTTTGATTTGGAGTTATCTTGCCAATCAATTAAACTTCAAATGACTGTCAATTGTGACGGAAGGCGAGAAACTAGTAAAATGACTATTTTTTCTCCGTATAAATAGTATTTGATTCTTCATTGATTATTCTGGTTTTTGAACTGGCAATATTTTGAGCAGTCAGCCTTGATCTGATTATTCTGCTTGAAATGGTTTCCTCCTTTTTGTATAATGCTGTTGACCTCGAATGTTTAGCTAGTGTGTATCACTCCGCCTTTCTGATTTATGTTTCTTGCGCTTGGTGACATTTATTTTACAATTGTTGTTGGTACTGATAGATACAGTTCATCTGGAGTCTGTCACACTTCATTGCTGTTTTGCTGGCATCAATTCGATGATCCTTCTTATGTAACATGGCATTTTTGAGGAATGAGTGTGTTTCTCCATTCTATTTCTGATTGTGGCATAGTGGAATCTTCTTGTGTGCGTGCAACTCCTTTTTGTTGGAGTCAAAGTCATATATTCCTTTTGGTTAGCAAATACCATTTTATGTTTTTCTTTTTAATCTATCCTGTCCAAATATGTTCTACTTGTCTGACATATCTTTTGTCAATTTATGAAATTTCTATGTCTTTAGGTTCTTGGAGGGCGTTCTTCATGTAGCTCTGGCAATGGCAGAGGCCACCAGTGCCCAGTCAAGTATGGCTTTTGCCTTGTAAAAGGGAAAGCAAGCCACCCAATGGAGGACTATCATGTAGCAAAATTTGTCCATTTAAGAGGACACGAGATTGGACTTTTTGCTATATATGATGGGCACTTGGGAGACAGTGTGCCAGCCTATCTACAAAAGCATCTCTTCTCTAATATATTAAAAGATGTGAGTAATTGAATCGAATTGAAGATATTATGGATTATTCCCAAGGCAAAAGATTATAATCCTTTCTGTTGTATGTTGTACATCTTGCCTAAATGGATAACTTATAAAAGAAGTATATACTAAATAAAGCTTTATTTAGCATATATTTTGGTGCAGCACCACCTCTTTTGGGTCTGGATACTATAGTCATGCAATTTTCAAGCTCCAGAAATTGTTTTAGGAAATCTTTGTTTCCTGACTTCTTATACTTTTTGGCATTCATCATAAGATAATAATCCATTTTAACTCAATATCTTAAAGCAATCTGTAAAATCTTTTTCCAGTTCTGAAAATTGTGCAAGCTCTGAATTGTGTGGTATGGAAAACTGCACTCTTAAATTTGTATTGATTATTCCAGGAGGACTTCTTGACTGATCCGAACAGGTCAATTATCAAAGCCTATGAGACAACAGATCAGGCAATTCTATCTCACAGCGCTGATTTGGGGCGAGGTGGATCAACTGCAGTGACTGCAATTCTTTTAAATAATCAGAAATTATGGATAGCGAATGTTGGAGATTCACGGGCAGTAATGTCAAGGGGAGGGACAGCCATACAGATGAGTACTGATCATGAGCCAAACACTGAGCGGGACAGTATTGAGGACAGAGGTGGCTTTGTCTCAAATTTTCCAGGTTCTTTAATAAACTTTGTGGTCCATCACATGCCACTTAAATGTTTGATGCAGGATTTATATTTTCATATTTTGAGATCTCTTTCAACTTTTGTGTTTGGGAATAGGATGAGTGATGAGTTATGAGTGTTTAGGGTTTAAACATTTGCTTCTTAAAGGTTTGGTATGCATATATTGAGGGACATGTACCCTAATAAACCAGAACTTAAATGATGAATAGTGCTTGACTTAGTGTCACCGTCTTGGTTTTTAAGAAGATAGGATTATATCTTACAACTAAACAATAGATTCCCATCTGATTCCCTTGTGTAATTCCTGTTTAAATTACTTGTGCTTCTCTGTGTTACTAAGGAAATATGAGATGTCTAGTTGTATGTTTAGCAATGTGAGATGCTCTATGGGATACGTAAGTTGGATGATTCTCCTATTTCAATGAGTAGCTTTTGTGAGAGTGCTTTTCTTATCCACTTGAGTGCCCATTAATTGGAATCAAATTGGTAGCCAGCAACCGTGGAAAGGGCTCACTGAAGATGGTTTTGAGCACTGAGAAAGTTGAGTAAGTGCCACACAGTGTAGCTGTTGGGATGCTAGCTCTCCAAGGGTGGCTTGTTGATAAAGATTTAAGTAGCATGTGATGCCTAATCTCATATTACGTAGTATGGGAAGCCTCATGGAATACCAAGGGGGTTAGTTCTTCTATTTAGTTGGCTATTGGGGGAGGATTTCCCATCCTCTTAGGGGCCCATCAAACCTACGTTTGGCTGCCTTGGTTTGTCCCAGACCTCCCCTGCTGCCGAATATAGGAAGGAATATGGTGATTATTTCTATGATGAAATATTTACCATGGATAAACGTCATCAACCTATAATGCAGAAAAAATGTGGCAAACATTCCGGCCATGTATTTTCTTATAATCTCGAAATTTTGAATGGCAACTATGTACTTATCAGAACGATGGGAGCAACTTCAAAGAATATGAAGAAAACTCTTGGTAGTGATGATGAAGAGCACGTTTTAAATGAAATTTGTAAAGATTTTCAGAAGGTAACAATGAAAATAAGGCCAATCTATGAGGGAGGTAAACGTTGAGTTTCCAATGTTTGGGAAGACATAGGTTGCAAGAAAAGGATTTATAATGGGGTTAAACCCATATATTTTTGGAAACTTAACAAAGTTTTAGATATTTTGAATAGGTTTGTATGGTTTGGGTTTCTGAACGAGCTTAGGCGGGCTGGTCCAATTTCATATGCGTGGAAGATTCATATGTGAGATTAGATGAGATGATCAAAGTATGAAGACTGCTTAATGCAATTGATACTTCGTATCTAATGTTTGAACCTTGTTATTTAATTGTAAAAGGATTGGTTTTTCTGAAACATTGTATAAGATAAATGCTAATAGTTACTCAAGTGAGCCAAGTAGTTACTTAGAATTTCTATAGTAGGGGCTTAGTTCCAAGGAAGTTGCCATTATCTATGCTTTTTTCAAGTGACTCCTTGATTGAGAGTTTCGAATTTTCTAATAATTTATTGATATGTTGATGTTACTTTAGGGGATGTTGCAAGAGTGAATGGTCAACTTGCAGTTTCTCGAGCATTTGGGGACAAAAACCTAAAGTCACACTTGCGATCTGAACCTGACATACAGCATGTTGATATTTATCCAGATACTAAGCTTTTGATTCTCGCAAGTGATGGTCTATGGAAGGTCTTTATTTGTTAATTTTCTCTCTACCCATTATTTCTTTAACATTAAAATGTCTTTTTCCCACTTAATTTTCATTCAATCTAGGTTATGGCAAATCAAGAGGCAGTTGATATTGCAAGAAAGATTAAGGATCCACAAAAGGCTGCGAAACAACTAGTTGCTGAGGCATTGAACCGAGAGAGCAAAGACGATATTTCCTGCATTGTTGTTCGTTTCAAGGGATGAAAAAGAGAGAAATAGAGAGATGTAAATAATAATCTCTCAATTTCCGGGTATAGAAAAATGAAAACTTCTCATTTCAGGGATGCAATTCCATTAACCTAGTTTGGGGATCTCATGGTAATCCTGTTAGCAACTTAGGGCTTTCTGCAAAATAGATTTTCCCCTCCCAATTGCCCCTTTTGTAAAATTGAAGTTAGGTGGTGACATTTTATTATTTCTCCTTCTCTATATGTAGATTCATACCATTATTTTTCCTCTGTAATTTGCACTATGTTTTTGGATCAGTGTGAAGATGGCCGTTATATAGCTTATTTATAAAACACTATGTGTATGATATAATTGACATGCCCCTTGCATGTTATAAACATATAATGTCTTGTTAGAGAGTGGAGTATAGTAATTGTTTCTTATTTGCTTCATTGCTAATTTGAAGTTTTTTTTTTCTATCCTTGTTTATTTAAACGTAAAAGAGTATTCAGAACAAAGAGTATTCAGAACCAATATGTATGTAAAATCATAACCATTTGGTCTGATGTATAAATTCTCAAGCAAGTTTGGTTTCATTATAGGAATCATGAAGAATGACAACTCTGGCGCCATTCCCATTGGAACATTGATTCGGCATTTTGTAATGGAAAGCCTATTCTATTGGTAAACTTTGCTAAAATATTGGGTGTAAACTCCCCCCTCCCCCACCTATAAATTTAATTTATTCTCTTAAATTTATAAAGTATAGTTTTAGTTCCATGATCTTAATACTAGTAGTCTTATGTCTTATTTAACGAAAAATATTGATTTAACAAATTTAAATGATGAATGTGCAACTAAACATTAGAAAAATATAATTAGATTTTAGAACTTCATATCCATAAAAGAAAGTTCAAACTGAATGAAAAAGTGCAAGGAGGATCCAATGTATTTGTTAAAGCTTCATTTCCTAATAAAGTGTCAAGATCCTAATTCCTTTACCATACTTTACCCCATAGGTAGATCAAACATTTCTAGAGCTTTATTCGAGACCAAGGAGCCATGATCAATATTATGCCTAAATCTATATATGACTCTTTAGGAATTGAAACTCTCAAACCCACTAAAGTAGTGGTGCAACTAGCAAATAATAGGATAATTAGACATGGCATTTCAGAAGATATTCTTAGACAAACTAAAATAAAAAATAAACTTAATAATTACAACACAAACATAAATTTGAATGGTACAAGAGAGAAAAAGAGGAAAAGAGGGAGAATTTCCTCAACAAAAAGAAATGATAAGAATAAGAATAAAAAGAACACCCCTCCTATGTATGATGTTATCAATAAGTTGAACAAAAGAACTATTCAGTTTCTCTTTGTAATAAGCATTACTTTTCTTTCGGTATTATAGATTAAATATCTTATAGCTATTCAATATCTTTGTGGTATTATCGTAAGATCTTGTTTAGGGTCCTATGCATGATTCTACTTTCTTGATCATGGAGGAACTACGTTATCCGAAATTGAGGCTTGTCATTCATAAAGAACATTTTCATTATCATATTTTTCATCAAATTTCTCCTTCAGCTCCAATGAAATTTGTTGTTGATGTCAAACCATTTGCATTATAATAACAATAACAATGAAGTTATTGTATTTGATGTTGCGGTGGAAATGAAGTGTTTGGTCCTCAACAGTCCTTCAGTTTCATGGCTGCACAATAGTCTAATTTCATAGGAAACTAACCAAAATTGGATATGAAGATTTAATCCTTATAATATAATGGTTGATAACAGACAATTATTTATTAAATACACAGGAGTCATTGTTGAGATAAATAAGATCATCATATCAAGTATGGTTTGGCGAGTTAGCTCAAAAGTGTAGTAGAATATTTGGGTTTGACAAACGTGAAAGTACGATTATTAGATCATCAATGTCATCAAAGTAAGGTGTGATGAATAATAATGATTTTTAATCAATCACTTATTCATGTTCATGTAGATTCAGAGATATTGCCATAGATCCATCACTATGGCTATATATGTTTTTGGCATTGCATCACCTTATCATTGCTGCATATTTTATCTTCCTGCAGAAGATGTAGGGGGAACAATGACCTTTTCTTTATAAAGAAGATGATAGCATGATAATATCATTTTAAGAATTTGAATCATTGAAAAAGGTGGAAAAATGAGTAAAAAGATGGGGTTCAATATGATAGAGACTAAATTTAATAAATATGCAAGATATAATATTATTTCTATATATTTTTTATTCTTTGAATCTTATCTAGATCTACAAAATCTTATCTCAAAGTTTTAGATTTGTTTTATACTAATCCTATTTTGATTTTTCACAAATTTAATTTCTATTTCATTATTCCAAGAACTTTTATCCAATATTATTAGAATTTCTATGCACAAATTTTCTCAATTTTCCCACAAATTTTCACAATTTTCCTATATTCTAACACACTCAGCCAATTTTATCTTATTTTTATTTGCTTAACATTTACATAATTATTGTCTTACATTGTGGCAAACCACTCAAGTATTTTTTTTGAGTGAAAAAGTAGGAAGGATGAATAAAATTTAGGTTAAGTAACTATTTATGAGGTAAAATTCTTCCATTATACTTGTACTTTTATTATTGTTAGTTGTTAAAATGTGTATGTACACTTGTAATTTTATTCACGTAAACACTTGTAAAATTTTGTATTAACTCATAATATAAATTAGAATTTATAAATTTTTCTATTGACATTTATTATTTTACTATTATCAATTGTTAAAATATATGTACATTTATAAATTTACTTATGAAATATAGATAATTGTTATTTTGTTATTGTTAGTTGTTAATATATATATATATATATATATATATATATGTATATGTATTAGTAAATCCATCCATAGAAACTTGTAAACTTTTGTATTACCTCTTATAATGTATATTAGGATTTATAAATTTTTATATAGACACTTGTTATTTTACTATTGTTAGTTGTTAAAATTATGATTTATAAATTTTTATGAGTACTAGTTATTTTTTTTATTGTTAGTTGTTAAAATATATATATGTGTACATGTAAATTTGCTTATAAAATTAATCTAATAGATATAAGTAACTTGATCTAAATTTTGTTTAAAATAAATAATTTATTCTCATTAATTTATAATTTCTAACATGCGAGTAATATGAGTATTATGCTAGTTGGTATTCTGAAGTATACAGTAGAGTAATGTCGTCTTCCAAGTGTCAAAATAGAAATATCACCGGGAGCTAATGATTAATCTGGATCGATATCTTGTAATTAAGATATCTCTTATTATGAGTTTTTTTTAATAAGGTAAGAATCAAATTTTAATTTTTTACTATATTATTTAATTCTACCTACTTGAATACCTTGGGAAGGTAATATATAAGTATATGATGCTCATAGTAGATAGGCACTAAATAAGGACTAGAAGAGGATTATGAAGAGGAAGAGATTTGCTTCCACCCTAAACAAATTACGAAAATATTAAAAAAAAATTAATATAATATTTGGTTTCTCATGTTTAGCATCTTTTAGTTTTGATCTCTCAAATGTAAATCATAGGTTGAGTCTCTAAAATAAACATTAGTCATTATAATTTAATAAAAATATAAATTATTTTACTTCTTAAAGGACAAAAACTCAAGGTTTAAACTAAAATTTTAAGAAATTAAAATTAAAATGTATATAAATTTAATGGACTATATATTGTATTAACTCTGAAAGAGATTTTTAGGTGAATATTAATGATAAGGGTTTAATAACTAAAATAAAAAAGTATTAAAGTGTTATTTTTAAACTTTTATAGAACACGGGGTCATACACAATTAATTCTAAGTTTAGAGAACTTTTTTATATTTCAGCCATTTAATTAAGGAACAAAATCCGTGAATAAATTAAATAGATTGACCTAGCGCCAAGATTGGGCACCAAAAATCAACTTGAAAAGTCCAACGGGAAACCTCAAGTGGCGTATATGCACCAACCACTTAAACGACATGACCATCCACGCGTTCATTTGATTTCCTATTATTCATTTCATTTCCCTTTAAATATCCCAATGAAATTAAAAAATTTAAACAAACAATATTACGATCTCTTCGAGATGTGGCAGACGGACGGCTTTCCGGTAACCGTCGCTCCCGTGCTCCTCCGAAACCTCACGATTGCCTTTCTCATGTACGCTGATAAATTTCTTGTCTATTTGGCCAAGAGGTACAGGCCCTTTCACGCCTTTCGTTACCTCTTACTCTCTTTCATCTTCTTCCTCCTTCGCTTCATCCCTTCTTTCTTCTTCGATTTCCTCCTTCCTTCCGTCAAATCCTTTTGTTCCGATCACTACACTCTCACCCTGCCTACCAAAGACAACCGCGTTTCCGTCTACGGCGGCGGCGGAGTAGGAGGGGATTCCGGTATTGCTCGAGCACTCTCGCAGCTATTGTCAGTTGTAACTGACATTCCGGTGAGTTCAAGAAAGTATGAGCTTGTTCGATCTTTGGCGGAGAGAATTATTGAGGAGAATCACCAGGAGGGTAATGACTTGCTGCACGAGGTGAATCGGTCGGTTCTTTCATCGGCGTTCGATAGGACGTTGAGTAGGCTGGAGGCTGCGGTGGTTGAGGGCGGAGAATGGGGATGGAGAACAAGGAATGGACCGGGGCAATATCGGTTGAGCCGGGTTACGGGGGCCGTTCGGACGTTTTGGGCGGGTCACTTCAGTCTGAAAGGACGACGGGAGGATAGCCAGTGGTATTTGATTTCGGCGGAGAAGCTGGCGGCTGAGTTGCTGTGGCTGGGTCAGAAGTTGGCGGCTTGTGGCTTTGGAGATGAAGCTGTAAGGCAGTGGGCGGCGGCGTCTAATTTGTCTTGGCTCGCTCTCACGACCGATCCGCGGTTGCAAGGTTCCCTTGTCAAAGTCACAGGTATTCGAGTTCTAGCTTTCTTCCACGCCTGAAACTTATTTTTTTATTCTATAATTTTATTTTTGGTTTTTTTAAATATAACATATTATTTAAAATATGTTACACGCTGCAAGCAAGCCTGCAACTTTCTCAGGCGAGCTACATCTAATTAAAATAAAAAAAAGGTTAAAAGTAAAAAGTAAACTACGTTATGAAGTAAATCAGGTATATTGAGGCGGCTGAATTAGGACAAAATATTAGGCATAAACAAAATATATGTACTCATAAATATCCGTCAACTAATATATTATTTATTTATAATTTTTTAAATTACATGCAATTCACAACACTTATCTTACATTATATATATATATATATATATATATATAAATAGGTATGTTCCATTCAACAAAATAAAAAAGGTATATTATATGGGATGTCATTATCTATTCGGAATTAGACGATTGAATGCTTATGTATATATATTGTTTACTAAATATAAGTATTTATTCTATAAAAACTTTAAACTTTAAATTGTCATGTGAGCTATCAGTCTTATTCATTAGACCAATCTCTTTGACATATGATTAAATGGCAACTATCTTAGGTGAAGATAAAATGACCAAAATCTTTAATCCTGCGAGGACAACAAATTTAAACCTAAATTGTAATTTTGTTTGATGAAGAGGTTAGACCTTAGGGATGTTCCTAGAAACTTTAGAATGCCCAATAAACTCTTGCCATTAGACATCCAAGTTGGGATGCCATTCACAACCCTTGCCTTCCTTTGGCCTCGTACCCTTTTGGCTTTTCTGAATGACATTCATAAAATTTGGCTGTGTTTGTGACTTAATAAGATTATGATACACAACTAATAAAGTTTTACTTTTTAAATATGATATCTTAAGTTCAGATTACCCATATCAACGATTTTTACGTGTCAAAGAGAATTAGTCTCGGCTAGATGATATTGTATAGATTCTAAAAAAAATATTACGATAAAATATGGTCATAAATGTTATTATATACACAGTTATATCTCATAAGATATAATTTGGGCGTTCTGAATCAAGGATATGGTGTCTTATCATATATATTTTGTAGATTAGGTGATTGAATGAAAACCACATCTCTCTGTGACGACAACAAATTCAAACCCAAGCCGCAATTTTATTTGATGAAGAGTTTAGCACTTAGGTATATTCCTACAAACTTTAGATAGAATGACCAATAATTTCTTGACATTAGACCTCCAAGTTGGGTTGTTATTCACAATCAATGCCTACTTCTGTTGCCCTTTCCCTTTCGGCTTTTGTTAATCATCACTTATACGGGAGTGATAAAATTAGTGTTCAATTCTTTACCTGACCCATCAAATAGAAGTTCTTAAAATAGTGCTCATTCTATTGGATTTAATATAGAATATATTTAATTAATTTAATTAGATTAAAAAATTAATTAATTTAGTTAAAATAAGATATTTTTTTCTAAAATATCCTATTAATCTTCTTTAATTCCCTTTTAATTATTATTAAGGTAGTATTAATAGATGTAATTTAAAAAAAAGTTGATAAATATAAGAGATTTTATATTTAGGATTAATATCAAGTTTAATTAGATCCTATATTAAGGATTATAGTAATATATTTTAAAAAATAAGATTATATATTTTATGAAGACTAAATTTTTAAATTATTAAAATTATAGGGACTAAGTTATAGTAAATTAAAACTATAAGGATTGAGTTACAATAAGCCAAAATTTAAAGACTAAGGAATGTGGATTTTATGCATTTCATGAAGTTTGAATGGAATGAGTTTATGAATAGTACTCCCTTTTATTATAAATATAAAAATTAGATAATTAATCTACTTAGTCCTAAAGTATAAGACCTTAATCTACTTTGTCATTTAAATTTTAATTTTTCTCCTAAATTATTCTTATATGATTGTATATATTAAAAGAGTTTCTATCAAAGGATATTAAATAGAGTATTTTAAGGAAATTAACACATAATCATTACAAGTAATTAAGTTAACTAATTATTTTTAATTTATCTAAATTAAATTAGTTAAGTAGATCTAGGACATGAGGTGGTATAATTTTGTTAGAATTTTTATATTATATCCACATCTGGAATATAAGTTTGAAGGACATGCATGTGGAGAAATGGTACCCCAACATACCATTCTCACCGAACCATTTTCACTTCCAACCCTGTAGCATTATTGTTCATGGAAGCCAGAGGCATGGGACGAGACGCAACTAAGGAAGGCATGAAGACGGAGCCACACAAGGTGACGAAGCTAAAGATGCTTCAGACATGGCTGCCATTTTTGTGCAGAGCGAGCAATGGCACGGACGCGCCGGTGTTGAGCTTAAGCGAGAGGTCGGAGTTGGAGAAAGTGTTAGAGGAAGCCATTGAAGAGCTTGAGGAGGTGCAAGATCAAGAGCAGGTTCTGTTCCTCTGGCTTCACCATTTCACACGTTCTTCTTCTTCTGATTGGCCCAACCTCCATGGCTGCTACGCTCGGTGGTGCTCTGCGTCTCGCAGGCAATTAATGCTTCTCCAATAGAACAAGAAAAAGAAGAAGGTGTTGGATGGGAACATTATGTGCTTTGGGTGCCATTAATATGATATGAAAGCTTTTGTTATTAATTAATTACTCATAAGGCTGTTGATAGAGATGGTTTATATCTATTAATTCATTAGCAGCAGCCAGTTCATATTTTTATCAAATCCATCTCAAATGTTATATGAGATAATTATCTTACCTTAAATTGTACAGAAATTTTAAACTATGTATATAAATATCTTAAAATTTTTAATTTTTTGTAAATAATCTTGTATCTTGCTATTTACTAAAGAAATCTAGCATATCAATATATTTGTGAACATATATTAGCCTCATAGGTTATTTTAGCAATGCTTCCTTATTATTTTTATTTCAAATATATGATAATAAAAAAAATATATGAATATGGTCAAATGAAATTATTTTTATTTTGGCCAAAACACATGAAGTTATTGAGTAAAACTTTTTAATTAATAATTTATTTAAAAATTTAGTTGTTAATAAAATATAATAGAATTATATGATTTATATAGCTAATTCTATTAAGCAAGATAATGTTTGTTGATTTTAAATTTTTAACCATTGAATTATGATCTCATTTGTTAAAGAGAAGAGTTGCAATTTTTTTTTAAAAAAATAATTAATGATTAAAACTTTAATTTATTCATTTAATGATCAATATTCTTTAATTGAACCTCAATTCAAATCCGAAAAAGGAAGGGAAAAAGTTTGAAGTAGTGTCTCAATCCTAGGTCGTCCATCATGGAAACAAGGGAAAGAAAAGAGAAGTATGACGTTGGACTTTTAGTTTGGTACATGTTCCGGAATATTCGCTTTATATTTTATTTTCTCCCCAAATGATATTCGAATTTGCAGAAAATATTCTTTCTCACGAATGACTATTTTGATTGTATTTTATCCCTTTAATATTATTTATTGTTTGCTTTGTGAAGAACATTCTCATTCGTCAGTTGTATTGTCTGTACACAATCATGAGGGGATAATAAAATATCAATAATATTAATAAGGTTTTAAAGTACAAATTTATCTATCAAGTATTCCATATGCATTTGACATCATCAAGTTTTCTTAGATTCAAATATATACATCAAAGTTTTAAAAATGTGACAAGACATATGAGAACGGTTAAAATTTAATATTGTGATAACAAATACGTGAGTTAAAACATAACAACAATAAATATTATCCTATTAAATAATATCAGTTGTATAGATCATATGATATCATTATACTCTATTAAAAATTAAATATTTAGATAGGTTATTGATTAGGAGATCCCACTCAATGACCTCATTGAGCGTTCTCTTTGATATTTCTCTACTCCTTGTAACCGGAGTCCATATTATTTGATCTACCCTCCTCGCTGACAATCTCTTAACCTTCTTTACACGTGTCCAAACCACTTAAGACAGTTCTTTACTATTTTTTCTTCAATAGGTGCTACTCCAACTCTTTTCCATATTTGTTCATTATGAATCTTATTTTTTTTTTATATACCTATACATCCATTTCAATATATTCATTTCAGCTACCCTAACTTTATACTCTTATTGTCTTTTTAAAATCTAACATTTATTTTTATAAAATATTGCTGGTATTGTAGCAGTGTGAGTTAAAAGTTAACCAATATAAGTTAAAAGACATGGCACTAAAATATATAAGAAAGTTATAAAATAGTACAATAATTAAGTTAACCAATATTAATATTAATAGTTTAGTGAATAGTTCCTACTCACACTAATTGTACAATATTTTTACTGTCAACAATCTCATCAAACCCCAACAGTAGCGGACAGGGTTGTTGGGAGTAAAAATGTTGTGCAATGCGTATAAAGAAATATTTTGTAAATATATTTGTATATTAATCTTGTTAATAATCCTATATCTATAAGGGAATATTTTAAATATGATATCCTTAAGATTATGTGTATGGGAAGATTTTGTTAAGAAGAGCAAAATTCATAATGAATTGAAGGAAGTTAAGTGAGCAGATACATGAGACGCCTACTGACTTCTTATTGCATTTTTGCCAACGTACACTATGATTCTAAGGAATTAATCCCAGAATCATTGTTTTCTACAATTACTTTTATGCATGATTTCACTAAATCTCTATCTATTATGTTGGATTACGAGCTTTTCCACAATGGCTAGAAGATAGATTCTTGCTTATCTTTTCGCTAAATCTCAGTCCAGAAACTGATTTCACTTTGGACAAAAAAGTTTAGTAGTGACTTGTCAAGCAGGGTTCAAAAATTGACATGCATTTCCATGAAGCTCTTGAAGAACATGATAGTATTGATGTCAAATGAAAGAGTTAAGCATAGAAAGAAGAACAATGCCAACCTGCTCAATGTTGAGAGGAAACATATTTCGCAAAAGAGATGGACAAAAATTTCGCTTAGTCTCTTCAATTTCCTTCCCAATCTGTTCCAGTAAACCCCTATATGTTATATCAGGATATTTTGTCATGACTTTTGTGAAAAGATAGGTCATAACACCATTATTCATTCCCTTATATCAGAACCTTGGTTGGTGATGATGAACAAGTAACTCCATCATTATATTGCATAAGGTAACAAGATGAGGTTATATATTTAACAATCTTACTGAGGTATCAGCAGCCATCTGATGATCTTCACAAGCACTGATACAAATTGCCAGCCCCCCATTCGGATGCTTTCTAGAAGGTTCTTTGGCAGGAGGCTTGTTATCTTTCCATATGCATCTGCAAAAACATCAGACAACAAACTAATTAACTTTGATTTTCCCAAAAGTCTCATGTTGTTACCACGAGTTATGTGTCATTAGTCTCACTCACTTTAGATGGTCATAGACATATGATAGATCAAGAATTGTTCCACTATGACAAGCATCAACAATGGCATGAAGTGTGACACCTTCTTTGAGGGGCCAAACAAAGATTGAATTTATATCATCATCGAGAATCGCGCCTTCTCGCAAGAAATCGACAGGATAAATGCTTTCATCCATCCCATCTATCCCATCTTCTTTGGAATCTATGTGTTGAATGCCATGTCCTGAGAAGTAAAACACTAGTGAGTCTCCTTTCTGGCAGTCTTCCACAAGCCACTTCAAATTTTCAAGTATGTTTTTCTTTGTTGGAACTAAATCTGAACTCTTTTTTGCTCTTCTGCATTGTTTTTTCATCTGAGTTAGATTCATCTGTATATTTAAATGTACCTATAACTTGTTTTGGAATCTCAGTCAGTGCTCCTCATAGAGACAAACCCACAAACATTATTATCTTTCCTTATCAATTGAACTAACTTTTTTGGATAACACAAGTTTGGACAAAATAAAAATAAAGTTACCCCTGTATTCCATTTTCCCATCAAAACATAATATTGCCTCTTATCCTTAATACAAGAGTTAGATAACTAATTTAAATAAATTAAAGAAATTACTTATATTAATTATTAGTAATAAATAAGGTTTAATTTTTTAAAATGTTATTTTTTATCAAGACTACCTTTAGATAGAAACCCCTCAATATATGCAATCAATATAAATACAATAACAATATGGACACTTTTGGGAAAAAAATATAATTTTAGGGGACAAAATAGATTGAAGTCTTATATTTAAGATCAAATCTAACTACCAACTAACTCTTATATTAAAGACAAGAGGGAGTATTTGATGAATTTGAGTATATCTTTGCATGGAAGACAAAGAGAATCAACATATGTAATAATGTTGGTAATAAGACATGATAAGCAATCTATGAAAAAGATGACTTACAATTACTCGCGGCAAAGATCGTACCAAAAATCTAATAATGCACGGAGACAAATTACAAAGACAACCTAAGAAGAACAGAAACCAAGATCAACCATAAAAAATGAGAATCATAAGAGAAGGTTCTAGAAGATACCTGTGAGCACATGTATGCATTCAGTAGGAAAGTCAAAAACCTTCACCAGAAGCTCCCTCATGTTCACAACATCATTGATGGTTCCTTCGAGTCTGCACTTTTTCCTGTAAGTAACCCCACAAAGAACCGCGCGCTTATTGCTTCGTCTGGATGAGAAGGAAGAGCGAATCAAAGAAAATGAAGAAGGCCTTTGATTCAGAACATATGCACTTTTGCTAGCATTCTGTGACATATCATCAATAGTATCAAATTTCAGCAACCCCATTCCATTGGCCCTATATTTGATTGCCCATTATTGATTGTTTTGCACAGAGGGCATCGGTATTTGGTTGTGAATGAGGGCACATAAAACTCTCCCCTGCACTCGCGGCAGATCATTAGTGCCTCCCCTTTATTTAGCTTTCTGAACTTCTTGTATTTCAGCATTGCTTCAAGTGTTTGTTGCTTAGTATTCTCTTTATGGCTTGCCATGGAGGCTGCAAGAAGATGTGTGTGTGTGTGTGTGTGTGTGTGTGTATAGGAGACTAACATGCAAATGTTGAAACGAACAAGTGAAAAACAATTCAACGGTATGTCTCCTTCAAAAAATATTTATTGATACCCAGGTATGCTTTATTATGTTAGCTTATCTTCTTATCTTTTTGTAGAAAATCTCAAATACTGTAAATTTTATGATATCTATTGAAAGATAGAATTTCGAGAATGTAAGATGTTTCATAACAACTTCCACATATTTTTTTTTTATTGAAAATTTACAGGTTTTGTTGTTTACTTATTGAATAGTTTTTTTTTTCTACAGAATTAACTAATTCAATCTGATTCTGATATCCTTATTTTAAAGCAGCATTCACATATTTCTTATTGAAGTTTTGTGGTATGAAGGAACAGAATCAAATTCTAAAGTATTCTACAGTGTCAACTTTAATTTGGCCAAGTTCAAGAATCAAATTCCTGGCTCGGGAACACGAGGGCATTACAAGCTACAGCTAGAGTATTATCTGCTAAAATATAAGATCTGATACTGTTCTTTATTCTTCCACAATGAAATTTCAGGGATTAGATCCTCTACTTAAAGCTTCAATATTTCTTGGTGAAAACGAACATTATCTTGTTCGTGCATTTCTTTCCACTTGTTAGCTTTAATAGGCGTCGAAGAGTACAAAGTGACATAATGCAACCATTTTTTGGCGTTATTACAGATACATTATTAGCTTTGAAAATTAATAGAGAGGAAAAAATTACTCATCATTTAGTTACGTATGGGCGTGTTTCGCATGAAACTCCGCGTAAAGAATGGCTCAATCTTGCTATCTTTTAAGATGATTTTTTCCAGTGCAACGCCCATGGCCCGCTATACCCTGTCTAACTTACAAGAAAAATGCCTTACTCAACCCGATTTTTATCTGACAGAGTCAGACATTAGACTACAAAATATAGCCCATACATTTTTCGGGCTGGGCACCGGGCATAGGAGCTACCCTGCCCAGCCCATGAGCACCCCTTCTTTTATTTTTTTTTATTTTTTCTCTATCTTAAAAGGGAGAATATGATAGCTACTGATGACTATAAGATAATTTTAAAAATATAAGTAGGTAAGTTGTATCTTTTAATATTTATAACTATACTAATTTTTTTTTAACTTTGTTAATTATCATATGATTACATTACAAATTATAATTATTTATTTTATTTTTTTAGATACTTTATCTTTGTCAATATTAGGGAGATTGATACAAAGTTATAATTACAAACTACTTAAATTTCAACGTTTATTTTTTATATGCAATGGATTTCAATATTTTAATTATTATCTTTATTCTCTTATTCTTAGTGAATTATAGATATTATTTAACTCTTAAAGACATATTATTTTAGAAATTCATAATTACAATTTTTTTTCAAAACATGAGCATGACATCACAACTTGGGCATGCCCTGCCCAAAATTATTAGGGCTTTTACTGTGCAGGGCCGGGCATCGGGCTGCAAAATGCAGCCCATGCATTTTTTGGACAGGGCATCGGGCAAAGGGACTGCCCTACCCAACCCTACCCATACACACCCCTAATTTTTCTATTTACCTACATCTAGATATTAATCTTCCCAAAACTTATGTTCCAATAAAGATATTCTAACTCTTAAATACTTAAATTTTATACTTAAAGATAATAGATAACTCACCTTACCTAATATTAATATCGTTTAAGAGAAAATAGGACTTTCCGCTATTTTTAAATTATAGGTGAACTCAATATTTTTTTAAAAATTTGTATTAAAAAAAATAATCCTCCCAAAGCATGATACTGTTGAAATAAATTTTACTCCATCCAACCAAATTTTTTCCACATATATAGTATGAAACTAAGATAAACCTAACTATCTACTAATTGTGAATTTTGTTAGTAACTAAAACATTAATTTTTTCCCTAAATATCCTTTGTTTTAATATTCCTAACTAAATAAACTCCTAACCAACTAAATAACATCGTCTAATTATTGAACTACATTGAGAATAATTTAGAAATTTTAAAAACTTTTAACTAATTTAAACTGAATTACTTAATCTACGTAACAAAAGTCAGCAGGTTATAAATAGGCCCCGAGGGAGAGGGTATACATAGGGAGAAAGAGTCGCATTAATTACCTGCCTATGAAATATCCCTGTACATAGAATAAAAATATGGTCATGATTCAAGGGTGATCTCCACTGTCCAACACATCGATTTGACCAGATATTTTGGCCTTACAAGCAGCGCACATGAATCCAACAGAATCTGGTTGTATTTCAGAATCAACAGCATCATAATCAAACACCATACCACACCATACACACGATGTTCTAATCTGATGTCTTCCTGCTTCTTGAGATTCAGCCTGAACTGAGGAAGCACAAGCCCCTTCTTCCATCTGTGTGTTGTTTGCCAAAACTGTTGGCACGTGTGGCAGAGAAAGAGAAGGATGACCATCTGCAAAATCACACTCCGAAGTTTCTGTTTCATCAAACCTCAATTCCTGTGACCCACTCATGTCATCATGTTTGAGTTCAACACTGCCATATTGGTTTTCCCCCTGTCAATGAGCCATAACAACAATAATTTTACAAGGTAGGATCAGCACAACCAGCCACAATTGGATCATCATGGTTGGGTGCAGAAAGTAAATAATTGTTGCATTGGATCAGAGCTTGGTGCTAATGATGCAACATTCCAGTATCCTAATTTTAATTCTCTTAGTAAGCCAGAAATGGAGGTATAATAGGACATATGAGAAATTAACTCGCTTGTAGTACACAAGCATGTGGTCATAACTTATCTGTTCAAAGACAAGAACTGTTATGTCCATATACTGATTAACCAGATGACAATGACTGCCAGAGTTATTTAGCAAGGTAAAGGAGAAGAGATATATGGATACAAAAGGAAAAATCATGGAAAAATAAATGCTGAGACAGAAAAACTGGTTCCAAAGATAGTGCTTTGTCTTGGAAAATTCAGGAACGTGCCACAACAAAAGGCTTGGTGACAATGCACATTTACATCAACAATTAAATACAAGATATCTCTGAACACATTTTAGAGACACATTCCATATGCATATCGGCCCAAATGTCAACCAATGGCATATGGACACATGCAAAACCCATATAACAATAATCTCTATGCAAGACCCTCCAACCATAACCGCAGCAATATTCTCAAGGTTTTTCTACATGTAAGAAACCCAGAGACTGAAGGTACTCAGAGGATATGACCTATAACTTATCTGAGAGTCCAGTGAGATGGGAAAAGCAATCCAAAGATTGTACCTTGGACACAGACGGGGTTGGAATTTCAGATGACACTGTTTTGTCTTCAGAAGTTGGCAATGTTGTCTCTTTGATTTTAGACGTAACAGATACATCTTTTATGCCATCTAATTCAACTTTGAATTCATTCATAATTCTAATATCTTCATCATGGTTAAGTTGCTCCACAGTAATAGAGCCACCAGAATTTTGATTATTTTCAACTTCAGGGGTTGTATCACTGCCAGATGAAGGAAGTAACGAGCTTTGTGAAACTCCTTCCAAATCAACACTGGGCTGATCCAAACCATCAAAAGTCAATCCCGCATAATTTTTTATCTTTGACTTCTCAAATGAATCAACATTTTGCTCGTTTACAGTTGACAAACCAATGGAATCCTTGCAGATCTCTATCTTAGCATCTATAACTTTGTTGCTACCATCAGTTCGCTCTACTTCTTCATCCATGACCGCAAGTTTACTACCTTGATGATTCAAATCGTGATCCACATTTTTGTAACTGACTCTATCTTCCATATGCTGTTCACGGAGGGGAGACTCAAAAATTTTGTCCTGATCTAACTTACCAACAGCAGTTTCTGTAGGAGAAATTACATTCAATTTATCAGGAGAGGAAGCCTGATTACCAAGGGTTTCAATTGCAAAATTCTCCATAATAGAGTTCTGAGCAATTTCAATTAGCGCATCCATCTTAGAGATCCTTGAAGGCAAATCCTCCTTGATTGGAGACTTATCTCTCCTTTGAACATTTACCTGACCTGGTGATTCTTCAACTTTCCTCACATAGTTCCTAACATGGATCCCCACATGTCCATTGTAGCGACGCCTTTCAAGAAACACCTTATGGCAGAACTGGCACTCAAATTTTCCATCTTTGATTATAACTCCATCTCCAACAGAAGAACCAAGTCGATAGCGCCTTGTTGTCCTTTGGTGGAAACACAAAAGGTGCTGCAAGTAAGAATCCTTCTCATCAAATGTCATGCTACACTTGTGACATTCAAATAGGTCATGTATTTGCACATCTGCAAGATTCTCAATTCCCAATAAGGTCACATCCTTCAATCGTTCATTACGTTCAGAAGAACTGGGTGGAGCTGAGTCATTTGCAATGATCATCCTTTTATCCTGCTCCTCAAGGGTAACACCTGCAAACTGCAGCTCATTCGATAAACTCCCCATTCATATAATATATAATAAAACAGATAAAACCACTTACAGATATATACTTACACTTTGAGTAGTCACCCTATTGTCCATCAGCATATTTTCACCACCACGATTGATTGGTAACTGGGCATCATTGTGACCAAAGAGAGACTGAAGATATGAAGAAACTTCTTTGCAAGATACAAATTGTTCTCCACTAGGACTGTAAAACACGAAATGAGTACGCAAGGCCTCACAAAATAAAAAGAGAAAAAGAAAACTTTCCGAGATTTTAAGAAATAAACCATCACCAACAAGGTACATGACTTAAATTCTATAGCTAGGAAGTTAGTTGCCTACATGTCCCATAGGATAACAACTTTATTGCATACATAATTGAGAGACTAGGTTTTTTCCTTATCTCTATTCCTTTGTATACTTGATTAATTAATCTTGCGCAAAAGCCAAAAGAGCGGCTGCAAATGCACATCGCAAGTAAACAGTGACTCCCCATTCTTGACTAGAGTATATCAAGCAAGACAATTTCATTACTAAAAACAGGCACTTTATACTACTAAATTGCACATTGAGATTTGAGACCATGAACAAATATAATGAGAAAAACATAATAATTTACAACGGACTGGAACCTAATGTATTTCCTCCTAACCTTCAAAGTTCCAAAATGCAAACTTCAATCATATTCTATATCTCAATAACCCCTGCTTGTATAGATAATTTGAATTTAAAAAGAGAAGGGCAAGTACATTAGATGCAATACCTAGAAAATGGAATCACAATCAACAACCTGATTTCATCTATAGTTTGATCATAGGTTCATACTCTTAGGATGCCCTCTGCATCTTTCATACATAGTATTCCTGATAGTAACTTACTCAAACTTGACATTTCGAAACGAACATCCAAAATATCTAGTTGGTATATCCGGTTCATATGTTATTTAATGGCATGCACATTAAATAACATATTTTCTTTTACCAGATGCCCGCAGATCTAGTAGAGTAGATGAGGCAAAGAAGACCACCTGATATATCTGCGGCAATAAATCCACGCGCGTCCATCTTTTCTCTTCAAACCCAGTAGAAGCTTCCAACCAACCGGCAGTACATCGCCGAAATCTCCGGCATCCACAATCTTCCTCTTCTTCCTCCTACTTCCCCATTGTCCTCCCAAATCCCTCAAAAACCCCAATAGCTGTTCTTCACTCTGCAACCCCTCAGTACTTTTCCTCAACTCCTCAGCAAATGGATCGTCCGTATTCGCCAAAGCAGAAAGATCAATAGGAACACCACCCTTATTCACAAACTCCATCTCTCTATAGCACTCCTTCAAATGCACCTTCACTTTGGGCTTCCTCCCCCTCTTCCTCTTCCGCACCAGCCCCATATCCTCGCTCTCCATCATCCCGCCCCCTAATTCCAAATCCGGCACAACTTCATGGGTAACAGAAGGTGGGATTAGCTCGACTTGATCGAATTTAGGGTCTTCCCTAATCAATTGCTTCAAATAGTCTATAATCTTGCGGTTCTCTAAGTTTTCCGGGTCGTCATCGGGGACAGGTGGGGGCTTTGGAGTTGGAAGAAGACCGGCGACGCGGCGGCGGTGGCCTGTGGGGGAGTCAGAAGGGGAAAGGGGTTTGCGTGGTCGAGAGTAGGTCTGGCGGCGAGAGCCAGCGCTCTCATTGAAGAGTGAACGGTCGACATGGGGGAAAACGAGGTTGGTGGTAGAGCGGAGGTCGAAGGCGGAGAGAGAGCAGAGAGAGAGCGCTTGAAGCTCGGACTGGGACAGAGTGGTGGTGTCTATGCGAGCAAGGGACTCCAATTTTAGGGATTGTGGCGGCGGAGCTGACGGTGGAGTGGTGGTGGCGACTGTGGCCATTCTCACCCTCCGGCTACGGCGATCGACACAGGAAGAGATTGAGTGGTATCAAGTACAAATTTCGGAAGCAAGGAAGCGTAGGGAGCAGTTACTGCTTCAACCTCGCGAATTTTGACTGTTTTACTTCCATGGCTATCCTACTCATGCTATTAGCCGCGGCATTAGTATGCAATTGATTTTTTCTTTTTTTGGTATGCAAATTTGCTCCTCCATGGATAAATAATTGACTTCTCTTCTTGTCCTTTTACACTCTCTCTTAACTAAAAATACTAGGCATATATTTAATACAAACTCAATTTAGAAATTTAGAAAGATTAAAATAAATAAATTATTTCAAAATATTTATATTTATTATATATTTTTTAAAATTAATTTATTTTTTATAAATTAATATATAATTTAATAATATTTAACATATGTTACTAAAACATGTACGATTTACTTCTTTTAACAATTTTTTTTCATAAACAAAATTAGGTTAATGTCATTTTATTGGTAAAACAAAATCTAATATAACAATAGAAAATTAGTACTTTGTTGTCCTTCTATTACTCCCTCTATCCATTTATCATTATAAAATTCTTTAACTAGCACATACCCATTAAAGACAATCAATTTATTAATTAAAATCCAATATTATTTTAAAAATTATCCTTATGTAACATCAATCATTAATTATCTTCAATCCTAAATATAAATCTTTTGATATATAAAAAAAAAATCCTAAACATAAATCATTTTTAATTGACTCATTCAAATTAAAGAAAATTAGTTACCTTATTAGAATGATCTCACAATTGAATAAGTTTCTAATTTAACCTCTAATTACCATCAATTTTTTTGGGGAAAAAAACTCTAAATATACCTATTGGAAATTGCAATTTGACCTATATATATTCGGATCATAGGGAGTAGATTTACTAAAGCATAATATTAGGAGGCAATTAATTTTAATATATGGATTGCATCATTACAGATTAATGAACTAAAAGCATGAAACAGAAACATGGGGAAATGCTTGGACGAAATATTTTCTATATTTGCTACCAGCTCTGGTTATTGCATTTTGACAGAGAAAGTTGATGATAACCAAATATTCTTAAAAAAAATTCACTCTTGCTTGGTCTAAAATGGAAATAGGATTACTCTAATTAATTCCCTTTTAGTATTACATCTTTTATCATCCTTTCCAAATTGATGTAGGAAGAACCCCCAGGTCTTGTGTCCTCTACTGCAATTTTCTTCCACTCTGAAGTCTTCTGTCTCATCTTCTTCCCTTTATCTCCTTCCATCAACTCATTCACAAGCTTCTCCACTTCTTCTCTCTCCACATTATTATCAATCTCAACTCCAATTCCCCAATCTTTACATGCGTACCTACAGTTCGTCTGTTGATCTGCAAAGAAAGGCCAACACGCCATGGGAACTCCTGCACTAATACTCTCTGTTATCGAGTTCCACCCACAATGAGTCAAAAACCCTCCAATTGAAGGATGGTTTAGAACTTTCTCTTGTTCACACCAGCTTGCTATGAAGCCTCTATCTTTAGTCTCACTCAGAAACTCAGATGATAGAACCACTGAGCCACCATCTACAAGGTCAGGCCTTATGATCCACAAGAAGAGTTTCTTGCTGTTAGCTAAACCCCAAGCAAACTCATACAATTGTTCTGGAGACATAATTGTGATGCTTCCGAAATTCACATAAACCACAGATCTGGGCTCCTTGAGTTGTAGCCAATCAATGCATTGAGTTTCTTCTTTCCAAAGACTAGACTTGAAAGATAACAGCGGGTTGTTGTTGTGTTGAATTTGGCTTAGAAATGAAGGGAAAAGGCCTATGGTGTAAAGAGGAAAGGAGAAAATGGAGGAAAGAGCTTTCATTGCTTCACCTTCAAGCTCATCAAATGTGTTGAAACAAATGGCAGAGGCTCTGTGAGCGTTTTCCCCCATTTCAAGGATAAATTGCAGATAGAAATTATTTATATCTGTAGTCCTCAGAAAGGTAGGAAGATCCTTTAGCTTGATATTTCTCATACCTGGAATCCAATCTATTTCTTTCTCCAAATACCCATTTGTAAGATAGCTCTCATCTGCACATCAAAATGATCATCACACATTGAAGCACATGAAACATACCAAGCACGCTTTTTTTTTTTTTTAATTTAAAAGGGTAAGTACTTACTATCTGAAGTTATAAATAGAATCAAACTCACAATCTCCCACTTACAGTGAAATTTTACGTCTCAAAGCTATAAGGCCATAGCATACAAAATTTTAAAACATATATTTCACCAAGAATTAATACCTTTGAGCGGTATAATCCCTCTATCGATTAGATTTTGATAGTGCAGAATACCCAAAAACGAATAAGCACTAGCAGGCCAAAGTAGAACAATGGGGAGTCCAAGGGCTTGAGCAGCATCAATGGTGAAGAACATGGCAACATCAGAAACCAAGCAAGTGATTGGAGGGATAAGGCCATTATTATTATTAGAGTCACTGAGTCTAGCAAGAAGATTTTGAAAGGAAAGGTCAAAATTCTTTGCTAAAGAGTGACCAAGAGAGGGAAAGTCTTGATGAGTGTCATTATCATCATCATCTTCAGGAGGAGGAAGACCATCCGGGACGGTTTCGAATAGAAAATCCGGGAAGCCATCAAGGATTCTGAAACCTCTTGATGATTTGAGCAAGCGTTTGTGGTTGTATTCAGTGATGACAAACGTTATGAAAAAGCCTCGAAGATGAAGCAGCTTCGCTAGCTTCAACACTGAATTTATATGACTTTGAACTGGAAATGGAGTCAACACAGCATGCGGTTTTGATTCCATGCTTTCAGCTGTGTTTGTGTGTGTGTGTGTGTTTGTGAACAAGTATCAAATATTTATAGAGCAAAACTACACACACACACACACACAAATATGTTAGCAATGAGAATAATGCGGAGTGGTCCAATGCTGACAAGTTGTCCGAAAATGAGTGGTTCATAGAAAAACTTAGTGATCAGAATCCATCAAGGATGAGTGGTTCATAGAAAAACTTAGTGATCAGAATCCATCAAGGATGAGTGGTTCAGAACTCAATATGGTCCATCATGTTTGAGACCGTTGTGAGATATTAGGAGAAGTGTTCGTTTTCTAGTTAGTATTCCTAGGAGATGAGGAGTTTGGGATGAATTTGGCTTTATGGTTCATTGATTGTTCAAAACGCATGCGACAATATGATAAGGACTCTAACCACAGATTTCACGTGTACCTACCCAAACATTATTGTTTTCTACCCAAGATGATCACATCTGATCTTATATATAAGTCATTTTTAATATATTTTATACTAATCAAAAATAGCTTTAGTCATTGTTTAATTGGGGGAGGGGGATTTGGAAGGGAGGAGAAGGTAGAGTAGAAATAATTGTATTTGGTTAGAAAAAATAGAGAGGAGGAGATGATGTATCAATTTTTATCTTTTTCCTTACCCCTCCACTCTCTCTCCTACCCTCCAAAAGTAAGATTTTTTTAGAAGGGTGAGAGTAATGTATTACAATATTGATTAAATTGTCCATGTCACTCTTCTAAAAATATAATTTTACTCTTCAAACTAAAAATCTATTTTTTCTCTACTATTCTATTGACAATATCTTAACACGAGTTAACTATTTTTTATCTACTCAATGCATTACTCATGTTTTATTAAATTTTGGTTAATTTATTTTTTATAATTTTAAGAGTGATATATATAGTTCAAGTATTAATACTTTGATAAATTATTTTATGTCTTGTAATTATAGAAATACTTTATAATATATAAATGAAATAATTCATCTTTGAGATTCAAAAATAATTTATCATATATAAAATAAAAAAGAATAATTCTAAATAAATATATAAGGACATATTTATCAATTTTATTAGCTCTACTTCTCTCATGAACCAAACATGAAACATCTCATCCCCTCCTTACTTACCTCCCTTACCCTCCCCTACCCTCTGCTCTGTTGAACCAAATAAAACCTTAAATTTGATTAATTTTATGTTAAAATTCAATACATTTTTAATTTTATCCCTATTTAATATGCATCATGCAGCATATGAATAAAATTAACACAATAATAAATAAATATTTATATAAAAAATTTAATGAATTGATATATAAATAGGATAAAAAAGTTATTCTCTCCCTATCCAATAGTAGCAAGAGGAGTAAGCTCCTCATTCCAACTTTTTCATTTCATTTTCTAGTTGTTGAATAATTGAGTTTTTTGGATAGGTACCAAACAAGCAAGAATTTTTTTTCTTCATGAATTGCCATATTCTTTTAAAAATTGTTTTTATGATACATTGTTCAAATAGTTTTTATTAAAAATTAGATTACAAATAGTTTTTATTAAAAATTAGAATAATTTAAATGAAATTGACTGTTTAAAAAATATTTTCTTCTCTCTCTCTCTCTCCAAAATTGTAAAATTACATTCAAGTTATTAAGAGAAGTGTAATAACTAATAAGTAGTACTTTTTTTCTCATTTAACGTAGATAGAAACAACGGATTTTTTTTAAAAAAATAAAACAGCAGACAATTTTTTAATAGTATCAAAATGATATTAATAATAAAAATAAAAAATCACATGGTGGTGACGTAATACAGACATAAATGATGATATACAAGGGGATAAGAAAAGGGCAGAGGGGTTATAAAACAGATGAATCAGAGAAGTATGACAACAATATTTATAAATCCTAGCATATGATAGATTGGGGAGAACGCACTATTGCAAGAATGATAAACCTCTTTTTGATACAAATGATTTGTCGAGATTCTTTAGAGTTTTTGGACAATCACTTCTGCTGAGAATCCAGCAGAGAGATGCTCGAAGACAATTATATGAAAAAGGATTGGTAGAGAAAGAAAGCTCCCTTGTTCCAACAGATGTGCAAGATAGGATGATCAAAATTTCAAATGATCACATATAATTGCCCTGTACTGTCATATTGATTTTCCTATTCTGAATTATCACATGTCAGTTCGTTCTGATAAGAGAGTAAGCCATTGGTGTAATAGTTGAGGAGGAAGAGAAGGTCAGAGTTGCCTGGGATCCATCAGAGAAATCTAATGTTAAAAAAGTTAAGGAGCCAAGTATTTCTTTAATCATCTGTTGTGCAGACCAAATGACATTATTATGGATGGCAGTTTTCCTCTTGTCCCAGATCTAATAATATTAAGCTAAAGGCAAAATTATTAATTAAGCCTGCAATCTCAGTGGGAGGATGAAGGCAATTAACTAATCAATCACAACCAAATTGCCTAATGTTAAAAATAGAGACAGGATAAAGTAGCCAATTATGGCTTTGAAGTATAGTGAATTGAGAGTTTCTCTATGAATGAGAGGACCCGGATTTATTTTTACATATAATTTTAAATTATTAGTGTCTATCCTTTTAATTAAAAAGAAAAACAAAGAAGAAGATAGGATAAATGAAAGACAAAGTGCACTTTTTGCACATATAGACACCGTGTAAAAAATATTATAACTGGTGTAAAACGTTATTAAGAACTTTTTAAGAAAGTGATATTTACTTTTGGCATTGGTTATAGTCACAAAGGTGCTGAAAGTGTCCTTTTGGCACCAATAATTATAGTCACAATCTTGCCAATAGTGGGATCTTTTTTTAAAAAAAGAACCGCTTAGAGTTTCTCTTTCTTCTCCCTATTCACCAAAATTTATGACATATTTGGTAAAGGAAAGTAAAAGTACAAGTGAAATTAAGTATTATATAATAAAAATTCTTTTTTATTTTTAATATTTTGAGATATTTAAATTTTATAAAAAAATTAGGAAATAAGATGGAAAAAATAGAAATAAAATATTCTAAACTATTACCCTAAATTATAAATTTTTTGGATAAATTTAACAATTTTCAAGTTATAAAAAAATATTTTAAATCATTTTTATCCTAAATTATAAAAAAAAATGTATTAATTATATACCCATTTATAACGTATCAAACAAACTTTTAAAATATGTTTTTAGTTTAATTTTATTTTTACTTATATTTCTATCAAAATCTCTTTTACCTTGTAAAGGTACCCTTATAGAAACAGCTAAAAACGAAACGAGAGAATCACAAGAAACATAAAACAAATATTTCCAGGGCCTATTCGTACTAATCAATCCAAATACATAAGTTATTGTACAATTAAACTAACACAACTTATTGCACTTTTTGTAAAAATGTAGGGTAGAGTGGTTAAGATTCAAATCCTCCTAAAGTTTAAAAAATAAATAGAAAAAACTTTATTTTTATTATTTTAAATAATATAATTTCTGTAACAATACCTATATCATGGTCTTAAGCAACTGCTCAAAACATCATATCACCAAAGAATACACGCACACTAATTCAAAACATTTTTATTTATATCCAAACATCATAAAGAAAAGTTCTTACCCAGCACCAACATAAATAGAAAAATAACATTTAAGGTCATCTTGGATTTTCATTTTGATCAGCACAATACATCTTTTATCATCTTTTCCAAATTGATGTAAGAAGAACCCCCAGGTCATGTGTTCTCCTCTGCAATTTTCTTCCACTCCAAAGTCTTCTCTCTCATCATCTTCCCTTTCTCTCCTTCCATCAACTCATTCACAACCTTCTCCACTTCTCTCTTCACATATAAATTTAAAAAATTAATAAACAACTCTGTGCAAAATCATACATGTAAACAGGTGCTGGGAAATGAAATTCACATTGACTAAGACATTTAACAAACATTGTGCCTGTTTGAAAAGACACTAAATTATTGTTTTAAAAGAGCTTTTAACCTAAAATTTAGTTTAGAAAAAATTTAAAATAAACAACTATATTTGTCTAAAAGGGTTTTTGAATCAAACCATAATTTTAGATAAACTACTAGAAGTAACTTCTAGAACAGTAAAAAAAATTTATATATTACCCAATTATTATTTTACCCTTATTTTTTTCCCTCTCTCTTCTCTTCTCCCCTCTCTTCTCTGCCATTCCCGCCTCTCTCGCCGGCGTCATCTCCAACGACATCGATGAGCACGGAAAGCATGACAGTGAGCACGACTAGTATGGGGCCATCTTCTCCCTCAAATCTGTCTCCATCTCTAACACCTCCGGCCATATCATATGTTCTCTTCTCTCTCTCCATCCTTCTTGATCTTCTCTTCTCCACCTCAATCTGTGTCGTCATTTTCTTCTTCCATCTATTCTCTATCGTGGAGATCGTTGTTCATTGCGGGAGAAGAAGAGGAAAGAAGATGGCGGATGTGACATTAGATAATTTTTTTTATTTCATATTATTTCTAGTAATTTATCAATCACAAAAGTCCTTAGGATAATAACTATTTAAACACAAATTTATTAAGAACCACTTTTTTCATATACTTTTCTCCATAAATTATTTTTTAAAAATTGTTTAAAAATCTTTTTTTTTATAAACCTTTTGCTAAAAGTCTATCCAAACATGCCATTATATACAACTGAATAAAGATAATGAATCTTGAAGCTACCAAGGAAAACTAAAACAGTGATGTATATCTCTAGTGGCTTATAATGAGTAAAATAATTTATAGGGAAAATTCATCGGTTATTAGCTTTTATAATTTACGTAAATGTTTATTGGTCTTATAATTTAATTTTTTAATTACATCCTTCTATATATAGCTGAGGCTCTTTACAATGATATGATTAAGTTGATTTATATTGTTTATTTTAATTATGACAACGAACATACATTAGTCTTAATGGAAGAGTGATACCATTTAAACACGAAATTTCAAGTATAAATTTATATAAATATAAAAAATACCTTTTAATAAGAGTCAACTTCGATTAGGCGCCAACAAAGAAATAGCGATTGAAATTACCTCGGGGAGAATCACATTGTCAAGACTCTCTCTCTCTCTCTCTCTAAGAGAATTATTAATATTTTGATAGAGCTTTTGTGATCCTGTTCAAAACACGTCCCTCACATTGACTATTATTACAATTTTTTACCCTTATTAACTGCTAATGTAATAAGATATGAAACTTTCTCAAAAATATATTTAATATGGACAAAATAAAAAAATTTGTATAATCTTTATATAGAGCTAATACATTTCAAGATTTTCCTTAATTTTGATAAAAAAAATATTTATAGTAAATTAATTATAAATGACACCCAAGAAAGTATTATAGCTGTCAATCTCTAATAATCATTTATCTAAAAAAAACCTAAAATTACAATAATTTCTTAACAAACACCCAATAGTGTTCTCTCTTTAATCCTTTATCTTTTCCATACCAATGCGGTAGATTGTGGAATTATTTATATGATGTTTTTGGTCCTCGCAGGAAATGGAGAGTTTGGAATGAAATTGGCTTTTGGTTTTGTTTTCTTTTTTGATAAAAAGTTTTTAGATACATTTAACACCAATCCCTCACTAAGACAAGGTAATATCATTAAGGTTGAGTGAGTATTTATAAAAAAATTATTATATCGTCTATTAAAAAAGTCATAATAAAAATAATAATAATCAAACTTATATTTTTATAAAATATGAGCATATTTCTTCCTTATATGTTCCAATCTTTATTTCACAGTTGCTTTCGGTTTTGATCGTTAAGATCTTGTGACCTTTTTGTCTTAGGCAGGTATCATCCTCATCATAACTTCTTTTACTTTCCATTTCTTCCTCATTTCTTAATTCTACAATTAGAATTTAATATTTTGTATTAATAGTATTATAATATTAAATAATAAAAATAGATAAATAAATTTAAAATGTTAAAATTTTATAAGAATATTTCAAAACGGATGACTTTTAATTGTCCTCTACAATTTTTTAACTGTTCAGGCTAAATTTTAATACTTTAAATTTATTTATATGTTTTTTTATTATTTTATAAGATATTAAATCCAAACAATTCAATGATAAATATAAAAAATGAAGAGAAAATGGTGAGATAGAGAGAATCCTCTCCCATAGTCGCATGAAAAATAAATGAAGAAATTATTTCTTCATACAATTTTCATATTTCTTAAATTATAATACATTGTTTAAATATACTTTTTTAAAATATTTTTGGAATAAATTAAATGAAAAAGGATTATTATTTAACAATAGCTTTGCTCTCTTTTAAATTAAAAATTACATTATGTCATGAATATAATATTTGTTGACGGATGTTCATATAGCTCTCATCTCACTACGATCTTCTCAAAGGAATGTAAGTTATAAAATTGTTCCTATAAATAAAGGGCATGTATCATTTACTCGGTATTTTTTTTATATAAAAAAAATATTCGGTATATTGAAAGTGAATTCGGTATATAAAAAAGTTTATTCGGTATATTGTACCTATAGCAAGGTCTAGAACAACTGCTAATTAAAAGCATTAGCCTTATCATGTTGGCCAAAGAATAATATACACACAAAAATTTAAAACTTTTTTTTTATTATATTCAAACTTCGACAACAAAACAAGTCCCCATAAAACACCAACATAAATAGAAACATAAACATTTGAGGTTATCCTATATTTTAATTTTGATCAGCACAGTACATCTTTTATCATCTTTTCCAAGTTAATGTAAGAAGAACCACCAGGTCTTGTGTTCTCCTCTGCAATTTTCTTCCACTCCAAAGTCTTCTCTCTCATCATCTTCCCTTTCTCTCCTTCCATCAACTCATTCACAACCTTCTCCACTTCTTCTCTCTTCACATCACTATCAATCTCAACCCCAATTCCCCACTCTTTGCATGCATACCTGCAATTCGTCTGTTGATCTGCAAAGAAAGGCCAACACGCCATAGGAACTCCTGCGCAAATACTCTCTGTCATGGAGCTCCACCCACAATGCGTCAAAAACCCTCCAACTGAAGGATGGTTCAGAACTTTCTCCTGTTCACACCAACTTGCTATGAGACCTCTATCTGCAGTCTCACGCAGAAACTCAGGTGATAGAATCACTGAACCCCCGTTGACAAGGTCGGGCCTTATGATCCACAAGAATGGTTTCTTGCAGTTAGCTAAACCCCAAGCAAACTCATACACTTGTTCTGGAGACATAATTGTGACACTTCCAAAATTCACATAAACCACAGATCTGGGTCCCTTTTGTTGTAGCCAATCGAGGCATCGGGTGTCTTCTTGCCAAAGACTAGAGTTGAAAGACAGCAACTGGTTGTTGTTGTGTTGATCAATTTGGTTTAGAAATGCAGGGAAAGGTCCTATGGTGTAAACAGGAGTAGTGGAATAAATGGAGGAAAGAGCTTTCACCGCCTCACCTTCAAGCTCATCAAATGTGTTTAAACAAATGGCAGAGGCTTTATGAGCTTTTTTCACCGTTTCAATAAAAAAATGAAAAATAAGATCATTTTTATCTGTGGTCCTCAAAAAGGTAGGGAGATCCTTCAGCCTGATATTTCTCATACCAGGAATCCAATCTATTTCTTTCTCCAAATACCCATTTGTCAAATAGCTCTCATCTGCACATTACCAATCACCAAAATGATTAATTAGACCTTCAGGTAAGAAACATAAAGACATAAGAAAATTACAGTATAATACCTTTGAGTGGTACGAGCCCTCTATCGAGTAGATTCTGATAGTGAGCAATGCCCAAAAAGGAATAAGTACTAGCAGGCCAAAGGAGAACAATAGGGAGATCAAATGCATGAGCAGCATCGACGGTGAAGAACATGACAGCATCAGAAACCAAGCAAGTGATTGGAGGGATTAGGCCATTAATGGCAGATTCATTGAGTTTCCCAAGAAGGTTTTGAAAGGGAAGGAGACAGTTATTTCTGACAGAATCACAGAGAGAGGGTACGTCTTGAGTGGCATTATCATTAGCAGGAGGAGGAAGACCATCTGGGATGGTTTCGAATCGAAAGTATGGGAGGCCATCAAGATCTTTGAGACCTCTTGATCTAAGCAAGCGTTTATGGTTGAACTCTGTGTTTACGAAGGTTATAAAAAAGCCTCCAAGATGAAGGAGCTTTGCTAGCTTCACTACTGAGTTGATATGGCTTTGAGCTGGAAATGGAATTAACACAGCATGAGGTTTTGAGCCTCCTTCTGCAACAGAGCCCATGTTTTGTTCCATATCTCTATATTTGGTCTGTGGTTGTGTATGTGGATTATTAAATAGGCAAACAAGAGTGAACTCTTATATAAGAAAATTAATTTCGTTGTCCTTAAAGATATATTTAACTAATATAATTAAATTAAAAAATTAATTAAATTAGTTAATATTACTTCCAATTTTAATTATATAAATTAATTTTTAAGATATATTTAAAAAAACTAAATAAATTAGTTAATTATAATTAAAATAAGAGATAATTGATTAATTTAAATAGAGTGTGTAATATAAATTTATTTTAAGAAATTTTATTTGATAATAATTAACTAATTTATTTAACTTATTAAATTTATTTAAAAAAATTAATTAGTTCTAACATAAAAGGAAATATTTAATATTAGATAACACATTGACTTTTGAGAAAATACTTGTCCATATTAAGGGAATCCAAATATCACTATCACTTTATTTTCTCATGCCAATGCCGTATATTGCTGAAATATTTGGATGATATTTTGGTCTTTGAAGGAAATGGAGAGTTTGGAATGAATTTGGGTTTTGGTTTGATTATTAGTCTTGTGACAATGATGATAAGCGGCGGCGCTGACTTTTGACTTGTGAAAATTAAACCAAGGAATTTTTTCTTTAAATATTTGTTTAGCAAATTTTTTTAGAACAAATTAAATAAAATGGACTATTTAATAGTAGTTATGCTTCTCTCAGTGCTTCTCTCAGTCTCCTAAATTTCAATTTACATTCAAATTTATAGGAGAAATATAAAAATGATTTTACTTTTTTTATGGTAATTTTTATATTAATGTCAACAATTTCACCTCAAAATATGCTGAGAATTATATGTTGCCACCGAATATCATCTCAAATTATTTTAAAGAGAAAAATACTATCCGGTGAGAGCATTAAAATTTGTTATTATCAAATATTTTTTTTAAAAAAAGTATGCATATAGTACCACAAAATCTATTTTATATAACATTTACAATACAAATTTTGGTAGGATTTTAATATAATCATATTTTGAAAACATAATTTGGACATTACGAAAGAAAACAAAAGTGAAGAACTGATAAAGACAATTAGGAACCCAAAAAATAGGGGAGGAAAAATTTTAATAGAAAAAATTGGAGAACATGAAAATGAACAAAACGATATATGAGTGGAAACGGTGGCTTAAAAGTAAGTTATTAATTAACATAAAAAAATGCACTAGTGAGTTTAATTAAGTCGATTAAAGTGAGTGGGTGCAAAAGTTCAAGATTTCATGGGGACATGATATTAATATTTTATATTATTATATATAAAAAATTAGAATAATATACTCCTTCCAGTAGCTAATTGGAAGATCTGTTCTTATCCTAAAAATAACGTTTCAATACATTTTTGTTTTTTAAATTAACATTTTTCAAATTAGAATAATATACTCTATTGCATGATTGTATATATGAAAAGTGTTCCTATCAATAAAGGTCATTTTTAATACAAATAATTAGAAAAATCATCTAAAACAATAACATATTTTTATAAATAATTTTTTTAATATCGTTATTAAACTACTACAAGTTGAGGAAATGATAAATAATACTTCTTTTTCTTTAATGGGTCTGTATGGGAATTCTTCAAAAGTTACAATAGATTCTTTTAAAGAGATCCATGACTTCACTAAACACATTTAATTAGATGGTGTCAAGTTATTTTTCATAAGCCTCTTAATATTAGAAAATATACATCAATTCTATTAAAAAAAAAATAAATCAATATGATATATCTAACTTCTTCAGATAAAATATTGTTATCAATCGAGCTGACACAACATTATCAGTGAAAAAAGATTCTTTCATTGAGGTGGTCATCTTATCTGACTGCCAGACCATAATAAGAATGTAATCCATTTCACCCACACAGCAGTAACAGTTTATAAAGATGTTCAGATCAACTAAAGAAAGCATGAATCTCTTAGATCCTGCTCGCTGGGAAAGTGAAACAACAATAAGTATATGTTAATATCTCATATCAGAAATCAGAAATTGATCCCAAAATCTTAATAATTTTAACGGTAGAGGGGTGAATGTTGCATATGAAGGAAGTAATTAAACGGATATACAGAATCTTCAATGCTTTGAGGATTTAGAGAATCGAAATGAAATAAAGAAGATCTGAGGGAGGCATACCTTATACCGCTATCAATTTAGCTTTATGTGATTGGAACATCACTATATAAGTGCGTAGGATGATGAGCCGGCCTCAAAACCAAAAAAAGCCATGGAGGAAGTAGCAAAAATGGCAGCGAAGGGCCACATGAACCCGATCAATGCTAACCCTATCAAAGCTCCTCCACCTCCATGGCTTCGACGTCACCTTCGTCCTCACCCACTTCAATTTCTCATGTTGTATTAGCAATTAGTTAATTGCTAATGCCTAATGAGAAGTATATTTCCCAAAAAACAAAAACTTGACTTGTTAAGATTTCGCTTCTCTCTAGCAGTACTTGTACCATGCCCATGTTATACTTATTGATAGGAGATAAAAATTGAACGGTGAGTATTTCTTCAGTGCATTATTCAAACTTAGTTTACATAGTTCCTCTTTTTCCTGACCCTCTTCTTACTTACCTTCCATTACCAAAACAATCTATGGCTCTCTCAAGCGAACAAATTATATTGGAAAGCAAGTCACTATCAAGACAGTTTTAGGAGTAAGTTACTCAGATTGAAATGAACATAATCCAAAGTTCTCACATAGAGAGATTAACGTTAGTGATGATTGAATAAAATCTTGTGCTGGATAAACCATGCCAAATCTTACATATCTTATTCATAGTGATCCATCCATGTTTAGTTATACCCTTGCTTCTCTGAGCTTTTTCAAGAAATGGAAGAGAGGAGGGATCCACAATTAGCGAATTAACATATTACAAGATAACTAACTATGTGGATGATTTAGAAACCATATAAAAAATAGCTAATACCGTATATGAAGTCTGACAAAGTTAAAGCTGTCTACAGAGTTTGAGATATGCAGAATAACAACAACAAAAACAATAAGATTTCGGAAACTTGTAAAATTATTTTTCTCCATGCAGAACCTCAGTTTTTGCCTTGGATGAGGACTTGGTTGATCAATTCCTCCAAGTTGATGTAGGAAGAACCATGAGGTGGTGCAGTGGCTTTCTTTGCAATTGTCTGCCACTGCAAGACCTTGTGTCTCATCTCCTTCCCCTTCTCCCCGTCCATCAACTTAATAATGACCCTCTCCACCATTTCTCTCTTCACATTTTTTTCAATCTCAACCCCAGTTTCCCAGTGGATGCAAGCATACCTACAGTTAGGTTGTTGGTCTCTAATGAAAGGCTAACAAGCCATTGGAATCCCTGAATACATACTCTCTGTCATGGAGTTCTATCTACAATGAGTCAAAAACCCTCCTACTGAAGGGTGGTTTAACACTTCATCTTGTTCACACCAGCTAGCTATGAGACCTCTGTCTTTAGTCTCACTGAGAAACTCAGGTAAGAATTACTGTCCCGTCATTTACGAGGTCAGGCCTTATGATCCATAAAAAAAGGGTTCTTGCTATCATCTTTATTTTTAAATTTTTATAATATTTTATTTTATTAAAATAATTAAAAATTAAAATGATAGAAATAGAAATGAAATTTGTTAAACTATTTTATCTTAATTATAATTTTTTAAATAATTTTAATATTTCCTAAATTATAAAAAATATTTAAAATTATTTTATTCTAAATTATAAAAAAACTATATATTAATTATATATTTACTTTTATTTTATTAAATAAACTTTTAAAATATATTTTTAAATTAATTCTAATTCTATTCCTATAAAAAAAATCTTCGATCACCCTACCAACCTATCAAAGGAACCCTAAGTTTTTTCATAACCCAACTTTGCTGATTTTCTAGATGCAGGCAGAGAAATTCCCACGTTAACTGAGGCTCCAAAGGTAATAAGGGGCCTGTATCCTTACAATGCCTATTTAAAGGAGGACACAGGAAAAAGCAGACAAGTCATGTGATGGAAACGTTACTTTTTTTTATTAATCCCAGATCTAATAATATTAAGTTAAAGACAAAATTATTAATTAAGCCTGCAATCACAGTGGGAGGATGAAGGCAATTAATCAACCAATCACAACAAAATTGCCTAATACTGAAAACAGAGATAGGATTAAGTAGTTAATTATAATTTTAAAGTCTAGTGAATTGAGAGCTTTCATTTGAATAAGAAGTTCATGGATTTATTTTTATATATAATTTTAAATTATTAATATTTATCTCTTTAATTAGAAAATAATAAAAAAGAATTTATAATGAAAGACAAAGCGCACTTTTTGCACAGTGCAAAAAGTATCATAACTAGTAGTGTAGAACGATTATTCAAAATTTGAAGTTATATTTGCTTTTGTCATTCGTTATAGTCACAAAGGTGCTGAAAGTGACATTTTGGCATCAATAATTATAGCACAATCATGCCAATAACAAAATAATGGGGTTCTTTTTTGGGGAAAAAAAATTGCCTAGAATATCTCTTCTTCCTCCCTAGTCACCGAAATTTAAGGCATATTTAATAGTATGAAATTAAAAATAAAAAAATAAAATAGAATTAAAATTAAGTATTTTTTTATTTGATACAATAAAAATTATTTTTATTTTTATTTCTATTTTTAAGATTTTAGATAATTTTAGTTTTATAAAAAAAAGCTGATAAATAAGATAAGAAAAATAAAAATAAAATATTTTAGATTATTTTACTTTAAATTATAAAATTCTTAAATAATATTAAATATTCACAAATTATAAAAAATATTTTAGACTATTTTATTATACTAAACAAAGAGAATGATTAATTTTACTTCTATTTTGATGCTACCAAATATACCCTTATAGAAATAGCTAGAAACAGAATCCACAAGAAATAAAAAATCAATAATTCCAAAAGCCTGTTCATACTAATAAATCCAAATCCATAAATTATTGTACAATTAAACTAACACAACTTATTGCACTTTCTCTAATAATGTAGGGTGGATTGGTTAAGATTATAGCTGATAAAATAGACTTAGACTCTTTTACATAAAGAAGGGATGGGCTCATTTTAGGGTGTACACTTTTTTTAATTTTTTTTAATATTATTATTTAATATACTTAAATATTACTTCGAATATTCCTATTATTAAATATTAGTAAAAATAATTCTTTATTTGTTGATATGTGTTAATATATTATAATTAATTAATAATATATTAATATTTATTTAGATTTATAGTTATAAAATTTAATATTTGTTTATAAAAAAGGAATTTTTAATAATATAATATTAATTTTTTTATTATGCTAATATAAATTTTTTTATTATTTAAAAATTTAAAAATAATTTATTAAAATTATTAAAAAAATAAAAAAAATAACGTACTAACTAGCCCAAAGACTTGAGCTAGCATTTGGGGCCGACGGGCCCATAATCTACGAGTTGGCCTATTTTTTCAGGTGTAGTTAAGATTTAAATCCTCCTAATGTTAAAAGCATAAATAAAAAAACACCTTATTTTTATTATATTTACATAATAGAATTTTTGTAGCAATACATACATAGTATGTGTTTGGATATAATTTTGGAAAAAGACTCATGGAAGAAGAGGGCTTTTGAACAATTTTTAGAAAAGTTATTTTAGAGAAGAGCTTATGGAAAAAAGTAGTTTTGAATAAATGAGTGTTTGAATAATTATTACTAAAATGACTTTTGTAATTAGAAAATTATTAAAAATGGTATAATTTTATTAAAAATATGAGAAATGAGAGAAGAGAGAGAGGGTGAAGAAGATAAAAGAGATATGAGAGGGGGAGGGTAGAGAAGATAAAAAAGAGAGGAAAGAAGAAGAAGGGAGAGGAAAGATGAGAGATGATAGAGAAGAGAGAGAGAGAGAGAGAAGAGGAGAGATCCTAAAAAGAGAAAGATGAGATGCAGTAAAAAAGAAAGATAAGAGATTGTATAAAAAAAGTAATAGTAAAATAGTAATTAGATAGTCCATAAACTCTTTTACTAATCTAAAATCTAGTCTAACTCATCTAAAATCTTGATTTTAAATCATAATTTGATCTAAAAACTCTTTTAGATAAATATAATTATTTATTTTAAAATTTTCTTAAATCAAAATGTAGACTAAAAACTTTTTTAAATAATAAGGTCTAAGTGTTTCCATCATAAGCAACTGCTCAAAATGTTATAGTATGAGAAGATCATCTCAGATCTTCACTAATCAGTTTATGACCAACGAATATACACTCACAAATTCAAAGCATCTTCATTTATATCCAAACATCATAAAAAAAGTTCTTACCCAGCACCAACATAAATATAAAAATAAACCTTTAAGGTCATCTTAGATTTTCATTTTGATCAGGAAAGTACATCTTTTATCATCTTTTCTAAATTGATGTAAGAAGAACCCCCAGGTCTTGTGTTCTCCTCTGCAATTTTCTTCCACTCCAAAGTCCTCTCTCTCATCATCTTCCCTTTCTCTCCTTCCATCAGCTCATTCACAAGCTTCTCCACTTCTTCTCTCTTCACATAACTATCAATCTCAACCCCAATTCCCCACTCTTTGCATGCATACCTGCAATTTGTCTGTTGATCTGCAAAGAAAGGCCAGCACGCCATGGGAACTCCTGAGCAAATACTCTCTGTCATGGAGTTCCACCCACAATGCGTCAAAAACCCTCCAACTGAAGGATGGTTCAGAATTTTTTCCTGTTCACACCAGCTTGCTATGAGACCTCTATCTATAGTCTCCCTCAGAAACTCAGGTGATAGAATCACTGAACCACCGTTGACAAGGTCAGGCCTTATGATCCACAAGAATGGTTTCTTGCTGTTAGCTAAACCCCAAGCAAACTCATACAATTGTTCTGGAGACATAATTGTGATACTTCCAAAATTCACGTAAAGCACAGATCTGGGCCCCTTGTGTTGTAGCCAATCGAGGCATCGGGTGTCTTCTTGCCAAAGACTAGAGTTGAAAGATAACAACTGGTTGTTGTTGTGTTGATCGATTTGGGTTAGAAATGCAGGGAAAGGTCCTATGGTGTAAAGAGGAGTAGTGGAATAAATGGAGGAAAGAGCTTTCACTGCCTCACCTTCAAGCTCATCAAATGTGTTGAAACAAATGGCAGAGGCTTTATGAGCTTCTTTCGTCATTGCAATAAGAAAATGAAACATGACATCATTTGGATCTGTGGTTCTCAGTAAGGTAGGGAGATCCTTTAGCTTGATATCTCTCATACCTGGAATCCAATCTATTTCTTTCTCCAGATACCCATTTGTCAAATAGTTCTCATCTGCGAATTAGAATCACCAAAATAATTAAACATCAAAGCATGAAACAAACAACGAACCACAAGCCTTATCCATATCCATAAGATTCGATGGGTTTTACATCCTCCTCTTTTATCTGGGTTTAGAACCCGCTATAAACTTAAAACAGAGTTCAAAGCATGAAACATAAAGAACATTAAAACATATATAGTAGAATACCTTCCAGTGGTACAATCCCCCTATCGAGTAAATTTTGATAGTGAACAAGGCCCAACCATGAATAAGCACTAGCAGGCCAAAGGAGAACAATAGGGAGTCCAAGTGATTCAGCAGCATGAATAGTGAAGAACATGACAGCATCAGAAACCAAGCAAGTGACTGGAGGGATTACGCCATTAGAGGCTGAATCAATGAGTTTCCCAAGAAGCTTTTGAAAGGGAAGGAGACAATTCTTTCTGGTAGAATCACAGAGAGAGGGTATGTCTTGAGTGGCATTATCATTATCAGGAGGAGGAAGACCATCTGGTATGGTTTCGAATCGAAAATGTGGGAGGCCATGAAGATCTTTAAGACCTCTTGATCTAAGCAAGCGTTTATGGTTGAACTCTGTGTTGACGAAGGTTATAAAAAAGCCTCCAAGATGAAGGAGCTTCGCTAGCTTCAATCCTGAGTTGATATGGCTTTGAATTGGAAATGGAGTTAACACAGCATGAGGTTTTGACCCTCCTGCAACAGAACCCATGTTTTGTTTCAATTCTCTGTTTGATTTGTGTTTGTGTGTGTGAGTGTGAAGCTTTATTAGTTGGGCATTCTTAAATAGGCAAATTAAGTGTGAAGTCTTGTAAAGCAAAATTATACTCCTACTATCCTTGAGATAGTGTTTCACTAACATAATTAAATTAAAAATATTAATTAAATTAATTAATATTATTTTTAGTTCTTATCATAAAAGTCAATTAACTTTTTAGATAGATCTATAAAATTAAATAAATAAATTAATTATAATTAATATAAAAGTTAATTGACTAATTTAAGTAAAAATATATAATATGAATTTATTTTAAAGGATTATATTTAATAAAATTAAATTATTTATTTATTTTTAAATTTATACAAAATATTAATTCTTTTATAATTAGAATAAGAGAAAATATTTAGTATAGGATAATCCAACCAACATAATAGGAGAATATACTTGTCCATAGTCCATATTAAAAGAATCCAAATATCATTATCACTTTATTTTTCTCATGCCAACGCCGTATATTGCGGACATATTTGGATGATATTTTGGTCTTTGCAAGATATGGAGAGTTTGGAATGAATTTGGCTTTTGGTTTGATTGTAAGTCTTGTGGCAATGAATGATGATAAGCGGCGGCACTGACTTTTGACCTGTGAAAATTAAACCATGAAATTTTTCTCTTTGAATATTTTTTTAGTAAATTTTTTTGGAACAAATGAAATAAAATGGACAATTTAATTGTAGTTTTGCTTCTCTCACTCTGCTAAATTTCAATTTACACTCAAATTTATAGAAGAAATATAAAAAGGATTTTACTTTTTTTTGGTAATTTTTATATTAATGTCAACAATTTCATCTCGATATTCATATACTACTTGTTCAAAATATGCTGAGAATTATATGTTGCCACCGAATATCATCTCAAATTATTTTAAAGAGAAAAATACTATCCGGTGAGAGCATTAAAATTTGTTATTATCAAATATTTTTTTTTTAAAAAAAAAGTATGCATATAGTACCACAAAATCTATTTTATGTAACATTTACAATACAAATTTTGGTAGGATTTTAATATAATCATATTTTGAAAACATAATTTGGACATTAAGAAAGAAAACAAAAGTGAAGAACTGATAAAGACAATTAGGAACCCAAAAAATAGGTGAGGAAAAATTTTAATAGAAACAATTGGTTAAGAAGAAAATGAACAAAACTATATATATATGAGTGGACACGTTGGCTTAAAATAAATTATTAATTAACATAAAAAATGCACGAGTGAGTTTAATTAAGCCGATTAAATTGAGTGGGTGCAAAAGTTCAAGATTTCATGGGGACATAATATTAATATTTTATGTTATTATATATAAAGAATTAGAATAATATACTCCTTCCAGTAGCTAATTGGAAGATTTATTCTTATCCTAAAAATATCGTTTCTAATACATTTTGTTTTCTTCAAAATAACATTTTTTACTTAAACTATCTCGATTGCATATATGAAAAGTGTTACTATTAATAAAGGTAATTTTTAATACAAATAATTAAAAGAATCATTTAAAAAAAGCACAAATTTTTATAAATAACTAAATTTTTAATATCTATAAATTTTTTATTAAACTATTAAAAGTGAAGAAAATGATAAATAATTATTTTCTGTCTTTAATATAAAATTTAATTAGGGTGTTGATCTTAATTTTAAATATAAAATATATTTTTTATATTTATTAATTTTTTTAAAATTATCTCTATTAATATCCCTTAATAATAATTAAATAAAAATAATTAAAACACTATCTTTGTGTCCTAGAGATAGCTCATTCTATTGAATTATTATTTGGGGAAGTGAGAGAGGGAAAAATAAACGAGTAGAGATGAAAGGGTAAAAGAGACATGATAAATTCTTTGATAAGCAAACTATTCTATCAATAACAATTTGTAATAATCACTTCATATTATGAGGACCCGTTAGTTGAAAAACAACTAAATACCTTACTAGGTTACAAGCAAGTCTTTACAAAATAATTGAAGTTTGAGAAGTTTGGTTTTCTCACGAGGGCCAAGCTGCCATTTAGGGTACTTCAAATCCTACGGGAAATGTTTGAGAAGGATTGCTTTCAACTTGTACTTCCCCAATCTTCGTTGCAGACTGGCGTTGGGTATCTTGACATCACTGCCTCTACATTCTCCCAAGCTCACCTCTAGCCGCTGCATGAAAGAATAAGCCGAAAACGAAAATACATCATCTGGCATATCTTTAAAGAGACTTATGATTTCAACATTACCTTTAAGTACATGAAACAATGTCCCATAACTAACTTCTTGTCTTATTTCTTGCCCACATGAAATTTTTCAAAAGTTACAATTGATTCTTTTAAAAAGGTCAATTATTTTACTAAACACATATTTAATTAGATGAGATATCAATTTATTTTGAATACACCTCTTAACATTTGAAAAAATATATCAATTCTATTAAAAAAATAAATTAATGAGACATCTAACTTCTTCAGATAAAAGACAAATTAGAGATTCATGGCTTCAATAACACATATTTAATTAGATAAATTATCAATTCATTTTTTATATGTCTTTTAATATTTACAAAAAAACATAAATTCTGTTCAATAAATAAATCAATGTGACAAAACTAATTTCTATGTTATCAATCGAGCTCCCACGACATAATCACTGAAGACAAATTGTTTCATGGAGGTGGTCATTGTATCTGACTACCAGCCCATAATAAAAATGTCAGAGAGAGCAAAATCCATTTCACCCACATAGTAGTAACGGTTCATAAAGATGTTCAGATCAACTAAAGAAAGCATGAATCTCTTAGATCCTGCTCGCTGGGAAAGTGAAACAACAATAAGTATATGTTAATATCTCATATCAGAAATCAGAAATTGATCCCAAAATCTTAATAATTTTAACGGTAGAGGGGTGAATGTTGCATATGAAGGAAGTAATTAAACGGATATACAGAATCTTCAATGCTTTGAGGATTTAGAGAATCGAAATGAAACAAAGAAGATCTGAGGGAGGCATACCTTATACGGCTATCAATTTAGCTTTATGTGATTGGAACATCACTATATAAGTGCGTAGGATGATGAGCCGGCCTCAAAACCAAAAAAAGCCATGGAGGAAGTAGCAAAAATGGCAACGAAGGGCCACATGAACCCAATCAATGCTAACCCTACCAAAGCTCCTCCACCTCCATGGTTTCCACGTCACCTTCGTCCTCACCCACTTCAATTTCTCATGTTGTATTAGTAATTAGTTAATTGCTAATGCCTAATGAGAAGTATATTTCCCAAAAAACAAAAACTTGACTTGTTAAGATTTCGCTTCTCTCCAGCAGTACTTGTACCATGCCCATGCTATAATGATTGATAGGGGATTAAAAATTGAACGGTGAGTATTTCTGCAGTGCATTATTCAAACTTAGTTTACATAGTTCCTCTTTTTCCTGACCCTCTTCTTACTTACCTTCAATTACCAAAACAATCTATGACTCTCTCAAGCGAACAAATTATATTGGAATGCAAGTCACTATCAAGACAGTTTTAGGAGTTCCATCCATAATGAGTCAAAAACCCTCCTACTGAAGGGTGGTTTAACACTTCATCTTGTTCACACCAGCTAGCTATGGGACCCGTGTCTTTAGTCTCACTAAGAAACTCAGGTAAGAATTACTGACCCGCCATTTACGAGGTCAGGCCTTATGATCCATAAAAAAAGGTTTCTTGCTATAAGCTAAACCCCAAGCAAATTCATGTAGTTGTTCTAAACATATAACTGTGATGCTTCCAAAATTCACATAAATTACGGATTTGGGTTTCTTGGAATCTAGCCATTGGATGCAATGAGTCTCCTCTTTCCAAAGATTGGAGCCAAGGGATTCTAAGACATGTTTCTGTGGAATTTGATTGAGAAGCGACAGGGCCTATGGTGTAAAGTGGAGGGAAGATAGAGGAGAGAGTGTTCAGTGCTTCATTCTCCAACTCATTGAATGTGTTGAAAATCATGGCATAAGCAGCTTGCGCTGTTTGTAGCTCCTTGATTACGAAGTTAAGAAGGATGCGATCATTTGGGTCTAGAGTACTGAACAAGCTAGGAAGATCTCTCAATCTCATGTTTTTCATGCCCGGAAGCCAGTTAAATTCGTTATCCAAGTACCCATTTGTCAGGTAACTCTCATCTGTATCAATGAATGGAATCACCCAGTGTTACCAATAATTCGTCACTTACGAAAATAGAGTTGTGTGTGAATCTATGGGGTACCTTTCAAGGGAATGATGCCCTTATCAAGAAGGGTACGGCCATGCCACATGCCCAAAAAGGAAGTTGCACTAATGGGGCTATAGATAGTAACAGGAATTCCAAATTCTTGAGCAGCTTTCACTGTAAAGGTCATGAAAGTATCAGAATTCAAGCAAGTAACTAGTTGGCGGGTCGGAGTAGAGATGGACAGAGTTTCACCAAAGAAAGTGTAAAAAAATGAATCTAGATTTCTCTGTCCTTTTACTCATCCGCAACTTCTCAAGCGTAATTTGGATTTTTCTATTTTATCTTAGGGATTTTTTGGATGACCTTCTGATTTACGCATAACACGTTACATCAATAATATGATAATATTTGAAGTTGTGTCTTGTATCTTTGCCCTTCACCGTACAAGGTCGGAGTTTTTGAAGGCACAAGAAACGAGGCCATCACTTTTCTTTCTCCCAACGTCAAATGCTTTTCGGCCTATTACCTACTCCTGTTTCAGTCCACACACGTTGTTCTCTCAATTGATGGGGGAAATTATTTAAGGCATCAAATGGGGTTGATCCTTTAATGCATAATAGAGGTGGCATTCAATCCCTGACCCCAGCTTTTTCAGAATTTCAGCTTCACTGCTTCTCTCCTGTCACTTTTCTTCTCTCTCACACCACCACACTCAGGCACATATAGCTACAGTCGGGTCTCCATTTATTTCAAACTGAACAGAAACTCTCACACCACTTTGGCTTACTGCAATTCCACCATCTCTCATCAGTTATTATCTCTTTGTCAAATTCTGGAGTTTTGCAGAAATGGCTTGTCTGCTACTCCCACTCTGAGTGAACTCATGAACCATACCAACACTTACGTCTTGTGTTCGCGCATATTTGAAGTTTTTTGTAGTTTCTTCCTCTGAGAAAATGGTCAGCAATCGAATCTGAGTCTGTTCTCACAAGCACATGCGAACGATCATATACTTGCATATTATTACTATCTTGGCGTCAACCTCACTCAGAAACGGTTCATGGCTGACGGTTAGGTTACTTTCTACCTGTGCACGGATTTTAGTGCCCAAAAAACTAACGGTGAAATAAAGAAGTGGAGGTAGAAATAAAATTTTTTATATTATCTTTATTTTTTAATTTTTATAATATTTTAGTTTTATTAAAATAATTAAAAATTAAAATGATAGAAATAGAAATAAATTTTTTTAAACAATTTTATCTTAATTATAAATTTTTTCAATAATTTTAATATTTTCTAAATTATAAAAAATATTTTAAATTATTTTATTCTAAATTATAAAAAATATATATTAATTATATATTTACTTTTACTTTATTAAATAAATTTTTAAATTAATTCTATTCCTATAAAAAAATCTTCGATCACCCTACCAACCTATCAAAGGAACCCTAAGTTTTTTCATAACCCAACTTTGCTGATTTTCTAGATGCAGGCAGAGAAATTCCCACGGTAACTGAGGCTCCAAAGGTAATAAGGGGTCTGTATACTTACAATGATTATTTAAAGGAGGACAGGAAAAAGCAGACCATTCATGTTGTGGAAATTAAGGTGTGCATAGAGTCTATAATTCGATATTTTTACTTAAATTTATAATAAAATAGTCTAATTTAATAAATATAAGATAGAGCTAGGTATTGAGTTCAGAATATTGTTCATTTTTTTTTATTAGGCACCAGGTAGGGAGTTATCCTATGTTGCCCATGAATACCATTTTTTTTTTTACTTTTTTCTTTAGATGCTACATTTAAAAGGGAGAATATAATAATTATTTGTAACTAGTAGGGCTGTACACAATGTCCATTGCCCGCTATGCCCTACCCAGCCCGCAAGAAAAATCCCCTGTCCAGCCCGATTTTTATCGAGTAGGGCCAGCCATCGGGCTGCAAAATACAGCCCATGCATTTTTCGGGCTGGGCACCGGGCATAGGGGCTGCCCTGCCCTACCCATGAGCACCCCTTCTTTTATTTTTTTTATTTTTTCTCTATCTTAAAAGGGAGAATATGATAGCTACTGGTGACTATAAGGTAATTTTAGAAATATAAGTAGGTAAGTTGTATCTTTTAATATTTATAACTATACTAATTTTTTTTTAACTTTGTTAATTATCATATGATTACATTACAAATTATAATTATTTATTTTATTTTTTTAGATGCTTTATCTTTGTCAATATTAGGGAAATTGATACAAAGTTATAATTACAAACTACTTAGATTTCAACGCTTATTTTTTATATGCAATGGATCTCAAGATTTTAATTATTATCTTTGTTCTCTTATTCTTAGTGAATTATAAATATTATTTAACTCTTAAAGACACATGAATATGGTATTATTTTAGAAATTCATAATTACAATTTTTTTTCACAATATGAGCATGACATCACAATTTGGGCATGCCCAACCCGCCCATGCCCAGCCAGCTCATGCCATGCCCAAAATTGTTCGGGCTTTTACCTGGCAAACCCGGGCATCGGGATGCAAAATGCAGCCCATGCATTTTTTGGGCAGGGGGCTGCCCTGCCTAGCCCAGCCCTGCCCATGCACACCCCTGGTAACTAGAGGGTCATTTTAGAAATATGAGTAGTTAAATAGATAAATTGTATATTTTAATATTTATAATTATATTAATTTTTTTTAATTTTACTAATCATCATATAATTACATGATAAATTATAATTATTTATTTTATTTTTTCATATGTTTTATTATTGTTAATATTAAAAAATTAATATAAAGTTACAATTACAAACTATTTAGATTTTAAATTTTTTTTATATGCAATATATTTCAAAAGTTTAATTATTATCTTTTTATTATTTTATTCTTAATAAATTTATATATATTATTTAGGGATATAAATATTGAATTATTTTAAAAATTTATAATTATAGAGTTTTTTCATAATATGAATATCATATCCTGATTTAAGTATGTCTAGCTTACATATACTTAATCCTCCTAAGTTTAACTTAAAATAATTAAAGTTTATATCAAATAGGATTGAGTATTAAATTATAAAATATAACCTATATTTTTTTAACAAAATATCAAGCAGGGAGTTGTCATGTTTAACATATGCACACCTTTAATAGAAACGTTACTTTTTAATGAAACCAGATCTAATAATATTAAGTTAAAGGCAAAATTATTAATTAAACCTGCAATCTCAGGGGAAGGATGAAGTCAATTAATCAATCACAACAAAATTGCCTAATACTAAAAACAGAGATAGGATAAAGTAGTCAATTATCGTTTTAAAGTCTAGTGAATTGAGAGCTTTCATTTGAATAAGAAGTTCATCAATTTATTTTTCTTTATACTTTTAAATTATTAATATTTATCTCTTTAATTAAAAAATAATAAAAAAGAATTGATAAATGAAAGACAAAGCGCACTTTTTGCACAGTGCAAAAAGTATCATAACTAATAGTGTAGAACGATTATTAAAAATTTTAAGAAAGTTATATTTGCTTTGGGCATTCGTTATAGTCGCAAAGGTGCTATAAGTGACATTTTGGCCTCAATAATTATAGTCACAATCATGCCAATAACCAATAATGGGATTCTTTTTTCGAAAAAAAAAAATCTCTTCTTCCTCACTAATCACCCAAAATTAGGACATGTTTAGTAATATCAAAGTAAAAGTAGAGAAATAAAGTAGAATTAAAATAAAATATTTATTTTTATTTAATATAATAGAAATTATTTTTATTTCTATTTCTATTTTTAATATTTTAGGTCATTTCAATTTTATAAAAAAGCTAATAAATTAGATAGGAGAAGTGAAAATAAAATATTTTAAATCATTTTACTCTAAATTATAAAATTTTTAAATAATTTTAACTCTTCATTAGTTATAAAAAAATATTTTAAATTATTTTACTATAAAATTTTTATTGTATTAAATAAAAAAATAATTTATTCTATTTCTATTTTTATGCTACCAAAACATACCTTATAGAAAAAACTAAAAACAGAATTCACAAGAAATAGAAAACTAATAATTCCAAAGGACTGTTCATACTAATCAATCCAAATGCATAAGTTATGGGACAATTAAACTAACACAACTTATTGCACTTTCTTTAATAATGTCGGGTGGAGTGTTAACACTAGCTAGTAAAACAGATTTAGTTTCTTTCACATAAAGAACGTACAGGATTCTTTTGGAGGGCCTAGCTTTTTTTTAAAAAAATATTAATGTTATTATTTAATATATTTACATATTATTTTAAATATTTATATTATTGACTAATAATAAAAATAATTATTTATTTATTGAATATGTTAGCATATTATAATTGATTAATATTATATTAATATTTATTTAGATTTATAATTATAAAATTTGATATTTATTTATAAAAAAGGAATTTTTAATAATATTATATTAACAATTTTTTTATTATAATAATATAATATTAAAAATTTATTATTATTATTATTATTATTATTATTATTTTAAAAATTTAAAAATAATTTTTTAAAAATATTATAAACATAAAAAGTAGAGGGCTATCTAACTCAAAGATTCGGGTTGACAATCCATGGGTAAGCCTATTTTTCTAGATCTAATTAAAATTCAAATCGTCCTAATATTAAAAAAATAAATAGAAAACACCTTATTTTTATTATATTTACATAATAGAATTTCTGTAGCAATACCTATATCATGGTCTTAAGCAACAGCTCAAAACGTTAGCGTATGAGAAGATCATCTCAAATCTTCACTAATCAGTCCATCACCAACGAATATACACTCACAAATTCAAAGCATCTTCATTTATATCCAAACATCATAAAGAAAAGTTCTTACCCAGCACCAACATAAATAGAAAAATAAACATTTAAGGTCATCTTAGATTTTCATTTTGATCAGGACAGTACATCTTTTATCATCTTTTCCAAATTGATGTAAGAAGAACCCCCAGGTCTTGTGTTCTCCCCTGCAATTTTCTTCCACTCCAAAGTCTTCTCTCTCATCATCTTCCCTTTCTCTCCTTCCATCAACTCATTCACAACCTTCTCCACTTCTTCTCTCTTCACATCCCTATCAATCTCAACCCCAATTCCCCACTCTTTGCATGCATACCTGCAATTCGTCTGTTGATCTCCAAAGAAAGGCCAGCACGCCATGGGAACTCCTGCACAAATACTCTCTGTCATGGAGTTCCACCCACAATGCGTCAAAAACCCTCCAACTGAAGAATGGTTCAGAACTTTCTCCTGTTCACACCAACTTGCTATGAGACCTCTATCTGCAGTCTCACTCAGAAACTCAGGTGATAGAATCACTGAACCACCGTTGACAAGGTCAGGCCTTATGATCCACAAGAATGGTTTCTTGCTGTTAGCTAAACCCCAAGCAAACTCATACAATTGTTCTGGAGACATAATTGTGATACTTCCAAAATTCACGTAAACCACAGATCTGGGCCCCTTGTGTTGTAGCCAATCGAGGCATCGGGTGTCTTCTTGCCAAAGACTAGAGTTGAAAGATAACAACTGGTTGTTGTTGTGTTGATCGATTTGGATTAGAAATGCAGGGAAAGGTCCTATGGTGTAAAGAGGAGTAGTGGAATAAATGGAGGAAAGAGCTTTCACTGCCTCACCTTCAAGCTCATCAAATGTGTTCAAACAAATGGCAGAGGCTTTATGAGCTTCTTTCGTCATTGCAATAAGAATATGAAACATGACATCATTTGGATCCGTGGTTCTCAGTAAGGTAGGGAGATCCTTTAGCTTGATATCTCTCATACCTGGAATCCAATCTATTTCTTTCTCCAGATATCCATTTGTCAAATAGTTCTCATCTGCAAATTAGACTCACAAAAATAATCAAAAATCAAAGCATGAAACATACAACCAACAACAAGCCTTATACATATCCATAAGATTCGACAGATGTTCCATTGGCTATTAGCCTAACACAACTCTCCTCTTTTATCTGGTTTAGAACCGGCTATAAACTTAAAACAGAGTTCAAAGCATGAAACATAAAGAACATTAAAACATATATAGTAGAATACCTTCCAGTGGTACAATCCCCCTATCGAGTAAATTTTGATAGTGAACAATCCCCAACCATGAATAAGCACTAGCAGGCCAAAGGAGAACAATAGGGAGTCCAAGTGATTTAGCCTCATCAATAGTAAAGAACATGACCGCATCAGAAACCAAGCAAGTGACTGGAGGGATTAGGCCATTAGAGGCTGAATCAGTGAGTTTCCCAAGAAGCTTTTCAAAGGGAAGGAGACAATTCTTTCTGGTAGAATCACAGAGAGAGGGTATGTCTTGAGTGGCATTATCATTATCAGAAGGAGGAAGACCATCTGGTATGGTTTCGAATCGAAAATCTGGGAGGCCATCAAGATCTTTGAGACCTCTTGATCTAAGCAAGCGTTTATGGTTGAACTCTGTGTTGACGAAGGTTATGAAAAAGCCTCCAAGATGAAGGAGCTTCGCTAGCTTCAATCCTGAGTTGATATGGCTTTGAATTGGAAATGGAGTTAACACCGCATGAGGTTTTGATCCTCCTCCTCCTCCTGCAACAAAATCCATGCTCTGTTTCAAATCTCTCTATCTGTATTTGTTTTCTGGGTGTGAAGCTTTACTTGGGGATTGAATAGGAATACATCATTTAGCTTATGGGTTTGAGTACACGAGACTTCTATCTATGAAAGGGAATACTTGATTAATTAGTATTACTTGAATACTTAACATAATTAGTAAATTAATTTTAATTTTAAATATAATTTTTTTATTATATTTATCTATTTTATTTATAAATTACTCATATTAATACTTAATCAGTAATATTTAAATAAAAGTATATTTGGATAAGATTTAGAAAATGGCTTATGAAAAAAATGATTTTTACGTAACTTTTAAAAAATATTTTTTAAAGAAGAGCTTATGAAAAAAAAATTATTTTGAATAAATGAGTGTTTGGATAGTTATTTTCATAAGTGTTTTTTATTATTGATAAATTACAAAAAATAATATAATTATTAAATATAGGAGAGATGAGAAATACTGTAGAAAAAAGATGAGATAGGAGAGGAGAGAGAGGAGAGATGATGTAGAAAATAGATGAAAGAGGAGAGAAGGTGTAGAAAAGAGAGGAAAGATTGTGTAAAAAAATAGGGGTAATATAGTAATTGGTTAATCTATAAACTATTTTACTGTTCTATAAGTTACTCTAACCAGCTCATTTAAAATCTTAATTTTAAACTATAATTTAACCCAAAAGTCATTTTGAATAGATATAACTGCTTGTTTTAAAATTTTTTAAAATTTAAAATTTATCAAAATCTAAATTTTAAACGTAAATTTTGTCAAAATTTAAGTTTTAAATTAAGAGGAAAAATTAAGGAATATATTTAATATATTTTAAAATAATATATTATATTAATTAATTTAATTAATTTTTTTAATTTAATTAAATTATTTAAATAAATATTATATTAAGAATATTTGGTAATGTTATTTTTTTCATATATAAATATATATATATATATATATATATATGTATATGTATGTATGTATGTATGTATGTATGTATATGAAGACAAAAACCATTAATGCAAAATATTGCCCCCACGCAACTTTTATTTGTTCTTTGAAAAGATTCTTGTCTTCATTGCCTGCATTGCTTTTTAATTTCCCATACCGTAGACTGTGGAAATATTCATACGATAAAGTAGTATTAAATATTTTAATTTTATTTTTTATATATAGTAAATATTTTAATTTTATTTATTATACAATTTTATCTATAAATTTTTTAATTTAATATAATTTTTAGTACTTGAGATATAATATTATAGATAAAATAATTATACTAAATTTAAAAAAATAAAGTTTGCCCAATGATTCTTAATGACGTGGTGCATACTTTCAACATGGTTTCCTTTTAACCAGTGCGAAAATTATGTGATAAAAGCCATACTAATGTATAAAATAAGAAATAGAAAACACTTTATTTTTGTTATATTTAAATAATAGAATCGATTTACCAATACCTATAGCAAGGTCTTGAACAACTGCTAATTAAAAGCATTAGCCTGAGAACCATAATCAATAATCGTCACTTATCATGTTGACCAAAGAATAATATACACACACAAACTAATTTTTTTTTATTATTATATTCAGAAATCGACAACAAAACAAGTTCCCATCAAACCACCAACATATATAAATAGAAACATAAACATTTGCGGTTATCCTATATTTTCATTTTGATCATCAGAGGACATCTTTTATCATCTTTTCCAAATTGAGGTAAGAAGAACCCCCAGGTCTTGTGTTCTCCTCTGCAATTTTCTTCCACTCCAAAGTCTTCTCTCTCATCATCTTCCCTTTCTCTCCTTCCATCAGCTCATTCACAAGCTTCTCCACTTCTTCTCTCTTCACATAATTATCAATCTCAACCCCAATTCCCCACTCTTTGCATGCATACCTGCAATTCGTCTGTTGATCTCCAAAGAAAGGCCAGCACGCCATGGGAACTCCTGCACAAATACTCTCTGTCATGGAGTTCCACCCACAATGCGTCAAAAACCCTCCAACTGAAGGATGGTTCAGAACTTTCTCCTGTTCACACCAACTTGCTATAAGACCTCTATCTGCAGTCTCACTCAGAAACTCAGGTGATAGAATCACTGAACCCCCGTTGACAAGGTCAGGCCTTATGATCCACAAGAATGGCTTCTTGCTGTTAGCTAAACCCCAAGCAAACTCATACAATTGTTCTGGAGACATAATTGTGATGCTTCCAAAATTCACGTAAACCACAGATCTGGGCCCCTTGTGTTGTAGCCAACCTGAGGCATCGGGTGTCTTCTTGCCAAAGACTAGAGTTGAAAGATAACAACTGGTTGTTGTTGTTGTGTTGATCGATTTGGGTTAGAAATGCAGGGAAAGGTCCTATGGTGTAAAGAGGAGTAGTGGAATAAATGGAGGAAAGAGCTTTCACTGCCTCACCTTCAAGCTCATCAAATGTGTTGAAACAAATGGCAGAGGCTTTATGAGATATTTTCACCGTTTCAATAAGAAAATGAAAAATAAGATCATTTTTATCTGTGGTCCTCAAAAAGGTAGGGAGATCCTTTAGCTTGATATCTCTCATACCTGGAATCCAATCTATTTCTTTCTCCAAGTACCCATTTGTCAAATAGCTCTCATCTGCACATAACCAATGACCAAAATGATTAATTAGACCTTCAGGTAAGAAACATAAAGACATAAGAAAATTACAGTATAATACCTTTGAGTGGTACGAGCCCTCTATCGAATAGATTCTGATAGTGAGCAATACCCAAAAGGGAATAAGTACTAGCAGGCCAAAGGAGAACAATAGGGAGATCAAGTTCATGAGCAGCATCAATGGTGAAGAACATGATAGCATCAGAAACCAAGCAAGTGACTGGAGGGATTAGGCCATTAATGGCAGATTCATTGAGTTTCCCAAGAAGGTTTTGAAAGGGAAGGAGACAGTTATTTCTGGCAGAATCACAGAGAGAGGGTACGTCTTGAGTGGCATTATCATTGGCAGGAGGAGGAAGACCATCTGGGATGGTTTCGAATTGAAAATATGGGAGGCCATCAAGATCTTTAAGACCTCTTGATCTAAGCAAGCGTTTATGGTTGAACTCTGTGTTGACGAAGGTTATAAAAAAGCCTCCAAGATGAAGGAGCTTCGCTAGCTTCAATCCTGAGTTGATATGGCTTTGAACTGGAAATGGAGTTAACACAGCATGAGGTTTTGACCCTCCTGCAACAGAACCCATGTTTTGTTTCAAATCTCTATGTTTGATTTGTGTGCGTGTGTGTGTGAAGCTTTGGTTGGGCATTATTAAATAGGCAAACAAGTGTGAAGTCTTAATAGAGCAAAATTATACCCCTCCTATCCTTTATATTGATATAGAATATATTTAATTAATATAGTTATATTAAAAAAATTAGTTAATATTACTTTCAATTCTTATTATAAGATTCAGTTAATTTTTTAGATAGATCTATGAACTTAAATAAATTAATTAATTATAACTAATATATGAACTAATTAATTAATTTGTATAATGTATGTAATATAAATTTATTTTAAAAAATTATATTTGATCATAATTTAATTATTTATTTATTTAAATTTATTTAAAAAATTAACTGACTTTAATAATTAGAATAAAAGAAAATATTTAATATAGGATAATACATAGAACATAATTGCCATAAGAGAATATACTTGTCCATATTAAAAGAATCCAAATATCATTATTACTTTATTTTTCTCATGCCAACGCCGTATATTGCGGACATATTTGGATGATATTTTGGTCTTTGAAGGTTATGGAGAGTTTGGAATGAATTCGGCTTTTGGATTGATTGCAAGTCTTGTGACAATCATGATAAGCGGCGGCACTGACTTTTGACTTTTGACCTGTGGAAATTAAACCAAGAAATTTTTTCTTTGAATATTTTTTTAGTAAATTTTTTGGAACAAATTAAATAAAATGGACAATTTAATTGTAGTTTTGCTTCTCTGACTCTGCTAAATTTATAGAAGAAATATAAAAAGGATTTTACTTTTTTTTGGTAATTTTTATATTAATTAATGTCAATAATTTCACTTCGATATTCATATAATGCTAAAATACTATCAGGTGAGAGTATTAGAATTTATTATTGTCAAACATTTTTAAAAAAAGTATGCATATGGTACCACAATCTATTTTATATAACATTTACAATACAAATGTTGGTAGTATTTTAATATAATCATATTTTGAAAACATAATTTGGACATTAAGAAAGAAAACAAAAGTGAAGAACTGATAGAGACAAATAAAATAAAGTTAAGAACCCAAAAAATGGGTGAGGAAATGAACAAAACGATATATGAGTAGAAGTGGTGGCTTAAAATAAATTATTAATTAACATAAAAAAATGCACGAGTGAGTTTAATTAAGTCGATTAAATTGAGTGGGTGCAAAAGTTCAAGATTTCATGGGGACATGATATTAATATTTTATATTATTATGTATAAAAGATTAGAATAATATACTCCTTCCAGTAGCTAATTGGAAGATCTGTTCTTATCCTTAAAATAACGTTTCTCATACATTTTGTTTTTTAAATTAGCATTTTTTACTTAGATTGCATATATGAAAATTGTTACTATTAATAAAGGTAATTTTTAATACAAATAATTAAAAGAATTATTTAAAAAATATAATTTTTTATAAATAATTAATTTTTTAATATCTATAAATTCCTTATTAAAATATTACAAGTGGAAGGAATGATAAAAAATATTTTTCTGTCTTTAATATAAGATTTAATTAGAAAATTAATCTTAATTTTAAATATAAAATATATTTTTATATTTATTAATTTTTTTAAAATTATTTCTATTAATACTTTTTTAATAATAATTAAATAAAAATAATTAAAACACTATCTTTATGCCCTAGAGATAGCTCATTCTATTGAATTATTATTGGGGGAAATGCGAGAGGAGAAAATAGGCCAATAGAGATAAAAGGATAGAAGAGATATGATAAATTCTCTAATAAGAAAGCTGTTCTATCAGTAACAATTTGTAATAATCACTTCATATTATCCGAACCCATATGCTGAAAAACAACTAAATACCTTACTAAGTTACAAGCAACTCTTTACAAAATAAGTAAAAAATTTTAATTTTATTTATAGTATGATTTTACCTATAGTTTTATTAATTTAATACAATTTTATTTATAATATTATTTTTTAAATACTAAAAATTATACTAAATTAAGTAAAATTACATAAAATTAAAAAATGATGGTAAAATTATACTATAAATAATATTAATATTAAAATACTGAATACATATAAAAAATAATATTATAATATTATATGCTATTTATCTTGTAATAAATTTGTCTTTTTTCTAGTTAAAAAAATAATTGAAGTTTGTCAGGATAGCACCTCCTAGACTAAACTAACTAAAAATGCATTAAAGGATAAGCCGAAAACGAAAATACATCATCTGGCATCTCTTTAAAGAGACATATGATTTCAACATTACCTTGAGTACATAAAACAATGTCACATAACTAACTTCTTGTCTTATTTCTTGCCCACGTGAAATTCTTCAAAAGTTACAATTGATTCTTTTAAAAAGATCTATTATTTTACTAAACACATATTTAATTAGATGAGATATCAATTTATTTTCAATACACATCTTAACATTTGAAAAAAATATATCAATTCTATTAAAAAAATAAATTAATGTGACATATCTAACTTTTTCAGATAAAAGACAAATTAGATATTCATGGCTCAATAAACACATTTAATTAGACAAATTATCAAGTCACTTTTGATGTCTTTTAATATTTTAAAAAAAGTACATAAATTCTATTAAGTAAATCAATGGGACATAACTAATTTCTTCGCCCTAAAATTTAAACCGTGACCAGCATAAAATATAAATAATTTTATATTCTGAAAGCCTAACACCTTAAATAAAACATTCAAATTTTTCTTAACATTTTTCAAAATAACATAATCTTTTCTAAGCTATATGTAGATCTTTTATCCTTCAAAATAATACAAGTTCTTAATAAAAGTAATTATATCAAAAAACAGTCTTTGTAAAAAAATAACACTTTGGATTGACAACAAGACTCTTTATGGCTCAGCAGAAGAGTTAGAGTTACCTGCACTATCTGCAAGCCAAAATAATCTACTCATGAATAACGTCTAAAAAATATGATTTAAAAGAATGAGGAAATAAACAATGCATAATTATGTTAAAAATATATTTTATAACATTTTATAATCTGATGCCAACCTTTCTGTAAACATTTGTATTTCCGAAAAAATAATATGAAATAACCATTTTAAATCAATCATTTAAAAACAATCATTTTAAAACCATAATCTTTTTGTAAGACTTTAACAAAATAAAAATAAACGTGGATACATAGTCCACGAGGGTAACTTAACTATTCTGATGGATCAAAGTCACTAATACAGACGTAGATACACAATCCACGAGGATAAATAACTATTTTAGCGGCTCAAAGCCACTAACTGTCGCAAGAATGAATCCCACAAAATAAATCCGGTGGCTCAAAGCCACTGACTGTCGCAAGAATGAATCCCACGAAATAAATCCGGTAGCTCAAAGCCACTAACTGTTGCGAGAATGAATTCTACAAAATAAATCTAGTGGCTCAAAGCCACTAACTGTCGCGAGAATAAATCCCACAAAATAATTTGGTGACTCAATGCCACTAACTGTCGAGCTCGAGTAACTAAGGTGCACCAAGGACTAACAATATTGTTGTTAGCAACCAGCATTCTTAATTCCGTCCTTCTAAAATATTTCCATCATACTTAGAATTTATTTCACATATAATAATCTCAACCGTTAGTAAAAACCACTTTGAATTCCAAAAACTCTACCATGTATATTTAAAATCAAGTTACTATAAAAACATATGAAATTCGCATAGGAATATATTTTATTAATAACATTATTTCAATGCAACTTTTGTCAAACTCTTTTCAAAAGTTTATTCGTTCATTTTTATACATAATCATATGTCCTTTATAAATCAATCGAAAAAAAATTATTTCTAACGATTTAAACCATACTTTCATAAAATTTGATTTTCGTAATTCATATTTGAAATTTAACCTTTAAAATAATAATGCATTTGAAAATATAAATTTAAGAAAACGTTATTCACTCACCTGACACGTTCTTAAACTTTTACTTTTTATGCTAAACAATTTCTAATGTTCTCGCTGCTCAATCCCCTGGTATCCTGAAGTACATATATAAACATTCAAATAAAAAATAATTATCCTTAATCTATCTTTTCACTAAACTTCATACTGCCATTCAAGAATCAAGGATTCAATCACTTATTCCTTCTTAAAATCTCCTAACCTAACACTGAGTTTAATTCCTCTAACACTTGGAGTTTAATTCCTCATTTCTCCTTAATTCTATTAACTTTCTAAATTTCCAATTCATTTATATAGGGATATGCTATCAACAGCCACCCAATCCTTTATCTTCTTTCTTTCCAATTCAAACTAGCAATAACATTCCTCAAACCCAATGCTTCTGTTTCCTCTTCTTTTTGGCAGCAAAACCACACATACACACTCATAGATACTGCATTTGCAGTGTACGCATACACAGCAACCACCACAGCATAGGTATATGAACATATATATATTCCCTCAATCAGAACCTCCTCAGAAATGCCAACAAACATCACAGCGCACACATACATATGTATATATATATCTTCGCAGCACTAGCAAACATAATATATATATATATACAATCATTCCCAACAGCACCTCAAAAAAACAAACACTAAGACAGCAGCAAAATTCCCTAAATACCAGATCATGCCATCTTATATATATACACACAGCAAGATATATATATATATTATTTCCATTCAATCCAACATAATCCACCATGGCATGCCTATGTTTCTTTTTCCTCCCTGCATTACCCACATATGCATAGACACAGTGCACACCAGTAGCAATACATCACACATAAACATATCTTCATATTGCACGCATACATGAAATATGTCATTCAAGCAAAAGAGATGCATAGCCTCGATAGCCCATTCATGATCAACCAGAGGCATCAAAACTTGATAGTAGCAAAACATATATAGCTAGGACTACATATACATACCCAGTGCACAACAGGAACCAAAACAGGGCACTCAACAGCAACAACCAAAATAGCCAGAACCAGAACTCTCAGGGAAGAGTAACAAGGAATTCAATACCTGCACAACGACTGACAGAAGCTACTGGGTATGCCTGACTCCAATTCACCCCACTTCCCTATCTCACTGCTTTCCACAGTACCCCTTCTAACTACAATCGCACTTTCACACTCACGGCTTTACGCGTCTGCAGAGCTTACTTGTATGAGACAACCAGGAAGGAAGAGAATTGAAGTCTGAGGAAGGGATTTTGGTACAATACCCTTGAACAGGCAACATAAATCACAACCACAGGGAGGCGAATTGGTACCTACCAGAGTTCAAGCCACTGGTTCTGACATGCCCAGACGTCCAACCACCCTTTTCCACCGTCGCTCGCCCACAGAGAAGAAAAACGTAGCCCCACCACATCGACAGAGTAGCCAAGCGTTGACGGTAGCAACAGGGGACAACGTCAAATCACAGCGGCAACCGAAAAGATGAGAAATTTCATAGCACACAAAAATTCCTCAGCTTCTACTCTCTAAATCCCGCGATCTACTGCAGCTCACTGGGAGCTAATATAGCCGAAGGAGAAATGATGATAGTCGGCGATGATGGAACAAGACGACATAAGTACCGGCTGAAACAAGGTCTGACATACGGCATTGACGGCGTGAAATTCAACAACTGCGCCCCCTTGCTACTCTCCCGCTGTCGCTGACGGATTCAAAAAAAATGGGTGAGTACGGCATCTAAAATCAGAGAAAAGGAAGGAGGGGGTACGGGTGAGAAGGAAATGGCAGGAGGAGTAATTCTGTAATTTTATGCTCTAACAAAAATAAAACCACACCTTCAACAACTATTAGGCTTCGTTTGGTACGGAATTTGGGAGGAGGGGGAGGGAAGGGGAGGGTTCTCTTCTCTTTAGCTCATTAAAATATTTAGAAGAAAAAATAAATTTTTTTAAAATTTTCCCCCCTCTCCCTAACTTTACTTCCCCTCTAAATTTAGGAGAATTTAAAAGAAAAATATAATATTATTATTTTATAATATTAATATATCCATAATTTTTTTAATATGTTAATATTATCCCTATATTATATTTTATTAAAATATTTTATAAAATAATATAAGGTAAATTTATTTATATAAAAATATTTTCTCTCCCTTTCCTTCTTAAATCAAATAAGGTAATATAAAAATCTCTCCCCTCCCCTTCTTCTTTAATATTAATCCAAATAAGATAATAATAAAATCTCTCATTTTTCCTTTACCTCTATTAAAATCTCTCCTATTGAGTCAAACATAGCCTTAAGGCTCGAACACGTCACCTCAAAGCTTAACTCTCGCTACTTGACCATTCGACTAGCAACACCATACAGATATTTTGTGTAAGGAAATTATATATACTCTTTGTTAAATAGATTTTAAAATCTGAAAATGCCTGAGCCATTACATCTTCAGATCAAATACTGTTACCAATCGAGCTCCACTGACACTATCAGTGTAGAAAAATTGTTGCATTGAGGTGGTCATCATATCTGACTGCCAACCCATAATAAGAATGTTGGAGACAGCAAAATCCATTTCACCCACACAGCAGTAATGGTTCATAAAGATGTTCAGATTAACTAAAGAAAGCGTGAATCTTTTAGATCTTGCTCGCGTGAAAAGTGAAACAACAATAAATATATGATAACATCTCATCAGAAACCAGAAATTGATCCCAAAATTTTAACAATTTGAACGGTAGAGGGTGAATGATGCATATGAAGCAAGCAATTAAACGGATACACAGAATCTTCAATGCTTTAAGGATTTAAAGAATCGAAATGAAACAAAAAAGATGTGAGGGTAGCATATCTTATACCGCTATCGATTTAGTCTTATGTGATGGGAACATCACTATATAAGTGCGTAGGATGATGAGCCGACCTCAAAAACAAGAAGCCATGGAGGAAATAGCAAAAATGGCAGCCAAGGGCCACATGAACCCAATCAATGCTAACCCGATCAAAGCTCCTCCACCTCCATGGCTTCGACGTCACCTTCGTCCTCACCCACTTCAATTTCTCATGTTGTATTAGTAACTAGTTAATTGCTAATGCCTAATGAGAAGAATATTTCCCAAAAAACAAAAACTTGACTTGTTAAGATTTCGCTTCTCTCCAGCAGTACATATACCATGCCCATGCTATAACGATTGATAGGAGATAAAAATTGTACGGTGAGTATTTATCCAGTGCATTATTCAAACTTAGTTTACATAGTTCCTCTTTTTCCTGACCCTCTTCTTACTTACCTTCAATTACCAACACATTCTATGACTCTGTCAAGCGAACAAATTATATTGGAAAGCAAGTCACTATCAAGACAGTTTTAGGAGTAAGTTACTGAGATTGAAACGAACATAATTCAAAGAATGAAGTTATTGCAGCAAGGCATGTGGAATTTTCTCACTTATAGAGAGATTAACGTTAGTGATGATTGAATAAAATCTTGTGCTGGATAAACCATGCCAAATCTTACATATCTTATTCATAGTGATCCATCCACGTTTAGTTATACCCTTGCTTCTCTGAGCTTTTTCAAGAAATAGAAGAGAGGAGGGATCCACAATTAGCAAATTAACATATTACAAGATAACTAACTATATGGATGATTTAGAAACCATATAAAAAATAGCTAATACTATATATGAAGTCTGATAAAGCTAAAGCTGTCTACAGAGTTTGAGATGTGCAGAACAAAAAAAAACAATAAATAAGATTTTAGAATTTTATAAAATTATTTTTTTTCCACCCAGAACCTCAGTTTTTGGCTTGGATGAGGACTTGGTTGATCAATTTCGCCAAGTTGATGTAGGAAGAACCATGAGGTGGTGCAGTGGCTTTCTTTGCAATCGTCTGCCACTGCAAGACCTTGTGCCTCATCTCCTTCCCCTTCTCCCCTTCCATCAACTCATTGATGACTCTCTCCACCATTTCTCTCTTCACATTTTTTTCAATCTCAACCCCAATTCCACAGTGGATGCAAGCATACCTACAGTTAGGTTGTTGGTCTCCAATGAAAGGCCAACAAGCCATTTGGAATCCCTGAACACATACTCTCTGTCATTGAGTTCCATCCACAATGAGTCAAAAACTCTCCTACTGAAGGGTGGTTTAACACTTCCTCTTGTTCACACCAGCTAGCTATGAGACCTCTGTCTTTGGTCTCACTAAGAAACTCAGGTACGAATTACTGACCCGCCATTTACGAGGTTAGGCCTTATGATCCATAAAAAAGGTTTCTTGCTATAAGCTAAACCGCAAGCAAATTCGTGTAGTTGTTCTAAACATATAACTGTGATGCTTCCAAAATTCACATAAATTACGGATTTGGGTTTCTTGGAATCTAGCCATTGGATGCAATGAGTCTCCTCTTTCCAAAGATTGGAGCCAAGGGATTCTAAGACTTGTTTCTGTGGAATTTGATTGAGAAGCGAAGCGACAGTGCCTATGGTGTAAAGTGGAGGGAAGATAGAGGAGAGAGTGTTCAGTGCCTCATTCTCCAACTCATTGAAAATCATGGCATAAGCAGCTTGCGCTGTTTGTAGCTCGTTGATTGCGAAGTTAAGAAGGATACAATCATTTGGGTCTAGAGTACTGAACAAGCTAGGAAGATCTCTCAATCTCATGTTTTTCATGCCCGGAAGCCAGTTAAATTCGTTATCCAAGTACCCATTTGTCAGGTAACTCTCATCTGTATCAATGAATGGAATCACCCAGTGTTACCAATAATTCGTCACTTACGAAAATAGAGTTGTGTGTGAATCTATGGGGTACCTTTCAAGGGAATGATGCCCTTATCAAGAAGGGTACGGCCATGCCACATGCCCAAAAAGGAAGTTGGACTAATGGGGCTATAGATAGCAACAGGAATTCCAAATTCTTGAGTAGCTTTCACTGTAAAGATCATGAAAGTATCAGAAATCAAGCAAGTAACTGGTGGAACAAGGCCATTAGAGGCATACTTAAGATGCTTTTTAAGAAGCTTGGTAAAAGGGAGGAGGCAATTCTTTAATGTAGATTCACAAAGAGAAGGAAGGTGTTGGGTAGAATTAGCATCACTAGGAGGAAGACCAACGGGGATGGTTTCAAAGTGAAAATCTGCGAGGCCATCAAGAGCTTGAGGACCTCTAGATTATAGAGGTAAAGGTAGAAGGAATATTCCTGGGAATGGTTTTTAATTAATCCTGCAAGAACACTAGAAAATGTTACTTCTCTCTTGATTATGTGTATATTTGACTTGTACTATCTAATATAGGGTCACTCCAAACTTCATACATTTCATTTTATATAGCACGCCAAACAGGCCCTAAGAATGAACTCTAGTTGGAACCAAGTAATCAAAACATTCATACAAGTAAATCACCAATATCAATAATAAATAGGAAAAAAAATCTGAAAAAACAATACAACTCATTTATCCAAATTGTTTAATATGAGATTCATATACAAATGAAGAAATACAATTATACTAAAGAAATGAAAATTCCCTTGTATGCCTAACACACACTCACATCAGTCAACCACTTTTTACGTTGGTTTTTAAATAAGGAAAATGGCGCATTACTACCAAAATTAAGGAGGGGCAAATAACATCAATAGACACAAAATAACTAATATAATTACAGAATTCAAATATTTCTTTAAATAAATTAATTAACATGCCTTGTTTACAGTATATTATTATCTGAAACCTACATATGGGAAACAAAGAGAGCTAAGGAATAAATATTATTAAGTTCTTGCTAAAAGATGTCTATGCAAAACATCAAGCAAACCATTTAAGTGAAGTGCAGGAATTGTCTGCTTTTTCCAGTCCTTTTTCCTGAAAATTGATCACTGTAAGGATATAGAACCCTTATTAACATTAACAAACAGAAATTAATTTTAGAATTTAAATTTATAACCTTATGTCATGATCACATGGTAGTCACGTTATGGCTGATCACATGGTAGTCACGTTATGTCATATCACATGGTAGTCACGTTATGGTTGATCACATGGTAGTCACGTTATGTCATATCACATGGTAGTCACGTTATGGTTGATCACATGGTAGTAACGTTATGGCTTAGAAGTATGCACCAAAAACTTAATATCTACCGTACTGTGCCGTTGGGTAATTGACACTAGTGTGCCTGAATTTGCTTGTACGATATGAATATCTGATATACCAATAACACGGTAATATTGTAGTTAACTGAAAAAAAAGGAAAGAAAAATGGTAAAGATTGTAGATGTAGATACCTAGACTCCGTGACTTGACTTGCCTTGGCAAAATAGGACAGAGTTGGCGGGTCGGAGTAGAGATGGACAGTTTCACCAAAGAAGGGGTAAAAAATGCCTATCAAATGTATGAGAGAGACCATGATGACTCTGTCCTTTTACTCATCCGCAACTTCTCATGCGCAAGTTGGATTTTCTATTTTATGTTAGGGATAAAGAAAACAAATTTAATAGATAAAAAAATAGAAAATATCAGAGATTTTATTATTATTTTATTTAGATTAATATTAAGAGAATAGAAGGGATAGAAGAGATTTTTATATTATCTTATTTAATTCAAAAAATGAGAGAAAGAAAAATATTTTTATATAGATAAATTTATCTTATATTATTTTATAAAATATTTAAAAATTATATAATATAGAGATAATATTATAATATTAAAAAAATATAAATATATTAATATTATAAAATAATAATATTATAATCTTCAATAAATTTTTTAAATTTTTGAGTGGAGATAAAGTTTATGAGGAAATCTTTCCTTGCTACTGAGAAATAAAATCCGTCCCTTCCTCCGCAAATTACTCATATAAAATGGACCTTTAGTATTGTGTGGCTGACCTTCTGGCGTACGCAGAACACATTACATCAATGATATGATAATATTTGAAGTTGTTTCTTGTATCTTTGCCCTTCACCGTACAAGGTCGGAGTTTTTGAAGGCACAAGAAACGAGGCTATCCCTTTCTTTCTCCCAACGTCAAATGCTTTTTTTGGCCTATTGCCATACTCCTGTTACAGTCCACCTACCACGTTGCTCTCTCAATTGATGGGGAAATTATTTAAGGCATCCGAAGTGGGGTTTTGCTCCTACTGCGTAATATAGATGGCATTCAATCTCCGACCCCACCTTTTTTAGAATTTCAGCTTCACTGCTTCCCTCCTGGCACTTTTCTTAGCCTTTTCTTCTCTCTCACACCACCACGCTCATGCACATATAGCTACCGGCGCGTCTCCATTTATTTCAAACTGAGCGGTAAACTCTCACACCACTTTGACTTACTGCAATTCCACCATCTCTCGTCAATTATTATCTCTTTGTCAAATTATGGAGTTTTACAGAAATGACTTGTCTGCCACTCCCACTCTGAGTGCACTCATGAACCATACCACCACCACTTACGTCTTGTGTTCGAGCCTATTTGAAGTTTTTTGTAATTTCTTCCTCTGAGAAAAAGTTCGGCAATCGAATTTTGAAGTAGTTAATTATAGTTTTGAAGTCTAGTGAATTGAGAGTTTTCAAGTGAATAAGTTTTTGAATTTATTTTTATTTATAATTTTAAACAATTAGTAATTATTCTTTTAATTAAAAAATAAAAAAGGAGATAGGAAAAATGAAATACAAAATGCACTTTTTGCACCGGGCAAAAAATATTATAACTAGTGTAGAACGATTATTAAAAATTTTAAGAAAGTTGTATTTGCTTTTGGCATTCGTTATAGGCACAAAGGTGTGTCATTTTGGCACCAATAATTATAGTCACAATCATGCCAATAGTGGGATTTCTTTTAAAAAAACAAACTGCCTAGAGTTTCTCTTCCTTCTCCCTATTCACATAAATGTATAGTATGATTGAGAGTATAGAAGTGAAAATAAGGGAGTGAAAGTGGAAGTAAAATTAAGTATTTTTTGTACAAAGTCATTTCCATTTTTATTTTAAATATTTTAAGTTATTTTAGTTTTGTAAAGAAAGCTAAGAAATAAAATAGAAGAAATAAAAGTAAAATATTTTTAAATTATAAAATTTTTGAACAATTTTAACTCTTCTCAATTGTAAAAAAAATATTTTAAACTATTTTATTCTAAAATTTTTATTATATTAAATAAAAGAAATGATTGATTCTACTCCCATTTTTATACTATCAAACATACCCTTATGGAAACAGCTAGAAACAGAATCCCTAAGAAACAGAAAACCAATAATTCCAAAGGCCTGTTCATACTAATCAATCCAAATAGACAAGTTATTGTACAATTAAACTAGCACAACTTATTGCATTTTATGTAATAATGTAATGAGGGTGGAGTGGTTAATGTTAGAGCTCGTAAAAATGTTGAGTTTGCCAGTTGAGCCCTTTTTATATAAAGAAGGGATAGTTTCGAGTTAATATTTTGCTAGCAAATTTTAGGGCAGACCAACATCTCTTTTTTTAAAAAAATATTTTATTATTATTTATTATATTCAAATATTATTTTGAATATTTCTATTATCTAATACCAATAAAGATGATTACTTATTTATTGATATTTGTTAACATATTATAATTAATTAATATTATATTAATATTTATTTAGATTTATAGTTATAAAATTTGATATTTGTTTATAAAAAATAGGAATTTATAAGAGTATAACAATAGTAATATTTTTATGATTTTAATATAATATTAAAAAATTTTATCAGTTTTTTAAAAATTTAAAAATAATTTTTTAAAAATATTAAAAAAATGTGATAAGCTATTTAGCATATGGATTTAGGTTGCTAAAATGTCTAGTTAAGATTGAAATCTTTCTAATGTTAAAAGAAATAAATAGAAAACAACCTATCTTCGTGGGTTTAGGGTTTAACTAATGAGAGAGGGTAAAATATGTGATTATTTTGAACGTGTTTGATCTCTCAAGAGCACCACTTTGTTATGATTCTAGTCGCAGTCTTTAGAGAGACATCATAACTCCTGAGTGCATAATTTTACTCCTGAAGATAATAGATGACTAATCTTGTCAGATATTAGTATCGTTCTACCCGTAGATCGTGGAAGAACCAAATCCCTTTATAAAAATTTTTTGTACCAAAAAAAATAGAAAACACCTTATTTTTTATTATATTTACATTATAGAATTTCTGTAGCAATACCTATATCATGGTCTTAAGCACCTGCTCAAAACGTTAGAGTATGAGAAGATCATCTCAAATCTTCATCAATCAGTTTAACACCAACGAATATACACACACAAATTCAAAGCATCTTTATTTATTCCAAACATCATAAAAACAAGTTCTTACCCATCACCAACATAAATAGAAAAATAAACATTTAAGGTCACAATAGATTTTCATTTTGACCAGCACAGTACATCTTTTATCATCTTTTCTAAATTGATGTAAGAAGAACCGCCAGGTCTTGTGTTCTCCTCTGCAATTTTCTTCCACTCCAAAGTCTTCTCTCTCATCATCATCCCTTTCTCTCCTTCCATCAACTCATTCACAACCTTCTCCACTTCTTCTCTCTTCACATCACTATCAATCTCAACCCCAATTCCCCACTCTTTGCATGCATACCTGCAATTCATCTGTTGATCTCCAAAGAAAGGCCAGCACGCCATGGGAACTCCTGCACAAATACTCTCTGTCATGGAGTTCCACCCACAATGCGTCAAAAACCCTCCAACTGAAGGATGGTTCAGAACTTTCTCCTGTTCACACCAACTTGCTACGAGACCTCTATCTGCAGTCTCACGCAGAAACTCAGGTGATAGAATCACTGAACCCCCGTTGACAAGGTCAGGCCTTATGATCCACAAGAATGGTTTCTTGCTGTTTGCTAAACCCCAAGCAAACTCATACAATTGTTCTGGAGACATAATTGTGATACTTCCAAAATTCACGTAAACCACAGATCTGAGCCCCTTGTGTTGTAGCCAATCGAGGCATCGGGTTTCTTCTTCCCAAAGACTAGAGTTGAAAGATAACAACTGGTTGTTGTTGTGTTGATCGATTTGGGTTAGAAATGCAGGGAAAGGTCCTATGGTGTAAAGAGGAGTAGTGGAATAAATGGAGGAAAGAGCTTTCACTGCCTCACCTTCAAGCTCATCAAATGTGTTGAAACAAATGGCAGAGGCTTTATGAGCTTTTTTCACCGTTTCAATAAAAAAATTAAAAAACATATCATTTTTATCTGTGATCCTCAAAAAGGTAGGGAGATCCTTCAGCATGATATTTCTTATACCAGGAATCCAATCTATTTCTTTCTCCAAGTACCCATTTGTCAAATAGCTCTCATCTGCACATAACCAATCACCAACTTGATTAATGACCTTCAGGTAAGAAACATAAAGACATAAGAAAATTACAGTATAATACCTTTGAGTGGTACGAGCCCTCTATCGAGTAGATTCTGATAGTGAGCAATACCCAAAAAGGAATAAGTACTAGGAGGCCAAAGGAGAACAATAGGGAGATCAAGTTCATCAGCAGCATCAATGGTGAAGAACATGATAGCATCAGAAACCAAGCAAGTGACTGGAGGGATTACGCCATTAATGGCAGATTCATTGAGTTTCCCAAGAAGGTTTTGAAAGGGAAGGAGACAGTTATTTCTGGTAGAATCAACGAGAGAGTGTATGTCTTGAGTGGCATTATCATTGGCAGGAGGAGGAAGACCATCTGGGATGGTTTCGAATCGAAAATCTGGGAGGCCATCAAGATCTTTGAGACCTCTTGATCTAAGCAAGCGTTTATGGTTGAACTCTGTGTTGACGAAGGTTATGAAAAAGCCTCCAAGATGAAGGAGCTTCGCTAGCTTCAATCCTGAGTTGATATGGCTTTGAACTGGAAATGGAGTTAACACAGCATGAGGTTTTGAAGCTCCTGCTGCAACAGAACCCATGTTTTGTTTCAAATCTCTATATTTGGTTTGTGTGTGTGTGAAGCTTTAGTGGGGGGTTATTAAATAGGCAGTGTGAAGTCTCAGAGTAAAATTATATTCCTCCCATACAATATATTTAACTAATATAATTAGAATAAAAAATTAATTAAATTAATTAATATTATTTCTAATTCTTATTATTAGAGTCAATTAATTTTTTTAAATAGATTTATAAAATTAAATAAATCAGTTAATTAAAATTAATATAATTAATTAATTTGGGTAAAGTATATAATATAAATTTATTTTAAAAGATTATATTTAATTATAATTAAATAATTTATTTAATTTCTTAAATTAATTAAAAAGTTAATTAATTTTTATAATTAAAATAAGAGAAAATATTTAATATAGAATAATACTTGCCATAATACATTGAACATAATTGCCATAAGCCGTATACTTGTCCATAGTCCATATTAAAAGAATCCAAATATCACTATCACTTTATTTTTCTCACGCCAAAGCCGTATATTGCGGAAATATTTGGATGATATTTTGGTCTTTGCAGGAAATGGAGAGTTTTGAATGAATTTGGGATTTGGTTTGATTATTAGTCTCTTGACAATGATGATAAGCGGCGGCGCTGGCTTTTGACTTGTGAAAATTAAACCGAGAAGAATTTTCTTTAAGTGCGTGTTTAGAAACACATAAAACTTACATTTTAAATTTAAATTTTGATGATGATAAGCGGCGGCGCTGGCTTTTGACTTGTGAAAATTAAACCGAGAAGAATTTTCTTTAAGTGCGTGTGAAAATTAAACCGAGAAGAATTTTCTTTAAGTGTGTGTTTAGAAACACATAAAACTTACATTTTAAATTTAAATTTTGATAAAATTTAAGTTTTAAATTTTTTTAAAATAAACAGTTATATTTATTTAAATAAATTTTTAGATTAAATTATATCTTAAAACTAAAATTTCAGATAAACTGGTCAGAGTAACTTATAAAACAGTAAAAAAAATTTATGAATTAATCAATTAATATATTACCCTTACTTTTTTTTATATTCTCCCTCATTTTTTTTCTTATACCATCTCGCATCTCTCCTCTTATATCTTATCTCTCATCATTTAATACTCATACAATTTTTCATAATTTACCAATAATAAAAGTACTTTTGGAAATAACTATCCAAACACTCATTTATTCAAAATCACTTTTTTTTTATAAACTCTTCTCCAAAAGCCATTTTCTATAAGCTACCAAAAAACCCTTTTTTTTATAAGCATGTTTCCAAAATCCTATCCAAACAGGTCTTAAGGCATTGTTTGGTTCAACTTAAAAGATGGTAAGTTAGGTTAATTTAAGATAGTGTAAGGAAGGGTAGGGGAAGTTGTGTGTAAAAGTAGGGAATGAGAGATGATATTTTTTATTTAGTTCATAAGGGGAGAGGAGGGGAGTGGGGTTAATTAAAAGTTGATAAATATACCCATATCTATTTATTTAAATTTATTAACTCTTTATTTATAATATTAATATCAAAATTATTATTTTTTAATTTATGAATCTTAAATTTTTTATCTCATTTATATATATAATAAAATTAACAAAATTAAAAAATATGATAAAATTTTAACATTATTTCTGATTAATTTTATAATTATTATATATTTTAATATAATATATAAATTATTTACTATGCTTATTAGATTTTAGCAATCAAAACAAAAATTATGTGTGAGAAGAATAAAAAAAAAAGTTTGATGGTACAATTAGAATATTAAAAATATATAAAGGATAATTTGATTAAAATTGGTTAAAAATTTGGAGGGGAGGTAAGGGAGAAGAGGATATAAGGATAAAAAATCTTCTCTCCCCTCTATTTTTCCCAACTAAACACACTTATATCTCTCTTCTCCTCCTCTTCAAAATCCTCTAACCAAACAATCCCTAAATTTTTTTCTGTAAATTTTTTGGAACAAATTAAATAAAATAGACTATTTAATAGTAGTTATGCGTCTCTCTCTCCTACACTTTAATTTACATCCAAATTTATAGGAGCAATATAAAAGGATTTTACCTTTTTTTTGGTAATTTTTATATTAATGTCAACAATTTCACCTCAAAATATGATGAAAATTATATGTTGCCACCGAATATCATCTCAAATTATTTTAAAGAGAAAAATACCATCCGGTGAGAGTATTAAAATTTATTATTGTCAAATATTTTTAAAAAAACGTATGCATATAGTACCACAAAATCTATTTTATCTAACATTTACAATACAAATGTTGGTAGTATTTTAATAAAATTATATTTTGAAAACATAATTTGGACATTAAGAAAGAAAACAAAAGTGAAGAACTGATAAAGACAATTAAGAACCCAAAAAATAGGTGAGGAAAAATTTTAATAGAAAAAATTGGAGAACATGAAAATGAACAAAACGATATATGAGTGGAAACGGTGGCTTAAAAGTAAATTATTAATTAACATAAAAAAATGCACGAGTGAGTTTAATTAAGTCGATTAAAGTGAGTGGGTGCAAAAGTTCAAGATTTCATGGGGACATGATATTAATATTTTATATTATTATATATAAAAAATTAGAATAATATACTCCTTCCAGTAGCTAATTGGAAGATCTGTTCTTATCCTAAAAATAACGTTTCTAATACATTTTGTTTTTCAAATGAACGTTTTTTACTTAAACCATCTAGATTGTTTATATAAAAAAGAGTTCCTATAAATAAAAGTAAAGTTCTTAATGAAAATAATTAAAAGAATTATTTAAAAATACATCATATATTTTTACAAATAACTAATTTAATAACTTAATTTTTAATATTTATAAATTAATTATTAAACTCTGGAGAAAAAATGATAAATAACATTCTTCTATAAAATATAAGATTTAATTAAAAAGTTAATTATAATTTAAAATATATTTTTTATATTTATTAATTTTTTAAAATTATTCTAATTGAAGTTTGAGAAGATTGGTTTTCTTTCATGGCCAAGCTGGCATTTAAGGTATTTCAAATCCTACGGGAAATGTTTGAGAAGGATTGCTTCCAACTCGTTCTTCAGTAACAACAGGATTTAACCAATCCTTCACCAATCTTCGTTGCAGGGTGGTGTTGGGTATCTCGACGTCACTGCCTCTACATTGTCCCAAGCTCACCTCTAGCCGCTGCATTTGTTTTCCTTCATGTTTTCTTGTATTTCATGCGCCTCGAGCATTACTGATATGTTTTGGTAATACCGTGCCTACTTTGGCAGGCTCATGTCTTCTTTTTTTTTTATTTACGTAATTCACTTTATCTCACTATAATAATGATAAAATAAAACTCAATATATTTACCTTATTTTTCATACATAATTAATATTTGAATCTTATTTATACTATAATTTTATTTATATTTTTTTTAATTTATTATAATTTTATCTATAATCTTATTTCTTAAACACTAAAAATTATACTAATTTAAAAAATTATAATAAATTAAAAAATTTATAATAAAATTATACTATAAATAAGATTAAAATATTAATTACATATAAAAAAAATTAAAATATTAAATGTTATTTTAGGCTTAAAGTTGTCTTTTTTTAGTTAAAAAAAAAAATAATTGAAGTCAGTATAGCATCAACTACACTAAACTAACTAAAAATGTCTGAAAGGATAAACCCAAGACAAAAATACATAATATGATTTCAACATTACATTACAACAACATTAAGTACATGAACAATGCGCCATAACTAACTTTTTATCTATATCTCTTATGGCTATGAAATTCTTCAAAAAATATAATAATTTTTTTTAAAGAGATTCATGGCTTCACTAAATACATATTTTATTAGATAAATTTTCAATTTATTTTTAATATACCTCTTAATATTTAAAAAATATATCAATTATATTAAAAACAATAAATCAATGTGACGTAACTAGCTGCTTTAAATAAAATACTGTTACCAATAGAGCTCCCACAAAATTATCAATGAAGAAAAATTCTTCCATTGAGGTGGTCATCGTATCTGACTGCCAACCTATAATAAGAATGTTAGGGCAAAACCCATTTGACCCACACAGCAGTAACGGTTCATAAAGATGTTCAAATCAACCAAAGAAAGCGTGAATCTCTTAGATCTTGCTCGTGGGAAAAATGAAACAACAGTAAGTATATGATAACATCTCATATCAGAAATCAAAAATTGATCCCAAAATCTTAATAATTTGAACGGTAGAGGGTGAATGATGCATATGAAGCAAGCAATTAAACGGATACACAGAATCTTCAGTACTTTGAGGATTTAAATTAAAAACACATTAGTTTACAAATAAACCAAACATTCATCTATACATATATATATAGAGAGAGAGAGCAAATTGTTTCTTTTTAAAATTCAAAATGATATATTTTCATGCAATTTATAAAAAATATATTTGTTAATATTTAATATAAAATTTAATTGACTTTTTTAGGTAAATTAAAGGAATTAAATAAATCAATTATATTAATTTAAGAATTAATTAACTAATTTAAATAAATTAAAAAATATATAATACGAATTTATAGATATTGAATTTGGTCACTTTAATCTATCCAAAAAAAATTAATTAGCTTTTATATTAAATATCGATGAGTATATATTTTTTAAATTATATTTATTAATACTCTATTTTTTAAATTATATTTATTAATACTCTTTTAATAATAATAAAATAAATGAATAAGTAAAAAAATTAAGAGAATAGTTATAGTATTTTAAAATAAATATGATATGTTAATTAACTTAATTAATTTATTTTATTTAATTAAATATATTTTATATTAAATATGATCACATATATTATCCAACCCTTCCTTCCTCTACTACATCTCTTCTCATAATCTCTTTCTGATTCTTTTTATTTTTGCTCTTTCGTTTTAAATTATTTTTTTATTTTATGATAAACCCCCATCAAAATTTAGTTTTATGTGATTGGAACATGACTATATAAGTACGGAGGATGATGAGCTGACCAAAAAAAACAAAAGAAAAAAATGATATTTAGGTTATGGAAAGAATTAAATTGTAGATAAGTTCTGAAAAATAATAAAATAACTGTGAAGTCCTATCAAATTTAAAATTAATTTTTTTAAATTATAAAAAAACATAAAATTTAATGAAGATAGAACCCATCCCCTGTCACCTCCCCTAACTCTATGAGCGGCCAAATTTGAAGTTCTTTGTAACCGTGTGGCCTGCTAACGGTGTTGTACCCTGCAATGCCGTTGTGGTGGTCCTAAGCTCGCAGCTAACCTCCATCGTCGTGCCAATCGTACCCTCTCGCTTCTTGGTTGTGTGTTTGTGCTGTTCATCATCAGTGTTTCACTGTTCATGGGTCATAGCTCCGTCACTATGACTCGCATATTGCTTCTTGTCCATTGTAGGTACGCTTAGTTCTCCTCCATTGCAATTTTCCATATTTTAATGAGCATAAGTCAGTTCCATTCACCGTTTGGTTGAATAATTTCTGGGTCACATCAGCTTTGTTAATGTTGTTAGAATATGCTAAAATGATTGATTTTTTTAGGTCGTTATGTGAGTCTTAGCATGATTGCTAAGTTTATGTAAAACTCTATTTATGTATGAGTATTTTTGGGCCTTATTTTAACTACCTGTGATGAAGAAGAGAAGGCAAGGTGATACTAAAGTTATTTCCTTTTCACTCTAGACGGCCCCTTTTGTTTTTGCCTTTAAACTTGGGTGCATATGAATACATGTTCATTGTGGGAGATAGCTGAATATTTAGTGCAAAGTACTAGCGATTATTAGTTAATTAACACATTTCCAAAATGGTATGGATTTGTTGAACTATAAATTGTGGTTTGAAAAATGTTTCTTCGGCATTGGTGATAGAAATGTGATGTTATTGTTCCTTGCATGTTAAATTTCTCTATTCAATTGATTGTGTTAATTATTGGAATTGCATAAGGGTTAAGGAATATTCTGTTTAGTATTGGAATATCCCTGGTTCAAAAATTTTCTTTTTATTGCAGGATTAAAAAATGTCCAACATGGTAAAAAGTGAAGCCAGACTAAGGAGTTCCAACTTCTTGGAATACATACTATTTATTGAAGAGTATAAGAATGTGAACGGGGAAAGAAGAAGTCTTTAGAAGATGTTGGTGTGTTATTCACTAAAACTTGAAATAATTTACATGAGGATAAGAAAGCTAAATGCAGAAGGAGGAAGAAAGAATTAAGAGGTTCGAGGAAATGCAAGAAATATGTTGTGCCCTTCTACACAAGATTTACACCGAAATAGTTCATGGATGTCTACAAGAAGTTGAAGACTAGAAAAAAAAATGATAGAGAGGCTTGGGGCTATTGAGTTTGATAAGTTAGTGCATATATGCTGACCACAAATCCAACGAGATTTATATAGGGAGTTTATACGTACTTTTGACCCTGAGACAAAAAACAATTTTAATTAGAGGAAAGACCTATGAAATGGAGATAACATATGTGAATAAGATAGTATAATTGCCATTTGGTGGGACTGAAATAATACCAACGATTACTCATGACTAAAATTTCAAGAATTTGAAGATGGTGTATGAGATCCCACACACCAAAATAGAAAAGTGGTTGGTTGATTATAAGAACAATGTTCATTTTGAGTTCCTTTTCATCATATATACCCTAAGAATCCTCTTAAACCCTAACTCGTCTATATATATAAACAACAAGGTCTTGAAGGTGATGGCATCGACAAATGATACATTTGACGAGTATAATTGGTGCACCTTTGCTCCTAATAAACTGTTGGACTCTAATAAAGTGTATTTCAAAGTTGAGGAAAGGTGATGCCAGTGGGAGGAAGAATATATGTGGCTACTTGTACTACCTTATGGTAAGTGTGTGTGGGTAACATTTTCTATATTTTTAAAAAAATAATTGTCAATGTGTTATGATATGTTCTTAACTTGTAGATAATGTGATATGTATATTTATTATTTACAAATGTTTCCACTAGGCCATCAAAAAGTCTCTTAGGTTGGAGATGCCTTTACATATTAGAATGATGAGGAGGTCTAAGCAAGAATAATGTTAGAGAAGGATAGCAAACAAGGTATTCTGCATGGTATTCAAAAGCTACAACATTTAATTTAGATGTTAATCTTACTTACCCAATATGTAGGATAATGTTTACTTGTGCATTCTAGGTTAACACAACTTAAGTCATTGGCTAAATTTTTATTTTTTTAAAAAAAATTGATAAAGACTACTTACACTAGACTCATGACCAAGGTGGGGAAGGAACTACTGGCTCTTCAGAGCACCCTTGTAGCGAAAGAGGAAGGTGAACAAGATGGTAGAGAGGACAATGAAGAAAGAGATCAACATGAAGAAGAAGGTGGTGATGAGGGTGAAGCTGAAGGTGGAGACAAAGGCAAAGAGAAAGGTGATGATAAAGATGAAGAGGAAGGCGGAGATAAAAGTGAATAGGAAGGTGGACAAAAGTACGAAGGACATAAGAGAGGGAATAAACAATAGTGTGCCCTCTTTTAGAACCCCTAATGCCCGTCCCCTACCTTTGATGATTTTCAATAAAGCGACATTGTAGTTTTATTTGACATGTCAGTAGCAATAAGCATGTCTATCAATGGTAAAAAAAAAAGTCCATATAGCAGTAATAATTGCATTATTATAGTCTGACACAAGTGTAATATCCAAATATTTTGTAATGTCTTTAACATTTTGGAGAAACTAAATCCACTCATTATTTGTCTCGCTACTGACAATAGCATATGCCAACTAAAATAATTAATTATCCACGTTATATGCATTGGTTGTAAGTATTGTTCCCATGTACGGACCATTCAGATGGCATCTATCTATATACAATATTGATTTGCACCTTTGTAAAAAATTGTTAATTAAGCATCCATATGCAATGAATATCCTATCAAATCCGTTGGATTCTAAACCTTCCCATTTTAAAGATTTTTTCGTATTAAGCGAATAATACAATAATATTAGTATTACATTTCATGTTGACATTATCTTTGAAGTAAATATATTTTGAATAAAATGAATTATATTATATTTTTAATAAATAGAATTATATTCTTTAACTCATTAAAATTTTTAGGAAGAATTTAGGATATGTAATTTTTAGGAAGAATTTATGATATGTTAGTAATTACATTTTATTAGAGGCTTATATGTAATTTCTCCATATTTTTATACTTGTAAAGGATTTCACTAGGCCAGCTTTAGCTCAATATTAGTCTAGCCGGCCCTTCCTCAACATTGAGATACTTTGCTTGCTTCCTATTTGGTCTGATTGTTTCTTTTGTTTATTTTACTCTGTTGTATTAGTAATTAGTTAATTGCTAATGCCTAATGAGAAGTATATTTCCCAATAAACACTTGGCTTGTTAGGATTTCGCTTCTCTCTAGCAGTCCTTGTACAATGAGCCCATGCTATCCTTCCCTTGCAACAAAGTCTATCCATTTCTTCAATTCTCTCTCTCTCTCTCTCTCTCTATATATATATATATATATATATTTATATATATAATACAGGGCTTTAGAAGAAGCTAAATAGAATAGGTGAGTGTGGCTACAAGTTATAGTTGTGATAATGGAAGCTAACGGTCTAACTATACACAATACCTAACATTCTTTAATGTTTTCGGCTGGTGTCCCTGGTGGCCCTCAAAATTCTCCAACTTTCTAAATGTTTTTCTTGTTTCTTTTTATTGTTAAATTCTACATAAAATGAAAATGGTGTTTTTTTCAATTTTTCATGATTTTTTAAGAATTTAATACTCCAAAATTGTGTAATTTTCTTTTGATCTATAGTATTAAATTATAAAAAAAATCATAAAAAAATTGAAAACAACACCATTTTTTGTCTATAAGATATCTAAATTTTATTTATTTTGTGTAAAATATAATATAAAATGAATCAAGAAAAAATATTTAGAAAGTTAGGGAATTTTAAAGAGCAACATAGGGTATAGCAGGACAGACACCCTAATCTACGATATTTTTTATATATAAAAAATTTAGATGAATTAAATTAAAGATTTATTATATGTTTAATGACTCAAAATTGGGGAGTTTACTTCTGTAAAAAAACAAACAAATTGGTGCATCGGTATAAAATTGATAAAAAAAAAATCAATATTATTTGAATGGTATGCTGAGAGATGTGGTTAAAAGTGGCACATTAAGTTTGCGATGACATTTTTTGGTACGCAAATTAGTAATGTAGATTTCAGTGACATCAGATAAAGATTTTAAAGAATGTTTCTATAATACCGATAGATCATCCACCGACAAAATCATATTAACCTTTTGTTCTCTTGGCTTTTGTAAGTCTTTTTTTAAGTTAATAACTTATTTTCTACATCAGATGCTTAATTAATTATTAATTGTTTTTTCCCTCTAATCCTATATATATATATAAGTCTTGAATGCAATAGGGATTGATGATGCGTTTGGAACCGTACGTGTTTTAGGGGATGGTCCCCAAACAGCTACTGATCAGTAGATCGATAAATTGCTCATTCATGGTTGCTTGATGACAACAAGTAAGTTTGCTTGATACAATATAACACTTGGAGATTCATCAGACCTTGTTCTATATCGTTGGCTAGAGATTTCAGTTGAAGTGACATGTATTCGAAAAAAAAAAATCATTCAGATAATAATTAATTTAAAAAAAAACAACTGTACGAAACATGTAATTTTTTATTGAAAGAAAAAAAAAACCACAACAATCATAGTTAATACATAATTAAATTCTTTAAACATAATTTTTTTTAATTTAAATTATGTCATAGATATGGAAAATGCTTATCCAATACAAAGAAAGAAAGAAAGACAACAATTTTCAGCATTTTCCCCACAGAGGAGGTCATCATCTTATCTTATCTTATCCCATATTGTCTCAGAATGGCGTCTCTGTGATCTTAACTATTTCCACATATCCAAGTCAAGCTTATCATCATTCTCCCAGTATATTGGTTTCCAACGGAAGAAAAAGAAAAAGTAAAGGAAAAATGCCATACAAATACATGTAAACTGCTGAAATCTAAAATCAATTCACTCAATTCAACAAATCTCAAAGCAGTCCAAGTTCCACGAGACCAATTAATTAGAGTGGCAAAATGATAAAAGCACAAACATTCTTGTGGAATTCATACACGATTTTTCAAAAGAATATGTGAGTACAAGTCTTATACACGAATTTAGACATGTCTACAAGACAACAATTTTGAGAAATTCCTCCCCCCCCCCCCCCAAAAAAAACAAGAAGAAGAAGTCACCGTCTTAATTATTATCCAATACTGTACGAGCAGTATCGTCTATACAATCTTTGACCATTTACACACATCAAAGTCAAGCTTATCAATATTATCCAACATTCAATACTAGTTTCCTTTGGAAGAAGTGTTACCAAAAAAAAATATATAAAATACTCCCTCTAATTTATATATAAAAATTAAATAATTAATTTAGATAGATTAAAAAATTATTTAATTTAATTATTTATAATAAATATATTTATAAATATATATAAATACTCCCTCTTTCTAATTATTTATATTATAGGCTATCTTTTAATGGAACTCATTGCCTATATGTATATGAAAATAGGAAAGAAGTTATTAAAATTTTATATTTAAAATTAAAATAAATTTATTATCCAACTTTTATATTTATGCGGGAAGAAGTAGTGTATTAAGCATTGCGACGTGTCCAAAACTCGTTCATATGATCTGTTCATTTCAGCACCACTCGTTCATATGATCTGTTCATTTCAGCACCACTCGTTCGCGTTCTTCAGGATTTGCTCAGTTTCTACACACACAAGGCATCGTCATGTTGATGTTGTTGTCATATTCAGATATAATAACATGTAGTTACAAAAGAACAATTATTCTGAAGATCTCTAAATTGTTGTTTGTGGGCCGTAAATGCAGAACCATAAAAATAAATAATTATTCTATCAGAATTAATTTATTTAAATAAATTAAATAAATTTATTAATTATGATTAAATTTAACTTTTTAATATGAATACATATTATATAATATTTAATATATAAAAATTAGTCAACTAACTATTATACCCATTCGATTTTTAATATAAAATTTAATTTATAATACAAATTATATTACAAACTATGTCTTATATTAAAGACCATAAGAGTATTAATTAATTCTCACATACCAAAAAAATATAGTTACAAGTATTAAAATTATCTTAAAATTTAAATAATTTATAATATTATCCTTATTAATTACATTAAATTCATCGTCATATTAATTTTTATTCTCTCCTACTACCCCTATTAAATTGTAGGTATGAATAGAAAATAATTAATATTCCTTAAAATCAAATAAGTACCTTATAAAAAAGACTAAGAGTACTTATTAATTTGTTTCTTATAATAATTAATTATAATTAATTTATTTATTTAACTCTTTTAATTTATCTAAAAATTCAATTAACTCTTTCAATTAAGATGGAAGGAAATAATTGACATGTTTTTTGTATTTATATTGGGATTAGACTCTCCTTCTAAGTTTAATTTGTATTTATGTTTTTATTTAGAACCTGATATTTATAGAGAACTATCTGTAGAAGATTATGACCTGTGGCACCAAGTGAAGGGATATAGTGTGTAGCCACGGGGGACATCCCTCTTAACAGCCCCCCTCTTAACGGGGGTGGCATTGTTATGAGCGAAATCTTTTGGAATTGGGTTGTGTTCATCCACCATCTATACATACATAAATACATACATACATACATGGAGATGCACATAGCAAGGTGGTCAACAAATAGAGAATACACAGATGGGTTCCTCAAACGAGAGCAATATGAAGAAGCCTCATGCCGTGTTAACTCCATATCCAGCACTGGGCCATATCAATCCAATGCTGAAACTTGCAAAACTCCTTCATTTTCAAGGTTTCTTCATAACCTTCGTCAACACAGAGTTCAACCATAAACGCTTGATCTCAAAGCTTTTCTTGGTTTCTCAGATTTTCGATTCGAAACCATATCAGATGGTCTTCCTCCTCCTGTTAAAGATAAGGCTACTCAGGACATAGCCTCTCTCTGTGACTCTACCAGTAAAAACTGCCTCCTCCCCTTCCAGAACCTCTCTCTGTGACTCTACCAATAAAAACTGCCTCCTCCCCTTCCAGAACCTTCTTCATAGGCTCAATGATTCTTCCTCTAAAGGGCTTATTCCCTCAGTCGCTTGGTTTCTGATGGTGTCATGACTTTCACCATGGAAGTTGCTCAAGAACTTGGTCTCCCCTTTGTTCTATTTTGGCCATCAAGTACTTATTCATTCTTGGCATCTGTCCATTTTCAATTGGAGGGTTCTTGACTCATTGTGGGTGGAACTCGACAACAGAGAGTATTAGTGCAGGAGTTCCCATGGCGTGTTGGCCTTTCTTTGCAGATTAGCAAATGAATTGTAAGTAAGCATGCAAAGAGTGGGGAATAGGGATTGAGATTGACAATAATGTGAAGAGAGAAGAAGTGGAAGAGCTTGTGAACGAGTTGAAGGAAGGAGAGAAGGGGAAGAAGATGAGAAAGATGTTTAGAGTGGAAGAGAATTGCAGAAGAGAAAACTACACCTGGTCGTCCTTCGTTCGTCAACTTGGAGAAAGTGATAAAGGATGTGGTACTAAAAGCGATTAATTAGAGTGATATTATTTCCATTTTATTTTAGACCAACCAACAAACAAGAGTGAAATCTTTTTGCTCAATACCTGACTGTGGGAGGACCCACCATGTCACTAGAATATTGACAATAGTGAAATTGTTTTATGGTTATGAAGTTTTTCTATGAAAATTCAGCAACAGATGCTTTAATATTTCTCTCATGGAAATTATGAATCACTGCATGCGCACACCTTACGCCGTTCGTACCTACGCCGCTTTTAATTTATTTGGCTGTTGGTTGGTGAACATGTGCCTTATGAATACTCTCACATCAATCCACCTCATTTTACGTTGGCTTTTAAATAAGGAAACTCATGCATTACTAGCAAAATTAAGGTGGGCCAAATAACATCAATAGACACAAAATAACTAATATAGTTATAGAATTCAAATATTTTTTAAATAAATTAATTAATGTGCCATGTTTGCAATATATTATTATATTATCCTAGCTTATGTGAAATATAAATATATCTGTTGATCCAATTAATAAAAATTAATTTATAACTTATAAAATTATAATTTTAATTCTTATTATTGATATAAAAATTTTATTGATCGGTGAATTCTTTAAGAGTTTGAAAGCATATTTGATTTTAATAAGTTTTGGGATATATCTCAACTTAATTTTTACAAATAAAAAAAATCATAAATGGAGTTATATATATACAGTAGACGTAATAATCTCATATGGTAGCTGTTGTGTGCGTAATTAGCTATATGCATATGAAAATGATCTTTTGAGGGGGGAAAAAGTGGTTTTGCTTATGTCTTTCTAAATAATTTTTTTTAATTTCTTCATCCCCTCTTATTATATTATTATTAAAAAAATATTAATATAAATAATTTCATCAAAAATTAATAAATATTATATTTATGACACATATCAATTCCTTAATTAGATCATATATTAAAGATTAAATGAGTATAATGTATATAAGTTGGGCTTGGCCCATTATACATAGAAAACCCATGATTGAGTGTAAAATATGGCTGAGTATATTTAATAGTTAATAATATTTTAAATAAAAATATCTATAATAAAATGATATTCTTGCTAAAAAAATTGGCTTGATCGCCACTTCTCAAACTGGAAAAGCAATTTTGTATTCTTTAAAAAAATTAATCCTTAAGTTTTTAATGTTTAATTTTGATTCAGATTCCTATCATTCATTTTGTTTGAATTGAATCTTTATAATTTTATCAATTATATATATATATATATATTTATGCTTGAATGTAAAAACCTTTAATTTTATATATTATTTATTATATGGCGAATATAGGAAAGAAGTGGTTATATTAGAAAGGGACCCCTCCCTGAAATTTCCATGCTTAATTGCTTATGTAGGTACTGTCAATGGGTTTATTAGTTGTTATCTCCCTTAAAAAAGGAAAATTAAAGTTCGCCCCCTCCATCTCCATTTAAATATCACCGCATGACTACATTTGCCTCCAAGTACCTTTTTTCTGGCTCTTTCCTTCCTTGTATCTAAGTTCTCCTTTCCATTCCATATAAAATAATTAAATAATTAATATATAGAGATTAAAAAATTAATTAACTTAATTGTTTATAAAAATATATATTATTTTTTAACAAAATCCACTCTTTAAATGAAAACTCTGTTAATTTGTATAATTAAATTAATAGAAATAGTTTTAAAAATTATTATAAATTTGGGAAACTAGTAGAATTAAAATTTTATATTTATGATTAAAATAAATTTTTATTATAAATATTTTTTTAAATAATAAAAACAATGATTGATGAAATTCAAGGGCTATCCAAATAGCCATTACATATCTTTCAAGATCAGGATCATCATGGCCTTAAGGTCAATAACCTTGAATATGGGGAAGATTAACACGGAGCGTCCGGACAATAACAGCGTTATGGGGCTGCCGTTTTAGATTACAGAGGCGGCGTCCACCACAAGAACAGGACAAAAGTTAATGGCGTCTTCGTCTCTCCTTCAAAATAATTGGCCGAAACAAAATAGATTCTTGACGACTGAGAGTTTTGGTCGACGTAATGTGAACGCCTCTAGTATTTTATTTGAAGCCAAACATATCTGACCATGACTCATCACTACCCACTTGATATATTGAAAAGATTCTTCCATTCTTTATTTTAATATAATTATTATTCCCATTATATATATTTAATTAATTTAATTAAATTATAAAAATTAATTAAATTAATTAATATTGATATATTTTTAAAACATCTTAATTATCTCTTTTAATTTTATCCTCTAACACATCCATTTTCTTATTGGGAAGATGCATATGAATTAGAAAATGGAAGAATAAAATATTTTTTATTTAATTATTGTTAAATAAATAGATATAAAAGTAATTTTTAAAATTTAATAAATATAATAAATATTTATTATATTTATAATTAATATTAATTTTTAATTAAATATTATATTAAGTAGACGCTAAGTGGGACCACTAATTTAGACAAACATTTAGGTCTGTTTGATAAGAAGGAAATTGGGGTAAGAAAGGGTTTGAAAATTTTGAATGAGTTAAATTTAAAAAAAAATAAAGAAGTGGTGCAAAAAAAATTTAATTAATTTTTCTTAATTTTTTATTAAAATTTTATTACTTTATTTTTTTATTTCACTCGTTCAAAGTTTTCCACCCTTCCCATCCATTGTTCTCGTACCAACCAAACCCTTAGTGTTGCTTAATTTTTACTAGTCAAGCTTGTTACTAGGGCATATTATGAGCACATTATTTAATTTTTTGCATTAATGTGTTATGTTATTCATCATTTAGTGCATATTATTATTTTTTTAAAAGTGTATATATAAAATAGGAATAAAATAAAAAATTTATTAAATTTGAAATCAAAGTTAATGATATTTAAGTATTCTTTAGTCTTTTCTAAGGACACAGGGACTTCTTGCTTTTTATTCACGGTTGACTATTGTGACCTTGTATTGAAAAATTGTGCCGTGTGTTTTTTTTTTTTACTTTTTTACTCCTCTTTTAATCTTTTAACATAAAAACTATTTAATTAATTTAAATATATTAAAAAAATTAGATAAATTATTTAATTATAATAAATATGATATAATATCTCTAAAATACCCATATATAACATCATATTATAAGATAAATAAATTAGTATAAAAAATAAGAATATAAGAGATAACATTGATTAAAGTTTTATATTTATAATTAAAACTAATCCTCTAATTAGTTTCTACAATTAAAACTATATAATTATTAATTATTTACTTTTGTACTTCCTCCAATCTCTATTATTGGCAGTCTTTTATAAGGATTCATTAATCTTAATGTAAGTCACTCACAAAATATTAATATTTATTTATTAATTTTGCACAAATAATTAATACTTACATGTGACTCTTCTAATTTTTTTCTCTCTTTCAAAACTTTATTAATATCAGTAAAATTAAAGAAAATATTACTTTAAAATAGATTTAATGAGTTAACTATTAAATCATATGAATTAGTTGAGAATCCTCTAACAAGTGGATGAAATATTTATTCAATGACTTGTAATAGGGTTGGTCATACAAATTTTTTCCCGTTAAAAGTGTTTAAATATCTCAATGGCATGTGGGTGGATTCCTTGCAGACATTTACAAGAAGAGTGTTCTATAATTTATCTAAATGAATTAAATAATTTTTATATAAACAGAGGAGTATTTCTTTGTAAATGCGTGATATTGGAAACATAGGATATTTTATATTTAGGGTTAAAAATATAATATCGGTATCCTCCCCTTACTCGTGTATAAATAACGAGGAGCTGAGATACACCCCTTACCCAACAGAGTGAGAGATAAGAGAGATTCACAAACACAAACACACTCTCTCTCAGCTACACAGGAGGGAGGGGGAGAGAGAGAGATGGGTTCCATATCTGAAGTGAAGCCTCATGCCGTGGTGGTTCCATACCCAGCTCAAGGTCATGTTAACCCGATGATGAAGTTCGCCAAGCTTCTTTACTCCACGGGCTTCCACATCACCTTCGTCAACTCTGAGTTCAACCACAAGCGCTTACTCCGAAGCAGAGGTCCCCACGCCGTCGACGGTCTCCCGGACTTCCGCTACGAGACCATCCCTGACGGCCTCCCTCCTTCCGACGCCGACGCCACCCAACACGTCCCTTCTCTCTGCTACTCCACCAACGCCACCTGCTTCGACCCTTTTATGAAGCTCCTGGCTAGCCTTCAGACCTCTGCCTCTGCCGGCCATATCCCTCCGATCACCTGCGTCGTTTCCGATGGGACCATGACATTTTCCTTGAAAGCTGCTAATGCTCTGGGGATTCCCAGTGTCTTGTTTTGGACTGCAAGTGCTTGTGGGTTTGTAGGGTATGCTCAGTATCGCTATCTGGTTGATCAAGGCCTCGTTCCACTCAAAGGTATTTCCATTACTTTTTTTTTTTTCTATTTCTCTTTTCATAACAGAAATATGGTTTCCATTGTGTTACGCGTCAATTTCGATCACATGGGGACAAATAGTACAATTCATTTGCTTGTTCTTGGAATCATAGGTCAGCCTCTTAACATGTGCCATGAATTAATTTTTGAACTAAAATATTAAACAAAATTAATTTTCAAAATTATAAAATTTAAGGACATCTCTCCCCCACTCAAGTGGGTAGCAATAAAAAAAGCTGGGACTATTCCTTCATGCAATATCTTAGAGTCTTGGTCTAATTCTGCTTGCGTTTCTAATGTGCTTGTATATGTATTATATGCTCAGATGAGAGTTGTGTAACAAATGGATTCTTGGAGAAGAAAGTGGATTGGATTCCAGGAATCGACAACCTCAGATTGAGGGATATCCCAAGCTTCATCAGAACCACCGACCCAGACGACATCATGCTTAACTTCTTCATCGGACAAGTCAAGGCAGCTCATGAAGCCACCATGATCCTCATCAACACGTTTGATGAATTTGAACAGAGATCTCTGCAATATCTTTCCTCTATCTACTCTCCTCCGATCTTTACCGTCGGCCCTCTCCCTCTGCTCCTCGAACAGCCCCCTCACAACCACAAGCTTATGTCCTCCATCGGCTCTAACCTCTGGAAAGAAGACACCCACTGTCTCCAATGGCTTGATTCTCAAGAACCCAGCTCCGTCTTATACGTCAACTACGGCAGCATCACCACCATGACCTCCGACCAGCTCGCTGAGTTTGCGTGGGGCCTCGCTGCCAGCAAGTGCCGGTTCCTGTGGGTGGTCAGACCCGACCTTGTTGAAGGAGGGTCGGTGATTTTCTCGAAGGAGTTTAAGGAAGAGACTGAAGGAAGAGGGCTCATAGCGAGCTGGTGCTCACAGGAACAAGTGCTGAACCACCCGGCTGTGGGAGGGTTTCTGACGCATTGTGGGTGGAACTCGACGACGGAGAGCGTGTGCACCGGGAAGCCGTTGGTGTGCTGGCCTTTTTTCGCAGAGCAACAGACGAACTGCCGGTATGCGTGTGTGGAGTGGGGAACGGGGATGGAGGTGGGGCCGGAGGTGGAGAGGGAGGAGGTGAGGAGGATGGTGGTAGAAGTGATGGAGGGGTCATCGGAGAAGGGGAAGGAGATGAAGGAGAAGGCTTTGGAGTGGAAGAGGAAGGCGGAGGCGGCTACTCGAGCCGGTGGTTCTTCTTATAAGAATCTAGAAAAGGTTCTTGATATGCTGCACAAGAACTTGAAATCTACTTATTAAGGGACGTTTTATTTATTCTTCATACAATCCCAGGAAGGCTATATTAATTATAGGAGCATTATATGGGCGCGTTTGACTATAATAAGAAGTTATATATTTTTATCAGTCAGTTTTGTATATGGGATCTGATGGACTAGGGAATGTTGGATGTGGGCTCCCATCCTATGAGGAGAAAGGTTCAATATTTGAAGTCAATTTGTATCACTGGGCACTAGATGCCCTACACTTACGGATATATTTCTATTTTATATATGTTTTTACATATATTTTTGAAGATTTTATTATGAATTTTAGGCTTTTGTACGAGATTTTTGAGTAATTTGTGCTTAATATTATTTTAGTATTTATTTATTAAAAAGGGTCCTTTATGCTATATTTTTAGTTTTTTAAAATTCACCGGTGTACACAAATTAAAGGTATTTTTATCTTTTTTGTTTTTAAGAAATGTGAGGAAAATAATTAATTGATGACTAGACCCACTTGCATGATTGCCACGTAAGATTAATGAAGGGTATTTATAGAATTTGTAATATAATTAATTGGAGGAGAAATATCAATATCATAGGAATATCTAGTTAACTAATATATTATGTTGTATTATATTTGAATTTGTCACTTACCTAACAAAAATCAAATCGTGTCTCACTAACTGAAGTCAAGTGGGGTTACATTAGGGCTAGTAAGGTCTTATTCCAGGTTATTTGAGAGAAAAGAAGAGAGAAAGCCATTTTTGTAGAGGGCAGTCTCGATAAATCACTGTAGAGAAGTTATTTGAGAGAGAAGAGATGAAGCCATTTTTGTATAGGGTAGTCTTGGTAAATTGATACTTTTGGCATTCATTAACTATTAGATTAGGATGAAAATTGGTCAGCAGGTTCAGAAGTTTGGTTCATTATTTTCAACGTTTGGATTGTCAACTTTTGGCATTCATTAACTTGGTTTGGTTTTTTTTTTTTCCAACTTTTTTATTTTCTATTGTAATTGCTTTGACTTGCTGTATTTATTTATACACCTAATTAAGACTCTCTTAGTCTCTTATACATTATTTTGATTATAGTGTAGTTTATTTCCTCTTTTGCATTGAGGGGTTTTCATATTTGTCTCCTCTTGATTAGTGAGCCATGCTTATGTATCTGATGGTAATAAAAAGCATTTTTCCTGTACTGTTCTATTGAAACATTTGAATCTGTTGCACAAGTCCTACCTAACAAGGAATACAAATACTCCCTCCAGTAACATATTTTAGAACTAGACAACTACTCATTCCATATTTATTATATAAAATATATTTAATTAATTTAATTTGATTAAAGAAGTTAGTTAAATTAATTAATATGATATATTTTTCTAAAATACCCTAATAATCTTCCTTAACTCCATTCTTATTTATCTTACTTGATTATTGTTGAAGAGGTATCAATATGTGTAATTTAAAAAATTGATAAATATAAAAATATATCTTATATTTATAATCAAGATCAATTCGATAATTAGATTCTATATTAAAGACTAGAGGAGTAAATTAAAAAATTAATTAAGTTAATTATTTGTTAAAAATTATGTTAATTTTTCTAAAATATCCCTCTCTAAAAACTACTCATATCCTTTTTCTTGTTATACTAAATTTTTTAAAAAGGGGATAGACTCACCCACGATCTAAAGACAGAATGAAGGACGAAGGACGAAGGACAAAGTCTTTGTTCCTCCTAAGCGATACTAATGTCACCCCAAGAGTCACGACTGAACCACAACAAAATAATATTTTAGTTACACTCATATCCTATTGATTACATCATTAGTGAAAAGAATTCATTAGAGGTAATTTGGGAGAAAAATTCAAATATGAGAGACAAACTAGATTAAAATCCCATATTTATGAACTAAATTTATTCATTAAACTCTTATATTTAAAGTTAAACTAAGAAATTGATAGTATTCACACTACTAGAAAAAATACTTATCATAGTGCTATTTTACTACCGTTATAAAAAAATTGTCATTCAAAAAATGTGATGGCATTTTTAAAAATAAATCCAATTTTAAAAAAATTTAATGGTAGTTTTTATAAAAACCCTATTAAAAGTCTTCATGTGGGAATTTTTACAATAATTTTTATAAAAATCACTGTTATACATTATCATGGGAGACTTTTTAAGACGCTTTTATCCATTAAAAGTCATCATGTATGACTTTTAATTATAGCTTTTTAAAAAATTGCTATAAAAAGTTCCCATAAAATGTTAAAAATTATGGACCCCATTTCAATTTTAGTTTTACTTTTCATACCCATATGTGGTGTTGTTTCTCTTCCCCACCACCATAGACTTTGACAAAAGTGTCGGCATTTTCCCTTTAGTTTATATGCTCATCTCGGTTATTAATATCATTTTTTGTCGTTTCTATCGTTATTCTGTATCGTGAAAGTCGTAAGTCACCGTCTTTATTTACTCATTTTTCTTACTTTTTTACTTGATTTGTAACTTTTTCTCCATATATTTAACTTTTTCGCCATATTTTTAACTTTTTAGTGAGGTTGACATGGCGGCTAATAGTGGGTGGTGGCAAATAGACTTTGTTGAAAATAGCTCGAAGAGCTTTAATGAAAGAAATTTATGAATTTTTAATTTCTTCATCAGATATTTGACTTCTTCCCTCCAAATCTAGTCTTATTCTTTTGATAAGAGTGACCTAGATAGCTAATAGTGAGTATAGACTAAGAAAAATAAAAAAAACAAAGAAATTAATGGCGATTTTTCTAGAACCGCGGTAAAAGGTTGCCTTTAATGACCTTATAAAATTATTATTAAAAAATATACTTATAACAGTAATAAAATTCATGACAATGACAATTCCAAAATGAATGTGAAAGGTCACCTTTAACTACCATTATAGTCCTTTTTTTTTTTGGCTAGTAGTGTGGTGTGTATAACCCTTGGATCACATGGAAACTGGAAAGGCATCAAGTACGATTTTTTGTTTTCCACTAAGAAGTTAACGTTATTTTAAGCAAGAAGAAAATATTACATATAGTTAAATGGGCCTTCCACAAGATCATAGAACATTCCATAACAGGAAGACCTATTAGATACTACTATATCATATTCTAATTATAAAAATTAATTAATTAATTTAAATAGATTAAATAATATATAATATAAATTTATTTTAAAGGGTTGTATTTAATCATAATTAACTAATTTATTTAATTTTATAAATATATCTAACAAAATCATCTATCCTAAATCAAATAGATTATAAAAGACAAAAGAACAAAAAGGATATATATGCCAATTTAGTACTTAGTAATATCTTAAATATGATTTAGAACTATCTACTAAATAATGATATTTATACTTAGCAAAAAAAAAGAGAGGATAAAATGGGCCAATTAATTGATTCAATCAAAAGAAAAGGTAAAATGGACCAACCAACTCAGAAGTCAGAGACATAAAACTCATTTTAATTATCTCTATATTTTAAGATGATTAGTTTCTACACTATCAACTATCCATATTGCAGCTATGCATGTCTTATCCAAGAGCTCTTTATCTTTAAGAGTCAATTTATCGTAAAAAATATGTATTTATTTTTTTAAAATACTATATTAAATAATTTGTATTAGAACTTCCTTAAATAGAAATATAACTCTCTTAATGTATAGAATCAACAGAAATAATTTAAAAAAATATATAAATTTAAAAAATAAAATTAATTAAAATCATATTTATTGTTAAAATAAATTTATAATTAATTTTTATATTTAGGATTTAAAAAATATAATAGTCTTTTAATAATAAAAATAATGATTGGTGAAAGTCAGGTGCTATCCATTATCTTTCAAGATCATTATGTAAGCAGATTAATTAAAAAATGTTTACATTTGGAAAAGTTTGATTTAGTGTTGTGTTGTTTTAGTCTTAAGGTCAGTGCACGTGAATGTGAAGATATGATGAGGTTTTGAACGTGGCGTCCATCAATAACCGCATTTTAGGGCTCTCGTTTAAGAATACAGAGGGGTCGTCCATTTGTTGTCTACCTCAAGAACAAGACAAAAATCAATGTCGTCTTCGTCTCTGCTCCAAAATAGTTGGCCAACACAAGATAGACCACAATTTGAAGGAGTTTTGTGTCTTTAACAAAATTTATCTAAATATTTTACAACGCATAGATATCAATTGAAAAAAATTGAAAAATAACAAAAACATTATTTAATTTAATCAAAATTAAAATTTTATTTTTAAAATGGACACAAACTTTAAGAAAATTTGAGATCTTTTATAATTTATCTTATATGTTAAAGAAATATTACATATGTCTAGAAAATTAAAAAATATTTATTATCTTTAAAAAATTGAAAAGAAGTTTACATAATTTATTTTTATTTTAGAATAAATTTGAATGTTTTGAAATAAAAAAATCCATATAATGTAAATATAGTTTATTATAATCTAAATAATTTATTATATTTTTTATGTGAAAGTGATAGTCATACTTGTAAGCTCAAAAAAATATTTTCAAGTTCAATATAATTAGTAAAATATATAATATATTAAGTGATATATTAAAAATATGATTGTGCGGATACTAGTAGAAAATAATAATTGGAAAAAAATCTTTTCATGGATGTGGAATTGTGATGATTTTGGGGGTTTAATTTTAATAGAAAATAAATTTTATATTAGTTTTAAAATAAAATGTGGGAGAGATTGAAAGAGAGAAAGTAGGAAGTTTAAAAATTTATATTAGTTTTACAAATAAAATGTGAGAAAAAATATAAAGAGTTTGGTAAGGGATAAATTAGTAATTATAAATTTTTATTTTTTTATTTGATCCTTCTAAATAATTACAATTTTTATGGTATTTCCCAATAAATATTATTTAATATAAGTCATTAATTATAATTCTCTACATATTTAGATATAAATATCCTTCTAATAGAAATAATTATATTTTAAATACTATTATATATTAAATATTGATATATCTTTTAATAAATATTTAAATATTAGTTTAATATATTATGAGATATTAGCTACTTTATTAGATCAAATCTCTGTTGATATAACACCCTCATATTTGTTTGACTTAACGTGAACCATGACTCATTGCTACCCACTTGATATATTGGAAAGGTACTTCCACTATTTGTTTTTGAATTAAAGATAATTTCATTCAATATATTATTATTCTTACTTTAATCATAAGAATTAATTAAAGAATTTATTTTAATTTTAAATATAATATTACAATTTATTTTATCTCTTAAATTTATTATTTTTTTAAATTATTTTTATTGATTATAAATATTAAATAAATGTATACTATTAAAAGGTAGTTCCAATATAAACAACAAGATATGCTATTAGAGAAAAATTAGGACATTTGCCAAATAGTTAAATTTTATTTTGATTCTATATTTTGGGTGAAAAAAAGTATTATATATATAATATTGTTAACAATAAAAAGAAGGAACGCAATGTGGGACCACTGATTCAGATCAACAGTTAGAGGGTGTTTTGATCAAGTTTTTGAAAGTTATTTTAAGTAAATATCTGAAATGAGTTTAGGGTAAAAATACTTGTAAAATCATTATATATAGGTTTCCCAAACAAACCCTTAGTATTTACTATTAGTGTTGTGTAATTACACTTACTCATCAAGCTTATTACCAGGACACTGAAGTTAGGACTTTAGGATTCTCGCAGTCTTTTCTAGGAGTACAGTGAATTTTTGCTTCCTTCCTTTCTTTCTAAGTATATTCGATATTTGGTTCCCTAGTATTAATCCTTTAGCTAAATCTAAATAACTAGTTCTTGTTCGTAATTTTTGTTTTTTTAAATGTGGTTTGTTTTTGTTTTCTATTGTGCTGGGTCCATATCTCAATGGGCATGGGTCGCTTTATTTTAGATTTTAGGGATGAGTAAGGAGCCCATAATATGATATTATTTTATCTATTTAAGTCCACTTAAAAACCCGTAACAGACGGGCTCAAATAATAAAATATATGGGCGAGCTGCAGGCTGACAATTGGGCCGTCTATAGCCCGCTCATATATTTTTTTATTAATTTATTATATTATATTTATTTAAATTTATTTTTATTACATACTAATATACTTTTTTAAATTTATTTTATAGAGGTAGAGGCAGTTCTATCTATAACTATCACAAGTAAATATAATGTAGATGATGTATAATCATAATCTAATTGAATAATTAAGATTATAAATGATTATATTATGTGAGCATTGTAGACTGTGTGGTTATAAATTTATAGTTATTATTATGATATTTAATTTTCTGATTTTAGAATGAACAATCATATTATATGTGTACTATTGTTGTTTTTATTTTTATTTTTATTAGAATTTTAAATGGGTTTAAATAAAAAAATATTTTTATCTTTGATAAACGGGTTGCCCATGCCCGTTGGAGCCTAAACGGGTTTAGCCTAACCCGTTTAATACGGGCTGAAACGGGCTGGGGCATGCCTGTGCCCAGAAAAAATAAATAGGCAGGGCACGGGTTGACTATCGGGTCAGCCCGCCCTACCTATTGCTCAGTCCTAACAGACTTACAGAAAAGTCCACCATAATTTCTCATTAGGAAACATGGAAGACAATCTTTTTCCTTGTAAAAGCTTATTTGATAAGTTTTTAGAAAAAAAATTCATAAAAAAATAGTTTGGGGATAGTTTTTAGAAAATTGATGTGGAAGAAAAACTTATTAAAAAATAATTTTAAATAAATAAGTGTTTAGATTTGATTACCAAAAGAGTTTTTGTGATTAATAAAATTACCAGAAATGATATAAGATAAATTAAAAAAAAAAAGATCATCACTCTTACCCCTGCAACCCATGCCTCTGCTTTATATTTTCCTCTTCGTTCATTTTTGCAACGACAACGATGACAGAGGGGCACCTGATGATGACAACGCTTGACGATAGAGGAGCTAAAGATGAGAAGCAACGACGGAGGAAGAAGATGATCTTCAGCTGCTGACGTTACCCAATGACCCATGTGATGATAGAGATGTATGACGACAACACAACTCACTCTGATGGCAAGCTTTAACAACAACGGCAAGTTCCAGCGATGATGACAAGCTCCATGTACGATGGTGAGTTGAGAAGATAGAGGATAGGGAGAAGATAGGAGAGAGTATTATAAAAAATATAGGTAAAATATTAATTGGGTAATGCAAAAATTATTTTATTGTTTCAAAATATATTCTTATAAGCGTATTTAAAATCATAGTTTTAACTATAGTTTAATCTATAAATTTATTTAAATAAATATGACTATTTATTTTAATTTTTTTAAATTTAAATTAGAAATCTTTTTAAAATTAAGGCTTTGTGCAACCAAACATTCACAAAATTTGAGCCCCTTCATAATAGCGTTTAGATCATTTCTGTGTTTCTTTTGTCCTTTCTAAAATTACTTTCATGTCTCCAAATCAAAGAATTGAAATCCCAACTAGATCGCTAATCAAAACGACAACCTGATCGTTTGAACGTCTAGTCAATCAACCAAAATGAAAAAACTAAACTTCCTGAGATCAACTCAATTGACTTGAGAATTGAGATTAATTAACCCAATATAATCTATTTGACTAAGTTAGATTTTATATAACTTTTTTATCAAGTCTAAAATAACCTCATTTAGAATTAAATAAAATGCTATTTTATGATTTTATTTTATTAAATTATGTATAATTTATATATAAATATTTTATTTACTTATAAATTAATATATTTTTATTAAATTATATTATTTTAATCATAAAATATATGAGTCTTGTTTAACTTAGGGCTGTTTAGATAGATTTTTAGAAAAATACTTAAGAAAAAAAAAAATTTGGACAACTTTTGAAAAAGGATTTCTAGAGAATAATTAATGAAAAAGTTGTTATAAATAAATAAGTGTTTGGATCATTTTTACCATAAATTTTTTTATAATTAGTAAATAACTAGAAAGAGTATGAGATAAAAACATAATTCAGTTGCAATCATTGTTCACTCGTCACAGTAAACAACAAGCTTCCCTCCTCCATCGTCTCCCTCCTTTTCTTTATCATACAAACGACGACAATGACAGAGGAGCTAAAGACATGACGATGATGCCTTGACGATGAAGGAGTTGAAGATGACAGAACTGGACGGAGGAAGAAGACTAGATCACTGCCCAACGTTACCTAGCAATCCATGCGACGACGGAGTTAGATGACAACCCAGTGACCCACGATTGACCCACGCTATCATTACCAGAAGATGACGTAGGTTAGAGAGAGTCACCGATAGTTGTCTCTATGCAACACAGTTCCTGACAATAAGCACAGTCTTCGCAATAGTGAAGAGAAGAGAGAATATTTACTAAAAAGTATGGGTAAAATAGTAATTGGATACTCTATAAGCCCTTTTACTTTTTTAGAAATTATTCTTAATAATTTATCCAAAACTATCGTTTTAAACCATGGCTCAACAGCTCTTTTGGTTAAATATGAATATTTTTTTAATTTTTTTTAATCTAGATTTAAGCCAAAAACTCTTTTAAAACTTATATTTTAAAATTATACAAACATGCACTTAAGTAAATTTAAAGCATTTACTCTTAGGTAATAAAAATTAGTTCAATTAGTAAAAAATTAGCTTATAACCTATAAAATTATAAGTTTAAATTATATTGTCGATACAAAAATTTTATTGATAGATAATTTATAAATACTTTGATAAAAGGCCTAAAAATATATTTAGAACACAATTTACCTAAACTTATAAAAAAAATCCCTTAAACTGTTGCTTCAATAGAACTTATAATTCATTACTTTGCTCCACACAATCAAATGATTATTAAAAATTGGTCATATAGTAATCAAACGATTATGATTATGTTCTTATTATGTAGGCTAATAGGCATGTGGGCTGTCAGAAATAGTGCTATTGACTGTTTAGGAGAGGCATACTTTCAACTAATTTTGTTTATATATATATATATATATATATAAGTATATTTTGATTTCATTATGCCTCTTTGATAATTTATGTGATGAAAAAAATTCGAAACCGTGATAGTCTTCATGCATTTACATCTATTTTTATTTTTAGAATTATAGATTGTTTTTCAAATATTGAAAAATTGAATTTTATAAAAGTTAGTTATATTTTTCTCTCCTTACAAGAAAACAATATTTCCAATGCTACAAATAGAAAGGGAAAGTTGGTACTATGTCTCTATTTGTTTTTTATTACAGAACGCATATCTAGCATATACCAAAAAAGGAATTAGGGCCTACACAATACTTAAACCTTGTTAAAAAAAAGTGTGAAATATAAAAATTGATCCCAAAATCAATATTACAAATTAAAATAGTAATACTATTAACTATTTATAAAAAAGTATAACGCCTTATAAAATTTTATATTTTTAGCTCTACAAATGTGGAACATCCATATATATCCAATGTACGCAGTCCAAATCTATATTTTATATTTTTATTGTTTTAAAAACTTATTTAACGGGCACAAAATCTAAAATAAAAATAATCTATTAATTGTCAATTCTTTAAAAAAATGATTTTATTATTTAAAAAATTGAGATAAAAATTTTAAATCTAAATCATTGAAATTGTATTTATATAATGGAGATCTCACCAAAACTATATGAGTATCCTACAGTATAAATGAGGTGCATTTAAAACAATATTGATGAACTTCAGAAATTTTTTTTATTGGATTAAGGTGTAAAAATACACACATATTTTTTTTTTAAAGTGTGCCTAACACCATAAATTTTTTAGAGCCTAAAAAATACCTATTAATATTTAAAATGGAAAAAAAAATCAAAACGCTTAAATATAACTTAACACCTTACTTTAAAAAAGTAGTATGGACCCATCGCAACGGTTTGGCATTTGCGATAAACTCCTGGTGCTTGGATCCCGATTTGCTACTTTACGCAAGTTAACAAATGCAAGTAAAATTATTGATTTTAATTTATTTATAAAATTTCAAAATTACTCTCAATAAAATTTATTAATTCCAGGAGTTTAGTGAATTAGTTAAAGGGGGAAAGCATACCTTCAATTCAATCATTTAACATCACATAATATTAAAACTTGTTAAGAGGTTAATTTTATTATAATAAATATAATATTTTAATATATTTTATATCTAATAGTTATTATATTTATTGTTTGTTCCATATGCTAAAAGTTTAGGGAAATTGACTCCTAAGAGCTAACGAATGTCAATATATGTTTCTGGTCTCAAAAATATTTTAAAAAATTTAAGTTATTATAATTAAATAATTTATCTTATTTCCTAAATACCTAAATTACTTTGATACTTATTACGAAGCATGCCCGCATGTTTAATAGTGGTAATACTTCTCCTTTATGAAGATATTTGGACCATGAGATATTTTATATTTACTGTTATAAGGGTTAAAAACTATTTTTACCTCAAAATATTTCGCAATGAGCTAACATACTCTAAAAAGTTTTAAGATGAGTAATATTACCTTAGGACTTTTTTTTGGATAATATCACCCCAAAAGTTTTAAAACATAGTATTTTTATTCTTATTATTAATTAAAGTTAAGTTTGATCATTATTTGACTAACATGCTGATATGGTATAGCATGTCATCTTTAATTTTTTTTTAAGGTTTAAATTTGTCATAGAAGTTTTCACTCAAGTATGCTGGGTATCTGCTGGGTATCTGTAAATTTTTTTTAATTCAATATTGCCCTAACTATTATTCAATTTCAATTTGACTATTAGTTTGACCAAATAAAGTGAACTGACAAGGTCACATGCCATCTACTTTATTTTTTTTAGATCAAATTTATAAATAAGGAAAAACTAAAAAAATACATTTATCCAAACCCCGTCGTTAACAGATAATCATTCTCGTCAGACAATACTTCATTTTAAAAATAACATATACTATTTTTTGAGAGGTTACTAGAGTATGGTTTGCTGAGAGGAATACTTTGATAATGATGGAGTTTGGAGGGATGTATTTTTTTAAAAAAAAATTCTTGTTTCTAAATGACTTGGAAAAAAAATATGAAGTGGATGACATGTATATTGACTATCCCTCTTTTTTTTTGTTCAATATCCACTAACCATTATCTAAGTTCAATTTAACCTTTAGTTTATCAAATATTAAGTTAGTCAGTACATATGTCATCCACTTCGTTTTTTTCTAAGTCATTCATAAATAGAAAAAAAAATAAAAAAATGTATCTTTTAAAGCTCTATCGTTATCAAATGATACTTTCAGTAGACTATATTCTAGTAATATCTTAAAAAATAACATATTATTTTTAAAATAAAATATGGTCTCTTGAGAGTGATACTCTATTAATGACAGGGTTTTGAGAAATATTTTTTTTATTTTTTCTTATTTATAAATTTAACTTCAAAAAAATAAAATTGATAGCACGTGAAATAGTCAGTTCAATATATCTTATTAAAATAATAATTAAATTAAATCTAGATAATAGTTGGAGTAATATTAAACCTAAAAAAATACTTCTATATATCTAACACTCTGGAGTGAAACTTTAAAGACAAATTTGCACATTAACTAAAAATAAAAGATAATATAATATGCTATATCAATATATTTATTAATTAATAGTTAAATTTAATTTTAATTAATATTAAGGATGAAAATGCTATATTTTTTAATTTTTAAAGTAACATTGCCAAAAAAAAAATAAGTTTTAGAACGAACATTGACCCTAAAAAAATTTACAGAGTATATTATATTCTCCTCCCTCAATACCTAGGGCCAAAAAATACCATTTAACCTATTATAATAACATCAGTATCGTCCATTTGGGTATAGATAGAATTGGGTAGGATAACCTTTTTACTTGATATCCTGCTTAAAAATTATATGGGCTGCATTTTATAACTTGATACTCGACCCTACCCGATAAAAGCCCTAATAATTTTAGGCTGGGCATGGGCGGACTGGGCATGCCCAAATCGTAATGTTATGCTCATGTTGTGAAAAAAAAATCTACAATTATGAATTTATAAAATAATATCATATTCATGTGTCTTCAAGAGTTAAATCATATCTATAATCCACTAAAAATAAGACAATAAAGATAATTAAAATCTTGAGATCTATTGTATATAAAAAACAAGCGTTGAAGTCTAAGTAGTTTGTAATTATAACTTTGTATCAATCTCTCCAATATTAACAAAGATAAAGTATCTAAAAAAATAAAATAAATAATTATAATTTATAATGTAATCATATGATAATTAATAAAGTTAAAAAAAAATTATTATAGTTATAAATATTAAAAAATACAACTTACCTACTTAATTACTTATATTTTTAAAATTACCTTATAGTCACCAGTAACTATCATATTCTCCCTTTTAAGATGGATAAAAAATAAAAAAAATAAAAGAAGGGGTGCTCATAGGTAAAATAAGGTAGGGCAGGATAACCCTTATATCTGGTACCCAGTTTAAAAAATATATAGGTTGTATTTTATAATCTGATGTTTAATTTTATCTTATATTTATTAGATTAGATAGGATATTTTTATTATGAGTTAGGTAAAATATATTGAGCCGTGGTTTTATGTGCCACAGCTCTAATAAATAGTGAGGCGCTGAGGCAGGGAGAAGCTCATATCACACAGCTCTTACACAACACAGTGAGAGAAAAAAGATTCCCTCTCTCTGTCTCACTCTCAGTTAGAAACAGAGAGAAAGATGAGTTCCATATCTGAACAGAAGCCTCATGCCGTAATGGTTCCATTCCCAGCTCAAGGTCATGTTAACCCAATGATGAAGCTCGCCAAGCTTCTTTACTCCAGAGGCTTCCACATCACCTTCGTCAACTCTGAGTTCAACCACAAGCGCTTGCTCCGGAGCAGAGGTCCCCATGCCGTCGACGGCCTCCCGGACTTCCGCTACGAGACCATCCCCGACGGCCTCCCTCCCTCCGACGCCGACACCACCCAACACGTCCCTTCTCTCTGCCACTCCACCAGCTCCACTTGCTTCGACCCTTTCATGAAGCTCCTGGCTAGCCTTCAGACCTCTGCCTCCTCCGGCCATGTCCCTCCGGTCACCTGCGTCGTTTCCGATGGGGGCATGACCTTTTCCCTGAAAGTTGCAAATGCTTTGGGAATTCCCAGTGTCTTGTTTTGGACTGCAAGTGCTTGTGGCTTTGTGGGGTATGCTCAGTATCGCTATCTAGTTGATCAAGGCCACGTTCCACTCAAAGGTAGTACATAAGGTTTAATTTATATATCATAGATCTCACCCATATTTGATGTTTTGAGATTTACTATTTCTTTTCGTATTCTTTTTTTTACCGTTTCAGACACACAGTTTAAAAGATCTATTCGGTTTTCATCATATGGGGATAAAATACAATTAATTTGCTTGTCCTTGTAATCGTAGAACAATCTTGCAGTAATGAACAACATGTGCGACGTTCATGTTTAAATGAATTATCTTTTTTTTAAAAAATAGCATATTAAGTAAAATTAATTTTCAAATTACAAAATTCAATGAAACTGGGTCCTTTCCTTCATGAAATATCTTGTAGTCTTGGTCTAACTTCACTTCGTTTCTACTATGTGTATGTATGCGCAGATGAGAGCTGTGTGACAAATGGATTCTTGGAGAAGAAAGTGGATTGGATTCCCGGAATCGACAGCTTCAGATTAAGGGATATCCCAAGCTTCATCAGAACCACCGACCCAGATGACATCATGCTCAACTTCTTAATTGGACAAGTCGAAGCAGCTCATAAAGCCACCATGATCCTCATCAACACGTTTGATGAATTTGAGCAGAGCTCTCTGCAATATCTTTCCTCTATCTACTCTCCTCCGATCTTCACCGTCGGCCCTCTCCCTCTGCTCCTCGAACAGCCCCCTCACAACCACAAGTTCATGTCTTCCATGGGCTCCAACCTCTGGAAAGAAGACACCCACTGTCTCCAATGGCTTGATTCTCAAGAACCCAGCTCCGTCTTCTACGTTAATTATGGCAGCATCACCACCATGACCGCCGACCAGCTCGCTGAGTTTGCTTGGGGCCTCGCCGGCAGCAAGTGCCGGTTCCTGTGGGTGGTCAGACCCGACCTTGTTGAAGGCGGGTCGGTGATTTGTCGGAGGAGTTTATGGGAGAGACTGAAGGAAGAGGGTTCATAGCGAGCTGGTGCTCGCAGGAGCAGGTGCTGAACCACCCGGCTATCGGAGGGTTTCTGACGCATTGTGGGTGGAACTCGATGACGGAGAGCGTGTGCGCCGGGAAGCCGTTGGTGTGCTGGCCGTTTTTCGCAGAGCAACAGACGAATTGCAGGTATGCGTGTGTGGAGTGGGGTACGGGGATGGAGGTGGGGCCAGAAGTAGAGAGGGAGGAGGTGAGGAGGATGGTGGTGGAGGTGATGGAAGGGTCGACGGAAAAGGGGAAGGAGATGAAGGAGAAGGCTTTAGAGTGGAAGAGGAAGGCGGAGTCGGCGACTAGGCCGGGGGGTTCTTCTTATCAGAATCTAGAAAAGGTTCTTGATATGCTTCTCAAGAACTTGAGGCCTAATTTTTAAGGAACGGTTTATTTATTCTTAATATATTAATAATATGAGCAATTCACTTATGTATTGTTGTTTATGGTGGGTTTGAATATAACAAGTCATGTTATGTATTTTTTTTAGATAAAAAAAATTGAGGTGAATTGACTCAAAAACTTGCTAAAGTTATAATATACAAATTAATTACCAACAAAATCTATAATAAAATTTAAATTAATGAATTTATAAGTTATAAATTAATTTTTTATTAACTAAAATAACCATTTGAACATCATATTATGTCCTTTGATTGATCAGTTTTGTATATCAGATTTGGGATCTGTTTAGATAGGATTTTAAAAATGGGCTTATGAAAAAAAAGGGCTTTTGAACAGATTATAGAAAAGGGCTTTTAGAGAAGAGATTATGAAAAAAAAAGTGGTTTTGAATAAATGAATGTTTGGATAGTTATTTATAGAAGGGATTTTATTATTAGTAAATTACGAAAAAGGGTATGAGTATTAAATGAGGAGAGAGGAGAGATAAGAGGAGAGAGGAGAGAGGGTGTAAGAAAGAAAATAGAGAAAAAGTAGAAGAGAGGAGAGAGGGTGTAAGAAAAAGTAGGAGAGAGGGTGTAAGAAAAAGTAGGGATAATATAATAATTAGTTAGTTCAAACGTGGTTTACTGTTCTAAAAGCTACTCTGACCAGCTTTTCGGAAACTTTGGTTTTAAACCAGAGTTTAGTCTAAAAGTCCGTTTAAATAAATATGACTGTTTGTTTTAAAATTTCTTCAAATCTAAATTTTGAACTAAATCTTAATTTAAAATTAAAGTTTAGATTTTTTCAAACAGGCTTGATGTGCTAAGGAAAATAACGGGCATGGCATCCCAAAACTCCAAACGTGGGTCCTTAAATCTAAACAATTTGAATGACGTATAAAATAATTAATTATAGAACTCATTAGCCACTAGCAATTAACTAAGTAAATTGACACGTCAGCACAGTGGAAAATGAGTGGCATTAATTAGCTAAAATAGACACCAACGATTCTGCAGTTTCTTTAGCAGCCTTTGTGTAAAAAGATTCTGAAGTTTCAATGCTGACAATTTTGAAAATCAAACCCACTAAAACCATTTATGCTTTCTCTGAACTTTGGATTTAGGTATGGGTGATGGATTTAAGATTAAGGATTTTGGTTCATAATGAAATTTTTAAATATATTTGTATCAAATAATACATAAAAAAATGAAATTGAGATATGGATTTGTGGACAAAATTCATCACAAGTTGATTTTGTTACGGACTATTTTCCATAACAATAGAGTGCACCTTGCAATTATGAATAAAATATTTTCTTAATTTATTTTTCCTCTATTAATTATTGATAAGTATCATTATATTAATTATTCCATTTATATTAATATATAATTTTACCCTTTATATATTTATTTTATTAAATACAGATAAAATTTAAAAGTTGTTGAATTTTTTAGTATAATTAATGAGGTTTAAAGTTTTTTTTATTTTGTGTAAAATATATTAGAAAAATTTATAAATAAAACTAGAGGAGGAGTGTGTCTTCTCAATTAAATATTCTTATATAAAGGTGACTAATAAATAATTATTTATGGAGAATATAATATAGTTAAACTTAATAAATATATTTGACATTTAATTTTTTAAAAAGTATTCATATCAATTGTTTGATTACATGTGTTAGAAAGTGATGAAGGATGTGATACTAAAAGGGGGATTAATTAGAGTGATCTTATTTCCATTTAATTTCTCTGATGGAAATTATGAATCACTGCATGCACACACCTTACGCCGTTCGTACCTATTTGGCTGTTGGTTGGTGAACATGTGCTTATTAATACTCTCACATCAATCCACCTCATTTTAGGTTGGCTTTTAAATGAGAAAACTCAAGAATTACTACCAAAATTAAGGTGGGCCAAATAACATCAATAGACACAAAATAACTAATATAGTTATAGAATCCAAATATTTTTTAAATAAATTAATTAATGTGCTATGTTTGTAATATATTATTATATTATCCCAGCTTATGTGAAATATAAATAGATCTGTTAATCCAATTAATAAATAATTGATTTATAGCTCATAAGTTTGAGTTTAATTTTTATTATTAATATGAGGATATTATTAATGTGAGATATTTATTATTATTATAACCTATTTAGATATTAATTATGATAATTAATAAATATTTCTGAATGTGGCCCATAGTCATTGTGTCACGTTTCGAAATTTGGACCGTAATCAGCACAGAATATGAATAATTTCACATTTTAAAAGTCTAAAACCTTAAATAAAATATTTAGAACGAAAACCATAATAAATTACGTTTCATAAATCAAAAGCAAATCCTCTGTAGGAATCTCGGCATAATCGTCGTTGTATAATCGATCTCCCGATGATCCTACAATAGATTGCAAAATAAACATAATCTTTCTTAAAGTTTATGTGGAACTTTTACCCTTTTTAAAATAATACAAGTTCTTAAGAAAGGTAATTACATCAAAAAGTAGTCTTTATAAAAAAATAACGTTTCGGATTGATAATGAGGCTCTTTACTGCTTAGCAGGAGGATTAGGGTCATCTACACTATCTGAAGCCAAATAATTTACTCATGAATAACGTCTAAAAAACATGATTAAAAGAATGCGGAAGTACACAATGCATAAACATATTTTAAATAACATTTTGTATTTTAATGCAAACCTTTCAGTAAACATTTTCTTTCAGGGAAAACAATTTGAAATAGTCATTTAAAAAACAATTGCTTAAAAATAATTTTTTCAAAACCATAATCTTTCTGTAGAACTTCAAAACAAAAATAAACGTGGACACACAGTCCACGAGAGTAAATAATCATGCGTAGCATGAAGCTACAAAACAGACATGGACACACAGTCCACGAGAGTAAATAATCAATCTGGCGACTCAAGGCCACTCTTCGTTACAAGTACAAAACCCACGTAATAATTTGGTGGCTCGAGGCCACTATCCGACGCGAGTATGAAATCCACATAATAACCTAGTGGCTACAGGCCATTATCTATCACGAGTACAAAACCCACGTAATATCCATCGAGCTCAGGTAACCAAGGTGCTCCAAGGACTAACAGTACTGCTGTTAGTAACCAGCGTTCTATATTTTGTCCTCTTTAAAATATTTTCAAGATGAGTGGGGTTTATTTCACATGTAATGATCTCAATCGTTTCAATGTCATAACCTTTAGTAAAATCACTTTAAATTTCAAAACCCCTAGTATGAATATTTAAAATTTAATATCAAGTTGATGTGAAAACATATGAAATTCACAAGGAATATTTCATGAATAACCTCAGTTCAATGTAACATTTGTCAAATTCTTTTCTAAACCTCTTTATCCATTTTCATGCTTAATCATAACTCCTTTTCTGAGCTGTATGAAAATGAATTATTTCTAACAATTAAAATCACCATTTCGTAAAACTGGTTTTTTGTAAATCATATTTGAAATTCAACATTTTTAATGAAATAACTATATATTTAAAAATGTTAACTTTAGGGAACATTATTCACTCACCTGTCACGCTATTAAACCTTTACCCGTTGCAGCTAAATCACTTCCGATTAACAATACTTCTCAATTACCTGATATTCTGAAACAATGTCTTAACATTTTATTCAAAGTCTTAACAGAAATAAAGCACTTGAAGTCCTAACAAGCTTTTATCCCAATGTTTTTCCAAACAGAGACCAAGACCAAAACCCTAAAACCACAATTCTTAACCCAGTAAAACCTCAATTTGAGCACATTTCACTTAAAACCAAAATATAGCTTTCCAAATTTTCTTTCCTTCCAAAACTTAAACCCAAATTCAATTTACACACAAGAGTGAAATCTCATATATATATATATATATATATATGCATAAATGCTATATGTGCAATTTCCCATAGGCTCAATTATGCATAGCACCAACATCAAGCTCTTCACCATGACAATAATGTATATATAGATATACATCAGGCCAAAACAGTAACACCTATGCATGTATATATATATCAAAATAAAATTATCATAGCCTCCTTCCCAAATGTTTCTCAATTCATTTGATTTGTGCACACGCAGACCTATATAGCAATAGAACCCCTTTTTTTTATTCAATTAAATATCCCACACATATAAATCAGATTCCAATTTCTCCTTCAATCACATATTCCATTAATCCATTTCTGTTAGTTTCTCAATTCCATTATACTTACATATATCTATCCATAAGTATAATTTCTAAAACCAACGATGAATATGCATATAGATTGAAACAACAGCTTCTGATGATCATTCTGTATTCTCGATAAAAAATAGGGCAGCCAACAATAATTCAATACAACAAACTACAAATCTTAATGGGATACATAAATCACTTGCTTACCCTACTTCATGTCACCAGAAATTCCCCAATACAACACGGTATCTCAGTACCCAAACTATCAACCACATCTCGACAACAGAGAAAAGGAGAAGAAGAAGAATGTTAGTTCACTACCTCCCTATAACTAGTGATACTCGACACCAACATAAGAGAATGGCATCATAAAATAAGGGAATTAGCAGTTGGGACAGAGAATGGCGAAGTCTCACAATACCCACTCCAATGGTTCTCGACACTCATCAATAGAAGGTGGGGCAAAGGAAAAGGAAAGTTTCCCATTTTAAGACTCAATTTCAGACAAATCCACGGAGAATGCCATCATAAACTCAAGCAACAGAAGGGAAGAGGTGGGAATTAAAAGAGTTGCTACAGTACCTTGTCAAAGGAGTGTGATGACAACGATGACACATAGAATAATGACAGCAAGAATGGTGGAAACTATAGCATCGACTCTTCACGGTGACAACCCACGACCTCTCCTCTCCCACTTCCCGCGACGACCCAAAACTTCCCCTTGCTGGCTCCATTTATCGGCAGGAACAGGAACTTACCGAATGACACGACATACCAGTAGCGATAACACGGCAGGGACTAGATTACACTACATCAGTGGCATGAACTTCTCTCTATCACCGCTCTCTTGCTGCCCCTCATTCCCTGCAGCCGCTGAAGAATTTCAAAGACAATGAAGAAAGGGTACAACTGTAGAAAGAAAAAGACAGGAGGGGCAACATGGTAATTTCACGCGCTGAAAAATAAAAATAAACCCTCACTTCTACGATAACTAGGATTCAAACATGGAACCTAATGATACAGCCCGCGCCTTTTGACCACTCTGCTAACCTGCTCCCATTGACAATTTCTGCACAAAAAAATATATATTCTTTTGATGAATAAATTTTAAAATTCTGAAAATTCTTGAGCCATAACATATTAGGCCCAGTTCAAAGTAGGTTGTTGACTCAGTTTATTTAAGGTTAATTTTTGTATAGTGAAAATTAACAAATTAATTATCGAGCGATTGCTTTCTGAGTCTAGAGAGAAACCTATTTTCTCAACTCACTCTTAAAGGTTCCCTACTGGTGATGACAGTACACAAGTTATCATCACTGTGCCTAGTCACCAGTTGGAAGAACCTGATATTTATCTGACAATGTTCTCTATTTGGCAGGTATCTCATTTGATTTTAATTCTTCTCAAATTGATCAAGCTAATGGCGAGAGGTAATTTTAAGTCTTCCACTGTATCTCATATAAATTTTATATTCATGTATGTTATAATTTAGACTGATTATATTGTTGAAATATTTAATTTCTAATTGTTAATAGATAATTTTTTAAAATCTGAAGACATATTTTGCTTTAGTAAGTGTTTGGATTCAACTCAAGTGAACTTTTACTTATAAAAAAACATAAATGGAGCTATATATGCATAGTGGACACAATAATCTCATATGGGAGATGTTGTGTGCGTAATTAGCTATATGCTTATGAAAATGATCTTTTGAAAAAAAAAAAAAGTGGTTTTGCTTATATCTTTCTACTTCAACGAATCACGTAATTCTAGTGGGGGAAAACTCTGAAGCAATTATTTTGATGAGTTCGATTTCTTAAGGGGGAATGTAGAGAGGGAATTAATGAAGACTCTACCTTTGATACTTAATATATAATATATTTAATTAATTTTATATATTTTTTTAAAAGTGGCCCAATGATTTTATCTACTGAGTTTAAGGTTGAAGTTGAAGGAAGAGGGCTCATGGTAAGTTGGTGCTCACAAGAGTAGGTTTTGAACCATCTAGAGGTATGAGGGTTTCTGATGCATTGTGGTTGGAACTCAACTTGGAGACTGTGTGTGCCAGGAAGCCGATGGTGTGTTGGACTTTTTTTGCCGAGTAACAGACGAACTGTCAATATGCATGTATGGAGTAGGGGATAGGCGTGGAGGTGGGGCCGATGGAGGATGGTTGTAGAGGTGATGGAGGGATTGTCAGAGAAGGGGAAGGAGATGAAGGAGAAGGCTTTGGAGTGGAAATGGAAGGCGGAGGAGGCCACAAGACCCAGCGGTTCTTCTTATCAGAAGCTTAAGAAACTCATCAATAATATGCTAATTTGAAACCTACTACTTATTAAAAGATTATTTGGTTGTTCTTAACTTTGTTTGCAATTCCAGAAAGGTTATTGAATAAGAACTCTTCTACCAAGCGCAATGTGTTCTCTATTGTTTGTGACATCCAGTTGTATTTAGTTTCTAAATAAACTCTTATGAAAAATAAATAATTTAAAAGCTCTTCTAAAATAGTTTTTTTAGAAAAAAATTTATGAAAAAAATGAGTGTTTAGATACTTATTGCCAAAATAATTTTTATAATTAGTAAATTATTAGAAATAGTATAAGGTTAAAAAATAAATAATTATTGGTTACTTTTTATCATCATCCCCATCAGCAATGATGATGCCGACCGCCCAACTACGACGCTGATCTCTGTAGAGGACACTGCTTCTCCCACTGTTGCCAATGCCTCCGATGACCATAGGCACATGGGGAGCAATGAGATTTGACAACCCAACTTGCCGTTGCTGTCACCCGAACTCACAACGACAAAGAAGATGACGAATATCTCCCTAGGTGATAGCGATGAGATCTGTAACGTGATTTTTTCTCCTCCTCCCACTGCGAGATCTCACCCACAACGAGAAGGGTTGGGCCATGGTAGACAGAAGAGGTGACTGAGAAGAGTGAAGGAGATGATAGATATGAGATAGTGATAGCGAAGCTCTTGAGCAGTGAAGAATATGATAAGATGAGAGATTATATAAGAAAAATACGGTAAAATAGTCATTAGATAACCTATAAGCTCTTTTTCTCATTCATAAATTATTCTGAAAAGTTTATTCTAAATTATGATTTAATCTATAAGTTCTTTTTGATATTTTAAGACTGTTTATTTTATTTTTTTTTCAAATTATAATTTGATTCAAAAAGGTTTTATAAACTATAGTTTGATGAAAAGCAAAAAACCCATAGTCTCCATTTAGGGTGCGTATAGGCTAGACATGGCCTATTTATGTGCCTAAAGCCCATGATTAAGTGCAAGAATATATATATATATATATATATATATATATATATATATATATATATATAATGACTTGATTATATTAACAAAATAATATTTAATATAATTAGTAGATTATTAGGTTTTTTAAATATGATATTTTAGATTTAAATTAGGTTATAGAAATTAGTCTTTAAACTGATAGTTAAAATATACTATTTAATTTTTATGGGTATATGTTCATATTTAATAAGAGTAGTTGGAAAGAGTAAAAATTAATTTGATAAAATAGTTTAATATAATTAATAAAGATAATATTAAAAATTATTTAAATTTTAAAATAAATTAAATATTTATAACTATTTTTAGTGATACATATAAATTAATTATTTAAGAGTACCTCACAATAACGCAAAAACAGAAATTTTGCAGGTATCACAAAAAAGATAGTATGTGAGTGGACACATTAATTTGTTTTTTTTTGGCCAAAGAGTGGACACATTAATTATGATCATCTTTATAACAATTTATATTATTAATTATAAAAGCTAAATAAATAATTTATATTTTTTTTAAAAACTATTCTTATATAATTTTATATATATTAAAAAGTTTTTATTAAAAAATAGTTTTAAAGTACAAGATAGTAAAATATATTTTTTAAAAAATAATATATAATTATTATAAAAATTAATTTAATTAAATTTTTAATCTATAAAAATTAAATTAATGACCGGAGCAAGTAATAGTCACTCGGATGTGATGGGGATTGATGATGCTTTTGGAACCGTACGTGTTTTAGGGGATGGTCCCAAACGGCTACTGATCAGTAGATCAATAAATTGCGCATTCATGGTTGTTTGATCAAGAAGGAAGTTTTCTTGACACAATATAACACTTGAAGATTCATGAGATCTTGTCATATATCTTTGGCTAGAGATTTCAGTTGAAGTGACATATATTCGAAAATAAAATCGTTAAGATAATAATTAATTCTCAAAAACAACCCAATGGGGAAAAGCATTCTTAGGTATTATTTAGTTGGAGGAATAAACTAGATTAATTTAAAAAAATAGAAAAAAAATAAAAAAATTAATTAATAATATTTTTTATTTAATTTATAAGGGGAGGGGAGGGGAGAGGAGAAGAAGGGAGATGAGTTAATTAAAAGTTAATAAATATAATCTTATCTCTTTATTTAAATTTATTTATTCTTTATTTATAATATTCATATCAAAATTATTTTTTTTAATTTATAAATCTTAAATTTTTTTATCTCATTTATATATAATAAAATAAAAAAAATAAAAAAATATATGATAAAATTTTAACATTATTTTTTATTAATTTTATAATTATTATATATTTTAACATAATATATAAATAATTTATTATATTTATTAAGTTTTAGTAATTAAAAAAATTAGGTATGAAAAAAAATAAAAATAAAAAACTTGAAGATATAATTAAAATATTAAAAATATATAAAGGTTAATTTGGTTAAAAAAGAGTAAAAAATTTCTCTCTAAAAACCTTCTATTTTGGAGGGGAGCTAAGGGAAGAGAGTACATAAAGACAAAAAATCTCCCCTCCCCTCCCTTTTTTCTAACTAAATATACTTTTTTTTCCCTCCCCTCCCCTCTAAAACCCCCTAATCAAATAATTCTTTAGAATACCCTTCAAAGTCTCTTGATATATATATATATACATATATATATATCATGCATTTAATTTACTTCAATATTAGAAAAAGATAACTACGTGAGGCATAGAAACATAACAGTATAATTAATATATAGTTAAATTTTTTAAATATAATTTTAATCTAAACTATAAGGATGAAAAATACTTATCCAATATAAAGAAAGAAAGATAACAATTTTCCAGCCTTCCCCCCAAAAAGGGGATCACAATCGTATCTTATCTTATCCCATACTGTCTCATAATGGCGTCTCTGTGATCTTAACTATTTCCACATATCCAAGTCAAGCTTCTCACCATTCTCCCTGCATCGTGGGTTCCAATGGAAGAAAAAGAAAAATTAAAGGAAAAATCCCATATAAATACATGTAAAATTAACCGTTTTAATTGCTTTATTTATATGGTAGTTCTAGCTAAAATAGCTATAAAAAGCTAGACCTTTTTTTTTTTTTTGTTTTTTTAGCTTTTTTAGCCTATATAACAATCACCTATCTCATTTACATTCATCATAAATATCATACTAGATCTAGAGAATATAAGTTAAACATTTAATAAAAAAATTAAAAATCTATATACTTCTTTTATTAAAGTTCTTCGAGTTCTTTCTAACAATATCTATTTGCCACTAGTTATTGTTAGCTACCATAGTCAATCTCACTAAAAGTATTAGATTAAACCTAAAGAAAAAGTTATAGATCTAGTACAAAAGTTAAAGATCTAAAAAATTTTTGCTATTAAAACTCTTCAAACTCCTCCTGACATGGTAATGAAGAAATTCAAACATGTGTAAAGTCGAAAGAGTGAAGAGTAAGATGATAAATAAAAAATAAAATTTATAAATTTTTAATATAAGGATAATATCCCATATGATGCATTACAGTTTACAAATAACAAATAACTGAAAAAATAAGAAAAATAAACAAATGACAAAATTAAATGGTAACTTATAATTTTTATAATAAATATGATAAAAAATGACAGAAATAGACACTGAAAATAGAGAAAAAATACAAAAAAAATTACCTTCATATAAATCTGTTTCATATGGCATAGGAATATGACTTCAAATGATTATGGAAAGAGAAAGTGATGAAATTATAATTAAATTAAGATTTTTAAATTTTTAAAAGACTTTTAATGATATTCTTTTACAAAAATTATCAATAAAAGTGATTAGAAAGGATTTTTTTTACTATAATTTTAAGCATTATTTGGTTGGTGGATTTTTGAAAGGGAGAAGATGGAAGATATAAGTATGTTTAATTAGAAAAAATAAAAGGGATGTGGGATAAAAATTTGTATCTTTATGTACTCACCTCCCCTCTAAAAGTGGAGTTTTTAGAGGGAAAAATTGTTTTTTACTCAATTTTAATAAAATTGCCCTTTATGTATTTTTAATATTCCAATTGTATCCTCATAAAATCTATTTTTTTTATTCTCCTCACACATGATTTTTGCTTTGATTGCTAAAGCCTAATAAACATAGTAAATAATTTATATATTATATTAAGTAATATAATAATTATAAAATTAATGAAAAACAATATTAAATTTCATTAAATTTTTTAATTTTTTTTAATTTTATCATATATATAAATGGGATAAAAATTTTTAAGATTCATAAATTAAGAAATAATAATTTTGATGTGAATATTATAAATAAAGAGTAAATAAATTTAAATAAAAAGATAATAATATATTTACTAATTTTTAATTAACTCTCCTACCTTTTTTAACTAAACAAAAAATATCATCTCTCTTCCCTTACCTTTATACCTACAACTTCCATTATCTTTCCCTATTTAAATTAACTTAATTTACCCCTTCAATTGAACCAAATAAAGTCGAATACATTGTTTGGTATGAGGGATTTTGGGGGAGGGGAGGGGAGTGGAGGGATTTTGCTCCCCTCCCCTTGTTTGGCTTAAGAAAAATATTAGGAGGGAAGGGATTTTTTTTTGAAATTTTCCTTTTCCACATTGGCAAGCTTCCTTCCAAAATTGGGGGAATTTAAAGGGGAGGAGTAATATTTGTACATGATCAGACTAATATGTCCATGAGTTCTTTCCAATATCCCAATATTACCCTTTCATGTTATTACTTAGAACCCTAGAGTCCCATTCAGTCCCAAGCGAAAGCCTCTACTCATGCATCATCTCCTCTAGTTGCTTCATCTTGCCAAGCGCTATGCTATTCCGCAGTCTACTTTTGCTACTGTTCTCCACTCTATCAAAGGTTAGGACTATTTTTATCAATCCTCTTTTCCCTTTTTTGTCCTATTTTTCATTGTTGGGTTGAAATTATTTTCGTAGGTGCGTGTTTGTGAAATTTCCCTTACTTCTCTTACTTTTTGTTGCATGTGCTCTACTTTAGTATATTTTGAACCCTGATTTCACTTCTATATGATACATAATCTCTACGCTTTCAACTTCCTTCTTTGTTGTTGTCAAACTTTTACCTCAGGAACAGTGGCAATAAGACGTCTAAATTGTTCAATTATGAAGCTTGTACTATACTGGCTTTTTTGTCATAGTGATTTATATTGCGTGGGTTAATTTTCAAAACTAGTATTTGAGTCAATATGTCTTTTTGGTTTATGTGAAACTGTGGCAGTTATGGGGTTCATATGTTTGCCTTATATTTTTAAGATAGAAGAGGTAGCTTTATTATGAGAAGAATTGCAAAGGAATGGGAGATTAAGTATATATATTTTGGTGACCTGAATACTTAAGCATTAATTAGCTCCATTCCTTTCGTGCATATACATTTCTGCAAACATTTTCTATTTACATGTCTTCAATTTTTAACTTGTTTGCATGTAGAAGAGGAAGAGGAGGAGGATGAAGATGTTCATCTAGTTCCAAGCAGTACTGATTATGTTCATCTAACTTATTTACTTCTGAAATATAGTTAGAAACCGCATGAACAAACTTTTAATCTGTACCAAAGCCTAAAAATATACATACAATATCATTAATATTTCCACTGAAAGCTGATGAAAACATATTAATCTTTATAAATCCAATAGCATATTAGTCTAATATATAGAGAATCATAAAGCTAGTTCAAAATATTATTCTATATATGGTCTCTTTCTCTGAGTCTTCTCTTATTTTTTATTGTGCTTCCCAATTTGAATATCAATTTTTGAACAGCAATTAAACATATATTAATTTGAGGTAATTTTTTTATCTGTTAAATGGATTCTAAAGGGGAATTTTTGATACAATGGTGGAAAATGAGTCAGAGACTTGTAGCCTGCTTTGTTGTTCAGTATTATGTGACTCAGATGTACAATCATAAAAAGAAAATTACTTATAGTATATGAGTTTTACAAGAGAAAGGGTACGTGAACAAGTGATGTACATAATCACTTATACTTCCCGTGGTCAAGATATTGGTAGAATGAGTCTACAAGCTTTTTAGGATTGTGTGATGTTAGAAAGATATGGTGGCCTCTAGCCCACATGATACTCAAGTGTGGGAGAACAAGTTGCTAAAACCCTTTATATCTTAGCTCATAAAACAAAAAACCGTGTGATTAAGTTTTGGTTTAAGCATTATGGTGAAACAGTTAGCTGTCATTTCCATAGTGTGTTAGGTGCTATCCTTGAATTAGAAGATAAATTCTAGAGGTGTTCATAAAGCCCGAGGCCTGGTATACCCACTCGAGCCTGCGAAAAAAAGCCCAACCCGATAAATATAGGACAGGGTCAGGTATCGGGCTGTAAAATACAGCCTATGATTTTTTTGGGCTAGGCACCGGGCAGGGGGTTGCCCTGCCCTACCCATGAGCACTCATTCTATTTTTTTTACTTTTCTCCCTAGTTGTTACACTTGGAAAGGAGAATATGATAGTTACTACGACTAAATGATCATTTTAGAAATATAAATAGTTAAGTAATTAAGTTGCGTCTTTTAATATTTATAACTATATTGATTTTTTCTTTTCTTTTTTAACTTTACTAATCATAATATGATTACATTATAAATTATAATTGTTTATTTTATATTTTTAGATGCTTCATCCTTGTCAACATTTGAAAAATTGATATAAAGTTATAATTATAAATTACTTAGACTTCAAAGTTATTTTTATATACAATGAATTCAATACTTTAATTATTATCTTTTTGTTACCTTATTTTTAGTTGATTATAGATATTATTTAACTCTTGAAGACATATGAATATGGTATTATTTTAGAAGTTTATAATTGCAGATTATTTTTCACAACATGAGCATGTCATTACAACTTAGGCATGCCTAGCTTGCCCACGCCCAGCCCCTATGCCCAGCTCAAAATGGTTATGACTTTTATTGGATAGAGCTAGATATCAGGCTACAAAATGTAACTTATGCTTTTTTCGGGCAGGGCACTGGGCAAGGGGTTGCCCTGCCCAGCCTTGCCCATGAATATTCTTAATAAATTCTTTCTACAACCAGATGGCTCTAGAGTCCCTCCTAAAATTTAGGTTAATGATAAATTTTACTCATATTTTAAGGATTATGTTGGGGCCATAGATGGAACACGCGCGCGCGCACACACACACACACACATATATATATATATATGCAAAAGTATCTATGGTAGATGCACCTCTTTATTGAGGAAGAAAGAAATTTTCTACCCAAAATGTCTTAGCAGCTTGCACATTTGATTTAAGGTTCCCTTATGTGCTTGTTAGATGGGAAGGCACCGCATCTGATTGAAGGATTATAAAGAAAGCATTAACATGAGAAGATAAAGTTAAGATTCCTCAAGGTAAAAATTTTAGGAATTAGTAAAGTGACATAATTAAATAGCATCACAAATTTAAAACTAATAAAATGACTATTTTATTTTATGATTGAGAAATATTACTTGGTGGATGCTGGATTCATGTTAAGAAGTGGTATTATTACATTTTCAATCTCTGACATGCATCATTGCGTAATGCAATTCAACTGGCTTTTGGAGTATTGAAAAAAATATTTGTAATTTTATCAAGTGCCGATGAATCTTCTTATGGTGTCAAAGCTTAAAAGGTGATTGTTGTTGCTTGTTCCATTCTTCATAATTACTTAATGAATACAGATCTTGATGAAGAGATTATCCATGAAGTAGGTGATGAACTTGCAACCTAAGCTAAATCTAATAATGATAATCATACTCCAAGAGGTGATAGAAGTAAAGCAGCTCCGGGTGAGCTTATAAGGGATGCAATAGCTCATCAAATGTAGACTGATTATGAAAATAATGCTAAGAATAATTGACAATATTGCGTTATATTGCTCATTGGATGTATTTATTTGATATTGAACTTTCTTGAATATTCGTGAATGTTTGAACATTTGTTTACTTATATGGTGTATTGCTTATGAGGATGAATATTTGTTGTATTGCTGTAATTATCCATGAATATTTGAACTGAACTTTATATGTTCATTTTCAACATGTTTACTTATATAGTGTTCTATTTGGGGGTTTAATTTCTAATAGTATAGTTCTAAAGACTAGTACAACTGGTAAGAACTTAATTTAAAATTTTAAGATGGATGATGCCTTAATTGATGCATTCAAGTGCTATCCAAATATCTATTAAATATCTTTTAAGATCATAATCATCTTGTATGCAGACTAATTTGAATAAGTTCACATTTAGTAAAGTTACGTTTAATTAGTGTGTGTTGTTTTAGCCTTTAAGGTCAATGCCCTTGAGTATGGGGAAGCTTAACATGGAGCGTCTGGCCAATAACAGTGTTATATATAGGGCTGCGGCGTCATCCACCCCGAGAACAGGACAAAACGGCGATGTCGTCTTCGTCTCTCCTTCAAAATAATTGGGAGCGCTTAGATAAACTTTTAAAAACAACTATAAAAAAAAAGAATTTTTAGATAATTTTTAAAAAATAATTTTTAGAGAAAAATTTAAGAAAAAAAATAGTTTTAAATAAATAGATATTTAGATAATTATTTTTAAAAATATTTTTATTATTTATAAATTATTAAAAAAATATATAATTTAATTAAAAGTAAGGGAGATGAGAGATGAAAGAGGAGAGAGGAAATAAGGTAGAAAAAAAAGAGGAGAGAGGAGAGAAAATTTAAAAGATGTAAGATAGATAAGAGAGGAGAGAGGAGAGATGAGATGGGTGAAAAAAAGAAAAGAGATGAGAGAAAATGTGAGAAAAATAAAGATAAAATAATAGTTGGATAGTATATAAATTTTTTTTAATATTCTAAAAATTAATCTCAATAATTTATATAAAATTTTCATTTTAAACTATAATTTAATATAATTTTTTTAAAATAAATATAACTATTTCTTTTTAAAAAATTTAAATTAAAATTTAAGTCAATTTTTTTTTTTAAAATCCATTTTAAACACCCACTTAAACAAAATAGATTCTTGACGACACTGACTTTTGGTTGACGTAATGTGAACGCCACTATTATTTTATTTGAAGCCCAATATGACCATGACTCATCGCTACCCACTTGATATATTGGAAAGATACTTCCATTCTTTATTTTAGTATAATTATTATTTTTATTATTATATAATATCTTTAACTAATTTAATTAAATTATAAAAATAATTAATATAATATATTTTTTTAAAAATATTTTAATTATTTTTCTTATTTTTTTTAATATTACATTTGTTTTCTGATTGGAAAGATGCATATAAATCTAAATAGAAAAATAATTATTTTTTATTTAATTATTTTTAAATAAATATTAATAAAAAATAATTTAAAAAATAAAAAATAAAATAAATATTTATATTTAATATCAATTCTTTAACTAAATATTATATTATTGTAGTGATAAAATTTAAAATAAATAACGCTAAGTGGGGCCACTAATTTAGACTAACAGAGTGAGAGATAAGAGATTCAGATGCACAAACTCTCCCTCAGCCACACAGGAGGGAGGGAGAGATGGGGTTCATATTTTTTTTTTTTTATAAAAATTTTTATAAAAGGGTTAGGTTCACCCACGATTTAAGGGCAGAGCGAAGTCTTTCTTCCTCTTAGGTGATACTAATATCGGGTAGGACGAGCCGTCTATTACCCTCATACGTAAATCTAAACACCCAAAAATTAAGATAACTTCCCAAATATCACGACTGAAACTATAATAAAGTAGTACTCCCAAAAATTTAAACAAACTCTAAATAATAGTATATCTTAGTCATTTTGTCAGGTTCATTTGTCAGTTGAACCTGGATGGGGTCCATAGCTGAAGTGAAGCCTCATGCCGTGGTGGTTCCATACCCAGCTCAAGGTCATGTTAACCCAATGATGAAGTTCGCCAAGCTTCTTTACTCCGCGGGCTTCCACATCACCTTCGTCAACTCTGAGTTCAACCACAAGTTCTTACTCCGAAGCAGAGGTCCCCACGCCGTCGAAGGTCTCCCCGAATTCCGCTACGAGACCATCCCTGACGGCCTCCCTCCTTCCGACGCCGACGCCACCCAACACGTCCCTTCTCTCTGCCACTCCACCAACGCCACCTGCTTCGACCCTTTTGTGAAGCTCCTGGCTAGCCTTCAGACCTCTGCCTCCGCCTGCCATATCCCTCCGGTCACCTGCGTCGTTTCCGATGGGACCATGACATTTTCCTTGAAAGCTGCTAATGCTTTGGGGATTCCCAGTGTCTTGTTTTGGACTGCAAGTGCTTGTGGGTTTGTAGGTTATGCTCAGTATCGCTATCTGGTTGATCAAGGCCTCGTTCCACTCAAAGGTACTTACTTCCATTACTTCTTTTTTTTCCTATTTCTCTTTTCATAACAGAAATATGGTTTCCATTCTTTTACACGTCAATTTCAATCACATGCGGACAAGTAGTACAATTAATTTGCTTGTCCTTGGAATCATAGGTAGGCCTTGCGGTACTTAACATGTGCCATGAATTATTTTTTTGAAATAGCATATTAAACAAAATTAATTTTCAAAATTATAAAATTTAAGGACATGTCTCCCCCACTCACGTTGGTAGCAATAAAGAAAGCTGGGCCTATTCCTTCATGCAATATCTTAAGAGTCTTGGTCTAATTTTGCTGGTGTTTCTAATGTGCTTATATATATATATATTATATGCGCAGATGAGAGTTATGTAACAAATGGATTCTTGGACAAGAAAGTAGATTGGATTCCAGTAATCGACAACCTCAGATTGACAGACATCCCAAGCTTCATCCGAACCACCGACCCAGACGACATCATGCTCAACTTCTTCATCGGACAAGTCAAGGCAGCTCATGAAGCCACCATGATAATCATCAACACGTTTGATGAATTTGAACAGAGCTCTCTGCAATATCTTTCCTCTATCTACTCTCCTCCGATCTTCACCGTCGGCCCTCTCCCTCTGCTCCTCGAACAGCCCCCTCATAACCACAAGCTTATGTCCTCCATCGGCTCCAACCTCTGGAAAGAAGACACCCACTGTCTCCAATGGCTTGATTCTCAAAAACCCAGCTCCATCTTGTACGTCAACTACGGCAGCATCACCACCATGACCTCCGACCAGCTCTCTGAGTTTGCGTGGGGCCTCGCTGCCAGCAAGTGCCGGTTCCTGTGGGTGGTCAGACCCGACCTTGTTGAAGGCGGGTCGGTGATTTTCTCGAAGGAGTTTAAGGAATAGACTGAAGGAAGAGGGATCATAGCGAGCTGGTGCTCAAAGGAAAAAGTGCTGAACCTTCGGCGGTGGGAGGGTTTCTGACGCATTGTGGGTGGAACTCGACGATGGATAGCGTGTGCACAGGGAAGCCGTTGGTGTGCTGGCCGTTTTTCGCAGAGCAACAGACGAACTGCCGGTATGCATGCGTGGAGTGGGGAACGGGGATGGAGGTGGGGCCGGAGGTGGCGAGGGAGGAGGATGGTGGTAGAGGTGATGGAGGGGTCATCGGAGAATGGGAAGGAGATGAAGGAGAAGGCTTTGGAGTGGAAGAGGAAGGCGGAGGCGGCCACTCGACCCGGTGGTTCTTCTTATAAGAATCTAGAAAAGGTTCTTGATATGCTGCACAAGAACCTTAAATCTACTTATTAAGGGACGCTTTATTTATTCTTCATACAATCACAGAAAGGCTATATTAATTATAGGAGCATTATATTGGCGCGTTTGAGTATAATAAGAAGGTATATATTTTTATCAGTCAGTTTTGTATATGGGATCTGATCGACTAGGGAATGTTGGATGTGGGCTCCCATCGTATGAGGGGAAAGGTTCAACATTTAAAGTCAATTAGTATCACTGTAACTATATAATCGCCATATTTAGAGAGAGATTTTATCTTTTAAAAATTTAAATTTATATTTAAAGATAATAGATAGTTCGATCTATGCTATATTAGTATCATTTAAAAAAAATAAGACTTCACTTTATTTTTAAATCGTAAATAAATTTAATTATTTTTTTAAAAATTTTATCCTAAAAAAAATTTGTATCACTAGGGGCTAGATGCCCTACGCTTTCTGATATATTTTTATTTTAGATATGTTTTTACATATATTTTTGTTTATTATAAATTTTTGGCTTTTCTACAAGAGTTTTGAGTAATTTGTGCTTAATGTTATTTTAGTATTTATATATTAAAAAGTGTCCTTTATGCTATATTTTTATTCTTTTTTAAATTACATTATATTTTTATATTTTGTGTTTTTAATAAAAGTAAAAAAAATAATTAATTGGTGACTGAACCCACTTGAATTGTTGAAGGGTATTTATAGAATTTATAATATAATCAATTGGAGAAGAAATATCTAGTTAATTAATATATTATATTGTATTATATTTTAATTGGTCACTTACCTTAAAAAACAATTTCCAATGCTACAACTACAAATAGAAAGGGAAAGTTGGTCCTATGTTTTTTTATTACAGAACACATATATCTAGCATATACCAAAAATGGAATTAGGGCCTACACAATACTTCACCCTTGTTAAAAAAGTGTGAAATATAAAAAATGATCCCAAAATCAATATTACAATTAAAATAGTAATACTATTAACTATTTATAAAAAGTATAACACCTTATAAAATTTTATATTTTCAGCGCTACAAATGTGGAACGTCCATATAGGATAATCTACATAGTCCAAATCCATATTTTATAATTTTATTATTTTAAAACATTATTTAACAAGTACAAAATCTAAAATAAAAATAATCTCTTAATTGTGAATTTTTTAGAAAAAATAATTTTATTATTTAAAAAATTGAGATAAAATTTTTAAATCTAAATCATTAAAATTGTATTTATATGGTGGAGATCTCACCACAACTATATGAGTATCCTACAGTATAAATGAGGTGCATTTAAAACAATATTGATGAACCATATACATCATAAGTTTTTTTTTATGGGATTAAGGTGAAAAAATGACTATACATTATTTTTTTTTTCTAAAAGTGTGCCCAACAGCATAATTTTTTTGGAACCTAAAAATACTCATAAATATTCAAAATGGGAGAAAAAAAATACTAAAACCCTTAAATATAATCTAACAAGGTACTTTAAAAAAATAGCATGGCATCCATTGCAACGGGGTGACGCGTGATAAACTCCGTGGATCCCAATTTGCTACTTTATGTAAACAAATAAAATTATTGATTTTAATTTATTTGTAAAATTTTAAAATTTCTCCCAATAAAATTGTTAAAATTTGTTAAAATGTTAATATCAATTTTAAATATAAAATTTTAATATATTTTATCTTTAATACTTATTATTTATACGATACGCTAGGAGCTCATAAAAATTAAGGTATATTTCTAAACTAAAAAATATTTTAAAGAGTTAAAATTATTTTTATTATAATTAAATAATTTATATCGTTTTCTTAATCCCCCAATTACTTTGGTACTTATTACGAAGCCTCACCACATATTTAATACTGGTCTCCGGTATGAAGATATTTGAACCACGAGATATTTTATATTTACTGTTATAATAATATCATTATCGTCCACTTGGTTATAAATAATGAGGCGCTGAGGCAGGAAGAAGCTCATATCACACAGCTCCTACCCAACACAGTGAGAGGTAAGAGAATCACTCTCTCTCTCATTCTCACTCTCAGTTAGACACGGAGAGAGAGAAGATGTGTTCCATATCTGAACAGAAGCCCCATGCCGTAATGGTTCCATACCCAGCTCAAGGTCATGTTAACCCCATGATGAAGCTCGCCAAGCTTCTTTACTCCAGAGGCTTCCATATCACCTTCGTCAACTCTGAGTTCAACCACAAGCGCTTGCTCCGGAGCAGAGGTCCCCATGCCGTCGACGGCCTCCCGGACTTCCGCTACGAGACCATCCCCGACGGTCTCCCTCCCTCCGACGCCGACGCCACCCAACACGTCCCTTCTCTCTGCCACTCCACCAGCACCACTTGCTTCGACCCTTTCATGAAGCTTATCGCTCGCCTTCAGAGCTCCGCCTCTGCCGGCCATGTCCCTCCGGTCACCTGCGTCGTTTCCGATGGGGTCATGACCTTTTCCCTGAAAGTTGCAAATGCTTTGGGAATTCCCAGTGTCTTGTTTTGGACTGCAAGTGCTTGTGGCCTTGTTGGGTATGCTCAGTATCGCTATCTAGTTGATCAAGGCCTCGTTCCACTGAAAGGTAGTACATAAGGTTTAATTTATATATCATAGATCTCACCATATTTGATGTTATTGAGTTTTACTATTTCTTTTTCGTATTCTGTTTTTTTTACTGTTTCAGAAACACACAATGCTAAAAGATCTATTGTCAGTTTTCATCATATGGGGACAAAATACAATTCATTTGCTTGTCCTTGTAATCGTAGAACAGTCTTGCAGTACCGAACAACATGTGCGCCGTTCATATTTAAATGAATAATCTCTTTTTTTTTAAAAAAATAGCATATTAAGTAAAATTAATTTTCAAATTACAAAATTCAATAAAGCTGGGTCCTTTCCTTCACGAAATATCTCGTAGCCTTGGTCTAACTTTACTTCGTTTCTAATGTATGTGCGCATGCGCAGATGAGAGCTGTGTGACAAATGGATTCTTGGAGAAGAAAGTGGATTGGATTCCAGGAATCGACAGCTTCAGATTAAGGGATATCCCAAGCTTCATCAGAACCACCGACCGATATGACATCATGCTCAACTTCTTCATCGGAGAGGTCGAAGCAACTCATAAAGCCACCATGATCCTCATCAACACGTTTGATGAATTTGAGCAGAGCTCTCTGCAATATCTTTCCTCTATCTACTCTCCTCCGATCTTCACCGTCGGCCCTCTCCCTCTGCTCCTCGAACAGCCCCCTCATAACCACAAGCTCATGTCTTCCATGGGCTCCAACCTCTGGAAAGAAGACACCCACTGTCTCCAGTGGCTTGATTCTCAAGAACCCAACTCTGTCTTCTACGTTAACTATGGCAGCATCACCACCATGACCGCCGACCAGCTTGCTGAGTTTGCTTGGGGCCTCTGCGGCAGTAAGTGTCGGTTCCTGTGGGTGGTCAGACCAGACCTTGTTGAAGGTGGGTCTGTAATTTTCTCGAAGGAGTTTAAGGAAGAGACTGAAGGAAGAGGGCTCATAGCGAGCTGGTGCTCGCAGGAGCAGGTGCTGAACCACCCGGCTGTGGGAGGGTTTCTGACGCATTGTGGGTGGAACTCGACGACGGAGAGCGTGTGCGCGGGGAAGCCGTTGGTGTGCTGGCCGTTTTTCGCAGAGCAACAGACGAACTGCCGGTATGCGTGTGTGGAGTGGGGTACGGGGATGGAGGTGGGGCCAGAAGTAGAGAGGGAGGAGGTGAGGAGGATGGTGGTGGAGGTGATGGAAGGGTTGTCGGAAAAGGGGAGGGAGATGAAGGAGAAGGCCTTGGAGTGGAAGAGGAAGGCGGAGGCGGCGACTAGGCCAGGTGGTTCTTCTTATCAGAATCTAGGAAAAGTGCTTGATACGCTGCTCGGGAACTTGAAGCCTAATTTTTAAGGAACGGTTTATTTATTCTTAATATATTAATAATATGAGCAATTCACTTATGCATTGTTGTTTATGGTGGGTTTGAATATAATAAAAAGTCATGTTATGCATTTTGCGATTCAGAGACTCGTTAAAGTCATAGTTCAAAAAAAGTGATTATATTTAACTCATAAGTTATAAGTTAATTTTTTATTAACTAAAATAATCATATGGACATTATATTATGTGCTTTTATTGATCAGTTTTGTACATCAGATTTGATGGACTAGGGAACATAGCGTGCATGGCATCCCAAAACTCCAAACGTGGGTCCTTAAATCTAAACAATTTGAATGACGAATAAAATAATTAATTACAGAACTCATTAGTCACTATCATTTAACTAATTACATTGACAAGTCAGCACAGTGGAAAATGCGTGGCATTAATTAGCTAAAATAAACCCCCAATCATATTATGCTCAACAATAAATTTGAATAACTGCATGCCCACCTCTACGCCGTTCGTACGTACGCTGCGTTTTAATTTATTTGGCTGTTGGTTCCTGAACGAGTGCCGCATCGATGCTCTCACATCAATCCACCTCATTTTACGTTGGTTTTTAAATAAGGAAAATGACGCATTACTACCAAAATTAAGGAGGGGGCCAATAACATCAATAGACTCAAAATAACTAATATAGTTACAGCATTCAAATATTTCTTTAAATAAATAAATTAACTTATCATGTTTACAATATATTTTTTATCTGAACACAGCACATATATATATATAATATAAATAGAGCTGTTAATCTAATTAGTAAAAAAATTATAAATTTAAATCTTACTATTAATATAAAAATTTTGTTAATAAATTATTTTTTTGAGTATAAAAACATACCTAATTTTGGCAAATTTTTGGGTCTAATTCAACTGAATTTTTAGAAATAAAAAAAAAACATAAATGGAGCTATATATATGCACAGTAGACGCAATAATCTCCAATGGTAGAAGTTGTGTGCGTAATTAGCTATATGCATATGAAAATGATTTTTTTTTTTAAATGTGGTTTGGCTTACATCTTCCTACTTCAACCAATGACGTAATCCTGGTGTGTGGGGGGTGGGGGGGCTACGAAGTAATTATCTTGACGAATCCACCCATTTTTAACATATAATATATTTAATTAATTTAATTATATTAATATAACATAAAAATTAATTAATATGATATATTTTTTAGAAATACTATAAATATCTTCTTTAACTCTTTCCTCTCTTCTTATTTTATTATTATTGAGAGAATATCAATAGAAATAATTTAAAATAATTAATAAATATAAAAAATAAATATTTTATTTATGACCTAGATATGTTTCTCAATAAAACTATATATTAAAGATTAGAGAAATAAGATGTACATGAGTTAGGCTTATATATTAATTAATTATTTGTTAAAAATATATATTAATTTTTCTAAAATATTCGTCTTTAAAATTACTATTGATTGCACCCATTAACATTTACAATCTATAGAGATAGTAGAAAAATAATAAATATAGGAAATAAAATATATTAAAATTTTCTATTTAAAACCAAAACTTACTTATAAACTAACTTTTATATTTAGGTTTATTAAAAAAATTGATAATGCTCATGTATAACCCTAGGATCACATGGAAGGGCCAACAACCAACTACTATTTGTTTGCTTCCTAGGCACCTTTTGTTGCTTAGCTTAACCTAATCACCCCTTGCTCATCTCATTATTGTCTTCAATCGTAATTCTAACCTACTTGCAGCTTAAATATATATAATATATAAAAAAAGTACATTTCAGTCTTTATCAAGAGTTAAAATGAGGACAATTGTTATTTCGTAGGCCTACACTTACAAAGATCATGCACTAGCAAACACTTCTGAATTCATTAAGAGGCAGATTCGATAAGAAACAGTAACTGTTTACAACTCACAGGAAGTAATTAACTAGTGCAGTTTGATTTGTGATTATCAACAGAGTTGGATGGAATCCTGTGAGGATATAAAAGGGATTTGTTCATTATTGAGTAGATATTGTAATCTGTAATTCTGTATCATAATCATAGGTATAGAGTATTATTATGTCATTACGAGCCAATAAACCCGATCGAGGATCGCCGCCGTATTACTTGGAGTAGGCCAACTATTGCTACTTGGTTGACTATTTAAGGTTTTGTTGGATCAGAACCTGAGCACCTTCAACCAAGCTCCTTACAACTTCAGCAGCAGGAAGAATTTCATTTATGAGACCAACACCTTGCCCTGCATACATTGCCATGCTCTCTAGGTTCCCTGTAGCTGACATGTTCGGCACTGTTCTGGCGAACCGTCGAATCTCTTTCTACTGTTCAATGGAAAAAAGTGGGGTTAAGCAGTATACTGCAGTTACAGGAACAGTTAAAAGAATAGTATTCATTTTAGAAATTTGTATCAAACAAAATGTGGTAATTCTTCAACATTCAAATAACTTGTAGCATATATATAAATGCTAATGCGATAGAAATATGCAGAAGCTGAAACCTTACCAATCCATTAATCTTTGAATGGCCAATGACGGGCTGATTGGTTTCATTTTCACGGGGTGGAAGAGATCTCCAATCATTGAAGAAAGGTGTCACCAGCACACGCTGAGTTGCGCCCGGCCATCTCGCCTGACCAAATACATCCGTGTACTCGGTTTCATCAAGGTCAACCAAATTTCCCCTTGTATGTAGGGTGAGCATAGCTTTCCTTAGTAGCTACAAACCTGAAAACAAGACTCTTCAAGTGTGAATGATTTCATCATGACTGATACAAAGCTTTTCTTCAATTCGTGAGGTTAACTGATACTGATTCAGAGCTATGTGATAGCATCCAATTTTTCTAACTCAGCTGTTCAATATGTGCTATGATTTATCATTTATGAATGTTGATAAGATCCTTCTATTTAATAGCACCTTAGGATGGCATAGCCTTCATGTTAAGGCTAAGGTTCAAATAAGAAGAGGGTTATAGTGCATCTACCTAGGATGAGAATATGTAGAGAATCTTTTGTCACAAATGATAAATAGTACTTCTTTTATTTTTTTTTAAGAAGTTAGTTAAATTAGTTAATATATTATATTTTTTTTAAAATACTCCAATATCTTTCTTAACTCCCTCCCTCCCTATTTTACTCGGTTACAATTGAGGTGTATCAATAGGAATAATTTAAAAAAAATATGATAAAATTATTAAATAAGTTTTATATTTATGACTAAGATCAAGTCTCTAATTAGGTTATATATTAAATACGGGGAAGAGTACTGTAAAAATATTACGAAACATATACATACATTTCTAAATAAAATTACGAAACATAAAATCTTCAGGATACATATATTTCAAACCTTCTTCTGGGAAAATGATTTTGGAAAGGTTATAAATTGATAAGGTCATTCAGGTGAGAACACATTCAATCACAGGTTAGGTATTGAAGAATAAATTGAAGCATTTCCTTTCGCTCTAATATTGTCCCCAGCCAACCTATACAGATCTTAATTTAAATATCTAAAATGTGAATTCATTATGAGACCTCGCAAGGAACAATGTGTGATTTTATATTCTGGGTTTAGCCTTCGAAAACACATATATAGGAACATTTCCCTCAACACATGTTGAGTATGCTAAGAGATGCCTGCTAGAAATATGAGAACATTTTCCTTAAATATGTTTATAGTAAAATGTAATATTTCAAACCTAGCTCCTAGACAGATGCCTTAGGCACCAAGTGCCAGGGAAGCAACGTATCCAAGTGCATCCACAATTCCTCCTGCTGTAATAACAGGTATGTCTCTGTCTCCAACAAGATCAACCACCCGAGGCACCAATGCTATTAAAGATTCCTGGAATTAGGTGCAGAACAAGAAAGCAAAAAAATTACTGAGTACCTGCAGTAAACAGTACTGTATATGTCATTGCTAAAAAATACTATTAGCTATCGCTCATGCAGTTGCGTTAAATCCTTGATGGGAGAGCTTTGCTGCCTTTTATGGTCCTTCTAGGCTTGATTTAAATTAGTTGGGCCCCGTTAAATTCTCCAATTGTAGTGGAACTGGGTGATCTAATACAAAAGAAGATTGAAGTGTGATGGGTTTCCTAAGACCCTGAATAACCTGACCACATTCTATCTTGAAGTAAAACAGAGATGGATCCACTGTACTTTGTATACAACACAGTTGAAGAAAGAGGAATAGATGGAAGAGAAAAGCGAGTCTTCTACATATTACTCCTATTTATTATTCTCTGTCTGATTATTTGACCATGTTATTGCAGAAAATCCAACTTCAAGGAAATGAATGATGACAGTGTGAATAATAGATACTAAAAATACTTGAAGACTAGATCTGAGAGTTAGAGTTATTACTAGTAAAAACAATCTTCATTTCAGTAACAATTAAAGAGAATCTTCAAGAATAAAAGCATCTTAAGAAATTCATTACGTACGACAGGAAAGTGTTATCCATGAAGTGGCTTTTCAATACATTACTTCCTAAGAACTATGAATTTTATAGAGCTGCAAAGAGACTGAACTAGAGAGGCTTCATGATACTAAGCAGATCATGAAGGCTTCCAGAAAATCTTAGAGCAGAAATTACAATAACTGCTTGCTGAATTGTATTAAATTACAACCCCTACTTTATCCCAGCTATTGTATTTAATCATTTAATGTTATGGTAAACTAACAATAAAATTACATATGAGCACTAAAGTAAATTATCTATGATCATGAAGCTGTTCATACACTTCAGAATTAGGATAAAGGTTGCACACCTGACCAATGACATGACCACCAGCTTCCCTTCCTCGTACAATTATTCCATCCACACCTGCTTCAATTACCTTCTTTGCTTCTTCTACACTCCCAACCTCCAATAGGATTACAAGTAATAGATCAGATTCTAATATCAGTAAAAGCTAAGCAACCACATAGTACGCAAAAGAAAACTAAAATTAGAAACCAACAATAAAAACAAACCTAACTTATCCTATTAAATACAGTCGGCTACAATATAAAACCAACATGCCTGACTGAAAAACACAATCTTTTATTTAATTTATACCAAAGGTCTCCAAAATTTCCTAGTTTCTTGCTCCACTTTTCACTTTCCAGTTTATTTCACACCTTTTTCAGTTTATTTCTATAGGAAAGGGAAATTAGATGGCATCCAACTCAAAGATCATCAATATGTTAGAATGCCATTTGAACATCGCAATGAATATAAAACTAGTAAATTCTGGTTCTAGTTGAGGGGTAAGCAATTGTCATTGCATTTTCCACAAGGGAGATACTTTTAACTCCGCTAGGATATTAACCATAATTTGGAACTTTTGGAGTATAAAATTTGTAAAACTCCACATATTTCAGAGAATCCAAATCCAATTTAACTATGCATTAGAGGAATATTGAAGTAAGTTAGCAGGATATAAACATGAATAGCAATTTCGCATGCCATTTCCAAGTAGCATTTACATATAGGAAGTATCATTAACACAGATGGAAGGAATTAAGTATTTACTTGAGGAACAAGCTTGACCCCAGCGGAATGAACCTGAGTTACCCGTTCCCTTGAACATTCACCCCAATAAACTTGTAAGACTGCCACTTTTTCTTCCAAAATGAACTTCAAGTTCTCCTCGTGGGAAATGCCAGAACAACAGCAACCCCAAACGGTTTGTCAGTTAAGGTCTTAATCTTCCTTATGAGCTCTCTCAAGTAATATGGCGATTCCTGATAGAGAAATTCCAGTCAAACGCAACAAATTACAACATTCACATCGAAGATACAGGGGTAATACAAGCAAAAAAAAAGGGACACTTTTCTTCTGTTTACTTGTCCTTTCCCTTAATTCTGAATGACACTCTGAGGTAAAAACGAATGAAGACCTATCACAGACTCAAGATTACAATGCAATCACTAAAAGGGGAAAACCATGCATTCAGTAGTATCTCGTGACCTCACTAATTTTTGGAAGCTAAGTCTAGAACAGCCTACCAAGCTAATAGCAAGGTGACTATTGTAGTCAATTAAGTACAGGTGAAAACCTTTTTAAAAATTTTTATAACAAAAGATAAATAAATAAATAAAACGAGAACCTCGTGGGAAAAACTCAAGGTGAATTGATCAAACTTGGGTAGAAACCGGAATGCAAGTAACAATTATGGGATTCTCGAAACCAGGGATTATTTTCCGGGAAAAACGGAAAACAAAAAAAAATGAGGCATATCATACCCAATCAGGGGATCAGAGAAATCCAAAAGCACCGGTGTTGGCGACGGCGGCGACAAGGTGGGGACCAGAGATATCGGGGCCCAAAGGAGCCTGAACTATGCCAATAATCGAAACCCAAAATGCCTCTCCAAGCCATGGAATGGAAAGCTTAATTGGTGGAAATCCAAGAGGTTTGTGAGAAAGAGACGATTGGGTGGTGAAGGGGGAAGCAGACATGATTTAACAGTACGTGGCATGCAACTTCATCTGCTTTAAAAAAGAAGAAGAAGGATTGGTGGTGACATGATTGATGTTAAGCTCAGAATTCTGACATGAACACATACGTGATTGCTTCCGCCGTTCAGAACTATCGCTGCCATCATATCAACACAATAATCTGGGGACTGATGATGGAAGCAAGTGAGAGGTAATTCCCTCAATAATCAATTTAATTAATTTAAATAGATTATAAAAATAATTAAATTATTTATTTATAATTATTATATTTTAATTTTTTACTCTATTATCATAAAGTTAGAGATATATTAAGAAAAAAATTATCAATTTAAAAAATAAATTAATTAGATATCATATATTTAAAATTAAAATAAATTTTTATCTAATTTTTATAATTAATATTAAAAATATTATATTTATTGAACATTTAAACCAGCAAAATAAAATAAAACAACAACACGTTAAAAATACTTGGTCCCATCAAATTATTTTGAGGGTACAGTTACTACTTTTATTGCAAACATATCTCTATAATAATATATTGCACTTTGTAGCTAATTAAGGAGATTTATTCATAAAAGTTGGAATTTGTAATATTTATTATTATTTTTAGTAATAAATTTATTATTAATTTTTCTCATATAAAATAAAAAAAATATTTTTATTTATTAAATTACTAATCATTTTATACATACGTGTAATATAATAATTAATTAAAAAATTAATTTTAATTATAAATATAAGATATATTATATATATTTATTAATATTTTTAAAATATTATCTTCATTAATACTTCTTCAACTTTAATTAAGTAAAGGAGGAGTTGAGGAATATAATTAAGGTACTGTAAAAATTTATGTTATGTTAACTAATTTAACTATATTTTTTAATTTAATAAAATTAGTTGAATATATCATATATTAAAGACCGGGGAGTATAAACTTAACTATATTTCTTAATTTAGAGATACTTTTTGTTTGTACAAAATTTTTTAAAAAGGAGTTGAGCTCACCCATTATTTAAGGGCAGAGCAAAGTCTTATTTCCTCCTAGGCAATACCAATATCGAGTAGGATAAGATATCAATTACCTTTAAGTATAAAGTTAAGTACTTATGAATTATGATATTTCTTTAAGCACCATAAATAAAATTATAATAAAATAATATTCTTTAAAAATTAAATATATTTTAAATAATTATATATCTATTGAATCCACGGACAATAACTAAGAGTAATACATGTTATGTGGGCGATCACTTTAATTGGGCTAATATGGGCCTCTATGGGTTTGCTTTTTCTTAATTTTATAATGGTATAACAGAGCTTGCCATCTCAAATTTCTAGCCCAATTATACCTTTTCATAATTTAATGGTCATAAGGCTTTTATTAATGAATAATTTATAAATATCTTTATAAATCTAAAGATATGTCTTGAATTTAGTGAGCCCTCCAAATTTGACTCACATAAAATTTTTGTAACAAAAAAAAATTATAGAGGCTAAAAAGGACAAGAAAAACTTAACATCAATTAGTCTGATTCTCCTTTTAAAAACAAAAATAAATCAAAATTTCCTTCTCTAAATAGTAGCTGGTTTTTTTGTAAATAAAGCACATGAGACCTCGACAATGTCAAATTGAATTGAGTCGGATCACATAAGTATAAAACTTTCTTTTGATTTTTTGGAAAAAAATACAAAATGATATTAAGCTAGAGAAAAGTTAGTTACAAGGTAGAACAAGAAATATTGATTGAAGTATCTATGAAATGAGAAGGTAGAAGTGAGATTTAACAGAAACTAAGGGAAAAGTATGAAGTAATTAAGAGTCTATATCCAATATAAAATGAAAAAACATTACAAAAAAAGTTTATAACAGTTGCACTCAATTCAATGAAATTTTATTTACGTTAAAATTATAAAAACTGAGATATGTCGGGTCAAAATTTAAAAATTAAATTTTAATTGAATCAAACTCAAAACCATAAAGATCAAATAATTATTTTTTTCTCAAAGTGAAAAAATGAAAAAAAAAATTGGAAAGCAAAAAAATTATGTGAGTGACTTATTCAAATTAAAGATTGAAAATAAAATTCAAAAGTAAAATAAACGAAACACATTAAAGTAAAAATGATTAAAAATATACTATTAAAGTGAGAGCAAGCTGTTTTGCAACGGGGCTGGTGGAGGGACAAGCAAGCAAAAAATCTAATCTAAATAATGAATACATGAAGATAAGGCTCTTATTATTTTAATCTTAATTACGAGTTTAAAGATAAAGCTTTCATTAATTATCGTAGGGGTCCTCCCTATAATCATAATTCATAATTAAAGTTCAAATACCATATATTATTATCGATCTATCTAGAAGTAACCAACTTGACATAACTCTTTTTTAAGTACTCATACCTTTCTTTTAGCATTGTAAGTAAATTTGATTGATATGTTAAAAATGATAGTTATGTGCTAGTTTTTGCACAAAAATTTATTTTTTTTGAAAAAAAATGATATGCCCTCAATTTATATTGTCTATTTTTTTTATATTATATAATTAGGCTTTGTGAAGATAAATAAGTTATACATAGCTGAAAATAGTATCCTTTAATTTTAAATATAAGAATTAAATAATTAATTTATAGATATTTACTAAATTAATTAAGTTAGTTATATTATAAAAAAATTTATACTGATTTCACTATAATACTCTCTTTAATTATATTTGTATTGAAATTATCTTTTAATAAAAATATTTTTAATATGTACAATTAAGATAGCTTAACAAATAATTATAAATTTAAAAAATAAATTGGATTAAAATTTTATATTTAAAATTAAAATAAAATATATATAATTAGTTTCCTAAGGCTACGTTTGGCTCAATAGAGGAATGGGAGGTGAAGGATTTTCATAGAGAAAAAGGGAATAAGAGGGATTTTATTATTACCTTATTTGGATTAGCATTAAGGGAAGGGAGGGGAGGAATTTTCATATTACCTTATTTAGTTTAAGAAGAAAAGGGAGAAAAAATATTTTTATATACACAAATTTACCTTATATTATTTTATAGAATATTTTAATAAAATATAATATAAGGATAATATTAGAATATTAAAAAAATTATAGATATATTAATATTCTAAAATAATAATTTCATACATTCTCTCTAAATTCTCCTAAATTTGGAAGGGAGATAAAGTTGGGGAGGGGAGGAAAAATTTAAAAAAAAAATTCTTCCTTTCTAAATATTTTATTAAACTAAATAAGAGAAGGGGAGTAAAATCTCTTTTTTTTTCTCTCTTTCCCTCCAAATTAATATATCAAACAAAGCCTAAGGATAAGACTAGGAGGAGGAACTAATCTTGTCTTGTACACAATGATGAATAATTTTTTTTCACAAGTGGGTAAGAATTATGTATAATTATATATCCTCTCTAGTCGATATCAACATTCAAATGCGTGGTTCCCAAGAGACAAAAGAATGTGTAAAGAAAAAAAACAAAGAAAGAGTCTAAAGAAGTTTGCCCCTTTTTGTATGACTTTGAATTCAGCTCCTCAATAATATGTATGCACATATATATATATATATATATAGAGAGAGAGAGAGAGAGAGAGAGAGAGGGAAGAAGCCAATTTGGAAGTCAATATATGGGTCCTTTATTATATATTCGGCAATCTATCATTTCACTTTTGAACTCATCTACTTATTCTGCAACTTGCTCATCCTACTTTAAGCTGCTTCCTAGAAACATCACATTAATTAATTAATTAATTAATTAATCCTTTGTTCGTAATTATCTTCAACATTAATATATTTAATAACTGTGTATGTTGACGTAAGTAACTGAGATTATCATACATATATATATATATATATAATGTTTCCTCGTAATAAACACATATATATTCTGGGATTTTTGACTTGAAGATCAACGTGCACGGCCACTTGCTCAATTTGGATTAATTAATCTAATAAAAAAGATTGATTAATTGGATATTGGTGATTCCCAGAGGCAGGTTTTAAATTAATTAATTGGACATAAAACAGGCTGGATCGAGTGTGTGGCCTATAAAGAGTTTATTAAACTAGTGATGTTCCCTTACCAATATCCCGTTTTGGTCCTTTCAAAAGATATGCATTTATTGCTTATTCGATGAGTTTTTCTAGTGAAAATAAATCAAAACATTTTTTAAATATACCGAAAGTTCATGCTTAAATAGTGACAATCTCTTTTATTAGGAAGACACTTGTTGATTTTTAATATAAAGTTTAGTTTATAATACAATAGATTAGATATTATATTAAAAGTAAAAGATCAATCAATAATTATGATTTATAATATTTATAATATCCTTTTTTTTATAAATTTTTTTAAATATATTTTATATTAACAACAAGTGAGATGCCATGAATTCTATCTCTTTTCTTTATTCTATTCATCATTAAAATGTACGAATTTAAATAGGTACAACCATACATGTTTAAAAATTCTCTAATGAATTATAAAGATCCGATTTTCGTAGTTTTATAGTTTAGGCTAATATAATCTTTAATATATTAAATTTATTTAAATTTTAATTTTGGTCCCTTAATTTTTAAATTATAGGGTTTAGTTCTTCAAGGGATAAAATAATTCATATTTTTATTAAATTATATGAATTAATATTTTAGTAGAAAAAAAATCTTGAGCGACCAAAATTTATAATTTAAAATGTTAGGGACCAAGATTAAAATGAGAATAAATTCAAAGGATTAAATATTATATTAAACCTTTTAATTTTTCTCACAAAAAAAAAGGTTCAGATCGATTTTAATAGGAGCCAACTATTTAATGATTTAATCAAATTTCAACTAATTTTTAACTAACTAATTTCTTCAGCCAATCTTGACCCCAATCTCAATAAGACAGCTTCTTGTTTGTTGAGGGGTCATCATTAATTAAGATTTGTTTGGAGTTATTATGTATGTGGGGTTACAAGATGCTGCCATGTTTGACATTAATCAAATACTCATTTTGATCTTTAATATAAGATTAATTTGAGAGTTTTAATTTATCCCTCATATAAGGTTCAATTCTCTCTTTTCAATAATACATGAGGGTATTTTTACCTATGTATTATATCTTAGTCATCAAATAGTGGGGGTATTTTTGAAAAAAAATTGTCACAGATTCTCTATGTAATTAACCACTTAAATTACTATTTTAAATTCTACAAATTAATTAAAAAGTCTAGACCCTTTTTCTTTTGCTGTTTTGATTTGTCCTTTAATTTTTACCTTATTGAAGTCATGAGCAATCATGATCATCATCACAATCCACTACGAACCAATTAAAATAATCCCTTTTTTTTAGATTAAATAATTTAATATAATATTTTTTTAATTTTTAATATAAAATATATTTAATTAATTTGATTAGATTAATAAAATTTGTTAAACTTTTAAAACAATAATAATTAGATTGAATGAATGATTGAAACTTGAGGAGGAAAAATCATACTTGATTGGCTTCCTCTGGTTTGAGTACTTTATGATTCTTGCAAAAAAATTGAATTTTTATTTAAAAATTTCAGCTATAATCTGTATTTTTTCCCCCAAAATTTGGGCGCTATTAATTATTGGCTCAAAGTGGTCACACAAGCCAAAGCCAGTTGGCTAATACCTAATTTCCTAGTAAGTACGTAGCTGTTATAATCCGTAGCTTTCATTTTCAGAATGCTTGAGTCACATTCAAAGGTTGAAGTTTTCCTCTAAATAATAATAATAATAATATTCAATAGTTATCCAAATTCCAAACTAGCTATGCATGTAGTTCTAATTAATAAATAAAGCCATTAATAAACGTATCTATTTTTTCTATAAATTCACAGTTCTGTGCCTATATTTAAGCTCCCCTACAATTAAAACCTCTTCATAATAAAATTTTAAACAAGGATTTAAAATCAGAGAAATGTTTATCTCTTTGGTCCTTATTGTTAACTAATTCTCATATACGCAAAAATGTCAGTTAAACTATTAAATACAGTTAAAATTGAGAGAGAGAAAATCATTAATGACCTTCTTGATAAACTTATATTCATGATCAACAAATTTTCCTATTATAGACTTATAATAATGATAAAAGTGGTAGTTCTCATTAGATCGTGAGGCCATATTTTTCATCAAATTTAAAATGTGTCGTATTATTTATAGCTTATAAATAATTTAATTTGTTTTCATATACATTTTATGTTATATAAATATATAAATAAATTATTTGCATCTTGCAAATTGTATAGAGATTTATGTATTGATTGATGATATTTATTATATTCAAAATATTAAGCTGCACCCAATAATTAGTTAAGATGATAAGATAGTGAAGGAGAATATTATTTAAATTTTAGGCTCAAGTCCCCAACTTTAATCTAAATCCAAGAAATAAAAATACACTGAGTTGTGACTAATCACGTAATTAGTTTAATCGTTAAATTTTGTAGGAGTTCACATGACAGGGGAAATTATATTTTCAGTTAACCCAGTCTTCTTTAATTTTACATATTTAGTATATAAAATAAATTTGTTAACCAATCATATTATTTATAAATTATAAAAGTAAGATTTTGTGTATTATTGTACATAATACATACAAGCTTGCTTTGAAAAAAAAGGAGAAAGAGGAAAAAAATAATCTTCTAATCATTGAGAGGCAAAATAGAGAATATGCGCCCTAAGTGTTTTGTATATAGGTACCTACTTGGGTGGATGGCAATAGGCTATCCTACAGTTTTAGTGAAATGGAAATGTTTCATCAATATATCATTAACCAATTGAAATATTCGTCAAATACTAAATATTGACATAATTTGTTCACATAAGAAATTTGACAAGATTTTTAGTTTACCAGAGCCTAACATGACTTCCCTCATTCATGCAGGTTTAGGACGACTATAAAACATAGGCAGATATAATGATGATGTTAAGATAGATCTATAATTATATAAAAAAATATATGATTTATAATGATCATATATATATATATATATATATATATATATAAAAGGTAAAGTTAACGTGACATCTACCAGAAAAAAACAATAAAAAATAATTTGAGGCAGTTTAAACATGTAAAAAAAATTGTCACAGACATCTATAAAAAGAGTAGATAAGATAATGTGAAGTTATTTAAACAAAATTAAAAAAAAAATTAAAGAGTATATCTAATAAAATTATTGAAATACTAAATCTTTTAGTTAATAACTAATATATTTAAATACTTAATTATTTATATAACAAAAATGGTATTGTGTGGTTTATATAATTAATCCGCCTAATAAGATTTGCTTTTGTATATTATATTATATATATATATATATAGCTGGAGGACACTTTCAAATTTTAATATATATATGTGTGTGTGTGTGTGTGTGTGTGTATCCAAAGTAAATCAATGAAAGGGGGTGTGGGTCCCATAATTTCCTGTGTTGTTAATTATTTATGCTTGTTATAGGTAATTAAAGTAGCCGTGAGCATGAATGAATAAAAGGAAGATTCATGATTATAGTGCTTAATCATTGTCTCTCTTTTTTTTAACTAAACATGATTCTTAACACTATATCATATATATAAACTATTTTAGGGTTTGGAAAATCATTTAAGAAATTGGAAGTGCTTGTTTTTTTAGAGTAATTGGAAAGGAGCAGATTCGGCGCGCTCATGCGTGAACGTCTCTTTTTAGGGTAAAATACATAATTAAGAAAACATTTTATTATCTACCCACTCTTTATTTAATCATATAAAGTTTAAATACAATATTCATATTTGTTTAATACAGATTTACTTTTTCTTTCTCTTTTTCATTGGACTATATATCCCTTTCATATTGGTTTTAGATGTTAAATATTGAGAAAAATTGATCACTTCACCTTTATATATATATATATATGATTCTCTAGAAAGAGAAACTATGTTTTCTATAATAATTTAGTATAAGCATAATCATAATGGAATCTTCCCTTTCTCTTATACAAACCTATAATGGCAGAATCGATGGGTGACACTATACCGAACAAATATTATTATTTTTTTGTCAAAACAATAAAATAGCAATTGAGTTATTATTTTTTTTAAAATTATTACTTTAATAACATTCCAATTGTTTGATCTCAATATGTAATAATTCTTTTGAAGTTCATTTATTTTAAATATACCAATGCTTTTTATATTAAATATTCTCAAGAAATTTGACAAAATTTTAAGTCCACAACCATTCTACTCTAGTGTTTATGGGGTTTAGATATGTATAAAAATGGATATGCAGTGATGAGGGTAAATTAGGCAATATATAGTCCTCTTAAAAAGGTTAAGGGAAGATCAAAAAGAGAACTCAATAAAATTATTTTTTAGGTAAATCTAGAGTATCAACTGTTAAAAATAGTAATTAATCTCCTCTTATAATAGACTTCTCAGCGGGGATTTAGTGTTAGTCATGAGATCCTCTCCATACACACTGACAAGGATCAAACCCCTAAATATATACTTAAGAAACCCAATTAAGTGTCAACTGTACTACACCTCATAGTTAATAAAGTTATAGAATGATACCTTATAAGATCAACAATATATTTAAAAACTCACTTAGACGCTTTTTATAAGACCTTAATTTTTAAATTAGTTTAATTCTTTTTATAAGATCCAGTTTAGGTTTATATAAACCTTAAATGTGTGTTTGTCAACTTCACCCTTAATTAGTTTTATTCTCCCCCTATTTTCTCTATTTTCTCTCCTCATCTTCCATGTATTCTCTTTCATCATTACTATTTCTCTCTTCCTGCTCCTCTATAAATAATGACATATTTTTTTAAAAATTTATTTGTTACATATTTATTACTGTTAACTAATTTTAACAATTTTTTTAAATTGTATAGTGCAGTTAATAAGATCTTATAAAGAAACTGAAGAGAGTATTTGATTAAATTATTGATAGAACACAATATCTATATATGATTTATATAGCTGGCCCGTCTGATGATGATTCTTGTTGTTGTCTAATATTAAATACAATATCGATTTATTCAAACATGCATCTCCAAACCTTTGGAAGCCGACGAAGACTTATTAAGTGGGCAAGGCGTGATGCAGCTGTATAAGAGTAGGTGAAAGGATGAATAATTAAGAGGGAATTTAAGTTTATAAAATGGTCCCCCAATTTGCCTTTAATTGAGAAACACGCATGCATGCATGCATGCAACAAGGGCCATCCCATGAAAACGATGCTATTTATTATGTATAATATTACTCAACAAATTAAATATGCAAACCAAAATCTTTTTTATTTCTACTTAATTATAAGACAGCTAGCTATCTTTTTCACAATGCTGTGTTATACATTAACTAGCTACAACGGTCCCCCTCCATATATATATATATATATATATATATAATATTCATCTATCGATTTGATTGACAATAAGAATTAAATTAATTAAATTACTCATTGAAAAAGTTTAGTCTTCCTGATAGTCCTTGCCAATTTGATTTATGATATTTTGAATACTATATTATTTAGTATCAATTATATTACTTATCAGTTTGTTTTTTTAATTTAAAAAAATAAATCGATAAATAATTATATATGTTTAAGCATTAGTGTAAAATGTTATTTTTACAATGCCCCTTTTACTCTGGTTGTTGTGAAAATTGTTTAAAAAGTGTAACTATGTCTAAAACAATAGGTGGAAATAGTAATTTAAATATGTTTACAATAATACTCTCTCTAATTTTTAATATAATATATAATTTATAATATAAATTATATTATAAATTACATATTATATTAAGGATGAGGTAATATTATGTGTTTTTTTTTCAAATCTTATTAGGAATAGAATTGGTGAGAATATTGAGTGGCGTAGGAAGGATATAATTAATATTTAAATGGAACATATATCCTCCTACCAATGATTGGAATGCCATGCATGAACGTAGCCCCAATTAATATGTGCCCCCATTTGGTACAATTGGTTGACTCCTTCTCGTCATTCAGAAGTTAGGCAATCAGCTATAAATGCCCACACTTTGATTCATTATATGTATATATATTTATTTATATTCTTCACAAAAAGAAAAATACAACTAATTAACAATGTATTGTGTTTAATGAGGAGGACGACTACTTCAAAGCTAAAATATATAAATGGAAATTATTCGAAATAAATAAGATAAAATCAAATAAAGCAAAATACGACAAGTCCATTGTTCTATTCAAATATGATCATATATAGTACAACTATATTAAAAGCCTTGGATATATAGTACACGAGATCAAGCATGATTGGTGTTCGATCATTAGCTCCCTTAAACCGTACAAAAATTATAAAAAAACACATTTAAACTCCATTAATTTTATATTAAAATTTAACAATTTTATCTTTATTTAATATATATTATATCTATAGGAATAATGTTAATATAATAATAAATAAATAATAAAATTGTATATTCGTATAAAAAATTTAATTATATAATTTTTAAATAGGATAAACAAATTATTATATATTTACCCCACAAATAAGATAAGATAAATATGTTTTATATACTCAAGTGTTTTATATATAAAAGCAGAGAGGGATAACTAAAAAGAGAGATATAAAGAAAATCGTAATTAGTATATTTACTTATTATTTTGAGTTTAGTTATTTACAGTAATTAACTTCCTAAAATTCTATACTTAAGTTATTGAATATGTAATTAACTTCCTAAAATTCAATTACAATTTTTTTAATTATTATATATATGCACCATTTGGCATATTATTGACTAATTATATATTCAGATTCAAACGTGATTGAGTGTAAATGATGAGAGTTATGGAAGTTTATTAGTGAAATTTCTTACACCATGCATGACAAAGTGGATGATTACTTGAGGCTTACGTACGAGGCATTCTTCACTCTCATCCATGCAATAATTGATTGTTTACTATTATTAGTTTTAAGTCTGAATTTTATTGAATTTGTTTCCATTTACCTAAAGGCACACATGAATAACGTAGTGGTTTGTCTGTTAGGGGCAAGTGGGTGTCTGAAATCAAACAAAACAAAATATGTCATTAATGGTCGGACGCACCCTCTTTGAATTTTTCTACACTCTTTATCATCTGATCTCCTCCATCTTTTAGTCGCTCCAAACCTTTGCCCTTCTTTTACGACTTTTTAGCTCCTTGCTTGTCTTGTCTTGTTTTTGGTCGCAAAAGTAAATTGTACGTACTACTAATAATAGGCTTACACAGTATCATTCTGATTCTAAGTCACATGTATCATATTCTCGCATATCAAATAATATATTAAATTGATAAAGTGTTTTACATTCACTCTATTATTCAAGAAATGTGAGTAAAAAATGTCATTGGCAATTACCTTACATGTTTACTATATTCAATAAAGATAAATTTTTAAAAAAATAATCTTAATTATCATTTGAATGACTTATATTTATGATTAAATTTTTCTCTTATTAATAACTTATATATAAGAATAAAATGGTAGTTACAATATCTTTGTACATTATGGTAGCCCAATCCTAAATGAAGTATCTAGTTATGGGATAGATTTTTATCACAAATATAAAATTTTAATTTATTTTATTTATTATATTTATTATTTTTTATAAACTAATGTATCTAACTTATAAATCAATGTATAATATATTATTACGTATAAATATTTTAGAGATATTATATCATATATATTATTTAGTTAAATAATTTTTATATTAAGCATCGAATAACTATTATGTATGTCTAACCCAGAGGGCCTGAGTTTTCAGACTCCCACTTCTCTATGAGCTCATTTTTTCGTGCAATTCTGGGTTGGATATTTCATGGTATATATGTGTAATTTATTGAAATTTATTAAAGAGAATTGATCCAGATGATAATGAATATACTCATATTTTATAAGGATATGAGTTTAATTATAGCTACTGTCGTGATAATTTTTTTAATAAATAATCTTGTAAATCTCTTATAAATATTCTTTAAAATATAGAGTTATATCCTAAATTTAATAGGAGATTAATATTAAATTTATCTAAATTTTTATTGATCGAACAAAAAAAAAAGCTTGACATTATCAAGAAGGGACAATCTTAAAATTATTTGCATCAAGAAACAATTCATCCAATTGAATTGGACTTTGCACTCGAAGCAACTCTTATCCGGAAGGATAGTTTCTCAATATTGTCCTCTTTTTTATGTCTTCATTCGTTTGATTCAACCTTTTTTCTTTAAATATGTTTACTAATTTTGGTCGTTTAACTCAACCTTTTTCTAAATTCAACTAATTTAAATGATAAAAATAAAAAACTAATTTTTTAATACATATACATCAATCAAGGGTTGAGGACCATTGTTTGCCCTCGATTCTTTATATGAGCTCCGGATATTTGGAAGTTTTCTTTATAGTCTGCCCTGAAAGTATATTAAAAATGAACAAAATTATTTTAACCGTTAAAAAATTAATGTTCAATATTAATCCATTTATTTTTTATTATAAGATATATTTGTTGGGTATATTATGTTTCTCTTTATAAGATATACTTTGGAGTATATAAAAATTTAGTATATTTTTTTATTTTTACCTTCAATTAATTACGTATCTTCCTCAACTATTTTTCCTACTTATTCTCTCTCTTATTTTTTCACTTATTCTCTCTCTCACCCCCTTATTCCATAATTGAGGCTACTTTTGGAAGAAAAAAAAGTTACATTTTTCACATATTTATTTAGGTGTTGATTTAAGAGTGGAGTGAGTAGTAATATTGTTATTTGATTTTGTTTGGTTGTGGAGCAGGGAAAACATAGGATATGAATTGAGGAGGGAGATGCATTTTAATGGGAAAAGAAGGGGGTAGGGGGGTCCCTCCTGAGTCCTGAGCAGTGCAGTGAGTCCTTAGTGGGATTTTAGGTTCACTCACTTTTTTAGTAGTCGGCACCGTCCCCCCCTGGACCACCCCCAACCAACTCTGTCCCTCGTCCTTCACCTATCCCTCCCTACTTTTTTTATCTCTCTCTGATTTTTTTAAATAAAAATACTCACAAATTACTACATATTATCTCGCTTATACCAACAACAACAAAATTTATACTGAGTAACTAGTGAGATGCTCACTAATAGGTCCGATCCTATTCAAAATGTAACATAATGTGTATGTTGACATGTAAAAAAGATATATATATAACAAAAAAAAGATATATAAATGGTTGGATTTCTTACCCAATTTCTGAATGTTTTTTCACAGTTGTTCTAAATTAGTAATTGAAGGTGAAAAACTTGAATAAATAATGCTTGAGTTTTGGTTCCTACCACTCTAATTATGGGTATTCACTCCTATTCTGACTCTAATATTCTGAACCTATCATGGTAATTTTGAAACTAGTTAATCTTGTTATGAAAAGGACTAGGATGTAATATACTTGGGTTGGGATAAGAGTGAGTATCAAGATAAAACGGGTCTTGAAATGACTCTCGAGATATCCCGTCTTATCCCTAGTATTTTTTAATTTATTTTTTAATTGATGACCAAAGATATTTATCACATATTCATCCTCAGTTCTTTGCTCCAAATATAGAAAATCCTTCGCCATTGTACCACTTTCACCTTAAAGCACCTTCCATTTTCACATCCCTCCATCATTCTCATCGTCTATATCAGTAATCAATTAATCATCCTTTTTCACACCTCTCTATCATTTCCATTGGTCCGTATTTTTTATAGATCTGAAGCTTGCAATTTCATAACAAAAACATAGGAAAGAAGACAAGTTTCAAACTATCGAACCCTTTCGATCTAGAGATGAAACTATGGGTTCAGGTTGAAGAAGTGAGAGAGAGTGGTTTTGGAGACAATAACAAAGTTGAAGGGCGATGTAATGTTAGTTGAAGACAAAATCGTGGGTTCAAGTCGTCGCCATCGAAGATGAACTCTAGAAACGTCGTTTGCAAATCGTAGTGAGAGAAGAGGGCTAGATCAACGATGAGGTTAAAGGAGATCTCTGTCGAAGGTGGTCAGAGATTGCCGTTATGGCTTGTTGGAGGTTTTTGTTGCCGATTGCTGAGGTTGCCATCGTCAGTTGCTAGAGGTCACGGTCGTTGGTTGCTAGTCAGTGATGAGCAATAGAGTTGCAAAATATATCTGATTCAGGAATTTTTGTCTCAATCTAAGTCCAAATTAAGACCAGGATAAGATCAAAAAGATATAGGACACGGGATATAAAATGCGTCCCAACCTATTCTCAAAATAAGACATGTGATACATAATAGAGGTGTCACAATCTTAATCCATCCTATAAATACCCCTAACTCTAATCTCTCTTATAAGTAATTTTTAACTAATTATTACATATTAAAAAATATAGGTAAATTATTAAATATATTTTAAATTGATAGATTTTTTTTTTAAATTTATCCTTATTAATATATGCTATATCCCTATATTTATAAATCATCCTTACATTTCTCTTTTCCTTTTCTACTTTTAACAAAAATTGAATAAAGATAAAATTTAAAAATTGTCATTTGATTACTTTATATTACTATATTATAGTACTATTTTAATACCATTAATCCCTATAATTTTACTTGTACGGAAAGGAGCACATGTAACCTTATAAATAGACTCATATTTAAAGCAAAAAAAAATATAAAAAAATTATAATAAGGAGAGTGGTAGTATTTATTGGAGTTTTTTTTATAAAAATTTTAAAAAAAAATTAGATTTATCCATAATCTAAAAATATAGTAAAATTTTTTTTCTTCTAAATGATATTAATATCAGATAGAACAAACTGTTTATTATTCTCAAATATAAATTTAAATATTTAAAAATTAAAATATTTCTTTAAAAATTATAATAAAATAATTATAATATCTATTTATTAGAGTTAGTAAGTGGGAAAATGAAAATTGGCTCTTGATCGGTATTGGAGGCCCCACCTAAATAGAGGCTCCTAAGACCCACACGCATAACCTCTAAATCCCGCTTCTCCCCCCCTCCCCCTCCCCCTCCCCCTCCCCCAACGCAACACCTTCTATTCTTTAACCTTTTCTTCTTACCATTTTTAATATTAAATTAAGATTTATTTAAAAAAAAATTGTTCATAATGCCTAAATAAATAATGAAGCATATAAAAATTCACGCCTTATTTGATCCCCTCTTTTCTTTAACCCTGCACATTCTTTTCCTTTTCGGGATTTGAAAAAATCTGCCCCCACAAGGTAAAATCAGTAATCTCCCCACACTCCCCGCTTCATTTCCTTCTATTCTATAGGCGCCACTCAAAGTCGCCGTCACCATAGACTGCCACATCATCCAATTCTGGCACCTCACAGCCTGGCTCCCCTCAGACATCTCCCACCCAAACCATCTCCCGCCACGTGGCATTACTTGATGTTGACACCTCTGACACTACAGCTGTCACCCCTCCTTCCCATATAAATACACACCCCCTCTTCCCTCCTTCCTATCCAATTCACTCTGTCGTCTACTGTTATCCTCATCGCTAATAGTTGACCTTCCATATGGCTTTTAATTACCGCTTTGCTACCTTCCTTTCTTCTGTATTGGTTCTTCTCCTCCTCGAGCCCGCACTCGGCGCTCTGGTTCAACAACAGCCTCTGGTTCTCAAGTACCACAACGGGGAACTCCTTAAGGGAAAGATCACGGTTAATCTCATCTGGTACGGTTCCTTCACTCCCGTTCAACGATCCATAATCGTCGACTTCGTCAACTCCTTGGGCTTCTCGCGGGCACCACTTCCCTCCGCCGCGTCGTGGTGGAAGACCACCGAGAACTACAAGGGAGGCTCCTCCTCGCTTGTCGTGGGGAAGCAAGTGCTGTACGAGAAATACTCATTTGGGAAGTCGCTTCGTGGCAGCCACTTGTTGGCTTTGGGCTCCAAGTTCAACGATCTCAACTCCATTAACGTTATTCTCACGGCAAAGGATGTCGCCGTCGATGGGTTCTGTATGAGCCGATGTGGTACCCACAGGTCGACCCGACCCATGAATGGAAAGCCTCGGACTGCTTACATCTGGGTTGGGAACTCTGAGACTCAGTGTCCCGGTCAATGCGCCTGGCCCTTTCACCAGCCTATTTACGGCCCACAAACGCCGCCTTTGGTGGCTCCAAACGGCGATGTCGGAGTGGATGGGATGATCATCAACTTGGCGACTCTGTTGGCCGGCACCGTCACGAACCCCTTCAACAATGGATACTTCCAGGGCCCGGTGACGGCTCCGCTCGAAGCCGTCTCTGCTTGTACTGGGGTGTTCGGAAGTGGGTCGTATCCTGGTTATCCAGGCCAGGTTCTCAAGGACAAGGCCACCGGAGCTAGCTACAATGCGAACGGCGCGAACGGTCGGAAGTACCTGCTTCCGGCGATGTGGGACCCTCGTACATCGACGTGCAAGACGCTTGTGTGAGGGGAGGAGCCAGGGTACAATAACGGTGTGGATTAAACTGGGAAAGGATGTTTTCACACGTGGCAGGTTGCGGTCTACGGTTGTAGATAAGGGATCGTAGGAACGGGAGCAGAGGAAGATTTGCAGTTTACATCCTTTCTAAGTTGCGTTTGTCGTTTTGTGTGACGTGGGAATTCTGTTACGAAAAGGGGCAATGTTTAAAATACGGAGAACGAGGCATACGAAAGGCTACGTATATTGTAATAATGGCCAGAATATAATATCTATATATATAAAATACTTTTTTATGATTTTTGAAATGTAATGGCATAATTGGGGAAAAATAAAGAAACTAGTTGCTGTATTATTATAAGTTTATAACAATTTTGCGTTTGGACCCACTAAAGCGCCAGTTTCTTAATTTTTATTTTTTTTAATTAGATAACATGCTATTAATTTGATCATTACGACGTTAAAAAAATTAATAAAAATAAATGATGTAATTTCAAATAAAATGAAGATGATAATTGAACATTTAGTCACAATACTTGATAATTGAGTCTTTTAAGTTGAATGCCATAGGCAAATTTTTATTTGATTTTTTAATAAATTAGTTTAAACTATTTATCTGTTATCTCCTTTAAAATTTAAATAAACATTTAATAGAAATATTAATGTATAGATATTTTTTTTATAAAAATAATATTCTCGTCAATTTTAATTATAAATATTAGATTATATAAAATTATATTTAATTTTAAATATAAGATTCTAGTTAACTTTATTTTTTAAAATTATAATTGTTTTAAAATATTTTTATATTATTATTTATATTAATAGGGTTTTTAATAAAGGTAATTTAAATATAATTAAATATAATATTTTTAAAAAATTAATATATAATTATTATAATTAATTTTTAATATATTTAAATTAATTAAATATATTTTATAATTATAATAAGAGGCATATACTAGAGTTTTAAATGTATACCAATGATTCCTTTATTGTTAGTTGATTTATTATTTAACTAACAAAACCAGGAAAATGAAGGGAATTACCGCAGGGTCTCAAAATCAGGCCCACGTTTGTCCTAAAAGCTTAGGGAATAAACTATACAGAGGCAATTAAAATTTGGTATGAATAATTTTAGAGTTAATATAATAATTACTTTTTTTAAGTTTATTCTTTTTATTCTTTAAATTTTAAATTATAGATTCTAATCCTTTAAATTTATTTATATATAAAATATTAATCTATATAATTTAATAAAAATATAGATAATTTTACTCTTTAGAACGTCAAAATCTATAATTTAAAATTTGATGGGTTAAAATCAAAATTTTTTAGATTAAAGATTATATTAATTTTTAATTTTAAAAAGAAATTATCCCCACATCACATTAAATCTAGAGAATTCCCCACAATTCAAAAAAAAAAGAAGAAAAAATAAAAGAAAGAGCAATAATTGTAGAGAGAAAGGAGGGGGAAATGAAGAGAGAGAGAGAGAGAGGGGGGAGAACAGTAAGTAAAACAGAGAAATAGGAATAGGCGATGGCATATTGTTGTTTGGATGTAGTAAGAGCAGTAAGAGGGAATAACGGAGTCCTGCTAGGAGTGTGGGAGACCGGAATAAGCTATTCTTGCTTTGTCTAGTCTTTCTCCCTCCAATCAAATCGAATCATATTCATCCCTCTAGAGATAAGCTTCAACAACTTCGAACTTTTTCCCTCCTCTCACCTAATCCACTCTCAGCCTCATTGCTATTCTTTTTTCCACTACTAGTTTAGGTATCACAGTATACTACAGTAGAAATAAATCTATCTGACAGCAAGTAATTTGACCAGATTGTTTTAGAAGAAATGCCTATGCTCAAACATTTTTAAAGGCATGTTTTACTCAATAGATTATACTTAGACTTTCTGAGAAGCCTAATAGATTATACTAACAGTCATAATATTTTAGCATAATTTAAGAATCTTTATATATACTTTTACACCCAATGTAATATCATGGTAACTTACCATTCTAAAAAGGTTCATTTGCAACTTAATTAATCTAATATCAATATGCAGATTATATCCCACAAACTAATATTTACACAACAATGCTAAGACAACCTTAGCACAATTTCTGCAATTGTTGTCTGATGCAAACTCACTACTGTTTGGGTTGGTTTAGTTCCTCCTGCCTTGTAATACTCCTATACACAGCTCAATTCAAATATTGCCACTACTTAAAAGATGGATATTTGTATTCCTCTAATTTTATTTATAATAAGGAGAGTGTAATTTTCAATTCATATTATTATATTTTTTATATTATGCATATGAATGTTTAATTTTATTATTCATTTATTATTGTGTAAGATGTTAAGACAGAATTAATGAATTTTAAAGTTGTTTTTAATTTTAGTAAAATATGTTGGAAGTAATTTATAAATAAAATTATATTAAAATATGTATTTTTTTCTTTTATTAGATTGTAAATGTAAATAGATTGGTCATCATGTTTGATACATTTACGATTTAAATTGGATAAAGTGAAACACAAACTAATATGCATATATAATTTTTAATATAAAATATAATTTTTAAAGTAAATTTTATTGCAAATTAATCTTCATATTAAAGACTAAAAGAGTATGTTACATTTGAGGAATATTTCTTTCTTTCTTTGTTTTCTGGTTTGACATTCCATGGGCTCATGGTGGTGATAGTAACGTCAATCAATTTTTTTTATACAAAAATTTTTAGAAAGGGGTTGAGCTCACCCACGATCTAAGGATATGACGAAATCTTTCTTCCTCTTAGGCGATACCAATATCGGGCAGGGCGAGTCGTCTATTACCCTCAGACGTAAACTTAAGCACCTAGGAGTTAGAATACCTCCCCAAGCGCCGCGACTAGAACCACAATAAAGTGGTACTCTTTAGGGATCGAGCACGCTCCAAATGATCGCATGTCTCACCTCTTCGCCAACTGAATCCATAGACGATGGGTCAATCAATTTTTTTACTAGGCGTAATGTAATTCAATTTGTTGTTTTTATTGGCTTGAATTTCTTCTAAAAATAGAATATTTATAATATAATACTCTTCTAATACTTAATATATAATCTAATTAGAGAATAAATTTTATTTTTAAATATAAAACATATTTATTATATTTATTATTTTTTTTTCAAATTATCTATATTATTATTACTTCGATAATAATTAAATAAAAGAATAAAAGAGTTTAGGAATATGAAATTTGAGTGTTTTAAAAAAAATAATTAATTTAACTAACATATTTAATTTAATTAAATTAATTAAATAGATTATATATTAACTATCAACGAAATATTACAATAAGCTTGATAAATAATATATTATTCAAACATATAAAGAAAATCGTAAAATTAACCAGGTGTCAACAAGCATACATTTAACAAATCTCTTTTTCAAATTTCTTTTTAGCACATCTTAAATATTTATCAATCAAAACTATGATTAATAAAAAATCTGCTTCTTTTTTTTAAAAAATTAAATTTCATTTTTTCCACTTACACCAAATAAACACTTGAACTTTTCCTTGATCTTTTAAGGCATCTCATTGTATGTGATAATTTTGCCTGAAGCATCACATGGAGACTGCAAGCATATTCTCAGGGGCATTAATTGATAAGAGTATAAATGAATTCTATTTTTTTTATTTTTTTTTATATAAAAAAATTTAAATGAGTTTAACACTAGTCCTCCATCAAAATCAAGACATAATCCCCAAACTCAGATAGCACTTATAAATAACTTATAAAATTGCCAATTAAAGAGTACTTATAACAACAATAGAAATCGAATTCCCTTCCTTATAACATATACACATATTCCTTAGTATTTGTATAAACTCTTGTTAACATTCCATTTTCTTAACAATGATAAGAGGAATCACTGAAACATCCGAGGTTAACAAGGAAGGGGAATGAAGGAGACTTGTCCCTGTTTTCTTTCCTATAAACTCCTTCATAGGCATACATATAAAATATACAAAATATATCATATATTAAAGATTAAATTAATTTTCTAATTAAATCACAGAGAAATTCAGGCAAAGAAAAATAATAAAAGAAAGAGAATTACTTGTACAATATTATATAGGGAATATTGTTCACTTGAACCTAGTTGTACAGAATTTCTTCATTGAACATGTAAACATAAATACCAACCTGCTCATACATAAGATGTCACACTCAAATGCCTCTCATAACAGATCCCACAAACTATGATATACATAATAATATTAATACAACCTTAGCAAAAAATTCTGCAATTATTGTCTGATATTGCAAACTCACTACTCTTTGTACTGGTTTAGGTTCCCCTGTAATAGTCTCATACATAGCTCAATCCAAATATTGTCGCTACTTACAGATCTTATGGCACTCGTTCCGGCAGCTAACATTCACACACCGATACCTGGGATTTGCTACAGGAACACAGCAGGGACTCCTTCCTCCTCTAGGCTCAGAATGAGAGCAGGTTTTGATCTGAGTTCATCCTTCTCTTGCGTAGCCTCTCCGCTATGATAAATGCGAGTTCAAGAGACTGAGAAGCATTCAGTCTCGGATCGCAATGAGTGTGATAACGTGAGCTCAAGTCGTCGTATGTAATAGTTCGTGAGCCTCCCACGCATTCGGTCACGTTCTGCCCTGTCATTTCTAAATGAACTCCTCCTGGGTAGCTTCCTTCTTGCTCGTGGACATCAAAGAATGCTCTCAACTCGGCCTATCAAGAAGATCATAACTTTATTGTTAAAAGTAACAAAACTTCAACTGCATAACCAATCAGAAGACAGAGAAACAGATCTTGCACAAAAAAAAAGTACTAACACTGCAGGGATAGACAAACAGCCAAAACAATTAGGATCAAGAGCTTTAATTAACTGACTACTGTTAAAAGAATGCACGTGAACTTAAACATATATTTGCTAAACTGCAAAGCAGTTGCTAGATCAAACAGGCAGTGGATGAGATTATTTAAGCTACTTGGGGGTGGCTGCCGGAAAAACTGGTGTTAAAACATTTTTAGAACTAGATACTTGCCCAGAGAGAAGTTGCAGTAGTGACAGTGCCTTGAGCATGGAACGAACAAAACCAGTTTAAGGTTGTGTGAGTGTATGCAAAATACTGGAAATGGAACCAAGATTACCCTTATCGCATCAAAAGAGCGAGTTTTCAGTCCAGACGGAGCTTTGATGGTATTTCCGTGCATGGGATCACTGACCCAAGTGACAATTTGACCTGCTCTGCGAACTGCCCTGATTAGATGAGGAAGCTTCACTCTCATATTCTCGGCTCCCATTCTAACTATCACAGTAATTCTTCCTGGCTTGTTTCTTGGGTTCAATATATCTATCAGCTTAACAAGTTGATCTGGATCCATTTTATCGCTCACCTGAAAGTTAAGTAGGCCTTTAGAAGTTGTTTCCTTCTTTTCTGCTTGGGTAACTAATTTATAACAAACCATAAAAGACCCTTCAAATATAAGCATAGGTCAAATGCATAAAGATACTAATAGATAATTACGAAATAATCCACTCAATATAACTTATAAAAGTAATTGTGATGAGCAGATAATGTGACATAAAACAGAAACATAACACTGTATGAAGATATAACTGGAGCAACAATACGATAAACGCACCTTGATTCCAAGTGGATTAGCAACTCCTCTCAAGAATTCAACATGAGCACCATCAAGTTGACGGGTGCGTTCTCCTACCCATATCATGTGAGCGGAGCAGTCATAGTAAAGCCCAGTGGTAGAATCCTCTCTAGCAAGTGCTTGCTCATAAGCGAGATGCAAGCACTCATGAGAGGTCCAAAAGTCTGTGGTGGTCATGATTGGATGATCAGCTGTGAGTCCAGCAGCACTCATGAATCCAAGGGCCTCATCCACTCGGTGAGCCAATTCACGGTACCTGTTATGATGCTCCAAAAAGCACAAATGTAAGCAAAGCTATAAACCTCTTGCAGAAACAACTTGGTAACTTGCCTACTTATCTAAAATGATTTATTTATCTTTAAAAGTAAAACGACGATTGCTGTATGCAACAAGCAACCAGACCAGATTAGCCAAATTAAGTTGCATATACAAGAAAATTGAAGCAGCAGTATGCTTCTCCATCTCACAACTTTTAAAACATTTGAGACAATGAGAAGAATATTTCCTTATGATGGATAGCTACATTTGCTTCAGATGCAGATCATCTGCAGTCATATATTGACTGCTGACGCTAGATGATCCTAGCCATTTAGTTCATTACATTATTGCGTGCATGACAATTATGGTTGCTATTTTTAAAAAACAAAATTGTTAACCCAATTTTTCTACACCATCCACTCGTCTTCTTTTACCGAATTAAAGGCCAGACAACAAATTAAACCCATCTCTTCTATTCTAATGTTTTTTCACCGAATCAACCAGCATATGTATAAAATGCAAAATAGCATAATAAATCAACAGTTCCATACATTTCAGAATCCTGCACAAGACAAAGACCAAAATAGTAAAAGCACAAGATAAAAGGCCATAGAGATCATTTGCCCCCTGTTTGTTTCTCCAGTTAGATAGACGAAACCAATTCAATTAAAAAATATTTATATACAATAAAATCCACGCACACAACTTACAAATTGGGGGAAAATAATCCAACAACCAAAACCAGAAAGAAGTTCAAATTGACCAGGAAAGATGCTGAGATAACATACCTATCACCCTGCTCACTGTGCTCCATGAAATCCAGATTCCACTGATTGACCCTTTGCATGGCAGCATACCCTCCTGTGGCAAACGCACGCAAAAGGTTCAAAGTAGCTACTGATTGACAGTAGGCTCTTATCAACCTCTGAGGATCAGGTACTCTTGATGCTGCATCAAATGCATCCCCATTAACATTGTCACCCCTGTAACTTGGCAGCTTCACTCCGTCCTTCTCCTCAAAAGGGTCTGATCTTGGCTTTGCAAACTGACCCGCCATTCTCCCCACCTACGTCGGCATACCCAAGAATTTAAGTTTGTCAATCCCACCCCCCATGAGTTCTAAGCTATCAAGTGAACAATATGAATCTTCAATATGGAAAAGAAAAACGCCCATTGTTTATCTCAGCTTCAATAATTGCCTAATGGAAGATCCTGATCAAACCCAACACCTATAGCCTCCTTTTCCCACCAAAAAAGCCCTACCCTTTTGACACTTATAAGATACAGTCCGAAGTTTTAAAACCATCATGCAGAGGAAGAATATGCATCACCCTTATAACAGGCATATAAATGTAAGTACCCACCTAAGCTTCAATTAATTATAAATGAATTTATAATTCCACCATGCTTAAAAGGAAGGAAGGCAACCAAAAACAAACCTTTATAACAGGCATTTGGCCACCAAACATAAGGACGACACCCATCTGAAGAATAACACGGAAAGTGTCACGAATGTAATTGGCATTGAATTCCTTAAAGCTCTCAGCGCAATCCCCGCCCTGAAGCAGAAAAGCCTTGCCCATGGCGGCCTGAGCTAATTTACCCTCGAGAGCTCTGGCCTCTCCGGCGAACACAATAGGAGGGAAAGATTCGATGGTTTGGAGGACCAGATCGAGCTCTTTCTGATCAGGGTACTCAGGAAGCTGCAGGGCATTCTTGGTCTTCCAACTATCGAGCGTCCATCGGGACGAAATTGGCGCCGGAGCAGCGGCGGAAGGGGCCGTTGACTTGGAAGGTTCGGCAGAATTGGCCACAACAACGAATCGGCGGGTGGTGGCGGCGGCGGCTCGGGGGAGGAGGAGAGGGTGGCGGGGAGAGTATTGCCGCGGCGTGGAGAATGATTTGCCGGTGATTTGCGGAGAAGCAGAGAGAGCCATTTCAGAGAGGCGGTGATAGCTTCCAGCGACTGAGAGATGTTAGAAAAATAAGCGTCAAGAACTTGCGCGGTACGTTTGATAGATTGGATGAAAGAGTTTTCGGGCATAGAATTTTAAAAATAGACTTATAAAAAAAAAATTTTTTTGAACAGATTATAGAAAAGGATTTTTAGAGAAGAGATTATAAAAAAAAAATAATTTTGAATAAATAAGTGTTTGGATAGTTATTTATAGAAGGAATTTTATTATTGCTAAATTACGAAAAAGGGTATGAGTATTAAATGAGGAGAGATAAGAGATAAGAGGAGAGAGGAGAGAGGGTGTAAGAAAAAAATAGAGAAAAAATATGAGAGAGGAGAGAGGGTGTAAGAAAAAGTAGGAGAGAGGGTGTAAGAAAAAATAGGGGTAATATAGTAATTAGTTAGTTCAAACGTGGTTTACTGTTCTAAAAGCTACTCTGACCAGCTTTTCTGAAACCTTAGTTTTAAACCAGAGTTTAATCTAAAAGCCCGTTTGAACAAATATGACTGTTTGTTTTAAAATTTCTCCAAACCTAAGTTTTAAGCCAAACCTTAATTTAAAATCAAGATTTAGCACCCTCCCAAACACGCACTTCGTATAATAAAAATTGAGGTGGAATTGAAAATATAATTAAATTAAAAATAAATTTTAAAATTTATTTAATAAATTACAAATAAATATAAAATTAATATATATATTAATTTAAACTAAAATTATCTAAAATATTTTTTATAATTTAAAAAATATTAAAATTACTTAAAAAATTTATAATTTAAAATAAAATAATTTATTTTTATTTTTTATATTATTTTTTTATTTTTTAATAGAATTAAAATGTTAAATAAAAGTATGAGTAGTTTTTATTGTACTAAAAGAATATTTATTCTACTTTTATTTTGACCTCTCCATTTTTAAATCTGACACACTAAAACAGAATGACAGAATGAACATATAGATATCATATTTTATCCCTAATTGTTTATAAGTATTTTTTTTAAAAAGATAAAAAATAAAAACTAATTATTTGGTCCCTATATTGACGGAATGACCAAAGATATCATATTTTTTATCCCCTTGATCTATGTCTATACATAATAAATAATATTTAAAGTTAATATTTTTTAAAAATAATCATTTATTAGTCTTAGTAAAAAGGTTATAATTATTTAAATATAAACTTTTAATTTAAATTTATATAAATATAAAAAAATATTTTTTAAAAAATACTTTTAATTGAATTTAATAATACTCAAATAACATTATGATAGCGACATAAAGAAAATGCCCTGTAGGGAAGGTCTTTGCAGATTCAGGGAATATTCCATTTTGCTTATGAAATGCAAGGAGCGTATAACTATTACAATATTCATCATGGAATGCGAAAGTTTCCAACTTTAATTGATATAGAAGGAAAAACTTGAATAACTCCAAACCTAACCTGATGTGTTTGTCCATCCAACTCAAGATAACCGATTGGGGAATACATTGATTTATTGCGAGAGAGTGGACAATTAGAATCATTAACTTCTATCAATATTATTAGGGAAAATAGTATCTAATATTTTACTATTATTTTTTATATATAATTAGTATTTTAATCTTATTTATAATATAATTTTATTTATAATTTTTTAATTTAGTATAATTTTACCTATAATCTTATTTTTTAAATATAAAAAATTATACTAAATTAAAAAAATTATAAATAAAATTGTAGCAAATTAAAAAGATTATAGGTAAAATTATATTACAAATAAAATTATGATACTAGTTTTATATGATAAATAAAATTATGATATTGTATGCTATTTTAAACAATATTATTTCTGCTGGCTATTTTTATAATGTATTATTAATAACTATTTTTATGAAATTAAAAAGTAATTATAATCAGTTAAATATTAGAAAATTTTATAACTTCCCAAAATTATTTTTTAACTGGTATACTATATGGATTAAGGGTGTGCATAAGTAAGGTTTGGGCAGGGCAACCCCCTGCTCGATACCCTGCTTGAAAAAGACATGGGCTGCATTTTGTAGCTCGATGCCTGACTTTTCCTGGTAAAAATTTTAACTATTTCGGGCTGAGTATAGACAGGTTGGGTATGCCTAAATAGTGATGTTCTACTCATATATGAAAAAAATTGCAATCGTAAATTTTTAAAATAATATCATATTTATGTCTTAAAGACTTAAAAAATATATATAATCAACTAAAAATAAGGCGACAACAAGATAATTAAAGTATTGAAGTCTATTGCAATTAAAATGATCTTCAATCGACAATAGTTATCATATTCTCCCTTCCAAACATGCTATATAGGAGAGAATTTTATATTTTTGAGAATTAACTTTCTACCAATAACAATTTATACATCATTAGCTATGTGAGGAATATTAAAAAGGATTTTGAGCTACAATAACAATTTAACATAGCATCAATTAGCAAAATGCAAAGCTCTGAACACCAAAATAGGTAATCAATACCATCAACAAGAAGGAGAACAAGGGGTATTAGGTGACTGTAAAGGTGCCCAGTGGCCAAGTTGCTTGTTAGAGCTAAAAATTTGGGTTGGACCCAACTTGCTATTTTATAGCGGGTTGTGTTACTAATTTAGCAAATTATTTTGGTGCAGGTCTTTTTCACCCGCACCCGTGGCGGGCTAACTCGCCGAGTTGATGGGTTAGCTCGCTTAGCCCATTTTTTTTTAAATTTTTATTATTTTTATTATACTTTATTAATTTTAAAATTTTAACCAAATTAAAGTTTATATTATACTTAATTTATGCTAACTTTATCTTATTGAGTTATTTTTTTAAATATATATTTTATTTTATTATTATTTTACCTGTAACAGATTTATATACGGATAGTGATAAAGTTAAAGAAATAAATATTTTGATAATTTTAGATCATGCTTTGAATCCAATTAATATTGATAAATATAAATTATTTTTTAAAAAATATATATATGAAAATATTTTTGTAAATAAATAAATAATTAATTAAAAAAACTGACGGGTTGATAGGCTAACTAGCAACCCGCCAAGACGGGCTCAGGTTGGTATTATACCAACCCGCCTGAAAGCGGGCTGGTTAAATTTGGCCCGTTGTCAGGCCAACTTGCGATGGGCCAACCTGTATCTGACAGATTAGCCCGCATTCCCAGGTCTATTGCCTGCAACCATACGGACAACCTGGCTCAAAAAGATCCAAGAAGATTAAGTGTAAGTGTGGCATTTTACCCATAAAATTTCCATGATAAGCAAGGTTTTCAGAAGCATTGCAATATTAAAGGATAGCAGCAACATCAAAACACGAACACATGTAGAGGATAGCTAGTGAATGACAATGTAAAATAGCGCGCGCACACCTAGAAGGTGGGGAAATGGATAATTTGCTATGACACCCAAACGATTTCTCCCTAAGTAAAAACCAACAGTAGTCAATAATAAGCAGCTAGTTTCATAACATAAGTTACGGCTTAACTTACAATGTATCAAAATAATGATGCCAAATTGGATTCCTTTGCCTCTCTTCAACAATTAAAACAGATGATGTCAAAGACATTAAGCATGAGGAGAAAAAGAAAATTTTAGCAAGGCAAAAGGATTATTGGCTATCTATTAAAGATCATTGGCAAGTTAAAAAGATAATCATCAACTTGCTACTCCTCTTTCATAATTTGATGATTTTATGATAGAAATGACTTCATATCAATACAATTATATAAAAAGGATTATTGGCTATCTATTAAAGGAAAAAAAAATGCTTGCATACATTAACAATTGACTAAAATATACAATATTGTTATATTTATGTCGTTGACTACATGGAGAATATAGATTCACATGATTCTGAGCTTCTCCAAATTTCAGGTTGTACTATTACATTGACCTATAAATGTTTGTGATGACTCAATTCGATATTCCATGAATTATAAAATACTAACACAATGATTCAAGTATCTTAGCATGTGAGGTATGAGTCCTTTTTAAGAGAATCAATTGACAAGCTGCTTAAAGTAATAAGCAAATACCATGATCTTAATCTAGGGAAGTTTCAGCACTTACATCAGATGAACTCTGAAACTTAATATCAACATAGGCATGAAAAAACACACTACTAACCCAGATAGTTATCTATAATAACAAAATAGACAGATTTTTTTTTTTTAAAAAATTGCACTAAAGACTATTCAATTATGATTATGCGTAAATCTATTTCTAACTTTAGTCTTTAATGATCATTACCTTCAAATCTTCATAACCATAGATTTTCCCATCATCATAAAAAATGCTATTAAAGTCCACAGGGTCAATGGCAAAGTTCTCTGGAGTCCATTAGCATTTACCATTGCTGCAGAATTATGGGACACTAGCAGAAAGAAAAAGCAAAACAAAGAAGAAGGAAATATTAAAACGAAGAAGAAGGAAATATTGAGAAGAAAAATAAACAAACCAGCTGTAGAAGCAAACGGCCAAACGAGAAGCAGTTACTAGAGAACCCCAAGAGAAACAAAGCAAGTCAGAGAGGCTGAGGGTGGGGAAATGGTCAATAGGTGTAGGCCAAGACTTGTAGGACTCACGGCGTAGGGCGACGAGTGTAGGTGGCGACAGTCTGATTAAGACACAGATCGACGCTCAACGGGTGTAGGCGATGACTCGTAGGACTCACAAGATGACGACGCTCTGAAATATGAATGAAGATGGACTCGGCACCACTCGCAGTCTCATACTCTCTCAGTTGCAGAATGCAGACTCACACGACGTAGGTGGTGACAATAAGACTAAGACACAAATTAACGCTCGACGGGTGTAGGTGGCAACTCGCAGGATTCACAAGGACGACGATGCTCTGAAATCTAAATGAAGATGAATCACTCGGCGCCACTCGCAGATGCAATCTCGCTCTCATACTCTCTCAGTTACAAAATGCACTCACACTAAGTTTACACTTAGGTTTAGAACTTTAGGGTTGTTTAATAAAAAAAATATAAATATAATATATATAGGGTAGGGTCAAACGGGTAGGGCATTATATCTCACCTAATGCTCTATCTGACACTTAGCCTGAGCCTAAAATTACCCAATTATATTTTGGGCTATTTTTTTAAAGTCAAGCAAGATTATTTTTCTTCAAGTTTAAGCGGGTATATTGGATACTAAGAATCTTGCACACCCCTAATATGGATGGGTGAGGGGAGAGGGATGGAAAATTAAACGTAAAAAAGTTTTTTAAAGCAAGAAAAAATATTTTATTAAATTTTATAAAGAACTTTATTTATTCGAGAGAGTCTTATATATAATATATAGGATAAAAGGAAATACTAAACTTGTCCTTTTTTTTTCAAATTAAAGAGGTACGTGCTATTGACATGTGATCAATTCTATGGCCTCCTATGTTTCCATTGCAAGCCTCTGGTCTAGAATTGGACTCTAGACACTATTTATATTTTATATATTTTTTAATTTTAATTATAATAATTAGAATTTTTTTAATAAATTTAAAAAATTAAATAAATTAGTTAATTATAATTAAATTTATTATTTTAAATATAAATTTATATTATATATTATTTAATTTATTAAAATTAATCAATTAATTCATATATTAATTATAATTAATTTATTTAATTTTTTATAATTATTTAAAAAAATATTATTTTTTATAATGCGGACGTGTAGTACAGCAATGCTTTGAATATATGAACTATGAAGGATAAAACATTGTCTTATAAGATAAGAATGAAGGTACAACACGTGGCAAGACACAAAAGGTAAGCGGACACGATTGTCAGGCTAGCTAAGCTATGACTATGATAAGAGCGATTTTGTTTTTGCTCTGACATTTTGTACTTCACCTACTCCCTATGACATGAGTTATTCTAGCACTTAGTCTATTTCAAGATAGAAGGACAGAAGAATTTTTTTAATCCTAATTATAAACATTAATTTATATCAGTAATATTTTTAAATATAATTAATAAATTATATAAATATATATTTAATTGTTCAAAAATACCATTATTTGTGATTATGGAGAGAGAGAGAAAATAAGTAGGAAAAAAGTGTGAAATAATTAGAAATAATTTTAATTTTATGATAATTTTAATACTTTAACATGTAACATTTAGAATGGAAGTGAGTAGTTTTTTTTTTATATAAAAGTTTTTAAAAAAGGATTTATCTCACTTATAATTTAAAGATATGATAAAATCTATTTTCCTCTAAGTAATACTAATATAGAGTAGAATGAATTTACTATTACCTTTAAGAGTAAACATATATATCTAAAAATTAAAATACCTCTATAAATATTACGATTAGAACCACAATAAAATGATACTCTTTAAAAATTAAACACACTCTAAATAGTCACATATCTCATATTTTTAGTATTAGTTGAAGATGCGTAAAGCCAGTAGAACTGAGTGTAAATGGAGTTACCCTAATTCCTTAGAACAACATCACAGTGAGGCCAACATTCTTCCAAAGGACCCATTACATTTTGATCCCATTAGCTCAACGGCAACCCAATTTCCCCCATGAAACTACAATTCTTTATCACTAAATACACCTCTTCCCCTATGCAGATCCTCAATGTTTCTAATTTTGATATTTAGAGAAATATGATTCATAAAGGATAAAATATATTAAAATAACCACACACACCCACACGTAACTAGTAAATATCTTCATGGAAGAACCTATGATTACCAGAGATACCGCTTAAGTGCCTGTTTGGCAATCAATTAAAATAATTGATTCTGAAGAAAACCATAGTTTAAAGATGACAACAGCCAAACACTTTATTTTCTTTGAGAATCGATTTTAATATCCAAACCACGGTTTCAATCTTGAAACCATAGTTTTAGAAGAATTGAGCAATCTGCAGCTTTTGAAACAGGGATCCGTTGGGCACAGAGCACTTTCCTTTTTCTCTCCCCTCACGCTGCTGCACAGTGAAAGTCTGCATCTGCAGCTCGCGTTCAATTTTTCCCTTCTCTCCCCTCACGTTCACGCACAATGAGCCATTTCCCCACAACTGCTTTCCTCTTCTCCTCAAGACCAGCGGCGGCCTCTGCTTCTCCAAAATCTGACCAGCTGCATGCGCACGCGTCTGTTCCTTCCACCCCTAGCGAGCTCGCGTCTGTTGGTCAATCCTGCCGTGCCGTCGTCGTTGCTGAGTAGTCGACCTGTCAGCTCCAAAAGCTTGCTGTGCCATGCCGTCGCTTGGGAGTCGATCTCCTGCGACAGCTTGTTTCTTCATTAGGCAGTGGTCGGGTCTGTTGATCCGTACATTTGAGCAGTCATCGTGGTCTGTGGGCGTCAATCTCCATCGTCTTGCCGTCGCTACGTCATCGACGCTCTGCTCTCCATACGTAGGTAATTGTTTTGCTTTCTGGTTTCATTGTCCCTGGGTAATTGTTTCAGGCATGTGTAACTGCAAATATCTACTTCTCTCAATTGTTCTGCGTGTGTTCATATGCTATGTTTTTGCATGTGTTGGAGCAAATTGACATCTCTTCCAGGGTAATTCATTTGCTTCTCTTATGTCGGTAGTTCATTTGCTTCTCTTATGTCGGTAGTTGTATGTATGTATGTCTTGGAAATTTGGATTGGGTTTAAAAGTTGAAAAGCCCTTTATGTTGTTCCATGGCTGCTGGTGAATTATCCTGTAAAAGGATTCAAATTCACCTATCCATACAACTTGAATGGGATGAATGTGAACAATAGTTATAATATATATATAGAGAGAAAAATTCATGCAAAATGGATCCGAAAAATACTCCAATTTGATCAGTTTATGTTTCTATTACTGATTGATTGAACAGGGTTGGAATTCAGAAAGTATACATTGTATTCAGTTTGAGCCACTGTATTTAAACTTGAAAGTTGATATTTATGTTTCTATTAACTTGTGATTGATTTTTGTATATTTTGATAAATTATGGACAAACGTAGTACAATGGTGAAGGATAAATGTAAAGCTTCATGGGACGCTAGCACCACTAAAGTGTTCATTGACCTCTGTATTGAACAACTTCGCAAAGGTGATAGAAAGGGTACTGTGTAAACAAAAAAAGCATGGACTAACATTTGTGATGGGTTCACAGCAAGGACTGGGAAAGTCTATGAGAAAATGCAGTTCAAAAACAAGTATGACTCCCTACGAAAGGAATGGCAGATGTGGAATAAATTGATTAATGAGACAGGTGTAGGCTGAAATATGAAGAAGAATACAGTAGAAGCGGAAGATGAGTGGTGGGAAAAGAAAAAATGGTACAAAAAGGATATTTGATGATACGCTATATTTTCAACCCGTATGACATATAATTGTCATTTCTTATTGTTGTTACATGTGCAGAAAAATCCACAATATGAGAAATTTAGAACAAAAGGTCTCTCGTTCAGGGCAAAGTTAGACGAACTGTTTAGTAATGTGGCAGCTTCAGGGGAAAATGCATGGGCACTATCATCCATGACACTTCCAACAGAACAGACAACAGGATACGACAATGATGATAACATAGATATGGAAGAAGGGTCGGGAGATAGCGATGAAGTTTTGGTGGCTCCAACAGGCATAAGTGGGGATATGAATCGAATGACTTTCAATATATCTCAAGGGACCAGTGGTGAAGGTAGCGTGAGGGGGAAGAAGCCAATGTCTAGAAGCGGCTCATTAGGGGTTAGGAAGAGGAGTGGAGGGATGAAAAAGAAGAAGAAAGGACCTGCATCAACTAGGATAGCAGATGCACTAAGTGAAATTGTTGATTTAACTAAGGCAGAGGTCGAACATGCTTACAAAAGGGCAGATGAAGCATCTGCTAACATACCATCTATTACGGAAGTCATGACACACCTAAGCCAACTTGATGAAGTAGTCGCTGATGATGATTGGTTTGTACAATGCGCAAAACTCATGCTAGATCCTGCAATGAGGGAAATGTATGCTTCACAAATGGGAACGAAGAAGCAACTGTTACTAATTTTACGGCACTTATGTTATGGAGATTGAGACATTAATGTTATGACTATTTATGCATGTGTGTTGTATGTATGGACATATTGATGACTATTTTTGCTATTTTCGTATTATTTTCTTTGCATTTTATGATAGTCATTTCATCACGATCACCGTATTCAGTGAATTTGATTAATCTAAAATTAAGCTCTCTCTGCACAGGTTAAACAAGTATGGGAGACGAAAAAAAAACTTGACAGAAGCTTATAAGTGACGATTAAAGAGGATTAAAAAAGTTGACAAATTGGTTGGCAGTTATACATCACAATATTTGTCTAAACAACCAATTCGCACAGGTAGCAAATGGGTTGATGAAGTATTATGCGGTCATCCGAAGCGTTGTTATGAACAGTTCAAAATGGAACCACGTGTGTTCTTTGACCTTTGCATTGAATTGCAGCAACAAGGGCTTAAACAAAGTCAGCACGTTGGAATACATGAAAAGGTAGCAATTTTTTTTAATATTGTTGGACATAGGGAGACCAGTAGAATGATGCAAGAAAGGTTTCAACACTCAAGATAGACGATTCACAGACACTTTCATGATGTCTTATTATCTTGTTGTGGACTTGCAATTTCAATCATCAAACCCTAAGATCTAACGTTTTAAAATGTGCATAGCAAAATCAAACTTGACCATCGATATTGGCCATTTTTCAAAAATGCGATTGGAGCGATCGATGCCACACATATTCCTTGCATCGTCAATTCCAATGAACAAGCGAAATATATTGGTAGAAAAGGCTTCACGTCTCAAAATGTAATGGCGGTTTGTGATTGGGAAATGTGCTTTACCTTTGTCTTGGCTGAATGGGAAGGCAGTGCACATAATGCCCGTATATTCAGTCATGCCTTGACAACTCCTTCAATGAACTTCCCTCATCCGCCTCAGGGTATGTTTGTAATATGTTCAATTGGTTTCTCTTTATATGTGCATACAAATATTCAAAATAATAACTTATCTTTCATGCAGGTAAATATTATTTAGTTGATGCTGGTTATCCAACACCAATTGGATATCTAGGTCCATACCGACGTGAGCGTTACCATCTTCCCAATTTTTGACAGTCAACTAGATTAGTGAACCCTAATGAAGTTTTCAATTATGTCCATTCAAGTTTGAGATACACGATAGAAAGAACTTTTGGGGTATAGAAAAATAAATTCACAATATTACAGTGCATGCGCAGCTACGACTATCAAACACAAGTGAAGATTGTTTGTACAATGATGACAATACACAATTTCATTAGAAAAATCTCTATTACTGACCCTGATTTCGCGTCACAGGACGAAGATGATGATGGCGATGATGAGTGTGACTTTTCACGGATACCTTTATCTATAACCTCCTCATCTGAAATGGCTCGTTGTCGTGATTTCATACGAGATCAACTTATTTATTACAGACAAGACCAACAGTAATACATTTTACATTTATTTTATACCCCCTGCAACACCCAACTAATGAAATTTAATTGTCCCTTATTCGTGCAACATCATATCTCTATATTAATCAATCGTATTATATATTTCTCATTTGTACATACATATATTAATTTATTATATAATTTTTTAAATTATCCACACAAATTAAATTAAAAAGTACTATTTCAGTGGGAAGAAAATTAAAATTAAAGTGAACATTATAAATTTTTACCTTAATCAAATACATATATATAGTATTAATTTTTAATCACTCAAATGGAAAAATTGAAAATCAAATTTATTCTTTATGTAATTATGATATTAGTTTATATCCTTTTTAGTAAATTACCTATGCAAAAGTGATTCTGTTATTATTCATCCAAACATCTCTAATTTTCAAAATCACTTTTTTTCCAAAATCTATTTTTTCCAAAATCTATTCTCCATAATCTCTAAAAGCTAATCCAAACACACCCTAAATCATTAAAACCAGGCGATTTGTACTTGGAGAAAAATAAACTAACAGAAGCCAAATATTAGACCACATCTACGGGGGCAACTTTTACAAAGAACATTAAAATAATACCAAAACAAAATGAATGCAAACAACACAATTTTACAAAGTTTACTGTTATAATGATTTAATCCTCAAAGACGACCACATTAACATAGGTGGTCAGAAAAACCCCCTTCATATCTTATGCCCAAGACATCATCACCAATGGGAAACATAAAAAGAAAGGCACCATTATGTCCATTCATAGATCTAATAGATCAGTCTCTGCAGAAATTGATTTTCAATAGTATGGGCTATAACGCATTGGCATTCTGAACCTTGGAACCTTCCTGCAGTTAACAGAAAAAAGCTATTGAGTCTCCAATAGCATTGAAACTGAGACCATTGGGGAAGTTAAGAACTCAGAACAACATACCCATATCCATATGGAGAATAGGCAAAAGGAGGTGCATGTGGGGTTCTGCCTCGAAACCCCATGTAAGGATTGGGCCGGCGGGGACGATACTGCTTCATCCCGGGTATGTTGGTCCTCTTGGCTGTTACCTGAAATTATAAAAAAAAAAAAAAGACTGAGGTAGAAATAAAGGAATCGATACATTTCTGTTTAAAACTAATCAGAGACTCTTAATCTAACCTTCAACTGACGCCCATGTAGTTCAGTTTCATTCAGCAGAAGTGCCTCCTGAACAGCCTCTGCCTCAAGGAACTCCACATAAGCATAACCCTTGGGTTGCCCAAACTTGTCAGTACGAATGGTGACTCTGTTTACTGTTCCACACGATTGGAAATGCTGCTGCACTTCTTCAGGAGTACATGAATAGTCTACCTATAAATAATTTCAAATCCAAGATACCATAAATTATCAAGAAAACAATTGTAGCAAAAACATCTACCAGAAGATAGCCAGAATTTTTCTAGTATTCCTTAAAACTGACATTGAGGTTGAAAATAACAGTACAATGTTATGGGTCAATTGTTACCAAATTATAAATATACACACGAAGTATGGGAGAATCGCAAGAGAAAAGCTTGGCGACAAACAACCATGCCGTCAACTGCTTCAGCCCCTTGCATGGAGGCTTGAATGGCCACAACTACTTAGGTGAGTCTTATGAAATTTCCTCCTCTCTCAAACTCCACATTTTGAACCAGTTGGTTTTTTCAAATAACGCTAATCTGATGTCCTGGAACTGTGATGTAGAAGAGAGAGTGAAGCAAGGGGTCTTAGTGTCTCATTGCACCAGAAAACCAAGCCAAATCAACGTCTTATTTGGGGGAATTAATGGCTGCTAGTAAGAGCAAATAATCAGACATTAAAAATGAAGAAGCATCAGTTGAGAGGCATGCAACACCCAATAATCAAGTCCACTGCTGCAGGCACAGGGACAAGTAAAAACTGAAGTCCCCCACCATGTATGAAACCTGGAGAATAGTGAGTGGGAGGCTATAAAAAGGAGGGAAAGCAGACTACTGGTACTTCTGTCCCATAACAGGTTCATTGGTTTACCAGAACCAGACGAACCATTTAATTAGCTAGTTTTCCAGTTTTTACAGGCTTTGACCAGTTTTTCTGGTGGTCAATCAATTCATTGCATGGCCTGCTTTTAAGATTGTCCAGCAACTCTTCTTTTTACTATGTCCAGAATTATATTAAACAGGAGGTGGCAAACAAGACTTAAAGATGAAACACTGAAATTCCCTCTAATCCCAAAAGAGGAAAAGGAGTGTCAAGTCCCCTCACCACAAGGAAAGAACACCAGGATACTTCCAGGCGAAGAGCTGCCTTTTGCTTCGTGATTAGAAAGATGCCCGCAGATCTTTGGGACTCTGAAGAACGTGGTCTTCTCAACAGTATGAATGCAGGTTCTTGATCTCCAATATAATTCCTCTGTTCATTCCAATACAAAAATTTGCGAAGTGTACCAACTGAAAATTTTTACCATTTTCCCTTTTTGTTTGTATCTTATTCTCTTTCTATTAAAATATGTATCTTCCCGGAACCACAAACATAAATTCTTCCAAGAAATATTTTTTTTCACTTATCCTCTTTTGAATCCCTCCAATTAATCTTTTTCTCTCGTTTTGGTATAATTTGTTTTCCCACTAGATATTCTTTTTCCTCCTCCAACTGTAGCATCAATAAACTAGAAAACTAGTAGATGGCAATGTGCTGGGCAATAGTTATTAAACATTCTGTCAAAGCAAGTTGCCACCATTTAAAAATACAAAATTAAACAAAAAGGTTTTGTTAGTGCATTCAACATCAACAAAAAGCCTTAGCCACTAAGGAATGTTGGTTACATGACTCACTTGCAAAATAAAGAAAATGCTCAGTCTTCTAAAAGTTCCATACTATTATTATGAAATATCAGAATTTCCCAAGAAAGAGTGGTGAAGTCCAATCCAATAATTATTCAGTTATTGGTTGGAAGGCAACGAAAATCCATCACCTGCAGACACACAACTTTGACAATTTGGCTAAGAAAGTCCAACAAGTACCTGCTAAAAGCTGATAGCAGATTGGCATTACTATGCGGGAAAATAACCTAAGAATGGCCACTATTAAGCAATTTAAGCTCCACCTATTGACTTGTTGACACAGGTTTTTTTTTTTTTTGCTTTATCAAACACCAAATTCAACTGTGGCATTTAATCTCAAACTAGGGTGCTCCAGTGATCAATAAAAGAGTCCTATTATAGTGTACAAAGTATCATCATCTGGTTATTATATTTCCTCAAAGTGACTACAAAGAGAAAGATTTCCAATCTAAAACCCTTGTCACTAAAATCCTTGTTATCAAATCAACAGTCTTGCTGCCCCTTTTCTCCTCCTTTGCCCTCGTCTATCTTCTAGTAGGCCTTATTAAAATTTACCCTAAGTTCTATCTAGCTTTGTGTTGGGTTACTCCAAATCTGAATTGCAAAGAGGAAAAGGCCTTAAAAATCATGATACTTAGATAGATGCAGAACAGATAATGATGACTGATGAGAATAAATCAACTAATGAAGTAGAACAGATAATGATACTGGTAATGTAAACAGGGTCAAGAGAGCTCACATTGCCTACAAAGATTGACCGAGAATCTATTTCCTCTCTATTGGCCTGACTTGCAGCAGCATTAGTGGGATCTATTAGGAGATAAGAATCAATATAGAAGGAGCACAGACATACATGCGAGATTAAATGAAAATTACAAATTAAATAAAGCACATTTATCCTCAATTTACTATTTCGAATGTCATATATGAAGAAATATGCGGCATCCATGAACAAAAAATAATGATAATGGAAAAAGAGAAAACAAAAGGAAAACCCCTCCAGAAAAAGAGATCCTTCTTCTTTCATTGGAAAGCAAGAAAAGTATAATCTGATAAAATATAATTTCAGCAATAAAAAGCGAACTTCTCATAATCTACTTTTCTAATTAAATATAGTTCGCTTGAATCATGTTGAGAACATGTACAGATCAAGTAAGTGCATGAAAGGTAGAGTTTCCTCCCCCAAATTTTTCATGACAAATCCAAATTCTTAACATATGAAGTATGAACAGATCAATTCCATAATGTGTAATGGATTACCATCTCCCAGTAACAACCAAATTCTCAATTTGCAGTTTATCAGTAAGGACTAGTTTGACCCCCTAAAAAAGAACTTAAGACGGTTAAAAAAAGGCATTAGGGGCCGTATTATTGATGCAAAATGAAGAAACTAGAATCAATTCTGACTTAATCATGGACAATTCAACCCAGTGCTTATATAACATAGATTATTTCACATGAAGAACACAGTAAATAAAGAAACTCCAATTTCTCGGCACGAAAGGGGTAATTTACATGATTAAAAATTAAAATTAAAAGAGAAACTAAATTTATAGAAACCAATACACGAAATAAAACACCTTGCACGGAGCCCATCTCCTTCTCCACCTTGGCCTGCATTTCTCTCAGAGCAGCAGCTTCATCTTCCATCTCCTTCAAACGTTTCTTCATGTCATCCAATTCCTACATTAATCACATTTCACATTGAGACTTGAAGGGCTTATTAGGGTTTTAGATTGCATAAATAACAAAAATTAAAAATCGAGTTTCAGTCAAAGGAATAAACTAGATGAGAAGGAAGCATTACTGCTTCATTGTTGTCTGCGCTTTGCATGTCGACGTCGTCATTTTCCATGTCTCCTCCGTCACAGAGAACCACCGGCGCCTGCCTCAGAAGCGGCGAGTGTTTCCTGATTCTGACCTCCCCCTGGCTATTTGTTTTGTCCCCTTCTCCCGTTTGCACAACAAATTTCCGTTTGGCCAAAACGGGAGCTTTTTAACGCCAAATAAAATCATCTCATAATTGTATGAGATTGAGTTGTATAAAAATATCTTATTTAAAGGCTAAAGCTTTTAGTTTTATTTCTTAAATTTTTATTTAATTTTAATTTAGTTTTCTTTTGAAACAAGTCATTAATTTATATGAACTCAGTTATAATCCCTTTTTCAATAGGAAAAATATATATTTATTATTCTTACTTTCAATAAAATCAAATTAAGCGAATATTAATTATAAATTAAAAACAAATATAACTAAAACTACTTACACAGCAAATAATCGATAATTGATAATTGATAAATGAATTGACATGATATTATATAATTTGAAAAAGTGAAATAGGTATATCAATTTAAGTATCTCCTTTTTTTTATTTCTTTTTTATATTTTGAGTATGAAATAACTTAGCATAATTAAGATATGAAATAAAATTTCAGCACACAAATAAATAAAACATAAATATAAATATAAAATCTATAATAAATATATCTTTTTAAAATGATTGTTCTTTTTTCATGATAGAAAGATTATTGCAATTTCATAATAGTTAAATTTAATCTAAGTATGTAGATGGTATTAAATATAAAATAAATCAAAAGTTTAAATTTAGAAATAAAAAAATTAACAAAAATATTTATATTTTTTATTAACATAAATATTTTTCTATTAAAAATAATCATACTTGGCCGACTAAACTCATGGTTTGATGGTAAAAGTATTTCGCTCTCAGATCATGAATTCGAACAAGGCAATTCACAAACACCCAGAAACAATCCTACTTGAGAACCATATGTTTTTTAGGCAAATATATTTTTCTATTAAAAATATTTTTATTATACATACTATTAGATACTAGAGTCTTCCAACTGAATTTGCGACCATTGTAAAAAAAAAAAAAAACTCTTTTAAAAATAAGTCGGATTTAAAAGCCTATTTTTTTAATTTAGGTTGCATCCTTTGGGCTGGGCATGCCCTGCCCATTTTTAGATGGATATGAACAGGCCGGTTGAGTTGGGCTAAAGGAAAATGAAAACCACACAATGTCACACAATATACCCAACATGCGTCCAGCCATATCAGATATTTTTATTATATGTTTTTGTATGAATTTTAATCGATTTTATGATTATTTTGAAGACTAGTTACCGTATCATAAATTCATAATCATAATCATGCTATTATGCAAAACGGGAATAAATAATTCAAGTATCCGGTTCAGGTGTAGTTTGATGATATTCTTCACTTGCAATTCTGGTTCCTTCTTCCTTGCCCCAAGTTTCAGGGTAGAACCCAACAGCTCGTTACTCAAACAACGGAATGCAGCATTGAGTTGGCCATTCCATGCTGTTCCCTCAAATGTGAGTTCCACTTCATGATCTTGTCTTCTTCTAGTTGTTGATGTGTTGCAAGTAAAAGAATAAACAACGCATTAATAATGAAATTGGTTGTGAATTAGCTAAATTGTGTTCTGATTAGCTATTGTAACTTGTTATTAGTTATAAATTCGTGTTTTGCCTAATTTCTTAACAGTAACTGCGATTTGGGAAGTAGAAAATAGAAATCCTTACTATCAAAAAAAAAAAAAAAAACAACAAGAAGAAAACAGAAATCTTAAAAACGGTGTACCAATGTATGTCTGCTAACTACTAAGTTGGTACTGATTGATTTAAGAATGCCTGCTGGGTTGGGTTTAATGAAAGAAATTCTTATATAGGTATGGTTTATATATATATAAAACAAAAAAAAAAGAAAAAGAAAAAGTTGATCAAGGTATTCATAGATAGACATATGAGCATGTCAGAAGTTTTTGCCACACTTATGTCGACTTATAATTAATTTGCCCCATCGATCTTTACAAATTGTGATTACTTGAGAATTTCTTGGTTTTCTTCTCCTTTGCAGTTGGAATTTGACATATCCAAACAATATCTTACATAATTTAGGAAGAAACAAACACAAACATAAACACACAAACCCCTGACCAACCTGTTGTCTTTGACTTTAAAACGTGACATTGGACGTCTAATTGTCCTAATTTCTCCGGGTCACCATAATTTTGCTTGGGGGACAACCGATAGCTGCAACCACTGGCTTTGCATTCTCCTTGGTCTTAGTAATGGCCAAGAACAGAAGCCGATATAGAACAATCATTCCGAGCAAGATGGCAAGATCAGCCCACTTAGAGTAACCCATTTCCACTTGCCATGTGTTTGTCAGAATTTCTCCACCACTAGTGGTTTTGTTGCCTCCATCATGATCGGTGGCAAACGTTAAACCTTCAAATTCATTCTTGAACAACCCTTGGAAGGCATACTTCTGGAATGAAACATAATATAAAGGATATCTCCAAAATGGCTTGGGCAGATCTTTTGGCAGTCTATAGAAACCACCAAGCAATATCATGACTCCTTGAATTCCACCGACAATGATCATCCCCATTATGAAATTGGGGAAGAAGCTCCCAACAACCATCATGAGGCTCTCAACAGACATAACAGTGGCAAACAATACGGACGTCAGATACAAAAAGTGTGCAAGCCCTTTGTGTAGCCCAGAAAGGCAATAAACTATTCCTCCAGGTATCAGAGATATCAGTAGCATGTATGGAATAGCAGATAATGTGTTGCCAATCAGAAAAGCAGTAACGCCATAGTGTCCATTCAATCTCTCTCGTTTAAATACCTGGCTTGACGACAAGAAGAAGGGATAAAGTGAGTACAATATATATAATTTATTTAGGGTCATGTAATGGAAAGCTCAAATGAAAGTATACTGCTTTTGTTTTGTGTTGGCATTTCGGTATTACAGGAGAATCTATGCCTTTTGCTCTGTCTACTTCAGTGGATTATATGGGTACTTTGGTACGTTTATTTAGGATTTTGTTTTTATTTTGTAACGAGTCAAACAGAGGTTAATGTTAAGAGAAAATACCTTTCTTAGAGAGTAGACTAATTCGCCTGGTTAAAGTGCAATGCTTTGAAACTAGGACATGCTTAATATTTTCTCTAAGAATCAGACAATAAGAACAAAACATTACCTTCATTTCCTCTAAAAATGGAGGGAATCCACCAATAAGGGTTATGAAAGTAAGGACTGAAATAAAAAATGTGAGCAGCGATCCTCTAGCCTGCAGCGTATTGGAAGATATTTATAGTAAATTTTGTGCATTAAGAGCCATACATAAATCTGGGTTGCTTTACTTCTCTTACCTGAATAGATTCAATACTTGAGCCCATGTTATAGAATATAGTACCCAGACTTATAGCTATTGCAACATATACAGCAAGACGTAACCAGTAATTGCTCATGTCACGGGACATATGCAGGGAAGATCTTCTTATAAGAACAAGGCACTGCGTGAGGAATGCAGCATGTATTCTCTTTTTCCCTATCGCATAAGAATCCTGTAGTTCATACATTATTAAAAAATTGTGCATGCTTGCTGCATTATGGTTTTTGCCATGAAGGTAACACTAAACTCACACTTTCGCTTATTTCTCCCACTTCTTTCAGAATTTGTCTGCGAATTTCAAATGACTTATAGGACTCTACAAGGATATTAATCGCGTCTTCTGTGGTTGCTCCTTTACCAAAGCCTTCTTCAGGATCCTGGAAATGATAGAGGTAAATTCAAATTTTCTCTAGTATTAACCCAAAGGTTGGGGTGTACTGTGTAGGGCTGTAGGTTTCATTGTAAATTCAAGCAAGGGTAAAAATGCTTAGATTACCTGTTCAAAATCCTTGTTTATGATCTTTAAGAAATGATCAGAAGGATTGTAGAGACTTGGGCAAGGAAAACCATTTGAAGCAAAGAACTACAATAAATCAAAGTAGAATTTCTGAAGTCAACCTAAAATCAGCTTTTGTTGTGCTTATTTGGAAATATTTAATGATGTAAATAAGGATTATAGATCCTGACCTCATTTGCCTCTGATGCAGGGCCAAAATATACCGTTTCGCCAGAAGACAGAAGACAGAGATTATGGAAAAGTTGAAAAACTTCACTGCTAGGCTGATGGATAGATGCTACAATTGTTCTCTGAATGCCATCCCTTATGTTGAGACTGGCAATTCTGCTCATAACATAATAAGAAGCTGCACTATCAAGCCCACTAGTTGGTTCATCAAGGAAGAGAAGTTTCGGGCGTGTTATAATCTCGATGCAAATGCTAAGTCTTCTCTTTTGTCCACTGCTAAGGCCTTTTGAAGCCCATCCTCCAATCCTTGTGTTGATGGCATCTTGTAGACCCATTTCTCTGAGTGTAGAGTCAGCTCTCTCCTTCTTCTCTTCCGTGGACATGGAATCTGGAAGTTGTAGCTGACATGAGTAATATAAAGCTTCTCCGGCTGTTAAAGTCGACAACATAGCATCATCTTGGGTGACATATGCCTGTTTTTGCATGGGGAAGGGAATGAGGTTAGTAACACTCTTACTTAAATCTTTAGGACATAGCTTTTGGAATTTTCTTACTGATGTTCCATATGCTAGTGCTTGTCTGTGCCCATTGATTAGAATCTTCCCTGTTTGCTGCATGTTTGAACCCAATCTTCCTGCAATAATAATTGAAAGCATGCACTAAAACTGCTTAAATCTTAAACAGATTAATCAACTCAACAAATGACAGAAAGTTAGTTCCCTTTCACTTAATTTCCCATTAGTCCTTAGCATCAAGAGAACACCTTCAAACTTGATGTCTATAACATGGTCCTTCTTTTGCGTAGGATTGTTTTGTAGTTTTCACATCATCTATCAAACTACTCTAAACAGGAGAACTGAGCATCAAGATAAAGATCATTCCAAAATGAAAATGTCCAAACTATGCTTTGAACATCATTTATAAATTGGAAGCAATAAAAAAACAGTATCATCCAGCATATAATTTACTTTTGATATTCATATGGAGATGTGTCATAAAAAGTGGAACCTGCTAAAGCATCAAGGAGTGTGGTTTTGCCACATCCCGAAGGACCCATTATGGCCAGAAGCTGTCCTGGCTTGGCATACCCGGTCAGACCCTGCAATATAGGCTTTTTATTCTTTCCACTTCCAACAGTGACCCATAAGTCTTCCCATGTCATGAAAACCCCCTCATCCTCTCTCGGAGTACCTTTGCTTCTATCTGTCGGCTTGATCGCCGTGTTCTCAAATGGAGTAATGAAGTCTAGACTGGTTTGTAGTTCTACAACTTTAGAGCTATTATCTGGTGCTATAGGTGGATGAAGAAGGGAAGCCATGGAATATTTTCTATTTTCTGTGTGTCTGTAATGAGGAAGGAAGGTGGAAGAGAACTTGGCTGACGAACTGCAGAGAATGGAGTTATAGGAAAAGTTGTGTCCACTAAGAATAGCTAGTCTAGATAGACAAGATATGTGACACATTTATTATAAATTTATTATACTAAGATTTCCTCAAGAACTTATGTGCCTCTTTAATTAATAGCCCTTTTTCGTTGCTAAATCGCAGTATTGTCTTTTGGTAGCAAAACTTTGATTACTAAAATAATATCCTGGATAAAATCCATTTCAACATAATTATCTTGAAAACAACATATCCTATACAATAAAAGAAAAAATTGGGGAAAAGTCCGTCATTAAAAATTTTATAGATGAGAATGATCTACTAAATTTTTATATTAAAAAGTATTGTGGTACTTTGTAAATTTTGACAGAGAGTACCGATACTTTAATTTAGGTCATTTTTACCAATAAAATTTTCATTCAGGGACTTTTTCCAATTTCCAAAAAAAAGAAAGAAAATCAATTAAAATTAGCAGTAAAAGGAATTCCAATGATAGTGTTTATATTGGATCTATCTATATTGTCTTGGTCAAGTGCCAAAAGATCTTTTGGTAAACTTGTTCGTTAGGCTGTTTTGTTGTTTAGTGTTTTTGCTTGAAATTTTATTAAAAGATTTATTTTTAATTCTATAAGTTAGTAAAGAATTAATACTATTAGGTTAACTTGAAAGAGATTAATATAATTTTTTTTCAAAGAAGGGATGATACATATGGACCCCCACCCTCTTCAATCGTTTTCATCTAAGCTTCAGGATCTTATGGCTGATAAGCTCTGATGAATAATGATACAAGAAAATTCATTCCATGATGGCCCTACCACAAATCTTGAGTGAGACTGTTTTCTTGATTCGCCTTATATAAGAACAGCTTTGTGAATCCAATAATTCCCTTGCTGCATTATTAATTACGGGTTGTATGATGCATGAGATGTTAAAAGGATGTACGTATATTAAAAAGAAAATATGTATATAAAATGAGTATCATGGGATATGCTTTGGGATGATTATTGATCTTAAAGTGATATATGTTGATAGATAAATACAGGAAAAAATGATGAAAATTCTTCCATTATAAAATTTATTGTCTAAAAGTACTTAAAGACCTAGTTATTTGAATGTATGTAACTCATCTTTAGTTGTATATAACATATTTTTTTGGCCAAGTATATATATCCTCATATTAGAAATAATCATATTTGAAGTACTGTCAGACACTAAATGTGAACATATCTTTTAGCGGGATTCGAATTTTAGTTCGTCAGGGATAAATAACCCCTTTTGCTAAACCCAATCAGCGATAATATATACAACATATCTTTTATTATATATAAATATTTTTCTTTTTACACATAGTTGAATATATGTTACATATAATTAAAGAAAAATTGCACTTGCTAAAAATATATTGTACCTAGATTTTTAAACGAATTTTAATTTCAGATGCCCTTGCTTAAAAAATGTTATAATTGTAGATTTTTTAGCAATTTTTCTATTAATATAAGCATTCAACATTATTGAGTCATCATCTAAAATTCTAATAAGCTCTTTAGAATATAATTTCATATATAATTTTTTCTCCACAAAACATATTGAATAAATCTTTAATAATGAGTCTGATAGACCATTGATATGAAAGCTCTATGAGACGAGATGGTAGCCAGAGTTAACGGCATGATTATGCCTTGTTCCCAGTCAAATCGGTATATGCCAAACAAAGAAAAATCACACCAATAAAGAGAGGGAAAACCAGAACCGTTATTGAACATTTTCTACGTACGTAACTGAATATGTGCCGTGAACATCTTCCAAGAACAGTGTCAAGATTAGACAAAGATTGTTAAATAGTTAAAGGATAAATGGTTTTGTTAAAGACTTGGATTCAGTGAAGGACTGAGGCTCAGATTGAATAGTCTTACAAGTGGAGTAATTCAATGAATATTTGTATAATAAACCGCTATTTACCAATCGAAATTCTCTTTTTTAAAAAAAAATTGCGAGTGTCACCCTTCTAACTTTGAACATAAAGAATATTGCTCCCATCAACCCTTATCTTTCGGTCTTTAGAACCTTCTGCCCAATTTTTGGTATTATAACAAAAAGCACAAAGTGAAATAAAGGATATGTTTTCGTTGAATTTTGGGAGTTATTACGACAATATCTATAATATATATGTGAAAAAAACAAATAAAATATACCCAACAAGCTAATTATTTTTTTTCTAGTGGCATTTTTTAAAATATAATGGGGTCTATTCATAAGTTAAGCACGTCAATATTAGTTTATCTACAAATTGGGGGATCTTAGTTTACCCACAAATGGGGGGATAAGATATAATACGTCTAATTCAAATAGTCCAAAATTAAAAGACTTTTTTTGTATAAAAAAATTTAGATATATTCGACATTGATTCCCCATCAAAGCTAAGACACATTCTATGACTCAGAAAATGCTTATAGGAGATTTACGAAATTGTCTACCAAATAAACTCTTATAACAATAATGAAAATTGAATTCCTAATCTATTATTGATTATCTATACCAACTGTCATTAACAAATTAAAAACTTTTGATATGTATGGTCTTCTCACGAACTCTTTTTTTGGGAAGTTACTTTGTGGCTACTATTAAGTCTACAACACTGGACCACAAGTGAAATAATGGTCCTCCATGCCAGAGTCAAACTATGATTTTCACTTCTAAAAGTGTTGTTTGGATTCTACCCAAACACCCCCTTAATATTCATAGTATTATGAGTCCTAAATAAGGGTAGTTTTTTTAGTGTATTCCCCCACCCCCCAAGCCTCAACCTCCCAATCACCAATGGCATATAAAAAGAATTTTTAAGAATATTATTACTCAGATTTTAGTGTCATTCATGTATTTCCTTATCTTCCATTCATACTTCATACTTGACAGGGTAAAATGACTCAAATCATTGAACATGATTGCGTTAGACATGCTTCTCAATTATTGTAATTTTTGTCCTGAAGCACTTTCTCTCTCTCTCTCACACACACACACACATGTCTGATAAGGATGCATGCATTGAGAGACAGAGTATGTTTCGGTTAGGTCAAGAACAAAGTTGGATGAATTCAATAATGCTCAAATAATTTTGGTTACTGTGTTCTCATAAAACTAACACAACAAAAACCTATGATGTGAACTTATTAACAATCTTCCCTCCAAATGCTCTTTAATCATTTATTCCCACGCATATCCCTGTTTGGATTTCAAAAAAAAAAAAAACACCTACATATAGAGAGAGGAGTGCATATTTCACAAGGTTTCGATTATTTTTATAAAATATGTTTTCAGTACTCTAATATAAATACCATTAATCCCATGTGGTGACTTTTTTATGTCAATCATTATTATTTGAAAGACATTTAACATTTATAAATGTTCCGTAAATATTTAAAATTTTAATGTTGGTATTTTTTTAATAAAACTATTTTTTTTTGTTAATAAAACTCAGCATGTTAGTGTCAGAGGATTAAAAAGATATTACTTTTGGCTCTTAATATAAGAGTTAATTAAAAGGTTAAATTTAATTATAAATATAAGATCTTAATTTATTTTATATCTAATACTCTCTTTGATATAGTTAATATAAGAGTTAATTAACTTTTTTCAGTATATTAAGAAAGCAAAGTAAACCAGTTAATTATGATCAAATAAAATTTTTCAAGTTAAATTCATATTATATACTTCTTGATCTATCCAAATTAGTCATTTAACTCTTGTATTAGTTATAATTAATTGATTTATTTAGTTTTATTGATCTACAAAAACAATTAAGTAGCTATTATTTTATCATTTTTTCTCAAATTAATTTACTTAATTTATAAATTGATATATAATCAATATTTTACATAAATACTTTGAAAATATTATGTCATATTTATTACAATTAACTAATTTAATTAATTTTTTAAATATTTTTAAATAAATCAATTAGTTCTTAATATTAAAAACCACAGAGAAAATGTTACTAAAATTAGTATCAAAATAAAACTTTGTGTGAAATTAAATGAACAGAAAATCACATATAAAATCAGTACGTTGATATGATGAAAGAATTTTTAGTAGAAGTATAATTAGACTAAAAATATATTTTAAAAATTTGTTTAGTAAAATCAAAATAAGTATATAATTAATATATATTTTATAACTTAGAGTAAAATTATCTAAAATAATTTTTTATAACTTGATAAGGGTTATAAAGTTATCTAGAAATTTTATAATTGGGGTAAAATCATTTAAATTTTTTTATTTCTACTTCCATCATTTTAATTTTTAACTTTTTTATTAGAATTAAAATAACCTAAAATATTAAAAATGAAAGTGACTTCTATCATACCAAATAAGTAAAGTAGAAGAATCCACCTCCCCTCTACCAAACATACAAAAAAAAAGTTGCTTATATGATGTTTATGCCATATATATGCCACGTGGAATCAAATAACTAAAAAAAAATTGTTGCTTTCGGGTTTATCTTTAGGATACTGGGGATTAAATATTTTGGATAAACAATAAATAATTAATAATATCTCTCATTTGGTTGGAGTATAAATCAACTAGATGGTCCTTTCAGATTTTAATATTGTTATAATATATTCTTAAGTTAATGCCTGTTTCTGAAAATTGAAGGAAGGAAAGTTAGGGATTGAAATTCTTTTGGCTACACTTTACATAACGTTTGCATATTTTTCAGATTTGTATAATATAATTTAGGCCTCATTAGTCATTTTAAGAAATGTTTAATTTTCAAACCACACACACACACACATATATATTATGACATTTATGAGATACTACCAACAGGGGTTATTCTTAAGTATATCATTTCTAACTACTTAAATACGAGATATTGAGTTTAAATTAGTGTGAATATAAAAAATATTTATATGACAGGTATTTCTAATAAAACCTAGCAATGTTGATAAATTGATTGATTACTTTTAATTTTTATTAAGTATATATATTCTTCTATTGAAAATAATTATATTTAAAATACTATCGGGCACAAAATATAGATAGCACTCCCTCAATTTTGTTAGGCTTTAAAGCCTGCCATGTTGGGCTTCAGAGCCTGCTCTCGGGCCCGAAGCCATGAGTTGGTGGCATGTTTTTGTATATTTATATTTTAATTAAAAAGTATCACTTTATTATAGTTACAGTCGTAGTGTTTGAAGAGGTATCCTAACTTTTGGTTGCCTAAGTTTACTCTTGAAGGTAATAGAAGGCTCGCCTTGCTTGATATTAGTATCACATAGGAGGAAAGGAGATTTCACCCTGCTCTTAGATTGTAGGTGAGTCTAACCCCTTTCTAAAAATTTTTGTACAAAAAACAAATAGTTTGGTTTAGGATTCAACTGATGAAGGGGTGAGATATACAACCATTTTAGAACGCGTTTGATCCCTGAGGAGTACCACTTTGTTGTGATTCTAATTGTGACTCTTAGGGAGGCATCTTAGCTCCTGGTTGCCTAGATTTACACCTAAAGGTAATAGACGGCTCACCCTGCCTGATATTGGTATCGCCTAAGAGGAAGGAAGACTTCACCCTGCCCTTAAATTGTGGTTGAACCCAACCTCTTTCTAAAATTTTCTTGTACTAAAAAAATATTTTGGTGTGGGGAATCTATTGTCCGTGGGTTCAACTGGAGAAGGAGTGAGACATGCATCCATTTTGAGCTTGTTCAATCTCTAAGAAGTATCACTTTGTTGTAATTCTAGTCGCAACATTTGGGGAGACATCCTAACTCTTGGGTGTTTAGGTTTACGCTTGAGGGTAATTAACGGCTCACCCTGCCCGACATCGATATTGCCTAGTAGGAATGGAGATTTCGCTTTTCCCTTAGATTGTGGATGAGCTCAACAATTTTTCAAAAATTTTTGTATAAAAAAATTTTTTGGTGTGGGGATATTTAACAATATTTTAGAAGTATCTTCCTCTTTTCTTAAGTAAAGCCACAAGTCTCGGTCCAAATTTTATTTTAATAAAATACAATAACATGATATAGAATTGATATGTTGTTAATTTGTGATGTTAATAGTATTGCTGTTATAATTATAATTGCTCCCTCTATATACTTTGTAGTTTTCTGGATTCATTCCAAAATGGGTCCATAATCTTGAATTTGGTGACTCCTAAAAACATAGCCTCTAAAAAAATATAAGGATTGAGAGAAATTATGTATTTAATATACCTTTTAATATAATTTTAATTTTTACTAAGTTAATATAACAACAAAATTAATTAAAATTAGAAAATAAAGAAGCATAATAATAAAAGTAAATAATTATAATAATATAAAAATAAATATATTTATTTTGTTACAGAAAATATGTTGATTAGAAGTGATTATATATACAATATGCATTAGTTTAGAAAATATTTCTATAGAAAGCTGTATTATTAATTATTTTAGATTTTGTATTAAATACAAGACTCACATTTTAGTTATAGGGCCTATTTGGTAACCTTTGAAACCATGGTTTTAAAAGTCATGTTGGGCGGTTTAGGGAAATTTTAAAACAAACAGTCATATTTGTTCAAACGGGATTTTGGATTAAACTATGGTTTAAAACTAAGGTTTCAGATAAACTTGTCAGAGTAGCTTATAGAACAGTAGAACTTATGAACTAATTAATTATTATATTACCCCTACTTTTTCTTACACCCTCTTTCTTCTCTCATACTTTTTTTACATCCTCTCTTCTCCCTCCTCTTATATTTTATATCTCCTCATTTAATACTAATACTCTTTTTCGTAATTTATTAATAATAAAAGTATTTCTAGAAATAACTATCTAAATACTCATTTATTCAAAATTATTTTTTTTCGTAAACTCTTCTCTAAAAACCATTTTCTATAAAAGCCCTTTTTTTTCATAAGCTCATTTCCAAAATCTTATCCAACCACACACATACAAAAGTACAATGAAATAGATATGTTATTTTATTAATTCACTTTGCTAAATTTGGAAATTACAATTCAGAGCCTTGTATTTATTTATACTTTGTAAAGGCTTTTGTTGCATTTTTGTCCCATTCAACAACAAAGAGACATTCCAAACATATAAAGCATATTTGGTTTTTCTTGTTAATCACACACATGATACCAAATAGAAGGAGACAACTGAAAACAAAAATAAAATGAAAAAAATTAAATTAAATTAAAGCCAGCATATTCTCAAATTAAAAAATATATATATTGGTTTAAAAAAAGTATAACAACAAAAAGACCTTCTAAAACCAACTTTAAGAGAAGTAAACTTTATCTTGTTCAAGTCCTTACTTACAGACTTGAGCAAGCTTCTATTGTTAATTGTAACTTTGTTCAAAGTCATTCATACTTTAGCTTATTTCATAATTTCCTATATATATATATATATATATATATGCTGAATCTTCTAGAATATTCACCATTCACTTGAATTTGAAAGATGCAACTATAGGCTTTAACCTCTCAATGCTCTTGACAATGATCATGAACAGACTTCTGTACAGAACTGCCATTCCCACCAGGATCAAAAGATCGATCCACTTCGAGTTCTCGACATCGATCTGCCAAGAATTTCGCATCATATCTTCCCCATCAATGATCCTAGGCCTCCCCTCTTGACTAATACTAAATGTCTGACCTTCAAACTCATTCTTGAACAATCCATGGTATGCGTACCTGTGAATGGAAATGTAGTAACAAGGATATTTCCATAGGAATTTCGGGAGTTCTTCGGGTAGGCGATAGAATCCACCAGTTAACATCATTACGCCGAGAATTCCAGCAACGGTGATCATCCCCATCAAGAAATTCGGAAGCATGCTTGCAACAATCATCATGAAGCTCTCAACCAACATTATTGAGAAGAAAAGCACAGAAGCGAAGTAGAGAAAATGCCGACCGCCTCGATGAAGTCCGGTTAGGAAATAAACTATTCCTCCCGGAATCAGTGACATCAACAGCAAGAATGGAGTACAAGATAATGTGTGTCCAATGGTGTATGCAGAAACTCCATAATGCCCATTTAGTCTCTCTCTTTGAAACACCTAAAAAAATGTCAGTATTCACAAACTTGAGAGATCAGAGCTTTCTTAATTGCATGCCAAAAAGAGAAGTTTCGTATTTATGGCGTGGGTTGTGTCAGAAGCAAGTCCCAAATTGAAAAATCAATGCATTTAAAGTGTGGTGATGTGATAGTAAAAGCTTATTCTCAAGAGAGTTCAAGTGATCGTCATTTATAAATAGACGATGTTTAGTAGTAATCTAAACACATCAAACTCTCTTCTCCTAAGTTTTAATATATTTTTGTTGTTATGTTCCCCATTTTTTGTTGTTAAGTTTTAATATGCAGAAAGAGTTCATTTACTTTTAAGAGTTGCCATATAAGAATAATGTCATTAAGCATGACTCGAACCAAAAAGAGAAATTGCTTGCACTTAAAGAAATTTAAAACAGATCAGTTTCTTTTTGGAGAATCAATAAATATTTTATTTTCCTTTATGGCGTGGACAATAAATTATGCCAATATGAAAGGGATATCATAGACACACACACAAATGTATGTACCTTCATGTCCTCCACAAGGGAAGCGAACCCTCCAATGGTTATGAAACTGAGGAATGTGGCCACAAACATGAGCAGGGAGCCTCTTACCTGAAACCATCAAAAGAGTAGGTTTTATATTTGTCTCGTTTTTAAACTATATATGTATAGTCATACTCTTCATTACTCTCTCTCCTCTCTCTCTCTCTCTATATATGAATATATTATTACCTGAGCTAATTCGCTTGAGCTAATATTGTAGAAGATAGTGCCTAGAGTTATGGCCAATCCTCCATAGATAAATAAACGTAACCAGTAGTAGCCTAAATCCCGATGCATGTTCAGAAATGATCTTCTTGTGAGAATGATGCACTGCCTCAAGAATGAAGCATGGCCTTTCATCTCCATTGCACTAGAATTCTGCATTCATTAAGGCTTGGTTATTGGAGATTACTTTTTGGTGATTGATCATCACAACATATATATATATATATATATATATATGCGTTTCTCTTTGTAAAGATAAAACTGCACTAACCCTTGTTCTTCTTATTTTAACTATTTCCGTTTGAACGTGCTGACTGATTGCAGATGACTCGTATGATTTCACAAGAATATGAACTGCTTCTTCTGTGGTTAGTCCTTCTAATAATCCTTGCTCAGGATCCTCCTGGGAATATAGAGAAGGTACATTGGTCATGTTTCATGGCAGTTGATGAAATATGTATCTATCAAAATTAATGTAGAAAACCTAGCTTTTGATAATATCATCAGGGACCTAGGTCACTCCTATCTCTTTGCTGCTTTTACAAAGTAAACTAATAGAGACTTAGTAGTATAAGATACTATAACTCATTGAGTAGTACGGTGAAATGCTCAATAAGATATTTAAGTAAGTTGATTCTTTTACTTTAAGTAAGGTTCCTCATCCCACTTAATTGATAACACAGCCAAGTTGTTAGCAATTCTGGGGAGCCATACTTATGGAGGGTTCTGATTGGCAAGAGGTTATGTGAAGTGCTATGGATGGGTGCCAATTAATGAAGATTTGGTATTATGAGATACTAAGTCCTACATTGAGTAGTATGTGATATTTAATGAGGTATTCAACTGAGTTAGCTCTTCAACCTCAAGAACTAACTTTTAGGATCAATCATACATAATCTATTACATAGGTCTCTCCCATCCTAGTTTTTAAGGACCTCCCGAACTGAAATGCCAAAAGACCAAGGACAAGTAAAAAAGAACAAGAATATTACACATTGTATTTACCTTCTCAAAATCATTGTTGATGATCTTCACAAAATGATCAGAGGGACTCTTAAGAGTAGGGCAGGGAAAACCATTTAATGCAAAAAACTGCAGACAACAGATCAGATGAAGAAAGACAAAAATGAGTTTGGGATTCAACTGATGAAGAACATATGAACACTTCCAAAAGAACTTAACCTCATTTGCAGCAGAAGCAGGGCCAAAGTAGACAGCTTGACCAGAAGACAGAAGACAAAGGTTATGAAAAAGCTCAAAAACCTCACTACTAGGCTGATGAATTGCTGCAATAATAGTCCTCTGAATCCCATCCTTCTGATTCAAGCTTGCAATTCTGCTCATAACATAGTAAGAAGCTGCACTATCAAGCCCACTGGTTGGTTCATCAAGGAACAGAAGACTTGGCCTTGTGAGAATCTCAATGCAAATGCTAACTCTTCTCTTTTGGCCTCGACTGATTCCTTTAGAACCTCCATAACCTCCAATCCTTGTGTTAATGGCGTCTTGTAAACCCATTTCTCTTATTGTGAAGTCTGCTCTCTCCTTCTTCTCCGACTTCGTCATCGAATCGGGAAGTTGCAGCTGAGCTGAGTAGTGCACTGCTTCTCCCACAGTTAATGTCGTCAATATTGCATCGTCTTGTGTCAGATATGCCTGAAACAAAAACTCTCATCATTGGATCTATTGCTCTTAGAAACTAATTCATGAATTTATTGACTTAAGGTCCAATTTTATCCTAAAAATTTTTGAATTTTCACATAAGAGTTGTAGGTATCTGGAAAATTCTCTTAAATCAATGTCGTTCTAAGAGTATTTAAAAAATGGTAATGTTGACCATTTCTTTTGGGGCAATATTAATCTAAAATAAATTTCTGAATAGCTACATCTCCTATATAAAACTTGTACGGTTAAAATTGAACAGTAACTTTTTATTGTTTGGATATGAACTATTAAAGGATATTTTTCATACAGATGTTCCATAAGCTAGGGCTTGTTTGCCGCCATTGATAAGGATTTCTCCTGTCTGCTTTGCCTTTGTACGCAACCTACCTGCAATAATGCGATGGTTCATGATATAATAATAATCTGGTTTTGTTGGATTCTTTTGTCTGTAATATATATACACAATTTTGAAAACAAAATCTATCCTATTTCCATATGTGTATATATATAATATATATATGATATAATATAAATTCTACCTATAAGTCATAAATAAACTGTGTTTAATTAGTCATTCTTTCCCGAAGAAAACCTGATGAGTATCTCTTCACGTTAAAACCTTTACCTTAAATGTGATGTTCTCTCGTACAAAAGTCAGAAGGTACTAGTAATTAGTAAAAACATGTGTTGTTCCAAAAAATTGTTAAAATTAGTAAGCCACAATTAACATGTAAAAAAAATGAATTTTATCTTTTAAAAACAACCTTATTTATGTTAAGAATAAGAGAGTTTTTTTTTTAATATACTCCTTTTATCTAAGAGAAACTTTAAATTTGTTTCACTATATTTTAAAATTTAATAATTTTTTAATGGACCAGAATGATTTTGAAAAATGAGTTCTAGATATGGGAAAAAATAAATTGTAATTCTTAGAACATGAGTTATAAATTTTATCAAAATTCATTTATTAGATATGATGCTACTCCATTTATAACTTAGTGTGTATTTGATAAACTGTCAAACATAAATTTAAAATTTAGGTTTGATTTAAAATTTAGGTTTGGAGAAATTTCAAAATAAACAATCATATTTGTTCAAATAGGGTTTTAGACTAAACTAAGATTTCAGATAAGCTGGTCAGAGTAGCTTATGGAACAGTAAAAGAGTTTATGAACTAACCAATTACTATATTATCCCTACTTTTTTTATATCATCTCTCATACTTTTTTTACACCCTTTTTTATCTCTCTTATTTTTTCTTACACTCTCTATTTTCTTTCTTATACCCTCTCTCTTCTCTCCTCTCTCATCTCCGCTCTCATCTTTTTCATTTAATACTTATACCCTTTTTCATAATTTATCAATAATAAAAATACTTTTGAAAATAACTATCCTAACACTCATTTATTCAAAACTATTTTTTTCAATAAACTCTTCTTTAAAAGCTCTTTTTTATAAGCTACCAAAAAACCCTTTTTTTCATAAGCCCGTTTCCAAAATCCTATCCAAACGAGCCCTTAATTTCACATCACATAACAAATTTGAGTTAAGAATATAAATTACAAATTTTCATTTAGTTTTTATAACTAATATATTTAATAAAATTTACAGTTGAGATTGTTTTGACTATTCAAACTTTTGATAGTTACATGTCATTTTCCAAATTTTAATTGAAATGCTTTCTTTCCCAAAAAATATTGAAATGCTTTTTTATTAGTTTGAAAACAAAGTAGATAGTTGTCGTTTTGACAAACGGGAAAAACAAGTTGGGGGACATTGACAACATTACAACAAATTAATGTTGTCCATAACGAATGATGGGCCAAGAGAGTCAAAAACATTATATAATTGGACAAGGCATAACACCCGACTTGCTATGTTTCAAATTATAAGATTTTTAAACTATAATTATAAGGATAACTAAAAATAGTTAAAGATGTTTTTTTCCCAATAAAATTTAGTCAATACCAACATCTATCTCTCGTTATTTATTTATTAAAATGAAATTATGAAGGAAAATTTGGAAAACATTCATGTATATATATATGTTTTATTGTTTTTTTAAAAAATGTCTTGTAATTAAAAACGGGTCAGCAAACCCACACTATTTTTTTTTTACCAAAATGTACACTACTTCAAATCATGCTCAACTTATGGCTAATAAAAATCCATGCCTGTATGGTTTAGTTAAAACACGAAACCCATGAGACACACATGAGCTAGGATGGCTCATAAAATTCTAAGTTGCATGTATGTTGTAACAATGAATAATAATTAAGAATAAATAAATCAAATTAACAATAAGAGTATGTAAATTTAACAATATAAAATAAATAAAATTTATTTTTATTTTGTGTTTATATATATTTGTTTTCTATATATAATTATATGAACCTAGCAATAAATCATATTTTGTTTTTATTAAAAATTCAAATTTAATACTAATATTAGTTATAATTAATTGTAAGTATATAGCTCAGTTTATGTAGAGTGTAGAGTAATATGTATCGCATTGAACTGCACCATTTACTAATATAAGAAAAATTGGGAATAAAATAGAGTGTAGATCTATAATATAAATACTTTGAGAAGATTATGTTAAATTTGTAATTAACTTATTTATATTTAGCTTCTTTAATCTACTTAAATTAATCAACTAGGTTTTATGTGCCCGATTGAATTGGCTTTTAGAGAAATTATCATAGAGAAAAAGTGACTTTCAATAAATTCTTCTCGAGAACATTTCATAGAAAAAATAATTATTAATAAATGAGTGTTTGGATATTATTTCTAGAATAATTTGTGATTGATAAATTACTAGAAAGGGTATGAGGTAAAAAAATAAAGTGCGAGCATTGTTCATCTCCTCCATCCCTCATCTATCGTCGACATCTGAAGAATAAAAAGACAGCATCAATGGCAGGATCTATAGCGACGATTGATGGAGAGAGCAGCGACAGAGATCTGAAGCACCTGATTGACAGAGATTTAGAAGGAGAGAGACTCTCGGCACACGGAAAGAGTAGCAACCTAGTGATGATGGCGACAAAGCTGAAGAAGATGGAAGGGGTCGACAATGCTAAACCATGACTAGTGAGGATGACATATATGAAGCCGGTCATTGACGACGGTGATAAATCTGAAGCAAGGAACTTCGGATAAAGGTGGTCATTGTTTGAGGAGATAGAGGAAGGACGTAAGGGAGGAGTTGGACCACCAGAGCTAGACAAGAGAGAGGATGAAGCTGGACCATCGAAGAAGACTAGAAGCGGAATGAAGGAGAGAGACGAGAGTAAAAAAATAGAGATAAAATAGTTATTGAACAATCTATAAATTATTTTTTTTTATTAAAAAACTATTCTCATCATATTACCTGAAACTTAAACTTAAGTTTGAATCAACTTTTAATCTATAAATAATTATAGAGTTTTGTCGGCTATTTGATTAAAATTTTTTTAAACTATAGTTTGAATCAACTTTTTTTTTTAAATTATAGTTTAAAAACAATTTGACATTATATCAAATAAGTTATAGAGAAATTAATAAAAATACTATTTAAATTTTAAAATTCTAAATCAATTTATTTATTATATTTTTTAAATTATTTAATATTCTGTAAAGTAAATAATAATATATTTTTGTAAGAATTTTTAATTTAAAATTCTAAAATTAAAGTGATATTATTCTATAATTTTTGTTTAAGTTATTGTGAGTGATAGGCACTATGTTCTCATTTAAACAAGCGGTTACAATTTAATTCTCAGACGTTGTACGACTGTCTGACAAAGTTAAGTGATAAAAGGTACTGTCTGACAAAGTCAAGTGATAAAGGTTTACATTTTATTCTCAGTACTTTGTGGCCTCTGCCATCAATAGACAATAATATCCTTGTGTCTTAAACTAACTAATAAAATGCACGCGATCTGAGTTTGAGTACTGTCACACTACAAACTTTTCACTCTCCTATTGCAGCCGTAGGAGAGGAAAAACTAGTTGAGACATAAAGAAGCATATTGTAACCAACACATATATCGAAGTTATATATCAATTTATTTTTATATATAAGTTACTTATAAAATGATTAATAATATTTTTTTAATTACCCTTGTCAAATATAATAGAGAAAATATAAGAGATAAAATGTACAATATTTTAATACCCATTTTTCAATAAAAATAAATATAACAATTTTATCAATATTTTCTTTAGCATTAGAAAATGAAATTGAAATTATTTACGTATAGAAAGAAAGTGGTGAGAGAGAGAGAGAATGAATGAATGAAATTACCTGCTAAGGCATCAAGGAGGGTGGACTTGCCACAACCGGAAGGACCCATAATGGCTAAGAGCTGTCCTGGCTTGGCATAACCGGTGAGACCCTGAAGGATATGTTTCAACCTCTCTTTTCCATTTTTCACTGTCACTTTTAGATCCTGCCACGTCAGACAGATACCATCTCCTCCTCCTCCTCCTCCTGCCTCTATATCTGTTATTTCTTCTTCCATTTCTAAGCTCATTATTTGCCCTACTACCCGTCTTGATGAGCCATGATGATTATCAGTTTTCTGCAGAAAGCAACTCATTACTCTCCCTCTCTCTCTCCTGTTTTCTGCAGGTCTCTCAGTTTTTGTTTGAGGTTGAACAAGAGAGATATGTACAATGCTTCAAGTTCTGAACAAATTGCCTCTTATATATATATATATATATATATATATATATATTCTGGCTTTTCCTGCTGTACAGAAATGATATTTATGACTGCAGTTATTGTATTTAGTGTTTGTTCATTGGCTTTTAATAATTTTATAAATTGAATTGAACTGTTGAGATGCAATTAATGTATTTACCTCTTTTCTTTTGTTCAACACAAACGTTTTTCAAATTACTTTGAATTTCCAGGAGCCATTCACGGAGAGCTCTATCATATCATTCAATATATATACACACACACATACTCTTTCTTTTGATTAAATTAATAAAATTAGTTAGTATAGCATATTTTGTCTAAAACATCTTACATTTTTCTTTAATTCTCCCTATTACTTGATTATTGTTAAAAGAAATTTTAATACGAATAATTAGAAAAAATATAAATAAATATAGGAAATATATTTTATATTTAAAATTAAGATTACTTTTTTTAATTAAGTCATATATTAAAGATACGAAGAATATATAGTTGGTGAATATGGTCATGATAGAAGGGCATATACTTATGGTAACTAAATGCTTGAATTTGACTTAATTGAACTGACAATAATAAATCTTATTCCATTAAGTAGCATCAGCTATATTGATCATATGATTGTACTCTATAAATATCTAAATTTTAAAATAAATTATTGATTAAAAAGTCATGCTAAATAACCATAGAGTATTGTTTTCGATTTTCCTCTATTATTTTTAAGATGAGTACTCATTCTATATAATTTAACTGTAACTAATAATCTTTTTTATATATATCTGAACTATTTTAGATTGATTTCAATTAATATCTTTTGCAATAGACCTCACTATAACTTTTGATTGTATATGTTGATAACCAATCTTATCCTTAACATAATATCGAGACTATATGTAAGAAAACAACATTATAAACTTAACATTGAGACTCGTTTCAAATTAAATTTAATATTGTATGAGGTTGAAGAAAAATAGCCAAATTATTTATTTAATTGTAATTAATATATCAAATATTTATACCACTTTTTCATAATTATTTGTAACATTTAATACAAAACATAACGTGCACGAGTTCTTTTATAAATAATCGAAAGCAAATTAAAGTGCTTAGTAAGCGACACATAACCTTATCATCATAACAACTTTTCTTATGGTAGAACTTAGAGTTATACATTTTGAGGCAAGTCAATGTTATTATATATATATATATATATATTATAATCTGAAAAATTAATATTAGATTGAGTCCTAAATGGTTACAAAATCAATCAAATCAAGCTCGTGCTTGATTGAAAATCAACGCAATATATACCCATAAACAAAATAAAATAAAATAAAAATACAATGAAAAAAGAATTCAGTATCCCCTAGACCACTAACAAAAATGAATTAAGAAAAAATGTGATAAAATATTTATAATAAGCCTGTCACAACATGCATTAAATTTTTTAATAATGCAAAGCAGTTTGTAAGATATTTTTCTAACAAATTAATATTTTCAAAATTTTATATTTGCCTATCTCTCTAACACATACTATTTTAAGTTGTTTGTGTAAGAGAGATGTTTAGGCTAGTTATGAATTCATTATAAGTTAATATCCATATAGCCATAGATGGACCTATAACTTGGTAATCGTGGGGACCAAATTAAAAGCTAGATGTGAAGTGAGGAGGGACCAATTAAAAATTAGATGCAATTGAGGAGGCAATAATTAATTTTAGTTTTTTACTAACAAAATTAGAGATATTTTAATGGTCAGGATGACATTGCTTCTTTTTAACATTTCAGGGATTATATACATTGATCTATAAAAATATTCTAAATACCTACCGCTTTTCCATGAAAAATTTCAAGAAAAGAAAATATAACCTTAACCTATATATAAATATAAAAATGCAATCTAAGAGCATTTTCAAAGGTTTGCTACTTTAAACGATTTTGGCCACTTAAACATAATATTTTAAATTTAAATATATATAAATACAAAAATTATATTTGAGAGAGTTATCTCCTATTATATTCGATAATGCTCAAATATAACATAATTAAATAATTATATAAAAAATAAATATATAAGGTGGTCCATATGCCCGACCATTAGTGGATAGCATGATGTACAACAATGGTTCTCTATTTTAAAGTAATAGTACTTAATTTTAGGGGGTTGCAAAGGGGGTGGTTGCCCTTAATTTTTTGGTTAGGGGGTGGAGTGGATGATGATGAAAGGAGACGAAAATGACAATGGGAGTGGGTGAAATATTATTAATTATCCAATAAATCAAATATATATATATATATGTATTTTATTTATTTTTTTAATATCAAACAGAAAATATAGATTTCAAATTATATTTTATGTAATTATTATTTGACTTCGTATTTTTATAATAATTTACCAATCACAAAGATTATTATAGTAATAACTATCTAAACACTTATTTATTCATAATTATTTTTATTCCACAATCTTTTCTCTATAAGTTAAACCAAATGGGCTTATTATAATGAAATATGAGGTTGATGTGTTTTAAACCATGAAACTAATATCTTAAATGTTTTTTTTTATTGTGTATCGTTTAGAATTTGATGGCATTAATCCATCTTCATTAGTTCTCATTCTTCTTAAATGTGATGTTCTCGTACAAAAGTCAGAACGTGGTAGTAATTAGTAAAAACATGTCTACAATTTGTAAAGATACAATTAATCGGGTTGTTTGAAAATATGGTTAAAATTAGTTAGGTGCAATTAATATGTAAAAAATGATTTTTATCTTTCAATAACACCCTTATTTATGTTAGGAATAAGAGAGTTTTTTTGTTTTTAAATGTACTCCTTTTGTCTAAGAGAAACCTTAAACTTTTTTTACTCTAATTAAAATTTAATGATTTTTCAAAAAGTGTGATGGACCAAAATGATTTTGAAAAATGAGTTCTAGATATGGGAAAAAATAAATTGTAAATCTTAGAACATGAGTTATAAATTTTATCAAGATTCATTTATTAGATATGATGCTACTCCATTTACAACTTAATTTCAATCACATAACAAATTTGAGTTTAGAATATAAATTACAAATTTTCATTTAGTTTTCATAACTAATCTATTTAATAAAATTTACAGTTGAGATTGTTTTGACAATTCAAACTTTTGATAGTTACATGTCATTTTCCAAATTTTAATTGAAATGCCTTTTTCTTCCAGAAGAAAATATTGAACGAGGAAAAACAAGTTGGGGGACATTGACCAAATCACAACAAATTAACGTTGTCCATAGCGAAAGATGGACCAAGAGAGTCAAAAACATTAAATAATAGGACAAGGCTCAAAGCCCTACTTGCCATGTTTCAACGTATAATACTTTTAAACTATAATTATAAAGATAAATAAAATAGTTAAAGATTTTTTTTTATTTTTTCAATAAAATTTAGTTAATGACAACATCTATCTCTCTTTATTTATTTATTAAAATGAAACTATGAAGCAAAATTTGAAAAAAAAGCATTCATGTATGTATATGTTTCATTGTTTTTTTTTAAATGTCTTATAATTTAAAACTGTCAGCAAATCTACACTACTGTTTTTTTTTTTTTACCAAAATGTACACTACTTCAAATTATGCCTATATGTTTTAGTTAAAACACGAAACCCCTGAGAGATAATGAGCTAGTATGGCTAATAAAATCCTAAGTGGTATGTATGTTGTACCAATGAATAATAATTAAGAACAAATAAATTAAATTAATAATAAAAGTATGCAAAAATAACTATACAAAATAAATATTATTAAATAAAATTTCTTTTTATTTTGTGTTTATATAAATATATATTTGTTTTCTATATGAACCTAGCTATAAATCATATTTTGTTTTTATTAAAAATTCAATTTTAATATTAGTATTAGTTATAATTAATTGTAAGTATATAAGATCTGTAGAGTAATATTTATTGTATTGAAGTGCACCATTTACTAATCCAAGAAAAATAGAGTGTAGATCTATAATATAAATACTTTAAGAATATCATGTTAAATTTGTAATTAACTTATTTATATTTGACTTCTTTAATTTACCTAAATTAATCAACTAAATTTTATGGGCCTGTTTAGATTGACTTTTAGAGAAGCTCTTATGGAGAAAAAATGATTTAAAAGTAATTTTAGATAAGCTCTTATAGAGAATAACTTATAGAAAAAAATAATTATGAATAAATGAGTATTTATATGTTATTACCATAATAATTTTTATGATTAGTAAATTATTAGAAAGGGTAGGATTTGTAGCGATAGAGATATTAAGCGATGACTGACAGAGATCTAGACATAGAGAGCGACTTGGCACATGGATAGAGGAGCGGCCCAGTGACCTAGCTATGATGGCGACAGAGCTAAAGAAGATAGAAGGGACTGACGAAGCTCGATGATGACCAGCAAGAACGACATATCTAAAGTCGGTTGTTGTTAACGATGACAACATATCTAAAGCAAGGACCTTCAGATGGAGGTCCATCATCGTCTTGGAGAGAGAGAGCACGGACGAAAGGGAGGAGCTGGATGAGAGAGAGGATGGAGTTGCAGCACTGAAAAGACCAAAGATGAAAGGGAAGAGAGAGAGGAGAGGAGAAAAATTAGGGGCAAAATGGTCATTGAATAACCCATAAACTCTTTTCCCTACCCAGAAATTATTCCCATCAGCTTATCCGAAACATAGATTTGAACCATCACTAAACTCCGTTGATAGTGCTTAGTCACTCGCCATCACTATTATCACTATCTTGTGCTGCTGTTGTTGCTCTGCTAGTCTGTCGTCAATGTTGTCTGCTACTTTTGTCTTCATCGTTGTTCGCTTCTTCTCTGCTAGACGATGCTCTACTATGCATGGGTGATGGTTGCTGTCCATAATGAATGGTGGAGGCCGATTGGGTGATGGGGTGGAGTCGATGATGATGAAAGGAGATGAATATGATGATGGGAGCAGGTAAAATATTATTAATTACTTAATAAATCAAATATATATATGTGTGTGTATGTATATTATTTATTATTTTTAATATCAAACAGAAAATATAAATTTAAAATTACACTTTATATAATTATTATTTGATTTCGTATCATTTATAGTAATTTATCAATCATAAAAATCATTATAGTAATAACTATCTAAATATTTATTTATTTAGAATCATTTTTATTTTACAATCTCTTCTCTAAAAGTTAAACCAAACATGTTATTATTGTGAAATATGGAAGTGGGTGTGTTTTAAACCATGAAACTAATATCTTAAATGCTTTTTATTGTGTATCGTTTAGAATTTGATGGCATCGATCCATCTTCAATTTTCTCAGTTTTCAACCGGCACATTAAGTGATTTCATTGCCTCCCAACGTTCAGTCCGCATTCCGCAACCCGCTTAACTTGAACGACCATTTCAACCTGCCATGTGTTTCTCAGAATTTCCCTACCACTCACAATTCTGCTACTACTTCTTCCATCTTCATCATCATCACATCAAACACAAATGTTAAACCTTCAAATTCGTTCTTGAACAACCCTCGAAATGCATACTTGTGGAATGGAACATAATACAAAGGGTATCTACAAACAAGCTTTGGAAGATCATTTGGCAATGTATAGAATCCACCAATTAAGATCATGATGATGCCTTGAATCCCACCAACAATGATCATTCCCATTATGAAATCAGGGAACATGCTCCCAATACGAAGCTCTCAGTAGACATCACAATAACAAATACTCCTCTAATCCATAATATAATATATATTTTACTAATTTAATTATACTAAAAAAATTAATTAAATTAATTAATATGATATTTTTTTCTAAAATACCATAATTATATTCTTTAATTCATTCTTCCTTCTTTTAATTAATTATTATTGAAGGAGTATCAATGGAAATAATTTGAGGAGTTAAGTTAGATATTTTTTTTATTGAACCCTTTTCCTTATGGCTTTGTTTTTGTGGTTAGTAACATTCCTATGCCAGATCTAAAAAAAAATCACATTCCAGTGTCCCCAATGTACTGCCGTATAATCAATGAATGTAATATCGGTATCATGGCTCACTTCTATAAAAAAAAATCCATCAACCTTCATGAAAGCAGTTGTGCAAATTAAAGAAAGAGTAGTACTTCCTACTTCCTACTTCCTACTTCCTCCTTTAATTAATAGAAGAGTTATTTCTGTATCTTTAATATATGATATATTTAATTAATTAAGGTGTGTTTAGATTAGTTTTTGAAGAATAATTTCTAGAAAAAATGATAAAAAATAATTTTAGCAGAGAATAATTTATGAAGAAGTGGAAAAAAATTAGCTTTATAAAAAACCATGGTTTTTGCCTTGAAACTATGGTTTTAGCATATATAGTCAATTATTGGATTTTATGAGGTGTTTGGATATTTTTCTCAAAATTATGGTTTTCTCTCTAAAACCATAGTTTTAAAAAGCATCCAAATACACTCTAGATTAAGGAAATTAGTTAATATGTTATATATTTTTTTAAAATACTATAATAATATCTCTTAACTCCCTTCTTCTCTTATTTGATTATTATTGATGGGGTATTAATAGAGATAGTTTAGAAAAAAATTAATAAATATAGAAAATATATTTTATATTTAGGATTAAGATTAACTTCTTAATTAGATCTTATATATTAATTAGGACCGGAGGAGTAACTTATTAATTTGGGTAAATTAAAGAAATAAAATAAATCAGTTTTTATTAGTTAAATAAATTAGTTTAGAAAAAATAAAATATATGATAGACAAAGTAAATAAATATCTTATATTTAAAATTAAATTTAATTTTCAACTAACTTTATACTAAGGTCTGGAGGTAGTATTTAATAAGAAAGGGTACCTTTTGTTTTATTAGGATGAAAAGTTTGTTACTTTCTTTGACTTGATTCTATCCATACTATATATATGTGTGTGTGCGCGCGCGTGTGTGTGCGCGCGCGTGTGTGTTTGCTCTTATTTAGATGAGTAGAATTGTAGAATTGATCTTGTTTTATACTGAATAAATATATGAGAGAATTTAATAATGTAAAAGTGCTTTTTAAGTGTTGTACACGCCTCCATGATGAGGTGTAAGAGGAGGAACAAAGTTAAAATTTTATTGCTCCCTACTTTTTATATATATGAATTATTTTTAATTAATTTACATAAACTAAAAAAAATAGTTAAAACTAGTTGAATTGCTGTGTGTATAGTAAATTGGATGACGACATGTGGATGCAACATGGCTTTCTTAATATAAAAATAAAACAAAACAAAAAAATCTTCTTCTCCCTGTCCTATACATAGACTTGGAATAGTAGTTCTTTGGGGGTCCAGTTCAACGTGTGGGTTCATAAGGAAATTTCTAAGCTATTGAATTAAAAATTATGGCACATGCCAGAGACACAAATAATAAAGAAATTGTTTATATTTTATAAGAATATAAATTTAATTTTCTCTGTCATTATGAAGACTCTTTTAATAAATTTATTATAAATACTTTCTAAACCTTAAAACGATACCTTAATTTTAGTAGAAGACTAGTGCCAAACTCACCTAAATATTTTTTTTTACTAAAAAACATTATGGCACATCCATGTCCCCTATTCATTTATTTGGGATTTCATAGTCATTCCCCCCAAATTTGTTATTACTCCCTCCTTTTTTATATTTATAAGCTAGTTTTTTTAATTTACACAAACTTTAAAAAAAATTAGGTAAAACTACTTGAATTATAGCTGTGCGTACAGTAAATTGGATGGCAACGTGGGGATGAAACAATGCTGTTTTTATTGTCAACAATGACCATACGGCGAGAAATGGTACTATGTATCTGTAACATATCCACATTGAAGACTTTAGGTAGTAGGATTTAGTTATTTTGGGTCCAGTCTGTTGAAAAATTCAATGTGAGTTTATATGAATTCATGAGATCAATATGGAAATTAGATTGAATTGTTATAAAGTCTCAGATGAACACAAACTCAAAAAGAAAGTTTAATTTTAAAAGACTAGCTTATTAGAAGAAAAAATTCTTTGAAGTTATAAAACTCACTTTACTTATGAGTTTCCTTAATATGGGATTCATAAGTCTTATACTGAATTCAAGTCTTTAACAAAACCATTTACCTTTAAACTATTTAACAATCTTTGTCTAATCTTGACTAGCTGTTCTTAGAAGATGTTCAGGACACGTATTCAGTTACGTACGTAGAAGATGTTCAATAACGGTTCTGGTTTTCCCTCTCTCTATTGGTGTGATTTTTCTTTGTTTGGCAGTTACCAATTTGACTGGGAACAAGGCATAGTCATGCTGTTAACTCTGGCTAAGCTTTCATATCAATGGTCTATCAGAATCATTATTAAAGATTTATTCAATATGTTTTCTGGAGAAAAAAATTATATATGAAATTATATCTTAAAGAGCTTATTAGAATTTTAGATGATGGCTCAATTATTTTGAATGCTTATATTAATAGAAAAATTGCTGACAGATCCACCAGTATAAAATTTATCGCGAAACGGTATATGAAATTCATTTAAGAATCCAGCTACAATCTACCTTCAGCACAACTATACAGCATATCTTTAACTATGTGCAAAACGAAAGACATTTATATATAACTAAATATATATTGTATGCATTGGAGGTTAGATTTAGTAGAAAGGATTATTTGTCCCTAGGGTGACAAAAGAGAATTTCATCCAGATAATTATGTTGTTTTCAATATAATTATGTTGAAATGGATTTCATCGAGGATATTATTTTAGTAATCAAAATGTTGCTACCAAAAGATGATACTACGATTTAGCAACGAAAAAGGGCTCTTAGTTAAAGAGGCACATAAAGTTCTTGAGGAAATCTATCTTAGTATAATAAGTTTATAATCAATGTGTCACATATCTTGTCTATCTTGAGTAGCTGTTCTTAGTGGAAAAAACTGTTCCTATAAATCCATCCTCTGCAGTTCAAGTCAGCCGAGTTCTCTTCCACCTTCCTTCCTCATTACAGACACACAGAAAAAAGAAAATATTCCATGGCTTCCCTTCTTCATCCACCTATAGCACCAGATAATAGCTCTAAAGTTGTAGAACTACAAACCAGTCTAGACTTCATTACTCCATTTGAGAACACGGCGATCAAGCCGACAGATAGAAGCAAAGGTACTCAGAGGGGCATATGAGAATTTCTTCCATTAAACCCAACTGATAGAATACCTATGTTTGGACATGTCAAATTCCAATTGCAAAGGAGCAGATAACCAGGAATTTTAATTTCATTTTGATCCAAGGAGTGTAGTAAAATTTATGAACCTTTTGACAGCAAATGGAAGTTAATTTGCTATAGTAGGGGTGCAGTGAAATTTTCCCCTGTAAAAATCGCATTTCTCTTGTTTTGTTTGGCACAAAGTTTCATGCTATATACCATTATGGTTCTTAATATTTTAATCACTTTCACCTATTTTAACGAGGGCGTTTGTGAAATTTTTTTTTAATGATATTGAGTTTTTGTAAAATGACTTACATTAAGAATCAAAGATTTCTTCTAGAAGAACTAATAAATTATTGATTGAGATGGTAAATAGTCTCATCCCGCAAATAGGAGAGTATAAATTCGAAATGTCACTAGTTTAATCTTTTAGAAATAACTTATAATAGAAACCAAAATGATATTTTTATTCTATCACTATATTTGGAATATGCAATGTCATAAGTAACTTCTTCGGACAAGAGGTTACATAATTCAAGATGAAACACATTTTTTGCCATGAACATGCAGCTTCACATGATGTATTCTTGTGCATATAATTAATCACTCATAACTAACTACCAATTTACTTATGCATCTAATCACCCTTAACCAGGAACTTTTTGTGGAGATTTGAATGATTAAAAATAGAGGAAAAATAAAGCCTCGAGATATTATTAATTCCTTAATTGAATAATAATACAAATATGTATTTATATAGATAAAAATATAAGTTAATAGACTAAACCTAGAATCTATCATAATCATAATATCTCATATTTATTCTTTTAAGATATAATAATTTAATATCCAAATATGACCATAAATAATATCTAAAATTAATTTTAAATAATTAATTAAATAACTAAAAAATATAATATTAATTAATAATTAATTATAAACTAGCGTATCTCAACACTCCCCTTTAAGTTAGATCTGTAACTTAAATATTTGTGCTTCTCAATACTTGTCTATGGGCCTTCTCTTTGCTCTTAGTAAGAACCAAGAACAGAAAACGATAGAACAATCATTCCAAACAAGATAACAAGATCAACCCACTTAGAATATCCCATTTCAACTTGCCATATATTTCTCAGAATTTCCCTACCAATTCTGCTACCATTTCTTCCAACTTCATCATCATCATCAAACACAAATGTTAAACCTTCAAATTCGTTCTTGAACAACCATTGAAATGCATACTTGTGGAAAGAAACATAATACAAAGGGTATCTCCAAACAAGCTTTGGAAGACCATTTGGCAATCTGTAGAATCCACCAATTAAGATCATGATTCCTTGAATTCCACCAACAATGATCATCCCCATTATGAAACTAGGGAAGATGCTCCCAATAACCAGCATGAAGCTCTCAATGGACATCACACTGGCAAATAGCACAGAAACTAAATACAGAAAGTGTTCAAGTCATTTGTGAAGACCAGAAAGATAGTAAACTATAAGAGCAGGTATCACAGACATCGGAAGCATGTAGGATATAGATGATATTGTGTTTCCAATGAGAAAAGCTGTAACACCATAATGTCCATTCAACCTCTCTCGTTTAAATACCTGGCTTGATAAAAAGAAGGAAGTTTTAGTGATAAAGGGACAATTATCTCTGTTCATATAACTTGCATCTTAGATATATGATGAAGTTCTACAGTTATATATTTTAATTATTATATATATGATTATGTTATTAAATTGGTTATCTAATTAAAATATCCTGAATGTGGCATGTTAGTCGGTTTAGGCTCAATTTATATTAGGGGTTTTACTCAGTCCATTTAGTCATTAATAACCTTGATGGGAGGTAATTAAGGGACAATAGATAGAGTGAGAGCGACATCAGTTCATTACTCTTGAGGGTTCCATGACTAGTGACCATTCTCTCTAATTGCCATCACTATGCAACGTCCTAGTTAAAAGAGACCCTAATCAACAATGTTCTGTGATTTTAGTTATTCTATTTTTAGATCGAGAGTTTTGTGGATTCTGGTTTCAAATAATCTAGCATGACAAAAGGTATAAGATTTACGTCTTCTGCTGCTACTATGATATTTTATGATTCCATATGTTCATCTTGTTATTATTGTTTTCAAATGGTATGTCTTACATCTACATTGAGCAATTAGAAGATTAATCACAACTATATAAAAGTGTGGTAACGTAACCTATTTTGGTGCAAGTTACAAGCATTAAGTGTGATTTATATTAAAACTCAAATATCCTACCAAAGTAGGATGCAAGGAGAGGAATGTTACCTTCATTTCTTCCAAAAGTGGACGCATTCCACCAACGAGGGTTATCAAAGAAAGGACTGAAATAAAGAAAGCAAGTAGAGATCCTCTAGCCTGCAATATTATTATATTGCATTGGATGATATTAATTAATACCATTGATCAAATTTGTTAAGCCATACACTACTTAATTTCTCATCATACCTGAATAGATCCAACACTTGAACCAAGGTCACAGTATATAGTTCCTAGACTTAATGCTATTGCAGCATATACAGTTAGGCCTAACCAGAAATTGCTCAGATTACGGAACATATGAAGACCTTCTTGTAATAATGAGGCACTGTGTAAAGTATCCAGCATGAATTTCTCCTCCTCCTCTGTTGCATCTGAATTCTGAAGTTTATGCAAATGCTATTAGTGCATTTGTTGTATCAATCTCATTGGTCTTTGATTTTAGAAAACTTACACTGTCAATTATTTCTTCCACTTGTTTCTGAATTTGTTTCCTAATTTTCGACAACATATAGGACTTTAAGATGATATTAATTGCTTCTTCAGTATTAACTACTTTACCAAACCCTTCTTCAGCATTCTGCAAACATTAAACTTTGAGGGTAACGATAACACTCAAGTGTAAATTCTTGCAAGGCACAGAAATTATTAGCTTATTTACCTGCTCAAAATCCTTGTTTATGATTCTTAAGAAATGATCATAAGGATTGTACAGACTCGGGCAAGGAAAACCATTTGAAGCAAAGAACTAGAGTCAATCAAATAACAATTTTTTTTGTTCATGCAAATCAGTTATTGACTTGTTTGTGTTTTATTTGGAAACAATTAATGATGTAATAAGGATATACCCACTTGAATTTCTAAGGGGAAAATTTCTGATAAATCACCCATAAAAAATATTTTTTGCCTAAAGTTACCTGAAATTTGTTTAAGGTCATAGGTTCTTGAGGGGATGTAACTCTTTTTTTAGCTGTGTATAAAACGGAAGACATTTATACATATTTGAAAATAAGTTATAGACAATTGAAGAAGTGTTGCATATACTGAAGATGAGTTGCACATGTCTTATTTCAGAGGCAAAATAGAAGACATTTGCACATAGCTAAAGAAATGTCACACACAGCTAAAGAAGAATTGCATCAGCTTAAGGGCTTGGGTCCTTAAACAAATTTTAAGTACATTTACACAATAACTATTTCAACGAGGGACTTTTCAACAATTTTCCCAATTTCTAACCTCATTTGCAGCCGAAGCAGGGCCAAAATATACAGTTTCCCCATAAGAAAGAAGCAAAGATTGTGGAAAAGTTGAAAAACTTTCACTGCTAGGCTGATGGTCCTTTGATGATTGTGGAAAAGCAGCATTTTTCAATGCTTGTAATAACTTGTAACAAAGAATACTATGAAAACTAAAAAATGTAATATTAAATTATCATCCACTTAAATTTAATTTTAAAATTTTCACCAAAATTGACAAGGCTCCTTGTCAGTGTGTTTAGCTCTATAGAGTGAAAGGGAGGAGAATGATTTTAATGGAGGGAATGAGAGAGAAGAAAATTAATGAATTTTAATATTATTTTATTTGAAATAATGAAAGAGAAGGTGGGTGTAGGATTTTAATGTTATCTTATTTAGTTTAGGAGGGAAGGGAGGAAAAATATTTTTATATGGACAATTTTGTCCTTATTTTATTTTAAGTTATTTTGTTTCAACAATTATAAATTTAATATATAAAATTATATTTTTATGATTTATAAAATTGAGTACATATAATTATGTCATCCATTAATAATAACCAAGAAAATAAAAAAAAATGTAACGAAAGAACCATCAAACAATTTAGAAATCATTTCTTTTAAAAAAATTATATCCCTAGCTATTTGAAGGTGAAGCCCAATCGAAGAATAATAGTATTACTGTGGGAAGCACCCTGAAATTGACGCCTTGAAGATGTTGTCATTGTGCTATTAAAAATTACAATAGTCCTTTGAATGCCATTTCTTAGATTTAGACTGGCAATTCTGCTCATGACATAGTAAGAAGCAGCTCTATCAAGCCCACTGGTTGATTCATCAAGGAAGAAAAGTTTCGGGCGAGTTAGAATCTCAATGCAAATGCTAAGTCTTCTCCTTTATCCACTGCTAAGGCCTTTTGAAGTCCAACCTCCAATCCCTGTGTTGATGGCATCTTGCAGACCCATTTCTCTGAGTGTAGAGTTTGCTCTCTCCTTCTTCTCTTTTATGGACATGGAATATTGAAGTTGGAGCTGACATGAGTAGTATAAAGCTTCTCCGGCTGTTAAAGTCGACAAGAGAGCATCGTCTTGAGTCACATATGCCTGTGACGAGCGAGGTTAGTGAAACTCTTTTCTTACTGAAATATTATGGAGAAATATAGCTTTTGGAATTTAATTTCTCTTACAGGTGTTCCATAAGCAGGTTCTTGTTTGTGGCCATTGATAAGAATCTTGCCTGTTTGCTTTGTGTTTGAACCCAATCTTCCTGTAATTCATTAGTCAATCCAACAATTGACAGCACGCTAGCTGGTTATCTTTCATACAAATTCCCTTAAGAAGCAAACAACATAAGCAACTTTTACATGGAACATTTTTGTAATTTTCTCATGAGTAATGTCAAACTACTCAGAACAAGAGAATTGAACATATTGATACAATTCATTCCCAGTAAAAACTTGATATCCCTCTTATCATTATTATAAGGTACATTCTATAAGAGGTAGATAGTTTTTCTTACAAGTTACCTGATGGGATATTGATTAAGATTTTTCCAATATTACCCCTATTCCAAGTCATTAACTATGAGAGATAATGTAATATAAATTTGAAAATTTTCTATCTAAATATGGGTAAAATCAGAAATTTATTCTATTAAACACCTTATTTTCATCTTGATTCCAGTGAGCTGGTTAGAGTTGCCTTATAATACGGAGTAAAGGGAGTATATGCTATATCATAGAACATGCAGTAGATATAAAACAAAAGATGTATCACTTATATATGCCTTTTGAGGTTCATCTATATATATAGATAGATAGAGAGAGAGAGAGATGCATATACATATATCTGAAAAGTGGAACCTGCTAAAGCATCAAGGAGGGTGGTTTTGCCACTGCTAGAGGGACCCATTATAGCCAGAAGCTGTCCAGTTTTGGCAAACCCAGAGAGACCCTGCAATATTGCTTTTCTTTTCTTTCCCCTTCCACCAACACTCACCCACAAGTCCTCCCATGTCACGAAAATCCCTTTGCTGTTCTCTGTATTATCAAACTCTGCATTTGTTTGCAGGTGTTCGTCTGCAGACATATTATTTGCTGCAACAGTTGGATGAATAAGGCAAGTCATGCAACACACAAATATAGTTTATAATTTCTGGCTAAGTTGTTTGATTGTATATGGTTTGAAGGTGGGGGACTTGTACTTAATTAGCTAACTTGAATTGCAAATGATTGAACGTATATATTTACACAAGAAGACGGCAACACAATGTGAGGTTGATGAAAGCCAAGAAGAGAAAAGAATGGAAGTACAACGAAAAGTGAAAGTTGAGTGTTAAAAAAAGAACGGAGGATTGTGAAATTAATTGAAGTTTATGAGTTAATGTTTGTAATGTACGCCAGAAAACTGGGTTCCTTGTTATGATGTGCTGGTTGATACTGTTTCGGCTCCTAAAAAAGAAAAGAAAAAATTGGTAATATGTATCTTGTTCTTTCCGACGACGCCATGCAAGCAACCTTGGAAGAAGAAGGGGAAAATTTTTATCAAAAAAAAAAAAAGGAGGGAAAATTATCAATGTGATAGAGGGACGGACCATTATACTCCCTGATCATATTTAAGCTTTTCTTTTAATTTATAAAACTAAAATGGTTGTGTTACAATTGATTTATCTTTTATTTTATGAATTTATTAATTAAATTTTATAATTAGAATCTGGAAGAGTATTATTTTTCTAACTTTGTTTTTTTATATTTTAAATATCAAAAAATATTTTTTTTAAAAAAATAGTTTCATTGATAAAACTATTTACTAGGCTAATAGAATTTTCAACAAAAGCTTCTAGAGTTTCCCCAAGAGAGATTTCTTTTGTCAATTAAGCACAGGGGTCCTAAAACGTGGTTATTCTTATTTATTTTTATTCGGTCCATCTATTCCCTCTGTACTTTCTTCCATTCTTCTTATTTAATTCTAAAGCGTCATTTCAAAACGTTAATCAAATAAGGCGGGCAAGGGAACACATAGCTCTCTTACGTGGTTTCTTTTTATTGGACCTGATTGGATTGTAGTTAGATAGGAGTCGAATCCCGCCTCATCCAGAACAGTCTGTAAAAATGTTTAACTTGCCGATTGTTACCGTTCCTTCCTTCCTTCTTCTTCTTCTTCCTCCTCCAGTTTCTCCATTTTTTCCATCTCTCTTGTTACTATAGAAACAGAAGAGGAGAGCTTGTAGATGCACCAGTCTCTGTAATGTCTTCCACATTCTGTAACCTCACTCAAGGCTCTGCTCTCCAGCTTCAGAGCTGCTTCATTAACAGGCAAGTTCTTTCCCCACCTCTCTCTCGCTTAATTTTATCAACTATAAATTTCTGTAAAGTTTGATTGAAGCTAGCAAACACTGTTGTTCTCTTACTGTGAGTAAAATCTCCCTTTCTGGGAGCTAAGATTTACTGGAAATAATTATGTTTCAGGAACTGTGTGAGCTCCAAGAGATCATCTTGTAATGGAGAAGAAGGAGTGTTTGGTAGAAGATACAGAACTCAATTTCTTGTCAAAAGAAGGCATTGGTTCCGACATGTGCTTCGTACGGCCAAAGCAGAGCTATCATTTTCTAGTTGTAAAGAAGAAGATGGAAACGAAGTTGAAGAGAATATTCCAAAGGGAGTTCTAATTTGGAGGGCAATCAAGTTGCCAATCTACACTGTTGCTTTGGTTCCTCTCACTGTGAGCTTCTCGACTTCAAACCATGTGCTCAGTGAAGTCTATGCATGCATTGACACTAAACTCTGACATTTAAAATATAAAAGAAAAGAATAGAAAACAAATGATACGACTATGGAATTGAATGTAACTTTGTAGTTTGTGGCTATCGATTTTACGTTTATCTGTCAATGTTAAATTTAACTTTGCACAATTTGTGTATGTGTGCTAAACTATGTGTATTATGCAGTAAATCAGTACTTTCAAGACGAATTTCAATGGCAATGTTACTGATTTAGTATGCATGGTTGGAGAGCTAATACTTCATACAAGACCTTGAGTCACCGCCAATGGCTTTGTGATTGAATCGAGGGTTCATTTTTACTTATAACCTCATACCGTTAATTTTTGACCCCTTAAATAAAAAAAACAAAAAGAAAAATCCTTAAGTCACCCCTTCACATGAGGCTGATTAGGGAGGTAAGCACTAACAGCAGAAGGATTGAACCCACAACCTTCCACTTTTAGGCAATCTTTCATACTACTAAGCTACAAGGTCCTTGGCTTCATTATAATATTTTATGTATAGATTTTAAGGCCGTCAACTTGATGATGAGGATGTAGTCAATGCCAGAGAGATACTAAATTGTTGTGTCAGTGGTAGATTTTGGTCAAATGAACATCCCTTACTTTCAAAATGGAGTTTTGTGAATTATAATAGTCATTACTATTACCTTGAGTTATCCGTCTTATTTTATTCTTGTTATCGACAAATAGGTAGGCAGTGCCGCTGCATATCTACAGACAGGCCTCTTCTCATCTAGATGTTATCTGATTCTCTTGGCCTCTTCAGTTCTCATCATTACCTGGCTCAATTTAAGGTGATTTTCAAAATTTTTAATATGAAACTCACTCATCATGAGAACTTTTCACTGCCAGTAGCTTTAGGTTATACTTAAGCTTCTATCTTGCAAATCACAAGCTTAGGAGTCAATCTAAAACTTTATTCTTAATACTGTCTGATATTTTTCTTAGCTAAATAGTTTCTTATATTTGGTCCATGGCAGCAATGATGTTTATGATTTTGACACCGGAGCTGATAAAAACAAAAAGGAATCTGTAGTCAACCTGTTTGGTAGGTGAGTTTCTTACTTATATTTCTTATCCAATGATTTCTTCTTCTTTACTTCAGGGTCTGTTATAGAATTAAAACTGATCTTTTATTTTTGTTTTTTTACTTGAACCTGGGAAGCCGAACTGGAACATTCATTGCTGCCTGCTCTTGTCTTGCTCTTGGCTTCATGGGGCTAACTTGGTCTGCTATGAAGGCTGGAAATATACAATCAATTTTGTTTCTAACTTGTGCAATAATTTGTGGGTATATATATCAGGTAAAATATTTTCTGTGGCTAAGTCGAGTGATAAGGATTCGGATCATATCAGGAGAGTTACTTTTATTTAGACTTGACAATACTTAAATCTAACCCGATAGTACTTGATATCAGATTATTATATTAAAAAAACAGAGAACATTTTCTGCTTCATATTGGATTTGAAAACCAAATGAGAGTCATACTAACTTCACATTCTGTGATTGATTCATTTGGCGCTGCAGTGTCCACCATTTCGGTTAAGTTACCAAGGACTGGGAGAGCCATTGTGTTTTGCTGCATTTGGTCCTTTTGCTACTACTGCTTTTTATTTATTGCAGGGAAGTGAAAGGTTATTTATTTCTCTCTTCACATTCTTTGATACTTTCTAAAGTTCATTGCCACTTTGGTTTACTTGTTCAAAGAGTTTTTTTACGTAAATTCGGTACACTAGGCTAAGCTGATATTCACTTTTTAGTCGAATTCAATTTGCCTGTTCATGCCAAGCATAAACAGACAGATAAGTATGTTATGTACTTCATTATCCAAAAAAAATGTTATGTACTTGTTTTACCAAAGGAGGTACCTCTAACATGCTTACATGACTATTCATGATTGACTTGATTTATATGCTTTTAACAGACAAAATATCTAAGAATTTTTCATTGGTCTAATTGTACCTTCCCTATTGTTTACAGAGTTATGAAAAGGCAAAATTAATTAGGCCTCCGTATTTTGTTTTTGCCTTTTTATCAAGTCCTTAATAGTCTCACTTGATTTTAATTAGGTCTCTGTAGTTTTTTCCTTTTTATCAGTCACCTATAACTGAAGAGGCTTGATTAAAATTCATATGAAACATAAGGACCTGATAAGAAGGAAAGAAACTATATGGACATGATTAAATTCATGTGAAACTATAAGGTCCTAAGAAAAAGGAAAAAATCTATAGAGATCCAAATAAAAATTAGGTGAAACTATAGGGACCTATGGATTAATTTTTTCCTTATGAAGTTGACTACTTCTGCAATATCTGAAATTTGATCTTTGTAACTTTACAAATGAGTCGTATACGTGAGTGTCAAGATGTAGTGACAATCTAAGCGATAATTGTTCCTTGCATTGAGTCTTATAATTTTGAATATATTTTTTAATTATTTGGAAATTTCAAAGCATGATTGCTGATTCTATATAACTTTGATAGTGTGATGAACCATTTACCCTTAACTGGAACAGTTCTTTCGGCGTCAGTACTTGTAGGCTTCACAACGGCCCTAATTCTCTTTTGCAGTCACTTCCATCAGGTTACTTCCATTTCTGAATTCTTATTTATTAATCCATCTTTTTTTTCTGTAACTGCAAGTTGCTGACTTTTCTTGTAAATGACTAAAATTAAGGTGGAAGGTGACAGAGAAGTTGGAAAATTTTCACCTTTGGTAAACAACACACTTTTGTTTGACAAAGCATTTTCTGTTATTGATCTTAAAATAATGTGATCATCACGTGAATCCATAAATGATTTCTTTTTTTCGTTTTCTTTCTTTCATTTAGGTCAGGCTTGGCACTAGCAAAGGTGCACAGATAGTGAAAGTTGCAGTCTTGATGCTATATGCCCTTTTGGCTTTGTTTGGACTAAGCGGCGCGCTTCCTCTCACTTGTCTTGTATGTTCTTCTATGCCTGTTGACTCTTTTTTATTTGCATTCATTGAAATGATCATTTTCTGTGATATAAAATCAAGTCAGGCAATATTTATAATACTCCTCTGGTTTTTAATAGATGACATAATTTGGGAGTTGATTTCAGTCCTAAATATATGACATATTTCTCATATTTATTCTTTTTTTCTAAATTGTCTATATTGATACCCCTTCAATAATAATAAAAAAGAGAGGGATGGAAGGATCTAAATAAGATGATTGGGATATTTAAGAAAAATATGCTATGGCAACTAACTTAACTAACTTCCTTAATATAATCAAATTAGTTAAATATGTTCTATATTAAGGATTGGAGGAGTACTAATTTGCAAAGATTAAAGAAATTGGTTAAGTTAGTTAGCTGTAAAAAATTATATGTTAATTTTTCTAAAATAGCCTTTTTAATTATATGTATTGAAACTATTTCTAAATGAAAATCCCCTTAATAATCAATAGGGATAGTTTTGAGAAAATATTTTAAATTTAGAAACAAAATAGATTAAGGTCTTTCATTTATGACTAATATAAAATCTTTAACTAACTCTTACATTTAGGAAGGGGTGTTATCTTATTATTATTACTCATATAACTATATCATTAACTGGGAAGGACTCTTGATCAAGAAGTTCTCACACTTATCCAATTTTCTCTGCATTATGTCTGATTTGTGCCCTCTTTTAGGGTATAGTGACTGTTAATTTGGAAAAGGGGCTTATAATTTTTCCGTTATTGTTTTGTGATATCAGTTCCTCTGTGCTCTGACTCTTCCTATGGGAAGCCTAGTGGTTAGGTTTGTCCAAGACAACCACAAGGTAACAAGGAGGAATTTAATGAATTATTGGCAACATTAATATATTATTCTGTTTAACCTAATTAGGTTGTCTGTTTTGCACAGGACAAGCAAAATATTTTCATGGCTAAATACTTTTGTGTGAGGTTGCATGCTTTGTTTGGAGTTGCACTGGCTTCTGGACTTGTTTTGGGTAGAATGCTTGATAGAACCTATATTTCAAGGCCCATATTCCCTATATAGTATCATAGTTTTGATCTTATCAAACATTAAAAAAATTTGATGGATAAAAAACAATTGTGTATAGAGAAAGGATTTAGGGAAGTGAAAAAGGTGAAAAAGGTGAGAGAAGGTATTTTTGTTGCATGTACTAGATACTAGATAATACTGGTGTTGCTACAACACTTTATGCTATTAAATAGGATTGAATCCATATATGGATCACACAATATTATTTTACTTTATCAATAATTAGATTTTTAGATATATTATTTATCAAAAAGTGTCGTTACTTCTTATTGTCTTATCTATCATCTTTAGTCTTATTGGTGTCTCCAACAGTACTCTTTATATATGTCCAAATTACCTTAAACAATTGTTTACCATTGTTTCTTTAAATAGATGTAATGACAATTTTTTTTCATATATATTTATTACAAATTTTATCTTTTATTATATGACTATGGATTCATTTTGACGCTAACATTCTCTACCTTCTGTGTTGTTGGTCTCATGGCAATTTTACTAAATACTAAAGAATAAAGTGGCTTTTTTAAAAAGGAGAATTTATAATATTTATGAATTTAAATCAAAATCTTTCAATATTAATGTCTTTAATAAATGAATTTACTTGATAACTTTTCTTGATAAAATTTGAATTAATTTGAAGTCATACTGATGAATTTATGAGATTTTTTCTCTGTTGTTTTTTTCTTTGATAAAAAAATAGTTCAATTTTTACTAAGCAATGTTGATTTTTTTTATACAAGTGAGGGTTAAACTCAAATTATAAGAAGTTTAACTATGGGAAAATAATTCTCAATCTCTCTTTAGTCACTAAACCTCTAAAGTATGGGGCAAATTTCCAAAAAGATTGACCTGAATAATCCTTGTTTAACCAATATATCGATAACTTGATTGTGTTTCCTAGAAATATATGTAATTTGAATATTCCATTCTTGTTTAAAAAAATAATGAATCTGCATCATCAAGAGGTTGCACATGGAATTTCTATCCATAATATAAACAAAATCAACTATACTTTTAGCATTTGACTCCAAAATAATTTTTTTAAATCCTAAATTTCAAGCTATTGATAGACCTAGCAATTTTGATTTTAATTTTAAAGCTTCTAGTTCAACTTAACTTCATTCCTTAATATGGATATTGACTTGAACAACTTTTATATTTTTGAGCCCATGCAAAAATATTTATTATAACAAAACCCCTTGATCCAAAAATAAACATGTTCAAATGACCAAAAAAACTAATATTTTCAATGCATATATTCTCATCATACCATTAAATTTAAAAATGTTTAGAATACATAAAAAATAATACACTAATGCTCATTTTCATTAATCATCAATAGATATCATACCATAGCCAATAAATAGGAAAATTCTCTGTGGGACATATGGATGATGATCACAATTGAACAGTTTCGGCCTAAAAGAAGAAATAAAACTTAAATACAAGATTATATAGAGAAACTAATATATATATATATATAATTTACTTTCTCTATATATATAATTTTGTATTAAAAGTCAATATTTAATTAAGTAAAGAGTTGGGCTAATTATATTTATCATACTGAAAAAACTTCAATTTTACCAATTTAAGTTAGTGGAAGTGATACAAACTTCTATTTTTCTTTAAGTGGTTGAAAGTTTTTTATTTCCTATATAAGAGAAACACTTCCATTCTGTGTATTTTTATGTAAAAAAAATTTAAATTGTATAAAATTTATAATAATAAATGAGAATCAAGTAATTAAATAATAAAATAATACAGGGAGATGACAATATTAATTTATTTATTTGGTTGACACATTTTCTGACCCTTTGACGCCCTATCTAAGTTCCCGCCAAAATCCATCATCGTCCTTACGCCGACCACTGCTTCTTGGCTAGATCAGCCATGGACGTCGTCGACGACATCGACGATCCAAGTTACTGGGAAAAGCCTATGGCGAATTTTCTCGTACATAATCACTAGGACAAGCTCCTTTGCATTGCATCTTCTCCAGATTCCAAGCTTCATTACCCTCTCTTCGTCGAGTAAGCTAACCTCACCTCCTATTAGTTCTATGTTTCTTTTTGTCATCACTTCTTCACTTTTATTTATAAGTTCCTGCATCCAAAATTGAAATCTGTTTGTACCCTTAAGTTTCGTAGAGTTGACGGATGATGACCCTCACCTTTCCCACTTCATCTTCACCGAATCCGCTACTTATTTACAAATATTCGACCAGGCTTCTGTTTAGGCTCATGTCAGCTAGCTCCAATAAGAATTTTCTCAGTCATGAATGTTTCTTCTTTTTTTCTGTCGTGGAAGAAGAGGAGAGGGAAATTGACTCGGATTTGTTTTCTGTGGTATGTAGAAAATCATATTGGGAGATTCGGGAGCAGAAGAGAAATGGGTTGATAAAAAGACGGTTCATGTCAGCATCAATACAAGCGGCTCTCTACTTGAATGCCAGGTTTGCTTCTTTCAAATCGTCGAGTTTGTTTGAACCATTCATTAAGTTTTGATGAATAACTGTTTTTGAGAAATCAGATTAACTAACCCCATCAGAATATTGATGAATCTTTCTCAAGGTTGCCTAAGAATTCATTTTGTTTTCTATTGCGGTTCATTCCCTTATAAAATATGACTAACAAATTCTCTTTTAATTTATCTTCGAAAGTCGCATCCTGGGTTAAATTCTTCTTTTTGTTGATTTTTTTTGGTTTATTCTTCTGCATTTTCTTCCCTCAAATTGTTCGTTGTTTAGTGTGTTTCAATGCAATTAGAGTCTTTTTCCGAGCATAGGACGTATTAGAGTGAAGCACCGGGGGATTCTGCTAACTTTGAAAGGGACAGTAATCAGGTCAGGAGCCATAAAGGTGCATGAAGGAGAGAGGGAGTACATGTGCCTAAAGTGCATGAAGAGGTATGACACGTACTTGATTATTTCAGTGTGTATTAAAAGCATGAACCCATCTTATGTGGTTTAGAACTCGTGTATGGTTTTAAAATGGTTGGCGTCAAATTTCTCAATTTGAAATCATCCAAAGCTTTTCATTGATTTCACGTTGCTATTACATGTATTGCTTTACATTTTCATGGTTTTATTTCTAAATTTGGAAATATCTGTTTTATGCCCATGATGCCTCATGTTCAATTTTTTTATTATCAGCTAACAATGTATATGTGCAGCTTCCTAGCTTATCCCGAAGTGGAAGCACGGAACTCCATATCGCTACCTTCAATTTGCCAAGTTCGGGCACCTTCTCTTCACTGAAGTCTGTGTCTTGCACATTTTCCTTACTATTTTCTGTTTCTAAAATTAATACGGTTGTTTACAGTTTTTAAAATCATGATGTATGGTCTTACATCAAAATGAAATATAATCAAAATATTTCAATTAGAATTTTGCTGTACAACATGAAATTTCTTGTAATATTGAGCAGAAGTTCAACATATGTCTACACATAGTAAGCTATTGGTTTTTGTTAAAAAAACTTTTTCACCTTTATCATGTTTTCAATGAATTCATTCATTTAATTTTTCTTGCTTTATTATTGCTATCTGACCTTAATTGAATCAAAATTCTCTTATTTGGGTATTCTGTTGTTATTGTTATTGTTAATTTCCCTCCTTTTCCCCCTGAAGAAATGTTACTTATTTGTTGTTGTTCATATTGGCAGGGGTCTAAGCCATGGGAAGGAACAAAATTCCAGTATGTAGACAATACTATAGTATGCCATGATTATCAAGAGATTAAAATCCAAGAAAGCACACAGGTTCTTGGTGCTGGTGTGATTCCTCGTTCAATTTTTGTCATCTTGAAGGATGACCTTGTTGACATTGTTAAAGCTGGAGGTATCTACATTTTTTGTTCTTATAGTAAAATTTTCGTTGTCTTGAAAATGAAGTATTAAATACAAGAGAGAACTTTATTCAAAGGAATCTCGATTAACCAAAGAAAGGAATTATTATCTGATGCAAGATTTCAATGTAAGATAATAATGCTATTTGATTAGGTGGTTTATGAGAGGATAGATGATTAAACAATTGAAAAAAAAATACTTTTGTTGCTTAGTAGTTGTAAACTTCTGAGCAGCAGTTGTTTGAAAGATTGATGCTCAATTATGAGAAGGTAAAGCAGGAGTACGAGAGAACATTGATAAGTGATTCTACCTGGTTCTAAGAAAGGATATATATAACTAACATTTCATTTTAAAGTCAGGTTTTGTGTTAGTAGGGTGTCCTTGTGTTACTTTTGAACTCATAAATGCAGTAATAGTTCTGGATTTTGTTAAATATATTTCTTTTAATTGAAAGAAGAACCTTTTCTTCTTGTTTTCTTGCAGATGATGTAATTGTTACTGGGGTGTTAACAGCAAAATGGTCATCAGAAGTCAAAGATGTGCGCTGTGACCTTGATCCTGTACTAATAGCCAACCATGTAAGGTAAAAAGAGAATTCATTTTTTACTGTGTTTGATGATAAAAGGTTAAAAGACAAGTCTTCCTAGTATTTTCAGTCTAGTACAAAATCTATAACTACATAGTCCTAAGCCTTTCTGCTTTATACATAAACTATCTAGTGATATATCAGGTTGCAACACCAACCTTAGCATGAGTTTTAAGTCACAGGTTTCTTCTACCATAGATTCTTCGAAAGAAGATCTTTTTTTGTCCTCTGTGGGTTTAAGTAATTAGGGGGTTGTCTCTTGTACTTCTTTAAAGGGAGTGGAGTGCTCTCTTGAGATGAAGAGTTAAATTGTTTATTTTTATTTTTATTTTCTTCTTGTTTGTGCTGGATTTCTTATGCTCTATTTCTGTATCATTTTTGTATTCTCTCGTATCATAAATTCATTTTTTATCCCAAAAAAAAATAAAAGAAAAGAACAGCTTTATCAGTAAACATATCTGCTTCTCTCTTCGCTGCCAGGAGAACGAATGAACTGAAGTCAGAAATTGATATTCCTGATGATCTCGTTAAGAAGTTTAAGCAGTTCTGGATCCATTTTAAGGATTGTACTTTGAAAGGTGGTATTTTGGTTTAGAAATCTTTGTTTGGTATTATATCTATAATTTGAATTTTTTTCTATAAACCTTTACAGAATGTTTCTTCCATATTATTTTATATTATCTATCAGCAACAGTACTGCAGGTCAACGGGGTAGCCATAACATGTTTACCCCCCCGCCCCCTTAAATTGTGTTAACAGCTATAAGAGTTTACTGGGAGTTTCTGAATTACGTTTTAGATATGAACTTAAAAGCTTTTTCTAATTGATCCAGGGAGGAATGCAATTTTACGAGGAATTTGCCACAAGTATTTGAACTCTTCACGGTCAAGCTGGCAGGTAAATTGTCAATCAAATTTTGGCTAATTTTTAAATCACATATTCCTCTTAAATCACATATTCCTCTTAAAAAAATCCTTATAAACCAGTTTATTTTTGAGTTATATTCTTCATCAAGGATTCGTTTTGAGTTACCGTTTCCATTTTATTATGGTGGATGTACTTGTGAAATATATCTACAATGGCATCCCATGATGTGATTACCCTTAAACTTATTTTCAAGACTAAGTTGTGGGTATAAGAGAAATTTGAACAGAAAATGCATGATGTATGGTGGCAAGTGTAAATTTAATGAGAGTGAGAAGAACTACAAGTTTGGCTTATTAAGAATGGTGAAATGGAGATATGTACGAAATTAAAATTTCTGTATCTGATGTCAGCGTATTCCCTACTGACATTTAGGTAATGTATGAAAATGCAAGGTATTAATTTATTTTGTTTTTCCATTTAGTTGCATTAACACTTATTGGAGGTGTGCAACACGTCCATGCTTCTGGAACAAAGGTACGAGGGGAACCCCACTTACTCTTGGTTGGTGATCCTGGTACGAGATCCATCCCCGCTGCCACTTCTATCATCATTATTATTGTTATTGCCGTTATGAATCTGCCATTCTCTTTAACTAGCATTTTTTATGCAAACATATTGAATTGTAAGTTTCTGTGGCATCAAAATGATTATTTGTCATGCAATGAAATTGCTGCAAAAATTGGATGATCTTTTGTCTTCAAGCCACTATCCTCGGACTTGAATATGCACTCTGTCATCTGCAGTTATTTGTTAATTTACTATTTATTATTTGTGTACTTTTCTTAAACAATCTTATTTTAACTAAATACTATTTTTTTTCACATTTTCTTGTCAATACTCATTGTGAAATTTTTACAAAAAGTTCAATACGAAATTTCTCTCACTCATTGCCATTTTGTTTTGAATTTTGTAGGCACAGGGAAATCTCAGTTTTTGAAATTTGCAGCAAAATTGAGCAATTGATCTGTAGTTACCACTGGCATGGGAAGCACCAGTGCTGGATTGACAGTTACTGCAGTGAAGGATGGAGGCCAGTTTTCCTATATACCTAACTGATGTTGGAATTTGTTCCAATACTTTTTCCATTCCTTATGAGTGTCAATAGTTCTGGTGAAGTTCTCCATGTCATTTAGTGTGTTTATGTTCCCCGCTAGAGCTTGTTATATTGGTTAAGATGTTAGGATTTTCTTTATTTGGCAATACTGCGTGCAAGTAACCCGTGAAACATGGAATAATTGCTAGGCTTTATAATTTTATATTGTGGTTTTTCTTGGTTACATATGCTTTTGAGATTTCCTGCATGTTTGAGAAAACTTGTCCGTTATGTTATTTATGATCGTTCAATAACAATTATTACAAGAACTATGTTAAGTTGTAAGCCATCAATTTAAGTGGACTTCAGTTGTATAATACATAAAACGCTCCAATTTACGTGAATCCAAATTTGAGTATGCATAAATCTTATTAGTATATTTGCATACTTTATTCATTGCAAGGCTAATTTTATTGAATGTCTAGGAGAATGGATGTTGGAAGCTGGCGCCCTTGTTCTGGCAGATGGTGGGCTGTGTTGCATAGATGAATTTGATAGGTAAGTTTTTTAGCGGGAGCATGCCAGATTTTTTCTTGACGTATATGGCAATGGCCATGTTTTCTTTATGCTTGAGTTGGTAGTATACTAGTATCGATCAATTATCTGATTTACCAAGACTTTTTTTTTATATTTGGAATTATTGTTTCGGTTCTCAAGGGTCACTGTTTATTTGGAGGGTTCTTTGTTGAAATGAATTAATACTTCTCTGAAATGGTTCTTCAGCCAAAGACTGTCATTTGAAGATTTGATTGCCACGATGGTTAGGCATAGGTGATAGTTCCTATGACAATTCAATTTTCATAATGCCGTTTATGCGCTGATAACACGATTGCTCCATCATACTGAAAGAACTAACAAATAGTCGTGCTAGATTGCGGAAGCTCCATGGATATCACTTATATAGCGTAGTTTTACTAAGGATAACCCAACAAGACAATTATTACAAACTACCTTAAAATCAGGTCATATTTTATGATTCCCTGGCATATTAGCTTATGAAACTTCGATTGGTTTTGTTTTCCAGTACGAGAGAACATGAAAGAGCAACCATACATGAAGCCATGGAGCAGCAGACCATGAGTGTTGCCAAGGTACAAGTTTGATTACATGCATAATGAATTTGGCTATTTCTAATATTCAAGTACCATTTATTACAATGCCTGATGGTTATACATATTAAACTGTGAAAAGTCAGTGGAATGACCCGCTTCATCTTGATAATCTATGGTAATCAACTCACATGTCTAGGACATTGTGCTTAATGTCTTTTTGGGAGGTGTTCCAAAACGTCATTTTAAATAAACATGAAAACTTTTCTGTTTAAAGACTAATTTTGATGCTAACCATTGGATATTCTAAAGACCCCATTGGTCCATTAGACAGATGGAACCTGAAATATGACTTTCTTTAACAGTAGTAATACAAGGTGCATGTTATAAATGGCATTCAAATATTTTTAGCATTGTCATAGGTACCCGAGTTAATCATGTCTTCCTGTCAGCTATTTAGTTTACTCATTATCTGTTTGGAATTTATTTTCATTTCATCCTCGCCATAATGTTTGGTGCTTTGTTTGAAAGTATGGCTACTGATTAATTCTCTCACTCTTTCTTCTGCTTGCTTTGGTCAGGCTGGTCTTGTAACAACACTCAGCACTAGAACGACAGTGTTTTGTGCTACCAGTCCTAAGGGACATTATGATCCCCTATCAACGTATCACTTCAACAGGACTATGTATTAGTTCAAGATTATTTTAAATTGAAGTCAAATCATTGCCGAAGTTACTCTTTTTGAATCACTTAGGATTGAAGGAATGTACGATAGGGCACTGTCCTAAATTTAAACTCAGCACATACTTCTATTCAATTCTGGGTTATGCTCCTGCATGCTTTCTATTAATGCTGCTTAATTTACAATCCAATTTAGTGATTGTCTTGCTTAACCCAAGTTAGCTCTATCTGTCAACACAACACTCTCTTGTCCCTTATTAAGCAGGTTTGATATAGTCCTTGTGCTCTTGCATACAAAGAATCCTGAATGGGGTGCGGTAGTTTCAACTCATATCCTTAACGAGGTAATATGAATCTAAGTATTATGCATACAGTTTATTATGATTATAAAATATCATACTTACTTGAAAACTAGCGTGCAGGCAGAATCAGATAAAACGAGGCAAGATGAAGAAGATCTAGCAAATATCTGGCCTCTTTCTACGCTCAGGAGGTAAAGTATCTTTCAAAATACATGACACCAAAAGAATGCATTATTAGAAAATAAAGGACAAAATGTGTGAATGATGTCTCAGGCTAAGACGTTACTAACGTCTTGATGATTGTTGACAGCTTCCAGCAAATAAATAACCTGGAATCTCAATTCATTTTTTCCATGTGATTCAACCTTGTACTTCATTGTCACCTTTGATTCGAGTTATGGTGGCTTCAAATTAATTCCCAATAGTGTGCAATATGCAAATTGCCAACAGAACTGTGTCTCAAATGAAATCCGATCCTCACCGCATTTTATAATTTAAATCTTGACATGTAAGAGATGTTCGGTTGCTTATAATAATGAAGAAAACCTACTGGTACATTCACTACATTAAAAAAGCCTTCAAGCCAGTCCTTACAAGAGACGCTGAGACAGTCATCCCCAGTTACTATCAACTGCAAAGGAAATGTGGAACTCATAATGCAGGTTTGAAGTCAAGACATATTTTGAAATAGAGTTTAATACTTAAATCAATTCTTGTTGATTTAATTAGTTGCAATGTAGCTAGGACAACTGTTCGCATGCTGGAAAGCTTGGTTCGCCTAGCTCAAGGTATGGCATTGAGTACTGACACAAAAGTGAGACTCTTAACTTCTCTCTTCCCTCATATCCTTTGATTCCTTAAATGTCACAAGCCCATGCAAGGCCCTGTTCAGAAATGAGGTGACTCGATTAGAGGCCATCACAGCCATTTTATGCATAGAATCTTCAATGACTACCTCTGCTATAGTGGATTGCATTGGTAATGCTCTGCATTCCAATTTTACTGAAAATCCCGACGAGGAATGTATCCTTGCTAGCTTTCTTTGCAAAATAGTTTCACATAATTTATAATTTTATTTTGTTATAAAATAAAATTGGATAGTCTTGCCCAAAAATACAGTTGCTCATGCGTGTACGGTTAAAATGCATGCTGCGAGTTCTGTCTCATATTGTAATTCACTTTGCTTCAACTAGATACAAATTCTTAACTGCACGGAAAAACAGATACCAAACAGGAGAGGATGATACTAGAAAAATTGGGTATTGATGAATCCTCTGACATTAACATCATAGAGGGCTGAAAACCAAGATAAAAAGAGCAGGTTCTGAGCAAAGTGAAGATCAAATCACGAAAGTATTACTCCTGGGTTGATTGTGCAGTTTTCACTCCAAAACAAGACTATTTACAGTGGGTACCTCCGCCGCTTTAGCACTGAGGATGAAAAGGTATTCTGTAACCATGAATATATATAAAATATAGATGCTTTGTCAAATTTCTATCTTCAAGTTCTGGTGGTAGTTTAACCTATTTGTTATCGTTTGAAGTGTAATTGCAGTGTAATTATTGGCTTGGATTTAGACATCTGGGCAGGTAGTTGAATGAAGATTTTGTTCTTGAGCAATCTTTTTCTAAACTTGATGTCTTCTTGATGACACCCCGCACGTGTGTGATTTTGTGTGTAACTGGAATATGTGTATGTCCATGTGACTGGCATTTCTTATTCCACTTCAGGGTAAACTCTTGAAACTAGATCAGAAACACAATCTACTTTCAGAATTAGTTTTCCATTTCAAATTTGGCACTTGACGCTTTACAGGCAAAAATTTGTAGTTCAACCAACAGATAAACCTTTCGTTTTAAACCTTCTGTGATCATCACTTTTCAACTTCAAGATATCAAGTTCGCTTCAATTTTACAGACTAAAATATTCCTTGTGAGTGTTTTAAAGAAACCCACAGACCACAATCACAATATTGGAAAACCCGAATGCTGACTATAAGCCAACCGTGCAAACCTCCACGAAGACTGAGGATAAAGATCTGTTTCAAATCTGTAACTTAAATTCCCACCAAAGGAATTATTCATGTGTGACTGCAAATAAGCGGAAGGATTAATGGCAATACTAAAACTAAGAAGTTAATAACAAATGAAAGTAGGAACCTTTCATGCTAGAATGCTTATCTCAGCTGTCTCCTCAGAAGACGGCAAGAAGGAACTCATATTGCGGCTGGAAAACTTCGATTTTAGCAGCGAAATGAAACATCAATACAAGCCCAAAAATTTCCACCAGATAGAGCCAACTGCCCCCCAGATGATAGCATTAACAAATGCCATAACTAAACCCATTTTGAATATATCAGGAAGATCTACATAGCCAGCTGTCAACAAAAAAAAAATTAAGGCAATATCAGCCATCATTGTTGAACTTATTGTATAAATGACAATGTCAGAGTTTCATGAGAACTATCGGAGAAGCCTTCCCAGACACAGTCTCTAGGTTGCATGTTGCACCTAGAATTACAAGAAATTAATGAAAACTCAGCCTCTTCAAAGATTGATTGGGGTAAGTGTTTTTTAAGATTAAGGGATGTATGTTTGGGAGTTGGAAGGGATGGGAAAGGAAGAAAACAGAGGTGAAGAGATAGTTAAATGATAATATCTCTTCTCTTTATTTGGTAAGGCTTTCTATTAAACCTCCCAGAAGACTCTTGAAAGTTCAATTGAAACTCCTTATTCATCCTGCCTCCTTACGAATAAATCCCACACAAACAAATGGTTTCAAGGAAACCTTTCCTTCCCATCCCCTTTATATCCTCTGAAACACATGTAAGGTTCTAGAACTCTCTACTCTCCCCCCACCCCAAAAAAAAACAAAAAAAAAAAGACATTGGAGCAATGAGCATACCTCCATAGTATACAGCAGCTTGTCCACTACTGTAGTGCGTTATTGCACCAAAAAGATTAGTATTATAACCTAGTAGAAGTGCAGCCAAAACACTAGGTACACCAGCTGCTCTGTGCATGGCCAGAAATGCAGAATACAAAGCCCCAACATGTCCAGTCTGACTTGCGAAAAGGTAGTGGATGAAGAAATAAGCTGCCTGAAGAACTACTAGAGAAGTGGGCCAGCTCAAAGATAAAGACCGAAGGGAGTTGGCCACGCAATCAGACATCCAGGTCACAATACCTAGATTCGTCAACTGGCCAGCCATGCCTACTAGAATGGCGAACCAAGCCAAGGTGTCCCACGCGGACTTCTCATTCAAGCAGTCATTCCAGTCAAGGACACCTAGAACAAGGAGTATTGACAAGCCAATCATTGCAGCTACGGCACTTGCTATTCCAAGGGTGTCTCTGCATCACAAAAAAATATTAATAGGATAAATTGCTCGATATGAAAAAGAGTACCATGAAGATGTAATCAGCGGACATCCCTAAAATCATCAATGGCGGATGTTTGTTTGGGAAGACATCAACTGAACTAGTGATATAATGCTATCTAATAAAAATTAAATTTGAATGTTGAACAATTGCTCCAACTTCAGCAACAACAAGAAACGGGCTAGAAACTAGATGGCCAAGAAAAATTAGAATCTCCGGTTGCGGAGCTATGGCTAAAGAATATCAGTCCCTTCCTTAACCACACTTGATGGGCAAGAAAAGTGCACTAGAATATCCTTTTTTCAAGATCTCCGTGAGACTATACTCCATCAAGTCAACAAAAATACATACAAACGGAGAGAGGTAACTTTTATCAATTGGCATTAAACGAACCACATGACTCACCCAAATATCCATAAAGAGACTGCGAGAAACATTGTGCCAACCATAATCCATTCATTTCGTGTGACAGGACCCATGCTTTCCAATTTCTTTGCAGCCATGGCTGGTGCTTCTGGTGTATCTTTAATTTCAGGTGGATAAAGCTTGTATAAAATCAATGGTGTAGCAAGAAGAGAAATCACTGCAGGTAAACTAGCTGCCTTAAACCATGAAACCCAAGGGTTGGCAACTATTACCCCCAGCTCCTCTGCTAATTTGAGACACAGTAAGTTTTGAGCTGCAGCAGTCAGGAAAAGAGCACTAGAATTACCAGCAGACTGTCACAGATCACAATGGCAATGCAAAAATTACTTCCTTATTGCATGATAACAATGTTTAAATAAGGAACAACACTCAGGAAGCTCAGAAGCCAGCAACACCAGCGCCTACAATGGTCATTTCTAATAATAACACAACTATAATAGACATATACGATGCTAACACTACATAAGTGAAAGAAGTTCTGAAGTTTTTGCACAACTGCCAAATTCTAAAATAAATGAACAACTCGGGAAATCTTCTGAAGTCAGACCCAACTGCAAAATTCATTTTTCAAAAAGAAAAAAACTTCAGGGCACAAATCTTAATCTTTTTGTTTTCCTCGTAGTTTTAGAAATAGCAGTGTCGAGCTCAAGTTTCATTGAAGCAGGGAAACCAACGAAGAACTGCAGAAAGAACCCAATCACAATCACTGTAGTTTTAGAAATTAATATTAAAGTGACACCACTACAAAATCCGTAAGAGACAGGCTTGTAGATTAAATAATGCATCAGAAGAGCCAACCAGTCATTTCTGGCCAATCAGCTTTATGATGGCATTATTTTGTGCTCAATACCAAAATCAAAAATCTAAACTGAAAACTGAAAACCAACCTGAAATTGTGTCTGAACGAGGTAAGAACCCAGCTTCTTAGCCGAAGGGTGTTCCGGGTGACTCCCGGCAGAAAGCGACAGTGACTTAATAATCGGCAAGAACACCCCGCCGGCCCTCGCGGTTGTGCTCGGCATCGCCGGCGCAATAAGCGCCTCGCTGAACGTCAACCCATAAGACAACCCCAACGTACTCTTCCCCAACCACTTGACAAAGTACGTCGCGATCCTATCCCCCAACCCAGTCTTCACGAACCCACGAGCGAAGAAGAAGGAGATCACAATCAGCCAGATCACCTCGTTCGTGAACGCACTGAAAGCCGCCGAGAAAGTCAGAGTTTTAGTAACAATGGAAACCGTCAAACCCAAAAAAGCCCAGGCCCCAACGGGCAATGGGCTCAAAACCAGTCCGGCAATAGTCGACAAGAAAATCGAGAGCAATTGCCACGCCTGAGCAGTGACTTCAACTGGTCTGGGAACTAAGAAGCGAACCACGAGACCTATACCTATGGAAATAATCAATGGAATGAGCTTGGCGCCTTGTGTAGCAGGCGGCGGCGGCGGCGGCGGAGAAGAAGACGTAGACAAAGAAGCTTGAATTGGCTTGTGTGCTATGTGATGCTTAGGGGTAGGAGTGATAGAGAAGAAAGATTTGGAAGGAAGGGAGATAGAGAAACGAGAGAGAGATGATCTGAGAGATGGGAGTGAATGGGATTGGAAAGTGGGATTCGATGGAAGAGAGAATTGAGCATTGGAAATGGAGCGAGAACGTTGGCGGAGGGAGGAGGTGCGAGAGGAGAGAGAGAAGGAGGTTGAGGTGGAGAGCGAGTGCAGAGCATAGCTCTCCATTTGCAGAGAAAGAGCAGAGCTACTGCTCGAAGAAGAAGGAAGAAGAATGTGAATCTGTCTGAGAATTGTGACGGAGGAGTTGAAGAGAGAATATTTATGTGTGATGCGAGTTCGGTATTTACAAAGTGTGGCCAGTGGCCAATGTTGCTTTTATGTGTGTCCTTACCTGGGAAGGCAGATCGTAGGTGATAATGTGTTCACGGGAGATTCAGACGCTTAAAAAAATAATAAATAAATAAAATGTTAAAAAAAAACAGAGAGAGAGAGAGAGAGAGAGAGAGAGGAGCTCACAAAAATAAATATTCCCTCCCATGCTAGATATAAAGTGATTTGAGATAGGGATGTGCATAATACCTATATTTCACTATATCTTGCTTAACTTGCAAGAAAAATGTCCTGTTCAGCCCAATTTTTATCGTGCAGAGTTGGACATTGGGCTGTAAAATACAGCCCATACATTTTTCGGGCTGGGCACCGGGCATAGGGACTGCCCTGCCCTGCCCATGAGCACCCCTTCTTTTATTTTTTTATTTTTTCTCTATCTTAAAAGGGAGAATATGATAGCTACTGGTGACTATAAGGTAATTTTAGAAATATAAGTAGGTAAATTGTATCTTTTAATATTTATAACTATACTAATTTTTTCTTTTTTTTAACTTTGTTAATTATCATATGATTACGTTACAAATTATAATTATTTATTTTATTTTTTTAGATGTTTTATCTTTGTCAATATTGGGGAGATTGATACAAAGTTATAATTACAAACTACTTAGATTTCAACGCTTATTTTTTATATGCAATGGATCTCAAGATTTTAATTATTATCTTTGTTCTCTTATTCTTAGTGAATTATAGATATTATTTAACTCTGAAAGACACATGAATATGGTATTATTTTATAAATTCATAATTACAAATTTTTTTCACAACATGAGTATGACATCACAACTTGGGCATATCCAACCCGCTCAGGCCCTGCCCAAAATTATTAGGGCTTTTACTGGGTAAGGCCAGGCATCGGGCTGCAAAATGCAGCCCATGTATTTTTTGGGCAGAGCATCGGGCAGGGGGGCTACCCTACCCAACCCTACCCATGCACACCCCTAATTTGAGAGTTTTGATATTTTGTGCTAAAGATCATGTTGAATTTATTCGTGTACCATCTTACTTGTTTTTTAATGAATTGGTCCTTCATAAAAAAAAAAATTTAATGTTCAATTGTCTCTTGTCTAAATGACACGAGTATTTTAAAAAATGTGTCATAAATTTTTACACATAATCATTTTAATAAGAAGGAGTATCCCACAACTAGTGAAATTATTGAAATAATTTTAAAAATGGATCATGGATTTTTATGAGATATATTATTTCATAAAAATTATACTCTTTTATTTATTATATATTGATTTTTGTGTGTGTAACTAATTTTTTAATTGTTTTTTTTATAACTAATTGTATGCATTTTCATTTTTGTTTCCTTGTTATCATTTTGTAGCCTCATTAGCAATGTGATGATATATGTCTTTTTCAGCTTTCTGTGATTTTCAGCCAATAGCTTTTTTTTAAAAGACTTTGTCTTACCTTTTCTTTTATTGAATCTTTATGATCTGAAAATGAAAAACAGATCTTTATGAATATAAAACTTTGGTATGAAATTTGAGGTCTCATCTGTTATTTAGAAGTGTACTTTTAAAGTCAAGGTTTAATATAGTTTGACCAGATGCCACAGCTCATTTTTTAAACAAGTCTTGCATTTTTAATTAAGAACTAGACATACTTACATACATGTCTCAAATAAAAAAAAATTAATTACCTGTAAATCCTAACCAATTGTGAAGGCAATAAATTGACATGTAAACAGAATAGAGAAAATAGTTAATTTTTTATTTAAAATATGTTTGTAATTTTCTTTTTTATTAATGATATAAAGTAGATGTTTCAACTACAACATTTATCTTGTAATTTGGTGTGTTGCTATACTCTCCTTATTTCTATTATAAGACACATTTAATTATTACATTAGACTTAAAGAGAGGTAGTTTTACAGTATTTTTTTAATAGAGAACACATAAGCTATTTTCACATCTCCTCATTTTATTATAGCATTTTAAGAGAGATTGTCCAAGAGTTTCAAGAAAGGAGATCAAAGTCATGATAGCTTAATTAATCATATATATATTTGGTACAAAAGTTTTTGAAAAAAGGTTGGACTCACTCACTATCTAAAGATAATATAAAGTCCCCTTCCTCCTAGGCAATTCTAATATCGGGTAGGGTGAGCTGTCTATTACCCTCAGGTATAAACCTAGGTACATAAGAGTTAATATGCATTCTAAAGTACCGTGACTAGAACCACAAAAAAATAGTACTTCTCAGAAATCAAATACGCTTCAAATGGTCGCATGTTTCACCCCTTTACTAGTTAAACACACATACGATGTGTTATTGTGATGACTCCTCCAAGAGTCTAGCCTTGAGTGACATTTTCATTTTATTTGATAGCCTATGTTTTTCTTTTTTTTTTATTATTAAAATTTGATACTCCTCATATCTTTAATATAAGAGCTAGTTGACTTTTTTAGAATAGATTAAGGAAGTCAAATAAATCAGTTAATTATAACCAATATAAGAGCTACCTAAGTAATTTTAGTAAATTAAAGAGTATATAATATGAATTCATCTTAAAATGTTAAATTTTATTATAATTTGTTAATTTATTTAATCTATAAAAAAAATTAACTAGCTCTTATATTAAAAGTGAGAGTGAGTATAATGTTTAGGTTGTGCACTATTTCAATTTTAATATCCAAGATTGATTCGTAATATCATGCAATAGTCAAAAGGACCTACAATATTACTATATATTTTTTATAATTTTATTTATAAATTATTTTTAACATATTTTATATAGTCTACAAAAACTATAAATTTTATTAATTATGTTATAAAATTTAACAATTTTATAACTTTATCCCTATTTAATATGTATTATATCACATGGAAATAAAATAAATATAATATTAAATAAAATATAAAATAGTATATTCATATAAAAATTAATAATACGATTTATATATAAGATTAAAATAAATATTTTTCTACCTTATTAATAGCACAAGAGGAGTAAAGGTTTAATCACAAGTAGTTCCGTCGGCATCAAAAGAGGAGTAAAGATATTCTAAAAAAAATAAAAAAATAAGAGTGCCTATTGAGTAATATTTTTTAGACGGTTTTAAAATATTCAATCCTTTAATTATTTATGTCAACTCATGCATGCATTATTCTCTACTCTGTTTTTGTATTGGCTAGAATAAGTATGACACTTTCCATTATTTCAGCAAACAAAGATTGAAAAGATGAAGCAAATTGTGATTTCCTTCTTATGATTAGTGTCCAGCAAGCAGTCTGCTAATCCATTTTGTACTCCTCGTCGTTGACCACTTCTTAGCCTTGCTAGTGATTTTTTTTTCTAAGTATAATTATCTTTTTTAAAAATAATTATATTCAAGATATTATTATATATTAAATATAAAAAAATTAATAAAAATTTAAATATTAATTTATTATATTATATAATAAATTAATTGTTTCTACTAGACTTTAACCCTTTTTAGTTACTTGTAATAATTCATAATCACACACACTATACCTTTTTTATATTCATAGGTTTGGGCCAGTGGGCCTTTCATTTATTTCTTACACTGGACTCCATTCAGTCAATACTTCACTTTTCGGAGAGAAGATATTATATTGGAAATACCTGCCTCACATCTCGAGTAGCCACTAAACAATAATATATCTCTAATTAAATCTATATATGATAGGTAATATTTTATTATAATTTTAGTTATAGTATTTAAAGAGATATCATATCTTTTAGGTATTAGATTTAAATTTGAGAGTAATAGAGAATTTATTCTGCCTGATATTAATATCACTTAAAAAGAAAAAGGACTTCGCTCTACCTTTAGATCATAATTAAATCTAACCCTTTTCTAAAAAATTTTATGACAACAAAAAATCTAATTACCTTCAAGTGTAATAATGGTTGAGTAGCATATAATAATAAATTATATGATAGAGAATGAAAACTTTCTAATTATCATTAAATTTAGGTAATTAATTAAGACTTCAAAATTAATTATCTCTACTTTTTTATTCCTTTGTTTCTTGCATGGACTAATCCCCCACCCTTTAATTTTCGTTTGTCCTTCACACTATTTTTCTTGAAAATTTTGATGCCCATGCTTTGCGAAATGGGATTTTTTTTACGTTGTATATTTTTTTTAATTTTTTATATATTATTTTTAGTCAAAAAATACCTTTTAAATCCTAAATATATAAACTAATTAAAAAGTTAGTTGTATTAACTAAAAGGCAGAGCAGATAAAATAGGCTGAGTTTGTTTTAAATAAAAACTTTTGTTAGCATGTTTTGGGCAGGCTAACTTTTTTAATTATTATTATTTATTTTATTTAAATATTATTTTAAATACTCTCATTATCAAATACTAGTAAAGATGATTATTTATTTGTTGATATATGTTGATATATTATAATTGATTAATATTATATTATATTTATTTAATTTTATAGTTATCAATTTGAGATTTTTTATAAAAAAAATAGAAATTTTTAAAAATATAATATTAATAATTTTTTAATTATACTAATATAAAATTAAAAAAAAAAGTGATAGGTTAACCAACAGCCCTCTTTCCCAACTCTATTAAAAGACATAAATTCTCTTTATCTTTTATATTTATGATTTTTTAAATTAATTTATTTAACTTATAAATTAATATATAATATAATATTATATATGAATATTTTAGATTATATAATATTTATTATAATTTATTTATTTATTTAATTTTTAAAATTAATTAAATAATTTTTATATTAAAAATTATAGGAGTATTTATTTTGTAATGAACTAAAGACTGAAATAAATCAAATGATAGTGAACATTATATGCCTCTTCTTTGATCTGCCCTTCAATGTGGTGAACGTGTCGGCTTTTTAGTGGTCTGTTCCACTTTCAAAGTGCTTCCGCGATAATTATTATGTCGCCCAATATACCATAACCTACCTAAACCAGTGGCGGCTGCCAATTTTTGTCTATTTCCGTTTTATAAAATGGGAACGAAAATATGAAACAAAATAAAAATTAGGTAGTTATCTAACTTTATTTTTTTGGAAAAACAAATCATTAGTAAAAACAAATTTTTTTATATATATTTTCTATAAAAATGATAGAAAATTACACTATTTATTTATAAATTATAAATAATACAGCTTATATTAGTAGAGAGAAGGAGAGAGAGAATCAAAAGGAGTTTTTTTATTTGTTATTAGAATGCAAGTTTGAAAATATTAAAATTCTAAAGGTTGGATTAACATTTTTTATTTTTTATTTTATTTTATATCTCTTTACTTCTTTATTTTATATAAATATTTAATATATAATTTAATTAAATAATTATCTATATTTTAAATATAAGAAATAGTTTTTATATTTATTATTTTTAAAATTATTTCTATTACTATTATTTTAATAATAAAAAATAAAATAAGGAATAAATGAATTAAAAGAAATAATTAGGGTATTTGAAAAAAATATATATTATATCAATTAATTTAATTAATTTTTTTAATTGAATTAAATAAATTAAATAAATTTTATATTATAAATTGAAATAATAGTATTTAGTAAATACGCCTTCTTTCACATTTGGATAAAAAATAATACAGGCATTAATGATATTTTATTGTAGTAATACTCAGTCCCAGCCCTCAACATTATTTCATTCCTACCAAACAATCTGACATCGTTCAGGTACAAATATAAAGAAATGGATCAGGCTGGCAATATATATAATGGATCAGAGCGAAACCGACATAGAGAAATTCGTTGAGCGATAGGCAGAGAAACGTACTGGGAGGGAGGAGGGAGTAGTTCTTCTTATCCCCCGTCTTTTGCTGAAACTAACTCACCAGGTCCACACCTTCTCCAGGATCCACATCCTACCTGCTTCGTTCCAGTTGGTTCATTTTTTGCTTAACCTAGAATTCATACTGAAGCAACCCACGATTCTTGCATTCTAGCGAATTCTCTTTCTTTCCCAAATAATAATGGCGTCTCTCAATTTCTCCTATTATTCTCTGGCATCTCTCTCGCGTCCTCGGTGAGTTTCTGCCTTTTTCTGTTTGTTTGTTTTTCTTAATCTCTTGTTTAAATTCTATGATTTCCGAGAGAGAAACGGCTGATGCCATATGGGATTGGGTTGTCATGGGTGAATTCTTACGATAATTCCATTTCTGCGTATAAAGTCTTCTGCTTTTGTGTTTTCTTTGCCTCGTGTTATTCTTTCTTTATTCATGTTGACTTCTTTTAATCCTGCTATTCGTTTATCTATCTGCGATCGATTCTCGGAAAATATGGTTTGGCTATATGATGTTTTGTGATACACATTTTGTTTTGATTGCATTCGTTTTTAACTGTTGAGAGAACAGTTTCCAGCGTAGGAGATACAACTTTTTGAAGATTTTTTTCCCCCAATTACAATACTTTGTTGACTAGAACAATGGGCCATAATGTATCTGTGGCCTCCACTTGAAAGAATTGTATTCTTGATTCTGCTCAATTGGACTCACCAGCTTTCTAGTATGTACTTATTTGAGAGATGATTATGTATTATTTATTTTTAAATGGACCACTGGCCTTTAATTGTTGTGGAAATTCTGATTATGACCTAGTGTTTTCTATTCTTTTCTGTGAAGCTGTATTATTTTTTAGGATATCCTTCAAATGATCAATTGCACGAAGAGCTTTTTCGACTGTCTTCAAATTATTTTCTATCATTATTTTTGTATTCTGCTCACACTACTTTATATTAGGGAAAATGTTTAACGTTCATGCCTAAATAGTTTAGATTAAGTTTCTCTCCTTACCTATTAACTTAAACCATATTTTGTTTACTGGATCTAAGAGTTCTACTGAACCATCAGTAGGCCTCTATGTTCATGGCTTTTAAATATCCATCTATTTCTTTTGGTTACGTTTGGATATGACAATTACTAATTGAACTTGTTTTCTGCTCTGGTATTCTATGTAGGGCATCACAACATTTAAAATTGTTCAGTGGGTTGCATTCTCTTCATGGACTTGGATCTGATTTGGCAATTGTTCGATTAAATTCTAAATTCTTGCAAAGTGACAAGAGTGTTGGTAGAATCAAGGCAACTCTAATATCTGGAGGAGATGACCTTATCTTAAATTCAAATGAAAATAATGTTGAGAAACAACCCGGGGCAATTGGACATGGAACACTAGCAGCTAATGCAGTGTCAACAAGCATTGGTTTTCCTGTTGACAATGATGATAATGATGAGTTTGACAACCCCACAGAAGGTTTTGCTTCCATCCCTGAGGCTATTGAGGATATTCACCAGGGAAAGGTTGTTAATCTCTCCCTCTCTCACCTCTTCCCTTTGAGAAGAATGTTCCTCTCCCTCTCCTCTTCCCTTTGTGAAGAATGACCTTTTTTTTCTTTGGTCAAATGTGGTGGAAATACAGTTTGCTAAAGTCATGCTATTGTATTGCTGTTGGCTAATTTTATTTACTGACTGGTATTGTTGACACAGATGGTATTGGTTGTAGATGATGAGGACAGGGAAAATGAAGGAGACTTGATAATGGCTGCACAGTTGGCAACACCTGAGGCTATGGCTTTTATTGTGAAGCATGGAACTGGGATAGTTTGTGTAAGCATGAAAGAGGAAGATCTGGAGAGATTGGAACTTCCTTTGATGGTAGACAGTAAGGATAATGATGAGAAACTTCGTACTGCATTTACTGTGACAGTGGTATGTACGATTACTAAATGTACATTTACATTTGTCCTCAATATTTATCCCTCATTAAGGTCTTCTGTTGCCATCATCAGCTAGAAATAGCAGAGAACTAAACTTTAGGAAATGACTTGTTTCATCTAACATTAGCTTGTTGTACCTGATTCTTTTATTTCCAAGTGTTTAGTTGACAACAGTTATCATTACCATTTTTCAAAATGGCAGTCAATTTGGAGGATTCAATTTTCATAATCATTATTATATTGTTGGAAATCTCTTTTCATGTAGTCGTGGCATTTATTAACATAAACTGATGGATTTGAATAATTTTCATTGCATTTGTAGGATGCCAAACGAGGTACCACCACAGGGGTATCAGCAACTGATAGGGCAACAACAGTCTTGGCTCTTTCATCAAGAGATTCAAAACCATCTGATTTTAATCGCCCAGGCCATATATTTCCATTAAAATACCGGGAAGGTGGTGTTTTGAAGAGAGCTGGACATACAGAAGCTTCAGTTGATCTTGCTATACTTGCAGGTTTGGAACCTGTGGCAGTTCTATGTGAAGTTGTAGATGATGATGGTTCCATGGCTAGATTGCCAAAGCTTCGCCAATTTGTAGAGCGTGAAAACTTGAAAATAATTTCTATTGCTGACTTAATAAGGTATCTGTTTTTTTTTCATGGAAGATGTCCCAAGACTGTTGTTGCATGGATATCTTTGTTGCCATCATGTTAGATTTTACATTTTCACAGATACCAATATTGAAAATACTGTTTGATATTCGACTAAATTCTAACCACTTTATTAGAATTTGAATCTGTTTGACGTCTGTGATTCTAATCTTTAACGATATGATGTGTGGCATCGTTGGTAAACCATTTGTACATTGTAACATGTTAATAAATGAAAATTCTTATCCATTATGGGAATCCTAAAATCTTTCTTTTTGATGGCTCTGCATCAGATTCACTAAATAAATAAACAAAATCTTTCTCAGGGTAAAAAATTCACTATCTACCTGGTCATATCATCCCCCCAACCCCCTTTATAGTTCACACAGGCTGGATTCTTCTGTTGTTTATTTACTTGTCAAGGAGATTAACACTTAATTTTATGGCAGATATAGAAGGAAGAGAGATAAATTAGTAGTTCTTGCTGGTGCTGCACAAATACCTACGATGTGGGGGCCATTCACATCTCATTGTTACAGATCACTTTTAGATGGGATGGAACATATTGCAATGGTTAAGGTAGTCATGTACATAATAATGTACTATGTGTACGTATGAGAATCCTGTCATATTAATTTATTACATCTAGTGTAAAATTCACCGTTTATACCTATGGCTTAGCCTTAATTTGGTACTTGTGATGATGACTGTTTGAAGCCACTTAGATTTTAAACCCATGTTAGTATTCATGAATTTTACAAGGAGGGGTCTGCGTACAACCAATGTTTTTGATTGAGCAATCAAAGAACAAGCAAAATAAAACTCAAATTGAGGCCATTGGCTTTGGTAGTCCTATGCATCTATAGTAAACTAAAACCCAAGACTGAATTCTGCTGAATTAGAGTCTAGCATATTTATAAAAATTGTATTAGAAAAGGCTTATTCAATGGTCATTTTAATGAAGCTTCCTACTGAAGCTTTCTCTCGCTCATATATCTGATGAAGAGTTTTAAACAGCAAACCCATCGTGATGAAAAAAGTCTTCTGTGTCATATTGAAAAAGGAGAATAAGGAGATACGATAGTGAATACTAAATAGTGGGTTTACCCGTGAAATAAAATGTCCAATGCTAAAAGATGAATGAAAACCCAGGCTTCGAAGTCACTGCTGTTATCATTGAGATTTTTATTTTTTGTTGTGCACTGTCACCTGATGTATTCATCAGACTATTTTGGCTGAGGGGTGAGCCTTGGTGTTTTCTTCAGTTTTTATTGAGTATGCCATTTTTGTTTTGTTCTTTTACCTTGCATAGACAATGGACTAGTTTATCTATTGGGATTTGAGCTTTGCCTATTTTAAGCCAGGCTGTTTTGGTATTGTTGCATTATTTTGTTTCTATTTCTTTATATTCATAATTTTAGAAGTGTTGGAATATTTAATTCTATGTCCCTACATTGATTGAACTTTTTGCTGCCAAGCCTCACCAGGATTTCCCTGACAACAACCATCCCAATGCTATGTTATCATTTAATCTTATCCATGAAGAGAGTAACTGTTGAAGAGTAACTAGAATTAAAGTAAAACTATGTGGACAAGAAAAACTGTGCATGGAAAGGATGCCAGATGGTAGATTGATACCTACTCAATGGGCAGCTTCTTCTAAGATATCTAATACTATTACTGCCATTTTAGTTCTCTTCATATCATCCCTCATCTCTTTAGAATTAGAGATTGATGTTGTTCCTTTTCAATTAAGGTCCTTAAAATAAAAGAAATTCAAAGAGTGATGGTGTTTATTCAACTGATTTATTTTATATGTGCGGCCTGTAGTTTTGCCTTTAAGAAATAGGTGCTTGGCAATTTATATCTAAGCCTATTAAGCTAGTGAACTTTGGCAAGTTCTTTCTAATAATTTCAGTCTTCTGTTTGGATCTTATGTTGTTCATTAGCCAATTCTGTGTAGTATTTGTGGTCATAACTGTTTTTTGTTTTAAACAGGGTGACATAGGGGATGGAAAAGATGTTCTCGTGAGGGTTCACTCCGAGTGTCTAACTGGAGATATATTTGGATCTGCCAGATGTGACTGTGGGACTCAGCTTGGGCTTGCGATGCAGCAAATTGAGGCTGCTGGTAGGGGTGTCCTGATATATCTCCGAGGACACGAAGGAAGAGGTATCGGGCTTGGCCACAAGCTTCGTGCGTATAACTTGCAAGATGATGGACGAGATACTGTAGAAGCCAATGAAGAGTTGGGTTTGCCTGTTGACTCGAGGGAATATGGAATTGGTGCACAGGTAATTGACATGAAGTGTACTTTATGAATAGAGTATCCAACAGCATAAACTACTTTCTTAGTATTCCATGTTGATTTACAATCAACAATTTGATTCTTCGGTAGAGCCGGAATAAAAATGTTTAGTAGATCAAGTTAATCAAAAGGAGAGAGATAATTAAGCATGTGAAAGTGATCTTTGAAAAGAGGTCCCAACGAGAATCATTACTCTGACCTTGGTGTTTGGGTCCAAAATCTTGATCAAAGAGTTTAAGTTCAAGTTCATAGCTTTCGTTTGCCTAGACTTGGCTGAAGTTGGCACATAAAGGTTTAAATGTCTAACAAGCTGAAATTTGTTATTCATAATTAATTTGATTTGCCCGTCTTTTGTAGACAAGATTTAACTGAGAATATCCTAACATTAACATTTCATGCATGCTCAACTCCATAACTAGTGAAAAACATTTCATGGTTGTTTTGTTTGAAACTCAACTTGCAGATGTTGAGGGACTTGGGTGTTCGATCGATGAATTTGATGACGAACAATCCGGCGAAATATGTTGGGCTGAAAGGTTATGGTTTGACAATTTCTGGTAGGATTCCATTAGTAACCCTGATCACAAAGGAAAACCGGAGGTATCTGGAGACAAAACGTGCCAAAATGGGACACGTTTATGGTTTGGATTTCAACAACCAGTTGAGTAGTTATGCTACTGGCAACGGTAAAGTCAATGCTGATGATTCTAATAATGCTGTTCCTGGCTCATGATCTTCCTGCTTTCAAATTTTCCATGAGATAGAAAGCAGAATAGGAAGGCTCATTTGTAACTTTTGAAAAACTTAGGTATAATATTTCAGATGTTTATCCCACCTAATGGGATAAAACCTGTTGTAATGTCTGAGATGTTTACTGGCAAGTTCTTCTATGAGAACAGGATAGGTGGAGAATTTCCTTTATTATAATTTCCTTTATTATTTTTTTAATGTAAGAGAATTCGTAGCAAGTGCGTAAGAATTTTTAGTTCAAAATAGGTGAATTCAACAAGTGAGTGAGAAACATGATTGTAATAGTGGTTAAATTTTTCCGAGTTATTTTTGCTTGGTCCCTCCTCAACCAAGCTGGACTTGTGATTGTATGTGATCTTGAAAACTTCATATATATGCTGCCTATTGCTTGCTTCCATTGGTATTCTTGGGCATATTCCCTCTACTCTCCATTACTCCACAAGACACATTTATCGACTTACTTCGAAATTAAGGAAAGGTAATTTTATCAACGGGGGTTGGTCTGAGTGGTAAGCGGCTTGGTATCACTTAAGCGAGATCTCGAGTTTGAGTTTTGGCGTATGCAGAAAATTCCCGTTGGGAGACTCACCTATCGTAGCCAGGTGCGCGACGCGGGTCGGATCCGGATGTAGCCGGCAAAGCTCTGGTGAACCGGGTGGGCAACCAAAAAAAAAAGGAAAGGTAATTAATTAATTTTGTCTAAAAATAAAATGAATTTCTTTACATCCTCTCCCATAGTTATTGATTTTAAATAAGGGTAATATTAAAAAAAATTAATATATACTTTATCAAGTGATTTATAATAAAGAGCATCAGTAAAAATTGAAAAATTAGAGCTAGATGGTCACAAGTTTAAGTTTTGCTTTAGTGATAATATTGTTAAAATCGTGTTTTTAGATGAAATCATTAATTTATAAATGATTGAATGATTTTAAAAGTTGTAATAGTTTTTAGTTTGTATGTGGCCTTTTGATCGTTAGTAAAGAAATCAAAGGATTATCTTGGGGAATTATCATCTTCAAAGATGCCTGGGGAAAACCAAAGGATCCATGAGAGAGAGAAAAAAAAAACAATGTGACATGCGTACACTTTTCTTAGCTTTCAATTCTTTACTCAAATCCAATCAATTTTTGTTGTAATAGTATTTTTAGTGTTATTGATCTTCAATAATCAGAAAACGCCTAAAACTCATCAGATGCTTGGTTCAGAAGTAATACCAAATGAAAAAAAAAAAAGGTACTCAAAATGTGCATAAAATACCGAAAAGAGTTTTATTTTGTTACCGTTCAACGGCTACTTGGTTCAGAAGTAATACACAGTCAACAACAAATATTACTCATGTTCTTATAAAATATCAAAAAGAGTGTTTTGTCAGCATTCAACGGCTAGTAAGTAAATAAGCAACGTTAACGTGTCCTTCTTCCTCAACGTCTTGCGCCGTTACCCTCAGTTCTAAGCCACGTGTACGGGTCCGATTAATCTACGGTCAAAATTCCCTGGCTGAAGATGATAACGTCTAAAACAAACTGACCAAAAAAAGTAGTATAATTCTTTTAACCTTGTACTCTTATATTTTTTAATTTTTATTTCATTTTTAATTTAATACTATATTATTAAAATTTAAAAAATAATGAATATGTATAATCAAAATGAATAAAAAATTCAGTTTATCTAATATATATAATTTTCTTATTATTTTTTAATTTTAAGAATTCAAATTCAGCTAGGTAACAACTTTGCTTTGGTACCCTATTTTTCTCGAGACCCGCGTGATAATCATTTCCCCCTCTCAATGGCTATTTCCAACTGCTTCTATAAATACTCTTCATTCTCTCTTCACCACAATCACTCATCTCTGCAACTCATCACTCTTGAATTGCAGTCTCACTTCTTTCGATCTCTCTCTAGAATTTTAATATCTCTTTCTAAAATGGCTCGCTTCTCTTCCGTGTTGGTGTTCATGCTGGTGGTTCCACTTTTGGTGAGCCTCGCATTGGCTCGATCTCCGGCTTCTTCTCCCAAGATCTTGTCCCCGACTGGGTCGCCTGTGCTTGCTGCTCCACCTAAGGTATCTTCTTTGTCATCTCCTTCAGAGTCGCCCATTGGAGCTCCTGATCTGTCTCCATCCTCAATATCTGCTCCGCCATCAGAAGCACCAGCTCCGGCGGTGAGCAGCGCCGATCTGAATAGGTTAAGCATCGCTGGATCTGTTGCTGTAGTTGTCATGGCTGTGGCTTTGGTGATGTAGAGATTGCAGTAGGGTTTAGTATCTTGATCTGTAATGTAGCGTTGCTTTCGTTTTTTTTTAAGATTTAGATTATTCATTCATTTGATTACTTTTGTGTATGTTCTCTTCATTATGAATTATTAATGACATTCTTTATTTCTAAAATGTTGCTCTCCTTTAATTTGGAATTACCGAGTTTACCATTTTCAAAGCAGTTTTGAATTCAGGCAACATCTCCGAGTAAATCAAACAGCGGAATCAAACATAACCCAAATCTGTTTAGCCCAAGAAGCTGAACTGATATGTAATTTGAAGGGGAAACAAAGAAGAAGAAACAAAAGATGAAAGGAATTTACTGAAAAGAAATGACAATGCAGAACAAACATCATCTTTCTTTAGCTTTGATTGGTATAAGAAGAGGAGACAGTGGGACTTGTTAAACAATACTTACATTTATAAGTATACTTAAATATAATTTCATAAACATTCTTTTTAATATTTTTTATATATCACAAAACCAACTACTTTAGAAATAAAATAAAATTACGTCAGATGAAATAAAAGTAATTTTAATTTTGTAACAAAATTAAATCAAATGTAACTTTTGCTCATAGCTTTTCATTATTTATCATTTTCCTCCTTCTAATGATAAAAGATTTGACCGAAATATCTGAATTGGTTTCACAAAACCACACATTCTTATTCTCTTCTACTCAATAAAAGAAGGAAAAAGAAGACGGTAGACCTGCATACACTTGGAAGTCACAAATACTCAAAAGCCCATTGAAGATGAAGATGGACATCGTACAGACAGCGGCACATGGAGACCAGCTCACACATATCCTTTCAAAAATCAACAATGGAGTTCGTCTCCTCCACCATCTCAGCTCACTTCTTCTTCTCTGCGTCGCCATGGAATCTTTGGAAGCTATGTCGACGACGCAGAAACTTGATCAGCTTCATCACTTTGTTTTGATACCTTTCGTGGAGCCATGTCATCTTCTTCCCATGTTGAACTTAGCTAGACTGTTAGCTCGGCGGAATGTGAAGGTGACGTTAATGACAACACCACTAAATTCTGTTCGAGTTCGAGCAAACATCGATAGAGAGATACACTCTGGTTCATCAATCACAGTTCAACAATTTCGATCCCCAAATGCTGAGGCTCGTTTACCAGAGGGGTGGGAGAGCTTAGAAACTTTACCTTCCGTGAATTTTCTGCTTAACTTTGTGAAAGCTTTGTGTATGTTGCAGGAACCAGTTGAAGAACTCTTTGAAAAGTTTAGTCCCATTCCCACCTGTGTGATATTTGACAGACACCTTCCATTTGTAGCTGATATTGCTAAGAAGCTGCAAGTTCCAAGAATAACATTCGATGGTTATAATTGTTTCACTCTGTTATGTAATTGCAGTCTGTATAATAATTTTCAAGTCTATGAGAACGTCTCCAAATCATCAGAACCAATTGTTGTACCTGGATTACCCCATAGAATTGTATTTGCAAAATCTCGAATTCCCCAGTGGTTTATAGTTAACAGAGGCCAAGACATCGGTGTTTTACGAGAGAAAATAAGGGAAGAAGAAGAAGAAGCATATGCGGTGATGGCGAATAGCTTTCAAGAGTTGCAAGATGAATACGTAAAGGAGTATAAGAGTCACAGGTAAAAAGATTTGGTGTATTGGTCCTGTCTCACTCTCAAACAAGGACGACATGGATATGGCTCAGAGAGGAAAACCAGACTCAAACGAAGAAGAAGAAGCAGAAGGAGGAGGAGGAGGGAAATATTTGAAGTGGTTTGATTCATGGCCTGCAAGATCTGTAATCTATGTCTGCCTTGGAAGCTTGAACCAAGTAACACCAGAACAATTGATGGAGCTAGGTTTGGGACTGGAAGCTACAAAGAGACCATTCATTTGGGTGCTGAGAGATTCATACAAAAGAGAGGAAACAGACAAGTTACTGAAGGAAGATGGATTGGCAGAAAGAATGAAAGGAAGAGGAACGATAATAAGAGGTTGGGTTCCTCAAGTTCTGATACTCTCACAAATCAATAGGATCTTTCTTAACACACTGTGGATTGAACTCAACACTTGAAGGGATATGTAGTGGAGTGCCTTTAATAACATTTCCTCTATGTTCTGATCAATTTTATAATGAGAAGATGGTTGTACAGTTGTTGGAGATAGGTGAGGGTGGGAGTTGAGAATGCTGTACATTTTGGGTTTTTTTTGGGGAGGGGGGGGGGGAACACAAGGATGGGGTTGAGGTGAAGAGGGAGAAAGTGAAGGAGACAATAGAGAAAGTAATGGGTGAAGAAGATGAAGAAAGTGAGAGAATGAGAGAAAGAGTAAGGAATTATGCAGAGAAAGCAAACAGGGCAATGCAGAAACGTGGATCTTCTCAACTTATCAATGCTTGAAGACATAATGGAATATAAGAGTTGATATATTTTGAAGTAACTGAGATCTATTTTTTTATATTTTATTTAGCAAGTGGGGTATGATGTTTCTTTATATATAAGCTATTTTACATTAGAAAATAGGACTTCAATAGATCTCTCTTCTTTAAAATTATTGTTTTAAAACCCAATTAATGTATGTTCTTGGTCAAACTAAGCTATATACATAAAAAAATACTTAATTAAGAGAGATAAAATATATTTTAGTAATCTTTTAATTTTAAAAGAATTAGTCTCTAGACTATCTGTTAAATAATATAGCCTAATTTTTACAAAAAAAATTGCTTTATATATGTCTCATTTTAATGTTGGTATTTACAAAGGACCCTATGTGTGGCAGCCACCACCACGTGATTGGTGTAAAGTAAATGTTGATGGTGCTAGACATCTTTATCCAAGGCAGGTTGTGGATAGACGGATTTACTCAAGCAATTGGGAAAATTTAGTGCCTTTGAAGAAGAAGAATGGGCCATATTTAAAGGCTTAAGCTTGATTTGGGATTTCGGTTTCAAGAAGGTTATATTGGAATTTGATGTAAAAAAGTTGATTTGTTTGCTGTTAAATAATATCATGAAGAAAAGTTGCAGCTCGATGCTCCTTCATATTCAAAAAATGTTAAAAGTTTGTTCGGGAAGTAAAAGTGGAATATATTGCAAGAGTGCAAAGGAAAGTTGCTAATGCTTTGGCAAAGATGGGGATTGCTAGCTCCTCACTTTTGGATGTGTACCCGTTTTACCTACCAACTTTAGTGAATCAAGATTTGTATGATTCAATTCCTTTTTGGTTTAATTTTTCTCATGTTTTAGGGCATTCTACCCTTTGTAACAAAAATAATTACTTCATTGACCAATGGAAGTTTAGTAAAAAAAAACTAGTTATTCGTAACGAATCAATATTCAAATTCTTATTAGAATATGTGTCTATATTTAATATTCAATAATACTTTGAATAAAATTATCTCTTATAAAAAAATATTTATGTTTAGTAAAAAAATTATTTTTTAATAGAAAAATATAATTGTTCATATTAGAGTTAATAATAGTGAATTAGCTATAAGGATTATTATTTTAATAACTCATTTTTTATTTTTAATAAAAAAGATAGGATTGAACGGGTTGCCCACTTTTTAATTTTTGAACCCTAGGTAGCACATTCAAGACCAATTCCCTTTCTAACATGTCAGTCCAAACCCCCATCCTCCAACTTAACTATTCCCGCCCATTGCCGAGAGTTAACTAGATGGTATAAGGAATGACTTTCTATCACACAAGGCAAAAATTCGATTCCTGCTCTATTGTGAGAGCTTATTTAATATATAATTTTATAAGTTTTTTATAAATACTTTTTAAACTTTAGGACTATACCCTAACTTTTGTAGGAAACTAGAGCCAAATCCATCTAATTTTTTTTATAACAAAAAAAAATATTCCCCCTATTTTGGCTACTCTATCAGCATCCTAAAAGTATTGATTCAATCACCAACGAGAGTTGAAACAGATAATAAGGAACGAACTTGTATCACACAAGGATATATGGGTTCGATTCCCGCTGCCATTGTGAGAGTTTTTTTTGATAGGCGATCTCGTAAATCCCTTATAAGCGCTCTTTGAGCCTAGGACTATGCTCTAGTTTTGGTAGGAGATCCGTGCTGAATCCAACTAAACTTTTTTGTACAAAAAAAATTGATTCAATATAATCTAGTATTCTAAAATATTTTTCATGTAAATTTTCCTTTAAAGTATTTTTCTAAAAGCAATGAACACCTTAAATTTAATATATTATTAGAAAAATACTTTAAAACACTAGATATACTAAGAATTACTGAAAAATAATTTATAGTACTAAGAATTATTAGAAAAATACTTTAGAGTGTTAGATGAGTTACAAATTTTCCTTTAAAGTATTTTTCTAAAAGCAATGAACACCTTAAATTTAAGATATTATTAGAAAAATACTTTAAGACACTGGATATACTAAGAATTACTAAAAAATAATTTATAGTACTAAGAATTATTAGAAAAATACTTTAGTATTAGATGGGTCACAAATTAATTTGGAATACTAAGTAGTATTAGAAAAATACTTCAAATTCATACCGTAAATTAACACAAAATAACACATTTATAAGCTAAGTAGCTTTCCTTACCTATAAGCAAATTAATATCCCACTTGCGGCCAACTTAATACATGAAAATGATTATAACAACATGACACTTGACCAATTGAGTATAAAAGATAGATTTCCATATACACTTCAAAATATATCAATTCTTATAATATTCCATTAAGTCTTCAATCAACAGTGATAAGTTAAGGTAAGAAGATCCACCTTTCCACATTGCCCTGTTTGCTTTTTCTGCATAATTCTTTGCTTTTTTTCTTATCCTTTCACCTTCTTCATCTTCTTTACTCATCACTTTCTCTATTGCCTCCTTCACTTTCTCCCTCTTCACCTGAATCTCATACTTGTCTTCTTCCCCAAAATACACAGCATTCTCAACTCTCACACTAACACCTATCTCCAACAACTGAACGATCACCTTCTCATTATAAAACTGATCAGAAAATAGAGGAAACGTTATTAATGGCACTCCATTACATATCCCTTCAAGCGTTGAGTTCCATACACAATGTGTTAAGAATGATCCTATTGATTTGTGTGAGTATCAGAACCTGAGAACCCAACCACTTGTTATGATTCCTCTTGCTTTCACTCTCTCTTCTAATCCATCTTCCTTCAGTTTCTTCTCCATTTCCTCTCTTTTGTAAGTTCCTCTCAGCACCCAAATGAATGGTCTCTTTGTAGCTTCCAGTCCCAAACCTAGCTCCATCAGTTGTTCTGGTGTCACTCGGTTCAAGCTTCCAAGGCAGACATAGGTGACAGATCTTGCAGGCCATGAACCAAGCCACTTCAAATATTTCCCTTCTTCTTCTTCTTCTTCTTTGTTTGAGTCTGGTTTTCCTCTCTGAGCCATGTCCATGTCGTCCTTGTTGCAGAGTGAGACTGGACCAATACACCAAACCTTTTTACCTATGACTCTTTTATATTCCATCACGTAATCTTCTTCCAGCTCTTGAAAGCTATTCACTATCACCCCATATGCTTCTTCTTCTTCTTTCCATGCTTTTTCACGGAAGAACTGATGTCTTGGCCTCTGTCAAGTGTAAACCATTCAGGAAGTTGAGATTTCTTAAATACAATTCTATGAGGCAATCCAGGTACAACGATTGGTTCTGATTCAGACACGTTCTCATACACTTTAGAATTGTTATACAGACTGTGATTACATAATAGATTGAAACAATTAGTACCATCGAATATTATTCTAGGAACTTTGAACTTCTTAGCAATGTTGTTATGGCTCTGAAAATTTAATAAATAAAATTAATTTAACAAAGGATATATATATTGGGTGCAAAAACTTTCAATGGGAACATGTTAGCAGAGTGTTCCAAAGGCGGAGGAAGAATTATGAGGTTTCATGTTAGAAACTTGGTAGCTGCAAGAGTGAAGGTTTTATTTTCTTTTTCAAGCAGGTGAAATTACAAATATACCCTCACATTTTTCCTTTCAGAAGGCACCGTACGCTCTCTCCATTCTTCTCTGAAATTCACAGTGGGGCAGCAACGGTGACGCAAATGGAAGTAGCGAGAGCGCGGGGATAAAGTCTTCACGCCATCATTGCCTTGCTACAGTAAATTTCTTCGCCTGGGTCGTTGCACCTGAGTCATCCACTCAGCTACAGTACCCATTTGACTGATAAATGGAGTGAGAAGGGGAAAAGCAGGGGAGCGTCACGGAAGAGGAAGGATTTTCCCGACAGTCGATGCGTTGCACACTGTCGTTGGTTTTAGTCATCGCCGCTGTCATCGTGCCTTTCAGTCACTGTCGTCGATGTTGAGTATGCTCTGTTACTGTAGCAAGTCCATTTGCTCAATTTCTCTCTTCCTGTCATCATCGCTGTGCAAGTAGTTACCGTGGTCAATCATTGTCATTGCGTCCCCTCTGTTGTCACCGTGGAAATCCCAGATTTTTGAAGCTCTTCTTATTTGCCATTACTGGGTGTCGTGGGCTGAAGGTAAGCTTCTCCGATGGCTATTTGTCCTATTTTTTGTGGTCTGCTTTGTTCTATGAAGGCTTCTGTGGTGAGCTTGAAGTTGAAATAGATAGGTGAATTAATATGCATGTAGGAATGTGATTGTGGTTGCTGTTGTGTGTTTGTGGTTGCTAACTCCTTTGTTCTTGATTATTAGCCATGCAATTGATTTCCAATGCTCTTTACTTGATTGAACCATGTTCAGTAATGCTAGGGATTGATTCTGGTTGTTGATAGGTATATGTTATGTAGCTAGATAAAAGAAAACAGAGTTAGAGGTTGTCGTCGAGTATAATGGTCACTGGTGTGGTTTTGAAAAAGGATAGGTATATATATATAAATATTCTGAGGAACATGGGAGTTAGTGGCTGTGTGTTTGCATAAGGTGTTGGGTGCTGTGAGCTGGGTGAGGGATTCCATTTTCTGTTGAGTATGTGTATGACGCCGTGGGGTAAGGGCTCTGAAAAAGTATAGCTCCATGTGGGTGTATGTGTGAGTATGATCCTGTGGAGCCTGTGGTGAATCTGAAACTGTATTAGATAGGTAAATGTGTATATGAATGTATAACTAAGGATGCTACTGAGATGAAAAAGTAGTGGAAAAGAGGCTTTGAACATTGTTGAAAGTGTGTGTGTGTGTGTGTGTGTGTAAGTGGATTTGAGAAACTGACGGAAAGGAATTGATGGATTTATTGAATGAAGGAATTGGAGCAATAGTTTGGTCTTATGTGGAATCTGATTTAAGTATGTAATGAAGATTAGCTTAAAGGGGAGAAAGGGAAGTTGATTATAGTGATAACTTTGCTAAAGATGTCGAAGTTGAAAATATGCACAGTAGTACATTTGAAATACTAACTTATTGTCAATTAAATGCATTTTCATGTTGAGGCATAATAGGTAAAGTATTATTTGGTAAAGTTAGTGAAGTAACTAATGCTTTAATAAAGGTGACTTGAGGGGTAGTCACATATAATGAGTTTTTCTCTAAGGGAGTAGTTGATTGCGAGAAAGATTATATATTTCTATTGAAACTTTGAATAGAATGTTAATATATTATTTCGAGATACTAGGGAATTGAGAAGTAAAAATAATCGAAAGTTATTCAGTTGAAAAGAGTAAAAGTTTAAGAGCGTGGCAGGTAAGTGAATAACGTTCCCTTAAAATAACATTTTTATAAACTGTCATTTCATTGAAAATATTGAATTTCAATTGTGATTTACGAAAAGCAAGTTTTACGAATTTATAATTTTAATTGTTAGAAATAATTTTCTTTCAAATGAGTTACAAAAGCATTACAATTATGAAAATGGATGAAGAAATTCTAGAAACGAATTTTAGCTAAAGTTACATTGAATCGATTTTATTCATGAAGTTTTCCTATGTAAATTCTATATGTTTTCATAGTAACGTGATATTGATTTCAAATGTTCATGCTAGAGTTTTTGAAAATTCAAAATGGATTAGCAAAGATCATTGCATTTTAAACGATTAAGATTATTACATGTGAAATGAACCCCACGCATGTTGGAAACATTTTAGAAAGGATGGAATACATATTGCTGGTTGCTAACAACAGTACTGTTAGTCCTTGGTGCACCTTGGTTACCCAAACTCGATGGATATTCGTAATTTTTGTACTCGCGATAGTTATTCGTGGGATTTATTCTCATGACAGTTATTCGTAGGTTTTGTACCTGCGCATGTATTAGTGCCTTCGAGCTATCAGATTGGTTATTTACCATCGTGGACTGTGTCCACGCCTGTTATGTGGCCTTGGGCTACACATGGTTATTTACCCTCGTGGACTGTGTATCCATGCCTATTTACGTGGCTTTGAGCTGGGCCAGATTGGTTAGTTACCCTCGTGGACTATGTGTCCACGCCTATTCACGCTCTGTTGAAGTGCTACGGAAAGATTATGGTTTTAAAATGATTGTTTTTAAACTATTAATTTGAAATAGTTATTTCAAATTGTTTCCCTAAACTGAAAATATTTACGGAAAGGTTTACATCGAACTATGAAATATTATTTTAAACATGATTATGCATTGTTTATTTTCATATTCTTTTAAATCATGTTTTTGGGACGTTATTCATGAGTAGATTATTTGGTTTCAGATAGTACAGTTGACCCTAATCCTCCTACTGAGTAGTAAAGAGCCTCGTTGCATAACCGAAGTATTGTTTTGAACAAGACTGCTTTTTGATGTAATTACCATTATTAAGAACTTGTATTATTTTGATAAAAGGGTAAATGCTCTACATAGTCTTTAGAAAAGATTATGGTTATTTTCAAAAATGTTATGAAAATTTTGAACGTTTGCAGTCTGTTATAGGATCATCAGGAGATCGATTATATAACGACGATCTTGTCGAGATTCCTATAGAGGACTTGTTTTCGATATATGAAATGTAATTTATTATTATTTTCACTTTAAACATTTTATTTAAGGTTTTAGGCTTTCAGAATGTGAAATTATTCATATTTTGTGTCGGTCACGGTTCAAATTTTGAGTCGTGACAGTTTAGTATCAGACATTCATTTTTCTATGGCTAAGTGGAGCAGGGATGCTTCAATGGAGTTACAATTATCATTATGAACCTGGGCATAATTATAGTTGAGGCATTACTGAATATCTATTTGGGAAATTTGAAAGTGTTTTATTTTCCTATGGTTTTAAAAAACATATTTTTCCTCAGAAATTGAATATTTTCTATGTTTTTGGCGTATAGTTAAATGATGCCTATACGTCCACCTGTTGGATGAAGCTCTAGAAATGATAAGACTTCAGATTGTAGCTCTGCTCAGCAAAGTAAATTGCCCTTAGAGGGATAGGACAGGGTCATAGGAGAGTTAGGTTTAAGGGAAAGTCAACCCTTAGATCTCTATAAGAAATCTTATTTAAAGCTAAACCATCAAGAATCCATAGTCCCTTGTTATTTCTATATTATCTAGGCATGAAACTTTTGAAGAAACCCATAGCGTTATTGAAGCGGATAATATTTTAGTAAAGTTATTAGAATGCATTAAATTGAATCTTCCTAAGTTCACAGGTTTTTATTCTCGCAAGGAACCTATGGAATTTTGTTTGAGGGCATTGAAAAGAGGTGTACAAACTTGTTTTGGGTGAATTTTAAAGCTTTGATTAGGTGAAATCAAGTTAATGGTTAGTGTTTTGGTTATTATGATTTCAGGTTCTCCTATAAGTACTTTGGAATGTTAAAGGCTATGAGTTTTAAGCTTGGGAATTGATTTCAAACTCTGTGAAGTTTTAAGTTGTTAAGGTAAAAGAAATGAAATTTGTTTAAATACATATACCAAGTGTGGGGTATGAAGGTGTTTAAATGTTTGTTTAGTATTGTAAACCTTGATTACCCTAGTTAGTCAAGGTTGAAACATGAGTTAAATAGTTTGGAATAGATAGCTATTGATTCCAGATTTAAAGTGAAGTGTATAAAGTATTGTAATTATTAATATGGGATTTGGAAGGGAATTTTTAGGTGAAGTCAATCATTGTGGTTTTAAGAAAATGATTGGAACATCACTTTTAAAAATGTAAAAATACTCATTGTTTAAGTGTTATTGTATGATTAAGGACTTGAGAATGTTAAATATAAAGTTGGAGGTTGATAGAGATTTTGGGTAGATCTCTATAAGATTTCAGTTGGGCAACAATGATATTACTTGGGAATGAAGAAGAGATGTCAATTAACTTGTTTATGCTTTTAAAGCCTAACGGCTATTGATAAAGGATTATCAAGGATTTTTACAGTAGTGAAAGATGTTGATAAGTCTATTGTCAACTCAAATCAAATTCCAGTCATTTAGTAATTTCTTGGCTTACCTCCAGACAAAGATATAATTTGATATTGATGCTATTCCTGGCATTCAACCAATCTCTATTATGCCTTATAGGATAGTGCCCTCTGAGTTAAGGGAATTAAAGACGCAACTATAAGAATTGTTAGATAAGGGGTTTGTTCGACCCAACACTTCTCCTTAAGATGCACCTATGTTGTTTGTGAAGAAGAAAGATGGATCGTTAAGGTTGTGCCTTGATTATCGACAGCTTAATAAGGTGACAATAAAGAACAAGTACCCGTTCCTACTATTGATGATATGTTTGACCAGTTGTAAGGAGCGTAATATTTTTCAAAAGTAGACTTGCGATCAGGGTATCATTAATTAAAGATTAAGAAGGAAAATATTCCATTTAGGACTCTGTATGGTCATTATGAATTTTTAGTGATGTCCTTTGGTTTGACGAATGCTCTTGCGATATTTATGGACTTGATGAATCAAGTGTTCAGAGAATTTCTAGATAAGTTTGTGATCATGTTCATTGATGATATCTTGGTTTATTCCAAGAGTACGGAGGAGCACGAGCATCATTTGGGGATAATGTTGCAAAGGTTGCGAGAACGTCAGCTTTATGTTAAGTTTTCTAAGTGTGAGTTCTGGTTGACTGAAGTCACTTTCTTGGGATACGTGGTGTCAAAAGATGGCATTTAGGTTGATCCTAGTAAGGTTGAGATAGTCAAAAGCTGGCCGCGACCTACTATAGTCACAGAGATTTGAAGTTTCTTAAGCCTTGCAGGATATTATCGCCGGTTTATGCAGGATTTTTCAAGAATAGCGGCTCCAACGACAAGATTAACTCAGAAAAATGTGAAGTTCGTATAGGATGATAAGTGTGAAGGAAGTTTTTAGAAGTTGAAGGAATCTTTGACTTTTGCTTCAGTGTTAAGCTTACCTTTAGAAGTTGGAGGGTATACGATGTATGCAAAATGGGCGAGTGATTGCTTATACCTCTAGAAAGCTTAAGACGCATGAGCAGAATTATCTAACTCATGATTTAGAGATGGCTGCAGTGGTGTTTGCCTTAAAGATTTGGAGGCATTATCTATACGGTGAAACTTGTGAGATTTTCACGGATCACGAGTCTCAAGTACATCTTTGAACAGAAGGATTTGAATCTCCAGCAGGAAAGGTGGATGGAGTTGCCAAAGGATTATGATTGTACGATTATGTACCATATGGGAAAAGCGAGTGTGGTGGCTGATGCTCTCAGTAGAAAGTCTATGGGTAGCTTGGCACATGTAAAGGTTGAAAGGAGACTGTTGATGCAGGAGATTCATAAAGTGGAGCAAGAAGGAGTTGTATTTGAAATTGTTGATAAATGAGTGTTTTTAGCTCATTTGCAAGCCGTTCCTCTTTAAGTGATCAAATTAAGGAAGCTCAGTACTCTGACCCGGAAATGTACAAGTTGCGAGATTTGGTCCAAGACGGAAGCAATATAGAATTCGTAATTGACTAGGAAGGTGTTTTAAGGTACGAGGGCAGAATTTGTGTGCCACAAGTTTAAGAGTTGAGAAGACAAATTTTAGAAGAAGCTCATCATTCTGCTTATACTATTCACCCTGGGATAACCAAGATGTACCAAGACTTGAAGCAATTGTATTGGTGGCATGGTATGAAGAATGATGTGGTGGATTTTGTTACACATTGTTTAGTGTATCAACAAGTTAAAGCGGAACATCAGAAGCCTACAGGACCATTGCAACGGTTGGAAATACCTGAATGAAAATGGGAAAACATAACAATGGATTTCATTGTTAGATTGCCCCGTGCTGTTAAAGGTTTTGACTCTATTTAGGTAATTGTTGATAGGTAAACTAAGTCTGTTCATTTTCTTCCAGTAAAGATGACGTATAGTGTGGCCAGATATGTCGAGATTTACATTGAGGAGATTTTGTGATTGCACGGAGCCCTAGTGTCTATCATTTCGGATATAGGGCCCCAGTGTACTTCTCAATTTTGGGAGTCATTCCAAAAAACCTTGGGTACTTGATTGAATTTAAGCATTGCTTTTCATCCTTAGATTAATGGACAATCAGAGAGAATAATTCAAATAGTTGAGGATATGTTGAGATCATGTATCATGGATTTCGGTGGAAGTTGGGGCGATGCAGATGGAAGCAGCGAGAGCGCGGGGATGAAGTTTTCACACCATTGTTGCCTTGTTGCAGTCAATTTCTTCGCCTGGGTCATTGCGCCTGGGTTATTGCGCCTGAGTCGTCCACTCAGTTGTAGTACCTATTTGCCCAATAAATGGAGCTAGAAAGGGAAAAGCAGGGGAGCGTCGCGGAAGAGGAAGGATTTTCCTGACAGTTGACGCATTGTAGGAAGCACTTTGCCATTGGTTATAGTCGTCATCGCTGTTGTCATGCCATTTCAGTCGCTGTTGCCATCACCGTCGCTACCAAATACGCTTTGTACTATAGCAAGTCCATTTGCTCAGTTTCTCTCTTCCTGTCACTGTCGTTGTGCAAAGAGTTGCTGTGGTCAATCATTGTCGTCACGTCCCCTCTGTTGTCACCGTGGAAATCCTAGATTTTTTAAGCTCTTCTTGGTTGCCATTGCAAGGTAAGCTTTTCCGATAGCTCTCTGTCCTATTTTCTGTGGTCTGCTTTGTGCCGTGAAGGCTTCTATGGGAGCCGTGCTAGATTGGTTAGTTACCCTCGTAGACTGTATCTACGTCTGTTCATATTCTGTTAAAGTCCTACGGAAAGATTATGGTTTTGAAAGGATTGTTTTTAAACGATTGATTTGAAATGACTGTTTCAAATTGTTTCCCTAAAATGAAAATATTTATGGAAAGATTTACATCAAACTACGAAATGTTATTTTAAACATAATTATGCATTGTTTATTTCCACATTCTTTTAAATCATGTTTTTGGGACATTATTCATGAGTAGATTATTTGGCTTTAGATAGTACAGTTAACCATAATCCTTCCGCTAAGTAGTAAAGAGCCTCGTTGCCGAGCCGAAACGTTGTTTTGAACAAGACTGCTTTTTGATGTAATTACCATTATTAAGAATTTATATTATTTTGATAAAAGGGTAAATGCTCCACAGAGTCCTTAGAAAAGATTATGGTTATTTTAGAAAACGTTATGAAAACTTTGAACGTTTGTAGTCTGGATCATCGGGAGATCGGTTATATAACGATGATCCTGTCGAGATTCCTATAGAGGACTTGCTTTCGATATATGAAATGTAATTTATTATGATTTTCACTTCAAACGTTTCATTTAAGATTTTAGGCTTTCAGAATATGAAATTATTCATATTTTGTACCAGTCACGGTTCAAATTTTAGCTCGTGACAAATATCAGCAACAAATAAAAGTGTATGTCATATATAACGCAGGTTGGAGCAGGACTAAGCTTTTAGAGTTGTTCAACTGGTTCCTGCAACATGCACAAAGCTTTCGCAAAGTTGAGAGAAGATCCATGGAAGGTAAAGTGTCTAAGCTCTCACATTCCTCTGGTAAACCAGCTTCTGCACTTGGGAATCGAAAATGTTGAACTGTTATTGATGAACCAGATTGTATCTCTCTATCAACATTTGCTCGAACTCGAATAGCATTTAGAGGTGTTGTCATTATCGTCACCTTCAAATTTCGCGGAGCTAACAGTATAGCGAAGTCTGCCATGGGAAGAAGATGACCTGGAGCCATTAAAGGTTATCAGAACAAAGTGATGAAGCTGATAAAGTTTCTACAGCGTCGACATAGTTTTCAGAGATTCCATGGCGACGCAGAGATGTAAGAGTAGGATTTGGTTTGAAATTAATTGCCGAGTCACACCAAATAGCTGTATTATATGCAGGGTTGTGGTCGTCGCTGTCGTGAACTGAAATGACGCAAGAGCTTACGTTGTTCAGTGAAAGACACAGAAACTGAAACCCACGATCGATGTCAAAGCATGGATAAGTATGAGCTGGTCTCTGGCCAGATACACACGCGCGCACATATCTACATGTCTCAGTCTGTACGATGTCCATGCATGTTTATCTTCAAAACGGGTTTTGATTTGAATTGTGACTTCCAATACATATATATGCATGGACCACGTCCAGGCTAGTGTGTTTTTTTATCGTGAGAAGATAATGAGGTGGAAAATGATAAGAAAGTGAAAGGCTCAATTATTTGAATTCTTTGCTTTCCTTTGTGGCATTAAAATCCAGCCACATAAACCATAAATCGTGAAGATAGCACAGTTATCACTGGGTTCCTCAAACATTTGGTTAGGGATATAATCTATGGCGATATGTATAAAGAGAATCTCATAGATAACACTAAAATATTTTTTAAAAGTCTATGGTGTCAAAGGATTGATTATTGTTTCTAGCCATATATGATGGTAAGATAAGTGGACTATGTTAAATTTTATATTTTTTCCTCCTATTTCCCACAAACTTGAAACAAAGTCAGTCCCAAATTAATAAAAATAGTAGTATTTTTAGATTTGTATTTTAATAAATCTATTTTATAACATTATTTGTATCTATATAGGAATTTTCTTTGGATATGTCAAAAATTGAGCAAGCTTTATTTGTGGATTAATTACTGTCTTATTTTAATATTACTCTTTGTATTCAATTTCAAAATTTTGAAGTTTGTGACTATCCTTCCATCTCTAAAAATCGAATTCGATATCCTTCTACAAATCATGAATGTACAGACAGAGACATGCATGCCCAAACCCAGCTCATTCATATCCTTCTACAAATCATGAATTTCCACCCATCTCACCCCGACATCACATTCGACAGAATTCAATTTCCTCGTCCATCATCGTATCAAGTGTTCAAAAGTTTCTGTGTTTTTCACTGAGACACGACGTAAGAACTTGCGTCATTACTATTCCATTTCATGACAACGACCAACCACCTCAACCCTAACCATGCATGCCTTCATATATATATAAACATGTATCTTCTCTGGGAAGTTCAAATCAAATCGTATTCATTATATCTGCGTCGCCATGGAATCTTTGAAAGCTATGTCGTCGTCGTCAACACAAACTTTATCATCTTCATCACTTTGTTTTGGTACCTTTAATGTCCCCAGGTCATCTTCTTCCCATGGTGGACATGGCTAGATTGTTAGGTCAGCGAAATGTGAAGGTGACGATAATGACAACACCTCTAAATGATGTTCGAGTTCGAGCAAATGTTGATAGCGAGATACAATCTGGTTCATCAATAACAGTTCAACATTTTCTATTCCCAAGTGCAGGAGCTGGTTAAGCTTTGTGTCAACTTTTCAACCTTCCATGGATCTTCTTGTCAACTTTTCGAAAGCTGTGTATGTTGCGGGATTCAGTTGAACAACTCTTTGAAAATCTTCGACCCATTCCAACCTGCGTGATATTTGACAGACACCTTCCAGTAGCTGATATTGCTAAGAAGTTCAAAGTTACTAGAATAACATTCGATGGTACTAGCTGTTTCACTCCATTATGTAATCTAAGTCTGCATAATTCAAAAGTCTATGAGAATGTGTCTAAATCAGAACCATTCGTTGTACCTGGATTACCCCATAGAATTGTATTTAAAAAATCTCAGCTTACCGAGTTGTTTACCATTAACAGAGGCCAAGAAATGAGGGTTTTACGTGAGAAAATAAGGGAAGCAGAAGAAAAAGCATATGGAGTGATAGTGAATAGCTTTGAAGAGTTGGAAGAAGATTACGTGAAGGAATATAAAAGAGTCACAGGAAGAAAGGTTTGGTGTATCGGAACAGTCTCACTGTCAAACAAAGACGAAGTGAATATGGCTCTGAGAGGAAAACCAGGCTCAAACGAAGAAGAAGAAGGGAAATATTTGAAGTGGCTTGATTCATGGCCTGCAAGATCTGTTATCTGTGTCTGCCTTGGAAGCTTGAGCCGTGTAACACCAGAACAATTGATGGAGCTTGGTTTGGGACTGGAATCTACAAAGAGACCATTCATATGGGTGCTGAAAGGGCCCACTAACGAGATGAAATGGAGAAGAAACTGAAGGAAGATGGATTGCATGAGAGAGTGAAAGGAAAAGGAATCATAATAAAGGAATGGGTTCCTCAAGTTCTGATACTCTCACACAAATCAATAGGAGCATTCTTAACACATTGTGGATGGAACTCAACACTTGAAGGGATATGTAGTGGAGTGCCATTAATAACATTTCCTCTATTTGCAGAACAGTTTTATAATGAGAAGGTGGTTGTTCAGTTGTTGGAGATAGGTGTGAGGGTGGGAGTTGAGAATGCTGTGCATTTTGGGGAAGAAGACAGGTATGGGGTTCAGGTGAAGAGGGAGAAAGTGAAAGAGGCAATAGAGAAAGTAATAGGTGAAGAAGATGAAGAGAGTAAGAGAATAAGAGAAAATGCAAATAAGTTTGCAGAGAAAGCAAAGAAAGCAATAGAGAAAGGTTCATCTTCTTACCTTAACTTATCATTTCTGATTGAAGATGTAACACAACAGGCCACAAAACTGAGACCAAATGCATAATTAAGGTGTTTGCCTTAATTAGCTTTTTTTCTTTTTTTTTGAGGGGGGTTGTTCTGAAATCTATTTTTATTGATTCCTGTATATTGATTTATAATGCAATTTGTATGCATTAATGAAAGAGAAAGCTTCAAACTAGCCATATATATAGCTTCTCGAAGGTGGGGACAAGTTTCAGTTCTCATTGTAGTGATGAGATGATGGGTGCCATAGTGCGTGTTTGAAAATATTCTAAAATTTAGTTTTAAAAGGGTTTATGACTTAAATTATTGTTTAAAAAAATTTTAAAACAAACAGTCATATTTGTTCAAAAGAGTTTTTGAACAAAATCATGATTTTGAATAAGTTTTAGAACAGTAAAATAACTTATATATTACCCAATTACTATTTTATTTTTATTTTTTCTTATTCTCTCTCCTCTCTCCCTCTTCTCTCTTCCATCGGCTTTGTACCTTCGTCGTTACTATTGGAACTCGCTGTTGTCATCACTATGCCTTCACTGTTGAGCTTGTCATTGACGTAGAAGAAGGCGTCATTGGCCGCTGTCTTACCATGAAAGAAAATGTCGCTGATCTCATTGTGAAAGAAGATATAGCCGTGGAATGCCGCTGTCTGGCCCTGTGCTTACTGTTCTCCATCCTAGGTAGGGGAAATAAGAAGAAGAGAAAAGAGAGAGGTACATAGTGACAATAAATACTGACCATAAATAGAAGACTATTGAAGATATGTTGCAGAATTTTTTTTTTCAATTAGTCTTCAAAACTCTTTCAAGATATAACTGGACCGGGAATTGAATCTATCAGCGCACTCATTCACTGAATCGTGATTCAATCGGTGTCAATTGAAAATAATACGTATGAAAAATCATATAACATATATTGTCAAATATGTCTTGCAATATTTGTTCATATCAATTTCATACATACCCAACTTAAATCCTATTTGTAGCCTATTACAAATAAACAACAACATCAACTATGTCAAATTAATTAATTATTTGACTTAACGGCCATAAAAATTTTACACAATTTTTGAACATTCATGTATATTTTTATACCCAACAAAAATTTTAAAATGTCAAGTTCGTATAAAGAAATACTTTATAGATGGATTTACATCTTAATCTTTTTAACCTTTGTAAAAATTATTTGATTGGAAAAGTCACTTTATGTGTCAAAATATGATTGGGTGATTAGTGTAGACCTCACTATATATTTGAAGTTAATGAAATGTTTGATTAAAAAGTAAGACGTGTCAAAAATTGATTGGTTCATTAGTGTGAGACCCAGTGTACCTTCCATTTTGTCAAATCAATTTTATCTCAGAAGGACAGTTTGTTAAATTTTTCATCCAAACCGAATTGCTTTGAAGGACTTTGGTCCTTTCTCAGCCTCTGTTATGCTCTTCTCTATGCTTCTGGCAGTAGTATGTTTTTTCCATAAATATCAATTTATTTGAAAAAGGAAAGATATAACTGGGAGATAATACTCTATAAAGTCATTAAATAAATTTTTTAATTAATAATTTATTTAAAAATTTAATAATAAATAGATTATATATAATCGTTCTATGTGATTCATATAAACTGATTATATTTAATAAGATAAAATTTATTTTTCTTGTTATGATGATAATTTTATCTTTATCTTTCTTATATTTATTTTTTATTCTCCAGTCCTTTATTAGTATTTTAAAATTTCTTCGTCTCATCTTAGGGTTAAATTGATTTTTAGGCCTTAAAGTGTCATTTCCCCACGATTTAAATTTGTTTGAGCCAATCCACATGATTTAACTGAAGAATTGTGCAATTATATTGTTTGCAGGAAAAACTATACCCTGCCATGTTATCGTTGGACCCCCACCATAGTCCTATCGTGTTGGAACACGACTATTTGAAATTCAAAAGAATACATCTCTAGTTATTTATTTGATAGTAGAAATGTAACTTTAAGTTATTTTTAAAATGTCAAAAGTTAATCACATTAGTAAAAAGTTAGCTCATGACTTACAATATTATGAATTTAAATCCTACTTTTGATGTGAATAATTTATTAGAAGGCAATATATAAGTATCTCTATAAACACTCTCTAATCTAATTAAAAAAATTATAAGGATCTAATAAAAAATTATATAAATCTGATTAAAAATCGACTATTAGTATTGAGAAATTAATTTTTTAACAAAGTTAAATTAAATGGAACCTTTTCTTTTTTTGGGCTCATTTCCAAAAATCTCAAATCTGTCAGCTTTTAATCATAGATATAATCTGTCAACGGAAAATCTGAAGGGGTTTCATGAAAACCAATATAGCAAATCCTTACGTATTTTCATTCATGCTTGTATCGAGAGAGGGAAAAAAACAAAGCAAAGAAGAAGAAGAAGAAGAAGAAAGAACACTACCCAGCGCCTCATGTGGTTGTGGGCCATGCATATTGAAAGGCACGACTCAGAAGCTTATTTCTGTGGACAACAATCAAAACTCATTTTGAAGATCGATCCACATCGTACAGACACATATATGGCCAACCAGCTCATGGATATCTTTTTAGTTTTTTACAAAAAACCTTAACTCCTTCTATGTCTTCCCTCTCTCCCAACATCATCGGATTCAACTTGCCTTTGTTTACCGCCTCTCTGTGTCTCTCTCGGTTCCATCGATCGGCGTTTCTGACACACAACAACGTAAGCTCTTTCGTCATTTCACGACCCTGCATTCCTTCATAAGAGATAGGAAAGTTCAAATCAGATCCCATTAATTATTATCTCTCTCTGTGTTGCTTCCATGGAAAAGCTTGAGCTTCACTTTGTTTTGATACCTTTAATGGCGCCAGGTCATCTTCTTCCCATGTTGGACATGGCTAGGTTATTGGCTCGGCGAAACGTGAAGGTGACGTTGGTGACGACACCGATCAACGCCATGAGAGTGAAAGCCACCATTGAAAGAGAGAACAAGTATTATAGAAGCTCACCGCCGATGATGATGATCGACCTTCGAGTTTTTCAGTTCCCAAGTGCTGAAGCTGGTGTGCCTGAGGGATGTGAAAGCGTGGATGCTTTGACTTCCATGGACATGAAGATGAAGTTTTTTAAAGCTCTCTGTAAGTTACAGAACCCACTTGAACAACTCTTTGAAACTCTTTGTTCAACTCCTCCATATCCCACCTGCATAATATCTGATAGATACGTTCCTTCAGTAGCTGATATTGCGAAGAAGTTTCAAGTTCCAAGAATAATATTCGATGGAACTAATTGTTTCAACCTGTTATGTAATCACAGTCTCTGGAGTTCTAAGGTTTACGAGAAAGTCTCTGATGATTCAGAGGCATTCGTTGTCCCTGGGTTACCTCATAGAATTGTGTTTAGAAGACCTCAGCTCCCAGGAACATTTAACCTAAGAAAACACCAGCAGGTGGGTGATTTTATCGATGAAGTAAGGAAAACTGAGAAGGAAGCTTATGGGGTTGTAGTGAATAGTTTCAACGAGTTGGAATCTGAGTACGTGAAAGAGTATGAGAAAGTGACGAAGCAAAAGATTTGGTGCATTGGTCCAGTTTCACTCTGCAACAAGGACAACTTGGACAAAGCTCAGAGAGGAAAGAGTACTACAGAATCCAACAAAGAAGAAGAAGAAGAAAGCTTCGAATATTTGAAGTGGCTTGATTCATGGCCTGCAAGATCTGTAATCTACGTCTGCCTTGGAAGCTTGAACTGTGTCCCACCAGAACAACTCATGGAGCTAGGTTTAGGGCTGGAAGCTACAAAGAGACCATTCATTCTGGTGCTGAGAGGAGCTTATAAGAGAGATGAAATGGAGAAGATGCTGAAGGAAGATGGATTAGAGGAGAGAGTGAAAGGAAGAGGAATCATAATAAGAGGCTGGGTTCCTCAAGTTCTGATACTCTCACACATGGCGATTGGAGCATTCTTAACACATTGTGGATGGAACTCAACGCTTGAAGGGATATGCAGTGGAGTGCCATTAATAACGTTTCCTCTGAGTGCAGAGCAGTTTTATAATGAGAAGGTTGTAGTTCAGTTGTTGGAGACCGGTGTGAGGGTTGGAGCTGAGAGTGCTATACGTTTTGGGGAAGAAGACAAGTATGGAGTTGAGGTGAAGAAAGAGAAAGTGAAGGAGGCAATAGAGAAAGTGATGGGTGAAGAAGATGAAGAAAGTGAGAGGATAAGAGAAAGGGCGAGGAATTATGCAGAGAAAGCAAACAAGGCTATGGAGAAAGGTGGATCTTCTTGGCTTAGCATGTCGCTGCTAATTGAAGATATAACACATGTCATGGGGTTGAAGTTGAATGTGGAAGATTCATACGATGATGATGATGAGCAGCCTCAACAAAGTCCAAATGCATAACAGGTGTGAAAGATTGTTGTTGTATTGGCTCTTTCTTTCTTTATTTCTTTGTTTTCTTTTGAGCGTATGTTTTGGATCTTCCAAGAGGAAGAAGCGTGCATGTTTACGTACCAGTTCATCATATCATGGTTCATAATTTATTTTATTTTATTTTTCAGTTTTTGTTAGATAAAGAGAATATTCCTCGGATTCCTGCCTTCTGAGATCTTGAACCCCACAGGGGAACCAAATCACTTTTTAGGATTTCACTTGTTTCTCACAGCAAATAACTCTAGTTTCAGGAAGAGCATTTTTTACAGAAGAGAAAAAATTAATCTCACTCTGGTTCACGTTACACCCACAAATAATATAACTCCCACACTCACATCATCCTGAATCTCATGTATTTCTCAGGACATTTCAAACAAAAAAACAGAGGACATTTTACATTTTAAAACCCAAATCTCATATGTATCTCTCCTACTGTTCTAAATATATAAGACCTCTTTTAGAATAAGAGGGAGTATTAATTATTCAAATAATTAAGGAGAGAAACCGGGTCCTCTAGATGTGTAGGATATTACTAGATCCATATATAACTTGGTACCTTAAAGAATATATTTTGATTCCAATAAAACTCGTGGGATAATAATTCTATAATGGGATAGTATGCAAACTCCCTTATAAGTAATAAATTGTAAATTTAAATCTTACTTCTAATTTTAGATTATTACAGTGTTTGCTCTTTTAATTTAAAAAAAAAAAAAAACCTTTTATGCCTAAAGTCGACTTGACATTTTATGATGTGTGGACTATTTGGGGAGATCGAACAAAAAACAGACTCCAAACAAAAATCCAAAACGATGTGGTTTTGAAGAAAGGCAAACAAAATATATAAACTAGATCATATAGGCCCTCTTGCTTTGGCATGGGGGTATGCCATGGCAGACATGCTATATATTTTTTATAAATTAATTAATGATAAAACACGTGATTATGATTTTTATAAAATTGAAAAGTCATAGAATGCGTGTGGTTAGGGAGAATCATAGAATAGTTTTCATGAGAACTATAGCCTGTCATGTTTCCGTATCTTCATTGCTGGTTCGATCAAAAGAGGAAAAAGATCAAAGAAGGAGATCTGAGTCACAGCCTGTGGTCCTTATTATTGCATTGAAATTCACAATTTACTCAGAAGCTCATTGTGAAGAATGGACATCGTACAGAGACTTATATGGCCAACCAGCTCATGCATATCCTTTTTCCACGTACACCTCTCTCCCTCTCTCCATCTCTCTTATTATACTACCAAGTTAGACCGGACTATCTAGTCAGATAACATGGTCCAGAACCCGGTTAGTCTTAAGGTTGAACCTGGTCTTTTCTTCTTCTGGTGGATTGGATTGGGACAGAGAGGCCTGACCCATAAGCTCAAGCTCGCCTTCTTGAAGACCTATTACTCCCCTCCAGTCTTAATTATACGTATTATAATTATAAGTATTAGTTAATTTTTTTTTTGGGAGATCAGGAAGCCAATTAATTGTGATAAAAAATCAAAAAAGCACTACATACTATATACATTTTAATGCATATATGAAAGGGTCATTAATGTATTGATTTAATTTAATGCAATGAACGAGTCTTGTCAAATAAAAAACAAATGCATTGAATGAATGAATTGATGTTTTGGACCCTAAATTAATAAAAAGAACACACTTTTCCAATTTCATCAAAGCATCAGACATATGTATACGGCTAAGCCATCTTGTGACCTTCCTACATCTTCTCGTGCGATTTTCAAACCATAATCTGTGCGCCACCATTATATTATGGAATCGCAGAAGCTCGATTATTGTCACTTAGTTGAGATACCCTTAATGGTCCCAAGCCATCTTCTTCCTATGGTGGACATAGCCAGGCTATTGGCTCACCGGAATAATGTCACGTTGACTTTACTCACCACTCCCTCAACGCCATTAGGGTTCAGGCCACCATTGACAGAGAGATCTACCAGTCTGGTATATCCCTTCAAATTCAACTTTTTCGGTTCCCAAATTCTGAATCTTGTGTTCCTGAAGGATGTGAGAGCTTCGATACCCTACCTTTAACAGATCTTCTTCCAAACTTTTACAAGGCTTTGTCTATATTACAGGAAGCACTTGAACAACTTTTTGGAAAATTTAGTCCCATTCCCAGTTGCAATATATGACAAAAACATTCCATCTATAGCTGATATTGCCAAGAAGTTCCAAGAATAATATTCGATGGAACTAGTTGTTTCAATCTCTTATGCACTCACTGTCTTCATACTTCTAAGGTTTATGAGAATTTCTCAGATTCTGAATCATTCATCAACCCCGGATAACCCAATAACATTGCATTCAAAAAACACCAGCTTCATTCGTCTTTTAGTAGTACCAAGCAACTGCGAGGAATCTCTGGATTCCGTTAGAAAGTATTGGAATTTGAAGAACAAGCTTACGGGGTGATAGTGAATAGCTTGGAAGAGCTGGAAGATGAATACATGAAGGAGTATAAAAAGAGTTGCAGGTAGAAAGATTTGGTGTATTGGACCAGTCTCAATCTGCAACAAGGACGTCATGGATATGGCTCAGAGAGAAAAACCAGACTCAAACGAAGAAGGAGGAGGAGGGAAATATTTGAAGTGACTGGATTCATGGCCTGCAAGATCTGTTATCTATGTCTGGCATGGAAGCTTAACCCGAGTAGCACAAGAACAGTTGATGGTGCTAGGTTTGGGACTGGAAGCTACTAAGAGGCCATTCATTTGGGTGCAGAGAGATTCACACAAAAGAGATGAAATGGAAAAGTTACTGAATGAAGATGGATTAGAAGAGAGAGTGAAAGGAAGAGGAATTATAACAAGAAATAATTAGGTTCCTCGGGTTCTGATACTATCACACAAATCAATAGGATCGTTCTTAACACACTCTGTATGGAACTCAACACTTGAAGGGATATGTAGTGGTGTGTCATTGATAACATTTCCTATGTTTTCTGAACAATTTTATAACGAGAAGGTTATTGTGGAGGTGTTGGAGATAGGTGTGAAGGTGGGAGCTGAGAAGAATAAGCATATTTGGGGGCAGGATAAGGGAGGAGAAGTTCAAGTGAAGAAGGAGAAAGTGAAGGAGGCAATAGAGAAAGTAAGGGGTGAAGAAGAAGATGAAGAGAGTGAGAGAATAAGAGAAAGAGCAGAGGAATATGCAGAGAAGGCAAACAAGGCAATGGAGAAAGATGGATCTTCTAGCTTGAACATGTCATTGCTTATTGAAGACATAGCGCATGTCATGAGGTTGACGATGAGCGAAGAAAAAGTTGAGCCTCTTCAACAGAATCCAAATGCATAAAAGCGTTCTCTTTGTGTCCACTTTAAGCATGCCTGAAAATTGTTGTCTTGATCATTTGTGTGTGTGTTAAATTACTTTCCCATTTGTACTGTGGCAGTCTTTTATAATCTACAGAAAAAGTCTTGCAAATATTAGTATTATTGTACTCTTCATTGATATATTGTGATGAGATGAGGTTTTTGATTCTTTAGTGTGAGTTAAGGGGATCCTTCATTTATACACGTTTGCCCATGTGTTTTTCCAGCAAGGCATTATTCATGGGTCACAATTTCAATATGTTTCATCATAACTAAAAAACAAAATCTAAAACTCATTAATTTTTACTTAAAATTTTAATACTCACTTTCTAACTGTGCCCATAAGTTAATTTATACACTTTCCAGTATTTTTTTTTTTTTCACTCTTCATTGAGAGGTGAGAGAATCCTTCATTTATACGTGTTTTTCCAGCAAGACATTATTTACATATGTGAAATAATTAAATAGAATCCACAGCTATTAATATCTTTGAATCCCTTCTTAATTATTAACCTTCTACTCTCTCTTAATCCCTATTATACAACCCTTCTAGAAGGTATTTTTAGTTTTCTGTATAAGACCTTTGATGGTTTCAATTAGCAGTAAATATTTTTTTAATATATATCCATTTAATAAAGAAAGTAAAAAAGTAGAAATTAATATTATATTAAAATTTATTGTAATTAATAAAGATAATATTATAAATTATTTGAATTTTATGACAAATTATACATGGGAATTGGTCAAACGTTTTACCATTAATTGATTATCATAATTAATCACACGATGCTTTAATTACTTGGTACGAAATTCAAGAGAAATGGGGAAGAATCTATTCATTATACGCACAAAACTTTTGAGATGAGTCTCTATTCATTAAAAGCCTCTAATTATTAAATACCAATATAGAATACATTGTAATAGAAGACCTCTAGCTCTCAAATTTAATTTTTAAATGAGATATTTATATTAGAATTGTTAATCACAAATCCTAAAAAAATAGATATATAATAAATAATATAAAAATATATATTCGTACATACTGCTAATATTATGATATGTGCATTTCCTAAAATTGAATTTGCCCCACAATGTTTTCCTAATCTCATCAATAACTTGTTGTGAATGGGGTGGAAAATAAAATAGAATGATTTAGGAAAGTTAACTTTATGTTCCTCAATTTGAATTTTGGATGTTCATGAACTTCCACTTGATAATTTTTTATAACAGTAACGGTACGTAATATCACAGTGTAAATATATAAAAACATTATAAAATCAATCAATAATGTTTATAAAAGTATCCATTTAATCAAATCTCTAAATGGTAATTAAAAAACATTTGAATATAAAAGAATCATCAATATTGTTGTCAAACTCTGCAAATTAACTTATTGAATTTATTGTTTTTCCACTTTTTAACTTATAAAATTGTGTATATTTTGTTTAAACTAATACTAGCTACAAATTATATCTATTCTTGATAGTATTTACTTATGTTAGAAATTATAATGTTAGCTAATTAATGGCAGTAAAAATCAAAATTGCGTCCTTGTGAGATATAAACTTGTTATTTACTATTTGTGTAACTCTTATTAACAGCTAATTAGCAATTTTTTTATTATACTAGAGAGAGCTAACGCCTAAGAGTTAAAAAAAAATTGTACAAAATTTTTTGAAAAAAGATTAGGTTCACATATGATCTAAAGTTAGGGCGAAGTCTTCCTAAAATAGAATCTTGGAATCCCAAAGCATACATTATTGGGCCTATGACACTTTGAGGCCCAAGTTACAAATCAACAAACCACAAGCCCAGACATAAATATATGATCCATTAACTAAAATTTCTATCTTTCGTATACCAAAAAAAAATCTATCTTTCAAATTACAATAAAGATAACCAAGAAATATTGATATATAAAAAATTAATTTTGTACCAAAAAAATTAACTTATGACCCATAAATATTTCTGTAAACATCTTTATAAATATTTTTTAAACATGAAGACATGTTCCGGGACCCAACTATCTTGAACTTTTTGTCAAAAAAAAAAAATAGAAGAGCGTAAAGATAAACTTGTTCTTTATGTCAATATATTAAGTCTCAAAAATAAATTATACTATTTACGATTTATAGGTATTTCGAGTTGGAATCAAACCAAGGAATATAACCTTGCAAAGTAACGTTTGCTCCTTTTGTTTTTCACTATTTGTTAGATTTCTTTGATGCTGTAGAACTGCTCGGAAGGCAGAAATAGTTAGTATTAGATTTATCATGACTATAGCCAAATCTGACCCGTATCGTGCGCCTAATTATGGTGGATGAATCTCCTAATAAAATTTTTTTATATACACTAAAACTCAAACTCACAGTAAGACTAATCTCTGTTAGTATGGCCAAATTTAGTATACCCAACAGAGATTTGTATAACCAAATTTCTTGGTATGTTCTCAATCACGGAGATTTGTATAACCAAATTTCTTCGTACCTTCTCTCGTGTCTCTTAAAATCCATAGACTAGACGATACACGTATTAACTAAAATGCCCAAAAAAAAAAAGTTGACAACTCGCCGTATCGCCTAAAAAAGAATTAAATTTTTAGTGTACCTTGTGAAACTAACATTTTTCTAAAAAAAAAATCTGTATAAAAAAAATCAAAAATAGTTTGTAATAGAAACTAGTATGAAAGAAAACAAAATTCCCTTGTGAATTTATTCTTCAATCGTACCAGTTTTGACCAATTCAAACGAGCCCAAAACCTGAATAAAAACTACACGTATTGCTTCACTTATAACTTGAAATGTCAAAAAGAAAAAATCTTGACGGGTTCATGGGTAAAACTTAATTAAAACTTTATTCTAAGGATATGATTACCTGCTGTGTTTAGGTAAAACAAGCTCTTTATTCTAAGAACAATTACAAGACATTTTCGGGCATCAACAAAGATATTTCTAATGCACATCTCGCAGGTCCGCTGAGACTGCAAATAGCAACTTGTCATACCCCAATCGAATGGTAAGAGAATCAAATTCACCACACTCACAATAAACATAGCAAGTTCTAATTACTCGTTCTTCACTACAGTTTTATAAGCCTGGACTACGTGCAATTGTCATGAAAGTAGATTTTCCATTTGCCGCCTAGAGGTTTCAGTCAACCAATAAGTCAGAAATTGATACATGAAAAATTATTCCAAAGGAGCTAATTTGAAGTTAAAACAGCTAAATCTGGCGTACGTTTTCAGAAGCGAAGCAGCTGTTCTCGCAAATATAAGGAACAGAAACGCACTAATGGAGCAAATGCTGAGTTTCCTCGATGTAAGGCGGTGCAACAAAATTTTACCAGCCAATAAAACGAGGTGTGTTGATGGCATCTTCAGGAACCATTGGCAAACATGGGCCATGGTTACACATTAAGCACACCATCAATTTTTCAATGCTAAATTATCAGAAACCAATATTTAAAAAAAAAAACACAACAAATGGAAGGAAAAATTAACATACTCAGTTGATGTGAACTCATGACCCATACAGGCAACATTTAATCAGTTATAACAACTAACTATTGCTTTTACCTATTAGTCCTCCTCTGCATCTTCACTTTTCTTCTTATGTTTCTTCTTCTTTTTCACACTTTTCTCTTCATCATCATTAGCCTTCCCATTGAACTCAGCAGCATTATTTTCCGCCTCTTTCTCCTTCTTTTTCTTCTTCTCCGACTTCTCCACGTTAGGTGAAGCAGCTTCAGCTTCTGTCTTTTCTTTGTGTTTCTTTTTCTTCTTCTCAGACTTCTCCGCATCTGGTGAACCAGCCTCCGCTTCATCCGCATCCTTATCCTTCTTCTTCTTCTTCTTCTTCTTTTTCTCTTTCTTATCAACTTCAATCTCCACTACATCCTCTTTTACCTTCTTGATCTTCACTACTTCTTCCGTTTCAGCTTCTTCAACTTCTTTAGTTTTGGCCTTCTTAGTGGGCACTGCAGCAGGATCAGTGCTTTCAACTAGTTTTCTTTTCCGCTCTTTCCCATCCTCCTTACTCTCAACTAAAGCAGTCTCCTTGACGGCATCTGGTTCAGATGAGGCATGCATACCGGCAACAATAGAATCCCCACCAGTCGGTAAAACTACATTCCTCAGCCACTCTTGAGGAGTATTCTCATTAGGCTTCCCACGCTTATCTAGCTTACCTTGTGCAATCAACTTCTTTTTCATGGATGCTCTTGGTCCTAAACCCCATTTCCTGGGATACGTATCCCTATCCATAACCACTCTTTTGATCTTTGATACCACACCATGATCACAAGTAGCCATTACAGCAGTAGTCATCTCTGCAATTCCCAATGCAATCGCTTCACCTTTGGTAGTCATTAGAACCACTTCCTCCCCTACCTCAATATCATTCTCAAACCTCAGTAACCCAGGAATCATCAGCTTCGCTCCATAACAAATAGCATTAACAGCAGAATCCTTAACAACTAATCTCTTATAACTCGTTAACAATACTTCCAAAGGCATAATAACCCTTCTCAAATAACTCTCATCTCTATAATTATCATAAACCCATTGAGCATCCAACACATCATGCATAGAAACCATATTATCTTTCTCACCTACAATACCTGAACGCACCCTTCTAAGCTCCTGCATATGGCCTCCCACACCCAGAATCAAACCCAAATGGACACAGAGAGTCCTCACATACGTACCCGCCTCACAGGAAATCCAAAACACAACCAAATGCTTATCAGGGTCATACTCAAGAAGCTTACTTTCATATATTGTCCTGATCCTAAGCTGCCTCTTCACCGCAGAAATCAACGGTGGCCTCTGAAACACAGCTCCGGTAAGCGTCTCAAGCGCGCGCGCCACTTTCGCGACATCAGGCACTGCAGAGTGCAATCGAGCAATACAAACGTACTCTTTACCAGCACCCTGCTGCGACTTCACCAAACGCGTGGCTCTATCTATGCAAACTATGAGGTTGCCAGTGACCTTAGGATCAAGAGTACCACTGTGACCAGTTTTCTCGACCCGGAGGATCCGTTTAATCCAAGCGACGACCTCGTGGGAGGAGGGGTTCGCGGGTTTATCGAGATTCATGATACCGTACTTGATGTACTCGGGAAGAGGTCGCTTGAGAGGAGAGAAACCTGAGGGAATAGGAGTGTAGTGTCCGGTTCGTACATTGAGGCGGTCGTAGTTCTTGAGGAGAATTGGCCATTGAGAAGTGTCAATGGTGGGAGTGTAGCTCTGGGGTTTGATCAGGTAGTCGGAATCTTGGACGTCGGCAGCTTCGTCTTCGTTACGATGCTTCTTCTTCTTCTTGTCGGAGCGAGAAGCTTCGACCTCAGTCATGGCTGTCACAGCTATCTAGCTTTGCTTACAGGGTGTGAGAAAGGAGTAGGGTTTAACAGTGGCTAGGGTTTTGGTGGAGGCGAGGGAATAAATGACTATCGAGGGAAATGAAAATTTATAGGGTTTTGGTTGGAGTTTGGGAAAATGAAGAAGTTGTTTTCCGCGGCTGTTTCTTTCTTCATCGAAACATGGAGGAATCGGCGCGGACATATGAATTTAGCCCTAAATCAATTTTTTAAGCCTAGGCCCAAATTAGGGCCCAAAAAGAAATGCTAGTACAAATTTTTGAAACCATTTGATAGGCCCGATAAGCCCAAATCAACAATGCTTTATATAAACTTAAAAATAAAAGATTGAGAAAATAACAGACAAAAAAAACTAAATATTAAAGTAAAATATTGTGTTAGTAATGTTTGATCTGTTATATCATACTTTAATATTTATTATTTTTCAATCTTGTTCTATTTTTTTTGTTACATACCCGATTCACTAAAGTTTTACCCCGACTACATCCGGATCTGACCCGCGATCGCGTACCTGTCTATGGTGGATGAGTCTCCCAACGAAGATTTTTTATATATGTCAAAACTTAAACTCGAGATCTTACTTAAACAATATTGAAATGCTTATTACTCAAATTAACCCCATTGATAATATTCTTCTATTATTTCCCCTAAAATATGTCTAGCATGTATTTATTTGCAAATTACATTAACATAAGCCCAAATCAACTATGATCGTATTAAACTCTCTATTTCTCTTTATTACATTATCGTTCATTTTAGTTGATCAAAACAAAATTTCTTTTGTATACCCTTCATTTATTCCTATTTCTAATTATCTCTTAACTAATAATTTATTTAAAAATTTAATTTTTTATATAACATAATAATATCGTGTAATATATATAACCGATTTCACTTAGTGAAATAAAATTTCTTATTATTGTAAGTCAGCGAGAATTTTAAATTATAAACAAAAGGTGGTTAAAGCATGAATTATAGATAGAAAAAAAATACATATACCTTAATTTGATACCAAATAATCTTCAAGTCCCAGATCCTTTTTATGCATTGAAAACCCATGGTTAGCATTTAGATGGAGAATTTTTTTTAATTTAAATTTATTTAATAGATTCGTCTTTTTTCTCTATTATCTATGTAAGATACACAAATTTAAAGATTGTATTCTACTAACAAATATTAATCTAATTAATAAAAAATTTTCTAATAACTTATAAAGTTATAAGTTTAAATTTTTTATAGCATGAGGACATTTATTAGTTAGTGATCTGTAAGTATCTTTATAAATATTCTTTGAGTATAGAGTCATATTTAGCTCTGGTGAGTCCTACCAACTCACCTAAACTTTTTATTATATAAAAAATCATCTTCTTCATTTAACCTTTTATAAATGAGTTATTATTTTAATTTGATTTTTCTCCAAGTACATTAACCCTTCTACTTGAGACAATCCCATTAATTTTTAATAAAATTAGTGAGAATTAGAATAAATGACTTATAGTAAATGATATTTATTAGGAAGGACTATAAAAGTTATAATTATTTAGAATGATCAAATACAAAAATTAAAATTTATAGTTATTAAATTGTCCCTTACCAAACTCCTATATTTTCTCTCATATTTTACTTTTAAAACTCCTACATGTTTTTGGACATCCTATTTTATGGATCATATTAAAGTTTTTATTGACATTATTTTTTTGTTTACAATCATCCCTATCATTTTTAAATAAAAAATATAATAGATTATTTAAAGTTTAATAAACTATATTAACATTGCATGGATTTTTTTATTTTTAAAACCCGCAAATTTATTCTAAAATAAAAATAAATTATACACGCTTCTTTTGAATGGCTTAAAGTTTATTTTTTTTAAAAAAATCTAGATATATATAACCTTTATTTAACATATATAATAAATCACAAAACATCTCAAGCTTTCTTAAAGTTATATAATTTATATTTTCAACTATAGTTTGTGTCAATTTTAAAAATAAAATTATATTTTTGATAAAATTGAACAATGTTTGTGTTATTTTTTTGTAATTGATATCTATGTAGATCAATTTTTTTAATTTATTAAAATTTAAAATTTCATATTAGTTTTTAAAATAGAACTTTGGAGAAAATATAGGTGTTCTTAGTAGGGAGACTTTAGTAATTTTAAATTTTAATTTTAATTTTAATTTCAATTTTTAATCTTTTTAAATAATTACAATTTTTACGGTCCTTCTCAATAAATATCATTTACTATAAATCTTTATTATAATTCTCCCTTCTTAAACTTATCTTTCCAATTTGGTGTTTTTTTTTGTTACATCCAATTTGGTGTTTCACATGTACACATACAAATCAAGGAAGCACTGGGCAGGACCGGGCCTATATAGTCTGGGCCTGAAGATAAAAATCGAAACGGCCACTACTTTTATGCACCAGTTTCGTTTCATATCTAGATTTATGGTGAATGTTGTATTTTAAAAATCAAAACGGAGTTAATTTAAATGATAAATAACTTAATATTATTTAAATAAAATTTTAAATTTAAATTTTAGTATATGTAAAAAAAATTTTAAGAGATTTATTTACCATAGTCAGGTGCATGACGTAAATCAGATTTAAATATAATTAAAATAAAATTCTAATGAATTGAGTAGGTAAAAAAAACATCATGTGACCTTGTAACAAAAAAAAGTCATGTGGCGTGATCATGTCTTTTTATTTATTTTGTGAAGGGTATCCCACACTTTTGAAGCTTAGAATACAAAATATTTAAAATTATGTTATTTTTTTTACCCCTAAAACTATTTATCATCTCAATCAAAATGCCAGTTAATAAATATTAGTATATTTTTTTTAGATCAGTTACTCAAATATAAGGTCTAAAATATTTTTTTTTGACCAATTGCATAGACAAACAGTATAGAAAATGTCAAAATTAATAAAAAATATTTAATAACTTTTTACCCTAGTTATACATAGGCTTGTTCATGGGTGGAGTTGGGTAGAGCAACCCCTACCCGATGCCCTACTCAAAAAAAGTATAGGTTATATTTTATAGCTCGATATCTAGTTTTGCCCAATAAAAACTCTAACTATTTTGGGTTGAGCATGCCTAAATTATGATACCATACTCATATTGTGGAAAATAATTTTAATTATAAACTTCTAAAATAATATCATATGCATATGTCTTTAAAAGTTAAATAATATCTATAATCCACTAAAAATAATGCAACAAAAAATAATAATTAAAATATTAAAATTTATTGCATATAAAAAAAAAAGTTTTAAAGTTTAAATAATTTGTAATTATAACTTTATATCAATTTTCTAAATATTGACAAGGATGAAACATATAAAAAAAAATAAAATAAATAATTATAATTTATAATGTAATACTATTATGATTAGTAAAGTTAAAGAAAAAGAAAAAATCAATATAGTTATAAATATTAAAAGACGTAACTTACTTACTTAACTACTTATATTTTTAAAATGATCATTTAGTCACCAATAACTATCATATTATCCCTTTCAAGTGTAATATATAGGGAAAACAATAAAAATAAAATAATAAGTTCTCATGAGCAGGGCAACTCCCTACCCAGTGCCAAGCTCGAACAAAGTATAGGCTATATTTTACAGCCCGATGCCTAACCCTGCCCTATATTTATCGGGCTGAGTATAGTTTTTTTTTTCGCTGACTCAAGTAAACATATCGAGTCACAAATTTTATGAATACCCCTAGGTATACAAACGGTTTAATAACTTTTTTTAGAATTGTATGGATAAACAGTATAGAAAATGTCAAAACTAATAAAAAATATTTACTAACTTTTTACACTAGCTATACAAACGGTTTAAAACGCCCACCACCTTTATCTATATTAATTTTAGAACCGGCCTAGAAATTCATTTTTACCCATTTAAAAAAATAGTGTACTAGTGTATTGTGGCATACCATTGGAACAAACTTCAAAATGATTTTTTTTATATAAAAATAAAAGATGTAATTTTGTCAAACATAATTGGTCCAATTAATAAAAATATAATCCATGTTTTAAAAAAGGGCATAATTTTTTCAATATCATACAAACTTTGTTGTTAAGAAATTTATAATTGTAGCTATATGTGGTCCTCTAGCCATGGGAGATGGCTCTTGTAAGCTTCCAAGACCTAATTTAGTTAAACCTTTTGAAATAAAAATCACATGCACTCAATGCAATGGATAACTCACAGATATTCTTTTGGTTCTTAGCATTTGTATCTGGGAAGATTCTGGCTAGTGATTAAACATATCCCTCCTTAAAGGCATTATCTTTAAAATTCGAATATTTGATATTGAGATTTAGAATAATTGATTGTTCAAATATATAGGGTTTTAAAAAAATATTAAATACCAATTGATGATATTATAAATTCCTGATATTTGTAAGTTTATCTTGAAGCTCAATCCATTGCCATTGAGCTAACCCCTTTCAAACATAACTATTTTTTTTATCAAACTATTAAATAGATATTTTTTTAATTCTATTTATAAATTATTTTTAACATATTTTATGCATATTAAAAAAATTATATGCCAACAACTTTTTAATTTTACCCTAATTCAATATACGCTATGCTACGTACAAACAAAATTAATATAATAATAAATAAATAAATAATAAAATAGCGTATTTATATGAAAAAATTATATTTCTATCCTACAAATATAACTAAATAATATTATGTATTTTAAACTCCAGTGGATTCCACTTATAGCCAAAAAGAACCAAACTTATAGAAATCATAAAATGAGAGAAGGGAAATTGGAGGATCAAAATTTTAGAGAAGGGAGTTGAAGGGACCAATGAAGAATGGCTGGGCAAAACCCAACAAAGGAAGGGCTGAGGCATGTGGAGGGCATAGTTGGAAGACTTGAAGGCTACGCGGCTCAAATCTCGTCACAAAAACACAAACTCTCTCTCTAGCAAAGAGTCAACCTATCTTCGCCACTCTGTATTTGACAGTTACTAAAATCTAAATTTTAAAAAGAATTTTAACATAAATTTCAGTTTAAAAAAATTAAAAACAAATAATTATATTTATTTTAAAATATTTTTAGACTAAATTATAATTTAAAATTAAAATTTTATATAAATTACTAAAATTAGTTTTTAAAATAGTAAAATAATTTATAGAATATCCAATTACTATTTTACTCTTATTTTTTTTTACACAATCTCTCATCTTTCCTCTATCATCTATCATATCTTTTTTCCACCCTTTATCTTTTCTCCTCTTTCTTTTTCACTTTATCTCCTCTCTCCTCTCATTTCTCTTACTTTTAAATTTTAATTAAATCATATATTTTTTAATAATTTATAAATAATAAAAATATTTTTAAAAATAATTATCTAAATACTCATTTATTTAAAATTATTTTTTTCGTAAACTCTTTTATAGATTTTTTTTAAAAAATTATCTAAAAATTTATTTTTTTATAAACTCTTTTTTTAAAATTTATCCAAATAATCCCTTATGTTGGGTATACTCTATATTTATGCCAGTTTTGAGAAAAGAAATAAAAAGTACTTTGTCGATCCATACTATAATTTAAGTATAAAAGTATAAACACCAATTATAATGATAAAATTATTTTTGAGTAAAATTATAATTTGAGTCATTATAAATCATAATTTTACGGAAGTAATATTTATTAATTTTTAAAATAATTTTTAGATATTAAATATTAAAAATAATAATTTTAAACATTTGAATTTTTGTTATCTTTCTATCTTATATTTTTTATTTATCTTATATAATTTTTAATAATTTATCTAAAAAAATATTATAATAACAACTATCCAAATATCAATTTTTTTAAATTATTTTTTATATAAAATCTATTTTATAAAATATATTCTTTTTGAATCATTTTAAAATTAATTTATTTTAAAAGCTAAACTAAACATACTTTCATTCTTATTATTTCCTGCACCATAATATCATATCCTTTTAACTAAATTATCCAGTTAAAAATAATGGTAAAACTTTGAAAATAAAAATCAGATACTAGAAAAACGTGAGGTATCCACAATTTTGATGATAATAAAGAATTGCAATACTGAAGTGTCATACACTTATACAATATCTTAAAATATGTTTTTAGATATAACTAAAATTTTAAAATATTTTATAGTTTATCTATTACTTTAAAATATTATTCTAGGGTTATCTAATACTCTAAAATATTTTATAATTTATTTATCACATTTTAAAATATTTTTAAATACGTCTAATATCTTAAAGTTACTAATAAAAAATATTTTTAAGTGTTAAATGAATGTTTATTAAATAACTTATTGAGAATTAATGTTAAGATTAAAATTACTCTTAAAAAATACTTTAAAGGCTTTCTGGCAAAAAATAAAACCTTAAGGGTAAAGTTTCGCTTGAGAAAATTAATATTTTAACGATAAAATTGTAATACAAAATATTTTTAGGTGATGAATGCATCTTAATAACAAAATTTTTTAAAATACTAAATATATTTTAAAAAAATATTTTTTTTTTTGATCGAGTTTTAAAAAAATATTTTAGATGTATGTAAACCCTAAAATTATGGGGCTTTATTCGGTGTTCATCACAGTGATGGGCACCAAATACTCATAAACTATAATGAGATTTGGACCATTAAAATCAAATCTCAATGGTTTGGATTTAATATTTTTAATTTATAATTTTTTGAATAATAAATTTATTTTTGAGTGACATGATACTTATAAGATTATCTTTATTTTAAATTTTATATTTATTAAAACAAAAAATATTTAAAATATAAAATTTAATTTATATTAAATTTAGACCATCTAAAATTGATCCGGAATGTCTTTAATGAGTACAGAATGTGCTCGCAAAATCTATCTATTACAAATTTACAAAATTATCTCTATAGACTAAATTTTTTATAGTAGTTTTGGCAGTTTTTTTATTGCTGTCATGAATTAAGATTTTATAACAAATAAAATTACATGCAAATTCTATTTATTTATTCTCATTCACATTTCATTTGCATTAGACCAATTAGTGAATCAAAATAAATTACAAAAAAAAAAGGAGAAATAACTCAATAACTTATGACCACCTGTAATAAATTTAAATCACTTGGATCATTTCACATTTGCAGGTGTAAGATTGTTATCTTTTAACCTTTTTTCCTGGGTGAAACTGCATAGTTGATCTTTCAAGACTCTTGGTAAAAAAAAAAAGACCGTACAACTTTTTACAATTATCCATTACCCTAATTGAATAAGTAGCGAAACATATAACTATTTAAAATATATTTAATTAATAAAAAATATTATTTTATTGTAGTTCCAGTCGTAATGTTTGAAGAGGTATCCTAACTTCTGAGTACTTGAGTTTACATATGAGGGTAATAGACGGCTCGCCCTATTTAATATTGGTATCTCTTAAGAGAAAGTGAGACTTCACCCTACCCTTAAATCGTTAGTGAGTAAGCCCAACATTTTTTTAAAATTTTTATATAAAAAAACTTTTTACAATTAAATTAATTAATTAAATATACGATGATCCTCAGCAAAACAAAAAAAACCTAAATGTTGGATGATATTTGATCATCATGATATCTATATTCAGCTATCCTTATGCTTATCCAGTGGATTACTTGATAAAAATAATAAAATCTATTGAAGGCGAAAGCTACCTAATAAATAGCCAAATACTTAATACTCGACCAAGCAAAATTAGACGCCACTTTAAAATCGTTATATCAACGTTAATATAAACGTTGACCATATATAAATAATCCATTGACTTTTAAAACTTCATACTAAATTCCTTTGAGCTTTCAAGATTATACGAGTAACCCCAGTTAACAATTATATAGCACCCTTACATTTTATTTTATTTTTTAATAGATAAATTTTTATTTTCGTATGCATGTAGCCCCTTAAATTAAATTTTGAGTTACACAAGGATAACGCTCCTAAATTTTAAGTCATGCGAAAAATAAATAATAAATAACACTAATCATAATGAATTATTTGAATAAATATAAAAGTTTATGAGGGTTTATTGTAAAGTTTCAATAGTTGGAAGGTTATCTTTACAAAATATAAAGTTCAGTAGGATTATATATAATTTAGCCAAAACAATACTGCTTAAATACTTGAGAGTTGAGATTAAAAATCCACACACACATGTATAAATGTTTTGCCGTATATAATATTTTTGAAAAATTAAACATGCATAATGATATGAAGATTTTGTATGATTTGATAGGATGAAATAAAATTTTATAAAAAAATAAAATAAAATTAATTGTTATTATATTTATGAATCATTAACATGTTAAAATTATATCAAAATAAAATATAGGATCAAAGGGCACTTTTATCTTAAAAATATTTGGCCATGAGCTAATATGCCCTAAAAATTTTATGAGGGATAATGTCATTATAAAATTTTTTAAAAATAATATTTTATTATAGCCGTTATATAAAATTAAGTTTGATATACTAATATGACATATCTTTTGATAAAAAAGACATATTCCTCATATATTTATAAAACTTATAAAATAAGTCATATTATTATTATTATCTTATAAATAAAATTACTGGTGATTTTACATAGACAAATGTTGATTGATATATTCATGAAGATGATAACTTCCCATAACAAATCCTATCTTGTTCTGTCACACTTGCCTGCCTTACAGATGACAACAACTTCAGCAATAGTATTCTCTCCAAAAAAGCATTCAATCATTCCTCACCTCCACATTTCTGGACCCTTCCAATAAATTAATAAAATAAAAAACATGTTGCATTATTTGTGATTTGTTAATAATTCATTTTTTTTTATGATTAGAGTGTATTCAACTTCTAAATTATTTTCTCATACTTTAAAATATTTTTTAAAAGATTCAGCATCCTGAAATATTTTGTCATGTGCCTCAAACACCTTAAAATATTTTTTATACAAATTTACCCTTGACAATTTAAGATACAGGATGCCCTTTGAGCCATTTTTTCTTAATAATTTCCCCCCATTAATATCAATATTGTTTATATATGTGTACATAATAAAATAAAATAAAATTAGATTGGATATTATTCTTTTATTGTGAAATTTTTGTTTTATAGATTATATTATAATTATACTATAATATAAAAATAAGTAATTTAATGTTCGGAGGGATGTGCTCAAAAAATTGTCTTTGTTATAACAAAACAATGAACCTGATGTACAGGTTGTTCACCAAGTGTTGCAGAGACATAGAAGGAAAAAGTGGAGCAAACCTATTAACATGCCTTCACAACACAAACGGATAAGAATCACCTGTGTTATTTAGTAACCTTCAGTGGTCATTGAGATGTTAAAAAGTGAAGTAATCAAAAAGGGAAAAATTCACTTAAAAATTAAAAAAAATTAAAATTAAATTTTTTATAATAAATAACTAAAATGTCCTTTATTTATGTTTTTATAAATGCAAGTAAGTATTTTAAAAATTAATAATAGCATAATTTATAAGTGGACAAATAGAAATTTATAACTTTGAATCTACATTATAATAACATATAAAAATTTATTAATTTTCATGAGCGAATTTGTAAATACACGTAAATATTTTAAAAATTAATAATAATAAAATTTATAAGTATACATATAAAAATTTAAAAACTCTAATTTATAACAATTGATACAAAAATTTATAAATATTCATATATAAATTTATATTATTTAAGCAAAACAACAACTTCCCATACATATGCAGGAAGTGAATTTAATTATTTAGCATCAAAACATAATTTCTGATTTTGTTGGTTACAACAATATAATTTCAAAATCTTTCAATCCTTATTTACAATAAAGTCACAGGCAAAGGGTTAAGGGAAATTCTCTCTAATTAAAATGTGCATGAAACATGAAATTAAATTTCCATCAAGGATGCCAAACAGAGCCTAATTCGCATGGCTAAATAATTTCACTATTTGTATAATGACGCGGATGTGCATTCCATGGTGAAATGCAAGTGTAATGCATGATTAATTTTTTGTGATGATAATTATTTATTATTCAATATTATGGATTAATTCATATTCACAGTTAGATATTAATATTCAATACGTCCATTTTTTTTAATTATGAGACATATTTTTGAAGGTTTTATATTTCAATTTATAAGGAACATTATGAAATATTTACAATAATTAATGATAAATAAAACAATTACTTGACCCCATCAATATGGTTCACTTCCTAGTAAAAAGAATCTTTTTTTTAATGAATGATATATTAAAAAAAATTGAATTTTTAAGAGACATTAACTAATTGAATTTATTTATGTATATTAGTTAAAAAAAGTCTTATAATAACAACATACGGAATGCTAAAATCTAAATGGGGTAGCTAACTTACACGTTAGCCTATTTCTTTTAAGAAAAATAAATTAAAAAATATAATTTTTTTTATATTATAAAAAATGAAATAGAAATTTGATAGCTTGTTGAGATTGGATGCATGAATATTTGTTATGAGATAGAGAGACAAATGGAAGCTCACTTAATAGGGTGAGTACAGTAAATTCAAGTACTAATGAGGCTTAGACTAATTTAGATTGAGTTGGTTATGATTATTTCAGGTGATAAGTTTTACCATCCAACTGGTGGATTCTCAGATCAAATTTAGAATATCTAATTAAACTAATACAAATATTTGCCAGTTGAATTGCACGCTTAGTGATGTGGTCATCTCTCTTTTTGACCTGCACGCTTCACTTAAGTCTTGTGTTTTCAATTTCTGTTTCTTTAGTTCCTCATGGTATTTCTAAAATTCCCCTCCTTTTATAAGCTACACATAAATCTAACTTTTATAAGCAATAAGCCATATAACAATATTAGCATCAGCCTGTTTAATTTTTTTAAAATTATAGTTTTAAAAGTTTTCTTAAATAAAATTTTGATTTAAAAAAAATTTAAAATAAATAATTATATTTGTCTAAAAGAGCTTTTAGACTAAATTATAGTTTAAAACTATAGTTTCAACAAAACTGGTCAAAGTAACTTTTAGAGCAGTAAAAGAGCTTATAGACTAATCAATTACTATTTTACCCTTACTTTTTCTTACAACATCTCTCCTATATCCTTTATCTTTTTCACCATCTCTCCTATATCCTTTATCTTTTTCACCATCTCTACTTTCTTATACTTTTAATAAAATTATATCATTTTTAATAATTTTTCAATTATAAAAGTCCTTTTAATAATAACTATCCAAATACTTATTTATCAAGAACCATTTTTTCCCCATAATCTCTTTTTTAAAAATTATTTTTTAAAAGTTATCCAAAAGCTCTTTTTCTTTTTCATAAGCCTTTTTTAAAAAATCTATCTAAAAACACACTATATAGTTTGAGAAAACATAATAAATATAAAAAATAATATAAATTGAGATTTTCTATGTTGAATTAAATTAAACTTATAATTAGCTGGTATATTTAAAATTGAGACGAGCTTAACTTATGTGAGTTGGGTTTTAAAAAATTGTCAATATCATATCAAGATAAATCATGTGGCACAAAATATGTTTATAAGGTAATTATGAATTATTTAGTAAAAAATTTCATATGAATTTTTGTCTAGGTCAAGTTATTACTAATCAGGCTAACAATTATTGATAAGAGTAGGTTTAACAATTATATGTTTATAAAAGCAAACCAATCGTTTAAATAATAAAATAATCAAAAATCACATCAATAAAATGTTAAAAAAATAATAAAATAATTCAAGTCACTTCGTCTGTTTTTGGCCAAACATTCAAGTCACTCCAAAGTTCATACTAATTCAAGTGATAAGAATAGGAGGGAGCATGGATAAAAGTCAGTGATTCAAACTTCTAAAATTAATAAAAAAAAGTTTTTATATATTATACTTTATATAATATATTAATTCATTTGAAAATTTCTTTTATATATATATTTTGTTATCTTTTAGTAATATATATCGTGTTTTATTAAATACTCATACAAGGAATTTAAACGGTAAATTTGGATGTAGTGTATTTTTTTTTCTTTTCTAACTTTACAAGAAATTTACTTATTTTTATATTATATTATAATTATAATATAAACGGTAAATACCGTTTATTTTAATATAATATAATTAGGTGATAAATTTTCAAAAATAATACTTTTGAATGCAGTGGCTATAGATTTTTTTATTTTAAAAAAAATAGAAGATCCAAAGTAATTTTGTAGGGGCATAATTGAAATATACCACATGGAGAGAGAAGGGGCCCACCATTCACGCTGATGTAGATATTGGCTATGTTTGGCTACCGTTCACTAACACTTCTTTTTTCTATTATCTTTTACTTAAAATTTTACACTTTTACATGGACATTTAAGCTACTACTAAATTACAATTAAAAAAATTATAAATAAAAATATACATGGTTTCAAATAAAAAAAAAATTAAACAATAAAACAATAAATATTGTATATTTTACTTTTATATATTAAGAATAAAACCTCTATTTTCAAAGAATCAAACATTTATCAAAACCAAACATGTGCTTATCTATCTTATCCCTTTTGTTACGCTGGATGAGCCATTTCACCCATTTTCCCTCTCACTCTCAGGCATTAAATTATTAATATTTTTAAATAGATCCAAATAAAGAAATTAGATTGTCAAAATACCATCAAAATATCAATAAATTTTAGAAGATCTATATCTATAATAGACTGTATTCATACACGGTAAATAATCCAACTCTTCTCTCTAATTTTAAATAAAAAATTAGACAAGATAATTAATTTATTAAAAAAATAATTAAACTAGTTATATGTCACAAATGTTTATTAAATTTTTTAAAATATCCTATTTAATCATTATTTTTATTGATAAATTTCCCTATAATATATATAATTAATAAAAATAATTTAAAACTTGAGAGAAAAATAATTGAGACTTTATATCTAAGACCCAAACAAATTTATTAACCAACTTTCATATTTAGGTTCGCAAGAAAAACATAACATATGCTTTTATATATATATGTGATAAAAAAAATTATTTAAAAATTTTATTAGTAGTTTCACCCAAAAATATTATTGGTAAAAGTACCTAAATTCAAGTATGAGTACTGTTAAGTATAAATTCTCCAGAGGTAATTTCAATATATAAAAGTATGTCAACTCATTTTAATCAATAAAATTTCTAAAGTTCATGGAACTTATCATATATATAAAATAGCTGGTCTATTATTAGTTATTCAAAGAGGATTATGTTCAAACGATGAGTTATCCATAATGAAGTTGCAAGCTCGTAATTATTGGGATTAAGATGTTACGAACTCCAACCTGCCCATGGAAGAATGTCTTTCATGCTTTTAGCGTCATCAGAGGAATGTTTTGGTATTGCAATAAATTCTCAATAACATATCTTCAAGAGAATTTGGCCAATGGAGACATGAAAGTATGTATCTATGGCCACTCCCAGAACACACCGTGACTGAAACTTGTCGTTCTTCCTTCTTCCTTCCATTATCACCTGAAATTCCTGAGCTCAGAGAAAAAAAAAACAATAATTGCCCATTTCTGCACAGCCTGTAAGAAAGATTTCTTAGAACTTTCTCCAGAAACCGACAATTATTCTCAGCATAATTCCATTCCCAACCATCATTCTTCTATGTGGGTACATCTTCCTTCTTCTTCTTCTTCTTCTTCCTCCTGTCAGGAGCTCTGAGTGATTCTCTGCTTTCCTGTTCATTTTTCTTCCACTTTCCCCGGAAAATCTAGCTCCAACACGTTTTATTCCTCCATCCTAGATTGTGGTTTCCAACATGTGGGAATCCGAGAACGAGTCTGCAGCAGGAAGGGGATATGCAGGTGGGCTTCTGACTCCAAGCAAGCAAGGTGTTAAGGCAGATGGGTTTGAACAAAGAGGCCAATCTTGGTATGAAGTAAAAAAAATGCAGAATCATTACTTTTGCTGTTTGATATTTGTTCTGATAGTTCTAGTGAATCGCAGAAGCTAAAGCTTGAAACTTCTGATGATTTTATTTCTACCTATTAATTTATATATCCATGTCTGAATCTCAGAAACTAATGCTACTGAATCACAGTCATAAATCTTGAACAACTTGGTTCAGAAGAAATAGATGAGATTGAAGATCTTGTAAAGAAGCTTAAACACTGTTTAATTTGGATATGCAGGTATGTTGCAACGGATATTCCAAGTGATCTTCTTGTTCAAATTGGAGGAGCTAACTTCCACTTACACAAGGTAGCTATTGTTTTTTCCAACTTCAACTGTTGTGTTCTTCATGTACTGTTAAATTTTCTTACCCCTTTTCTCCCACTTTCTCGGGAGAAAAGTATCCTCTTCTTTCTCGAAGTGGAAAGCTAAACAGGATCATATACGAGTCACGCGACCCAGATTTGAACAAGATAGTTATGGATGATTTGCCTGGTGGTGCTGAGGCTTTTGAACAAGCTGCAAAGTTCTGCTATGGAATTACTGTGGATTTAACAGCAGGAAACATCTCAGGCCTAAGATGTGCTGCAGAATACCTAGAGATGACAGAAGATCTTGAAGAAGGCAATCTCATATTCAAAACTGAAGCATTTCTGAGCTATGTGGTCTTATCCTCATGGACAGACTCCATTGTAGTGTTAAAGAGCTGTGAGAAGCTATCACCATGGGCAGAGAATCTCCAGATTGTTAGAAGATGCAGCGAATCCATAGCTTGGAAAGCCTGTGCAAATCCAAAAGGGATAAGATGGTCCTACACTGGAAGACCCCCAAAAACTTCAAGCCCTAAATGGAATAATGACACGAAGGAATTATCATCAAGCCCCAGTAGGAATAACAACCAGCAGGTTCCTCCAGATTGGTGGTTCGAGGATGTTTCAATCCTTCGAATCGATCACTTTGTTCGAGTCATTACCGCGATAAAAGTAAAAGGAATGAGGTATCAACTCGTTGGAGCATCAATAATGCATTATGCAACTAAGTGGCTTCCAGGGCTAATAAATGACACAGCAAACTTTGGAGATGAAGCAAGTAGTAATAACAGTAACAGTAATAATAGCAGTAATAGTAACAGTGTTGGAGATAGCTGGAAAGGTGGGCTTCATATGGTTGTGGCTCGAAATAGGGATGAAACTACTACTACTTCAAGCCTTCAAGCTAAAGATCAAAGAATGATCATAGAGAGTCTTATAAGCATAATCCCACCACAGAAGGATAGTGTTTCTTGCAGCTTCCTTCTTAGGCTTCTGAGAATGGCAAACATGCTGAAAGTTGCACCCGCATTAGTCACTGAATCAGAGAAAAGGGTTGGAATGCAATTTGAACAAGCTTCATTGGCTGATCTTTTGATTCCTTCTTATGAACAAAGTGAGACCATGTATGATGTAGATCTGATTCAGAGGCTTCTTGAGCATTTTCTGGTTCAAGAACAGACTGAGAGCTCAAGTCCTAGCAGAGTGGGAGGGAGTAATTTAACTGCCAAAACCAGAGTGGCTAGGCTTGTTGATAGTTATCTTACAGAAGTTTCCAGAGACAGAAACCTTTCCCTCACAAAGTTTCAGGTCCTGGCTGAAGCCTTGCCTGAATCAGCTAGGACCTGTGATGATGGACTTTACAGAGCCATTGACTCCTATCTGAAGGTAAAATAAATCTTCTATAGTGATTATTCTATGTTAATGTTAGACAAATTCATAAAATCAATCATGGGTTTTCAGTTAACAACCTGAATTTTTTAGTTTAAATGTGCATCTGTAATTTTAGAGCCAATGGCCTTGTAGCTTAGTGGCGTGAGAGCTCCTTACAAGTGGGAGGTCCCGGGTTCAATCATGTTTGTAACCTCAATTCATAAATTCCTATTCCTCTTATTAAAACAAAGAAAATTATTGTGTAATCTTATATAAATAATTTAATCAATGAAAAGTCTTTTGGGTTGTCAATATGCTATAATCTGTTATCATTTGCTATAATGAATCTTGTCATTGCCATTCTACTCACATTGAGACTTTTTAGCTATTAATTGCTTATGTGAGCTAGAGAGTAATTTTCCATAACTTAAAAGGTATTGAATTGTGTCTGATATGTGTGTGTTCACATATCAGACACATACATTTGACTCTTATTAAGTGCTAATACTTCTTAAAACTTTTGAGAAGCTAAACTTATACATTAATGGCTTGGGCTTATTCATGGTAGAACTTCATCATCTTCGCTTTCTACTGATGGTTTTGCAGGCCCATCCTACGCTTTCTGAGCACGAAAGGAAGCGGCTTTGCAGGGTAATGGATTGTCAGAAACTCTCCATTGATGCCTGCATGCATGCTGCTCAGAACGAAAGGCTTCCACTAAGAGTTGTGGTGCAAGTTCTGTTCTCAGAACAAGTGAAAATAAGCAATGCCATAGCCAACAGTTCTCTCAAAGAAGGTGGTGCAGAGTCTCAATACCAGCCAATGATCTCAAATAGAAAGACACTTCTAGAAGCTACACCACAGTCATTCCAAGAAGGATGGTCAGCTGCTAAGAAAGACATAAATACCCTCAAGTTTGAGCTTGAGAGTGTGAAAGCCAAGTACTTGGAGCTGCAAAATGACATGGAAAATCTGCAGAAACAGTTTGAGAAGATGCTGAAGCAGAAGCAGGCATCATCATCAGCTTGGAGCACTGGGTGGAAGAAACTAAGCAAGCTTACTAAAATGACAAACATGGAGAATCATGATATTGCTCCCCACCAGATTCCTCCTCCTCCTACTTCTGCAGAACAACAGAACAGGAAGCCACCAAGAAGGTGGAGAAATTCAATTTCCTGAAACATTGGGAGATATTCTGATATATTAGTTTCTGTGTTCCTTTCTTTCTTTCATTCACCTTTTGGTTTCTTCCTTGTTTTGCTGTCTGTTTCTGAAAGCAATTGCTGAAAAGTTTCTCGCTACATTGAATTTGTCTCCAAAAGGGAATCATAATTTTCATCATGTGCGAGTTCCACTGGCACTTCAATCAATAATAAAATGAATCATTTCCTGCTCTGTTTCCTCTTGGATATCTACGTTACATGTTACATAGTACTATAAGTTCCAAAGGTCACTGGTTTTAGGAAATCTTCCTCATTAAAACAAGACCTTATTTTGATAGAATATACCCACATTTTTAATGCCTAATAGCTTGGCCATATTTTTAAAGCCTGTTTACTCAGCATCTAAAATTCTGTAAAACTTCATATTAAAGATATGTGATGCATACTTAAAAAAATCTACTAAAACTAGATTTTACCCCAACTAGTACAATCTAAGTTTAAAATAATGCACACTAATCAGGGTTAAGAATATGTACTACAATGCATATAAGTTTAACTAATGCCTGTGTAGAATGGAATAGAAAAGGGAACGAAATGAGAGGGGAAAATTATATATATATATATATGTCATATTTGTCTCTAGATTAAAAATTAATAATAAAAAATAGTTGTTAATTAAGTAGTGATTATAAGGATATTCAATAAAAAAGAACAATTCAATACACAAAGCTTTCTTCAAATAAGATTTAGTGAGACATAGATATACAGAGCTTTATCCCATAAGGTATAGGCTATAATAAAAGATTATTTAAGCTGGTTGCAAAGAAAAAAATTAAATAAAACTAATTGACATTAGTTTTGTTTTATATCCCTTTAAATATAAAGAATTGTGTTTAATCTAATAATATTAGATATCAGATAATATTTAAAAAAATTAAATAAACACATGCTACTTGCCTAACCACTTGCATTAATCGTCCCTATGAAGCTTCTTTGGTTTGACAGCTCTCTTGAAGCTTTAATGGGGTCCATGACCTTATATTTTAAGTGTTTGAAAAAACATGAGACTGAGATCACTCAGCTTTTAAAATCAAACAATGAAGACCAGAATCATGAAGCAGGAAAGAAACATGATTAGATGCTTCCAGCCAAAAGTCAAGTGTCATACTGCTGCAAGCAAGACAAGGCTGATTCATCCTTCAGCTTCATTCATGACAAGACAATGGAGGAGTGAAAGAAAACTTCTAAGTTCAGTATATCCGACAGAAGATGATTCAGAAAACAATTTCTTCAATGGGATAACTTACAGTGACGTGGACCACCCACTTGACAGAAGAACCACAACGTCGATCATGGCGGCTGCTGCTTCTTCTCGAGATGAACTACGACAGCCAATAATGGCACTCCTCCATTGGTTTTGATGGAAACACCTAGAAAATAAAAAAAATGACAAAAAGTAAATGTATTTTCGTTATTGTTGCCATGTGATTTATTTTAATTCTAAATATTCTAATAATTTTTAATATAAAATATATTTAATTAATTTAATTTAATTAATAAAATTAATTAATATAATATATTTTTAAAATATTTTAATCATCTTTCTAAATTTTTTCCCTCCCCCTCTTACTTTTATTGTTGACATGTATTAGTAAGGGATAATTTTAAAAAAAATTAACAAATATAAAAATATATATTATATTTATAATTAATATCAATTTTTTAATTATATTATATATTAAGTAAATGAGAGTATTAAATTTTAATTTATTTTTTTCTAAATTTTTATTTTTTTTAATTTTTTTTATACTATTATTTTTTTGTTAATTATATATATTAGACATTTTTTATGAAAATTTGTATATGTTTTTTAATAAATAATTAATTTATCTATTTTAAAATTTAAAATTCTTTATTTATTCTCTGTATTTAAGATCGGAGAAATTATTTTTTTGTTTTGTCCTGATAGTAATCTTCTTCACCTGACATGATTCTAAATTTTTGATGTGTAGATTTGGCACAAGAAAGACACTCCTGGTAATATCAGAAAATTAAGGCCATGAAGCATAAAGGATGATACATGATTAAATATTCCAGTAAAAATCATATCTTCATGCATCATCATCATCATAATTAATAATGATAATATTTTTGCTGCTTGATAACACTTTAGTGGGATTCATAAGTGTTCCAAAACCATGGGATGGTCATCTTTTAAATTTGGACTCACCACAATAAAATTCAGGCCTCTAAATTTTATTATATTTTATTTCTCTTATTAATAATAACTAAAGAAAACCTTAAATAATATTATTTTTTTATCAAGAAAATTCAAATTTGAAACATTTCTTAAGAGAATTTTGACTGGAATAAGGCTACAGAGACATACATATATTTAATGTTTGATTGTGACTTAAACATGATTGATTGTTTCTTATTGTTTTAATACAAAATAGTTTAGATAAGTTAAGTTTTAAAAGCTCATTAAAATTAAGATATGTTTTAAAGTTTAAAGAAGTTTTATAGAAATACTTACAAATTTTTTATCAATAAAATTCTTATATTGACAACTGAATTTAAACTTAAAGTCTTATAGGTTATGAAAACAAGGCGAAGTCTTTCTTTTTTCTAGGCGATACTAATATCGGATAATACTATTATCTCCAGACATAAATTTAAATATTAAAAAATTAAGATATTTTTTTAAATATTATAACTGTAACCATAACGAATAGTAGCTGAATTCCCTATTTTTTACCAAAAAAAGCACATGTAATAACAAAAATAAAAGAAGAAATCAATAAAATGAGCCTAACACTAACCGGAGCTAAATAAATAAGGAATTTGGGCTCAATAACATACTAAGGCCCATGTGTCTTGAGGAGGACTGTTTGCTTTTTTGAAGTGAAAAGATAATGCCCTGATTTACAAGAAGATGGTCATGCTTAGCGGTGGAGTGAAACAAATTAGATCCAAACATGTACAAAAAAAAATTAGATCCAAACACAAAACTATAAAAGATGTTTGGGTTTTTAATGCAACAGATTAGATCCAAACACCCTCTTTATTTATCAAATAATCCAAACAGTTAACTAACAAAAATAACTAATTTTTTATAATATAATAAATTAATATTTAATTTTTTATTAAAAGAGATTTTTGTATTTAGTTTTTAAATAATAAAATTATCTCTAATAAAATAATACTAATATATCAAAAAAAAGTTATTCCTCAATTTTTAATATAAGATTTAATTAGTTAATTTTATCTTAAATATATAATATATTTTTTATATTAATTAATATTTTTTTAAATTAATATTATTAATATTCTTTTATAATAATTAAATAATAGAGAATAAAAAAATTAATAAAAATAATTAAAATATTTTAATAAAAATATATTATATTAATTAACTTAATTTATTTAGTGTATCTAAATATTAACTAGAGCCACGACCTCCAACTTGGGTGCTTCTCGTTTGTGAACACCGAAGATAAAGACCCACCATTCTTGATCTAGTTCTTGAACCGGAAGAAGTTGGTTGAACCACAACGAGTCCACACGTTCTTGAAAATGGGGAGAATTTGATGTTCTTGAACCTGAATTCATGATATAAAATTTATGACCTGAATTCACGATACGAAATTTATGTCTAGTTTGTTGTTTTTGCTTTGTTTTAGGCGGAGGATGGAGGGTGCCGGACATAGGGAGGACGATGCCGGTGGTGGACAAAGGGAGGAGGGAGTTTTTTTTGGGGCTAGAGTCAATTTTGCCCTTTCACTCTTATTTAAATTTAATTAAATGTAAAACATAAATTTCCTTACATGACATACCACACACACACAATTCAATAAAAATTAATTAAATTAATTATTTATAATAATTATATATTAATTTTTATAAATTATATTTTTAATTATATATATTTAGACTACCCTTAATAAAAATCATCTAAATATGTAAAATCATATAGAGAAATTTAGGGAAAAATATAATTTTAGGAGACAAAATAAATTGAAATATTATATTTATGATCAAAGTAAATTCATTATCTAACTCTTATATTTAGAATCAGAGGAATTATTTCATTCCCTATCATTACATTAAGGGCATCTACGATTCGAAGGAAGGGGAGGAAAACTAAGGACAAATAAACCTCTTGCCTCTTTCAGTTTGTAATTTTTGAGGGAGAGGGAACCAAAATTTTGCACCCGTCCTTTCCCTCCCCCATATTTTATGTCCATCTAAATTGAAGTTTTTTAGAAGAATACTAAAATTTGGGACAATTATATTCTGCATGCACGCAACTCTTCTCTCTATTCGAAGATTGTATTTTGTGCCAACACTAGTGTCGCTGTCGATTGGATTTGCTGTAGAAGTTTTGGCACCATCGCTATCACAGTCATCGACTGGATTCACTTTCAACTTACTGTATGAAAGAGTGAAGATGAAGAAGCTAGCGAGGCACTTCGAGTATAGGGAGTACCATAATTGGTGATAATAGGCTATGATAACAATATGATAAGGAGGCACGGAAGGAACCTTATCTTATGCCTTTGTCTCAATATAGTCGCTCTAACTTGTTATCACCATTTTTTACTTACTCTCTTCTTCCTTCATCTGTGTCTGACGAGGAGGCATTGGTGAAGCTTTTTGTTCAATTTGAATAGTGGATTTTATTGAATAACTACGAATTTCAAGATATGGTTCTCAAAGGTATTTTAAATTGATTTTATGCAATATGAATATTTGTGCATTTTGATTCATTCTCTTCTTTGATCCTGTTTTGATTCTTCCACATTAAGGTAAGAATCTTTTCAGAGGTTCAATATTTATATTTAGCCACCAGTTAAAAAATTGATTAGGTTTTTATATTAATGTATATAACATCTCTATTTTTATTTTAGAATTTAAATAGTATTAGGAGAAATTAATTTTTAATAGATAAAATTTTAATTTAATTATATAAATTAAAATAGTTTATCTAAAGAAAATAATAAATATATAAACCAAAAAAATTGTGAAAAAAAACAAAGCTATCGGAATATATAGATTTTTTTTAAAAAAAATAATAAAATAGAAGAGGGAAACATGCGGTAGAGGAAATTATATATAATATAATATAATAATAATAATAAAACACTTGTGGGGCTCACACCTCTTTTTTTTTTAAATATAGAGCGCGCGCATAACTAGAGCCACGCGGTTTCTTTTCTTTCCTCTTCTTCATTTTAGCTTCAACTCGGGTCATCTATTCCACAAGTCTTCCATTGATAAATATTAAATCTTTTTAAATTCTAGTTTATTCTCATAAATTTTTTTAACTATCATAATTATTTTTTAATTATATTTTTATATTAAGATAGTTATTTAGAAGTATAAATTCTGTTAAAAAAATAAATTTAAGGATTAAAATTTAGAATATGTGTATTTTTTTTAATAAATGGGAACTATAGAATTATAGAGATAAGTATACTTGCATTTAATCGGTTTAAAATTTTTCTATTTACATTATTTGAGAGAATTAGAATTAGGGTTTAAATGTTAGATAGTAGAGATGATTTAATATGAAAATTTTATTTATTTAATTTGAGTTTAACAATGGGGTATATTTATTGGAGGTATAATTGATATTTAATCGGTTTAGATTGTTGCTAGAGCTTGTAAATTAAAAATGAGTATTTTTGTTAAAATCCTATATTGAAAAAATTGGGGATTTTAGTCGAATTGAATAATTATGGATTAATTGATAATGTAAATGAGTTATTGAAATTTAGAAATGATGTGACTTAATATTGAAATGAAGATTTGGATATTGTGAGTATTTAAAATTTTGGGTGAAACTTTAAATATTATAAATTTGGGATTTTTGGGTTGTTTGACGAGTGTGATATTATATGAGAATATATATTAGTAGAATAAAGTTAAGGCAATATAAGATTATTATGAAAATAAAAATTTAGAAAATAAATGTGTAATTGTGATAAAGAAATTTAGTTATAGTATTAAATTAATAATTTTTAAATAAAATAAAGTTAAAAGAAAAATATGAGTATTTATTTAAAAGTATATGTTGTGTCAAATTAACAACATATTGATACACATTTATATAAACTATATAGATTGACTAGGGAGTTGTGACATAAGATGTGGCTCCTCATTTGTAGTATTTTTGTTAGCTTTGGAGAAAGGTAATCAATTTTCACTCATTGTATTTACTAATATGATGTTTGTGAGTGATTTGATGTATATAAATCTACTGATGATGATATGATTATATTGAGAAAAGTTGTCTACTAATTTTATTAAAAATTGTCTTGTGGGATTTGGAAAGTTATTATTTTAAGAAAAATTCTATTGTGATATTTATTAAAATTATTGATTATCGAGCTATCGATGTTTTGATTAGTACAATTATCTGGATAATTATGTATATAGTGATTATGATTGGTGATAATGAAGTTATCTTTCTACCACGTGGTATATCCTCCATTAGAGTTCGATTGTTGGCTTTCGTCCCAGCAGTTTACCGAGGGGCTACGACATCCCCACCAGTTTATCGAGGGAGAATGAACGCATGGTCCAGTCTTCTACTCTGTGAATTTTGGCCGATCCATAATACTCAATCGGTTAGTTTTTTGAGTGGCCATTCATATAGTAATTATTATTAGCCCATGGGTCCGGTCAATAGATATAAGGCGGTTTGGTTGGTTTGATAGGAGGAATTGAGATGATATTTCTATTTGATTATATTATGATAATATATTGTTAATATATTAATGAGTATTGAGATGATATTTCTATCTCGTATATTTTATTAACTGTCCTACTTGACACCTCACGAGTACATGTTAATATGCATGATGAGTAGGATTGTTAGTTATTGAGACATTTTTCTCACCCCGTGGTTATTATCATTTTTCAGGAGTTAGTTCATTTGCTAGTTTTCACGGGAAGGTGTCAGAGGCATAATGATACTATTTGACCTGTATAGCACCATCCTTTATATTTATGTGCCGAATAGATGTAAATTACCACTATATAGCATATTTTTGTTTATATTTTGATAATTTACTATTTTAAATGATTATATTGTACATCGTGTGCTGGTAGAAGGACAGAGGCCTCTTAAGGTTATGCATGTAAATTTGTGGATTAACAGTAGCTATTTTGCCATATTAATTGTATATATTGTATTTTGTTGTATTATGGGATTTGAGGTTGTTTATCCGAGATCAATGTTCGGAGGCTCATTTCAAAAGTTTGGAATTGATAATTATGATAGTGTTGGAAGAGTAATTTGGTATTTCCAATCGTATTTATTAGTTGATTAAGAAAAATATTTTATAACTATAGTAGTGTTCATTTTATAATCTTTGTAAAGCTCTTTTTTACTATAGTTAACTCTTTTGAAATTTAAAAACTCATTTATAAATATTGTTAGTTTATAGCTAATTATGGCATAAATAATTTTAAGTGATTAATTATTATTATTTTAAGGAGAATTTTATAATGTATATGCATCCCTTTTTTAATTTTGATTTACTCATATTAAACTAAAACATGTAATAATACTTAGCTGTAAAGAAACTCTTTTCAATTCTCTTGAAGGTAAAAATTCCTCAAAAACTCATTCGATTACCTCAATTCATTGTTTGAGACTTATTATTACTTCAGCCTTAGAACTATTCTCATATTCTAACTCAATCAAATTCAATGAAGAGAAACAAGTATGACTTAACGTAATCGGAAGTTCTTATCTTTTATAAACCGTTTTATATATCAATTTATAATGGAAACAATGTCATTTGAATAGATAACTTTAATTATGTTATCTTCTTTATCCCTTACCTTAGTTATCTCAAATTTTGGCATATTATTTCTTTAGCCTAGTATTTCCCACAGTACATAGTAGTGATAAACTTTTGATTAAGGGACAAGTGTTTGCTAAGTGAGTGTATGTTTTGAGTTCTTTTATCCTCACATTTCACTTTGCTAAATATTTTTGCACAGATATAGTGCCTGTTTGGCAATCAATTATGACAATAGATTCTGAAGATAACCATGATTTGAGGATGAATGCAGCCAACCAGGAGGTATTTTTTGAAAATCGATTTTCAATCGCAAACCACGGTTTTCAATCCCCAAACCATGGTTTTGGAAGAATTGAGCTTTCAGCAGCTTTTCCTCACGTGGACACAGGTTCTCACAATTTTCCTTTTCTCTCCCCATCGTTAATTTTCGGAATCTTCTTTCTCCCTCAAAAATAATCTTACAGTACGCCTCCAATGGAACTCTTCTGGGGCCAATTTCGCCTTTTTTTTCCTTTTCGGATAAAATTTTTTTGGACATCAGTTCGTATAAAAATTTGTTGCTCAAGTTTTTTTCCTATTTTTCTCGTCCAAAAACTGCCACTGAAATTGAGAATAATATATTCCATATAACATAATGGATAAATTAATAATTACTATTAAAGTGATGGAAAAATTAAAATGCAGGTGAATATTGTAAATTTTTACCTTGCTCAAACAACAATGTATATATATTATTTTTTAATCACTTAAATAAAAAAATTTAAAATCAAATTTATTCTTTATGTAATTATCATATTAGTTTATGTCCTTTTTAGTAAATTGTCTATGAAAAAGTGATTCTGCTACTAATCATCCAAACATCACAAATTTTTAAAATCACTTTTTCCTACAATCTATTCTTTACAAAATCTATTCTTTCTAAAATATATTTTTTAAAAATTAATCTAAATGGCCCATAGATTATTGGCTATCTGGATGAGAAAGAAGCGGAGTTTCAAGAAAGAGGAGTGGCTTAGAAATGACATTGATATGACTACAACAATGATAATGACGGATAAGAAAACATTGCCTGTGTGAAGCACTTGAAAGAGCTAATACATATACTTTATCTTTTATATTGCTCTTTTAACTAAATATATAATTATATAATAAAAATATTTTAATATCAAACTTTATGTCTAAAGAATATTTCGAGAGCTCTAGGTGTGGAAAGACATATTTAATATTTTAGTTTTAAAACTCAACAATGTTATAGTTTAGACCATATGTATTTTTGAAAAAATATAGTTATCATCGGATTAAAATGGAGTTTTTAAAAAAAAAAAATGAGTTTTACAATGACAGGATTTAAGTTTTAGACAAAAATTTGATTTATACAATGACTCTAACTAGTCAAACTTAATTTCGATTAAAGAACTCGAATTTTTAGAGTAATATATTACTATTATTGAAGTGACAAAACTCAAGTTATATAAGAAGAATTTGAGTTTTATAGGTGAAAAGTTTTGTAAAAATTGATCTGAACAAGTCAATTTTAGAAATAAAACACAACTTTTACATGAAAACTAGATTTTTTGCAAAAAAAACTCTATTTAATTGTATATATATTATAGTATCTAAACTCAAATTTATTTAGAAAAATTAAATTTTTACACAAATTTGTAAAATTTTATTTTTTTTTCACCACGACTCAATTTTTTTTATTAGACACATTGAGTTTCTTAAAAAAGTTCCATTTTTCATACACAAATTTATCAGTTATACAATAATAGTATAATGATAAATTAAGCATATCATTCCCTCCTCATCTCTCTTTTAATCAAATAAAGGATTATTAAAATCACATTCCCTCCTTCCCTTTTCAATTAAACTAAATAAAGAAGCTTTAAACCCTCTCCTCCCTTTCTCTTCTCTTCCCTTCCCTTCCCTTCATGTCATTCGAACCAAACAAAGGCTACATTTCATTATCAGGCATTCATTCAGTGAATCAAACATGCTACAAACTAATATTAAAATACCAACTAATGAATTAAGTGATACTAATATCTTTGGCACATAATTGCTTTAAAAAGATGTAAGGCAGGCATATCGAACAAAGATATGACAATCCCCCTTCTTTATATTATAGATACGTTTAACTTCCTCCTATAATTTTTTATAAAAAAAGACGTGACAAGGAATGACTCTCATCTCATGTGATATGCATTAAACCAATTATGGTATTGATATGATAAGACTGAGTCAGGCCCCATACCTTACAATGCATGTACCTTTTCTTAGGCATGTGACGTGCTCTAGACCAAGTATACAATGAAGGACACTCGTGCATGAATAAGGAAGCGGGTTTGAATTTTGGGAATAAAATAAATTATTTTTTAAACTCATTTCTTATTTGGGTTTGGTACTACTTAAATAGTTATAGCAAAAAAGAAAAGGGGTAAGGAAAAAGCTATTTTACCCCTTAATGTTGACTTTCAAATTTTTAGAGCATCCTTTAAAGGTATTGTCCCTTACGCCTTTTCGCCTTGCTCCAAAAGAAGTAAAATATAGACCAACCCACTTCAAAAAAACCCATAAGTGAGCATATTCTCTTTATCAGTTTTTTTTTTCCCTTTCAGATTTGAGTTGTATTTAACATCCTAGAATATCTTTTCAGTAGTGCTTAGTATGTTAGAGTAAATTTTTTAAACATTCAATACTTTAAAATATTTTTTTAATAATACTCAATATCCTAAAATAATTGTTATTGCATTTTTTATCTTAAAGTATTTTTAAGTAGCAATGAGCACACTAAATTTAGAATACTAAGTGCTATTAAAAAAATATTTTAAAGATATATTTGGATGGAGAAAAAAATAAAGGAAAATAGAGGCAGGAAATATTAAAAAAGAAATCTTTTTAAAATGGTAAAAAAAATTATTATTTTTAAGAGTTTTTCCTCTTAATAATTTTTCTTTTTCAATTTTTTTCTAATCTAAACATAGGGTAAAATATTAAATGCATCTTAACCATTTTTTAACACAAGGTCACAATAGGAGTCATGCAAAAAATATAGAACCAATTTAGATAGATCAGTATTAAAAAAATCTTTGCTCCCAACAGATGGATCATTAGACTTCAAAATATGAGCTAAAAATTTCACAACATTTGTTTCAACTTTGCCAAATTTGCATAATAAATTATAGAAAGAAAACATGCCGCTTGTCGACAAAAATTAAAATCTATTTCAAACAATAAAAATAAGTGAATATTATTATTTCTTTTAAAAAAGCTATTACAAATCTTCAAAATTAAAAACAAGTTTTCAGGTGTTAACAAGATGTTTTAAATTTATTCTTAATAATTAGGATAAACCCCATACATTTGGAATATGATATGATGTTTTTCCTAATTCTTAGAAATAATTTCAAGCCAGTAACTGTCATCAGTCTAACACCATTTGGTCTAATGGCACAAGATGTACCCTTAGTGGCACTAAGTTTATGATTCAATCCCAGCTTTAGGCTATATACTTGCCGTCCAAATTTAAAAAAAAAAAAATTAGAGGAATCATAGATTCATAATAATTTATCCTCAATGACTCCACAGAGGAATCAAATATTCATAGTAATTGATTCACAAACATACAATACAGTGATACAAACACAATACACAAAAACAGGAGAAAAGCAAAACTATGTGCCAGTCATAAAGCTGGGAATACATTAAAATTTAAAACCTGCCACACCACTGTCACACCCCAATTATTCACTCACACACACACACAGTAAACTCACACTCAACTGAAAATACACAGCAGCATCAGGAAAAAGACACCAACAACAATCAACCCACCTCTCAATTACAGCCTAGAAACTAGAATAGCTTGTCATTTTCCAACATCAGCATGTAAAACAAAACAACCTTTTACCACAAATGGTGCATTTGAGAGAGAGAGATGGAGAAAGGTAAGAGGGTCCCAGTACAGAGACTCATGATGATAAATCACGCTCCACCACCCTTCAAGCACTCCCTCCAACATGTGAAACTTTGTTGGTGCTTTAGAATTTATGCCAGCATGATATGCGTGCTAGCTTGAAAGAGAGGACAACAAAAGCATAACAACAAGAAATGAATAAAGGAGGGTGGAAAGTGGGACCCCAGTTACCTAACGCGCATGCATTCAACCAAGAGGAAAGTTCAACACTTGAGGGGGAAAAAGGGTCCTCATTTTACAGCATAGCCCACCACCACCTTCTTCCATCACTTCAATCTGTAGCCTTTGATCTTTAACCCTTCGAAAAGCTGAGACAATAATTCTGGTCCATACAACCAATCCCCATTTTCTCTGCAACAGGGGGAAACTACAGTACTAGTTATTACTGCTGCTTTTCACCAGCGATATAATAAAACCTCGAGAAAGAGGATTATGAAATAAAATAAAGAAAAAGGAGCATGCTGTTTCAAGCTAAACCATTCTAGTCTCCTACAGCCAACATACAACAGCAGCAGCGAACAGTTAAATATTTTTCGCTCCAAATCCAAGAGTACCAGTTTGGGACATCAAAGATTTCAGGTATTCAATGGTTCCATCAATGACTGACAGGGGCTCCTTTCCCTGTGCTCCAGGAACTAAGTTCTCAAGAACTTTCAATGATTCATGGATCTTATCCTTTTTAAATTGAATATCACCCATCATTAAATTTTCTTCTCCCCTAGTTTGCTTAGCAGAATACACTTGGCTGGTGCAATACTTTGATTCTGCATCACTGGTGTAGTGGCAAGACTCATTTAGTCTTACTGAAATAGCACTGTTGATTGGTGATGATCTCTCGCACCCATCATCATTTAACTTCTGCCTTTTATTCGGCTGGTCCGAGCTTGCAACCTCCTCCTTCATATTCTCAAATTGATCTTGCATCCCGTAACATCTTTTAGTTGCTAGTGGAGAACAAGCTGTACTCGCAACCTCATCATCGCTATAATAATCAACATCTTCATCTGAGTAAAGCAAGGCATTAATTTCTTCTGTGTCTTCATGCAGTTCACTTTCCTCATCATTAACATGATTTTCATTAGAGTCCTCTGGTAAACTGTATTTCATTGGATAATTTTCATCTGTACTAGCTGCCTGTCCCATCTTAATTTCATCAGATGCTTGAATAAATTTAGTGGGAGCAACATTTGGACTTTGAACAAAGGGGAAAATTGGAGTGTAGAAAAGCCTCGTCTTATCACCAGATTGGTCAAAAATAAGAAACTTTTTTGGCAGAGACACAGGATTCTCATGTTGTATAGCCCCTCCAATATCTCTTTCTTTCAAACATTGTTCAGAAACTGCTTGGATGTCTCCAGACTGGTGATGATTGGGATACTGCAGGAATCCTTGCAACTCCTCTGTTTGCACAGTCCCAAGATTCGAGAAACTAGGAGATGTGAATCCAGGAAAAGCTGTGTGTCCAGGAAAGTGGCACGTGCTAGTATTTCGGTCTGCTGGAAGGCCACTTAACCTAGGTTCCCACAATGTGTGGGAGCAATTTAAGTAAGACGCTTGCCAAGCCACATTCCGTGGACATGGCCAAGAGCTGTCAGCCTTAACCATCCAACAAAAAAAATGACCTACAATACAATAAAAATGATCACTCAATACTAAGATGAGATGCTTTCAGCCGTAAAAATCCAAATGATCATTAAAAACAGCATACCAGGAGACTTTATGGTGTTCTGATAGGGATCTTCTTTAATTTGAGCTTCTGAGGTACAGATGATTAAAAAGGAGAACCAAAAACTCCAGCTTAAATAGAAAGAAATGCGGAATTGAATCTATCGATCTACGTGACAGGCTTAAGCAAATGACGGAAGTACTCAGCCTGCATGTCAGAATATAACATTGATGAGCTCTTTGAAGTATCTGATAACTGATAATAGAAGCTTAAGAATATTCAATGGTTGACCATAAGTAAGTTTTTCACACAACAGACATAAAGGAATATTTCATATAATAACCAGCTTCTTAACCATAAATACAACTAAAGAAAAGAACTGCAATAGAAAAATACTAGCGATAACAGATTACTAACCTGACAATCGTGCAAAGGTTGAAAGCATGCTATCACTCTAACAATGATTGTTGATTCACCTTCAATCCCATTCTCATGTTTTAATGCCCGAAATCTTGTTTGGCTTGCCGCTTGGCACACCATAACGTCTTTTGATTCTTGCCTCACTACTCAATCAATATGTGCACGCCAAAAATATACCCAATAATATAGAATAAAGAAGGTACCAAATTATATAAACAAATGAAAATCAGCTAGAAAAGGGAAGAAACAAACAAAGACACGCTGGAGACGCACTACTGAACCTTCTTCACTTCCTATCCTTTAACCAATTCTATACTTATCAGAAGAAATGATCATACGGTGGTTGGCATCCATAGGTAGAGGTTTAGACCAAAGGATTAAAAGTAACAAAGCGGATAACTTATTGGGATATTACTCTACAGAATAACTTTACAATACACATTCAAGCGGACAACTTTGCGAAATACATCAACAGATAGACCCAGCCAACGCATGCTGAGAAAGATATCCAGAATTGCTTAGAGACTCCAGCAGATGTTATGCCCACATAACTAACATTCCTGAAACAAGATTACATCATAAAGTAAATACCATAACTTTATTTGGACATATGTCATAAATTAAGATTATGCAATATCATATTCTAAAGAAGAACGTTTCATAAGCTTTTTTCTTTTTTAAAAAGAAAAAAGAAAAAAACTTATGAACAAAAGATCTATAAAACAAGAATCACTGAGACAAAATGAACAGATTCATTGCAATTTACAACTTAAGATGTCCATTTCTTTTAAATTAAACGAACCCAAATGTACGAGTGGTCAAAACTATTTTGCTTTCTCTTGAATATCTTTTTATATAAATAAGAAAAATGCTCCTTTCAGCTTCCCAACGACTACAGTAAGAGAATAGAGGCCATCTAGTAAACCAGTACATGAAGACCACTTAGCCTTATAACTGATAAGATTATTATTTAATCCGGCAAAGTTCCTTCCCTTTCCCCTGGAATTCTCAAATTCTTCATCCAACCAAGTATTTTAACTCACCTGTTGCTAATCCAACCTAAGAAAGCCCCATATGAACGGATCCCTGAAACCAATTTCGACAAAGCAATCCTAATCCTAATCAAATCTTAAAATCTTCCCCTTTTGCCTCCTCACCAGCTACCCAGAAAACACAGAAAACCCGCCGAACAAGTGCAAAATGGGATTAGAGTCCGGAAACTCACAGATCAATTAACGAGGAAACGATAGCTTCTTGGCGAACTCGATTGGAATTACCGGCAGCGAAGAAGTGGGAGAATGAAACGCTAAAAGGGATAGTGAACAGTGAATAAAGGAAATAGCCAGAAGCAAAGGTCCAAAGAGGTACTACAACTACTGGACGCCACGATTATATAGACCCATGGCACGATTTTTACACCACGTTATTACGTTTCTTTTTTGTTTTTTTAAAAAAATCCGCTTTTCTTTCATAACTATTTTATATTATCAACTAATTTATATTTAATTATTTATAAAAAATATATATATTAATTTTTTAAAATATCTATTTTAATTATTTACGTTAAAAATTCTTAATGAAAAAATCTTTAATAATATGCATG